>LR990295.1:6955000-11755000 GCA_905147355.2 Apotomis turbidana
ATGTAAAATAATGTACTACTTAGGAAAGAAATAAATCATTTTTCATTTTTAATTTCCATTTTTCATTTTCATTTTTCATTTCATTTTCAATCCTACATTCCAGCGGGTCTATGATGGTTGGTTTTTTATCACGCGATAGACTGGCAACACTCGCCAACTTAGTACGGAATTCAAACCGCTAGTCAATATTTATATTGTTTTATTAATTAAATTGTAATTTTAAGTATCATATTGTAATATAAGATACCTAGAAGTAATAATTCAACAAGTGACACATAAAATATCAAGTAGAAATGGCACCAGCGAAGGGAAAATCGATAACAAACGCAGTGGCGGCTGTTGACAGGTTGGTGGATTTGACTATAAATTTAAAGGACGAAATATGTGAGATGAAAGGCGAAATAAAAAGTTGTCATGACATAATACGTGAGCAACAAAAATTACTCACCAGCCAAACAGACGTGATCCAGATGATCCTCAGGGTAATAACTAGCAGTGGGCATCCGTCACTTCTACCACAACACAACATCATCTCACTTAATGAGTCTGGGCCTGAAGGTATCATACAAATAGACCCTTCACCTGTCGGCACGGCGCCCACTATTTCACCTTCAGCTGTGCCGCTGGCATCAGCACCGCCCGCGACCGCGCCCGCGCGCCCCGAGCCCGAGCCCCGCCGGCAGCGGACCCGTCCGCGGAGAGGACAGGCCAGCGTCGTCAGGAGTCGCTCGCAGGCCCATGCCCAAGAACCGAATGCCAGCAATGCGAAACACAGTGAAATGCTGTGTCCGACACCATCCCCGGCCGTGAATGATGCTCCTTCAACACCACCACCACATCAGTCGGGTCTTCGTGCGGCTGCTCCCCGTGTTGTCAGCCTGCATGTATTTAATCTCAGCGAGGACACCACCGTCGACGATGTAATTCAGCATGTCCAGACTGAGATGAATATTCACGCGCCGGTATGTGAACAACTTGTTGTCACGCGGGGCCGTTACACATCTTTTCGTTTGGAAGTGCCTGCAGACAAGCTGAAGATTGCCAGGAACACTCAGAATTGGCCAGCTGGTGCAGAAGTACGAATGTTCAACGTTGTGCGTTCAAAAAACTCCACGGTACGCGGAGGCAAGCAAATACCGACATAAAAAACAGTCAGTTAGTTGTTGTTCACCAAAATGTTCGCTCAATTTGTGGCAAAACATCACTATTAAATGTACTGTGTAACAATGAGAAACCTCATGTGCTAGGATTGAGCGAAATATGGTGTAAAAGTAGGGAAATACAACGAGTAAGGTTAAGTGGGTACGCGTTAACGAGCTGCTACTGTCGAGTGCGCATACCTCACGGGGGCACCGCGCTATACATACTTGAAGGTATGCAGTATAAACAGCGCGCAGACCTGCTTATCTATGCTATTCAATATCATTTTGAATTTGCAGCCATTGAGATTATTTCTTTTAAATTAATTATTATTGTCTTATATAGAACCGGAAATGGTAATTTTGACAGATACTTAGAGAATTTAGAATTATTATTAAGTAAGTTAACTGACGAAAATAAAAAGTTTCTCATTGTTGGTGATCAAAATGTTGATTACCTTTGCGATAATAGTATGAGACGTAGGGTTGATGACGTACTTAATAGCTATGGCTGCGCAAACACGGTGACCTTTCCCACTCGCGTAACTGATGATTCTAAATCATGCATCGACTGCGGGATAGCGAATCACGTTCGAGACTGTCTTACTGTGACAGCGGTGAATACTGCTATTAGCGATCACAACGCTCAGCGCTATGTACTCACAATAGAGGGCACCCTCCCTGCGACATCACATGATAATTTAATTGAACGCAGGTTATTCAATAGCGAATCCATTTATTTATTTTATTCTGACTTTTCCAATTATAATTTTAATTTTATTTATGATGATACATTAGACATTGATTTTAAATTTAGCAAGTTATTTAACATATTTAAATATTATATGGACTTACATTTTCCTTTAAAACATGTAAAGGTACAAAAGAAATCATCCGTCCCGTGGCTCACGGATGAGCTGTGTGGATATATGCAAAAACATAATGACCTACAAGAAATAAGGCGTCAATATCCGAACAATCCTCTCATATCCGAATGTATTGACCATTACTACCAGCTCATTAAGTCAGAAACGCTTCGTGCTCGGCAGGCCTACATTGAGACGAAGCTAGTAGAAAGTAAGAATCCGTCCAAGGATATGTGGAGGGTTGTTAATGATGAGATAGGTAAAAAATTAAATGTTCATAATATTTGTCTACAAAATGATGAGTCAAATTCCTACTTATCTCACGATGAAGTCCCCAACGCCTTTAATACTCACTTTATAAACATAGCATCAAACCTCACGATACAAAGTGACGAATCATTGTCCACACAGTACGTTCGTAGTCACCTCGGTAGCTGCGATATGCCCATGTTCAGCCTTCCTACTGTAACACGCGAGCTCTTTGACAAGACCATACAGTCATTGTTAAAAACACGTACAACTATAGACGTATACGAAATATCATTAAATATAATATTAAGTGTCTGGCCGGTTGTGTCTGATATCCTGGTGGTCCTCATTAACGATATGTTTAAAACTGGCATATACCCGAATGTGTTGAAGAATACCAGGGTATGCCCTGTCTATAAGGGGAAAGGGGACAGGACTGATGTTAATAATTACAGACCTATCACAATTGTACCCACTATTTCAAAATTAATCGAGTGTATCATCTCCTCCTGCCTAATGACACACTTAGAATCGAATGACCTCATTACAGAAAACCAGTATGCCTATAGACAGAATAGGTCCACCACTGCGGCTGCCCATAAAATTACCGACTGCATAACGACTGGGCTGGATGACAGACACAAACTGGCAGCAATTTTGTGTGATCTTTCCAAGGCGTTCGATGTTATTAGCCACAGGTTACTATTAAATAAGTTAAGTCTGTATGGTTTTGACACTTCCGCTCACCAATTGTTGACGTCTTTTTTATCCAACCGGAAGCAGGTAGTAAAAGTGTCTACCAATGGCAAAACGGTGACATCGGATGCTGGTTGCGTACGTCTAGGCATCCCTCAAGGATCAGCCCTCGGGAATGTTTTGTTCACTATATTTGTCAATGACCTGCCATCGGCAATCACGACTGGTCTGTCGGTGCTCTTCGCGGATGACACTACAGTCATAGTTAGCGCAAAAACGTACGAACAGCTAGCCAATAAAATCCATGATGCTTGCGGGCAACTCCAAAAGTGGTTCTCGTCGAACGGTTTACTCTTAAACATAACGAAGTCCAATGTCATGGTTTTCTCGGGCCGCCACACCGCAGTGCCCCCATGTATTACCAGCGTCCCGATGCCATTATGCACTGAATGTAGGTTTCTCGGCTTCATGATAGACTCAAACTTAAACTGGAAGTGTCATGTCGACCAACTGTGTGATAGGTTGGGTAGTGCCGTCTTTGCGTTAAGAAAATTTAAACCATTAATATCGAATAATGCATTAAAAACTGTATATTTTGCGCATTTCCACTCAATAATGTCCTATGGTTCAATTATCTGGGGTAATTCCACCGATGCCAAACGCGTTCTTATAATCCAAAAACGAGCACTTCGGATACTGGCTGGAGTGGAACCCAGACATTCTTGCAGAGATCTCTTTATAAAGTATCGCATCATGACGCACTACTCACTTTACATGTTTGAGGTTCTAATGTACGTGAGAAATAATTTGCCAATGTTTGCGCGTGTTGAGGTATCGGGCAAACAAATTAGATCCACAGGAAGACTCAGGACAGTTCCGCGTCGCCTGGTGCTTGCCTGTAAAAACCCGCGCGTCATCGGTCCCACGTTCTATGAACGTCTACCCGCGGAATTACGAACCGAGCCATCTGACGACAGTTTTAAACGACAATTGAGAAACTTTTTATTGGATAATCCATTATACTCAGTAAATGAGTATATGGAAACGTAATTTATATTTGTATAATTGACATTGTTTTTATTTATACTCCAGTTTTGTTAATTATGACATTATATACTGACAATACCTAAGTTCCTGTTGACCTTATTCCTAATTATTGCCTTATTTGACTTTGTTATTTTCAGTGTTATTTTTATCGTGTTAATTCTTGTATTTTGACAATCCATTTATGAGCTACTTTGACATTTCTATCTGTTTGTTTAAAATTGTGACATGTAATTATTTAATCTGTTTTATTATTAATTCCGCTGTTTTTACTATCAATTTCATCACATTTTATCTGTTAATATTAATATATGACGATCATAGTATAAGTGCATGTAAATTGACTTCGTGTAATTTATATTGACATTTTATATTATGAAATAAATAAATCTAAATCTAAATCTAAATCTAAATAAGTGACAAAGCATCCGTCACGTTTTAACAAAATGCGAGTGTGAGTGACAGATGCTTTGTCACTTATTTATTACGTGAAAAACGCAACTATCATAGGCTCCCTGATCATAATGCATGTCGATTTTATTTTTTACACTAAGTGCCATGTTCAAAAAGGTTCCATGTTAGGTATTTACCTACTGTTGGTTTTTTTGAAAGATACAATTTTAGGTCGAAAATGTTTATTTTGAGTTCAGGTATTTACTAAATAAGACAAGCAACAACAGTGCTATAGGTACTTCAATATAATTACAAAGCAAGTTTTCAACTGTGTATTAAGTTCTTATTTATTTATCTGTAAATTCCACGTCGCCTTTTCATCGCAAAACCCAAGTTAGTACCTACAGTGAACATCAAGAGTAAGTAATCATAAATCATAACATAATCAATCCAGCACTTCGTTGCAGTAAAAAATTAACGTGTCAAAGTACCTAGTGAAAATATACTAAACATAATCAGTTACTTTTAATGATGACTAAACATGGGTAAAGAGTAAAGACCAAAAAGTTGAACGAAGTTAAGGCGTAGTTAGCCATACAAAACGAGAAAAAAAGCGATTGGTAAAAGTACAGTTGTGCGACAAAAATACAATAGGGAACCCTAAGGTGCGTTATTAGATGGTTAATTCATCATCATCATCATCATCAGCCTATTCTTGTCCACTGCTGGACATAGGCCTCTCCAACTGCACGCCATTGTAAGCGATCCTCGGCTACTCTCATCCAGCTTTTGCCAGCCACCCTGCACAGATCATCGCTCCACCTAGTCTGAGGGCGTCCCACACTACGCTTGCCGATCCGCGGTCTCCACTCAAGAACACGTTTACCCCACCAGTTATCGGTTCTTCGGCTAATATGGCCAGCCCACTGCCACTTCAAAGTGCTAATACGGTGAGCTATGTCGGTAACTTTGGTTCTCTGACGGATCACTTCGTTCCGAATTCGATCCTTCAAAGAAACTCCGAGCATTGCCCTTTCCATAGCTCTCTGAGCGACTTTAAATTTGTGGACCAGCCCAACCGTGAGTGTCCACGTCTCGGCACCGTATGTCATTACGGGTAGGACGCACTGGTTGAAAACTTTCGTCTTCAGACATTGTGGAATTGACGATGTGAAGACCCGACGAAGTTTGCCATATGCTGCCCAGCCCAGCTGTATTCTTCTATTAGCCTCTCTCTCGAAGTTGTTTTTACCCAACTGCAATATTTGCCCAAGGTAGATGTACTCTTGAACAACCTCGAGAAAGCTGCCCTGTACCGCAACTTATTTTAGTGTGATGGTTAATTGTCGTCACACAACGGAAAATTTCATAAACATTTTATTTAATTAATTGAATCAGGCGTTACTTTGCGGAAATCCATATTAATGAAAATAATAATATTGCTTTGCTATTCCGCGGTATATCGCGAACGCCAACGCCTTGCCATCCAGCGAGGTAACGCGGCCAGCCTTACTCACCAATGACAGTACTTTAGAGGATATATGTTTTATTTTAGAGGATTATTTATCCTATGTACCAATAATTACCCATATACGTTTAATGCCGATACGAAAGAAAATGTGAGGTAAGGCCTTAACTATCTAAAAGTTTTTTTTTTAAACAACCCTTATACCTATCCATCCCGCACATATAAAATTTAAACTTTTCTGATTTCACCCACACCACACCCGAAGGCTATTGAAGAAAAAGAGCTCACATTCTTATACAGCATCATTGTTAATTTTATTGTACAAATGTTAATGAGTTCATTACTATAATATTTTCCTAGCCCATACATTATTAATTGCATTCTAATGAGAAATATACAGAAAACAACAAATTTGTCTCAAAACGGTGACTTCTCGTTTCGATCAATCCACTCATTATCATTACCTTTGCGGTGTCATACATTTGCTAATTGAAACATGACTTTGAAATCCTACTTAAATCATATATTATGTTATCAGACGGTTTAAATTTTCGCAGATCCGTGCTTAAAACTGCAACGGTAGGTTGCTTGTTAGTCAAGCAAGTTTAAAATAAGTAAACATTTTCACTCCCATAATTTTATGATATGTAACTACTATTATAGTATCACGAACCGGGACTTTATTACGCATAAATTATAGAATAGGATACTTAATTCCCTAGCTATATCTATTTCACATCTGCGTGTGATGTCTATCATCTCAGTGCATTTTAAATGACCTACTGGCATTAACTGACAGACAGATGCCACTCACACAAAACTATATGAAATATACTATAGCTACGGAATTAACCCTTAAATGCATGAATTAAAAACCCACAATATTATAAAATAATATTTTATTTCAAATAAATGTTTCTTGTTTTCAACCAGTAATTCATTTTTGTTTATGTAAGCTGCATCTTACACCATGCATTTAAGGGTTAAGTATCTTATTCTATAATCCAAAACCTGATCTACCCGAGTGCTTTACATATTACATCCAATGGTGTTCCATTATCTAAAAATCCGATAGTTAAAAATTAAAAAAAAAATGACGTAGTTAAACGAAAAGGACTCAATCCACAAAACAACCGGAAGTGGAGTTAAGTATGCCACGATGGTCTTTAGGGTCTAGACTATCTATCAGCAAATATCCGGGAAATAGCGGCAAGTTAGTTAAAATCACACAGGGAACCAACCCATATCTATGGCAGAGGTATATTTTAAATCAGAAAAAAGATCCAATCCTCTTGAATCGTTATAAATAATTTGTCATTTCAAAGAACCTTGCATAAATTTTATTTTGCAAAAAGGACGCAAGCGGTTGGATCGTTTTTTCGTTTCGTTGACAAATTATATTCACATGCATTGGTTACTTCTAAAAAACATCATCACAATCCGATCGCGATTTGTTAAAATACCTATTTAAACGTTTTAAATTTGGGAAAATTCACTATGTAGCGAACTAACTCTGAATTAATGTTACATTCCTTAAATTAACTGACTTATGGATATATATTTGATATTTGCTTTTAATTATGATTAAAAGTAAGATAGCATACAATGTCACCAATAGCCATTTTCGCAATATATCGGCCTCATGTAAATCGCCCTAGGTGGACAGATTGAGAACTAACTACACCATAATGAATGTCATATCCATACTGTTACGCCACTTTGTTGTAACAGTACGGTTTACACTCGTTCGAAACATGACGGGCCGTTCGTGACAATTTTTATGTGAGTTTAAACCGTTTTTATAATTATTAACGGGCTAGCAAATTGATATAAATGTAGGGTAACGTATAGTCAGCCGAAGTTGCTACGCACCACCTGTCGTGCTCAAAATTATATTAACACTGACTATATTATCTAGAGAATAAGGTTTGTACAGATTATTGCGAGCGTGTTATTATGCTTAGCTACGTTTACTGCTGACTGTACAAACCATACAGGAGGTGCCTTTCTATTTTTTTCTTAAACACAATCTGTAACATTGGTATTCATATTTATTGTACTGTTAAGGCATATTTGTTATCTAACTATTTATATTTGTATAGTGCCACGCCGGTAAGAAATGCCATTTTAATACATTTTATAACCTGAGATGACAGGGTGTCAGGATTGATTTCTTACCGGCGGGCATAGTTCTGTAGCCCTAGTAAAAAGCTCTATAAATCGGATTCACACACTTCACATTATTAACTAACTTAAGCTCTTTTGCTCCTAGGTTATCTGATTTACACCCCTCTTCACTTGGGCTACAGATTTATTACTAAAATAAAAGTAATTGGTACCTAATCTAAATTTTATTTTATTCTTTGGTAAGTAGCATCAGCATAAATAAGCGACAAAAAATATCACACTTGATGTAAAAGTTAAAAAGACGCAAAAAAGAATAAACATATTTTAACCTTTCGAGCGCCAAGCGGCAAAGCAATTCAACGTGCCACTGACGCCAAACCAAAAAAAAAAGTGCTCCAAAATCAACAGAGATTGAAAAATACAGATAGTGGTTTAAATTAGCATGTTTTTGACCATTGAAATTTTTGACGTCAATAGGCGTCGTTGGCGTCAGTGGCGCGAATTCCCGATGACGTGATTTGCCGTCTTTGGCGGTCAAAGGGTTAATTTCATAGACGTGTATAATGTACCTACAGTCAGAATCAAAAGAAGCAAACAAATTTGCTACTGGCATTTATCAAATAGCTTACTACAACTTTGACGCTGACTGTATTACGGCATACAACTTCTATGAAAGAAGCAAATTAACGCGCCGTACAATATCACTCTTATGGCGCGGAGATAGTCCATTAGCGGGTTATATTATCACATAAAGTCCAACTTACTGGTAGTGAGTAAACAGCCCTGATACAGTTCAAGTCATGCTTTAAAAAAGCGCCGTACACTATGGTAGGCCTTAATAAACGGACTAGACTTTTGCTCGTAGCGTTATCCATATCCAAATGAATACTTTAAACTCACCAACATTTTTCAAATTGTCCAATGTAAAGCAGCCAAGCATGCAAAGTAGCACAAATTGACTATATTTGAGCATTTTCACAAAAATTATGTATCAACTTACGATTAATGTCAAATGGTATAACAAAACTTGACAGAATAATTTAAGCGGAGTATATGGCGGAGTATTGGAGTCAACCTTTGACAACGGTAGCTGTATTCATAACTGAAAAGTCAGGAAGGCTAAAATAATGAAATTATTTGAGAGCCTCTTTTTGAAATAGATAAAATATCTTATTTTAAATTAAGCCATACTTAAAGAAAGTAAGTACACATCTGATAAAGTCTAATAAGTACTATTTTTCAAAATCCGGTGTAATGATGTATATAACAACTTTAAATGTTCCCACTGGGTATGACAACATTTGATGGATATAACTACAAAAAGTATCATTTCATTGGATATTATTAGTATAAAATACGTTTAATATAACGTTGCAAGATATCCAAACACTCCTCCTCGCTTCGCTCGTCGTCGTACCAAACCGTAACTAAGTGAGTCTTTATTTTTTGTGTCAGCAATTCGAGTGTGTTGTGGACCTATAAACATTATACTGGATGATAGTTGTATGTTTAGAATGCATTAAATGAGATTATACCAAATGTTACTATACCAATTAACTAATTATATCCCTTGATATATTGACCAATAATATAATTATCATTTAAGTTGTTATGGTGACCGTTACGTACCCAAATTCATATTATGCTTGGTTCACTTATTCGCAGCTTTGAGCAGTCAATGTAAGTGAAATACCATTGCAAACTAAGTGAAAACACTTTTTACATCTTATATTTGTTTCCTAGTTCCTATAACCTAGAATTCCTATAAATCTAGTCACAGTACAATACTGTAAATGACAATACTGTAAGTGGCAATACTGTAGTGTCGTCCCTTTTTTTCTTAGATTGATCAGAAAGGGACGACACTACAGTACAGTATTGCCACTTTTTAATTTCTACTCTTTTGTGTCGTAAGTACTGTAATTCTGCCAAAAGCGGTCAAGGAACAATTTTCAATTATAGCTTTCAATAACTTATAATAACTCTTGTCGCGCGACATAGCGTCACCCGTCACTTTCTCACAGTATTACTTGGAAAGAGATGGGTAATATATCGCGCGAGAAACAGTTGTGCTAGACGTGCAGTTTTTTAACTCATATTTAAGTTTTGTGGCAACCACCTGTAATTTCTACCTCGACTACGAACTACGTTGTAATTAGTTATTACCTAGCTAATTATTAATTGAGATCTGGGGGCAGGTACTTAAGGGTAGGTAATTAGTAGGTATATTCTAAATAGGGAACTTGCACGGCCATCTTTTTTTAGTCTCTCGTAAAAATTTAAGAGTTACGTACCTAAAGGTACTAAAAAGTTAAAATATGTACAGATAACTTAGTTAAAATCAACAAATGTTATTTCAAAACTCGCGCAATTACGCCCCATAAGACCACCGATACTATTAATCATACATAGGAAAGAAGCTTTGGCAAGTCAGATTTAATAAACCGTTTCTCCATTTTTTAGGTAATTTGTAATGTATCTAAGGAGTGACGTCACTGGGTGTTTCAAATTACATTTAAATTTACGAAACTTATAATTAAAATCTTTCGCTAAAAATAAATATGTCAGGAATGCATTTATTGAAATCATTGTTTAGTTATCATCAATATAATGTTCGTGCAAGTTTCCTATTTATATTTCCTAGGTGTTTGAAAATTAAGAGATTCATACATGGGAAAGGAACTTTTCTGAACTAGCAGCTAGAAGCTCTCCAGAATTTTGTGACATTTTCAGAAGCTACATTGTACAAACGGTGTTAAATAGTATGGAACTTTTAAATGGCCAAATATATAGCTTACTTCTATAAACGGATTCGCTTGTTTTCATATGTTTTCCAGGCTGAACGAAAGTGTTACAGAAAAAACGGCTTTCAAACGTGCAAATATTTTGATTTTGAAATGCAGCATTGGCCAAAAGTATCAAGCGAAACCCTGTGTCCAATAAAAATCATATACACGAGATATCATAAATTAGATTAACTAGATTATAGGTGTTCAATTTATATATTACATTATTGATAAAAAATATTAAAAACTGCAAAAATATTCGATTGACACAAAGACATTTACCCTATATACGAAATACACACACAGAAGTTACAAAAATACTTTTGATCAAACCTGTAGTATTTTGAATTGATAATTTGTAAAACTTTGCAAGCTAACCTAAGAGGTTCCTAGACCAAGATAATTGCACATGTAAAAAACTAGCATAAATATGCTAGTATAGATGACTGGATCAACTTTTTCTTGTTGTTATTCTCTCCCGTCACCTAGGAGACAATGGTGATTACTGATTTAACTTCTTGGAAAAGTTTTGATAATTTATAATATTGGTATTTTCAAGATATTCTAAATAAGAATGGGCTTATAACTGCTGCAATTACAACATTTTTCTTGAATATTGCCGCCGAAAATCGTAGTTGTAAAGAGTAACCCAGGGGACATCACCATGGCAACAAGCAACAGAAAAAGTTGATTGACCCATATATGCTATAGCACCTCTAGCACAACTATGACTTCTCTAAATTGTCTGATAAAATTCTCTCTCCGTCTCATGTCTCTTTCTTTTCAATACCGTGCGAACGAGACGTGAGATGCTGTGTCGCGACAAGCAGTCTCAGTAACGGCCCGGTCACGCCTTTCAGAGAAACCACTTTACCAAAAAGCAGATAGATACAGAAATCAATCTACATACAAGCGCGCTCGAGCAAACGCACGCATAGACATTGCTCACGGACACGTCAAGCGGATGGCACTCGCGCTCGCACTGGTCCGAACTGGTCCGAGATATCGTGTCCGTGAGCAATGTCTATGTGGGCGTTTGCTCGAGCGCCCTTGTATATGTAGATTTATTTCTGTACCTATCGGTTTTGTGACTTTACGCTGCGGCGAGCGGTTGAGTGAGAGATCCGAGTTCGGCCATACGAGTGAGCGAGACGTACCGCTGTCGCGCAGCCGTGGCATCTCCGCTCGCGAGACCAGCGCAACGGCGAGCGGCAGCAATAGGGTGATTATTGAAGCGTTCTAACCACCAAATGACCGTGACCAGGTCCGCCGTGTTACGGTAAAAGGTCGTATCTTTATACGGATGTCATAGTAAGATACGTCCTTTCACCGTAGCATGGCAGAAGTATTTTAACGAACCCCGTCCCGTATCATCAAAGACGCCATTTTATGTTATCTTCTACAGTCTGACTAAAAAGAATAGAAATTAAAAAGTGGCAATACCGTAGTCCCTTTCTAATCAATCTAAGAAAACGGGGACGACACTACAGAATTGCCACTTTTTAATTTCTACTCTTTTTGGTCAGACTGTAGAAGACGCAGATTTTTTTAATTCTTATCAAAATGATCTTGATTGCTTCTATAAGTAAATATTGCTACGGTGATGAGGCGGCAAACGCTCCGAATAACCACCGAATAGTTGGAAGCGGAAGGTCCGCTCGCGGTATCTCGTTCACTCCTATTGCCGCTGCTCGCCGCTCCGCTGGTAAAAACCGTAGGCAGTGTGCTAGGAGGGCAGTATTTTCATTTAAAAACATGATTGACTAGCAGTTATTAGCAGGGATCGGAAATTCGGGTAGAAATTTACCTTTTTATTTTTTTATTTTTTTTATCAAAATAGCCATGCATTTAACCTCGATTGCACCTGATGTTAAGTGACAATAAGGCCTAAGATGGAGCATGCTTGGCTAGAAGATGCCTATTCACTCTCGACTTGAAGAGATCCAAGTTATATTTTTCAGGAAACAGATGCGCAGGAAGAGAGTTCCATTCCTTAGCTGTCCTCATAAGGTCAACCTAAAGTTGACAAAATCCTATTGATATCTCACTCACACGTTAAACAAAGCCGCCTATAGCTACAATTGAACGACAAAGCTTACTAAGCCGCCGCCAAAGTTTAGGTAAATATCTACCCCAATTTCCGATCCCTGGTTATTAGTTAGTGTCACAAACCTAACTATTAATGACAAATGTCATGTGTTTCGTCACCCAATTGACAGTTTAATATCAGGTCACACTGTGCGCAGTAAAACATTATGATATAATAGTTTAAACGTAAGTTAACTTCAATTTCCCTAAACTGTGCTTTTTTAAATGGAAATACAATCAGTGAACACTCAGAACGCAATTCGGGTTTTAGAAAGAGACATCGTGTAACGTCGATGACACGCGAGCGTGATTGTGCTGTTCTGCTTTCTTAATGACACACAAAACTTTTTAAACATACGTTAAACGAAAGAAGGAACATCAATATAAAATAGACCGTATCTTAATAGCGATATGTTTAAAATTTGGTTACTAACTTTGTTGCAAATTGACTATTGTTATTGTCATAATCTGTAATTTTGAATTTCACCTGCGATTATTTGAATATTTTATCACATCATATTTGTCACATCATCATTTCCGCCTCTTGATTGAAATATAATATGTATATACAGGGTGGAATTTTTCAATGAGCCCTGGAGGGGAACTACCTTTGATTTAAGGTAGTTTCCCTCCAGGGCCCATAGAAAAATTCCACCCGGTATATTCTTGAGACGCCATGAGTACCTACCAATTGTACTAAAATATCAAATTAAATGACACCTATTAACGACTGCACTCTTTGGGTCCTAAATTGCAACTAAAAGACATTTGTCATTTTTATTATACGACTAGCGACCCGCCCGGCTTCGCACGTGTGGAATGCTGCATGCATACATATAAACATTCCTCTTGAATCACTCTATCTGTTAAAACAACCGCCATCAAAACCCGTTGAGTAGTTTTAAAGATCTAAGCATACATAGAGACAGCAGAATCGACTGTGTATTAAGTATATACTATGTATAGTGATTACGTCTGATTTTACCCGAAACCCGAATTACATTCAGAATGCTCACGGACTGTACTTAGATATCGACGGTGATATGAGTGAACAGGGGGTGGAGCACAGTTGCCAATTCTGTATACTTCAGAGAGTTCAATCCGTCGACTTTCATCCTTTCTTTTGCGTGCGATAGTAAGAATCTCCTCCTGAAACATAAAATAACTTAGCTAAGGCTCAGGAGAGGAAATTACAACGAATAAAACCTTATTTTTGATCCGGCGCAACTCTTGCACAACATTTAAATCCGCCTTAGGAATAGTCCGACTTGTAATTTTCTGGGCTGTGATCAATTTACTGGTCGCCTACGCTTTTTTTAATATAATTTCAAATGAATTTTTCAATCATAAATTGGGATATTTTCGAATTATGTAAAAACGTGTTAATATTTCATTTTTATCCTTTACTAGATAATGATAATATCGATAAAAAGCCTGGTTAAAAAATGAAATTTTGACAATTAGAACTATTTGACTACATTTATAGGAAATAGGGACGGCACTAAAATAGGTACAACTATTAAGAAAATTTCGCATATTGATAACAATCCAGTGACGTATATAAATTTTACATTTTACGCAAACGTTGTTAGAACTAATCAAGCTAACAACAAACTTTGTATGGAATTCGTTTCATACAATAATTAATTCATTCAAATAGGTCATTCCCTCCACCTATCATCTACCATCCAAAGTACTCATAAAACGTTCGATACTTCCGAAGTGGTTGACGTAGGGTTCAGCATGTGGTACCTGCTGGTTTCACGCTCGAACCGACACCGCTACAGCCAATTCTCCTCTAGAAGTCTAGACTAAGTGTACAAGACATTGTCTTCCCCCTCCCATAGTCATACTAGATTGTTCTGTATACTTACGCTGCGCTGCGAGTTGCTTTACGATGGATCAGCATGTGGTATCTGCTGATTTCAGGGTCGAACCGACACCGCTTCAGCCCATTCTCCTCCAAGCGATAGTACAAGTCATCATCTTCTGCGCCCCAACCGTAGTATTCATTGCTCATGCCATTTATGGCCTTGAATTGTTTTGAAGTTATTGATATGGCTCCCCCGAAGAGCTCCAAGTATGCTAAGACGAATCTGAAATGATATATGTATGTGATTTATGACAGACTTGCTGGAACCCGCGGTGTTACCCACTCAACCTACCAGGCGCGGTCTCAGCCTGAAATTTTGAAGCAGGACATTTTTTTTTGGTTTTTTATTTTTATTCTTCCTTTTGATTCCCATGTGACCCCCTTCCCCTCCGGGGCGCGCCTGCATTCTACGTGGACACTACATTTTTGCGGAATAAAAAGTAGCCTAGGTAATCCAGGGTGTCAACTACCTTCATACCATTTTTTTTATTGTATGATTATGGAACGTTATTACATCCTTCATTACACACGTCTTTCGGCTGATATGATGATGAATAAAATTATCCGTGCAATTTGAACTAAAATGGCCAAAAAGCAAGCAAGGCAAATTTTAACTAAAAGTATGTTTCGTTTGTTAGCAACTAGTTGTGAAAGAATGCGAATGCGTTTACAGTCCGACCAAAAAGAGAAGTAATTAGAAAGTGGCAATACTGTAGCGTTGTGCCTGTTTTTTTAGTTTGATTAGAAAGGGACGACACTACAGTATTGCCACTTTTTAATTTCTACTCTTTTTGGTCGGACTGTAGCGTGAGTGAAAGATTTTGTTCTTTTATCTACACCCATATTGTTAAATTACTATAAGAAGTTCAGATACGAGTACTATAGGTAAAGACCTACATTACTTGGCTGCGACCAAAATCAGGATGTAATATCATAACAGTACCATAGCCCCCGCGTGCTCACCATAACAGTATCAAATTTGAAACTGTTATGGTGAGCACGCCCCCCGCGGAGCGAGGTCACCTCATTTATTCCTCTGCTCCGCGGACTTACTGGCAGGACTGAGTATTTCATATTTTCATGAAAGCAAATCTATGATAATAATGATGAATATGTGTGTAGATAAAGTAGTGTATGCAACTGTACATAATTAGATCTTAAAACACTCGTATGATCCTATTATGAAACCACACTCGTATTTTAAGACCTCTCATTATGAAGCAGTTGCATAAACGACTTATATTTGTCATTGCCAAGACGCAGACGCAGATGTCGTCACGGGGTCACCGACCTGTGCTTATCGATGCTCACAGACATGTGCCTCGGGTCCTCCGTACAGACGTACAGGTTGGCCGGCCGCAGCGGCAGTAGGTCCACGTCGTGGAATACCAGGCAGGGGAAGCCGGCTCGCATGGCGGCCACGGCTCCCACGTTCATGAGCTTGGCTCTGTTGAACGGTCGCGTGTTCATCTGAAATCACAACGGCAGACACTTAAACAAAAGTAAATTGAACTTGAACAGACATTAACATGCTTAACCGTTACATTAACTTGAAATTATTTCTTTTATTCCTGAAATAAGCTATGAATAAAATCCATGTCCATTTGCTTGGCAAAGTCTGAAATTGCTGGATTGATTAACACAAGGTGCCATTTGAGTAGTTGTAATCTTTGAAACCTTTAGCGATTAAAAACCTATAGACATTATCAAATTGACTAGTCTTATCATGTCTTGTATTGTCTTTTTGCCCTGCCTTTTAGACCTACTTGCAGAAATATAATTATTAGTTTGGCCTATGTTCAATTTTGTACCTAGTTAATTAATTATAACATATTTGTGACTTTTTTATAAATTGTATGTTTTCAAAAACGATTAGGCAATCTGTAGTTACCAGGCAAACACGTAGCCAAGCAACAGGCATAGCCATAAATAGTAAAATAAATCTAAGATATATACTTACAATGAATATAAAAGAACTAAAGACAATTATAAAGTACACAGAAAAAGGCCGAACATCCACATCCGTCATCTTACAGAACCTAAAACGCTCATCGCATACGTCTAGGGCTGCCACCCGTCCGGGTTTCCCTGGATATGTCCTAGTTCGGGGAACTGGGGCCCGGGGAACACTAACACCGGGCGCAATCAAGGCACTAGCTTCATTCAGCGTAACACGTTAACAGCTTTTTTTTTAATAATTTTATTTTCGGACACATCTGGGAAAAAAAATATATTTACACCAAATGTCCGGGTTTTTTTAAGTCTTTGTCCAGGTTAGGCCAATTTTGAGATGACAGCCCTACATACGTCTAACCATCTGCTTGCAAATACTATGTCTGTTGCTCATGTTTGCCTGATAACCACAGATTGCCTAATTATTTTACTATACCTGCTCTACTATGAAGATTCGGTAATGCATCTGCTGACGCCTCAGGAACATGTGCATGTATATGAGGAAGCCTCGAAGCTGCTCTGCTCTGTCTCTGAAACGTGAGAGCATAAATTAAATATTAATTTAAACTTATATTGATTTAAGCTTTAGACACATTATTGTAACAAAGCGGGACTTCTTCCATTAAATTTTTCAGATTATGGACGTAATATCATGTCCGTAACATCGATGACAATTAAATTAACACCTTTTTACACGCGATTAAGCTCCGTTTTGCAAAAGCAAAAATATTGATTTAAATTTACCAGATTTCCGTGCATTGTACAACAAAATTGGACTAAGCATACATAAAAATTGATTTATTGCCTAGCATTGGTAATAAAATAAAATTCAATATAAGTAATTAACTTTAATGAGAACATAAAGTTGTAATAAGTGTCAACTTAAAATAAAGCTATACTACTATTGGACAAGCTTATCAACATTTACGTAACTAGTTGGATTACAGGTGTAGCATAACATAACATACCTTATACATATAGCATAAGAGACAATTGGGAACATTAAGTTTTACAATGGTATTCATATTATATTTTTTCCCGATAGTAAATGCTAGTTGGAATCAGAATCTACGATTAGTAGGTAATATTATGTTGTACAGTTTTTTAGATATTTTTTTAAAACTAAATAAATAAATAATTAAATTTCAACTTATTTATTTGATATTTTTTTATATGATTTAATCAAAATTAACCCACTTACATACTTATGGCAGGCGAGGTGAGGATTTTGTAACCTTTCTATTCTCAACCAATCTCAAGCTTATAAACAGGGGGTCAGAGCCTACTTTTGTTACCTCCAGATTTCAAACTATTATAGACATCACACTCACTACGGAACGGGTATCGGAGATAATCTCCGACTGGCACGTGTCGAAGGACTTGTCGTGCTCCGACCATAGATGGGTAAGATACAAACTAAACGTGGACTCTAAAAAACAGGAATTATGGCGCAACCCTCGACGGACAGACCGCGCCAGATTCAGTCAATTGATGTCCGCTAATCTAGCTCCACAAGCGACATTCAAAGAGTATGAAGGACCTCTTGACATAGAGAGACACGTTAATGAACTGACGCAAACTTTAATCAACTCATTTACAAGAACCTGTCCAGAAATTACGCCCCCGACAAAGGTCTCTAACCGCAATAGCTGGTGGGGGCCGGACCTCGAGAAAATGAGGCGCAAACTACGCAAGCTGTTTAACAGAGCAAGTAACACAAGGAAGGTCTCGGATTGGAATGCCTACAAGCAAACCCAATCTCTGTACAAAAAGCGAATTCGTGAAAGGAAACGCGAGTGCTGGAGAACCTTCTGCACTAACATAGAATCAAACGCTCAGGCAGCCAGGGTTAAAAACATCTTATCCAGCGAACCAAACCGTCACCTAGGCTCCCTGAAAAAACCAGACAACACTTATACTAACACTGATAGTGAAATGTCAGAGTTGTTACTTGATACACACTTCCCAGGCTGCTCCATTACGGAGAACTGTGCATGGGACCAGGCAGGTCAACAGGAATTTGATCAACCACCTGTTGAAGCCGCACACACTGCCCAAAGAATTGTAACACTGGAAAGGGTGTTATGGGCAATAAACAGCTTCTCTGCGTTCAAAGCGGCAGGTTTAGATGGTATATTTCCGGGACTCATGCAGTGGTGCAAAAACACCATCGCGCCACACTTAGTCCAAACATACCAGGCCTGCCTAAGACACCGATATATTCCCAAGAAATGGAGAGAAGTTAAGGTGGTATTTATACCCAAACCAGGTAAGAGTGATTATACGCAGCCAAAGTCATACAGGCCTATAAGCCTCACATCGTTCCTATTAAAAACTCTGGAACGCCTCTGTGATCGCGACCTCAGAGATGGGACCTTAGCGCTATATCCTCTTCACCCCCAACAACACGCCTACAGTTCAGGCAAATCAACCGAATCAGCACTACACAGCGTTGTTTCACCCATAGAACACGCATTATCAACACAATCCTCAGCGCCTGTGGCCTTCATCGACATCGAAGGAGCCTTTGACAAGACGCAATTCAACAGCATTAGCCAAGCCCTGCTCAGACATGGAGCCGATCAGACCGTAGCAGGTTGGATTGATAACATGCTGAGACAAAGGGCTGTACAGGTAACAGTGAACGGCACAACTCGAGCTATCGTGTCAAGAGGCTGCCCACAGGGTGGAGTTATATCACCACTCCTGTGGAACCTCGTAGTGGACGGATTAATCCGGAAGCTCAACGAGGCGGGCTTCTATACTGTAGGCTATGCAGACGATGTAGCAATCATCGTGAGAGGAAAGTTTGAGGCAACCCTCTGTGACCTTATGCAAGAGGCACTCAAAATCGTCGAACTATGGTGTTCTGACCAAGGCTTGTCAGTCAACCCAGCCAAAACAGAACTAGTCTTGTTCACTAAGAAGCGAAACATAAAAATCAGTCGCTTGCCAAAACTCCAAAACACAACTCTGACTCTCAGCAAAGAGGTAAAGTATCTGGGCGTCATCCTGGATGACAAATTACTATGGAACAAACACTTAGAAAACAAATTGAACAAAGCCTGCGTCGTATTCTGGCAGTGTAAAAGACTAATTGGTAGAACCTGGGGCTTACACCCCAGGATCACAATGTGGCTTTACACTGCGGTGATAAGACCTATTATCACCTACGGCGCTGTGGTTTGGTGGCCCAGAACCAAACTGACAACAGCCAAACATAAACTGCAGCAATTTCAAAGACTTGCTTGTGTAGCAACGACGGGCTGCATGAGAACAACACCCACAGCGGCAATGGAGATACTGCTAGGACTGCCGCCCCTTGAACTGTTCATTCAGCAAGAGGCGGCGTCAGCAGCTATCAGACTGAAGTCACTTAACCTCTGGGGTGTAACACACGGGGGTCATGCCGAAATACTTGAGGAGGCTATCAGACACGAGCCAATGATAGCTGCTCCCAACGACAAGATACCCAAACAGCATTACTTCAATAAGAGCTACGAAATCGAGCTAATTGAAGAACCTTACGATCGATCCGATATAAATGAAATACGCATATATACGGATGGGTCAAAGACACAAACAGGTACAGGAGCTGGAATATACTCACCTGAAATAAACGTAAACATATCAATAGCCTTAGGAAAATATAGCTCCATCTTCCAATGTGAATGTCTTGCCATCACACAGGCTGCCAAGGCAGTTGCTACGCGAGGTATCAAAGACCAAAAGATACGTATTGTTTCCGACAGCGCTGCAGTTTTACGAGCTCTGGAGAATAAAACAATCAAATCCGGGCTCATACTAGAGTGTCACTCAGCATTGCAAACGATCGGCATGAATAATCGGATCACGTTGCAATGGATTAAAGGGCACAGTGGCTCTCTAGGTAACGATGCAGCCGACCAGCTGGCTAGGAGAGGATCCGATGATTTGGCAATTGGCCCAGATCCTATGCTCCCCTTGGCGTTTAATCAGCTGCGTACATGGCTTCGTCACAGAACACGATCACAACACGCCGATCAATGGGCAGAAACCAGTACATGCAGGCAGTCCCGGGAAGCAGTCCCATACCCAGACACACGCCTGACCAAGCGCCTGTTATCGCTAAGCAGGCCCGCTCTGCGAGTAGTAGTAGGCACTATCACTGGACACTGCACACTTAACAAGCATTTATATGTTCTAGGAATGACCGATAGCCCCCTGTGTAGGGGATGCCTGTCGGCCGAAGAAACAGCTACCCACGTGATCCTGGAATGCACTGCCGTAGCTAAGCAACGGGCTGAAATCCTCAAAGCACCGAGGTCACTTCGTGAAGCCTGTGGAGACACCAGGAGAATCCTGCGCTTCTGGACGGAGTTAGGCTGGCTAGACTATTAGCCGGCAAATCTGTACGCACAATGGCCCGAACATACACGGGCTAAGTGCGGAAAGCGGAGCCCATAACCATAACCATAACATACTTATGGCAGTCCATTCATTTGTTGTGTGTCACTGTTGACTGTCTCCTGCGTTACTCAAAATGTCTCTGGAGTTACCAAGAAATTGGCTTCTAATTCTGATATACATACTTTCTGTTTATTAGGTTTAACAGTTTGGACATTGAATGATTTAACATAGACCAAAAATATAAACATCGAGAAGCCATTATTTAAAAGTTGGGGACAGATTTGTGTTAGGTATTCAAAAAGTTGCCCACCCAACCAAATTTTTTAATGAATTCTACATCAACAATTTCTAAACATCTTAGGCATTTGAACACTCAGTAATGCCTTTGATTTTGTGGAACCAACACCATTTAAAACAAATAATAAAAAAAACCGAATTAAATTCTAAGACAGAAAATATAAATAATACGGGCAAATTTTTATTTTGTTGTCGATTTCTTTTTTATGCTCAGATTTCAATAAAATTTGGTGAGTTGGTAATGTTGCTTCTTCTGACCATGGTAAGCCCATACAGCAGTTAAGTTACTAGGTAATGTCATGTATGTGTATGTATTATTATTGGTTCTAGTAGATTTTAATATTTTAGTAGTTTTCTTGATTTATTTATTTATTAGTATTTATTTAATTGTATGGCAGGGTAATACGTCGAATACAGCTTATATATTAAGTTTTCTTGATTCGTTTTTGGATCACCACTCATCACGTTTCATTTATTAATCCGCAACCCAAAATTTGTCTGCAAGACAATAAAAACGCCTATTTATTACCTCTATTATAATGCTAAGTGTTATCTGTATTCATATTTCTTTCTTATTGAAGTTTTCTATTCTATAGACCTAAGTCTTGGCCGAGGAAATTTCTAAGCCTTTGCTCATGTTTAGGCCACACTTGCAGCTATAAATTCACAAATTCCTAGACAAGGGCTTCGTCAAGGTCTACCACCCGGAGATCTGGCCACCCTTGAAAATGGTCAGACCATCTGCATTGAGTGAGTGAGTAGATGAGGAAAAAACACAAGAGATCACTTATTATTTACCTCTATTGTAATGCTAATTTGTGTTTCTTTCTTGATGAGGTGTGCAATAAAGAGTATTCTATTATATAGAATAAAATAAGCAGACTAACCTGTAAGGCACCACAATCGCAGTGCTGAACTTGGGTTTGCACTCCAGCGGCGCATATTCCCCACCTTCTTTGATCCTGTGACCCTCGACCAGGTCACCATCCTTCATACTCGGCGTCAACGTAGTGTCGTCAAACAAAATATCACGATACTCACAATCTCCTATCGCAGTACTACTAAAGTTCTCCGCAGTTTCATAATGTAAACTATCTAATATTTTATCCTTATCTATATATTCGTAAGTCCGGCGACCGTTTAGGTACAAGAATATGATTAAAATTATGACTATCACACCGATGTATAAAAGTTTTTTCTTGAAAACATGCCGCATTGCGATAAAATTTGTTAAGTAACATATGGAATACAGTATGTCATAATCAAATTAAATATTTATTCCTGTGAGGATCGATTATACGATTTTCGCTACTTGCGGATGCAATTTTGTTGACATGACAACTGACGACTACACTCACACTACTGTAGTACTGTCAAATGACTGTCACATTGGCAACAGCTGCGAAGAAGCGTTTTTATCTACTGAATGATGTTCTTTACCTACAAGGCTTCGTTTCAACGCTTTTAATTAAATAATATTGGAAAAAATATTAAAAATAATATTTACAGTACTAAAGTTACAGTTGTTGTTGCTTTTTAAGAAATTGCATTAATATTTAAATTATGAAATATATTTTCTTACCGGCAAACATTTAGAAAAACGGAAAACTGTAAATTTTGAGGGTAGATTCGAATACACGTTTAAATCTTCGTTCTAAGAAAATAAGCAATCAACCTCAGACTTTTTGTGGCACGTGTGATATCGAAGCTTTGTAACGAGATGGCCTTAAATAACGAAAAAGAAAGTGTTGTCAACAATATTTCAAACTCAGCAGAAGAGGAAGTTTTAATAAATTCTATAGAACTTGTGAGAAGATGTTCTAAAGAGAATATCGCTGAGACATCTTGGGACCCAAGCTGTTATGTTTCCACACAAGACAGGAGTAAAGAAGAGGCTAATAGAACACCTCCGTTCGTGAGCGTTATGGTTACCGAGGCATCCAGCCCATCACAAAGCAGTGAAACTTCCACGCAAACAGACCCTTGCGAACTGGCAATAAACTGCGGAATTTCTGACGTGAGCCTATCGTTTTCAAAAGACTTCAATATACAAGAATCAACATCTAACTCGGAAAACAACTACAGAACTAAACGCGTAAGACGAGATTCTCATGACGGGGACAGAAACTTCAGGCCTTGGAAACGTACAAAATGTTCCAAAGCCAGTGTAAGATCTCCAAGTTTGATTAAAGATGATAAACCTTATCCCTCGGTGTCGTCAAGTCAACTCTCCTCCACATCCGACGCTTCGTTTAAGTCAATCAACAGCCATCACACGTATAAAGTGAGGAAAAGGAGGCTGGTATCGGATTCTAATTTGTTCAGAGACGCACTCCATAAGTCGAGGAAGAATAGAAGTTTTAACAAATCAAAATCAAGTCACATTGAAAACGACACCCCAGGTAATTTAGTCTAAGTTAAAAAAAAAATTTAACCACTTTAATGTATTAGTTTCCAGAATTAAAAATATGGAAACTTTTATCCATATAAGTACCATCATCATAAGTATGATCAATATTACCCAAAAGACATCCACTGCTGGACATCGAATGCCTGCCTTTATCTAGTAGCAATACAAAACATGTTTTTGTTTTATTCTAATCGTACGCTAACTAGGTCATCGTTTAACATACACGATCATCAAATACTCGGTTTTATACTCAAGGGACGTGATATACTTAATGACGCCGGTATATACAGGATGGAATTTTTCTATGGGCCCTGGAGGGGAACTACCTTAAATCCTTTAGTTAGCTTTTTTACTGAAAGAAAACATTCCTTTATTTTTAAAAAGAAACAAAACTGCGTTCAAATATTTTCCAAAATTTGCTTGCCTCAACCGGGAATCGAACCAACTAAAAATTAAAAACCCTCGATATTTTATTTCACGAATCGGTAGGATTATTTTTCAGGATAAAATTTATCCACTAAACTTAGCCCTACACTCATTTGTTGTACAGTCGCCATCAGATATATCGCAGCATATAAGGCGTTCATAAATATCTGAACACGACTCTTATTGACTGGGTGTTACAGTACATGTTCAGATATTTACGAAAGCCTTATATGCTGCCATATATCTGATGGCGACTGTACGAGATTCCATGAAATTTAATACTCATTACAAGTTCTTTATTAACAATACGACTACTGTTCACTTGTAATAAGTAAATCACATGTTATAATTTTCTTATCTCTAACATCCAAAGACATCGTATGAAGTAGGTACAATAATTAATCAAAAGTTTAAAATTCTTAATAAAGAACTTGTAATAAGTATTAAATTTCATGGAATCTCGTACAACAAATGAGTTTAGGGCTAAGTTTACTGGATAAATTTTATTTTATCCTGAGCAATAATCCTACTGATTCGTGAAATAAAATATCGAGGGCTTATTTTTTAAATTTTTAGTTGGTTAGATTCCCGGTTGAGGCAAGCAAATTTTGGAAAATCTTCGAATGCAGTTTTGTTTCTTTTTAAAAATAAAGGAATGTTTCCTTTCAGTAAAATGAGCTAACTAAAGGATTTAAGGTAGTTCCCCTCCAGGGCCCATAGAAAAATTCCACCCGGTATAAATATTAACAGCGTTAACGATTTATTTTGCTTAGTATTTTTGACCTCTGATTTCAAATAGCTGTTATTAGTTCACAGGTCAGACGTTATTGGTGACTAATTTGATTAAGTTTTGTTTTGATGTTTTATCATTTCTAATTGCGTGTCTAATGTCGCTGTGTATAAATTTGACAATATTTTTTGGTAGAGTAACCATTAACAAATAAAAAAATGCATCAAAAAAACTTCAATATACAGTGGGACAATAATTTTAATATTTTGGCACAATCAAGAATAATTATGCCTCAAAAGTGTCTCAAAATTTGCAAATCGGTAGGAATCAAGCTTTAGTTGCATGCAGATTTGATTTGTATAATCGATAGATGAAGCCATAGCAAATAGCATAGCTTGAATCTATATACCTAACCTCCACGAATTAGGGATACCTAAATAAAGCATAGAAATATAAATGACTACAAACACCCGAAAATCTAGTTTTGTGTGGCTCACACCACCTGCATGTACCTATATAAAGATGACGTCATTTTTTATTTTATTTCAAGACTAAACTTGTAAGGTCAGATAGCTTGCAAAAAAGCAGGTTCATTGGCATTAAAATTTTGCAAAAAAAAAATTGTTATGGCAAGCTTAAAGTGATAATTCAATAAATCTTAAAATAGGTAACTACCAGCAATAAACAAAAAAAAAATCTGATATTAACACACAATTACACATAGAACTTTTTACTTAACCCTGTTATCTTATTGATAAACTTTAGGTACTCTTGTACCGTCACCGTCAATGACGAATATAGACCGCTGACATCATACGAGATTTCAACTCTCAACGGTCAATAATATACATAATGTCAATAACAAACTGCACCTTCGCCATCTCGTACGTCTTTTAGCTTCAGTATTTTAAAAATGGAACTTGATTGTTTTGTTTCCGTCTATTGATTTTTTTTTAAGTTTGTAACCGGCCAGTCTTAATAGAACCATCACAACCATCATGTAGTGTTGAAATTTAAAAATCGAATCTCGCGATGAGTACGTCCAAGGAGATCGTAAAGTTGGAAGTAGAGATTGAGTGCGGTATAGACGCTAATATGCTGAGTGAAGTTGAGTGGTTTATGCTATCAGGAGACTCGCCGAGGAGGGAAAAAAATCACCGACGGAATGCGACCAAGAGTTGGAAGTTCGTTGATCTGTGCACATGGATTGGGATAAAGGTAAGGTCAACATTTTTGAAAATCAAACTTCTTTTTTTCTGAAATTCCGAAAGCATTAGATTAGTAGTGTTGGCACTTTTGCCTGTTTGAACCATATAAGTACTGAAATTTTGATTTTGATTTTCGTCGCCGCTTTTATTTTATTATATAAATAGAGCAAGTCAAAATTCGAAGCTAGTTAGTGGATATGCCTGGAGGGAATCTCTACCCAGCTTTAATACCGGGTGTAATTTTTGTGTGTTTATCATAGTGTAATAATGGTTTTTAACGCCTGTTCACACCTTTTTATAAAGCAATTAATGTAGTTCATTAATTATTCTATATATATATAAAAGAAGAAGTCCTGACTGACTCATCAACGCACAGCCGAAACTACCAATGTTAGAGAGTTGATTTTTGCACAGTAGGCTACTTTTATAACGTGGGCTAGGGATAAGAAGGGATTTTTGGAATTACCTCCCCTATGAGGGTTAAAAAGGGGATGAAAGGTTGTATGGGATACAAGTTTTTTTTAAAGCTAGGAACTTATAACTTTTTAAAAAAATGTAAAAATAAAATGGAAAAAAACTAATTTCACCGTTTTTAAAAATTCATCCCGTAAGTTGGTAAAAAAAGGGTTGAAAGTTTGTATGGAGATCAACTATTTTTTTGAGCGCGGGACTTGAATCTGTGTAAAGGCATACTATTAGAATACAAGAAAAGTAATTTCAGCGTTTTCAAAAATTCATTCCCTAAAAGGGTAAAAAAGGGGTTGAAAATTTAAATTCGTTACAAATTCTTTGAAACTTCTTATAAAAGCATATATAAGAATAACAAAATGACATTGATTTAACGTTATTAAAAATTCAACCTCTAAGGGGGTTAAAAGGGGGATGAAAGTTCGTCTTGGGGTTCATATTTAATTTTATGCTAGGAACTTCAAACTTCGTAAAAAGTTATGCAAATAAAATGGAAGAAAAATGCTTTCTGCGTTTTTGAAAATTCATCCCCTGAGGTGGTAAAAAAGGGGTTGAAAGTTTGTATGGAGATCAAACCTTTTTCGGAGCGCGGGACTTGAATCTTTGTATAAAGATATATAATTAGAATACAAGAAAAGTAATTTCAGCGTTTTTGAAAACTCAGCCCTAGGTGGTGAAAAAGGAGTTGAAAATTTGTATTGAGATCAAACATTTTTTGAGTGCGGTACTTGAAACTTTGTATAAAGGCATATTATTAGAATTCAAGAAAAGTTATTTCAGCGTTTTTGAAAATTCAGCCCTGAAGGTGGTGAAAAAGGGGTTGAAAGTTAGTATGAAAATCAATCATTTTTTCGAGGTCGGGACTTGAAACTTTATATAAAGACATATCAATAGAATACAAGAATAACGATTTCAGCGTTTTTGAAAATTTAGCCCTGAAGGTGGTGAAAAAGGGGTTGAAAGTTTGTATGAAAATCAAACATTTTTTTGAGGGCGGGACTTGAAACTTTATATAAAAGCATATCAATAGAATACAAGAAAAGTGCGGTGCGTTTGAGTGCGGTACCTTGAAACTTTGTATACTTAAAGGCATTATTATTCGAATCAAAGAAATTTATAAACGTCGTTCATAAACTCATCGAATTTAGTAAAGCTATTCGTTCGTAGATGTACCTGATTTCATAATGATACCGCGTAATTAGAGCAAATTAGTCGAAAAAAAAACTAAAGAACAAGAGCGAGTCGGACTCGTCTACGAAGGGTTCGTTACTATTTCGTAAAATAATGCAAAAAAGAACACGTTTAGCAATTTCAACATTGCTTAGATCTCAAAATAATAAAGATGTCAAATTTTCAAGATAAGGTTCCACGCGGACGAAGTCGCGGGCAATAGCTAGTTAAGGTGAGTCGGGGCTATTGTAGCTATGGGGTTATTGTATCTTCTTACCATTATAACCTTAAAATGGTCTGTGTATCCTATATATACACAGACCATTATAATGGTCACAGACCATTATAATGGTAATAAGATACAATAACCCCATAGCTACAATAGCCCCGACTCACCTTATTCTATAAAATATATTAGTAGGTACCTTACTATAATTATTATTCTCTAAGTTACGTACTATACTATACAATCAGCCCCAATTTAACCTAATATAGCTTTGGTATTTTGGTACAGTCAGCAGCGGTGTAAATACTCAAAAAGATTTTTACCTACTCGAATTATAGTCATCCCCTGGGTGTTCGGTGCACAAACGATTTGACGCCTACTGTTAGCCTAATAGCGTTAAATCATAAATGTACCGAAAACCTCGGTGTATGCTTACTTACAGTCAAGATAATAAGTATTATTATTTGTAGCTACTTTTGCTGTATGTTGCAGTACTAATATGTTATAATTAATTAAGTGCTTTTTGAGGTTCATTTCACAAACAATATTGCAGAGTTACGAGTCCATAACGGGTATGCTACGTGAACCCCCATTAAGAAAGCAGCAGACAGACCTTCGTGATGAAGTACAGGAGCTACGACTGTATCTCAAGGAGGTGGACGGCAGACAGGCGCGGCTTGCCTGGGAGAACAACACGTTACACGACCAGCTCAAGAAGATGAACACGAAGATTGATCAGCTGGAAGAGAAACTCAGGTTAGCTACTTTCATTCGTTAATTTCGTTACGCATGTTTTTGAAAAGAGAGGATAGGAAGTGCCAGTACTTTGCTGGCCTCAGAGGCCAAAGGTACTAACCTAAATGAGGTAAGTGGCGCGCATGTGTGACAAGGGCCGTTCTAATGATCCTCTTAGGCGTGCCAAGCTGGAAGGAAGACTAAGGTTAGCTGATCTCCTTTTACATCTCTTGAAGGAAGACAGGCCCTCGTAGGTACTCTTTTTTGAGTACATTTACTACAGGACTGAAAAAACCAGGAAGACATAAAATCTCAAAGCCTCCTCATGTGCTTCGTGAAAACTTTTGTCAAGGTTTTGCCCTTATATTTAGCCTCAATCACGTCCCGTTGATATGATCTGGATTATCTTGGGCTCATGATCATGGAGCATTAAAACGAGCTCGATCTAACTTGAATACAACCGTTTGTTACAGAGTGCAACAAGAGACTAAACCATATCAGCCAAGCAGTCCTTCGATACCACCACCGCCGCCTCCACCACCACCTCCACCGCCGCCGCCGCCTCCACCGATGCCAGCCGCTTCCGTTCCCAAAATTGGACGCTCAAACACGATACCAAGATGTGGGTCCGCGCCGCCTAGAACATCCGGACCCAGATTAACCATCACGCCGGAAGATATTGCTAACGTTAAATTAAGAAAGGCTAAGGTATGTTTGATGTTTGTTTACAATCTGTTTATAATCTGCGACGTACTTACGCGTAGGTACTTTGAATTTTGAATGACGACCTTTCTGACTTTTTGCATTCTTTTGAATGCAGCTGTTTGTCGCTAAACTGGTTTTCAAAACGAACAGCCAGTATAAAAGTGTACCTATGTAGATATGCATGTCCACGAGTATTTTGAAGATTTTGAAGACCTGATTGTATAATAGAAATCACGATGCTTTGCTTCTACTATAGTTATTTTGCTTTTCCTCTTGTTTGTATTACGTGGTTCGTTTTGAACGGTCCTTGAATTGGTAGATAAGTATCTATTTATATCTTCAGTCACGATCGGAGTCAAATATACAAAGGGTCTCTTCGATAACCAGCCTCACGATACCCACATCCAGAGGGTTCTTGCGAACTTCAGAAGAACGTATAATATTGTTATTCTAAAAATATCTGTTGTACTTTTAGGATCACCCAATCCGCAGCAAGCCACAGCAAAATCAGCTGCAGCCACTAGTGACGCAGCACATGCTGCAGACGACCCGGGCCAAGCTTGGCCGGTCTCGACCTCCCGCCGCCTCCACTCCTAAGCAGCAGCTCGGCGAGCTAGAGAAGTAAGCTGTTATATAGAAGACATAAGCTGAGGTTAATCAGGTTTGATGATATCATCAATCACCTCACCTCACTTCATTAATGAACATTACAAAGAGATTTATCGATTTTTCTCACATTTTTGTTCGGTTCTATACTTTTCTTTAAGGTTTACGCTACGATCCGGTTTTGGAAGTCAGTGTTAACTGAACCATCAGCGACAAAATCGAGCTAGCATAGATCCTGTCCTGTGTAGGCGTAATGTAGACGCTCTGCTGCTAGTCCAATGTATGTTGATTATTGACCTAACCTACTCAATGTCACAATAATAACAATGTCCTTAAAGAATCGCACAGCAGATCAGATCAGGTCTGGCGGTGAACTCTTTGAGCTTGAGTCGCAGTCGCAGTGCTTTATGTGAAAGATAGTGGTTGTGATCTACGAATGGAAAGGAGGCAGGGAAGGTAAATGGTAGTCAAAATCAGGTTTTGCGTAATATCATCGATCATAATCATAACCATCTTAAATTTAATTGGTTATCTTTTGTCCCCATTCCGTTTTTGTCAAATTCCTAGCTCGTTAATGTTCCCATTAGTAAACTGTCAACTTCCTATCTCATCTACTCTCAACTTAAGTAAAAGCTCTTCTGTTCTGGTCCAGATTCCCGACTTGTAGATAAGTCGGGAATCTCTTTAATTGGTAATTCCGTAGGGCTAGCTACTAGCACATTTAGCCCTACATATCCCTGATGCCCCCTCTAAGATCATTAACGAAGCCTTGAAGTGCCTGAATCGTTAACGTTACATTATGAATATTTTCAGGTGCCTCCTCCAAGACACGTGGGTGTCCTCGCTGCACCGTCGCCGCGCCGGCCGCGCGTCGTTCCGCAGCGCGGAGGAGCTCCGCGCGCGGCCCTACCCCGCCGCCCGCTGTCCCCGCTCCCCCCGCTCCCCGCGTGCCCCACGTTCCCCCCGGGCCAATTCGGCCATTACCCCGCGGACCTATGTCGCCTCTGAAGTTAACTCTGCCTAAGTAGACTACAACAATAATATAGTAAAATTTTATGTGCGAATTATGATCAAATCAAGGTTGTCTAGAGATCATTACTGTCAAATAGACCTTAAGTAGCGCAGAATGGTGATTGTTTTTATTTTACAAGACCAGAAGTCCTTTGTAGCGGCATTTTGGATGGCAATATGTCGACATAAATGTATATTATAATTGCAAAAAACGATTTGATTTAGAATGATAATGTTGATTTTTGGTTAATTTTACCAATAAAATTGACATTTGAAAAGTCACAATCGTGACTTGTTGATTTTAATGATTAAAATAACTCTGAAATCTGGAAGGCAGAACTCGGGGCGAGTTTGATACAGCAATACATGAGATAATTTCATACACCAAAACGACACTGCACTTTATACAGTTCAAGTGCAAACAGAAGTGGGTTAGGACCAAAAAATTGGCTGAAATTAAGGCGTAGTTAGCGAGGAAATGAAAGCGATTGGAATAAGTTCCGCTGTGCGACAAAAAATTACGATACAATAAGGAATCTTAAAATAGAACCTTAAGGTACGTTATTGGAAGGTTAACTATAGTAGCACAACGGAGACTTTGATACAAATATTAATTGAGTGAGTTTAGGGTGAGTTACGGTTGTAACCTTTTTGGTCTTCACCCAAGTTATTGTTATTAAAGAAGTAACGTCTGCTAGCGTAAACCGTAAAATGTTTACCATGAAGCGAAAAGTTGAAAAATTAGGTAAATGGTTCAGGTGGGGTTTGAACGCGCGTTCCGTCGAAAATTTGTGATAATAATTATAAGTACTTATCCTCCGTACAATTTACTTGTCATGCGACGTCCATAGGTTAAGTAGTCCGTGGTAGTAATATTAACACAGGTCCATTTACTCTCCAAACTACCCTATTGTCACGTGAATACGACGAAAATCCGGGGTCTATGACGACCTGGTACACCCGCCATTCTGACTCTCAATTTTTTCAACTTTTTGCGTCATTGAAAACATTGAGAAGTTATTGTGCTTTCAAAACACTCACCTGCCCTGGTTCGTGTAAATATTTAAATAATGTTTGATTTAATGAGATCATTTTCGATAGTTTTATTCTGATTAGTATTTTTTTAGATTATGATAGCATTACAGACGATAATAAATATTTATTGTAACAATTTTTTATACGATTATAATTAGTAATTATAATTAGAATTGCCAGTGATAATCATTATCTATGATTTTTATGATAAAAATTGAGATGATCAACATTTGGTTTTATTCCTGCTCCATGCAGCTGCTGCATGCATGCTGATTCCATGCTTTATGGGAATCTACCGCACCCCGCATGCGACCTATGAAAACAATTTCCCGCCATGAAACTGAGCCTTAAGACATCTATCTTGTTATCAGTTTCATTGGTCGATAGGGCCCGCATGTGGGGTGCGGGAGATTTCCAGAACGCATGCCATAGGGCCCGCATGCGGGGAATTGTTTTCATTGGTCGATAGGGCCCGCATGCGGGGTGCGGTACATTGCCATAGTGAGTATGCCATTATGAGTTTTACTGGTCGTTATACCGTATGCGGGGAGTCCCGCACGCGGTATATCGACCGAGTTATCGACTTGTGAGTTTCACTAGTATTTATGCGGAAAACTAATGTTACACATTTCTTTGTTAAGTAAGTCATATATTCAAAACTTTTTACAAGGCAATAATAATTAAAATACTTTAAATAAAACTAAACCTGAAAATTAAACTGAATTCGAACATAATAAAGTTAAACTAAATCTAAAAATGGCCCCTGCGGCAAAGTGCCAAAAATGCTGGCGGTATTTCCTCGCTGAATCGCCAAAGTGATTCTTTGAGCGAGGAAACCGCCAGCTCTCCGGTCACCAGTAACATCAATAATAAGCCTCTTCGAGATATCTTTGAAGAGGCTTAATGCGCTGGGGCCCCACAGACCCAGGGTCTCGACGCCAAAAGGTATGAAATTGTACTCAGCGCCAAGACCACTGACACTTATTCCGTTTTATGCCTTCGGCCGCTTCTGCCGCTGCTCCGGCACTATTTGAGGATCGGTGGAGATGTGACGGGGCCAGTGGTGTGTCTACACAGGTTGTTTGCATCCTACACTAGCACCCGTCCCTTACGCCACGGAATCAAAGACATTCCGTCCGGTCTCTGCCATCGTCTCTTGAGATGCCGGTCGGCTCTAAAACGGCCGGCACATTGATTGATGCAAGAGACCGGTGGATGATGTCGTTCAGAGCAGCATGTCTTGAGAAGCGGCCTGCACTGCTCTGGCAGGAAAGTCCGTGGTGACCCAGCCTGTCAACGTCTTTGCCGCAGGGGCATCGGTGTGGGGCGCAGACCGGGACACCGAGACGGAGACAAACTGTAAGTCGGACGGTATTGGGTTCTAGAAAAGTTCCAGTATACTCACGGAAGGGTAAGCTTGGAGCCAACGTAACTGGCCTCTTTGCTGCCTACTGCCAACATTCTGGAGGCGCAGTGGTTAAGCAACTGCCTACTGAGCCGACGGTCCCGGGTTCGAATCCCGGCAAGGGCAAATATTTGTGTGATGAACACGAATATTTGTGCCTGGGTCATGGATGTTCTATGTATTTAAGTATTTATTTATCTATATAAGTAATGTATATCGTCACCTAGTACCCATAACACAAGCCTTCTTGAGCTTAATTTGGGACTAGGTTGATTTGTGAGAGGTTGTCTGATATTTATTATTATTATTTATTAATGAAACTGAGCCATACTATACAATAATAACAATACATATTTAATTTGATAATAAAATGAGAATTTATTATGAATTTATGAACAATGTCGCGTTAAAACTGTTTCACAAGATATTCGAACGTTTGAACTTTTCTTTTCTGTGGAAAATAATGTCAATGCAGCGTTGCCAGATGGTTACATTTGTTACATTTTTCGTAACTTTTGACCCTCTCTCGTAACATGTAAGTAACTTTTGATTTCTGGGCAATTTTCGTAACTTTTCAATAAGTTTTGTTAAAAATTCTGAAGTGGTAAAATTTATTTAGATTCTGAATCCAAATAACATGTACTATCGGTCAAAAATATAACGTATGTACCACTGAAAAACTTTATCGTAATTTCGATAATGTGTTTCAGTTTTTTCTCAAATCAGATAAGATCCATAACAATATGTGAAAATCTTAAATAAAAATTAATGATTTCAACTCGAAGGACTGAACCACAATTTAAGATGGCTATCCTTCTTAAAATATTCTTAGGATTCAGAAGGCTCATCCTGCCGAAGGAGAACTTCCTATCGTCAAATCACTTCGTTGTCCATCTGTCAAGATACGAGCGCTTATGTTCCGTCTATATCCGAAAACCGTAAATTTGTACTTACATAATAAAAAGCAAACACATTTTTGTAGAGGTTGGAAAATAAACAACAGATCGATGAGTAAGTTAACTATTGTACTATCGGCCAAGACATTATAATATATGATGCTTTTAACAACTAATAAAATAAAATAAATATTTACACAATATCGCAAGATTAACATTACTTTTCTCCCGTCAGTTTTAATTTTTTAAATATATTTCTTAATGAGCACTCTTTTAGTATCAAACGAGTCGTGTCCCTTGAAAGACGCGATAAATTAAAAATCTAACAAATATAAATATTAACTGGCAACACAAATGGAATACAATTGACAACATTTCATATTTCTAACAGGTGGAAATTAATATAGAGATCGACAGGGCTATGTGTCGTGTACGCGCAAAAAAATCTTAGAATTTATTCTTCTGTATTTAAAGAAATATAAGAAAATACATAAAATGACCGCAATCGAAGACAATTAGGCCTGAATACGGTTGTTGTCTTAGACCCAACAGCGAAAAAAAAAAAAAAATTTTGAGAATGTCGTGAACCTCAACGTTATTGCGTGTTTTTTTTATTAGAAATCGGACTAAAGTAACCGTTCCATTCAGATATAGTTTTGGTGTTGCCACAATTTAAAATGATTAAGTTTTTATAAATTAATAATAAAATAAATGGCTATTTCAAAAAAAAATATAAACATTGATTACTTTATCTTTCTAAGCAGAATTCAGAAAAGTAATCAAATTGTAGTCTTGTAAATATGAAAACTTGTCAATTCCTTGATAAAGTTTTTAAACTAAAGGGTATATAGTCGTATTTGTATGAGGCATCGGCCCCAGAAGCCAAATCAATTGCCGTTTTGCTAATAAATTAGCCCAGATGTAAGATGCTATTTTATAAAAAAAAACACCATGAAATACTGCAGGTTTTTGAGAAAAAAAAAAAAAAACATACAAACACGGCTATACCCTTTTGTAATTTATCAAACGCATATATTCGGTGTACAATCAGTGCAGATACCTGTAAGGGCCTGGCCACATCACCACGGCACGGTGCGGATTTTTACGGAGTCAGCGTATAAAACCACCGTAAAAATCCACGACGCCGCGCCGTTTCACGGTGACGGCGGCGTGCCGTGGTAATGTGGCCAGGCCCCAAGAATTTTGAATTGGTTGCTTTTATCAAGGGACACGACACACGACTCACTTAACAGACTATTAGCCAGTACTGATCATATTAAAACGGCATGTATTTAACGCGGCGACAAATTAATCAGATTTAGGGATTTATAAAAAATTAAAGGGGATAGCAAAAATAATGAGTTGGCGACTAATTGCGGAGACTATTAAAGTAAAAAGTAGCAGCTAAGTAATCAATTTTCGGCTTTGTTTCAATATAAACTAGCATCGAGTTATTGTTTTGGCGACTGAATTAACTAATTAAGCGGAAACATGACAGCGGATAAAAAGTTGAAAATGGCCTACTCTAATTGTTCAATGGAGATTACATATAAAATAAATCAAGGTCATAAAAAAAATACTTTGTGCGACAATTTAAGAGCTTTAATCAAAGTTGAAAATTGCATGTATAAATAATAATTTTGGTCTATAGTTTTATTTAGTGGCTCTGATTTTGGTCAATTTTTAGTCAGGTGTGATGTCATATTGACACCTATTTTTTATGATTCTATCGTATAGAATACGTTAAAATAAACGTGTTTTGTATGGACAACTTTTTTCTAAACTTAATAATTACTGGATACCTAAAACCGACAATATTTTTTGGATATTGTGTCAGACTCTGCCTTAGCTCCGGCGCTGCGGGAAGTGCAGCCCTTCCGCCCTTGCGTGGCAAAGCACGGTCGCCCGTACTCCGTTCCGCAGCTTCGGCTTGTTGGTCGCCTTCGGCGACCAGCCTCAGCCGCTCCGCTCCACACGGCTCCCGAGCTTTGTCACGGCGGGCGAGGGCTGCTCTCCCTCCGCGCCTCCGGCTTTTTATATACACTCTAGGGGTAGGGCAGACAAGACCACGTGGAATCGGGGCTGACAGCTTCGGTTCTGAGGCAAGTCTTATGATAATGCAATGCTTATTTTAGCGTAGCGTGTTTTAGCTAGATTCGGACTAAAATAAGCGTGTTTTGTTTGGGCAAAACATTTTTACCTAAAAAACGCTTATCGCCGTTTTCATTAAATTATGGTTTCGAAAACTAAAAAAATAACTACCCATTACTTTTATATAGTACCCATTTTAATATTTAAGCTGCCAGCAAATCAAAGCCCAAAATGCTTTTTTAGATGGAGACCTGTAGTTGCCACTAATATAAAGTTTGTTATCCTTCTGCTAATATTAGTCGCCAAGTCATTATTTATAGTACCTCACCTATGATTTCAGTAATCTTGTTTATTATTTCTGCTACCTTAAAGTAGCTGCCATTATTTGAATTTTAAAATATCCTTAGTTTAAAGCTCATTTAATATAAATGATTGCCAAAATATTTAATCGCTGACAAGTTATTATTTTAGTTGCAAATAGTTTGCTGCTCTTTAATTTTTCTGTCGCCGCGAAAATAATAAGCCTATTAAAACTGAGGCGTTTTTCCTTGATTTTTTAAATATAAAACTGTTTGCGGTATTATGAGTTTTGTAAAAAAATATACCTCAAAAATTATACATTCTCATTGGTCAATTTACTTTGAAATTAGTTGTGATTGGTCCAATGGTCGTTTGTAACGCGTCAACAAGATCATTGTATATAATATGGACAGTGTTCAACACTATGCACAGCTTCCCGTCACACCGCGTACCGGAATACGTAGCTTGGAAAGCATCAAACCAGGTGGATCGACCTGGTTAGGTTTGCGGGAAGCAATTGGATGAGGGCGGCGTACGACCGATCGTTGTGCCCATGCTAAATATAGACTGTGTATGGCCACATTTTTGGGTAGTGACGGTTATATTTTTTTTTGGTATTACAAACTTATTTACAGTAAATATTCCATACTTTTATAGTTTGTACCTTTGGAACCCTCGGTACGCGAATCCGATTCGCACTTGACCGGTTTTTTTATTAATATCAAAATGTAACTTTCGCAGCAAAAATGTAACATTTCGAGGAATGAAACGTAACTTATGACAGACTGGCTCTGGCAACACTGTGTCAATGTCAAATTGACAATGTCATTATGTCACTTCACTTTATTTATTGAATATAATTTCAGGTCACTTGATTATATTGGATTTCTGTTAACCGCGTAAGATTTTAATAGATTAGTATCTCTTAATAATAAAAACACGCCGGTGCATTGTAAAATATATTTTTAGTTTGTCCTTCACTACTGATTATCACTAATGTTGTATCATTCGAACTTCGTAATTTTATTGCTTTTGTGAACGTAATTACAACGAGGTAATTTTTTAAATATTCTTTTAAACTTATATTTACTTGTTTCGTTAAGACCTGTACTACTTCGTAAGTATCGTACGCATGTTTTTATCGAGTAAAAGAGCAAGCAAAAGGTAAAGATTCGATTAAATTTGAAAGTACAAATAAGTATTTCTGTTGAGTACATTATTTATCTAATCGCCTTTTTGATTTTCCTGATTATATTTTTAGTACCTTCATGATAACAACAGACATTAAGCAATCATGGACTTCAGTTCTCTCAATCCTAATACCTCAAATCCTTTAAACATAGCTGCGAGAAAGAATGATTTCCAAAGTGTGCACCGGGTACTGAAGAAAGTGAATCCGAACTGTGTTGATAATCGAGGATGGACCTGTCTTCACGAAGCAGCTGCAAACGACAGCTACCAGAGCCTGGTGCTAATCCTGAAGCACCCTGAATGTAGACCTTTAGCCGAAACCCATGAAGGCCACACAGCTTTATATTTGGCTTGTCGTCATCACAGCTCCTTGCAAACTATTAAAGCTTTATTAGACAGCGTTGAGGACATTGCAAACTATGGCAGTACGGAAGGTGTCACACCGCTCCATGTAGCCAGCTCCCAGGGGAGAGTGGAAGTCATACAACTGTTAATTGATTACAGAGCAATGATAGACGTACAAGATTTTGATGGAGATACACCTTTACATGATGGTGCGTTAACCTCAAGGCTAAAATCTGTTACAGCATTGCTACATGCTGGTGCTGATCCGAATATAAAAAATGAAACAGACTATACTGCATTTCATTTAGCGTGCTTCAAAGGAGGATTTCACATAATAAAAGCAATACTGCCTTTCATTGATGATATAAATCAAGTAACTGCCAATGGTGACACTCCACTAATAACGGCATCTCAAGGAAACAGTGTGACTATCGTCCAGTTTCTGCTTGACAATGGAGCCGATCCTCACATTAAAAATGATGACGGACACATGGCTTTAGACGTGGCTTTAAATCAAGGTTGTGATGAAATCTTTAACATACTTTTGGGTGTTACTGACAAAGATAAGATGAACACTGATTTTATTCTCTTAGCTTGTAAGCCACACTACTACAAGTATAAAATATTAGAAGGTCTACTCAATCATGATTTGGGACCAAATTTCTTTGACTTTTATGAAGCTTTCCATGTTACACTAGAGCCGATTGGTGCTCACCAACCAAAATACTCTTCGAATGCTCCATTGAACTCCTACCTGAATATATGTGAATATATATATAATAGTGCAATTGAGAGTTTTAGGAAGTTTTTTTATTTGTTTCTGATGAATGGAGTATCTGTAAATGCCTTAGGAAGAGATGAATGTCCTCCTCTCGTGTATATACATTATAGTGGCCATAGCACATGTTTTGAAGAGGTAGGTAAATATTTGTAACTAACAGCAATCAACATTTTTCTTAAAATTTGAATTGTATACCCTTGGTGGCTTCCATACTTGACTGTAAGATAATTTTAAAAAATTTCTCCACAAATTACAAAAATATCGCGCAAAACAAACAGAGGCATAAAACCATGCCTATACCTGACTTTCTGACTGTTTCTTCTGAAGTTTCTGAACTAATGTTTTATTTTGTGACGTCAGGTTCTGGGTTGTTTAAACTGGCTATATTAAAGCATTGATACATAGAATTATCTTTTCATGTTGTCATGTCTCTGAACCTGTCTGTCATTTGAAACTCAATACTTAGTTTTTTTTTATTGAAAATTATAGCCATAGATCTAGTAAAAATTTACAATTCAATTTCAGGTATTCAAAATACTCATAGAGCACAACTGCAATGTAGATTACTCAAGCATATCCATGTATGACAGTGACTGTCCAATATTGCCGGATGCCTTCATAGCATCCATCACGTCTGACCCCGCCACACTGCTTGTGATGATGCCCTACAGCCTTTATTGTGAGCCTGATTACTTGCTTTCTGTTACACAGAAGGTGGGAAAATTAAGCAGGATACCTATGCAAGTAAGTTGGGATATCTTGTATATGAATAAATAAAATAAATAATTTCAGCCACCAACTGATGTAGTCCCGAATTAAGCTCTAATAAGCTGATGGGCGCTAGACGGCGCGGCTAGATTAAATGTTACCGCCATTGATCTACACGATAATTCTTTCATTCTCTCCACGTAGATAGGTTGGCAATCCACAAACGTGCCTTTTTCTAGAAATATCCTGCCTTGCACGACTGCATTGTGTAATGGATTGTCGCTTGCGGTATTTCCGGACCGATACGACCTTCAAACCTTCAAGAAAAGAGCGTACTCTCACTTGAAAGGCCGGCAACGCACTTGTGACTCCTGTGGTGTTGCAGGTAATGAGCGACGGTCATCGCTTTCCATGAGGCGATCCGTTTGCTTGTTAGACCTCTATGACATAAAAAAAACTTACTACCTACATTAGATAAACATAAACTAAAGACGTAGAATTTTATTATATTGTGATCATGAGTCCTATTGTTACTCGAATGAAATCATTCATACATATGTAGGTGGATTTGCAATCCAAATTTGTCATATGACTTGGAGCTGAATTCCATCTTATCTAAAAATATTTAGACTCAGATATTTGCAATCTTATCTGAATGAATGAATGAATGAATGAATGTTTATTTGCAAGAACATAGTAGGTACATTAGATGATGTAGTAAACAGTAAGTGCTTATGTTCTACTGTAGAGGCATGCAAACATTTAATGTGTGTTGAATTTAACCCTGCTTATTGTATGGATACTAATGAATATACAGAAACATAATAATAAGATAATTGCTATGAAAATATCTAGATTATGAATCTCCAATCCAATTATGTCTGGATATCTCCTGGGAATGTAGAACGAATCCCCACCAGCTAGCCTAATTGTAATGAATTTGTGTACTCACACAATGATCTTTGCTATTCTGAATCGATTTTGAATGGCAGTCCTTTAGTTCCTTAATGTTTGTTGTCTCCGTTTAATATTTGTACGTTTTTTGTTTCAGGTACAAAAACAATTACTGTCTTCCATAGATAGCGCCACCGATATGAAGGCAGAGTCGCTTTCTCTGCACGTTGCACCACTAAAACATTTGTCGAGGCTAAAAATTAGAAGTGTCTTAAGAAGTACAGGCATCAAAACTACTGAGAAGTTTCTTCAAACTTTAGAAAAACTGCCGATGCCACCTTTACTGAAATACTATTTAAGATACCTATGATATTACTAGTGGATCTTATAATTTTTGAATGAAACTAGTTTTGCACGTGGGCGTAAATAATTTATTAAAATATACAAATATTTGAATGATTAATATAATAATATGAATATTATATCGCTTATATATTATATATCTACATAATTACAATGTTCAAATAATGCCAGCTCATGTCTCCACGGTTTCACTTGAAGTTTGCACCGTTAGCCATAAAGTCTTCTATTTCAGCTACCCTGTGATCATAAAAATAAAAATGTTAAAGTACAAAGGACTTGATTTGGTTTTATTCCTAACTTTCAAATAATGGTAACTGTAGTGTAGGTTCACTTTGATGCTCAAAATTCGTTTTAGGCGCACAAGGTCCAATTCGCAGATTGTCCTTTTGTCCCTATCGTTAAGAGGCCTTTTTCCTTTTAAAATGCTGATTATTTTAGACATTTTTCTCTATGATCAAACATGTTTCTTAACATATTATTGATGTTGCTACCTAGAACAGGGCTTTTGGGATTTATTGGGATATTTTTGAAACCTACGGTTTGAATTATTCATTGATAATTTTTGTTCAAAAACTACTCGAAATTAACAAAATTCACGCGGAAAATAGTTTTTTCAACTTATTTTCGACTGCACGCAATGAAAGCATGAAATAGCGATGTTAGGTACTACCTAGAACTCGAGGAAAAGTATTATTCTCTTCAAAAAGTTGGTTGAAACTATCAATATATTTGTCATAACATATAAAAAATACATTTAAAAGGAATAAGGCCTCTTAAGGGGCTACCCGAAAAATTGTAATTCCCGTGAAAATTAAATGTAGCTTGGTGTTTGGTCTTTATTTCTGTCCAATAGAATTTCTAAATATCTCATTATTATAGGAGCAATCTGAACACCTGTAAAGCCCTTTTTAGGGATTCGTAGTCAACTAGGAACCCTTATAGTTTCGCCATGTCCGTCTGTCCGTCCGTCAGCGGCTTAGCTCCGTGATCATTAGTACTAGAAAGCTGAAATTTGGTATGAGTATGTGTATGTACCGTAACGTCGGGTTCCTTTAGCCCTGGAGGTAACATTGTCCACCCATTCTAATCCAATAAATAATTTAGAAAACCATTATTATAAAAACAGTACCAGAGATCACTCAAGAGTGGATTCGTCATAAGACATAGTTTAACAGAATTTACTTACTAATAAAGTTGGTTTTACGAGGTGGGCAATGATACCTCCCAGGGCTAAAATAACCCGACCTTACGGTATCACGCCGAAAAACGTTAAAATAAAAACTAAAATAATATTTTTTTCGGGTACCTACCTTTCGCTCCGAAAATAAAAAAAATAGTGCCCCCCCTTTAAATTTTCAACCACGGGTCAAAAAATATGGAAAAATTCATGAAAATGAGGCCTTATAAGTAGGTACTTTCAATGGAAACTATATTGATCAAAATCGGTCCATCAGTTTTTGAGTTATCGCAAAATTTCATAATTTTCTTTAAAAGGACGTAAGTTGACTTCCAGAAGGTAATAAGTAATTACAGTTACTTTGGCGTTTACGACCTTTTTATAGAACTTGAAATCTTTCTCGTAACTTAAACCTCGGGCTGAAAACCGCTGTTTTAAGCCCGTCTTTTAACTACGGAACCCTACACTGAGCGTGGCCCGACATGCTCTTGGCCGGTTTTCTAGGTTATGTCAACCCCCAACAAGGTTGGTTAGGATCGCGCGGAAATTGGATGAGGGCGGCTCAAGACTGATCGTTGTGGAGAACTTTCGGGAGACCTTTGTCCAGCAATGAACGTATATCGGCTGATATGGACTGTACCTCTATAATCTGCTAGCTATATCAAATCGTCTGTTAACAACCAAAACTCACTAAGTAACAAATACTTACCTAAAAGGGTCATTGTCAGTTCAAAAAACAAAATTTGTCCCTTCGGTGGTCAAAAGTTAAGAGCTTGTATGAATCAATTATAGAAGAAGGAACGTTCTTTATTCTCACAGGCATTAGAAAATTAGGCTCTGGAATCCTTAATTTTGCTAATGTCCACCGGAAAGACGCGCACCTAAATCTGACAATGACCCAAAACAAAGCTCGAATCTCGGTATCAATTTACAAACTGGATACGAATTCTTGAAGAGCAGTGTGCCAATTTTAGTGAGTTCTGGTTGTGACCAGGCGACATGCAACTTACGTCCTCTAGTGAGTCGGTTGTGACCAGGCGACATGCAACTTACGTCCTCTAGTGAGTTGGTTGTGACCAGGCGACATGCAACTTACGTCCTCTAGTGAGTTGGTTGTGACCAGGCGACATGCAACTTACGTCCTCTAGTGAGTCGGTTGTGACCAGGCGACATGCAACTTACGTCCTCTAGTGAGTTGGTTGTGACCAGGCGAAATGCAACATACGTCCTCTAGTGAGTCGGTTGTGACCAGGCGACATGCAACTTACGTCCTCTAGTGAGTTGGTTGTGACCAGGCGACATGCAACTTACGTCCTCTAGTGAGTTGGTTGTGACCAGGCGACATGCAACTTACGTCCTCTAGTGAGTCGGTTGTGACCAGGCGACATGCAACTTACGTCCTCTAGTGAGTTGGTTGTGACCAGGCGAAATGCAACTTACGTCCTCTAGTGAGCTGGTTGTGACCAGGCGACATGCAACTTACGTCCTCTAATGAGTTGGTTGTGACCAGGCGAAATGCAACTTACGTCCTCTAGTGAGTTGGTTGTGACCAGGCGACATGCAACTTACGTCCTCTAGTGAGTTGGTTGTGACCAGGCGACATGCAACTTACGTCCTCTAGTGAGTTGGTTGTGACCAGGCGACATGCAACTTACGTCCTCTAGTGAGTTGGTTGTGACCAGGCGACATGCAACTTACGTCCTCTAGTGAGTTGGTTGTGACCAGGCGACATGCAACTTACGTCCTCTAGTGAGTTGGTTGTGACCAGGCGACATGCAACTTACGTCCTCTAGTGAGTTGGTTGTGACCAGGCGACATGCAACTTACGTCCTCTAGTGAGTTGGTTGTGACCAGGCGACATGCAACTTACGTCCGCTAGTGAGTTGGTTGTGACCAGGCGACATGCAACTTACGTCCGCTAGTGAGTTGGTTGTGACCAGGCGACATGCAACTTACGTCCTCTAGTGAGTTGGTTGTGACCAGGCGACATGCAACTTACGTCCTCTAGTGAGTTGGTTGTGACCAGGCGACATGCAACTTACGTCCTCTAGTGAGTTGGTTGTGACCAGGCGACATTCAACTTACGTCCTCTAGTGAGTTGGTTGTGACCAGGCGACATGCAACTTACGTCCTCTAGTGAGTTGGTTGTGACCAGGCGACATGCAACTTACGTCCTCTAGTGAGTTGGTTGTGACCAGGCGACATGCAACTTACGTCCTCTAGTGAGTTGGTTGTGACCAGGCGACATGCAACTTACGTCCTCTAGTGAGTTGGTTGTGACCAGGCGACATTCAACTTACGTCCTCTAGTGAGTTGGTTGTGACCAGGCGACATGCAACTTACGTCCTCGGCACGAAGGTGAGGTTCTCGACGCCAGCCTCCGTGATCAGCACGTCATCCTCGATGCGAACGCCGCCGGACCCGCGGAAGCGCTCCACCACCTCCCAGTTGAAGAACTTGGACTGCTCCGGGTTGTTCCTAGCCGATTCCAGGAGCTGTAATGGAAAGATAAATAAATCCATAATCCATACTAATATTATAAATGCGAAAGTGCGTCTGTCTGTCTGTCTGTCTGTCTGTTACCTCTTCATGCTTAAACCGCTGAACCGATTTAGATGAAATTTGGTATATAGATAGTTTCAGGCCCGGGGAAGGACATAGGATACTTTTTATCCCGAATAAATGTAGTGTTCCCGTGGGATGAGCGGGTAACACCGCGGGGCACAGCTAGTAGTATTATAAATGCGAAAGTGTGTCTGTGTGTCTGTTACCTCTTCACGCTTAAACCGATGAACCGACTTAGATGAAATTTGGTATGGAGATAGTTTGAGACCCGGGAAAGGACATAGGATACTTTTCATCCCGAATAAATTTAGTGTTCCCGTGGGATGAGCGGGTAACACCGCGGGGCACAGCTAGTATTAGAAATGCGAAAGTGTGTCTGTCTGTCTGTTACCTCTTCACGCTTAAACCGCTGAACCGATTTAGATGAAATTTGGTATATAGATAGTGTCAGTCCCGAGGAAGGACATAGGATACTTTTCATCCCGAATAAATTTAGTGTTCCCGTGGGATGAGCGGGTAACACCGCGGCACAGCTAGTAATAAATATCAGAGAACCTCACACAAATCAACCTAGTCCCAAATTAAGCTCAAGAAGGCTTGTGTTATGGGTACTAGGCGACGATATAAATACTTATATACTTAAATACATAGAACATCCATGACCCAGGCACAAATATTCGCGTTCATCACACAAATATTTGCCCTTGCCGGGATTCGAACCAGGGTCCGTCGGCTCAGTAGGCAGTTGCTTAACCACTGCGCCAACCGCGTCGTCATTAGACAAGAAAGATGGACGAAATGAAAATATTTTTCTCAAACATGAACTGAAATGTAGTCACAACGTGCGTTATAACAGTCTTCGAAGTATCACGTTTCGGGCGGAACAAAGAGAACTGTAAAGGAATTTCATACAAAATTGAAGGCCTGAGCCGGAAAGTATTTTTTTTAAACATGGCGTCTGTTTTCATGAGCCGGCGAAACAGCCGAATTATATATTTTTTAGTGGTGTATTTTTTATTTAATTGCATATGTTTGAGAAAAGCACTATACATGCCTAGCCGTGATAAGGGCTTGCCGGGTTTGTACGTATCACTATCCCTACTTATCCAGCCAGCTCTTCTTTCCCGGCGTCTGCTCTTCCAAGCTGTCTGCAAGGCATTCGGCTTTTTCTTCATCCTCCAAATGCAGGGCAGTTCTGCCTCAGGACAATAAGAGGGGGGGCATGGTGTGGACTGGACTTTATCCAGTACGCCTGGTGACTGGACGGTATCTGAGATTTGGCATACCAATCTAGAAGATGACGAGTTAGGAACAAATCGTAATTTCGTTGGTGTAGCCGTGCGGCTCTGTCGTGGTATGTAGTAGCACCTATTCATCTCTAGTATTATATGTACGAAATGAGTATGATGATATGATGGAGCAGTTTGAGTCTATAGACCCACTGAACGAAATAAGTGACATCGCGAGAGCTAAATACATGAATAGTTCTTCATTTGAGTGATTTGCATCTCTAAGAACAAAAGTTCTGTGTAAAGATAAAGTGGTCAGGCGACGTTACAGTACTTTTATCTCACGAGCGCGGGTGAGCCATGTCTGTGTGAGTAATGTACATGCACATTGGCTCTGTGTGGGTGAGCCGGCACTGTTCGCTCCCGAGCTCACCCACACAGAGCCAATGTGCATGTACATCTACTCCACAGACAACCTCTACTAGACCACAGTCTAAGAAACAATACAGTCGGTCGACGAAGGCGTCTAGACAGGGCAATCGTGCGGGGTGACAGAGGCGGCGGCGGGAGGGGCGCTCCCCATGTGTCATACGACGAAATTGTTAGTATTGCGGGAGATGACTTCCAGGGCTGACGCGTCTTGCAAAACATAATTAAAATGGTGCATACGACATGTGCTGCGCGACAATGCATGTCGTCATCTTTTAAAAATAAAGAACTACGATTCCATAGATTTCCTCGGTCAATAGAAAGGTAAATATTACATTTTTAATATTATTTTATAGTGCCTAAGTAATAAATTTTCTCATGTCATGCTAACGTAAACAAAATGGCGGATGTAAAAGCGTTACGCCTGCCAGTAAAAATTGAAATACCGCAGAAATATCGCTAATTGTTTGTTTCTGTGTACCTAAACAAAAATATATAATGATATGATATGTCAAATGAATTTTTAAATTCAAAATGTCGGACATGATTTATAGGTTATTTTAAGTATTTACGAGTTTGACCTTTACTCCCCCACTGCCGTCGTCATCCATTTTTGTATATTTTCAATATTTTATTTTACTTCAACAATTTTTTATTACATTAAAAAAAAGTAATTACGAGTTACGTAAGGTTTAACTTAGACTTTATTTAAAAAGTAAGAAATTGTTTGTTGATGAATCATGTCTGATTTTTAATTTATTTTTGAGGGTCCGCGGGGTACCAATTACGAAAATGGCGTCCATTTTGAAATCCAAGATGGCGGACATTATTTTTCCTTAAAATCGATATGGGTGTCATCTCCGAGGTTCCTGGGGGTTCCGATTACGAAAATTGTGTCCATTTTGAAATCCAAGATGGCGGACATTATTTTTTCTTAAAAATCGATATGAGTGTCATCTCCGAGGTTCCTGGGGGTTCCGATTACGAAAATGGTGTCCATTTTGAAATCCAAGATGGCGGACATTATTTTTTCTTAAAAATCGATATGGGTGTCATCTCCGAGGTTCCTCGGGGTTCCGGATACGAAAATGACTTGCATTTTGAAATCCAAGATGGCGGTCATTAATGTTTCTTAAAAATCGATATGGGTGTCATCTCCGAGGTTCCTCGTGGTTCCGGATACGAAAATGCCCTCCATTTTGAAATCCAAGATGGCGGACGTCACTTTTCGAAATGGGTGTCGATGTGTGTAGCAGTGATATCTATTTTTGAAATCTACACCACCAGAAACCAAGAAAACGGCACCCATGTCGACTTTTTAAAAAGTGACGTCCGCCATCTTTATTTCCAAAATGGACGCCATACGTAAAATTAGTACACATACATACATACACGAACCCTAAAAATATTACCCTCCTTTTTTGGGCAGTTGCGTAAGTCTGTGACAACCCTTGGTAGATACGGTAACCTTGAGCGGTGTCGGCATTAACGCAAACATCAAAGGCGTCGGCCCACTGTTAGTTTTTACACTGTGACTAGACGGAGCATGTAAGGCGACCCGCGCGCACCAACGATATGGTACGGCAGAACATTAAAGTATCAACACGGCGGCCACCGTTTAGTCGCGTCCTTGTTTATGATCCATGCGTACGTCAACGAAAAAAGAAATTAAATAAATAACATGGTAAATAGTAGTGTTAAGTGGTGTAGAGAGACCTCAAAAACATGGACGCAACTAAACGGTGTCCGCCGTGTTGATACTTTAATGTTCTGCCGTACCATATCGTTGGTGCGCGCGGGTCGCCTTACATGTGCCTTACATGCTCCGTCTAGTGGGGGTGGTCTGTGATCTACTCACACAAACATGGCTCACCCGCGCTCGTGAGATAAAAGTTCTGTTCCCTCGGTATGAAGTAGCAGCCGGCTCTACAGTGAGCAGTGGCCCAGCCCGTGCTGGAGGATGGCTTACCCTCGGTATGAAGTAGCAGCCGGGCTCTACAGTGAGCAGCATGTCGGCGAGCAGAGCGCGCGCGGTGCGCAGGCGCGCCAGCGGGGGGGCGGGGCGCGGCGGACAGGCGCGCAGGTACCCGCCCACGTCGTGCACGTCCAGCCCCAGCAAGTGGCCCAGCCCGTGCGGCTGCAGGATGCCGTTCACGCCCGCCTGCAAATTCATCACACTAGCAGGTACATTACATACCTAGGGCCGTGAATTCGTGAATGTCCCAGTTAAGTTTACGAATTACCGTCGGTAGTAAGTTGTATTTCTTGCCTTGGCCAGGAAGTGAGATTTTCTCCCAGAGTATCTCACTTACGGTCTAAGGTGACGTAAACGTTACAAAGGCGAAAGTTCATGAGTGTGTTGTATTGATTAATTCTTCACGCTCGAACAGATGGACCAATTTTCATAAAATTTGGTATGGAGGTACTTAGCTGACACCAAAGAGCATATAATCACTACGTTTTAGCTGACACCGTGGATTAACGAATAGCCTACTTTTTATCCCGAAAAAAAAAATCATGTTTCCGTGGGATGAGCGGGTACTCGGGTAGCACCGCGGGCGCAGCTATAATTAATAAAAATGAAGTGAAATTACTTTGAAACACAGTAATAGGAAGTAGGTAAAGTCATTTCGATACCCAGGCAGCAGAAATATATGAGGATGCGCCATGTTGCGGAATTTCACTGGAACTAATTTCTTACACTGGCAATGATTTTATGATCATAGGAACTGGCAGATATTTAAACCAATGTCATTAGATTAGAGTGCGGATTGCGATTGGTTGCAAAATTATTGCCATATAAATCTTATAAATAACGCCCTCTTGACAATCCTCATATATTTGTGGTCAGGCTTTAACTCCCGATCGCGCGACAAGCGAAGTCGCGACAAGATATGTTAGCCCTGCAGTTATTCGTTGCTTCTGTCTCACCTTAATCATGTCTTCCACGTCGCCCTTGAGCAGCCCGCCCTGCTTCAGATGCTCCAACATAGCCCTGTTCGCGGTCAGATGCATATCTGGCCACATCACTCCAGGTTTTGCTGCCCTGAAATCGATGATAGTACCTATATTATTGCTGAGGCCCGGAATGTAGGGGATTACTTGACGTGGTGGTTTGCAAAAGATACGAGTTAGGCAATCCCCGTTCACCGAGGTACATACAGTGCTTTTCTCGAACGATGTGAGGAAATAATAAAAATACACTAATTGCTATAATTGCATAAAATAATCAGTAATGAAATAGAATTAACAAGAAAAAATAAAAAAAATCAGTAACACAAAATTAAGTAGGTACCTATCTAGTTTAATTTCTATTCTGTTATTTAAATTAAAAAATGTATAGTGTATAGCGAATGCTCTCTAGGGGACAAATAAATGTGTGGTGTTAGTAAGCAATTTTTTTTATTTAATTTAAATTGCAAAATCAGGCTTTTTGCGTACTCTATTTTCGAATAGAAGACAAAACATTTCCGAGCATCTATATATATAAAAGAAAGTCGTGTTAGTTACACTATTTATAACTCAAGAACGGCTTATCTGATTTGGCTGAAAATTCATGGGGAGGTAGCTTAGAACCAGGAGAAGGACATAGGATACTTTTTATCACGTTCCCGTGGGACGAGATATAAAACGTCATAAACGTGACAAAACGCAACTGATATGGAATAACAAAACGCAACTGAAAGCAATTTATCAGTAAAAAAAACAGTCTACCCGTTCATTTGTTAAAAAAGGGTATTACAAAACAAAACCCAACTGACAGCTAAACGTAATGTAGTCTATGGTTAATTATAGTAGAATTTTGTAGTTGACCGGTTGATGTGTTTGTTATATTGTGTTAAAAATGGTATAACAAAACAAAACGCTAATTACAGCTAAACGTAATGTAGTCTATAGTTAATTGAAGTTGACCGGTTGATGTGTTTGTTTCGAGTTTCTATTAGCTTATTGTGCTGAGATCTATACTATATCAATAAAATAAAGTTGAGTTAGTTCCGGCACTTATAACTCGAGAACGGCTGAACCGATTTGCACGATTTCGGGTTTGTTGTGATCGTCTCGGCCAAAAATTTAATAATATGCCAAAAAAAAAGGAAAAGATACACAAAAAAGACCCCACAATTGCAATTTTTAAATTACGAGTTAAATAGTCCGCCATGGTCCAATGCGGCCAACATTATGAAATTGAATTGACGCATTCGTAACATTGGCACCACGAGTCTGTTCAAGATCAATAAATAAACGCCGGTAGCCGAGTTTGTAAGTTACCATTTTCAAATAAACCCAAACGTTGTCTGGACTTTTTTATTTTGTGTTTGTTGTGATTGTGTCTATCATAATGGACAACATCATATTTCTAACAGTTGGAAAATAATATAGAAACCTTAGAATTTATTCTGCTGTATTTAAAGAAATATAAGAATATATATATAGCCCTGCAAGGGGTTTTGCTACCCACGCCATATTGCGGATTTTCAGTGGTACCTACTAAATTATTTTACTGGCAATGATAATTTTTTGGTAACTGACGTTGAAAGTTGGTGAACGTCACTGATGTAAACAAAAAGGAAACAGGACTAAATATTCCGCGTATTTCAAGTATTTTTTGCATAATAAACCGAAAACAATCCACAGTGATGAAAGTCAAGTTTTTTCAATAGGATTCAGTATTTATTTCGCAAGAAGAACGAATGATTGAGCAGAATTCCGGTAAACAATGTTTTGAAATTTGATAATGATAAATCCTTGATTGACGTTTAATAATGAAAATATGACGTATGCAGATTATTGCCATAGGAAAGCTGTTTGTAGCGCCACTATCCCTGGGCGGGACTGACGCTTGCTAGGCTATAAAATTACCGCAATCTAAGACAATTTAGTGCTGAGAGATTTAGGGTTGTCGTTTTACACCAAACAGCGAAAAAAAATTTTTTTTTTTTTAATTTGACGTTGTCAGATGACAGATGCCGAATTTTATTAACGAGATCAAATGAAAATCTAACTTATTTGTGGTGGGATTCATCGGCCATCTTTGTTCATGTTCATTTCATCTCATGTTTTAATAAAAAAAATTTTATTTTTTTGATAAGTTTTTTAACACGGAAGTCATGCATTGGTTATAAACCAAAAAAACTGATACTGGCACAAGCTTCGAGCCGCCATTTTCGGATTAATAATAAAATCTAACCGTGTTACTTAATTAATTACGTATTTGCTGGGATTAATTTACAAAAATTGATAGATTCGCACGTGTGTAGGTTGATGAGGAATATACTCCTCCAAAATACACCAAGTAATGTTTTTGTGCCCGATTGGAAGAATGATTCGACGAAAACCCCCGATAAACGTTTCTTTCATGTGCCACATAAGAATAAAAGAGATTGGTGTCTAGCAGTGGGGAAATTGGTTCTGCCAAAGATACCATTATTAATCTGCGAAGACCATCTTGATGTAAGTTCAATAGTTACTGTTTCCAGAATCAGTAATGGATCAGTTATATGAATCAAACCAAACCAACAATTTTGAATTTTGATAATGTCATGTCAACCTCAACGACATTCCGTTTATTTTATTACTAAATCGGACTAAAGTAACCGTTCCATTAAGTCAGAGTTTTGGCGCAGGGCGGACACTGCCTACTAAAAACTTAACTTGAATGTCAGTGTCATTGTGTGCGTGTAGAAGCACAGGGCTGCCTCAGACGCATTGCAACAACTTTAATTGCACATAAATATGACATAAGCTAGAAAATTATCACCACCACACGACAACGGTAGTGGTGTTGATGGTGATAGTGGTGATGATGATGGTGGTGACGGTGGTGATGGTGGTAGTCCGTGGTGGTCATGCTGGTGGTGATGGTGAATGTGGTGGTGGTGGTGGTGATAGTGGAGATGATGATGGTGGTGGTAGTGGCGATAATGATGATGTTGATGATGATTGTGGTGATGATGGTGATTTTGGGGTAATTTATATCATTGCCCATCACCATCGGCACCGTCATTACAATCATCATCGTCATCATCATCACCACCATGACCATCATCATTAGAATCAACACCGCCATCATCATACCTCATCATCATCATCATCATCACCAGTCACCACCATATTCATCATCATCACCAGTCACCACCATATTCATCATCATCATCATCACCAGTCACCACCATATTCATCATCATCACCACCACCAGTCGCCACCTTTATCATCATCACCACCAGTCTCCACCATCGTCATTATTACCATCACCAACACCATCACTATTTTTACGAGTCAATGCCCACCTATAACCCATATACACAGTTAGATACACAACCCTTTCAAAATTTTCTACGCAGCAAACTCGATTCCGGCTCGGTGCCCTTGCGGGGTGATTCTGTATGTAGTACAGTAGCCGGCAAACAACTTGAACCAAAATGGCGGATCTGCGCATGTAAATTTGTACGTAAATCGGCTACTGCGCAGTCAAGGTCACGCTCAAGTTGTTTGCCGGCTACTGTACTATAAAGTATACTGTGGTTTTGGTGTTGCCACATTTTATAATGAGTAAGTTTTTATAAATTAATAATAAAATAAGTATATAGTTATCTCAGAAAAATATATAAACTTATAAACTTAATTTCATGCACTGAAATCCCTTATCTTAGCTATAAAACAGACATTACATCTTTCGATGCAGAATTCAGAAAAATAATAAAATTATAGTCATAAAAATATGAAATGTTGTACATTATCAGTGGTGGTAGTCTGAATTTAGCTATCTCTACCCACATTTATCGACTTTCAGGCGGTACAAAGTTCGCCGGGTCAGCTAGTGTTTGATAAAAGAATACATTCAATATATAGGTTAAAATGGACACGTGATCATTAATAATTTTTAGGGCAGTGTAAAAATCATAGTTATTTAGATGCAATCGTATCGTATTGCGTGAAATGACAGACTTGTGATATTACTCTTTTCCTTTTTATACACGGTGTTAGCTTATCTATCTTCTTTCCGTATTCACTAATAAAAGACAGAAACCTTTGCAAATACTATTTAAGGTCTGAGGCTATTGCGTTTATAGAGGCAAGTGCGACTTTCGACTTCATATAAAGTTAGAAACACAACACTATAAGTATCGCCGCTCTCTTTTTTATATTAATAGTGCTAAACTTTAGGCAGTAGGTAAGGGTGTCAAATTTTAGGCAGTTAAGGCCTTCCATATGTACGGGCGGTCTTAAAATGTTGTGCATCTATGATAACATTAAAAATCGCATTTGCCTGTATAAACGCAATTTTCAGGCGACCTTATTTACTCTATAACAACAATACGTACTCTAAAACAGCGTCCCTGGCGAGGAGCACAGCCTCGTAGATGAGTTTCTGGTCGTCGGTGAACTTGCCGTTGGCGGGGAAGCTGCAGGTGATGTCCGCCGCGTAGCCCGCGTAGTTGCCGCCCATGTCGAACAGGCTGCCGATAAAAAATCACCTATTACAGCCTAGCTATAGTGTCGGTCTTTCCCCGTGATAGTGGCGCTACAAACAGGCTCGGACTTAGAGGGCCAGGGCCTTTAGGCACTTGGCTTTTGGAGACCCCTCCCGTATCAAAGTGCTTTTCAGCGAATTAAATATTTAGGTAGTAGCATTTTAAGTGATAAATAAGGAAAACATAAGCATGGTGCAAGTCCTTCTGGGACTGGGGCTCCTAGACTGGCTGGGTCCTTAAGCCCGGGTCTTGTGGGCCTTGGGGTAAATACGGCACTGGGTAAAAACCTTTTTCATATGGCAATATTGTGCAGACGTCATTATATAAGTACTTATATGCATTATCACACAGGAAAAACTATCCACAGCAATGATCAAGTTAGTGATCATTGCTGTGGATAGTTTTGCTGTATCATGTGAAAATTACTTGAAATTCTCGGAACATTTTATCCTGTTTCCTCTTTGTCTAAATCAGTGATATTTACGGATTTTCAACGTCAGTTACAATAGTAGTTTTTGATACAAGTGTGGAAAGTATGTCATTTTGAACGAGTCCCGAGGAGTCTTGGCCTGAGCCGCAAGGCGAGGGTCAAGACTTGGGACGAGTTAAAATGACACTTCCACACGTGTACCAAACAACGTTTTTTAATACATATGCGAAAAATTGCAATTATATTTATTTCTGTATGATAAAAATTAAGAGTACATACCTACAATTTTTAGAGCAATTGTCAAGGGTCGCATTTAAGGCCTTTGCTGGTAAGTTTAAAGTTTTATTCAATTTGTTAATAATTCTCTTTTTCTCGTTTCCAGCCAATAAAATGTTCATAGACGGCCATGTAATTTTTCTTTCGATTTTGCGGGTAAAATACTCTTACTTGCAATTTTTGCCTTGGCTCGTATATAGGGCGGTGTTAAATCTATTCTGGTAACATCAGAATCCATAATTTTCTATCAAAAACTCTTATTTTATAAATCTTACGTGTCATTTACACCTAATCAAAACAATCTTGAATGAAAAAGAAAGTTTTACTTTTAATTGTAATATTTTTTTTCAAGATGGCGTCGGCTGTCATCATTCAGCCAAATCAAAAGAAATTGTTTTAATATTTCAGAAGAGATATGATAATGTTACACAGTAATTCAATGATTCCAAACAATAAATATCGTGAATCTGTTTTTAGTTCTTTACGTTTCATATAATTGTAAATAAATATATTATTTAATACACAAAAATAGCGATTATTCATAATTATTATGAATTTATAAAGCAGCGCGTGGGTCACGCTTAATACTATATTTTCTAATCTGTGGCAATACTTTTCTTTTTAATTTTTTTAGATCACGCATAATACTCATTTGCTCATTAAATAATAGTCACTCAAACAAATTATTAACACCGTTTTTGAGTTTTTTTTTATAGATAACCCTTTGATTGATCCAATATACAATTTAAATATTTTAAGCATAATTATGAGATATACACCTGCAATGCTGCATGACGTAATAAATAAAGTCAGAAAGTGATTGACCTTTGTTTGGATGTATGAGGTATGACGTGTTAGTACAACAGAAAATTAAAAAAAATTGAAAAGTAAAAAGCACTAGTTCGAAATAACCAACTTTTCGTACGATTTGCAGCTACGAAAAGTACCACTTTTTGAGCAACTGTATTAAAAAAAACTTGTCGTTGCCACTAAAATGAATTAGTACCACTAAAAATCCGCAGTACGGCGTGGGCTAAAAAGCTACTTGTCGAGCTATACAAAGGGTATAAGACAATAGAAAACCTCGTAGTCGTAAACATATTTTTGCGGGCAGATAATCTCACTTCCTAGCCAAGGCAAGATGTAACACTTTAGACAAACCACGAGCGGCCATTCGTTAAACCCCAAATCGCATATCTACATCTCTCTTTCATATTTATAAATAGCTTATCATGGATATCAATGTGTTAACCACTGATGCCTCAATGATTTAAATACTACTGTAATTTAAAGTTTTAATTTACTTTACGTTTAATGTACTGTGTAAATTGTTATCAGACATACATATGATACTTGAAATAAATGACTTTAGGTTTTAAATGTTACAATTTAATTTTTTTTATCTCTCTCTCTCATCTTAGCGTTTTCCCGGTCGCGTCCTCAGCTACTGCCTCGGAGAGCCCGGGGTCCGCCTTCCGGCATTTTCTCCTCCACTTCGCACTGTCTTTGGCATCCTGTGTTGTGAGATCATTTGCACGCATGTCATTTTTGACGACATCAAGCCAGTATTTTTAGGGTTCCGTACCCAAAGGGTAAAAACGGGACCCTATTACCGAGACTTCGCTGTCCGTCCGTCCGTCCGTCCGTCTGTCACCACACCAGGCTGTATATCAAGAACGGTGATAGCTAGACAGTTGAAATTTTCACAGATGATGTATTTGTATTGCCGCTATAACAACAAATACTAAAAATAAAATAAAATAAATATTTAAGGGGGGCTCCCTTACAACAAACTTGTTATATATTATGGTACGGAACCCTTCATGCGCGAGTCAGACTCGCACTTGCCCAATTTTTTGGGTCTACCCCTTCCAGCTGGGGCCCGGTGGAGGCGGCATGGCCAGACACTTGCTCCCTCCGTAGTTCGCCGGTTTCCGTAAAATTTAATTTTTTCAATATCATCCGCTTACCACATGTCTCCGGGCTGTATGAGTTTGCTGTTAGGCGCCCCGGCGTGGCCATAGTGGAGCGTGGCTGCGTTGTGTCCCGTCCCACAGATACACGTGTACGAGACGTGTCGGCAACCGCCGACGCGGTAGCAGTGGTCCAGGAAGATGGACTCGCACTGGTACTCCATGAGGCCGGGTTTCGCGAACAGCATGACCTGGAGTTTTTTTTTATCATAAAGAAACTTAGGTAGTGTGTAAAACAGTTATATTCAACTATTGATACAAAAATATCAAAGCTCAAAGAAAAATTTAAATGAGTTACCAGGACGAGACCGGGAGTCGAACCCGGTACCTCTGGATTGCCGGTCCAGTGCGTTAACCACTGCCCGAACTCCAACCAACCTTCCGAATTTTTCCTTATATTCAGCCAAACTGAGGACAGTTTGTTGGCCGATAAAGCACTCATAAACATTTTCGTGTTCTGCCACTTATAATTTACTTAACTAACTAACTACATAGGTCATTTAAATCATTGAGTCAGAAATGTTGGAAGTCCGCTGCTAGATGAAGTCCCTATAATATTAGTTCCTATTATAAAAACGGTTTAAACTCACATAGGTAAAACTTGTTAGGAACGGCCCGACACGTTTCGAACTCATATGGAGCTTCAGGGGCAGGCTACCCGTGCTGCTACGCGACTTGCGGCCCAATCATATAAGTTCGAAACTGTCGGTCCGATCCTGATAATTTTTACGTGAGTTAAAACCGTTCTTATAACTATTAATGTTCCTTCCTAATCATCTCTACAATGGGCTGATGAATTATGTCGTCTTGCAAGGGTTCCATACGGTTGAAACAATTATGACTAGGGTCTTCAACCTTAGTGCACAGATTTCCGGCACATTTAGATCAAATTGCCCGCAATTTGATCACAAATGTCTTGGCTATAAAACGCGGGAATTCTTTACACGGTCTAATGTAACGTCCCTATATTGGACGTCATCGTATTAAAAAGAATGGAAATAAAAAGTAAAGAGGCCCTAATGAAGAAGGCGGAGGGAAGTGCCGAGCGAGCAGGTCGGGGTATATTCAGATAAACATCATGCCTCGAAATGATAACGGAACGTTCGTTTCAGTGCTTATAATCTAGTGTAGCCTAAACACGGGAAACACTAGGGCTCCAGATACGGGACGTCCACCCCAATTAGCATACAGGCATATTAGTATACACGTACTTATAAAATTAAATTTAAAAATTGTATTTTATTGTGTTTTATTAGTTGATAAGTGTTACTAATCTAGTCCTAAGTAAATTGTTACTAACACACTATGGATGTAATTGTCCGAAATAAAGAATTATTATTATAAGGGCTTATACAGCCATTGTACAGCTAATTTAAGTTGCGTGCTACTTGGGACGGAACGTCGGGCGTATAGCGCGTCCTACGTTAAAAGGTCGTATCTTTGTATGGATTTCATTGTAAGATACGCCTTTTTACCGTAGCACGGCAGTGCGGGACGGTTGGAAACCCTTAGTTGTGTGATGACTTATGAGAAATTCGATGATTTTTGTATCTTCCCAATCAAGCCAGAAAAATTTGCACTGCAAAAGGATGTTGAGTTGAATTGGTATACTTTATATTATCTGTGGTCTCCCATTGTATAATAATGTTTAATGAAAAGTTTGTGATTTATCAACGATTCGGTGTTTAAAAGGTGTACAGCTATGTGCCCCATAGGATTTATGGGCGTCCTAGGAATAGGCAAAAGGCCACTGGATCATAGAGTATTACCTGTTTATGGGCATCAGATGATACTTTGACCACGTATCGCATAACTTCTATCTCTTCGGGGGTCTTGATGACTCGCCTGTAAGAAAAAAAAGGATTTGGTGTGGATTCTACCATCCTTATCTGTATTTATATTAAGCGTAACCATTGCCGTGTAAATAAGACAAAATACGATTACTATGTGCGTGAAGCCACGAGAATTAATTAGTTTATTTATATCAGTTTTGTATCGCAAAATTGTAGGCATTAGTACACATTTTTTCATGAAAGCAGTAACAGTAGGTACACTTAAAAGAAATAACCAGTATTTTACAGCTGTGGCCAGCATAGTACATAGTGTGATTGTAGAGTAGGTCATTGTGAATCATATTTATTGTTAAACAATGATGATATTCGATAAAGTCTTAGTCATCTGCAGAAACTAGAGTATCTGATGACTAGGGCTTTATCGATTCTAGAGTTTTCGTTTGTATACAACTAAATCGGTAGTGTAAAGATGATTTATATAAATATTTTTGCTTGGGTCATGGTTGTTCTATGTATTTATGTATATATTTATCTATATAAGTACGTATATCGTCGTCTAGTCCCCATAACACAAGCCTTCTTGAGCTTAATTTGGGACTAGAAGGATTTGTGCGAGATTGTCCGATATTTATTTATTTATTTATAATTATAATTAATTGAAAATCATACTACTACTGAGATCTTACTGTAGTACAGTATGGCTAAAGAAAAATATTTATTCGGATCGTTTTTATTTAATTACTCCTTTGTTTAAATCTGTTAAATACCTGATTTGCGTTTCGTAATCAGTGGTATAATTTATTATCTTACTCACGGTATCTTTGTTATCAGAAAACAATTGAGTGATAAAATGAAAAAAAAAATGGTCAACAAAGGAAGCTGCAATATTTTATTATCTAATTTAAACAACTGTATTTTATTTCGTACCTAGGTACAGAACGAAACGCTTTCAAGGTTTTTAAGGTTGCGTAATAATGTTATCTTAATCATCATAATATTTAATAGGTAAATGTAATGCGATATGAAGTATATCAAATTATACTCACAGCTCTGCTATTATTGGGAATAATATTTCATTGTCCACCTTGAACCTGAAATTGAAAAATTTACTCATTATTTATTAATTGAATTTTTGGTACTCCAATTTGGTGTAATAGGGCTGCCATCTCTAAATTCGCAGAACCCGGACGAGGACTTAAAAACCCGGACATTTGGCGTAAATCGCAATTTTGCCCCGGACGTGTCCGAAAATAACATAATTAAAAAACAATCACTTTATTTTTCATTCCTGTAAAAAGTGTCCGGGTTTTCCCCGGACACTGTCGAAACTAGGACAAATCCGGGGCAACCCGGACGCATGGCAGCCCTGGGTGTAAGGCACCATCATAGTTATCAGAAGAAAATAGTGTCAATAATTATGGACTTACTCATCAATTCCTTCAAACACAGCCTCCTTTGCAGTCAGTCCACTATCAGTATTTGGACCACTCTGGAAATAAAAATAGTTTTTAACCCCTGATGAAAAAAGATCTGTCTTCACCTAACATCATAGCTCCCAAACTGGTGGACCCATTTGAGTGCGGTTTTTTATTTAATCGAAAGACTTGTCCGTCGAGATGGTTCTTAGCTATGTTTGGTGAAAATAGGACCAGTACTTTCCCAGATATACAGCTTTGATTGGAATGGAACAAGTAACAAGAACTCGGCCAATATTGAAGCTAAGAACTCCAAATTTTGTAGCTATGTTCAATTTTGGTAGCATTTTCTATATCCCTCATTTTAAGAAGGTCTCATGATGACCAACTACTTGTGTCACTTGTCAGGGGTCTAATAAATCCCTTTGAGCGCCAAGCGGCAAAGCAATTCAACGTGCCACTGACGCCAAACCAAAAAAAAAAAAGTGCTCCAAAATCAACAGAAATTGAAAACACAGATAGTGGTATGAATTAGCATGTTTTTGACCATTGAAATTTTTGACGTCCATAGCCGTCGTTGGCGTCAGTGGCACGAATTCCCGATGACGTGATTTACCGTCTTTGGCGGTCAAAGGGTTAAGAGTGATTCTCCGAGCGTTTTAACCGTGCGGTTCTAGCGTCATTCCCTTTTATTTTTTGTTACCGCAACGAAAGAGCCAGTCGTTTTAATTAAGTATGATCCAACCAGGATCGCACTCGGGAGGGGCTTCGAGATTCATAAAAGATTGACTTCCAACAATCATCTATTTTAACAATAGTTTTGCAGAAATGGGAATGACGAAAAAAACTTACAAACGCTGAATATTCACCCTTTAAATTTAGGTTATTTAAATGGTGTACAGTGGTCTAGCATCCATATAATCTAATCCCTGGCTTGCCCGCTTCAGGAAGATTGAGTTTGAGTACCATTCTCTATTGCTACTGAAGAAAAAGAAATCAGTTTGCCCTGAGTTTTTGTTTGACGTCTCGCCACAGTTTTTTAGTATATACAAATATCTTTTCTATGTAGGTAACAGGTTCTCTGTCGGGGCAGGTACTGTAGTGGGAGTGCAGCTCAGTGGTGGTTAAATAATGAACGGGACTGTTTGTATATTTTATATTTGGTCTTCAATACAACTCATTGCTAGTTCATAGCTTATTCCCAAATGCCTGGCTTTGCTGAGTGACAGAGACAGCCATCATTTGAATATTCAAATATATTTGAATATAAAATCTCATCTGCCAGCTCGACTGTCACCAACCAATGAGTTCCTTACAATACCCTACCTAGTCACATACCATGAATTCATGATTTCACTACGGAGTTACATCCCATTCCCATCCCATTACCGATGCATAGTAAAACTTGTGACATCAACAGTTTTGTAAGGGGATTGGGTACAATGTTTTAGATAAACAGATTCTTGTTGTTTCTGAAAGCCGCAGCATCTTATTTCTAGTCTTAAATAGAATTAAAGTAAATCTTACCAGAGTTAGTAGGACATCTGGATTCAGTCCTTTAAGGACCTTTTGAATCTGGAACAAAAAAAAAGTAAGTATGGTTTCTTTTATAAATTTAATTTGTGTGATTATAAATGAGAGAATGTCTTGCTGCCTGGCTATATTAGTCAGGGTAGAAATACAAGTAGTCTAAGATCCCTTTAACCTATTGACCGCCAAGCGGTCTAGCAATTTACCGTGCCACTGACGCCAGAGTAAAAAAAAAAGATGTGCCCCAAAATCAACAGGGATTGAAAAATACTTGTGGCGGTTAGAATTACAAAGTTTTTGATCATTGAAATTTGGACGGCTGTGGCCGACGTGGCGTTAGGGGCACGATTTTTTGTTGACGGCCACAGCCGACTGTGGCGCTCAAAAGGTTAAGAACGACCTTCACCAAGATGTTTATTTGATGAAATGTATTTTATATTTAATTTAATATGTCAATAAATATATTGCATATGGGTTGCCTAACAAATTTTAGTCCAGGGTATGTTTAATTAATGATTAAAAAAAATATTTTTTTAACTACCCAAATATCATAAACCCTCCATGATGCGTTCAAGAACCGCGCATTATGACCAACATAAAAATAAACTGTTTTGTTAGAACAAATTTCTTATCTGTGAAAATGTTATTATTGCTAATTAATAACATCGATTTCGATAATATTATATCATTCAAATTTCGAACATCTCTGAAAACCAAAGAAATTTGGTTTGACCTCTATTCTAATATCAGTCGAGATGACTTTTAGTTCGAAATGAATTGTCAATTTGCAGACAAACTGACAAATGTCGCACGCAAATAAGATATCGAACGATGTGGTAGTTCGGGCCCACTCTAGTTTGTCTCTGAATTAAAAAAAAAAAACTATGACAGCTGCCAGAAAAGAAAAGAAAAGTTTTCATTGCCGCCATTACCGGTTAGAATTTGTTTTAATGCATAAAATTGATCGATTTGTTGAATATAAACCATAAAATGAGCTATCAAGATGATATAGATATTTCGGCGACGCCTCCTGATATCCGTAACAAAGCACCTAACGTCATTAATTACTTATTACCAGCTAAGTCAAAGAAACAATAGGTATGGTGGTCATAATATGCGGCTCCTGAATGCATCATGGAGGCTTATGATATGTGAGTAGATAAAGTAGTGTATGTAACTATACATAATAAGGCATTAAACACTCGTGTGATGTTATTATGTGTGATGTTATTATAAACCCACACTCGTGATTAATGCCCTTCATTATGTACAGTCACATGAACTACTATTAAACATTTGATTATTAGATAAATTCTATACCAATCGAAAGTATGAAGCCCATAGAATATGCAAACGTTAGGTTGCCTATTCTTTTCCCGTCACAACTATCGGGTAGCCAGGTTTAAACTGGTAAATCTATACTAGCATTTTGCAACGGTCTGATTATTGAATTGAAATTAAATAACATTAAAGATTATTTTATTATGAACACGGTGGTATAGGGTTGCCTGCGAAAAATCTGTCCAGAATTCCGGTTGTCGAATTTTGAAAAGTAAAATATTGCAGCGAGTGAATGTGTGCGACTGAGAGGTCACAACCAAAACCATCCCATACGATAGAAGAGGACACAGCATAGCAGCTGTTTGAAGTCCGCCCATTTAAAAAAAGAGAGTGCGCATGCTATTTGTGCTTGAAAATGAAAAGGATAGCGATAGACTCGTATATGCTGTACATTATTTCGGAGTAGTTTATTATTAAAATAGAGAAATAGTTGTTTAACTTTTTTTTTAATCAATTAATTAATGAAATAATGAACTTTATTCTGCAAGTAGGCCACAAGGGCACTTTTACATTTATTTTATTTATTTATTTATTGAAAATTTATTTTATTATTTATTTATTATTAAAATAATCACACAGTATTACAGTTTGACACTAAGGCACTGTGAAATTCATAATATATAACAAACAAAACAAGACACTAGTTATAGTACAACAGATAAAACATTAACATTACAAATAATTAACTAAAGAAGGGCGGTCATCCATCACCTCACAGAACCTCATACATTCATCACATATTATCATCCAGCTACATGCAAAAACATCACAGTCAGGTGCTGATGCGAGGAGCTCGTTCAGGTATCGTAAAGCGCGAACAAGGGGTGATGTCCTGTACGATAACGTACGCGCTTTAGGAAAAACAGGTTACATGACATTACAGTTTACACCAATGCGTCATGAACCGAACAATGTTTATTACGACGGCGACACGGCGTGGCCCCGTTGTTCCGACATCGCAGGTGTTGGATTTGGTAGGTTGCCCCGGAACCGACGAAACACGACACCTTTCGGCCAGAAATCAGCACACGCGATAGTCTCCTGGAGCGGCCGCGGCACGCGCACTACAAATGAGCTGAAGTGCACGTAGTGGCGCGACTGCAACTGGAACACCCTTAGCGAGTAGCCGGTTTTCTGGCGAACATACTGCGTCACTTCTTCAGCGGTGGCAGTGTGATGCAGGCGCGACACGTATAGCGCCTTGCTCGGTGTGGAGACCCGCAGACCACAACCAACCGGTTCTGCAGTACCACACTGAGTCTATCGAATCGACATTTCACAAGAGGTGACCACTGTTGAGAAGAAACTCCGAAAGATTAGATACATTACATTTGTTTTATTCTACTACCTATGTTTCTACTTGAATCACTTAAAATGAATGCCGTTTAAACACTTTTCACCGTTGGTTAAAATTCTCCAACATTTAAAAGTATGAGAATCTCTGAACACCATGATGACGTAGGCTTGTGTCAGTCACGTGGTTCGCGAGTCTCGGAAGAGAGTACCAGGCGGAGTATATTATTATACCATGCATTTTATTGTATCTATAGCGACAATCTACTCCAAAATAATGCACAGCATATACGAGTCTATCGCTATCCTTTTTATTTTCAAGCACAAATAGCATGCACACTCTCTTTTTTTAAATGGGCGGACTTCAAACAGCTGCTATGCTGTGTCCTCTTCTATCGTATGGGACGGTTTTGGTTGGGACCTCTCAGTCGCACACATTCACTCGCTGCAATATTTTACTTTTCAAAATTCGACAACCGGAATTCTGGACAGATTTTTCGCAGGCAACCCTATACCACCGTGTTCATAATAAAATAATCTTTAATGTTATTTAATTTCAATTCAATAATCAGACCGTTGCAAAATGCTAGTATAGATTTACCAGTTTAAACCTGGCTACCCGATAGTTGTGACGGGAAAAGAATAGGCAACCTAACGTTTGCATATTCTATGGGCTTCATGCTTTCGATTGGTATAGAATTTATCTAATAATCAAATGTTTAAAAAAAAATTTTTTTTAATCTTTAATTAAACATACCCTGGACTAAAATTTGTTAGGCAACCCATATGCAATATATTTATTGACATATTAAATTAAATATAAAATACATTTAATCAAATAAACATCTCGGTGAAGGTCGTTCTTAAAGGGATCCTCTACTAAAGACACAACAAGGTTGGCAGTTTAGAGTATAGCTAGCATACTTACATCAGCATACAAAGCAACAATTTCATATGACACAGGCTGAATGTATTTTATTATCATTGACGACGCGGTTGGCGCAGTTTGTAAGCACCTGCCTACTGAGCCGGCGGTCCCAGGTTCGAATCCCGGCCAGCGTAAATATTTGTGTGATGAACTCGAATATTTGTGCTTGGGTCATGGTTGTTCTATATATTTATTTATCTAAGTATGTATATCGTTGTCTAGTACCCATGACACAAGCCTTCTTGAGCTTAATTTGGGACTATATCGATTTGTGTGAGGTTGTCTGATATTTATTTATTATTATTATCATTGCACCAAAAATATGGAAGTAATTCCATTTTATTTCATAAATACAGTGATAAAAAATATTACATGTACAAAGGTGAACTTACCCTATTCGGAATCTCTTCCAGTTAACCTTTGAGTTATTGAATGGATATTCAAAGGAGATAGGATATGTCTGTATTTTTGGCTTTGTGTTGTGATGGTTGAATCTACCCTAGGGCAGATAGCCAAAAGTTATCTGAAGATAAATACGCACCTCATCTACATAATGGACCTCATCAACAGCGTACATCCTTTTAAAGTCCTCACACGCATGCAGTTTACCCATCCAGATCTCGTACTCATCTGGGAGACGGGTTATGAACAGGTATGACTTTGAGGTTCCGACATCCAGAGCGAAGAAACAACCCTCCTCGCGAACACCGCAAACCCATGTGAAATAGGCTTCCTATAGAGAATATCAGTTAAATGTACTATTTATTAAAATGACACAAACATTTATGTTGTTTACAAGCTTTTCAATACATAAAAAGAACAAATCATACTGGACAAAGTTAAAAAATAGGTAATATTAATTCACCTTAATATCTACTTATTATTTGAACACCTACTTATTTGTCAGAGTTTCAAATTACACAAAAGTATAATGTTTAAACTTTAAATGTATACTGTAAATGTTTATACTTTACTTTAACAATATTTTTGGGTAATTAATAATTATATATTTGAGATGAAACTTTATTGCACAATAAAAAATGGAACAACTGGCAATTTACTTACTTGTCTAAATACATATTCTATGTCTGTATCATAATGAGGAATACTTTCCCCACCTTGTAATACTACGACTTGTCCTGGTTTCAACTGCTCTGCCAGTCTTTTTCTGTTCTTGGCATACAATGACAAAGGCACTTCCAGCGTGCCAGGACCCATAGACCATGAAGCCGCCATTTCTCTTCAACTACGACGAATAAATGAAATAATCAAGGTACATATAGAAATATTTCAGCGATAACATAAATAATTAAATTGATATCTTACGATAACAAGAAGGAGCCAAAGAACCGAACCAGTAGCCTACCTTTGATAAGTAGTTTCAATAAGTTTTCGATATTCACAAACTTGAAGGAAAACTAATTATAACAAGTTGAATATACAAGAAATATAATAAAATACACAGAGAATACGACCCCAATACGACAAATACCGTGTAAATGACAAAATGTTGTTGTTTTAACGGTGACAGTGACAACTGAGCTGAGCTGACAGCTCATTATTATGACATCAGAAATGTCACAATCAACTAAATAAAGAACATTAACAGATGGCGATAGTGACTTCATAAAATTAATAAAATTTACTTGGAAAATATGGTAGCAATACATCATTATAAGTTATCTTCATTATAAATATTTAATTGTATCGTGTCTATAAACTTAATCAAAGATTTAACAAACATAAGTCACAGTATATATATAGCTCATATATATTCTGTGCATAAGTTCCTTTGCTCTATGCAGTGCTGGTTGAGCTATTCACCACTAGATGGCAATAATAAGAAAGTGGTTTTACCTCACCTACTCATCAAAAGATGGCAGACAACAACAGATAAATAACTAAAACATTTTTATTTAATTTTTAGGACTACTATGCCAATTTCCAATTGATTAATAGGTTATATTCCTTTCCTACATTATATTCCTTTTGCTACGTAAAACATGGGTCTTACAAAGATTTCAAAATACAAAGTCTGTAAGGATTTAATACCTATCGAGTTTTTAGAAAAGCATGATTCTTCGAAATTATATAACGCAATCTTATAAAAAGTGTAAATGGGTTTAATAGTTTGATTCAGTAACTCTTTTTTTCTAGATTCATGAATTCTAATGAAAGTGCAATTTTTGCTAGAAAAATGGAAAAATATAAACGGTACAGATGAGTACACTTCTAAACTCGTTTTTTTAATTAAAATTAATTCAAGACTGTTATAAACAGGAAAATATTTCCCGGCTAAGTATTTACGGACAATAGGTAAATCGACAAGCTTCTTTGCTTAGTCATCAACAATTCTTTAGAAACAGATTTGTATAGTTGTTGACGATTTTCGTACTGTTTTGTTTGTGTTATTGCACGAAAATATTGTTTTGACGCGTTGCAACTTGCATTATTACATAGATTATCATGAATAATGTGGTCACTTTACATTGACCCAGTAACAAGTCGCTGGCTGTACGGCAAATGCTTGAACTAGATAGGTAATTATCTAGCGAAAGAAAATAGAAAGGTGTTTAAAAGGTATGATAAAACATACAGTATTAAAAAAACTTAATGTAAAGGTGATTTTCTGCCCTTGATGGAATAAAAAAACTGGGTTAATTTTATTTTTATTTATTTTGAATTATTTTTTTACATATCTAAATCACAAGATCGACGATAAATTAAACTATCTAAAAATCACAAAATGCACTAAAACATGCACACATGTAATACAATGTTTTTTATACCCGATTTGGTACAGTTCTGTTGTACATAGTTCCTACTTCATGTACTTTCTACTTAATCAAAATTTATCTAGGTATTTCCTACAAATTGCATAGGTAACGTTAGGTACATTTTGACACTGACAGATACAAAAGACCTAAAATAACAGTATGGAGATTGCTGCTGCGGTATTTTTGCAATCACTTTTTGAAAGCTGATGCAATATCTGCAAGTAAACATGTTGTTTTAAACATAAACATGTTTATAGTATTTAATTCCCTAGGTACAACAACAGTAGATACACTATTTATTTCAAAGGTAGGTTATGAGAGTATTACAGTGATATCGAATGGAATAAGTATTGCTAATTACATAAAACTGCCAATGAAATACCCGCTGGCAGTAACCACGTAGAGGTATGTTACATAAAGATTTAAAGCTGTTCACTGAATACATTTAAGAAAATCGTGAAAAAGATTTATGTAATGGTTTTATATGGAAATGCCTCAATGCTAATAACATTAATAAAATTAACAGTCCTTCCTTTATTTATCTAAACAATAGTTATCAACTAATAAGTAAAAGGTAATTTGGAATGAGTAACAAAATGTATCGTTTGTTACGTCATTTAGTACTTTGCTCAGTTAAGGTCACTATAAAACGAAGAATAAATATTATGATTGTAGAGTCTGGGCCGCCATTTTGGTTCGTTCTCGTGACTCGTGCGTGACACGTCATAGTCGGCCGTCCCGTTCTCGCACGCTCTCCGCATATAGCACCATTGTAACCCGACACGTTTCTTAGACACAAGCGATTTCACAACACGCTCCACACTTTCACAGATTAAATGTTTTGTTTTTATATAAATTACGAATCTACCGATATTTCGTGACACGATTGTTTCTTTTCTTGTAATCTCCGAACGGCTTCAGCTACAAGGGCGCGTTGTTCTAGTAGCCTCTCGACGAGGTTTACAGGTTCTTGCTTTCTAATGTAGTAAGGTGCTGCTCTGGCTCGAGCTTGCAGGTGAAGCTTTTGTTTCAGGCCAAGGGTGAGTTCCTCGATCGCCGGTAATCTGCTTGAGGCCAGAGGTCGAGCCTCTTCTTCCGTTTTTTGACGACTGTTATATCTTGAAGGCTCTTTCAGCATAGTGAATGACAACACTGTCTGAGCTAGTGTATAAGTTAGTAATGGAGGAGCGCAGAGACCTTACCGGCACGCAACAACGTTTGCGAATGAATGAGCGAGAGCGAGTGAGCTGCCTCCGGCACTCGCGGGGCTATCGGTGCGGGAGGGGAGTGACGTAGACAGTTATGCGCAGTCGTGCCGGGATGTATACAAACAATACGATGGACGTAAATAAACACAAGACCGCTCGTCGTGCCTGTACGTGAACGTTGTCTATGTATTAGTGTGTCTGGTCGACTGGCCCAGCTAGCTGTAGCTTCCTAAAATCTTTACCGCATCGTCTAGATTTACACAGACGTCAGGTGATCTACTTTCCGAGCAAGGCTTCATTTTAAGATGTGTCCTAAATTCGAGACCATTTTCTAACTTCACATGTTTGTTTGCTGGCTATATTTCATGATTGTTGGATGGATATACTTCGGTTAAATCATCTCATTCAAGATAACGTAGGTTGAGTATTTAAAATAAAATTTGATATTATAATTCCTAGACATAGTTGTACTGTAGGTAACACTACCTATATTTCAAATAATATTATGATCAGGAAAATGTCGTACATTATTCCTATCGGATGACGAATAGATAACAAAGTTGCCTATCAGAAATACATAAACAGACCAAGAAAGTCATCTACAACATTGAGTCATTTCAAGTCACACTCAAGCATTCCTAAAAGTACATTCCGATTAAAACTTCCATTACCTGTTTAACATGAGTCGGTGTGTAGGTGATGATTCGCATGTAGTGGTAGAATTCTGCCAGTTCCGTTGAACTAAAAACGGACGTTGCCCTCGGCTCCAATTTTTTTTGGACAGTGATCACACCCAGCTCATTATTATGGTGCGACCGTCTCGTCAGTTTACCTGCGTTTTAGCATTGTTGTTATACCAAAACAATATTTATAACTTAGATTTCATATATGAAATTAGTCTATATCGAACGAAACGCATAATTTAACGAGTAAGTACTTTCATATAATTATTCCAAATAATGATTGAACATACGAAGGTACACTAATAATTATACTCGATGAAATTTTGAACTCATAACTTAATATACATCATTATAATCATTAATTAAAATGGACAAGCTAAAGATTAACTATCTATATGGAGTAAAAAAATATACTATGAGATTATCATAATATACTATGTACCTACATTCTTATGTAAAAGTATATATAGGCAGTATCATAAAAAATATAGGTATATTTGGTTATTCTTATTCCACCTTGCAAAGTTTATTTTGTCGGCGAGTGTTTAAAAGGTAAAAAGTGGTTTCCCCGAAGTATAGGGTATTCAAGTTTATTTTGCTCACAACAAAGGCCCGGTGGTTATTGTTAAAGGTACTTAAATAAACAAACAGCCCCAGTTTTTTTTGTATTAATAATAAGAACAGGTCTTGTTTTGATTCTGAGTACTAAAACTCCGGAATTTGAAGAAAATAACATAAAAATATTGTCTTTTATTTATAAGAATACTTTTCCTTGACGTTTTTCACGTTCAGATAACAAATCACTACGTAACATGTTAGGTATAAAACTATTGTCCTTAATTGACATGTCCCAAATAATAACCAGATTTGCAACGTTGTCATCACGCTTGCAGAAATTGCATCATCCTTCATTTTAGAGAAAGTTTAGGTAGGTACCTACAATGTATTGACTTGGCTTGTAATGATTATTAAGTGGGTGGCACACATTGCATTATTTAGGTATGTTTGTCCTCGTAAAACTGAGCTAAGCTTGCATTTGCTTACCTTACTCTTGAATTAATAACATAACTATTACTGAGACTAAATGAAATGTCTGATCCTCGAGTGAATTCTTAAACAAAATAAACGTATGGTATAGGTACTGACTCTATTAAAGAAAGTTGAAAGCTCAAGTATCATTAAAAATAAATCAGAATTGACAAGATCATCAAACGTGCGTTGGTTAGATCTAACTAGCGGTTTAATATGATAAGGATACCACATCGATATTTTATCAAATTGTTCTGTAGTATCAAAATCACGTACAGCCGCATTCAAGGTTATACAAATTTGCACATTTTAAATAACGTGCGTGGACATGCGTGGTGATTTCCCATCCCAATAGACTATTTTAGGCCATTAGCTGGAACTTTTTTTAAACTAGTCTACATGAAAGTAGGTAGCTTGTTAGATACGTCAGATGGAGTCATCGACTTCTAAATAGTGCGACCGTTGCAAGTACACCTTTTTCTCATTATTTTTTGTCTCTAAAATCAACAGTACTAATGTAGGCATGTCTTCTTTATTTTTCGACGAATAAAAACCCATGTACCTGATATTAAGTGATTGCTAAGTTAACGATTTTCATGACACGACATTCTATATAGTAGGTTAGTCACACGCGTGGTTTATCAAAACCTTTTATTTTTATATAAACGTTTATAAACACGTTCATTGGTCTTTCTTTATTACAAATTTATGTTAAGTTCATACATCTTTGTTTTTGTACTATTGGATGATATTTTCCTTATTCGGTTATGGTAAACAAAATGTGGTTTTAGTAAGGTTATAAATAAATTTAATTATTATACTGAAACCAAGGCCACTTTACTGGTTTATATGGATTAGCTTATAATACAAAAACACGTTTAAAAATTCTGATTTCATCAAATTGATCATTTCAAAATGTTAGGTGGGATCGATACACAAGTACAATATTGCTGTCAATTCATCAAAAAAAAAAAAAAGCAATAAAAAAACTAAATACGTGTTATTATTTGGTCTGGTAGGTATAGCGTCTCGTGTAGCGAGTTTTGACCGGATTTACCCGAGCCGCCGCAGTTACCTATCTGCTGCTGACATTTTAATGATTCATTAACCCTGAGTTCGTACTAAAACGTGTTTGTAAATTTAACAAATACAAAATACCTACTTACTGCGTGTATGTAAAAAGCACGTTGTATGTATTTTTAATAATTAACTACCAATTCATTTAACTACACAAAAAATAACTTACATTAATACAATTTATTAAATATTAATCCGCTCCACCAATAGATACGTATCTACAGCTAAAAAGATAATTATTATGATTAGTTGTTGGTTAAACAGGAATCGTAACTTACATATAATCTAGAGATTACTCATCGTAGCATAGTATTTATACTGCATATCGCATCCGGACGCTACATAAAATATTATTATTTTTTGCCCGATAATAAAACAATAGAAACGGCATGTAAAAATTAGTAGTTGGCAACGCCATCTTACGTCGGATAGACAAAGCTATACAAAGTAGCGACACTAGCGCTACCTCTGGCTGAGTAGATAAATCAGAAATGTAAACGAGTTGACTAATTCGTTACTAGATGTCGTCACCAACAGGGTTCTACGATAAATCGGATCCATAATTATAAGTTAGCATATTTAATAAAAACTATAAATAAATAATCAAATATTTGCTACAATTATTGATAATTTAGGTACTTATTTATGAATAAGTAACTAACTATGTACTGCTTTTTATCCACCTAGGAAATTATGAATGAATTATTGGATGGAACATACGATTTTATACCTACACACCTACCTTTACCTAGAATACATACAATGTACCTATGAACTTACATTAGAGAAGTTGAAAGTTGATATTTTCAAGTTGTAATTAATTAATACTGGCATATTGTACAAATGAAAGAGGGCTAAACAGCCCTGACATAGTTAAAAAAACAAATGAATCATTTCCTTATTGCCGCTCTTTCTACTTTCTATAGCGTTAGTTACACAAGTCCTTCACAAGTCCTGTAATTTACATCGAAAATTGTGTGATTGACGCACATTCTTTTCTTATATTTACTGCATAAAGAAATAGGGGCGTAGTAAACTACCCATTGAGCTACATAGGTTGACCGTAAGTCCGTAACGTCTCTACGTAAACGGGTGTTGCGCAAACGAACCAAAATGACGAAAGAAAGTGAACGCAAACAGCGTCAGTCCGCCCGGCATGGCAGTATAGTCGGACGCGGTAGTCCCGACACTCGTTTGATGACATTTAAAAACGCGCGATTTTTAAAATTCGAACGCCGATCGAATTAAACAAAAGTGTTTTGTTTTTAATATTTTGTTTTTTTAAACGAAAAAGAGCCACAGATTTAATAATTATCAGACGGTAAAATGGATTTACAAAGTGAGGCGAGCCGGGAGACGAGGATTCTAATACCTCGGCATATAAGTGCTGAGAAAGCACTTACTGATCAGAACAATGCAGTGAATACAACATTTTTGTGCCATAGTTACACCCTTCAACCCGATTTCCGAACATATGTGGAAGGTAATGCAATGAAGGAAGCAATTATCGTTGGTTTATTTCGACAACTCCTCTGCCTTTTAGTATGTTCCGGGAGAATAGTTCAAGGGCGGTCGTGGACTTGCTTAATTAGGGTTCTTCGAGTTGGCTTTCTCAGTTTAAACTTATTTTATGTATCATTACGATGGGAGGTCGTTGGGTTTAAATTGGGTGGTTATTAATTATGTTGGCAAACCTATCGTTATGGTAGTTTTATTATAATGCCATTGTACTTCTAACGTATGCATTTCGTTAGTGCACCTTTATTAGAGGTCTACGTCATAATGTTTGGGGTTGAAGCTGTATCTCATGAACCGTGATAGCTAGACAGTTGAAATTTTCTTAGCCTATGTATTTCTGTTGCCGCTATAACAACAAATAATAAAAACAGAATAAAATAAATATTTATGTAGCTCCCATACAGCAAAAGGGATTCTGTTGCCGATGTTTTATTTGACGGTACGGAAGCCTGCTCAAAGAGAATATACTCGCACTTGGCCGATTTTTATTCATTTTATTTTAAACGCAAACTTTATTGGGTTATGGATTTGTTGTTGGTTTGTTTACCCATAAATATATGAAGTTCGTTTAGTAACAAAATATATTTTAACAGCTTTGAATTGAATTCGTTGCGATAAAAATAAAAACGAAGCTACCGTAAAACGAGAGACCACCACGAACATAATTATAATGACATGAAACTTAAAATTATAATTTTAGTTTAGAGACGGCTACCTACCTAAAGTTTCGAAGGTACAGTTAAAGGTAACTGAAACGCTTATCTTTTTTACCCTTATTTTCCCAAGAGCGAAAAAGGCGTGTTTCAATTTCCTTGACCGTACATTGACTTGATCGTATAGGTACCTACACCAAATAGTACAGATCTAACGATTTAAACGAAACTCTTTATGTACTGACGAGCTTTTAATATCAACTAATACCAGTCATTGTCAGTTCAAAAACAAAAGTCGTGTCTCCTGTGGTAAAAACAAATGTTAAGAGGCCTTATTCCTTTTAAATATTTTTTTTTTCATATTATGTCAAATATTTAGATAATTTCAACCAACTTTTTGAAGGGAATAATACTTTTCCCCGAGTTCTAGGTAGTAACATAGCTATTTCATGCTTTCATTGCGTGCAGTCAAAAATAAGTTGAGTTAAATTTTGTCAATTTCGAGTAGTTTTTCAAACAAAAATTATCAATGAAAAATCCAAACTGTAGGTTTCAAATATATACCAATAAATCCCAACAGCCCTGTTCTAGGTAGTAACATCAATAATATGTTAAGGAATATGTTTGATCATAGAGAAAAATGTCTAAAACAATCAGCATTTTGTAAGGAATAAGCAGGCCTCTTAAGCGCTTGTATGTAATGCGCTTGATTAAGGAAGAGGGAACGTTCTTTATTTACAAGTTTTATCAAAAAATTAGGCCCTGGAGTCCTTAATTTCGCTTATGTCCACCGGACGAACCTAAATCTGACAATAACCCATCTACTATTTGAGCTACGTACTGGCGAATGGATGGTGATTATTGTATGAAAACAATAATATAGACATAAAGATAGGTAAGTAAAGTTGGATTTGACCAAAGTTATATTTCGAGAATAACGCTTACTCTCGGATAGTAACCGAGAAAAGTTGGGCTTATTACACTTGGCTACATTTAGCATCCTAAGTGAGGGATGAAGCAATACGAAGGAGTGTGATGGAGTTATCTCCGTACGTGTCTCAGATATTGCTGCATCCCTCTCGTTAGTGACTAATTTAGGAAAGTGTAATAGCCGCGTAAAACCCGCTCCAGACCTTCCAATCCGATCCGATTTATCGGAAGAAATATGTCCTAACAATTGCACTACACATTATCCGATTTCTTCCGATAAATCGGACAATTGCACTGTTATTACTCTCAACCAGCTTCATGTCCTAAATTACTGTAAATTAATATAAGTGTTTTTTTATATCGTTTTTTTAATAGATAGAGTGATTCAAGAGGAAGTTTTATATGTATAATACATGCATAATTTATCCGCATTGCACCCGTGCGAGGCCGGGGCGGGTCGCTAGTAAAACTATAATTTCACAATGTACTTAACTGAAGAAATAGTCCAACAGCGGATTCCTCTCCATCCACAACACTAACATATCGCGTTAAGCTCTGTCATAGTCATCCTAGTTAGGATTAGAACGAACTTTTTTACGACAAAAACTATTCTGTTATGTACGGTCGAGGCTGTGGCAGGAGCTAAGATTACTGCAAGTTTTGAAAATTCCTCACACCTTTTCGGGCTATTAAAGCTTGCCACAAATTGCTACGCCCTAACAATCGCGTAATCCCGTTGAATCTAGATAGCACAAGACCAGCCAAAATAATCATCTAATGGGGAAACCCTTTGCCTTCGCCCGAAGACTTCCCCGATGGTCGTCTTTAGGCTGTCATGATAATTTAGTTTTAGGCTAAAAAAACCTGAAAATTAGCTGATTTAACTACGAAGATGATATTGCATTTTTAATACCTAAATAATAATAAATAAATAAATATCAGACAAACTCACACAAATCAATTCCTAGTCCCAAATTAAGCTCAAGAAAGCTTAGTGTTATGGGTAGGTACTAGGTGACGATATACATACTTAAATATAGATAAATAAATACTTAAATAAATAGAACAACCATGACCCAAGCACAAAATATTCGAGTTCATCACACAAATATTTGCCCTGGCCGGGATTCGAACCCTGGACCGCCGGCTCAGTAGGCAGGTGTCTACAAACCGAGCCAAACGCGTCGTCAATTTTTAGATCAAACATTGATCTAGATATTTAATGATTGATTGATCTAAAGAGTTGATGATCAAAGCATACGTGTGTACCAAATCGTTTTACGGAAGTATTAACAATAGGAACATCTGCATGAAATAAATTGGACATGTGTGTTTATGTAACAGCGGAAGCATTATTTTGAGACAGGAATGTAATGTCATTCATACTTTGTCTCTAGCCAACCTTTATTTTTCTTTTTTACGTACTAAACTAAAACTTTATAATTTTTCCCTTCATAAGCTCTACCATAGTAATCCTAATAGGACACGTTAGGATTAGAACGAACTTTTTTACGACAAAAACTATTCACTTATGTACGGTTGAGGCTGTGGCAGGAGCTTAGATTACTTAACGATTTGAAAATTCCTCACATTTTGCCACAAATTGCTGCTAGCAGGGTCCTCGTACCTATTAGTTCTAAGTCAATCAATTATGATTATTATTATAAATTGATGACCGATTTACCAAGAGGGTATTCAAAGTAATTGTACCTACAGGCAATATTCGCAGCTCGACATATGATCGCGTGTTACAGTTGTGCTAAAGGCTTAAAGTTAATTTCGTGATTTCGGATAATGCTCGAAATAATTTAATTTTAAAGCTCACGATGGATTCATCCATCCGTTTGACCTCTAACATCTGACACGCACGTGTGGTTAGGAGATCGATGGTGATTAATTCCGTTAAATGACGACATATGGGCCTCAGAACTAACTAATACTAGTGGTCCTGGAGCTATAGATCTCGTGTGTTTGTTTGAAAATTATTGAGTATTTTTTAGTTTTTCAAACCCCATCTCTCAGGCATTAAAAATAAAAATAAAAAACTATACCGGATGTGGCCTGTAATAGGAGCAATAAATTAAAACGTAACTTGAAACTGAACAATAGTTGTTAAGCAACTTCTGAAAATAACGCCTATTAAATGATATTTTGTAGAATAGTGTTTAGACAAAGAAGCAATGTATTGCGAAATGTCCGATATTAGTAGACATATCCTGAGCACTATGTCAATGCTCAGGGTATGTCAATGTTGACGACGTACATTGAAAATACTATTTAATTTGTTTGAAATAGTAAAATTCTGAACCCAAACTTTTTTGAAAAGTTGCTGAACAAATGTTTTTCAGTTTGAAGAGAAGAATCAATGTTTTAATTTATTGCTCCTATTACAGGCCACACCTGGTATACTTATCGAAACTAATCACAAAATTTCATGAGAAACGGGGCCTATAGGTGAGAACAGTCGGAAATCCAAACATTCGAACATCCAAACATCCATCCGGACATACGAAATAAATTTTAGCGCTGAAACAGAGACGCTTCGCTCGATCGGTCCTCATCTAATTCAAACTGAACAACATTTGTTCAGCAACTTAAAAAAAAAAACAGTTTTCAGAATTTCATTATTTCAAACAAATTAAATAGTATTTCTCAATGTAACATTGACATTCCCTGGGCGTTGACATAGCGGTCACTACTAATATCACACATTTCGCAATACATTGCTTCTTTGTCTAAACATTTTTTTACAAATTATCATTTAATATACGCTATTTTCAGAAGTTGCTGAACAAATGTTGTTCAGTTTGAAGGGTAGAATCTATGTTCCAATTTATTACTCCTCACAAACTCTCGATATAGTTTTTTTTATTATTTTAATGGCAGAGGGGGTTGAAAACGTCTGTTTGGGCGGTTCAAGAGAATAATTCAGTCAAGCCGAAATGCTCAAAAGTGCTCAAGGTATAGACACGAGAGTTGAGGTAACGCACACACTCAACATGTCATCTGATCTGATGATTCTGATGACAGTGAGATTATGAAATTACTGTTCTTTTTTCACAAGGTTTTATTTAATTTGTAATGTATGTTATGTATGTATAACCATGTATCCATGTATTCCATGCATGTAATTATGTGTTTGGGTGAAACCTCTTGCAACTCAATTTTGAAGCAGATATCTTCAACCGATTGAGCTGCAATTTTGCATACCTACTTTGATGACAATACAATAATATGGTACAATGGGGCTGGTCTGATGATGGAGCCCGAAGGTGGCCGTAGAAACTGTAATAGATAAAGCAAATCCTACTGAGTTTGGGGTCTAGAATCGTCTCAGTGAGCAATTGATGGATGCTCAAGGAAAGTACAGTCGGCTATAAAAGCTTGTCACAAAAATGTTTTTTTTTTTGTTTCTACAAAAATGCCACCCCAATCGTGTTCACTTGTTTTATAAAAAAGTACTTCACCGAATGCCTCATTACATATAATTTTCATTTCGTAGACAAATTTTTCCTCGGTAATCATACCTTTTTCAGAAATCTTGTAAATTACAACCTTTACATTAGGTTAGGTTTGTGTTATAGGTAACATTCAAAAATATTTTATGGTTTCAGAAAGAAAATGCTTTCGATGAAATGAAAATAAATTTCCATCCAGAAAGTAAGTTTTTTCCTACCATCGAAAATAACCTCCAAACAATCAAAAGGAAAGTATAATGCACTTGACCGCATTTGTGACGTCACGCGCCACGTAATCATATAAGTAGGTGCATAACATATATCGGGCCACTAGGCAACGAGGTTACGTTGAAAAATATTCGTAACTTGAATTCGAGAAACAAGTTTTAAGACAAGTAAATATTGGATTTATACTGCGCTTTCCGGGTTAATGTGTTAATTCAATCAAAAAAATTACTTACGCAGTAGCAGTAGGTACAATAGCTGTATATAAATTAATTATCTTTTTAGGGTTCCGTACCTCAAAAGGAAAAAACGGAACCCTTATAGGATCACTTTGTTGTCCGTCTGTCCGTCCGTCCGTCCGTCCGTCCGTCTGTCAAGACCCTTTTTCTCAGGAACGCGTGGAGGTATGAAGCTGAAATTTATATCAATTACTCAGGTCTACTGTCCCTTGAAGCTGTGAAAAAATCAAACTTCTAAGCCAACGCAATCAAAAGATACAGCCGTTTATGCCGCAAATTTTCGACACTTGCAAGGGAATCAAAACCTACAGGGTGCTTCCCGTGAACTCAGAATCTTGAAATTTGGTACGAAGCAACGTCTTATAGCATAGATAAAGGAAAAATTACGAAAACCATAAATTTTTAGTTACATCACATAATATATTTTTTTTAATAATTTTAAACTTACTACCCATTTCCTCATAAACGCGTAGAGGTATTAAATTGAAATTCATACCAAATACTCAGGTCTATAATACCTTTAAGCTGTAACAAAATCAAACTTCTATGTCAACGCAATCAAAAGAAACAGCAATTTAAGCTGCATATTTTGAAACTCGCAAGTACTCGCAAGGGAATCAAAACCTAAAGGGTACTTCCAGTCGACCTAGAATCTTGAAATTTGGCATGAAGCAACGTTTTATAGCACACATAAAGGAAAAATTCCGAAAACCTTAAATTTTTAGTTACATTACAAAATATATATTTTTTAATAAATATAAACTTATTACTTTTTTCCTCATGAACGCGTAGAGCTATCAAGTTGAAATTCATATCAAATACTTAGATCTAATTGCCTTTAACCCGTGAAAAAAAAAATTATAAGAACTTTGTAAACCTTGCAGGTTTGTACGGAACCCTCGGTGCGCGAGTCCGACTCGCACTTGGCCGGTTTTTTTTTTATTCAGTATACGAATCTGAAAGCTAGTGAACTTTTCAAACACTTTTGCCTACTACGTACATATTATACCTACTAGTAGGTAGTTCTGTGAGCTGCAGACCTCTAGTGTTTGTTAAAAAATTAATGAAAATTGTATAAGTATATTTTACGTTTTCAACCCTCCGCCATTAAAAAAAATCGAAATCTTAATCGATAAAAAACTATTTACGTATCGAATCTACTCACAAAATTTCATGAGATTCGGTTGAGAAATGTGAACTCTTAGCGAGTAGGTACAGCCGGAAAGCCTTCCCAAACATCCAAACCACAAGATATATAATAATATAGGATGATATTTATTCAAACTTAGGTTTTAATATCTTTCTACTTATAGGTATAATCTCCTGTTTACGTTTTTCAATAATAAGAATGAACGCAAAGGTCGTCTACCTTTTAATATTTTGAAGGTCCACTGCATAGACCTGTTTTTAAACTCAGCATTGAATTGTAATGACCACATTGAGGGCTAAAGGTGGATTCGTAAAGCATCAAAATATAATAAAAACGTTGACGTGTAGTTAAGAAGTGAATTTATAAAAATACTACATATTGAACCTCAGGCAGAAGATTAGCGTGCGACTGCTTGTTACAATAGATTTTTAGAGTCTATGCGGAAAGAGAAGAGTCATGGCAGAACCGGGACCTAAAATTATGAATTTTACATGGCAATCGAGCCTTAGAAATTAGGTACCTACTATCTAGGATAATCATTGTTGTCTCAAATAAACACATTTAGAATTTTCATTTTGAATAGAAATGCGCATATTGTGTCACTAAAGTGAAAAGAGTGATTATGTTATGTGCCTTTAGTTCACCGAGATATGTAGGTAAGTACCACTCATTTAGCTCGTTTAGCTCAGTAGATCTTTAGACTATATCGTCCACGAGTGAGTAGAGAACTAGAGGCAATCTAGATTTAAAAGACGAAACGACGAGAAAAACGCGGTAGCAAGCGAGTAATACTGAGATGATAGATGAGAAACTGAGCTATTTGAATCTTCAGTGAGCGAAAGATCTGAGCTAAACCGAATGATATAGCTCGTTTGAATCACCCACTCGCGAGCCATCTCTAATTTTGAATATGATTAAAGGCATTGGCAGTCTTCGTGGCTTGATCCATGTCCCACTAAAGTGTTGATTAACCTTCGAACCCTCGACCACTCTGATAGTGCAAGCGGGGAACCATTACATGGAAAAATGTGTCTTGCGTTTGTAATTAGCCAGCTCCTCGCAGTGTCAAGTTAAAATTGATGTAACTATTTGCTTGTTTATTTATTTAAACTTTATTGTACAAAACAAAAGTCACTACAAATGGCGAACTTAATGCCTAATGGCATTCTCTACCAGTCAACCATAGGGCCAAACAGAGATGCTTCACGTGGGTGCAGAGTAGAAAATTAATCGTTCCGAGAGCGTCCAAGATACAAGTGAATACATGTATATTATATGTATAACTTATCTACCATAAACACAATGATACATATTTACATACTATTAGATGTATACATATTATGCTTGTTCTATTGGCTATGTGTAATTGTGCACGAAACGAGTGCGCTGCATAGCGATTGTAACTAGAGGAGACGAGACTGTCAAATTATGATTTGCCAGAATTCGAACTCATGGCTGCCAACTACATACCTACGCTAAGCTAAGCTAAGCGCAAGAAATGTAATAGTAGGTACATTCATTCAAACCACGATAACTCTTCCAAGCAAATGAACTTTAAAACCATACAAAGTGGGTCAGTGTGTATGGTTTGACAGTTCATTTTGCTTGGAAGAGGCAGTGGTTGACTATAGGGTAGATCTCGCTATGACAGTGTCGTCTATAAAAAAACCGGTTAAGTGCGAGTCGGACTCGCGCACCGAGGGTTCCGTACAAACACTCCATCCTTAAGTGGTTAAGTTAAGTTTGCACCTGGTATGTATAGCGCTCCTTACAAATGAGGTGCAAAGTTAACGCAACCAATCCCGTTTGTTGTATGGGATCTATAGGTAAAAAAATGGGCAAGTGCGAGTCCGACTCGCGCATTGAAGGGTTCCGTACCATAATCTATAACAAGTTTGTTGTATGGGAGCCCCCCTTAAATATTTATTTTATTTTATTTTTAGTATTTGTTGTTATAGCGGCAATTGAAATACATCATATTGTTGAGATACAGCCTGGTGACAGACGGACGGACGGACAGCTAAGTCTCAGTAATAGGGTCCCGTTTTTTACCCTTTGGGTACGGAACCCTCAAAATGGTGAAACACTACTCACGGTACTTGGTCTATGTCTAAAATAAATGGAATCACAAATATATAATAAGTACCTATATTGAACTAAAACATTATTATACTTAAATCACTTTGTCTTAGCTGAGCTAAACAATTTTCTCATTTATTTTTATTTCGCCGGCGGTTTTTGGCGATATGACAAGGCTAGGAATGACGGTATGATCGGAGTCGAAAACTCCGGACGATGCTTCAAGTACATCTATTTTTGGCCTTCTATTCTATGATTATGATTGTTGTCGCCAAGTAACGGCAACACTGGTTGACGTCACATCCGAGCTGGTGGCGGACTGCAGAGAAGGCATAGAGGGAGGAACGCGCCCGGCAGCCACCATCACTCCTGTGGCGTGTTCATAATCCCATTATCGGGTTATACTCCCACACAAAGTCCGACTCACTGGTAGTGAGAGCTAAACAACCCAGATTGAACTGTATCATTCAATAAATAAAAAACCGGCAGCCATCACTTTTGTACTGGACTTAGAGCGAGAATGTAGTCATTACGAATTGATAATTAGATTTAACTACTTAAACAATGTAATACCTTGAGTTGATTATACTGTTGTTTATTCATATCGGCCTTTCATTTATATGAAACTTTAAAGTGAACTGTATTTTCTCTTCCAGTGATATACCCTTAGGTACCTATCGTAACTGTTGTCACCGGAGTAAATCGACCAAGTATACACTATAAAGTGATGATATCTCTGACTCGATCAATGGTCCCTTGACACCAACAACGGTTGAAAGCTAGGTGTCCTTTTGTCGAAAGAAGTCTTTTCAGCGGCCACTTTCACATATTTTTTTGTGTAGGACCGAATAATATGTTAAGCTTATTTTAGTGGTTTAATTTAGCCCATACCATACTAGCAAAGGCACATTGGTAACGTCAATCATACAGTGTACGCTATAATCGGCTTCGTACGGGTGCAATGCTGATATGCTAAAATTTTCCTCTTGAAGCACTATCTATTAAAAAACAACATCAAAATCCGTTGCGTAGTTTTAAAGATCTAAGCATACTCGTACATAGGGACAGACAGGAAGCGACTTTGTTTTATAGTTACTACTATGTAGTGATATGTAATACTATTAAGTATTCTGTGGTAGTGATGTAATCATCTTTAAGTCTGTTAACTATGCATGTATTTTCCAGCACTACAAGTGTACGGCTGGGTGATCTGGTCGTGCGCGCTGCTGGCGGTGTGCGTCGTGTGCGCACTGTTCGCGTTCAACCTGCGCGCGGCGAAGCGACATTGGCGCAGTTCGTTCAGCCACGCGGCTGTTGTGCTGGCCGTGTATCCTGTGAGTAACTATATATTTTTATATATATTTTTTTAACTGTATCAGGGCTGTTTAGCCCTCACTACCAGTGAGTCGGACTTTGTGTGGGAGTATAACCCGCTAAAATGGGATTATCTCCGCGCCACTGAAGTGTTTGGGGGGGTGACGCGGGCGCACTATGCGCATGGACTGCGTCGTGAATAGACTTAAACGGTTACTCTAGGTGTTACCGACAGTCCTCTTTGCAGAGCTTGCATGGAGGCCGAAGAGACAGCCGCCCACGTCTTTCTCGAATGTCCTGGTGTGGCCAAATACCGGGCACAACACCTCGGGTCTCCGAGGTCACTCCCAGAAGTGTCGGCAACATCAAGGGACTGCTAGGCTTTCTGGTAGAGTTGGGTTGGCAAGAGTAGTGCCAGCAACCCTTCACGCAAAATAGGCGCATTGTAAGACGTCGAGTTGCGGAAAACTAGCCCGCTATAACCTATAACCTATAGACTTAAACGGGTCGGCCTGACTTATACCCCGCTATAAATAATTATTTTCTGTAATTATATGGGAGCAGCGCCTCTAGTATAACTGTGACACGCGACTGTGTCGCGCGGCAAATACTACCTGTCACTTTCCTTAGAATACCGTGCCAACATGACAGATGATGCCGACCGAGTAGCGCGACAAACGAAGTCGCACCAAGATACGCTAGCCCTGCTGAGTTTGGGTTGGGACCTAGGTACACACGGCGGTGTTACACGGAAGCGCGGCCTTCGGTCTGGCATAGGTTGCCAAAAGTTACTTTGGACGCTTATCGGAACAACCAAAAAATCCGAAGTTTCATTGATCCGAATCCATCATACGAGTAATTCCGAATTTTCATAATACCGAAAGCGCTATCACGCCAAACGATGATATTTGCTGTGGATGATATGTGACACAATTTAAGTAGTTTAGGTCAGGGTTATAATATGTTATCCCAAAAATTCGGAATATTGATGCATTTGGACAAATAAAATGTCGGAGTTTTGTAGTGTACCTGGCGCTTAAGTATATTAAAGGTTATGGATGGGCACAAGTAGATGACCATGTCGTGATGCTCTCCAAATGGGACTAAGTGTGCCAATAGCCATTAGTTTAGGTTCCTGAATCTCCTACGTTGATCCGAACAAGGTAAACCAACGGTTTGTTGAGGATCTCGAACCGAATATGTCCGCTACTGGCAGTGGATTTCGACTGATATGATGATGAGGTTGGTGATAATGATCCTGTAAGTAATAAAAAAAATATTTATTTTTCTTTGAATATTACTGTTGGCGTATAAGACACAGCCAGTTTGTCGGCTACCGTCGATGAATGCTCACGGAAAGCGGCTCTACGAGACGGGTGGCGACGTGTCGTCAAACGGGTCACTGAGAACTCCACCAATACATAATGGCCACGACCACTCTGTAAATAGTATGTATGTATGTAAACGCTTTATTGTACACAACAACTGGTTATAAATACATTGATAACAAATGAAATATGTACAAAGGCGAACTTATCCCTATTAGGGATCTCTTCCAGTTAACCTTTGAGCAATTGAAGGAATGGGTATACGAAGAAAATAGGCAAACTACACTGCGTACAACCAAGATATCTATATTATACTTAATAAAACTATAATAAGTACATAAACTAAGTAAGTAATAATACACATATATTTGTACTATTTATAAGATATATATTATATATACATATACATATATCTACATATAATACATATAAATGCGTAAATAAATATAGTATTCAATGAATTCACACGTCATCGGACAGCCACAATTTCTTCAAGTTAATCTTAAGTGATGCAACAGATGGAGACTTCCTAAGGGACAAAGGCAACCCATTCCACAACTTCACTGCGCTTACCGTGAAAGACTTGCTATAGGTACGCGTCTTATTAGACGGTACAGCCAGAGTGAGATTGGCGCTAGACCGCAAGCGGTGACCACTGCCATCAGCCATATACGAAAATCTCTCACTAAGGTAAGGAGGAGAAGTAGGATTAAACAGGACATTAAAGAGCAATGAAAGGACATGCACGTCTCTACGCCGACGAATCGGTAGCCAACCCAGCTGCGCTCGAAAGGAAGAGATGTGGTCATATTTTCGCAATCCAAATATATACCTGATACACACATTTTGCAGGCGTTCAAGCTTGTCAAGCAGTTCCTCCTTAAGATCCAGTAGAGCAATATCACCATAGTCTAGTAGTGGGAGCAAGAGAGATCTGGCAAGAGTGATCTTGGTGGAAATTGGCAGAAAGTTCTGCAGGCGCCTTAAAGAGTGGAGAGATGCAAAGAGCTTCTTGCTAACTTGCGCTATGTGCGGTGCCCACGAAAGCGTCTGGTCCATGGTGATACCCAAATTTCTAACTGTAGAGGAAAGGGGGATAGGAATCCCACCAAAAAGAATATCAGGTACCACCATTTCAGATACTTTATTTACAAAATGAGGACTACCAATAACAATTGCTTGCGACTTTTTTGCGTTTATGTTTAACCCGAAGTTATTTGCCCAGCTGTAAATAGACTCCAAATCCGCATTGATCATATTAATAAGCGACGGCATATCCTCGATACTAGCCGCTGCATAGATCTGCAGGTCATCTGCATATAGATGGAACGAGGATCTTAAACACTCGGTGATCCCACCAATAAATATTGAGAAGAGAAGTGGAGAGAGGACGCCCCCCTGAGGGACACCAGCGGAAATTTCACGCCATTCCGACAGTTTGTCGTCGACCCTAACCCGCTGGCGTCGACCAAAGAGGTAGTCGTGAAACCAAGATAGGGATGAGTGAGACACATTAAGTGTACGAAGGATACCGAGGAGGATGTCAAAATCTACGGTATTGAAAGCACTACTAAAATCGAGAAGGACAAGTACGGTGAGTTTTTTGTGTTCTATATTAAGACGGATGTCATCAGTGACCTTAACCAGAGCAGTAACTGTGCTATGCCCAGGGCGGAATCCGGATTGGAATGGGTTAAACAATGAATACCTATTAAGATGTGAAAGGAGTCGGCGATTTACAAAATGTTCAATAATTTTAGACAAAACTGGGAGTATGGAAATGGGGCGATATTGTGAAAAATCAGTAGGATTAGGTTTTTTGGGAAGGGGAATTACACAGGCAAGTTTCCAACATGAAGGAAATGTGCCCGAGGAAAATGAGAAATTTAATATACTAGAAAGGATCGGAGCAATGGATTCCGCGACGAGCATAAGCATGTCTATACTAAGGCTATCTTCACCAATGGCCTTCGTCTTAATAGATTTCAGATAGGCAAGTGTCTCTTGCGGAGAAATGCTACCAAGCTCAAAGGGAGGTGAATCGGGGTGTGGCGTATTAGCAAGAAGAGATAATGTAGATTGTTTAATAGAAGGGTGGAGAGTAACCGGAGAAGAACTAAAGTGAATATTGATGGCGTCAAGATCAAGAACGCAAGAAGAACTTTGTTGAGCTTTGCCCACACCCAATGACCTGAGAAATTTCCACAGCTTAGTCGGGGGACAATCCTCGATGCAGTTGTGGATATGGCGGCGTCTGGCATCTCTACAGATCTTATTACAGCGGTTTCGTAAAGAGATATATGCCTGTTGGTAGTCACTGTTTTGCCGAGCTTTGACGCGTGCTCGGTCCCTTTTAGCCATAAGCGACTTAATATCCGGTGTAAGCCACGGAGCAGGGTAATGCTTCACACGCGTCGGTTTCAGTGGAGCATGTTTATCATAAATCGCAAGCAATATGCCATTGAAAGCCTGCACCTTAAGGTCAACGTCATCCAGGAGCTCAATGCTATGCCAATCTGCACTTGCAACATCGTTATAAAGCGCCTGCATATCTACATCATGTAGATTTCTGCGCATAATTACTTTATGCTTCCTTTTCGGGGGACGAATATTAAATGAAGCATAAATAAGGTCATGATTGGAGAAACCTGCAGCATTAAATTGACCATGAAATGAGACCAAGTCTGGAGAAGAAGTTAAAATAAGATCTAAAAGCGAGGGGGGGCCGTTATGCGGAAAATGGGTGGGACTAAGAGATAATACACTAAGGTTAAGAGAAGTTGCTAGTGACTAGAGGTGTGCGCCGATCAAAAAATTGTCGGCGGCGGCGTCCGGCGAAATTTTCACCGGCGGCGGCGGCGTAATCGGCGTGAAATCGGCGTGGAGCAAAATTTGCTAGGTTGATTAAAAGTAAAACGAAATATCCTTGTCAATCAACTTTTATTATCAAATTAGAGCATGTTTCACATAAAATCAACGATATAAAATATTTTTAACAACATTTTAATAAAGAAACATATGTAATTAAAACTTTTACAGTCAAACAATCCTTAACATACCTAAATAGAAAAAAATAGTTAAATCACAATAATAAGTCTAGTATAATTCTTAATCAGTCAAATCACATCACATCACAAGCCAATTTTAGGTAATTCTGATGAAATTGGAATCATATATCTCGTTCGAATCAGTTTGTCCAATAATCAAGAGCTACCCTTTTATTGATTTAGATTAATTATCATGTATGAATATTATTTTATTTACACGAGATGGGTGAAGACGGGATCTTTTCGCGTTCAAATTCAATCCCGCTATAGAAAATACACGTTCGCTGGGTGTGCTCGTTGCAGGAATTGACAATATGGCTCTGGCAGTCGCATACAGCCATGGATATACGTTCTTGCGCTGTTCCCAATATTGAACGATCCCATGTGTGACATCATTGGCTAATGCACTGCAGAAATACTTCCATACCTCTGACTCTACGGGTGATGTGAAAGTCGAAGTCTCTTCACTGTATTTATTAGCTGAGCTTAGAAGCATTGCTTCTGAGGCCTGAGACGTTGAGGGCTGCTGCATTTGAAGCTGCACTGAAGTTGAGTCAACATCTTTTAATTGCAAATCATTGGCCACATAATTTTCAATAAAATCAGGCTTTGTCATGATGCGAGATTCTAGATACAAATCGATTGTTTTCAGCTTTTGAAACCGGGGATCCAGCAACGACGATGCGATCAATGTATCAGTTATTGAAAATCTGTAATCCAGTCGATCTAACATCCTCTTTTTCAGAGCCGTTATAGCGATCAATTCACGATCTTCAGTCTTCCTCAAAATATCTTCGATTTCATTTCTCAGAACTAGCGCCACGTTTATTGTGCAATTCAAATCAGAGCTTAATATTTCCACTGCAGTACGAATTCCCGTGCTCACACTGCTACTGTATGATTTTATTTTTACCCTGTAACAATTTTTTATTCGTTATTGCTTCCCTAATCTAAACATTCAAACGTTTTGTTTATTATTTTATAAAACAACGCAATACTTACAAGCCAAATAGAGTGCTTGAATCTTGATTTTGTGCATTGCTTAAACAAATTTCACAAAACACTTGATCTGTTAGCACGTGCTTCTTTTTATTATCTTTTTCCCACACAAGTTTGCCAAAATGCTTCCAGCAACTACTATTTTTTTTTGATTTGCAATACAAAGTCTGTATTTTAAAATCACAAACTTTTTGATTACTGACCGATACATCGTCACTTTCGTCCGCCATATATGGCAAACGACACTCGCACACAGTTACACCGTTGAACTATCACTAAGCGATAATAAGAACAATTTGGTTCATCTCCTCTCCCCCACCGCAACATACCATACGCTCTTACACGCTTTGGCGCGCTACCTGTCCTGAGTTTCGGGCTTTGGGTTTTTCCTCATGCTGCAGCTGCACTGCACTCATTAACTGCAGTAGCATAAAGATGTTGTAAAAATAACACGTGCACATAATAAACGCCAAATACTAAAAGAGCTGTACTTATTAACAGTAAGTAGTATAAATTATAAAGATATTGTATAAATAACACGCGCACATAGTTTGTCAAACGCATCGTGTCACCTAGGAGGGGGCTGATTTATTATATCCATCTCTTTTTTTCGTATGGTATATTATGAGATAGATATATAATCAGCCCCATACCCGAGGGGCGCGACTCGCTGGACAGACTAACAAACGCCAAATACTAAAAGCTAAATGTTGTTGATTTTGCAATGAACAAAATGTTAATGAGATATGATTATTCAAAAATATATAACACGATGCATTTCTCAGTATGTAATTGTAATTTGGATAAGAAAATCATTTATCATAAAAAATTGGCCACGCCGATTTTACGCCGCTCAAAATCATCGGCGGCGGCGGCGTGGAAATATTGTCGGCGGCGGCGGCGCGGCGGCGCGGCGCACACCTCTACTAGTGACTGAAGTTTCGAGGTACGAAGATCGTTTTTGAGAAGACAAGTGTTGAAGTCGCCCATGATAATACTATGGTCAAACTGTGGGCCTAAATCAGAAATTGTGCTGTACAGGGTATCAAAGTAATTAATATTCGAGGATGGGCTGTAAAAGACGCCAAGAAGGACTTTGGAATGATGCAAAGTAACATCTAAGAAAAGATACTCGGGAGAGTTATTTGAGTAAACTGTTGGTGACTGAGCAACTACTTGACAAGCAATATTACTCTTGATGTAAATGGCAACACCGCCGCCACGAACGGTTTCCGTCCCGCCATCTTTTGTGCCTGTCCTGTCATTGCGAATTAGACGGTAGCCGGGTAAAGGGTACAGAGTCGATGGCAGCGACGGATTTAGCCAAGACTCCGAAATAAGAATGGCGTGTATATTTTTATTGGAGCTAAAAGATGCCAGTAGTTCAGAGTAATGTGCCGGTATACTCTGTGCATTAATGTGGACGACATTGAAACGTTTAATGGACGAGCCAAACGTTAGTTGCAATCGGTCACTCAGATCAGGCATATCTGATGCATCACTCAAGGAATCGTAGTGGCTTGAAGAAGAAAGTGAGAAGAATTCGCTATCTAAACTGGCATTGAAAACGTCTGACATAGTGAGTACAACTGAATACTTAAAATTATATATAAAATGTAACAATATAATATATACAATAGACTACCTACTAAAATAATATTTATATATATATAATTTATATTTAAAAGACAACCACAAAAAGCTTATCACCTCATTTGCTCGCCAGTAGCTTGTGAAGAAACAGTAAAATACATTTATGATAATAAATAGCCATTAAGTGGCACACAAGAAAACATTAAAATTTTACAAAACAGGAAAATACGACTCTCACAAAGCAAATACTAAACGCACTGTACGTCAACGTAAATGACACGACACTCGACATTAATGACAGTTGTGATTGTGACGTACAGCGTTTGTTTTCGTATCACCGTTAAACATTAAGAAAAGAAAAAATAAGATATTACCTCCAAGAACACACAATGTACCGTTAGAAACAAGGAAAAGTAACACTAACTATGAAAAAGTACTCCCTAAGAACTCGGCACGGCCGTGGATTTTGGGTTCTTGCCTCTGCCGGAACTGCCTGAACGGGTGGGCCTGGTTCGACGTGATGTTTCCTGAGGCGGTGCGACGCCTTGAACCACATCAACAGACTTTGCCTTCGGCGTTGAGGAAGAGGTCTTCGTCTCCATGACGCCAGTGTCCGCCACAACGTTCGGTGCAGGCAACGCACGCAGCTCAACGAACGACGTCACCTTTCGGCGCACTCCGTCATGACACTGCACCACGATACGCCCGTCGCTCGTCCAGCTGCCCTTGACACCATACAGTTTGCGGGCTTCCAAGAATACTGCATGCCGGCTACTTGTTAAAAACTCAGACACAGTCTGTCCGGAGCCTTTGAGTTTTTTCTTGGAGGACCAAACTGCACTCCGAGTCCTTAGGCAGGCAAATTTAAGTAGCAGAGGCCTCGGCTTTGATGGCACCACGTCCTTACCAAGACGGTACACTGCAATGAAGGACAGTGTTGAGACCACCTGCAGCCCCATCTTTTGCTGCAAAAGGTTGACCGCTGTTGTTATAGCATCCTCATTCCTCGCCTCAGGAACACCATGTAGCAGGAGGATGTTGGAACGGGAACGGGTCTCCATCTCCTCTAAAGTTCCTAGGACATAACCCATTTGCTCCTGCAAACTTTGGACAGCTTTCCAAACCAGCGCCTTGAATGTGCTGTACTCCGCTGTAAGAGTGTCTGTACCTCGGGTGGTCACGGAGTTCTCAAAATTGGCCATCTGTTTTGAGAACATGCTCTTCATATCCTCCAAACTTCTCTGCAGATGCACTAGTTGGTCCATTGTTGAGTGTATCAAAGGTGACCTTTGGACTCTTGAGTGTCACAAAGAGTTGATACAAAAAATTTAGTGAAAGTGGTGAAAAATAGCTATAGGTGGCAAAGAGGAGTTAAGTGTCACATGTAAGTGAACATTACACTAAACTTATTTGTTTATCTTATTTTTCACAAATTAAAATTATAGCACTACAAATTTCGTGTGTTTATTGTTTGCCTACCCCCAAAGCCCAATCTGTGTAAATAGTGTACCGAAGAAGAATATAAAACACAAAGTCGGAAGCAAGCATTGCACTGCAAGTATACAACTGGGTGATCTGGTCGTGTGCGTCGTCAGCGCACTCATTGTGTTTGTGTTCAACTGGCATGGCTCATTCAGCCACAAGGCCGTAGTTCTAGCTTCTAGCAAACCCTGTGAGTAAACTCTTCGTCGTTATCAACCGGCAGGCTACTGCTTGACATAAGGTTTCCCGATCCCGAGTTCGCGCCACCATATACAGCTCGAACGTCAGCTCCTTCAACCAATCAACAGCAGCATTGAATCACATGAACCACCTATTTAGCTCTTCGGGCCACCTGAGCACCCGGTCGTACTACAGACAAGGCGCGTGATCTCCATGTCCAAACTATCTGTCGATGCTTTGTCATATATCGATCGCGTGATAAACGTGATCACTGATCAATATAGGCGCGCTGGTGAATCTCATGAGATCTTGATGGATGCGTGCGGTATACACGTGCGACATCGTGTTTTGGATGAGGCCTGTATAATATTAAGTATATCTCGATCATTTAGTTGGGGAAGATTTTTATCTATTCGCATTTGACAATTCTCTCAGAAGTTTTTTGCCCGAATTGCGAAAACACATCACTGGGACGCGTGACCTAGCTCAAGGTTTACTTGCGTGACTTTACGAGTATGTTAGTAATTTGGCAAATAAGCCAAGTATCAATTTGCTTCTGTGTTGTTTACACGGAAAAAACGCAATCATAATTCGCAGTTTTTCCATCGTAATTCTTATTTATTTTAATATGAGAATTTCTTAATGTATTGCATAGTCCTATTTAGTACTCGGAGCAACGCATCAATGTACAATGGTACCTACTTAACTTAGTGAAAATATATTTGGCAAAATTCCGAAAATCACTCTTGCAAACTTTTCATTATTAGTCAAGTATTTTTAGTAAAGTTTCATACCTAACTTCGGCAAAATTAAATTCTGCAAAACGCTGTTACGATCCCTACGACTCGTGTCCGATCCGAGATAAATACCTACATTAAGTAGTTCGACACGTCTCTATTTCCCTTAGCATTACAATACAATACAATACAAAATGCTTTATTGCTCACCAAAAGAAGTTTACAAATTAAACACAGAAACAATCATTTTAATAACGGTAGACAACAGGCGATCTTATCGCTAAAGAGCGATCTCTTCCAGACAACCATTGGGTAGTGGAGTTGATCATTATAAGCCACACAATGAGTAGGTGATGCAGAAGGGGATGGGAAAACAAAATAATTATCAACAGAGCATTACTCAAGTAAAAATGTAGCCAGTCTTTAACGGAACCGGTCAGAAATTTCCTAGCTTTGTATTTGAGCAAATTCTGAGAAAGCACGCACGTTTTTCCTTACTTATACCCAGTTTATCCTTACATAATACCAATGTAAGAGCTGTATATATGTTCTATCCAAAGATCAGGAAATAAATTTCAAATTAATGGAATAAACTGGTTCTGGACGTTATTCAAGTTTGAAACGTCACCTGTTACATTTGTTTGTGTAATAAGCACAAACCCCGGGGGTTTCGATGCAGAAATGATTTGGCCGACAGTAGTATTGGAATAAGTTATATGGTAACCGTAAAAAAAACGTTAACTGCCTTATAGCTGAACTAAATTTACAGCTAAAGTGGGCTTCTTTTGCACATTTAGTACCTTTGTTTTACTCAATCACCTACTTTGAGTGACTTTGAATATTATTACAAGTTGATTCAGATGTGACGTTTCTTCATAATAATATTTGATCATTAAGATTTAGATTTAGATTTATTTATTTCATAATATAAAATGTCAGTATCAATTACGCTAAGACAATTTACATGCATTTATACATTGAATAATATCTTTTCTCAAAAACGTTTCTTTGCCAAAGTTACAACTGTGTCAATAAATGCTGAAGTGTAGGTATCTCTCCCCACAAAAAAAAATCATTAAAAGTAAATAAGTATGATAAGCCACCATAATTCAGTATAACCCTTGACACGTCTCGAGATACAAAACACGTGTTTTGTATCTCTAAGATACCAGTATCAGAAGATGCCCGATATGTTGGCTGTCTAGTGTTTATCCAAAAAGTGCAATTTACTACAGGCTTAAGTAGTTGGCCAAATTTTGCGATATACCTACCAAAGGAATTATCACTCACTTTTATTTAAAAGAATCTGGAAATTACTCAACAGTTTGTTCATAGCGATGGTAAAATAAATACGAGTATTGCGCAAATTTCTTCTCACCACTGTTCTCACCTTATATGGATTTGTGAAAGAAGCTGCTAGTGTCATTCGGGTTAGGATTGCTTTGAGGTAAGCCTTTGTCGCAACATGTTGCGGCTGGATTTAATGTGCCCTGGTGCTCGATTGCTAGGAAGATCTTAGGCAATCTTCGTCGGAAATTGCTTTGGAATGTTAAAGTTCACATAAGCAATTGAGTGTAGATACTACATAGATGTTTATGAACAACATTTACCTGGATGTTTATCAAGACGTGTATGTTTGTTTTATAAAATATAATAACATTAAAAGGGCGGTATATGTCTGTAATAAATGTCGGTTGTCTGATATTATCAGACAACCGCACACAAATCGATCTAGTCCCAAATTAAGCTCAAGAAGGTTTGTGTTATGGGCACTAGACGGCGATATGCATACATACATAGATAAATATATACTTAAATACATAGAACAACCATGACCCAAGCACAAATATTCGAGTTCATCACACAAATATTTGCCCTGGCTGGGTCTCGAATCTAGTACCGCTGGCTCAGTACGCAGGTGCTTACAAACTGAGCCAACCGCGTCGTCATAAATGGACGTTAAAAAAAAACGACCAAAACTTGGCCATTTTATGATATATAAACGAATGTTTATTCCGTATAGTACCTAAATATTTAGCAAACGAAACCTAAATATATATTTTTCAATTCATAAAAGTGAAAGATGGCTGAAAAAATTGAATTTGAAAATATGGTTTTTAATCTGTATTTTGAAATGCTTAAAACGCTGTCCGCCATTTTCGCTTATGCTAGTGACGTCATCGGTCCTGTAAAGATAACTGAAAGTCTACTTTGATTTCTTCAAATAGTGCCGTCCCTCTCGATCTGCTTTCAAAGTATACTGGAGTGAGCGGAATGGCACTATACGACGGTTGAATTTTGAATATCTACAGGTAATTCTACGTCACGCCACAGATTAGCAAAAGGCAAAAATGGCGGACGCCGTCCGTTTTTGACTGTTCATGAAATTTCAAATTTTCAATCCACAAAAATACAAGACATTTTTTTTAGAGCTAGTAAGATAATTATTCGAAACTGGGTCTACTAGCCTATTAAACCTAAGTGGAGCCGTATTAGGAATGTATGTGTATGTAATGTAGGTATGTAGCTTTTGAGCAACTAAAGAGTCAGCACGAGGGTCGCTGGACGTGCCATCCAGTGTTACAAACAGTCGTTCCACATCAGCATCACTGTTATATTTTAACTACAGAGGGCAAGTTGCGAAAGTTTTCCAAAAAGCTGGGTTTCTGGAAACTCTCAAGAATTGAAGAGAAAAGGATGAATCAATTTGGAAATGTTCTATCGTATAACGTAGGTAATTTGAGATTTTCAAGATATTTAATTTGGAAAGCTTTGCAATTTTGTAATCTTCTCGTGTCGGCACATCAGTAATTTTGACTCTTTGCTGACGCAGGATAGGACCCAGGTAAAATTTAACTAAAATGAAACTAAGTGCATTTGCAGAGTGTGAGAATGTTAAAACTGTCGTGCATTCAAATAGTAACTATGTCAACATTAATAATTATGCTTCCCTAAATACTACAATCGCGACCAGTCCGCCTTGACTTGAATGTGTGCTTGACCAAAACCTACCTCCGTGGGATTTACAAGTTCCAACATTCACTATCTATTGTTTTAAATTTATATTCAGTAATGTTGTATTTATCACGTCAGGCTAACAAATTACTTAGCGTTAGCGATTACATAGGTAATATTCTAATATTATGCTTGTTAAGTAATTCAGCTAAGTACATCGTGCTAGGTTATTTGTATTGTAACTAGCGACCGGGACCCGTTGCACGGGTGCGATGCTGATAAATTATGCATGTATTAATACACACAAACCTTGAATTATTATATCTATTTAAAAAAAAAACAGCATCAAAATCCGTTGCGTAGTTTTAAAGATCTAAGCATAATAGGGACAGACGGACAGACAGGAAACGACTTTGCTTTATACTATGTGTGACAAAGTACATTCAAAGTTACCTAATGTTTCAACTTTGTTTCTTGAGACTAGTTCCGTAAGTATTTTTATTTTTACCAGCTATTTTTATTTTTAATTACTATCAAGTTACATAATTCCATTGGAAGATAACTTTTTAACTTCATTCTAATTTTATTTAATAAAAAAGCAAAATTCTATACCAAGGTCACGATTCAAAAGGAATAACGTGCTAACTATTGCGTGATAAGACAATGGGTGCAATTATTTGCTTCTTTTCAATGCAAATGAGATTGTTTAATTATTACTTGCTTCTAAGAAACTAAATCAGCTCTTAGTAGTTTACCGACGTTAACGTTAGTTGAGGTTATAGTCTAAGATCCCATATAGAACGACCTTCACCGAGATGTTTATTTGATGAAATGTATTTTATATTTAATTTAATATGTCAATAAATATATTGCATATGGGTTGCCTAACAAATTTTAGTCCAGGGTATGTTTAATTAATAATTGTATTTTTTATTTTTTTTAACATTTGATTATTAGATAAATTCTATACCAATCGAAAGTATGAAGCCCATAGAATATGCAAACGTTAGGTTGCCTATTCTTTTCCCGTCACAACTATCAGGTAGCCAGGTTTAAACAGGTAAATCTATACTAGCATTTTGCAACGGTCTGATTATTGAATTGAAATTAAATAACATTAAAGATTATTTTATTATGAACACGGTGGTATAGGGTTGCCTGCGAAAAATCAGTCCGGAATTCCGGTTGTCGAATTTTGAAAAGTAAAATATTGCTGCGAGTGAATGTGTGCGACTGAGAGGTCCCAACCAAAACCATCCCATACGATAGAAGAGGACACAGCATAGCAGCTGTTTGAAGTCCGCCCATTTAAAAAAAGAGAGTGCGCATGCTATTTGTGCTTGAAAATGAAAAGGATAGCGATAGACTCGTATATACTCTACATAATTTTGGAGTAGTTTATTATTAAAATAGAGAAATAGTTATTTAACTTTTTTTTAATCAATTTATTAATAAAATAATGAACTTTATTCTGCAAGTAGGCCACAAGGGCACTTTTACATGTCTGAGTCTATCGACATTTCACAAGAGGAGACCACTGTTGAGAAGAAACTCCGAAAGAAACTCATTATTTATGTATGTATATTTTTTATGTGACACTAAAGTATATATACAATATACATCTTTAGTAAAAATGAAGGTTATAGTAATACATATATAATACTAATCTTGCAAATTTTATCTTTATTATTATCAGACAAAATAAAAACAACAATTAAAAAAATACTGTTTATTATAAAAAATTAAAAAAACATTTTTTTTTAATTATTCAGGTTCCGAGTCATCGGACATATAACTATGATCTCCAACTTCTGAATCTTCTTCGTCATCACTCTCCGTTTCAGTTCATTCGACAATATCTTCTATCTTTAAAGGTGTATGATCCCCAATGAATCCTACTGGTTTTAATGCCGTTTAAATACTTTTCACCGTTGGTTAAAATTCTCCCACATTTTAAAGTATGAGAATCTCTGAACACCATGATGACGTAGGCTTGTGTCAGTCACGTGGTTCACGAGTCTCGGATATCACTATCCTTTTAATTTTCAAGCACAAATAGCATGCGCACTCTCTTTTTTAAATGGGCGGACTTCAAACAGCTGCTATGCTGTGTCCTCTTCTATCGTATGGGATGGTTTTGGTTGGGACCTCTCAGTCGCACACATTCACTCGCAGCATTATTTTACTTTTCAAAATTCGACAACCGGAATTCTGGACTGATTTTCCGCAGGCAACCCTATACCACCGTGTTCATAATAAAATAATCTTTAATGTTATTTAATTTCAATTCAATATATAATCAGACCGTTGCAAAATGCTAGTATAGATTTACCTGTTTAAACCTGGCTGGATAGTTGTGACGGGAAAAGAATAGGCAACCTAACGTTTGCATATTCTATGGGCTTCATACTTTCGATTGGTATAGAATTTATCTAATAATCAAATGTTTAAATTTTTTTTTTAAATTATTAATTAAACATACCCTGGACTAAGATTTGTTAGGCAACCCATATGTAATATATTAAATTTATTGACATATTAAATTAAATATAAAATACATTTCATCAAATAAACATCTCGGTGAAGGTCGTTCTATATCGGGATCTTCTACTATTTTGGGGATCAAAAATCGTTGTCGGATTAATTTCCAAGTTTACTTTATCCGTTTTGTTGGGTATATGCCAATTCTCTCACTTATTGCCAACTTTCTAGTTCGTTAACATTCTCACGTCATCTCAATAACAAATAATCCTATTTCCTCGATATTCTCAAATTGCCCCCGTTTATTTCCAAAATACTTCCTTGTTTGTTCCAAAATTCTTGAGTGGTTCACATTCCAATTCCATTCTTGCTCGTAGTTCGAATCCTATTCAAACTCGTACACGATTCCAGTGGTTGAGAGACTTGAGAGCGATCATTAGTAAGTACAGGGGTAAAGCCGATAGGTGAGTTTATTGATATAGCTACCCCCCCTGACACTCTTAATGTTCTAAAGTCTGTCTGTCTGTCCGATATGGACAACTTGAGAAGGGATTGGAAGTATCCACATTTGAGAAATATATGAGTTATGAAGTTGACAAAATGGTGTATGTGGACCGATTTATTTATTTAAACTTTATTGCACAAAACAAAGGTCGGTACAAATGCGAACTTAATGCCTAATGGCATTCTCTACCAGTCAACTATAGGGCCAAATAGAGATGCTTCAAGTCGGTGCAGAGTAGAAAAATGGTTCGTATAAATTATTTCAATGTAATCTTTTTCAGGTGGTGTCTCTCTCTGCCTTCTTCGCGCTGCTGGTTCCTCGAACGCAGGTGCTCTCGGAGGCGATCTCGCAGGAGGGGGTGATGTTGGCACTCTACCACTTCTACTGCCTGGTTGTCGCCGAGTGCGGGGGTCCAGAGCAGATTGTCAGGTAATGACTAAGGCTCGTTTCGATTGTCCGTGCTAGGTAGCCACGTGGTAGGCGTCTTTATCTGAATCTTGCTCGATGGGAAGCGAGTGTCTCATCTTTCATCGCTTTGTTGGTTCCTCGAGCGTAGGGTCTGTTGGAGACGATCTCGCAGCATGGATTGATGCTGGTGCTGTACTGCTTTTACTGTCTTGTTGTCGCCAAGTGCAGGGACTCGAATAAATTCTCAGGTATAGGCTCAAAGCGGGCGTACGTTTAAACTGGTGGCTAAAGCCGCACGATTTTCCGGACAGGACGAACGGGACGCACGAAATTTGCCTGTCTAAGTGGCAATTCGGCTATAATGCCATAGGTGACTTAAATCGAATGCCCCAAAGTGCAACCTTTGCCTTAGCGGTAGCCTAATTCTCACTTCGCAAGGGGTTTGGCATCAGTTTAAGTTTGTGCTGTAGATTCACAGCAATCATAGCATAATGGTGAACTCTGAAATGCATATGTGAACACGCTTTGTAATAATCGTAAATTAAATAACCATAAATTATATTCAGTATTTGAATAGAATAATTTATTTCTCAGCGGTATTTGGATAACGTACGATTTACGATATCTATTGAATTGGTCATAATAATAACTTTAATATGATCATACAAGCGTTTGTACGGTGAATATCCATCGCACAGTATTGTTTTTTTTTTTATAATCTTACTTCTTCTCTCAGATGGCACAAACTGAATATAATCTTGCTATGGTAATTAAACGTCGTAATTCATCTATTAAAATGTCGTCATCGACCTTAACCCAGTTAATTGTCAATTAACATCCGCAGACGGTCTGAAGGATCCCAGCTCGAGACACGGGTTCTGCCATGCTGCTTCTGGCCTTGTTGTGTCATCCCACAACCCAAACTGCAACAGTAAGTATCTTAAAACCAAGTTTTCTTATATATATACGGGGTGGCCCATTTAGATCGGTCAGTATAGTATAATTGATAATAATATCAAAGTAAAACTAAAGTTAGTGTTATTTTTCAAAACGTCCGGGTTCGATTCCCGAGCTGAGTACAGGATTTTTTTAAATTCAATTTTTCTTGTTATTAAAATCGATGACATGATTACTAAGAACAGATCATCGTATGTCTTATAGTTTCAGACTCTACTCTTCAAACTGAACAACATTTGTTCAGCAACTTTAAAAAAAAGTCAGTTTTCAGAATTTCATTATTTCAAACAAATTAAATTGTATTTTCAATGTACCTACGTCGTCCAACATTGACATTCCCCTGAGCATTGACATAGCTGTCACTCTACTAATATCGCACATTTCGCAATACATTGCTTCTTTGTCTAAACATTATTCTACAAAATACCATTTAATACACGTCATTTTCAGAAGTTGCTTAACAAGTGTTCAGTTTCAAGGGAAGAATCAATGTTTTAATTTATTGCTTATATTACAGGTAACACCCGGTAAATGTATAAAAAACCGGACATGCTTTTATTACCGACGGTTCAGGCACGACTTCAGTCTCAGGGGAGAGCGGCGCGGGAACAAATGGAGCGAACGCGATTTTGTTTTTACCGCTCACCGCTACCGCTGCCGCCAGAGATAGGCATTAATTGATACATTTTTTAATCGATTAATTAACCGATTTAATAAAAAAAAACGTCAAAATTATAAATGCGATTAATTGTGTTCGATTAACGATTAACTAATCGTCATTTTAATCGATTAAATTTCACGATAAACTCTCGATTAAAAGTGAATGTATGAGTGCGAACACGCTCATTTGTGCATTTTACAAAAATACAATTTTATGTCTTGTCATGTGTAAAGTAGTAAAAACATTCTAGTGTGCTGTATGAAATAAACTTGTTACGTAAGTACCTACAGTACAGTAATACATAGTGGTTTTATAGTGCAGTATTCTAAGATATCCGAGGTAGGGACTTAGACTTACAAAAAATATCTTATTTCTTCCTAATATTAATCGAGAGAAAATTAATCGCTGGATATTAATCTACGATTATCTTAATCGGGATTAAATTAATCGGAACTAGTACGATTAGATTAACTAATTCTCATTTTTAATCGTTAATCGCGATTAAGTAGGTTAATCTTAATCGTTAATCGATTAACTTTTGCCCATCTCTGGCTGCCGCTGGTCGCGCGTAGTCGTAGCCGGGCCGTGACGGAGATGCCGCGTCTTTGCTCGACCAACCCTGCTTATGATAGTTGCGTTTATCACGTGATAAATAAGTGACAAAGCATCTGTCACTCACACTCGTATCTTGTCAAAACATGACGGATGCGTCACTTATTTATCGCGTAATAAAATGAACTATCATAAGCCCGCAGGTTTATCAATGTTTTGTTGAAGCAGGTCAAAAACTAAAAAAGATTTTTACGCACTGTCTTATTTGTGATAGTCAAGCGTTTTGCCCTCGATTGCACTTGATGCTAAGTGACAATAAGGCCTAATCTTGTAAAGTAAACGGTATAAGAATTATTACAGCTATTTAAAAAAAAACGTTATTTATTAGTTCATTAACGCTAACAAGGGATCCAATGACTCAAGATTACTAGATAGAAGATTACCTATCAGTTATGTCCTTAACTCCTCACATTCAAATGCTTAAGTAACACTAGAAAGTTACCGCTCAAGGTCTGACATTTACTACATTGATGTAGACTCGAGACTTATGCTTTTTTTAATTATAAACACTTATTGATAAAATAGTACATCTTTTAAAACTTAACAGCGAGCATTGATGTTTGCGTTTATCACGTGATAAATAAGTGACAAAGCATCTGTCACTCACACTCGCATTTTGTCAAAACGTGACTATTGTGCTGTTATTTATCGTGCGATTACCCGCAGGTTAGTTAGTTAATTTGTCCATTAGTAATCCTTGAAAGTTAGAATAGGGTTTCTCTCCATTGTATGCATAGTTGTCGGATAAACCTGTAAACATGACTATTCCTAACTACGGTTGGACCTACACGTACATAGAGTATCATTTTCTAGAACGTTCTCCGTTTGTATGAAAAAGGTTTTCGATTGAGGACATTTCCCACACAAAATCTAGAGTATACTCGTACTTCAGAATTCACTAGTAGCAAGGAAAATAAATAGTGAGGCACGATAATAATAGTAGGCACTATGCGGCGTGTTCAATCTACTTTACGCGCCTAATGTCTTTAATGTCGGCTTTGCTTACTATTCCCAAAGCAATCACTTTTATAACGAAGCCTGAACACATTGCCTACCCATTAAACTAATTGTCACTCACATGGAGTGCCGAGTCAATACTTGATAATGGCGTTTTTACCGCGAAAATAATGGGAATTTCGGAATTAGGGAGGTGTCATTCGTTTTTAATGTGCCTTCATAATTGGGCGTCCATTTTAAGTGAATGATCGATGAAATTCGATAACGAGTAAAGTAAGGTGTGGTAAGACCAACGTACTTTATTGTCTAATGGGGTAACACTAACAGTTAGTTAGTTATAGGACTCTGCCAGGCTTCTCCCGGTGACTGCAGTGTTACCGCACCTTACCTTAGTTACTATGTACTTTGATAATTATTACGCCTTTCACGGTCAAGGTTGGAGCTATTAGGGTGTGGTTTAAAACTGTTTAATGTCGAGGACATAACTTTTATAATTGTGTAAGTTCTTGTTAACGTCGGGACACACTTCGTCAATGCTAATTAATGGCATAGCTACCTACTGTGTTACGACTAGTTAGTTACTACTACTAGTCGCGTTGCGTCTGCAGTGTGTAGAACATGATTCCGGTTATAGATAACGTATATGTAGGCATCTCAGCACCTTACACAACAGCTTTAGAAAGAGCACTAGACTAAATCTGTTCCGGGTTAAAACATATATGATTTCAGGAAAAAGGTTTTGTATAAATTGAAAATGTAATCAAATTAAGAATTCCACGAAATTTGTCTCGGCGAAAAGGAGAGGACAAACCCAAGGGCTACTCATTACTAACACAAAATCTTAGAATCTAGCACAAGTCAAACAACAGTGAAAACACTAGGGGGTCGAATTTCATAATAACCCAGAATTTTCGATAATGACCGATGCTTGAATTCTCCAGAAGACAACTACTATAGTATAAAGAAAGACTCCATATCCATACACTTTCCCATTCAGAAGCTAATTGTGCACATTTTAGAATCAGAAATTTTCATTTTCCAGGCGTCATTTCACGTGGCTGCGGTACCTGCTGCTTCAAGTACCTATCGTCCAGGGTTTGATCTACGTCATCATACTCATCTTCCGTGCTGAGGATATAGTAAGTATAACTTTTCTTCAATAGGGACCTAATAGGCGAATACATTCTAGAATAGTACAATGAGCAAAACTGGCCATCGTGAAGGACTTGGGAGAGGCATTTTTATATCCAGAGCCGTGTGCTGAGTTGTCCATTAATTCATTAATATTTACAAATTTCACTTACTATAAGTTATTATTACAAAGTGCTGAATTGTTCTGAATTTGTAAGATGACATTCTAAGCAATGATAAATGAAATAATTAATTCTGTACGTAGGCCACAAGGGCACTCTTACAATTCAGATTGTGAAACTACCGGCATTTCGCAAGAGGAGGCCGCTAGAAGAAAGCATGGATTATAATATATCCGCATATAACTATAGCAGTTTTTTAGCATGATGTAGTTAGGTTCATTTAAAATTAAGATGAAAGCGTTATTATCAGGGTGTGAGCCTTTGCACCTTTTATTGGTGGGTGATGATGTTGAAATAAATAATTAAGAACGCAATATGGATTATAAACGAAATAAGATCAAACACTACTCGTACAAGTTGTAGTGTGAGGTTACGGTAATGTTTCAATGTCTAAGAAAAAGCAATCATTATTTAAATAAAATTTACAGACGTACGTAATTATTAGTACGTAGTAGTGTAGATTACGGCAATGTTTCCAGTTTTCCACGCGAGCGCACCCCGCGGTTTTGTAATCTGCGCCGGAGTCGATTGCGCTGAGCGCGCTCGCGTAACGTTTTTCCGGCTATCTGGGTTCGTTTTTCGATTAATATAAAGTGGTCTATATGACTACTCTATTCTATGTACATTACAGTGTAGTCAGCGTCAAATAACAATCGCCAAATGTTCCTTAACCATAAAGATATGTGACGATATATGTAGATATATGTATACAAATAAACAGAGGGATACAAAACGTGAGAGATATACAGTAAAATAATAAACAGAGGTAAACAACAGGCGGTCTTATCGCTAAATAGCTATCTCTTCCAGTTAACCTTAAGGTAGCGGAGTAGGTCCACAAAAGTTAGAATATTATTCTTGCAATAATTTACAAATTAAAATAATAAGTAGATAAATATAGGAAGAGCTTGGCCTGTTAAGCGTTTCTGTAAAACCTTCAACACCACATAATTTACAAGATGATTAAACAAAATTATGCGTGAGAACTAAACAAGAATCTGTCGTAAGATACAGCATTATGCATTGTTATCATCGGCATTTCCTTCGCTAGGTAGGTAGTACCTAGGAAATAGTAATTCTATGACGTCACTATAACTAATTTCGCTTCACTTTAAATTTAAAGTGAGCTAGCGTAGCGTCAACGTTTCAGCTTGGCTTGGAATTCTGAGAAAGTTATACTTACATTCTACTTAATACTTGTTTTTTTTGTGGCTAGGCGTATCATTAGCAATCATCAAAGATAAAATTCCGTTCTTCCAGAGCGTTTACCTGACGAACTACGTGTACTTCCAACCGCTGGTCGCAGCCTCCATTTTATCTGGTATCTGGGGCATCATGATGTGTTTGAAGGCAGCGGAGGCCACGGGAGGCCGGCCCAGGCCTCGCTTCTTGGCGCTGCAGTTCGTGCTCATCATTGTGAAGGTGCAAACTGGTGTCGCGAAGATTCTGCCGACCACTGCACACTTGCCCTGTCTGGTCGCTTTGAACCCTGCGGTGGTCGTTAATTGTAAGTACCTTCTGTTATTAGTTCCATGTTTTTTACAGAAACGGGTAATATAATACAGTTATATAAGCTACTAGAAGGTGCCCGCAACTTCTCGAAATTTTTTACCGTAGTCGAGTAAAAACTATCCTATAGGTAACCATCTTTGGATGCTAGCTATCCCTGTACCAAAATTGGTTAAAATTTGTCCAGCCGTTTCGGCGTGATGAGAAGACAACGGAAATTATGCCCAACTGGCGTCATCTGCCAGACTGGCAGGTCCCTCTTTCCCACTAGTCACTTTGGGCACGTGCCCAGCGCCCACACGCTCACGGGGACCCCTATCTCACGGACCCAACAACTCCCGAAAAAACTGACTTAGAATACATTTTTTAAGGAGGACATTTTTTTTATGGAGTGCCCAGGGCATGCTTTAAGACAGCCTTGGAATAATAAATAACAAATAAATATCGGACAACCTCACACAAATCGATCTAGTCCCAAATTAAGCTCAATAAGGCTTGTGTTATGGGTACTAGACGACGATATACATACTTATATAGATAAATATATACTTAAATATATAGAACAACCATGACCCAAGCACAAATATTCGAGTTCATCACACAAATATTTGCCCCGGCCGGGATTCGAACCCGGGACCGCCGGCTCAGTAGGCAGGTGTCTACAAACCGAGCCAAACGCGTCGTCAAATGCTTGGACCTAGCATGTTACGTCGGAGCCACGCTGTTACGTCGCCTAAATCTAACTAGATTTAAGTTTATTTTTTATTTTATGTATGATTTTGTTTTGTCTGATTTTGTAGTTCACAGTGACTTAGTTTAATTACTGTAATGCTGTGTAACTAACTTGAATAAATAAATAAATGTCAAAAACATATTTTCTGAATTTCAACATTGTGTTTCAGTAATCCACAATGCCGTGACCATTCTCGAGATGATGCTACTCTCAATTTGGGCATGGCGTCTCTACAAGGTACCACCAGGCAAGATCTTGGACAAGGAACACATCATGCCCGCCGACTAGACTTAATTTTACTGTAGTAGACTATAAGTATACCGCTGAAGGCGCTTTTATAAATTTCCTTTTTATGATTTCACTCATTAGAGCGGTCGTGGTCATAAGGAGGATGAAGTTGTTGTTACCCACTTAACGATGTCTCACCATTTTCGTCTAGTAATCGGCACTTTTCTGGTATATTAGAACAACTACCTGCGCTGCGCGGTGTTACCCGCTAAAACCACAGGAACACTACATTTTTCGGGATAAAAAGTAGCCTATGTGTTTATCCAGGGTATCAGCTATCTTCATACCAAAGTTTGACAAAATTGGTCCAGCCGTTTGAGCGTGAAGAAATAACAAATATACACATAAAGTCACTTACAAACTTTCGCCTTTATAATATTAGTGCGATGAATCGCCTTATTATACTGAGGGCTGGACCCAACCTGTGAGTCAGGGGGAGGGGTTCACACATTATTTGATCTACCTACACAGCCCATGGGGTTTCAATTGCAATAAAACCAGCTGCCAAGGTCTAGTGGGTTGGTGTTATTTGATGGCCGTATCCTCGAAACTGCCTGCGTTTTCTCCTATTTACAAAACGCCTCAATAAAGCGGAATAACGATAATATCAATTTATTATTTTAATTTTTCTGGGTCAGTTATAATGGCCATACAAATCAGAAATTGTAGAGGTAACAATGAGCTGCTTAGTTTTAATTTATTGTAGAACTGACTGAAATTTTTATGACTGCGATAAATTTTTTGAGCTCTTGTTTTAATATGTACTTAGACTAGGAAACAGTGTTTAAAGCACGAACAAATATCTTACCTAATTTTACTTTTTCTTAAAGCATTAACATCTGCTAGCATAAACTAAATGTTAGTATAGAAACGAAAAATTTAAAAATTGTACGCCTCGAGCGGGTTTTGAACCCACATCCCTAAGGCTTTCCGGGCTAGATTACCAATTATGCTATTAAAGCCACTAGTCAAAGCATCGAATTTATCAACCAGTTGCTTCATTTCTACATGCCTTAGGTTAGGGCGGCACCGTAGCGCCATCTACCGTAAAGATTGTCTTTATGTCCTTTAGGCGAGGCAGGTCGTTTTCGTGGAAAGTCAATGTAGTGAAACGTCATGACTGTTAGTTTTACGTCTATTTCGTAGGACGTCTTTTACTGGGATATTTAGTCATCTTCTAAGTGTCATTTTCTAAGTAGGTCCATTTCGCAGGACGACATTGTCTGGATTAGTCGTCATCTAAGTAGGTCTATTTCGCAAGATGTAATTTTTTTACTTTAGTCATCATTCTAAGAGGGTCTATTTCACTAGACGTCATTTTTTAGTTTATTCATCTTCTAAGTGGGTCAATTTCGCAGGACGTAATTTTCAGGGTTAGTCATCGTCTAGGAAAATCTATTTCAACGAAATTCTCTAGGTTTGTAACTAATTTTATGGTATGTTTTTGTAGTAACCCCTTGTATTTTATCCGTAAAAGTTGTAATTATATTAACAGAGATAAGCAAATAACGTTAAAGTTGTTATACGTAGATGCAAGGGCGTCGCCAGCCGAAGGTCCAGGGGGGGGCAGGGCAAGTTGACATATATGCAGGGTGGGGAAAAGGAATTGTGGTAAAGTCATGCTAGAGGATAGGAAGCTTCACCAAGCACGTAAATAAGGTACTTGCGCCAAAGATAGCCCTGTTCCTAAGATAGCCCACTTCAAAATTTTATAGTTATAAGGAAGTTTGAAGGAATTCAAATTTCGCCCCCATGTTCGGTAAGTACTATAGGACTATATATGGTACGGCTATCTTTGTGGGCTATCTTAGGAACAGGGCCGTCTTTGGCGCAAGTACGTTATAGAAAGTGTATTTCGGCTTATAGTCATAAATGTCATTAAAAATGAGATGGAAACGCGAGCGCAAAAGTTTTGGGAGGACGGTGCAAAACGTGGTTAGTGGTAAATCGCGAGCGGAGCGAGCGCGAAAATTTTAGAGGGATACGGTTCATGAATGTGTTATGTGATGAAAACGCGAGCGTAGCGAGCGCGAAATTTTTTGAGAGGAAGGGCCAAAATAAAACCAGATGAAAGCGCGAGCACAGCGAGCGCGAAATTTTTTGAGAGGAAGGGTCAAAACAAAACCAGATAAAAGCGCGAGCACAGCGAGCAAAAATTTTTCGAGAGGAAGGGTCAAAACAAAACCAGATGAAAGCGCGAGCACAGCGAGCGCGATATTTTTTGAGAGGAAGGGTCAAAACAAAAGTAGATGAAAGCGCGAGCACAGCGAGCGCGAATTTTTTTAAGAGGAAGGGTCAAAACAAAGTCAGATACGAGTATAAAGCGCGAGCGCAGCGAGCGCGACATTTTTTTGTAACCATATAACATTAAATTAAAAGACAATAATTCAATACATTTTGATGCAAGTGCAGAATTATCACGAAGACGGACCGAGAGATTTTGCAACGAGCCGAAAATCTGCTGGACGCGACGAGTAAAGACTCGAGGCTGCCCAGTAGACCTGGTCTACGTTTGTCGATTCAGTTTTGTTTTTTTTTTTTCAAAATGGCGTTAATATTGGGGCTGGAAACGTAAAATATACCAATATTAGAGCAAACTCAGGTCTTCAGCTCAGCGCCACTTGAGTAGTTCTATATTTTTTGTACTAATGTTATATTATATGGACAATTCTTCTTCTTCGGTACACTCTACATAGTCTCTACAAAGTGTCACCTGCCGGTGAGACACGTCGCCACTTTTCATGACCTTTACTGACGGCAGCCGATACACTGGCGATCTCATCAACGATCTCCCTCTAGCCCCTGACTGGACTTCTAGTCTCCTAATTACATCCATTTTGTGGAGGAGTTGGAATGGATTGGAATTGACAACATTTCATATTTATAACAGGTGGAAATTAATATAGAGATCGACAGGGCTTTATATCGTATACCTTAAAAAAAATCTTTGAATTTATTCTTCTGTATTTAAAGAAATATAAGAAAATACATCAAATAACTGCAATCTAAGACAATACGGGCTGAATAGGGTTGTTGTCTAAACCGAAGAGCGAAAAAAATATATATATTTTTTATTTGACGTTGACAGATGCATACCGAGTTTTATAAGTTTTTTTTTTAAAGAAAAACGACTAAAGTAACCGTTCCATTAAGTTCTGGTTTTGGTGTTGCCACATTTTAAAATGAGTATGTTTTTATAAATTAATAATAAAATAAATAATCATCTCAGAAAATAAATAATAACAGAGATTACTTCATCTTTTTAAGCAGAATTCAGAAAAGTAATAAAATGATAGTCTTAAAAATATGAAATGTTGTCAATTATTACTTACTGAATTCATTTGAGTTTTGATGTGCGAGTATGATCCATCAGACAAGTCAAGTGACTGGACATATTTTTGGATCTCTAGGGGGGGGCAGCTGCCCCCCCCTGCCCCCCCTTGGCGACGCCCATGCGTAGATGACCTACTAAGAAATTGACTAGCTACATAAATAATAAGCAGTGAGTAGCTGAGAACATGATGTTCCTCAAAATTTACACGAAATGAAAATGACTAGCTGAGAACATGACGTCCTTCTAAATTGTCGGGAAGCGAAGATGATCTGCCGAGAAGGTGACGAACCGAGAACATGACCTTGCTCGAAAGTGACTGAAAACGAGGATGACCTGCCCTAAAGGCTTTTTAGGCTTTTAGGCTCGGCCTGTCTGGCCCGGAAAACGGTAGGGACGTGGGTTCAAATCTTTTTATTTAATGTTATTAAGTAGGTATAGCGCTTTATGTATATGTGCTTATTTCGAATTGTTGTGCATTGTGCAATTTTAATAATGTTATTTGTAAATTAGATACATGTTAAAGGAGATTAGATTTAGGAAATATTTATACGAGGCTTGGAAAGAAATAATTCTGTAGAGGTTTGTAAGTATAAGTTGTAAAAGTGCTCTTGAACTTAAAAATCAAAAAATATAAATTAAGAATCAAAATCATATTTACGTTCGAAGCCTTTTTCAAATCTCTAACGTAAATTCAAACGAATCCAATATTCTGAAAAAATAAAGGTGTGTTTGTTCAATTACTCGCCCCATTAGATGTAACTTGTAGTTTCGTATTTATAAGTTTATTATATAATCATTCAATTCTGTGTCTATTATTTTTTTATTTTTTTATAATAAGACATTGTCTATATACTTACTTAAGTAAGTAAATTTTTGTCTGCTCTGAATATTCTATGTACCTGATTAGAATCTGTACGGATTAAATCTATACAAAAAGAACATGGAGTGCAATGAATAAACACTTTATTGACAACACGTATTTTCATTCAGAAATCAATTAAACGATCTGCAAAATATTAATGATTTGCTCAGCTGAAAAATCAAATTAATAGCTTAGGTTAGGTTTAGGTTAGATTTTTCCTGACGAACAATTTTTTCTGCTGACCAAAACATAATTTTACTGCTGACTAGTTAAATCGAACACTTTTCCATTCAAACCTACCATACATTACAAATAGTTTACGAGTTATTTAATTCACGAGATATTTCTTATATGAATCCTTAAAATAATACCACGTACTTAATTTACTTTTCAGCTTCTTCTTCATCCTTTGAAGGTTTTTCTTCAGTTTCATCAGTTGGCTTATTTGGGGCCTTCTCTTCGGTTTCATCAGATGGCGTGCCAGCCCGTGAATTTTCGGAGCCATAAATGTTATGTAGTTCTTCTAGTTTATAGTGAATCTTTACGCCTTTCGAGTTGGTTTTATTTACCTTATTGACGAGCGATTTTGTTTGTTCTTCAAGTCTCTTAAGTCGAAGATCGCGTGCTGCGAATCTGGCTTCATGGTCCATCTCCATTGACGAAGATGGTTCAGGTGTATTCCTCTCCCCTGGCGGCGTGCTATTTGCAGATGAGCATGGTTCATGCATCGTTTGCACTTTGTGCTTATCATGAAGTTTATCTAACTTTGCACTTATATCTTCACTCGCTTTTACTGTATTAGAAATATTTTTCACCACCTCTAAAGAGCTCTTCTCTAATCTTTGAAGCCTTTCATCTCTTCGTGCTAGTCTTTCGTCTTGCTGTCTTATACTTTCTAGTATACTGGCGGCATTAATTTCTGGTATATATGTGTGACTAGAAGATGAGGAGGGATGAGGACTGTCCGTAACATCAACTGTAGATGGAGTTGGGGTATTTTCATTTGTAATTCCACAACCAGCAGCCGCATTGTCTTGATTGTGCAAAACGAATTGAGGCGGCATTTTATTATTTTCATTTTCTATGTGCCGTACATCAGCGGTGTTTGATTGTGGGTCCTTTTCACTCAGTTCTTTATTGTCACCATTAGCAAACGTATCATTAGAATCTACGTTTGGTGATTGTGTATTTACGGGACTTTCCTCTTTGATCATGCTTAGTTCTTTAGTCTCGTGATGTTGACTGGTTGAAGGGCGACTTAAAAGGTGGTCTAGCGTACTATCTATTTGTCTTGACAGTTTATCAGTCGCTTGAGTTTTCTTCAATAAAGTTAAACTATTTTTTTCTAAATTATTTAATCTTTCGTCTTTCTTAGCAAGTCTTTCTGTTTGTTCCTTAATACTTTTAAGAATAGCAGCAGGGTCAATCATGGGTATGCTCTGAGTGACAGTTTGTTTTGTATCTGTTTTGGAAGTACTTGTCGGTTTATCGTCAGTAGATAAACCTTGGTCCGCATTTGTACCGACGCAACAATAATCACTATTGCAATAATGTTCAACTCCAGAAGAATCGTCATTGCACGAATCATTTGCTATATCTCCAACTTCGTCCTCAGTTTCTTCGGCTGCTTTATTATTTGTTGACAAATTTTCACTATTATTCGAAACAGACATAGATGCATCTAAACCAGAAGTATCATCTTGCGTATCTAGAGGTAGTTCAGCTACATCCAACATATCACTAACAGGATCCTCTCTTTCTGCTACTAAATTAAAATCTGCACTGGAATCTTGTATGGCCTCAGCAGACTTTTTGTTCTTCTTTTTAGACCTATTGAATGGTTCTGTTACGTATTCACTTTCATCATTTGATTCCGATGAATCATCGGAAGGCCTTTCATCGCTGTAACCACTTTCACCCGAATGATTAAAAGATGGTGAGGTAGATTTGGTTTTTCTACTGGTGAATTCAGCTCTCAATTTTCTAAAATCACGTTCCGACTGTGAGTTCTTTTCGCGCGCTTGCTCCCATTTTTCTCTACAATATTCCAATTCATCTTTAAGTTCGTTGAGTAGTTTCCTCTTTTGCTGTAGTTCATATTTAAGTATTTTCTCATGAGTGTGTAATTGATGGTGATGTCTACGCAGTTTTCCAACAACGTGCCAAGTTTTGCTAAGCTCACTTGTGACGAGTGATAGTCTATGTTCTTGTTCTTCTAGACGTGTCTCTAAATGCCCATTTAATTGTTTCATGCGGTTCACCTCTTTGATAAGTGCCAACTTTTCGAGAATTAAATCCTGTAAAACAAACGTAATATGTTCTTATAGACTGAAATTTTGTCCAACTCCTTTGGGGTTGAGCTTTTGATGAGTCGTAAAAAAGTTACTTGGCTTCATATCAAAACAATTGTTGATGTATTTTCGTGTGCAGTTGAAAAAACTGCGTATTTTTACATCGGAGTTCAGAATTTCGAGGATTTTATTCCTGGCTTGTGACAGCTGTTGACTCATAATTCGGGGAAGTAAATAGGCAAAATATACTCATCTAATTATCGCTTACCTTTAATCGGATGTACGTCTGACTAACACTTGGCACTAACACGGAACCAGCCTTAGTTTCAACAGTTTTATAACAAGTGTCAATTTTCTCGGTAGTTCCTGATTCAGCTTCACTCTGGTGACTTAGAAGCTCCATAAGAACTCTCCACACCTTGGGCAGATTCTGAACTATTTCCTCTGCTGATGTGTTAGGGTTTGGTGAATCTGAAAGGAGCAAAACGTAATCAATTACTAAGCTGTTAGATTAATTAGTACTTAGTGGTGAAGACTTGTACGAGAAGTAGTTTCAGACGCTTAGTTTTCTTTTGCAGTTTTGTTTATTTTATTTATCACTTTTCCGTATTGCGATGAATGGCGCCTATATGCATTAATATGATTATACTCATGCCCGATTGGACGAATATTCTAGGAATCATACTTAAAACGATGTGGTAGTTTTTGTTTTATTCGTACATTATTTTCTTTCATACAATAAGAAATTTACCAGATACTTCCAACATGCCATCTCCATCCAATTTAGGTTCTTCGCTAGAGACATCTTTTGTACTGCCTTCCCAACTGGTGATTTGCTCTCCTTCATCAACTTGACTGACAATTTCTAAAAGAAGCTTGGGCAAAGCTGAAGAAGATTCAGACCCGTTGTCTCTTTCAGCCATATGCGTTAGGAGACCATGGTTTTCTTCGAGACGTAGAACTAACTTATCTAAATCTTGTTTAGTTTTATAGCCAAGAAGGACTTGGGAGAAAAGCTGGAATGTAAAATATTATACAAATTAGGAATCTAAAAGTGGTGCTAAGTTGTTTTGTCTCTAAGTAAGCTAATGACTTCCAACCTTGTTAACAACGGACATTTCTTCTTGTGTGTGACGCGTTTCGTCTTGATATGAAGATATTTGCTCCTTTTGGTTTTCAACTGTTTCTTCCAAATTTGTAACTGTGGTCTCAAGCTCAGTTACTTTGTTCATAAGATCTGCATTCCTGGAATATTATTAATAAGTAATTAGCAGATATTGTTAGATATATCAATTAAAGTGATGTTTTAATTAAAATTGGCCCATTTATAAATGGATGCTTTGATGTTTTTTGTGAAAATGCTACAAGTATAAGTTTGATAGATTCTTAGGTACTGGCTTGTTCTTGAAAACCGATATAAACTTATTAATCAACACGGTTTTTTTAGCCTCACTTGTAACTAAGTTTGTTAGTTTCTTTGTTTGTAACTAAAACTTAATCAAGTCCTGAAATAAAACTTTAAACTACTGATAGGCATATTCGTTCCATACAGTAATTTGTTTGAAGCTCATGAGGGAGACGGAAGGTATCCGTAGCAGCTTCTGAAAGGCACAAGATAAATCCAGCGTGTTCGGCCTAATTTGATTGGTCTTTACGAGCAAGTACTTCCAGCCGGAAAGAAAAGCGTGTCTCAAAAAAACAAATTTTTGGTTTTAGATATTTGGGATTACTTACTTATTAATTTCGGCTTCCTTGAGTTGTTTTTGTTCCTCAAGTTCGCGTACTAGACTTTGCCTAGTAACTTCAGCCAATCGTGCACGTTCTTCATAAAGTCCACGAAGCGTTCTAATATTCTGCAGTTGCCTCTCATACTCCTGTCTCAGGTCTGCAGATAACATGTTTGCCTCCCTGTCTGCTAGACTCTGTTCTATCTCATGAAGTTTGTCTTTCAACTGAAATTTAAAGATTGTCCTATTAGCTTCTCTTCAATGTCATTTAATTGTTCACTTTCATCTGTCTGTACTTCATTTGTCTTGCTCGTAATTAAACACAATTCTGTCGCCTATATAGCACGCTGGTATTTTTATGTTCTAACAAGTGTGTATCAGAGCATCAAATCTTATTTATTAAACCGTAGTGCTAAGTTGGCGACTTGACAAGATCCCGTGCCAGCGTACTGCGTATCCGTGGATCTGCGACGTAGCGGTCCCTGATTGTACCTCGACGCTTAGGTCATTGGTCTTCTTCAGACTATATACTAACATTGTTTGTAATTGTTATCCTATAAAATAAATTGTTATCCTCAAATTTGTTTGTTGTAAGAATGTCACGACACCAATGAATCAATCGAGTATTAGTAACTCTGAATGTAGTAGAAACTATTGATCGACGTCGACTAATCTATTCTGCCTTTGATCAGCGGCCGATCGAAGAGTATGGCAATAAGTATCGAAGGAAATTAATTTGTATAGGAAACAAATTTCGTCAAAGTCATAATTCGCATAGTAGCTGATGTCAATTTGTCACGTGCATGTGAGATATGTGATCACTGATCACGATATTGGACAGATGTAGGGCATGTTATGCGGTAGTGAGACGTCCGCAGTTGTTGTTGCCTAACATCAAGGCTATGCACAGTTCCGTAACATTACGTACTTACCTCATTGAGCTGCTGTTCCCGAAGATTGATCATAGTTTTGCTAACTGTAATCACTTCTTTAAGAGCATTTATATGCTTAATGGACTCGGTGTTTTGTGAGTTCAGGTCAGCAATATCCGAATACGCACTTTGAAGAGCAAAATTTGTTTCTGCCAGATCAGCTCTTAACTTGTTATTGTTGGACTTGAGTGCCTCAAATTCTTCTGTCATGCTGGCTATAGCTTCTGTGAGTTCTGATAATTCATCAGAAGATTGTAAATTTTCCGGAATAGCTATGTTATTTGCAATTAACAATTCTCGTAGCATTCTATTGTTTTCTTGTAAAACAAGTTTGGCTTTCCTCTCATCTTGTAAAGATTTTTCTAGCATTTCTTTTTCAGCTCTATGCCGAGCTAATATAAGTTTTCTTTGATCGCGTTTTATACTTAATTGTTTTCTGAACTCATCCATTTCCTCTTCTTTGGCCTTGGCACGGGCTTCGTCATCGCCGATGGTGTCATGGAACTCTTGGGCGTCTTCGTATGCAGCACTAGCGTCGCTCATTGTTTCACTTTCACTAGTGACGTCGTTAGCGGCGTCTTCCCTTGCCAAATCAGTACTGAGCGCGTTTCCCATTTTGGGACACTTTTATAAACAAGTCGCGAACAAATCAAGGATGCATGACTGTAATATAGGTAACGACCGATATGTTTTCCCGAGACAAAGAAGTGTCGACTATTGGATCAAAACGAGTGTACGGTGTGGCAGTCGGCTCCCGAAATAGATCGCCCGTCGGCTCCAGACGCGCGCGCGCAGCGTGTTCATATCGCTTCGGCGCGTGCGATTCTCTTCGACGAATTTCTGTCGATATTTTATTTTTGATCGTGATATTTTTAAGATGACTGGATAGATAGATTTAGAGCATGCAAGGCACGTGTGATGCAAGATAATGTTGGCGTGCTTTTCACATGTTTGTGCAATACCTGGTTAACTGGTCATCATCCTTACTTCACTAAGTGCAATTATTCATTGAAGTAAAATCTTTCAAACAATTGGGCAAGTGCGAGTCCGACTCGCGCATGAAGGGTCCCGTACCATAAAACAAGTTTGTTGTATGGGAGCCCCCCTTAAATATTTATTTTATTTTATTTTTAGTATTTCTTGTTATAGCGGCAATAGAAATACATCATCTGTGAAAATTTCAACTGTCTGTAGCTATCACCGTTCTTGAGATACAGCCTGGTGACAGACGGACGGACGGACGGACAGCGAAGTCTCAGTAATAGGGTCCCGTTTTTACTCTTTGGGTACGGAACCCTAAAAACGAGTATATATGCAACGTTCGTTTTTATTACCTGAACTGAACATGCGCGCTGTTAACTTGATTGTTTTATTACGTAACAGAACATAAGATAATTTAAGAAGAAATTTGTCTCGAACCCCATAGGGGTACAGAAGCAGGAAGATCTAATCTAGACATAGAACCTCTGATGGTAGGAAAGTATCATCAAAAGATGGTTCAATATTCAATTAAGGAATTACACGATCTATATTTATTATTTGGGAGCCCTGTAGGTCGTCTGTAATGTCATATCATTTTAATATAATTCTAATATTATTTAATGTAACACATTATAACGACGCTCTCATAATATAGGCATACTATTATCTATTCTGTGATATAGGTAACAGGAGGCTTAGCGTCAAACATAGTAGTAGGTAAAACTGGAGTAGGTTTGGTTTACTTTTTATCATAGAGCAGGATGCATATTATTTTAAACGAGGCAAGATGGGTATCGAGTTGTATGCACACCTCGCTTTTCTGCTGCATGTACTGGTAGATACAGATAAAATTAAGAAATACCTAAGGTAAGTCGGGACAACTTGCCCCGCATCTTCGTCAGCGTACTTTTCTCCTTTACCACAAGGTGAAAAGTATCCAATTTTTTTTGGATCGAAATCTTTGGACATCCAGTGTCCACCAAAATTTGTTACAATCCCTCCAGCCGTTTAGGCATGATGACGGACAGACAAAGAGATTTTTACCAACAGGTGCCGCTGTACGGCTGGCATCATCGCTAGCGCGAGATTTTTCCTGAAATAATAACCCAACAAAGTATGATGACACAACATTAAAAATGATTTATTTAGTTAAGTACTTACTGTTACGTGTCAGGAACGGTCCGTGAATTTTTCGATTTTTTTTACAAAAACATAGGTACCGCAAACTGCACCATAGTGCCTACTACAATAATATTGCTAACCTGGCGCTTTACATTTTATATTTTGTAAAATAAATAACCATAAATTATTGCCATTATTTTGGCGCCATACTTTATTTCAACATTTAAGTTTTAAAAGTTCAACGCCGCCATTTCTGCCAATGTGGTTCCCACCCACAGCCAGTGTGGTTATATTGGTAATATTTATATTTTCATCGTTTTTAAACGGTTTTATTTAGCTTGCCCTGTTTGTTCGTTTATTTATTTATTTAGATAGATTTACAGCAATAATAATAATTAATTTGTCATATAATATAGCGTGTAAGTGCAGTGTTGGGCGTAATAAATTAATTTTGTAATAGAGTCTGGCTAGCCAACTATACCCCGCGCAGCGAACGATGATTCCTATGACACCTGTCATCTCAGTACATTTTATAACCTATAATCGGAAAAATGTACTGAGATGACAGGTGTCATAGGGATCATCGTTCGCCGCGCGGGGTATAATGATGACTGATATTTCCTTGTGGTATCACCAATTGTCTATGATTTAAACAATTTGGTAGGTGGGTCCTCCGTAAATAATTTTGATACTTTATCTAGTGCTAACATTCCGATTGAGTTGTGGCATAGTACTTATTGAATTTTTATGGTGATGGATTAATATATGGTATTATCGAGCTAGGTCTTATTTACACTACATTTAATTTTTCGCCTTGTATATGGTTAGAAAGTGTAAACATATGTGTTTATCGTTGACTGTACTGTACATAGTGGTAGAAATTATGTGAGCTGACCATGAGTGCACGTCAACGTATATTTAACTTGATTCCGTAGGTACCTTACGTGTGCATAAAAATCAAAAACATTTTCTAGCATCAAAACTATAATTCCTACTACACAAAATGTGACCAGCAGCAGATTTTTTAAATTTCCCGCCAAAACTGGGTAATATTTCATTAGCCAGACTACTATAGTCATTTAATAAAAAATACATAAATTGTAATTGTAAATCTCATTAGCAATTAATTTTAACAACATTTTGTAATTTTAATTTTTTAAAAAGCGATTGATGCAATTTTATTAAGATGGAAGTGTTTAGTATAGCGTTTTTACCAGAAGCTTGAACAATCTTAGTTACGATTCGTTCTGAACTTGCGTCAAGTCAAACGCGTCATGTCGATTGTCGGGATACGTCAATTTTACGCAGAAGCAGAAGTGTTTCTATTGGGAAAACTAAATCTCTCCCTAAATAATTGTTTTTATTACAGTTAATACTCTAATCCTACGTGATAGTTGGTTTCTAGTCATAATTATTTCAATCACTTATTGGCAGTTTGCCCTAACTAGTAAATATTTCACGTTATATGTCAAGCAAGATCGATTGATTTTTATTTTATTTTGTTTTATAAAAGTGGCTTATTGATAAAATAGCTAATGAAATCACTTAACGTGTGACGTCGCTCGGTTACTCAACGATTCGGACATGCGATAATGAGAAGTAGAATACGCTAGATGAGTGATGGATGAGAGCATTAAGAACTCCCCTTGTAAGGTAAAACCTGCCGACCTGATACCTTTCCTCTTCGGCTGTATCGTAGCAAAGCCTCTCTTTATATACCGCCAGATTTTAACAGTATATTTGCGTTATTTAAAAAAATCGATGTTCCTAGTGCTATCATTACATAGATTTATTTACCCATTAAATTGCCTTTATGATTTGTTACTCTATCCTAATTAATTTCTTCAATGTTTCCATTTATTATGTTAAGTTCAAGGGGAGTAATGTATTGAATTATTTGACAAATAACCCATGAAACCTTGACTTGTAGTAGAAGCTAGCTGTCAAAATTCTGTTTTAGGTATTTTTTGTAAATAAAAATAAATGCACAGCTTTTCTTTTTTATTTGCATATAATTTTCTTTCTCTGTATAGCAAAATTCTTGTATATTCCATAATATTGATTGTTAATTTGAGTTGTGGTTTTTATTTTGACATGTAAACGGTTGTTAGGAGTGCGATGATGTGGACGAGGGGCAGCTCGGGGCAGAGGTGGAGCACCTGCGACAGCATCTAGCGGAGCGGGACACTCACATTGTAGCTTTAGAGGCGGAGTTCATCAAGTCTACTAGTCGGGCTAAGGATCTTGATGAACAATTGCACACTTGGAGAGAAAAATATGAAAGGTTTGTCTGAGAATATTCATCACTATACTATATATTTTTCTAAAACACATAGTACCATTTAAATGAGATTATCATACACATCATAATGTCTCCTATTTACCATTGTGATTAGGACACTAGGAACTTTTGAAATAAAAGTGAAAGTGGGATGCGTCCGTTGAACATTAAAATTGGTCCATAGAAAAAATTGTGGAGTTGTGACATCACAGTTTTGAGCATACTAAGTGTGTGGAAAAACATTTTACACTAAGTATAGTTTGTAATGATCTTTGGTTTTCACAAGTGACACCTATATTAATCCAAATTATTCAGTAGATTTTAGAATTTATTGTGAGGTTTAAGTATATATTTTTATAATTCATTTGGCATTTATAAACTGGTGTAACCAGAAGAACTATGAATTCCAACTTCTATGCTCCCCATGATCAGATTTTATTTGTCAAAAGTGAAATGGTTCTGAGCCAGCATTATGTCTCACCCGGAACTATGCATTATTCTTATGCTTGCATAAAGCATTATAGCCTATTGATGGCCCATATTCTATTTCTATCCAAATATTTTGTCTATATACCAAAGCATACTATTAAATTTATATGATTTGTGTAAGGATTTACTATTAAGAAATTAACTTAGTAGGTTAACTTAGTTGACATCGTAAAATCTCTGATGCGGCTGCCTGCCTACTTGAAACGGGAAAATTTTAATTTTAGTTATTAACTTTATTATCCAGTGACCTATAATAATGCCATACGATAAATAAATAGTTAAGATTTTTTTTTTATAATGTATTTTTTTATCAAGTTTAGTTTGAGATTTTGGTATAGCCTGTAGAGGCGCCTAAAGAGGCCTTATTCCTTTTAAAACATTTTTTTTTCATATTATGACAAATATATTGATCATTTCAACCAACTTTTTGAAGTGAATAATACTTTTCCCCGAGTTCTAGGTAGTAACATAGCTATTTCATGCTTTCATTGCGTGCACTCGAAAATAAGTTGTAAAAACTGTCAATTTCGAGTAGTTTTTGAAACATAAATTATCAATGAAAAATTCAAACTGTAGGTTTTAAATATATACCAAATACATCACAATAGCCCTGTTTTAGGTAGTAAAATCAATAATAAGTTAAGAAACATGTTTGATCATAGATAAAAATGTCTAAACAATCAGCATTTTAAAAGGAATAAGGCCTCTTAATTTTTATGTAAGTTTATCTGAAAATGATAGTCATACAATTAAGTATAATTTATAATCCGATAAATTAAGCTCCAATATTGGACTGGGAGAAAACATATTTTATTTAAATTGGTGCATTTCTTTTATAAATCTGTTTCTAACATAGATTAGATCAGAATTTGTTTCAGTTCAAAAGTTTCAAGTCATTGAAGTTACTAAATATTATAATGAAACTTAGGCTGCAGTTCCACTGATGCTGTGCTGGGCAGAGCAAAGTGGAAATGTGCTAGTGCTTCAATGACGGAAATAACTTACTTATTTGGAAACTCTGGTCAGCCCTACTCTAATCTGATTTCGAGAACTGTGATTCGTTAATTCACGCGTGTGCGAGTGAAAACTCACCCTTACTTTGAACTTAAGTAGTGGAACTACAATTCAATACATTTATAGTACATTACTGCAGACGCCGGGAAATAAGGGTTTGCCGGCTGAGTAGGTATAGACGGCCGACCGTAAGGGAGATAGTTATACGAAGCCGGCAAGCCCATTTCACGGCTAAGGCACGTATAGCGCTTTTCTCAAACATGTGCAATGAAATAAAAAAATACGTCACTCAAAAACACATAATTCAGCTGTTCAGCCGGATCATGAAACACAGACGCCATGTTTAAAAAAAGTATTTTCAATTTTCACTCCAATCCCTCCATATTTTTTTTTCTTTCGGAAGTCATCCACGTTCGAATATTAGGGCCATTATACACAACCTGATAATAAGAAACTTAATTTCTATAATAAATCAAATAAAGGCAGAGGATTTTTAATATTGTCTATGGTCTCTGGTGACTTACATAGTCATCACTTCATCAGTTCGTGTGTAATTCAGATCCTAGAAGAAAATTTAAAAAATATATTTCAGCTGTTTAGCCTGTTCATGAACACGACGCCATGTTTACATTAAAATTAAAAATAAATTACTTCCCGGCCTAGGCCTTAAATTTTGTATGAAATTCCTTTACAGTTCTCTCGAATTGTTCCGCCCGAAACTTGACATTTCGAAGCCTGTTTTAACGCACGTTATGACGATATTTCATTGCATGTTTGAGAAATATATTTTAAATACATTTTCTCACATTTCAGGTTGCACGATTCACACAAAAGGGTGCAGAAACTAAATCAGGTTTTGGAAGACAAGTTACTGCAAATGGTTGACAAAATGAAAGGTGAAAAGAGTCAGCTGACCAAAGACATTGCCACTTTGTCTGTGAGGCTTGCAGAGTCTAAGCATAACTTTAGCATGCTTCAGAAGGAAAATGTAAGTTAGACATTAGCATTTCATACAATCCCCATATGAAATGTTTAGTAAATGTTATAAATACAATTCTTATGTTGGAAGCCAGTGGACTCTAGTGTTATGTTTATGTTACTGTATCAATCAGTCTCGTTTGATATCTATATTATGCTATCCCTTTCACTCTTCAGTGAAGTCTGAGTGCCGAGATATTTCAGTGATAGCTGTCAAGTGAGTGAAATAAATAAAATAAGTGCCTAAAAATAAATAAATACATATTGATTCAAAAGATACCTACATAATTAGGTACGCTCCATCTTAAAAGTATAGCCTGTATCATCGATTGTGATTCAAATGAGAATTTTAAATACTGATACTTATTCAGTAAAACATACCTACATTTTACAGGTTTCGTTATCAGTGTTGTATGGCACAAGAGTGTTGTTGTATACAACATACCGTCGACGATACGATTTTTCTTAGCCGATCGAATTGATAAACTATATTATAAAATTTATAAACGAGTGTGAGATGGTGTGGTAGGGTCATAGTTTTGCATTTGACCGTCCCTATTGACATCCTCGTCGTAATTATGTACTGATACACTGATACTTCATTTCGTTGTGATTTATAGCAATGCTCTATAGCAATGGGATGTATTTTTGGAAAAGATGAGTCCGCACATATTTTTACATTTGACTGTAAGAACATCATAAAAAAATTATCTTGCGTAAATACGATATACATTCTTTAATTGTTATCCGCGTTAGACGGAATGGAATGGAGACGGTTTATGCGCGATTAGACGTCTGTGTGTATGTATTTATCCATATAAGTACCTATGCTTATCGTCATCTAGTGTCCATAACACAAGCCTAATAGAGCTTACTGTGTAGATTGATTTGTGTGAGGTTGTCCGATATTTATTTATATTCTTGGAAAACTACTGGACCGATTTCGATGCGGTTTTGATAAGTTTTACGGTATAATATTTGACGTCGGTTATTTCGAGACTTTAATTTTGTTCTTAATTGTTATAAACATAGTATAGTCAAAGAAAAACAGTTGTTGGCCATGGACACATTCTGTTTGTGTATGAAATAAGAATTTTTAAAATATTTTGTCTTTTTATGTTTTCAGGAGAGGTACAAAAACGACATGAATTTGGCAATTCAATTGTTACAATGCAAGCCGGATAACTTCGTAGCGCAAAAACTGGATAACGTAAGTAAAACATGTTGATTCAACATTTGTTTTTCTGGTTGGCCAAGACTCTTGATCAATTTGTTTTGTTTACAGCTCCCAGTCGACACTCAGACCAGGGTATCGCAGTATGTCATGTCTAAAACACCGAAGCCGTCCAGCTCAACACAGTCCAGGAACGGTAATGAAACAGACACTTTTGATGCAAGTGAGTACGAATTCAATATTTCTGCGTCACTGATGTCTAAGATACTGGAAGACAGCATCCAGGATACAGTTACTAAGCATTGTGACACGTGTATATGTATGAAATCACAGAGCAAACCCTTCTGCTACAATGAGAGCTACTATTCCGTAGCAACGCAGACGTTTTTGAGTGGGGATATGAAGAACTCTCTGTGTTTGAACTGCAATGCAGAAATTAAATCTGTTCACTCAAATTTAAGCATGAGAAGCGCTTCGCCACATGCTATTAAACTGGTGAATGAAAAAACAGTGTGTCATGCCACTGGTCCTTTTATTTTACCACAACCAGCAGGGGAACAGTTAAAAGGGGCCCCTGTTAATGATAGCATTAACACAAATCATGCTGTCAGTGAAACACCGAAAGTTGAGGATAAGGCTCCACTGTTACCGGATGTTGATAAAACCGCCCCGCATGTTGATCTTAATGATGTAAAACAACTGAGAAAGAATAGTAGCATGCATATGGAGCCTGCAGTTCATCACAAGCTTTGTGATCGCACAAGAACTTCCATTTCTAGCAAGAAAAGTAGTGTCCACAGCGTTGGTCATGAAGATTTACTCATTAAAGAATTATCAAATTCTAAAGACGTTGCTAAAGATATTAAACCTATAAATGAGAATCAGTCGCTGGATAATTATAATGTTAGAAAAAACTCTCTGGGTTCAATGGGGGCTGTGAGTAGAACCTCCTCAGTAGCGAAATCAACAGTTAGCACACATAAATCTAATACGCAGGTGGGCCCTGGCCCTCGATTTTGCCACCTACGAATGCAAGCTGGCTCCAAGAATATCCTACTGGATAATGCTCAGCCTGATGTGCCCCCCGTTTTGTATCGAAGGCAAAGTAAGTGTAATGAAAATTCGATCTTTAAAGATCTGAATGATGGTATGGAGAATTTCATGGATATAGATAGGACTCCTGATGAGAAAGACGATGTCAAAAATGATAATGTGGTGGTAGAAAGCACACTTATTGATGTTCACGTCGACAACAATACCAAAGAATGTAATACGAATGTCAAAAGCCCAACTATTAATCCTGTGCTTTTAAATGTCTCTTCCTCCCCTCTACAACCACTGAAGACACATACATTCTCAAATAGTTCCGAAAATAATAACAATAATAAATCTCAGAGTATTGATAGTCAGCAAAATGTTTCGGAAAATGATATTATCCTTAATGAATTCAATGCAGACATGAAAAATATGCAAAACAATAACATAGAAGTCAATGATAATGATAAAAAGCTCAACGTCTTAACACCCACCGATAGTCAAGATGTTAAAATATTTAATTTCGATCGTTACGAGCAAAGTAAACTTTCCAATTTACATACCAGACCTCTTAGAAAAATCGACATGTCCCAACTCCATTCTATTGAAAGCACAAGAATATCTAAAGACCTTCCACCGTTAGACAATCACCAACACCAACTACCAAAACCTGAGAAAAAAACTGAACATATCCCACCCAAGTCTGTGTTGCCTGCAGTAGTTAATGTATATCCAAACTTAACTCAAACTCACTTAAAAGTGAACGAGACTACAAAGATTTTTACTAACGAGCAAAGTACGAGTTCGCTTTCAAGCGATGATAGCGCCGCTTTATTGCAAAAGCAGCAGTTGCTCAGAGTGGCCGAGTGGGTGGAAAAGAACTTGGAACAACAAAACAATTTGAATGACCCATTGGAAGATGACGTCGCCTATACCAACAGCGTTATGAGAAGGGACAGCAAGCTAAGTAGGCTCTCGGAGACACTCAATGAACTCGCACTTAATATGCCACACCCAGTCAGCAAATATTCCAAATCATTCACCAGGGATGGTCTCAACAATTGGGTTCGTAATTCTGTCGCTCACAATGACAATGCCGAAAAACAAAAGCACACAATCATATCAAATTCAAAAATTGCAAATAGCGTTGGCAAAGAGACGAGTTTCCCAGTAGAGAGCGGTGACGCTACAGTCACGGAGATGAATGATAATTCCAAGGCGAACAGACGTAATGTTAGCGATTTTGATGTGGGTAAAGAATTGCGAAATGCGTTGAAATCGAATGACAAAGAAATAACGGCTGAAGAGTTGGCTCGCATGGAGTACAATGTCAAGAAGTTTTTACTGAGCGGACCACACTGGAATCCCGAAACCGCAGGCCGTAGTCGCCGCACAAGCAGCAAAACTGAGACTGATGTATAATTCCGATGTAGATAGTTTGGACAGTACATTCCATGTTTACCTTTTGTGCTATGATTACATATTTTGCCATAGATTTTCTTAAGATCTGTAAGCCAATATAGGGCTTGATCGACCCGAGATGATATTTACGACATTTAATATTGAAATTTGATGGAAAGCATTTTGATCCAGCTAGAATTAATTGATTTACTGTATAATGATCTGACCTCGGAAAGGGTGAGCTATTTTGCAAGTTTGCTTAACATGGACGTACTGATCAATAGAGAATAAAAAAACACTTTAAATCTTTATTAAAATTACACAGAAAAAGAAGTTACAATATTCGTTTTGCAATGCGTTGCCATTTAAATTTAATGATAATTAACGTTTTGTCTTGTCTTAAATGTTTATTTTAAGGGCGTATCTATTAATTGATATGAATATCTACGCATCACATTAATAAATGAGAAAGCTCATCCTTTCCAGGTCTGATAATGATACGGAGGTTAATAATAAAGACAATCTATTTTCCTCTAACTTTTTGTATTAGTAGCTTATTTTACAATCTGCTGATATTAAAACATAATTAAATCTAATGATCACATTGAATGCACACAGTAGTATTATGTGATGTAGTAAGTTTCTATAGTTTGGTGGTTTTTGAGCTTTTCTATAATTTGCCTTTTATACAGTTTTTTGTTACTTTCCTATTTAATATTTGCGAGCGGAGTAATTTTAGAATTGAAGTAAATATTAAGGTTGGCAAATTATGTTGATTAACTATTCTGCTGATAGAACATACATTTTGCCAACCATTTAAACGATAGCCTTTTAGAATTACAGAACAACATTTCTCTATTCTATAATTCTTGATTTCCTTTCTATAATGTAGGCGATATTTTCGTAATAAGCAGATTTTTTTAGTATGGATAGAGAAATGGTTGTGTTTTGTATCACGCGTAAAGTACCAGTGTTGGCAATAATAACGACGATATCGTCGAGCCGGCGCGGTTGGCCGATTAGGTCGCTTGAGGTGCCACGTCGTCTAGGCTAGGATAGTTGGGTGTTAGTCATGTTATGCAATATCGATATTTTGTAATAAATCAAGGCTGCCGTTAACTAAATTTGAATAGCTTAGGATAGAATCACAAAATAAAATCAGATTGATATTATTATTATGCTTCTATTTATGTGATATATATATGCGAAAAACTAAATTTTTACGTAAACTTTTATGACGTACAAATGTAGTGACGTGAAATGTATCAATAATCTTGTATCAAATTTAATCACAGTATTTAGTGTATCCAGTTATTGGAGCAACTACCGAGTTAATGGAATTAGTTGATGTAGACGTAGTCATTGCACATTTATTGCTAATATTGATATAACGCACCGCGTCATTCTTCCATGGAAATGGTAGGTATTGTGAACTCGTATAGTTCCTACAGTTAGTTCAGTATTTGTTCCAGAAACTGGTCGGTAAATATATCTACACATTTATTCAACAGTCCAAATGAATGCCGTCGATCGATAATAAAAATAATATATATGAAATGTAGCCTCCATGTACTTACACGTATTTATATCTCACGCCTCTGCCTACCATGTACAAGTAATGTAATGAAATTGTATGTCGTTAAAATATAAAATGGCTATCTTTTGTGCATATTTTCCTAATTGTATTATTGAACGGGAATATATTTTTGAAAAATTAGTTACGGTTGTATAATGTAGCTAGAATATGATGAAATATTATCACTAGAAACAGATTCGCCAAAGTGTGTGTTGTCTTATAAATATGGAGCACAACTTAGAATCATTTGTAAGGTAGATGCCGGCCAGAGTAAGAATTCCTTTCATACAGTACCATTCCCAAAGCATTCCAATATATAATAGTTAATATTTCTAGCTTAATTTACAATGATTATTGTTTATGTGGTGATATTGAGTGATCTTATTTTATTTAAGCTTATACGAATTATTTTTGAAGTAAATATTAATTTGGTCTCATCAAGATATTTATGTTTGTTGTTTTGTTCCTTTATTAGGTACACAATTGTTATGTATTTTAGTTTCATTTTATGATTTATGAGTGTTGGTATTTTTTGCAGTTTGTGTCATTTTCCGATGTTCCACATTACATTTGTGACGATTTGAAGCAATATTTGATCAAACTTTGTGTCTTATATACAGCATAAGTTAGAATTAGGGGGTCTTATTAAAAAGCAACATTCTTATTATAAGCTGCGCTGCTAGAGAGATGATATTTGTAGTCAAACTATCAATAATATAAATATTGTAAAACTGGGTTTACTGCAGTTATTAGTTTTATGTTTGTCAATATTTTTAGATATTAGATAATTTTGAATATACACAACAGGGCGCTATAAAATTAACCAACTATTTTTATTACAGCAGTAACGTCTGAAATAATAATGGTTCAGACGGGGTTTCAGCCTACGTTTCCAACCACTGAATCTGATATGAAATCTATTGAATTTTTCAACCAGTTGCTTCTTGCATGCCTTAGGGTGCACCGGAAAGCAAAGGTCGAACCCTGCCTGAACCATTTAATTTTTCGCTTCATTGCAAACATAAAATTAACTCTTAATCGGGCATATAGCAATACTAATGTAGTAAACTAACGATGCAATATTATTTAATGTGGTGTCATAGATGATAAATGGAATCTGTCACTGTAAAAAATCTCAAGCGGTATATAGAAAGATGCATAGCAGTCGCACAGTCAGCTACAGAGACAAGTAACGCCTAAAACTACAATTCCAATTTCAACCGCAGTTGACTGCATCAACTACTGGTTTACACAGTTTTCTAGAAAACATTCCGAGCGCAGGTGAAACTGTCGGCTCCTATTTATATCGGACTGAGCTCAGTCTGACCTAGGTCAGAATTGGAATAAGCTTGTTACAATTTTTCGTAGACCTTTAAATTATACTTACAGCAAGGATTATCGAAAAAAATGAAGTTAAGTTCATCGAAAAATTGTACCACATCTATTATACCTTAACTGCTGTGGTGTAATTAGGCTCTTTATCAGGCAGAGATCCCACATATGGGCGTTATTGCACGCAAATGTGTGGATATGAGTTCAAATATTCAGTAAAGGAGGATGGGCTAATTAATCTATATAACCAATAAGCACAAGTGATATGTCACTGGATAGCTTATTCTAAGTTCTAAAACTTTTACTATGGCACATAGTCTCAAATCTTTGCGTGAAAAAAGTTATCGCTTTATAAAAGTAGTTTGAGTTGAAACGTAGGTATTATGTAGGTGTTTCGATACAAGTTCCTGTATCGCTTTATTATTAACTTTTTTTACACAGCGATTCGAGATTTACGCCACAAAAAGCTGAGGATATGAAAACCCTATCCAATGATAATATTATGGCTTGTTCTTATTGGTTCCTTGGCCAAATCTGCCCATCCTCCTTTATTGCTCACCTGGAAGCAAGTAAGAAATATTATTAGTATATTACTTATTACCAAGCAATCAATTTATTCAGTATTTATTTATCCGTTCGAGCTCTTGATAGGTCACAGTGAAACTCGAAAGTGTTTTAATAAGGCCCCTAAGTACCTAATTGCAAAAAGCCAAAGCTCGAATAGGCGATAGCTTGTGCAGCGTAAAATGTACCTAATAAGTAAGTGTGTTTATTTATTATTAAATACGATTACAAAAAATATCATTGTGTTGTTATTTCCCGTGTTAGTACAGGTCTGGTAACCAAAGAAAGGCCTAAGAGAGAAGCGCATCTTTCGTGCACTTGAGTGGCACACATTGACATGCAATAATAACTCAATGGTGCCATAAAATGAAAATATGTGACTGTGTTTGGTTTGTTCGTTTTCATAGAGACGAAATCTTTCATAGGAGAATATTTGAAAAAAAGTGTCCAGCGCTAAGCAGTAAATAGTTCCAATGCCGTCCGCAATAGCGCTAGAGTAGAAGTAAAAAAAACAAGTTTTAGACGGAGGGAACCACAGATGAATAATATTTCAAAGGGAACTGTGTTGAATTGAACATTTTAATATTTTAGGTATTACAGAAAAACACATGATTTGGTTTTATTAAAAATGTATCAACAAACCGTTGCTAAGAAACTTTCAGTCACAGTGGCGCCATCAATTTAACACCTTTCAGCGGAAACTTTTGGTTATATGGAGATTCCACTCCTCCCTTCTACACTCCTTGTATTTATACCAAATCTGTAGTGTTCTTCAGACTTCTTGGAGTGAGTCAATTTAGATTTTGACTTTAAGAACCGAAGTCGATGTGTTTGATTTCGGATTACAGACAGTTATTACTTTTATACTGTACCTTACGGTAGCTCAACTGTGACAACGCAGGTAAAGTAGGTACCTACCATGTCGTGCGACAAGCGAAGTCGCACAAAGTTGCACTAGACCGACAGGACAGCATGTCTAGCATAACTACGTCACCCCCCTAGTAGCATTTCTGGTTGGCATCCATTGGCCAACGGTGGGGAATACGTTGGGATTTTGTCGTTAGATTGCCTTCGTAGAACCAATATTGGCCCAATACAGTAAAACATTATAATTACATCCAACCATTTACCAACGTTGGGCCTATACCACTACTGCCAACCGTTAGGCAATACCTGTTGGCATTTCTGCAGTGTATTTATCGTAGGCCCTATTAGGTATCAACTAACATTGGCCCAATACAGTAAATTATTATCATTATATCCAACCATTTACCAACGTTGGGCCTATACTAGTGTATTTATAGTAGGCCCTATTAGGTATCAACTAACATTGGCCCAAGACCGTAAGATATTATCATTTCGCCCAAGCATTTACCAGCGTTGGGCCAATGCAACAGTTTAGACAACGATCATTAGTTATATTTATTAAGAAAATGTTTTTTTTTTAATTAGTCTTATATACCTAATACCAAATTTCTTTAATTATTTAATGCAATAAGTACAGTAGGTAAATGAATGTGTGCGCGCCTTTGAGTATTATACGGCAATCACACTTTCCTAAATAGTCACTGACGAGAGGGATGCAGCAATATGTAAAATAAATAAATAAATATTAAGGGACAATCATACACAAATCGACCTAGTCCCAAACTAAGCAAAGCTTGTACTATGGGTACTAGACGACGATATACATAATATATAAACACATATATAGATAACATCCATGACCCAAGAACAAATATTTTGCACAAATATTTGCCCCGGCCGGGATTCGAACCCGGGACCGCTGACTCAGTAGGCAGGTGTCTACCAACCGAGCCAAACGCGTCGTCAAAATATGTGAGACATGTATGGAGATAACTCTTTAGGAAAGTGTAATAGCAGCATTAAGATGCACGACGCGGTTATGAACGCAGAACAGGAGAAGAGAGAGACGCAGTAGCAAGGGCCGAGAGCGGCGGTAGGGTGGCGGCCATTTTGTGATGGCGTGGCGCTCGCTCGCGCCCGCGCGACTCAGTGTTGCCGTTTAGTTCCGTTTGTTCCGTTTTTCGGAATTTTTGACACCCTCGCGGAACTAGAAAGAAACTGGTTTTAAGACATTTTTTTGTTACTTTTATGGTCCCGGTTTTAAAAATAATATATTATGCGAAAATAAATTTTAAAGGCATTTTAAAAATATATTAAAATAGGAGCTATTTTTCTATTAATGGCTTATTCTCTGTAAGCTCGTATTGGTCCCATACAAATGCTGTCCTGGTATGTTTTTTTACCTATTTCCAAAAATCTGAATTCTATTTAGAAGAAAATTAACTATTATTTTAGTTAAGAAAATTAACTATTATTTTAGTAAGGAGGCCCACTGAAATTATACGTATTTTCAAAGTTATTAACGATTTTCAAAAAAATCGTAAGAGGGGACTGTTTCTGGCGTGAGGGGACTGTTTTAAACGGGACAGGGGGCTGTTTCGTGAGAAAGGGGACTTTTGCACTTAGATAAAAGTAATTTTACGTTAATCAATCATTTATTTTTACTATGGCATATTTGCATATCAATAATCAACAAAAGTTTCTTTAAGAAAATATCAACAGAAAACATAACTTTCTTTAAACATTCATAACAAAAAATTCTTTCCACTTCTTTAAGACAGTTCTATGTTCACGAGGTGTCATATCCTTAACTAACTTCCGCAAAGCCGTTTATTTCTTCTTTTGGTATTTTAAATTCTCCTTACCTCTCATTTCATCCCTCTTTTGAGGGTATTTTTTTCTTTTTTGGTATCTTAGTCGCTCTGCTTCTCTCTTTTTTCTGTAGCAATTCCTCTCGGAATAACTTTTTCTTTTTAGGAGCCATATCATGTGTGTTTGATCAGCCTGTGCAAAATAATTGAGTTTATAAAAGAAGTAATGCGAAGCAATGACACTTTGATTATTCTAGATTACATTTATATCACAGAATAGCAGATAAATTGACTTAGACAATACATATACATAATAACCAATACGCAAAATCTACAGTCCCGTGCAGTGAAGAACAGTCCCCTGCTTCATTTTCTGGTAGGGGACTGTGTATTTCGGTCAAATTTCACAATATTTGCAAAACTGATGTAAAATAGTTTTTTCAAATCCTACCGATCACTTTAGACATAAATAAAAGACCAATTATTTATTATTAAACATAATTAAATTAATTAACGTAAATGTTATTACTTACCAGAGGACTGTGTGCGGTAGCGGTAAAAACGCGTGTTTACCGCACAAATGACGCTCTGACACTAAACAAAATAGCGTCTCACTGCCGCATTCGGCATGGTTGCCAGCATCGCAGTATAATCGCACTCCGTTTCACTTTAAAAGAATGTTTGTAACCATAATGGTTTTGTTTTATTATTGATTATTTTTTTAGCAGGGGACTGTATACAAATTCTAAGGACAAAATTTACAGGACTACTGAATAAATGCAAACTGTAATCAAAGTTTGTTTTACGGCAATAACATAATGTAATTGTTTTACTGTATGATATTCATTGCCAATTGCATTTAGTTTTAATAACTTTTTTGTAAATTTCCCTTTTAGGTGGGAATACAGTGATGGGGACAGCCAGGGGACTGTTTTTTTAGAGCTTCTATCACGTCTAGAAAAAACGCTGAAAATAGTTATAGTGCTATAAATAATGGACCATAAAGTTTCGGGGTTAAAGTTACATAAGACGTGCTTTTTCTTTAAATAATTATATCACGTTTTGAAATAATCGGTCGGGACAGCCAATTACGACCTTACAGAGAATCGCCCTAATAGTAATGAAAAACATTTTACGATTTCAAAAAGAGGAAGTTTCAAGTTGTATTTTTATTTAAATCTATATTCACCGATTTCTCTGTCAATTGGGATACATCTAAAAACAAAGACACCATTTGTTAAAAAATAATTATTAATTACTTCACAGCTCGTATCGTCACAATCGAATTGTTTATTTAGATTATATGAGCCCAGAAATGGTTGTTGAATGCACATAGAAGGTAAAAAAATGGTAAACATATACCTAGTTGTCGATAACATTTAAAAAATTTCAAAATCATTTTTTTATTATAGGTGTGTCTTTCACAGGTGTCGATAACTTTTCAATTTTTTTTTATCGAAAGTGTCTTTCAGAGTTGTCCTCCTGTTCGCCAAATCAGGATCTGATAATGGAATCCCTGGAAAATCGAGAGCAACCCTTAAATTTGATAAGCACGTATTTTTGTTTTGTCTCGTAAATTTAATAAAGCTATTCATACTATTTGAGTATAACAGTCATCCTACATCTCATGTTGATGACCTGGCGATAGAAATTACTAATCCTGAAACTCGTCCTAACCGTTAACATATGGACTCGATATCAGATTTCAATTTCTTTTGAGGCGATTAGAAAGAAGAAAGAAAGGTTTATTTTGCTGCAATTAGGATTACATACTATAAACATGAAAAAAAAATCATAAGTATTATGCGAAAAAGGCGTCCACTCAGCAAATTGCCAAACCACGGGGTGATTTGACGTCTGGTATTATGTGGATCCACATGTTGAGCGAAACAGGACTGCACGTTATACACTCATATTCCCATTGATCCAAAACTAAGTGAACAAACAGATTATAATACATTTATGTAATTACGATAAGTAGGCAATTAATGTTCATCTCACAAAACCGTGACTAAAACTAACACATTGAAACTTTTCAAAATGGCAATCAAACTGTGACAGAATATAATCCGACCTGGAACACGAAAGGCTTACTGTGCTGGATCAAGCTGCTTTGCTGGTCTAACAAAAATAATTTTAAACGCTTCTTGAAAATAGATATACAAGAAGCATTTTGGACTGGAGGTGGGATATTGTTCCAGCATTTCGTGGCAGAGTAACTAAAACTGCCACGAAAGGAAGCGCTTCCGTGTCGAGGACAGATAAGGCGAAGGGCACGTCTAGGTTTTGGCTTGGTGAAACGAAGGTTTTGAAAAAGGTACGAAGGCTCTTTAAAATTAATAATTCCGAAAAGGAGCGTGGCTAAATGCATAGTACGGCGGGCCTCCATCTTGAGAAGCTTACCTTTGTTATAGAAGGGAGTAACGTGTGCTCGAGTTGAAATGGGATAACAGAATCTTGCGCACGCATTTTGTAAGCGCTGAATCAACTTTTTAGAACGAGAAAGCAAACATGGGCCAAACACCGTATCAGCGTAATTAAGCTTGGAAGAGAATTAGAGAGTCGCAAAGTTTTATTCGTATGTCTACAGATATCCATGATAACACCGGGATTTCTAGCTTTAGAGACACATTCTAAAGGTTCATCGTCTATAGAAACCTGGGGGTTAAGGGCCATTACATTAGCGACACTCTGCTTTGTACCCATCACAAGAAACTTCGATTTTAAAGGGTTCAGAACAAGGCCACTTTGTTCTGACCAACGCGCCACTCGGCTCAGATCTTAATTTAGTTTGGAGACATCTCCTTCCGTGTCATCTGGCTTGAGATATTTGTAGGTCATCAGCGTACAAATGACATTTACAGTTTCTGACACTGTCAATGATATCAGCACTGTATAAAATAAAAATTATAGGACCAAGAATAGATCCTTGAGTTGCTCCTCTAGTGACAGGTTGAGTGACAGAAACTGTAAAAGTACTGTCAGAATTGCTCAGTTCAACACGTTGAGTGCGTCCGCTTAAAAAATAGCTAGCAAACCATTTTACACTACTAGTCTCAAAACCGTAATAGGACAGCTTGGAAAGTAACAAAGTATGATCTATAGTATCAAAAGCGCGTGAGAAATCGAGTAACGCTATAATAGTTAGCGGTTAGTAGTATGGTTCAATACCAGGCAGCTGCAATGGCGAGATTCATAGAACATCTGCAAAATTTGTCGGTGCATATACCTATCATTGGTTTTCAATGCCACGTGTAACATACACTTTGGAGGTTATCCTCAACATCAGTTTCGACGACTCTCAGTGGTGTCAAGCGTGTGCGTGTGGATTGAGTGAGCACCTTTCAAAAATGAAAAAAAAAATGTGCTGATCATTTAGTAAAAGTTCTAAAACAATTGTAAAACTAATTGATGAATTTGTAAAACGATAAATAAAAAAATTACATTAATTAACGTGTGCTCACTCAGTTCTCACAAACAACCAACGAAATCTGTGAATGTATTTATTTAACATATAATATTTATATCCTAATTTTTAGTAAAAACTATGCTTAAGGTAGGTATAATAATTTGTAGATCCACTGGTTACGTATTTAAAGTTTTACAAATAATTTCTTATGCTCACTCAATCCGCACACTTTCGTAAACCCAATTTCTGATAGAAAAACTGCAGATTGAAACTTCTATATATGTGTATAGTTTAGTAAAACTCATAAGGGAATTTGTAAAATACAAAAAAAAACCGCTAACGTGGCAGATTTTTGGATAATAAATGTTTGTAAGTGCTCACTCAGTCCACACATTATTCGTAAGTTAAAAATGTAAATATCTTAATATTCGTAGTATCTAGGAAACTATAAAGTAGTTCAACTTTTAGTATTTTTTTTTTACTAATTATCCACCATCTAAAATTTCATATTCGTTGTCTGCTTTTAAAGATATTCAAATTTAATTTTAAAATACAATCTAAGATACAGCCCACATTTTAGATCACACAGTCCACACTCAACTTCTTAAAATACAATCTAAAATGTGGACTGTATCTCAGATTGTATTTTAAAATTAAATTTGAATATCTTAAAAGCCAAGGGTCTGACACGCTTTGATAGATAAAGATAGCCTTATTGCGATTCCTAAAAGAAGAAATAGAAAAGAGTGCCATGTTTTGTCTTTATCAGCGACCGAGCATTTTTTCATGGTCGGGTTATTGGCACACTTCAAATTCGAAGCAAAACAATCAGGTAGTATCAAAAGCGGTATAAAAATAGAAGATTTGTGTATGAAATAATTATTATTACCAGATAATTGACATATTAACGGATGTGGAGTGTTTGTGTGTAGCCTCAAAAATGGTGGGGTGTTCAGTGTTTGGTTAGAAAAGCAACAGTTAACGAAAATAAGCTGATTTTACATTTCATGCGTAAGTACAAGTTTCTTTGTGTTTTGATCACCTATTTCTTTCTCAAATCTCACAAGAATCAAGTTACAAAGTTTTAAATCATTAGTTATATCGTGAAAAAACTTGATAAAATAGGAAAAATCTATAAATTATTAACTCTGAGCATTTTGACCTGTAAATATTGCAAGTCGGTCAAATTGCGTAGCATAAATCTACGATAGAAGCCAGCTAACATAGACGTCTAAATAAATCAGTCGGTTTATAATCCAATTTGGGGATGCCTAGATATAAAATAAAAATTACCCCCATATTTGGGGAATCTATAGCAAATTGATATTTTCTGTCATGAGAGACTGGCAATCGACAATTTAAGGTTCTAGATTTGATTCTATTCAAATCTAGTGACAGATATCAGATTGAATGTTGATTTTGATTTACTCCGTTGACAGCTGCTGAAACGTAAACATCGTATTGTAGTTGACATGTCTATTGTATTTTAGAATATTATTATATTAATGTGTTGTGCGTGAGATTAAACAGTTAAAATTGCCAAGGCCCTTTGATTCAACCTTTAAAATTTTCAGTTCTCCGATTCCGACAGAGAAAGAACCGTGTAAAAAATGAATAGCAAGGCCTGAGAAAAATTTAATTGTCGCAACTAGTATTGGTGATATCCTATCTACTTATGTCGTTTACAATTTTACTATTTAATTTTGCTTTGTTACAGAATGTCCCAATAAGGCGGTGCGTCCATGAACGTGGACTGTCACGATGGATTAAAAGTATCCTGAGTAGAATAGAAGAAAAAGAAGAAGTTTCACCATATTTTTTTAGTACTGGCTAGAAAAATTCTACAGTACTCAAGAGCAAATCAAAAATTTTGTTTAGAAACAATTGTTGTAAATACATATTATTTAAAGTTTAAACTAATTTCATTATTTTTATTATCAGAGAACCCAAGTATATTATTTTTATTTGATTATACGGACTAGTTTTGAAAATACTAAATATAAAGGTGAAAGCAGCGTCATCTAAGACTCAAATCAATCAGCACTCAAATGACACCTTGTGGAAAATTGACAGTCGTAGCCACAGATATGTGGTCGTAGCCTATAAAAGAACAGCGCTACAATTTTTATACTAAATCCGCCTTAGTAATAGTCCGACTTATGATTTACTGCGCTGTGACCAATTAATTACCTTTCGCCTATGGTCTTTTAAAATGAGGAACAAACAGATTTTTAATCGTTAATTGGAATATTTTAAAAAATATACAAAATGGAATACATAATTTTTTATCCTTTATTTGATGTTATTAGAAAATGAGTAAAAAAAAAATGTGAATTTGCGTACTTGGAACGTTTCTCTCTAACCACTTTTTATGGGGCTTTTTTTTGCGACCATGGCAACCCCACATTTTGACGTCATTATATGTCTTTCTCTTACGCCTGGTCTCTCTGTGGCAAATCTATAACTACTATACTATATCTATGTTAAAAGCAGACAACGAATCTGACATTTTAGATGGTGATGAAATTGTTTGCAGGATGCTTAATATTTATTCCGTCAGTTAGCTGATGCTTTTAATGTTTGGTAAAAATGACTTTGCAAGATAAAGAGCGACGCATGGATTTGGAGTTAGAAACTGGGGATCTTAGTTATTATGAGTGAGATTAAAAAAGAAGTTAAATATCGTAAGGCTGTTAAAATAATCTTAAACTCAGCACTGGAAATCGAGAGTTCGAGGCAGTTTAATGAAGAGTATCTCTTTTAATAATAATAAATAATGACCTTTTTTCATAAATAATGACTTGAAAAAACCATTCAATCCGTACACTAACGCCACCTGTTGACATACAAAATTACTACCCTACTACTAAATCCTTCAACCTTTTTTACCCCCGTAGGGATAGAATTTTCTTAAACGCTGAAATTACTTTTTGTATTTTAATAAGTTATTCTTTCTTCGCACAGTAGGTAGTAGTAATACCACTCTACCACTCTACGCTCCCAGACCCAAATTGTTGACGTAGCTCGGAAAGCGGCCAAGTGGGAATGGGCTGGTCACGTTTGCCGTATGCCGGATGAGTTGTGGGCCAAGACCACTACAGAGTGGAAGCCTAAAAACTCAAAACGGAAACGTGGCAGACCTCGCCGGCGGTGGCGGGACGACTTGGATTTCTTCTTGAAGGATTGGTCAGAAATTGCCTTAAGCCGAGATCACTGGCAGAAAAGGGGGGAGGCCTTTGCCCAGCTGTGGGATATGACAGGCTCAATATAATAATATAATATAATAATTCTTTCTACAAATTTTCAAGTCTCTAGCTAAAAAAAAATGAAATTTTCCCAATACGAAATTTGCACCCCTTTTTAACCCCCTTAGAGGTGAAATTTTCCAAAACACTGAAAGTACTTTGTATTTTAATAAGTAATCTTTTTACAAAGATTTAGGTCTCTAGCTCAAAAAAAAGTTCCCCCATACAAACTTTGCACCCCTATTTCACCCTCCGAATAAATTCCGCCTGCAAGGGCGGAATTTTTTAAAACACTAAATTTACTTTTTTTGGTATTTGATTAAGTAAGCTTTCTACAAAGTTTAAAGTCTCTAGTTCAAAAAATAAAGTTTCTCCTATATAAATATTGCACCCCTATTTAACCCCCTTAGGGGTAGAATTTTCTAAAACGCTGAAAGCACTTTCTGTGTTTTTTAATAAGTAGTCTCTAGCTAAAAAAAAACAGTTTCCCCCATACACACTTTTGCTCCCCTATTTAACCCTCTTAGGGGAGGTATTTTCAAAAATCCCTTCTTACCCCTAGCCCACGTTATAAAAGTAACCTACTGTGCAAAAATCAACTCTAACATTAGTAGTTTCGGCTGTGCGTTGATGAGTCAGTCAGGACTTCTTCTTTTATATGTATATAGATAACTGTGTTGCCCGGGACTTCGTCCGCGTGGTATCTTATCTTGAACATTTTACATCTTTATTATATTATTTTCAGATCGAAGCAATGTTGAAATTACTTTCCTTTTTTTGCCAGTTTTATGAGATTTAAGTCAAGTTGATTTTGATGTTGGTTACTGTAATAGGCTAGTTGACTCATGTCAAATTGTAATAAACTAATGTTTATTCCGTATAGTATTTAGCAAAGGAAACCTACATATATATTTTTCAATTCATAAAAGTGAAAGATGGCTGAAAAATTTGAATTTGAAAATATGGTTTTTAATCTGTATTTTGAAATGCTTAAAACGCTGTCCGCCATTTTCGCTTATGATAGTGACGTCATCGGTCATGTAAACAAAACTGAAAGTCTACTGTGACGACTTCGAATAGTGCCGTCCCTCTCGATCTCCTCTCAAAGTATATTGGAGTGAGCGGAATTGCACTATACGACGGTCGAATTTCAAATATTTACAGGTAATTGTACGTCACGCCACAGATTAGCAAAAGGCAAAAATGGCGGACGGCGTTTTTGACTGATCATGAAATTTCTAATTTTCAATTGATAAAATTTAGCTTTCTAGCTTTCACAAAAATACAACACATTTTTTTAGAGCTAGTAAGATAATTATTAACCATTTGAAATATATTTCAAAACTGGGTCTACTAGCCTATTCAACAAATAATAAATAATAATAAATATTGAAGTGCTGCTTCCATACAACAAACGTGTTTTTTTTTTGCCATTTTATACGTATGGTACCGAACTTCGTACGCTAGTTCGACTCGCTCTTGGCCTCTTTTTAGTTTTATTTTCGGCTAAATTGTTCTAATTACGCGGAATCATTAGAGATGGGTAAATACCCAAGGTGTTTATCGGGTATTTACCCGGTATTTACTCAATCTACCGGGTATTTACCCGTTTCTACCCGATTTGGTAGGTATAAACTATTTGTACTATATTTATTAAAAATATTAAATTAGGGGTGTGTAGAAATGTTACAAAATAGCTATTATCACCACTAACGTCATCTTTGTATGAGGTATTAGGCTGTATGCTTGTCTGTATGCCTATTGTCAAATCTTGTTAGTTCAATTTCACTCTTCCCGGTACTTGATTGAGAAATCGATTGAGAAAGAAATAAAAATCTCAATTATTTAACAGAATCCCATCGTGTTCGGGTTTTCGGAATGTCTTGACAAGTACCTCTGTTCTAGGATAGTCTCCAGGGTCTAGGAATGTGCGGTAGGGAAATACCTTACATAGGTACCTAGTTACGGTATTTACTCAATTTACCAGGTACTTACCTGTTTATATCTGTGGATATAATTTAATAGGAAAACGGGAATACGGTAGCTATAATTAATAAAAAAAATATGTAAGAATATGACCGAGTTATCATCAGCCGTTCGATAGTACGTGTCATCACACACTTTCCATTCTGGAGTGTGGGGGTGCTTTTTCTGTGTGTTACACAATGAAACTACATCTATCGCAGCCCGTAATGATTTAAAATATATCTCAATCCCTTTAGAAATTATTAAAAAGAAATGAAATTCTTAAAATATCGACACCCCTAATGGTATTTTTAACGACCATGTCTAGAATTTTTGGAATATTTCAGATATTTTTTTTGTATCGGCAACCTAAGTAGCACTGCTAGCCACCACAGCCCTTAAAAATATCAGAATACATGTAGTTTTAACACAAAAAATAATCAAATTTATTTTTACCCCAAAAATTTTGAATGAATTTTTCTTTTAGTCCACTTTGACTCATCATGGTACATAAAAAAAGTATTGACACTACTATGGCAAGTGTTTTAAAAAGTTGACGCAACTAACCAAGATTCCAAAATGGTAGGATACTCTAGGAAAACTAGCGCCGAGAAAAAAACAGCTATTTTTAAACAAGAACCGACATTTCTTAATGTTGATAGTAATCACTTTTACGTGCTACCACTAACCCGTCCCGAACTCAGACTTGAACTCTGCTGCTGCAGAGACACGCTGAGGCACCCTTTGGGTGGAAAGGCTAGCCTCCAAATGCCGTTCACCGGCCCTCTGCCTATCCGCATCCCATCATCGGCCACAAAAGTGGACTAAAACAAAGACTAGCAAAGCAGGCTAACCTATGCCCACCCAAAGTGCTGTGGCAGCGGGCGCCTTGGCGGGCACCACGCCCTGGGAGCTGGATGTCCAGGGGCTCGCGGAGGCGCACAGGGAGCGGGTGAGAGCAGAGCCCTTAATGAGTTCCCCGCTTCCGAAGAGCTGCGTGAGGAGCGCCGACAGGTGCAGCGCTGGGTGAGGGACCGGTGGAGAAACGACCTGGAGGACTCCCACTATGAAGCCCACACCATAGGGGCACTCCTCCCATCGTTACGCCCCCACTTTAGGTGTTAGAGAGGTACCCGAAAGAAGATAAAATTTTTGAATTTTTATTTTACCGTTCTGTCGGCGTTATACATACACATACTTATACCAAATTTCAGCTTTCTAATACTAATAATCACGGAGCTAAGCCGCGGACGCGAGATGCCGCACATAAAGCCTTTAATGATTACCGTTTGGTATATTTATATATTATACTTTACGTGAGGTTTGGCACCGATTTCAAAAAGTGATTCAATTTAAATCTGTATATGAACAGGATTATTTTCAGTTTTTTTTGAAGTCGGTTCTTGTTTTTGTTAACTATCAAACACAAATTAAAAAGTTGTTCAAGATAAGTTATGCAAAATGAACACCTTTATAAGGTGTTCATGAACAACTTTATAATCGCGGACAACCACATATGCTGGTTCAACTGTGAGAACCTCTTTTTTGAAGTTGGTTAAAATAATAAAACAAAAAAAAACAAACGCGAGATAATCGCGGACAAACATACATTATTATTATTATTATTTATTTCTTTATTAATTTTACAACAAAGATTACATATAATCTAAAGCCCTGCGAAACTGTTATGACAGTTTGTCTACAGGAATACATACATACATACATACTTACAGGTCAAACTAAGAACCTCCTTTTTGAACTCGATAAAAAAAACTAGCGAGGTAATTTTTAAGTGAAGTTACCTGGCAACACTTCCCAAGCCTTGCCAAGCATTCCGCTTCGCGGTCCGCCATTTTGTTTACTTACAAACGTTTCGCGACTTCGAGTGATCGTGCGTGTTACTGTTAAATACAAGTATTTAAGTATTTGATATTTTCAAGTAAGTACCTAAGCAATGTATAAAGTAATCGAGTTCGAGGACAATGCTTTAGGCATAATAAGAAACACTTGGTTTACGCCACGAAAGAAAGAGTGTTTGTGTCCGCCGCATAAAGTAGGCTATAAATTTAATAAATGCTTGTTATTACAAGACCTACCTGAAGAAAATTGGCCGCTGTATACCATTAAGCGTGTTATGTATGAAACAGGTAAGTAGTTATCCTTGATTATTTAGTTAGGCGGGGTCCTAAGGCTTGTATAAAGACAGGCCACGCCAGGCGTCAGGCCCGTCAATGTCATAAGTGTGCAATAAAGAGGATTTGTATGGTAGTTGTATTAACATAAAAGCGGACTTTATGGTAGGTAGAAATTTCTCAGCTTTTGTGCGAATCACGAAAAATTTTGGTGGTTAGTGGTTATATGTATTTAGTTAGATGAGTACCACTAAGTTGGTTGGGCTACGGTATTTGTAGTATACCTATGTGGTAGTATCTATACATAAATAGACATACGCTGTTTGGAACTATTTAAATTTATTTTATAAAATATATGAAACATAATAAAACTCAAATCTTCATAATTTTATTTGTTATGTAATTATCTAAATAATAATATTGCCCATTTTACAGATTCTCCGATATCTTCAAATAACCCAACACCAACGAATGAAAAACTAACACCTACAACATTGCGGTCAAAATCAAAACTTACCCAAAAAACTTTCTTGGAAAAAATAAACTCCTCTGTAGGTGAGTATTAGTTTCAAGAATACATTTTCTTTTTACATCTTTACTCTTTAAAAAAATGTTTTAAATGGTACGGTCGAACTTTTAAAATGATGATATGACTATTTTCTTCGGGTGGAATCTTTCAACTTAATTTTCAAGATATCTTCAACCGATTGAGCTGAAATTATGCATGTACGTACTTATCTTTGATGACAATAGAATTATATTTTTATTGTTTAGATTCATCTCAGTGAGCTACTAATCGATGTTCAAAGAGAAGTTCAGTCGCATATAAGCTTAAGCTTGTCCTAAAAATTTAAATTTTGACAGAAACTTATAATTATCATAATACTTCATAATATTGCTCATCTTACAGATTCTCCAGTATCTTCAAATAACCCAACACCAGGGAATGAGAAAACCACACCTACAACATTGCGGTCAAAACTTACCCAAAAAACATTCTTGGAAAAAATAAACTCTTCTTTTGGCAAGTATTAAACAAATACAAATGCTTTATTTTTACATTGAAGTCATAGTTTCTTGTCTCTTAAGATTTTTTTTTAAATGGTTTGATGGAGCTGTGAAGAACTTTTGGAACTGGTTGGATTTTAATATACATATTTAGGGTAATCTAAATAAGATATGCTAGTTTTTTTACAAGCTTTTATTTTACTTGCAATGTAAATATGTTTGTTATTATGTTTGTTCGGGTGGAATCTTGCCTCTAGATTTTGAAGCAGAACTTTCAACTGATTGAGCTGAAGTTTTGCATGCCTACTTAAATTTTATGATAATACAATAATGTGGTAAAGCAATCTTGCCGAATTTTGGGTCTAGAATCATTTTAGTAAGCAATTAATGGTTGTTCAAAGAAAAGAACAGTCGGCTATAAAAGCTTGTCACAAAAATTCAAGTGTTCAGTGTAATTATCATAATAATAATATTGCTTATTTTCAGATTCTCCGTTATCTTCAAATAACCCAACTCCGACTTATGAAGAATCCACACCAACGACATTGCGATCAAAACATGCACAAAAAACAGGAAATCGTGTCATGGATCAATCAATCATCGAAAAAATTAATTCTACTCCAGGTAAAATTTTTAAGAATACATAGTTATTTTTTACAACTTTACAAATCAAGTCATATATTTTCTTGTCCCTTAGGAAACATAGTTTGTAATGGTCTGGTGATACTTAAAACAATGAGATGACTATGGATGGATAATTAACAGGCATCGGATATTCGGATGCTTTTATACCTAAACTTTGGTGTAGGCGCTGAAGTTGCTGGAGTTGTATGGAGATGGACTCAAAAGTAAAATGACTTTTGTCAAACGATAGGACACCAATTAATTGTACTTATAGATTTTATTTATATGGTTTTGGAATCTACTATTGTAATAAGAAAAATTGATTATATTATTATTTTTTAAGATGTCATTGCTGAATGCCTTGGACACATGAAAAGCGAAATTGAGGAAATGAAGCAAACTCAAAATGATATTTTATTGAGAATAGCATCCTCTTCAACTGCAGTAGCCGCTTTACCGATAGAGATAGACATGCCATTGAACTCATTTGACGATCTAATAAATACTCAAAATTGGCTTCAAGAAGAGGACCACAAAGAACAATTGGTAAATATTTATTTTATTAGAGATATACAAGCTTTACAAGCAAGCAAGACTACTGGGCACACTGATGATATATAGTATACTTACTAGTATGTAGTGTTATAATACTACTATGTAAAATTTAATAATATCGCAAACAGTATACATAATTTTAGCTTTTATTAAAAACTAGCTCTGCTGTCCCAAATAAGAAAATATATCCCATTTTGGTGCAGTCGAGTCGTCCGGTAGTTATACGTGTAATTAATTTTTATATTGATACTAGCGACTCGTTCTGGCTTCGCACGAGTGCAATGCTAATAAATTATGCATGTATTATACATATAAACCATCCTCTTGTATCACTCTTTCTATTAAAAAAACTGCATCAAAATCCGTTGCGTAGTTTTAAAGATCTAAGCATACATAGGGACAGACAGACAGGAACCGACTTTGTTTTATACTATGTAGTGATACTTAGATTGTTTATTGACTAGTTATTTACTTTTGTTGCAGATACATAATTTGAGCTATATTGGTGGCAAGGGAACTGGCACAATTACCAGAAGAGCGAACTGCAAGCCAAGCTTCTGGAACGTGTTTTCACCAACTCTTTGGCAATTCAGTGTAACTGGACTGGAAAGAATAATAAGTTCTGTTTGAAAAATTTACATCTGATTAAAGTCATTATAGGTATGTATGAAAATTACACACATCCATACTAATGTTATATTCAGATTAATGTTCTCATAGATATATTTTTATTAAGAATTGAAAAATAAAGTATCTATATATCAAAACCATAAAATACAAGCAAATACAAAGGAAATAATGTTTTTATAATATAAATTTGTATTTTATCGTAAATAAATTATTATATGGTAGAGGTATATATTATAGTAGTTTATGTGACTGTACATAATGAAGGGTGAAACACGAGTGTGTTAAAGCCTAATTATGTACAGTTACATACACTACTTTATATTCTACACACATATCACAAGCCTCCATGATGCATTCAGGAGTCGCACATTATGACCACCATAAAAATACTGTTTTGTTAGAACAAATTTCATATATCATATCAGTATCAGGAGGCGTCGCCGAAATACATTTTGATCGCTCATTTTATGGTTTAAATTCAACAAATCGATGAATTTTATGTAACAAAACAAATTTTAACCTGTAATGGCGGTAATGAAGTTTTCTGGCAGCTGTCAAAAATTATCCAAATCGATGTTATTATTTAACAATAATAACATTTTTAAAGATAAGAAATTTACTATAACAAAACAGTCTATTTTTATGGTGGTCATAATGTACGGTATTTGAACGCATCATGGAGGGTTTATGATATTTGGATAGATAAAAAAAAACGACTATGGTATTCTAAATCAATTTCTAAAGTACAATTATGTTTACAGCTGCAGTGCGCAGAAACAGGGTGGCAGAGACAGCAACGGAATCTGAAATCACAGGTGTCATAACAAGCGGGTTTAGGTTTGCCAGAGACCGAAATGGCGGACGAGAGAACAGACGAACAAGATCAGATTAATAACAGGAGCTCTCCACGACTATATTCTGGACTATCTGCAAGAACAAAGAGGCGTCATCGTCATAACCTAAGACTCTCTATTAAGGTTGATTAGTTGATAACTTATTAGTCTTTATTACAAATCTTTTTTACGTCACCTTAGGCTGTAAGTGGGATTTACTGCTCGCTACGCGAACGCTGGGCGAAAATCTCACTTCCTGGCCAAGGCAAGACGTAAAACTGTTGACAAACTACGGGCGGTTATTCGAATTCACCACCCTAGGTATGTAAAATGTACTATCTGTACATTTAGCGTATTGTTATAGTACCTACATTGTTACATACGTAGGGCGGTGAATTCGTGAATGTCTCAGATAGCAGGTGTTGTGCCCCGAGCCGAAGTTGAGGGCCATAAATATGCAATCCGGGGCTTTACGAATTACCGCCCGTCGCCCGTAGTTTGTCTAAAGTTTTACGTCTTGCTTTGACCAGGAAGTGAGATTTTCTCCCCGCGTACGAGTAGCGAGCAGAAAATCCCACTTACGGCCCAGGGTGACGTAAACTTCTTTCCAAATTTTTGAAACATTTGTGTGTATAATTTTGGTTCAATAAAAGAGTTTTAGTTGTATATATTTTTTATTTTCTAATTATTGTGTCCCACAGCAGGGTTGCTGGAATACTACATTAAACCGTTTGGTTTAGTGTGGTATTCGAGTAACTCTGCCCAACCCCTACCCAACCGTAGGGTAATAGTATATATTGTAACCAATGCCCAACAGTTGGGTAACTGACAATTTAGTATCCGAAGGCCCTACAATGCAAAACAACCAACGCCCAACAGTTGGGTAAATGTCAATTTAGTATCTGAAGGCCCTACAATGCAAAACAACCAATGCCCGACAGTTGGGTAACTGTCAATTTAGTACCTGAAGGCCCTACAATGCAAAACAACCAATGCCCGACAGTTGGGAAACTGTCAATATAGTACACGAAGGCCCTACAACGCAAAACAACTAATGGCCCTTCGGTAGGGAATTTACAATGGCCCATTGTGGTGGGCCCTACCTCGGAATGATGGCCAAATCTAACCGTTGCCCAACCAACGACGAGCCCGTGGCCCACCCAAATGCCAACAATAAATGCTATTAGGGCCGCCTCATTTATTTATTTTATTTAAACTTTATTGCACAGATCAAACTAGTACAAATGGCGGACTTAATGCCACAAGGCATTCTCTACCAGTCAACCATAAGGCTAAACAGAAACATTGAGTTGGTGCAGGGTCTATAACATTCAGACAATTAAAAAAAAAAAAACTATTTTAGAAATACATAACTAGGTACCTAATATATACATACTTAAATTTACACAAATAAATAATCATAATATACTACATACATATAAATTCATGTACCCAGTGAAAACACCATACCAATAATTCATCTTAAAACAGTGTCAGACAGACAGTTGTCTCATTGTCGTGCGACAAATACTTTCTTTCAATACCATGCGAACAAGGCATATGCAAGACATATTGCGGTCCTGTCCTGTCATATGTGAAAGGGGTCACCGATAGGATTGGAATCATCTTGAACCGGGCTTCCATTAATACATAGGTATTTCAAGCCGATGAAGAAGACGTCTCAATACCTGAGGCCCGTGAAGAGCAGCATCCCTCTGCAGAGTGCTGGTGTTTACAAGCTGGACTGCGAGTGCGGTCTGTCATACATTGGCCAAACGAAACGTAGTACTTATAGTTACACGGGTTAAGGAGCATGTAGCCGATGTCAAACACCGTCGTTGCAACAGGTCTGCAGTCTGCGAGCATGTCATGGACAAACCAAACCATTCAAGACAGGTGATGTTGAGTCACGCGACAAGCAAAGTCGCGGCAAGATATGGTAGCCCTACTGGTATCAACTTTGTAAAGTCTTGTAAATGTCGTAACTGAACGTAGGTAGTACAAAGGGCCCAAAAAATGAAGGATGTTGCAAAGGCAACCACGCGTGAAACAGCTTATCTGCTAACAAGAAACTTATCTTTAACGTGACCTTTGCATTTCCAAAATGGCATCCATTGTGTACAAGACCTTGGATATACACTATTGTTTAAACCCATTTTCAATTTTCTTGTTAGTATTAATAAAGGTAAGTACCTACACCATACATTTGGGCTTCACAATCAAAGTTTCACAAGTGTATGGTTAGCATCAAAAGTATTAGGTAACTAACAATTTGACCAGCGGTACGTGTCAACTTGGGTTACCTATCTGAAACACGAATTTTTGTTCCCCATATGTAATGTTTCGCCAAATTTTATATTTTTCCAAAACTGTATTTTTTTTAGAATAATTATAAAACGAACCTAGCCTAACCTAATGGGTTCTTTAAAACGACGTTTATAAAATCCTGAAAATATTACGAGTTTCAGAATAAAATACTTTCGGAGAAATGAAAATTTGGCGAAACGTTACAGATAGGAAACAATGTTTCGCAGTTGTGATAATATTATCAGCTGCTTTTGACGGTGACTGTACATACCTAAATAATTTTAGTTCATATGTTTTAGCATTTTTATTTATGAGTTACCATACCTACTCTTAAGAATTTATTTACGGTTTTTAGGGTTCCGTACCCAAAGGGTAAAAACGGGACCCTATTACTGAGACTTCGCTGTCCGTCCGTCTCTCACCAGGCTGTATCTCAAGAACGGTGATAGCTAAGCTAGACAGTTGAAATTTTCACAGACGATGTATTTCTAATTGCCGCTATAACAACAAATACTAAAAATAAAATAAAATAAACATTAAGGGGGGCTCCACATACAACAAACTTGTTATAGATTATCATACGGAACCCTTCATGCGCGAGTCGGACTCGCACAAAGTAAATGATGAAAGAAAAATGCAATGTAAGCAGTACCTACTCCAACCTGCGACCCTGCGTTTCCGGCGTAGTGCTCTCCCAACTGAGCTATCACATCGTTACGTCAATCACACCAAATCCTTGATTCCATAATTCTACATAACGCTACTGGAGCGCCCCTCATGTGTTTCAAATGTTTATGCGCATTATAAAAAAGAATCGATAAAAAGGTTCTGTTAAAAAACACCATCTCCAGTTTCGACTTTACAGATTATCTCACGGTGACCCGAAAAACCATAAACGATTATTTCTTGTACGCATGGGGCCTTTAATTATTTATATTGAGACAGCCTCCATGCAGCCTCCACTAAACCATCTCACCATTTCTATTGTGTTGTTTAGTGTACAACAACCTTCATTTCACCTTGTATTATGATTTACAATTAGTAGTCGTAATTGTATATTTTGGCGCGCACGTTGATGTAACCGACCCAGTTGTGCTCTACATATTGTTAAACGCACCAGTTATTTTTATCACTGATTCATAAAAGATGTGTTATATTACCTATGCTATGGTTTCATTACACAACGTTTATGGACTACTGCTGTACAACAGCCATTATTCTTTCTTTATAATACGTTTGGGCTATGGAGTCCTGGGCTTATTTATCTAAAAAAAACGGTCTAGTGCGAGTCTGACTCGCGCACCACGGGTTCCGTACCTATCCCATCTTAACTGGCCGGGTTAAGTTTGCACCTGGTATGTATGGCGCCGGATACAAATGAGGTGCAAAGTTAATGCAACCGATTACGTTTGTTGTATGGGAGCCCCTCTAAATAATAATTTTATTCTGTTTTTTAGTATTTGTTGTTATAGCGGCAACAGAAATACATCATCTGTGAAAATTTCAACTGTCTAACTATCACGGTTCGTGAGATAGGTACAGCCTGATGACAGATGGACAGACATACAGACGGACAGCGGAGTCTTAGTAATAGGGTCCCGTTTTTTACCCTTTGGGTACGGGACCCTAAAAAGGAGTAAAAGTTGGTGTTTAGGTTCACTTTCTTCGCGTATTTCATTCGTCCGATGGGCAATTCATATCATAACTTGATGGGCAGCATGCGGCCTGCGGGCCACAGGTTTTGTATAGAAGGACAGTATTTAGGTAAAGCCTGACCAGAAATATAGGTATGAGGATTGTCAAGAGGGCGCTATTTATAAGATTGATATGGCAACAATTTTGCAACCAATCGCAACCGCACTATAATGACATTAGGTTAAATACGTGTCTTCCACTATCCACTATATTAACCTCGTAATGTCATTTAATGAAATGCACTCTTTACCACTGTTTTTCGTGTAGTAAACACGTGTACACTTTATTTATAATCTTACGATCACGACTGTGAATTGGATCGGCATTTTCTTTGGATAATTTTAAATATTTGTCTTTTAAAGAAACCATCGCGAATGACATTGACATTGTTGACAACCACTTTGCCAGTGTAAGAAATTAGTTCTAGTGAAATTCCGCAATATGGCGCATCCTCATATACCTATTTCTGGTCAGGCTTTACTTACTTGACTTTTTTTAACAGAGTGTTGTCATAAATACGTGTACTGTAAGGATCTCTTTGGTTGTCGACAGCAGAACTGGCAACTAGATTTTATGTAAAAAATATATTTAAATATTTACAATTATGGCCGTCTCTGTCACACACCAAGGGAGCCGGGCATTCGTGCTTAAGCCTTGTATCATAGCTGAAGTCTAATAAAATCAATTTCCAAGTCCTATCCTTTGTTCTGCACTTCCACTGAGCTGCACCCTCGTACTTCAATTCATGGGTGGTGAAAGTGGCAACTGCCTAGCTATTGACCTTGATGAAGGAGGTGCTCTAGCTGAACGGTACCGTTTTCCGGCGTTTCTGCGGCTGTTTTATTGCCACCCTGAAGTTCGTTTGCCGAACGTGTTAGTGTTAACTAAAGTTTGTTTATTATAATAAAACTATATAAGCCTTTGCTTTGACGACGCGGTTGGCGCAGTGGTTAAGCAACTGCCTACTGAGCCGACGGTCCCGGGTTCGAATCCCGGCAAGGGCAAATATTTGTGTGATGATGATGAACATGAATATTTGTGCCTGGGTCATGGATGTTCTATGTATTTAAGTATATATTTATTTATTATAAGTATGTATATCGTCGCCTAGTACCCATAACAATAACAATCCTTCTTGAGCTTAATTTGGGACTAGGTTGATTTGTGTAAGGTTGTCTGATATTTATTTATTTTATTTATTTTCACCTCACCAGCTCAAACATGGCGATTTTGCTGTCAGATAACAGTGAACAAAATGCGATTTTGTTTCGAGCGTGAGTAGAAAGTAGCTTTTTAATTTTTTCAATATCTGACCACGAATTGTCATTCTTCAGCCAAAGGTTAATTATAAAATTCTAATCATTTGATTTGAATCTCGATGCACTCTGTTTCTTTCATATGTATATAAAAGAGAGGGATAGAAACTTATCAATTTGAAATTCGATTTTCGAATCCGACCTCGATTGAGAACAGTTCGGATACGCGTTATACCAAAAAAATCATTAAAAACACCCGAAAAAGTTTTAATTGCAACGTATTTTTTTTCTTTATTATATTTTTATTTAACGACCGAATATTAAAATGATTGTGCCTTTTATATAAAACAATTGATCATTGCTCAAATTTAATAAGATTTTTCACCTTATTACTTATTGTAAATTATATTTACTTATTGTAAAATATAATTTATAATTTCGCCATTTATCATAGATGCATATTCGAAACGTACCTTAAAAAATATCGAGTTCATATTGTAATTGTTATTTTCTTTTGCATATATTTTGTTTGGTGTTTTAGGAGTAAAAATATTAATCAATGTATAAACAAAATCTCGTAGGTAATATAATAATGTATTTATAAATAAACACGTCATGTATCTGCTAAATCTTCCAATTTGATCAAATAATGACAATAACCGTGTTGGTTGGTTGATTATAATTTCAATTAAATTATATTGTTATTCCTTTTTAAGCAGCACTTATCTATTTTCTGATTAAGGCGACTCCTAATCCCAACGTCCTTGAGGATCTGGGCGGAGCCTAACGTTATTCCCCCCGCCGACCGTGCGCCCCCGGAACATTACTTCGTTCATAATCTCGTTGAGTGGCGTCCAAGCAGCTTCATACACTCGCATAGTCCGAGCGTGAGTTGAAGATCATCAAACCTTATACCTTATTTAAAGGCATTGAAAAATCTCGAAGTAAAATAAATCATTTATACAATGATATAATTATTTCGGATTACTAAATATCTATTTACCCACTACAGTAGAATATTAAAAATAAAATGCGTTAAAGCTATTTTCCAAAAAAACAAGTGAGCCATTTGGAAAGTCTCGAATCGAAAAATACTTTTTAGTTTCTTTTGTATGTGTAGGTACCTACCAAAAATAGTTAAAATGCCGACAAGATTCTTGATTATACGTGTAAAATCATGCAGAAATAAAAAATACCGTTTTTTAATAAATAATTCATATCGTGACCCAGCGGATGAACCGATATTTTAACATAGTAATGGAGTCACAGCTTTATCCCCCCGGGTCATGTTGCTCTAATGAAAAGATAAACTATAAATAATAGAGCGACAAACTCAACTTTACCGTTGGAAAACGGATTTACGTCCTTTACTTATAAACAGTGATAGTTTTTTATGACTACATTAGTAATGTTCTCAGATTTTTCCCTAAACTTGTTGATATTGACGATATTTTACTAGACGATATTTTTTTTGTTTTTTTTCTATGTTCAAGGTCAATGGATACCCTATAAATGTTAATTTACTTGAGTGTCAAAATATACCGATGCTGGAAAGTAGAAATTATCTAAGCGACATTTTTGGGGATATCGAGTTTACACACTGTTGGGATCGGCAGATTTTTCTGCATCGAATGGGTTGGGTCTCGAATATAATAATATCTGTCTGATGACTTTTGTGTCGCTTATCCCGTCGGTGATTTAGAGAATCTCTACATTTTTTTTCTATTTTCTTCGGTTTCCGCGACTGTCACACATTTAAATAAAACAACTTAAACGGATTATATCGCGTATATTAATTATTTGAGCCTCCCTGACGTTTCAGTACCTTTACAGATACCGTTGTCAAAGGTTGACTGAGATTTTTTTTTCTACTAAACAACTTGATTTTTGAGGTTTTGTTTTTGCAAAATGGAGATTACATAAAAAGTTTTTTGCATAATAATGAACCTTAGAGCTTTTTTACTTATTTGTCAAAACAGATCAAACAACTTGGATAATTTTTCTTTATTGCAACTAACCTTGCTCTTGTTGGTTAACTGTTTTTACCTGATCGTAAAATATATTTTAATGTCGTTTGAGGCATTTTACCTATGTCTTTATGATAAAATTAACATAAAGGTAAATTATGAAAGAAATATTGAATGTGATCCACTGCAATGTAAGCAGGACTCGAACCTGCGATCCCAAGTTTCTGGCGTAGTGCTCTACCAACTGAGCTATCATATCGTTACGTCAATCACACTAAATCTTTGATTCCATAATTCTTCGCTACTGGAGCGCCCTCTGTGTCATGTGTGTTTAAAATGCTTATGCGCATTATTAGCCAAAAAGTAAAAATGTGGTATTTCCACATTATTAAACAGAATCGATATAAGATTCTATAAAAAAAATAACATAGATTAAATTACCTGATTGTCGTATCTTAACTATTGGCGTTTATCCAAAACCTGCTTTGATACTATGAAACCATTGTCGCCTATCCTTTTTATACTTTGATCGACTACTGTCGCTTATCTTGAATTGCTTGAATGACAATTGAGTCGTATTTGTCGCATATAATGTACTAAAAAAACAAATATTTTCGTTAAATTGGTAGTTAGACAACTTTACCGGTTCTGTTTTATAAAATATCACACATTTAGTAGTAATTCAATATATTTATAAAGGCCGTTAGGCCCACCTGCGGTGTAAATCTGTGTCTGTGGCGCTAAGGCATTACTTTGGACTCGCTTGATGGACCCAAACGCCATCTCACTCAAACAGTGTCTTACGAGACGTCACTTATACCACACAGAGTTGTAGGTAGTTTTGTTATTCTTGTTAGGATAGGATATTATCTCATTGCAATTGTAAAACTTGAAATTTCACGTAGTTCGTGATTTAAAATTCCTTAATGAGTACCGAGTGACTGCAGTCTTGAGAACTCTTGTGCTGTTCTCATTAGTCATGGCTATCGTTTGCTACCATACATTAGTCTAGAACTACTGGAAATCTTTCAGCAGATCACACATAAAAAATGATAAAATTGAAATTTCACGTGATATCTGATGAATAAATCTTTAACATTGCTAAAGCAGTTTTTTTTTTGTATTTGCGTAGTTGGACCATAAGTTTTTGTCTTAGAGAACTTTAAATGTCACTTCATTAATTTTAATGTTTGAAAATAAATATTTTCCTCTAATTAAAACATTAATCGTGAGGTTTTATTGTACGATAAATAGCTTTTCATGTCTGAAATATTTCCTACAAAGGCGATTAAATAATTTTTCTTTATTTATTTCATGCTGATTTATGCGCATTTATATATTTACCTGACTATAAAATGAGCATGCACATATATGTTGTTAACTGTGTCGATTGTTGTGTAATAGATTATACTATTTTACCTGACTAATTTCTCGGGAAACGTGTCGTTTAGATAATTTTACCTTATTCTATTTTGACGGCCATTTTGCGTAAGCGACGCTAAATCCTAAAATATTCCATTAATAGACAAAATAACAAAAGCAACATGTAAAAAACATGATATTGTTTATATAAAATGAGCATCGTATGCACATAGATATTGTTTACTGTGTTGATTGTTGTTTAAAATGTAGATTATACTATTTTACCTGACTCTCTCGGGAAACGTGTCGTTTAGATAATTTTACCTAATTCTATTTTGACAGCCATTTTGCGTAAGCGATGCTAAATTTTAAATTATTCCATTAATAGACAAAATAACAAAAGCGACATGTAGAGAACATGATGTTGTTTATAATTATAAAATGCTTCATTTAAAAAGTAGGTCCACAGAATATTTCGTAAATTTTTATTTTTTTGAAAAAGTTCGTAGTTTTTTAGATCTCCTGTAAAGTTAGCTCCGTGTCTCTTGGATAATTTTCCTTTCCAGCGTAGATACGTTTTTTTGCGGCATAAAGAGCCGTATCTTTTTTTTACGTTAACTTAGAAGTTCGATTTTTTACAGCTTCAAGGGACTGTAGACCAAAGTACGACATGTAGACGGTTTTAATTTCAACTCGACACCTACACGCGTTACCGAGATAAAGGGTCGTGACAGAAAGACGGACGGTCAGCAAAATGATCCTATGGGTTCCGATTTTTCCGGTAAAAATACCTAAATCTATAAATAATAAGGTTTATCATTTTTAATCAGTATATATGAAATTTAGCCGATAAAAATAAAATTTCAAGATGGAAAATGTTATTCATAATCAGGCTACTTTTAAATATTTGCCATTTTATAGTGCAAAGGTAGGTTTTGAAGTTTAAGAAGGTAATAACATATTTTGACGGTGTAATGTGATATATGAATACAATAAATAGTACTTCATGTGACTGTACATAATGAAGGGTATATTAAACACGAGTATGGGTTTATGAAACGAGCCGAAGGCAAGTTTCATAATAACATCACACTAGTGTTTTAATTCCTAATTATGTACAGTTACATACAGGGTGTCCCTAAAACCAACGCCAAAATGAAGAGAGGTGATAGAACAGCTCATAAGCAACCATATTAAGTCAATTTGACCTTAATAAAAAGTTCATGGTTTTCGAGATATTTGCATTTTTTTTAAACTCGTGACTTTTGATGCCCTGCGTCAGTATGTCGATTGCCACCACTGCAAATTTAGGTATTTTGTAAATCTGTTTTTTGCAGGATGTTACTAAAAACATATCCTATCGAATGTAATTTAAATTTATTACATATCATGATGCTTTGTCGGTAAAAAAAATAAAAAAAAACGAATTATAGCAATTTATAAAATTTAGCCTGCGGTTTTGATCGAGTTTCATTTAAAAAAAGTATTGTAAACTAACATGGCACACAACATAAAAAGATAGTAAATTTATTGTAGTTTTCAAAAAGGTACAGTATTTTCTAATTTACACAGCAGTTTACGAGATATTGATATTTTACACCAAAAGGAGCTCATACTGCAGTTATTCCATAGTATGGTACCAGAGCCCCTACTAGGCTCAGAGTTTGAATTTTGAACAAAAAATCGATTTAAAGAATACTTTATTTAGAATAGGAACACAATTCAATTTTAGAATAAAAAAAATTGAAATGTTCATAGCGAAACTGGCAAATAACGTAAAAAGATAGCAAATTTGGAGTTGTTTTTAAGATGGTATTGAAGTGACTTAATTATTTAGCGGTTTATGAGATAATGCAAAAATAATACTGGTTGCCATTTTTATCTGTTAAGTGAATAAAAAACTAAAAACATTAAAAAAAACGAAACCTGTTTTATTTAACTAAATTAAATGTTCAAATTGTCCGCCATTGACTTGAATACAAGCCCGGCATCTCCTTAAAAATGCTCGACTGATGTGACGTGCACTTCTTGTTACGTCGTTTTGGGCCTCAGCTCTGCTATACTGTTAATCGGTTAATCTTCATCGTAATCTCCTCTAGGTCTTCCTAATCCGCCACGATTGCCAGGCAAAACGCCTTGTGAGTATGCGAGATGAACATTTCGAAATACTCGATGGTCCGGATGCCTTACATTTGGATATCTTTCTCGATAGAGTCTAGCTGCAGCACAAGAGTTACCTTGACATTCCCCATAGACAAAATTCATGTTGGCATATTCTTGAGGAGTATAATTCTCTGGCATATTTGTAACAAACGCACTACAATTAATCTTAACAGAGCCAAAGTAAATCGAAGTTAAAATCAATAGGCAGAACTCGAGTCCAAGATGCACAAAGCAAAGTTAAATTGTACCAAAAATCCAAATCACAAGGCCAACACGAGTTCTATTGGTAAAGCGAGTCTATTTAAGAAAATAAGAACCCAAACTAAAAAAAGCACATCAAACGAATTGACGAAGTGTACTAAAATTACTAAAATAGGTACTCTTTAATCAGAAAGCCGACTTGAATTAGAATTTCGAATTGTGTTCCAATTTGAAATTATGTATTCTTTGATTCTATTTTTAGTTCGAAATTCAAACTCTGAGCCTAGTAGGGGCTCTGGTTCCATACTATGTACCTTTTGGTGTAAAATATCAATATCTCGTAAACTACTGTGTAAATTAGAAAATACTGTACCTTTTTGAAAACTACAATAAATTTACTATCTTTTTATGTTGTGTGCCATGTTTGTTTACAATACTTTTTTTAAATGAAACTCGATCAAAACCGCAGGCTAAATTTTATAAATTGCTATAATTCGTTTTTTTTTAATTATTTTTACCGACAAAGCATCATGATATGTAATAAATTTAAATTACATTCGATAGGATATGTTTTTAGTAACATCCTGCAAAAAACAGATTTACAAAATACCTAAATTTGCAGTGGTGGCAATCGACATACTGACGCAGGGCATCAAAAGTCACGAGTTTAAAAAAAATGCAAATATCTCGAAAACCATGAACTTTTTATAAAGGTCAAATTGACTTAATATGGTTGCTTATGAGCTGTTCTATCACCCCTCTTCATTTTGGCGTTGGTTTTAGGGACACCCTGTATACTACTTTATCTAGCCACATATCATAAGCCTCCATGATGCATTCAGAAGTCGCACATTATAACAAATATTACCCGGTAATGGCGGTAATGAAGTTTTCTGGCAGCTGTCATTGTTTTTATTTTAATTCAGAGACAAACTAGAGTCGGCCCTAACTATCGTTCGATATCTTGATTACGTGTGACATTTGTCAAATTTGATTGAAAATTGACAATTCATTTCGAACTAAACGTCATCTCGATTGATATTAGAATAGAGGTCAAATCAAATTTCTTTGTTTTTCAGAGATGTTCGAAATTTGAATAAATAATACTATCGAAATAAGAAATTTGTGCTAAAAAACAGTATATTTTTATGGTGGTCATAATGTGCCGTTCTTGAACGCATCATGGAGGGTTTATGATATTTGGATAGATAAAAGATTTAATAAAATAACAAGCTTTCGATAACTGAATGTACTTATACATGACTCACTGTTTTTTTTTCAGATTATTATGCATAAGGCTGTGCCGTCTCTTTGTCGGGTAAAGGCCTCTATCTTTTTTCCACTCGTCCTTATTTAGATCAGCAATGTCAAACACTTTTGTAATACATCCAGGTAGTCCCACCATCTCCATCGTGATCTACCGTGACGCCAAATTTTATTGGGTGGGTGTAGATTTCTTGATCTACAGATCGGTTGACATGCGGCAAACGTGTCAGCTCTACTTTATTTTAGCGGTTGTCTGGGTTACGTAAGCTATTTGGGTTTTGGCGTTCCTTCCGCGATCGATTAATTTGATCCAAGATCGTTTCATTGCCCTCTGGCAAACTTAGAGAGAAAAATTCTGAGCATTAGTCAAAAATCAAGTCCGGGCATTACGATGAGTCTAAATAAAGTTATTTATTTTTTCATTAATTCAACTGTAATCTGATCATTAATATATGGCTTTTGAACGATATGTAATAAAAATCAGGTTTTTATTTTATAAACGGTAAACAATTGGAAAAGAACTTATGGCCAGGCTAGGTATGTCTAGCTAGGCCCGGCGGATATGTCAATAATTACTAACGCTCATTTAGATTTAAATATTAAGTGGGAAATTTATTGATGCAAATATGTATTCTGACTATAACTATATGTACATAAATAAGCCCTCATGCCAAAATTGTCACTTGCCTTCTTGGACTAGAAAATTATTGTAACTTTTGATAATGTATTTTTATATCATATGCCATGTACTGTACTAGTGACGCAACGAATGTGAATACTAACAATAAATATTCGTATTCGTAAATTAGCGTTTTACCGAATATTACAATGGTATTCAAACGAACAATACTTGTTCTGCATTACGATAATCATATCTCTTAGGGTTGAATTCATAAAGATCATTAGACGTTATCATACTTAAATATTTGTATTATCAGATTTTTTTTACTAACCGAAATACCTAAGGTACTCGAATATTACACAGAGAAAAAAAAACCCACACCAAAAGTGTTATTTTCTGGGAATCCTGTCTGGTGTGGGCCCATGACTGAGAATATCTAAGTATTCAAATGTGTTCGGGAATTCTAATCAATGACAATTTTTTTTATAAGTACTTAAAATTAATAGATACCTAAATACGAAAAAAACAGTTGAATTTAATTCTATATGAAAATGAGTGCTTTTTGTTATGTCACATAGCGTAGTCGTGTGAAAAAACGAACTACACTCTCTTAAAATACACTTCAAACGCACGAAGACAGATCGAACCTCCGCGGGATCCGGTACTATAACAATTTTCCGTAACTAGATGGATCGCGAGAGCAAGTGACGCAGCCTTCCCCTTCGACGGTTAGATTTACACTGAGCTCGCAGCCCGGACACGGCCGCGCTCGCGGAAATTCAGTTTTTTTGATGCTTTATTAGACCGAATTTCCATTTTACTTACTTTTAAACAATACGATTAAAGATCAATGAATTGTCAATGTTCTTGCGAAAGAGCCGTGTAAATATCACTTGTAGTTTAGAAGCCTTAGGGAATTGAAAATTGAAAACGACCCTATTTCAACATTATTTTTTCCATAGTAATTATTGCTTTAAAAAAAAATCCAACTATACTTTTTTAGAAGAAATAGTCAAAAATAACATATATTTTTTTCAGATTTTTCCGTTGGCTAGATTACGAGCCTTAGGACTTTAAATATCACCATTCCACGTACGGAGTCGCCTTGGAAGAAAAAACACAAAATGTCGAATATGTTCTCGCTGATGAGGTGAAAAGTTGTGTGTGCTACACGAGAGCAAAGTTTTTTGCATCTCGTGCTGTTGAGTCCCGAGCAAGCAAAGGATTCTACGTTTGAATCACGAGCGTAGCGAGAAAATCAGCACTCATAACAAAAAACAACTTTGCTCTCTTGTTGCACAAATAACTATTGCTGGCTGAAAGTATTTCAATTGAATTAGTTACCTACCTTTATACTTTTCATAGGCTCTGTTGTGATCATTGATCAAGGTTCTTCGCGTTCCGCTCAAATAACCGCACGCTTTACCTTCTGCGTCCGCGCAGCGTGTGAACGACCGGTCGATTCGCGCCACGACAGGTGGCCGGCTGACAGACAAAGCATTCCATTGGCTGTGACATTAGGGATAACTACGAACAGTACAATACCGTACAGTACAAGTAATGAATCCGATGGATAGTTCGGGAAGCGACGTAATATCGGCTTAGGATGGACTTCGTTGATATCCTATTTTGTTACCTTACAGTAGTCAGTTTTCCTAATTTGATCAGGTCCTGAGTAGTCAAATTTCGTTGATCGGGATTCATGCTCACAATACAATACAAATCCACTTTATTGCACACCTCTATTACCTACACAGGGATACAAAAGATCTTAGTACCTGTTTACATCATGAAGGACTCCGTTTTCCTCTGAAAATGCCAGCTGAGTGATCATTCCACATCAGACAGTGGGAGGAATTTCCTATGCAACCACACCATACTTGAAGCATTTGGTGAAGTGTTTGTCTATAAAAGAAGAGGATCCCTCAAACCAGGACATTTGGCAACCCTAACTTAATAGACCGATAACACATGCATGCCCCTTCTAATGTTGTAAGCCTCCATAGACCCCATGGGGCCCTTCGGGTCCAATTTAACAACGCGTTTCGGATGCTGGTGGGGCTGTCCCGCTTCTGTAGCGCGTCAGGGATGTTTGCGGAAGCAGGCATCGACTGTTTCTATGCGACCATGCGCAAACGCTGCACATCCCTGGTGCGCCGGGTGCGGGCCAGCCCCAACCCCATCCTACGCTCGATCGGGGACAGGCTTGACTGTCCCTACACAAGACACTGCTGTGAACAGCATCTGACAAAAAGCTTGTATGTTGTGTAAGTTTTTGTAATGTTTATACTAACACTAGATATAGATTTGTACTAATTTCGTTCATTTTCATTCATTCATTCATTCATAGACTCCGATGACTGGTTCGTCTTCAGGTACGCTTGCTTGTTATTAACAGCCAATTTAAATTAATAAACGTCTTATCCATCTCGGAACCAATCGTTCTATGGCGTTAGATTGGTTTCTATTGTCGCCAGCCACTGACCGTCCCTTGAGAACGTTGCGCAACGAAATGCAGCAGGAATTTCACGGAAATTCAATAAAATCTCGGTCTTACGGTACAGCACACGATCTACTGCAGTTGGGGCTTGCAACATTTCACATTTCATGACAATTTTGGCAAAGTAAAATCATTTGCTGCACAAGATAACTATATACCTACCTAAATACCTACTTACAAGTTGTTTTAGTAGTTCTACATCACAACCTAGTATAAACCAAAGTCGCTTCCTGCAGTCTGTCTACCTGTCTGTCCCTATGTACCTATGCTTAATCTTTAAAAGTACGCAACGGATTCTGATGCGGTTTTATTAATACATAGTGTGATTCAAGAGGAAGGTTTTATATGTATAAGACATGCATAATTTATCAAGCCGGGGTGGGTCGCTAGTATTTGATATAGGATATAATTAATTTCACACGAAATATAACCAACTTCAACAAAATTGTATTTCCGAGAATTACTGGACGAGTTACTATTAAATAACACCAGCCAAGCAGCTTATATAGCCCTTATACAACTAATTTAAGCTGAATAAATGTTGTATAAGCGCTTTTGCAACCTCTTTGCTACTTGGGCAAAATCGTTATACCTAAGCAGGTACAGTCATCCAATTTGATTCCTAGGAACGTCAATATGAAAGCCGCTCGAAATCTCATATCATTGTCATTGTGACAAGGTTCTATAGTGGCCTAGAAATCAAATTGGTTGACTGTACATGTGCCTATAATATTTGGGAACTTCCCTCAATTTCTCATAGATTTCGTCTTCAGAACTTCACCAGTTTTAAGGGACTGACTTGGAGATGCCTACTCACCGGCAAAAAAGTAATTTTGCCAATCGGTTCTTAAATGGCGGTCTTTTGAAGTGACAAACATTAAAAAAATATAACTGTACCTACACACCTCATTTCTCAAGTCGGTTGAACATACGAAATGTTTGGCACTCATATTAAACTAACAGTCTTTGGCACTAATTATTATACTAGTGCCTTTTAATTCAATCTAATTCAAGACGAGAGTGAAGGTATGTGCTTGTAAAAGCAAAAGATAAGTAAAATTTTACTTATCATACTAAAATAAGTAGTGGTGGTGGGTGGATCTGCGTAAGATTCAAGCCGAAAACTGGCGAGAAACTGCTCAAATCGGGACAAGTGCGTAATCTCGTTTCGAATGCCAAGATCCTGTTTAGGTCACTTAGCCAAAATAGTTCATACATATACCTACCTACCTAATTTTCGTAGATATTCTAACCTTTCGACCGCTCGGCTCGACAACGGAAAACTGTGTCCCTGACGCCAATCTGACAGTAGGTAAATATAGTTACATTGTATAGCGGCAAATAACGTCGTGACGTCGGACGCAGCTTTCCATCAACGTGATTTGCCGTCTTTGACGCTCAAAAGGTTAATTTATCTTTCAATATAGGATTTCGTCGAAATTAACCCTATCAAAGTATTATCATTTTATCGAACAAAGTAAGCGCCGCGATCATGGAACAAATCTTATAGAAGAGCACTTGTTGACTTCTGATTCGTTTAGGTCGTTTTTTGTGTTTTTGTACTGAGATAAAATGTTTAGTTAACGCCTTCAATATTAAGGTCTCGCATTTACCGCGCTCTAATACCAAGTAGTGGTCAACATACAAATTGGGCGTGATATAGAACTGTGTCGGGACAATGTAAACAAAGTTTTTAGGGTTCCGTAGCCAAAGGGTAAGAAACGGGGTCCTATTACTAAGACTCCGCTGTCCGTATGTCTGTCCGTCTGTCACAGTTGAAATCTTCACAGATTATGTATTTCTGTTTCCACTATAACAAGAAATACAGAAAACAAAGGACCCCTCGGTGCACGAGTTCAACTCGCACTTGGTCGGGTTTTATTAAATAAATATTGGATAATCTCACAAAAATCAATCTAGTCCCACCCCACCAGTAAGCTCTAGTAGGCTTGTGTTTCGACACTAGACGACGATTAACATACTTATACAGATAAATGTACTTAAGAGGCCTTATTCCTTTTAAAATTTATTTTTTTCATATTATGACGAATATATTGATAATTTCAACCAACTTTTTGAAGTGAATAATACTTTTTCCCAAGTTCTAGGTAGTAACGTAGCTATTTCATACTTTCATTGCGTGCAGTTGAAAATAAGTAAAAAAAAAGAACTTTCCACGTGAATTTTGTCAATTTCGAGTAGTTTTTCGAACAAAAATTATCAATGAAAAATTCAAACTGTAGGTTTCAAATATATACCAATAAATCTCAATAGCCCTGTTCTAGGTAGTAACATCAATAATATGTTAAGAAACATGTTTGATCATAGAGAAAAATGTCTAAACGATCAGCATTTTAAAAGGAATAAGGCCTCTTAAATACAAATAACATCCATGACCCAGGCATATTCGAGCTCATCACACAAATATTTGCCCTTTCAGGGATTCGAACCCAGGACCAGGAGGCCGGTTGTCAAACAAATGTTGCGACATAAATAGTTCAAGTTTTATTAAAATTTGTTTGTTCTGCCAAATAACTGACTTCATACCCACACATATAATCAGTCTGATGATAGGGAGCCTACATATTTATTATTCCCTCGAAGATCTTGCAAAAACCCGTGACGATGGCGTACGCTTACTATGGAACAAATTACCTAATACATATAGCCAAATCACATGGACCCGACGTGGACAGATATCTCCGCAAAAGAAAGAAAGCGAGGAAGAAGAAAGAAAAATATTTATTCGTGACGTGACCATACAACAATTACAATGAAGGTTGTGACAAAAATAACAAAACATAAACCAATAGATAACTAGGCAACTATAATATTATGGCTGTGTCATGAAAGGGTTCCACCTCAGCATGACGCTAGCAGGTCTGATCAGATCAGAAATGGTTGCTTACTCGGTAGCCTTACGGCTGTAACCGACATCGTGTTGCTAGGCTGTAGGCAGCGCACTGCCCCAGCGCCTAGCGTGTGTGTGCTGACTGCTGTCGTGCACGGGCAATCGAACTAGCGGACCCGTACCTAGCTTGACAGCGTCGTCTAGAGGTCAGTCCGTATGTTGTAGGTCATGTAGCCTGATTCTAAGATATCGTGTATAGGCGAATGTATTTATCGCGGTGGCCGTCCCCGCCGCCGGAGGCGACTATGATGCTAGCTCGAGAGCCAGCGCTGATCTTCCGGTGACCATAGGTGGCGCCACGGAGAGATGCACGTACGAGGTAAAAGAGTTTACGACAAAAATATTGTTTTATAAAACTCGCTTTTACTTCCGACTTCCGTCTTAAATATATGTTACTTGCTCATCAAGACCAATCAAACGAGCCCAAGCACTTAGAAACAAGGAAACATTATCAAACAAAGAAACTTAGTTGCTACGCCCTTTCATATTCTTAACTTGCATACAAGCTGGTAACTTTTGACCACAGGAAAAACGGCTTTTGTTTTGAATTGTCTATGACCCTCACATAACTTATGCAATTACGCAGGGCATTTTTCTCACATGGATGCAATTCACCAGAAACCACCGAAAAAACGGCTCACAGTTATCTTAACAATATATATGTAGGTACATTTGTCAACTTCTTAAGAATCTCAGGCACATTTCGAGGTTTGGATATACTTAACTGTTTTAATAAAGACGTATGTCACATCAAAACTCATTGGAATCGTGACTTTTTGGTTACCATAGAAGTTCTGGCTTTCTCACGGTACTTGCAAAAATTTTGGTAGTTTACCGCTACACCCCACCAGTAAAAGCTCGTTTTAGCACACAATGAAACACTATAGAAGGTTTTACCTTATTAATCTTTGCAAAACTCACTTAAGAACTGTATTTTATTGATTGTTTGTGCAAAGTGTGTCACAGTTGGACGTGGGGCGAGGCTTTGCGAGCAAACGGTGCGTGCGCACGCTACAACTCGTTACGAAAGTGCACCAATTTTGTCTTAATAAAAGCAGAAGACGGAGCTGGAGAGCTGATGGGCGGTGACGTGTAGTCAGTGCCGTATTCACCCCTAGGCCCAAGAGGCCCGGACCCAGGGGCCCAGCCAGTCTAGGGGCGCAGTCAAAGAAGCAGGACTTACACCATAATAATGCTCTCCTTATAGGGGAGGGGGCCCAAAATGCCAAGTGCCTACACTCTAAAAAATTAAGACCAACTAAGAGTAGTTTTCTCTTAGTTGACGCTAAGTCAATTACAATAATTACGATCTTATATAAATCAAAGAAAGCTGATCACTTAAAACAATAAGTGCATCTGTGATTGAACTAATAAAGTATTATGTTATTAATCCTAACAATTGTATGCGTTGCATCTACTATTAATTTGTTGGCATAATTATGTAACGTAGGTTGATTCAATCCTTTACGTATCTAAGTTGATCTTGCTGATCAATTAGTTAGCATAATAATTTTTCATGTAAATATTAAACAAGAACTTTCTGAGCAATAGAGTTGTGAGTGCTTGGAACAAACTCCCCAAGGATGTAATTTCAGCACCTAACGTCAATAATTTTAAGAATAAATTAGACAAGCATACCACTGAACAACGATCTCAAGACACAGATCGCTGGATATAGGCACTATCAGTTGTTAAACTGCCTGCCTCATTATAAATAATAATAATAATAATAATAACTTAATTGGTTCAGTTACATAGCAATAGTAAAAACAATAAGTAATTACCTTACCTATTTGATGTGTCTATATGTCCTTGTTAGGCTCGTATGGAATCGTGATGCTTGATTACGATATCGAGATATTGAAAGGACTAACTTTTTTTTAGAGTGTAGGGGCCCTGGACACCTAAGTCCGGCCCTGCTGTAGGCTGTTAGCACGGCTCGTGGTGGTAGTCTAAGTGTACTTAAGGGTAAGTATATCCTTTCTTGCCTCTATCTGTGCCCGAGTCATAAATACATTGATTTCATTTCAAATACCTTATAATTATAAAGGTACCCTTACCCTTAATGAACCAATTTTGAACGGTATGTAAAGTTTTTTGAAACGAATTAGCTAGTGTTTAACAAAAGCGTCAATGTTTGTATGCTTCAGCATTTGAAAAGTATAAATAAATCTGGTCTTCTTAAATAAGATACGCAAATTTGAACCCACACATACCGTTAGTGACTTATCCACTTAAAATACTATTAAAGAGCCTAACAAAGGCTTTTATTTGCGAAAATCACTCCGATTGGCGGTTAGACTCCTACTTAGCACGTCATTATCTTTAAGAAACGAACACACCGTTAAACGCTGCGTATACGCAGACGCCTCGTTTGTATCACGTTATAAATAACTCTATTTAATTAATCGTATCGTATGACATACACAGTATAACAGACAACTCGAATACTTAATATTACAAATCAATATTAAGATGGGAATATAGAGAATCGAACGAGCGGAAGACAGGGCCCTAATTCGAGGGAACATAGATATTTTAAATTTAGCTGTACCACCTACTCGTATCCCGGTTTATAACAGCAGGTATCAGGAAATATGTCAAGATTGTGCTTTTCAAGTTCCAGTCTTCGTCAGAAGCGTCCGCTGCGTTTTCCGGTACGTGGTCGCCATTCAAAAGCCATATAAAGCATGTCGTTCACGCGCGACTTTGGTTCGAAGATCCGATGAGTTTGCTTTCTGTACTTGTAATGTTTATCTCATTAGTATTAAAACTATCGTGAGACATCTTTAATAATTATAAAAACGGTTTAAACTCACGTAAAATTATAAATTGTATTGTCCGTTTAAATTGTATTTGTCTTGTTTTCTTTTGCAAACTTTTATTGGTGTGCAATAAAGTATTGTTGTATCGTATTGTATTGTAAACATTGCGCGAGTGGTGGAGTGGAGTTGAGTGGGCCGCGAGTCACGTAGCGGCACGGATAGCTGACCCTGATGAAGAGCTCCATATGAGTTCGAAAGATATCGGGTCGTTCCTGTCAATTTTACTATAATAAATAACGGTAGACAACAGGCGGTCTTATCGCTAAAAATCGATCTCTTCCAGACAAGCCTTGGGCAGGTGAAATTGATGCAAGATTTAACTTACAACAGAGTAGGTGCAGCAGATGGCGAAGGGAGCACATAATTAGATACTAACAGAAAATAAGTACGCATATGGGCATAAATATATACACCGTGGCCGTTAATAACCCGAAAGATTTAAACCACGTATTTTTGACGACATAACGAGTAAACAATGTTATATCAACATGGGTCTAATTATGTCTTAATTAAATTACTATTTCAGTACAAATTAAATCATATTAATTGCCCGCTTCTTTGTGAACAAGTCTTTAGTTGAAGAAGAGTGAGCGAGCATGACACTTCACGAATCGCTCCGAAATCATACGACAGAAGGCGAATGCCGTAACTTCTGTTCTATGACAAGAAGTGTCAACTTATCGCTGTCTCAATATTACAGGGTTCTATGTTTCACTTTTGACGAGTTCAAATTTGAACATTGGCATAATGACATGAATTAGGGTGTGTTAGACTGGAGATTTTTTAACTTTTGATTTGTTTTAAATAATTTATAATCTCCTTAATTTTGACTTTTTGGACTAAATATATGTTACATAAGTTTATATACTCTAATTAGGCTCTAGTATCGTTAGCTTAAATCTTTCGGGATATTAACGGTCACGGTGTATATATACATTAACTTACATATACGACATACAGAGATATAATATATATACAATACTATATATAGATACAACGTGAGTACTTTTACGTGAGTTTAAACCGTTTTTATAATTGTTAATGTTTATCTTTAACTGCGAACTAGGGTAACTGCTCCAGTGAATGAACAAATCCAGTGAACGAACAAAATGCATGTTTTTTTTCGTAAAATAAGATTTCTGTACCTTTCTACCACGCGTGATATTTTTTTTTCGGTTAGCAACATTATTTGACAAGTTCTGGTAGCAGTTACTTCAACTCATACGCATCAGTGTCAAAATGGGGACGGTGTAAAGTGGGCATGCGGCTGCTGTTTTTTGTTTATATGGAGGTGTAATAAGGATTAAGGTAAGCTATGTTGTGTTTAATGTGTCGCTACGTGAGTCCTGTGCATCTGCCATGTACAGTGCGTGTTTTTTTAAGCCATAAGGTGTTGTTAGTGCTATTAATGTGTAGGTTAATGTGATTTATTTTCAAAAAGTGGCTTTTAATCCAGTGTTCTATAACTAGAAACCAAAATGGCTTAAATCCAATGAACGAACCGGGGGGTTCATTCACTGGAATCGCGTGATTTATTGTTTGTCCAATATCTGACGTTTTGTTAGTAGTTATAAGATTTGGTTTTCTATGATTTTGATAGAAATGTATTATCTGACAAACAGCCAGTGTTCGAACAAAACTTTAAATATTCAATTTCATACAAATAAACAGTTTATTCACTGGTTTGCGTTTTCCAGTGAATGAACTACCGCAATGACAGTTAGTTCATTAATTGGTTTTCAAAAACCAGTGAATGAACTACGATATTTATTTTAGTATTTTTCTTGTTTTAGAAAAGTAGTTTATTGATTTCATTTGATGTCCTACCTAATACCTCTACGAAATATTTTTTAAACAAGTACCTACATTTTGTATCTTTTTTAACAAAATAAAGCATGACTTTAAGGGCAGTTCATTCATTGGTTTCATTTGTTCATTTACTAGAACTTTATGTTCATTCACTGGTGATTTTCCATTTTATCCCCTACAGCTTGCTATAATTTAGGACTGTGTAGCACTACTGCATAACAAAAATGATTTTAGAAAACTAGAATAGTTGTTTACGCTATAGGAACAGTAATACTTAAATTTAATTATTGCTATCTGCCAAAAATATTTTTTTTAAAGTTGATAATTTCCTTAAGTGTTCATTCACTGGAGCACTTACCCTATAGCAAACGCAGCGTAAACGATTTTAAGCTTCGGTGTGGTCGTTGCCTTACAGCATCTCACGAGAACTTGGACTCTCGTTCCGTTAACGCATGCCTCAATTGAGTTATTTTTTGGTTTTGTTGGGAAATAACGGAGATTTACTTTTTATACCAATATTTGACAAACGGCCAATTCGATAGAAATCAGTAGAAGGTCATCATTATCATAATCGGCTAAAAGACGGGCAAATATGTACCTACCGAATCTCCCGATCTCCAGAAACTTATACCCCTTATACCTGTAAAATTGGTTAAAATCCGTTCAGCGGTTATAATGTCATGATGCAGAATTGGTACCGACCCGTACTTACAGGGGCGGGAGCAAATACTTTTTTTTTAAATTGAGCTACATATCTTTTTTTTTAATTCTAGAAATGCATCAAACCATGTTACCACAGTTATAACTAGTGGATCTGTGTGCTGGTTACCTCGCGAGTTTATTTCAAAATGGTTGGAATTTTTTTATTTTTTACATTTCGAACAACTGAATCCACAAAAAAAAGTAACGAAACCTCACAAAATTTCATGAGAATCGGCTGAGAAATGCGACCTCTCGGCGAGAATAGCCGGACAAACAGACATTCGAAGATCCAAACATTCAAACATAGGTTCGAAATATTTCCACTCAATTGCTTTCCTGTCACCACTCTACTTTTATTACAAGATGGTGCCCGCAACTTCGTACTCGTAATTTTTTATACCGTAAGTCGAGTAAAAAGTACCCTATAACCATCTTTGGATGTCCAGCTATCCCTGTACCGAAATTAGTTAAAATTCGTCCAGCCGTTTCGGCGTGATGCGAGGACAAAGGAAACTATGAAAACAGATGGCGCCAGGCTGGCAGGGTGCCGCGCGCCCATTCAAAACAAATGACGATCTTACATCACGCTATTAAGATTTTTCCTGAACTCATGACCCCTAGAAAAGTGATTTTCAATACAACTCTATAATTTTATAATAGTATAGATATAAATAGAGTTCAACTCAAAAATCGAAGCAGTTGAGCCTAGCTGAAACAAACGCTGCGCTCGCTTCACTTGCTCGCGAAAAAAAAACAGCGTTTTGAATATTTTCATCCGACTTCTGTGAGATTGTCTCATATTTATTTTACGTATACCTTCAAGCCCTGCTATATTATAGCGGTAACCGTTGCGGTTCACTTCGGGACAGCCACGAAACCCGGTGACCAGTGACAGGGCACGTACTGCGTGTGAAAGCCCAATCTCGCCATATTTCACACTAATCTGGGCCCGATTCACGACGTAGCCAGTGTTGCCAACTCAGATTTTGACAAGTAGCTAAATCAAGTGTAAATTTCTCTCGTCGCGCGATATAGCGCTACCCGTCATTCTCTACTGCACAGAAAGAGACGGGTAATTTATCTCGTGCGAGAAATAGTCGCGTATGACAGTTATGCTAGAGGTGCATATGTCCAATATTTCCCAAATAAAAAAAGCCACTAGATTACGGTACAATATAAATACTCAAAATCAGATGTATAGTCCGTTTTTGCAGTCACTTGACAAAATAAAAAAAGTGACAAAATTATGGTCGTTTGCAGTATTCTTTCTGATTCAGGTAAAGAAAAGTACTAAAGAAAGAAAGAAAGAAAGAAATCATTTATTGTTCGATTGTGCATATACAGAAGCTGTTAAATAAGAACATGGGAGAGTGTCACAATAAACCGGTTAACGGTATACAATAATAATATATGTCAGCGACAGTGATTTTAAAGTCTACAATATACATTTTAATTACTTTACATTTCCAGAAAACAAATAATCCTGTTTCTTACAATAATATAAATATAAATAAGTCCAATTATCACAAAAATCCATATACCTATTATTAACAATATAATCTATATAAATTAACTAATAAAAATTATCTATTTAAATGTCCCTTACAATGTTTGCCATTTTAATAAAATAATCATTTATTGAATAAAAACACTCCTCAAGTAGCATTTTTTTTAATTTTGAGAAGAAAATTCTATTTGGAAGTTCTGTCCATGAAATAGGGATTGCATTATATATTTTTATTGCCATATGGTAGCAATTCTTTTTATTTAATTGTAGACGGCTTTTAGGAATAATCAAAGATTTGTGTGTGACTTTTCGTTTTCCCTTGTTGCATTTCATGTTAAAGAGTTCCAAATTATTTCTTACAAATTTACAAATTTCTAGAATATATAGACTGGGAACAGTCAGGATCCCGAATTTTTTAAAGAATGGTTTACAAGTATCCGACTGTTTTATCCCGCTTAAAGCCCTGATGCACTTTTTCTGCGCTATAAAGATTCTTTGTATGTCTGTGGCATTACCCCATAATACCACTCCGTAGCGCAATGCAGAACAAACATAACTATGATATACTAGTAGACCAGTGCTTTCAGAAGTTATAGATCTTAGTTTCTTTAGAGCGTATACAGATTTGTTTATTTTTGCGGAAACTAAGTCAACTTGTTTTTTCCAATTGAGGTGTTCATCAATAACAATACCTAAAAAATTGGTGAGTGATACCTGTTCTATTTCGTCCACACCCGTGTTCACCTCTAATTTATTTTTTATTTTGTTATTACGGGTTACAAATCTAATAAGTTTAGTTTTGGAAGCATTCATATATAAACCGTTATTTTCCAACCAAGTTGATATCTGTGTCAATGTATTATGGATGTTTTCCTTTAACTCCATATCGTTTTTCCCTCTTATGATGACAGTTGTGTCATCGGCAAACAGAAGACAACGATGGGTAATAAAGTTAGGAAGATCGTTGATATATAGTAAGAATAAGAGAGGTCCCAAAATACTGCCCTGGGGTACCCCACGAGGGTTTACTCGCGGAGTAGAGTCGACGTTTGAAGTGGTATTTTTTATCGTACATGTATGAGTTATTCGCGTTATTTGCCTTCGGTCCGCTAAATAACTCTCTAACCACATGTATGCCGGCCCTCGTATACCATATTTTTCTAGCTTATTTAAGAGGACCAGGTGATTAACAAAATCGAATGCTTTACTTAGATCCAGGAATAGTCCTACCGCCATATCATTATCCTCCAACACATCAGTTATACTCCGAACCAAGTCAAAACCGGCATGAGTGGTTGACTTCCCTCTACGAAAACCATTCTGCTCAGGACACAGGATGCTATTTTTATTTAAAAAATTTAAAATTCGCGAGTACATTACCCTTTCAAACACTTTTGAAATGACGGGTAGAAGTGCGATCGGTCTATAATTACCTGTGTCCGTTCTTTTCCCTTTCTTAAATAACGGTTTAATAATAGAGAATTTTAAGGCCTCTGGGAAATGGCCTTGCTCCAAAGACAAATTTACCACATGAGCTAGAGGCAGAGCTATGTCCTTAGCAACTGCCTTAAGTATTTTTACATTTAATTCATCAATACCTGTGGCGTTAGTGTTCCGCAGGGACTTTATTATTTTGTCAATTTCATAGGGGTCCGTGGGTTCTAGAAAAATGGTTTTATCCTGACCAACTACGGTACAGGTATAAGAACTACTCCTATTTTGGGTAATATTAATGAAAAAATCATTGAAAGCATTGGCAATTTCCCGAGGTTCCGTTAATAGTACATTATTTAGTTCAATAGCACAAATTGCCGACGGTATATTGTTTTGCCCAGTGTTTGCTTTTATTATTTCCCAAGTAGCTTTCCCTTTATTGTCAGCTTTTTGCAAAATATTTTTATAATGATTTTTTTTCGCGGTATTAAAACAATTTCTTAAGTGCCTGGAGTATTTTTTAAACTGTGTCTTGAACTCAGATCTTTTTATATTTTTATAATACCGCAGCCGTAACGAGCATTTAGTTTTGCAACTTTTCCGCAGGCCTTTTGTAACCCATGGTATTCTTTTTTTGTTCTTCGACTTACGAATTTTTATTACCGGAAAACATAACTTAAAAAACAGTGTAATTGTATCATGAAATACTTTAAAAGCATCTTCAGCATTTGTTATTGCCATTACATCGCTAAAACTTAAGCATGCTATGTATTTTTGAAATTTGCTTACATTTTCTTCACAAAAGTCTCTAAGACTAAGACGTCACAATAGTGAAGTGGTGTAGGTACGTCAATAAGACCAGGCTGCACACACACAAACTGAATTCCCCTATAATTTGGGAATTCCCCTCGCATAAACATGTTGCGTGTCTAAAAATATTGCTTATAAATAGATACTTGTTTAAAAGTCACTATAAATCACCCTCAGACCATAGAGATAGATGAGAAATCACCAAATATTTTCAACCCCTAGATCATAAAAATATATCGCTGTACATACAGAAAAAATACTAGTTCTAGTGACAAAATTACCAAGGTTGGCAACACTGCCTAGCTGTTTAGCGCACTTGAGAATAATTAGATCTAAAGTAGGGCATGCAAATTTGATACGGAAGTTTTAGTTGTAACATAGGTTGGTAAGTAAGTCAAAACGTACGCTGTGATATACCTTAGTTAGTTAATTTGAATATAAACGCGCCTTCAATGTATTTTAGGTTAGATTCTTGATAATTTTCAACTAACTTCTAAAAAGAACAGGCACTCAATTCGACTATTCAGGTATTTGCGTCTGGTAATCATCATCTCCATTGGCGTATCTACGGCTTTTGCCTTCGAAATCCAATAAAAAATAAGACTAGTCTGCAGATACACACAGCAAGAACTATAAAAAAAAATATATATTTTCGATAATTGTACCCAATCTATTCAAGGCACTAATTATATAAAAACTGGCTACTTTTCAACAACAAGAAACCGGGTACATGATAAGCAATTGACAAGCTACATGTCATTAGTTCTCGAGTAATCGCGTCTGTCACCCGTCATTATTTTTACTAATGTTAATATTTATTTTATAGTTTTTTAAATTATTCGTTGTGATGTAAACAATATCAATGAAAGTTAAAGTAGATTAAGTTCTGATTTGCGAACGCTGTTCACTGAATACCGTGACTCCTTGATTTACTCTGTAAATTAATAGTTTATGTGTCACTACGGAACCTACCAATATTTCCAATAATGCCAGGTCCCGAACTGTTTTACAGTATAATGCAGGTAATATTCCTTCGTTTCTAAACAGATATCGGACTTTCTCGCACAATAGGCTAATTGACCCATTTTTGAAATATATTTGAAACGGTTAATAATGATGTACTAGCTCTAAAAATTTGAATTGTATTTTTGTGAGAGATAGAAAGCTACATCTTATTAATTGAAAAATACCGAGTAAATAAACCACAAATAAACAGAAGGACTACTCCAATGTTGGAAATGCGACCGTCGGATGGTGCCGTTCCGCTCACTCAAATCTACTTTAACAGGAGATCGAGAGGGTCGGCACTATTCGGAGTCGCGGTCGTCGGAGTAGCCCTTCAGTTCTCTTTTCGGGACCAGTGACGTCATTATCATGACTCATGAGCGAAAATAGCGGACAGCGTTTTAAGCATTTCAAAATACAGAATAAAAACGATATTTTCAAATTCATTTTTTTGGCAATCTTTTACTTTTATGAACTGAAAAATATATACTTAGGTTTCCTATGCTAAATACTTTACGAAATAAAAACTTTAACCATTGATACAAAGATCAAAGCTTAAAGAAAAATTGAAAAAGGATTTACTTGGTGGAAGAGACCGGGAATAGAACCCGGTACCCCTGGGTTACAAGTCGTTAACCACTTCGCTACCCTAACTCCAAGTAACCTGACGAATTTTTCCTTATTCTTTGTGTGTCGATCTTTGCATTGTTTATTTGAAAGGTTTTTACACCTTAGCGACCTCTATGTGAATATGTTAATATCCTTACCGCACCACTTTACAGCAGTGAACGAGCAAGCGAGAGAGGAGTACTGTTATTTTTATAAATATATGAAACATTGTAATATCTCATTTTTTATGTGGGTATACCACAATTTTATTTAAACCATTGATACAAAGATCAAAGCTTAAAGAAAAGTTGAAAAAGGAGTTACTTGGTGGAAGAGACCGGGAATCGAACCCGGTACCTCTGGATTACCAGTCCAGCGCGTTAACCACTCCACTACCCTAACTCCAAGTAACCTGACGAATTTTTCCTTATGCTTTGTGTGTCGATCTTTGCATTGTTTATTTGAAAGGTTTTACACCTTAAACTTACGTTACTCCTTTTTTAAATATTTCTTTAAGCTTTGATCTTTGTATCAATGGTTTAAATTAAATTGTGGCCTACCCGCATTAAAAAAAATGATTTAATTTAACATTGGTCAACTAGCTTATTCGATCCAGTCTCAAATTGAGGTCTAGTAGGCTACTAGACGACGTTATTACAATACTTTATAATATTTATACTATTGTAAAAATTTAAAATGTTATAGAAAATTAGTTTTCTATTATAGAGAGAGGTCATTATTTCAGGATAAATATTAAGAGCGCGATACAGAATTCGCATGGACGCGCGTAGCCGGCCCGGATCTGGTGGTAAAATTTTCTTTGTCCTCATCACTATGAACCTGAACTAATTTAAATACAGGATCTGTACATCCAAAGATGGCTATATGATACTTTTTACCTGACTATACTAAAGAAAAAAAAATGTTGGCAGATGAAGGGCACCTTCTACTATACCTACTAAGGGCTCCCCCACATCTAGCGTCTCCCGAACGTCGACGCCTCACCAACGCCCGCGCGGCGTCGACGCCGCGCTCCCGCAGCGCCGACGCGACGCTGCGGCGCCTCTCAAACGTCGACGTCGCAGTGACGTCCGCGCGGCGTCGGCGCCGCGTTAGCGCCGCGCCTCCTCGACGTCAGTGTCGACTGTCGAGCGTCGGAGCGTCTTGTCGGCGTCCACGCAGACTCTCACGTCACTGTGACGGACAGCACGCAAACCACCGCGTCCAGGGTTGCCAGACGTACGGTAATTATCGTACATGTACGATAATTTGGCCTCCGGTACGATGTACGATACAATGAATACTATCGTACGCAAAAGTACGATAATTTGCAGGTCGTCGAAGGTTGGGTTAAATTCTAGGGTTTTTTAATAACATTCTATGAAAACGCACTCACTGGAGTGACCTTGAATCGAAATAAACGTCCAAATGGTCAGAAATTACTGCCAACCTGATCAGATCGTCAAAATTTTTCACTGTTTGGTCGCCATTAGCAGGGATGCCAATGTCAGTGTTTTATTAATGAAAATTGCAATTAAGTAATTTGTGAACCATTTATTCAAAATGTGGTAAACAATTAACAATCCTCGTGAGCTATTTTTAGGTTGTTCTCACAGCTCGCGTCATGTTGTCTATGCCTTACTCTAGGTGTCTTTTTCTTAATCAACTCGGATACAGGCATAGACCATAGGCGATTATGCCAACACGTTGTCTTTTTTATAAAGGACAAAAATGTTGCATGCAAACACCATAAAGACTAAGAGATTTAGACATCATTGACGAGATTACAACTTGGCAAAAGTATGTAAAAGGTATAATCAACACAAGTTTAGCTATAGCTGTCATGATAACATGCTACCGGACTGTAACTGTAAACATAAAAATATTAACATAATTATTCATCATAAAACTTACCAACAAATATACAGGTCGGGCCATGCCAAGACCATTCCTTAACAAAACATGAAACGCCTGGAGAAATACCCTTAAATCGTTTTGGATTATAAGCAGAAGTTCCTCAAATGTTTTTCTTGGCATTCTGAAATACTCAAAAAAGTGTTTTTCATTTTTTTTCACTCGTTTATACAACACAAAATAGTCACTTTCATGAATTCCAGAACTCTATAGAGGATCTTGCCAATATCGACGAAAATATTTTCTCTTCTTTTTACGTAATTTCCGTTTCAACAGTAACGTTAACAGCAGTGTTTCTTCGTCGGAATCCATGACTTTTATTTGATAATCGAACAATTTAACCCTAACCTTCGACGACCTGCAAATTATCGTACTTTTGCGTATGATAGTACTCATTGTATTGTACATCGTACCGGAGGCCAAATTATCGTACATTTACGATAATTATCGTACGTCTGGCAACCCTGGACGGGGTGGTTTGCGTGCTGTCCGTCGCAGTGACGTGAGAGTCTGCGTGGACGCCGACAAGACGCTCCGACGCTCGACAGTCGACACTGACGTTGAGGAGGCGCGGCGCTAACGCGGCGCCGACGCCGCGCGGACGTCACTGCGACGTCGACGTTCGAGAGGCGCCGCAGCGTCGCGTCGGCGCTGCGGGAGCGCGGCGTCGACGCCGCGCGGGCGTTGGTGAGGCGTCGACGTTCGAGAGACGCTAGATGTGGGGGAGCCCTAATATCTTATGGTCCCTTCCCAGACGGATCTAGAAAGCATAAAGACGACTGACTTCCCCACAATGGCGTACAAGACTCACAGTGGCCACAGTCTTTGTACCAGTGAGAAGATTCGGTACGTGCTTCAGAAGTTCCCTGCACCGAAACCACGAGCGACCAGCTTTGCACCAATTCCTGTGAAGCCTTACGTAATTATGATTTTTCACATCATTTCACATCCTTTTTAAAGTCTGAGATGAAGGGGAAAAACGATGCTAAGATGCCTTTGTATTTCACGAAATGCACTTGTAAATACCAGGTCAGAATAAAAAATAGCTGTCAATTTTACTACAGGCTGATTTCAAACTGCATACTAAAATTTGATGCTGACTGTACTAAATCGAACCAATATCGATACATCGACAATGAAGTTTCGTTTCAAGTTTCTTAATCACAGAATTCGCACACGCCCATGGCGATATACCTAGTACATCTCCCGGCAAACTTTTAGACCATAACCTTGACTGCACAGTAGCCGATTTACGTACAAATGTACATGCGCAGATCCGCCGGCAACTATATATCGGCACTTCGCCAACCTGGGTCGCGTTAAGTTTGTGCGTCGTTTATTGCGACGCCATAGATATCAGGTGCAAACTTGACCGGGTACGTTATATGGTAATGTCACTTAATGCAGCTTGCAATCAACGCGATGTTTACGATTCGAAGCTGCATAAAGTGACATGTGACAGTATACCAGGACATAGGGAACGCGCACGAACTGTAGATAGCACCACTGTCGACGTTAATTATTCAAATTTGTGGCACCAGATGGCCTTCTTTGTGCTCGTTCCCTATACCTGAGACATCATTTGCTTGGCGCATATACATTTTATGTAATTCAATATACAAATAAGTAGGAGACAGCGTGAAATTGGGCTTGTAACCATGGTCAGAATAAGTGACTTTACCAATTCACCTTAGATTGAAATGGGATAAAAAAGAAATCGATAGAATAAAAAGGGCCCTTAAAGTACACTCGAATTAGCACTCTGGTTAAAAACTTGTTTTTTTTATGTCATTGGGGGAAAACGAGCAAACGAATCGCCTGATGGAAAGCGATTTCCGTCGCCCGTAGACACCTGCTACACCAGAGGAGTCACGAGTGTGTTGCCGGCCTTACAGGTGGGAATACGCTCTTTTCTTGAAGGTTTGAAGGTCGTATTGGTCCGGAAATACCGCAAGCGACAATTCATTCCACAATGCAGTCGTGCGAGGCAGGAAATTTCTAGAAAAGCGCACAGTTGTGGACTGCCAACTATCTAAGTGGTGAGGATGAAAGGATTGTCGCGTAGAGCGATGGCGGAACGAAGCGGCAGGAATCAATCCGAACAACTCCTCGGAGCACTCCCCGTTATACAAGCGATAAAAGATGCAGAGAGAGGCTACATCTCTACGTAGCGCCAAGGAGTCAAGCCGATCTGAAGTTCGCTGGCAGCCGACTTCTCCTTTAATAGGTACTGGTAGGAGTTACAAGATTCAATTTGACGTTTACAGGGCAACAGCTGCAGTGGCTGTTTTAGTTCGAACTGTACTCTCTACCATCATTCGATCCCGTCGAACTCTAGCAACACCGTGGAATTGATGGCGGCTAACTCGGAGGACAGCTGCGCATCCGAAATCATGCAAAAGGTAGGTACTCGTATGTGGCCGTTTTCTAAGGATTCATCAATTTATCTAAAGCAAATTAAAATAAGAATTAAGAAAAAAATATATACTCACAAAATGTTTGGCCAATTTTGGGATAAATAGGTATGTATAATATAAATACTCTTATAATAATTTATTTAGAATAAAAAATATTCAGAAATATAATAATATATATAATTATAATTCATATTCATAAACCCAAACCAGAATTGGCCAAAAGTTTGTGAGTATTTCCATATTTTTTTACTTAATTCGTGTTTTGCGATGATTAGTCTGAGCTATGCTGGTCAGTATCAGTACCAACACCAACCCTACTTAAGTAATTCAGTAAAGATTCTAAATGTATTTTAGTGAAACACCTTTTCGTTTCTTTATTTTTTTGTCAGATTCGTGTAATGTTTTATAAAATTATATTAACACCTATTTTATAGAGAGCAATTCAGTTTTTATACGATTACGGTAAAGTAAAATAGGTGTTCTATGTAAGAATGTCAATCCTTCAACAAATGGATGCAAAAGTGATCGATTGACTAATTGGCGGAGTGATAGCATCTGGGGGCAAGCTGTGGTCGTGCCGAGGGGTCGTGCCTGCCTGTCTATCGTGCATCGCCCTGACGCCTCTTCAGATATATACAGTCGGCAATAAATATTGAGAATAGTCCAATCTATCACCCAAAAGCACACTTTACCTGTACTGCACTGTAGAACTAGTGTGAATTCAGAATGTTCGAAATACCGCTGTCAGTAATCATTAATCTGATCTGTGAACTTACTAAAAAAAACAAGTGACTACTCTTGAAAGAAACATTAATCTAATTATTGTATTAAGCGGTTTACACTCACGTGAAATTGTCAGGAATGCGCTCAGAGCGGAACGTCGGTCAAAGTATCAGCAGTGACGAGGTTGCCGCGGCGGTGTACGGGCAGCCGTCCCTGATGAAGGGCTCCATACGAGTTCGAAACATGTCGGGCCGTTCCTGACAATTTCACGTGAGTGTAAACCGCTTAATACAATAATTAAATATGTCTCACGAAAGTTTTAATAAAACATTAATCTATTGACTGTATCTATGGATGGCCTCTTATAAGTGAATTTGGACATTTTCAGTTTCCTATTGAAAGTTTCGATACCTTGTGTAATAATTTGGAAAGGAAAGTGTTTAAACTAGATTAACCTGCACCTCTACCACAACAGTGGCACGCGACTCTTTCTCGCGTGAGATGTACTACCTATCTCTTTTTGTACAGTACTGTGAGAAAGTGACGGTTGCGCGACAAGAGTAGCGAAGCGTAGTTGAGTTTGACGGGCTGCTGATCACACAATCTTTTCTCACTTCGTCTAGGTCGGGTTGGTATACGAAAATTTTACGTAGCCTGTTGTAGTCAAAATGAAACTTCTTCTCAATATGACAATTTCCAAATTCCAATTCATTAAAAGTGAAACAGAACCCTGTAATATTGAACCAGCGTTTGGCGAGAGACCGTGTCAATTTATAAGTTCAGATTGCGTTGGTGTGGACTGTACCTTTGTCTATTTGGTGTCGTCTTTGTTGGAATGTTTTCCTTGTTACCGATGGAATTCGGTGCATGCATTAGGTGACTGGGAAAGATCGGACGGGTTGTTCTGATACTGTTCTATAGAAGGGATTTTCGTTTAGTAGGCAGGTATGATAGCGTAGTATAATTATTATCATTTTAATTATTACCAAAACAAACTTACCTACCAAATGTCCTGTGTAACAAAATTGAGAGTCGTATCAGTTTAAAAATTTTTGCTGATAATTCACTTCGATTTGTAGTAGGTAAGTATTAAAGAATGTAGGACAAAATGGTCTTGGTAGGCTTAAATTCTTAATCTTACTTTGTAGTGTCAAAAAGTTTTATTATACATATCCGCGCCGAACATTTAACTTTTGTGACTTTAATTATTTATATTAAAGTTTGTGCAGATTTATGACACAAAATCTACTTGAATCATGACAAAAGTTTTACTAGTACAGTAAACGGCGATAAAGTTTGCACATCGATCTTTGGAAAGAGACAATCGGCTAATTTCGACTTCGTATAGCGATATCTGTGTCGCACACACAATGACGTTTGTTTTGTCAGTCGTGGTTCAAATGCGAGAGAGTGCAGTCGCATATCCAAGTCAATATATATATAGAGTTGCTAAAACTTACACAAAATTAAATTTGTACTATGGCATCTATAGGGAAAAAAGGTAAGCCGTTACTTTGCCAGTCACGCGAAATTATCTACAATGTTTATAAATATTTTGTAACTGAAGCCGACCAATTTAAAAAACATGAGAATGTTAATGTAAGTACCTAATTACACTTTTTGTCGATCTTTAAACCCACATTTAAGTATCCTAGTAGTATAACATCAGTTGCTAATGCTCAGTCAACCCCTTTTAGGAATGTGGGCCTGAATATATATGTATATTATTTTTCCCCAACAAGAACATTATAGCAATAACTATATATAATTACATCGAGTTTTACAGCTCTATATATTCCACGTGAAATCAAAACAAAACAACAATAAAGTACTTAGTTCTAAATTCAAAGTCTGATGAACGATTAATCTAATAATTGATGTACATGGAAATTAGCATTCGTTTGTATTCGGAAATGCGATGATTGCCGATGTGCATTCTTTATCGCCGTTTACTGTATGATCATTATCTCAAATCTCCATCTATTTAATGATAACACTCGTTGCAACACCAACCGCCTCAAAAGAAAATGTAAACGTAAATATTACTTCGAGATCTTACTGGTTTGTGTTTAAAGTTGATAGTTTATTGGTTATTTCGGAGTTTTTATTGGCAATAGTCGTGGGTGATGGAATCGGGGGTCGTGACGTCGACGCGACCAAAGCACTTCCCAGGGGGCAGAAAACGAGATTTATTCGTGCTTATGTAATATCACATTTTTCATAAAATAGCAAAGTTATTGTACTGTCTGGGAATTTATGTGGCTACTTCCTTCTGATACTTAACATTTCCGTGAATCAGGTTAGTTCTATGATTTTTTCCGTCACTGTATTAGTCTGTGTAGGAAAACCTAATTTTCCGATCTTCAAGTATTGACAAATTGACATTAAAAACCAAATGGAACACACTCATATATGTCATTATAAACGTACTATTTTAGCTCCAACTTGGTCGAACCAAACTTAACGTACGGAAAGCAAAAGCTAGACGATATAATACAGCCCGACACAAAAGAGTAGAAAATAAATGAGGGCGCCACTTCCTTCGCAACTGTCACATTTTTGACGTAAAGTGCTTGAATATGGTAACAATTTTGTATGAAAAATTTTAGTTCCTTTTTCATCCGTTTTCTACTCTTTTGTGTCGGGCTGTAAGCAGACATAAGACGCTTGCTTTATTCTAATGAATACAGATTAAAAACATAACTTTACGCAACATATGCAATACCACAGTCCAGTGACCCCACGGAATCTTGACTTTTGTTCTCTTAAGGCTTCTTATCCGTTTAAAAATGCTGATTGTTTTAGACATTTTTCTCTATGATCAAACATATTTCTTAACATATTATCTAAGTTACTACCTGGAACAGGGCTATTGCAATTTATTGGTACATATTTAAAACCTACAGTATGAATTTTTCATTGATAATTTTTGTTTCAAAAACTACTCGAAAATGACAAAATTCACACGCAAAAAACTTATTTTCGACTGCACGCAATAAAAGCATGAAATAGCTACGTTACTATCTAGAACGCAGGGATAAGTATTATTCATTATCATTCCAAAAACATCAATCTAATATTTCAATTTAATCAAGTAAATACACGTAACCTTTTCGCTCTCGTCAAAATGTCAATTAATGATCAAAAAGGTACGCGTTTCAGTTTTCTTTACTCTACATTAAAGTGATGAGGTTTGAGACCCATGAGAAGTCGTAGAGAAAAACCGGCCAAGTGCGAGTCTGACTCGCGCGCCGTGGGTTACGTACAAATAATTATCCCATCTTAACTGGCCGGGTTAAGTTAAGTTTGCACCTGGTATGTATGGCGCCCGATACAAATGAGGTGCAAAGTTAACGCTACCGATTGTTGTTAAAGCGGAAATACCATCATCTATGAAAATTCCAACTGTCTAACTATCACGGTTCATAAGATATACAGCCTCAGCCTGGTGACAGACGGACAGACAGACGGACAGACAGACGGACGGACAGTGAGTCATAGTAATAGGGTCCCATTTTTTACCCTTTGGGTACGGAACCCTAGAAATGACTAAACTCTAGCGTTTTCAAACCTATAAGGTGCCTTAAACCCATACATAATTGAAATAACATAGATATATGCATACTTAAATCTTTTGTTCGCTATAAGTGCCATAACAATCCTTTATAACGTTTTGATAAGCATTTTACTTGCCGGATGGCCAGCGGAAACTCTGAAGGCTTTATTCGATATCACTTACGCGATAAAAGTTAAAGTAATTGTTTACTTATTTCAAGATAATGTGAGCCTTGTTTGTTTAAAATGAGGTTGCCAACTCGTTAAGCATAATGTTTAATTAAAGTATATTAGGCGTGATAGTAATCTCTCTAGGTTAAGTCCATGTACAGTTGTTTTGGGAAGTGCAGTATGGATTTGGGTTACGTATCGGCGACAATCTAGTTTCAACAGATAATTATCGCGTTTAGTAATGCTAATATGTAACTAAATAAACTTAGTTTTTTTTTTTGGAAAATAGGTGAATAATTTTGACCTAAAAATGCCTATACTTCTCGTCATTAAATAATACTTTTCAAGAGCAACTGCGCATGTTACTAAAAATACCCAAATCACAAGATATATCTGTACTATACTATTATACAATTATAGATTGTTATTGAAAATCATTTTTCTATAGATGGGTCATGCTTTCAGGAAAAGTCTTAATAGCGTGATGCAGGATCGTCATTTGTTTTATATATGTGCGCGCGGTGCCGTGCCAGCCTGACGCCGTCTATTTTCATAATTTCCTTTGTCTTCTCATCACGCCGAAACGGCTGGACGGATTTTAACCAATTTTGGTACAGGGATAGCTGGACATCCAAAGGTGGTTATAGGATACTGTTTACCTGACTAGGGTAAAAAAAACTACGCGTACGAAGTTGCGGGCGCCCTCTAGTCTATAATATTTGTAGTTCCCTCGATTCTGACCTGATGACAACGCAACTAGACTAGAAAAAATACTCATTAAGATAATAATTATATATAGTATATTTGTATAGTAACTATTAAATAGCTGTATTATATATATTCGAAAAAAAAAATCTGCGCTGTACTGTGTGGAAAACATTTTCACGTCAGTGGGTACTTTTACCTTTTCAACAACAAGGCAATTATATGTCTTCAATGTTCTTCAATCATGCCTTCTATCTCACTATTTAAAATTTAAACATTTAGTCATTGCACACTCGCATTACCTTTTCTCAATTTGTTATAATGTTATATTATAACCTAGACTTCTCAGTACTTCTGTATTTTTTGTAATTATTGGATGACTGTTATTGGCCTTCTAATATGTAAACCATTTAATGTAAACATTGTAATTACGGCTGTTGTTATCCTGAATACCAATAAATAAATAAATAAATAAAAAATTGGTCCAGCTGTCTTCGAGTAGGTACGTTACCTAATCGAGGAAAATATAATGTGTAATTCATATTAAAAAAAAAAACAATCAACCAGCGAACTGCACTTTCGATTTGATTAAATGAAAATTAAAGTATATCGAATTAGGTATTTATTTTATAGGGCCCTATTGCCTTATATAAAGAATTAGAATAAGAATCCTGCCATAACTCCGAATAATTGTTTCACAGCTCTAACGTTTCGCCAAATTTTCATTTGGCCGAAAGTATTTTTTTCCTGAAAATTTATAATAATATTTTCAGGGTTTTATAAAGACCACATTAGGTTAGGTTAGATTTACAATTATTGAAATCATGTAACATAAACAGTATTAAAAAAAAATCGGACAAATGAAAATTTGGCGAAACCTTACAGATGTGAAACAGAAATCGGGACTTACGATAGGTAACCTTGCAGGACAGAGATTGGGTGGGAGAGGCCATACAATGGCTACAGCTGGCGGTGGCCAGCACAGCCCTGATACTCTACTACATCATATACTGTTGGATGCAGGTCGTCTATAACACCGTGAGAATCGCTCTCTTCTTTCATAATGCTGACGGGTGAGCCTGCTTTCTGTTGTCTCTGTCTATCACTATGTCACCTATGAACGGCGGAGGATTATTTACAAAAGGTCTTATTTTTGTACGAGTTTCATAGAGAAATAAACCCTTTTGGAAAGTTACTCCTCGACTAATGACTAGGCATTGGACTTTTGATACCACAATAGGTCTAGAGAGCTATGGAGCCGATATTAGGGCCATTTTTTTTAAAGTTGTACACCCCACTTTTTTTTTGAATTTTTGATATTTTGGGTATTTTCTACTCAGAATCACGGGCTCTTTCGATCTGATTAGGAGAAAAAAAAACACAAATCAGTACTTTGTATATTCTTTTGACTTTGTCCTTGAATATAACATTCAAATTGCGAATTAAATATAATGAATTGTATTTTGATGTCAAATATCGTCTCCAAAGCTTTATGAAGTCCTACCGTGCTAATATCTGAATTCTGTGATGCCTAGGTACTAATGAGACGCATTTTTTACAAGGACTATTCCGCCAAATTAATTTATTTATGCCTGTATAATAAATAATATACACGATTATTTTAATCGGTGATCAGGTACCAACTTTTCTAACTCAGTAATTACGTTGATCACGTTGAAGTTATTAAATGAAAAAAACTTTTATTTTTCTATTACCTATATTTTTTCTTTTGAAACCAATTTTGTCTTAAATTTCTCGTCACCCCACTAATCTGTATCTGTGTGCTGACAACCTCATTAATAATTTAATGGCAATGAACTTGTCATTGTCATTGTCATTACATGAACAAATTCGTAGAAAATTTCGTCAAATTTCCCGCCAAAGCGATGGCACTTGACGTAGGTATCGTACTTCAATAATAAAATTTATGTAGGATGACCAGTGGTTATTAGTTTTAATTATGTTAAATAACTTTTAATTAATTAAACAGTGAGGCACTTGAGTGAGACCTCGCCTATTAAGTTTAATTTTGGCTGCATATTAATATTTTTCTACTCCTGATCACCGATTAAGAATCATCGTGTATAAGCATCTACCTTTTTATAAGTGAGTAATATTTTGAAACAAAACATATATTTTTTATGCTTTTGTTTAACCCCTCGTATGCGATGTCGAGATTTTGCTAATCAAGTTGAAACTAACTGGTATTTTCACGTACTTAACGTTGAAATGTCCCGCACGGATCCATGTTTAACCATACGAGGGGTTAAGTTATATCCATATTAATATTACATTACGAAGTCCCGGAAAATTGCACACCCTAATCCGACCACTGCTAGTGACCATATCTCAGTTCCGCATCATAAGAGGAATAAATATATCCATTTTGTTTTTCAGACCAATGAAAATCACACTAGGGGTGGTGGCAGTGACGTCACTGGTCCTGTTATTCAACTTCTTAATGCGCGTGCAAAAATTATATTACAGCGTTCTGCGATAATATTAATAATTTATTAAATTATGATTTGTAATATTGGTACATGCAGTGTTGTGTTAAGTCATTACGTGTTTGTCAATGCAACAATATATAAATATATAATATTTTAAAGATTTATTTTAATATAAAAATTTGCATGAAATGTAAAATCAAGTCAAGTTATACATCTTTCCCTTAAAGTTTTAGATATACATATATAATTTAACAATATGTACCTAAAGCTAAAGTAAAAGCATTACGACAAAAAAATGCATGGAATCAAAATACTTACACTTAGGTAAGAAATTGGATTTGTAAATGTGTCGTTTTTTTTCTTAATTGATTCAAATGTAACTTATCGGCATCGACTCAAATTTTAGTAGGTAGCACATTTGCCTTACTAACGGGGTAGTTAATTAGGAATCTCTCTAATTGCTTCCCAACTACCATTAGCGGTTTCAATAAGTGTAACCGTAACTTACCCGGGATTTCGCTTTAGGAAGTGATTAATGCGTTCGCTTTTGTCCAAAGTCAAGCACTTCGCGGACCAAGAGATCAAGAGACCAACGGACAACATTCAAGAACCGACTGCCGCGCCGCGCGAACGTAGGCAAGGTTTCGCGTTCGATTTTTCCCGCGCAGCGAGCTGAAACTTTTCCGAGCGTGTTCTATATTTGAAATTTTAAAAAGTTTGCTTTGTTTTTTATTTTTTAATTGTGTTCAGTGGCGGTAGATGACAGTTTTATGACAAGTGTGGACCGCTAAGTGTGTGCAAAATGGTGTTAAGTGTGAGGTAAGTGGAGTGTGGAGATAATTTTCGGCGACTTTTATTTTAGTTGCTAAGTACAATCGAGCAATTTCACTATGATATTGTATGTATTTGAATATCCAAATTTCTATTTTAAAATATAACACATAGTATGTATTTTTTGGTGAAAACATTTTTAAAAACTTGAAATTCGTACTAAACTATTTATTAAAATCTAGTTCATGAGTAGTTAAAGAGTAAACTTAACTACTATTGCATGGTAGGTAGGTAGCTATCGGGTGGAATAATCAATGCAACTTGATATAAAAGTTACATAGTTTCTTGTAACAGTATACAATTACAAAAATAACTAGTTATAATAGTAAATATGATGAGGAGGTCATGTTAGATTGCATCAATGCGCGTTACATTCTTACAAATCTTTTTTGACATGGCATAAGTGGGTTTACTTTGGGGTAGTGTCAGATACTTTAGTTTTCCTACACCATACCATAGTTTCCATAGTTTCTGAGCAGGGAAATCCCGAACTTACCCCTATCCTTCCCTTCAATTGAATTCATTCATTAATTTTTTTCGACATCACATACGGCTTTCTGTATTAAGCTTAAAGTTTTCTAAAACAATGAGACAATGCCAACAACACTGCTGCGTTTTTTTTGGATAATCACAGTAATATTATAAAGGCGAAAGTTTATGAGTGTGTTTATGTGTAGGTATGTTTGTTATTTTTTCACGCAAACGGCTGGACTAATTTTCATACATTTTGGTATGAATGTAGCTGACACCCTGGTTTAACACATGCTACTTTTTATCCCGAAAAAATTTAGTGTTCTCGTGGGATTGCGGGTAACATCGCGCAGTGCAGCTAGCAGTATAAATGATAGCAGTAGGTAACTTATATTTGTTTAATTATGCGAGAGATTACTTAATTTTCTAGTGTCCGCTTTTTTCACCATATAAAGTAAAAATAATCCTGAGGGTTATTTTGATAAGAATAATTTGAAAAGATGCGGGCCTACAAGCCCTTTTATAATTGACATCGGACAAGCTAGTCATTGCCCCTAAAAGGTCTTGTTGTTCAATTGTTCTTCTTTAAAAACAAATTGCCATGATGCTTATCTTTGCTACGAACTTATAGGTCGTGAATTAGCTTTCTTACTGCCTAAGGTCCCCCAGTGGTCTATGATAAGTAATGTAAAACCTAATTTTTAACCCCCGTCGAAAAAAAGAAGGGTGTTATGTTTAACTATGTATCTGTGTGTCTGTGGCACCGTAGCTCCCAAACGGATGGACCAATTTGAGTGTGATTTTTTAATCGAAAACTTGTAGGTCGAGTTTCTTAGCTATGTTTGGTGGAAATAGGACCAGTAGTTTCCAAGCTTTAATTGGAACAAGTGACAAGATCTCAGCCAATATTAAAGCTAAGAATTCAAAATTTGGTAGTTATGTTCAGTTTTAGTAGCATTTTCTATATCACTCATTGAATGAGTCTCATTATGACCAGCTACTTTTGTCGGGGCTGTTTCATTGGATATGTCAAATCCGATGGTTTGTAATTTATTTATAATATATACGTATATAAACACATCAATAGCTTAATATATTTATTACGAACTAATACTTGACGCATATATAAGTTTTCTTCTTTCTTCTACTGTGCATTTTTACTGTAAGTGCCAACAAAGAACGAATTCCAGGGTATTTTAATTAGGGTAGATTAATAGATTACTAAACTGCGCCTCACCATGTCACTCCCTCATTCAACGGGAACACAACATTTTATAATTCGGGATAAAACGTAGCCTTTATTAATCCAAGGTGTCCGCTTCCTTATCAAAATTTCATCAAAATTGGTCCAGCCGTTTGAGCGTGAAGACGTTACAAACATACAAACATACTCACAAACTTTCACGTCTATAATATTATTAATATAAAATCCTCTTTAACGAACGGACAGACAGACGGACAACAAGGTGACTATCGATACCTTATTAGTTCACACTCGTACAATTACAATTATTTTGCCAATTGAATTTAAACCACAAAGAGTACTGAGTAGTTGTGTACTGACGTCCTAATTGCAACTACTTTTTCCGAAAAGTTTGTACAATTATGATCTAAGGTATTGGTATAAGGGTTCCATTTTTGCCGATTGAGGTACGAAACTCAAAAAAAATTGATACAATCGAAATGGGGACTTATTTTTGGAAGTCTGTTAAAAATACACCAGTTGCTGAAAGAGGCCACTATATTCAGCATTTCACCATACTAAGGTCTCATTTACATTTCTGGTTCCAATCTCTAATATTTATGACATCATTATGATTAACTGTTATTAATCTGTCCACAATTCTTACCACAGACAATCAATAATGATTAACCACACGAAAAAGAATGTTTGCAAAACTAGTTCCGTGACCCCGCTACGGTTGATCGCTGTAAATAGCATTTCCATTGCCCTCACTTCACTTCCAAATACACCAATTTCTCGACGAGATTGCGCCGAATCCGTTGCGACCTCAAATAAACTCATTTATTGTGCGTAGACAGAGGGTAATAATAACTTTGATGCGGTTTGGCTATGCCTGTCAGTGTCATCGGAAAGGGGACAGCTTAAAAGTGGAGCTAACTATGCTTTGACTATGAATAGTATGCAGCTTTCGTACGTTAAAGGATTTTAAAAGTATTATTGAACTGAACGAGTTAACTATAAAAAACACCGAAATCGTCATAGGCGTGCCTTTAATATTTGAGGATTTCCCTGGATTCCACATAGATCTTGTCATCTTCACTAACATTGTATTGGAACATCTAAGAGATGAACAACTTAGACTACTTGCGATCAAAAAAAGGTTTTCGGTATTGGCTCATAAATGACGGAGTTCGGAGGTAGCACATATACTTGTAAAAAAATACAACGGAGTTGAAGACCTCCTCCTTTTTGAAGTCGGTTAAAAAGAAGAGGCTTCTAGCCTCTTCCCACTCCCAAGTAGTGGGATTTCGGTTATGTTTCGTGTTTCTTTAGAATCATAATGATTCTTAAAATGTGCAAGATAAACGATTTTAGATTCTCGGAAAGGTCGGGTAGACTATTAAGTATATGCATGGAGGAGGAGCGAGGATTTGTCGATGTTTGTCTATAATTTAGGTAGCCATCAATATTTACTGCAGAAGTTAAACTATATTACTATACCCCTCATTCGTGCATCAAATACCCCGGGGTATGTTTATTAAGTGCTCCATCTTACAATTTGCCATCCTCTGTTGTAATGGTGCTTACCTCTTTATGCTCACGTCTAAGGAGTCGTTATTCAGACCAAACTAAAATAAACTACAATAAATGTCAGGGAAGTTAAATAAATGGAATGTGAGAGATATCATCAATTTCTCTCTTGAAGACAGGCCGCCAGCTTCCGGTAAAAATTACAGTATACAGTAAAATGTCATTCGCTTGTCGACAATAATATCTGAAATAATGTCTAATGTTCATCTCAAGTCCTCAACGTATATGAGCCATTGATCACTATCACATTTATCACGTTCCCATAGTAAAAATAATAACCTTGTTATCGACAACCATCGCGTTAACATTATAAAGGAAATGCATAAGGTGCTTTGGGGTAAATTCGACATATTTTTAGGCGAGTGTAGAGTATGTTAGGGTTTGGGCTCGTAAGTCAGAACCTAAGAAGTATTCCTTCCAAGTAACGAGATCTTTACGAAATTGGATATATTCATCAACGCTTTGTGAAAACAGCGTTTCAATACGTTGCTTGAATTTGGAAACAAATTAGGATAAAAAAAAAAAATTTGAATACTATTTCTTAAGGAGTGGGGTAATTTCGAAAGCAAGTGGGGTAATTTCGAAGCTGGTTTTTATGCAATATGAGTTTAAGAATCATATTTCTTTTTAGTTCTAATTTATCCCCGCAAAGATGCAAAAATCGCACTGCTTTTATTTAATCGACTGCAACACACGTGCCCTCACGACTAGCGATGCGGAGTGAACTGAAGCGGGGGAGGAGATAAACATGGCGTTTTGACAAGCGTTGCAAGCGTAGAATTTGTTCCCAGTTTAGTAGAAATGTGTGATTTTCGACTTATCCCCATTTTCGACTTTACCCCAAAGCACCTTAATTGTATAATTATTAAGAAAATATTCAGTGTTGTGGAACTTGAATAAATAGCATGTCACATTGTTATGTTTATGTCAATTGTTTATTTATTGGATGAGTGTAATTTGCTTTAATTACTAAAACATTTTAGTTTGTATGATGTAGAGTAATGGATGAAAATGCATGTTACGATTTTGCCACTTACTTCTACTCATTGAAGTACTTATCGATAGTTTACTCGAGCACTAATAACACGTCGCTCGTGCTAGGAAAATCTCTAGGTGGCGGCTACACAGGTCATGAGAATTGGCTTTTGGAAAACGTGAATATTCGTGTTTGATTCAAGAATCTATCTTGATTTTTATTTGGAAGTTAGGACAATTGTGTTTTGTACAGACGTGAAAGCATACTACAACTTTGGGACATACACCGCTTTTTGCCGTCACACAAACTCACGCGTCTCAAAAAGACATGACTGTATTTTTTCTGATGAGGGAGATACGTTTACTAAACTTAACATACACACAGCTTATAAGTTATACTTACACTTTATATACACACAACTCGTAAGTTACACATCTTAGAAGGTCGTAAGGTCACCTGAGGCAATTGTGCGTACGGGGCAAATGCGTCTTGTGATGATATCATAGAAACGATACATTTTATAATAATAATAATTTTTATTATTTATTTCAGATAATACAATCTGTATTTAATTGTTAGTAAAAAATAGAAGATCTATGTTAGTATTGTAACATTATCCTAGGGAGCAGCCCACGTAGACTTTCGTCCAATGCTCAAACAAGGGGCCTTCTACCCTATCAGCTATGATGGCTACGAGGCTGTTGCGACTGCCACGGACACGGCGCCACGCCATAGCACAGGGATGCGATTCGTTTGCGTATCATGGTTTGGAATGTATCTATATTTGCCTGAACGAACATTTCTCAAGCTTATAATTGGACGTATTTATGCAAAAGGGAACCGACCCAAATTCAACTTTTGTACTTCATGCTATAGTTACAGGGTTCAATGTAAACGGTTTTGATATGTAGACTGGTTCCCTTTTGCATAAATACGTCCAACTACAACCGCTCCCGTTTTCACATTAACAGTCCCAAACTCTGTAGTAAGCGCAGTCGTCAAAAGACGCTTCTGTCCCATAGTCGTAATTACCTCAATTGACCTTGCACGCAAACTCTCCCCAAGGCACATATACGTCGTTTTCACGCTTACGCTAAAGCGTGCTGTTACAGTATAGTGGAGATGAGGTGCGAAGAGCCCGCGATGTCACCCGGCGCGTGGTGTAACGGCGCGCACGCACCGGCGCACAAGGGTCTGGCGTTTAGCGCCATCTATCGCCAAATCGCTCGATCAAAATTATATATTTTTTTCTTTTTTTTTTCTTTCGCAGATACCCAGATAGGTTTCGCAGATAGGTGTTACTTAAATTTAACTAGTGACTCTGTGAGCTATAAACCTCGCGAGTCTATTTCGAATCGCGGGCTGGCGAATGGTTATGGTAACATTGGTAACACGGATAGAAGTTTTAACAAATTGGCATGACGAAAAAATGTTTTTGAGGATATGAATCGATTCTATTTTTTATTGGGATTAAATGTCTATATGGTATTAACTAGACTTAGACTGCTCTAAAAGTCAGAAATGAATGTCAAAGTTCAATATTCCTATGGAGCTAAAACGCATTGATTAGTTGGTTATTATTATTATTATATAGTAGGTATGTTATTTTCCTGTTTTAATTATCATTACTGTTTTTTTTTCTGACATTTTCTAATCTTTATTATGCTCTTTCTGGCATTTTCTAATCTTTATTATGCTCTTTCTGACATTTTCTAAATTAGTTAATAATAATTTGATTTCGTCGCCCCTCTCAACTACTTGCTTACCTATTTCATGGTTGAACGCACTGAACTTTTATGTATAATATGTAGGTATATCACATTTTACTGTGTTCGAAGCAAATAAAAATCTTTGAATCTTTGAATCATAGAGCCTAAAAATGGCCTACACTATTATGTTATGATTACGAGTATGAGTAGGTACCAATATTTGTATGGAGACAATAAGTGATTTGCCATTTACATCGTGAAAAAGTGCGTCTAAGTTCATGGTTGTCGTACAATTATCGTTTTGTTAAATTATGAGGAATATATGGGAAACATTTTTTTTCGTTTTTTCATGGCATAGTATATATTGAGCAAAGTTTATGATGATTAAAGTTGACTTTGAATCCGAAAGTCACTCTAGAGCCTGATTCTTGTATTAACCGAATAACAAACAATGAGGTTCTCAGTTTGACCTGTAAGTATGGTTATCTCGCGTTTGGCTGATCCGATTTTGATGCGGTTTCCAGAAAAGTATTTGTTAGTACACCTTGGAGAAAGTTTTGGTATTTTCACTGACTTAAAAAAGAGGTTCTCAGTTTGACCCGTATATATGTATGTTTGTCCACGATTATAAATTTGTTCAAGAACAACTTGGTTTGGCACCGACTTCAAAAGGTGATTAAAATGTAATTTGTACATGAACGGGTTATTTTTGGTATTTTAGTTTATTATGAAGTCCGTTCTTTAAAAAAAATCTGACTTCAGAACCGCTCCGGTTAGTCCATCACTATTAGTAAGAAAGAACCAAATGTAAATGTTGATGCGCACACGCATTTCGGCCTCGCACCACTTCCTTCGCGGCCTCATTACCGCTTCCTACCGAAACCAGGCCGCGGCAAGGGCGACGTTATGTAACACGTCCATAATCCATAATGGATGACGGAATACGAGTCTATACAGCATCTCTAGCACAACGACTTTTGTCGCGAGAGATACCGTCACCCGTCACTCTCTCACAGTACTGAGAAAGAGACAGGTAAAATATCTCGCGCGAGAAAGAGTCACATGTCACTGCAGTTACGCTTAGAGGTGCAGGTTTGCTCAGACATCTAGACACACGATAGTCAAGTGTATTCGCCAAGTTCGCAAAGCAATACCGATTTGGATTGATCACTCGGTATAAGCGACACAAACTTCATCGTCTGTTTCAGCCCGTAGAGAATGGGAGAAGTGATTGAGGGGGTTTAAAGTGGCCCGAAACCGTTCGTGTAATATTAATCTTATATTCCACGCTCGATGTGCCTTTTTGCTTTGCGAACTTGGCGGACGCACTGCCGTGCCTAGATGTCTGGACAAACCGGAGAATTGGTTTACATCTTCGCGCTGCATTGAGATTTGAAAAGCTGACATTTTATAGCAGGCTATTTTCACCATAGTCGGATAAAAAGTATCCTATGTCCACCTTTGGATGCCAGCCATTCATGTATGATAATTGCTAAATAAGTTTCTGCCAAAACGATACTATTATAGAGTTCCTATGGTCACCTTCCGGCTCCATCATCAGATAAGCCTCATGGTACCATTTATTATTGTATTGTCATCAAAGTTAAGTAAGTACCTATGCAAAATTTCAGCTCAATCGGTTGACGATATCTTCAAATTTGAGTTGCAAGATTCCACCCGAACAAACATACTTACATACATACAATGCAAGTTAAATAAAAGCTTGTAAAATCGGATGGATTTTACAAGCTTTTATTTCAAGTCGTTTCGGCGTGATGAGCCGACATATAATTTTTTACCAACAGATTGTTAACAGCTGGCAACGCGCGCGCTCCTTATCAAAATAAAGAGAAATAATGTTTGTGTTATTTTTTAAAACGTCCGGGTTCCATTCCCGAACTGAGTACAAAGCTTTTTTAAATGTATTAATGCAGTTTTTCTTGTCATTAAAATTGATGACATGGTTCCTAAGAATAGATCTTCGTATCTCTTATAATTTCAGACTTTCCCATATAGACCGATCTAAATGGGCCACCCTGTATAGGTTTCCTTTAATAAATGAAATAACTTTTTCAAATGTTAAACAAATGGAACCACTCATTGTTCATTCGTAGGGATCAACAATGCCGATCCTTTCAGTAGTTTTGGTAACCTGGTACAATATTGTGGTCTTCGGTTGTTGGTATTGCAGCAAGGCAGGTCTACCGCAGATCAAACCTAAAATTGCTGCTCCAAATATTGGTTATACCTGAACTATGACCGCGCGTGACCGCAGTCACAATTAGTCGTAACCGAACGTAACCGATTGTAACCGATTGTGCCCGATTCTATCGTTAGCTCAGTTATAATCATTCGGTTTCGTGATCGGAGCGCTCCGGGCCGTTATCCGTGCATCTAGGGACACGAGATCGTTGCAATTTGATCGCCTTTGGGGATTCGTGTGTTGCGTAACTTGATTTGATATTCTCTTCGGTTTCTGCGATTATTAATCGTTTCACCTTTTGAACGCCACATTAAAAATCGTACAATGCCACGTCGGCCACATACTTACTTTTGCATCATTATGTTTAACTCTTTAGGATAAGCACTATGACGTCATTTGCCACTAGACAGAGCGTACATCCGATTTCAACAGTTTTCTGTCAGTGGAGCCCAATAGGTTAAATAATAACTTTACAAAAAAAATATTACAGTGAAAATCAATGCGCCCGTTAGTTGCGTAGCAGCACATAGCTTTCCCTGATGAAGATATCCAAATTATTAAATACAGTGACATTGAAGAATTTTCATCTTTTATTCGCTCCGTAAATACGGAATTGGATTGTAGCACATTTTGGTCTTATAGTAAATCCAGCAGACCCAAGCTGCAGCTAAGTAATTGGTAGTGCTAATGTTTTTAGGGTTCCGTAGTCAACTAGGAACCCTTATAGTTTCGCCATGTCCGTCTGTCCGTCCGTCCGTCCGTCCGCGGCTTAGCTCCGTGATCATTAGTACTAGAAAGCTGAAATTTGGTATGAGTATGTGTATGTATAACGCCGACAGAACGGTAAAATAAAAATTAAAAAAAAAAATTTTTTTTCGGGTACCTCTCGAACACCTAAAGTGGGGGTGAATTTTTTTTTTCTTTTCAATACTGGTGTGTGGGGTGTCGTTGAATAGGTCTTGTAAAAATAATAGGGGTCTTCTAACATTATTTTTTGATAAAGTCAGCAGTTTTGGAAATATTCGCTCCAAAAACAAAAAAATGTGTCCTCCCCCTCCAACTTTTCAACCACGGGTCAAAAAAAAAATCGGAAAAATTCATGTTAATGAAGCCTTATAAGTACTTTCAATGAAAACTATATTGAACAAAATCGGTCGAGCCGTTTTTGAGTTATCGCCAAATTTCATATTTTTTCTTTAAAAGGTCGTAGAGTTGACTTCCGGAAGGTAATAAGTGATTACAGTTTCTAGGGCGTTTACGACCTTTTTATAGAGCTTAAAATCTTTCTTAACGTAAACCTCGGGCTTAAAAAAGCAGCTTATTGAAAAGGATGAGCAACTACGGAACCCTACACTGAGCGTGGCCCGACATGCTCTTGGCCGGTTTTTTATTGTAGAGATGTGCAATAAATAATATTGTACTCGTATTCTATCACACTATTGATTAACAAATAGGCTACTTTTTATCCTGAAGTAAAGCAGTGTTCCCCTGGCATTGAGCGGGTCAGTCTTTTAAAAACCCCGTTTTTACCTCACGACGGTTTTTTTCAAAAACGGGGTTTTTAAAAGACTGTGCGGGTAACACCGTGGGACCCAGCTAGTACTAATATAAAGTTAAGTCTTATTTCTCACGCGGTTTCTGCGGAGATCAAAAGAGCCTTCTGAAATGTTTTATTCTTTGGTATCAGCCGAAAACCGTAACGGTGCGCTATGTGCGCCCGCGCACGCGTTTACGTGGTTCGCGCGATTACATGTGATGTTGAGCGTCACACCGTTTTACTTACGTTAAACAAATCGTTTGGTTCCGACTGTACAGTTATAATTGCGGTGAGTTTGGAGATTCGTGAGGTAAGGTCAGGTGGGGTTATTACGTCATAGGGGATAAGTGCGTCTCTTGATGTCATAGAAGCGTAATTTTTAGGCTTCCGTACCCAAAGGGTAAAAAACGGGACCCTATTACTCTGCTGTCCGTCCGTCTGTCTATCCGTCCGCAGATACCCTTGAAATGTCGACAAACGTTTCACCGAATGCTTCATTTCGTCGAATTTTCATTTCGTCGACAAATTTTTACGGAAGTCTTAAATTTTTCAGACATTTTGTAAATTATAACCTTTAGATTAGGTTAGGTTTGTGTTATAACATTCAAAAATATTTTATGGTTTCAGAAAAAAAATGCTTTCGATGAAATGAAAATTCGATGAGACGTAATTAATTCGGTGATAAGTATTTAAGAGGGCTCCCATACAACAAACGTGATTGGTTGCGTCAACTTTGCACCTCATTTGTATCCGTCGTCATACATACTGAACTTGATTTAACCCAGCCAGTTAAGATGGAATAAGTATTTGTACGGAACCCTCGTCGCGCGAGTCAGACTCGCACTTGGCCGGTTTTTGAACATCCTTATTTTAATAATATTAAGGGATTGTGCCAGTGGACTGTTTGCCGCGGTGATCGCAAGAAGGTCCTTAAAATGTTGAATAATTGAATCGACATAAAAATTCTATAAATATACTTATCGAACCTATTAAGAGAATTCCATGAGAATCGGTTGAGAAATGCGGTCTCTAAGCGAGAACAGCTGGAAATCCGGATATCCAAGCATCCAAACATCCAGACATACAAAACAATTTCGGTCCAAGCTGAAACGGAAACACTTCGCTCGGTCGGTCAATTATCATCTATAAACAGATAAGTTAAGCAGCGTCTAAAAAACTGCGGCACTCGAAGATGGCTGGAGAGCCCGATACGAGAGCGACAGCCGCGGCCGCGTAATTGACAAATAAATTTAATGTTGTATTGCGCCTATCGATAAAGGGGGAAGAGCTGCACGCTGGTGTCTCAGGTCGCGCTTGTGAGAAAGAGAAGCAAACCATACTTCATCATCTGCAACCACACCATCGCACAGAGTCTTCCTCCAAAGGTCACGATCTTCAGACATAACCTCCCAGTGTTGGGTGTAAATTTTGAATTATACGAGAAACGAAAACACGATTGAAACGATTTTTTGCGTTGGAAACTTACACTCGAGGCTCTAATATCTGTACACCTCTACGAGGCACTTATGACACGTCTACTTATCTTTGATGAACGGCGTGTTAACCGACGCTAGCCGCTTGTTCTGTCTTGTCCCGCATATCATTATGGCTAACACTTTCCGGCCAATACACGATTCATAACTTCTATTGTCTCTGATGATTACGTACATGTGAAGGCGACTTGTGATGATTGCCAGTGGGCTTTTCGTATCTTATATTATTTTATTTATGCAAAGGTTTACTTTGCCGGAGTAGTGCTCTAATCACTGAGTTATCGAACCTCCTATTTCCTCAATTCTTTCTCACTTTTCTACCGGATCCTCACCTGGATTGCAGTGGATTGAATAAAAATGACGCCTTTAGAACTAACCTACTATCAATATACTAAATGTGGTAAGTATTTCTACAAGAAACTAAACTAACATGATTATACTTTGTTTGAAAGACAGGCGATATCAACTCCTCCTTGTGAATTAACCCTATGGCTATGGCTTCATATTTCGCAAATCTGTTGTATGAGGACTCTTTCTAGGCGTACCTACTTATTCTAAGAGTATATGGCATTATGTCGGATTTTATATTATGTACTTCAGGTATATACATTATTGTTGTCTTATTCCGTTTGCAATCGACAAGCCCCAACGTCTCTGATCCGTGTCAAGCAGGTGGGCATCGAGTTCGGCAAACTGCCCGCCTATAATTGAGACAAACCACTTCTGAAGCAAACCAATGATTCGCTGTGACGATTTTAGTAATCAATTTCTCGAATAAAGGATACTCAGGTACGAGGCAACGCTTCGGCGGACAAAGGTCGCTGACCTAACGAATCAACAAGACACAATTTGAATTTGGAATTTAATTTTTTAATTATTGTAGATAATGCAAATAACTGTTGTGTTTTCTTGCAATTGTTTTAACTCGCAACTCGCAACGTCTGAATTCAATTGTTTGTGAATTCTATTGTTTTCTGAGCGATCTTTAGCTAGTAAAAGTAGGCACGTAACTTTACATAATTGAATGATGACTCAATGGAAATAAGCGTTCTCATATTTGTACTACAATATTAATTAATCTAACTCATCACTACCTGCCAATTGTTACGGTGAACAAACTTTTTAATAATTTCGTGTATGTTAACATTATTTTAGCTCAGTACTAACCTATACTACGATTTCCAATTCAAGACCAAAAAAACTACGACAGATACGTCACTGTCAAAATTGACAACATTTAAATGACATTTGAGTTTGATTCTTGGCTTGCACCAAATGCACAATGTTACAAGTACAATACCAGATTTTGTACCAAAAATCTCCGATGTTTAAGTTTTTATTATCTCCTCTCGTAATTATGCAATAATAAATATATCTGGTTATTTTGTTAAAACATAGAGTTAAAGTTACCAATAAATAAATTATCTTAGCGTGTTTAAAAAAGAAAAAGGAATTTACTATTGTAAACATATTTTATTGTAGTGGCAACCTTGTGGTAGTTTTTTTGTTCTTGAATTAGAAATCGTAGTTTAGTAAAAATCCTTCATCAAAGCTATCTATAACCTAAATAAATAACCAATTACTATATCCGATCTAATACAAAAGATAATGGAGGGGAAAATTGAAGGAAGGAGAGGAAGAGGAAGGCCGAGGATTAGCTATTTGGACCAGATCAAGAAAAAGGCAGACAAGAGAAAGGTCGTATCGGGAAGTCAAAGAACTGGCGTTAAGTAGAACGGACTGGAGAGAACTGCACCGACAAGAGTGAAACTCTTAAATAATAATATACAGAAAGTTAAAAAAAATAGTTTCCGAATAACGTTGAATCATTATCCGTAGAAACGATCCACTATAAGTATTTAATAAAATAATTCAATATTGGCTTGCTTTACAAGATGTTCGCTGGTAATCTGACCATGACTTAGCACCCCTTACCATGAGTAACGTGACCGTACTAGCTAGCGACAGCGTAAACGATTCGTACGGAGAATAACACAGCGCCCCTGGCGGTTCCTTTGTAGAACTACGATAGACATGTTGACTATTTTTTTTTGAGGATGTCAATCGATTATATTTTTTATTGTGATCAAATGTCTATATGGGACTGACTACACTTAAACTGCTCTAAAAGTCAGAAATGACCGTCAAAGTTCAACATTTCTACGTAGCGCTAAAAACGCTCCATACAAAACGCGTCAGGCTAGTGACGTCACAGGCCGGTATAGGTACCAATAATTGTATGGAAAAATTAAAAAAATTGGCATTTTCACCGTGAAAAAGTGCGTTTAAGTTCATAGTTGTCATACAATTATTGTTTCGTAAAATTATGAGGATTCTGAAAACATTTTCAAAATTAATTTTGGATTAAAAAAAAATCATAAAATTTTCGTACCTTTGAAGTCACATATTTCCAAAAAAGATATATGTTTCTGGATTTTTTTTCTTTGTTTCGTGATATATTTAGCTAATTTTATTCATATAACTACAGTACGCTGTAGAATTCAACATCAGTCAAATAGCCTATTCTCCATACAAATCGTTTACCCAGTCGCTAGCGAGTACTGTCGCTGTAAACTCATGGTAAGGGTATAGCAATGACGCGACAGTTCTGATTTGTGCCGAAAACCATGAACTGAGGAGTAAAGAGGACTGCCAAGACAATGTTTAGGGCTGCCGACGAACTTCTTGGGCATATGATTGCGCAGTAGCCGATTTACGTACATAAGCAAAATTTTCCTCGGAAGTTAGTCAGTTTCGTTTATTAGAAATCTTGAAAATGTCAACCTACAGATTGGAGGTTGTGTTATAAACTACCAAAATATTTTATGGTTTCAGAAAAAAGAAACTTTCTGTGAGATGAAAATTCGATGATAGATTTTGTCTATAAAACAAGGGTTAAGGGTTATTAGTCTTTGGTAGTGTACAGTCAACCAATTTGATTTCTAGGCCACTATAGAACCTTATCACAATGACAATGATGAGATTTCAAGCGGCTTTCATATTGAAGTTCACTGCGACAAGGTACGAAATGGCCTAGGAATCAAATTGGTTGACTGTACCTCCAATAAAATGACCATACCGAATGTTCAAGGCCAAATACACGAATGTAGTAAATGCAAAACAGATTTAATTGTCGTAACGGACGCTGTTCGAGGTTCGTGTGAAGAATGTACCCTTCGTCATGCTGATCAGAGATAACTTCGTTTCCGCGTTTACAATTTTTAACCGACTTGAAAATAGGAAGTTCAAACTGTATGTTGAAGAGTCTCCATTTCAGGTTGGCCTAAATTCTTTCGTATGTCGGGATCTTCGGATGTTCGGATTTACAGCTGTTGTCGCCTATAGGCCGCATTTATCAACCGATTCTCATGAAATTTCGTAAGTAGATTTGTTAATTATTTTTTAACGATTCAGATTTTAGTTTTTTTTTTAAATGTATATATGGGGGGTTGAAAACCTAAAAAAATACAAACTTCAACCATTTCGAATCAAACTCGCGCGGTCTACAGAACCACTAGTAGGTATATTTATATATCGCTGTGTTCATTACTTTTATTACTGTAACTAGATGGTGCCCATGAAATTCGTCTGCGCAGAAGAATAAGTCACATAACCCTCTTTTTTGCTTCTCTGTAGTCGGGCACAAAGTATTCTATGTTATTTTGGCGATGCCCTAACATGACCCAATCTACCCGTATACCAAAAATCGTTGTAGTCCGTGCAGTCATTTAGGTGTGATGAAACGACAAATACAAACTTACAAATAAACATTTCACATATTTTTGGAAAATATTTTCTATGTACAGTCAGCCAAGAAAGTGGTGTACCACTTTTGGACCTTAATACTCATGAAATAGAGTAGAAAAGTAGTACAAAAGTAGACGAGTTTTTATCTGACTGTACTTACATTTTGTTTGTCGGAACTTCCAGGGCCTAAACAGATGAACTGCATATTAGAATTGCACGGAAACTGCTCGCTAACTGCACGCCGACTACTCTTTATACAAATTGCAGCCCGCGTGTTACAAAGCAGCAATGGCACGTGGAGTAACGATCACATCAGTATAGGTAATTGTGGTGGACATTGATTCCATCTCTGCTCTGTTATTACCTCGATGTTGATCTGCGATTACTCAGAAGCTCCGATATTGAGCAAATCGCCCGATTACTTTCCTAGGATTGTAGTTTACTCAAACGTAACTGTATTGAACAAACAGGAATTGTTCCCTGCAAACTTTATTTTTCGAAACAAGTACGTAGTTACGAACTAAGCGAATATAAACGATAGGTCTTTAGACTTAAGGTTTATTACTTAAGTACTTACACTTACACATATTGATACCTATGTGCAAGGGTGCAGGGTGCAAGAAGAGAATTATTAATTAATTTTAGTTTTTTTTAAAATGTAGTGTTTGTTTCTTTTTTTAAATAATATAATTTAAGGATTTAAGGCAGTTTCTCTCCAGGACCCATCATTTTTCCACACTGTGAACTCTATGTCTATACTATGGTAGGTCTGTAATAATAGCAACGATTTCAGAGATGTGTTTAAAATGAGGAAGTAATGTTCAGTAAAGTCAGCAAAAAATTATAAGTAATTTAGAACAACTATTTCTTTATTTTCAGATGGCTTGTGCTTTGCAGTACTCTTCTAGTCATTGGGGTAAGTTTTTTGATTGTTTAATATTAAAACGTACAACGTTACGTATTTCTACTAATCATCACACAATGGACATCGATACTGGTCCATTGATTGACACCTTAAATCTAAATTCTATGAGAACAGAGTTGACAAAAACAATAGCAATTTTTGAAATAAAAGTATCAAAATATTTTAATACGTTTACCTTATAGTATCTATTTATTTATTTATTTATTTAAACTTTATTGCACAGAACAAAAGTCAATACAAATGGCGGACTTAATGCCAAATGGCATTCTCTACCAGTCAACCATAGGGCCAAACAGAGCCATCTCTATCTATGCCAATAATGTCTATTTAAAAATAACATATGTCTTTTCTCCTCACAGCAAACACACTCTGCGGTACCCCACGACGACTCATCAGAGTCCTCAACAGAGATCTCAGTGGTGTCTGTCAGCTCGTCCAGCTCTACGGAACTACACGAAGGCTCCGGAGACGATCCACCCGAGGAGCCCTCAGTCACAACTGTCACTAAGGTACCTACACGATTCTCCACTTGCGTAATCTCTAGCTTATCTCAGTCAGTCACCATCAGTCTCCCTTGTAGCCCTGAGGGATTACATGAGGGCCCCAGTCAGTTCTATCTCGAAGGTATGGCTATCGGAGTCTCCACGTGGATCTCAGTAGTGTGTGTCAGTTTGTCGAGCTTCATCGAGCTGTATAAACGATCCAGTGCCCTCAGTCACTATGTAGGTATTCTTTGATTGATCTCAGTCAGTTTGTGTAGTTTTTTTACATCAAAAAGGTCAGAGACGGCTACCTGAGCAGCCCCCTCCTCTAGTCGATACAATCTCCAAGAGCTTCCACGCTGATCTTAATGCTGAGTCCAGAGTTGACTTATAGTTGAGCTGAGCAGCCTTCTTTCACTAGTAAGCAAGGTGTCACTTTCCATATTTTCAACATTGTTATCGTTTTGTAATCAATGGAACCCTTTAACAATTCTGGGGCGTTTGAACACGACATGCAAAAATTGTTGGTAATAATAACTAATGACATATATTCGCCAACATCTTAACTGCTATCTTTGGTCCACTTGGTAGTTGTCCCGGAAGACTGAAGCCAAGTCGAATTTAATCCCTGGTTTAATCTTTATGTTTTCGTTTGTTTTAGAATGAGACAAGAGAAGCCCTCAAGACGGACGGCAGTGAGCAAGACCCGGTAAGCACCTGATTTGTAGTTTAAACTTGTTAGCAAACATGATAATTATTGTGCACGTTGTGTCAAGCTCTACTGTTATTTGTCACTCGTCTGTGTCGAGACCACTACAGTTACAATCAGTGGCGTGGCTCCAAAGTTCTTGAATCTTTTCTCCCATGAATTCCTTCAAGCCTCTTTTCTTGTGAAGTGAAATGCCAGTCCTAAAGGTGCATATTGGATAATAAATTAGCGATATATAGGTATCCGCCAGAAAAGAACGTGATCAAAATCAAGCCTACAAGAAACGCTTGGAGAAATTTACAGACGCGGACCATATTATAGGTGTATAAAAATATACAATAAATTACCAATGGATATTAAAAAAGAAGAAAAATACCATATATTCCGCAACAAACTAAAAACTCGGTGCAACAATTCATGTCAGACGATTCGATTCACATATAGTGCATAACTCACAGACACAACACACACACACACACACACACACACACACACACACACACACACTACTCTGAACACAATCCGGTTTATGATTATTATTTCATATTGTGTGAGATGACTTGTTTAAATTATGTTATAGTTCTTTGTTTGTATATGACTGTATTTAATTTGACAAATAAGTTTCGTGAGCACATAGTTAATTTTCTTGACTAAGTAATGTTGATAATGTTATCTGACGCAGTGATTATTTTAAAATAAATGTATTCTTTAGAAATTGCTACACCCTATCAGGGTAACCATGTACACTAACATCTTTTAACACCTTGTAATTATAACCATGGTATTGCAATAAATAAATGAAATGAAATAAATAAATGAAATGAAATAAATGCCAATTTACGTGTACCTAGCTCGTATTTAATTAAGATAACAATATACACATTAGTTCCTTCCATTGTTAAACCTAACTGTTCTAGGCATATTAATGTCTCTTAGACGCTAGTATTTTATACGATACGAGTATGAAATACTCGAGATTAAATTCTTCCTGCAGTCTAAGCCACGAATGCTAAACAATGAGTTCGCTGTGGGCTATGCCCTCTTTCATAGTGTTTAATGGTCCCACAAATCTCTCGCATTGTTATGTAGCTCAATGTCAAACATGGATTACAACATTAGAACCATCTCTGTACCACGAATCCTAACGAATCAGTTAATGAATTACTATTGAGAACAATCAAAATAACGCTCTTGGGTGTTTTGCGGGGCAGTGTAGATTTAAGCAATTTGTTTGTATTGATATGGACCAATATTTTTAAATTGGTGCCAGTGTCTAAATTTGCGTTGCATTTACCAATATTACGTAAACAATGTCACCTTAGCTAGATTTCGTATCGCGCTATTGAAGTAACTAGACAGTTAGAGATCACCTGTTTTCGAAGCTGTTTCCAAATATCCAAAAGATTTACAGTTGAAGTATTTAAGCAACAAGAAAAAAAACTTAAAAAATGCTCGACGGCCTCACTCTCACTTAATCGCAAAAAAGTTTTAACTAAAGCAGATCAATTCGAGGGCGCCAGATGAAGCGAAGAAAAAATGCTTAAAATGTGCTCAGTCATCAGTAAATACCTCTCCAGGGAATGGGTGAAAGGCCTTTCATTAACGTCAATTTGAGCCATTTGTCCAACGCTCGCAGAACAATCGATAAGCTATTTGGCGATTGGTGACGACCAGTTTAAACCAAAGACAAATTAGGCACAGCTTTTACCTATTTCTATAGCGCCGATTATTAATTTTACGATCGTTTTTTTCAGCGCCCCGAATAGTCCGGTTAATACGATGCGCTCCTGTTTTTTGTTCTTTTTGCTTTAGAAAGTGAGTTTGAAAAATGATTAAATGGCTCTATTGTTAAGTGATGCCTAGGTAGTAATCTGAGGATAAGTGAGACGGGCTGTGGAAATAGTGTCAGCTGATTAAACCTTTTAATAAGTAAAAGAACTAAGAACAGCCGGATGGAACAAAACACTAACGATTATCTACCCCCTAATAGAAGACTGTGTTCTCACATTCAATAAAACTACAATTTAACTAATCAGATTTAATAATGCAATGAATATGTAGAACAATAACAACAGTTTGCTCTCACAGGTTACTTTAAAGCAATTAAAAATTGCAGATACCTTTAGACAGTAGATTCCCCGTTGCGATAGGCCCTCCGTAACGATATTGTGCCCGCCTATATTGGCTTTCTTGCACAAGGGCCCATACACCTGGTTGAGAAACCGTGCCCTGGACGACTCATGCGTGAAGTTTTTGTAGAATCCAGTGTGTTTAAGAAACGAATCATAATTATAGGTAGCGTGGGTTTGAATGAGTTTAATGGTAATGGAGATCTGCTAAATCGCCTAAATTGAGATGCTCTGTGTGCAATCGTCAAACAATGATGATTTAGGCTGCGTTTCCACCAGTGCGAGGATGCGTAGCGAGAGCGAGGGATGTGTTTTTGTTAACCAATAGAACACGCTGAGCGAGGATAAGAAAATGAAGTAATTCAATTGGTTAACAAAACAAAAACACATTTCTTGCTACGCATCTTCGCACAACTCTGGTGGAAACGCAGCCAAATACACCCGACAGTAGAATGTTATTTTCGAACAAACTAAACTTCGGAACTTTTGGGTGTTCAGGGTTTTGTTTTCTTAAATGAAACATTACTTAAATCCAAAAGGAATTCACCTCAATTTATGTGTGTCAGATAGTACGGTTCACGACGACGATGTAAGTCACATAACAGCCTCCTCACGCCGCTGACGGGTCAGATGCTATCAACACATACTCTACTACTACTAAATAGACATTGACAATGAACCTACGTTTCGCAAGCGCTATGTTATTCGATCTTGTATTGTCTGTCTGTCCGTCTAAATTGCTAATTGTATGGGAAATGTGTAGCATCTAGATTATTCATTTACATACACTATATTTACATTATCTCGCATACGGTATTCCATCTGATGCATCTTGGTCCTGTGTCATACTTATCTTTGATCTTATTAAATGCTGCTATGAGACTCGGAGCATAAGATCCCTTTCGGAAAGTATGTAGGTACTTACCTAGTTTATACTCTGATAGCTGCACTAAATGCATACAATATAAATGTACGAAGGGCAGTCTATATCTGGCATTCAAAATCAGTTTTTTTTTTAGATATTATGTGTTTTTGTATGGTTTTTTTACTTTGATAATTAGAATTTACTTCATTATAAACGATGATATAAAAACATGAAACTAGGAATGGTTGTTTGTTGCAATATAGTACAGTATGCTGAGCGTCTAAATATTTTAACCATTTTTAGGGCAAAAACGTAACCATTGCAAGCATTGAAATTTTACGAGCATTTGTGCTGCATGTGTCCGTAAGGGAATCAATACCTAGGTATATGTTATTCCCGTTGATCGAAAATCGAGGAATTTTAATAGATAAGCAACAACATGTAGCACAATTAAAAAAAGTCCTAAATCGTAAACCTGAAGTTACATTACAATATATTTTTAGTGATTACTAACTTATTAACACTTAGTAAACTAACCTTGACCGTCTTAATGTAAATGGCAAAGTTAGCTTGTCCAGAGGGACACTCACTGAATATAGATTGTTTTTCTTTTCGTTAGAGTTTCAGTTAATCTTTCAGTGCTTAAATTTGTACGGAACTCTCGGTGCGTGAGGCTTTTATTTTGTATCTGTTTTAAGCACCCGATACTTGGATACCCGTTTATTGACTTCATTGGACCGATCTTGATAGTAATTGGTAATACACTGTTGACCATATTCGGTTATAAAATCACCAAATACGACGTTATTTTTGCATTTGCAGGTATTCGGTTGCAATTTAACGTTTTATTTGAATCGTAATTTGACCCATTTTTTTTTTGCTTACTTAAATCGATTTTCGGACGTATTAGGTAGTTACACACACATCATTAAAACAACAGATACAGATATGCTACCATAAATAGTTTTGTCAATTTTGTCTTATTTATACAAAATTGCAATCAAAGGCCAGATAAGGTCTTACTGTATTGACTCAAATACACTTACTTGGTAAATAATATTTAGTTCACATATCTTGGTAAGTAAAGCAAAAGCACTATTTTCCCCACGAAAGTGCAAGCTATTATTTCCATTCGTGATTGCATTAAGTAATTGAGGACTTTCGGAACTGTGTTAGCAGTTCGATGTCCATTATCTTCTTATTTCCATTTGCTAAACGACGAACGGTAATATGCAGCGGAGCGGACAGCCGACGTCTTTTTGGAACCAATTTGACGGAGTGGAGCGACAATGCGTTTGTAATAGGTCGTATACTTACCTAGTGCAGAAAATGCAGCTTTCCCATTTGCTAGTTTATGGTATTTCAGGTCAAGTTATTCAAGCACATGTCACTTATGTGAATTTCAAACATGAATGGATGACATTGGTTTTGTAGCGACCTATATTTTTACTGAGTTATCAGAGGGGAGGGGACAGCTTTTTACTGAAAATGTTATATAAATTATTCTCGGTCATATGGAAAATATCGAAAAACTGAATAGACAAAATAGTTTTAAACAGGTACTTAACGAACCTACTCACAGAAAAACATGGTAATCGGTTGATAAATGATATTTGTATGCGAGAAAAGCCGAACGTCCGGACATGCGAAAGAATTATTGACCAAGCTGAAACGGCGACACTTGACTTTCTCCGCTCGTTCGGTAAACAATAAATGCTATCAGCATCACAATAATGTAGTATCCAAAGTGATCTTACAGGCATATTATTTCTATAATCTTTGTTTATTATAGAATTTAAATCTGTTACGGTAATTTTGCACTTGACCTTGTAGATTATTTAATGCTGACTGTACGAGTACTTCGACCGGTTAAAAAACACATTACACATTAAAGGCATTTCCCTAAATAACTCCATCAAAACAAAACGCTGCCATAATGTTCACAGCATCGAAACCACTGGTAGGTTAATGATACTGTAGTGCCACTGTGCCACTACCGCCAGTGGCCCAGTTGGCATAATGCGTGCGCCTGCGCCGTGCGAACCGCGCTGGCACACTTAGTGCCATTTAGGACTTTTTGTGCACTTTAAGGGTCGTGACTATAAAGCATCAGCGGTGTAAAGGAATTGTAGACAACAGTTTTGGATTGGTTGTTTCGAATTGCAGTCGTTTTGATTGTCGATTGTTTTTTATTTTTCGAATTTGGAGTGATTAAAGATAGAATGACTCTGTAACCAACGACTGGTTTGACCGTTGGTCATCGAATTTCAGTCGAAATTATCGTCGATTGTTTTTTTTTTATTTCTAGTATTTGGAGAATTGGGTCAATGTGATTTGGTTTTGAGTGTATCACGACAAGGATGAGTAATTTAAATGGACTGTTTTGTTGTTTATTTGGATTGCAGTCGAATTGATCTTCGATAGCTTTTTTTCGAAATTGGAGTCCAACATTTGTGCAATCCATTCGATCGTGAACACAAATAGGTAATGATGGTATGCGAACGAGTGGACATGAGCGGTAGTTTTCTAAATACGAGTCAAAAAATAAAAGAAAATATACGTTTTTCAAAACATTAAAAATGAAGTCGTGCGGTGTGTATTTATTTATTGGGATTACCACAGTCGGGCAGAGCCACGTCACATCACCAAAAACAAAATCAAAATGTGACCTAGTTTAGCAGGCAACTTATGTTTTTAATGTTTGTATTTGATAGGTACCTATAGGTATGTTAGTTTTAAGTTATCTATCTACGGGCCACAGTTGCCTGTGCCTGAAATTTCTTCATTCATTTTTAGAGTTCCGTACCCAAAGGGTAAAAAAATGGACCCTATTAGGTACTAAGACTTCCGCTGTCCGTCCGTCTGTCTGTACATCAGTCACCAAGCTGTAGCTCATGAACCAGTCATGACAGTTGAAACTTTCACAGATGATGCCGCTATAACAACAAATACTAAAAAACGAAGTAAAATTATTTAAGGAGGCTCTTTGCGTTGTCGCGTTAACTTTGCACCACATTTGTATCCGGCACCATACACACCAGGTGCAATCTTAACTTAACCCGACCAGTTAAAATGGGATAAGTATTTGTACGGAACCCTCGGTGCGCGCAGACTAGCATTTAACCGGTTTTCATTCATTTCATTAATTCATCAATAGCTCTACGCTGCCTAACGCGCACTAAGTTTATAATAGGCGGAGGTTCGACAGTCAAAAGTCGTCTGCGGAAGCTGGCACTTAGCCGTCATATCTCAGGGCTATCGTTTCGCAAGCGTTCGCATCCGCGGCTGCATTTTGTTTGCCGCCTAATCTTGATAACATGTCATAATTAGTGTTCGTTACGGGGCTGGCGAGGTTGCGGGATTAGTACAAGGAGATTTACTGTACTGCTATGCAAATCCAGGGTTCCAAAGTGTAGGGCGTGAAAGGGACTGATAATTTTCAAAGGGCGCGCGTGACGCGGACGATAAATAGGGTAGATAAATGATATTTTTATCTGATGATTTTGTATTTTCTTTTCACCATGCTATTTACTGGCTATTGATTTTCATGCTATTTCAAGCTATTTTCTTAGCTGAAGGGTTCTCTGTCATTAAAACTGAACAAAAAAAAAATGGTCGAATGTTGACACTGGTCAAATCAACCGTGAAATTTTGATATTGGCAAGTGTCGACCATAGGCCAGTATTTTTTATTGGGTTTTAAAGAGCCGTTCAGCCAAGAATTAGCAATCTGTCATGTCGAAAACTTAAAAAATATATATATGGAGACTATGTTAAGGAAAAATTAAAGCTATAGTTTGTAGATCCGTATAGCAAAGAAAATCGAACAAAAAGTATTTGTTTGTCGTTAAAAAACTATAATTGGTTAAGCCGGAGCACCATAATCTCATCTGAGACACCCATTCGCTTGTCTCGTGCCAATACAGACTGAAATCATTTGACATTGTTTCAACAGGTGGTGTTTCTATCAGAGAAGAACAGCTACATACCGGTGAGCATCAAGCCTCGGTCTCCACCAGTGGATGCGGCGTGGCGGGAACCGCCAGCGTGGGAGCGAGAATACCGCCGCCACCGGACCAATGGAAGCCGAGTGCAATGTAAGTTAAGCAATAAAAGAAAACGTAAAAAGAAACATTCCGAAAGAAGTAAAGTATTTTCAAAAAGATGAATCAACAATCAGGCCAAGATTGCAGGAAACCGATAGACTTATACAGATTTTTGATGTTGTCGTTGGCCACCATATACATAAAGATTTTGCTAGCACGAACGACGTGTTGTTAGTGATGGACAAAATAAAAATATCGACAATGTTGTTATCGATAAGCACCTCCTGGTACCTCTAATTTTTCCTACCAATAGTAGGAAAAATTACAGTCCTACTATTGGTAGACGCCGCAAACACACCCATTTCGCATTAATCGTTGAATCGCTTTTCAAAACGGCCCTGTTTTTTTGATTATAAAATCCGACTGCGACATGGGCATAAAGTCAGAGCAAATGATGACGATGATGGATGTAATGACTTGAGCGTGACTTGACCCCCTCGATGGCTGAAATAAAAATAGCTTTCTAGATAGCCTGTTCCGTATCTGCACTGCAATCATTGGTTTTACACATTTTCTAACCAAAAAGTAAACAAAACGTGTAAGATAACCTTAGATCCACAATTCCACACCTCGACCTTACCTAACAATATTATCACTATTATGTTAAATTCATACATTCTTAAGATTACCTTTGATAGCTACAACCGCTACTGTACGCGGTATGAATGTTCATTCAAGCTGCTGTGAATCATTTAGCAACACCAACTTGTCTCCTGAATCAATAATAGCCTTTATTCTTATACTGTAAGAGACTTGAACACGGCAATGAGTAAAGATCTGTTATTGTTTTACAAACTAAACTCAGGTATGAGTCAGATAAAAATATGCTTTTTTTTATACGCAATGAGGACTGTCAGTTTGTCACAGCTAAGTTGGTAGTGTGTCGAGATGTTATCGAAGTTCGCGCGTGGCGTCGACGCTTGCGCAAGCCTTTGTTGTTTTTATACCGCTTTATTGAGCCATTCATTGTAGGGGTTAGACTTTTATAGCGTACAGTAATTAACGGACGCTAGTGTGAAGAAATCACACATGCTTTGAATAAAAATGCACAAGCTTCGCAATAGTGCGCGAAAAAAACTCTCAACATGTATTCTAATATTAATAATAGTGTATGTTACGTCGCATTTCTACATTATTTATATTAGGGTATCCTCCTCCTCCCTTCATGATCCTCATTGGTGAGGGTGGTTAATTCTCCGGTTGCTGAAGTATTTTTTGGGTCTATATTGACACCTAAATGGAATGATTTTTCATTGAATGTTTCATCACGCATTTTTCTAAATTATTTGATATTGTTATAAAACCAACCTACCTAACCTAATCAATAGGATGATATTTGCAACAATATAAAAAATGTATGACTACAGAAAAATAAACATTCTGCCAAACGATTTTTCGTTTCAACGTTCGACGAAATAAGTGTCTAGGAAACAAAGGGCTCCCGTAATTTTTCCTTCATCAAATTTCGCCAACTGTGCCTGTCCTTTGCATCATGGAGTGCGTCGTGTGGTGATCAGCGATGAGCGGACCTGTTCTGAGGTCTGACTACGGGCTCTAGATATTTTGCCCTCAATCTTGTTATTCTTCTCAATATTAGGTTAACATTATCCTGTAAAGTGACCATACGATTTTATTTATAGATATCGAGGCGGAGTGTCAAGATGACTTCATGAAGATTAGAGTCGGCTTCAATGGCTCCTTTGCAGGCCTCGTGTATTCTGCAGGTAAATTGAACATATTCAATCTTAGTAGGTAGGTACCTACTCAACAAGTTCACTCATCAAACTTACACACAACACAAGCAAATTGTACAGTCAAGGAAATTGTAATGCGTACCTTTTTCATTCTCGTCACTGATATAAGGGTCAAAAAATACGCGTTTCAGATTCCATTCCCACTGTACCTACGCAGTCTTCTAGACCCAACCTGCATCAATATGGTTATGTCCGAGCAATTAAATGGTTATGTTTACGACCGGAGGGAATCAGAAAGAAAGAAACATTTATTCGGCATCTTCTTAGTACACTGGTCACAGGCTACATCAGTGCTCACCATCAGTGATGAATCATGATTGTAGTCTAGACCAATCTCTTTTTTTGGTATGGTAGATTCAGACGACTGTGACAGGTGTCTGAACAGACAGACAGACGCACAAGTGCTCCTATAATGATATTATTAAACCTATCCTGAGACATCTTTGATAGTTAATAAAAACGGTTGAAACACTTGAAACTCATGTAAAAATTGTCAGGAACGGCCCGACATGTTCCGAACTCATAAGGAGCTCTTTATCAGGGACAGCTACCCGTGCTGCTACGCGAGTGGGCCGTTAGTCCATCTATCATTCGGAAACTAAAACTAATTAATGAAGGAAGTAATAGACGAATAAGAAATTGGTAACTGTGACTCCGTTTCCCTTCATCAGCTCACATGACAGTTTATCCAGTTATTGTCCCAGTGATATAATTACGCGGTAACTAGTGTCGCTACCTTGTCTGCCAGAGATTTGATCTTAGATATCTGCTCACGCTGATCTGAGATAGCTCTTACTAGAATATGATTAAAACAATTAAGGAAAAGACCGATAATTTATTCTGAATTTAACCATGGACTGATTCAAGCGCCAATAGAATGTAACGTTCCACTGATGTGTGGTAGACGTCGCCATCTTGGCAAGATCTTTGTCCTATTTAGGTATTTGGTATCGTACAGTCAGCAAAAAAAGTTACTGACAAATATAGTATGCAATTTGACGTAAGCCTGTAGGAATGCTTAATGATGCCGACCGTACCATCCAAAGAAAGCTTCTGGATGGCGCTTGTATGTTAAACTTTTGAGCGTCCAGTGCGTCAATGGACAACTGTATCCCAGTTAAGTTGACAGCGGATGGGTATGACATTGTATGGTCGTGATCTTTGGCCCTAAAAAGATTAGGCTGATGGGGTCTAAGCGCCATACGAAATGTGTGTGACAGCTATTTCTCCAAGGTTAGTGGAATGCGACTCTGTATCGACAATCATTTCATCGAAAGCATTTTTCTTAAAACCTTAACATATTTGGGATTGTTGTAAAACAAATCTAACCTAAGAGGATGCTATTTTCAAGATTTATGGCCCAAAACCACGAAGGTGGCGAATTTGCTTTGGCAAGTTATAAAAAAATAAATCTGAATGAATTTTAGAAAATAAGCTTTTAATAATGTTAATTTTAGTTAGATATATCTATACCTTAAGAAGATTAATTCACAAATAAGTAATTGTCACCAATTTAACAGAAAACGAGGTCAAAACGTCATGTCGGGAACGCGTCCGAAATACCAACTTGTAAATTCAACTTACTTAAAAATGTAGTGAAACCCTACTTTAAATGTTTTCAACATTCCTTATGAGTATTGTAGTCCCTAAAAAATAGTTTTTTTAAACTAACATGGATAAAATAAATTTATTTTATACGCAGGATTAGTAAAAAGCTTGTCCAACAAAATATAAGTCATGTTTGTGAACGAATCAATAAATAGGCAAAACTTTTATTTCTGAACGCAACTTTTGGCGCTTGTGCGCTGTAGTAGTGAAGAGGTGTTTTGTGAGCCAGGCGTTATTTGTTTTCTTCCCAAATATATTCCAATTTAAGAGGTAAGTACAGTTGTGATCATCTTATAGTTACCGTACGTTTATTAGAAATCATTACGGGAACGTGTGTAATTGTTTGTTAAATTAAGATTCCTGTTATTTAAGATGCATTTCTTGAATTTATCATTGTTAGATTGAGGTTAACCTCTTAATAAGGCATCTATGATGGCGGGCGTCGGAATAAAGCGCGCGAAGGTTTAAAAACGTCATTTCGGGAACAGTCATTATGGCAACGTTCCCGAGCATGATGACACGTTCTCGGAATGACTTCGTTGTTCCCGATATGAAGTTATTAGCTCTGTAACAATATTTAATTCGTATTATATGGAAATTAGAGATTTCTATTCACTTGCAGCAAACATGAAAACAAATGAAAATGGAAAAAAGAAGAAAAAGTCTAAAAAAAAAGCACTTTTAAGTGCTAAATAGTCTAAACTATCCTTTTTAGGATAGTTTAGATTATTTACGTCACAGAGAAAAAGCCAATACAAAACCTTTTCTATTTTTCGATATAGTCCCCCTCTATTTCAACGCACTTTGCAGATCCCGTGATAAGCATAACTATCCACTTAAAAAAATACTCTGGAGTTGTCCTCAAAATGGGCGAAAACAGCTTGAGCCACTTCATCATCCGAAGAAAATCGTCTTCCCCTTAAGTCTCGAGAACAAATAGTAGTCGCTTGGGGCCAGGTTGAGGCTGTAAGGCGGGTAGCGAATTTCCTCGAAGCCACATTTTGCTACAGCAGCGGTATGAACGCAAGCATTATCGTGGAGAAGCCGAACACCTCTACTGAGTTTTCCACGTCGCTTCTGCTTGATCGCCTCTCGTAATTTGCTTAATAAGGGTGGCGTAGTAGGTGCCATTTACCGTGGTATTCCTTTCTTTTATGTCAATCATTAGTATTCCGTGACAATCCCAGAATACCGTTGCCATTATTTTTTTTGGTGGATTGCATTACCTTGGTCTTTCTAGGTGGCTTTTCACCAAGACGACGCCACTCCATCGATTTCCTTTTCGAAATTCGAATCGACTCAAATAACTTTTTCTGTAACGCCTATACGCATCTAAAACTTCTTGAGAACACGCTTTTCGCTCAGTTCGCTGCAAGCTCGAAAGAAGTTTGGGTACCCACCTAGCACTAACTTTATTCATGTGGAGATGTTCATGAAGAATCCTAAGTACTGAAGTTTTCGAAAGCCCGGTTCTAACCACTATTTCTTTAGTCTTAAGTCTTCGATCACTCAGACGTTCCTCTTCCACTAATTTGACACAGCCCTTGGTGAGTACTTCCACAGGCCGGCCGGAGCGAGGTTCGTCGTCAATGGACTCCCGCCCTAAACGAAACTGCTTACTTCTTTATTTTACCGTGGAAAATGACGAAGTATCCCCGTACACGGCATCTAACCTTTTTTTTATATCGGTCGGGCTGACCTCTTCCTTTGTCAGGAATTTGATCACGGAGCGATATTCCAATTTGAACATTTCGAAAATTTTCCGACTTACTATCGTCAAAACGCCGTGACATCAAAACAACAACCAACATAAACCCCATAATCATACACGAAAAAGCAGAATAGGTAAATGGCAATCGCAATGACATATTTTTAATTTTTTTAAAGCTGCCAGGAGTTATGTACAGGGCTAGGGAGCTAGCATATTGTAGAAGCTTAAGAGGTTTGTTACCAATTTTGTTTTGTTTTGTAGTTGCCAATTCTATACCTAATGTAACTACGACTATTGATTAAATACATAAAATAAATATTTTAGCATTTTTCACTTAAAAAAACACCTTTATCAGTAACAAAATCCTGATTACATCATTCAGTGAACGCCCCAGTCATTCCGGGAACACTAAATCATGTACCGGAACACCACTTGTATTTGGTTTTTATTAGTTATTTTACATATATTTTAACAGGTAAATACTTACATACAAACATAATGAAGTCCTTGTTATGATCCTAACCAAGTTTACTTTAAAAGTCTTTCGTATTCTATAGAAAAGTAACTTTCATGCTTGAAATTTGAAAATAATGATCATTTTGATTTTCCGATCATATTTTTTTGGAAATATGCTCATTATCTTTAAGTATTTTCTTTTGCACTTAGTTAATATAATAAAACGCTGTAGGAAACAACAATTAACTGATGTTCTTAAAAGTAATTCTATTTAAAAATATATTTTTAATATCGTTCCCGATATGAATGAATGAATGAATGAAAATTTATTCGTAAACATACACGAACTGGACAACACATTAGAAATTAAATACAATAAAATAAAATTCTAGGTGTGTATGCCACGAAAAGGTCACACCTCAGCATAAATGCTGGCCCGGGAACCAGCGCTGGTCTTCCGGTGTAACCTATAGGTGACGCCACGGGAAACCGTACACACACGGCCGCACTCTAATACTGAACGCAGCTTAAGCGCAGTGCCAAGACAATGACATTGACAGAAAGTGCTGTCAATGTCACTGCAGGTGCAGACCGTTAGCGAAGAAGAGAAATGAAAAAAATAATCTAAGAATGCAATGCCCGTATGTGTACAGCACATTAAAACATTTAACAAATTACATTTTACAACTTAGGTACAAAAGTGAAAGACAGTTACTAAAATTACAATAAATGTGGATGTGTAGGGAAATAACTAAATTTTATATAAAAGAACAGGGAGAAACGAAACCCTGTACAGTAAAGCCAAATACTAAACAAGGACATGAAACATAAGGCGACAAATAACAATACAATGATGCAAAACAACACAACATATAAAGGGACAAAAAACCTCGGTAAGAAAAATCTTAAAAAAACAAATTGACGAATATGACGAATTTATCTGCTGAGTTCGCTTAAAATCGCTGCAAAATAAATATTTATGAAATCTCAGCGCGCCCCTTTCAAATCTATTGAGAACAATAATGTGGCAATTATTTTAACTCTGTAATTTTGCTATTCCTTTTAAAATTTTATGTGCAAATTACTAAATCGGAATTCGCCACCTTCGTGGTTTTGAGCCTTATGAATCCAGGGGATAACATTCATAAGCACAGAAAGTTCATTGAAATGAAACAGTCTATGAATTTTTTTTCGGCGAAACAAGCCCTAATTAAAACGTCTGACAGGCACCGATTCCCTTCATTAGCTCACATGACAGTTATCCAGTTATTGTCCTAGTGATATAATTACGCGTTAACTATAGTGTCGCTACATTGTCTGCCGGAGATACGATCTCGGACGTCTGCCCGCCGATTTGAGATAGCTCTAGGTACGCTTTCTGTCACGTGATATTAAACATACTAAGGGCTTTGATAATGGCGGTATGTTTGAATAAAAATATAGATATATTTTAATATCAAAACAACCAAGCCTATGAAATAACTATTTCACCTTTTAAAGATTTGAACTTAGAACTGCTAACTTTGTAAGCAGCATTAAACCAACTATTTATTTAGTCTTCAGACTTCAGAATGATGATGAGCTTCTTTTCCTGAACAAAGGTCGTCATAAGGTAGGCCATAATGAAGTGATTTCTTACTACGTACTTACCCCCAATTTTTATATCTCTCTCAGGCTTCATTCGACCCATTATTTTTATTCTAAGAAAGATCATGGCCATTTTAAAGAATGTGGGCACTCCATAGTTATGCCTCATTTCGCTGTAAAAAAAAGGCAATTAGGTATGGTATTCTGAAAATAAAATTTTAGTTGAATCCAGCTTTAGGCGTTTCTCCAGCCTGTGTCCAGAAACGCAGGATTTCTTTGATATCTCAATAGCTTAAACATGTCGCAATTATGTCTGTCATGTCGGTTTTATGAGGCGATACGAGTGAGCAATTGAGCATAAGGATGACTCTTCAAGCGACGAGGTATTTAACCATACACCCATGACGTAGTAAAAGAGATGGGTGATATCGTGTTGTGTACCTAACTAGAAAGATAGGGTCAGTGTTGACCCATTTTTAGCTTCCAAGAAAACATAAAAAGGTAAAGAAACATGGTAACCTTAAAATGGCCTTTACGGCTTTTATCAACCCTGAGCTTCATAGGGCGAGTCATACCGATTCGGAGATAAACCACATTGTCTTGTCGTGAGACGCGTGGAGTATTCTTTCTCATAACCGTTACCACAGAATTGCTGCCTGTATAAAAGCGATTACAAGCAATTAAACAATTCGCGGTCGGCGGCGCGATGAGCGGGAAAGGTCGACTTGAGACTAATATCTGGCTTTTATTCTGCATTGATAATGGTCCGTTAGGTGTGTACGGTCAGCATCAAAAGTAGCTGACAATTTTACTACTGAACCTCTAGCAACACTGTGAGACGCGACTATTTCTCGCGCGAGTTACCTATCTCTTTCTTCGCTATACTCTGAGAGAGTGACGAGCGATGCTATGTCGCGCGACAAGAGACGCGAAGCGTAGTTGTGCTAGACCAACGTGCTTCTAAAAATAGGATGCATGTGAAATGTACGTGTATTGTTCCTCTTGGTATCCGAACTTTAGTGACTTCTAAAAGTGGCCATGCGGCCTACTAAGAAGAGTTATTTGAAGCTAGTCGCGTGGCGTCTATACAACCCGATTACCACCGGTTTGCCCAAATTAGGATGATTGAGCACCATTGTATTAGTGCTACGGGAGAAAAAGTAAACGAAATCCACCCCGGCTTACCCTGACTTTCTATTTGACGCCACGCGACTGGAACCTAGTTATTCTTGACGACGCGGTTGGCTCGGTTTGTAGAGACCTGCCTACTGAGCCGGCGGTCCCGGGTCCGAATCCCGGCCAGGGCAAATATTTGTGTGATGAACTTGAATATTTGTGCTTGGGTCATGGTTGTTCTATGTATTTAAGTATATATTTTATCTATATAAGTATGTAGATCGTCGTCTAGTACCCAATAAATAAGCCTTCCTGAGCTTAATTTGGGACTACATCGATTTGTGTGAGGTTGTCTGATATTTATATATTTATTCTTATCTTAGGCTCACTAGATCAGTGTCATGCTACTTTTTGGATGTATACCACATAATTCGTTCTGTTCTCAGTGCAACACTTAGTCTGGAATGCTGTTGCGGTTACGTCCAAACGTGCCCTCAGAAATGAAGGTCTCTGCAAGTACTTTACTTGACGCGGTTGGTGCAGTGGAAAATCAGCTGCTTACTGAGCTGACGGTCCCGGGTTCGAGTCCCGGCAAGGGCAAATATTTGTGTGATGAACTCGAATATTTGTGCCTGGGTCATGGATGTTATTTGTATTTAAGTATGTATTTATCTATATAAGTATGTTTATCGTCGTCTAGTGCCCATAACACAAGCCTACTAGACCTTACTGTGGGACTAGATTGATTTGTGTGAGGTTGCCCAATATTTATTTTATTTTATAGTAAGTACCTACTGCAGGTTACAATTGTATCCGCCCCCTTGTAAACATTGAAGTTGAAGGACTTTACGTCACGTAAAGACAGCTCTAAGGCAGCCTGGTCACTGGAGCGGAGCTGTGACAACTGGACCAATCACATTCCTCAGATTTAAATGCACTTCATTTGAGCTTCACAAAGACGCAGCCTTATTAGTTCGTTTTCTCCGCTTCGCTTGAGTGACAGGCAGCCTAAGGCCCGTATTAATAAAGTGTAGGTACTCAAAATGGGATACTGAACTCAAGCGTGGTTTTAAGTTTGGATAAAAGGACACTTGAGAACTATTAGACTTGTAGGTTATGAATAGGGGCCTGAGTGTTAAGTTAGTACGAGTACCTAAAGGAGATGCCACATAGCGGCAACGGCAGCGGTGTAGGTACTATCGGCTGCAAAATTGCATGGACCCCCTTGAGGCGATAATGGCTTGGACGGCTGTAGGCAAGGTTTGCAGTTAACAAACTAGATGGCGTCTTTGTGTCCAAAGCTGTCGATTTTAATGGCATAATTGAATATAATAGGCTTATAGTCAATAAAAATCTTCTACTATTTAATAATCTAACCGGACAAATTAAAATATACATTTATCATCAAATTGAAAATAGCTTACACCGAAACCGTCCGTCCACCCGTCTTTTTAACTGGCAACCCAGTTCGTTTAACTATGTTGCCCTTCTAAAACCGCTCGCGTTATTTCAAAGAAACCCATCGTTACAGATTCTTTTGACGCCATTTTATACAAAGTAAGTTCGTAATTATAAAATTACGAATGTTTTTATCCACGGTTTCACGGTTTTATAAACATATGCCAAAAAATTATCAGGAATGAATATGAAGTTTACGTAGTTTATACACAAGAGGTGTGATTTAATAAAACTTCAATTAAATCACAGAAAATTAAATGTAAAGGAAATTTAATTATTTAGGCAATATGCGGGGTTATCGTAAGAGTAAGTCATGTTTATCATTACTCTTGTCTTAAAAAAAGACACGACATGAGTAATAGACACTAATTCGTGTCATTTATTTGTATAAAGCTTTCAAACCAAATAATACTTACCAATTTCATGGTTATGAGGTTTTTATCAAAAAGAAAACATAGGCTCTCAAATTAAACATATACCTAGGTAATTTATGTTTGTGCTTAAGATGTTTGGAACACTACAATTGGAATAATACAAATGTGGAAATCAAAATGTTATGTTACATCATCATTTTTAATATAAAAACATAACACGATATTTATGCAGATATTCGTATGAAAATATTGAGTGTTAAATCAGTTAGGATTCTACAATCAACAATTTAAAACATGACCTGAATTCATAGGTATAGGGATCAATCTAATTGTATAATATAGCCTTAAACTCATGTCAAACTCTAAACAGTTAAACAAACTTTTTAATCACTGGGGTTTATAGTCGCAAAGTCAAAATAATTTATTTCAGACAGTGGTCCATAATATGTTAGTTACATTTACAGAAAACCCCACCAGAACGGGCGCGATTTTTGTTACTATAAAATTAACTAAACAGGACTAATAGATCTACAATAATAAAACAACTAAAAATCATAGTTTCTTTATTACTTACACAGCATGTTTTTTGTTTCATGTAATTCAAGGGAAAAACAATACCACTACTTAACGTTTTGTTGAAGGTAAAAAGCTTAATTATTCGTTTCTGAAATCAGAAAGAGGATTGAAGCTTCACCTTAATCAAAACAACATTTTTTTATTTTATTAGTGAATCAATTTTAAAGACAAAACTGAGACCGGGTTATATAAATAGTTATATTTCGATTTTAGTGTTTTAAACGCTTTTGCTTGTCATTTATCAATTAGCTATAGAAAATTCTCGTGATGTAAAAATATTGTAATAAACTCAATACCTATCACAAAATGGTGTAAAAATATTAAACATGGTTTTTCACTCTTTTTGTTATATTAGAAGCAATTATCATGTTCATGTTCATAATAAATACTAAATATATATATATATATATATATATATATATATTTCGATTTCAAACAATAATGAATAATGTAGCATGTTGCAGAATTAAAAAAATATTGTTTTATTTACTAATGTAACCCGGTCTCCGCTAATTGCCATCTTTTGCATTAATAACTAGTATAGCCACCATTTTTGTCTATAACGGCTTGCAAGCGGGAAGGCATCGATTCTATTAAATGTTCACACAGTCCCGAACCACGAATACTATCCCATATTGTAGCACAGTGCGTCTCCAATATTTCTGAGGTTCGCTCATTTCGGTTATCCCAACGTTGAACGATAACACCCCATAAATTTTCTATGGGATTTAAATCAGGTGATCTAGCGGGCCACGACACGACATTTATATCTTTGTGCTGGCGAAACCACTCACGCACATTTTGCGAACGGGCCACGACACGACATTTATATCTTTGTGCTGGCGAAACCACTCACGCACATTTTGCGAACGATGTATAGGACAGTTATCTTGAACAAACGTAATTAGTGGTAATTCTCCTTCTGGATAGACATTCCTAACAGTTGGTAACATGATTTCTTCCAGCACATTTAAATAGTCACCACTTTTCGCCCTACTCGGCACTCGGACCAATTCTCCCGGATCAGCCGCACTCATCCAACCCCACATGTTCACAGTTATACGACCTGATTCCATATTAGGCACTACGTGGTCAGCGTCATACCGAGTGTTGTCGCGACGCCATAAGCTTAGACGTCCATGTTGACTCGATTTAAATGTTTTTTCATCGGTAAAGATGACATTGCTCCAATCATCATTTAAGTGCTCCCGGGCGAACTTTAATCTCTCTTCTTTGTGATGTGGGGTTAGCAAAGGTTTGACTGCATGCCTACGATGATGCAATCCTTCACTATGAAGGACACGACGAATAGTATCCACACTTGAGTCACATAAACGGGCGTAATGTCTTATTGGTTGAAAGCCGTTTGCTTCATACTCCCGTACTAACATTTCACGCTGCTGTGCATCAATCAGCCGTGGTCGACCACTTCTTTGGCGGTGCAATAATGACCCTTCTTCTCCGAATCTCCGCACCCATAAAGCTACCGTTTTTTTCTGCAACAAAATTTAGGAATATATTATAATAATTGATAAAATATAAAACAGATATCGTTCAAATATAATTATTATGTTTGTATTATATATAAAAATATACTTCGAACCTTAAAACAACTACTTACATTTACACCGGTTTCTCTGGCAATTTCTGCCATATTTTTGCCTTCATTATGCAAGGCAATGATCTGTGACCTTTTCACTAAATCGATATTGCAATGAGAACTCATTTTAATATTCGATAAGTAATAAAAAGCAATAATAAAAGACAATCAAATCAACGGAACTAGCTACTGTTAGCGGACGAACTGTTTTGTAATAAAAACTGGAACGGTATATATTTGATGTTCTAAATCTACCCTCTAAGTAACTATGAGTGTAAGTATGCCAATAGATAATAGTTGCCCATTTCAACAAGAATACCAAATGAATTTACTTACTATTCATTTAATTTGTATTTGTTTAAAATTGCAATTATTTTTTGATAACACTAAAAAATAGATAAGATTTCTTTATCTATTGTTTATTTTAAGTCTTAGTTTTTAATTTTTACTTTAAGGCTTTATTTAAGCTTTTCCTTTGCTATTACAAATTGTTATTTACATTAAAAAAGTATTAGTACTAAACAAAATTCTTGTTTTTCTTGTAAACTAAAGTTATTCTGAGTATGGTAATGAATTTCGTCAGCTTTCATTAAGTCTCGCTGGCTTGGAGGTTGAATACATCTGTCTCGATGTCGGAGGGTCCATGTTCAAATCTTCGCAATAATTATGAAGAAATACAATGTTTTTGGATGTTGTGTGAATCTTCGTTGGTAGATTAAAATATGATTTGTATTTATTCATCCTTACAAAATAACATAAATGGCCGAAGTATAGCATTCTATAATTTCTGGATGTTGGACAAGAAAGAACGACCATAATAATAATATCATGTCAGTTAAATATTGGATTTGCGGGAGAAAACATATTTTATTTTATATTTGGTTTTTATCAGTGCCATCTAGTGGGATCTTATTAAACTAATGAAGTACGTGACATAGCTCAACCGTCTTGACTGGCTTCAAAGCATTCGCGTTTAAAAAGGGGTATGCACTTTTGCTGCCGATAGTACGTGTGTCTCACTCACTCGTATGGCTACCGTGCTCGGATCTCTCGCTCAACCGCTTGCCGCGCCGCTGGTCGCGCAAAGTCGTGGCATCTCCGTAAGTCATCTTCCTATGAAAGTAACGTTTTTGGTGAAGTGCGTTGTATGTCTATTTTTATAACATCACAAAAATGTTTTATAAGTCATCGGTCACACGCTCATTCTGGCTTCAGTTTAGTCTATCAGTTTAATTCGTCGTATGTCCGCTTTATGGCCTTTAGAACGCCAAGGTATTACTAAATTGGGCTATCGCAATACCTCGTCGAATTAGTGCCCAGCCAGTCTAGCACAACTATGCTTCGCGACTCATTGTTCGCATTGTTGTGTTCCGGTGTGGGGGTAAGATAGCCGGTGAAATTACTAGCATAGAGGCATTCTATCTTCGTCCTCCTCCGGGTAGGCAAGCACTTGTGACTCCTCTGGTGTTGCAGGTGTTTATGGGCGACGGTAATCGCTTTCCATCAGGCGATACGTTTGCTCGTTTGCCCCCTATGACATAAAAAAAAAAAAAACTTGTCGCGCTACATAGCATCGCCCGTCACTCTCTTGCAGTACAGCGAAGAAAGAGACAGGTAATATTTCTCGCGCAAAAAAGAGCCGCGAATTACAGTTGTGCTAGACGTACAGCATCTGTCAAATAGGTTCAAACATTTTAAAACACTTAACTGCTCGACCAAAACGCTTACTCTAGGTCCAACCGCAGCTTAATGGTAACTTAATTCTGAAATTGGTTATTGGTTTAGCGAAATTGTTGGCCTATTTGCCTAGATAACGCTAACTTTCCGGTAGTTATCGTTTTGCCGGCGGTTTAAAATGACACAGTCGCCATGGCAATTATCTTTTGTTCTTTTGGAGGTGATTGTGGCGCGTAAAAGCTTACATCGAGTATTAATAGGAATTTAACTTGGTTTGGCCCGAAGTGCTTTGTCATTGGAAGGGCATTAAGTATACTCTATTTTCAATTGTGTCGGCTAGGTATTGGGACACGCCGGCCTTGATATTGAGTTTACCAGGAATTTCGTTACCTCACACGATAGACATTTTACATATCTTTACACCTGAACCCCTGTACACCTATGATTGTTTGTTGCGTTAATCACGCGATACATAAATGGCAAACTGTCACTTCTTGATAAGTATGTAAGTACCCTTGCACTGACACTTGGCGTTGGGTCTAAGGCCTGGGTCTCCTATTACACGCTATAGGCAGCGTAAAGCGTCTTTCCATACTAAGCATTGTGTTATTAGTATGGAAAAATGCTGCAGGCTGCGTACAGCGTCTAATAGGAGAGACCAAGGCAATTATGACTCCTAGAAGTATTTTTCATCGAATGTTTCATTTTGCCGAAAAATCATTTTTCTTTGCAACCGCAAACGTAACCTTACCTAATTAATATAATGATATTTGCAAGAATTATAAAAAAATGTGTAATTACAGAGGAATAAAAATTCTGCGAATCGATTTTTTGGCGAATTGAAGCATACGACGAAATATTTTTAAATATTAAAGTTTTTTAGGAGTCAAAGGGCTTCCCTGGGAGACAGATGCATTTTAATTTTATATCGCGTGATCAACAAAACCATAGATAACGCAAACCGTAGATTTTACTTTAACTACCGACATTTTGGTTTCGATCCTTAATATCCTGTGAGTTTGAATTTTAGATTTTAAAACAGTATAAAAAGATTCCTAGACGTTGCTGCTGCTTACAATTAATTAACTTATGTGAAGAAATAATATTTAACGGATCTGTCTCTAGTAGGTAAGTATAGCAAGGTATTTAAAAAATGATGATTGGTGTTGTTCTTCCAGGATACTCGTACGACCCAGATTGCATGTACATCAATGGGTCAGGCCGCGACTACTACGAATTCTACATCCAGTTGAACCGCTGCGGAACCCTCGGCCGGAACAGCCAGCACGATGACACTAGGAAACATCCTACTGTATGTTGGATATATTTGTGATAGCTTACACCTTAAGTTTTTAAAAGTTATATATGACTAGGTAGGTATGTGATGACATGACCATCGAAACTTTACCTCATTAGTCTTCAGAAAAAAACGCGCAGCGAACTATCGTCCGGATAAGGCACGATGACTCTAGAAAACACTCCAACGATACATAAACACTAGAAAACACTCTAGAAGATTCTCAATCTAATCAATCTTTCCTCAGGGTTCCACTGATTTAACAACGATAAGTTTAATTTCTGCTTAAAATCGATTCAGGGCTGCCAATTAAAACATCACCAGTTATTCTCGTCCAAAAGATGTCCATCGCTGAATATTGGTTTTGGATTGACCTCACGATTCCTGCGATATTTACTATAGATCCATCAGTCCAGACCAGAGGATATTTTCCTATCCTCAGATTGCGACATCGGTATCCTGCACCGGTAGTGGTTTCCTATGCTCATGTGAGATAGTTATGTAATATGTCCGGATTCATTGCAATAACCAACGTTACCATTTAAACGATTTCTACAACTTATCTTGGTAACGATGGATATGAAGAAATTTTGTATGATAAGAGTCCGTAGAAAAAATAATCAGTGTGCTGAAGTGTAAAACGGGAGATTGATCTACATAGGAACATTTCTGTGGCCGTGAGCCTGTGTCTTTAACGTTTCTTCGGTATCTGTTCTAGAAAAATTTGATGTGGAACACGATCACGGTCCAGTACAACCCGCTGATCGAGGAGGAGCTGGACGAGCATTTCAAGGTCACCTGCGAGTACGGATACGACTTTTGGAAGACAGTCACCTTTCCCTTCTTGGATGTCGAGTGAGTTGAATACAAGTTAGGTTTGAATTCCATTTCTGGGTCATTACTACGTATCACCACGCACCTGCAAAATAGGCGCATTGTAAGACGTCGAGTTGCGGAAAAGTAGCCCGTGATAACCTATAACCTATACTACGTATCACTTAAGACCTCTTACAGTTGCTATACTATTTGTGTGGCCTGCGACTGCTGACTGGTGCCAATATTTTACATGCTTTACTATTTTCATCCCCACCCGCTCAAAAAGTAGTGTGACAGTGTTAAATTGGGTACTTGACTCTGAGGACAAAAATGATTTTCCTAATAAAGGTGAAGTAAATTATGATGAATTAAAACATAATAGATTATGTATGATTGCAGAGTGGCGACCGGCAATCCCGTGGTGTTCACGCTACAACCGCCGGAGTGCTACATGGAAATCCGTGCGGGTTACGGAGCGAGCGGCGCGCGGGTGTCAGGTCCCGTGCGAGTGGGGGACCCTTTGACACTGCTTATCTACATGAGAAGTACCTATGGTAAGTTGATATTGTAGATAGATAACCGCTGAGGGTTTTCAGTCTCCTTGGCCTGATAGTTCCACCCAACTCCTATAGTCATGATCAAAAACAAAACAGGAGGAATTTTGAGATGTTTCTCTACCACAATTACCTATACCAGAGAGAGAAGAAACCAGTATAATAATGGGAGCCGCATTTAGCTTCCCATTGTAATGCTCTTAAAATTGTTCAGACTTAGGTACTTTTAGTTTTATCGAAGTGCCCTTATAAGTAGGTTAACTAAGACTAAAGGATAGGACCATTCATATCAACGGGAAGAGGCCTTGAGGCACCGACCACACTTTACAATCTGCCAAATGTAGCACCGTAAGACTTAAAAATCGTACCGCTATAAGGGCACTGGATATATAACGGCATGATCTGATCGCGTGTCTTGCCTCAATGACCATATCGCAATCCTGCGCAGACATACTAGTACGATCAGGTTCATTGCCACGACCAAATCGGACTGATGCCGTTATGGTTAACTAACTTTTACTGATTGAGAGTGAACTTAGGTGTGCAATTGTCTTTTATGACTTTTATACGATGCTTGGAGATTGGCTTGTGTATCAAATGTCAATTTACGATGGTATTATAATTGAGGCTCTATATACAACATTCACCAACTTATTAAGGTATGTTGCTAGAATGAGAGGCACGCAAGTTAACAGTACATGTAGATGGTAGTCCCATATGACATTAGCTTCATGAAGATAATTCTTCATCTAGTACGTACTACAGCAACAAAATATGTACCTAAAAGAAAAAAACCTATCTCGTTACCTATACTCACGAAAGTATGTTTACCCCATAGGCCCTATTTCTCCAGGTTACTTTTCCTAATCAATAAATAAGTAAAGACTACGTCCGCTCTGACAAGAGCGAAACGAATGAAGAAGAAGGTAATTACTTTTCTCCTCATTTAATTGATTCTTCTTAGAGGCTCGACATTTCCGATTGGCGTAGGTATATATGGTTTTTTGTAGTCAAAGTATTCAATATTATGTTTCAGACGGCTTCGACATCGTGGTGAATGACTGCTTCGCGCATAACGGGGCTACAAAGCGCATCCAACTCATCGATGAGCACGGGTATGTAGAAGCAATTCTGGTACTTACTAAAATCTTTATTCGGGCGGGCCTGGGTTTTGATAAGAGGACCAACAAACGACATGCAACACTACAATATAACAAAAGATGCCATTATTCTTCCCATTTGGCATTTCAGTCTCCCCAGTCGGTTTCTAATAGCTCTTATAGGTTCGTCACGTTCGTTAACCTTTTGGAGGCCAAACGGTGAAACAAGGCAGACGCAACAGCAAAAAAATAAAGAAGTACCTACTACTCCAAAATCTACAAGGCTTGAAGAATAGTTGAAGCAGTTTGAATTACAAAGTTTATGATCATTGAAATTTTGATAGCATTTGCGGATGCGGACTGGAGTAGGTAAGTATTTTGTCTTAGTTGGCCACAGCCGGCAGACGACCGAGTTCAGTACCGATGATCGTTGAATCTAGCAACTTAAGGCCCACTTCACTGACGATGTTATTAATTCCAAGGCCAAATGGATGAAATTGATAAAATATGGTGAAATTGGAACTTAATTTTACTTGGGTGGATCAACTTTTTTCTTGTTCTGTCCCGTGGCAAAGCGGGCAATAGTCTAGTAGTTAAAATTCTTAGAAAAGTGTTGCTAATTTGTATTACTGGTAATGTCAGGCCTACATAAGAATGGGCTAACTGTTACAATCCCAAAACTTTAAATTTAACTACTGAAATCCCAAGCCAGGGGATATCACCATGGCAACGAGCAACAGAAAAGAGTTGACTGACCCACTTAACGATACTCCTTAATACATTCCTCTCATATTCCAGGTGCCCAGTGGATGACAAACTAATCTCCCGGTTCCGAGGGTCCTGGTCGGAGGCGGGCGTGTTCGAGACACAGGTGTACGCCTACATGAAGACGTTCCGTTTCACCGGCTCGCCCGCGCTCTACATCGAGTGCGATGTGCGCATGTGCCACGGCAGGTGCCCGGTAAGGACCTACCGAAGTAGCACACAGGCTGCGTGAGCGCTTATAATCAGGCCCGGAATTAGGAGACCTGGGACCTCTCTTGCCAAATGAAAGTCAAATGCCAAGTACCTAGATTTGCAGCATTTGTGGCCCCCTCCCCTAAGCGAACATAAGTATGGTGCAAGTCCTGCTTCTGGGACTGGGGCCCCTAGGCCTTGTAGGCCTAGGTCCTACGTCACTGCTTATAATATACAGCCCTTATGCAGCCAAGTTCTACTTGGGCTAGCATATTATCCAGTAAGACTAAACCACCAATTCATTACCAAGGGAATCAGTTGTGGCACGGGAAATCGCAGGCAAAACTGTATTCAGCGGTGACTTGATTTAGTTAGACTGTATCCAATAGTACCAGCTGTTCAGAAGATGAGATAACTTGATCTTGGGAACTAACTACAAGGCAAGTGAGTTCGGAGGATTATCTAGCGATATGCATGATGCATAAAGATTAGGTCTAACTTATAGTTCGGTTGATAGGAATTAAGGATGAAATAGCATTAGGTATAACATGGTTTAATGAGTTTTAAGGTTCTGCATGATTGAGACATCGTGAAGAAAGAAGGCAGGGAATTAGCTCAGCGTCATAGTAACCTCTATTTAAAGGCTAATGTCAAGCCGCAGTCATCTTCTTTTGGAATATGTATAGGTCACTTACTCTTTGATTCTTGCTGGGACTTTTTAAACTGTTGCAAACGTTTTAAAACACATGAGAGGATTTTACCAACAGTCAGAATAATACACCTAGAAAGTGTCACCTAGTGTCACAGGCTCAGTTACGCCCATACGCATCTGTCACAACGTCAATATCACAAGCAAAACGTCTCTGATTGGTTCGAAGACATGTACACATAAAACCTAAAACATAAACTGTTGTATGAAGACTATCGTTCTAGGCGTATTTATTCTAAGCAACTATTTCTTTGCAGTCACAACCGTGCCACTGGCGTAATATGAAGTCAGTGCGGCGGCGTTCAGTGGAGATGCCGGCGCCGACGCCGCCGCCGCGCCTCTCCGAGAACATCTCCTTGTTCCAGTCGCTGAGGGTGCTCCAGGAGGGCGAGGAGGACAGCGAGCTCGCCGCAAGCCATGGTCAGTTAAACCCTGAACTGGTTGGTGATCATCAATTGTTACCGATCAAAGCATGAAAATCATGAAGGAACCGCTATTTAGATTATCGCATATATCGCCTGGTGACATTCAAAAGTCACTAAAACTGCCATGCTCTTCAAAATCTCGTAGTTATTTAATTCGTAGAATGATACTCAGATAATTGCTTTAAGTAGGTATTTGTTACTTACCTAGTGAGTTTTGGTTGTCAACAAATTACGCTTCGTGACTATATAATCCCACCAAAAACATTCTGTAAAAAAAGTAGCCAAGTCTCGATGGAGCTGCTTGTTTATCTCTAAAAAGTAATGAAATCTAGACAAAGTCGTACCAAGTCTAAGGTTCCTTACTGCGATTTCTTTATTATTATAGTTAATGTTGTGTGACTAGGCCGTTGAAGGGTACACCAGTATGGGCTATTATCTCGCTTAACAAACATAGGTAGTTACAACAGATATAACATTACGTGTAAACAAAATTGACTTGTAGCGGTTCTAGCGACAGATTGGTGCAATGGTATCATGGAGCACCTGGTTTTGTACCCTTGTGTACCCTTCAACGGCCAAGTCACACAACATTAACTATAATAATAAAGAAATCGCAGTAAGGAACCTTAGACTTGGTACGACTTTGTCTAGATTTCATTACTTTTTAGAGATAAACAAGCAGCTCCATCGAGACTTGGCTACTTTTTTTACAGAATGTTTTTGGTGGGATTTCACTTCTTTTTGTAGAAACGTGGGCATATTGTTTTATAACAACCTGCTAACTCACTTTAGCAAACCTCACGAAATAATAAGCGAAATCAACGAAATGCAAATAATTCCTTATAATCCCTAGCAAACGTTTCCAAGCGCAGTAGAAGAATGTCGTAAACGACTGTAACGCGGCCGGTTGCCACTTCGCCATATAAGATTATCGGAAAAAAATTGGGCAAGTGCGAGTCCGACTCGCGCATGAAGGGTTCCGTACCTATATATACCTATATACATAATATATAACAAGTTTGTTGTATGGGAGCCCCCCTTAAATATTTATTTTATTTTATTTTTAGTATTTGTTGTTATAGCGGCAATAGAAATACATCATCTGTGAAAATTTCAACTGTCTAGCTATCACCGTTCTTGAGATACAGCCTGGTGACAGTCGGACGGACGGACGTTTTTACCCTTTGGGTACGGAACCCTAACAAACGACGGCGCGTTTTAAAATACAGTCAGCGCCATCTAGCGACGTGTGCGGGTATCACCGCCTCTCTTAGTCCAATGCATTATATTTTGACCAAATTTTGAGCGAAATTAATATTTTGGTGTAATTTGTTTATTTAATTTGTGTAATGTTCGAGTACCTAGAATAAAGTTAATCGTTCGACTATTTCTTCTTGTAAACTTGTAAGTATAAGTATAAAAGCCAGTCTAGTCTTGTCCAGAGTTTTCCTTTAATTTTATTTATATGCGTATTAAAAGCAGAAGGGGAGGCATTCGCCCAGCGGGTACGTATTACAATGCCGAAGTTCAAAATACCGAATATGGACGGAAGGCCGAAAATTAAAATGTCGAATGTTTATTTGACCGAAAGTTTAAAATGCCGAAAGAACGTTTGATCGAAAGGATGAAATACCGAATATTATAATCCCGAAGACTGTAATCCCGAAGAATGTAATCCCGAAGATTATAATCCCGAAGACTATGATCCTGCCTGAAGGTTGTAATCCGGAATATTATTTAAACTCTCGAGAATTATCTCGTATTTCTGTAGTCTTACAGATTCTAATGTTTATTTTATACAAAGAATATTAACCTCAATTACGTAACCTACTTGCCGACTACTATACTTACTATTTATAAGTGAACTCTTCTGTGGAACCGATCTGCTCCGGCGCTGCGGGATGTGCAGCCCCTCCGCCCTAGTACGTTAGTATTCTTTATTATATACTGTGGCCCTAGCGTAAGAAAGTGCGGGCATCAAGCGAGTCGCAGCGGCTGAGGCTGGTCGCCGAAGGTGACTAAAAAGCTGAAGCTGCGGAGGCGAGCGTTGACAGCTTCGGTTCCAGACAAGTTCGGTTCGGTTGGCAGTCCATGACAGAATATTTTATCATAATATCGAATATTTAGTGTCATACTTAATTTCCCACTTTCCCGGACTCCTTCCTTTTCTTAATTGACTTGCCACAGAACCGAAGCTGTCAACCCCGATTCCACGTGGTCTTGTCTGCCCTACCCCTAGAGTGTATATAAAAGCTCGGAGGCGCGGGGGGAGGGCAGCCCCCGGCCGCCGTAAGAAAGTGCGGGCATCAAGCGAGGCGCAGCGGCTGAGGCTGGTCGCCGAAGGTGACCAAAAAGCCGAAGCTGCGGAGGCGAGCGTAGGTGCCGCACTTTCTTACGCTAGGGCGGAGGGGCTGAACATCCCGCAGCACCGGAGCAGATCAGTTCCACGGAAAAGTCAGATTAGTTTAGTGTCCTGACACTTTCAAAGTGCTCATTGACTTTCGGTACCTATTATAAAATTTCGAGATTTTAAAAATTTCGGGATTATGAAATTTCGAGATTTTGAACTTTCGATTTTCTGAAAATAGGTAATTTGAGCTTCGTTTTATCGAATATCGGCTTTTTGAACTTTCGGTATTTTGATTTTCGGTATTTTGACCATCGGTATTTCAACTGTAGGTATTATGAACTTTCGGGATTGTAATACGTAACCCGCCCAGCTGTGGGACGCTATAGCCTAGATTAAATTAGAAGACGTGTCCCACTACGCTGGATTTTTGCAATGACAGTCGATTTTTTTATGTACCAATAGTAGAACGGGGCATTACCATATCTCTAATACAGCTGAGACCAGCTGAGGGTTCTTCATCAAATCATCATCATCCTCCTAGCCTTTGTCCCTTTTGTAGAGAATGAATTCTCAATCGGGGTCGGCTACCTAAATCCCAAGATTTGGCGTAGGCACTAGTTTTTACGCAAGCGACTGCCATCTGGCCTTCCAACCCAGAGGGGAAACTAGGCCTTATTGGGCTTAGGCGGTTTCCTCACGATGTTTTCCTTCACCGAAAAGCGAGTGGTAAATATCAAATGACATTCCGTACATAAGTTCCGAAAAACTCATTGGTACGGGCCGGGTTCGAACCCGCGACCTCCGTATTGAAAGTCGCATGCCCTAACCACTAGGCTACCACCGCTTTCATTGCAGGGTTCTTCATCAAATAAATAATAATATAAATAAATATCGGACAACCTCACACAAATCGACCAAGTCCCAAATTAAGCTCTAGAAGGCTTGTGTTATGGGTACTAGACGACGATATACATACTTATATAGATAAATATATACTTAAATACATAGAACAACCATGACCCAAGCACAAATATTCGAGTTCATCACACAAATATTTGCCCTCGCTGGGACTCGAACCCGGTACCGCCGGCTCAGTAGGCAGGTGTTTACAAACCGAGCCAAACGCATCGTCAAAATACTTCAGACCTTGGATTTTTGACATCAAATGAAGCGGCCCACCAAGTTGAATATTAAAATACTTAAACGGGTTTACTCACGTCGTAGAAATCGAATAACACTCGACATGTTTCGAATCGGTACGCGATCCATCATCAGGAGAGACGATCAGTCGCGACGGCGGCCAACCGAACACAACAAGTTGAATATTATTTTGATTATTTGTAAAGGCGGTATGTCGATCTCTAATAGTTTGGTTGGGCTCTTGTGTTTTCTAATCAGAGTACTCCAGATCTTCGATTATCCTAGTTTTTAGGGTTCCGTACCCAAAGGGTAAAAACGAGACCCTATTACTGAGACTTCGCTGTCCGTCCGTCCGTCCGTCCGTCTGTCACCAGGCTGTATATCAAGAACGGTGATAGATAGACAGTTGAAATTTTCACAGATGATCTATTTCTATTGCCGCTATAACAACAAATACTAAAAATAAAATAAAATAAATATTTAACGGCTCCCATACAACAAACTTGTTTCATGGTACGGAACCCTTCATGCGCGAGTCGGACTCGCACTTGGCCAATTTTTATAGTTTTCGCTTTATGTGGCCATTAAACCCTAACCCCGTACCAAATTTCAGCTCTCTGAATTTATGGGAAGTACTAGTTCTTTACTGATGATCATGAGTGAGTGAGTGAGTGTCGTAAATGCGAAACTTTGCTTTCGCTTAACTTCGGAACAAAATGACCTACAGACTTGAAATTTTGGATTTTAAGTATGTGATTATAGCTTACTGGATGACGAAAATTTCTGCGTTCTGGTCTTATCCAGAGGTGCTCAAATAGGGGCCTGAAAATGCGGCGAAATGGTTCCAGTAAAGGATGGTACGGCAGTGTTTGCTTCGCGCTCGACTTGGCGGGGGCACTGCCGTGCCCCCCGATATGTATAGAAAGCGATTACCGTCACCCATAGATACCTGCAACACGAGAGGAGTCACAAGTGCGTTGCGGACCGTTCAGGTGGGAGTACGCTTTTCTTTTGAAGGTCATACCGGAAATAGCGCAAGCGACATATTTCACAATGCAGTATAGGTATAGACAGGCCCGGACCTAGAGCGCCAGAGCCCCTAGGCACTTGGCATTTGGGCCCCCCCTCTCCTATAAGGAGACCATTATTATGGTGCAAGCCCTGCTTCAGGGACTGGGCCCCTAGACTGGCTGGGCCCGAGCCTTGTGGGCCTAGGGATATACGGTACTGGGTATATATATATACCTTTATGCTATGTAATTATGTTTATTCCAGGTCCTGTGGAAGGCCAGACGTGTATGAAGACGTCTGCCCTGTCGGCCCTGCTGGTGTCTGGCGGCGTGCTGGTGGCGGCGCTCGCGGCCGCGCTGCTGGCGGCGGCGCGCGGGTGGCGCCGGGAGGCGCGCGCGCCCAGCCACGCCTACGTGCCGCACAAGGGACGGATCAAGTAAACCGGGGAACTTAGCCTAAGAACTTCCATTTAACTGGCTCCGCACACTTCGGCTTCTTGTGGCTGGCACAGTACACTTGTCTTTTCCACGCTCGAAGTGAGAAAAAGAGAGACGTACTGTCGCGGCAACAAGAAGCCGTAGTGTGCGCTGGCTCTAACTAAACGTAAAGGCAGTGTCTTCAATCGTGGTAGCTCCATTGGCGTATCTACGATCATTTTTCAGACGGGGCCTGGGTCACCTGGCCTTTGAGATGAAGCCATGAATTTATATCGGTACCCCAAAATCTTGGGGTGGGTAGACCCCTAAATACGCCCATGGTAGCTCCATAGACACTAAAATAGCGTCTCTTTGTCAACCACTGCCAGAGGCTGAATACGATATTTTTAGTGATATGTCCGAGATTTCCCTTTTGTATACTTTAGCGACGTGCTCTATTTCTTTTTTAATAAAAATTACAATGGTGCCTAATGCAGTCCCTATAGCAAAACCATTTTTAGCCATATCATTGAAATATATCAATGTTTATCGAATTTGGCGCATGGTCTATCTAATTCCTATAGTAGGTAAGTTCCATGTAGACACAGTAAGGATAGGTCGTTGTTAAGTCGATTCATCAATTGTACTATACTTGCGGTTGTGGTCCTACCATTCACGAAAAATACCTAAAATACCAACTCTCATATACCTTCTGGCCCGGATTCCATACCAAAACGTATTTGAGGCCCTTATAGAAAAAAGATCGAGTGTGGCTTCAGACGAACTTGATAGACTTGGGTATGAAAACCTACGCATTATCTATGGTAGTATCTTATAGCGTGCTGTTGGTGATGCTTGTGGGCGCGCTGTGGCGCGGCGCAGGCGCGTGCGAAGCCACGCCTACGTGCCCCACAAGGGTCGGATCACGCAAACCTGTAAAATCAGCACTATAGTGCCGTCTAAGCATAAAGACATTGTCGGTTAACGCATTCACTGTCAGCGTGGCGTATGACAGTGAACGCATATGCATTGCTGGCAGTTAATGCGTTGAATGGCTACCGCATGGGCGATAACTCCAGTTACCAGTTACAAAGTAAAACAGCACATCGCTATGGTAGATACTGTGGTGATATCTCGCATATATGCCATTAGAAAAGTCGGAATTAGTCTCAGTTGAAATTCAGTAAACTTGACGACTTGTATTATAAATAAACATACCTACCCTTGCTGGTGGCCATGGTGGTACCTAATGTATATTAGTTATTAACTTGTCTTTGTTTCATGTCCAGTTTCCATTGTTTTTGGACATTGTAATGTATAAAATATACAGAGATACCTAACATATTTTTTCACACAGTTTCGAACGCCAAGCCACCGTGCCCCTGACGCCATAGCAAAAAGTGCTCCAAAATCAGCAGAGATAAAGTAGCGCTTTGAAATACAAAGTTTCTGATCATTGAAATTTAGACGGCTGGGGCCGACGTTGGTGTCAGTAGAGCAATTTTCCTTTGTCGGCCACAGACATCTATAGCGCCCAAATAGTTAAACTACTCATTAGTTGTAGGTAAATTAAACTTAATTATTAAAATGATCTACAGGCGAGGCCTTACTCAATGAGTGATAAGAAGATGGAGACGTCTGCCCGTGACTGGGATGCCGTAATAGGCTACCATAAAAAAAAAACTACAGGCGACAGTAAAAAAATATAGAAAGTATCTATATCACAGGACAGGGGATTCCATTAATTTGTAGAAAATCATTTATTGAATGTCCATTGTCTACATTACTTAGAATTATTTTTATAATTTGAGTTAGAATAACTTTGGATGTTTGTCTGAAGTGACGTATTAAAAAGATTAGGTCTAATGGTTAACTGAGATTGAAATACCTGCGGAAGGTGACACAATTTATACATTCTGCTGGGCTTTTTTCCAAAATGCTCACTTCATTTTTTCGTGGAATTTGTAAAATTTATGCTTTATGTACTCGGGATTCCAAGTACTCTACTTATTATCCAGATAGGAGAAAAAAAGTGTTCTAAACATTCATGCTATTTAAGTATTGTATTTTCCATTCCGTTACTTGAATAGAACATGTGGAAAAGACAATAAAGTAACGAAAGAGGAACGGGCTTTTTTTTCTCTTGTTAGGATGAAATTTATTCATGTTTTCTGAATCAGGTAGGTAGTTAGATATAAAGCACAAAATTTCCAAATACAGAGAAAAAAAGTGGAGGGTGCGTTTCGAAAACCAATACCCTACTAGCGCCATCTAGCGAGAAATGACAAACTAGTGTCACCCACATCCTACTTTTACTCTAACACGATTTTCGAGTTAAGCGATCGACCTGTCAACAATTTAAATAATTATACTCAATAGAATATAAGAAATGACAAATTGAGAGGATTTGTATTTTTTATTAAAATATACCTCCTTCTGTTTGTCTGATAATTTTAAGTAATATTTAAGCCTTCTCTCTCAGTAAAAGTTGTGATAATGCGATAAACAAACATATTCGAATAAGGTTAGAATATTCGTAGTATAGAGCCCTTTAGACATTATTTATCAGTATTTATAAATAATTTATAGACGAAAAGATTTAGGTAATACAATTGTAAATATTAGTAGATCTATTTTTAGAGTTATATTTTTACAAACTTTTTACTTCCGAAACTGTTAACTGTAAAATGAAAATAAAAATTAAAGCCTTAAAAGAAAGACTTAACTTATTTTTTATTTTACTTTCCTCAGCATTTTAAGGCGTTTTTTCATCATTCTTATCTCAACAATTCTTGGACCAAATGATGGTGAAAGACGCGTTAAAATTTTGATTTTGTTATGAATCCGAAACACTGGAATCTTATTTTAATTTTGTAACAGTTATATCGTCTTGTTCTTTCATTGTAGCAATAGCATGGTTATAATCGAGAATGACGATAAAACTGTGCAGTTCTAACCGGATCAAGTGATCGGAGCTCCTGATGATGAATCGCGAACCGATTCGAAACGTGGAACCATATTCGATTTAAACGACGTAAGTAAACCTGTTTCATGTGTATTTTAATATGTTTGAGACTCATGGGGATCTATAGAAAGTTTAAATAAAACAAAGTTTTAACAACACAAATTATAATAAGTTTGTAAGTAACATTATCATCATGATTTGTAACAAAAACAACCAAGTATAAAACGCACGCAAAATATAAATCACAAATATACCTATTCGTTGCAATTACATTATACACAAAACAATGCCCTCAATTTTTGTGTCACTTTTCATACAAATGTAATACGAACTTATTCCCTGTTTCAACATTTAGAATACAATGATGCTTTATAGGGCTTCTAATCCCGGAATTTGTAGTATGGACAATCTCGAGATTGGAAGCTCTGTTTTGGCCTTAATGAACATAACCCGTGGTTTTCGGTGCACGAATGATTTAACACATTCACTGCCAGCAACGTATTTATGCGTTCACCTGGGTGAGCATTTTCTCACATAACGATATTAATGATTGATTGTCATAACGTATTGTTTGTCATAAAGTCGTTAGCCATAACTCTGAAATTATTAACTTTACAAGAGTTTTGAGAGTAAAACCCATTAGCTTGGGTTAGGTTTGTATTATAAGTCCCATGTCCGGTTGAGGGGTAGGGGCGTTTGTTCTCCCTCAGCAAGGAGGGTGGGACCGAAGCACCGTGTGTCGGTGGCTTCCTGGGGGTTTGGGGAAGTGGGTGAGGGTAAGGCACACTCCTATGCCACAGTGGGTCTTTAGTGTGGGTTGGCAGCATCCCAGAGTTTTAGTGGGTAGGCTAGTCTTTCACGGACTAGAGAGCCCCACATCATCAATGCGTAATATTTGACTCTACCCCCGAGGGTATCATGTTACGTACGCAATTCAATGCATTTCTCCGGATTAAAAACAAAAAAAAAGGTTTGTATTATAACAATCCTGAAAATTTATTTGTTTCAGAGAAAGGTATAAATTATGACTACGAAAATTATGTCCAATGACAATTATGAATAAGAATTGTATGTGAGCCAATATGGACCCGCGTTCACCTTCATACAAGTTTGTTCCTAAGCCTGGTTCCTCCCAGGGGTGTGCCTGGCAGTGAATTCATTCACTAGGTCGGTAGTAGGCGTCAAATCATTCATGCATCGAAAACCCCGTAAGGGTAAGATAATGAAATTTGTGATTTGCTAATGGCTAAAGTGGCCATGATTCTGGCTGCGCTACAGATATCGGTAAGTTCAGTCAATAAATTTCAACTCATTTCAATGGAATAAAGCGGCATTATCTACTTACAATGCGGCAAATATGTACAGTCAACAGCAGAAATAGCTAAGCAGAACACGCTCACAATTATCTGTTCAACCCTTATTCTATGGAGTGTAGAAGGGAGGAGTGGAATCCTCATATATCCAAGTGTCCGCTGAAAGGAGTTAAACTAGTGGGGCTACTGTGGCAGAAACTATAGTTCCGTTACTTAGCAACGGTTTGTTTATACATTTTTAATAAAACTGAATTATGCTTTTTTCTGCATATACTTAAAGGAACTATGTAGGAATTACTCTGGTCACGTAAAATATTAAAATATTCAATTCAACACACACTGCGTCTAAAACATGGATTCGTTTCATAATTTCTTGCTACTCTAGCGCTATTGCGGACGGCATTGGAACTATTATTTACTGCTTACCGCTAGACACTTTTTCAAATATTCTCCTATGAAAGATTTCCCTTCGCCCCTTCTACACTTCATACCTTATTCTCTTGATTTCGGATCCGAGTGCATGTCATTGTTAGCACCTAGTGTGCGTAGCAACTTGTGCTGCTGACTGTACTTATATCTTTGAATACATAGTAAAACTTAAAAAAAAAAAACGTAATAAATAAAGCAAGTAGCATGGGCGGAGAGTTATACCGTCCACATTAAATATAAAAATACAGTCATGATTATTTTGTTCTTAATTGTAGGTATATTATATAATTAGGGTAAATTGCCAATAATTGGCCACCGTTTAGTAACTGGCCACCTCATACTAAAAATTAACTTTGTTCGCCTACAAACAGAATTCATTTTAGTATAACGTGGCCAGTTATTGAAGGGTGGCCAGTAATTAACACCTTATACTAAAATGAATTATATTTATAGGTGAACAGAGTTCATTTTTAGTTTGAGGTGGCCAGTTATTGAACGGTGGCCAATTATTGGCGATTTACCATATATAGGTACTCAATTTTTTTATACAATTCGGTACTTGAGTAAGTCAAAAATACTACCGAGTCGCAAAGTTATATTCCTAGAAACTTCATTCAAACTTCGATTAACTTTCCGCTGGCCCAATAATATGGGGATTCTAAACATGCCATATTTGTTGCAACTATGGCCGTCCTTCTCGGACACCCTACGCTAGAGGAAGATGCAAATAATGGCCGGGCCACAAATTGCGGCAAAACATGGCCTGTTTAGAAGCCCCTTTAAGGTTCTATGTTACATTTTCAGGGTGGTTAAAACTCCAGTCAAGTTGCGAAAGCTCAGCCCGCGATAACCTATACCCAAATCTAAACCTCCTGCCCCTATGAATGAACTTTTGTTCGAATTTCAATTCATTAAACATAGAACCTTATATTAAAACAAGCTTTCTCAAATAGTGTCTAATTTGAGCCGTCAGCCAAATATTGGAGTTTAAATTGCTTAGGGATAATAATGTTCTATTAAAATAAAGATACTTTTGACTACGCAAAACAACACTCACAAATTATGTGTGACACATATGTAAGTACATTCAGCAATAAAAGTATCTGACAATTGAAGTTGATGCTGGCCATACATATTATATGATATGAGAAATAGTACTAGTACGATTAATGACAGATAAAATTATCAAGCTGTCTTCATAAGAGTGAGTATCGCAAGTAATATTTACTAGAAACGTTCTCTAAGTGCGTATGAAACTAGTACATTCTTGCGTACAGTCAACCAATTTGATTCCTAGGCCATTTCGTACCTTGTCACAGTAAACGCCAATATGAAAGCTGCTTGAGATGTCATATCATTGTCATTGTGACAAGGTTCTATAGCGGCCTAGAAATCAAATTGGTTGACTGTACCTTTAGAGGTTATGATTAAGGCCGAGACAGATGAACAGTATTTGCACTGTAACCCAGCTGCAAGATGGCAGTTCGAAGGCAGTCCTGATGCAGTTAGCGTAACTGCATCCAAACTGCAAACTAACTGCACAGTCCGCTTGCAGTTGGCGTGTAGTTGGACAACGGAACTTCACGCCAGAACTACATTCTTCCCCTTGCCGCATATATAAAAAAATATTTTTTCGAAATTGAACTTTAACCTGTGTCAATAACGTCAATATTAATAACTGTCATATATGGCTTCGTATGCGGTAAGGAGTTAATGCCATTATGCAGTTAAACCCCTTTAGTCCCGATTGGGAGCTGGCTCTAAAATTGAAAATATATTCCCAATATTTGTATAGAATCTTTTTTATCGATTCTTATTTTTTATGTGGTAATACCACATTTTATTTTTTTTGTAAATAATGACACAAAGGTAAATTAAGAAAGAAAAATTGAATGCTTCCCGCTTCGATTGTAGTAGATCGCATTCAATTTTTCTTTCTTAATTTACCTTTGTGTCATTATTTACAAAAAAAAAAAATGTGGTATTACCACATAAAAAATAAGAATCGATAAAAAAGATTCTATACAAATATTTAGAACAGCGCCATCTCTCTCGCAGTCTTCACACTTGCTGTAAAGCAAGGGGATTGGGGATCGTGTGTGTAAAACGCACATCCTAGGGTATGGCTAATGCGCATAAGCATTTCAAAAAACATATATGACGCAGAGGGGCGTAAAGAATTAAGGGATGAAAGATTTGGTGTGATTGACGTAGCGGTCGGATAGCTCAGTTGGGAGAGCAATGCGCCGGAAACGCAGAGGTCGCGGTTCAAACCCCGCTTCGATTGTAGTAGATCGCATTCAATTTTTCTTTCTTAATTTACCTTTGTGTCATTATTTACAAAAAAAAAATATTCCCAATTCTGGCTACGAAACGCGAATCATGCAGTCCCATTTCGTAAACAGCGTCCCGATCTGGTTACAAAATGGGAAAATCGTTCCCAGTTTGTAACCGGCTTCGAGATAGGAATTCACATTTCCCATTTCATAGCCAGTTTCCTATGGGACTGGAAGGGGCTAAAGGGTTTAACCGCTGTCGGTATGTTTCGGCCCATAGACGACCATGAGTGACATCAACAAAACAAAAGTTGGAGTCACTCACCAAAAGGGTTTACAAGTCTATTTAACTTGAGCTCTAGAGCTTTTTTTCAATGGGATGCAGAGCCAGTACGTGCGATAGTGAGTGAGTTTTATTGAATATTATTTATGTAGCGTAAGTCAAGCTTTATCTATCGAAAATCCTCTATTTAACTGGTATACCAAGTTATGCAATACATAATGTATTGACTATTTTTCTTATAATTCAATCTAACCAGGGCATTATTTAAATCTGCACTGATACCTTTATGCTTTATCAGTTAACGTGGGTTCGTTGTCACAATGATTTCCACTGACATATATATACAGTTTATAGAATTCCATAATTATACTTTTGGACTTTGGCCCTCGTTTATACATATCGGCGCTGTTTTTAAAGTACCTATTTATGCATTTAAATAAACTTTTGTGCGCTTACACACTTTTTTTTTGCTGTGTGTAATTAAATTACTAAGGCGAAAAGATGTACCTGGGTCATTGTCAGTTCAAAAAACAAAATTTGTCCCTTCGGTGGTCAAAAGTTAAGAGCTTGTATGAATTTAGTTGCACCGCCCACAAATTATCTGCTTAGCCCAATAGTTGACTGGTAGAGAATGCCCTATGGCATTAAGTCCGCCTTTTGTACGATAAGTTCTTTCTTTTGTGCAATAAGGATTAAATAAATAAATAAATAAATCTAGGTTATGTTGCTATTACATCGGATTATAGAAGAGGGAACGTTCTTTATATCACAGGCATTTATCAGAAAATTAGGCCCTGGAATCCTTAATTTTGCAAATGTCCACCGGAAAGACGCGCACCTAAATCTGACAATGACCCACCTACAGTGACAGTCGTCTTTGGTCGAAAGATTAAGACCGTGGGACCAGTAGTTCAAAGATACCGGGTTCGAGTCCTGATGTAACCCACGTATGAGCGCAATTTAATTTTTCTTTGCGTGTTGATCCTTATACAGCGAGTATATTTGATATAACCGCAAACTTTACGCGGTCTTAGTATAGGCACTTATTAACATATTGATCCGTGAATTATAAAAAAAATCTGAACTTTTTTTTTCATCTTAAAATAATTCAGCACGCAATGTATTTGTTTTTGTTGTTTGTTGACATTTAACATCGCGATGTCACAACTGTCACTAGTAATAACTGAAATAAGTGTACGCCATACATTGCAGCTAAGAAAATTAAAAAAAAAAAATTCGCTATGGCAGTTAACGCTAAATTAATAATTGTTATAAATGTCAGATTATAACACTAAAATCTACATCTGACTAAAATTTGCGGTTATATCAAATATACACGCTGTATAGCAATAAAAAATGTGTTAATTTACCCACATTAAGAAATATTTCGAAAAACACAATGACATTCTATAAGTTACATATTCTACTCTGCTACGAAATAATGGTCCATGGACACAAAATGTGTAAGCGCATTCATTGCTGTTACGTAAACAGTAATTTAAATATACGGATTGCATGTGAGGTACCTGAAAAACATCGTCGATATGTACTGGTCTCAGTTGGACGCAGCGGCGGGTAATTTCTTCAAAACGTCCTCTAAATACCTGATGGCACCATCTAAGATTTGTACTTCGCATTCCTTCAGTAACTTGATGTTTTTGCTGTGGACAAACAAACATTGGTTAATTTTAAGGCATGTAATGTTGCATACACTACATTATATACGCACATATCATCATATTATACCTAGATTTTCTTTTATGTCGATAAGAAGTACTCTGTTACCAATAATTTCTGTAGTACCATATATGAGGCGGCGGCGTTGTTGCGGGCGGGGTTGACATAACATTACTATATATCGTAATGTTATAAAATAACATCACTGACTTTAGTCCTCCATGCCCCACCGCCGTCAATAGACAATATTTGTTAATAAGGTTGCTTTTCTGCAGTCTCCCGTTTACCCCTAGGCCCACAAAGCCCGGGTCTACAGGCCTAGCCAGAAAAAGTCTGCTTGGAAATGGCTGAAATATGTTTTTTTTTTACAATTTCAAACCCCATATCCCAGCAATAAAAAAAAAACTATATTATTATCGAACCTGCTTACAAAATTTAACGAGAATCGGTTGAAAAATGCGACGTGCAGTCAAGAACAGCCGGAATTCGGTGATACAAAAGAATTTGAGGCCAAGTTGAAACAGAGACGCTGTGCTCGCTTCGCTCGCTCGGGTAATAAAAATAAATTATTTGTGTTATATAGGTTTAGGATCACTTGACCCGTAGACTCAGAACAGTCTCCGTCAACCTTATCCGGTTCATAAGACTTCATACTTGATACATCATTCCTAAGAATTGTGGGATAAAGACATACGTATGTGTGTTCTCAGCTGTATCCTTAGCCTTATACATGGCCCGTATGAGCCCACAGCGCGTGAGCAGGTAGGTGTAGGCGCGCCTGTCGACGGGCGCGCCCACAGCCGCCGCGCCGGCCGGCTCGGCCGACACCAGCTCGCCCGGGAGCCCGTCCGTCGACCACTTCATTAGCTCCTCTGAAATTAAAATAAAGTACGATTGGAGTGAAATTCGCGATAAAGCTTGGGTTTCCCAGGATAGCGGTACCGTCACATAGCGACCGTCTCCATGCGACGGCACCGAAACCAGAACTTAAGATGATACAAAAGTCAACTCGCGGCCGTGAAATCAGGAGAAACATATAGAAGACGCTAGTGTGTTCAGCAAAAATCTAAACTAAATACGAATGTACCTTCACTAACATTGCGCCATTTGAACAGCCAGTGCTGAGGCACAACCTACAGATGAGTCTATAGGTCGGGAATAAATAACGACGTATAACTAAAACTACGTTAATTAAACATACGACTTTACACGCTACTAGTATACGAATGTGATAACCTGAAGTCATTGGCACTGTTGTTGGCAATTTAGGACTGATTGTGTCTCCTACAATGCTTCAAGCCAGCAAGTCCAAGTTCAATAGGGCTAAGTTGATGACTCGTAGAGGGTCACTCTAGTAGACTCGAAGGGCCAGGAATAGACTTGCTGGTAGTTAGGGTACACAAAACTGGTCCATGGGCACACGCACCTTGGTTCATGTTAAATATCCTGATAAAAGCCAGCAACTCGGGGCTGATTGGGTCTCCTCGGTATAAACTGTAGTGGGTCACACCGGCAAGACCCAACTTGGTGAGCAAGCCGAGCTTGATGTCTCGCAGAGGGTCACTCGAGCTCACGCCGAGGGCCAGGGAGAGACTATCGTGCTGGTTGTCCGGATACACGAAACTGGAAATTAAATAAATTGCGATTAGCAATTATAAAACGGTTAAAACTCACGTAAAAATTGTCAGGAACGGCCTGACATGTTCCGAACTCATATGGAGCTCTTCAACAGGGACAGCTATCCGTGCTGCGATGCGATTCACGGACCACTGCACTGGTTTTCGCTTTCCTCGCCGCCCTCAGCGCCCGCGCAGATAGCGCGGCGGCAGGAGGGAAGGGCTTTTGCAGTGTCACTACTGGACTGTCTGTCACTGTATTTTTAACCCCCGACGAAACACTCTTGTTTCGTCGTCGGGGGTGTTATAAGTTTAACATGTGTATCTGTGTATCTGTGTGTCTGTCTGTGGCATCGTAGCGCCCAAACGGATGGACCAATTTAAGTGCGGTTTTTTTTAATCGAAAGACTTTTCCGTCGAGATGGTTCTTAGCTATGTTTGGTGGAAATAGGACCAGTAGTTTCCAAGATATTCAGCTTTAATTGGAACAAGTGACGAGATCTCAGCCAATAATGAAGTCAGTAATTCGAAATATTGGCTAAATGTTAAGTTTTACTAGCATTTTCTATATGACTCACTAATTGAGGGTCTCATGATGACCAGGTAGTTGTTAATGGATCTCAGCCAATATTGAAGCTAAGGATTCCAAATTTGGGTTATATGTTAAGTTGTATTAGCATTTTCTATATCACTCAATAAATGAAGGTCTCATGATGACCAGCTAGTTGTTAATGGATCTCAGCCAATATTGAAGCCAATAATTCAAAATTTTGGATAAATGATAAGTTTTACTAGCATTTTCTATATCACTCAATAAATGAAGGTCTCATGATGACCAGCTAGTTGTTAATGGATCTCAGCCAATATTGAAGCCAAGAATTCAAAATTTTGGATAAATGATAAGTTTTATTAGCATTTTCTATATCACTCAATAAATGAAGGTCTCATGATGACCAGCTAGTTGTTAATGGATTTCAGCCAATATTGAAGCCAAGGATGCCAAAGTTTTGGTTAAATGTTAAGTATTATTAGCATTTTCTATATCACTCAATAAATGAAGGTCTCATGATGACCAGCTAGTTGAGAAAGGATCTAGGCCAAGAATTTCTAATGTTGGTTAAATGTTAAGTTTTATTAGCGTAATCAACAGATTAATAATTTTTTGAGTACAATAATTTGGTACCTTGGAGCTGAAGATGGCCGTAGGAACTCCTAAACGGCACAAGATAAACCCATGGTGTTTGGGCTAGTCTGATTGTTCTTGATGAGCAATTAACATTTGTGTAAGAAGGTACAGTCAATAATAAAGCCGAGTCTCACAAAAACTTTTTTGACAAAAAAAAACTCATTATAATTTCTGTCACAGTACTGGTACTGGGTCACTATTTTTAAGTTTCGGAATTCTGCTAAAGCTGAATTGTTATTAGGACTATTGAACAGGTTCCTTTGATTGAGGTCACAAATAGCAACACCCTGCAAGATTTTAACGCGACTAAATGACACGTAGCTTTAGCAAAAGTACTCTTGCCTAAGTGAATAACAGCTTTTGAGGATTTTGTAGTTTGTGTCAGTCTGTCCACAGCTTAGCTCAGAGACATAGTGGTTGAATACATTTTTAAAAACAATTTTTTGTGTACCTTACCTACACGTAACAAAATTAGGGTTCTTAAAACTAAGTCAAGTTACCTAGCACCAACTGCAATTTTTATGGAGCTAAGTAAGCCACCCGTACCTACTATTTGGATCCTGTGGAATAGCAACCTGGTTCTGTTTTAGGCCATAAGGAGCAGGTTCTTGCGACTCATGCAGTGCATTTAAAGTATATATTTTGATTGTTTTGTCTAATAACTTGGCCATTTTGCCATTATAAGCATTAACTAGTCTGACTTTAACGATATTTTCCCAGAATGTTACTTAAGGCTATTGAAATGAAAATATATCCTAACTTCAATCTTAGAGAAGACGGCATTCATTACCACTGGCTTGGGATCCTGTTGTTATCTACATATAGTCAAGGATCAAGCTCGACGAAAGATTGGAAACCCTGGACCTTAAACGGTGTAAAACAAAAATAGTGTCAAAAGAAGAAAATTCCGGGACGAAACTTCTATTTGTTTAAAAAATATATAATAAAAATAAAATTTAAAATTTAAAAAACCCCCGACATGACAACCAATAAAAAGAAAGAAATAAAATCTACGAAATGTACCTATACAATGAACAGTAGAAAAAGAATACAAGCTTCGTTGCGTCGGGGGACCGCTAAGGAAATGAAATGCAATGTACTGGAAATCGTAAAGTGGGTAGCCCAAATGCATACTTGCAATTTTGCGTTGAAAAATATATTTCATTTCATTTCGGTACCTAGCGGTCCCCCGAACGCAACGAAGCTTGGATTCTTTTTCTACTGTTCATTATATAGGTACATTTCGTAGATTTTATTTCTTTCTTTTTATTGGTTGTCATGTCGGGGGTTTTTTAAATTTTAAATTTTATTTTTATCACTACTAGGTACCCACAGATACTACGCACACTTGTCGGACTGTTCCTGACAATTTGTACGTGAGTTTAAACCGTTTTTATTATAATTAAAGATGTTTCACGATAGTTTTAATTATAAATTGCGATTGAATTTATGATGAATAAATTTATATTTTATTCCGGTGATAAAATGGTAATGCTGAAGATAAGCGATGACAGATCTAAGTAAACTTTGACATTTTAATCCCGTAAGTAAGCCACGAAATTTCTGGAAGGTTTTAACTTTTAACGTAATTTCGTTTATTGTCACCGCAAATTAGAAAACGACGAAATATCAATAAAAGCTCAATAGAAGCAAGGGTGTGTCGTTTTGCTTGTTTCATTGGTCCTTTAGTTGGTTAGTTGAGATTGCCAAAATACGATAAACATTTAGATGTTTTAAAATTTCGCAGCATTTTTATTCGTACCAAGTAGTTAGCCAAGACGGATGTCTTACCTATTAGACCACTAAACTAAAATGTATTAATAATACTGCGATGATACGTATGGCAAAACATCTCGAAAATTAATAAAAAAACTTAAATATGATCTAAGCCTTTAATACAAAGATCAAAGCTTAAAGAAAAATTGAAAAAGGAGCTACCTGGTGGAAGAGACCGGGAATCAAACCCGGTACCTCTGGATTGCCGGTCCAGCGCGTTAACCATTAAAACCGACCAAATAAAAATTGCGGTGTACCCACATTAAAATAAATGAGACATTACATAAAATAAATAAATAAATATATATATATATATATATATATATATATTTTATTTAACGGATAAAATGAATGTATTAAAAAAAACCGTACAAAATGTGAACATCAAATTACAACATAAGTCAATTTTAAAATAAAACAAAACATACAAATCATCTTAAAACTATCATTAACCTAAATACATAACTACATGTTAACTAACCTAAATCTAAAAAAGGCCCTCGTGGCATGGTACCTAAGATGCTGGCTGCGTTACCCCGCTGAACTGCGAGACTAATACGTTGAGCGAGGTAACTGCGAGCTTTCCGGTCCCCCGTAACTTCTCTGAGTCTTTTAGATAAATCCCCAAAAAGACTCAGAGCGCCAGGGCCCCATGGACCTAAGGTCTCGACACCAAACGGAACAAAAGTGTATTCGGCGCCGAGACCACTGTACTTCACCACCTTAGCCTTTTCAGCCGCCTCCGCTGCTGCTGCCGCCCTTACAGCAGTACCCTGGAGATGCGATGGGGCTAGTGTGTCTACACAGGTTGCATCCCACACCAGCACCCGCCCCATACTCCAAGGTACCAAAGACATCCCATCAGGTCTCTTACCGTCACTTCTCGAAATGCCGGTCGGCTCTAATAGAGCAGGGACATTGACCGAAGCAAGAGACCGACGGATGACGTCGTTAAGAGCAGCGTGCCTAGAGAAACGACCCGCACTTCTTTGGCAGGATAGACCGTGATGCCCTAACAGATCTACGTCAGCTCCGCAGGGACAACGATGAGGGGCACAAACCGGGATACCCAAACGAAGGAAACCGAGAGCCGAAGGGTATTGGGCTCTAAATAGGTTCCAATTTTGGGAGAAGGATGTGCGTGGAGCCAATACCCAGACTCCTTAGTACCCACTGCCAAAAGCCTGGCTCTTTCCGCGGCGTCACCTTCGCCGAGAAGGGAAGCAAAAGCCAACTTGCACACCGGGTCGTCCCAATTCCTTTGCGACTGCGGATACTCAGGAATTTCCTGACCGGAGCACACACTCAACCAAGCATTTCTGGCATCCTCCATGCCCGAGATCTCATAGTTTGAACGAAGAATTTTCCCTATGAGACCCAACGAACTATGCAAGGATGACAAAAAAGCTGGCAAAGCTACACCAGACATCCTACGTACGCCTAAACCACCGTGCCGGATGGGAAGAGACCCTTGAGCCCAAGACCGCTCGCTGAACTTAACATTTAGGACAGCTTCTAAATTATTTTTAATTAAATTATCCACCTGTGATAAAAGTTCCTGATTTTTCCAAAGAGGACAACAGCGAAGCACGTAAGTCAACTTAGGAACGAAGAGACAAAATCTAATAATAGCTAAAGCATAATGGGAACCAATTTCGAGTAACCGATGTGAATGTTCTTGGAATTTAGAAATAGAATTTTGAACATACTCAGGATAACTTTCCTCGAAAATTGGGGGGCCCAAAAGGCAAAGTGTGCTTTTGTCAAGTACTTTAATATTGGGCGCCAGCTGACGAAATCTTTGTATCAGACTATCATTAGAATTCGGAATGTACAGTTCACATTTCTCGAAATTCAACTCGAGGCCTATGGATTTAAATTTGTCAATTATTGAAGAAAAATCGGCAAACACTGAGTCCACCTCCCCACCCAAAGTCCCATCATCCAAGTACCACGCGTTGAATTTCGAAGATAAATTTTTAATTATGGGGTTTATCCCCAAACTGAAAATTGCTGGACCCAGGGGATCTCCCTGCTGGCAACCAACTTCGGACGATAATTCATTAGAACCATGAATGAGTTTCGTAGGATCGGCATAACATTGAAGTAGGTAATTATATAATTCTGGAATGTGAGATTTAGCCTCTGAGAGCAAGGTATCCCTGTTTAAAGAATTGAAGGCATTCCTCACATCGATCTTCAGCAAAACCTCACATTGACCGAACTCCAAGTATGTCCGTAGCGCGTGCACAGCGGCCTCGCAACCTCCTCTGACCCCAAATCCCAACTGTACTGGTTCAAAAGTCTCTTGTAAATTGGGTAAAATGTACCGTACCGCAATTTTTGAAGCCAAGCGGCGAAACATCGAACCCACCACGATTGGCCTTACCCCTCCATCCTTTTTAGTCAGGGCAATTAAATTTGCACCGTACAAAATAGGTACAATATCTGAGTGGACACCACCCGTATACATAAAATTCATAAGTTTAGTAATACAGGCGACGAGGTGCACACCAGCCTCTCCCACGGACGGACATGTCAAATCTTTTAAGTGTTGAGGAGCAAGACCATCTAAACCAGCCGCAGAACCCGTTTTAAAAGACATGATAGCATTGAGAACATCGATCTCCTCGATTTGCAGGCATGACTGGGCCGGTACCGGGGGATCAAAAAAGAAGGGGGACGTAGGAGCAGGAGGATGCTTTGCCTGTAGGGCTAACAAAGTGTCGGGGTTATCGGGTGATAACACATCACTAGAAAAAAGAAGGCGAGCGGCACCTTTTAAATCTCCGTCAATGATCTTATTTTCAACTGTCTTTTTCCAATTGTAAGTTGATGAGCGGTCTTCCTGTATAACCGGTGGAACAGAATGGGGTGTGCAATTGTTCTTGATTTTTTGCGTTAAAGATACATTTCGATCACCGTCCTTAGCATGCAAAATAACATAAGGGAAAACAAGCAGATTATACCAGTCTTGAGGGGAATTTGATTCGTAACACTTTTGGACCAGTTGCGCAAGGTGAGTCGCCACGGAAATTCTAGCACCGCGAGGGATTCGTTTAACCACCCTAACATTGCACTTCAGTTGGCTAAGCTGTACATGAAAAGGCTGGGAATTATGAGCCGGAACCGCACTACCTACATTTAGTGGGACATCGTTTTGACTAAGACAGCCACGGTGAGACTTGGCTTTGTGGATATTCAAGCCCTTAGAGGTTAGAAATAATTTAGAACATAAATTACCCGAAAAAGCCGCTACAGATTGCGATGCGGACTGCATATTACCAAAAATTACACAATAATGGGCGTAATTGCATAAAAATACTATTTCTAAACAATTCTATTTCTAAGAAACAAAAAGACAAAATTAAAAAATTAAACAGTACAAAAATAAATTACAGACATGTCAAATCTTAAAAATAAAAAAAGTGTATATAATATATTAAAAAGAAAAAAAATTAAATTCCACATAACAAAACAGTACAAAAATAAATTACAGACATGTCAAATCTTAAAAATAAAAAAAAGTGTATATAATATATTAAAAAGAAAAAAAATTAAATTCCACATAACAATGTCAACAAAAAAAAAAAAACAAAAGATTACATTAAACAATACAAAAAAAATAAAACCAACACTGAGGATTGAACTTGGAACACCAACAGATCTCGAACATTTAGCAGCAAGCGTTCTTCATCAGCACAGACGGCGGGGCGACGAAAATGAGGTACGGTAGAACTATGCGTAAAATCAGATCTCCAGCGTGCAGCGCGCGGTGCAATCACGCTTGCAGTTGACGGTTGCCGAAAAACTCCTGTGCCGTTCCTTAGTGTGTGTAAATGCGCACTAGCTTATTGGCGGACACTGCGCGCAGTGAGCATGCGCAGAAGCAGCAAAATCATAACAAAGACATGATTGAAAACGGCAAGCGGTTGAGTTATATTCTGATATTTTCAACAGTCATAACTCACGGTTCCGGCACTTATCCCGTAGTAGTGTAATCCCAAATCTGTAGCACAGTTTGTAGTTAATTCAATACAGGCGTAATAAAAAGCAAAAAACTACTTTATCATTACATTTTAAATAAAGTCCGCGACTCAAACAAATACATGTCTTCCTCTTTCATTTCATTTCATATAAATAAATAAATATTAAGGGACAATCATACACAAATCGACCTAGTCCCAAACTAAGCAAAGCTTGTACTATGGGTACTAGACGACGATATACATAATATATAAATACATATATAGAATAGATAACATCCATGACCCAAGAACAAATATTTGCACAAATATTTGCCCCGGCCGGGATTCGAACCCGGGACCGCCGACTCAGTAGGCAGGTGTCTACCAACCGAGCCAAACGCGTCGTCAAACATTTACATACATTTACATGTACATGTTTCATACATTTTTAATTATGATCTGCTATTAAAGCCCCCGGCTTGAAATAAGGGACTAAATTGGTTCCAAAGATATTGTTGTAGGTATCAACTCATTGGATTACAAAACACATTCGAAACGTTGACGTAACGATATAATATATGGATCGCATCATTGCTGTACCTGATACACAACAAGGTATGTATATTTAGTAGACAATGACTTGATTACATACTAGATAGCAATAAACAAATAAAGGAGCCCATTCGATTTAGTTATTGTTGTTAATCAAACTGTATATTGAGTGCTAAATAATTGAGTGTAATTTTAATTTCATTAATAAGGCATATTGTTCCAAGAAAAAATATAATCGAAATAATAAAATGCAACGTGTAATTTATGTATAAAATTATTGAAATGATTCACGTTTATTAGATTTAAATAAAACAAGTAGATTTAAAGATAATTACAACGGTAACTGTAATAGTTACCGAAATGTCAGGAATGCTCAAATAATAAAAACGAGATATACCTAATCCGGTATATATACCTAGCGGTACCGTTTGGCACCCATCGCTTCTACCAAAAGTAAAAAGTACATTCAAGTTTTAATAACTTGGAGAACCTTAGACATTTATATATTTAAAATCAAATTCTAAGACCCATCTATTCAGGTCATGATGGGTTAAATTATCTTATTGAAATTTGGTGACAATCGCGGATACCGAAAAATTATTAAAGAATTAAGTTGTTACAACATTGTCACTGTAATGGCCTTATTAAATAATACATTGCCCAAAATAATTGCTTTATCAAGTTAATAACAGACTCCAAATTACCAAACAGTAAACTTTTACGACACATTTTATCTCAGAAAGAGCAATAAAAAAGCAAAATACTTCAATACGGTAAACATGTCTTAATACCAATAATACTCGACATAAAAGAAAACAATTTATCGTCCTTCTTACAACAAATTGGAGAGAAAGTACCAGGAACTTAAAAAATAACTTTCTACGAGTAATTGGCAACGATTGCGGTATCGTAACAAGTATATTTTAGATATATTGCTAGAAATAAACATTTCACTCCATTAAATTTGCGATACACGTTAGTAATAGTCCATTCCATAATTTAATACAGCGTGCGGGTCAACGAACCTTGCCAAATATCATTTAACCCTTTTGATTAAGATTCTTCGAAATGTATCGTCCGACACGATAAAGTAGCAAAATCAAAGCTCGTGTCCCAATTTAGATTGAGTCCGATATTCGACATATTGTGTAATAATAAAAAATAATCAAAAACTTCTAGATTGAGGTTTTATTCCTTTTATATTTTATTTTTTTCATATTATGACAAAAATAGTGATAATTTCAACCAACTTATAAACTGAATAATAGTTTTCCCTGTGTTCTAGAAAGTAACTTAGCTATTTCATGCTTTTACAGTCGAAAATAAGTTGAACAAAAAAAACAACAGTTTTCTGCGTGATTTTGTAAATTGCGAGAAGTTTTTGAAACAAAAATTAATTCAAACTGTAGGTTTCAAATATATACTTACCAATAAATTTCAATAGCCTTGTTCTAGTAGTAACATTGATAATATGTTAAGAAACATGTTTAGTCATAGAGAAAAATGTCTAAAACAATCAGCATTTTTGAACGAATAAGGAGCCTTAAATGGAGGAGAGCTGGCCCCGGGAACCTAAGCGCGGTAAGTTTTTTTAAATGGCTTTTTTTTTAGTTCTAAAATCTTACAGAGTTGGTTCGGGATGGGGACACGATCGCTATAATATTCAAAGCAGCCGTTGATAAAATTCAAAATGGCGTAGATATGGGGGTTGAAAACGCAAAAATTACATATTACAGCCACTTCAAAAATGTTCTCGAGGTATACAGCTCACAGAGCCACATATTACCGCAGACGCCGGTAAAGAAGGGCTTGCCGGGTGAGTAGGTATAGACGGCCGACCCGGATAGTGATACGAAGCCGGCAACCCTTTTCACGGCTAAGGCATGTATAGTGTTTTTCCCAAACATATGCAATTAAAAAAAAATATAACATGATTAAAAAAATATAATTCAGCTGTGTTCATGAACACAGACGCCAGGTTTAAAAAAATACTTCCCGGCCTAAGCTTTCAATTTTGTATGTAATTCCATATACGTATATGCAGCGGGAACCCATGTAATTATGGTTTAAGTCCTATATAATCGAGTTGGTATATATTTCTACCTCTCGATTTATGTACTTTTAAATTTCTACCTTTGCAAATTAATGAAAAAAAAAATGATTTTGTGCCAGCGGGGCCCTTTGTTAATTGTAAGTTTACAGACTAAATGAATTACTATTCATGGAGCCTCTTATTTCTACCTTCCAAATAACTTTTCACTACACCCTAAATATAAATAGTTTTTGAGAAATACGCGTTCGAAGATTTTGTCCTTCTAGCAGGGCCCTTTGGTATTTATTGACTTACATGACCACAGGTAATTTTAAAAAACAGCGGGTTATTTCTACTTACTGAATCAATTATTACCAACTTGCTAGTGACAGGTTTAGTGATAATATAATACAATAATATTTTTTTTTTTTTTCTTGAAAACCTGTCACTAGCAAATTGGTCACAATTGATTCAGTAGGTAGAAATAACCATCTGTTTTTTTTAAATAACCTGGGGTCATGTAAGATGTAAGTCACTAAATACCAAAGGGCCCTGCTAGAAGGACAAAATCTTCGAACGCGTATTTCTCAAAAACTATTTATATCTAGGGTGTAGTGAAAAGTTATTTGGTAGGTAGAAATAAGAGGCTCCATGAATAGTAATTCATTTAGTCTGTAAACTTACAATTAACAAAGGGCCCCGCTGGCACAGAATCATTTTTTTTTTTTCATTAATTTGCAAAGGTAGAAATTTTAAAGTACATAAATCGACAGGTAGAAATATATACCAACTCGATTATTTAGGACCTAAACCATAATTACATGGGGTCCCGCTGCATATACGTATATTGTAATTCCTAGTTCTCTCGAGTTGTTCCGCCCGTAACATGATACTTCGAAGCCTGTTAATAACGCACGTTATGACGATATTTCTTTGCATGTTTGAGAGAATAGTATTTTATGCAATCGTTGCACAATGAAGGTTCTTAGTCGAGTACCGCGTTTAGGTCACGACGCTTGCCGAGTGGCCTAAGTAAGGTACGAGATTTTAAGCCCTAATTGTGTAACTATTGCATACAATACTCGAGCAAAACTCAGAAAAACATTTTTTACTTTAATCGTCATTCCCCACTATGAATTTTTATTTTTGACCTTTTTCGTTAAACTAAAACTGGCCTATTAAAAAAAAACAGGATCGCGATGGTCATGGCGGGTGCCTCGTGATTGGTTACATTTTTTGACAAGTAATTTCAACCAATCAGTGTATAGCGTATAGAATTTTGTAAAACATATATATAACATGTGAAACATAGTAGCGTGCTTTTTTTTAAATCAAATATGCTGATGTTCTCTTTTTGAAATTATTAGAGTTGAGAAGAGAGATCTTAGATATGAATATTAAAGTTCTGTAGCGGGTACCATAGCGTATAGAATTTTGGTAGGTACTTGTGATCTTGTCTGTGAAATTATAATCGCCAGATTAAAGTACGCGAGTATAAAAAGTTACTTAAGAGTTACCCGTTATGTAAGAAGAGGTCGGCATTGGGTCTGGCGCCGTAGAAGATGAATATCTGCTCCCCCGGCTTGAAGTCCCGTAGCGCGTAGCATTCGCCTCGGTTCAACTCCTTGTTGAAGTCTGTTGTTATCTGAAAACGTACGATGTTTCAATTTAGATTCATAACGTACCTTGGAGTATATAAGTAAGCTACGCGGGAAGAAAATCTCGCTTCCTAGTCAAGGCAAAACGTAAAACTTTAAACAAACCACGGACGGTAAATCGTAAAGCCCCGGATCCACTAATTTTGGCAATCAACAACCTGCCTACACCCAAATACTTCCGATCTGGGACATTCACGAATTCACCGGCCTGAGGTATGTAATGTACTATTGTGACCGCCTCGTCATTTCTTATATGAAGGCGACTGTCTGAGTTAATATCGTGGACATAACCTACTTACAGACGTACACCCAAGGCCAAAACTATGGAAACAAAGTTGTTTTTTTTGCTTATATTTAAAGTTTTCAATATTAATTATGTAAATATTAGAAACCATTCGGCCATCCCCTAAAGATTAAAACATTAAAACGACTGTAGTATGTAGACATTTATAGATAATAAATGTACCCTCGATCCGCCAGCTACCTACTTCATTACATTGACAGACGTCACCGGTGGCGGACGCACTGCAGGTTTACCGAAAGCCCGATTAATGTGTTTATTGAAATATCCCAATAGTAAACCCTAGAGAACACTACAACGACCATTATTAAACCATCATAAAATTGTAAAAATAAATATATTTACCTAACTCCGGGAAAAAGTTGAATGGCAATTTTCATAAGCAGAATTTGGGTTATTGATTTCTAGAATGTATTTAATTTATTCCGTAATTAAATCATAGCTTTGTATTGTAATATAAGCTTGTTTCCATACTTTTCACCTGGGTCGTACAGACGTAACCATTGAAAGGTCGGCAACTCACTCCTCTGGTGTTGCAGGTGTCTATGGGCGACGGTAATAGCTTTCCATCAGGCGATCCGTTTGCTCGTTTGCCCCCAATGACATAAAAAAAAAACATAAAGTCCCGGGCCGTAAGTAGCTTCTCCCATGTTTACCTTGCCGTGCTCGTGATTGCACATGTCCCACAGCGGAATGAAAGCAGTGGTGCTGGTCTGCTCCAGGTTGTTCTGCCGAGTCATCACCGTGGACACCGCCCATCTGTTGACAATTATAGGTAAGATAAGTTCACGATAAAAATTAAATTACAAGTTAAAATTGTGTATATTACAAAATATTGGAATAATAATAAAATAGTATGTAGTATCCGAATTAAACAATTAAAATAAAATTTACAATCAACATTTAACGATTATAAAGTAAAGATTAAAAGTAATATTCAGAATGTCAAAACACAAGTAAGAAATGAAGATTTGGGTAGTAAATGATGTTCAAATTATATATTATAGTTTCGGCATTTTGGTTAATACAGTCGATGTGACTTTACTACTGCAGACTAGTTTATTTTACGTAACTCTTAACAACGTCATGTCATGATGTAACAAGCATTTCAAGACACATGTTGCTTAAAAAAAATCTCCTCGCGAGACATTGTTGCGTGTACAACGCTATTTTCATAGTCAAAGTTACAGGAAACATTGTATCTGATTTCATAGATGGACAACAACACCGTTTGGGCCGTCGGAGATGGATTCATCCATATGTAGGAAGCTATTGGCAGAATAGGAACTAAGCACGCCACCTCATGCGTTTGACTGACCGATTATAAATAGACACGCCATAATTTAACTAGAGACAATCTTATAGGTTTTTTATTAAAGCAGAAATGTCTGTTAACGAAGTCCTAATGTTCGGGCCAACATGGGCGCTTTCCCAAGCTTTCACAGACTGCATTAAGTAGGTACTTATAAAGCCCTAATTCTGCTAATTTAACTTGTATAAGTGCTGTATAAGCGTTTATTCAGCTTGTGTGCTACTCGGGTTGACCTCTACGCTACCGAAAAGCTATGAGCGATTGAATAGAGATATATATCAATGAGAAATATACATTTAAAACAATGGGCCCTTCGCAGTTTAATCGCATAAGATACGCGCTAAAAACTACACACATCGATACCGCATGTACTGTTAAGATGATTGATTTACAACATTGTGAAACAGTAATACCGAATTTTTACGGTAATCTTAAAGCGCAACGAACGCATCTATAAAAAAAACATCACCAGCTATGCTGTCCGGCTGTCTACACATTGAGATTTATACCGAGAATGTTTTTTCGCAAATCACTTTTGTAGCAATCCAATAAAAACAACACGCAACTTTCTTTGTTTGGTCATACCTAGATATAGAGTTTAAACGAGGAATCTTTGTTAATTAAAAGAATAAGGCAGATATATTTATTAGAAAACTAATAAATAAATCGTAAGTATCATAATAAGATTGATAGTGCGTTGTTTAGCAAAAATGCTGATGAAAGTAACGAATAGAAACTGAATGTATTTATCTAACACTTTAATTCCATTCGTATTGTTTTACTAAGTGCCTATGCATATTCAAACTAATTTAAAAGCTCTATCATGGATAAATATTACACAACTACATATATGCATAAACATGAGTAGGTAGTGCATTAACAACTAAACTATGATAAGCTTTCACATGAACTCCGACCTCTTGTTATATGCTCCACTGGCTTTACTTAGCTGCCTGAGTAATTGGAATGTAAAAAAAAAACTACATTTATATATTGAAATCGTAAAATACAGGCTGACTCAGGAGTAATGAGCGAGAGTAACAGGGCTGATGAGGAGAACCACGTTGAGGAACTTTCACTGTGAGACCAGCCAGGAAGTTGCGAAAAAAAATATTGATAGTTAAGTGATCGCTAACTATCCAAAATGTATGAAGCAGCAGTATTTTTTTGTGATTTTATGGTTGGTTCCGTACTAAAAGTTGCTCAGTGTGACACATCCCATTGGCTCCAGCTCATTACTCCTGAATCACCCTGTATCTATTTAAGATACTAATTTCACCCCTTTTCCGATAAGATGCTATCGTTTTACTCGCAAGTAAGTGTTCTGAGGTGATGTCACTATTCGACATGACTTGTACTGCAAAACAGCAACATACATACATACCTACATATAATCACGCCTTTTTCCTAACGGGGTAGGCAGAGACCACATCTTTCCACCTGCTACGGTTCTGACATACATCTTTCGCTTCATCAACATTCATTGATTTCCTCATGCATGCTCGTCGGTAGAGTACTCTTGACTTGCCCTTTTTTCATAACGTCTCCAATCTGACCAAGAACCGTTCGTCTAGGCCTTCCTTTTCCAACATTTCCATTCACATTCGTCTTGTAGATTTGTTTCGTGAATCTTCTTTAATGCATCCTCTCTACATGCCCAAACCAACTAAGCATCCCTTTCTCAATTCTAGTGACTATATTGTCGTTCACACCACAGAGTTCCCTTATTACACTATTTCTTATCCTGTCGCACAGCTTTACACCAATCAGGCAATCATGCTTCTCACTGCTCTCATTTCTACTGCATTTATTCTTCTTTTGCCACACCCAGCTCTCACTTCCATAAATGAGTGTTGGAACCAATACACCTCTATATGTACAGCTAGACGCGCCCTCTTAGAGATTTCCTGGCTGCCCATAAAGGCAGCAATATAAAGGCGTGCAATGCTTTATTATGTAACCAACAGCAGCTCTTCTTATAATATCCCTTTCACACTTTCCATCTCTCGTAAACATTGACCCAAGGTATCCCAATATCTATATCCCAATTGAGTGCATATTTTCTGAATAAATTTACAGAAGAATGACATAAGCTGAACATAAATGCAATAGCCTATATTTGAAGTACTTATAAGAAGTGTGATACATACAATTTAATAGTCATAAATAGCTATTAGAGAAAGGCGTGCATAATATACAAGATATATAGCCAGCGATAATATACTTTTCCTATATTACAATTTCTTTGCTTCATAACAGGGAAAGCCGTTTTCCAGTGATTCTCATCTATAGCAAAGCTGCTTGACAAACAATAGGTAAACTTTAATGGCCTTTTACTTTCGTCTTTACGTAAATATTTTTCACTTTTGTTTTGATACATGTCTATAGTTGTCTTGTTACGACCTCGTGAGATTATGTCGCCTCTTGCACGCGTAATAAATTATTAAATGACTAAATGAGATTTTTATCTAGATTAATAGGGTTAATTTGAATATGACAAACATATTATGTAAGCGTGAAATTGTAAAGATTCTGCGGTAGGTATTATGTACACCGTGAAACCGTCCAATTATGCACTAGTGGGTAAAGGTCCCGGCGGTTTTAAATATATGTTGAAACTAGCGATCCACCCCAGCTTCGCACGGGTGCAATGCTGATAAATTATGCATGAATTATTATAAAAAAACCGAATAAAAGTCCGTTGCGTAGTTTTAAAGATCTAAGCATACATAGGGACAGACAAACAGACAAACAGCATTCGTTTGTTTTATACTATGTAGTGATAGGTTAAGAACTCACTTTTTAAGCTAAATATAAATACGTACGTTCATCTATCTGCCAATGAAATAATTCGCAAACTTTTTTATGCTTTAAGGCCAACGGGGAAAATTTTCCCGCTAGGGCAAAGTTAATTGGACGGTTTCACGGCATGTCAAACAATGAGAAGCTTGTAAATTGAAGCTGGTCACGTAGATGAAAATAGAGGACGTATAGGTCATCGACCAGTGAAGGAAGCGTACTAGCCAAATGTATTACCATTGAACCAGCCTATGATGATCGCGTTTATCACGCGACAAATTAATGAGCATTTCGTCACTCTCACACTCACATACGTGTCAAAAAGAGACTGACAGGTGATTTGACTACTCATAAATGCGATCAGCGTTCACTCGTGTAGCTCTCTGAAGCGCCTGTGGTCTCAGCGCTGGCTTTCGAGTTAGCATTAGGCTAAGGTAGGACCATTTCGGATCATATTTTATAGTTAGATATTGTTGTTTTTGTCGTTTTAGTAACAAGTTTATTTCTTTGTCCCTTTATTCAGTATGTTATAAATGCAACTATAATAGGACCGCAGAAGGCTTTGGTACATAGAATAACGACACCAGGTGGTCACCCACGGCATTTCGGCAATTACGACAAAGAAGAAGAAACAGTTGCTAATCAAATAGGAAAAAAAAAGATACCTAATACGATGCCTCATCTTCCTTAAAATTGTACAAGTAAATTGGATTAGATTTAGATGCACTTACCCGCCATTTATACTTATAACGCCTTTCGTAATCACGCATACTAAAGATTACTAGCAGAATACTTTGTGGTTTAGGGAAGGCGCAAATGCTAGGAAATATGAAAGTAAATTGCGGCGCGGAATACTTATAACTTTGTTGCATAAGTATCTGATTCTTGCATAAAATATAGTCACAAAGCTAAAACGGAAAACGCTCAGTTTGTCAGAGAATATGAAGTAAATACAGTGTTACAGTTATAATAATGTATTAGAATTAAATAAGAACGTTATAATAATGTATTATTTATGTACAATTCCAATGAAAAGGATGACGATGCCGGACCATACATACGGCTTATGGGTATGGTGGTCTTCTTTTCAAAAGAAACAACATTTTATTTATTTCATAAAACGTCATAGAACACCCCTACTGTCAGTTTACAATGACCGTAATCGCTAGCGACTGCGCAAACGATTTGCATGGAGACTTGTACTATTCTCCATACAAATCAATTACGCAGTCGCTAGTTAGTACGGTCACGTTAAATCGTAATTCTATGACGCTAACAGTTGAAATTCAACCAATATTGAAAACACATAACTTTCTTAGATGTGGACGTTCTATTACACTTATGCTGTGGCAGAATGTTTACAAATCTCTTCCTGTTGAAGCAGTCACATAACAATGGCAACATGAAAGCGAATTGTAAAAAGGTGCATATTAGCTATTGTAGGTACTTAGGTCATATCGGAATATGATGGTGCGATTGTGCGTATAAATACTAACAAGCCTTCAATATAACAGATTAGGACCTTAAGACCATAACCTAAATAAAATAATTAAAACACCACTGACACTAGTAGCTAGACCTCATGAGACCCTCATTTAATGAATGCTATAGAAAATGCTACTAAAACAAAACACAAAATTGTGAATGCTTAGCTTGAAAATTGGCTAAGATCCTATCACTAGTTCTAATGAAAGGTGGATGTCTTGAAGACTCCTGTTTTGATCTCTACCAAAAATAGCTAATAAGAGCCATCTCGTCAAACAAGGCTTTCGATTTAAACCGCACTCAACTCGTATATATATACTGACGCTTGCGACGCCAAGAGCATCACAGGCGCGTTGCCGACCCTTTAAGAATGTATTTACTCCCCACTTGAAAGTTTTGAACAACCGTTATACTGTAGCCCCGAGGGAAAACCTCGGCAGGGAGCTCATTCCATATGCGGAGCGTTCGCGGTAGGAGATTCCTCTGGAACCTTTTTTTCGTCGGGGGTAAAAATACAATTGTATACACGACGAGGGATAAATTTACCGAGACACATTGCGACGACGTGTAGGTACAGGTACTGTTTTTTTTTTTTATTTATTTAAACTTTATTGCACAAAATACAAAAGTAAGAGTACAAATGGCGGACTTAATGCCATAAGGCATTCTCTACCAGTCACTGTTGCGTCGAGTATTACTGTTGCGTCGTCGTATCATGGAAATCTATGTCGTGCAACATAAACCATCACATTGCGGCTTTAATTACTCCTGTGGCGCGGAGACATTTCCGCTAGTGCATTTGTACTCCCACATAAAGTCCCACTCACTGGTAGTTAGGACTATATATAGGGCTTGCATTCCGGAATTCCGGAATTTCGAAACTCCGGAATTTCGGATGATTTTTCCGATATTACAACTCCGGAATTATGGACGTCCAATATCGAAATTCCGGAATTGAAAATACTCTATTTAAAATAGTTTCTAGACAGTAATATGAGATATTTTGATGGGAAATCCAAGGGTGTCTATGATAGAAACGTGTGATGAATGTGCTCGGTAAAAACTCACGATAGTGACAGGCCGGGTATGGAACGTCAATATAATAAATGTCATGGGGTATCTCAGGTGGTAATAATTTTACCATCAGGCCAATAAATCTCATGAAACCATAAAGAGAAAAAGAAAGCTAAAAGACGGAATCAAAACAACTGAAAGAAAGAACTAGAAGGACCTAAACTGATCCTACCTCTCCTGGCTGAGCATCACACTGAGTAACAACATGACGATGGAATAGCAGCAATACTGGTCTAACATGTACTTTCAGGCAGTTCAGAGAGAGGCTCTTCCGACATTTTGTCCCGGGTTGTCGCGCAAGCTAAGGCAACTAAAGAGGCCCCAGCTCCGGCTTACAACTGGAGCAATAACCGGACATGCCTTACCAAAAAACACTTATTTACTCTAGGTGTCACTGACAGCCCTCTTTGCAGAGCCTGCATGGGGGCAGAGGAGACAGCCGGCTATTTAATTCTCGAATGTCCTGGAGAGGCCATTTACCGCGCACAACACCTCGGGTCGCCGAGGTCATTCCCAGAAGCCGTTGGTAACATAAATGGACTGCTAAGTTCTCTGGTAGAGTTGGTTTGGCAAGAGTAGTTCCCCTCACGCAAAATAGGCGTATGGTAAGACATCGAGTTGTGGAAACCCAGCCCGCGATAACCTAATAGAACCTATAAACAACTGAAAGAAGAACATAAATCAATGAATTAATCATTGAATGAGGAGGTCTCGGAGGTCGTTGACTCCACGGATGCTCAAAATACGCATCGTTGTCAATGGGATGACTGATCATAAGTGACGCGTGTGAGACTGTGCTCATCACCAAGAGGCGGGCTAAGACATTGCTAAGCAAGCTTTAGATTACGACACTTTTGATGTGTACACTAAGTAGTACAGATGTACAGTACAGACTGGAGCGTCTGTGTGGACATCACTGTCGGGATGAGAACAAAGAAACAGACATAAATATGTAGCATTTATGTACAAATTAATTGTATTAATTGAGAAAGACGCAGTAGAACCGTCTAAATATATTATTTAAACTGCGAATTATCTGAAAAATGCTCTTGAGATTAAATGTCCGCAAAATTTGAGCTCAAGGTATTTCTGAGACTTGGATGAAAAGTCTTGTTAAATCTCTCTACCTCAAAAACCTCGAAAATTAGGACATCGATTTCCGCCTGAAATTTGAAAAAAAAAATACTCGTTTTTTTGTATACTTTTGTTTGGTAAGTCAATTCCGGAACCAGTTCCGGAATTCCGGAATTGAGTGCCAATCTCGAAGTCAATTCCGGAATTGGAAAACCATGCCGATATTGCAAGCCCTAACTATATACCCAGCCCTGATACAGTTCAAGTCATGTTAAAAAAAACATTGCGAATGTCATCACTTTTAGCAAGTTCTGCTTATACGATAGCAGAGCTGGAATGAGAGAAGAAAAGGTTAGCTTATTTACAAATTGCTACTATTAAAGACAAACAATCTGTTGCCCTACATAACACAGGTAACGGGATCATGAAAGCGAAATATCAGATGCAAATTATATTCAAATGGAATAGTTACCACTTTATCGTCTACGGCTCTCTTATGTACAGAAAAGAAAGTAACAGGCGTAGAACTGTTGCAGAATTCCAACAAATAAGCCTTAAAAATACTATTAGTGCCTAACAATAACATATGTTTAGATGTTCTAGACCCAATTGGCAAACAGGAATGAAAAATAAACTTTAATTTAATCCAAAACGATTCATTATGGATAATAATCTCGTCCCTTTCTGTACCTTTCACGTAATTGCAACATTTGATATCGCACACGAAGAGTTGGAACAAAGTATGGTAGTTGATGAAAATAATAAAATAATAACAAGAAACTGTAAGTATAGTCGAGTTCTTTTTATGAGCAAAAATGTGATAAAAAATATCTGAACACGCCTTTATGCCAATTCTGTGTGAAAGTTTATTTCTTGGAAACCAATGGCGTGGTTAAAATTTCATTAAATCTATAACTTTAAAACGGTTCCTTCTCATTATACATTTTATGTGCAGCCAAAGAGACGGAAAAATAAGTTTCCTATTCTTTGTATTCGAAACACGTACTAGTTATAAGTAATCTAGAACATGTCCTCTAACTTCTCACGTCGCAATTTTGAAATTCTAATGAAGAACTCATTACAATTTACATAACATTACGTAGATGCCAGATAGCAAACAGACTAATGCGGCGGGTCATTGTGGGCTCGTTCACACGCGCCGGCTCTTACTTTCAGTTCGCATATCGTTTATTGAGTGAGATCTTCGTGCGATGGCAAAAAGCTCGTTACGTGAACCAGAGATGGGATAATTAATTGGTTATTCGAGTTATTTAAATACAATATTATTCATGTTATTTGTTCGCAAATATATAGGTTCTAGTTATCCGCAACTATGGGCCTATTTTGCGTGCCACAGACACTTTATACGTGAAACATTTTATTCTAACAATTTATTTATTCGAACAGATAACCTGAAAAATATTTTAAGAGACGGTAATTTTTACTAGCGTTCAATCTTAAGCAATAAAAATTAGAAATAGACTACCGCCATTTCTTTTACAAAATATATTTTCAAATGTAGGTGTCAGACATTTTTTTTTTTGTAATCACGACTACATATTTTATTCTCAATAGTTATCGAATAAGGTTTTCACATCTCTGATGTAACGAAAAAAAATACACTCGATCAAAGTAGAGCATCTGACGCACCTGACTAACGGAGACGCTATAATTACGCGCGACAGCGGTGCGCGATAGGTGTATCTCGCTCACTCGTATACCCGCCGCGCTTGGATCTCTCGCTCGACCGCTCGCCGCGCCGCTGGTCGCCCAAAGTCGTGGCACCTCCGTAATGGGTATGCACTTCAAATTGGTGAGAATCATCGTGTTTAAGAGTTTGTGAGACAGAAATCAGGTCGTCATACGGTTACGTAAAACACGGAGTACAATTTTGCCATGTAATACGTGTGATAGGTACATCACTCACGTTATCACTCTTGTTTTTCAATTACGTGTTTGAAAACAGCTTAGGGCCTACTAACACTTTTGAAAACAGCTTTGGACCCACTTTTATTTGTAAACACCTACTTATAAATTTTCTAAACTTCAAGTAGGTAGGCATTCTTCTTCAGATAGGTATTTTTTGTTTATTTTGTACCATAAAATCTATACTTGATTTTATATGTATATCCCCTTGTCTATGGGAAGACAAAATAATCGTAAGTTCAAGCCTCATTTGCGTTGTAATGAGTAAAATAGTATATATCTGAAAAAAAAAATACACAATAACGGGCCATACTACGCATCCCCGATAGGGCTTTTCACATTTGAAGGGTTATGAATTAATGCATTGATTATATTACATAGTAGGCGCTGTTTTTGAGGACTGTACCAACAACTATATTTACCAACACACCCATATTAAGGCGCCTATAAATAATTTCCCATACACACACTTATTTCTTAAATTGACAGTTCTATTGCATTTCATTTCATGAAACGGTCGCCATTATCCAATAATAGTATCGCGCCGAGTCATTCACCACAGTCTATTTGAACGTTGTTACGTAACCTATAATTTAGCGAAATATTGTTAGAAAACAGATTAAGAGAAATGGCGGCGCGCGAGTGGGCGTGAAAATTGAAATCGTGGAGTTCGTCGCGACTAGGAAGTCATTGTGTTGATTCAGAATTCATTACTGCTAAGTAGGGTAAATCGCCAATAATTGGCCACCGTTTAATAACTGGCCACCTCATACTAAAAATTAACTCTGTTCACCTATAAATATAATTCATTTTAGTATAAAGGTGTTAATTACTGGCCACCCTTCAATAACTGGCCATTTTATACTAAAATGAATTCTGTTTGTAGGTGAACAAAGTTAATTTTTAGTATGAGGTGGCCAGTTATTAAACGGTGGCCAATTATTGGCGATTTACCCTATAAGGAAAGAACGAAAATTGAGCAAAAACTGTCCGTTTATTGGTAGGAAGAATTTTTCAATTGAATTTTTACTATTATTAAGTATTAGTAAAAAAAAAACAAGAAGAAATAAGTAATAGATACATAATTTTGACCAGTTAATTTTGTTGGTTAATGATATTATCGAGAATCCAAGCTTAGGGTAGCTTAACAAGGAACTAATTACATTTTCATATTCTTTTTTGTTATGTCACAGTCGCATGCTCACGGTGAGGAGCAGCCCTAAGATATCTTAGCAGAAAATTTAATTCACTTAGATCCGAATAAGCCCAATAATTCCGATATATAAAATAAGAATGAACAAGTGTTGCAAAATTCAATTTCCCGGTATGATCCATTTTTTTGGTATATTCAATTACTTACTAAATAGTACCGGAATTTCGAAACTCACTGGAACCCTCCATACTAAATGTGAACGACACATTGGGAAATATTATATTAAATTTATCACTCCGAACTCTAAACAGATTCTACGCACATACAAATTCCCTCTCAAATGTGAAAAAAATACGTTTTTTTTTATTTATTTTTTTATCTGTTGATCATCAAGAACATTTGTCTAACTCAAAGTGCTGGCGTGTCGATTATTTAATTACAGTAGACAATAACAATGATCTGGCGATGCGCGGCATTCCGCGCGGCAGGCGGCGCGCGGCCGGCGCGCATTCCGTTTCACATCGAGCTGAGCTGAGGTAAGGCGAATGTAAATGTCGGACTGAAGAAGCGGTAGATATGCCTAATAACACAATATATCTTCAAGTTTTCTGCTACCCAAAGGTTGTCTGGAAGAGATCGCTCTTTAGCGATAAAACCGCCTGTTTTATAACTCCCTTTTTTTTTAATTTATCTCAAAAAAATAGATACATACACACACACACACACTGTACACTTCCTAATACATCGCCAAAAATTAGTTTATTGGCGATTACTGCACTTTTATACTTATAAAAGTGAGTGCAGTAAAACCTAAGAAAAAAATGCAAAAAAAAAATATTTTTTCTCCTGTTTGTTTTCTGAGGTTGCAAAAAAAGAGCATTTTATTGTATTGATATATAAAAAAAAAAAAATAAAGACTATTGTATGCCATTGGCATAAAATCTGAGAACTTAATATCACCTTCCACCGTCTGGCCTAAAGCCATTTTTTTTCAATACATCGCAACTCCGATGTTTTTTCCTTTTTTAGGACTTAGGTTTATTACTGTCAATCCAACATATCGAGGTCATTAAAAACCTAAGAAGGTACTATTAAAAACTTACTCAACACAGTAATTACTGATGATTGCACACATTTTGGACATCCAACATTTGTTGTAAAAATGTCAACTCACGTAACTGACGCGCAACAACGTTTACAAATATATTTTTCCTATTTGGTGAACGTGCAATTACCCTAAAAATTATATACCTAAGTAATCGCCGTGTTTGTCAATATGTTAATTATAGCCGTTACATAAACAAAGGTAAATGCAATTTAACGCAATGGATGACAAAATACAGAAGAGTATCCGTCAGCCAGACTTAAGAAGAAGACGATCACCAGTTATTAAGAGACGACATTTCCATAAAAAATAACTTTAATGAGCAAAATGGGTAAATATTTTGTTTTTAGTTAATTTGCTCAAAAAGCGCTAAATCAATTTCGCTAAAAACTATGTGGGACCACCTCTGAAGTATGCTATACCAAACAAAATAGAATCATCAAAATCCATTCATAATTGGCGGAATAATACTGTAACATACAAAAAAACCAACATACAGTCGAATTGACAACCTCCTCCTTTTTTGATGTCGGTTGAAAATAAGGAATCTTCAAGTTGTCGGTATTTGTATGAAATCGAAAGCAGCGCTATTAAACCGCATTACAGACGCTGCCTTTAACAGATTATTTCTAAGAGAGTTATGTACACTGACTTGACATCACATCTAGCATTTGCACAAAACGTACGAAATACGGTATCCATGCTGAACATAGCGCTGAGGATTGGCTATAACCTGACTTTTACACTCGAAAATATTCGTAATCATATATACCTATCATCCCACTTCTGACTTCGTTTCAATAAGTCAAATTGTCATTCTGCTTGTAATAATAGGTCTAGGTAAAATATAAGGGGCCATCCCCGACCTGAGAAATGCAAATACATAGACTGTCGTGTAAACTTAAGTAATGGCTTTGTGACAAAAATAGTAGCTTATAGCAAGGACTGCAGAAATAAAATATCATTTAATAGTCTTAAAAAAAATTACCTACCCTAATTATACACACCATATGGAAATCCTACACAACATGCATTGGTCGAGTCGACTATATGTATTTGTTTTCATTGGCATAGCAGAGTTGGCAGAAATGAACCGACTTGACATACTTTAATTATGGTTTTAAATTTCTCAAATAATATTGACGGATGGTCATCTGATATAACATTTGTTCCCCACTTTCCAAAATGGTAGATGTGCTGTTAATCAAATACCAGTATTTCCTAGCATCTACAATTCTACATTACATTTGTATGACGTAAAAATATAATTAAAATTTCAACTGTTCATTTCACAAATGTTTACAATGAAGCGAAAATTTTAAAAAAATCGCTCGAACCTGTGGCTACGATGCAATACCCTAAGACATGCAAGAAGCAACTGATTGAAAAATTCAATGGCTCTCGCATTCAGGTTCAGTGGCCCAATAGGTAGGACGCCCGCGTTGGCTCGGAAAACCATTGGTAACGCAGGTTCGAACCCGGACGGGGTTTTTCGATTCTCGATTTCCGATTTTTCGTACCTTTTAGAAAACATCATAGCAGAGATATCATGAAAGAGAGAGAGGAAACTCTAGCACAACCTGTGACTGGACGTGTTTGAGCTCATTTGATTTGTCGTTAACAACGTTAATCAGTACAAGAAGCGTGTTTAAAAAAGTGATCAAATTATGAATACTACAAGGTTCTTGCCATTTCATTTTGCATGTGTAAGAAAGACATAACCCTATTATTTGCTTCATCATAGTCGGGTAAAATTTCTATTTAATATTGACGCACTCTCATTAACTTAGCTCTACGCAGCGAGATAAATCGAATGGAAATCAATCTTATGCAATATGCATATCGTTCATAGTAAAGCAGATGTGTTCTGCTGGACTGGCCACGCCGCTGGACCAGTTGCAGATAATTTCTATTCTATCTTCATAAATAAACCTCTTTAGCGGAGGGTGTAAATAAGTAATAATTCAAGGCGTGTAAACGATGGCGTCTTGACTGGAGTATAATGAAGCCACTGGGTTGAAGTGACGTTGGCATTATCAATCTAAATGGGTCAGTAGGGAGAAAATTCAAACTATAAGAGATAGTGGTAGGTGTCGATTTTAGATTTAATAAAAAACTGTTTTTTTTTTATATATATATCTCATACATAACCCAGTCAAAACCGCTGTAGAGAATGTCACAACACGACATGCGATTACTTACAGAATTTTAACGCGGTTCAATTACCGGTTATGTATGAGATTTATAAATCAAATACATAAAAGAAATGCAGTTTTTATTAAATCTAAAATCGACGCCATGGTCCATAAGAACTGATTTCCCTATCTCTTATAGTGTGTGACTTCTCCCCACTGATCTATTAGGATTGATCACCCGGTAGGTATAGCCTTATTAAGGCCGATATAGGTATGTACAATCAACCAATTTGATTCCTAGGCCATTTCGTATCTTGTAACAGTGAACGTCAATATGAAAGCCGCTTGAAATCTCCTATCATTGTCATTGTGACAAGGTTCTATAGTGGCCTAAAATCAAATTGGTTTACTGTACCTACACGTTATTCGAGTTGCCTTAAATGACATTAAGAAGTAATTATTGTCTTAAGGTAAACAGATGATATGGCCAAAGTAAACAAATATGATTCAAACGAGTATACTCTTTGTCAGATTTACAGGTTTAGTACAGAGCAGTGACGCGGCGTATAACTTCTGTAAAGGTAAATCAGAGTAAAACTAGGTAATTCTTCTTCTCTATATAAAGAAATGAGCTTAGAATAACGCAAAAACCGCACGCCGACGGGAAACGACTTCAATGGACGCCACGCTACTTGTTAATTTCTCCGCTATAGTTATCAAATTATGATCATCGATGTTGTTCTCGAGTCAAAATAACGTCAAACAAAAGTAAAAATCGCGCACCCAACCGCGCCGTCTGCGCCGACGCACTCCACGCCGTCCTACAGCCGCGCGCAAACGTGTCTCACTTTCACGCTCAAGCAAAAAAAACCGCGGGAAAACTCTAGAAATCTCGCATTTTCCGACGCGATAACCGCATGTTTATATGTATATATAACAGTTATAATGTGAAAAACAAAAAACGATCGCTGAATTCGAATTTGGAACGTATTTGGACAACGAGTGCGCGTGCGTTTTCGCGGGCGTCTCGCTTCCTGCTCCTTCCTTCCTCTTTCTACTCATTAACTTCTCTATAATCTTGAATCCGTGAATCAACTTCAAAATTCGTGGACAGACTTTAGCGTGAAAAACAAACAGTATTCGCAAGTGTAGTGTTTGTAAAACCAGTGTTACTAAGTAGTGTTGCGGTGGTTACGGGCTGTCTGCTGGTATACTATGGGTATCTGGAGCACCATGCCTTTGTTGAGCACGCTGGCGGCCTTGGTGATCATAGTGCACTCCGCGGAGGAGGACCGGGGGTACAGGCGTGACCTGCGCCCGAGGGCCGTGGACACGGCCAGTAACGAACAGGTAATTATACAAAATCCCGGCATCCCCACAACTTTTGAACACTCAGCCTACTTCCATTAAATTTCTTAAAGTGACTTACATTTAAATCTTATTACTTACCTATATCTATAAACAAGTTCATCTGCATCGTGCATCTGGACAAACATGCATTAACTCACGCCTGTATCCTACTGGGGTAGACAGGGATCACCAAATATCAGATTCTACGAATCTACAATAATTATAAGAAATCCCTGACGTCTCGTGGTATAAATAGGGTGTTCTTACGGAAGCAAAGCAGGAGGCTAGTAAAACGTAAAATTATGTATTATGATATAATTGACAACATTTCTAACAGGTGGAAACGAAATATAGAGATCAAGAAAGCTCTCGTGTACACCCTAAAAAAAATATTTTTCTGTACCTATGTAAAGAAATATAAGAAAATACATAAAACAATCGAAATCTACATATGACAACTATTCCTATATAGAGTTGTAATCTTCGAAATCGTTTTTTACATCGAAGGCCTTGTCTGTCGAGTTGGTTCTTAGCTAAGTTTGGTTTCTAAGATAGCTATATCAGCTTTGAACCAGTGACAGGATCGCAGCCAATATTCATGCTAAAAATTCAAAATTTATTCAATTATGTTCAGGTTCAGTAGCATTTTTATCCCACTCATTAAATGAGGGCCTCATGATGACCAGCTACTTGTGTCTGGGTTTTTTTAATTTTTATTAAAATTAGATTTAAAATTTAGTTAGTTAGAGAGCGTCCGCCGCTTCTTAAACGTTAATATTATTATATTCAGCTCTCTTGTCAATAATAAAAGGTGAATAAATTACTAGCGGAACCGCCTTCGAGATAAAAAACATAAAATGACAGCATTAATATGTTTGTTACTTCGTATGAGTGAATGCTTGGGAACAAGATGTTACGTTATATTGTCAGAAAATTACTTAATGAATGTCACATTATACTTAATTTACGAGCATACCTGTGACTTTCTTTCGATGCTAAATCCAGTCCGTAATATGACATAACATTATGTAAGATGTAATACATCTGAATTTTAAATTAAACTGGTCAACGCAAATATGTAAATATTAAGCTTCTTTTACGAATATGTCGATTATTGCAAATTGGATGTATTAAGTAAAATAATAGGAAAATGAACAGGAATATATAATTACGGTCTAATGAGCCAAGGGTCTATTGACTTAATTATATTACACCTATGAACATATATGTATAGTGGTTTGAGCGATCTATGATATAGAAATGCTTTTACCGATATATGTACATACTTATATCGATTTTTACTATTCGAGTTGCATAATATGACACTGACAAAGTTGTGATTTAAAGATAAATAGAGCAGAACGCTAACGTAGATCTATCTTTCGCATAGATGCCATTAGAAACATTGAATTTAGAATTATAACAAATTTATAGCTCTTTCGGTTTCATATCATCTACAAACATATTATAAATGATCATACTAAATATACGCAAGTCCTGTTTAAACCAAATAGAATTCTCTATTGCATTAGGTAAACAGTGAAAATGGCGACACTATTTGTTTTTTTAACAAAAAAACGCATAGGTATAGTATATGTATACTTGTATGAGTGCGGTATCCGCCAAAATATTCGCCAACACAAACAGACGGTCACTTATTTATAATGAATATGGATTGTTCATATACGGGAAGGGCAATGTATAAAGTACGTAGAGCACCTAAAGAAAATCTTAAAAAAAAACACTTCAGCGAGAAGAAATCGTATATCGTAGGATAACTGAACGAGTTGCTATAATAAGATGCGACTCGGCGGACAAGTCTTTCGAAAAAAAAAACCGCACGCAAATTGGTCCATCCGTTTGGGAGCTATGATGTCACAGACAGACAGACAGGTACACATGTTAAACTTATATCTTAACTTAAAACATAATTTAAGTCATAACTTATAACATAAGTTACACTTATGATACACATGTCAAAATTATGTTATAAGTTTCAAATGTGTATCTGTGTATGTGTGTAACTCTATTTTCGTCGGGGGTTAAAAAAACCGATATCATCACAGATGTGCCAATAGTTGACGACTTCCTTAGATGCAATCTATCGAGATCTCGTTTTCAGATCTTCTAACTTTTTTGTTCAATCTCTTGAACGAATGATGGAGTTAATGTCTGTTACTTCAGAATCCGAGGTAAAACTATATAAAAGAAATACAAACGATATTTTTGAAGTCGGTTGAAATGTGATTCTTAATTACTTTCTTAAACCCTTGAATGCTTTGGCACAAATCTGTGCGGGACATTTGAACCTTACATTAAAATATCAGTTAAATTCAATTTGATTAGCAATTTTTGACATTGCATACGAGGGGTTGATTGAAAGAAACCAACGCCTAATTGGCAAACAAAAACATGTCGTCACGTGTTGATAATGAATGCATTGTTGATGTACCCGTAGGGCAAGTTTGTGCGGCAACAATAGAAGTTTACTTTTGGTCTAAATGGTTGATTTGTTGACGGACCAATACAATTAGCATTCAGAACATGTGTTTGATTGAATAACCGTTTAGACATTTGGTAGGTACACTATTTGGAAAAACCGATTGTCATATTGTTTTGTGATATAATATAATTAGGCTTGGGACTTTTCACTGCTCGCCGTGGTTGTCCAATCCATGGAGTCGTCATATGATAAAAAAATATATTCAAAGTCAAAGTCAAAGTCTAAAATTTAATGTTTTATTAAAAGTCATAATTTATGTTGTTACATTTTTAATGGGCACGTTATAACAGTTTGCAATTAATTTTATCATAAATTTATCGGTAATTTGATATTATACCTTGTGGTCACAAATTATGCATCCTTTTTGATAGGTACCTACTTGTGTTGTGACAGACTACTCGTACTGACAACTTTTCGCAACCTAAAATTAAGAAACATTTTGAGTACTTTATAAATTGTCGCTTTTGATTGAAGACCGTTACAATAATTACTGGTTTAATTTAAAATGAATAATTTTACGCCTGTCGAAATTGAGCTCTGGTTAGATCGAGGTGATGAAAAATCTTGTATATATTGTTCTCTATGTGATCAATATTTCAAAGCTGCAAAAAAATGTTTGTTGTAAACCATGTCAAAAGTTTATCCCAGCAAAATTACTGCGGTGAAAATAGCGTCAAACTAAATTGGATAGAACCTTACGAAGAACTAACATTAAGTGAAGACAAGTCCCACATTTGTTGCTCCGCGTGTGGTACTAACCTAAGACTCAAAAAGTCCATTATAATAGGGCATGTTAACAGCCAAAATTACCCGAAGAAGACCGGAAATATGAACGATTTTTTTTAGATCTATGATCTGTGTTAATTGCAATATTGCATGTAACAAAGTATAATTTATAAAGTACCCAAAATGTTACCTAATTTTAAGTTGCGAAAAGTTGTCAGTACGAGTAGTCTGTCGCAAAACAAGTAAATATCAAAAAGGATGCATAATTTGTGACCACTAGGTATAATATGAAATTACCGATAGATTTATGATATAATTAATTGCAAACTATTATAACGTGCCCATTAAAAATGTAACAACATAAATTATGATTTTTAATAAAACATTAAATTTTTAGACTTTGACTTTGAATATATTTTTTATCATATGACGACTCCATGGATTGGAAAACCATTCACGGCGAGCAGTGAAAAGTTCCAAGCCTAGATATAATATTCTCTCTTAAATCAATATTCCGCTGAAATACTTTTCCTTTAGTGTCGTGCTCTATTAGTAACCGTAATATGCGGAGCACAATCAAATTTCGAAAAAATCTATCTAGTGGGTAAACTATACCACATATTTTACACCATACACCAGTTTTTTTTGTTTTTTTTTTCATTCCTATATGTATCCAAAGATCAACACGCAAATAAATTTCTTATTGCCGCCTACAAAAAGATATCGGATTCAATTCCTTGTGTGTGGACTGGACCACATGTGAGCGCAATTTATTTATTATTTGCGTGATCTTTCCATCTATTTATATAGCAATTTGACAAGGCGTTGCTGTATTCTTTCAGTATACAGTAGACAAGACTCATGTTATTAAAGTTAGAAATATTGCGCGCCCGTGTCACTTACACTCAGAGATATGAATCGAAATTTTGATTCCCAAGAGCAAAAATATACCTTACATTTCACACAAAATAAAAACAATTCTCCGAGGTGAAGGTTGAACTGACCAAACCATTATCACAACACCTGTCTCACTACCTTCAGCAGTTACGTAAACGTAATAGGGTTCAATATTACGTCACGTAGCAAATTGATGAGAGCGGAGTCTTTGGAGTCACGGACCACGGAGTTTCGGGGCCTTAACTAAGTAGGCGTGTCTTGAGTTTAAAATATAGAAAAGATATTTACATGCCAAATTACGGGCTTGATGTTGCTACAAAATGTGTGTAAGGTGAGTCGGGGCTATTGTAGCTATGGGGTTATTGTATCTTATTACCATTATAATGGTCTGTGACCATTATAATGGTCTGTGTATATATAGGATACACAGACCAATGGTATATATACACAATCCTATATATACACAGACCATTTTAAGGGTCACAGACCATTATAATGGTAAGAAGATACAATAACCCCATAGCTACAATAGCCCCGACTCACCTTAATAAATTTCTCTTCCTATGGTTAAATGTCGTTGGCAAAAAAAATATAGGTTAAAAATGTTTCTGGTGAATTCTGGCCCGACTACCAGGTGATAGACAGATTTTAAGAAACACTTATTCCTGATTTTAATTTTACCAATTTGTAGATAGATATATCTATTTATTGTTAAAACTGTGTACGTTATAAACTTAATACTAAACAAAGAATAACACCAACACTACATTAAAACAAAGCTTAAGCATAAAATATTCCTTGAAAATTTAAAAAACTCTTATCTAATAGCCGCCTCAAGCTCAAGAGCATGTTTTTGAATTTGTTAACATCTTGCGACTTAATTTGTTCAGGTAGATGATTAAATATATTAATTTCAGACATATAAATACGTGCTCTTGCTAAGTATGTCCCTCAATCCCAGAATTTTTGCCTCATCAGTTCTCGACTATAGCATACTTCCTGGTCAGACCACGACATCATATCATAGGTATGCAAAGGGCGATTGAAAGTTTTGAAACGCTCCGCGGCTTCCTACTTCGAAATTAGTGCAAAAGTACAGCACGTACGAATTTAGAAAAGACCGCTTACATCGAAAACCGGATAGAAAGATGAAATAGGAAGCCAGACGTGGACTGGTTTGCCTAGAAATCAAGGGAGGAGTGTACTAAGTGGAGCGTGCGGGCATCTATCTTACAATTAGTATAAACTAGCAATTACACAGTGCATTGACGCCAATTACTCGTACCCACTGATTTTACACGGCGACAGTTTTAGTTATGATTATGACCGAACATTGGTAACTGTCGTGTAGACTTGAAAGCAGTTAAGTAGCTGGAATTCCTACAATTATCGCCTTTAAAAAATAGCTATGTGCTAGTTGGACACGCGGGTTGAGGGTTCTGTCTTCGACACAATTTACATGTTTAGTTGTTGTTGTTTATGTTACTACATAATGTAAAGAGTAGTCGTTATAGGGTTGAAATTCGTTTCGTTAGCGAAATTAAATAAATATTGGACTGAATTCTGAAAATAATATGAAAACTTATTTTGTATAAATAAAAACATCATAAAATTTGCGTATCTTTGAAGTCACACATTTCAAAAAATATATTTTTTATGTTATTTTTTCTTAATTACATGACATATAGAGATAATTTTATTTATATAGAATTTAACATGAGTCGTCATCCCTATCATCAAAATCCGTACTAAACAAAATAAATCTATAGTTAGCAAGATTTAACATTTCGACATACAGCTTTAATTACCACCCGCGGATGAAATTTCAGCAGTCATTAACAAACTAGAGCGCAAAACGGCCACTGGGCAATGAACTCCGCTCTGGTGGGTCCACTGATTTTGGCACGCGCGAGTGATGAAAAACGCGCATAATTTGGAATTCGTACCGAATAACCTTTTTTGCGGGGTAATAAAATAAAGTTAGTGCTTGTGCGCTACTTTTTTATGCTGGTTTTATAATCCACTGTGTGTAATACATAGGTTGGATTCGACCAAACTTTTATTTAGGAATAACGCTTATTTACTCTCAGATAGTTGTGTAAACTATTATAGGGTTTTGACATTACTATCCAAAGTAAGCCTTAATATGGAACAAAAGCTTGGATAAACCCAAACTTAGGTAATTATTAATCCTTAATCTTCTACGGTTTCTTTTTAAGATGTTGCTGGTTAACCCTCACTACCAGTAAGTCGGACTATGTGTGGGAGTACAGACCCACTAACGGGTATGTCTCTTATTCGGTGACAGATTATATCTAAACTAAAAGTGACATATGATAATTATAACATTGGAGAAACCAATAATACTAAATTCTTAGGATTAAATCTAGATAATAAGTTAGCATGGAAAGACCAAATTGATATTATTTGTAAGAAATTAGATAGTTTTCATATGACCAAAAATATTTGTACTTATACTGTGTGACTGGCATAAGTAATGCATGCTGCATGCTTACTACATAAATATTTGTATGCCACCAAATGGCTAAACATAGTGAGAGTATTTGTATCTATGTATCATCCTTTGTTATGTTACCTATGTTTTACAAATAAATAATTACTTAATTACTAAATATTTATCTGCGGTCCGCATTGGTTTAAAGTTAATTTCATTATCTACATACTATCTAGATTCGAGTTCCTTATCTCTATATTGCAACGCCGTTTCATTATTTACGTTTGTTCATGTTAATTGTAGACAACGGGTTTGATCAGGGTTTATCGGTCAGTGATGGCAAAGATCGTTGTGCGTGTGGAGAGCTTTGGGGGAGGCTGCAGTGGACAATAATGAATTACATAAAAATTCGTAAGTGAAATGTAAACATGACTGTATCGTTTACATTTATTAAGTATTTCATATTGATATTACTTATCAAGGACTCGTGTTAATAATTTTGTAAAAAAACTATCAATAAAACTTTCCACACGAAGCAGTATTCTGCACTATTTTGTGATTTTAATTCTACAATAATCTCTATCACAGAATAACACCGACTTCAAACAGAAGAAAACGCATGTCTGAGAATAATATTAAGATGTGCCTGCTGCCTATAATATTTTAGGCGTTCCTTCGTTACCTCAACATACATTTAACAAAATACAACCGAATTGAGAACCTTCTCTTTTTGAAGTCGGTTGAAAAATAAATCAAATTAGATTTAAAGGCTTCGGAGTCACATAATCTTTCACTAAAATCTTTTCAAAACCATATATATTCCTTATCTAGGCCATCAACTCAGACCACAAATGACGTTACAAACCACTTTATACTCGTTTTCAATAGATTACGTACGAGAATCTATGACCTTTTTTGCATCAGTCATAGAGCGGTCCGGTCATAGATCCACCGGTCAGACCGGTCGCGCTTTCGACTTTCCTTCGCATTAAGCCATCAGTTTTGTAATCAGCTTTCTTCGTTCACGATGAGATAACTGTTATGAATTATATCTTTTAGCACGTGTTGGATCAGCCATTAATAGTTCCTTGGACATTGTAATTTTTAGGGTTCCGTACCCAAAGGGTAAAAAATATTAAGACTCCGTTGTCTGTCCGTCTGTCACCAGTCAGTAGCTCATTAACCGTGATAGCTAGATAGTTGAAATTTTCACAGATGACTGTTTTCTGTTGCCGCTATAACAACCAATTCTAAAAACTGAATAAAGTAAATATATTTTAAATGGGGCTCCTATACAAAAACGTGATGTTTTTTCCGTTTTTTGCTCAATACTGTCACCAGACTGTATCTCATGAACCATACACCTAGACAGTTGAAATTTTCACGGATAATGTATTTTTATTGCCGCTTTAACAACAAATTTAGGATAAATTCCTAAACAGGAAACAAAAAAGAGTTAAAAAATATTTACTTGTACTGAACCCTCGGTGCGGCAGTCCAAATCGCGCTTGAACGGCTTTTTTATAATTAAGGCATAATATATAGTCGCTCCACTTCACCTGTCGCGACTTCGCTTGTCGCGCGACCAAGCGTCGCGTCGCCTGTCTTTTTTACACAGTATTGACAGGAAAGTGACAGGTAGTATATGTCGCGCGACAAAGAGTCGCGTCTCAGAGTTATGCTAGACGTGCTAATGGTAAGCGAAATGTTGGTAAGTTGTTGCGGTGAGCGATAATTATAAAGTAACAGTAATTTTATATCTTTAGAAACTAGATTATTAGTTAGAAACTAGATTATTAGCCATCCTTATTATAATACAACCATGAATATTAAATTAAATCAGTATGTAAAGTGTGAGTGTCTAAAATGCTAACTGTATGCAAAAAAATTACATCGATCCTGCACTAGGGCCTGCAAATATTCGATCATTTTAGGTATTCGAATATTCGTTTTTTTTTTCGCAGATATTCGAATTATTCGAATACTATTCGAATAGTTGAAATCATTTTTAAAAAGTATTAAAAGTAGCCTTTTTTTTAATCCAGTGGTAAAATTAAACGAACAGCAATTCGTGAATACCTAAATATACGGTGACGACGAAAATGCAAAGCGAAATCGACTATACACCCTGTGTCCAAAACTGCAACCTTCTGTATCTGTCCCTTGACCCAGCCAGATGGCTCGAGAACGAGATCCTCTTAAGGTGTTTTAGCGAAACCCTGTAAGGGCCCTGTAGAACAAACCGTACTGCTCCTTGCTCTTTCATACGCCCTTGCGGTCATCGGTGCTACCACAGGTGCTACGTAGCTCTGGTAGAAGTAAAGGCTTTGTCTACTGCCACATATTTTCTACTACTACACTGCGATGAATTCCATACTTGTTGTTTGGGAAATACTCCCTGAGACTGTACGTAGAATGAACGTTCTCATAAATGATGGCTTTAACATGCCATATGTAGTGAGTAGCACCTTCCTGTCCAAACCGCCTAGCTTATAGTCTGAGTCCGACTCAGTACGCCAAAGGAGTAAGTGAACATCAGAGGCATCACCCAAACACACCTTGTAGCCACCCGCCAAGAATTAAGTAATTTTGTCAAACGACAAAAGAAGCGCTCCTTCGAAGCCTGCTTCATTTCCCCGCAATACCAAATAGTAGTACTTAGATTTAATTTCGGAAAGAGATCTAAGGTGCTATCGTCACTAATTCTTTCTGTGACTTTCTGTAGCTCCACCACGTTTAAGCCTTCTGGGGAACTCAGTTTAGGATTGTCAATGTACAGATAATGAGCAATGACCTCGCCTCCTCTTCGAAACCGGCATTCCAATCCTGAAACCTTCAGAAGAGTAGGCTCAGGGCCAGGCAGGCTGAAATAACTTTCTCAATCCCTATCAAATTCTGCGGACCAGGAGAAGAAGACTTATCATTCATATTCACATACATGCATGTCACTCACATACACGTCTAAAGTAGACGTTGAGTTAAACAAGGCCATGCGACTCATCTCCGGCACACTTCGATCCACCCCGTGCCACTGGCTTCCAGTTCTCTGTCGAATTCCCCCGCCTGACATGAGAAGAAAAGGAGCTCTGTTAAGAGAAGTCAAAAAGATCCGAAATGACTCTCACCTCACCTCACCGTCCATTCGGAATTTTTGAATTTAGCCAAATACCGCCTAAAATCTAGAAACGCATCCTATAACATTGTTCAAAATTAGCCCGAAGGCGATTTCAACGTCAGGCAGGAATGGTTGCAGTCTTGGAGTTCCTTGATGACAGGCAAGCTGGGCTCAGCGATAGTCCCCGGTGACAAAATTTACGGAGTCGAACTCCCAAGACGTGATTGGTGCACTTAACAGACTCCGGACTGGCCACGGCCGCTGTAGCTCAATACAGGCATCGCTGTGGTTGGGCTGCCTCTCCTGCTTGCGACTGCGGTGTCGAAGTGCAATCCATTCAGCACATTATCGAAGAGTGTCCTCTAACTCGCTACACTGGAGGCTCCGACGAAGACCTGATCAACCTCAACGACGATGCCATCAAATGGCTAATGAGTCTCAAACTTAATATATAAGCTGTATTCGACGTACAACCCTGCCATACGATTAAATAAATAAATAAAATAAATAACATACATGCATAGTTCTAAAGTTATTTTTATTGATATATTGATTATTTACGTTAGTATACAATTATATATATATCCGATTTCGCCGAAGTGAAAGGATTACATTTAATTTCTTACATTTTTAATTAATAAAAAAATATTCGAATATTCGAATATCGCACACGGTAGTATTCGAATATCAAAACGAGTCGAATATTCGTACTATTCGAAGCAGGCCCTATCCTGCACCCTAGGCATGAGAATTTCTACTATAAAATGATTTAGGGAGCGAGTTTTTAATCATGAATGACAGATGTCATAGGTATCATAATCAGTTTTGTAACAGCTTTCTTCGTCATCCATGATGTAAGTGTATTATGTCTTTGTCTAGAAACGTAATTCAGAGGCGTGTCGTGTGATCAGCTGTTAATTGTTGCTTAGACATTCGAGCTACTTTGCGGCGAGTGAAAATTATACACAGTCATGGCTATCTTGTTAGCTAATCCAATTGGATCGTATATTATGTTGGGATCACTTAGTAGGTGAAATCTTTACAAAATAACTTCAAAAATTAGCTGGTTTGTGTTTTTTGTGCTATCTTACTACTACTACAAAATTAAGTAGCTTTCATTGAACATAAAGAGCTTCCGAAAATGTCCGTGTATTGTGAAATTATTACATTATTAAACTGTGAAAGTTTACTAAAATTTAATATTATACCAACGGGACAAAACCGCCTTTAACAAAGTAGATGTCACAATCAATAATTTAAAGCTTAATGTCACAGATGCATCCACCACCTACGCAAATGAAGGATTATTTCGAAATGTTTTGTAAGAGAATCATTATTCATTATATCGTAAAAAAAAGAGAAATATTAATGTGCACTGCATGTCAATTATTTGTATAGCAATTTTAATTGCTGCCCATGAACTTGCTGTGCAGTCAGTATTTTTGTAAGCTAGGTGAGGTTCAGATGGTAGATCAGATTATTATAACAAAACGGGACTGAAACGCGTTCAAAAACTGTTTATTTAATTATACGTCGACTATCACGAGGGTCTAAGATCCTTATTCCCTTTAAAATGCTGATTGTTTCAGTCATTTTTCTCTATGATCATACATGTTTCAGGGCTATTGGGATTTATTGGTATAAGTTTGAAACCCACACACAGTTTGAATTTTTCATTGATATTTTTTATTTCAAAACCTTCGAAATTTACAAAATTCACGCGGAAAATTCGTTTTTTTCAAGTTCGTTTCAACTGCACGCAATTAAAGCTTGAAATAGCTATGTTACTACTTAGAACTCAGGGAAAAGTATTATTCACTTCAAAAAGTTTATCAATATATTTGTCATAATATGAAAAAAAAAAATAATTTACGTCTTCCGACGCGCTGTCCGCGAAAGTGTAAAATATAACAAAACTAATCCCTAGATCTGATTTGAAAGTCTATTAAAACAGAAGAACAATACACCTGTACAAGTTAAATATAATATAACTCGCATTGATTGTACATCAAATTGATCGATATCAGCCGGTAAGTCGTCGATTACAGTGGGATCGTCGTACGACTGGCTAAGTAGCAACATTATCTATGGTACATTACTTGCGGTATGTTCTGAGCAGAACATTAAACTTAATGCTTGAGAGATTTTATACTTAGTACTCTTAGTAGCCGAGGGAATGGATTTGCTACTTTGTTTTAGTTTAGCAGATTTTTAACAAAGACTTATTCTTGAGAATCTCAAAAGAAAATTGTATAATTATAATCATTATACTCGTAGATGGTCAGAATATTCTTCTCAATTTCTGCGATTATCACTCGATTTCGACGATGCAGTTGGTTGAAGCAGGCAGCCCTGTATTCGAATCCCGGCAAAAGCAAATACTTCTGTAATGAGCCCGAACATTTGTTCCTGGGCCATGAATATTTTCTATGTCCATATATCTTCTCTTCATCTAGTCTAGTAAATATAGTACTTACAAGAATTGCTTTAAATCGGATTTTTTATTTCAGATCTTTGATAAAATTGCCCCGTTACAATATGTTTTTTTCAGTATTACAAAAAATAATTGCAACGTATTAGTTTTCACTTTGAGGAACGATTTTGCGGGTAGCTTTTATATTTTAAATACCATTAAATAGAAATATCCATTCAGTCAGCAAGCCACGGAATATTTTTTCTCAAAAATGGTCGGGAATGTAGACTTTATTGATAAAAAAACCAGGACGCGAAGTGCATAGTGCACACAAAATAAAAAAAAACCCTTGCCGGCTCGGTTAGCTCGACGATATTGTATGAAATTCTTTTACTTATCGAGGTAAAGCCTGACCAGAAATATATGAGGATGCGCCATATTGTGGAATTTTACTGGAACTAATTTCTTACACTGGCAATGATTTTATGATGGTTTTTCGACAATGTCAATGTCATTCGTGGCTGTTTGTTTACAAGACATTTTATTTAATTATCCAAAGAAAATGCCGAAAACCATTGACAGTCGTGAACGTAAGATTATGAATAAAGTGTATACATGTGTTTGCTACACGAAAAAGAGTCATGAAAAAAGTGCATTCTATTAAATGATATTACGAGGTTAACATGGTGGAACTGACAGGACAGGTATTTAAAACTAATGTCATTATAGTGGGTTGCGATGGGTTGCAAAATTGTTGCCATATAAATCTTATAAATAGCGCCCTCTTGACAATCCTCATTAATTTCTGGCCAGGCTTTACAAACTTTATTACAATAATGTAAGACGGCCATATAAAAAAAGGCATGCAGGGCAAGCCAATACGGAAGATCAGTAGCTACGACTTATTAGTTGCCTCAAGAAAGAGCTTCCCGGAAGAAAAATACACTTTATTTAAAAACAATAAAAAGGCGGCAGTGCAAGCATTCAGTTTACATTCATTCATTCACTCCCAAGGTCGTCCGTTTAAAATTATTACTTAGCCAGCAATTGCCTACTTCCCTCGCTTCGACAAGAATGTACTAATAATTGTACACTACTTATTAGATAAGATTGTCATGTTACAATAAAAAACAATTTTAGAAAACAATCATTTCGCTTACCTACGAGTGAGGCTTTCAACTAATAACGACAGGTTGTTAAACAACCATAAATATCACACATGCACACGGCCGATCGAAATTGACTAGTCAGTTTACTGCCCATTACCTACTTACTTTCTACCAGCGTCTTACACTTCACAATACGCAGGTATAGCCCAACTAGGGTTTTTCAAATCACGCCATTATGCGGACTTTTAGTGGTACTAATTTATTTTACTTGCAACTTACTGGCAACGACAATTTCTTGGTAACTGACGTTGAAAGTTGATACGAAAGATACGTATTGAAAAAACCTGACTTTCATCACTGTGGAAATTTCCGGAATATTTAGTCCTGTTTCCTCTTTGTTTACATCAGTGACATTCATTGACATTCAATGTCAGTTATCAAAAATGTGTCGTTGCCAGGTAAACAAAAACACCCTGCAGGGCTATATATTAATATTATTAATACATAAAAGGTATTTATGAAAATCACACATCCATATATGATACCTGTAGTTTATCATTATCAATATCATACATATATACGTATTTGTGGACACGTTAGCACTATCTCTTCCAATATCCACGTAACTAATTACGATATAATCGATGCGTTTTTCTCGAATATTATGCACAATTGTTGAAGTTTCTCACAAGCCTCGCGCTTTTTCGACCATCAACGCAAAGCGTATATGGAACATACGTCGTCTAAACATTTTACGTAATACGTTTTCTCTTACGAAACAGTATGAGAAAAATCGACGGTTAAGTCAATTAACTTGCAAAAATAACCTTACTGTAGACGATGCAGTTCACAATTGAACTGAGCATATTACATGAGATAAGAAGTTGGTGCGAAAATTTGAAAAGACATGTGAAATAACCTAACTTGGGGTAACTTTTTTGCCAACGAAATTGAAACCGTATTGTATCCATGAATCTGCAAATAATTGGATATTGTTCTATAATACAACAATGGTAAATTAATTGGGATGATTAGACTGATATAATTGGTTTAAATAGAATCTTGATTTAATTAAAACAGTCTGATTAATATTTATTTGCTACTGAGCTGGCGGTCCTAGTTCGAATCCCGGCAAGGGCAAATTTTTGTGTGATGAACACGAATATTTGTGGCTAAGTCATGGATGATCTATGTATTTATTTATCTATGTGTATATCGTCGCCTACTCCCCATAACACAAGGCTTGAGCTTAATTTTGGGACCAGGTTGATTTCTGTGAGGTTATCTGATATTTATTAATAAGCTAACTGCTTTGCCCGTGGATTCACTCCCGTGAGAATTTAGGTCCAACTGACAACATCTAATTTTTTTTAAATAGTGTTAAGTTTAACCTAGTTTCATTACTTTATTAACACAAAACCCAAAACTATTACCTATTTTTGTTTGGTTATACGGACTTTTGAAAATAAAATAAAAAGGTGAAAGCAGCGTCGTCTAAAGAGTCAGCAGTCAAATGACGTCACCTTGTGGAAAAACAGACAGTCGAGTCGCAACCTAGAAATAGAACAGTGGTACAATTTCCATACTAAATCCGTCTTAGTAATGGTCCGAAAAGAAACTTTTCAAAGGGATTTTCAACTCATAAACTGGGGGTGTTTTGAAAATGTAAAAATGGGGCCTAATATTTAATTTTCTTCATGCTTTTTTTTTATTTATCGAGAAAAGGCCTGGTTAAACAATTCAAATTCAAAGATGTCAATTATTATTTACAAGGTTCTGGTCCAGGATAGGTTAAGTATTGCATAAAATTTCAAGTCAGCGTAATGTTTGTCAAAACTTTCGTTAGTCATAATCATAACTTTGGTTATCTTAGATTCAGTTACATGTGTAAGATTTAAATAAAACAATTTAAACGGATTGTATCGCGTATATTAATTATTTGAGTCTCCCTGACGTTTCAGTACCTTTACAGATACCGTTGTCAAAGGTTGAATTTAAATTGTTTTATTTAAATGTGTGACAGTCGCGGAAACCGAAGAAAATATTATGTGTAAGATTGTTATAATAATAACGGGTTCTACTCAATAAGTTTCTAAAATTCTTTAAAGTAGTTCTGAGAATATTATATTTTCAGAATTATCGCTAGCAATTGAATTTTAATATAAGTATCATGCGAGTATCTAGAGATACCATTTCCAAGTAGTATTAAATTGAGACCATTTATTCACTATCGTGGAATCTAAAATTGTTTTTATAGCAACACGAGTCGACAGAATAGATTTGGAAATAACTTCTATTTGGGGCATAACAGACTTTGTTTTACAATGTGGATGAACTTCTTTTTATTTAATGATATCATTCATTCATTGGACGGGAATAAACCTGTAACAAATTAACCTAATTCAGTATATAAATTCAAAATAATTGCTCCTTTAAGGTAACAGGACCGATTAACTCACAAAACTTTTGTTTACAATTTCAGCCTTGGAGAGCGATAGACAGTGAGCCTCTAATACAACAATCGACCCATGCTGAGGCATGGAATGAGTCTCCGGAAGATATCCCGGAACGGCGCAGACCGGTCCGGAAACGGAAACGACGACCACATCCATATCCTGATGGGGAACCACTGGAAAGGTACCAAGAAAGTATACAGGGCAGGCATCAAGACTACCAAGACTCTCAACAAACTCCAGAAACAAGAAAACGTCGCAAAAGACCTGACTTCACCTACCAACTATCCGATGAACCTGCAAGGCCACTGAGAAGAAGAGGCGTAAGAAGAAAGCGACCCACGGATTATTACGATTACGAAAACCAACGCACTCAAAATTACAGTAAATACAATCAATTTAATGAATACGATGACACGGAACAGACTGAGAAAACAAAAGTACATTCAACCTCTACAACGGATAACTTGGCAAATCAACCTTATGCATTCGACAATGAAGAATATGCTGATTTGTCACCTTATAATAGACCAATCAGCTATCAGGAAGTACACAATATGTTTGGAGATGGTAATGCAAACGGTAATGGAGTATATATGCATCCGTTTCATGAGTCTTCTAGTTCAGCAGACGAAGACTCGCGAGAAAGACCAAACATAAATCAAGAAACAAAGAAGCCTTCAAGTGAAAGAATAGTGACAGAGGCTGAATCAGATCCGGAGAATGATAAGATTATGATAATGATAAAAAAATCTAAGGTAAGACCAATGCACGTATTTATTGAGTGTGAGCGAGATTTGAAATGATATAAGTCTGGACAAAAACCTAATGACTTTTAATGGAAGTTAACTATATTTAAAATTTAATCATTTCTTTATTAAACTTCAAGTATATTTTAAATTACTCCATAGTCCATAACCCCCGTCGTTCAATCCATGCTGATTGGTAAGGCCAGGTATAAGTTTGCCGATTTGTATTCATTACAATTTTGTGACTGTTACAGTTTTTTGCATAATCAAAATGCTTTGTTTTACATCACAAACCAAAAGGGTCTACTTTGTCGCTTACAAATAAGGACGCGTTGACAGGCTATTTATTGGTATACAATACAATACAAAATGATTTATTGCACACCTAAAAAGTTTACAAATTGAAAACATAAACAATAATTTTAATAACAGTACAGGACGTCTTATCGCTAAAGAGCGATCTCTTCCAGACAACCTTTGGATAGTAAAGTTGATCAGTATAAATCACACAATCAGTAGGTCATGCAGAAGGGGAAGGGAAAACAAAATAAGTATCAACAGATAAGCAAGTAAACATATCGATAGATATACACATACATAAATAGATATATGAAAATAGAAATTTATAAATATGCATACAAATTATGACTCAATTAACAAGCGACACAGTTAACTCTTTTGGTTGAAAACGATGCATATTAAGATCTTACTAAATATTTTGATTTCTAGGTTAAAAATGGGACGATAAGTATAATAAATACCGGCACAGAACGAAACTATTTTCCTGTACCAATGCCGACAGAAATAACTTATACCGATTACAATAGTTTATCTACTGATGAAGAGAAATCAAACAGTACAATATTGAATGGTACAGGACTTAACTATGTTTATTTCCCTATACCGGCAGACGAAACCTATACTGATAACGGTGGTTCACCTGCTCTGACAGAGGAATCAAAGACTACAAAAATTAACGTCACAGAACAAAACTACTTTTATTTCCCAATTCCGGCAGAAGTACCGTATACGGATAACGGTGGTTCACCTGCTCCGACAGAGGAATCAAAGACTACAATAATTAACGCCAGAGAACAAAACTACTTTTATTTCCCAATTCCGGCAGAAGTACCGTATACGGATAACGGTGGTTCACCTGCTCTGACAGAGGAATCAAAGACTACAATAATTAACGTCACAGAACAAAACTACTTTTATTTCCCAATTCCGACAGAAGTACCGTATACTAATAACGGTGGTTTACCTGCTCCGACAGAGGCATCAAAGACTACAATAATTAACGTCACAGAACAAAACCACTTTTATTTCCCAATTCCGACAGAAGTACCGTATACTGATAACGGTGGTTTACCTGCTCCGACAGAGGAATCAAACTCTACAATAATTAACGTCAGAGAACAAAACAACTTTTATTTCCCAATTCCGACAGAAGTACCGTATACTGATAACGGTGGTTTACCTGCTCCGACAGAGGAATCAAACTCTACAATAATTAACTTCAGAGAACAAAACAACTTTTATTTCCCAATTCCGACAGAAGTACCGTATACTGATAACGGTGGTTTACCTGCTCCGACAGAGGAATCAAACTCTACAATAATTAACGTCACAGAACAAAACTACTTTTATTCCACAATTCCGGCTCACCATGGTTCACCTGCTACAAAGGAAGAATCAAAAACTGTAGTGGCACAGGTCATTAACGGCACAGAGTTCAACTACAGTAATTTCTCAAAACTCGCAGTAGAAACTAGCAATGATTACAACGGTACCACAGCTACAACAGCTAAATCAAATACTACAATAGTGAATGGCACAGAACAATACTATTTTTCAAAAGAGGAATCCAATACTCCAATATTAAACGCCACAAAGCAGAACTACTTTTCATTGCCGTTACCAGCAGTAGTAGCTAATACTAATAACAATGTTACATATGTTACTTCAGAAAAATCAAATACAACTACTAATATTACAAATAATACAGCTAATACAAGAATTAAAACCACTACTGCACTTACAACAACAACTATTACAACTCCATTGGATAAAATACCCACAGAGACATCAGATAATGTAAATTATTCAGGATACGATAACGAACTAATCGTATATATGATGACCACTGAACCAACAACAAAAAATGTTACCATTGCTTCGACATATAAAGGTGATGATATCCCAAAAATTTCCATAAATATAGACGATCACAATAAAGACTCGGAATACATATATTTTCCAAAGTTGAAACAAGATGTTGTTGTCACTGATGCCATTTTGAAAAACATAGAAACAACAGCAATAACTGATGCCACCAATTTGAAATATAGTAGAGAAAACACGAGAGATTTAATAAATGTAGGTAGTATAAAACCAAAATACTTCAATTTTCGAAAATCAAAGCCAGATGTTGTTTTTGCTTATGGCACATCAAAAAATCATGAACCAGTATCAAACATTGTTGGTGCTCTTTCGAAACATAGTACAGAAAAATCGATAAATGTCAATAGCAATATAGAGGCTAAATACAGACATTTTCCAGAATTAATACAAGATGTAGTTAACAGTTATGGCAGTTCAAAAAACAATAAATCAGCAACAAAATCGGTTGCTTCTAGATCAAAATATAAAAGGAAGAAGTCAAGAGGTAAAATAAGTTTACGCTATGGCCGTAACGAGTCCAAATACGTAAATTTGCCGATATTAAACCAATACGTTGATGTCACTTCGAAAACTATGGAACCAAAAATAGCTGAGACTGCCTCGACATATAGCATAGGAAAAAATAAAGGTGTACTAAATGTAGACTACGGTAGAATAAAGCCAAAATATAAACATTTACTAAAATTAAAACAAGACGATGTTGTCGCTCATAGTTCCTTGAATTATAATGAGCCGGCACCAAAGTATGTTCAGACTGATTTCAGAAATAACATAGAAAATTCAAAAGGGATACTAAATGTAGACTACGATAGTATAAAGCCAAAATATACAAAGTTGCCAAAATCAAAACAGGACCTTGCTATCGCTTATAGCATTTCCAAAAATATTGAGGCAGCTCCAAGATTTATTCAGACTGGCATTTCGAAAAACAGTGAACCGTTAGCAAAAATTGTTGCCACTACTCCGACTTTCACGCCAAAGTCGAAAGGAAAATTAAATTTAGATTATGAAGAGTCACAGTACAAGTTATTGTTTTTGTCACAATCAAAACAACATATTTTTGATGTAGGATCTTCAAAAAACGATGAATCGAGAAAAGACGTTGTTGCCTCTGCCTCTGCTTCGAATTTTCACATAGAAAAAAACAACGGTATATCAAATGTAGACTATGGACTGTATAAATATAAAAAACCAGCAGTAAAAATGATTTTCACTGATTTGAAAAACATAGAAAAACCTAATGATGCTATGTATCTAGACTATGAAACTATAGAGTCAAAAGGCAATATAGAAGAATCGAATGGTGCTGAACGTAATACCATAAAGAAAAAACCGAAATATGTTATTTTACAAACACTGGTACAAAAGCAGTCGAACTTCTGGGATATGGTACCCAAAAAATTCATTAACACAGATAAATGGATTCCCAGCCTAAAGCTGCAAATCCCAAGGATAACACCGGTAGAATACAAGGACTTACCTATCTTGCAGGAAGATTTTGAGGTGCCACTTATGTAACAAAGCCAAATAATTCGAAAATGAGATGTGTGTGTAACTATACTCAAGTGACGTGTATTTTGTAAATAACAATACGTAGTATTCGATAAATACAAATAATATTAAAAAGTCTGACATATCTTTAGGAACCAATTTCAGAGTGATCAAAACTTCTATAACTATTTATTTTTACCATACTTGGTAACATTATAAGAAACCTTTCTATTTTCCCGTCAAGCTTAAACATTGTTTCTGGTGGGTTATTCTAATGTTCGAAGTTCGAATTCGTATCGTGAGGGGGCGTTCAAGTATTACGTAACGCAATTTAGGGGGGAGGGGGGGTCTCGTAAAACGTTACGATGCGTTATAGGGGTGGGAGGGGGTCTTTCTTACAACACGTTACGTAACATTGTTTCTCTTTTTTATAAAAAAAAATGGGATTTAAAGCGCCCAAGTTGGCAACCCTTGTCGTTTATTTTACGGTCTGGTCGTCATTTTAATCATTTTAACATATCTTTTGTGACTTTTGGGTAAAAATGGTCACTTTTTGTGTCACTTATGGTGTTACGTAATGTTTAGAGTTTTATTTCAAGTATCGTTCGACACAAGATCGAGGGGGATGGCACGGTACACACTTTGCATTTAGATTTTCGTAGTAGCACTTCTGTCTCTACAGAAACAATGTTCAATAAGAGTGTGAAAATACATAATGTCATCTATAGTAGTTTACTCAGCTGTTGCGTAATGATAGGTCTTAAGACACGAGCTAGATCACAAGAGTGTTTTAAGACCTAATTATGGCAAGTTAGTTGAATACAATACTTTATCTACACACATATTCATCATCATTATCATAGATTTTCTTTTGTGAAACACTCAGTACTACCAGTTAGTCCGCGGAGCTGAGTAATAAATGAGGCGACCTCAAGCCGCGGCAGACGTGGTTACGTTAAGAGTATGATTTGATTCTTAAGGTGACCACGTCGGAGATATGGTAATGTTAATGAAATAACATCTCTGATTTTGGTCGCTGCCAGGCAATGTAGGTCCTTACCTATAGTATCTGAATTTGTTATAGTCATTAAAACAATACGGGTGAAGATAAACATACGTACTTACAATTTCCTTTTGGTAGTAATCACATTGTGTTTTTAACCTTGCTACTTACTATCGAGTAATATTTTGATGAATATTGAATGAACCTTGTGCCTTGACTAAGTCTCCAAATTTAAAACAGTACTATATCCAATATCAGCGCCATGACTTGCGATAAAAAAAGTAAAATGGGCTATCTGTTGATTTAAATTATTTGCACGTCGTCTTCAAAAAATCTAAAATGATTAAACCAATTCCAAAAAGTGTCTGAGAATAGTCTCTGGCGTATGTTTCAAACTATTACAGTCATTTTACCTGTTTGTTAATTTATCGTACTAATATCAGTAAAAAAATGTACTACTTTAATTTTGTTATCTATGATGAAAAACTTATTTTCATATTGAAGTTATTTGTTTAATGTATCGTGCCAAAGTTACTAAAAATAAACCATTGTTATTGCAGGAAAACGGAGTAATTGATCCTTTGATGCTGAAACAGATATTAAAAAGATCAAATGGGACTAGTTTGAGCGAAATATTGCAACAACACAACTTGTCTTTGGCTGATTTGCTTCAAGGTAAAAATGAAGCTATTTCAGCACTCAATATAAGCGCATCACAAGAGTCTAAATCACAAAACCAGGATATTTCACTGGAAAAAGCTCCTCAACTTAATGAAGCCGAGAGTAAATATCCTACAGCGAAGCAAAAATCTTTGGAACAAAAAGTTCCCATAGAATCAAGTTCCGATGAAGATACAAACGAGACTACTACTCTAATGGTAGAAAATGTTACTGATACAGGCGACAGTGAAATAGAAAACCAAACAATAAAACCACGAATGAGTGCTAGACGTCGTTTTCCAAGCGGAATACGTAGGAAACTGAGAATGAGGCCTATGTTAAATAGTACCCTTAAAGCTCAATTAAGCAGAGATTATATATTAATAGCCCCGACAGCAAGAAAGTATTCTCACAATAACAGGAATGTCACGAAATCTAGAGAATGGAAAGGAATAGTTCCTTTAATGGTAGACAGAAGTACAGATAAAATAGATAAATACGACGCTACTGAATCTACTATAACTACAACAGATGCTCCTATAGATACAACGATATCCAGTTTGGAAATTTCTAATTCATCGTACTCACTTCCTAGTGTAACAGACACTAGTAATGTAAAGGACAATGAAGTAGAAAATACCGTTATAACAACCACAGATGCCACTACAACGATAACCATAGAGGTAACACCACCTTTTGATATAGATAACGAAACAGAGAAACCAAAAGTCACACCAATTGTGAGGCCAGCTGCCAATAACTCACTACTGAGACGTCAGGCGTTTAACAACAGCTTAAAACGAAAACGTCTAAAACAAAAGAGTACGACAGAAAATCCATCGGACGATTTAATGAAGAATTTCCTTGGAATGGCCAATTTGGTATCAGCTTCACAATTTATAGAAAGGACACAGAAGCCCTACACAACAAAACAAGAAAATACAGAGTATGCTACTGAATTAGAAGATTTCATGACCACAAAAACACCGAAGACTGTAGATGGTGGAATCAAATCGACACAGATCACTATTTCTAGCTCTACATCCACTACCATAAAACTTCCTCAAACTAGTACGACCACGAGCACTACGGAACAGTCCGCGAAATTTGAGATTGAGGAAATATTAAATGACACGATGAGTACGTCAAATTCTTATTCTGTTTTATTATTTTATTTATAAACTGCCCAGATAGACCTGATGGTAAATGATTACTAGTACTGGCATCAATCATTTTCTTTCCCTACGTCGACGACAAGATTTAGCTTACTTTAAGCATATACAATGGAGGCATTTGAGAGGGATTCAATTGACGCATATAATAGCCACAAGACGAATTTAAACAACAGTTCAAGCTATGTATATTACACTCCCGCGTAGGTACTTATGTTTTATTTTTACTTTCAGCCAGTGAACGACTTGCAAAAATACTCCGCGAGCGAAACATGACCCTGAGTGAGTTGGTGAACCATAGAGAGCGGGGCTCGAGTCATGTGCATCTAGCCGACATATTCCACAACGCCTCGAAAGAACCGAACCCGCCAGAGCCTTTTCTAACAAAATCATCCATCGAACCCATATCAAAAGAAACGTATCCGTTACGCGCTATCTTAGAAGCCAATACTCATGAAACCACTACAAGGACATCCTCGCAGGATCAAAAGAACTACATGAATATCCCCGTAGTAATGGATTTTGGGAACAACGTTAACGAGAATGGCGAGAGCATGGGTATTATATCGTTATTCAACAAACTAACCGACAGTGAAATAACGATAGATAGAACTGAGATTCGAAAAGACTCGGATGGGACACCTTACGTAAGTTCGGTTATAAATGTGAACGCAACCGCAAATGATACGATCAGAGAAGGCAGAGTATTGAACAGCAATGAGAATTGGAATGAGCTACTTTCGTTTATGAAGGAGCATAACATTAGTGCGTTTGAGGAGGACTTGCTAGGCCCGAATAAAGGTAGGTAAATCGAAATGAAAAATACACTGTAAATAGCTAGCCCGTAAAATTACCGAGTGGAAATTCCATATAAAATTATAATCTTAACTACTTAACAGGTTCGGCAATAATACACTCAGGCTTAATATATAGGCTTAAGCTAACTTTAAAAAGCTCCCTACAAATTGCGCCTCGCCGGTTTGACTCCCCGCGACCTTCACTCGTGAAGGTCATCCGTCTACCTACTTGAAGGCTGCCCCAGGTTGCACTTTTCTATACGCGGTCGCAACTACAGGACTTTGCTCCCCAACAGCCATCCGTTCTCCGAGGCTCTCCGTTATCACGGTTTAAAATCACAGAAAATTTTCAGACGCCTACGATAGATGATAGAATGGCCTTACTCTGGATAGTAGACTCACTCTGGCGTGGATACATTCCCGTTAGTGGTTTCGTACTCCCACACAAAGTCCGACTCACTGGAAGGGCTATCCAGCCCTCATACTGTTCAAGTCATTAGTCAAACAGCCAAACTTACTACACCAATCAGTCTACGGCGACGATCAACAACTAAAATCTGCCCGAGAACGATTTAAAGGGTGTTATTCGAGCGTTTTAACCGTCCTATTAACATATTAATCTGTGCCGGGGTGTCGCACAAATGGTTAGTGTTAAATCATTCGTGCACCGAAAACTCCGCGGTATGCTTATTAAACTGTTCCCAATATTGAAGAACCCCTTACGATTTGTGGCGCTCTTTTTGGTTGCAGCAGTGGGGCTGGTAGCAGTTTGGACTTTATTCAATTATTATCAAAATTGCGTTGATTGCTTTTATGAATTGGCCGTTATTGCGGACAGAGTATCTAATAAGACGGTTATTAGTGTTAAGACGCTCAAATAAACACCCTAAATTGATCGGTGTTATAAACCTGAGGATAACAATTTGCTCACATAATTTGTATTGTTGATTTCAGGAGACATAGAAAAGGATTCTATAGAAGACTTGGACGGCGATGGTCTGATGATATTAGATGATATGCAGCATCTTCCAAACTTCGAAAGCAACATAGCTCCCGGGTCGGACGAGAATATAGAAATTAAAATGTTTGAGAGAAGAGAACATTTGTCAGAAAAGCCAGGTATTCTTAACAAACTACCTAACAATACGAAATCGGTTGCTATAGCAACAGCGAGCATCCTAGGCCTTGCTGCTATACTCTTCTTATTAACATACATTGCATTTAAATGGAAACAACAGAGAAACAAGTTGAGAAAGAAGGAAAGCTTCTGTGTCGATCAAATTCCTTCACCAGTATTCGAAAATAGAAAAACTCATAAGAACAATTGCAGTAGCCGAAGTATCAGCCCAATGATATCTAATACGAATATTTATATGAGCACTTTAGAGTCGCATAATGGCAAAGAATCACCAGATTACATGTGGAACTCTCTAAGGAAACCATTCCAATAGCAAATGTGTTCTCATAAGCATAGACTGAATTGTAGGTTATGATTTATAAGGAATCATACTATTACAGATGAAATGCTTAATAATAGTTTAAAACTATTTAAATAGTGAGTGACCTGATTTTGTATGTAAGGGCAATTGTAAATTTCTTAAAAAAACAACTTTGAAAGTTGCTTTAGCAGATTGCACATGCATTTTTTTATAATAAGTAAGTATTTAGGGTGTTGAATGTTAATGTCATGCACAAATTAAGTAGGTGTTTGCGGTAAGTATCGTTAATTATCTTATTAAAATGCTAGTGCTATTTTAGACTAAAGTAGGAATAATTATTTATTGGCTGTTTATATAAAAAAAAAACCATAGTGATTACAAAATATTTTATCTAGCTATTTATTTTATTACTTCTCAGTATTATGTGGCATGGTGCAATGTGGCATAAGGTGTATTTTTCTATTTTTTTTTATCTATAAGAAATAGTAATTTTAACGATGCAATTTTTTTTGTATGGAATGCAATCTTACCTGTAGTTTTCATAGGTAAATATTTCTTGAAGGTTTTTCAGGACTGGCATATCCAGTGTATGAATTTTGTTGTGAAAGTATGCATATTGTCTTGCAATACTCCTGTATAGTTTTAGTGAAGACTCGAATACTGGGGATGGCTGAAAATTAACAAAATACATGTTTATAAAACCATGAATATCAGTGTTTAAATCAGCTAAATACAATTTTAATAAATGCATTAAACATGTTTTATTTTCCCCCTTTTTTAAAGAATCTACAGATATAATTGTTATAAAAAATTAGAAAAGTTATGTATAAAGGCAGATCCGTCACAATGTCCCCTGAATCCATCAATGTGCAGTAACAGCAAAAAAATCTATCATATACAATCTATTTTATTTTAAGACAGACAAAAGGATCCAACGATAGGCTCTAAACTAAATGAAAACTGACAATACCATAGGTAATAGATAAATATATGTTTTTTTTTAGTTTAGTTCTAATTTAATTAAAATATTTGTAACTTCCAAAGAGTACTGAAAGTCAAATGATAAAAAAGCGCATTAAAAAAAACGCACTGTGTCGACGATTTGGTATTAAATAACTAAGTATATGAATAAAAAAAAGTTTTATTTGGTAAAAGTGAAATGGCAGATTAGTTTTTGTTCTAAAACCTTTTACGATTGTAAAAGTGGGGCATCTTTCATACAAAATACACATATATGATAGATGCTTTACCGCTACTGTAAATGGCTTGGCAATCCAATTCGCCTTTCCGTCATCGTTCCTGAGGTAGTCAAACAATGGTTTGACAGTTCATTTGCTTGGAGAATTAGCGTGGTTTGACTATAATTTGCTGACCAACAAGCATCCTCTTATGATGACTACTAACCTTTAATTCCAATAGTTCTTCTGGGGTGAAATACAAGACTGTAGTATACTTGTCCGGCAAGACATCAATGTATGGTTTCCAAAATGATTCTAAAAGAGTAAAACAATTTGTGTGAATTTATAATTACATATCAACAGAAACTATTGGACAGGCATAGTCCACTCTTCACTTCTAATTATCCGAGATTTTATCTTAATATGACATCAAATAAAAATATAATCATAATCAGTGGTCGGATTAGGGTGTGCTACTTCCCGGGACTTCGTAACGTTATATTATATGGATAAGACTTAATCACGGGATTATAATTGTAAAGCTGAAAAGGTTTAAATTGTGTTTTATTTCAAAATATTACTCAGTTATAAAAAAGGTAGATACTTATATTTTTTTTTTTATTATATTTATTTTGAACCAGTTGAAGTAATACTGAAACACTCCAGTTATGAAATGTGATAGATGTTTTTAATTACCTGGATTATTTTTCTCAAGCAACAAAAACAATGCTAGTGTGATATTCGGCATGTTTTGAAGCAGCGGGTCCACAGCTATAAATTCCGAAAGGGCTGAGTCCTGGGCATCCTGCTCCGTCATCATCAGCTTGCGAGGCACCGTTAAGATTAGTGAGCCTTCCTTGAATTCCTTCTTCGCCACCAAACCGAGGTCATAACCCTCAAATTCTTGTATGTCAATACCTGAAATTGGCAGAAGTTACAATAAATTATTTCTTTGCTGCTACAATTTTGACTGTGTATTTTTGTAAAGTCCAACAAAATAGATGCCGAAAAGTTTTAAATTGAAAGATTAAATGGTAATTAAACCCAGATTTAAACGTTCTTTCTGCTGGTATATCTAAGAATAGGTCTTTATTTAAGCTAGGTCCCATTATCACACTAACCTTCAATTTCTCTAAAATGCTCTTTGGGCCTATGAGTGGGCCCAGTTTGCAATGCAACACCTAACACATAAGTAAATGACAATCTCTGTCCGATAAGTATATTAGTGTTAGAATGACAGATGCTTTTAACATTTGTGTGATTATTTGAGCATTTTTAACTGTTTCATTAATATGTCCACAATATTGACAGATTCATAAAAGCAATCAACATCATTCTGATAAGAATTGTAAAAATTCGCGACTACTACAAGACAGCCAAAAGTTGCGCGTCAGTTCATAAGGAGGTTGTCAATATTAAGGACATCTTAATGAGGCAGTTTAAATGCTCAAATAATCACCAATTTATTGATCGCTTGATAAATGCAACCAACATTATTATGATTCTACTACAGTACTATTTCTATTATCCAGTGAAGGTGTGGGTGGTTTATTTTCGGTGCTTGTTCCAGTTGGATTATTCGTATTTTATTTTATTTTACTGACAAGTGCTTACAATTCCATAAGTATAGCTATCACTGAATCCGCTGGGCTGACAATCCTTAATTCAGTGCATGGTTTAGGCTCATTCTAATTGTTTTTTTTTTTTTATTTCTAACTAACGGTTTGTCTTTTTTTTATATTCAGATAATGCTTAAGACTTTTTAGATAACTTTAAACCACTGACGCCAACGACGCCTATTGACGTCAAAAATTTCAATGGTCAAAAACATGCTAATTCAAACCACTGTGTGTGTTTTTCAATCTCTGTTGTTTTTTTTTTTTTTTGGTTTGGCGTCAGTGACACAATGTATTGTTTTGCTGCTTGGCGCTCGAAAGGTTAAAATTGTATAATTCAATTTTTATAAATAAATGGCTACTGTCCATTGGGACAATTCTGCCAGCGTCAAGGTTGGAAGCTACAAGTAATCGGTTGTCAAAGTTGTCAAACCTCCAAACACCGCGAACATTTAAACGGTGGTATACATTGCCTTAATATGATTCTTGCAGGAATCAATCATAAGTCATTTATCTCATTCAAGTAAAAAATCTAAAGTAAACAAGCATTTCATAAGAGAAAGTATAACTTTTTTCTCTTTAAATAACTATCACATAAATGATACACATACTTTTATTGTATTAATCCATGAAATATTTTGTGTAGAGGTTATATTTACCTTCGTAAGCCGCCCCGTTTTCGCTAAGCCAGCTGAAAAAACTATCTTTGCGTGACTGTCGTGACTTCACCGCTTTGTGACTACTTATCGGATATTCAATATTCTTTATTTCACCTAGAATTGCTTCAATGTCATTGTGATGCTCCCAACTTTTGGTCAAATTAACCGTGGTTTGAAACACACTAGTCAATTTAAGCAACTTATCCACATACGCGGCGAGCTCTCTCCTTATATTCTGGCTTAATTTATTATTTTCCTTTCCTGAGCTCTTCTTAGGAGCTTGCTTTGAATGCGATTTTCTGCCCATTATGACTTATTATAACACAAATATTAAAATAAAGCACTATGAAATATAATATAATAAACTAAGGACTAAAAATAGTTCTCTCAAATACTAATTTTGTGTAGATTTGTTTTCCTTTCCTGAAAGACGACACTTGACACGACATACGAGGGGCATGTCGAAGTGACAGGTAACAGTAAATCGAAATATTGCTGAAACATATTTGACTTTATTATGCAAAGAATAAGGTGGTATAGGAAATATCGCTTATTAGACTGCATGATTTAACAATAGGAAATTAGCGACTGTGGGAACATACCTGACTTTTGACAGTACTGTGTTTATAAAGTATGCTACTTAACTGTACCCTAACAATATTATTCTCCAACTTCCAAAGGTCGGTGAAAATCATAATTTGAGATGAGTATTAGTGTGAGATGAGTGTGAGCTAATCATAAAATCCGCGATTATATTTTTACCTTTGAAACGTGAAAAGGTGTCGCCACTATGATTCTATTGGTTGACTGTTTGGATGACTTTCGGTAAATTTTATTGGTCGACTCGACGCGAAAAAACGCGTAAATATTTAGTACCATTGAAGCACTGGCTAAATTAACTGTTTACTATTTACATAAAAATCACACCAACTGCATAGTTAAGACTGCAACTTTAATAGAATGCTGAAAAAATAACAAAATAACTCACAGTTTTTAATGTCTAGCTGGCAGCCGGATAAAAATATCGTTCCTCCCCCCTCCTTTATTTTTGTAGTTTACTTACCAATAGTCCAATATATATTTTCTTTTACTTAAATCCGCATTTCAATCCGGAGGTCGCGGTTTCGAACCCGGCCCATACCAATGAGTTTTTGGAACTTATGTACGGAATGCCATTTGATATTTACCACTCGCTTTTCGGTGAAGGAAAACATCGTGGGGGTCGTCATCTCTGGGTTGGAAGGTCAGCCATAAAAGGAAATTATTTATTTTTCTTGTTTCCCCCATGGAGTGGGATAGCCTAGATAGGGTTCGAAAAATATATTTTGGGTTTTCCAAACCATTTTTCCATCCAGGGATACGTTCAAGGAATAAGCATTAGGTACATTTTTACCTATATTGTATTCATTTGATCCATAATAAACGTTTGAAAATTCTGCGAGTTATCATCACTGGGTAATCGATCCAAGTGGGTCAGTATGCAGAAAACGAACACTATAGGAGATATATTAGGAAAATCTGTTCTTAAGAACCATGGCATCGATTTTAGATTTAATAGGTAACTGCATTTCTTTTTATATATGTTTCATATATAATCGGGGATTGAATCCGGTTAAAATTATGTACCTAAGTAATGGCATGTCGTATTCTAACATTATTAACAGCGATTAATTAAAAAATAAAATGCGGGTTTTATTGAAACAAAAATCGACGCCTTGTTTTCTAATGTATTTCCCTCTCTTATAGTTTGGGACTTCTCCATACTGGATTTGGATGGATCCCCATTTGGATTGATCACCCGGTAAAACAAAACCTAATTTAAGCAGCCGACAGCAGAATGATGGCAGCAATGTAATGTCGAATTGACATACTGGCACGTCTTATATGTGCGATCAGCGTTCAAAAGGTTAATATGCCATACAATGTCAATGCATCGACAAAAGCTTGGCAATGGCAATGGTACATCGGTTATTTGGCATCAGCACTGGCGCTTCCCAGAAGAGTATTTGAATTCGCCCCAGTTTCGGCCGAAGAATGCGTCTAGGCGTCTCTGCAAACACATACTCGGCATCTGCCGTGCATGTACTGTACCTACATATTTGATACCCTTACGGTAGCTCCACACTACTTGCGAAGTTAGGGGAATATGATAGTGTGGAGAGTCACTTCGCTGCGGAAACCCATAATTCAGCTAACTTCGTCTCGGCCAACTTCGGTCAACTTCGCGAATAGTGCGGAGCCGGCTGCCTGTCCCCTATTATTTAACTAGAAAAAAAAACTTTATCGCAAATTAGGTGCGTTACATAGCTGAATACATTATTCGGTTAGTACAAACAGGTCGGTATAATGTGGTCGAAGCTTTCATCCCCTTGATCCCCTAAACTAGGTGTGTCGTGAACTTGTGCCTAAGGGGCTTGAGTTCATCACAGTTCTGTGTCTAAACTAACATGATTTGGACAACGTAACAGCAGAAAACATAACTAGGTAAATTCAACATAACAAAGATGTGTCAAAATTAATAATTAAGATATTCATATTTTATTCAAGTATTATGAATTATGCCTGCTACTTTATATAATTATAAATTTACAGCTTGTAAACTCAAGAAACTGTTTGAAGAAGTATTTCGGTGTTAGGTAATGGTAAGATAAGCTTAGCAGCCAAGTTTGCAGTTAAATTTTTGACAAACAGTATTATAGAGATCAAGTTATCGATTTTATTATAAACACGGGAACCTTGGGCTGCTGTCCTGTACCTACTTCGGTAGAGACCCAGTATACCTACTGCCGTGTTACGGTAAAAGATCGTATCTTTATAGGGATGTCATAGTAAGATACGTCCTTTTACCGTAGCATGGCAGTATATTACAGCTCTGAAGTAAAGCTGCCTGGATACCGGACAGACTGTCCACTGAAGCGGACCGGACAAAATGAACCAATCAGGCTACGACTTTGTAAAGCCCGAAAGAAGAGCATTTAAATCTGATTGGTCGATTTTTTACAACACCGCTCCGCTTCAATCGCCTGTTGGATAAGCAGCCTCAAGCTGCTGTTCGAGCTACGAGCTCTTCAGCACATCTCGAAGAGGACCGATTGATGCTGACAAAATTGGCGTATCTAAGATTATTTTTCAGGTGGGGCCTGGGTGGGGCCTGGCCATGGCCTATGAGTTGAAGTCATGAATTTCTATGGGTAACCCAAAATCCTGGGGTGGGCACTAGACCATATTGGGGTGGGCACGGCCCACCCGGCCACCCCCCTAAATACGCCAATGGCTGACATCCTGTTTGTGGTCTAAATTACGTAAGTAACTTCCAACTTTAATGCTTAGACTTTAATAATATTGTTCATACAAATTGCATGTTTCAATGACAAATGCGTCGTGACCCCTTGCTTCGCTACGCCTTTCTGTATCGGTCAAATTCCTTTACCAAGGATATAAAACAATTACATAGCGCAACTGCAGTCACTGTCATATAAGTAGTCACAAACAAGCATACTTAGTGTTGATGAATGATAAATTGCTATGATTACCAATATGTGCCCAATTTACTTGGGATCTTATTAGTACCTGTACCTTCCTACATATTTATTAGCACTAAGCGACAAGTACCTACTATGGTTTTGTAAACGCATAATACCTAACGACTGTGGAAAAAGAAACGCGACGAAACGTCCTATTTATTTATAGGCCTGTTCCAGACCAGACTTGAACATTATAAAAATAAATAAATATCAATACCAAAACAAAAAACGAATACTTAACAAAACCGTTAGTACAATTAATACCATCCATTTTAATTCGTGAGTTGACTAAGGATACAAAATATCGATTTATTAATTTTCCTTACACATTCCTAAATTTTTTGTACATTTCAGAGATATCTAAAACTACTAGGTAGGTAATAGTACTGTTTGTTAGGTGGTACAAATCAATTTTCTCCTTCAACCCATCGTTACGAAAGTTTAGTATGAAATAAATGGGAAGTAAATGTTCTGTGTCGAACTGGTTTCATTATTGCGCTTATTATTATAAAATGTGTGTGTTTTAGGGCAAATTTCTGCCGCGAACGAACGCCGACTAATACACAAATTCTATAATCATTTGCGCAAAACACAGAATATACCTGCTATTCCATCTATAAGTACATCTCTTTTACGTGTACCCGTGTAATTAGTTATAGCACAAATGTATAATGGAATTGTTTTTAATTGGAATTATTTACGAAAAATTACTTACTGTTGAGTATCTTTCGGATTTCTTCTCAACAGCGGTCTCTTCTTGTGAAATGCCGGTAGATTCACAATCTGACTTGTAAAAGTGCCCTTGTAGCCTACTTACTGTATAAATTATTTCATTTCATTTAGTTCATATTCAATTTCTAAAATCTTGTTACTATAGGTTAAGTTTTATACCTCGATTTGTATAACACGGTTACCTACGTTAAGTTTGAACCTCATTTGAATCCGACGCTATAGATACCACGTCCAAACTTAATGTAAACTAATAGTATGGAAAAATTTGCAGTGATATGACCCCTGAAAACATCTTTAATGCAAACAGGGCATGATTCAACTGAATTATATCGCTGTATATAAAAGTACAGTTAAAACATGGGAATACTTAATCTGCATATCCATGCTAACGTATAGGGAACTTGCACGAACGATAGGTGGCAGCACTGTAGGTAAATGTCTATTTAAGTAATGTTAAAGATTCAGATTTGCGGCACCTTTGTTGTGCACGCTCCCTATCGAACTATCGACTATACCACTATACATAGTTAATGGTAAAGTATGTATGAAAATGTACTACTAATTTGCATAATACCTATTAACTCGATTTGCGGTGTCTACGACCACTTAATATCCACGTCCCAGGCGCACCTTTCATTATGAAGTCAGACCTAGGTTCGGTTTCCCCTCGCCTCAAACTATAATGTAGTTGAAATATCTGAATTGATTAAGAATTCTAAAAGGGGCTATGAGCTCAGAGAACGTGGTATGCATTAGCGACGCGTGAACTTTATGGTAAGTAAGCTTACGCACTTTACGTTAATTGGTTCTGCCTTTATGCATACTCATATTGTAAATGCGAAAGTATGTTCGGTGGTATTTTATATTCAGTATTTACCGTATCAAATTCAGTCGAGGCTTAATTGGCCCGAGTGCTATTTATCTATAGTAAATAAATATCAGACAACGTCACACAAATCGATCTAGTCCTAAATTAAGCTCAAGAAGGCTTGTGTTATGGGTATACTAGTCGACGATGTACATACTTTTATAGATAAATAAGTACTTAAATACATAGAACCATGACCCAAGCACAAATATTCGAGTTCATCACACAAATATTTGCCCTGGCCGGGATTCGAACCCGGGACCGCCGGCTCAGTAGGCAGGTCTCTACAAATGAGCCAACCGCGTCGTCATACACATCGATGGTGTTACTCGTCCGCGTTTAAAATCGGTAATAAGTATAACCATCTTTGGATGCCCGGCTATCCCTGTACCAAAATTGGTTAAAATCCGTCCATACGGCTGGGTGGTACTAGGGAGTACCTTATACTAGGGTATTCTTGTAGCTTTACCTGCATGACAAATAGTGTAAATTATATGTACGAGTATGAGGTAAATAGTTAGCTATTAGGTACTTTAAGGAAAGGACTGACGGAGGAGGTTCCATTTCAATTTGGATAAGTTTACACCCTTTACATGCTAAATCAATCTGAATATCTTTTTGTGAACAATATAGCATTAAGCCAGTGCTCAGCATTCTTAGGTAACTACTAATCATAATAGGTAACATAGGTAGGTACCTTTTTTGACTCTGGCTAGAACTAATTAATTCGTATATTATGTTATTATGTACAATTATTATTCATTACATATTATGTACTTTATAGAAACACTCTATTCCGCATATAAAAATGCTCAAAAAAATCCTCAAGTAATTACCTCTTTCAATTGAAAGCAAAATTTCGATTTTATTTAAGCATTGATATCTGAAATGAGTGATAGGTAGGTACCTACATCATAACTGAGTAAGTACCAAAATACATATATATATATATATATATATATATATATATATATATATATATATATATAATTTGGATTAATACATGGATATATCACTGCTACGCATACTCAACTGCTTCCTTCTCCTAAACTTACCAATCGTAACGAAATGGCAACTGAATGGGAAGGAAATATTCTGTGTCGGACTAGGTCTAGGTCTGGTATTGGCCATAATTTCGCTCCAAACAGACGAAGAGTACACAAATTCTATATACCTAATAATGAAATATGTGACTTTAAAGGTACGAAAATTGTATGATTTCTCTTTTTAACCCAAAATAAATAATAATAATAATAATAGTCATTTATTTCAGATAACAACGATCCATATTTTCTGTTAGTAATTAAATAAAATAAGGCTTAAATACTTAATTTTAATAGGCATTTTAGAAGAAAATTACTTATACACACACGCTGGACAAATAAAACTAATTAATTTTGATAAGGAATGTCAACATTATTAAATATAATCAAAAATAAAATATAGATTATAAAACATCATTTAGATATAAATTAATTAAATAACAATACTGGATACAAAATGGAATAAAATTAAATAGGCAAAAAAAATACAAAATTACATTTAGAAAACATTAGGTTAACACCCTCTATATTAAAAATCAATCATAAAAAAAAAAACCCCATAATTTAAAAAGACAATAATTGTATGACAACCATCAACTTAAACGCACTTTTTCACGGTGAAAATGGCAAATTACTTATTTTCTCCATACAAATACTGGTACCCAATCCACTGATGACGTCATATGTATGTAGGCCATTTGTATGGAGCGTTTTTAGTCCTTTGTAGGAATGTTGAACTTTGACGGTCATTTCTGACTTTTAGAGCAGTCTAAGTGTAGGTAGACCCCATATAGACATTTGATCCCAATAAAAAATAGAATCGATTGACATCCTCATAAAAAATCGTCCGCACGCCTATTGGTCAAGTTTTGGAGGAGGGATCAGTCCAGAACGAAACCTCGATTAGTATGAATCTGATCTGTACGCGACGTCATAGTTACCAGGTGCAAACTTAACATAAACGGAGGATAAAGAAAGATCGGCAGTGATATTTCCTCTTAAGCGTTTTAATCAGCTGAGCAATACCGCCCACTCTCTACTCATTACTGTATGTAAACAACTCCTAATAAGTATGACATGTACAGTTGACCGTTGGCCCATCGCACAACAATAACGTAATACCTAAACCACTTTCGATGTCATACAATTTCTTGAAACGCATTGTCGTCACTGTTCTGACTGTGTCGACAACATTACCTCTCAATAGTGACGTAGCAGTGAGGTACGGAAAAACACGGGGCTCAAGTCACGATACTTAGCATTAATGACCTCATAACTTATTTACCTACTCAAGTTATTTACTTTATGGTAACTTGTAATTGACATTGACATAGTCTTGGATGATTTATTTTGAGGAATGGATATTATTATACAAGAATGTTGATTCGTAGCATCTTATGGGTAATGCGTGTAATAAAAATAAAGTATAATACAATGGAACTTAGGTAAAACATTATCAAGAAAATAATAAATAAATATCAGACAACCTCACACAAATCAACCTAGTCCCAAATTAAGCTCGAGAAGGCTTGTGTTATGGGTACTAGATGACAATATTCATTACTTATATAGATAAATAAATACTAATATTTGTGCCTGGGTCGTGGATGTTCTATGTATGTATAGAACATCCACGACCCAGGCACAAATATTCGTGTTCATCACACAAATATTCCGTTTGCTTTATCCGTTTGCTAATGGACATAGGCTTCTAATCTAGTGTCATCCCCAGCAGGGCTCTACTAATCTGTATAAAGGAGCTGAGGGCCCCACGGAAGCGTAGGGCCCCTAAGCAGATGCCTATATAGTTTATTGCCTTATAGTTAAGTATTACCCGGATGCTCAATCCAGGGTTCTCCTGATTTAACAGCTATAGCTGCTATCCTTATAGCTAGCACGAGTACACGAGTGCTATAACAAGCTAGCTGTAGTGTAGCCAGACAAAGGCATTTCAGTAAACCTCTCAGTCCTCACATCGCCAAGATTTGCTTCAATGTTTGTCTGTGTGTTATTTCCATCCTTAAACCAGTCGGATCAAACTACCATCAATCCCAGAATATTTTACTTAGCTACTGCCACTTCAGCTTCTGAACTTTCCTAGCAGTGGCATTGTTCGGAAATTAAGAAGGTCGTTCGTCTTTATAACATTTACACGGACAATACGTTGAGAGGCCGTCGAGGCCTAATTTACGGATCCCTGTATTACGACATCATGTCTGTGGATTATTAGGGCTGCTGGAGATGGCATGTTCATAAAAATGATCAAAGCTCCTTAATTAGAAGATAAAAAAAAAGAAAACTGTGATGGACAGCGACTTTTATCTTTGCAAGACTGCCACACCGTCTATACTTTGTACTTGTGTTGTTTCTGGCTAATTAGATCTTTTTTGTATGCGTTTTATCTAGGCTGCAGCATGTAATTTTCAAAATGGCCTTATTCGTGAACTAGTTAAAATTATCACGTTTCTCGGATACCTACTGTAACATCACGAGTAAGTCGTTTGAACTGATTGTTACATTATTTATTTATTTATCGTTTGGCGAAAAATGTACACTGCGTGTTTAATTAGATTTGAATTTACAATTTGTGTGAAAGGCAATAGGCAATTGTTAGGTCTGAGTCTTCCACTTGGCCTGCGAATCTAGTTAGTGGTGGAATTCCATGACAACATGGCGTATAGTCTCCTCTGGACATTCGCAGCTTTCGTCCTCGGTTCAGCCCCATCTTTTCCGTAGATCGTAGAGTGTGAGTTGTTGCAAACTTTACAAAAAATCTTACGATATTTTGTGGCTTTGCACATATGGTCTTAGCTAGTGTGAAGATGGTACCACCAAGCATGTAATAAATAAACATTTTGAACATGATACTCACGAATTTATTTCTTCAACAAGTATACTTTGGGATGAAGTCATTCTCAAGATTATCAGGGGTAAATCGTGTAACCTTTAAACGATGTTGATGATAGATTGACATTTGGGCAATTTATTTTTCATTTGAAGTTTTTATAAGAGATTATAGTGAAGTGCGAAGTGACATGTCAAGGCTACAAGGTACTAAAAAAATGGAAGAATGCCTAAGAATGTGGTTGTTAACCGTTTCTTATCGTCCTTAAGCGAAATGCAATTTATAATTTCTATTGTAATGATAAATATATGTTTTCAGGCTGCTCTCTCACTGCGAGCATTCGTCTGTAATGCAAATAAAAAAAGGAAAAGCAGTTTTTCTTTTAGATCACAAGCAAATGCAACAGTGGTCCCCTTGAGTTTAAAATAAGTTCTGTGAAATTAAAAAACGGCATTAAGGGAAATGTTTGAAACCCGACTGTGTCTCTATTTCTGTCCACCAAAATGAAGTGTAATAATGCTGCATTTGGGTTATGGAATAAAAAGTCCACTCTATCGATAAGCCGTTAACATCACTATTTCAGTCGTAATAAACGAATCATCGAATCAATTACTAGTGATTGCATCATCGAAGGATTGAGTCACGGCCACGACGTCCTTATGTAGGAGGATCTCTCTGCAATCCCAAAAGAAAAATGTTATAAGTTTGTATGAAACTTTAACGCAGTTACAACACATTGCATCGAGTAAGAAGCATTTTAGTCATCACACGGTGGTGCGAACTCACTTTAATCGTTAGACTGTAAGATGAGTCCTGGACTAGACGAATATAGGTCTTAAAGTATCGGCGTAAGGTGAGTCACATAATTCATCAAATGCGGATGTTGGTCATAATATTTTAATGATTTTCTTACCTCCACGCTGACTCTTAGATGAAGCTGAAATAAAGCTGTGTGTACCTAAGCATTTGTGTAAATGTGTGTTTAAGCTCACACAAAAAATACATACAAAAAAATCACAAAATTAAGGCTCTCTGGCAGCTAGTACGGCCAGCATCATCAGCATCAGGCTAAAATTGGCAGCTACTTTTCATCATCAAAAGTAGCTGTCAATTTTAGTAACAACTATAATGTGCCGATCCATTGTTTATCGTTATGTTCGATAACTTCAGTTACATGATATTTCTCAAGGAAATATACATATCAGGTACCTATACAAATTCCCATGGCGTAATCACACGGGACTGATCCCTTTCAGTCACTAATTAATATTGAAAATATTGAAATCACTTAAAATGGATATGATGTCCTTTAACATGCTGACTGATCTTGAAATAATGACAGTGTTCAAAGTTCTCCACAACACCATGTAAAGTAACTAGAGGGCGCTATAAATTTAATTTACAAACACCTTATCGTTTTTCACTATTGGGCGTAGACCGCGCATTCGAGCATCTCTTAAAGTATCTCTTAATACTTGCCGTTTTTTTAGTGTCGCCGAGTCCATAAATTCTGAAACTGCAATGCCTGTGTTGTGGAAATTATGTCGGTTGCTTAAGACGTAGTTTTTCATTCTCCTGCTAATAAATTCCACTTTTATTGGTCTTCGGTACCCGCGCTTGCCCATTCTTCTGACGTCCTCAATAAACCCATTGACATCCGTGCCCAGCATTTCGTAAAATATACCGGCAACACGATCTAAAAGTACGTGCCAGTTTTCGTCTGGGTATTCATCTAAACCATACAGAACTATCGTCTTATTATGGATTTTATCTTCAGTAATTGTTTTTTCCTTGAATCCTGGTTCTTTAGTTCTTTGGTTCTTCGTAATTTTTTGTTCTCCGATTCTAACTGCTTAATATTTTCGTTTATGACATTTATGGATTGTTGCAAACGTACTTGCTCTTGTGTCAACGCGGATGAATTGCGGGTTATTTCTTCTTTTAAGTTGTTGATTTTTGAGTTGAATTCAACTATCAGGGCCTGTTTAATATTTTTTGTGATGCATTCAGTTAGGCTCTCCTTCATTGCATCAAATTTTAATTAATTGACTAAATCGATCAAAAGAAATGTTGCCTGTGTTCAGGCTTTCAGAGTGGCGCGAGTTTTGTTCTTGATGGTTTGAGGATGGGGAACACGATAAGCTTGTGACAGTGTCCCCCAGCAGGTTCGAGATATCCGCATCACTGGTAATGTTTGCCTCTCCTAGTCCACGCTCAATATGTTTGATAACCGCTGGGGACGCAGGGGTGTTGTCATTACGCCGTCGACGTGTGATTAATTCGCAAGACATTTCCAAATCCTTTTTAATTCGACTCCATTTTCCGTGAAATATGCAGTCGTTATGTTTAAGCATTGTTAGTGGTAGCAACCTTTGCAATGTGTGCAAAAAAGACGATCTAGTCTTTCTGTTTTTCTATCACAAGCTAAACTAATCATTTTAGTGTGTTCAATCAATTAAATTTCTCGTCATTCTAATCTCATCAAAATATTGGATTAGAGTTAGCCTTTCGGATTCATAAAGAAATCCGAAAGGCACTCTGATGCCACATTCATGTCCAGTTTGATCACAGTTACAGCGTCTTCCATTGTAGTAATAGTCAAAAGACCAGAGTGACGATAAAACCGCGCGGTTTTATCGTCACTCTGGTGCGCTCTAAAACTTCTGGCCCTGGCGGCATTCACTGCTAACAACGCATAATATGCGTTTTTAGGGTTCCGTAGCCAAATGGCAAAAAACGGAACCCTTATAGATTCGTCATGTCTGTCTGTCCGTCTGTCCGTCCGTATGTCACAGCCATTTTTTTTCCGAAACTACAAGAGCAATACTGTTGAAACTTGGTAGGAGATGTATTCTGTGAACCGCATTAAGATTTTGATGCAAAAATAAAAAAAACATAATAAATATTGGGGGCTCCCCATACTTAGAAATGAAACTCAATTTTTTTTTTCATCAAACACATACGTGTGGGTTATCTATTGGATAGGTCTTCAAAAATGATATCGAGGTTTCTAAAATATTTTTTTTCTAAACCGAATAGTTTGCGTGACAGACGCTTCCAAAGTGGAAAAAAGTTGGTCCCCCCCCCTCTAACTTCTAAAATAAGAAAATGACAAATCTAAAAAAAACATATGTACATTACTATAAAAACTACCAACGAAAATTGTTTTGAACGAAATCTAGTAATAGTTTTTTTTAATACCTAACTTTGCACCTAATTTATATGGGGCGCTATACATACCAGGTGCAAACTTAACTTAACCACTTAGGGGTGGAAAGTGTTTGTACGGATCCCTCGGTACGCGAGTCCAACTCGCACTTGGCCGGTTTTGTTACTTTCACCCAGTGCCTATAATGCACAGACGCGTTTTGCCCTGTGCCTTCATCAATAGTTAGTTGAACTGACTTGTGCGATTGGGGCACACAGCAAAATTCGGCACCTGGCAAATATCCAGGAAAAGGGAGTGACAATGACGTTAAATTTAATGATATAATTATGTATTTGGTAAGGTATTATAGAAGACTGTGCAATGTGCAGTATCAAGTTTCGACCTGCTGAGTAAATTTTACTGTCGCCAATGCAATCACAATAGGATGTGGCATTTCCTTTGCGGTTCATCCTGAAATAAAAACTTTATGCTGCAGCAAATATGGTTGTATTTTTAATAAAATAATTTAGTTTGATACGAGCTTACGGACGGTAATATTCGATATGGCACCACTTATGATGCCAGGATTACTGTAGTTTAATAATAAGTATGATCTAGTGTAGAGTTAGCTATACTTATAACTTTAAACATAGTAGGTATATGTTGGCGCCGGTTTATTTATGTATTTACTAGCTTTTGCCCGCGACTTCGTACGCGTAGAACTGGTTAATTGATATTGACAATAAAAAAAAAACAATTAGACTTTCAACCGTTTCAGGTACTTATTCAATACTCGAATGGAATCTAGTTAGTAGTTTAGTTTTGGGCTATTGGGTGAAAGTCATGGACAAAATGCAAAACATCCTTTTTTAATCTTTTTGGAGTTGCAAGGCTAAGTCCCATTCGATTCCATAAGCTATGCTCAGAAATGGTTTGAGATGGTGACAGCCCATAATCAACTGACGAAGAAGGTATGGTTCAATTCACCAAAGAATATTGTCACATTATGAAATTGGGACAAAATAATTATTAGGTAGCTACTATTATTTTTCTAACTTGGTTTTTACAACTTAGTATATTGAAGTACAGTTCAATAAATTTTCGTAAAAGATTTATTCCGGTCAGTAAAATCATGTAATTTTTTTTGATTTGGCACATGTGCAAGCTACATACTGTTCATGAGAAAAATATTTCGTGCCCAAATGTGTTCCTGCAACTTTTCACGTTTGCCCCTGTGATTTATAGTCATAGAAAATGCTAAAAACTTTTAATGGGAACTGTAGACGTTTAAAATTAAATAGTAAATTATTCGGTATGATTGGAATACGTGGTATAAGTAAAATTTGTCCCTTGGCTTCTCCCGTTGAAATCGTGTCCTTCACAATAAGGTGATTCTCAATCTAGCGCCGTTGCCAAATTTGGGTGCGTCTAAGTTGCGCATTAACAAAACTGGTACTTTTTTTGTTGATTTTGAAAACAATATGGTTCTTTCACATAGCCAGTTTTCGTCATGAATAAAGTGAATATAAGTGTGCCTTTAAACCGACCATGAAAAAATGCTCGATCGGTGATAGAGCCAAAAAATGGCACATTTTTCTATTTCCTCTTATAAGTATCGTAATAAGGCTATCCTTCTCCATCAAAGCGTGTGAGGCCCTTGACTTAAGCACGTCGATTATGTACTCTAAGATTATGTAGCATAATTGATAGACAATTCGGGTATTGTCGAGTATCCGAGACTAAGATCCGAAAACAAACACAACCTTTATGCACTAATACTGTACCTACTCGGCGACAAATATTGCACATCGGTATTTAGCCCTTAATTTGACAAAAGATGACGAAGGTCGCTGGTTCAAGCCTCGTTATGTTATGGTAATATAGAGCAAAATATTCTGGTTCGAAAAAAAATATGGAAAAAGATGATCAAAGAATTTGTTCATCCTGCCATACACGCCAAATTAAGGGTTAGAAAGAGACAATATTGACAACATTTCATATTTTTAAGACTATCATTTTATTACTTTTCTGAATTCTGCTTAAAAAAATGAAGTAATCTCTGTTTTTATTTATTTTATGAGATGATTATTTATTTTATTATGAATTTATAAAAACATACTCATTTTAAAAGGTGGCAACACCACAACCAGAACTTAATGGAACGGTTACTTTAGTCGGTTTTCTTATTAAAAAAGAACTTCATAAAACTCGGTGTGCATCTATCCAGGGATCGGATACCGTTATTTTTGTATTACCGTTATTGGTCACGTGACGCTAAACCAAAATGAATATTGGTAGTGGTTTCGTTTACCGGTATTATAACGTTATTCACATAATACTGTTATTTAGCAAATTCCGTTTCTGTTTAACAAAATTAACCGTTTAATTTGAGTTTGACAGAGATAGAATGAGTCGTTCTGTGTTGCGATTTTGATTTTACGTACGATTTTGTTTATATGTCACTCGCATTTGACTCGCGTCGCGGTAGTCGCAGCGCAGCAGAGTGATTTGATTTGATTTTCCGCAGTTCATGTGGTTTGGTGTGCGTTTTTGTCTTGTAAGTTAAAAATGGAGTATGTATGTATATATCTAAGTATATAAGTATTTATGTTTGTCCGCGATTATCTCGCGTTTGGCTGAACCGATTTTGATGCGGTTTTCAGAAAAGAATTTGTTACACTTAGGAGAAGATTAACGTAATTCGACTTAAAAAAGAGGATCTCTGTTTGACCCATATGTTTGTCTGCATTCATGTGTATTAGATTACATTTGAATCCTGTAGTCAGATTGTTTAATTATTTTTAAGGGTCCTCGGGATACCGATTACGAGAAAGACATCCATTTTGAAATCCAAGATGGCGGACATTATTTTTTCTTAAAAATCGATATGGGTGTCATCTCCAAGGTTCCTCGGGGTTCCGATTACGAAAATGACATCCATTTTGAAATCCAAGATGGCGGACATTATTTTTTCTTAAAAATCGATATGGGTGTCATCTCCAAGGTTCCTCGGGGTTCCGATTACGAAAATGACATCCATTTTGAAATCCAAGGTGGCGGACATTATTTTTTCTTAAAAATCGATATGGGTGTCATCTCCAAGGTTCCTCGGGGTTCCGATTACGAAAATGACATTCATTTTGAAATCCAAGGTGGCGGACATTATTTTTTCTTAAAAATCGATATGGGTGTCATCTCCGAGGTTCCTCGGGGTTCCGGATACGAAAATGACGTCCATTTTGTGATTTTGAAATCAAAGATGGTGGACATTATTTTTTCTTAAAAATCGATATGGGTGTCATCTCCGAGGTTCCTCGGGGTTCCGGATACGAAAATGACGTCCATTTTGAAATCCAAGATGGCGGACATTATTTTTTCTTAAAAATCGATATGGGTGTCATCTCCAAGGTTCCTCGGGGTTCCGATTACGAAAATGACATCCATTTTGAAATCCAAGATGGCGGACATTAGTTTTTCTTAAAAATCGATATGGGTGTCATCTCCAAGGTTCCTCGGGGTTCCGATTACGAAAATGACATCCATTTTGAAATCCAAGATGGCGGACATAAATTTTTCTTAAAAACCGATATTGGTGCCATTTCTCAAAAATATATCTCCGCCAGTTTTAAATCTAATTTTTTATTTTGAAATGTACACCCCCCGAAAAACCCAGAAAACGACATCCATGACGGTTTTAAAAAAAAATTACGTCCACCATCTTTACTTCCAAAATGAGTGCCATCTTTGAAATTTACACCCCCAGAAACCTAAAAAAGGACACTCATGTCAAATTTTTCAAAAAAGTGACGTCCGCCATCTTTATTTCCAAAATGGATTCTATATGTAAAATTAGTACACATTGTATGTAGGATTAGTAAACTCAGGGCTTATGGGCTTGGCTTTTCGAGGGATCTGACAATTTGTTTTACAGCGAATTCGTTATGAGTATGTGAGTCTTGGCCGCCACTTTTACACGAAATGTTTTTGGTGGGATTCTCATTTCCTTTTTTAAGGTAATTTTTAATTTATAGGTTTTTTATTTTTTTTGCGCTGAAGCGTTTCTAAGTAGTAATAATAATTGTGTATTTAAGAAATACTTACGTTTAGCCCCATATATGTACACTTTTATCCCCCATTATGGAAAGCCCATACAAACTTTCATCCCCTTATTTTAAGGGTGAGGGGTGAATTTCTAAAAATCCTAGAATGTGTATTTTATTTATAACAATGAGTCCCAATAGGTATAAATCTTCAGACCTCTAGTATCAAAATTTGCGAAAGTCTCATACAAACTTTCATCCCCTAGTTTAAGGGGTTGGGGGGTAAAAGTTCCAAGTTTCAGAATTATTCTATTGTATGTGTACTAAAAATAACTTACCGACCAAATTTCAGCTTTCTAGGTCATCGGGAAATACCCGAGAGGTTTTGATACGTCAGTGTATAAGTGTATATATAAGTGAGTGGCAAAATCGGCGTATTTCAGGTACCAATAAAACCTAAAGTATAAAAGCTAGATCAATGAAATTCAGTACATTTTATATGTTTCCTAACAGCATCTTAACCTGTGAATTTGGGCGCTCTGGTGTTAACTGGGCCAAAGCTATGAGGGTTTGAAAATTAGACGAAACGGTTCGAGAAAAGGTAGGTAGTGCCCCGCTTCTTTTTTGCTCGTCTTGGCGGGGGCACTACCGTGCCCCCAGATGTTGCATCAAATTGCTATGAATAATATTTGCATGTCCGATTATGCATTCCGCAGAAATCTATATCTCATAGTATTTAGTTGACATAAAGCAGGATAACATTTTACTGACTATTACTGGTAGCAGTTTGGTTCTAACCCATTAAACTACTTCACTGGTAGCATGGTATAAGAAAACAAGGTGTAAATAAGTAACAGTGGGCCGACGCCTTTGATGTTTGCGTAAGTGCCGACACCGCTCAAGGCCGCCGTACCGACCAAGGGTTGTCACAGACTTACGCAACTGCCCAAAAAAGGAGGGTAATGTTTTTAGGGTTCATGTATGTATGTGTACTAATTTTATATATGGAATCCATTTTGGAAATAAAGATGGCGGACGTCACTTTTTTGAAAAAGTTGACATGAGTGTCGTTTTCTAGGTTTCAGGGGGTGTAAATTTCAAAGATGGCATTCATTTTGGAAGTAAATATAGTGGACGTAATTTTTTTTTAAATCGTCATGGATGTCGTTTTCTGGGTTTTTCGGGGGGTGTACATTTCAAAATAAAAAATTAGATTTAAAACTGGCGGAGATATAATTTTGAGAAATGGCACCAATATCAGTTTTTAAGAAAAAAATATGTCCATCATCTTGGATTTCAAAATGGATGTCATTTTCGTAATCGTAACCCCGAGGAACCTTGGAGATGACACCCATATCGATTTTTAAGAAAAAATAATGTCCGCCATCTTGGATTTCAAAATGGATGTCATTTTCGTAATCGGAACCCCGAGGAACCTTGGAGATGACACCCATATCGATTTTTAAGAAAAAATAATGTCCGCCATCTTGGATATCAAAATGGATGTCATTTTCGTAATCGTAACCCCGAGGAACCTTGGAGATGACACCCATATCAATTTTTAAGAAAAAATAATGTTCGCCATCTTGGATTTCAAAATGGATGTCATTTTCGTAATCGAAACCCCGAGGAACCTTGGAGATGACACCCATATCGATTTTTAAGAAAAAATAATGTCCGCCATCTTGGATTTCAAAATGGATGTCATTTTCGTAATCGGAACCCCGAGGAACCTTGGAGATGACACCCATATCGATTTTTAAGAAAAAATAATGTCCACCATCTTGGATTTCAAAATGGATCTCATTTTCGTAATCGGAACCCCGAGAAACTTAAGAGATGACACCCATATCGATTTTTAAGAAAAATTTATGTCCATCATCTTTGATTTCAAAATCACAAAATGGACGTCATTTTCGTATCCGGAACCCCGAGGAACCTCGGAGATGACACCCATATCGATTTTTAAGAAAAAATAATGTCCGCCACCTTGGATTTCAAAATGGATGTCATTTTCGTAATCGGAACCCCGAGGAACCTTGGAGATGACACCCATATCGATTTTTAAGAAAAAATAATGTCCGCCGTCTTGGATTTCAAAATGGATGTCATTTTCGTAATCGGAACCCCGAGGAACCTTGGAGATGACACCCATATCGATTTTTAAGAAAAAATAATGTCCGCCATCTTGGATTTCAAAATGGATGTCATTTTCGTAATCGTAACCCCGAGGAACCTTGGAGATGACACCCATATCGATTTTTAAGAAAAAATAATGTTTGCCATCTTGGATTTCAAAATGGATGTCATTTTCGTAATCGGAACCCCGAGGAACCTTGGAGATGACACCCATATCGATTTTTAAGAAAAATTTATGTCCGCCATCTTGGATTTCAAAATGGATGTCATTTTCGTAATCGGAACCCCGAGGAACCTTGGAAATGACACCCATATCGATTTTTAAGAAAAAATAATATCCGCCATCTTGGATTTCAAAATGGATGTCTCTCGTAATCGGCATCCCGAGGATCCTTAAAAATAATTAAAAAATCTGACTACAGGATTCATATACAAACGGAAGCAAGGAACAATTTCTTGCTTTTTAAATAGTCTTAAACTACGTAACTCGTAATTTTTACTTAAAATAAGCTATGAAACATGTCCGACATTTTGAATTTAAAAATTCATGGGACATGTCAGATCATATATTTTTTGTTTACACAGAAACAAACAATTATATAATATAATAGCGATATTTTTGCGGTATTTGAATTTTACTGGCAGGCGTAACGCTTTTACATCCGCCATTTTGTTTACGTTAGCATGACATGGGAAAATTTAAAACTTAGGCGCTATAAAATTTCGCACAGCACATGTCGTATGCACTATTTTAATTGTGTATTGCAAGTTGTAAGACGCGTCAGCCCTCAAAGTCAGCACCCTCATTACTAACAATTTCGTCGTATAACACATGGGGTGCGCCCCTCCCGCCGCCGCCTCTGTCACCTCGCACGATTGCCCTGTCTAGACGCCTTCATCGACCGACTGTATTGTTTCTTAAACTGTGGTATGGCACTGACAAACCCACCGAATTTATCTAGATAATTATAGATTGACACAAAAAAACGGGTAAAAAAAGTCCATACCAACATTAAAAAAATATTACAAATAGAGGTAACTTTGTTTTTTTTCGATCGTTCGAAGTTTTACTAGTCATGTTGTCGAAAGCGATTTTATAATTGCAAGATGCTTAAATATGACATATATTTTTTTCATAATCTGTAACCACTGTTTAATATGTTTAAGACTCATTAAAAAGTGAGCGAGTTCGGCGTCTACTGTGGAAATAGCACCTTAAGTAATCGCGCCGGAATTAACGTAATGCAAAAGTCTCTACCACAATAACAATAAACAAACAATCCTTAAAGCCGGCCGGCACGAGTCAAACAGAGACAAATATACAAAATATCCTTATGCGTAAACAAGATAGCGATGCGTCGGCGCCTACAAAGGAAAACGCGCAGCGAAACTGAGTAATACCGGTTAATACTGTTCAACGTAACGTTATACATTCGTTTTTCTTGAATAACGATAATCGAAATTATTTTGTTGCTTTTTTAAACGTTACTCTAAGGAAACGTTATTTCAACAAACGAAATTTTTAACAGTTATCGAACAATATTAACCAGTATTCGGATAACGGTATCGATCCCTGCATCTATGATCTGTCAACGTCAAATAAAAAAAATATATAAGTGTTCGCTCTTTGGTTTAGACATCAACCCTATTCAGCCCGTATTGTCTTAGATTGCTGTTATTTGATGTATTTTCTTATATTTCTTTAAATACAGAAGAATAAATTCAAAGACTTTTTTTTAAGGTACACGACATAAAGCCCTGTCGATCTCTATATTAATTTCCACCTGTTATAAATATGAAATGTTGTCAATTGGCTGTTAACGACGATTTCCGAACACTGGCGACCGTCCATCAATCATCGTTTAAAATTAAGAGGAACGAACGTAAATACTTTCATGTTTATAATATTAGTAGGATTATTTATATATGTTAAGTATCCTTTGCATACTGAGTTATTTACTACTTTATTTATACTCAGTTAGCAAGCGGAGGTACATAATCAAAGCTCGTAAGCACTATTTTCAGATGATGTGCGTATCGGAACGTGATACCTACCTGAAGGGCTACTCCGATGTTTGAAATTTTACTTTCGTATAGTGCTATTCCATTCACTCAAATATACCTTGACAGGAGATCGAGAGGGATGGCACTATTTGACAGTCGAATTTTGAACATCGGAGTAGCCCTTCTGCAATCACTGGTTTGACATGTCTTGCCAGATGGGTGTGTGACGCTTGTCAAATCAAATGTGATTGATTAAAATTTGTAAAATTTTATGTATTTGATTCTTGAAATTACGCGATTAATCGAATTTTGCGGATACATATTCCCATATCAGAATTTATTGTTTTTTTTTAAAAGAATAGTTTGGTATGCGTTTCGTGAAGGTCTATCGTAGGTAGATGAGGGAGTCGTTGCAACTACAATGATTTGCTCTCCATACAAAGTTTAATCCCGTTTTTCGTCCCTAAAAGGGATAAAACTTGATATAAATGATAGCCTATGTCCTATTCTGATATATAAGGTACATAACTGGAAAGTTTCATCATGATTCGTCCAGTAGTTTTTGAGATTAAGTGGAACGTACATACATCCATCCATCCAAACTTTCACGTTTATAATATTATTAGGATTTATTATTTGATGACGCGGTTGGCGCAGTTTGTAGACACCAGGCCTATTGAGCCAGCGGTGCCGGGTTCGAATCCCGACCAGGGCAAATATTTGTGTGATGAACTCGAATATTTGTGCTTGGGTCATGATTGTTCTATGTATTTAAGTATTTATTTATCTGTATAAGTATGTATATCGTCGTCTAGTACCCATAACACAAGCCTTCTTGAACTTATTTTGGGACTAGATCGGTTTTTGTGAGGTTGTCTGATATTTATTTATTTATAAGACACACCAACACTAATAAACATTTAATGTAATGTTTCATTTGACATAACAACAATACGCATAATTTAATTGGGTATATAATTTCAATTAGTATAGAAAATATATTAAATATAACGGTTCTATTGATATGTTTGTCTGTTGTCTGTGCGTGCTTTCATCGCCAGTCGTAGTGGCATACTTACATCGTATTTTACACAAACAACCATCAAAAACAGCTCTTATTATGTGGCTATATTGGTTTAATATTCGAATATGTTTACAGCTCTACCTACTATGTAGGTATATAATCTGTTTGATGAAGTTACAAATAACTGACGTAATAACTGAAAAACGTGTAAATTAAATCACCTTAATGAGATTTAATTTGGTACTTAACTAACGGAAAATATACTTAACCTCATACACAGGAATATTGTTTTTCAATAAATCCCTAAAGAAACCACAAATATGTTACATATTATAATAATAAAAAAATATATACTTGTTCATATACTGACTCAACTCCTCTAACTTCATGTACTTACTCCTGTAGTTCCTAAGTACATGATAAATAAAATGTTTAAATCTTTACTTCGAATAAAGCACATCGCTAACATTCAGTGGCTAGATCTTGGACAGATGTAGTTATAAACGCCGAATTTAGCTCCAGGCCCTTGATTCCACACATACTTATATGTTTGATATCTCGGTGAGATATACGAAGTGTCTATAAGTATATCACCACTTCAATAACCCGATTACGGATAGTTTGCGCCTCATTTATATGCGACGCCATTGCAGATGTCAGGCGAAAACTCATCCCACGGGAACACCATTTTTTTCGGTATAAAAATTAGCCTGTGTGTTAGGATCTCAGCTACCTTCATACCAAAATTTATCAAAATTGGTCCAGCCGTTTGAGCGTGAAGAAGTAACAAACATACACATAAGCACACTCACAAACCTTCGCTTGATAGCGTGATTGTAAGCGGTTTACACTCACGTGAAATTATTAAAGAGTCAGTGAAAAAGTTGCCGCGCCGGTGTATAGGTACTTGGGTAGCGGTCCCTGATCAAAAGCTCCATACGAGTTCGATACATGTCGGGCCGTTCCTTACAATTTGACGTGAGTGTAACCCACTTATTACAATAATTAAATAGTCACTACTATTATCGTATGCCCGTGGATTTAAAAAAAAAATATTTTTTTTTGTCACATGAAATTTTGTCAGTTTCACAAATTTTTGCAGTTTTCGGATTGGAATCGTAGAGCATAGTGGATAGATTCAAAAATATTAATGCAAACTTTGAGTGAACAATATGCTACCCGGATCTTAAAGCAGTAAGACATAATAATAGGTTGGCTATACAACAAATGACGCCTACGCAAATGGACCTACAATCCTAAAAGGCACATGTGCGTTAAAATACTAAGAACATAAGCCACTTTGAATTCACGCAACACACATTGATAGAGCTTATAAAATAAACCGGCGAAATAAAGAGGCATTAGGGTTAAGTAGCGCGTAAACTTGAAGTGTTACGGAAATTTATTGCGCGTTATATACATATTTATTATGTTAATGCAATCAGCGTTGATAGAGGGCTTCGAAATTTGAGTTGAAATATATTGGGGTACATTATACAGGTTGACTTTTTAGTCGTGCATGGTAGTGCCAGGGGGTGATGATGAGGGTGACGCTGAGCAACTTTCTGAGCTGTTTCATAGGGAATTGAAAACATTTTTGTTGAGAGGTTGCTTTTACAGTGTTGATGATATATACATAGACGATAAGTAAATGTGTAAATGTGTTAGATGGGCTGAGTATTTTTATATTTTAATTTTGTCACCTATGTTAATTTTAATTTAAAACTGTATTTCAAACACAATACCTGTTGAACCATGAAATCTCGAAAGCTACCGTGAAATACGCCAACTTTGCCTCCACAGGGAACTTTGCCCAAAACGCTACTTAAAAAAAGAAACGTTACTGTAGACAATTTCAAGATGATTATGGCAACACTACTATTTTTAGTGGAAAATAGATTATATCTGTGGTATCACTGGGAATTACATTTGCGCGCAACTTCATTCCGTAACGTGTTGGGACTAGTCGAATAAGGTGCGTGATTTGGCGGGCCAATTCTAGGTGAAGTTCTGGTGTATTTTTTACAGAATGGGGAAGCCTCAGGTGAATGTATCTTATTGCTTGTTATAAAATAAGAACTGTAGATCATTTTTATTGTAGTTTGAACTAAAAATACTTATTAAAACCGGAGTTATGATGGTGGGCAATGTTATCCAGTAACTTGCTAACCTATGAATGCCAACATTGCCCAGACTAAAAAAAGGGTTAGGGTTGTCACCTTGTCGTAATTTTACCTGACTGCGTAAATAAAGGAGGGTTATGTATTTAAGGTAAGGTAAATTATATTTCTATTAAGCCGTTGTACTTTTAGCATCAGCTGCATGTCATGTCATGTCATGTCCATAAAACAAAAAAACATAGAATATTCAATAATGCCAATTTTTATTTAGATTATTCTAACGTTAAGTAAAAAAATAACCGCCAAACTATTAGTATCGAATATTAAGCATACATTTTTCATTTTGATAATGGTATTGGTAAAGATGGTTTAATCAACCAAAAGTGACAACCCTGACAATTTCAAACTGCTTGATTCGGCTTGTATGGAGAAAAACAAAATACCTATGTAACATTGCCCACCCATATTGCACACGTGTTTGTACAGTTAAGACCAAGATATTAAGTAGAACGCCATTATTACCCCAGATTTTATACTGATCCTTATCTTAACGTTGTAGGGGCTATAGTTACGAAAATAATCGATTTGGGCAATGTTTGCAAAAGTTTAGATAACTTTATCCGAGGTGAAAATTGATAAAAAAAAATGGTTAAATGTAGATTTAAAAATTGTTTCTCGTAATAAACGCATGCATATGAATACGATGGATGCGTTAGACAAAAGAAAACTTTATCCCGTCATAGAAAAAATGAGAGAAATTCGGGTTTTTACGAAAAAAGCGGGCAAAGTTGGCATGTTTCACGGTACCTTCATACAAAAAATTATCAAAATTGGTTCAGCCATTTGAGCGTGAAGAAGTAACAAACACACTCATAAACTAACTCACAAACTTGCCCTTTATAATATGGGATATATTTAAATGCACATCTGTATAATTTTTCAGTACACTAGGTAACTCCACTAATTAACTGAATGCATACCAGAAAAACGAATGCTGTGCAAAAAAAACAAAAGATTAACTGAACATGTCCTACAAAAAAAACTTAAACTTCATACAAAACGAGATGACCTTTTAACCGAATTCACACCAAAAATATGGGTCGTACGTCGGATATATTTGAATGTTTCACCAAAAATACTGACTTGCGCACTAATTATCCTCGCCTATCCTATAATATTAACTAGTGTGATGAGGTTTCCAAAACTAATTGAGTGGGTATTGAACTTATCTGTTCTCTCGTGAGTTGATCTTCCTAAAAGCAATTGTTCATCAGGGTACCCTACGCTAACGTTACTGGACTATTTTAAAATCTATTGAAGATTACTTAGTGAAGTATCTTATATAAGTAATACATGACCACGAGTAATTTCTAGTTTTCAATTAAAGTTTTGCTTTTATATTCAAGGATCGAAACTATTTCTCAGAGAATACTATTAACATTATCTTACTGACATTTGAAGGGCTGAGGGGGAAAAGTTTTTACGTAACATTTGCAAATTTTTGCACTGGAGTCAATTGAAGAACAGTACGGAAAAATGTATATACAAGAGATCGAGGGACTTTTAAGGAAACAGGGAATTGTGTACTGAGTACTTAATTTTTCGCCAATGAAAAATATTTCTATCCATTTTTGAGATACATTTTGTTAAATATTAGTGTAAAAATCTGCACATATCAACCCTAGCATCTTTTGAACATCGCTTACGTTAAAGACATTTAAAATGTAAATAAAACCTTTGAATTAGTAGGGTTGTCACTGAAACTAACTTTTAAATCCAGCTTTACAAATTATAATAGGTCGATTGTAGATAACTCAGAGGCCAAGTATTTAGAAATGTTCCACCCTGTATATGAAGAGAATCTAGCGAGTTTTAATTCTGTTTTAAGTAGTCATAAGATGAGCTGGATAATTTTGTGGCCGTAGACTAAAGCCCTAAGACAAAGACTTAGCCTTCATTTGCTTTTGGAATCATACGATTAAGCAAGCGAGGAGACAGAATTAATCAGATGAAAAATACTGCGCAAATATAACTAGAAGATAGGTAAATCATAAATCAGATTGACATTCGACCTTGTGTAGTAGATGAGGAATTAACACGTCTAAATGACGAAGGCAAACAAAACTAACATCACGAAATAACTAGTCACACAGTTTACTGCGCAGAAAAAATATTAAAAAAAAAATCAACCTATTGCTCACTTCGTTATAAAGGTTTATCTATTATTTTAAACTACTATAATTTTAATAAATCGTGTTGAAAATCATTCCTTCCTTCAGGAAAAATCTTGACAGCGCGATGGCTGAGCTTTGTATAGGTGCAAGGCCACCTCCTTTATACTCGTCACGCCGAAACGGGTGGACGGTTTGTAACCAATTTTGGTACAGGTATAGCTATCCAACGATAGATATTGTATGATACTTTTAACTAGACTTCAACTACGGTAAATAAAAAAATCCCGGACGAAGTCGGCATATTCTAGTAAAATATAAGTACCTTGAATCTTTGCAATATCTCTGACATATTTCCACTTATGCTATTGGAGCTGCATCAAGAGACATTTCAGCCGTAGCTGAAATTCCACATACAGCACAAGAACTCTAATTACATTGCTGCGTTAGAGGGAGCGATCGAACTCGTAGGTAAGTGAATTAAAGTCCGCAATGAAATGAAATTCGCATGCGAGTTCTTGCCCCATCTAAACAGGCCTTTACGTTGATATATAAAATAAATAATATAATTCCTTATTACATTTAATTACACTACTAGAGATGGTGCCCGTAATTTTATTTCGTCTGCGTATTTTTTTTGCCTTAGCGGGAAAGGTCCAGACATCTTTGCACGTCCAGCTATCTCTGTACCAAAAATAGTTAAAATTTGTCCAGCCGTTTCGGCGTGAAGAGAGGACAGAGGAAATTATGCCCAACCAATGGCGCCAGACTGGCGTGCACGCGCCGCGCGCCCATACAGAACAAAAGACGAGGCTTCAACACGCTATCAAGATTTTTCCTGAAATCATGACCCAGTCTAGAATAGAATTTTATAATAGTATAGATAACACAGGCGGACTATTTTAGAAGGATAAGTTGAAGGGAGGAGAAAGAAACAAAGACCATGAAACCAAAAAAGAAAAGGTGAACGCTATCCCTGGATCCATCCGTCATCAATTTTGACTCATTTATATGTCTACTTTTTTTTTATGTCATAGGGGGCAAACGAGCAAACTTATCGCCTGATGGAAAGCGATTACCGTCGCCCATAAACACCTGCAACACCAGAGGAGTCACAAGTGTCTGCCTACCCGGAGGACGGATAGAAGGCTTACTTCACAACTTTTGACGATCAGTATATGTAGGTAAAACTAATACTAACATTAACATTACTAACTCGCTTTCTTAGAATTCAGCCCCTTCACAATTCTCAGACCCGTGACACGAATGAATGCATTTTTTACAACATCATTACAAAAACCCATTAGTACCATTCACTTTCCTCGTTTTTCAAAGGCAGTCATTTATAATTTGTGCCCCGAACGTTTCAATGTGTTCTCATTAACACGCACGTGGTGTTGTCATAGATTTAAGTGACTACAATAAAAAAATAACTTGCCGTAGAGATTGTGACGTTTGTTTCTCAGGCTTGTCTATATCGTCTGTTGACAAAGAAAACTCACTAAAATAAGTAACAAATACCTACTTAAAACAAGCTCGTATGTCAGTGTCAATCAGCTTTCTAGATAGGTTTTGAAGAGCTGTAACAGAAATAGTGACTTCTGTTTGTCATCAGGCGATTTATAGTTTATTCATTACGGATTTTTTTTTTCAATTATGATACACTACCAATTATAAAAGTTTCTCTCATTGGTCAAAAGTCAAAAATAAAAGACGATCAATGAAATTTCGAAATTTGAATTTGAATTCCATTTGGGATATTACCTATTTATCCTACCAACAATACAACAAATTATACTAGTGTTTTACTGCCCGTTATCGATAATAATTATATGGTTAACAATTCATTATTTTTTATAAATAATATTAACACAAATTATGAAAGAAAAATGTAATGTGATCTACTACGATGTTGCTGTTTGTGTCAATATTAATAAAAATACAAATTCGGTACCTATTTACATAAAAAAATAGAATCGATAAAAATATTTTACAAGTACCTATTAAACAATTCATTAATTGTTTGAGATTATAAACTACTGTATCTCTTCTCGGTTCTCAAAGACGCAATGAAATGTAGTCATAACTTGCGTTATAAACTTGTACTACATATTATCTATTCTGTAGTTATAACAAGATTCAGATTGTGGCAGAACAACTCGAGACAACTGTAAAGAAATTTCATACAAAATTGAAGGTCTAGGCCGGGAAGCAATATTTTTCAAACATTTGTTCATGAACAGGCTAACCAGCTGAATTATATATTTTTTGAGTGGTGTATTTTTTTTTATTGTGTATTTTTATGAAAAGCACTTACACTTACAATTCCGTCGCTTAGCCGTGAAAAGGGCTTGCCGGCTTCGTATCACTATCCGGCCTTCCTACTGTCGGCCTTCTATACCTACTCACCCGGCAAGCCCTCCTTTCCCGGCGTTTGCAGTAATGTACTATTACTATCTTAAAGTGTCCCCATTACCGACACACGTGGAGCATCCTTCAGCGAGGAATCCCCTCCCGGTTATTATTTAACTGACGCCGCGACGCCCCACACCCCTGTCTGCACTAGATTTACTACAACACAAAGAACATCAATTCTAAACTGACACGTGAACTATGGGACGTGTGTTTCTGATGTTCTTTTGTTTCTTTTGGTGGCAATAATGTGAATATTCCTTATGGTCTGAAATTCGATGTTTTGTTGAGCCTACTTTAGTATCTGATGAACGTTGTTATATAATTAGTAATTTATGATTTACTAGCTGCGTCCCACGATATGTTAATATAGTGTAAATTTAGGGTATCAGCTAACTCCATAGTGAATTTTATTAAAATTAGTCCAGCCGTTCGAGCGTGTAGAAGTTACAAACATACAAACACACTATATTAAAATCGTAATTCTTTGTTCTACGAATTGTAATTGGTACTAACATTTTTTTTGACAATGTGAATCTTTAGAGAAAACCTTCGCTGTAATGGTGAAATTTCAACTGAAATTCAACACACTGTATAAGTGTTTGTTTTGTTACCTAGGTGTCAAAAAGCACCAAACCACATCGGTCAACTAACTAAGGTTGACTAAGCGTTGAATCTTCGGAAATTGCTAACAAATGTATTACTACAATGCACAGGAAATAAGCAATCGTCGCGAATAACGTTACAAATAAAGGAAACTGAAATGCGTGACCTTGCAATTAACTAAACAGGTGACATTTAGTGTGAAAATGCATTATAACTTGTATGCGCTTTGTAAGTACTTACGCTGTTTAAGGTCCGATGGAATGTTATGACTATGACAAAATAATAAAGTGTTTCCTGGGATTGTGTGGAAGCCCAACGTCAATTGCAATATTAATCAGCGGGAAACTATCGAATAAATAATTATGTAAAATCAAAGGAAAAGCAAACTACAAACAAACATAAATTTATTAATGATGGTCGAGTCGAGAGGTCGAGAACCTACCCATCAGTAATCAGTACATCTGTGACAAGAAACTATCTCGCGCGAGATATTTATCTATTTCTTTCTGTGCAATACTGTGTGAGAGTGACGGGTGACGCTATGTCGCACGATAGGAGTCGCGAAACATAGCTGTGCTAAACGGGATGCCCATCTAGCACAACTATGCTTCTCGAATCTTGTCGCGCGGTATAACGTCAGCTGTCACTCTCACACAGTACTGTATAGACAGAGATCGATAAATATATCTCGCACGAGAAAGAGTCGCGTATTACAGTTGCGCTACAGGAGCTGGTACAAAACTAGTACCTACCCATACTCAGCTTTGTAATTTTTGTATTTGGGTTTTGAGTCACAGATAAACGAAGTGATCTTATAAGAGTTAAAAGTTTTTCCTTTTAAGTCACCGAAATCAAAAAACGCGATACTTCCATAAATAATAGGGAGAGGGAATGCTTATTACCGCCTTGGCTGCGTAGACATATTAAATTTTTGCTTATCCTTCGGGAGCCATACATATTTGTAATTTTAAAAATGTAGCACGCGACTCTCCGTCCCATTATATATTGAAGTATAGCTTCGTCGCGTGCTGTTACCCGCTTATCCCACGGGAACACAATTTTTTTTTGGGATAAAAGTAGCCTATGTGTTAATCCAGGGTGTCAGCTACCTTCACATTAAAATGTATCAAAATTGGTCCAGCCGTTTGAACGTGAAGAAGTAACAAACATACACATAAACACACTCAGAAACTCGCCTTTAGAATATACTAGCTGTGCCCCGCGGTGTTACCCGCTCATCCCACGGGAACACTAAATTTTTTCGGGATGAAAAGTATCCTATGTCCTTTCCCGGGTCTCAAACTATCTCCATACCGAATTTCATCTAAATCGGTTCAGCGGTTTAAGCGTGAAGAGGTAACAGACAGACAGACAGACAGACAGACAGACACACTTTCGCATTTATAATATTAGTATGGATAGTATGGATAGTGTCATATCAAAATGACGTTTTAGTTTTTACTTATATTTATAAAATACAGAACGTTTCTTTTAACTGATTTTATTTTTAGAAATCATTAAGTCATACAATACTTTTTTAGGGTTCCGTACCCAAAGGGTAAAAACGGGACCCTAATACTGAGACTTCGCTGTCCGTCCGTCCGTCTGTCACCAGGCTGTATCTCAAGAACGGTGATAGCTAGACAGTTGAAATTTTCACAGATGATGTGTTTCTATTGCCGCTATAACAACAAACACTAAAAATAAAATAAAATAAATATTTAAGGGGGGCTCCCATACAACAAACTTGTTAAAGATTATGGTACGGAACCCTTCATGCGCGAGTCGGACTCGCACTTGCCCAATTTTTTTTTAATAGGTCAGTTTGAGTTGAACGAAAAAGGTTACATTAAAAATAAAAAAACATAGTGGGGAATGACTATTAAAGTAAAAAATGATTTTCTGTGTTTTGCTCGTATAAAAAGTACTGTATGCAATAGTTACACAATTAGGCCTCAAAAATCTCGTACCTTATATTATATTATATTATATACCTACTTAGTCTACTCGGCAAGCCTCGTGACCTAAACGCGGTACTCGGCTTTAAGCACCTTCATTGTGCAACGATTGCATAAAATACTATAATATCTAATATCTTACTCTTAGAGCCCTGAAAATCTATTTAATTCCATATTTTACATAATTTGACCCTAATAAACCCTATTAATGTCCAGTACCCTTACCAGAGTTAACGTGACAGTAATCGCTAGTGACTCGTAACCGATTTGTATGGATTGGAGCGCCTCTAGCGGTTATATTGTAGAACTACAATTCCGATTACGGTCACTATAAACTCACGGTAAGGGGGCTGATTTATTTACGGAGACAAAAGAGTTCTGTTTTCGAGAATTGTCTCATCTACAATATTCCAACGTGTCTACGTTTCGGTAGATAAATCTCGAACCGAGCGCTCTTTGTCCCGTCAATATGTCAGACGCGTTACGCGGGTGTCGACATAATGTCAAATTTATCCTCAACCCCAAATTCTAGCTTTGACAGTAAATTATCGAGTGTCAAGAGCGATTGCATGCTTACGGATAACAAAGAAAATTGATGGTCTGCTTTTATAGAAGAATATGCTTACAGCTGTAGATAAACAAAATAGAAATGTAGGTACCTATTTAAATAAAAAGATTTTAACGGATTATTATTATCGCGTATATTACTTATTTGAGCCTCCTTGTCGTTTCGGTAATTTTCAAGTTACCGTTGTCAAAGGTTGCTTGAGAAAAACAAAGTTACCGAAACGACATGGGGGCTCAAATAATTAATATACGTGGTATAATCCGTTTTATTTAAATGTGTGACAATCGCGGACACCTAGGAAAATAGCATTGTAGGTAGTTATCACTACATAGTATAAAACAAAGTCGCTGCTGGCTGTCTGTCCCTAGTACGCTTAGATCTTTAAAACTACGCAACGGATTTTGATGCGTTTCTTTAATAGATAGAGTGATTCAAGAGGAAGGTGCACCCGTCCGAAGCCGGGCGGGTCGTTAGTTTAATTTATAAGTTCTTTGGGGATGAGTTAGGCGAGTTTCAGATGAAACTAACATTTAACAAAAATCTCTTCCCAAAATCCCTTTCCAAATTTCCCTTCTTGAATTTGAACCGAGTTTTGAGCGTGCGCAAGGCCCTGATCCAGAGTGCATAAGAGAGCTTAATTGTTATGTGCATTACATAATTGAAAAATAATTAAAAAATCTTATCTATACTATAATCTTCTTATAATACTCTTCTAGCTAGCTAAAAAATATGTAGAACACAGTAATTATACTAAAATAAATTATAGCAAAATTAATTAAACACAGTTTTAAGCAGCGTGGTACCGAATCTCTACTTGACTATTTTTGTTTTACTTAAAGGAAAATAATTCCAATAAATTGGAATGGAAGGTACATACAATCATATGGGTTATTTTGTACATCAAGGTAACTATTTCATAAACCACAAAATGCTGACAAATAAAATAAAATATTTGCTTTAAATAAGTGCATATAAGTATTTCCCGTTGCAGAGATAATGGTATATTTTGAGTAGGTGCTATAGTTGACTAGTTAGTGACTCATAGTCGTAACTTATAACAGTAAATAAATATGTATTTATTAAATATCACTCCGTAAGGTACCTACTTTGGATACTCGTTTACTTTTTGGCTACTCGGGCTACTTCTCTGGTAAGCACTTTTTGGCTAAAGAGGTTGGAAGTTTAATCTTTTTTTTATTTCAAAAATCCCTCTAGAGCGGTAACGGCATGTCACCGATTTGAGTACCTCCTTATATTGAAGCCGGTAAAAAAGGTTGAAAACTAACCAAACGAAGCATGCCTAGCAAATCCTAAATGACTGCCTACGAGTTAATCACAGCGATAGCGCTACTAAGTCCAGCGATAAGAAACTTGACATTTCCGACAAGCAACCGACATAAGTCTGCACCTGAAGTAGTCATCCGGTCGAAAATGTTTACGCAATTTTACCATTCAGTAAGATAGACAGTCAGCGGCATGGCCCTAGCGAGAATTTTTTTAGTAAGTAGGTACTAAAATGGTAAAAACGGGCCCCTATTATACTTAGCCTCCGCTCCGCTGTCCGGCTGTCTGTCTGTCACCAGGCTGGATCCCATGAACCGTCATAGTCAGACCGTTGAAATTTTCACAGATGATGTATTTCTGTTGCCGATATAATAAAAAATACTAAAATAACAGAATAAAATAAATATACATACAACAAACGTGATCGGTTGCGTTAACATTGCACCTCATTTGTATCCGGCGCAATACATACCATACCAGGTGCAAACTTAAACCGGCCAGTTAAAATGGTATAAGTGTTTGTGCGGATCCCTCGGTGCGCAAGTCCGACTCGCATTTGGTCGGTTTTTAGGGTTCCGTACCCAAAGGGTAAAAACGGGACCCTATTACTGAGACTTCGCCGTCCGTTCGTCCGTCCGTCCGTCCGTCTGTCACCAGGCTGTATCTCAACAACGGTGATAGCTAGACAGTTGAAATTTTCACAGATGATGTATTTCTATTGCCGCTATAACAACACAAACTAAAAATAAAATAAAATAAATATTTAAGGGGGGCTCCCATACAACAAACTTGTTATAGATTATATATATATGTATAGGTACGGAACCCTTCATGCGCGAGTCGGGCTCGCACTTGCCCAATTTTTTCTTCTGCTTTGGAGCTTAGGGCGTCTTTCCACTCGCTCTACTCTAGAGCCGTCACTGGCAACATCATGAACAAAGAGGTTAAATGTTCCGACATTCAACCGATATACTTCTGTACTTGAACCAGTCATCAGCCATTCTAGTTTTGTATTGAAAATCGTTTTTCTATGGAGGGATTTAAGGAAAAATCTTAATAGCGTGATGCAGAATCGTCATTTGTTTTGTATGGGCGCGTGACACCATGCCAACCTAGCGCCATCTGTTTTCATAATTTCCTATGTCCTCGCATCACCACGAAAGGGTTAGACAAATTTTAACCAATTTTGATACAGGGATAGCTGGACATCCAAATGGTTATCAGGATACTTTTTATCCGTCTCCGGTAAAGTCAAAAATACGCGGACGGATTTTCGGGCACCTCCTAGTTTTAGGATACAATCGAAGACATCAAGGATACAATAGGATACAAACATCTGCGGGTCTGTGATGGTAGCTTTTATCACGCGATAAATGACAAAGCATCCGTCACGTTTTGACAAAATGCTAGTGTGAGTTACAGTTGCTTTGTCACCTATTTATGACGTGATAAACTCAAAAATCACAGGCCCAGGCCTCATATAAATGCGACGACATAGATATCAGACACAAACTTAACCGAGTAGTAATGGCAAATGTCACTACAACTCGAATGGGAAACATTAGTTAAAGGCGATATATCTGAGATAATTCTAAATACCTGATATCAAGGCGCTTATTATGAAACACCAACTGAGGTGGTGTGGTTAAGACAGTATTTTACGCTGCTCTCATGGAAAACGGAAGTATGGAGGTCAGTAGAGTTAGACCACGCTAACTTCTTCCTAGCAAATGAACTGTCAAGAACTGGAAGCAATGTTCTGTATTGTTTCTTATTTCTATGACTGTACTTGTTACACAGTGCCTTGGTGTATCACTGTAATACTGTGTAATTAAAATTGAATAAAAAAAAAAAAACTGTCAGACTATGCAACTGGCTCACTTTTTTATGGATTGACAGTTCATTTGCTTTGAAGAGTTAGCGTGATCTGACTCTATCTGCGGCATAAAGACTGTTCTCAAGCGCCACCTCACCGCTTGTGGTATACCGACTGATTGCTGGGAGGGAATCGCGCTGCAAAGATCGAAATGGCGCTCTACTGTTTTAAACATACTGAAACACTTTGAACGTCAATAGCTGGAAGACCTGGGGCCTATGATGGTTGCGATTATCACATGATAAATAAGTGACAAAGCGTTTGGCACTCACATGCGCATCTTGTCTAAACGTGACGGATGCTTTGTCACAAAAACAACAATCATAGGCCCCCTGGATGCTAAGAGACGGGAGCATTTCACTTCCCCGAATTTCATTTGTCATAAATGTATCACTTGCCATAATTTTCATTTGCCATAAACTTGTTATTTCATACATAATAAACTCTTCGAGATTTATTTAAATTCTTGGAGAAATCAATAGGTTAGGTTAGGTTTGTTTTATGACAATCCCGAAAAGTTTCGGCTTACAGAGAAAAATAGATTTATGGCAAATGAATATATGCCAAGTTATCACTATGATTGATTGATATGTTAGATTATGGCATATGAAATTCGGGCAAACGATAGAGAACCGCTAAGAGACATATCCGCAAGACTCAACCGAAGCCCTCCGGGACAAGATCATTGTGCACCTTGTAAGTAATCGCATCTTCAAAACAAATTTTGATTTTGCAAGTCAAATTAGAGCCTTTCATAACCCGGACGAGGATAATTGACGGAGTCGCTGTCGCCGGACACGGCGAGGAGGACTTGTATTATATACATATATATCTGAGATATACCCGAGACCTTGCTTATTTGGCGATATCTGAAAGTATTATCGAATTAGCACCCAGATCATATATTAGGTACCTAATCGCATCGAATCTGTAGTTTAAAATCCGAACCGAATCTAGTCTGTCGCTGGAAGCGGCATAGTAATAAATAGTCACACACGACCAAGTTATTAGCCACATTCACACATTTACACCGAACACATACTGAACTAAACGGTATAACCAACCAACACAGTCCGTTTTACTTTTAATCGTATTTGGCATTTCATTAATCGTATGTTCGACCCCTGATTTCAATATTCAAGCAAAGTATCGTGTTTTCAACGCATTGCCTGCCTTTAGGAATGATCTTGCTCTACCATCGTTTTTCTAACTACATTTCTTGATTATAAATGAACATGCCGTACAAAACAATTAATTATATACACTGTCCATAAAATTTGATTGCAAACGTGATCGAGACCAGGCGACTTCTTTAATTGTTATTTAACTTATTTATTATGTACCTATTTGTAAACTCGAGTTTTTTTTATGAACTTTTGGCTGTAAAACTAGTTTTTGCGGCTGAATAACTAGTTAAAAAATTAGCGAATACCCGTGCGGACCGGATCTGCCCGCGCCCGGTGGCCAACGATCATTTTGATAGGAATTCGCGCCAATTTTTCTCATCCGCTTCAGAACGAACGTCGTTTACAGATCTTCCTCTTTTCATTAGCCACATCCTTAAAACTAGGCATCAACGGATTTCCTATCTTTAATAGTCTCAAAAGATCGTCTAGATATCCGCCCGTTTTGATTTCATATCAGTTTTATCGAAAACCGCGCTTAATCGCAAATTGGACCTGTGTTGTGGTAGGTAATCCAAAACGGCGTCTCCGCCAATCGCGGGCGCGTATGTCGTGATATAGCGGCGCTCTGATTGGTTGGGTATGACGTGATATCTATTTCCGTGGTTGGCGAGTACGCGCGCGCGGCAGTTGCATGTGTGCGTGAGAGGAACAGTGTTGTGTAAGTGTGCGTATGTTGTCGAGGCGCGTTGGTCTGTTTACCGAGCGGAGCGGAGGCCGGCGCGCGCCCGAACTCGCCTCACGTGCGTGTGCGAAACAGAGTTTCCAGCCCTGCTAAATTGCACTAGAGCGACCTATGGTGTTTTCCTTTCAGTTTATCGGTGCTAATTCGTCCAGGGCGTAAACTAAACTCCCGTCGGAAGCGTTTTTGTGCGGCAAATAAAAAATTATACGTGTTTTCGGGCGGATGCGATGAATAAATTTTGCAAATCGAGTCTGTGTGTCGAAAAGGTTCGTGAGAGCTATGCTTTGATCGGTCGACGAGTGGTTGTGGATGTTTTTGGAGTTCAGCTGGTGATATCTGTGAATCCTTGGCTGTGCCGGCTATCGTGGTCTCTGGAACTCGGAGACGTGAGTGTTGGGATCATCAGACACTTGTTACTCCGCGTCGCAGCCGGCGTCTGAGGTAGGTAAATAAAAACACACTTTCCACCCATTCTCGCTTTTGCAGTGTTTTGCTTATCAATTAACAAGTGGTATTTCTTTCTCATGATTTATCTTTATTATTGTTTCTTCTCTCCATTGCATTGATGGTTTGAGTTAAGGTACCTATATTGCGGCACTTATAGTAAAACGCTTTGCATGTTTCTACTTTTGGTCTAAGCAAATGATCACGAGCCAAAATTGTCGTAAACATTACGACACCTAACATGATTTTTTAGACATGGAATCATCTCTTTTGTAAAACTATTTATTCACTATACAATAACGTTATTTAACACTATTAAGTAGTTGTTCATGACTTTTTCAATAGCTAACAGTCTATTAGCATGCCATGCTTTGCTGCTACTCGCTGTGGAGTTGATCATGAATATTTCATTACTTTGTTTCGTTATTTACATTTTTCAGGAACTTCAGACCTGTCTATTTATATATTCTATCAACATGCATGAATGACAATAAATCACATTTACCTACACATTGTTGTTGTTGCTTTACTATTTAGGTTTTTAATTTTCACTTGATATATTTTAGGTTTAGCCTGTTCATTAATTACAACAGCTTCACTATTTTATCGTCTAATTTATATTTGATTTTTGGACATTATTTAGATTTTATACTATGCGTCTAATTACCGTAACTTCGTATTAAATCTATTTATAAGGTTATAACTAATTAGAACTAATTTACTTGTAGATGTAAACGCAGAAACTTTGAGAATGAACGATAATCCAGAACTAATATGAAACAAATTGGATAGAGAACGAAAAAAAAAAAACAAGAACTATTTAGCCATTCATCAAATACAAAATAAGCATATTGTATTGTCCGGCTATCAATGAAGAGTTGAATACGTGATGCGAATGATCATTTAAAGCAAATATTAATATCTACGTCCACGAGGTCTCCGTAATATAGAGATGAATATATTATCACGACAAAACGTCTGGTAACAAAAAATCCAAGGATGTATACTACGTATAAACAGAGTTCTGTTTTCACAAAGATTCTGGTATAACGAGATTGGAATTCACATTAGTGATCCTGATCTCCCTAAAGTCGAAATAAACATCAAATATGCGAAAAAGGGACGCATTCGATCCGCTAGAAACATGTCAAATACTAACACCGCATTTTCTAACCATCAAGGTACGTACTTAATATTCAATCTGGCATATTATTTAAATTCTTATGATAAGAGACTGCTGAATATGGTTATTATGAAATTGCTTAACACCATTTTAAAACAATCTTTGTTGTAAAATTTGAAACAACTGACTATCGGCTGGGAGTCTAACTCGACACGCACGTCGTGTCGAAAGAACAATGACCAATAGGAAATAAATAATATTTTATGGCTATCGCTCGTAGAAAAACCGAGAGAATTGTGCTTTGTGGTCGAGGCAAAATTACTATTTGAGTAGATATTAGAAACAGACACGAAAATAATGATTTAAACCTGAACTAGAGAATAGTAATACTCAGATCTTTGAAAGATGAACAAAGCTGCTGCAAACGGAGAAGTTATTATACATTATACTTTCAGCCAACTGAAAACAAATATATATAGGTACATATATATATATATATATAATTACATCACCATAAGGATACTTTGACCTACACTTCCATAAATCGATGCAGTTCACTTTAACAGAAATAGTCCAAACAAATGTATAAGTAAACCTGCTAACAGTGCCAACAAACAGGGATGCCTTACAGGGGGAGAAATCTACCGTTGCATCCCTTTCATTAGCGAACCGAATGAAAGAGATAGTAATTGCACTGCGGGTTAGTGCTGAAAACCTCTTTGTTTCGTAGATTAATTCTTTCTAGGAATAATTCAAAAGACACAAAAGCAGTTACCCAGTACCTATTCCTTGAATGCTCAAATTAAGAATTATTAAGATACGTTGGGTTTACCCATCTGTTCTGGCCTCATTCAATTAAGCATTTCTGACAATAGGTCTATTGTCACGGATTAATTAAAATAACTAAAAATAAAGTGGCAAGAGTGTAGTAGGGTCAAGCTATATTTAGAAATTGGCCATTTTCATTTTATGCTGTCGTGTAATGTACTTCAACATAAAGAATATTGTTGATAGCAAAAATAATAAATAGACTGATTTTCCTTTAATGTTGTTACCTATATGGGTGTCGTGTCAATGGAGTCGTAGCGTCAGTTATTCTAGTTCTTTGTGCGTGAGATGTTTTGATATCATTAAATTCGTTAGATGTCACGATTGAGAACCCCTCAAATACCGCACTAATATCTATTCCAGTCTTTACAAATATTATATATTAAATGCTAAAGTTATATTTCATGTCCACTTGTAGCCTGACCCATTATCAAGAGTGACGCACATATTCGGTCGCTATACGGAGAGGTAGTTATGTCAAAAGTTTTCCCCTTCCCCACAGTGCCCTGAATCCATTATGCATTGCATATTTTCACCTGATATTGAAACTGCGTCTTTCCTTTATTCGTTACTTAATTTATCGTATCAGAATATGTATGCTGCGTTAACATAATCTAAAGGGGTTAGTAAGAAAAAGTAATAGCCAGCTAATAAAAAATGCTTATTATTTAAATAAACGAATTAAGATTTAGAAAAATTGTGTTTTCCTCAGTCAAACTTTGAGGACGGTAACTGTAATAATTGCCGAAACAGGAAGGCTCAAATAATATAATTAATATAATATAGGATATAAATATAATCCATCATTTATAATCCTCGACTGTCACACGTTTATATAAATTGTTGTATTTAAACGTGTGACAGTCGAGGAAACCAAAGAAAATATTTTGCTTGTTATTCAATTTTAATTTATCCTGCAAGCCACATGTGCTTTAAATATTTATTTTCAGTCTGCCGAAAACTATTCATGATATAGTGGCTATTGTTGGCGTGTGGCGATACTTTAGAACAATAGAAATGCTTATGTTTATAGTTGATATTGTGAGTTGAATATTTATATATTCGAATTGAACCTTAATATATAATTGCTTTATTAATTTTATATCCATTTCACATCCTTACCTTACTTTTTTTTTATTTTACTAAGTAAATCACTATATTCAGTCCTGTGTAGAACTATACTGTACTATAATTTTTGATGTACTGTTGACATTGTGGCGATGAAATTGTTGTACCTATTTACCTATCTAATATGTTTATAATTACAACCGGGTTTTTCGGTCGAAGTATGGATCTTTGAGGACTAATTTAAAAACCAGAGATCTGATTTGCGAGATATCCTATATATTTTTTTTTTACATTACCTGCCACGCAGCGTATTTTTTATATAAAACTGCCCACCATTCAAAAGAGAAATTCTTTATTTACAACCAAAGAACGTGATAAATGCACCGACTCCGTTTTACGAAGTTGGACACTTCATGAATGGTCCTTCGCCCACGCCAGTCCGCATCTGTTTTTATAGCCCACGGCTCGAAAATAATTGTTTTAGCAGCTCGTTTGTCCTCGGTCCCAATAGAGGTCGGGCGTGCACTGGCAGGATAAAGGGGATATTCTGGAACTAATTTACCTACTAAAAGATAGGTCAACGAAAGAAAGAAGATTCGAACCATTTGCCACTTTTGAATGGCGCTTTTCCAACACTAGTTAGAAAGGTATAATTTGGTAAGATGCTAAAAGCGTCGCTGGCTATACTTTGTACTTTCATACCTAATGCGACTATTACACTTTCCTATATTAGTTACTGACGAGAGGGATGCAGCAATATGTGAGACACGTATGGAGATAACTCCAGCTCACTCCTTCGTATTGCTGCATCCCTCTCGCCAGTGACTAATTTAGGAAAGTGTAATAGCAGCATTCTGGACTAATCATTGCTTAGGTACGTATTGGGACTAATCTTTATTTGTTTTGCACTTAGAAAGAAGCGTCTAATATATATATCTAAGAAGCAGTAACAGCCGTTAAAATTTCTTCCAAAAACTGATTACAAAAAGCTTATAGGTATTTTAAATCAGTTAATCATTCGGTTGCCAGGTAAATGATCATACAAACGCTAATATCCTTTCATTACTAACAAATTATCGTCAAACGAATGTATAACATTGAAATTGTATCGCAAATTTAGTCAGTTTTCTTCAGTAGCTGCACATATTTTACGTTTGAAAGTGCACGTTGAAATGATAAGGCACCGGTGGCCTCCACGCGAATGAATGGATGCTAATTAGACATGTTTGTTTTTCACACATACACAAATACACACACATAGATCTATACACGGAACTACAGATTCGTATACGTTTGAGCGATCGGTAAAATAATTCATAAACAAGACAAATGTCAAGATTTAAAATTATCGCGTCTTTTAAATTTATACGCAGGTATTTTTTTTTATTAGTAGATTCTATATTCTGTACAGCTTACTCAAAAGTTTAGTGTGCTTGTTAATTTGTTTTGTATCTGTACGAGTATGCGATTTTCGGAATAAGTATTAACAGAAAATGTGCCGCTACAAGTGGGCGATTAGGTCGTATTTACCTTCACACCTACATTTCGTCTAGGTGTTAGTGCGATCGTGAGAATTATTTGTTCAAAGTATAGTTATTTTTTATCAAAAACACTTAATCACTTCCTACAGCCCAAAGGGCGGAAGTCATGCGTTTGAAGAAATAATAAATTAACGCATTTGGGTGTTTCAATTTGAAGCCTCATGTTGGATGCCCTTGACAGAAGGTCAATTTAGCGGCTGCGTTCGGATACGTGGTTACAACACACGTTATTAAATCCTTAGTTTGTTTGTTTATGTCTTGTTATTGTGTATTCGGTAATTCTCAAGTGGCTGCTGAGCACTTCGCAGCTGTCGAAGGACAGGGTTTAGCACCTACGCAGAAAGTGTCACCAATCACGTATTTAATTATGTTTATACACTTAGTTAAGATAATATTGCCGGTAACTATTAATAAATCTATTCAACGTTATAATTAGAGTTAGGATTTTTGTGGCATCTGTGTTTTTTGTTTTTATTTTTAAAAAAATCAGTCAAAGTTTTAAAATATACCGTTACTAAACTACTACTTTTAGACTTTGACTTTGATTTTATTACAATTAGCGTGTACGTGGATTTTAAAACCACGGTTGCCACCAAATGTCTTAACCTTAGTTATACCTATCTAGAGAGATGGACTTAAAAATTAAGGCACAAAATTTAAAAAATTTTTTGTTTCTATGATTAATTTAAAGTTCATTATAAATAAATTATTAGATAGATAGATTTTTCCTTTGTACTAATCATACATCGTCAACATAAGCAAGACATAATATAGCCACAGCCAATTAAGGGTTACGAAGCTCTAAATTGAATTCTGTATTCTTATTTTACATACAGAAACTATTATAACGTTATTATTATGAATTTTTATCAAATATAGCACCATTTGTTCTAAAATTACGTAAACAGGATCGTGGGCGTGTTAATTTTTCCATCTTTATTACTACTCCCATGACACGTTACATTATAATAAAATTGCTCCTTTCATGTATGTACGTATTCAATACATGTATTGTCAAGTGTAGTACAATCAATTTATGTATTCAACTATTCATTTCAGTAACTGCTTCAGGAAAGAGAAATAAATATTCGCGACATGATTCACTCTCGTTTTCAACTGTTTCGCGAATCAGTCTCTTATTTAATTGACGTTATGAAATACTCTGCGCATCGAGCGAAAAACCTATTTAAGTATTATCATATTATAAACTTTGAATACAACTTCGATTTACAAGTAAAATCCAGTAATTGCAAAATCCAAAGGCTTTACAGGCAAGCAATATAACTTGATTAAATGACACATGTTCCTATTAACCGACATCCATTTGAGGATTTTATGCAGAATTTACGACACAATATCTTTGATAGCCCTACAATCCTGCATTTAAAACTGGTCCATCGCATTTCCATATCCTTTAACGTTATCTCAATGTTTTTCCAGTACATTTTACGAGACATTTTATCTTGGAAAATTTGCACTTGCAAATGGTTGCCCGTCTGGCTGACCTATTGGCTCTCAGAGCAAACAGCCTTATCCAAGCGTTTACTTCGTTTATATGGTCAGACACATATGTATAGTGTATTGTATGTACAGCGCTTTACGGCTGCGGGAAATTAGTGTTCGTGATTTTGGAACGTAGCGTATCAAGCCAACAATGAAATAAGTGGATACTTAATTATGTTGATAAGAAGTTATTAAAAAACCTCTCTCGTTTTGGAAGATACCTTCGGAGGAGGTATATATGCAATTTTTATGTATCATATCGTCTGTTTTCAACCACAACTCACTAAGAAACAAAATATCTACTTAAAACAAACCTCGTATCTGTGTCAATCTACTTACTTACTAGTTACGAGGTTTCGAAGAGCAGTGATAGAAATTTTAATGAGTTTTGGTTGTCACCAGGCGATATACAAGAAACAAGTGATGTTTAAAAATGTTGTTAAGATCTTAAAAGTGAAAGAACTACACTGATGCAGTGTAATCAGTGAGCATCTTGTAAAGAAACGACTGACCCCAGCGAATTTGGTCGTTGCTAAACAACAAGACAAGTAGGTACCTACTGTCGACATAAAAAAAGTTGTATTGAAATTCTAACAAAAACTATTTCTGTTACGTAATTACAATAATATTGAACTTGAAATGGTTGCGCAGTAATCATCTCGTGACGCGACTCAAGGTCGCAATTTCGCTTGGTTGGTGAGTCCGCATACCAACTGAGAGGTGCCAGCTGGAGAGTTATTCACACTTGGAGTCGACACTGTGTTATTAACGCTTCCAGTGCTTAAAACACTGTGTTTGAACTCACGTAAACGATCCGTTGATTTTCAAACACAGCCTTAAACGCATATATATACGCGTTCATACGCGTCGAGAACTTGGTGCAATTCATCCTACTGCGAAATATTTTTTCACAAAATCTCTTGCAATTAAACCTTAAGAGTTTAAGAAAGAGCTTCGCAGACTGAAGACTACAAATCGTCTGTAATAGACTGAAGGGTCTATTATAATGAAAGCTTATTAAAAGTTGGACTGAATTGGGCCACTACATTCAAATTATATTAACAGATTAGAGTTGACCTAGTTGCGATACTTTTCTGGATTTACATTTGTAAAAAATTATCGTCACAAATAATATGATATCTATTATTCCGGTGAGATGCCTTTGGAACTCCGAAAACTCTTATATAAGACTGTAGTCCGAAGGTAAAAGCTACTATGTAAGAAACTCATAAATTTACTGTCTTCTCTCTGTATGACGCGTAATTCCATTTATTCTTGGACAACCTACTTTTAGGACTGTGAATGTTTTTATGGATTACATTGTTCCAGGACACGTAACATTATGTATTTCCCCTGAGTATACGCCTCGTTTTATTTCTTTAAATAAGTCCATCATATTATATAAGTAGGTAAGTTATAACAATGTTGTATTTTAACATGAACGACGGTGCCTTTTCTATATAAAAAACGTCATGTATTTAACGCGGCGACAAATTAATCTGATTTAGGGATTTATAAAAAATTAAAGGGGGTAACAAAAATAATAACTTGGCGACTAATTGCGGAGACTAGTATAAAGTAAAAGTAGCAGCTAAGTAATCAATTTTCGGCTTTGTTTCAATATAAACTAGCATCGAGTTTGGCGACTGAATTAACTAATTAAGCGGAAACATGACAGCGGATAAAAGTTGAAAATGGCCTACTCTAATTGTTCAATATAAAAAAAATAAAAGGAGCGCTTTTTAGGGATATAAAAAAAAACCAACCTAACCTAACCCGGCCGAGTCGGATCTTCTGCTAATATTAGTCGCCAAGTCATTATTTATAGTACCTCGCCTATGATTTCAGTAATCTTGTTTATTATTTCTGCTACCTTAAAGTAGCTGCCATTATTTGAATTTTAAAATATCCTTAGTTTAAAGCTCATTTAATATAAATGATTGCCAAAATATTTAATCGCTGACAAGTTATTATTTTAGTTGCAAATAGTTTGCTGCTCTTTAATTTTTCTGTCGCCGCGAAAATAATAAGCCATAAAAAACTACACCACAGGTCATGCAGAAAGGGAGATTCCAATTGTTTTCTAATTACTCATCTAAATAGCGATTCTACAGGTAAGAAGCTACCACAATATGTTGACGCATCATACAAATAGCCACTGAAAGGCCTTCTAAATTTCACCAAAGAATATAATTAAATGAACATTATTCAATGAGAAATTGGACCAAGGTTAAATTTGTGACGAATTAATCCTTATTTAGTTAAAAAATATTAAAACTTGATTTAAAGAAAAAAAATATAAGTATGTAAGAAAAAAACACTCAAGCAGAATATGAAGTCAAAATGTTACTGCTACTATTTTAAATAAATAAATAAAATATTATGGGACAATCATACACAAATCGATCTAGTCCCAAACTAAGCAAAGCTTGTACTATGGTTAGACGCCGATATACATAATATATAAATACATATATAGATAACATCCATGACCCAAGAACGAGTTCATCACACAAATATTTTCACACATTCTTCGGCCGGGATTCGAACCCGGGACCGCCGGCTCAGTAGGCAGGTGTCTGCAAACTGCGCCAACCGCGTTGTCGTTTGTTAGAAGACTTGTATCTATTTATCTACTGTAAAGTGGTTAAATATAATCTATGCAACTTAAAAATATTCTATAAAAATAGCAGAAAGCTTATTCAAATGTTGAAGAGTTCTTGGAGGACAAACTAGAAGGTAATAAAAAATTTGTTAAACTAGTTTGATTTAAAATTAGTTGCTAATGTTATTGTAAAGATTGTGTAGAATGTAATGTTGCTTAATATTGAATAATTTATGTGATTTGGAATTAGGTGACATGTAACACTGTTATCCAGAAGTGTTAATTGGTTAAACGAAAAATGGAATCAGGTAAAGAAGTGGGCAACGGCGCGAAATTAAATTGCCGATTCGCCACTGACCCGACGCCGGTAATCAGGCCATAGGTCGGGCTAGGAATGCGAGCTTCTTATTGACGCCTCTGATGTACAGTCCTTTAAACATCACAATGAGACAAATAGTAGTCATTGTTTTGAATTCATTGAAAGGGCTTCGATCACATCGCCTCTGTTATAATCATATAAACCAACATAAGAAAAGCATGCGCAGCTGGCACTTTCTTTAATAACACGACCACATGGCAACAATGCTGCTAAAGTATGAAAGTGTCATGAATGTAACAGTTAAGACAGTAAATAGAGAACAGTAATATTAATTTAAAAGGGCCTAAGATTCCAGAGAGCGATACCAGAGGCCAATTGTTGGATTCGATTTAACGAATGACTTCTCCAAGGACTTAGGGTATCATTGTCACACCTTACGTTCTTTAGTCGCAATGTTTTAGCTGTTACCCTAATGTGTCGATACAAGCAGACCCTGACGTATACCGCTGACTGTACCACAATCCATCAACCTTGCAAGCCATTTAGCCGGTTTATTTGGGATTGTTAAACGTTTGCACTCGATAAAAGGTTAGCTACACATAATTACTGCTGATCGTGATTCGATAGCGGCTGATGGTAAATTAATACGTCTAATCTAATAAACATACAGTACTGCAAAGCCTCTGCGGAGCAATAAATATAATTGTGTGGTGCCATTGCTAACTGCACCAAACTGAAATAAACCGATAAAGATGGGATAGTATAGCAATAATCAGATACGAAGAGTAAGAAATTTCATGCAGTGCTGACCTGCCTCTACACTTAAGTATTATCTTTTAGATCACTTCAATGTCGAACCCTGAACGTCTAACTAACTAACTAACATACAAGCCAGCTTTTACTCGACTACCAGTTTGTTAATATAATCATAAAAAATAATAGTCTGGTTGCGAGCAGATATAAATGATTTTTAGTCGAATATAAATAGGTACTTCAAAGTTTTGTACTGTACACGTTTGGAAGGCACTAATCTAATTGACATTCAATAAGCAAAGATTACCGTAAACATTTAAGTTATTTTTCTTTACATTTTAATCTCCTTAACTTGTTTACCTACTACCAAGGTTGTGGTATTATGCTAATGATATAAGTACGCCGCACGCTAACAACTACAATATATAATGACAAAAAAAAATTTCAGTGTCTGTAAGTGTGTTGGAACTTGGAACTCCCTAGCCGACAGTGCGGTTAAAACGTTGGCCTTGGCCCTAAAAGTACTTATTATCATAAACATCATATCCTTAAAAGTTCTTAGGTATTATAAGAGAATTTGGTTAACAAGTTGCTGCTATTTTTTCCTGGATCAGAGTGCAAACATCGAGTTTACGGTCGGAGACATGTGAATTAGTGCAGAGCATCCAAGTGGGTCGATACTCGATATCACTCTTAATTGCGATAAAAACTACGTATTCGATCATAAATTGTGTAATTATCTCGCTCCGATCAAACGGGCCGCCGTCGCGACGTTGAATATGACTTACTTTATATAGAAGAATTTAAGAGCATCAGTTTCTGACCAAAATTAAGTCCTAAATTATCGCTCCTACAGCACACTGTTGCTTAGTGATGCATCGGACATAGGACTTTAAAAGGAGTGCGGAAAATTGTAAAGTCTATCGACGCTGTTGGTAATGAGGCGAACAGTTTCAGGGTAAGATTAATGATATAATGTGTTCAACAGAACTTTGTCTTTGTGACCTTATTTATGTAACTTTGTAAAGTTGATGATATAGGTCCACTACATTTAGTTGTTAAAATGTACGTTTGTGTTGGTCGCAAAGTGTCAAAACGTTTCAGTAGAAACTTACTACAAAACTTGTTTAAATTTTAGACTTGCTTATGGAGTTTCTGTGTGCTATGTTATTTTTGGCCAATTGATTTTTATTCCGGATTCTCTTCTTAGCCATAATATAATGTTCTTCATACATCCAGTATTCATCATTCAGAAACTAATAGCTTTATAGGTACAGGATGTTTAGTAAATTCATTTAGTTAGTAGAACCTAATTGATTATTTTAGCTATGTTTTGTAACAATCTTGAAAAAAAAACAGTGACTGAAAAATTAATATGAATATTATTAAAGAACGTTATGACAAATATTATGGGTATTGGGTGTTTTATGGCAGTCAATAGAGACTAGTAATTCATATTAATTTATGTTGCCTACAAAAATAATACTACATACAAAACCTAGCGTAAATTGTTATGATCCAGAATTAGGTTTTCTTAAACTAAACCTGCTAGACGGCGAAGGACGTTGCTATGAATCCCATTGTTACATCTGCTATTTGTGTGATGTTCGAATCGTATGTCTTTGTTAGCAAAATGTATATTAACACCTATTATAATCAAATATGTTATGGGAAACCAGCTGTGTCTGTCTTACTAGTAGACTTCAGCCTTGAAATTATAACCATTATGGCTAACTTTATTTTATTTAACCGACCTACTATATTGGATTATTTAAGAAAAATAATCATGCAAATCAAAAACTCTCCCATAATTATTCGTTATTAGATACTTTATAGCAATATATATATATTTATTTCAATGTTAATGTTCCCTTCAAAAAATTACATTCAATTCTGGCGAGAAAACATTTCTTTCGGTTTACATATTTGTATGCGATGTGTTTTACATTGGAATGATAGTTAATAACATAAATTGTGATTATACCAATAATGTGGAAATCTCCAACATAATCTGAGAATATATTCACGTTTAAATATAAGCTTTGCGTGAATTGGAAAGTCTCATTAAGCACACACTGTTATCAATAACAGCCGAGAGGTCGAAAAGTCGCGATATGTCGCCCTTATCGTCCTAGCGGCTCTATTGCAATTTGTCGGCAATGTCCCAACTGTGGTTAAATTCGATTTGTCATTTTATACTTATATGGCCATTTGAGCGTTATTTTGATCATCGCACAAATTGCCGTGATATCGCGATGCATCGATTTTTGCTATTGGAGCTTCTTTTATAATTATGTTCTCAAAATTACATGGCTCAGCATAGAAGAACTAGACAGATCAAGGACATATGTATGTCCGTTATAAAGTTCGTGGGGTGAGTTAAATTTTTTTTGTCATATAAAATGAAAATGAAAATGAAAAAAAAAAAAAAATTAACTAAACAACACGACATAATTATTTATGCCTTTGGGTCCTGAGCTAGGCCTGTATTACAGGGAATCCTAATAAAAGTCATATATCGGCGAAATTTTCCATGACGAATTTGGCCTCTGGTACAACAAGAACCCAAACAGATAAGGTCTCTTCACACAAACATACTTGACGTATGGGCTTGATATTTTGTTTATAATGTATGCAACAAGTTTATGAGGGTTAATATTAATCGTTATGAACATTTTGTTTTCCATGTTAGTTACTACGATAACATAGTTTTATCTTTATTGATACACATTGTCGGAGACCGCTTCAAGTTAGATGTTAACTTAAGTGTATCGCCATATTATTTAATGTAGCATATAGGAACCTAATCTGTCGTCTAGTGCCTATAACAAAAGCCTATTAGAGCTTACTTTGGGACTAGGACAATTTGTGTGAGGTTGTCATATTCAATATTTATTAATTTTATTGTCTGTACTGTAAAATTTTGTAAATATGACTTAGCCGGTTCTTCCTTTAGCCCTTCAAATGTATTGGAACAAACTTTAAATTTAAAAAATCAAGTGTTACAAACCAATGGTCTAATTTGATTGACATTTACTTACAGCTATTTGAGCGATGTACCGGACATGTCGTTGACAAGCTTCTTTACCCCCAGGTATTTTATTTAATGTATCATGCGTATTTTTTGCTCATTCAACAATATAAGGCTTAATTTAGAACGTTTAAATCGTTAAACAGCGCAGACTGCGTATCAAAGATTTGTATCTAAATTCACGCTTCAAGTACAACTTTAAAGAGTTACATCTATTTCATTCACTCACAGGATTATCTCATACATAACATAGTCTCATACATAAATAAGTATAGTTATTAAATAATGATTACCGTTCTCACCTTGTGAGCAGGTGTGGGCAACAGTAGGTTCGAATTCGTTCCGAGTTTAAATCGACGTTTCCAATGACATGTGTGCGAGATATCGTCACTATAGTGTGCTTTGACGATGTACAATAAGTGCCCATGCAAGTTGTCATTTCGATAAGGGCCTTATAACACTTGCGATTCATATAAAATTCGCTCGCAAATCGCAATGTGTGATAAGGCCCTAAAGTGCATTTAACGAGCGATATATATTTCGTTCAGTTTAATCGTCTTGAGACGCGAGGGTCAAAAATCGATATACATATGTCATGTCCGTTGATAGATGTGAAAAAGCCGATATATGTCTGAACTAGGGATAGTCCAATGCCTTGTGGAATTTGAGATCGCACCTTCTATTTTAAAATATTTAATACTGTCATCTGTCGGTCTGTTTTTGACGTATAGTTTGTCGTGTTTATAATATATTTTGTGCGAAGGTTGCTGCTAACACGCGCTGTCTAGTATTAATTTTGACGCTAATAAGCTTTTAAATCACACATTCATCACGAACTAATCTCACAAGTCGTGAATGCATCTGCCGTGAAATTGGAATTGCTTGATCATTGCTTAATATATTTATATTAATGTTCTTTAAACAAATTTATATCGTTGCTAAGAATAAAATTCGAAATGATAAATGAACTTTATCTGTCTATTATCTCTTTACGTTTAAACCGCTGATCGGATTTGATGAGAGTATGGAGTCTCCGGGAACGACATGACGGTATAGTTTTAATCTCAGGAAAAAGATGGTGGAAGTTTGTATGACAAAATTAGGGAAGCACTAATTCTACGCAGACGAATTTGCGCAAACCTGAAGTTACATAATATATTGAAAGATCTTTATCGCTAAGGATGAAGTACCCAACTTCAGGTTCAAGAATTTTATTTCTCATAAGAATAACAACATTCACTTACATGAGAAAAATAATTATCACAATTAGTTATTAACATATGCAAACAAGAATTAAAGGCATTTTTTAAAGCGTAAATATAAACATTTGATAATTAATTAACATAATCGAAAGGTAGATTTATTTTCGGACACACTCGGCCGATCTGAGCGTGACTAAATAACTTCTTTAAATACAACTTGCGAGTACGCTTGCGAGTAACTTAAATACCTAGTAAGTATTATATTTTTTATAATATGAGTATCAAAGGTATGAACATAACGTAACATTTAAATTCATGGGAAAATTAATTGCGTCACTCATATCGATATAAACTAATTCAAACCGAGACCCTAAGTATTTTTATAGCTGCGTTATGGTGAAAACCACTACTTTATTTCAAGAATATCTTGATAATGTAAGAGTCGCCGTCTTAATATATTCTTATGGGTGCCATAAACATAAATATGTTAATTCAATCGGATATTGATTAATTGTGCTTAGATATGAGCCTTGTGGAAGATTGTGGGTTCAAGTGTGTCGGCATAAGTTATGATTCTCGTGGATAGTTAAAGGTCATGAGAGCGGAAGGTATCGTATTAATTTGTGAACAATACCATCATTGATTATATAATAATGGTTATTTAGGTCACGGACAACCTTTGGAAACAATATTTCGTTAACATTTATTCTTCTTTATTTTTTTATTAAGTAGGTACTGATTATTGTATAAAATATATGCTTTTATTATATTGTAAATTTCTATGCAGAAATAGGAGGCTCATAAATTCTGAAAAAATAATACACTACCGCGCTATCCGTTGGTAGAAAGTGCTCATTACGCCAAAATGTTCGGATAGTTTTTAACCAATTTTGGTACAGGTATAGCTGAATATCCAGAGATAGGTAGTTATATAATACTTTTTCCCGATTGCGAAAAAAGGAAGGTTTTGCGGACGAAGTCACTAGTAACTTCTAGTTGTTTATGTAATAAGTAATCATTGTTTTTCAGGTCATAAACAAACTCGGGAAATAATATTTCATGCACATTTATTGTTGTCGTTGCTTATAAAATATGGACGATTCGGCATAAAAATGGCAGCGTAAAATTAGTGAAATGAGACGAATAAATTTGCTAGCGAATTTAATTTCGTCCGCGACAAGCCCATTTCATTATCATTATCAATGCCCCACGGACGTGCAGTGTTTTCGGTGAACTCGTTCGGCAAACACGCTATTTATTTACTGGCCTAATTACTAAGTTTTATTAATTTATTAATAACTTGTATTACTGCACATACACGGCGAACCGCCAGTGTCGCTTCAGGCATGTCTAAAGTTAGAGATACCTTCATTTGCCGGAATTTCATTCGCCATATTTTTTTTGGATTTTGTTAATACTAACTTTAGGCTTAGTGATGTGCTGTTTCCGAGAATTTACGGAAACTTTCCTCATTTCCCATACAATATGAGGAAAGTTAACGGACATTACGATAACACCGCCTCTCTAGTTAGGTTACGTTCGTTTTATGACTATAACAAATCCGAAAAGTTTAAACTTACAATTTTTATGTTAAATGAATGTTATGGCTTATGAAATTGGTGTAAACGATAGAGAATCCTTAAGTAAGCAATATGGACATGGGTTGACCTTTGTTTCACCTGTCCGTACCTACTTGTAACAATCAAGAGTTAAAAAAAAGATTCACATTGGAACTTACTTACGCATTAGAATCTCACCAGCCAGTGGCGTCAAAATAGTACATTACATACCTACCTAGGTCGGGGAATTCGTGAATGCCCCAGATCCAGAAGAGAATATGAGATCAGGGGCTTTACGAATTAATATGACATATTTAATACTCGCCAATAAACTTCGTGTTTGGCGTAATTTGTTGTAAAATGTGTACCATGCTTTTTTGAAATAAATAAATAAATAAAATAAAAAATTACCACCCGTGGTTTGTCTAAAGTTTTACGTCTTGCCTTGGCCAGGAAGTGAGATTTTCTCCCTAGGGTAGAAACTACCACTTAAGTAGCAACTTAGGATGAAGTAAAGATCTTTTTCAAGCTTTTATATGGCAACAATTTTACCTATCAAAGAAGGTGTAACATTATAAGTATCTATTACATAACTATGGATTCTATGCTGCCAGCTCCTTCAAATTAGCCGCTTTATTTAACACATTTGACTGGGCATCAGACTATAGTTTTGGCTCAGCCTAGATTGTATCTGAGAAATCTTTCGTGTTTTTAATTAACATCCCAAGGAGGTGGTGCATAATTTAATTAAATCACAGGACCACAGATGTTCACTAGATAAAGCCATGCCTTTCTACAGAGCAAATTGACATCAGCCAACACATAAACCGCGCAGGCGCGGCATCAGTCGACACTGCGTTTGAGTTTTATTGCTACAAATTATATGTTCCGAAACGTAACTCACTTACTAATGTGCTACCATAATTATAGCCTCCACTAAACACGAATACATCTAAGTAAAGCCCGTGTACCATAACAAATCCTATTAAGAGATTAAAAGTTTGGGCTGTATGAGCGAGTCCGTTTCTAAATATATATCTCAGCCAATTTAAAAAAATAAACGAAAACCTGAATCTTCTTTTTTTTATATTATTATATCGCAAAAAGACTGGTCGACACCACGGCGGACCGAAGAGTTGGCAGCTTCCTTTCTCAATGATTAGCCCTGTTATTCAGCGAGGAAATACTGCCAGCGTCTTCGGGACCACGCCAAAGGGGCCCAATTTTATGTTTTTTTTTTTTATATGTAATTTATTGTTCAAGCCTATATGTTAGTAAGTTATAATTGTATTGTAATTATCAAACCCACTCACAAAATTTCATGAGAATCGGTTGAGAATAAAGCTGAATTATAAAGTGTTATTTTTAAAAATGTTTACAATATCTGTCAAAACTCATCCGCTTCTTGTAAACGTATATACAAATAGTCGCTGAAAACCAACGTTCTAAACTTTGAAAATAAATAGAAAATGTCGAAATTAATGGCATCGGAAACATTATAAGTTATAAAGCGAAAATAACGGACAGGCCTTGAGCTATTTATTATTTAATAGGTATCGGGTGTGAAGCTCACTTTTGCTGGACACGTGCGATCGAATGAAAATAGCATTGTTCCAGAAAACCCAATTAAATGGATACCTATTACCGTTTGTATTGAGTTGATTGTTGTTAAACCTCCTTAATAATTAGCCAGCACTGCCACTAAAATGAAAGGACGCTAATGAATAAAGCTCCATTGAATTTCGCGCAAGGAAATAAAGGACCTTTTGATTATCAGAAACTAGAAGACACTAGATTCGTGTCCACAATACTACTTTTTTTTACGTATATATACGGGTAAAATAGTAGATTGTACAACAAGTGCATAAAACGCACCATTTTATACGAGACGTTTATCCATCCGAGCGAGCTTGCGAGCGAGGATGAATATAAAGTCGAGTGTAAAATGCGTTTTATGGACGAGTTGCACACTCTAATTTTCACTTCGATTGCGAGAAAATTAAACTACATCATAAATGTTATACAAACAAATTTAATTAAAATTTAAAAACATTTATTTTTTTATATCTACGGTAAACTATTGTTTTAGTTTAAATATATAGTATATTGATTTACTAAAATAAAAATAAATTTAAAAAGTAATAAATGATAGAAAATAAACATTACAAATTTATTTCAAGAAGTTTTTTTGTGTACTTTGGATGTTGGTATTTTGCCTTGGTCTTAGAATACTAACGAAAGGAAAAAAAAATAAAGAGTTTATTCTATAAAGTTTTATGTTGTTCGTGTGGCTGTTGGACCGATCGCCTTGGTCTTCGACGACGATTTTACTTTATGCTCTAGAGCATAAAAAGCGACTTTATGTCCCCTACGCACAGCATAAAGTCGAACTTTTAGAGCATGAGAAGTGAAAAGTGTATTTTATGCTTCTTTGCATACATGTACCTGTAACAAAATTGGTTTTTAATACGTCCACTATACGACTGACCTTAATCAATGCCTAGATAAAACTTCCATCGAGCTATTCTAAGATTATATTTTGGTTTTCAATGCAATTTGAGAGTTTTATAATACTACTAATACTAAATAGCTGCGAACCGCAGTTTCACCCGCTAAACACACGGGAACACTACATTTTTTTGGAAATAAAAGTAGCCTAGAGGTAATCGAGGGTGTCAGCTACCTACCTCTATGCCAAATTGGTGCAGCCGTATGAGCGTGAAGAAGTAACAAATATTATACAAACACGCAAACTTGAACCTTTATAAGTAATACAGGTATATTATTATAAAGTGATAGATAGTGAAGTTTGAAACATATTATTTTCTGGAGTTCATGGCCAGCACTGCAAGTCTTGCGTTGGTCGTCGGTAGCGCCGTTTGGCGCCGAGCCAACTCCTGATTGTTTTGTTTTCTAAAAAAGCTAAGCTTATTTTGTAATTTAATCGTTTATCGCGCCATGATTTTGTTGTATCTTTAGAAAACTAATGCTTGCACTAACGAAGGTCGGCAATGAAGTTTCTGGATATTTCTGTTTATTTCATGACAGATGTCGGTAAACTTGAAACTTAGATAACTATTTAGGGATTATCCGTTCAAAACCGTGATTGTTTTAGACATTTTTCTCTATGACTATGACATTGACATCAGGACATTTTTCTCTATGTTTCTTTTTATACTATCAATGTTCTACTTAAAACAGGGCTATTTTCATTGATATTTTTTGTTTAAGAAACTTCGAAATTGCCAAAATTCACCCATAAAACTGGTTTCTTCTACTTATTTCCGACTCCACGCAATCAAAGCATGAAACTGCTATGTTACTACTATCTATAACTCAGTAAAGTATTATTCACTTTAAAAATTTGGTTGAAATGATCAACATTTTTGTCATAATATGGAAAAATACATTTTAAAATGTATAAGGCCTCTTAATTTTAAGAAGGACTGTCAGCAAGCCGGCAGCGGTAGCAAAAATATTCGCTACGTTGTCAACTCCTGTAATTTGAAGTTTCTTCAAATTTTAACAGAATTTGTCTTCTGTCAAATGAGTAATATGTATGTTTCATTTTCTTGGAACCCATCATTTTGTAAGTGTTCAATCATCGCACGTTAGAAGTGGCTGTACTATAATGTGGCGTTGGGTGGTCCATGCATTTGGCACTGGTCCACAGGTAAAGGTGAAAGTAATTACAAATTAACATTTATCTCTGTTTATTTATTATTCTTGACACTAAACAGTAATGTTTATTAATTAACTGAAAATTCTCTTAGACTAGACAATTTCTCCCTTGGTTGGTTATTCTCAGGTTCACGAACCATTTTGAAAATTGCATGCTGCGGCAAAGACACAACTCATACAAGAAATGCACAAGGCATAATACCTGTATACCGGGTGTCCCAAGACTATGGGACATCAAGGGAAAGTACCTTAAATGTCGTAGATAGGATATTTTGCTGAAAGAAGACTTTATGCTATTTTTAAAAGTTAGTAATTCTGCATTTGAAGTTTTTCTAACAATTACTTGCTTAATAAAATTATACCACGTCGGCAAATTTTTTTTTCTTGAAATTTGACTTTAAACATTTTACGTTGTTCCTTTCTTTTAAGATACTATGTTACTTAGGAAGAATTATTATTTTTTGTCCATTCTTTCGATTAGCGCCATAAAAGTAGGGGTGATATTTTTTCCACATTTAAGTCAGTTCGATTCCCAGACGAAGCAATCTTAGAACATCTTTAAATGCAGAATAACTAACTTTTAAATGTAACATAGTCTTCTTTCAGGAAAATATCCTATCTACGATATTTAAGGTACTTTCCCGTGATGTCCCACAGTCTTGGGACGCCATGTATACCCCAAAACACTATGAAGAAATGTTCGTCTGTGGATATGTGCCTGTGGCAGTTTTGTGATGATAAAAGTCTCAGTCCATAGATGAGGTGCCATGTCACGAAGGTCCTAATCCTAACGTACGTCTCTGGTATTTTGTTTTAAGAAAATATACCTTAAATTAATGGTGAATATTTGCCGGACTTCTGTGCCTCCATCAAAGCAAAACAATTTTTTTTTTTTTTTATTAAAATGGGATGCCCAAATCGTCAAGCGCCGCAAAATTTGCCTTCTTAAATAAATATTACGAATTTGCGGCACTGGCGGTGGAAACATTTGGCCCGTGGTCTTCGGATGCAAAAAAAATTGTAAAAGAAATTTCACAAAAATTAATCGGAGTATCGGGTAATATCAGAGCGGGCTACTTTTTCGCTCAAAGACTGAGCCTCGCCATTCAAAGGGGAAACGCGGCGAGCGTGCTGCGGCTTCAGTACTGGGGGATTCTTTTTAATTTTAAGTTTTAGTATGTATATTTTAATCAATATTTATAAAATACCAAAAGTGATACCACATTTAAAGCAATATTAAAGTAAACTAACCGTTAATCAAACACGATAAGGCAAATGCTTGCTTTATAGTTTTTTAATACCCAATCAAGAGGTACCTATAGATAAGCAGGACAGTCATGTTGAATAATGATAATGATTTATCAGAAGTACTCGTCTTGTGAAAAGCAACGCGGGCTCGTTGCCAGAGGAACTGGGTCGACATTCGATATCGTAGATAAATATTATTTGTATTGGCTTTTGGATCATTTTTCATTTTCCACGAGACAACAGCAGGCACAGCTACTGTGGGAGTTGTGACAAATGTTGTGGTAGTGTGTTATCGATCCAGCGAAGAATGTTTCTTTGTTTAGTTGTTTGTATACCACCACGCAGTAGAATATTCCTCGTGCGAATAATAAATAATGTATTCAATAAGTAGGCTACAAAGGCAGCTTGTAAATCTACCGGTATTTCTTGGAGGAGACCGCTGTTGAGAAGAAAGCCGAAAGAAACTCAATAGTAAGTAATTTTCTCTCAGACATGCAATGAAATGTCGACATAACGGGCGTTATAACAGGCCTCGACGTAGCACGTTTCGAGCGGAACTACTCGAGATAACTGTCTAAGAATTTCATACAAAATTGAAGGCCTAAGCCGGGAAATACTTTTTTTAACATGGCGTCTGTGTTCCTGAACAGGCTAAACAGCTGAATCATGTTTTTGTTTGAGTGGTGCATTTTTTATGTCATTGCATATATGTTTGAGAAAAGCACTATACATGCCTAGCCGTGAAAAGGGCTTGCCGGCTTCGTATAACTATCCGTCTATACCTTCTCACCCGGCAAGCCCTTCTTTCGCGGCGTCTGCAGTAATGTACTATATTTGTCCTTGTCTGCATCTTAGACCAGTAAATCCATCTCGTTCATTTATATGTATATATATTTTTTTTCATGGCCGTCCAGACATTATATCCAGGTGCTTGGAGGTCTTTCGTTTCTCCTCTGTAGCCCTGGATAACGTCGTATCCTGGGAGATTTTAAAGCGCCAAATATAAGGTTTCATTATTACAATAATATTAATAAAACACATGACCCTATAACGTTAAATATGAATCCGCAGACTAAAACTATATGACACCCATTTTATAAAGGCTTTTTTTGATAAATAAAAATAACATGTGCCTGTGGCGGGAATATACTGCATGAGGCACATATAATTTTTACGTAGGTATAGGATTATAATATAATTATGTTTTTCTCATTAGTTTGTTTAGATACTCAATCGATTTGATAAGACATATTGGACACCCAAAATACACCTTAAAAAATTTATTGATGATGAGTATCTACCCAACAAGTTTTCCACATGGGGCCTATGATGTTTGCGTTTATCAAGTGACAAATAAGTGACAAAGCATCTGTCACTTACACTCGCATGGTGTCAAAACGTGACGGATGCTTTGTCACTTATTTTATCGCCTGTGATATGTCTACATGTCGACATTGGCGCTTGCTAAACCAGCAAGAAGTAAAAGCCGCAGAAAAAAACAAGTATCATAGGGCCCTGAACAGTTGAGCATTATCCTCCATTGCTACTGAAGAAAAAGCAAGCGGAACCCCGGGGTACCCTGTGTTTTGATACATATAGTCCTCCTTATCATGTCCGTCAATGGCGAATCTGGCTCCATGACCTTCACGAGCGCCGATCATGTGCCCGAATGTGGCTTGCAAAACCAAAACCAAATTTGGTTTTAAAGGTCCTATTGCACGGCGCGCAATGCAACTCACCCTTGTTGTTGTAGGTATACGCATAGGAAGGCTCTTGACGGGTCTTTATGTGCGTCAAGGTCTTGCAAACGACGCTCCTCAAAAAACAGTGACCGCCTTATGCAGAGCTGCGCCATACCCTTCTCTGATTTGATACGTTAAATATTCTAGACATTTGGTATTTAGTTTTTTATTGTTAGTTTTGACTCTCCCTGTCCAATTGAATTGGTACAGAAATAACTATAGCTCTGTCTTTTGTACATTAGCAGGGTTTCCCTACGACTCAGTAAAAAACGGGCGCTGTGCCAACGGAAACAAAAAATACAAATTAATGTAAAATATTGCCTCTAATGTTGTGATTTTTATATCAAACTAGAATTTAACTGGAAATTTATAAAGGGACGTGATTAAGTTTGACATTTTTAATCGTCAGTGACCCCATTCATTCTATGATCTGAGTATTTATAAAACATTTAAAAATCGCTTTATAGTGACTTTTAAATGACACAAAAGCGATTATTTACAAAAATCCTTAATATGAACCCAACAATTTAATATAGATGACAATTGAAAAAATATATTCCTGTAGGTAATTAGTGAAATCTACGTGAAGTTATAAAAATAGATAGCCACGTCCTAACTTAAAAAATATTTATAATTATATTTGGGTCTACAAAATCTTCAAACGACTAAACCAATTTTTTGATTCACAGCAACTACACTTCGAATTAAAACCGTAGCCATTTTACATTCAAATATCCTCTACCCAAAACGTACCTATTCATCATCAATCATCATCACATACATACACGGTTGACGCAATCGTAGTGCAGCTGCCTACTGAGCCGGCAGTCCTAGGTTCGAAACCCGGCAAGGGCAAATATTTGTGTGATGAACTCAAAATTTGTTCCTGGGTCATGGATATTCTACGTATGTAGGTATTTACGTATACAATAAGTGTGTATATCGTCGTCTAGTGCGCATAACACAAGCCTAATAGAGGGTCTATATCGGTGTGAGGTTGTCCGTCATTTATTCTTATATGCCTCCGTTCGGTTGCGTCCATCGTGTGGGTAGAAACAGTCAATGCACCAATGCACCAGCTTTTAAATTTGAGAAAGGGGAATGCCCTGCCAACTCACCGTGCGACATTACACATCACAATCATCAGCAATACATTTCCAACCGAATCCCAATTGATTATCAACCCTGTGCTCCTTTAAATGGGATTCAAATATTCTGACATTGTTATCTGCTACATGGATTACTGTTTGGTATCGGGTTTCAAGTCATAACAATAATGAGTCGTTCTCATGAACGTGTCTAGGAATCCGCCTGCCTTGCATCGACTTAAGGTTAGGTATTGCGTAAACAAACAGCTAGTTCATGAACTTTCGTGCCTTCTGCTGCTGTGTACCTGTCTATTCAGAATAGTTACTTGGTCGCGACGCTTACGACTCTGTAAAGTACCTACTTGTTTGCAAAAAAAACTATGTTTAGACACACTGCAGTCCGCCCGCCAAGTTCGCGAAGCAAAATGGGCGACACACCGGCGAATCAATATTTCGACATTTTTTGAAGGTTCACTACATCATCACTATCACTACATAGTATAAAACAAAGTCGCTTCCTGCTGTCTGTCTGTCTGTCTGTCTGTCCCTATGTATGCTTAGGTTTTTAAAACTACGCAACGGATTGTGATGCGCTTTTTATTAAAATAGATAGAGTGATTCAAGAGGCAGATTTATATTATGTAAGTATAAATACATGCATAATTTTTCAGCATTGCATCGGGTCGCGAGTATTGTTTTATAATCTGATTATTTTTGCACGTTAGGTACAAGTAGAAAGCATTTTTGATACAGCCTATTAGGAGCTTATGGATTGGGGCATTCATTTTCGGGAAATTTTGGTATTTTGGTTACGGAAATTTCCGGTACTCTGAGCATAAAAGTTTCCGAAACTGTATACACTACCTATACTATGGATTGAGTCCTGTCTACTGTGTACCCAACTGTCGACGTAAGAAAATCTGTGTTTCTTAACAGCAAAATAGATTGATTAATTTAGGCACGCCAATTGTTTATAAATGTTTAAAAACATTCGTGCATCGGTCCGTTGTTTTGTAATTATATTATCTATTGAAACCCTTTGTGTCGAGCTATTGTTTTATTGTCTCCTCGAATATTTGCGGTATCTATCTGTGTTATGGAAAGGGATAAGAATTGTTTACTCGTCATTCTTGCACACATTGCTAGTGCATTAATAGGAATATGCCCAGTACAGTCAAATAAAACATACACTGGGCCATTTTTGTTCGATCTAATTTGGAGAAAAAAAGTCCCTATATTTTTACGCTCCACTCCGTTACCATTTCCGTACAACCTACTATATCGGTAACGGAATAAAAAAACAAAAAATATACTTATGAACATTTTGGGGCATTTTTTTCTCCTAATTAGATCGAAAGAGCTCGTGATTCTGAGTAGATAATACTTAAAATCTCCGATATAAAAAAAGTGGGATGTACAACAAATAAGAAAAAATGGCCCTACAGAAGGTTGTCCTTTTTGAACTTCGCAAAAGTCACGGTAGAGAACGTTATTTTAATTGTTGTTTTCGTAAAATGCGAATGAGTACGTAAGGCTTTAACCAAATCCCTAGGTGCGCATCGGCACGTAGGGTATTAGAGCTACTCGCGGTGCTAAGTGAGCCGGCCATGGTGCAGTGTTGTTCAGCTGTTTCTTAGAACTCACCTAACCCAGCTATCAATATTTTAATGACAAGTCTTAAAAGATATCTTCGGTTGTTTTACAACTGTAACCGCCTCCAGCTAAGTAGCCATTGTCCTTACCACAAAACCAGTTTGAACAGATTATCCGAAGATATATTGCATATTGCAACCATCTTTTATTCTCAAAGTAGAAAGCAACGATTGCCGCCCACAGACAAACCAAAACAAACGATATTTACATCTCGAAACACCTTTATTTAGTGCGGAAACAATTGTTTTAGGTGTTTTGGATTCAAAACAGTTTTGAAACCTACGCCTTTCTCTAGAAGGGACATGTTATAAGTATCAAGACGCACTCCACATTTATATGGAGGAGCAGGAGAGCGTACTGACAACTCTTGAGGTTCAGTTAGCAACTGTATTTATATAGCTCGTGTTATTTAAACAGTTGTGTGATGAGTATTGGACAAACTGCACATCTGCATATATCGTCTTACTGCTTTCGATACAGACCAAACGTGTCATATTAGTGAAATTTTCTATCAGTCACTACGGAGAATGCCGCTGTTAAAGTCGTCTCTCCATGAAACTTATGAACGCCAAAGTCTCCTGTGGCCGACTATTAAAGTCTTGCTATTTACGCCTTGTCGGCTACATCCAGCGTACATTTTGCATCAATTAAACCTTTTAGATAAACTATATTATACAGTGCAGGACGGCCGATTTGTTGCCTGACGTCTGAGGCAGACTTTTCTGCCTGGGCGTTCAAAATGCCACGGCGAACGTTTCTCTTCAGGCTTGCTGTCGGGTACGCATATGCGGTGCCTATATCTTATCAGCCATTTATTACAGTTTACCTATTTTGCCACCAAATACAGACAGAAGAACATTAAATCGTAATAGACTGAAGGGCCCATCACGAGGATAATGCTGAACGATTATCGAGTGGCAAAACCACTAGAACTTCCACGCAGTGGCTTTCCACTGATTTCTCAGAAATTTCTCAGAACAAAGTTTCCATACGTCAACAATCATGTCAGAATCGCGATTGGGTGGGATATAATTATCGTAAAGATAAAATGTTCATATTATTGAAGCGAAAAATGTAAATACCTCGGGCCTCATTTGAACCTCCGTTTTCAACTGCTATTAGACCACAGAAACCATGCTCAACCCATTCAATTTTTCAACCAGTGCACAGTGACTTCTATCGTGAAGATGCTCTGGGAAGATTTTGGTTCAGGGTTCGCTGACGTCTTTCGGCGAAGAGGATAGATAATGATATCCAGACAGATTAGACTTGACGCGTTTTGTGTAGCTGGTTTCCTGTGTAAAGTTCTTCGTAAATACTTCGGAAAGAGAATATAAACTTTGTAACACTTAGGCACTACCTACGTTCTCATAAAAGCCTTTCACGACGCCCTCGCCGCGGGTGGGCGCTAAGGAACAAAACATATGTACTTTAATGTAAGATAATATTGTTGGTAGGCTTTTCCCAGGATTAATAAACTAACAGTATCGTGAAAGTTGATCAACGATTAAAAGTGATGAACGGTATTGGTCTCACATATATTTAAATATTGTTTTATAACGTATTTAGGTATAACAAAACTGTGATGACTGTTTAGCCAAATAATTGAAAAAAAAAATTGGAACGTGAAACACACGTTAGTGAACAACCAACCCATTTTGATTGACACTGACATAAGTATAACTATCGGAGAAATGAACAGTAGCATATCAATTTACTGCTATTAGAATGGCATTAAGCGACATTGAGATAGCTATCATATATTTAGCACACCGCTAAAGTAAACATATACTGATGACGTTTTGGACATATCTCAATTAAACAATCGAATTCAGGTCCTGGATACTGTGTCAGTCAGTAATAGTGTCCGTATTACTCACTAGAAAATGCCAATCAAAATTTATTTCACTTTTACCATTGTTTTCTGAACACTATTTAAGTATATAAGAACAGAGTATAACCCTGAAACTACATTATTACACAAAAACCTGTGACATTTCTTTATGAAAACGAATGGTAAATAGATGATGAAAATACTGTAAACTGTGCGTAGGTCGCGGTAGGTATATATCATCCATTGTCAACCTCGTATCAGATCGGATAGTTGAACAGGAAAAGCACACATGTTCCGATCAGAATAAAGACTAGTTTTTCTATGAAACTGTTTGATGAAATATGAGGTTGAGAAAGAATTGATGATATTTAAAAACTAGTAGCAGATGTGAACGTGTGATCAAAGCGACAGCTTTTATTTAATGTGTTCTGATATCTGAGAAGCTAGTTTGTTAATGCTTTATTGGTGTCGTGTAGAGTAATACATGTTTGATCTTAATTATAAAAGAGAATGGGATTTCTAAGACCACTTAAATGGCCAATAAAAAAGAAGCAAGAGAAATACTACAGACTATACATTTTTGCTGTGGCGTAGCAATGCACAAAACTCTATAGCCAAGCCGGAATATATTTTGGGTTACTGTTTCATCAAGAGCAAAAGGACTAAAGTAGGCCAGTCGGTAGGAATCGAGTTGTAAGGACGCCATGCCACTGTTTAAATTTTAATATAGCTACGGTATTTAGATTAGCAAGTTTATTATTTTCAGTTTTATGCTACTGTTAATTATTTTCTGTCAACTTCGCCGTATTTGATATACCCATAATTTGGAAGACGTGCAATTATTCTGAAATCAAAAGTAAGGTAGACATAAGTTTATTTTTTTCCGATTTATGCAAACTACTGATTAATCGCTTTTCCGTTGTATCGTAAAACAAGGACATACGTGTGAAACGCTTAGTTACATTACTGCACTAGATAATTAAACTAAAATCTGAAGGCCCCACGCCGCCACGCCTTACTGACCTAGGGCTAGATCTTCTAACGGATGCTTCAGCATTTTAGCAATCGTTCCACGTGCGAAGTGAAAATGCAACCGCCGTCATCGTTCCACCAATCACAGCGCGCGATTCCGCCGAGGCCACGCCCACGCTGCGCACTGACACTGGACTAGGTAAACTTAATTTATAACAATCTTAATTGCGTAATTGCATATTTTCTGTGCACCAATAACGTAGAGGTCGTCACGATGTATCTTCACGGATTTGCAATTTACCGTTTGCAACAATCATTGTTACCGCAAAAAGTTAATGCTTAATGTTTAATCATTATCGATACAAGTTTAAGTGTGAAGAGTTATAATTAGTTAAGTATGCAGATGACAGGTGTTAAATAATATTTTTATTCTCTTGGAACTCAATAATATTAAGAATATGATACATACAGAAATCAATACAAAATTCCGCGACAATTTTAAACATAAATTGGGATATTTTCGTAAATGAAAAAATGTGGTATAATTTTAAATTTCTAAAGACCTGGTTAAAATTAAATGTAGTCAATTGATTCACCGCTTGGCGTTTAACAGCCAACCCTGCGTTGGTTAATTTGGCTAATTTGTCTTCTATTATAGGTGAAAAAAAAAATTGCCATTGCGTCACGACGAAGTGTTATAGTGACACTTCACGATTATAATGATTAATCTAATCATATATATCTCGATGTTCACCTGTTTCCCACAGTGTAAAGGTGAGCAAGTCAAAATTAGTATTTAAAACATCGCATTATTAATAATCATTAATTATTACAGAAAAATAGTCGTGACATATAGTTATTGGGAAGTATATTAATCACGACTCGGCAAGGCCACCACACCTATCTCGTGCTACAATAAAAGGTCGTACCTTTATATGCATTTTGTATTAAGATACGACTTTTTTATCGTAGCATGACAGACCTATATGTCATTGTGTCGAGATGTAATAAAATCTGTGTAATTTAATTCGTTACTAGAAGGTGCCTGGGAACATCCTCATCAAGTCATAATCCTCTTTTTTGCTTCTCCGTAGTAGGGTAAAAAGTATTCTACAAATAGGTAGGTACCTATAGAGTTGTCCAGTTAGATACGTGTACCAGAAAATGTAATCATTCCAGCCTTTTATGTGTGTAACAACATTTGAAATGTAAATTATAGTAAGTTTAATTCTCTACAACATTGCCCATGGCTCTGTTCTAGCTAAAATGCTCCTAAACGAAGATATAATCCAAAAGTTTGTTTTTAAGTTGGAAATTGCGATTTTTACGTTTTTTTAAATGTGCATATCTCCGTAACTATCTGTCCTAGAAACAAAATATAAAATGGAGAATATAGTAAATTTAACTCTCTATAACATTGTCTAAGTTTTCTTCTAGCTAAAATGCTCCTAAAGGAAGATATGAGCAAAAATATGAAGAAAGTGCCGGTTTTTTTCAATATGGCGGCGAGCGCGGAGGGGGGGAATTGTGCATTTTACATTTTAAACACTGACTAACCATCCTAGACAACATACCAAAAATTCAAAACTACCGGACCGTTTGTAAGGCCAAACTCCTTTATTAACTGGATTAACCCCTCTCCATAGAAAACTGATTTTCAATACATACAAATCTAGAATTCTATAATAGTATCACTACATAGTATAAAACAAAGTCGCTTCCTGCTTTCTGTCTATGCCCTATGTATGCTTAGATCTTTAAAACTACGCAACGGATTTTATTGCGGTTTTTTAATAGATAGTCATTCAAGAGGTAGGTTTATATGTATAATACATGCATAATTTATCACCATTGCACCCGTGCGAAGCCGGGGCGGGTCGCTAGTAGATATATAAACATCTATTGGGAAGTATAATCACGACTCGGTAAGGCCACCGCACCCAACGTGTCATTGTGTTCAGATGGTATGGAAATAAAATCTTTAGTTTAATTACGAAATGCTGTTTAGTAATGAGGTGTAGTGTAATGTGTAATATGCTTGAGCACGGAATTACGATTACTAGAAGGCTTTATTGTAATCTTAGTCAAGGGTAAATGTGCAAATAATTTATTATACGTGATTACTTAGTTAAGTAATTTACGAAAGAAAATACTTGCTGTTTAAGTTTTTTCGGCTTTCCTCTCAACAGTGGTTTCCTTTTGGGAAATGCCCATAGGCCCAGATTTGTAAAATAACCTTTGTGGCCTACTAACATTATGTTAATTATTTCATTGCAGTTTTAGTGATTCTTGCCACTACTTATTTAATTATATTACTATTGGAGCACTTGAATATCTAGTTATAATAGAGAAACGTGAAAGAAAGGAGCTGTGAAAAGACTCATTATTTTTAAATTTCAAATTGTTTCCAAAGACATTTAATATTATCTAAAAATAAAGCCAAATAGAAGGGACGTCCTAAGACGAGGACAACATACTAATGTATAGAGGCGTCACTGGTGGGACCTCGTATTTCAGTTAAAATTGCGTAGCCTTTGATAATTTTAAAGTTTTTGATTTTTGTTCGAGTGCATTATTCATTTAATATTATTAATGTTAACTGAGAGATAAATTCAAAAATTTTGAAGATCTACTCTTATGCTTTTTTACTTTTTTCCCCTACCGCCTGGCGAGATGGTAGTCAGCAGCCTCCAGTAATTTATAGTCCGTAGGTTCACATGTGCAGTATTTCTTTTGTAGAAATATTTTAGCAACATTTATTGCATTAACTAGGTAATATTATAATTTATTTTGACGTTTTTTACATTTCTTTTTTTTCACATATCTGAAAATTTCGAAACTGCTAATATTTAGGTACATATACGTATGTACCGAATTATTACCATGTAAAATTACATTATTACTATTTCATTAAACACGCAATATTTTGAAAAAAAAAAACAATTGAATCGAATGCATAAGCGTAGATTTTCTAAAATTTCGAAAATAGCTTTCAAATGTCATAATTTATGCTCACGCCAACATTAAAAGATTTTAGCATTGTCAAAGGTTGACTTTCTATTTCACTATAATTTTACTGGACTATCGTCTCTTCTGTCTGTTTTGCATCGCGCTTCTATACATTTATAGTATAAAAAATCATTAAAAGGCGCCGCATCGGCGTTGCGTCCTACTCCTATGTCCCTTCTGTGTGGCTTGCGCCTAAGATTCCTTCCAATCGGCATCGCGTGACCCAAATTCAGTTTGACAATGGCCTCATGAAGCTTACCCATTAAAACATAACACCCACGCGGCCTATTAACATGATTATTGGAAATAGCATTATCATTTCCATTGAAAACGGTATTATTGGATGCAATTTCCGTTTTAAGTAGGTATATTATGGTTTTACTATCAAGTGGCGCTTGAGTTATTTTAGTGTCTATTTTGATCTTGATAAAGTTAATACAACCTAACCTTTCTATAACAATATCTTATACCTACTTAATTCGAAATATGCCATCAGGAATATTTGGTTTCGAAGAAACGACTAGATTATGGGTAAAAAAGCTTTCCATTGTGTCTAGTAGCTTTCCATGGTGTCTAATACTGATGTATGAATGAATACACTATATCCTGTAAGTAGGCCACATAAGAACTTTTACATGTCTGAGTCTACCAGCATGTCCCAAGAGGAGACCACTGTTGAAAATAAACGCTGAAAGAAACTCAATAGTCAGTCATTTATTCATATTCAGGCAGCCTAACTGACGGACTAAATCGCCTCTTTAAATTAGATTAGATTACATTTATTTCACAAATATTGGGTTACATTACAACTTATACAAAAGCAATTTACATGAATCTATACAAAATAACTTAGGTATCAGTTTCATACTTTTCAGTACACGAATATTATTATTTTATATCTGTCGACGAAATCGAGGCCCCGCGCTTACACAAGTAGCCTATTTTCGTAAGAACTAGTCATTTAGTATCCTTAGGTTTATGCTTCTAATAGATTAATGCTATCTTATCTTATCTGGTTCAAGTCAGTTACGGAACGTAGGTACAATGAGCGTTGGAGCATTACTTAGTTATAGCAAGCACTAAACAAGATCCATCAATTTAACAATGCTGCTTAATAAATTATAGCTGTTTATTGTCGTATCAGTATAAAGTTGGAAACCTATTCATAGTTTACGACTATGACACGTTTTGTAACAAATGTAATAATTACAGTTGCCGATGCCGGCAAACTTCTTGAACAAAAATGGCGGATCTGCGCATGTACATTTGTACGTAAATCGACTACTGCGCAGTCAAGGCCATGCTCAAAAAGTTTGCCGGCAACTGTAATTAAACGTACAACTCCAACTTTATCCTATCAGTGTGCAGTACTCGTCAACATCTCATGAAGGGTATCCGCTTCTTTTATAGAAAATTATAGAATACTTCAGTTCATAGAATTTTAATTTAATAGGCAATTTTTTCCTCGGAAGTCATACATTTTTCAGATATCTTGAAAATGTCACCCTATAGATTAGGTTAGGTTTAGATTTGTGTTATAACATTCCATGAAATTAAATTTCTATGAAATGAAAATTCGATGAAATACTTCTCTATAAATAAAGAGTAAACCCTCATGAAGACTGAGAAGGATGAACTCAGCTAGTACCTTGACTTGGATCATGATTGAATCATGTCTGTCAAGTAGATGACCAATTGACCATTGTCCCAATAGACTTCGATAAACGGTCCCAGAACCAAGAGTTTCAACTAACACCTTTAAGCGACTCTCCCTTCCTCACCTTAAAGCTGGATGAAGGGTCAGATACAGAAGGCAGTACTCCAGGACTTGGTGCGCTTTGGCAGGAGATTCCTATCTTTGTAGCCCTAACCTCACCCGTGGTTAGGGCTGCAGAGATAGGAAACCATGAACTTAAGATGCTTAAGCTACCTAGCTTAAACATCCTGCTTGGATTGTAGTGGATTGCATTCAATATTCTTTCTTAATTTACCTTTGTGTCATTATTTATAGCTTAAACATTTCAAGTTCATGGTTTTAAAGAGTAAAAATTCAGCAGAATATAAAATAAACTGAAATATATTATTAAAGAAACGTATAAAAACTTGATAGTGAATCTCCCGGAAAATGTTCAAGGTTTACAAACTTTCTTAGTATGTTTATTCTAGAGATCTTATCGCAGTTAATGGTTAGTGCGTCCGTAAAAATAATCAAATGGGGGAAATGTTTGATAGCATAGCGTATCCTACGCAATCACAGAATTATATCAAGATAGAAGGCAAGAGTTCAGCAATTTGTAGGGAGACCGAGCGTGTAACATTTTGCGTAGGTACTTTGACGTCACGAGCGTAATTTAGTGATGGGAAACATAAGCCGCGCGAAAACGATTCAGAAACATCGATTCACAGATCGATTCGAACACGGCACCGATTCTATGCATCGCCACCCACACCGCACCGCGCCGCGGCCCAGCCGCCGTAACAAACAAAAACAGTCACAATAATATTTGCTTTGCACTATGTACTTACATTATATAGCTGCATATTAAATAAGAACGTAATTATCATTTCCTCTGTTTTCAAAATCGATTTTAATCGAATAAGAAAATCGCAGTGTACAGCAGCACATGGCAGCACTATTCTTACTTTTGACAGAAAAAATGAGAAATCGACCTTGAACGTGACTCGACAGTTTGAATAGCATATTTTTACATCGCTGGCTTTGAATGCACGCCAAGGTTAGCTCGTCAAATTAAAGCCGCAATGGAAAGCTAGCGTTGGACACAACCGCCCGCCTCAGTTTTGATGAAAATAATAAAATAAATAGTTTTGTAATTAATAACAGATATTTAAGGACAAATTGTACATACCAATGAAAGGAAATATCTCGATTAACAGCTCCAATTTTATTGGAAGTGTTTGAACAATTAATTATTGCGCAACAAGCCATTTTGTTTTTAAGACCTGACGTCGCACACAGACCGCGGTCGGGATCTGACTAATGTTCGCGGCGAGCAAAGTTGACACCGTGTCAACATTTCGCCACGCGAGGTACGTACACTCTTTCCTTCTATCTTGATATATTTCTGTGTACGCAATAATCATAATAAACTGCTAGTAATGAAGGTGGCCCGATTCGTGAAAGCTAAAAACACATAAAATCCATTACAGGGCTGTAACCGTGGAGCTCGGAGTTCAGAAGAATACTGTGTCACAGTTTAATATCTCAGTGACATAGCTTTGTTTGTGTTTAAGTTTCTTGTATTCAGTAACTTTATTCATTAAATGTGGTGTCCCGCTACTAGGGCCAGGCCGCTAGGCAATTCCTGGTACTGCCATAAAAAAAAATGGACCATTATTGTTATCTATTGATTTAATATAATGATAGGTCTCGCCTTTGGCTCCGTTTTTGAAGGCGAGCTTGACGAACCTATGGACCAGTATATTTTGACCTGCGATCTAATTATATCAGATGCTTATTAACCATTGAACGCATTACTAAACATATAAGCCTTAAAGATATCTTTAGAAAAATATACGCTAGAAATCGAAATAGTCAGCACAACCTCAATTCAAGTTGGTATAGTTGGTATACTCGGCAATATCAGTTTCAAACAGTAACGTTAACGATAATGTTGTCCATTTGTAGGTGCTCTGTGGCACATTGGGTTTATATTAAGTTGCTTTCAAGGGTGTAAGGAGCGAGAAACTTAATACTGCTCTTAAGTGTGCTATAAATTGTTATGGTGGCGCGCGAATGAATGTCGGCCTCGGTGGAGCCCATTGCATTAGGATTTAGCTCTAAGTCTATCTAGACTTTACTATTTAGACATTTAGGCATCAGGGGCGTGCCAACTTTGGGACGATAGAGCATAATTCTCTGTTAGTACTAAAGAATAAGTTTCTGTCAAAAATGTCATTTTAGTGGCAAGCTTCTATAGCCGACTGTACTTTTCTTTGGATATCCATCAAATGCTCACTGAGACGATTCTAAAGAGCCCAAGCTCGGTAGGAATGCTTTTTTCTATTATAGAGTTCCTATGGCCACCTTCCGGCTCCATCATCAGATCAGCCCCATTGTACCATATTATTGTATTGTCATCAAAGTTAAGTAAGTATGCAAAATTTCAGCTCAATCGGTTGACGATATCTGCTTCAAAAGTGAGTTGCAAGATTTCACCCGAACAAACTTACATACATACATACATACATACATACATGACAAGTTAAATAAAAGCTTTTAATAAAAAGTAAACGAAGTGACGCTAAATTTACCTTTTCTACCTTATCTATTCTATCTTTCCATCAGGCGATTCGTTTGCTCGTTTGCCCCCTATGACATACAAAAAACCCTTTTTTCGAATTTGTTAACACCACATTTATAATTTAAATTAAAACGGAATCGATAAAAATATTCTATTAACCATTGAGAAAGATTTCGCGGTCCTAACTTTTGCTGTAAAGCAACGGGATTGCGAATCAGAGGTACCTAAGTAGAGGATTATGGAATCAATGATTGGTGTGATTGACGAACTATGTGATAGCTCAGTTGGGAGGAAACTGCGCCGGTAAGGTAGGGTCGTAGGTTCGATTATTTTTCTTTCATAAGACTTTGTGTCAATATTTAGCTGGGTGGATCAACTTATTTCTTGTCGTTATTCTGTCCCGTGGCCCATGGGACAATAGTGATTAAAATTCTTCAACAGAAAAGTGTTGATAATTTATATTACTGATTGCCAGGACATCTACATAAGAATGAGCTTATAACTGTTGCAATTACAAACTTTTGGTAAATATAACCACCGAAGTCGTAATGTTAAGCGTGGTCCAGGCAAAGGCCCCGGGATATCAACGTCCGAGTAGCACACACGCTTTATATTAAGAGCTTATACAGCCCTTACACAGATAAAATAAGTCTTATAAGGGGTGTATAAGGTCTTATGCAGCCTGTTTGCTAGGTGGGCGCGCACCAGAAAAAAACTGATTGAAGAGCCCTTACTAAATAATGCTAACTTCTCATGATAATTTACTATTAAAGCTCGGCTATCGAAGACGCAAGATATTGATTATTATCTCGGACGGCCCCAATGCAATTAACGTGCCGCGAGGCCACGCCGCATTGTAAATATCCGCTAGTTTATTGTTAGCATTTTAGGGTTCCTCTAATTTTAAACCATGTAGCTTTAGGTGGGTTCCACTTTTTTCAACCGACTTTAAAAAGGAGGAGGTTTTCAATTCAACTCTATGCTACTTTGAAGACAAACGTTTCATTTGAAAGACCTTTTTTTCCATTGAAGTCAAACATTTTTCATAAAACTTGAAAACCTCATCCCATAAATTAAATTAGGTTTGTTCTATACCGGCCCGAAATATTTTATGGTTATAGACAAAAATATTTTTGCATTCATTAAAATGATAATATGTCTATGAAATGAAATATTCTATGAAACTTTGTCTATAAAGAAGACGTGGAACTCGGGTTACTCAGGTAACCAGGTGGCGACCGTGGACAAGTAGACGCAGAGTGGGACTTCACACAACTGTTTTCCGCGATCTTGAGCAGATCGTCGGTCTACCTATTCCAGGTCTAGGTCAAAATATCTTGCCAATCCTTACTGTCAGTCACACTGAAATTTCACTCGTACGGTTCAAACGTACATCAAAAGTAGCTGTCAAATTGCATACCTACTAAAATTGTCAGCAACTTACATACATACCTACAGCTGGTCTCTACTCCACATACGCGTTTTACAGCTGTTTCTTGCAAACTGAATACCGCTGACAGATTTACATAGTAAAAGTACATAAAACGTGCAAAACCGCAGCTGTCAAAACAAATGACGGAACACCACCAACGAAATCGTGCACACTTGACCACTTTTTGTACGTCAATAAGCGTAGGCCGAAATAATAACTTAATATTGATCGTCTTGAGGAGTATTCAACGTGTCATCATAATGAATCTGGTTTCCTCAATTTGCGCTATCAAAACTGACGTGACATTGGGCCGGTATTTGGGTGTGGGTAGGGTTAGGTGGACACAATGTGGGTCACGTTCTGGACTCGCTTTGTAATAGATTATTATAGTTGATTGATTGTTGTTTGGTTGGATATGGAATGGACTTCGTTCGATTTCTATTAGGGTACCGTGTAGTACCGACGGAAAGTTTCCATTTGTGAAACTTTCCACATGGAATTTCTTAAAATTTCCTATAGGAAATTTCCAAACTAAAATATTTTTTTAATTCTTGTTTAAGTTCTCGGGAATATTCTCAGTTTCCTGGAAATTTCCCGCAACTTGCCCATCCGTACAGTCTGACCAAAAAGAGTAGAAATTAAAAAGTGGCCACACTGTAAGTGCCGTCCCTTCCTAATGAATCTAAGAAAACAGAAACGACACTACAGTATTGCCACTTTTTCTTTTCTACTCTTTTTGGTCAGACTGTAGTGCCGTGCCTGGGTCGCTGTCAGTATTGAGGACTCAATAAGTCCATGTGTATATTTATTTCTGACCTGCAGGGTCAGCAATGACAAGACGCGCGTGGTGAAAATTTTCTGATAAACCTCTATTTTATAAATCTTCTTTGTGTTTTTTTCTAAATACTTAAATATTAGTGTTCTTTCGCAAAGTTTGATCACCCTTTTTTAAAGGCCGGCAAAGCACTTGTGACTCCTCTGGTGTTGCAGGTGTCTATGGGCGACGGTAATCGCTTTTCATAAGGCGAACCATTTGTTCGTTTGCCCCCTATGACATAAATGATGTTAAAATGACTCCCGATCTCTGATTTATATCAGTATAGGTACAAATTGAGTTGTTCTATAGGAACAACAAGTGACTTGACTCCAAGTCTGACCCCCGCTACACCATCCGCGACGAGATCTTGCCCGAAGGAGTGTTCTCTGACCTTAGTATTAAGAGTGTATCTCAAGTACCTAACGTACGTTCTAATATTATACAATGAGACGATGTTTCCAACGGTTGGATTAATTTTGATAAAATTTGGTACGTTGGTAGCTGACACCCTTAATTAACCATAGAAACCTTAATTATCCATCTGCCTGAGCCGCCTTCGTGGCAGGAAGCGTCGCTGGGGCAGACGGGCCTACAGAACCACCAGCCCTTAGGTTTAGTACCTACTGATACAAGGTTGGTGACATCATTCTAATTTAATCTGCCTTCGTTCAAAAGGTGAAAGATTGTAACACCTAAATGTGGCCTCAATGAGAACTGTGAGATAAGGTCTTAATTTTAAGCGATATCTACCACTCAAATTTGAAAATTTAGTTTCTGTGCCCTTCCGGCTTAAAAGTATAAGTTTAGAATAATAATTTAAGCGATCCATTCACCCCAACAAGGTTACCAAAATTCTGTACATTTTACATGACTTTTTTATAATAAACCCTTCTGGTTTTGACAACTCGGTTTAATTTCTTCCCCGCCTATAGAACCTATTCAAACTTGGCTTGTGATTAAAAGTTCATTTTCCTGCTCTTAGCTACCCGCATGGTGAGGCGCATCCCAAATAATGTAGTATATTCCCGTGGGTTGAGCGGGTAACATCGCGGGGCGCAGGGAGGTAACTTATAAAACGAACTGCCTTTATTTATTTTTATTTTTACATATCATATACGATCGCACGATTGACTAACGTTGCAACGAAACTGCTAGTGCCTGGGCAAACATTGCAACTCGAATAATCAATAAATCACGCGTTGTGGCAATATTTACGTTACCCGAATCCGAAAATAACGCGACACGATATCTTGACGTGTTTTACGCTCGAGTGTTTTATAATTGGGGTTCTGTGAGGAACATTTGTTCGTTTTGTCAATTTTATTTTATGGAAGAAGCTTGAAAAGTTGTATTTCTTCAATTGAAACTTATTATTTAACCGGGTCTATCGCTATATTTTTGATTTACCTTCATTTACTGACGTTTCGACACGGTTTCGCGTGCCGTGGTCTCAGACGTACAGATAAAACAGCGAGTTGTTTGCGGTTCAAGTTTTAATTATGTGTACAAACCGCGAAAGTAAAAAGCGTTATATTGTATTTCTTTACTTTAACACCGGCTGATAAATATCAGGGTCAAAATCCGATGTTTCTATTTCGAAGTTGTATGGATAGTAAAAGTTGTGGAGTGAAGTAAAAAAGAGCAGAAAAAAGTGACAGGCTCCCTCCACTGACGCAATTTTGGTTTATTATCATAGGTCTTTTGGTCGCATACTGTGGATCTAAAATCCACGGAGTCACTAATCAAAAAGTAGTGTATTAGTTGCCGGCCATCTTTTAGACCAAAAATGCGGATCTGCGCATGTACATTTGTATACGTAAATAAAAAAAATAAAAAATTAAACTGTTTATTTCAGGATAAACATAAGTACTTACTAATAACATATTTGCTTAGCTAATCTTATTATTTAAAAATTGTATGCTAAGTACCTACTGGGAAAGTTAGTAAGTTATTAATATTAAATCGGCTACTGCACAGTCAAGGTCATGTTCAAGAAGTTTGCCGGCAGCTGTACAATGGGCTGCCGTAACCGCCGCTAAACTACAGCACGATACATACAGCAACCTGGAACCCAGTGAACCCAGCTTGTCTTGGTTGCCGTAGTGACCGGTGGCCCATCGTGCGCCGAGTTTAAGGAGTTTGTCACGGCTCTGCCCATGAAGCACAACTATGCCTCGCGACTCTTGTCGCACGACAAAGTGTCACCCGTCACTCTCTCACATCACTAGAGGCATTCTATCTACGTCCTCCGGGTAGGCAAGCACTGGTGACTCCTCTGGTGTTGCAGGTGTTTATGGGCGACGGTTATCGCTTTCCATCAGGCGATACGTTTGCTCGTTTGCCCCCTATGACATAAAAAAAAAATACTGCACGAAAAGAGACGGGTAATTATCTCGCGCGAGAAATAGTCGGATATATAGTACGGCTCTTCCCAGGTGAACTTTTCGCTTCGAGCCCTAATCTTTCAAACAAAGGCCATTGTCTCTATTATAGCAAAGCCGATAGCTACCGAGTTAGCACGTGCCACTATAATATTCATATGAAAAACAAACGGTATCGTCATAGTATTAAGGTTCAAATCAAAATAATATGAGTGCTCTATTGCTTCGGGGCGGTCTATTGTCCTACACTACCAAAACGCAATATCTAGAATATCAGTGACATTAAATTTGAACCTTAATACTATGAAGATACCGTTTGTTTTTCATATGAATGTTGTAGTGGCACGTGCTAACGCGGTACCTAGCGGCTTTGCGATAATAGAGACAATATGGCCTTTGTTTGAAAGATTAGGGCTCGAAGCGAAAAATTCACCTGGGAAGAGCAGTACTATAACAGTAACGCTAGAGGTGCTGGCACGAAGGTTGAGAGACCGAGGCGTGGACTTTACTCAAAGGAGATCGTCCGAGTCAAGGGAGATCGCTGGCGATACAGCGTGGTAACTCCGCTAGTATTTTAGAGACTTTTAGCCAGGTACCTCCCGGAGCGGTTCATAGCACCTTTTTAATTTTATAATTACTTAATATTAATTTTCGTTTTATAGCTAAAACCTTTAAAGAAATTATTGAAATAAACTGGATTTATAGTTATTGCAGAATCACGAATTCAACTAGGTTTGTTTTTCGAAACAAACACATATGCCTAACCTCTTCACCGCACTCGTTTCATGTCCAATTCATTCTCAATTCAAGTGGCTCGCCTCTGGAACGGTCTTCCTCTCTCAATTAAACAGGCACCGAGTAAGCTAGCGTTTAAAAAGTCTGTGTGCAGCTTCTTCGCTGGCAGAAATGAAGTCTCGTAGTCTATCTGCTTAGTATGTTTCATCGCTGTATATATTTATGTATATAATTATTTATATTATATATGTTTATATTATATTAGATGTATGTATATATTTACATGTATAGCAAAATGATGTATAAGTATTATAATTATGTTTTGTTACTTATGTGTAAGTTAGTTGCACCGCCTACAATTTTTCCGCTTTGCCCTAAGGTTGACTGGTAGAGAATGCCTCATGGCATTAAGTCCGCCTTTTGTACGATAAGTTTTCTTTTGTGCAATAAAGATTAAATAAATAAATAAATATGATATGACCATAAAAATAGTTCAATTTCATCTCCACATGCGGATTTTACCTGCAATTTACATAGGTGTCGGCTTTTAAACTTTTGCAAATGCCAGCGAGTTTTGAAGTTCCGTGGGTGTGGAACCAGTTTCGGCGCAGCCAACCTAACGGCAGAGCACTAATGGGACTTAAATAAAAAACGGGTTCCCAGTGCAAAATTACAGTGAAATAGTATATGTATTATAGCCTTTAATCACAGTTCAAGCCCCACAACTTAAAACGGAGACGCGTTGGAACTTTGGGCAATAGTAGGGTCATTTGAACTTGTTTCAAAAGGACTGGCAAACAGTTGACAGCATACAGGTCTAAACCAGGATGAATGAAAAAAGAGGAGAGGCCTTTACCCAGCAATGGAGGCTCAAAAAATATGTTTTGTATTATACTTGCTGATTGTATTATACTTGTTGACACTGTATGACTAATACTGAATAAATGGATATGGATATGGATATACCTTTAGGATGCTATTTTACCGGGAGCATTTACCTGTAATTTCGTAATGAAATTTTCATATTTAAACGTAAAACATTAGAGGTGCTTTCTCACAGCACTCCGACGCCTGTAATGTAGGTACTTACTTAACAAAAATAAGTAACAATTGTTTAAGCCATATGGTGAAGAAAATAGATCAAACAATTTAAATATAGGTCACATACTGATCTCATTATAACCACATTGTTGATTAGAGAGCCAAGAGCTCCGTACTTATTTCATTCTAAGAAACTTTTGAAATAATGATTTTATAATTAAACGAAACCACAGAAAGAAAACATACGGTATTAAATATAATGGTGCTATTCAATAAAAATATGACATATATTGACGTGAATTAAATATTCAGTTAGTTAACAGATTTGCTACTAATGTCAGGAGCAAATGCTTAGAATGAAGGGAAAAATCAAAAACACATTGAAAATTCAATAGCTCCCGCATCAGGTTCAGTGGTCTAATAGGTAGGACGCCCGTGATGGCCCGGAATGCCGTTGGAGACGCAGGGTCGAACCCTGGCTGAACCATTAAATGTTTAAATTTTTCGCTTCATTCTAAACATTTGGTTTACGCTAGTAGACGTTATTGCTTTAATAAAAATAATTATAAAAATAATGTCTGAAGCATCAAAAAAATACTGCGCTTCATTACAATGGAGGTACTTATTTCTTTGTTATCTCATCAGTTGATTCAAGCACTATATTTGAATGCCCCATCAAGAGGACATAGGATATTTGTCAATGTTCGAATAACTGATCAATTTTAGGAATAATGGTAAATGGCCGCCCGAAAGCTAAATTAATTCAAAAATCATATAAGGCTTATCTATGGGCCACAGTTGGATGAAATAAATGTCATTCATTTCATTTTCAATAATTGTAATTTCATATCATTAAATCTTAAAGGCTTTTGTCATTAATCTAGCGTGCTAGGATTTAAGAACCGGTTGAGTAGGAATATTAATAATAAATGCTAATTAAATTGTTACTGCAGTAACATACATAAAAATTAATGTATATGATTGATTTTATAGCCTAGATTATACCTGCCATCCGCGGATCATCCGCGGTTTATCCAACAGATGGTTCACTTGTTTCGTTTGCTAAGTAAATTCTACATCGTAAAAGTTATTAGGAGCTGCAATACCGGGAATTTCAGGTACTCCCATACTAAAATAGGCATGACGAAAAAAAAAGTTGAGGATGGCAATCGATTCTATTTTTTATTAGGATCAAATGTGTAAACGGGACTATCTACACTTAGACTGCTCTAAAAGTCAGAGGTGACCGTCAAAGTTCAACATTCCTACGGAGTGCTAAAAACGGTTCATACAAATGGCCACCTAATCGTGATGTCATTATATGTTATACCAATATTCGTATGGAGACAGTAAGTAATTTTACCATTGATATAAAGATCAAAGCACAAAGAAAAATTTAAATGCGTAATCTGGCGGAAGACACAGGGAATCCGGGAACTCCGTCAGGTTAAGTTAAGTATAGGTGCCTGCAACTTCGTACGCGTATCTTTTTTTACACCGTAGTCGAGTAAAAAGTATCCTAAAACCATTCTTGAATGCACAACTACAGCTATCCCTGTACCAAAACTGGTTAGTCCAGCCGTTTCGGCGTAAAGAGAGGACAAAGGAGATTATGCCCAATAGATGGTGCCAGATTGGCATGGCGCCGTGCGCCCATACAAAATAAATGAAGATCCTGCATCACGCAATTTTCAATGCCACTTTAGAATTTTATAATAATATAATATTTTTTTTTTATCGTGTTTGTTTCTAAAAGCGGAGATATATGGGGTTTGAAAACGTAAAACATACATATTTCAGTACAGTCCAGTACTAATATCAAAATATATTCGCGAAGTTTACAGCTCACAGACATACTATAGTTTACGATGATACTGGTGGATATCATGTTAATTTCCTACTAGATATAAATAAGTATATCTTACAATACAACATACTGGTACCTACATTTAGTCGGTACGAGCATACTGGCCGACAATGGGCAACAATTTGCGTTATCTTGTGCAATCTGGCTTTGCTTGACAAATGAACACGCCAAAGTACTTCAGTACTACTGTAATTAGTCTAGTGCTTTGTGAGACCCAGGTATTATCATTTTATTGGCTTCCTGTCGTAAACGTTCGAGGTCAAACTGCAGTGATCAATGGGATGGATGCATTTTCCTAGAATGTGTGGGTGGAGTTTTATTTCGCTCATATGCATAAGTGATTTGCTGTGACATTAAATGTAATGCTAAAACGGTAATTACGTTAGATATTTGAGTGACAACTTCTCGTGTGCCAACGGCTCATTCTTGAAATTATTTGACTTATGATTCTGCGATTCCTGCAATTGTAAAGCCTTCTGGGTCATTGTCAGTTCAAAAACAAAAGTTGTCTCTTCGGTGGCCAATATTTAACAGCGTATGTAATATAATATGATCGAAAAACTTGGCCTAAAGTCCTTAACTTTGTAGGTGTCCACCGAAAAGACGCGAACCTAAATCTGACAATGACCCTTCTATATTCAAATTTCAATATCAAAATGCTTATTCTGTAAGTAAACAAGGGCACTTTTACATGTCTGAATCTGAATCTACCGGCATTTCACACGAGACTGCTGTTGAGAAGAAACCCGAAAGAAACTCAACAGTAAGTTAGTAAAGTAAAACTATTACATGCTTTTCTTAGGTTAGATTAGTTTGTTATCGACGTTCATATTTTTCATGTTTTTATGTTTTGTTATCATAAAGGTTACGACAAGTTGTTTATGAGGTTTGTTTACATAAGTTATCAGTTATTTTATGGCCGATTTATTAATAAAGTATCAAGCACAGAGATAAAGCTAAAAAATAAAATATAGTAGGTAAGTAGGCATCCTCGTTCGATGTTTGTATTGTGAACCTAAACGTCGCAACAAAAAAAAACAGGTACAAACCTATGTGATTTGTTTTAAATAATAAATACAAAAAGTTGATAAAAAATATGTATATCTAACTTTCAACAATCGAAAAGGTTGCTTGGGCGTTAGGGTAGCGGAAAGGTTAACGCGCTGGACCGGCAATGTAAGACATACATCGTTAAATTAAGGGTTAAACCTTTGGTTCAAAGATCAAAAAAAGATTGTTATGCGTAACCTGGTGAAAGAGACCGAGAATCGAACCCGGTACCTCTGGATTGCCGGTCCAGCGCGTTAACCTTTCCGCTACCCTAACACCCAAGCAACCTTTTCGATTTTTTTTCCTTATGCTTTGTGTGTCCATCTTTGCTTTGTTTATTTGAAAGGCTTTACACCTAAGCTTAATTGTGGTGTATACTCACAAAATAAAAAAATTAGACATTACATGTTTCATAAATGTAAGGGTTAAAATTGAATAACTGCTTATAACCACAAAGAGTTATTTTGGACAGCCGACGAAACGTTTATTTTGCTCACGTGCGCTATAATGGCTGCTTAAACGCAGAATGTAAATAAACAAATAAAACTTTATATTTATCATGAAAATAAAGTTGACGCGAATTAACATTCTAATCGATACATAAATCGTGACTTCACATATAGCAGTACATAAATGTTAATAACTAAAGACATAAAATCGGTGAAGGCTGTTTTGAAGTTATCTTCGTATCTTTTATGTAAGTATAATGCAGTAAACACATGTATTTGTAGATAAAATAAAACAAGTAGGTACAGATCACACTTCTAGAATCTACCAGTGATCTGCATATGTGTTATAAAACTAAATTTCCAACCGCTTGTCTATTAACTAAGTCCTTTTCTTGGAAAAATAAATGAGAAGGTCGCATTTCAAGCCTCATTGTTATTTACGTAAGCAATTCAAACAATAAGAAGAAAAAATACAAAAAATAAGAAGTAAAAAAAATACAAAACCTGATTAAATTAAATGTATCATATAGAGGTTTAAAATGCTACTAATTGTATTAATATGAATATAACCACGAACGGTGGAATTTTTAGCTTAGGTATATATTTTTCTATAATGGAGAGCCTGTCACTACCACCAATCAGAGCTGAATAGGTATCTTGACCGAAGAACTGACTTGAAACCGAGTAACTGACTCCTTAGATTGTACCTGACTAGTTTAAGGGACACAGTTCTATTAAGAAAGCATATCAAACGTACATAAATTGTATTAAACCGTCATACTTTCTTGTAGTTTCTATATTTTATTCTTACACTAGTCCTCATTTTTAGAATACACTTTTAATATGTTTTCTTCGAGAACTACGTATAGTCACGTATAGTTAAGTTCATATTACTGTAATATTTAAGTACTTATCCTTTATGAAAAAATGACTGACTGTTGAGTTTCTTTCGGCGTTTCTTCTCAACAGTGGTCTCCTCTTGTGAAATGCCGGTAGACTCAGACATGTAAAAGTGCCCTTGTGGCCTACTTGCAGAGTAAAGTTCATTATTTCATTATTTCATTGAAAACTACGGCTTTTATTTACATCAAACATAGCTAAGAACCATCTCGATACACATGGCTTTCGAAAAAAAGACATTCTAATCGGTCAATTTATTTTGGAGCTACGATGCCAGAGACTACAGAGATAACATATTAAACTTATAATATAATATTAACCATTGCTACACATGAATTAAGATTTTTTTTACATTCTTATTTTGCGATTATTAGTCCGAGCTATGCTATAACCCTCTCCTTACTGGGATACTAAAAAACAAAAAACCAACCAAGTGCGAGTCGGGCTCGCGAACGAAGGTTCCGTACCAATATCGAGCAAAAAACACTTTCTTTGTTTGGGCCTCCCTTTAATTTTTACTCATTTATTTTTAATATTGTTGTTATAGCAGAAACAAAATACATCATCTGTGAAAATTGCGGTTCGTGAGATACAGCCTGGTGACAGACGGACGGACGGCGGAGGCTTAGTAATAGGGTCCCGTTTTACCCTTTGGGTACAGAACCCTAAAAACGAGTAACCGATGATACAAAAGTCGCTATTAGCTCGATCGAACATAACCGAACCGGGTCCAGATATTCGGTATTATTCTTCTAGCGCGCATAAAAACGTCGGACGTCTGTTACCAATCACATTTCCTAATCTCCGGATACACGACTCACGAATTATAAATGGACGGTGCCTATTGGTTAGTGTGTGGAAAATAAAATGTAAATTTAACTTTCCTAAGCATGTTTTTAATACAAATAGGCATTAAATACTAGCTTTTGCCTGCTTTGCATGTACACTATCTTACGGGTATCATGTTTTTTCGGAATAAAAAGTAAAGCCTATGTGTTAGGGTATATAAATTATTAATGTTTCCATGCGAATTCGTTCGACCGTTTCCAAATTTTCTACGATCTCTATCTGATGATGTATAACGGTTTAAGGATTCTCTTACTTTGGGGTAGATAAGCCTTTTTTGACGATGAAACAATGAAAATCAGCTCGATGCTGCGACGTACACTATTAACTTTACGATGTGCGGATACCCCATTTATTGACAGAACAACGAACACACCTGTTTTTTTCATAAACACTAGTCTACGGCTACAAATCGTGGGCGTAACACCGAAACTTGAATTGCAAATGTGTTTTTTCGAAGTCAGACGAGAAAACCGAGTGAACAATACGTTGCCAAACTTCCTTTGTTCCTTATACGTGAATACCTATAATACGAGGAGGCGCCGAATTATAGAATAATTAAGATATAGATGAGACATAATGGTATGAAATAAGGGGGGTGTGTATTAGAAATATTTCCAGCTAGGGTTGATATGGCGCAGTTAACGTAAACCGGGGCGTAAAGCGGGCTTTGGGTAAACTTGGGGCTACTTTGATAGATTAAGGATGGTTATAAGAACGCAAATATTCATAGCTCGATTGAGCAAATGAAGTAAAAAGTTAGGTCATTTATGAAGGTCAGTATTTCATTGCCGCAGATGGTAAAAAGAAATAAGCACATGGCGTAAAAACTCTTTTCCGAAGTAGCCCCTGCATCTGGTCACCCCGTTTTACGGTACTTAAGTAATTTTTGTGATCGTTGATGACTCCAACGTTCGCCGAAGGATTAATAATGAGTGGGATTCCCTAAGATTGTATTCCTGAACTGTGATAATGAATATTCAAATAACGTCCAAGCTGTCTGAGACGTTTACGTAACTTTACTTAATAGCAAACCACGGCTATTGTCTGGGAGAGTTAACGACCTTCAGGTTGATAATAACAGCGTAACTCCTCCGATTACAGAACACAATAGGTACAATATTAAAGAGAAAGTAAAACAGAAAATTAAAGGAAATTCACAGTAGGTACAATCAGCCAAGAAAGTTACCAGTTACCACTAAGCTTTTTTGGGCCTAAATACTTATGAAATAGACTCGAGAAGTGGCAGAATTTTTTGGCTGCATGTACTGTAAATTTATTTACTTTTTAACCGACTTCAAAAAAGGAGGGGGTTCTCAGTTCGGTTGTATTTTTTTTTTTAATGTTTGTTACCTCAGAACTCCATCATTTATGAATCGATTTGGCAAATTTTTTTTAGGTTCATGAATAGACATCTCAAGGTTGGTCCCATTAAATTTTGTTGAACATCGGATGACGAGATCCATGAGGAATTGAAGGAATTCCTTAAATTTTATAGGCACTTGTAATATTTTTCATATATTTTCTATAACTATTTAAGTATTTGCATAAGGTAGTTATCATCTTCCTATGCAGAGCTGATAATGGAAGCTACAACTCCTTAACGGTTAGGAGTTAGGAGATAATAAAAACGAGATGCATGCCTTCAAGACCTCCCTGATCACCCCGCCATAAGTATTTTATATGAATCACTAAAAAGAGAAAAAAAAATTTTTTACAAAAAAAGAACCGACTTCAGTAAAACTAAAAAGCCAAAAATAACCCGTTCAAGTACAGATTACATTTGACTCATCCTTTGAAGTTGGTTCCAAACCTCACATAAACTATAATATATAAATATAATAACTGAGTGGTTTGGGATCGACTTCAAAGGATGAGTCAAATGTAATCTGTACTTGAACGGGTTATTTTTGGCTTTTTAGTTTTACTGCAGTCGGTTTTTTTTTTTTTTTTTTCTGTTGTACTGTTTTGGTTGCTTTTAGTGTTCATTATTTAATGATTAATGTATCAGTATCTACTCAACTTGTGAAAACTTGCAGAGAATGAATCAGTGCGATAAAACAGTAGGAAAACACAAGTTTAATCGGTTACAATGTAAACGGCTATAACTATAATGGACGATGCCTAGATTAGAAAATCTCTACTAAAAATGTGTAAAGCATCATACAGTTCTATACTCCGCATGTTTTTTTGTTTGTGAAGCATTTGATGTTGGTCGCTAGATTTAACAAATATTAAAAAGTCATAACCAAGAACTGGAATTGTTGAAGTCGATGAAAAGACTGCCTTATTAAAATGAAACTGGGCTGGCCATGTTAGCTGCATGCATCCACAATTAGTGGGCAAACTTAGCTACTTCGTGAACGTCAAATGATCACATGTGGCAAAGCAGGCTCTAGATGCTTCATCAATAATTGGCCAGTAACACCTAGGAACAGAGGCCAGTTGAAATATATAGGAGAGGCCTTTCCCCAGCAGTGGGACACTACCTACACTACACCAAACGGGTGCCAGACATTTGATATAACGTTTTTTGACCTAATGTAACGTTTGATTATAGCGCGTGCGCGTCCTTTCAAATCAATGAACTTGTAAATATCAAGAAGAGTTAGGTTAGATTACTTACTTAGCTACCTAATAAAAGGAAACCAGAACTCCCATCAAAAATCGGCGTACAAGAGTCAAACAACGCTAACTCTGCCTAGCAAATGAACTGTCAAAGCATTCAAACGGACTCACTTTGTATGGTTTGACAGTTCATTGGCTTGGAAGAGTTAGCGTGGTATGGCTGTCGGTGCTTCTCCAAGCGGAGTAGCACGTCTGGCACCAGCAGTGCAAAGGGTCCTTCGGACCCGCAAGCAACCATGGGAAAAAAAAAAAGGTATGTAAGGCTGTATCATCTGAATCGTCGCTGTTCTATGGCCGGCTTATGGCGAACACACCCACCGTCGAGCCCACGGAGCGTCCGCCGAGTTTTTGTCCGCCGCAGTGTCAAGGACACCTCTGTTGCCACGCTCCGAATTCGCGGTTATATTTAACGTGGCTTAGAGAAGCGCTTTTTTGTACATCTGCTTTGTTAATGGCTGCAGTTTTTGACTGTTTTTGCACCGGCTACGTTCCAAACGCGAATTACTATGATTTCAACTGAAATAATTTTAGGTAAACGATGTCTTCTCTGCTTTTAATTTAAAATGTGATTTTCATGCGACATACTAATACCTACTTAGAATTACAGAATAGTAAAATTTGCGTGAAACTTCATTTAAGATATTTTTAAGGGTTTTGTTAACTTTGCCGAAGACTATTCATGAGTTTACTGGAGTGTAACATTAATCATTAGGCTGATAATTAATCGAATTAAAAAAACCCAAGCTGTTCACTGTTGTCGCAGTCTTCTCTAAGACCGGCTGCAACGATTTGGAAGACGAGATCTTGGAGAAATGGAAGAAATTCTTCGACTATTATAAGCACGACCTATATTGGATTTGGGTATTAGTAAAGCTGGATTAAATCCACGTATTAGTTCGACACAACTATTCAAGAATGAGAGTTATTTTTGGAATAAAATATTGGTCGAATGCAGCCTAAGTCAGCCTCTGGGAAAGCATCATTTATTGTAATGACGGGAACAGGCTTTCTTTTTTCAAAATCGGTTTATTTTTTTCTAAAAAGTATTTATTTGTAATCACCCCGTATTTCAGAAGTGTATCACAGACTAGACATATCAGCAGTTTCTTTAAAAAGTTATGGCATCATGTTTATGTTTTGCAGCGCCAAATGGCTGCGTTACGACTTGGCTCTGCTTTGGGGACTACGCGTAATAATCCGGTTTTACATATAATTATTTCAAACTCACTGCTAAGAAATTTTACACTTTTTTAGTATCAAAATATCATTTAGTAAAAGACATGTAAAACAGTTTGAAGACTTGGAAGCCTTGCAATACCAAATCACAGATGTAGGACACAGGGTAGGAACTTTCTAGAGTTTCTAGTCACTTTATTTGTTAAGATTTATTTTTTCTCAAACTGACCGGCGATTCAGTATCACCTGATGGTAATTGACTGCGGGGTCGAGGATGTAGCCCGCTGGTTCAGTAATAGCCTATTCACTCTTACCTTGAAGAGACTCAAATTATAATTGAAATGGATATTATGTATATTATTGTTATTATTCTTTTCTTGTACTTTTGGATGGTCGATGACGATGAATAAAATAAAAACAATCAAGGTATGGCCTTGTGCACAAATCACGTGAGGTTCAAAGTTCAAAAAGTAGCCGAAAAAACCTCACGTGATTTGTGCACAAGCCCTATGTAAATGATAAACGGGATACATTGACATAAAATAGAAAATTTGGAAAACTAAACAATATATTATATTTTTTAATGTTACAAATTAGTCGCTTTAGTCGCTATTATTGTATACTTTACTCGTCTGTTAACACGTGTAGCTTGACGGTAAATGTGTTAATTTTTGGAACAAATAAATAAATAATTTTTGGCTCATACTCTTTGTCGCCGAAGTAGTCTGTCGTGTATCTTCGCTTCTTTCTCTGGTATTATCTGCATAGTTCAATGGTTCAACAGCGTTAAGCGACATCGTAAAATATGAATCAAGTCAAACCGCTTTTTACGTATTCCAAATTTGTAACGGCTTCTTAATTACGCTTTTAATTCTATAATCGGTTCATTGTAGTTGATTGAATGTTTATGGCCATAAACAAATCCAGGTGGTCTTCCAATCAGGCGGATCTCCACGATTCGATTCAAGATTATTTGCATTCCGATTCGATTAGGCGAATCGAATCGGTAAACGTCGCTTTAAGGCAATCGTAGCCTTTAGATATACCTACTTTCATTAATAAGGACATACGGTATTTTTTGTTGTAATTAAACTGGAAGAAACATTTACAAAAACGATTATGGCTTGAATGGGGTTAAGGGGTTACATGGGTTTCCTCGGGGAAAAAATGGCCTTTTTTCAACAATTTTTTTTTCATATAAAAAATGAAATTTTTTATTCAAATTTTGCACTGTCATAAAGATTTTGATTTTTTTTTGATTTGACAAAGAAACTCTTAAATTTTTGTAAAAAAATATTAAAAACTCTGCCATTGTGACGTCATTTCCGGCGGCCCCTCGGGAAAAAAGTGAGTCCGCGTTGGCAGAAGAACTTCTTACAGGATTATCAGAAGGGGAAAAAAAAAATATGTATTTTAGTTAAGACCATAAACCATAATGTGGACGAAGGAAAAAAAAAAAAAGTGAAATTTGGATTTTTGGCAGACCTTTTTACAAAAAAATGACAATTTCGATGAAAATTTCTCTACATTTTTTTTTTTTTTAAATAGTTGTACTCGAAGAAAAAAAAAATCCTTCGTCCAACTCATTGAGAATTGTATCGCGAAGACCTGTGTACAATTTCATAAAGATCGATTGAGTAGTTCTCGAAAAATTCTGCCAACCGACTCTGAAAACACAGTTTCGAGAAAAACGCGTTTAAAGTTTTCGCGCTTAGGCTATTAGCCCACTAGTTGGCCTCGAGCACTGAACTTCTGAAGGCTGTATTTCGAAAACTATTACTCGGATCAATTTGAAAATTTAGGACAATATTCTAGAGATGTTATAAAATTTAATAAGGCAATAAAAAAAAAACGATTTTTTGAAACCGTGAAACCCATGTAACCCCTTAAGTCTTTCAATATTTTGATTACTCGAAAATAAAGACAAAGTTGTCCCAATAAGGAACTTCGTCATGCTTAATAACATACCAAGTTAAGTGGAAACAGTCTCATTATTTTAAAACATAACGTTAAATTAGTTGTCTAACTTTAAGTAAGTGGCGTTGCCGCTTATACTCGACGCCACGTAGCTTGGCAATAGCGACCAATGACTCCTCCTACCATGAAACTCAATTTCTAATGACGACACTTTTGTTTGTTCCCCGTAACGACCATTTTTACTTTTATTGCTACACCGTGGTAGAGGGTGTCTGGGCGTGGAGGGAGCGGACCCGCTACCACGGTGTAGCAATTAAAGTAAAAATGGTCGTTAAGGGGAACAAAAAAAAGTGTCGTCATTAGAAATTGAGTTTCATGGTAGGAGGAGTCATTGGTCGCTATTGCCAAGCTACGTGGCGTCGAGTATAGGTACGGTCGTACATAATTATGGTGTACCTAGGTAAGCCACAGTCGTAGTGCATTTATACCATATTTAATTCATACCTATGCAATGAGATGGAAATCCTATCGATATGACCATGCATTTTAGCCCACTATACTCTCCGTTTAATCTCGTTCAACCATCTGTGATACCATTATTTACGTTTGCTCCTCTGAATCTACAGTAATCCAATCTAAAACTATGTAAATACATGTTAAAATGTAAGTAATTAGAAACCTGACTGTATCAATAACTGTTTAAAACAAAATATGAAGACAAAGAAAAAATATCGGCCAAGTGCGAGTGGGACTCGCGCACGAAGGGTTCCGTACCATTATCTGTAAGTTTGTTGTATGGGAGCCCCCCTTTAATATTTATTTTATTTTATTTTTAGTATTTGTTGTTATAGCGGCAATAGAAATACATCATCTGTGAAAATTTCAACTGTCTAGCTATCACCGTTCTTGAGATACAGCCTGGTGACAGACGGACGGACGGACAGCGAAGTCTCAGTAATAGGGTCCCTTTTTTACCCTTTGGGTATGGAACCCTAAAAATAGGTTCCTTCCTGTGACACGGAAATTATATTGATATCATGACCCTGGATCTGAACCCACTCTCTTGGCTTATAAGGTGTAACCCCGCTCAACCATCTGCAAGCCCATACTACGTAGAACAGCCTCTCTAAATCTTAGAGATGGATATTGGCGAAGAACGCTAAACCACCAAGCGTAAGCCAAGTGAACTCCCGTTCCCTTTACTTATGGTTCTCTTGATATAGGTAACCGATTTACCAAAAAAAAAAACCCTTAAAAACTGGTATTATTATAATGCTTCATAGAAACGATTCTGGGGTAGATGCCGCTTGCCAAAGTATCCTGACGTGACACCGGTGAAGCTGCCACCATAATCCAAAGACATTTTTGTAACATGATCAAATATTAAACGAACTGTCAATATCTTTGCGGCCTGAAATGTTAATGCACGTGGTAGATTCAAGGGTTTTCTAACGATAACGATTAGACCTTCAAGAAAAGAGCGTAGTCCCACCTGAAAGGCCGGCAACGCACTTGTGATTCCTCTGGTGTTGCACGTGTGTATGGGCACAGATAATCGCTTTCCATCAGGCGATCCGTTTGCTCGTTTACCCCCTATCCTTAGATTACCACAAATCGTACAATAAAGCGACCGACGTTGCGTTGATTATGATTGTTCATACCAGTGACGCTCCTGTCAGCATTCTCTTTGTCTGAATCGTGCACCGTTTGACAGTTATTAATGGTCAGGTGTTATTACCTTCAAACACGTTAACACGTATAATATAATCAGTACTATTGTAACTAAACAATAGGCCCTTGTTTTGGTCTCCATTTTATTTCGCTAAATCGTTTTGTTGGAGCTTATGTGTTTTGTTTTGGCTGTAAAATCGTTTTTGTTATGTTAATGTTATTGTAATGTGAGTTTGTTACGTTGGAAGGAAAATATAATGACTTGCAATGAGGTCTTAAGCAGACTCTGCACTATATTATCTGTTATCTAGATATTGCTTCAAAACTTAGAGTATTATACTAAGGGAGTATCTTCAATAAAAGAAGAAAAAGGAATAGTATAATTAAATATAGGTACATATAATAACATATGCAATTCGCTGCGTATTTTCTACTGTTTAGACAAATCGCCAATAAATGACTGCAGATAGGAGCGAGAGCCGGCACCTTTTTTATGCGCATAACTTGAACGGGAAAAGACCTGGCCACTTTAATAGGGAGTCGATCTTAGGGTAGGAGTACAAATCCTCCAACGGGAATGTCTCCACTCCACAGGAATGAGGCACCATGGGAAACTTTTAAGGCGATGGGTAATGTCAAAAAAGCGCCACCTTAATTTTTCTTATATCTTTATAATCAGAGAATTTTTCAGTAATTTCCGGGTTCTAGGAACTAGGGAACCAAATTTGTGTACTGTAGTTTACACTACAAAACTTATGATGAATTGATGATGGTGATGGTATGCTGTTATCCCTCATCAAGGACATAGAGCTCTCAGAAGGATTTCCATTGCCGCCGATCCTGCGCTGCTTCCTCGAGTTTCTTAAAAACTGTGTACGGTGATTTAATAAATATTCAAAGTGTTTTTTTCAGTTCCAACACTCTTGTGTTACTGAAGAATTATCTGATTTAGAAGCTATCGTGGCGTCGAGTATACAATGCGCCTATTTTGCGTGAAGGGTTGCTGGCACTACTCTTGCCAACCCAACTCTACCAGAAAGCCTAGCAGTCACGGTGCACGTGCACGGCGACCTTGCGATAAAACTTCGAGTTTAGCTCCAGATAAGAAATTTTCCATTCATCGCCGATAATATTTATAATTTGAATTCATTTCGCTCATCTGCCCGCGTTCGAACGGTGACCCAGTTCTGCCCCGCCCAGCGTCGCTTATTAATGGGTGTCGACTTAATTGCATTATCCCTGGCTCCTAGCAGTTGGACTTTTTAATACAAATATGCCAAAGGACAAACGTGCGTTTTATTTTCAACCGACTTCAAAAGGCTGCTCAATTCAGTTGTATTTTTTTTATGTTTATCACCTTAGAACTCAGTCATTTATGAACCAATTTCATGTGTGTTAGGAAGTAGCATCCATGACGCAGGAACAAAAAATTTAGTTCATCACACAAATATTTGCCCTGGCTGGGATTCAAACCCTGGACCGCCGGCTCAGTATAGGCAGGTGTACTATAAACTGCGCCAACCGCATCGTCATAAATAAAGTGCAAAGCTGCTAACTGAAATATTCTGACAAACTTTAATTTATGCGCCTTTCCGATTATGGGAACTTAAGAATAAGATACATTTATTCTGTGAAACATAGGTAGGTACATAGCTTTTATTGCTAATTTATTAGTCGTCAGCAGTGTAACACGTGTAAGAATAAATTTACGATCCTTAATAGCTTTCCTAATAATTACTACCAATCAACATAACTCAACTATTGTTAAATAGTCCTTAACCTATTATATTAGAGATTACAATTATGTATTATTGGCATATGAACAGAGATTCCTATTAAAAATATACAGTAGAATTAAACATATGAGGTAAACCGCATGAGAAACCAAAGAGATAAATCCTCATGGACAAACGACTTAGGTATTCATTCAAACGATATTTGTTTAAATACGTCTTATTTCTAGGTACTAATGTGTGTCAATGGAACTGACAAACTACACAATACAACCTGGCAATCCTTACTTGTATTTATTACGTAAATAACTTTTTCACCTCAAAAATACCTACCATATGGAAAAGTTTAGATTGTAAACGGAACAGAATTATTAGGGTTCTATTTTACATAAATAAATAAATAAATATTAAGGGACAATCTTACGCAAATCGACCTAGTCCCAAACTAAGCAAAGCTTGTACTATGGGTACTAGACGACGATATACATAATATATAAAATACATATATATAGATAACATCCATGACCCAAGAACAAATATTTAAACATCAAAATCAATACGCACAAACTTTATAATTATAGTCTCATGTTTTAGGCTGAACTCTACAATTACGTACCTATGTACGTAGAAATTGTTTCAATTTGTATACAAAAGTTATAGTAGAAAGTAAAGGAATGAAATAACTAGGTAAGTAGTGTAAGTAAAGCATACCATTAAAAAATTACAGCAATTATTCAATGGGAATGTTAGTAAATTGTTAGTAAAATAAGTAGTTTTGATAGATAGTTTGGTATTTTAGTAAACAAACTGTTATAAGTATCGGTATTTTGTAGTAAAAATATCTTGTCAACGTTTGAACTTAACTACGATCTTGCTTAACGACTAAAACTTATTGAAACTCATTCTAAAATTGTATTGAAAATGCGTTTTCTATGGAGAGGAGTCATTATTTCAGGAAAAAAATATTTCTACGATGTAGGATTTTTAAACACGCGCGGCACCAACCGTAGTAGGTAGGTACAGCGCCATTTTTTTTTAAATAATAAATACCGGACAACCTCACACAAATCGATCTAGTCCCAAATTAAGCTCAAGAAGGCTCGTGTTATGGGTACTAGACGACGATATACGTACTTATATAGATAAATATATTATACTTAAATACCTAGAACAACCATGACCCAAGCACAGATATTCGAGTTCATCCCACATTCCCACAAATATTTGCCCCGGCCGGGATTCGAACCCGGGACCGCCGGCTCAGTAGGCAGGTGTCCACCGAACCGAAGCCGAGCCAAACGCGTCGTCAAATTTGTTCGTTCAACAGCCATCACGCCGAAACAACTGAAGGATTTTAGCCGATTTTGGTACTAGGATAGCTTGATATACAAAGTTGATGATATGGCACTTTTTACCCGACTATGCGAAACAAAAAATACGCGGATAAAGTTGCGGACACCCAGTTTCTTTTATGATAAGTCACCAGTTAAGTGTACCGAATGATTGTGAATTTGTTACAGCCTACAGGCAAAGCCACCTCTTTATTCTTTGGAATATGATCTTCAACTTGAACACGCTAAAGCGATTTTCCTTGTAAACCATACACCTACATACTCACACGTGAAGCTTATTTATATGATGATTATATAGTTATTTTGTAATTTAAAATATTTTTTGTTTAGTAATAGTACATAACATACCTAGGGCGGTAAATTCGTGAAAGTCTCAGATCGCAGAAGTGTGTGTGGCCCGAATCGAAGGTGTAATATGTCATCTGGGGCTTTACGAATGGCCCCTGGTTGTGTCTAAAGTTTTACGTCTTGCCTTGGCCAGGAAGTGAGATTTTCTCCCCGCATGGGAAAAAATGGCAATGGGATTTTTACGAGAATACATACAATACTGCTGAATTTTTAAGTGCTCACAGCAATCATCGACCATGATACCCAACAACATCGGCGTATAGATACAAAAAAGCCATCTAGAATTAGCATTTTAGTACAAACCTCAACATTTTTTACTAATTGCCAGAGGAAGTTGTTTACAAATGTATAAAGTTACGTCGGTTGAGCGACTCGACTAAGCACTTACTGGCCTCGCTAGGAAGCACGTAACCTCGTTCCGAGCTTTCTGTCCTTGGCACTTATGCGCTTTTAAAATGCGTTGGCATATTGGTTAAGTTCTGTATCACACATGTGAACTATTGCCTATTGCAAATAGGTTTGCAGACTAGGCTTGTCTTGCTGTTCCGCTCACGTAGAAAGTGAGCCTGTTATGATTATTTTATGCGCATTTTCCGGTATAAAAATCTGTATTAATCGCCAACCCATAAATTATATCGCGTCGAAATAAATTCACAAGAATACTATTATAAAATCAATAAAATGGAAATTGAAACAAAGAAATAATATCTCCAACATGTAGTCAAATGACACGTTTTCAAGTTCGAGTACCAGACATCTCTTTATATGGATTGTGTACTTATTTTTTACCACAAAATTATCTACAGAAATATACAAACTTTGTAATATCGCCTGGTAATATCGCCTGGTCGCGTCGCAACTCAAAAAAAAAAAAATCTGTCAAGAGTCTTCAAAACCTCGTATCTAGTTAGTAGAGTGATACTGAGATACGAGCTTTGTTTTAAGTAGGTATTTGTTACTTAGTGAGTTTTGGTTGTCACAAGACGATAATATAGACTGTTGGCATCGAATACATACAATATATAAATGGCCGCTATTTGGAACATTCATTCAGCACAAAACCTTAGGTAAACGATCTCCAATCCTACGCAGTGACCGGACACATAATTTTTCTTTTCCCATAATCGGTCGCGGACGTCCTACTAACATGTTTGGCTGTTTGCATATCGGCCCACGTCGCCAGTTATTTGGACATGATAATTATACACTTGCAAAATTACAGAACATATATGTCGACAGTAATCGCCACTAGATTAAAAGTAAATAGTGTACTTGCGTAATGTATATCGTCTAGTATCCTTAAACGAGCCTATATTAGAGCATAGTTGGGAACAAGTTCAATTTACGCAAGATTGTCTGTCTATTTATCACACTAACATTATAAAGGCGAAAGTTTGTGAGTGTGTTTATGAGTATGTTTGTTACTTCTTCACGGTCAAACGGCTGGACAAATTTTGATAAAATTTGGTATGAAGCTAGCTAACACCCTGGATTAACACGTAGGCTACTTTTTATTCCGAAAACATGAAGCGTTCCCGTGTAGTTTATATGTATATATACAGATGTCAATATGATTTACCTAATGTTATCGGGTTAATAAGTTATAAGTAGAACACACTATTTAATTTCATTTTGTATACCTACCAAAGAGTATAGATACCATAATATTACGAGTATCTTGAATTTAAACAAACTGTTGGCTACTTCTACTCTGTAACAGAACGATTTGTCCGGCAATTGTTGCTAAGACTCGTGGGAATTTCGGTAGTCTAACGATCGATTGTATTGCACAATTCCTAGTTCAATTACTTAGAAGATGGATAGACATGTTGAATTATCTCATTAGTTCCCGTCAAGGAAAGTATCCAGTTTTAAAAGTAATTGTTAGGATAGCTGCTAAAGCAACGGGCCTCTGAATGGTTGCTTTTATCACTCGATAAATAAGTGACAAAGCATTCGTCACGTCTTGACATAATGCGAGTGTCAGTGACAGATGTTTTTGTCACTTATTTGTCGCGTAATAGGCCCGCAGAAGACTATATTTGCGACAAAAATATCAGTTCATCTCCATTCCATAATCCTTAGGATTGTTTTATTTTCTTTAGTTAAATCGGTCCAAGATTAAGGAAAACTATTGCTAACGAGCATCTCTTCCACTTTTGGTTAGCAGAAAAAGTCGAAGGGGTCATTTTGAAAATATAGTGCAAGAATTGGTTAAACACTAAAAACCAAACAAGCATCATAAGATGGTTGGAAGTTTCTTGTAGGTGTCGCAAATCTCTATTGAACAGTACAAATTCTCTTCGGACAACTATCAAGGAGGTTTTATGGCGTGGAAACCGTTTTATGACCTCGCAACAATGTCTGTATTCAATCGCAAGAGTGCATTTTCTATTTTCACTCACGTTGTTCAGACATTAAACATACGAGGGAGACTGCATAACGACCAAGGCAGGGCTTGTAGGAAGGAGATACATTGTCCCCCACGTTTTTTTATAGACAATACGTTTCGAATCCGAAATTTATATAGGTAGGGGGAAACCGCAATGTAACGGGCGGGTTATGAAATAGACAATATACACGTACGTTTATAATATAGTGGGTTATATGTGTATAGATGGGATGCTGCAGTGGTGTCCGTTTCATAACGCGATCTTTTTCATTGCAGTTTCACCCTTCCGTCCATGTTTGATTTCACGCAAAAGTATTGGTCCTAATGCAGCATTGCCTATATTTTATTTTATTTTATTTTATATTTTATTATATTGTAATTGTATTGTCTCTTACTATGGGTGTCCTACCTGCACAATAAAACTTTATTATTATTTGTTTCTCGACTCATAGTCTCGGGCTTATACGTCCCGGTCTTTTGAAAGGCTTGCGTGGGGATATGGATCCAACACGTAGAGGCCCCTTGGAGAAATTTGCTGTGGCTGTAGCCCTGCTGGGACCCGTTCCTGATCATATCAATAGGATGATACATCCATGAACAGGTCCCAGCAGGTGATTGAACTATTGCATTGATATGGAAAAGAAAAAACCGGGCTATTAAAATGGAGTATGGGTGGATTCTTTATTTGGGCTATTGCAATAGTAAAATGTCACCCGCCGTAACCATCAGTACGACTGTTACCTCTGGCGGGTGGTGACTCGCCCCTCACTAGGTGGGCCCCGTAATGCCGTCGTAAAGACGGCCGGAAGCAACACGAGCGTGAGGGCTCAGGGGTGTCGAGAGGTGTGTTGCGCTTTCCCCGAAGTTACTCGCGGCGTGATGCCTTTAACACTTCCACCCCTGGAGCATGTAGCTCTAACGCTCCTCTCTGGACGGCCAATGAAGGCAAGCCAGAGCTGAGAGTCCTACGGGTCCTCTTGGGTTTCCACTCCGGCCGATGAAGGCACACCGGAGACGAGGACCCTGACCGACTCTCTGGAGATCTCGGGTCCGTGGGATCGTCACTCCCCAACAGCTCGCCACAAGCTGCCCTGCCTTATTATTATTATTATTATTATAGTATAGACCATATTTCCATAAAAGCCACTTTCTCGGATAAAGATAAGCTGCTGTAATTAATTTTAAGTTCGCAATACGGTCCTTGTATAGGTAATAAGTTTCCTTCTTCATCATTCCATCAATTTCTCACTGAGACTATTTAAAAAAAACCCAAACTTGGTAAGATTTCTTTATCTATTACAGAGTTATTGTATTGTCATCAAAGTTAGATAGGTATACAAAATTTCAGCTCAATTGGTTGAAGATATCTGCTTCAAAATTGAGGTGCAAAATTCCACCCGAACAAACATAGTTACAAACATACATACATTGCAAGTTAAATAAAAGCTTGTAAAATAGATACATGTATCTGAGATTTTCTAAGAGATAAGAAGATGAGTCGATAAGAACATCTTTTATTAAACTAAAACTGTTGAAAATCAGTCTACCTAAGTCCGTATTAGTTGTAAAACTATTACAGAGCTTTCGTCGATAAATCCCGATGTTAACGATGTTTGCACACTATGTGTTTGTTCAGTTGTGTTTCATTTACTCACCAAACAACCGCGCTACTCGATGATGTATGAGATTTAATATTGCGTAAAATGTTTGTGGATGTCCTAAAAGTGAGTTTTTGCAACCGCAAGTAATACAGTTTCATACAAAGTTCAAATAAGTCACATGTGGTACGGTTTTAGTTATTTAGATATCTACATAAAACAATAAGGTTTGTTATTTTCAATGAGTTAAACATAGATTTAGAGTGAATTAGATTCCAAACCATGATAATTCCGGAGTTGGAGGCGGTGTAGGTGTATAATTAATGTAATTTAATATAAATGCAAATTTAATTAAACTTGATTATTGGCGAAAAAATTAAATGAAATGAAAATTATTTATTCCAGAATTCAGATTCCATAATAGTTACAATTGTATAAAATTAAAATTATAAAATTAAAACACAGAATACAATTTACAAATACCAAAAAGATACCAGGAAAATTTGCTGATGCATTGCGTTTTCCTGAAGGCATGTTACCGAAAATAACCTCGGTAGGTATCTGAAGTTACATGTAAGTATTAATTTAGCCACAAAGGCACAGACATGTTTTAATACTGATATTAATTCGCATGGGTAATCCCGGCATTATAATTAAATGCTAAAAATACCGAAACGGGAAGTAAATAAACCACACCTATAGTGTGGTTAAGTTTTTATAGAGAAACTGGAAAAAATCATGGCATGAGCGGGACTCAAATTACCCGCTCTAACGGCTCTCCGCGTTAACGCGGGTACCTTCTGTTTGTTTCCCAATTTTCAAACCAGTCACTTAATTTTTCACATCTTAGAGTTATCTGTCTTTAATTTATCTGAAACCATTAGTATTCCAAATATTCAATAATACCGAAAGCGATAACGATCATATTTGCTGTGGATAGTAGGTACATATTATGTTAGGTACACAATATTTAGTTTAGGTAGGGTTAGGTATGTATATGATTTCCCCAAAAAAAGGAAATATTTCTTTAGAACATAGTTTTTGGAATTATAAAAATTCGGAGTTTTGTATTGCACGCTCTTCTTACACACGTCATTGTCATAGAAATAGTATAAAGCATTAATAAGACATTAGAGTATTACCGTCGAAGACGAAGTTATCTTCGCGTCACGCCCAGAATAAGTAAGCTCGCCGCAACTAGGTTACCCAGCTCGTTCTTTATTGTGTTTACGTGCCTTTGATATGAGATATACAGATATGCAACAGGTCAAGGCGCCAGACTTTCAACGAGCTATACATGGAACACTAGCTCCTGTTTGCCAAAGGATTTTTCGGTCACGACTTGTCACCCTCATTTCCACATAATGGCCTAGTATCTTGTTAATTGGTTAATCTATGCATGTCCTTGCTTCTCGTCACAATGAGACCCGAGCGACACGGAAGAGTTAAAAACGCGTCGTAAAAACGCGCTTAATTCCAATTTTATGGCGCACATTCAATTGTGGGATGTAAAAACGCTTTTTATTGGAGTCGCATCCTGGGTCCGAGGCCGCGATGCCCAGATAGCCCTAATTAAAACTCGCTGCGTGCTCTTGCGAAAGCCGCTTGCGAAACTTGCACTGTCCTCCGTTTTGCCGAATTGTTAACATTTGTTTTTTATTACCGGACAGGCGGCCATTTTGATATTTCATTAGTGCGTAAATGAGCTTACATTTAGCGAGCAGATTAACTGAGTAGTGCTACAAATGGCGATAACTGATTTCAATGAATCGAAATACATTGCTCAATTTAAATACACAACCTTCAATTATGTATTAGCTGTGTTTCATGCCTACTATGCCTACTGAATTATAAAATATTATTGAAGATTTGCTAGTGATATTCCGATGCCTTTTAAAATGTAACTAACATAGCCATTTCTTTCTTTCCAGATAGACAACGGCCGTGCAATCTACTCGTTAAGAAGACTCAAGTGCCATTCAACCAGTTTACCACACAGTGATATTTAGCCTTATTCTAGAATTAGTGTCAGTGATATTAAAGTGTTAATCTAGTTTTACGAACGTTACCAAAAAGTCAAACTGGCTCCTTACAAGGATATAATGAATCAGTCGAGCATGCGGAGTACGGTGCCGACGATAAAATGCGAGGATGTGGCTTCCCCGGTAGGGGGAGCCACGGGCGCTGACGACCCTGGCGGCGCCTATAACCTGAGTGTCAACGTGAACCTCAGTGCCTCGGTCATAGGTCTCCTGACTGCGGAGTCCGCGACCACAACTCTCAGGACTCCGGAGATCGTGAACGATGTCATCACCATGACGAATCCTCTGGACCAATACAATTATAATGAGAAGAACTCCGGATTCAAGGTAATTTTATGTTTTGTTACTTCATTGAAGTTATAGATATCATATGCCAGTATATAGGAAGTCTGCGATTTAGAAATTTAGGGGGGGTAGAAACAAAGGGTTTCGGCATTGGCATACTCGTATTTAATAGGCCAGAAATACTAGGCAGCATAAACTGTTGAAAATTTGGAGATTATAGAATCGGCTCATTACTTCTGTCATTCGATTTGAAACCTTCAAAGACACCAAAGCATAGTGTGTTTAATTTCTTGTGAAAACTCAGCCTAAGGCTGCCTGTTCATAGGAGCAGAGCAGAGCTGTGTAAAATGGACCAATCGAATGCACTTCTTTTGGGCTTCACAAAGACGCTGCCTGATTGGTTTATATTTCCGCTCCGCTTCAGTTCAGTGTGGACACGCAGCCTTATTGCGGCTCCACACTACTCGCAAAGTTGGCCCAGGTTGGGCGAACATGATAGTGTGGGGCACTTTGCTGTGGAAACCCTTACTTGGGCCAACCTCGCCTCGCCCAACTTCTGTCAACTTCGCGAGTAGTGTGGAACTAGGGTTAGGATTTCGCTATCTCCGAGTGTCTCAGGTAAACACATTTATTTTCATCTCTCCTGTTCGGAAAGTGTCATTTTCATGAGTAGATAGCCGGGTGGAAAATAGCTTTTCCATCCCTAGGGTGGAAAGTAATTTTTTTTTAATTGCCACGGAGTCAAAGACAATTGCCATCTAGATGCACGTCGTGACCAACTCAATTAGGTACAATCTAGTCGGCCGTGTTAAGTGGCCATTAAAAAAAATCTCCAAAGGTTAGATAATTATATTTATTTATATCCAATTATTATTAAATATAAATATGTATTATTATATTTATTATACATACATATAATTCTGTCCCTCATTTTATTGATAGAATCATACATTTACGTAGAAAACAAAATTGAAACCATTGGATTTGTTTTTTTTTTTAATATTGGCGGTACGTATATTTTAATTTTTTTTCTATCAAAAATAATTATAATGAAAGTTTGCAATAGAAAAAGCGGGAACACGAGATTAAATATAAATACCATGTCTTTTATTGATTATTGGCCTAATTATTAAAAATAACATGGACATTAATTTAACTCACTCATGATATGTGAGTGTAGTATTTTATTTTCCTCGCAGTCGAAATGAAAAGTAGAGTGAGTAACTCGGGTGAAATTACCCATTTCACCCTCGAACTATTGGCGCTCTCACTTCGTTCGAGCGCCAGAAATATCTCGGGTGCAATGGGTAACTTTCTACCCTTGGTTAACAATCTACTATTGTGTGACTGGCTAGAAAATTCTGACTCAGCTCACCTCTCATTTTCTATTATTAGTCCTGACATTGCAGTGTTTGAGCTATCAAAATGCAAAGAGGACCCTTAGTGCCTTGATGCCTAATGCATGCAGATCAGACGTTTGAATGCAAAATAAGTGTTACAAGTATCTTGAACCTTTGCCAACTATCCACGCAACGATTACGACCAAAGAGAGCCATAACTGCCAAGAATTCCCAAACATGATAGGCTACTTTTCACGAACCGGGTAACGGTCACGTGACTGCAATCACCACCCTATTATAAACATTGGATAATCCCAGGAGATGCCAGCACGGAATGAGTTCATATACCTTTTTGCACCTTACATATCCTCAATGCCAAAACGACGCAAGTATGAGTGTAATAACAACAATATAAGTCATTTCTGAATGCATCGCTGCAAGTTACGTAAAGCAGACTCAGTGGCGCCTTCATATCAGTTTATCTATATTTAGTTATCGCATAAATACACAATATTTGCGGTACAGATTATCTCATACGTGTAATGGCTGTGAATGAATGTAATTATGTATGGAACAGTATTCAGAGCGTAAAACAACAAAGGGGAATGATGTGGCGCGTAATTTTAGGTGCATTTTCAGTGGACAGTTTTGTTATCTGATTGTTTTATGTCATAGGTAGGAAGGGTTCATTAAAAAGTGCGACTCAGCTGCTCTATTCAAATTCTGTTTACAATTGCAAGTTCATAATAACGATCTATACAATTTATACAAAAGTATACTTGAGTTAATCATTTTTAACAAAATGTATTTGCTTACGCATGCCCATTAATAATTATGTTAAGTGTGAGGCGAATTCGCTTAACGAGGGTTCCGTACCACTCTACGAAACGCACTACTTCGTAGGTACCTAGTACACACAATATGAATACACGAATGAAATTACTCGAAACTCGATGTTCTTTCCATTTTTCATTTCCATCTTTTCTGGGAGACTTAAAATTACAAGTACCTAGTTACCTAAATTTCCTACTAGATTTGGAACTGTTTGGAAAAGTTAATTACAATACAATACAATATAAGTACTCTTTATTGCACACCTCATAAAACATACAGGAAAATACAATTCAAGAAATTACAATTAGAGTGAGAATTACGTTTGGAAATATTAAATACATTCTAACGACCCTCTCTAACTTTATCATGTGTCAATATTTTGTCACCCTACTCGATCGGAAACAGTTCCATTAGCTTTGACATGAGACGCGGACAGGCATTCGAAATACAGAAAGTAGCCAAATTAGGTACGAACGAATCATGACTGTCTTTAACATGGGAGCCCTTTGACTCGTAGAAACTTATTTTGTCGAATGTTTAATTTCGCTGAATTTTTATTCCTCTGTAATCATAATTTTTTCATAATTCTTACAAATATCATCCAATTGATTAGGTTAGGTTTGTTTTTTTAACAATCTCAAATAGTTTACGGTTGCAAAACAGCTTTCCAAAAAAAGATGTTACGGCGAAATATTTGACGAAAAATAATTATAGGAGTCAATATACCCATTTAACAAAACAAACTTAAGGGACAAAACAACACATTTCGTTGTTTGATCTTTATAATAGTCTCACAGAATATGTAACATGTTAGATTGACACTGTTCTCTGGTCTGACACACGAAGGTTCCACAGGTTATGGGTGTTCTGTTCACCCACTCCAAAACCATTCCTTCATAAATGCTTACTCAATTATATGTATATTAGAATATACATTATGTATTAGAATATATTAGAATATATATTATGGTAGATAATGCCTCATGGCATTAGGTCTGCCTTTTGTACTATAGTTTTCTTTTGTGCAATAAACATTAAATAAATATATTGTGCCTACTTAACAGGATATTGACAATATTTCTAATGTTGAAATAGAGCATAATGTTAACTAAGTTCATGAATTTATTTTCACGGAATCAAAAACCATTATTTTTGTTTTATTATATCTTTTAGTTCAGAAAATATTCAGAAAAATGTGAAAGTGATGCCCCATAATTTTAAAGTGACGTCCATAATTACCAAAGATTTCATCTTGTAGAAAAGTTGACAGTCAACACACAAGGAGAAGAGCAGTACAATTTTCATAGTAAAACCGATTAGCAATAATCCTACTGGCTGTCACTTACTCGGTATTAATTTCAAAACTTGCTCATTCTAAAAATTAGCAAGTTTTGAAATTAATACCGAGTTTGGGCACTTTAGAACCGTATCAGTGAGCAATTGATGAATGTTCAAAGAAAAGTACAGTCGGCTATAAAAACTTGGTACATTTTTTTTTTGACAGAAACGTATTATGTTTTGCAGAGCGCGAGCGGCAACGACTCCAACTCCTCGATGTCCAACGGCTCATCGGCCACTTCTCCAGCCTCCGGCACTCCGCCCAGCATACAAAAGGTAACTTTCTTTTCTAGAAGGTTAAATAATGATCCTCTAGTCGAACCATCGCAAGCAAATGAACTGTCAAATCATACAAACTGACTTTGTATGGTTTGACAGTTCATTTGCTTGGAAGAGTTATACTACGATTTCTAATTCAAGACCAAAAAAACTACTACAAGGTTGCCACTACAATAAAATATTTTTACAATAGTAAATTTCTTTTTCTTTTTTAAACACGCTAAGATAATTTATTTATTGGTAACTTTAACTCTATGTTTTAACAAAATAACTAGAAATATTTATTGTTAGGTACATAATTACGAGAGGAGATAATAAAAACTTAAGCATCGGAGATTTTTGGTACAAAATCTGGTATTGTACTTGTAACATTGTGCATTTGGTGCAAGCCAAGAACAATCTCAGATTTCATTTAAATGTTGTCAATTTTGACAGTGACGTATCTGTCGTAGTTTTTTTGGCCTTGAATTAGAAATCCGAGTTTAGTGTGGTTTGACTCTATACTATTATAAAATTCTAGATTTGTATTGGATGTCAGTTTTCTATGGAGAGGGCTCATGATTTAGATGCAGTATCATCTTTTGTTTTGTATGGGCGCGTGGCCGCATGCCAGTCTGGCGCCATTTGTTGGGTATCATTGATTTCCTTTGTCCTTGCATCACGCTGAAATGGCTGGACAAATGACCAATCTCGGTACAGGGATAGCTAGCTGGAGATCCAAAGAGTTATAGGATATAGGTACTTACTTTACTATACTACGCTCCGGTGTAAAAAAAATAGGTACGCGTATGAAGTTGCGGGTACTTTTTAGGGAATGTACTCGTAGGTATGTTATCATTATCAATGATCGCCTTAAAAAAGGGTGAGAAGAAGTGAGTGCGTTAAACATTTAACATCCTTTAGGTATACCTATACTACTGTATATATAAACTTGTGCGTGATAGTTTTGATTCCTTCTTCGTTAACATGACAGAAATGTCATATACGATTGGTATAGGTGGAAATAGAACTTCATATTTAAAACTGGACTATCAAAGTTAAGTACCGATAGGGATTAATGCTCCATCCGAGTGAATTTTATGAATTTTCTCATAAGTTGTGCAACAGTAATATAAAATCGGTTTAAACCTACTTACAGACAATAAATACCAAAGTTCAATGTCTGTTAGACTTCTGAGAATCTATACGCAGATATCAACATATGACCTCAAAATGTAAAAATGTAAAAATCTTGCTTTCGTTTGTATTTTACCTTTCTAAGTGTAAACTAATATGTAAACAAGCCTCTGAGATTTTTTTATCCTTCCCTCAGACGATACCAGGGTCAAACGCAAACTTGTCGGTCATACTTATAAAAAGTACAGTTTAATAAAGTTCAAGCGATTTTAATATTTTCCACTGACCAACGTTCGGCAATGCATGTCCGAAATTCAACCATAGTTTAAAGCCGTCCCGCTCACTCAACTATACTTCTACAGGAGATCGAGAGAGACGGCACGGTACGACGGTCGAATATCGAACATTGGAGTAGCCCCTCTGGTCGCTAATTACCTTTCGGTAGGTACAAGGCTAGCTTGTTCGTGGCTACGTTTGATCTTCTTCACGCCGACTATCGCGAGATAATTAGTGGCTCTTCGCAGTAAAGTAATATTTACTAAAGTGTACATAAAATCATGTTAAATGCCGTTGAGGACGTTGCGCCCGTATGCCAGTTCAGCTGTTCCTTCTCTTTGATTATGATGTTCTTACGCGTAATTTTTGCGCGAAACAAAACTCGTATTTCAGTATCAAATGACTAACTAGATACGAGGTCTTGAAAAGCATCAGTGACAGAAATTTTAGTGAAACCAAAAGTTGTCACCAAGCGATTTTCTGTTTTACGCAAAATTGTAAACGAAACTGATTTCATAGAATATGGGTTGTTTGCCTTTAGGGACCATCCATAAATTACGTCACACGAATTTCATGATTTTTTTAACCCTCCCCCGTCCTTGTCACAACTGGTCACATTTGTGAGACTCCCCCCCTCCCAAGTGTGACGTTACATATTTTGCAAATTTACATCTAGTAATTATTGAATGAAAACACCGGTCCCGAAATCAGTTTTATTGCATTTTAATTATTTTTTAATAAAACGAACAAGTAATCAAACAATTCACATTAATTAAATTAATTGTATTAAATTAAAGAAATTAACAAAACAAAAAACGATGACTATGTTAATTAAAGAAATTAACAAACCAAAAAATATTAACATAATTATATTAATTAAAGGTACAAACTTAATAATCTTGAGTCTATGGACTTTTAACCCACTCCTTTAAATTATTTATAACTGGCATAGCTGAAATGTGACGTCACGAAATTTAGGACCCCTTCCACCCCCTTGTCACACTTCGTCGACCCCCTCCCTCCCCCTTAACGTGTGACGTAATTTATGGATGGTCCCTAGAGCCCCACTTGAATTTCACGAATAAAGTCCTCAGGGAAAATTTAAAATGAAATGAAATGGGAGAAGGGATGAAATCAAATCGAGCGGGTATAATCTTAGCTGTTTATGGCCTGATTGAATGTGTGAGTGATTGACTGAGTGAATGTTTCTGGTCTAAATAATAGTCCTTTATCTCGCTTCGGAATTCAAAGAATTATAAGTGGCAATTGAATACCAGTTAGCACTAGACAAACAAAAACAATGAGCGGACGTTTAAAATATGAGAAAAGGATACAATTCTATTGCCTTCGGACAATAGTCAGCTGTAACTACCATTGCAATCGTATTAAAGCAATTGACATATAATTTTTCAATCAGAATCATAACCTTGAATATCCTATAAGAAGGTAAAACATGAATCATGCATAGCGAAGCAAAAACTCACACGCATTCAATGGTTAATGGTAATGATAATAATTGATAGAGAATCTCACATAAAAACCGCTAATACATGTTGAATAAACATTATGGTACAGGCCGACCGTATCTTCTGTAGATCAATGTATGTATAATAGGCATTATTTCAATGCATTATGAACTTTGACAGATGTAAGATAAGTGGTAGGCTTGCAAAGTGATTTTGCGACACTAGAATGATTGATTTGCATACACAATATGTCCGGGTTGCGATGTCCTTCCATTGTTAAACGGATAATAATCAGACATTTTCTTTTTAGCCGTTTTAATGCGCAACTTAATCCGCTGCTATCACGATTCAGGCTATTATTTGAGCTATAATCGGGATGTTTTATTGTAACCGTTTAGGTAGTGTAACGTCGAAATTAATTTGTTGATGTAAATAAGTTTATGTCGGACTTGTCATAGGTGTTTACTTTTAATAATAGTCCTATGATACATATCAACAATTAAGTCATTATACGATTTGCTTCTTACGTCACCGTTATTAAATTTTATTCTATAGCTACAATATAACGATAAGTATTATAAATTTTTGAAACATGGTACCAAAACAGGGCAGAACTATTTCATTTAAGTAATAAATACTTAGCTCGGGAGAAATTTCCATTCACAGCTTACCAATTAAATAATTAATCCTACAGGAATTATGACTACATCTACAACAATTTAAATCTGAACAAATCTAGCAGACAAAAAAGATTTACCGTGTTCTGTAGTCACAGAATCATATATTATTTAGCTGTCATTTAAAAGATAGATCATCAGTTAGTAGCAACTTGAAGAAACATATTGATAAAGCTCGTAGAAGGAACAGTCACGATGTCTTTGTGAAAACCTCTTCATAACTTTTACTCAGATGCCAATTACAAAATACAAATACAATTCCTTCCATTATTGGGAACACCAAGTTACATGTCAACAATTTTTGATGGTACATTACCTCCGATGCTGCCTGGCAGGCTCTGTTAGTTTCTAGGGTAGTGTTAATTTTTTAGTCTGGTTGAGAAAGTGTTAATAAAACGGTAGACGCTTATTGCTCTATGTTGAAATAATTGAAACCGTTTTCCTTTCCAGACGTGCTCGGAACTGATCAAAGCTGGACTGAAGCTGTCGATCGAGTCGAAACGCAAAATGTCCGGCAGCGACACGGACATCGGCGTGAAGCGGATGAAGAGGGAAGACAGCGACGATGACTATGACAGCAGCCACACCCACACCACCAAGAGCGAAGGGGTCAGTATACAGAACTAGGCTTACGTAGCATTAGTATTAAAAAACCGGCCAAGAGCATGTCGGGCCACGCTCAGTGTAGGGTTCCGTAGTTGCTCATCCTTTTCAATAAACTGCTTTTTTAAGCCCGAGGTAAACCTCGGGCTTAACGTAACCGTTAAGAAAGATTTTAAGCTCTATAAAAAGGTCGTAAACGCCCTAGAAACTGTAATCACTTATTACCTTCCGGAAGTCAACTTACGACCTTTTAAAGAAAAAATATGAAATTTGGCGATAACTCAAAAACGGCTCGACCGATTTTGTTCAATATAGTTTTCATTGAAAGTACTTATAAGGCTTCATTAACATGAATTTTTTCGATTTTTTTTGACCCGTGGTTGAAAAGTTAGAGGGGGGACACATTTTTTTTTGTTTTTGGAGCGAATATTTACAAAACTGCTGACTTTATCAAAAAATAATGTTAGAAGACCCCTATTATTTTTACAAGACCTATTCAACGACACCCAACACACCAGTGTTGAAAAGAAAAAAAAATCATTCCCACTTTAGGTGTTCGAGAGGTACCTACCCGAAAAAAAAAAAATTTTTTTAATTTTTATTTTACCGTTCTGTCGGCGTTATACATACACATACTCATACCAAATTTCAGCTTTCTAGTACTAATGATCACGGAGCTAAGCCGCGTACGGACGGACGGACGGACGGACGGACGGACAGACGGACATGGCGAAACTATAAGGGTACCTAGTTGACTACGGAACCCTAAAAAAGGAACCGATATAGGTTGATCTGAAGACATTCCCCTCCTCCGGCGGACTAGGATGACGATAACTAACTGATATTGTGGGTATTGGTAAAATAACTGATATAGTGGGTATTGGTAAACTAACTGATATTGTGGGTATTGGTAAACTAACTGATATAGTGGGTATTGGTAAACTAGCTGATATTGTGGGGTTTGGTAAACTAACTGATATTGTGGGTATCGGTGAAAGCGGACCGATCGATGATAGCAAAATGATCTGTATTAAGAGAGCAAGGCTTCTATATAAGGACCATGATATAACTCCTCCGTGGTAACTAATATTGAATGCTTTCATAATTAAAGGGATGTCGATAACAGTTATAGTAGGACAAAGCTTAGGCTTCTCAGGCTTCATATACCCAAACTTTTATTCCAAGAATAACGCTAACTCGCGGATAGAAATGTCAAAACTCCATACTAGTTTGATTGTCAAGTTCCTTTCAGATGTTTGAGTAGGTACCTAAATATATTTATTTGTTATAACGTTCATATGGTGAGTCGACCTTGTCAGCTCCTTTACATTTGTATTAATTTATTAATATACACTGGAGCCACTTTCATGTCACCTGACCTACAGGTTAGATAAAGATAATGACAGAGATGAATGAGTTGTTTTATTCACCTTTCGATAGATACCGGTATTGAATAACAGATTGTAGGCGGAACATTGGGAAGCGGCCTTCGCTGATTACGATTAGGTAGTGACAGATAGATTTGGATTAATTAAGTAGAAACCGCAAAATGTCTATGTTTAAGGAGCTATTCAATATTTGTGCAACATAATTATATTATTATTAGTCACGGCACTTAGGTATAAATCTACTGTAAATATAGGTGCAACACTGCGATGTCTATTTAAAAGATAATCTGTAACCTACTGCACGCTTGACCTCCATGCAAAAGAGTAAAATGTTTATGATCATTAGTCTACTAGGAACACAGCAATGAGCCACGGCTAGTTTCTTAACTAGCTTTTATGGTTACACCGGCTGCATTATAATATTTATAATATTTATTATGCAACGGCTCGATTGAAGTTTTAATAGCGCACAAAGAAGGCCTGCTTGCAATGCAGAACCGTGTGACTTCATTTCCTTCATAGAACGTGGTTGTAAAAATACGATGACTTTGGAATAAATTATTTATTATTGGATTAACTTTTTGCAACTCATTAGTATTCCAATCTTTGAAAGGATCTTTCCTTGCGAATCCATAAGTGATATTGATGCGTGTTCATTATTTACGACTGCTTTAATCAATCTATCTTATCTTTTTCTAGCTGGATTGACTCTATGATTAGTTGTATATGTAGTTTACTATTTCCTTGAGTCTGAATCTGTTATACCTATATGGGTTATTTTACTTACTTCCTAAAATTATACTTACCCGTTTTTGAATGAGCCCCATGGCAATGGCATGAGTCTTTTAGAATGACGAAATCAATTAGACGAAGTTTTAAGATTTTGGTGACTGCATGTCAACTATATTACTAGACCGGGTTATTTTTTGTCTCGTATCTACTATATTATTATGTACCTATATGATATTATCATCATAACTAAATACCTACTGCATAAATTTTAATGATTAATTACAGTCGAGTTCTTTAATTTATGAGCAAAAATGTGATCTAAAACATCTGAACACGCCTCTATGTCGTTAACATAAGAGGCATCAATTCTTCAGAACCCGTAAATATAATAAGTTATGACTGTTATAATATAAGTAAGTTAATAGATTCGTTGTAAATGTAAATAGTGTTGTTTCTGGAATTAGCTTTTCATAGGTTGCTTGCAGCGCCGCGCAGTGTTACCCGCTCATTCCCCGGGAACACTACATTTTTTCGGGATAAAAAGTAGCCATGTGTTCGTCCCTGGTCCTGGGTGTCAGCTACCTTCATACCAATATTTATCAAAATCGGTCCAGCCGTTTGAGCGTGAAGAAATAACAAACATACACATAAACAAACTCACAAACTTTATTACCTATTAACGACAAAATGACTTACAGTTGAGTTTCTTTCGGCTTTCTTCTCAACAGCGGTCTCCTCCATTGGAGTATTTAAGAATTTTTTTTAGACGGAGCCTGGGTGGGGGCCTGACCATGGCCTATGAGATGAAACCATGCATTTTTATCGGTAACCCAACATCCTGAAGTGGGCCCTAGACCATGTTAAGGTAGGCACGGCCCATCCGGCCACCCCCCTGAATACGCCTATGGTCTCCTCTTGGGAAATGCCGGTAGATTCGTAATCTGACTTGTAATAGTGGCCTTGTGGCCAACTTACTGAATAAATTATTTCATTTAATTTCGCCTTTACATTATTAATCTGATTTTTGGTTCTTCTTTAACGGTATTTTTCTCTCCTCAGCTCACCCCGGAAGACGAGGAGCGCAGACGTCGCAGAAGGGAACGGAACAAAATCGCCGCCACAAAGTGCAGGCTCAAGAAGCGCGAGCGCACAGTCAACCTGGTCTCCGAGAGCGAGGTCCTCGAACACCAGAACATCGACCTGAAGGCTCAGCTAAAGGTAGCTATTCTCACATACCATGCCTATGATGGGACTTTTATCACGCGATAAATAAGTGACGAAGCACTCGCAATTTGTCAAAACGTGACGATGCCTTGTCATTTATAAACGCAATCATCATAGGGCAGTAGAATACCACAGGAAGTTATTTATTTTGATCTTGATAGAATCCGACTGTGACTGTGAACTATAGGTATTCTAAGCAACCAATATGAACACGCGTCGAATTTGCCCGAACAAAGGCATGCGTAGGTACCTATTTAGCAAGGCTCGTCGCGCTTAGTGGTCTTGTCTTGTTGTTTTTTGGCACTTTCGCAATTAAACTATAATCAAGATTTTTGATTACACCAATCCCCATTCTTAAACAAATTACAAAATAGAAAATTAACCAAGCTTACCTAGTACCAAAAAAGGTAAAGCTGCATTATCTCCAATGGCCATTTTACACATGGTTTTGGTCATTAAGATAAGACTGACGAGATTAGGAGAGTTAAGTTGGGAGATTATGCCGATATTTTGTTAGCCTTGTTTTGAAAGCCAGTGCCGTGCGCGCTGCTTAGGGTTTTACGACGTGTGTATGTGATGGGCGATATACTGATTAGCATTGAAGAGTGAATACTTTTTAAGGAGCGCGACAATTCGCCCTCATGAAAATACCAGCGAAATCCAATGAAGCATCTGAATCTATGTGTCGCCAAATGGCAGCAAATGCTGATCTGTCCATATTGGCTCCGATCAGATACTATTTCTCAATAAGATATATATGTATAAGATCTATCTCCGATCAGATATATCTGTAGACCTCTACGTAGTTGGTTACAACATTCGGCAGGCGATATTAATTGAAGACGCAAATTTCGTTTTAAATCGAAATTATACCCGATTTTATTGTTTTTTCAGGATCTGGAAGTACAGAAGCGACAACTCATGGAGATGCTCGCCGTGCACGCGGCGTCGTGCGTCAAGAACGGCACCTCGCGATCCTCGCCCAACCCGAGCTACAACCTCGTCCGCTACGAGCAGAACACATTCCCCGCTTTCGAGCAGTCCCCCTACATCCGTCCAGAGTCCGCCAACATTCTGGCTTCCTCCTCCAGCTTTAGCTGCAACGGCGAGATCGAACCTATCGCCTCCATCGAACCTATCTACATGTCTCACGTCATCGAGGGCGATTACACCAGGCCAGACAGCGTCCTCAGCCTACAAGCTAACTCCGAAGTCAGTTACGTCACGACAGACGGCTTCATTCCCAAATCCACGAACCTCCTCGTACCCATTGAGTCGGAACAAGAGTACTTCGACCCTGAGAACTACAATTTGAATGCGCAGCAGTGCCATACGTATCCCGCGACCGTTCCCGACTCGCAGACCAAACTCAACAACGGAATTAATGACGGTTGCCTGGTCTAGTGTCTCACGAGTATGTTTAAGCATTGAGGAATTCGGAATAGAGCGTCATCACCGTTGCGGCTTCTATTGCATCTTGATTTGTGTGTGATGCATTTCAAGATGGAGTAAAAACTGCGCCTTTGTCGTATTATATAGAAATTTAAGCAGAAGTAGGGATGGGGAGTATATTTCGAAACGAAGTCGTATGTCTACTGTGTAGAACAACAACGTAGATTAGTATGGTGCCTGTATCGCGTAAAGTGAAACTGTCTAGAGGGTTAGCGAAAGCTATCTTCGCATAGAGTATCGAATAAGGCCAAAACATTTTCATTTCAAATATTTCGACATTCACCCTTTATTTATGTTATGTTTATTTTATTTCGCGTTGTGAAATAATAAAATTATCGCTTAACAATTCAATGGAAACTGTGAAACAGTTATAGGTAGGTACCCCCTATTTTATTTTTATCTAGATGTTTAACTCTTAACATATGAATAGGTACCATTTTCGGTTATTTTTATAAGTTAAATAATTTTGCTTTGCTCTGTTGAATACGTTTACGGGATGAGATCTGATTTTGGTGCAATAGATTGAAAGTGAGATTAAATAATGAAATATCTCTTGAGATCTTTTCCGTACTTGGCCTGTCAACAATATAAATTGAATGCCTTCCAAATAAACAAAGAAAATGCCTAAAAGTATACATCACATTAAATATTTTATCTTTCAATAAGTAAGGATTAGATTTACAAATACCTCCCGTTGAAATTCCGAAAGTATATTGTATGTTGCTAAAATATATTCAGATTATTAATGAATAGATTAAGAAAGATGAATACTTACATGATTTATATAAGTAGTTAAGTGTTGTAGCTATACAAAATAATATTAGAGTTTAACGTGCTTTAATACAAAATACAAGTGATAGATTATAATTATAACGTCGTAAAAAGAGAAGGAACTACAAGGGCTTATATAGGCATCGAAAAAGTATTTTTTTGTTACGTCTCTCTTAAAAGATCAGTTATATGGTTCTAATATTTAAAAAAGTTTAAACGGTGGATTAATATTTTTGGGTCGGGATCTTATTCACGACATCTGATAGAAATGGTTCCAAAAACTTATAAACAAACTCATTGTATACACTATTTATGGAGAGTTATTTTTCAATTTTTCTTCGATCTATCACTCGCGGCTTCCCATTGGCTGCCGCTCCAAAACGCGCACCACTGGGAGCGCGGGCGCTGAGTTTTCTGTTGTGGCAACACGCCATCTAATTAGTGAAAATTATAGTCAGCAAATTTTCAGGCATTTTCCATACAATAATACTTAAAAGTTTAGGCTCAAGGCTTTAGGTGTAAAATACGGCCACAATATTGAAGATGAAGTAAAGAGACCTGTGAAGAACAATTATTAAATGTTTCTGAAAGTTAAAGGCTAGGTATTGTCGTTGAGTGCCTAAAACCATGTGCGCGATTTCGAATACCACAAAATAAGCCTTTATTTTGCTACAAAAACATAACTACAAGTTCCACTATGTTAAGGTGTCTTTGTTTTAACACAATTAGAATGAAGTAGGTATAGCAGTTTTCTTACAAAATACGAATGTTATATTTTTGTACGATTTTAGCATGTAAGCGGTGTGTAAATTGTTTGAGCTGCAAATCCTCGATTTTTTATTTTGAAACGTTAATTATTGTCTAACCAAGAAACTATTTCGATGCTACTGAAACTACTGCAATGATATAACGCTGATATTGTCAGTAAAGACGCATAATACCTATTCGTTGTGTAGCAACTGGAGTTGTACTGTTACATCAACAATATTATACTAAATTACTATAATATTGAAGCTCAAAATCAAACAAAAAAAAAACTATACCAAAACTGTATCACATATTAGTTCGGGTTCGAAGCAAAGGACTGTTTTCGATTTGTGATCTACGCGAAGAGATTCAAAATCAAAGCAATATCGAACTGAATGTAAAGAATCCTAAGTTGTATTCAGAGTAGCATTACCGTCGAGTTCTTAAAATGAGCAAGAATGTGATCAAAATATACCTATATCGCTCCTGTGCCTTTAACAATAGCGGCGAGTTCACATATTATTGAACTTGGCTGTACTATGGGCTGCATAAATCCATTAAACACGCAGAGTAACATAACTAAAATTTTGAAGTAACTTTACGGTTTATAGGAAGCGCCATTTTTTTTACTCTCTGGCACTCGCAGCCTCTCATTGGCTGTCTCATTGTACCATGTGGTTAGTATCATCTTCTCGGTAACGTGGTTACCTATTACTATGTAAAACGTTCTCAATTGCGAATAATTCTCATACTTACATAATGTAGTATTCCTACAAAAGGCCACAACTATGTACCCATTTGAATGAAAACATTTTGTATTATAGTCGTCCGAAAGTAAAAAGTATACTTAAATGCTAAATTTTCGGCAAAATTTTATAACAATAGTCAGTTAATAGATTCGATATATTAAAAAAAAGAGCGATTGTTGGTCAGATAATAACATATCGCGGACCAACTAACAGCAGTGCCTTTCGCGTACCAGTGCTACTAGTCCTTTGGCCTCAGAGCCAAGTCGCGCAAGCATTTATTTTTATATCGTTGGTTACATTGTGATAAAGTAAAATTAAGCGTAGACGCAAAATTACCTATTTATTGAGAGCACAATTTCCTAAGGACTGTTGATTTTTCTTGTTTAACAAGAACTTGGTGTAGAAGTGGAATGAGCTTCAATTATTTCTAAAGCCGTCATAGTCGAAAATATATTATTGTATTGTACAGAATGTAACATTTACAGTCTGACCAAAAAGAGTAGAAATTAGAAAGTGGCAATACTGTAGTGCCGTCCCCGTTTTCTTAGATTGATTAGAAAGGGATACCACTACAGTATTGCCACTTTTTAATTTCTACTCTTTTTGGTCAGACTGTAAATACCCAAATATATCATAAACCTAGCTCTACACTACTCGCGAAGTTGGTCGCAGTACCTATGAGCGAACTGCCCCACCAAACTGTCACTTCTAAACTTGGGTTTACTCCGCGAGTAGTGTAGACTAGGGTAAGAATGTTAAAACGAAAGAAATGAATGAATTAATGCTATATAAGCGAACGGAAACATCCGATTTCAAACGTCAATGACAATGCAGGTATTTATCTTTGTGTTATGTTCGTAATCTAATCCAAATCTAAGAGGAACATGTATTTTCCTTGAATTGGTAACATATATATATATATATATTTATTGTAGACCTACTAAAAGTGTGGTCTCATTTGATGTCTCCAAGGTAGCTATTTACACTTTCCTAAATTAGTCACTGACAAGAGGGATGCAGTGTGATTGCCGCAGAGATGCCTTTTTAACAGAATAAAATTAAAATTGTCTACTTTTCTTGAACATCCCGCACAAATAGTACTGTACTTACATACGAAGAAGTATAGTTTAAATCGAATTATTTTGATTTTATGTACAGTATATGCACACATATTTCATCTGTGGACTGTTTTAAGGGGCCATGTTTTGCTGCAATTTGTGGCCGGCCATTATTTGCATCTTGCTCTAGCGTAGGGTGTCAGAATGGGACGGCCATAGTTGCCGGCCACAAATTGCAGTAAAATATGGGCCGTTTAGAAGCCCCATTAGATTGACTGAAGCTCATTCTTTTTTTCCAGAAGTATGGAGGTACCTTCACAGTAATCTTATAAATAAGATTAACTTTAGAGGGTACAGTAGCGTAGTCGCAAGCTTTCTATGTCTAGAATAAGCAACGGCAGGTTAAGTTTTCAATCTTATCGACTAGCGGGTAAAGTTTAAAATATTAACCACTGTTGCCCAGTACTGTGTATGTTTTATCTACTAATTTATCTGTTTGTTTTTTTTTTTATTTAAGGTTTGTACCGACCAACAAGGAAGCAATAATTCCTTTATAAAAGTCAATTTATATTTGTTTATCTCGCAATAAGTCTCAGGGTGCGTTTAGGTACGTGACGCGAAGCTGGCAGTAAAGGATTTGACCAATATCACAGTTTCAAATGACGGAAAGTGTGATTGATTTGAGAGAAAATTGTCATTCCTTTGTCCTTATCCCATGTATTTGGTGCAGCATGTTTTCTTCCTCCATTCTTCCCTATAAAATACCACTGCTAATTTTCCCTTACAAATAGGGGGTTTCACTTTCGTCTGTTGTCCTACGTTTTTAACGAATCTTTACTAAATTTTAGGAACAGAATGGAAAGGAAATGTTCTGTGTCGGACCAGTTTATTCTTATAAAAACCGGTCAAGTGCGAGTCGGACTCGCGCACCAAGGGTTCCGTACAAACACTTTCCATCCTTAAGTGGTTAAGTTTGTACCTGGTATGTATAGCGCTCCATACGAATGAGGTACAAAGTTAACGCAACCAATCCCTTTGTTGTATGGGAGCCCCCCTTAAATATTTATTTTATTTTATTTTTAGTATTTGTTGTTATAGCGGCAATAGAAATACATCATCCGTGAAAATTTGAACTGTCTAGCTATCACCGTTCTTGAGATACAGCCTGGTGACAGACGGACGGACGGACGGACAGCGAAATCTCAGTAATAGGGTCCCGTTTTTACCCTTTGGGTACGGAACCCTAAAAATGATGGCCAAAATGCCGCCGCAAATAATTTGCGCAAAAATCGAAACAGTCTACACAGAACGTGTCTTTCCCATTCAGTTTTTCTAAAACTTCGTATCGATTGTGCGTGTTAAGTTTTGGAGGAGGATACCTACAGACGAGAACGATACCTCGATTTGTTACGGTTAGGTACGTTAGGTTTGGACTTCATTTGTATCCGACGCCATAGTTACCAGGTGCAAACTTAATGTAAACTGATAGTATGGGAAAAGAAGCAGTGAGTTGTCCTCTTAACAGGTTCGCTCCGCCCAGCAGCAACTAGCACAACTGTGAGACGCGACTCTTTCTCGTGCGAGATATACTATACCTACCTATCTCTTTCTGTACAGTACTGTAAGGGCCGAAACACATAACCGCGTTGCGGCGTCGCGCCGCTAAAATTGGCAGTAGCGTCAGCCCGATTTTCTAAAAAAAGGGCGATTATGTGTTTCGGCCCTAAGATAGTGACGGGTGATACTTTGTCGCGCGATAAGAATCGCGCAATATAGTTGTTCTAGACGGGCTGGGCCCTTTTCGCGACTTGGGCGCACGACTCAGCATCTACCTTCTTGCTCGCACGGTATTGTAAGGAACAAGATAGGAAATGTTTGTCGACAAAGAGTTGTGTTAGAGGTCTGCACCAATCTCTGTTACAATGGAAATGCACCCTTATTCTAGTTTGGTTGAACTTAGTCCTTCTCTTATTACTTTATGCATGAAGCATGATTGAACAGATAAGTTGGTAGTTTTACTCTCTTTAATATTTAAGTATGAAAGTAATTCTACTTTTTCATAAAATCTGGTTGTTATATAACTACTAGTATTACACTTTATTTAAGAATTCTTGTTGTTACATAGTAAGATGTATCTATTTATTCCTTATTATAGTTCTTATGTTTCGAAGGCGACTAGCGTCTTAAAAGTATTACGAAATGAAAGAATTATAAGTACCATATTGTAATGTACAACTATTTAATAATTATATATTTTTTGTCTATTAATAAATCATTACTAATGCTTCTCAGTAAGTCAGACGGAATATTACGGTTTTGTATGGATATATTTTCTTTATTATAATACCACATTATTGTACAATTTTTGTACTATATGTCACAAAGTGATTCTCATTATAAATTCTTTAAGACACAATACTGTTGAGATATTTTAATGCAGTAGTAAAATGTATGTAGTTAGGTTTTGTAAGTGTTGTAAACATCACTTGTACCTGCTTCTTTAAACAATATTTTGACAGACAAAGCAAAATTATTGTGCTTACAAATATAAAAAAATAAATCATATTATATTGCATCATTACATGTTTTATTACGTTTACCCTGAAGTTAGTCCCCAGTAGTTCTACTGGGCCTTATCGAATGGTATTTTGATAGTCACTAGTTACTACCATACCGTATATGGCTGAATAAACTTTTATGACTGACACTTTTACAACTGTAATGTTGCCGATACGTCAGGGAGGCTCAAATAATGAATATACGCGATATACCTAATCCGTTTAAATTGTTTTATTTTAATAAACCATAAAATTGAACATAGATAAGCCATTATTCAAGGTGATACCTTCAACGTAGTTAAAAATTTGTGGACAGATTTGTGTCGGTCAAAAAGTTGATTCGGCCTCATATCAGTAGCCGTACGACTAAAGCGTTTATCGCGTATCGCGTGATGGATAAATGGTAAAGCCGCATACACGTGTCGGAAAAAGCCGGAAATGTTATCATTTATATAATGGGTGTGTGTGTATGTCACAATCACAAAGTCAGATAACAATTTAAAGATATGGAGTGTAGAAAAATGTCCGTTAAATAGCGTTGATTGGGTGGCATTACGTAGTTACGTTAATATTTTTTTAATAAAAGTCATATAAGCACTCTTTTCATGAAAAATATTTTTTTTTAACTCGACACACTTCACCAGCGGATTTTTTTCACATCGTCTCGCTACTATTATAAGTAGTACATAGGCTACTTGCCAATTATTGCGGACGGGTTTGGAATTTACTGATTACAGCAGGACACTGTCAAATATTCTCCCAATTAATAACGGCTCCACACTACTCGCGAAGTTGACTAGTGCAGGCACTTCACTGCTGAAACCTATAATTCGGCCAACTACGCGAGTAATGTGGAGCCGCGATAAGATTTCGCTCCTCCTATTTCTAGACTCAATATAAAATGAGTGTATCATGTTTATGTCGCAGCCACAAACACCTGCAATAAAATACATTTACGAATTCACCGCCATAGGTATGTAATTTACTATTACGTCGCTCTAGGCCGTAAGTGGGACTTTCTGCCCGAGGCAAGACGTAAAACTTTAGGCAAACCACGGGCGGTACTTCGTAAAGTCCTTGATAGCAGGTGTTTATCACCCTCACCTTCGGTTCGGGCCACAATTCACGAATTTACCGCCCCTGGTATGCAATGTACTTACTAAAAACAAAACTTTGAACAAGGACACACAAAGATAGTAAAAAGTAAAACAAGTTTTACAAGACTGATATACTTTAATATCACAATTAAGGCTTAGAACAAGATTCCATTCTTACTGCTATATTTACAAGCGCTACTACGATCATACATCTCGACAGACATGACAAATTAAACAATTCATACGCTACTTCGATAGTGAGAAACTTTTTTACTTTTACATATCGCCTGGTGACAATCAAAACTCACTAAAATTTCTGTCACTATTCTTCAACACCTCGTATCTAGTTTGTAGATTGGTACTGAGATACGAGCTTTGTTTAAAGTAGGTATTTGTTACTTAGTGAATTTTGGATGTCAATGTCAACAAACGATATACGCCAATATGATATACTCTTGCGGCTAAAATCAACCTACGTTTCATTCCAGGGTTCAATCGAGTTCAGAGATTACCAAAGTAACACCGTAGGTTAGATTGTGCCTTACGGCTCGCCCACGACTACGCGCGACCAGCGACAGCGGGGAGCGGTAGGCGGATCATTGTCAGTTCAAAAAAGAAAATACGTCCCTGTATGAATCTAGGTTATGTTGCTATTACATTGGATTACAGAAGAGGGAACGTTCTTTATTCTCACAGGCATTTTATCAGAAAATTAGGCCCTGGAATCCTTAAGTTCGCAAATGTCCACCGGAAAGACTTGAACCTAAATGTGACAATGACCCAGAAAGAAAAACACAGCTATATATATGAAGCACGCCAAGAGCCGCCGTGCGCGGTTGCTGCCGTATTTTTTCCCACGCCGCAACACTCGCCGCCGACCGAAGTCGGGACATTGCTGCCTGCCACGACATTGACAACCGGTGGCCATAGGACTGGGACTGTGAGCATAGCATTTGAGGACGTGGTTGGCACAGTTTATGGCCACCGAATCCCGGCCGGGGCAAATATTATTATTTATATCGTCGTCTAGTACCCATAGTACAAGCTTTACTTAGATTGGGACTATACTCCATTTTAGGTCGATTTGTGTATGATTGTCCCTTAATATGTATTTGTTTATTTATTTATAGGACCGCCGCTCACCGCTACCGCTAGTCTATGTCGTGTAGACCCGACAAATAGTACTAAGTAATTTTTCGTGTCGAATACTTGAGTAACCCAATACAGAGTAATCAAGTAGCGAATTACATGTAAGTGGCGATAGGTATCCCTCGCAAACGAGTCTTAAAGGTTGCCGATTTCAATAAATTGGTCCACTTTTTGACGAACTCACAGACATCATACAAAAGTAATACTCCCAAAAGATGCAGTTGTTAATAACACGCCATACCATCGTTATTTTAGTGGATTCACGCGTATAATAAAGGTGTTGTGTAAAATAACTCATTGAAGCCGGGACTTGAATAGAACGGACAAGACTGTCGAAAGTGGAAAGGAAATGAGAATGCATATAGACACGCTCAAGCGAGATAGGTATATATCGTTTGCTATTACCGATAACATAAATCTGAACCCTGTTGATATAAATGGTGTACTTTGGTGTATTCTGGATCGGCACAACACTGTCTTGTAGGTAAATATTGTTCTATAGCTAGTTGAGGCAAAAAATCTAACCCATTCAAACATTTTAAGTATTTTAAGATTGATATCCATAAATATAGGATCCAAATTGAAATTGAGAATAGTGTAATATAGCAAATATAAAAATATGTATACCGTTTGATTCCAATTATATTTAAAACTTCTAAATAGTACTAAATCTAGAAAAAATATTAATATTGCGTTTTTTTTTAAACACGGTTGACCACGTTGTTTTAAACAACAATTTGGATAAAAAATAGACGTTTTATTTGCTACACTTAGCAAATAAAACGTCTATTTACGCAACGGCAGGTTAGTATTTTGTTCTAAATCTTTTGTACACTGCGGCATCTTTCATAAAAACTAGTGTCCGACCGAAGTTTCGGTTTCGGTTTCGGTCAGTTTCGGCCCAAAAATCATGTTTCGGCCAAAGGTTCGGTTTCGTCCAAAAAATCATGTTTCGGTCGGTCGCTAATAAAACACAGACATGACATGATATATTGTTTGCTGCTACTCTACATACTTAAATTTACTCAAATCGGCAAGCCAGTCAGATTCATTTACTGCGGACATCACGCCACTGATAAACAACAACATACCTATCCATACATAATGTATAATTTTGCTAAACGATAAACATTGTGCAATACATTATTGCATTGACTCATTAGGTAAGAGCTAGGATAAGATACCTGTTAGTTTTTGAGACACCAATAAACATTTGCCTACTCATGACTTCTTGATCCAGATGTCTACCTGTAAATATTTATTTTCCATATTACATCAGTTCATCATTTTGGATTGTTTGTGGCACAGAAAAGTTATTTGTTGTGCGCTCAGCTTTGTACTCACGGATTATTCCGTGTAAAATTGTTTATCATTCTAACAAAAAAATAATGGAAATAAGGAAAACAAGTCTCTATACACTGAAACGCAGCCTAAATAATTATTCTGTCCGTTAATATACATCGACCAAGAATTCTAAAGTCTGTCGCGAATGGTCAATAATACACATAATAAATACCTATTGTATGGTACGATATTGTTCCATTTAGGCGAATGTTTGCTGTGACAGAGCACACACTGCCGCATTAATATCCATAGATTTCCTGGCCGATGTACAGTATTTTTTTTGTGTAAGTTATGAATATTTTAATTTAAAACGCAGCTGTGCAAAGCCGAGAACCCAGAGATGACGAAGTTTTGATCTATATTGGAGTCATTTTCAAAATACATCTACTTAGTTGAGGGCTATAATTAAAACAAAACTTATTGGGGTACATTTTGGGTCTCTTCAAGGTAAGATTGAATAAGCTATTACTGAACCAGCGAGCTACCTCGACCCCGTAGTCACTTACCATCTGGTGATATTGAGATCAATCGCCGATCACTTTGAAAATAAAAAAGAAATTATTCCTTTGTGTAACGAAAGTTACCCATATATTTTGTATAACAAATTTTCGTCACACAAAGGAAGCGATCGTAACTTTGTTTTTATTAAGCCATTTACTAATATGTACGTGTTTTTAGTGTGAAAACGACTCATTATAGACCAAAAAGTCCTTATGTATGAGGAAGTGTGTACTTAGTGATGTTCGTCATCCCTACCTTAAACCATTCGATGAGGAAAAATGATTCGCAAATATGCCAAGATAGAGATGACTAAACAAAAATTTAGTATAAATAAGCTACGATTTTATATTATTATTAAAGCCGAGATAGCAAGTAATAATAAACTATAGAAAAAGCCATTATACAAGCAACTAAAGCAAATTAGGAGTGTCTTTTAAAAGGACTTATTTCTCTATAGAAGTCATACAAAACTAAGCCCTTTTTTAATGTCACTCCTCAAATGAACTAAGCATGTTTGACATGTATGAAGTTGAGATAAATTGAATAAATATGTGGTAGTACTAAAGCAAATATTCACAATTTAAATGTTAATACCTCCTGTTTTGCGCGGGTAAATAACGCACCGAAAACTATACAAATATAGAATGATTAGATCAAATACACATATAGATGATGCAAAATGGTTTCTGAACAGGAAGATAAGATAATAGGCAATATATTACTTTTTTATTAAAGCAGTAATGCCTGCTAACTTAAAACCTAATATTTTTATAGAATCTTTTTTTATCGATTCTGTTTTTTAAGTGGAAATACCACATTTTTTCTTAGTTTACCTTTGTGTCATTATTTATAAAAATTAAAACCAAACGTTTATAGGTATTAAAGCGAAAAAAATACATGCTTTGAGCGGGATTTGCACCTACGTCTCCCTTTCGAGCCAGACAGGTGAACGGCCAATTGTTCTATCGGATCCACTAGCTAAAAGCATAGAATTAAATAATATTCGAAAAAAAATGTTAGGTAGATATTAATATATATTAGCTAAAACAAAAAACTTCCCATTTTAACTAAAATTAACCTACAATTTATGCTGAAGAAAAAAACGCATTTTTTTCCTAACGTCAAACCTTATCGCGGCTTCTTGGTTTTAAATGGCTTATTATTTTCGCGGCGACAGAAAAATTAAAGAGCAGCAAACTATTTGCAACTAAAATAATAACTTGTCAGCGATTAAATATTTTGGCAATCATTTATATTAAATGTTAAAGGATATTTTAAAATTCAAATAATGGCAGCTACTTTAAGGTAGCAGAAATAATAAACAAGATTACTGAAATCATAGGCGAGGTACTATAATGACTTGGCGACTAATATTAGCAGATGATCCGACTCGGCCGGGTTAGGTTAGGTTAGTTTTTTTTTTTATATCCCTAAAAAGCGCTCCTTTTATTTTTTTTATGACCTTGATTTATTTTATATGCAATCTCCATTGATCAATTAGAGTAGGCCATTTTCAACTTTTTATCCGCTGTCAGTTTTCCGCTTAATTAGTTAATTCAGTCGCCAAAACTCGATGCTAGTTTATATTGAAACAAAGCCGAAAATTGATTACCTAGCTGCTACTTTTTAATTTATACTAGTCTCCGCAATTAGTCGCCAACTTATTATTTTTGCTACCCTCTTTAATTTTTTATAAATCCCTAAATCAGATTAATTTGTCGCCGCGTTAAATACATGCCGTTTTAAATTCCTCATACTAAGACCTAACAATATTTACCAATACTAAAAATAATATTTGGATATCTGAGTAAGGGGCCGTTCATTAATTACGTAAGGGGGGTGCGTCCCATGAGATATAACTACATAATATATAATTTCATATTAATAACGTTCACAAGATATAATGAACTTTTGCTATAACATCAAAATCAATATTTTTATTAGGAATAACGGTCAATTAGCATAATACTCATGTTGTAGAATATTTTTTTATATAACACTCAAATACTCTAAATTCAGTTAATATAACATACATAACCTATATCGATCATAGTATATACTTTCTTTTAGTATAATGATTAGAAAATATAATAGCGTATGATATACTAAATAGGCTACAACTGCTACCCCTATGCCCCTAAAATAGAATATGGGTTAAAAACCGAAAACTGTAGGTTAAGTTAGGTTTGTTTTATGACCATGGATAGCGAAGCGAGCGAAGCGAGCGGAGCGTCAAAATGCTTCCTTGCATGGAGGTATATTAAAATTTAACAGTGAACTATTGCATAAGTATGTACACAATGATAATGGCAGATGAAATTCTGGCGAATACGAGTATACCGTTTGGAAGAACTGCGACAAAATGGAATATGGGTCAAAAACCGAAAACTGTAGGTTAGGTTAGGTTTGTTTTATGACCATGGATAGCGGAGTGAGCGAAGCGAGCGGAGCGTTAAAATGCTTGCTTGCATGGAGGTACATAATTATATTAAAATTTTACAGCGAACTATTGCATAAGTATGTACACAATTGACGTGCAGACGGTTATTCTATACGAGCATTATGCATTTTGGTGTTAGATGTATTGAGTAATATACATTATAAATCTGAGATATTATGAACGTTATACGTTATGATCGTTATATACAAAGATATTATACTTAAATAACGTTATACTTAACAAAAATAGATATTTTGATGTTATATCCAACGTTCGTTATACACCTTGAACGGTATACAAAACAAGCTTATACAATATGAGCGTATATAATATGAATATTATAGCATAAGTTCTTATATCTTATATTACTTACCTTAAGGGTCCTTAGGGGTTCGTGAAATCTCTATCTGGCGATTCCTATCACATTACATGGGCAAAGGAGGGGTAAAACTGACCAAAATTTTCTTTACGTAATTAAGAAATGGCCCGTTATGTATATGTGCAGTAATAGCCAAATGCGGTGATAATAAAATGAGTTAGCACTAAGTATAATGTCCATTATATATGTAGGTTAATAACAAAATGAACAAAATGCGTACGTGTCTAAAGCCAGAGTTAGATAGCTCGAACCTCCGAAACACGGTCCCTTCACACACTGGCGACAAAGAAAAACCGAGTTTATCCTCAGAAAAAAAGTCAAAGGTCTCTAATGAATGGGTTTCTAATGTCGACACCTTATAAAGAAATCAATTTAACGATCGTGGACAGACGTCAGAAGTGGGATACTAAACTAAGAATTACTTTATCTACACCCATGTTGTTAAATTACTATAACAAGTTCAGATACTAAACAGGTTTCATATCTTCATAAAAGAAAATATATGATAATGATGATGAATATGTGTGTAGACAAAATAGTGTATGCAACTGTACATAATTAGGTAAAGCCTGACCAGAAATATATGAGGTTGGGCCATAATGCGGAATTTAACTGGAACTAATTTCATACACTGGAAATGATTTTATGATAGTTTGTCACCAATGTCAATGTCATTTGTGGTGATTTCTTTGAAAGACAAATATTTAAAATTATCCAAAGAAAATGCCGAAAACCATTCACAGTCCCGTACGACATATTATCAATCAAGTGTACACGTGTTTACTACACGAAAAACAGTCAGGAAAAGAGTGCATTCCATTAAATGATATTACGATGTTACCATAGGAACTGACAGGTATTTAAACTAATGTCATTACAGTCCAGTTGCGACTGGTTGCAAAATTGTTGCCATATAAATCTTATAAATTGCGCCAATCCTCATATATTTCTGGTCAGGCTTTATATAACCTCATATGATCCTATTATGAAACTCGCCTTCGGCTCGTTTTATAAAATCACACTCGTGTTTTAAGACCTGTCATGATGTAACAGTTGCATAAACTACTAGTACTTATGCATCAATCATAATGTCCCGAGACCCAGGAGACATCGCCATGGCAACGAACAAAATAAAAAAAACGTATAGACCTGTGTGACACTATACTCGCTGTCCACGAACGTAGTATGGAAACATAATGTAAACTACTAAACGTAACGGTGGTTCCACGTAATAAATTATTGTCAAGTTCCTCCCTTAACCCCCCGTATGGGATGTCAAAAATTTGGTACCTAATCAACTTGACCTTACCTACTGAGGTACCTCGCCGCGGTCGTCCGTTACTTATGGAGTCGAGTATATTGATATTTGAGGCTGTGCCGTAACGACACTTTCTATAACTCTTTTATTCGTTACTTTATTAGTCTGTGCTATTACGTTGTTGAAATGCATGAGCATCATTCATCGTCATAGTATACTATTATTACTTAAGAGTTTCACTCTTGTCGGTGCAGTTCTCTCTAGTCCGTTCTACTTAACACCAGTTCTTTCTTAGTATACTGCTCAACAGAAAAAAGGAGCCACTTAGATTTTACACACTTTCTGCACAAAGTTGTGAAAGTGACAATTCCCCATCACATGAATGGGTAAAAGCTATGTAATTTTAAATTCCAATTAATCTTTTTCATGGTGCATTGAAGGAGTTTAAAATCTGTGTCACAAGTTACGCGGCCTTTATAATTTTTTGAGCACCGTTAACCGTATTAACATTTTCAAAAATAGGTAAAAAAATTAAAACAACCCCGAGAAAGTGGCAGAGCCCGATAGGTGGGCGGAACCCCATCTTAGACACCGACAGAGCGCGCCAGGTGGGCGCTTTTACAGTACAATGCACCGGCGAGCTGGGCCGGCAGCTGAGTAGAAGTTACGAGCGCCCACCAGGCGGGTTGTTGGCCGTGAAAGTGTGAACGATCGTTATTTGGCGTTGATATGATAACAGGTGTCAAGATCCACTAATCATTTTGATAGTACGATATTTTCAGCTGTTATCTAGTTGAAAACCTTTCTATGCCTTCTAGGTTTAAAGACAAAGATCTTCTTAAGTGTGGAACCACCGAGCTAATAAAACGATTTTACTTACATAATAAATTACGAAGGTGCTTTTTTTTTCAATTCAGAAAACATAAGACTTAATGAATTGTAACTTACCATTTGGCACGTTTCGACCAATCCTTGGGCGTCCAATGCAAACATTTTGGGTCAATTTTCAGTGTTCGCTTCTCCATACTCTTTTCGTGTTGCTGCATAAGTTCCTGGATAAAGTCAAGAGATATCAAATCGAAGGAAGAGATTTTATACTGGCCATCAATAAAATCGGCATATCAAACACAATTTGGAAAACACGTGCGATAAAAAAAAACAAGACGAACATGATTTACTACAGTGATTTTAAGGTCGATTTAGACATGAATAGCTCTAGTAACACACAAAAACGAATTAGTTATGATTTTATTGTGACAAAATTATTAAAAACTTCAAACTACCCACAACTATCTAAATCCAAAATCAAACAACTACTATTTCAAAATCAACGTGCTTGAAAAACGTTTTGGGAATGTTATACAATGGATTAAATCTAGTGTAGGAACTAATTTACACTTAAAACCAATTATACTGGCAATAACTTTTTGAATAGCGAAGCTAAGGCCAGAAAAGTTTAATTTGCCAATAAACCACCCAAAAGAAGGCTCGATTTTACTGATGGCCAGTATTTTGGTTAGTTGCCGCGGCCGCTTAAGAGCCTACATAATATTGAATACACTCCGTATAATTTACTAATAATCAAGACACATGGCGATAAGCCCATTAAGATATTCACTGTCACTTATTGATTTACTAATATTACCTACATGTTTTATCTTAATTTATTTTTTCAAAACAGGTCCTATTCTTTAAACCATTGATACAAAGAATTAAGCAAAAAAACAATTAATGCGTAATCTAGCGGAAGGTACCTCTGGCATACTGGTTACGCATTTTTTTTAACGCTAGATAAAGTTTTGAATTTTTCCTTATGCTTTCTGTGTCGATCTTTGCATGCTTTATATGAAAGTCTTTACACCTTAGCGACCTTAGGTCTTATTTATTATCGACAGAACTTTTTTTTTCCATCAAAAGAACTTGGAACCATTAATACAAAAATCAAAGCAAAAAGAAAAAAAAAACTGTAACCTGGAGAAAGCGACCGGGAATCGAACCCGGTACCTCTGGATCACCGGTCCAACGTGTCAACCACTCCACTATCCCAACGCCAGGAGACCTCTCGACTTTACATTTTTAGCTAATAAACATTATGGTGTTACTACATTTAAAAAAAAAAACGAGTTCCATAAAAAAGAACTTTAGTTTAAAGTAAGCAGTAAAATTGAGTGTACTCAAATGTGGGCTGCGCTTTCGATATCTATGTGTAATTGTGTATGCCAACTTTCAGTTCCGTTAACACCGCCTAGTAAAATTAGTTTATAAGCTTTAACTACAAAACAAAGAGGCACACGGACACATAAAACTTAATAAAAAAACTAATGAGGAGTGACAAACAACTTAAGACAATGACAAATTGTGCGCAATCAAAATTAGGTAACAATTTTAGTATATGCAATTTGACATTAGCCAGTAGTAAAATTGACAGCAATTTTGAATGCTGACCGTACAAATGGTTTTTATGATGTTAATTTTCGAAAATGATCCTCAAACATTACATTAAGTCATGAGTATTACTTTAAAAACGAATCAAAAAGCGACGGTAAATATCTTTAGAGGGAAATTAGTGCGTATGAACTTTGTTGTATGACTAAGTGTGTTGAGGTCTAAAATCCACAATCAATGAATTCTGCAGGCTCTTAACTGATCGCGACAACTATATTCTAAAGGCAGGATAGCTGTACCTGATTGACCGAGATAATGTACTGTCCCTTGTAGTAATTAATCAGGTTCAAGTTCTGTAGCGTGCTAATGACGTCCTCCTTCTTAATACTGGTCAGTTCGCAGATTTCGCTGTAAACGGGAATATTTTGAGACAAATGAACAGTTGTACCTATATGTTTACAATGAAGGTTCAGGCAGGATTCGAACCTGCGTCTCTAACGGCTTTCCGGGCCAACACGGGCGACCTACCAACTGGACCACCGAACCAGATGCCAGAGCTATTGAATTTTTCAACCAGTTGCTTCTACATGCCTTAGGGTGGCATAGTGGCGCCATTTTTCGCTTCATTGTAAACATTTGGTTTACGTTAGCAGACGTTACTGCTTTAATAAAAATAATTTAGTTGTACCAATACTTATGCGACGTCAAGAATTTGCTAATCAAATTGAAAATAACTAATAATTTAACGTAACCTAAGGTTCAAATGTCCCATCTAATGGTACAGGACTACATAATACCATTACGTTGCCATCTAATCTTATGACATTAGATGGCAACGTAATTAGATAGGCAATTTTTTTTAAAGGGTGAATGTATCTGAACCCTTTAAAATCTAAAGTTAAGATTAGGTATAGGTAAATAAAATAAATCGTTCTAATTCAAATTACAAGTAGATTCAAGCTCGTGACCAGTTTCATAACATGAATTTTCCCTCAAACTTGGACACTTATAACTGAAGTTATTATTTACCAACTTAAAATAATCAGTTCAGATCCTACCCAGTTATCCTACAGGCCGTATAAGAGCTCATACAGCCATTATAACTCTAATGGCTCAGTTTCATTGGTCGATAGGGCCCGCATGCGGGGTTGCGGTAGATTTCCATAACACATGCCTTACAGGGATAAGTTCGCCCTTGTACACATGTATTGTTTTTGAGTTTTTGTCGATATTGTTTTATGTGCAATAAAGTGTTTACATACATACATGCCATTATGAGTTTCACTGGTCGTTATACCGCCTGCGGGGAGTCCCGCATGCCGGTCGACCGAGTTATCGACCAATGAAACTGAGCCATAATTTAACCTGTATAAAGGCTGTATAAGTGCTTATGCAGCCCGTGTGTACTACTTGGTTATATACTTAGTTCAATTGTCTACTTACTTTATAGTTATAATGGGTTTTTCATCGTCTTCAACTGGTTTACCCACAGTGCATATATGTCTAGGATGGTCTATACCCAATAGGCTCGATAAGGGAGGAGACCCAAATCAAAGAGCGTTTTCTTGGGCAAACCCATATGACCCTTAACCCTTAAACGATTTTTTTTCTACGGTGGTAATTCAAATTCTGACAGTATGTACGGTTCAATTGATTTTTTGAATGCATTTTAACGGAGACATTTTTTTCATTTTCCTTGAGATTCAGATACAAGACGGCAATATATTTGCCGAGATCCGTGAAGTGACTGACAATTCGTAGTTCAGCCATACATTATCTATAGGGACATAGCGATCATGCAATCAATTTTGAAAACCAAATATTTCACCACCAACATAATCTCCGAAAGCCTAATATTATGACTAGTAACAAAATCAGACGATACGAAATTTATTTTCTAGCTTTTTTTCTGGCTACATCAAGTAAAACTTTTTTCTTCTGTAAATTTTGTCGAAGAAGAACCGTATTTTGAATGGAAATAACAAGTTTTACGAGCTGCGGTTTTTTTTATTCGTGTGTTTATATTTTCTGGCATTACGTAATAAATTACCTAAATAGTCTCTAGGTATATTCAGTGACTGAAATAAATTATGACGGCAAACATATTGCCGCTAAACACTAAAGGGTTAAACTTGGACAATTCGTAACTGTTGCTACATATAATCCACTTACTTTATAGTGATGATAGGTTTCTCGTTGTCCCCAACGGGTTTGCTGTGCATCAGGATGTCTAGAATGGTCTGCGCCCAGTAACTTCGGTACGAGAGGAGACCCAAATCAGAGAGCGGTTTCTCGGGGGAGCCCGTTTTGCCCTCAAACTTCGACAGTTCGTAACCTACGGATCAATTAATCTAATATTAGTGTCCGTAAGAATCAAGAGCTGGAAGACTTAGTGTCTGAGCCGAAGATTATTGGGGAGATAAAAGCAGCAAGACTCCGGTGGCTCGGGCATCTAGAGAGAATGCTGGACAATAGGGCGGTAAAAAGGGCGTATTGGACAGCCTCGGACCGGTCGGCCGACCGAGGTACCGATGGAAGGATGATGTTGTGAAGGACCTACGTGCTCTATGGGCAGAAAACTGGGAGGAGATTGCTCGAAACAGGACGCGTTGGCGTTATTTCGTATCGGAGGCCAAGCTCCACTTCTGGTCGCTGCCAGCGGAGTAAGTAAGTAATATTAGTATGCGTTCCCACTAAGGCGGAGCGGAACGGAAAAAGTGCAGAATCTATCAATCTCTTGAGTTGAAACATGTATCTTGCTTCCTATTTTCCTTGACAGCGGTTACACTCAATCTGGTGTCAGTTCAGTCCATCGGTCTTGTAATAATAACGAGACAATGATCGTGTAAGAAACAGTTCTAATAAGAAAGCATATCAAACGTACATAAATTCTGATAAACCGTCATACTTTGTTGTAGTTTCCATTTTATTCTTACATTTTGCCTTAATTAAAATACACAATTTGTTTTCTTCGAGGACTACGTAAAGGTACGCCTAAATTTTCAAGATAGGTACAAATTAATTCCATATTACTGTAATAGTTAAGTATCCTTTGACTGACGGTCCAGATTGAGGAAAATGAGACACCAAAATGAGCGTGTAACAGATGTCTAGTTACATGGTATAAGAACATGAGGTATGACACTACGGCTAGTGAGACTATCTACGTCAGTGATTAGTAGCCGCTTTATGGCTTAATAACTTAATTATACGGGTAAAAATGCATACAGGTAACAAGGGAATCGGGGAGTATTATGATACACTCACTGGCAACACAGAAACGGATTGACAGAACCAACCAACCAATCACAGCCAATGAAAGACTACCTGTCATTCCTGGTTTTCTAATACCATGTCTAGTTATTGGTGGATTCTGGACATCTTCCCTGTGCTCCACCTTATAAATTGACCCTTAAATTTATTGTAGTTATCTGTATTTTATTGTTGTACTCAAAATATTGACGGTCAAATAATTGTATACTTACTAAATTCAATTAAAAGTTTTCCATAACCTTTTCTTTGGTATGGAGGTAGAGTTAATATACAAGCTACATTGTAGTCTTCCGTACTTTCTTTCTCTTTTGAAAAATAACCTACTATGTGAAATCCTGAAACAAAAAAGATCATTGAGTCAAGCTTTTATTGCCGACACTGAGCTTAACTGAACTTAAAGTGTACTATAAAAGTAGTGCCTATAACAAAACAGGCCTCCTTTTTATGACCTTATTATAATGCAATAAACTGAAAACGTGGATTAATCTTTACATTCGACTGTACGTTTTACACTGCATAAAGCGACATGGCACTGATAAAAGTTACTGAGCATTTCTCAAAAAGTTTGTACCTGCACAATTGAGACCCAAAATTAAAGTGCAATATAATTACTATTTTGTTACCAGTTATTTTAGTAATTTTATATCCATGTTATGGCTATGTTCGATAATTAAGGTTCTGTTATGCTTATAGGTACTTTATTAATTATGTATAATCTGGAATCAATGTGTTGAAAATCGCAAAGGAAATTGGTGACAAAATAGGAAAAATATAATTGAACATTAATTGACATCTTAATTTTGTATCAACTTTTTGAGAAATGCTCTGACGTGAGCTGACAGAATGTGATTCGAGTTTTATATCTGTTTCGCACGCTCTTGTGCGAACTCTTGTACCATTTTGTACTGTCATGTCCAGAACCTTTTATAATTTTGATGGACTTACCCCTAGAGTCAAATTCTGTCATAACATAAAACAAAAACGGGTCCGTGTCGTAGTACAACGTCTTGTGGTCGAGGAACAGCTTGGCCAGCAGGCAGAGGTTCTGCGCGTAGCACTTGTTCTTCCGTCCGTCTATCTCGAAGAACGAAATGCTGCCTTTGCGGTAGATCTCGTTGCCCGGAGGGTGTTTTAGCTTGCACTTAATCTGTAAACAATTGTACATTGTTGTTGCTGGAAAGTGAGCAATAGACGGTGAACTAGATTTAGACCATCTATGACCAAATTTTCGAGTAACGTCATGATTTCTTTTAATAATGAAATAATACCGTGGTAAATGGCGCTACAAGCATCAAATTCTATAAAAAAATAAGCAGCTTGAAGAATACTCTGGAGACACATTTTTAGGTTTTAAAAACATCTATGGAATCTCTAGTAGACAATATGAAATCTGTAGTGGATCTTAATCAAGCCAGAAATTGCTTTCCAGTGTCGTAACTAAGTTTAAATGGATGAAAGATGAAACTAATTGATCAATATGTTACAATTTTTCATCACGAATATCACTAAAACAACATAAAACTGTGCTTACCAAGTGCCTTTCCAAGCATTTTCTACTTTTTCTATATTTTAAACAGAAGTCGCATATGTATATGCATGGGAGATTCACCATTTCCTGAAACAGCATAAAAAAACAAAACATTTAGAACAGTCAATTGATTGAAATTGTATGGATAAAAAAATGGGGTTTGTGCAGTTTGTAATGCAGCCGCCTACTAAGCCGGCGGTCCTGGGTTCGAACCCCGGCAAGCGGCACGGATGAACTCGAATATTTGTGGGTCATCTCATCTATATTATCTATTTGCATTGTTTAGTTTGGGACTGGTCGATTTGTGTAAGATTGTCCCTTAATAATTATTTTTTTATTATTTACTAGCTGCGCCCCGCAGCGTTACCCACTCATCCTACGGGAACACTATTATTTTTGGGGATAAAAATGTTAATCTAGTGTGTCAGCTATATCCGTACCAAATTTTATCAAAATTGGTCCAGTGAAAAGAGATTAACAAAACGTAAGACTAAACAAGCGCTTATACATTATGGTAATAAATTTTATATCGGTTTCTGCACTAGGCACAGCTTATATCTAATTATTTAGACAAGTCTGATTAATTAAGATACCCACGTGAAATTGTCAGGAACGGCCCGACATGTTTCGAACTCGTATGGAGCTCTTCATCGGGGACTGCTCACAATGTCGGACCGTTCCTGTCAATTTCACGCCAGTTTAAACCGCTTAATACAATCATTAAATGGGTCAATCAACAATTTTCTGCCACTCGTTGCCATGGTGATGCCCCTGGGTCACTTTTTACTTTAAACTACGATTTTCCGTGGTTATATTTAGCGAAAGCTTTGTAATTTAAGCAATTATAAGCCCATTCATATGTAGACTATCTCCTGACAATACCAGTAACATCACTTATATTAGAAATATATAATCATATCAACACCTTTATTAGAAATTTAATCACTATTATCCCCTGGGTCACGGACAGAATAACAGCAAGAGAAAGTTGATCCACCCAAATATGTCTCAAGAAAGTTTTAATAAGATTATTAATGGAGATACCTGCGGGTACGGAGCGAAGTACCAGGGGCGTATCCGATGCTTGCCGAGCTCTATCATCTCGATGTTCTTCATGCGCGTGACGAGGTCGTCGTGCCCGTGCGCCACCAGCGAGCCAAAAGTTGATCCACCCAAATATGTCTCAAGAAAGTTTTAATAAGATTATTAATGGAGATACCTGCGGGTACGGAGCGAAGTACCAGGGGCGTATCCGATGCTTGCCGAGCTCTATCATCTCGATGTTCTTCATGCGCGTGACGAGGTCGTCGTGCCCGTGCGCCACCAGCGAGCCAAAAGTTGATCCACCCAAATATGTCTCAAGAAAGTTTTAATAAGATTATTAATGGAGATACCTGCGGGTACGGAGCGAAGTACCAGGGGCGTATCCGATGCTTGCCGAGCTCTATCATCTCGATGTTCTTCATGCGCGTGACGAGGTCGTCGTGCCCGTGCGCCACCAGCGAGCCAAAAGTTGATCCACCCAAATATGTCTCAAGAAAGTTTTAATAAGATTATTAATGGAGATACCTGCGGGTACGGAGCGAAGTACCAGGGGCGTATCCGATGCTTGCCGAGCTCTATCATCTCGATGTTCTTCATGCGCGTGACGAGGTCGTCGTGCCCGTGCGCCACCAGCGAGCCAAAAGTTGATCCACCCAAATATGTCTCAAGAAAGTTTTAATAAGATTATTAATGGAGATACCTGCGGGTACGGAGCGAAGTACCAGGGGCGTATCCGATGCTTGCCGAGCTCTATCATCTCAATGTTCTTCATGCGCGTGACGAGGTCGTCGTGCCCGTGCGCCACCAGCGAGCCAAAAGTTGATCCACCCAAATATGTCTCAAGAAAGTTTTAATAAGATTATTAATGGAGATACCTGCGGGTACGGAGCGAAGTACCAGGGGCGTATCCGATGCTTGCCGAGCTCTATCATCTCGATGTTCTTCATGCGCGTGACGAGGTCGTCGTGCCCGTGCGCCACCAGCGAGCCAAAAGTTGATCCACCCAAATATGTCTCAAGAAAGTTTTAATAAGATTATTAATGGAGATACCTGCGGGTACGGAGCGAAGTACCAGGGGCGTATCCGATGCTTGCCGAGCTCTATCATCTCGATGTTCTTCATGCGCGTGACGAGGTCGTCGTGCCCGTGCGCCACCAGCGAGCCAAAAGTTGATCCACCCAAATATGTCTCAAGAAAGTTTTAATAAGATTATTAATGGAGATACCTGCGGGTACGGAGCGAAGTACCAGGGGCGTATCCGATGCTTGCCGAGCTCTATCATCTCGATGTTCTTCATGCGCGTGACGAGGTCGTCGTGCCCGTGCGCCACCAGCGAGCCGGACGTGCGCGGGCGCGGCGTGGGCGTGGCGCTGCCCGCCTCGCCCTCCGCCTCCGCGCCCAGCGCCGGTTCCGACTGCAACACACACGCATCGTTAGTAGGGTGGAGCGTAGATGTGTGGAGAAAAAAAAAAGTTGTCTGATCGACCTGGAACATCCCGCAGATTCAAACAAAAAAAAAAAAGTCTTTGCGAACTATTGTTTTAAATTTAAACGTATACTAGTAATATGTTGCCTTTAGATAAGATATTAATGAATATATATATATGTAATTGATTTTAAATATGTTTCAGCCCTCTACTTGAGCTAGAAAAATTTTTTTTTACTCATAATTGGTAAAAAAAAAAACTTTTTTTTTTACGTAATTAGTATTAGATTTATAAAGAAGGGTTTCAACTTCAAATGTTTTTAGCTTATTTCATACTTACGGCAACTACTACGTGAACCTGTGACCCAAATTAAAATTGAGTATTTAAAAAAAAAAAAAAATATTGTTATATTTTTATGCAATAAATATCTTTTATTTCGAGTATTATGTGCTTAGAAAAAAAACACTTGACTTTCATTAAAAAAAAAACAAGATATTGATTAAAAAAAAATTCAATATGGACTTGATCATAATATTCAAGATGACAGTAGAGGGCTAAAAGTAGCATTGAATATTTTTTATATTATTTTTCTCGTACACCTGGCAGCCTAATGCAACGTTTTAGAGACGTTCTGAGCTGGATTTCAAAAAAAAAAAAAAAAAAACGCTCCACCCTATTATGGTTAGTGCTCTGTATACATTTTTATAGTACAAATTTTATAAACCAAGCTCATCCACTTACCTGCATTCACAATGGCATTGTGTCTAATACAATCCTATCTGCTTTTGATCTCGTAACCGCCAACCAGTTACTTACAAAAAAAGGTTAGAACTACATTGCGTGGCTGTTGAATTTTCAACCTTGTTCCTTGTTGAATAGGTTTAAAATGGTTGATGGTGAGAGTTCATAGTCCTTTTTCTAGAGAGAACGTTCTTGTTGAGAGTCGGGTGGTTGTAAAATTCCAAAAAAGTTATGATCACCATTATTCTGTTATTGTATTTTGTAGTCTAATGTCCAGGGAAATAGAGTCGATAATCTATATTAACGTTCCAAGGTGGTTACAATCTGCTTTGAACTACGAGCTCATTATCTTAATTTGTGGTTAACCACTCAATGGTATTGAGCTCTTAAGTGGATGAGCTTAGTATATAAAATTTGTGTGTCAAACCGTCAAATTTACAAACCAATCACAAATTACGACAGGTGTACCATAATAATCAAAGAGTTTCCACGTATTCTTCAGAATCCCATTCCGTCCCAGTGCTCGGGGCATATGCCTACAAAAAAATCAGCCAAGGGCGAGTCTCACACGAAATGATTTTATCATGCTTACAAGAATATTGATGTAACATCGACGCTGTCACCAAGTGAAATCCCAAATGAAGTGTCCCCTGTATTATCACCAGGGTTCGGAAATTAGGATAGATATTTACCTAAACTTTGGCGGCGGCTTTGTTGTTCAGTTGAAGGTATAGGCGTGTTTGTTTCACGTATAAGTGTGACAACAATAGGATTTTGTCGACTGTGAGTAAATATCTGACCAGGTTAAAGAAGCCACTTCCTCAAAGAAATTCCATCCAGCCGTGAGAGCATCAATGGATCGAGACCGATGGAGACACCTGGCCTAGAATACGATACCTTGTGATCACGATCCTCAGGAATGACGAACCGACTAAAGAAGGAGAGTAAATATATATCCGAACTAGCTTTTGCCCGCGATTACGTCCGCGTGGAACTTGGAAGTATGGAAGCAACCTCGTACAACACGATAGATATCCACCTAATCACCTTAATTAATAAAAGGGGGCGCCTAAGCAAATGTAAGAGCAATTGTGCTTTTGGTCTAATCATTATATTTTCTACAGGGTCATCAATGTCATCATGAATTACTAACTCACTTTTCAATCTTTTTAGGGATAATTTCCAGGATGAAAACTATCCGATGTCCTTCCTCGGATCTTAAACTATCTCCATGCCAAATTTCATCAAAATCGATTCACCGGTTTAAGCGTGAAGAGGTAACAGACAGACAGACAGACAGACACACTTTCGCATTTATAATATTAGTATGGATTTGCCATTATTTGCCGATGGGCGTGTAAAAATCACCTCGTTGTCCATGGAGTTGGCCTTCCTCTTCCTGTTCATCTTCTTGTGGAGCGCGGCCGCGAGCACGGCGCCGCCGTTGACGAGCGGGGACTCCGCCACCAGCGTGGGGCTCGCCGGCCGCGACACCAGCGCCTCCGGGGTCATGTTGGCCACTGGAACCGTTCAATTGACAACATGTCATATTTCTAACACGTGGGAATTAACCCTTAAATACATGATGATGTATATTTACAAGTTACTGAAATGACATAAGTCAAAATCTGAATATTGTCTATGAAACCTTTGTCATCTTCTTATCTATAATTATGTCATTTCAGAAATAAAATTAGTGTAATTGTGGGGGCATACATTTAAGGGTTAATATAGAGGTCGAGAGAGATTCGCGTCGTGTACACCCTGAAAAAATATTAGATTTTTTTTGTATGTATAAAAACTACGTACGCGAAATCTATGACAACCATTCCTGCATAGAGTTGTAGTCTTCGATCTATCCGCGAAAAAGAAATTTGCTCTCAATAATCAATTACCTAATCACCTGTAAACCTTTTTTTTTTCTTTTTTTTATGGGCGATAGACAAACATTTAACTTCGAACGTAGGTGATGTTAAATAACGAAGAGGCCTAAGATGAAGCATGCTTGTCTAGTAGGTGCCTAATTCACTCTCGACTTGAAGATATCTAAGTTATAATTTTCAGGGAAAAGGAGGCGCAGGAAGAGAGTTCCACTCCTTACTTACTTGATTATAGGTAGGTACTAAAATATAACTTGGATTCAAACGAAGACGCACAGAAAAGACTTAGGGCCGATACAGACGGACAGCATTTCAACTGCAACCCAGCTGCAAAGTGGCAGTTCCAGGGCAGTTCTGATGCGGACTGAATTACGACCGTGCAGCCAGCTTGCAGTTCGAGTGCGGATGACAGGACTGCACGACTGCTGCAAGCGGACTGCACAGTCGATTTGCAGTTTTGATGCAATTGGTGTACCTGCATCAGAACTGCCACTTTGCAGCTGGGTTGCTGTTGAAATGCTGTCAGTCTGTATCGGCCCTAAGGGCGAGGACATGTCGCAGACGTGGCACCCCTTTAATGAATTGGGATGACAACTGATGGTAAATTCTACAGCATACTGTAGTTATATTAATAAAATTAACTCAAAAAATCGTCATGCCCATTATAATACTAAATGTATCGTAGAATAAGAGCGTAATATGAAAGCGAAGCGCGATGCCGACGCGTCTTCGCCCAGTCTTTCCGTACTCAAAAACTATGTTTGTACAGTCAACCAATTTGATTCCTAGGCCATTTCGTACCTTGTCACAGTGAACGTCAATATGAAAGCCGCTTGAAATCTCATATCATTGTCACTGTGGCAAGGTTCTATAGTGGCCTAGAAATCAAATTGGTTAACTGTGCACATTGTATGAAATTCCATTTTCTGTGTGGATTGCGTCTTACATCTACCTACCGTTGTTTATAAACCTTTTCAACGCCAAGCGGTAAAGCAATTAACCGTTCCCCTGACGCCATAAAAAAATGTCTGGTTTGAAAAACACATGTTGCGAAAAAATTACCATGTTTTTGACCATTGAAATTTTGACGTCAATAGGCGTCGTTGTCGTCTGTGGCACAATTTTCCGTCGATGTGATTTGCCGGCTTCGGCGCTCAATAGGCTAAACAAGCAATTGCGTCTCTCACATTTACGTACTGATTAGAAAGAGACGAGTCAATTTAGCATTATTGCGATAACCTCGACTCGACATATCAACAAACAACACTAATATTATTTTCTAACTACACTACACAACTAGCTACAAAATTAAAAATGTGTGCAACCATATTAGAAAAAAAAAAATACAAGACTCTTATCTTGGGGAAGACCTATATAGTGGTTTAGTTTTAATTGTGTCCGATCCATTAAAGGGAGCTACAACACAGACAAAGGCTATATAAATTTCCTAACAGTTAAACACGAAAATGCATAAAATAAAGATGTAAAGGCCTATGATTATGAAACACGAAAATGACCATATCGTAAAAAGTCATTACAGCCAATGGGAAAGTTCAATAGATTATCAACTTTATCGTCATAGCCTTACATGCCTATGGCGGTGAATTCGTGACTGTTCCAGCGTAGGTGTTTGTGCCATAAATATGCGATCTGGAAGCTTTACGAATTAGCCAGGAAGTGAGATTTTCTCCCCGCACCGCGTAGCAGGCAGTAAATACCACTTACGGCCTAGGGTGACGTAAAAAAGATTATCAGTGCACTGATAGGAAAATGGCGTACCATTTTCAGATAGACACCTGGTATAACTCGCGCCATTTCACTCTTAATCTCGATACCTTAGTCCACACTCGTACTAATTACATTTTTTTGTCAATGAAATACCACATGGAATCGTCCAAATTGCAACTGCTTTTTCCGAAAAGTTACGATTGTGCTCTAAGCTATCGATCTATTGTTTATTGAGATCAAGTTACGAATAAATAAATAAATAAATATTAAGGAACAATCTTATACAAATCGACCTAATCCCAAACTAAGCAAAGCTTTTACTATATAAATAAATACACTCAGACAGACCCAGAAACAAATATTCGAGTTCATCACACAAATATTTGCCCCGGCCGAGATTCGAACCCAAGACCGCCGGCTCAGTAGGCAAGTGCACTACAACTGGGCTAACCACGTCGTCAATATAGTAATATAGTCATTTTCGCGTTTAGCCGAAAGCGAAAAATGCTGTTGTTCCGTTTAAGTGGATCGGACACAAATCTAAAACCAAACTACTATACTGATTAAAAAGTGACTCCATAAAAATGTTATAAAACTTGATTATTTTTGATTTTGGTTGGAAATAGTTAAATGCTTAAACAATAAGCATAGACATTTGCAAAATGTCCACTTAAACTTCTTATAGTTAAAATGTGACAAAAATCGGAAAGCATACATACCTGTGATTTTGTGTAAAGTTTATGATAGACTATAAGCATGTCTGCGGTACTTACCTATATTACATTTCTAATAGAAATTTGCTTAGTCTTTCACTACTTTAAAGATAAAATCATACATTAAGGGGGAGTTTAGGGGCCATTCACTAATTACGTAAATTTTTCTATTTCAACCCCTCATACAAGAACATTCACATACTCTTATGAATCATCAATTGTAGTCCTTATGTAATGAATGCATGGTCCCTTAAACTTAAGTCCATCAAACACTACCAGCATCCAAATAATAGGTGTTAGCAAATATAATCCTTATAGTCAATATCATGAACATCACAGAGAACACAGAAATTGAAAAGTAAGGACATACCAGGTGCATTTTTGTGAGCTGAACCATTGACGGCTTCAGCATACTGTGTTCTTTCAGGGATTTTGTGCTGTAAGGGCGTCACACAAGCTTCTCTATTCGTATCACTACTAGATTTCGGTATGTCATTGCAGACCCTATCATCTGCCAACAAAATTATCATATTTACAGCCAAGTCATGATTTGCACATAATATATACATAAACTGCAAATCATACATACAACTAATAGAAATGCAATTATAACAGACTTCATTTAAAGAACACATATAAATTTATATATGTTAGGTATGAGTCAGCATACCCAAATGTGTGACATTTATTCAATTTTGACAAAACTTTGGCTGCAATCAAGAGTAAATGAAAGGAAAGATCCAAACACCAATAGCAGCATGCAAGACTGAAATAGCTACTTTGATTCTAAGCTATCTCATGCTGAAATACTTTTGGCACTATTGTCATGTACTAGTTAAATTGGTATGATATTGGCTTGTCATTTGTTTTTTATTTACTTCTCCTTTTAAAAGCAAACCACCCAGTCTAGCACAAGTTTGATATGTGACTCTTTCTTGCGAGATATTTATCATTCTCTTTCTGTACAGTACCCTGACAGAGTGACAGGTGAGACTATGCCTTGCGACAAGAGTCAAGTACCATAGTAGTGCTAGACCGTCTGGGCCATAATCAGTGAAATTAAGATCATTGTGAAATACCTGCCACCATCAATAAGTACTTAATCATCATCATTTTAACCAGAATACATTAACCACTGAACAGAAATGTTACTACAGAATTTGCAGTAATCGCCATGCTTTGCAAGTGAATTGCTAACTGAAGATAAAGTTGCTTTTTTATCATGAATCCTTTAGTCGCCTTTAGTGACATTTCGGTTAACCCTTGCAAACGTTTTTGAAATATAGAATTACTCTAAAATCGAGTAGACAATGTTAGCATAAGTGGCAATTTTTTCTGGTGTTGTGATATGACAACCGTTACCGTCAAAAGGTTAAAGGCTTACTTTGCAAAGCATCGCCTGCTCATTGCCATTTGATATGATTAATACTAGGTACCTACTCTGAGTCAGGTAGCAAATGCTGTCAATAACATTATGTATATAACTGTGAACCTATCTAAAAGCTGGAGCCAACTTAGCATTAAATGTGCAGAATACCAGTGTGGTTGAAACTAAAAACAGCAAAACACATACTAATAACATGAGGCATAATGCCACCTCCTGAACCAATGTGGGTCTTCTTAGGAGTAGTCGTGCCGCCCGTAGGCGGGGCTCCATCTCTTCTTGGGAACTGCACTTTTCGTGTGTCGAGCCAGGACTCTGCCACCCACTCGTCAAGACGTTTGTTAACTGGAATTTAAGATGGAGTTTATAAACATTTTGACAGCACAAAGTTCCAATAACATTGAACTTTTTCCAATAATTGGTAGTGTGCGATTTTAGTAAGGGATTTTGTTATAAATGGCTTATTCAATTATCATTACTTAATAAGACCTCACAAATATTAATAATTGCTTCATTTAGTCAAATCATTACAGCACAATAAACAAAAGAATATGCAAGATGCTTCAGCAAAATTGCTTGTGCACTCTTGATTTTGTTTACAACCTATTTAGAAGATTCAAGCCATTATACACATCTAAATATATGGTAAATTTGATTTTAATGTGTATTATGGCTTGAATCGTCTAAATAGGTTCATATTTTAAGTTCTTTAAGGTCAATCAACATCAACTAAACTAAAACATTACTATCACCAAAACATTAAGTGAAAATTACTTACAATCAACATAGTGGACGTAATAACCCCGTTGACCGCGAATTTCTTTTATACTAATAATCTCTGCTAGAGGCCAGTCGTTGCCTCCTTGCATGCGAACAGGCAGCCTACAGCCTTCTACCAATGCAGCCTACAAACAATATTGGGTTAAAAATAATTGTCACAAGTAATGACGAATTATATATCACTCGAAAGAAGAATTACCGCTGAATCACAAAACGTAGTCAATTCATCTTCGTTTTCGTTCATTATGCTAAATATTTTCAATTTTACTCTATAAAATAACACCAGCAAACTCTTCTGAGCTACTGTCAAGTTAACGTCAGTTGTCTGTCAAACGAATACGATAGATAATAATAAAAAATTGCCAGTGTAGAGAAAAGGAATACCCTAATTGACAACATTTCATATTTTTAAGACTATCATTTTATTACTTTTCTGAATTCTGCTTAAAAAGATGAAGTAATCTCTGTTTTTATTTATTTACTGATGATTATTTATTTTATTATTAATTTATAAAAACATACTCATTCTAAAATGTGGCAGCACCAAAACCAGAACTTAATGGAACGGTTACTTTAGTCGGTTTTCTCTAAAAAAAAACTTTATAAAACTCGGTATGCATCTGTCATCTGTCAACGTCAAATCTATCTTTATATCTATATATCTATATCTATATATATATATAAAAGAAAGTCGTGTTAGTTACACTATTTATAACTCAAGAACGGCTGATCTGATTTGGCTGAAAATTGGTGGGGAGGTAGCTTAGAACCAGGAGAAGGACATAGGATACTTTTTATCACGTTCCCGTGGGACGTGACATAAAACGTCATAAACGTGACAAAACGCAACTGATATGGAATAACAAAACGCAACTGAAAGCAATTTATCAGTAAAAAAACAGTCTACCCGTTCATTTTTTAAATATGGTATAACAAAACCAAACGCAACTGACAGCTAAAGAATTTTGTAGCTAACCGGTTGATGTGTTTGTTTTATTGTGTTAAAAATGGTATAACAAAACAAAACGCTAATTACAGCTAAACGTTATGTAGTTCTATAGTTAATTGAAGTTGACCGGTTGAGGTGTTTGTTTCGAGTTTCTATTAGCTTAATGTGCCGAGATCTATATCAATAACAGAAAGTTGAGTTAGTTCCAGCACATAACTCGAGAACGGCTGAACCGATTTGCACGATTTCGGGTTTGTTGTGATCGTCTCGGCCAAAAGTTTAATAATATGCCAAAAAAAAGGAAAAGATACACAAAAAAGACCCCACAATTGCAATTTTTTAATTACGAGTTAAATAGTCCGCCATGGTCCAATGCGGCCAACATTATGAAATTGAATTGACGCATTCGTAACATTGGCACGACGAGTCTGTTCAAGATCAATAAATAAACGCTGGTAGCCGAGATTGTAAGTTACCATTTTCAAATAAACCCAAACGTTGTCTGGACTTTTTTTATTTTGTGTTTATTGTGATTGTGTCTATCATAATGGACAATATCATATTTCTAACAGGTTGAAATTAATATAGAAATCTTAGAATTTATTCTGCTGTATTTAAAGAAATATAAGAATATATACATAGCCCTGCAAGGGGTTTTACTACCCACGCCATATTGCGGATTTTCAGTGGTACCTACCTACTAAATTATTTTACTGGCAATGATATTTTTTTGGTAACTGACGTTGAAAGTTGGTGAACGTCACTGATGTAAGCAAAAAGGAAACAGGACTAAATATTCCGCGTATTTCAAGTATTTTTTGCATAATAAACAGAAAACAATCCACAGTGATGAAAATCAAGTTTTTTCAAAAGGATTCAGTATTTATTTCGCAAGAAGAACGAATGATTGAGCAGCATTCCGGTAAACAATGTTTTGAAATTTGATAATTACAAATCCTTGATTGACGTTTAATAATACAAATATGACGTATGCACATTATTGCCATAGGAAAGCTGTTTGTAGCGCCACTATCCCTGGGCGGGACTGACGCTTGCTAGGCTATAAAATTACCGCAATCTAAGACAATTTAGTGCTGAGAGATTTAAGGGTTGTCGTTTTAGACCAAACAGCGAAAAAATATATATATTTTTTTTATTTGACGTTGTCAGATGACAGATGCATACCGAATTTTACTAACGAGATTTCAAATGAAAATCTAGCCGTGTTACTTAATTAATTACCTACGTATTTGCTGGGATTAATTTACAAAAATGGATAGATTCGCACGTGTGTGGGTTGATGAGGAATATACTCCTCCAAAATACACCAAGTAATGTTTTTGTGCCCGATTGGAAGAACGATTCGACGAAAACCCCCGATAAACGTTTCTTTAATGTGCCACATAAGAATAAAGGAGATTGGTGTCTAGCAGTGGGGAAATTGGTTGTGCCAAAGATACCATTATTTATCTGCGAAGACCATCTTGATGGAAGTTCAATAGTTACTGTTTCCAGAATCAGTAATGGATCAGTAATATGAATCAAACCAAACCGACAATTTTGAATTTTGATAATGTCATGTCAACCTCAATGACATTCCGTTTATTTTATTACTAAATCGGACTAAAGTAACCGTTCCATTGAATCAGAGTTTTGGCGCACAGCGGACACTGCCTACTAAAAACTGAACTTGAATGTCAGTGTCAATGTGTGCGTGTAAGACGCACAGGGCTGCCTCAGACGCATTGCAACAGGATCTATATCTGAATCCCTAACGTTTTTTAACCTACTTTTGCATTCCCTAACGTTTTATGTCATAATGATCACTTGTCCTAACACTCATATGCCCTAATATTGATTTCCCTAATATCTTATTTCCTAATGTCACTTGCCATATTGATCATTTATCCTAATGTCATTTGTCATAATTATCATTTCTCCTAACACTCATATGCCCTAATTTTGGTTTTAATCGCTAGGCTCGGATTCTGTTGTGGTCACAGTTCTAACCTAACCCATTAGACTACTTTACTGGTAGCAGTTCGGTGGTTGCAAAAGGGGCGGGGACTTTAAAAAACGAAAATTAATTTTAGGGATTTCGAGGAATATGGCAAAAAATATTAGGGATATTGATAGTTAGGGATATTGATGTTTCGGACAAATGAGTTTTAGGACAACCATTACGTTATGGAAAATGATTGTTATGGATATTGATCGTTAGGGCATTAGCCCATTAGGACAAAACAGTTCGGGCAAGTGATTTTAGGACAAACGATGTTAGGGATCGCGAGGGAGACCCATTGCAACAACTTTAATTGCACATAAATATGACATAAGCTTGAAAATTATCACAACCACACGACAACGGTAGTGGTGACGGTGGTGACGGTGGTGATGGTGGTAGTCCGTGGTGGTGATGGTGAATGTGGTGGTGGTGATAGTGGTGATGATGATGGTGGTGGTGATAGTGGTGATGATGATGGTGGTGGTAGTGGTGGTGGTTATGGTGAATGTGGTGGAAGTGATGATGGTGATGGTGGTGGGGATGGTGTCGGTGGTAATAGTGGCGAGAATGATGATGTTGATGATGATTGTGGTGATGATGGTGATTTTGGGGTCATTTATATCATTAGCCATCACCATCGGCACCGTCATTACAATTATCATCGTCATCATCATCACCACCATGACCATCATCATCAGAATCAACACCACCATCATCATACCTAATCATCATCATCATCATCACCAGTCACCACCATATTCATCATCATCATCATCATCAGTCACCACCATATTCATCATCATCACCACCACCAGTCGCCACCTTCATCATCATCACCACCAGTCTCCACCATCATCATTATTACCATCACCAACACCATCACTATTTCACGAGTCAATGCCCACCTATAACCCATATACACAGTTAGATACACAACCCTTTCAAAATTTTCTACGCAGCAAACTCGATTCCTACTCGGTGCCCTTGCGGGGTGAGGTAACTCGAATAAGGGGCGGGGGTGTGCGGGTCCATTCTGTATAGTATACTGTGGTTTTGGTGTTGCCACATTTTAAAATGAGTAAGTTTTTATAAATTAATAATAAAATAAGTATATAGTTATCTCAGAAAAAATATATAAACTTATTAACTTAATTTCATACACTGAAATCGCTTATCTTAGCTATGAAAACAGACATTACATCTTTCGATGCAGAATTCAGAAAAGTAATAAAATTATAGTCATAAAAATATGAAATGTTGTACATTATCAGTGGTGGTAGTCTGAATGTAGCTATCTCTACCCACATTTATCGACTTTCAGGCGGTACGAAGTTCGCCGGGTCAGCTAGTTAAAAATAAATATATTTTTTCGCTCTTTGGTTTAGACACATTTTAGACAACAACCCTATTCAGCCCGTATTGTCTTAGATTGCAGTTATTTGATTTATTTTCTTATATTTCTTTAAATACAGAAGAATAAATTCAAAGATTTTTTTTTAAGGTACACGACATAAAGCCCTGTCGATCTCTATATTAATTTCCACCTGTTATAAATATGAAATGTTGTCAATTATAAGTTTAAACATTTATCACACCACACGTCAAGTTTTAAACTAAGTATATCCACGGTACTAGATTTCTTGCAATGCAGTTCATTTTTATATACCAAAATTATTACTTTTGGGTTGGAAAATATTAGAAAAAAAAAAAAAAACTGTTGCGAATTGCGTGATATGTTACGCGTAAAACGTTCCCTAAAATACTATGTATTTTAGTACAGGCAACACAAATATAGGTTTTTCTATAATATAAAGCTTTGAGATCCTTCAGCCAGTATTTTGTAATGTGTAATAATAAATGATAATAAAATCTGATTTAATAATTTAATACTTTTTATTTCAGTAAATAGTTGAATCGCTTGTTATGATCACCGTCGTCCAAATCAAAAAGAAGTATTTGATAATGAAAGCAAAATGGCATGACAAATGGCAACACTATCTTTTCCGTCACATTGCAATCTGCCACTGCCACTGCCAATGAATTTTCAGCCTTCAAGTAAAAAAAAAAATCAGTAACCTAACCTAAAGAGTTCAATCAATTTCATTCATATTGTCGATAATATTCAATGAAATAGTTAATTATTGTTTATAAATAGAGACAAATTACTGTCCAATATCATATTTGTTTATACAGTTCCTACCGCATACCAAACAAAATGGCAGCGCCAGAAATGAGTGAAGCCGACCAGATCAAAACGGTAAAACATCTTTCATCTAATTTACAGCAATATTGAATTCATCAGTTATATCTACAAGATTTCGTCATTTAATAACTTGGTCCATTCATTACTCCATTGAAAATATTCTATACTATTAACCAAAAAAATAAATGATTTACTTATAAATGAACACAGTGTAGTCATTGCATTATTCTGTGCTGGTAGAATAACCTACTAATGATAATAGCCCCGTAGTCGAGTTGCTAGATGGTATGTTTCGTCAACTATTAATGTAGTCTTTCAGTAGTCATAATTTCAGTGTTGATAATCTTTTTTTTATAGCCTGTTTAGGTGTCCCACTGCTGGGCAAAGGCCTCCCCTTCTTTTCTCCATTCGATCCTATTGCTTGTGCGATTCTGCCATTCTCTGCAGAATGCGTCTAGATCGTCCCACCATCTCCTTTTCAGTCTGCCTCTGTTCCGATATCCATCTTGTGGGATCCATTGGGTTGCTATTGTGGCCCACCTTTCCAGATGCATGCGACAGACATGCCCTGCCCAGTCCCATTTCAGTTTTGCGGTGTTGACACCGACATCCACTATACCAGTTTTGGAGCACAGTTCCGTGTTTCTGATTCGATCAGTCCTCCGGTGAATCAACTTTTTTGTGTTGTTTACTCTGTCTCCGTTGTCCAAGTGACATCTTCATACCGTTTCATAGAGAAATGCTTAGATTGTCTGAGGGACAAATTTTGCGTAACCATAGCAATAAGGTGCACTTAAAAGTTGATCCACCCAACACTGTAAGTGCCTTTGTTGCTGAGAAGCATAACCCTGTAAGTTTAAGAACTTAAATAGTTTTGCTTCTAAAGGATGATCCTACTTAGTGTTGTTTCTCAGGTATAGAAATATTTTTGTCTGGTTTCAGTTCAAGGACTTCTTGGTGCAGTACAACAAACTATCAGAGCTTTGCTTCAACGACTGTGTACATGACTTCACTTCACGGACTCTAAAGTCTTCAGAGGTTTGTATCTTTATATAGTTGTATTCAAATTGGTTGCACAACAGTCCAAATGTACAGATAGGGGACTTAACCTTTAGAGCAGCCAGTTATGAGATTTCTTCCTCCTCTGTTATCTTTCTATGAAAAATATTATGAAATTACCAAATTTTTAAATGATTATGAATTGTGATGAGAAGTGTACGACAATAGTACATTACTGCAGAGGCCACGAAATAGGGAATTGTTGGCCGAGTAGTAATAGATGACCAAGTGATAACGAGGCCATCTAGACATACAAGGCCGACAATCCCTGTTTGCGCCGAGGCTTGTATAGTGCTTTTCTCTGTTCGGGTTAATGTTTTTGCCACCAAATGTTAAGATGATTCTATTTATTAAAAAATGACAACACCTTATTAATTAGATATTGTCATATTTTTTTTAAATAAATTTGTTTCCTTGTTTATTTTATCGAATATCTGATATTTAATCTAGTTAAATATAAGAAATAAAACGTTAATGTACATACACAAACAACGTTATGTTTTATTGGCAGTATGCCGTGGCGTAGATTATCAATAAAAGAAATAAACCCCACTGAAACAAAAGACAATCTCTTTGTTGGCCACCTTTATTGACCTCTAATTTGAAATTAGAACGAATCTTCAACAATTGCCATACAAAGACGACATTTCCTTGGATGTTTGAGAAAATATATTTTAATGGTTTGTTTTTGTTTAGTTTAAATTTTGCAGTTTCTTTGTATTTTTTTTTTCCAGGATAAATGCACTGCCAACTGCATGGAGAAATACCTACGGATGAATCAGAGGGTTTCTCAAAGGTTCCATGAATTCCAAATGATTGCAAACGAGAATATGCTTGCGTTGGCTCAAAAATCTGGCAACCCAAGCTAGTATGTTAGGAATCAACATCAATCCTTTGTAGTGCAAACCTCCACATGTATAATTATTGTATTTTTTTGTTAGAGTTTATTGTCTTCAGTGAAGGCTAATAAAATTGTTAATGGAATAGTTACTTTGTCTTTGAAATGATTTAGTGTTAGTCTATCCAAATTCTAAGATCAAATTATGTCAACCATGTGTCAAAATAACTTCATTTTGATCTAGAGGTCGGACAGACTATACAAATTTTAAATTATAGTATGGTCAGCATCAGAAGTATCTAACAATTTTACTACTGGCTTATGTTAAATTGCGTACTAAAATTTGTCAGCTACTTGGGTAAGGACCAAATTCTTTGCATCGTTGGACAACGGAAATCACAATGGAATGTGTCACACCGGAAAAAAAGTTGCACAATAAAATTATAAATGTACGTGTACAAGGTTTGAAGATGAATAATAAATAAACATCGGGACAGGTGAAACTAAATAAAAGCTTGTAATAAGCACAATTGGTAACGTTGTCTTCGTTTCGACGAATTTCCGTTGTGACACGTAGCACAATGTTGTGTCACTCGTCGCACAATGTTGTGTCACTCGTCGCACAATGTTGTGTCACTCGTCGCACAATGTTGTGTCACTCGTCGCACAATGTTGTGTCACTCGTCGCACAATGGAGGCAAAATACTTCACGACCTAACCAGAAATGTTTCACACTCAATAAAATAAACGAGTATTACTAGTGAACTTTGATGTGTAGCAGCAATATACTATTATAGTTTGCAGTTAATCATTCGCAAGCAGAGAAAGCGTGATGGAAAACAATAAAATTACATAAGAAGTCACAGAATTTTGACGCTACGCGGAGCTTCCACCAACACGATGCTCGACTGTCAGTAAAAACAACATGGCGGCACTATCGAAGTCAAGCTTGCAAGTTCGGAGTCAGTGTTCCATTAAAATAATTGAAGAATCTACTGGAATAGCGTTGTAAATTCCGTGTAATGTCGTCGCACAACTGGAGGTTGCACAATGGAAGAATATTTGGGACATGCATAAAATAGCCGCAAAATTTACAATGATGAAGGATATCGAATATTAAACTATACCTGCGTCTTAACAAAACCTAAGACTATATATACAAATAAACTGTATAAGTTAAGGCGTTCGTACTTTAAAACAAAATCAATATATCCTCGAGAAAGCAGAGTACGGACATATTCATTCTCTATGGGAAATATAATAAAAAAGTATATTTCTGATTTTTTTTTTATTAACTATTCTGAAAACCAATTCGTTTATTGATGATTGGGTTAAATATGAACTGTTATTTGGCGTGTTTTTCTACTCTACAAATAAACGATAAATGTTCTATTTTTACTAATTATAAAAACGGTATAAACTCACGTAAAAATTGTCAGGAACGGCCCGACATGTTTCGAACTCATTTGGAGCTCTTCATCAGGGGTAGCTATCAGTGGGTCGCGAGTCGCGTAGCAGCACGGATAGCTACCCCTGATGAAGAGCTCCAAATGAGTTCGAAACATGTCGGGCCGTTCCTGACAATTTTTACGTGAGTTTATACCGTTTTTATAATTAGTAAAGATGTCTCACGATAGTTTTAATAACATTATTGTTCTATTTTTAGTTTGAGATGAGGTGGACATTAATGTATGACAGTATTTGCAAAGAATTTGGTCCTTACCCACTTGTCTGCTACTTTTGATGCTGGCCATATTATACATACAGGGTGTCCCTAAAACCAACGCCGAAATGAAAAGGGGTGATAGAACAGCTCATAAGCAACCATATTAAGTTAATTTGACCTTAATAAAAAATTCATGGTTTTCGAGATATTTGCATTTTAAAAAAACTCGTGACTTTTGATGCCCTGCGTCAGTATGTCGATTGCCACCACTGCAAATTTAGGTATTTTTTAAATCTGTTTTTTGCAGGATGTTACTAAAAACATATCCTATCGAATGTAATTTCAATTTATTACATATCATGATGCTTTGTCGGTAAAAATAATAAAAAAAAACGAATTATAGCAATTTATTAATTTTAGCCAGCGGTTTTGATCGAGTTTCATTTAAAAAAAGTATTGTAAACTAACATGGCACACAACATAAAAAGATAGTAAATTTATTGTAGTTTTCAAAAAAGTACAGCATTTTCTAATTTACGCAGCAGTTTACGAGATATTGATATTTTACACTAAAAGGAGCTCATACTGCAGTTATTACATAGTATGGAACCAGAGCCCCTACTAGGCTCAGAGTTTGAATTTCTAACAAAAAATAGATTGAAAGAATACACAATTTGAAATTGGAACACAATTCGAATTCAAGTCGGCTTTCTGATTAAAGAGTATTTTAGTAATTTTAGGACACTTCGTCAATTCGTTTGATGTTCTTTATTTAGTTTGGTTTCTTATTTTCTTAAATAGACTTGATTTACCAATAGAACTCGTGTTTGCCTTGTGATTTGGATTTTTGGTACAATTTAACTTTGCTTTGTGCATCTTGGACTCGAGTTCTGCCTATTGATTTTAACTTCGATTTACTTTGGCTCTGTTAAGATTAATTGTAGTGCGTTTGTTACAAATATGCCAGAGAATTATACTCCTCAAGAATATGCCAACATGCATTTTGTCGATGGGGAATGTCAGGGTAACTCTTGTGCTGCAGCTAGACTATCGGGAAAGATATCCAAATTTAAGGCATCCGGACCATCGAGTATTTCGAAATGTTCATCTCGCATACTCACAAGGCGTTTTGCCTGGCAATCGTGGTGGATTGGGAAGACCTAGAGGAGATTACGATGAAGATGTTTTACAAGAGATTCAAAACGACCCATCCACTTCGACACGGAACATTGAACGTAATTTAGGGATATCAAAATCTGTTGCCAATAGAATATTACGTCGATATGGATATCATCCATACCACATACAACGTGTTCAAGCGTTGCTGCCCCGTGATTACCCACTTCGTGTTCAGTTTTGCCAGACAATGCTGCAAAAACACGAGAATGAGTTGCCAAATCTTCTCGACGACGTACCTTTAGCTACGCGGAGACAATGTGGTCAATGGAGGTCAATGTGGCTGCAGAATGATGGCTGTCCAGCACATTATGCACGCGAAGTGCGACTACATTTAAACCAAACTTATCCACAGAAATGGATCGGCCGTCTGGGTCCCATTTTGTGGCCTCCTCGATCTCCAGACCTAAATCCTCTGGATTTCTATTACTGGGGTTATATCAAAGAAAAAGTTTACAATGAACCGATTAACAGTATAGCGGAGCTGAGACAACGCATTTACGCAGAGGCCCAAAACGACGTATCAAGAAGTGCACGTCACATCAGTCGAGCATTTTTAAGGAGATGCCGAGCTTGTATTCAAGTCAATGGCGGACAATTTGAACATTTAATTTAGTTACATAAAACAGGTATCGTATTTTTTTAATGTTTTTAGTTTTTTTATTCACTTAACAGATAAAAATGGCAACCAGTATTATTTTTGCATTATTTTATAAACCGCTAAATAATTAAGTCACTTCAATACCATTTTAAAAACAACTAAATTTGCTATCTTTTTACGTTATTTGCCAGGTTCGCTATGAACATTTCATTTTTTTTATTCTAAAACTGAATTGTGTTCCTATTCTAAATAAAGTATTCTTTAAATCGATTTTTTGTTCAAAATTCAAACTCTGAGCCTAGTAGGGGCTCTGGTACCATACTATGGAATAACTGCAGTATGAGCTCCTTTTGGTGTAAAATATCAATATCTCGTAAACTGCTGCGTAAATTAGAAAATGCTGTACCTTTTTGAAAACTACAATAAATTTACTATCTTTTTATGTTGTGTGCCATGTTAGTTTACAATACTTTTTATAAAGGAAACTCGATCAAAACCGCTGGCTAAATTTAATAAATTGCTATAATTCGTTTTTTTTTATTATTTTTACCGACAAAGCATCATGATATGTAAAAAATTGAAATTACATTCGATAGGATATGTTTGTAGTAACATCCTGCAAAAAAAAGATTTAAAAAATACCTAAATTTGCAGTGGTGGCAATCGACATACTGACGCAGGGCATCAAAAGTCACGAGTTTTTTTTAAATGCAAATATCTCGAAAACCATGAACTTTTTATTAAGGTCAAATTAACTTAATATGGTCGCTTATGAGCTGTTCTATCACCCCTCTTCATTTCGGCGTTGGTTTTAGGGACACCCTGTATAAGTATAGGTGATGAATATTATAATGCACTTCAGTAAGTGGTGCATTATACATATACTTATATGATAGAATGAATATACCTACCCATTAAGATAAGCTTAAACCCAGATTTTTTTTTCATATTTTCTGCCGTAAAATGATTCTGTCCAAAGCTGAATCTGGCCTTTTTTTTCGTTCCAACACTAGTGTCTGGTGTGTCGTTGAATAGATCTTTTAAAAACAATAGGGGTCTCCAAACACTTTATTTTTTGATAGTCAGCAGTTTTGTAAAAATTCGCTCTGGAAATCGAAAAATAGCATATTGTAAAGTGCCATATTGCATTAAAACATTCCGCTCAATCTGGCCCGTGTAATCGATAACTTTCAGAAGGCAATAAGTAATTACAGTTACTGTGGCGTTTACGACCTTTTTATAGAGCTTGAAATCTTTCTCGTAATTAAACCTCGGGCTTAAAGCCGCTGCTTTAAGCCCCTCTATTGAGAAGAATGGGCAACTACGGAACCATACACTGAGCGTGGCCCGATATAGTCTTGGTCGATTTTTAAGGACAGTATTTCCCAGAGAAACTTGTCTGCTACATTCAGTCAAAACAAAGGTATTTTTTCTTTAATTAGTTTTATTAGAACTTATCAACGTAGGTATAGGTATCAGTAGGTAAAAGTGTAATTGTTGACAGACTATTTTATGTCATGAAGAGATGCTGTCGAAGACTTAGCGTCTACTGATTCTTTTTTAGGTTCATTCTGGGCAGGAACCGCGGGAGGCCAAGAGTTCTCGCACCATCCGTACATGCACATTACGTTCTTAGCACAAGGTTTGCCGCACGACGAAATCGGCGGAGAGAAATCCAATATAAACGACGACTGAGAACTTGTATAGTCAAATTGGTAATCATTGAATTTCGCTTCCACACTGTACTTTACGTTTTTCTGATCATTGCCATGCTGTTCGGTGTTAAATACGTATTTGAGAGGAAACGGGCCCGAAGGCGAGTTGTTTAGGTTGGATGGCTTCGTAGATATTTGGTATTGACCGCGGTGTCTGACGATTCGGAGCACAGGAACTCCTGGAGGCGCGATCGCCGAGCAAACTGGTCCAGGGCTGAAGCAAGGCTTTATCCTTGGTCTGGAGCATGCTCTGTACAGACATGATCTGGAGCATGCCCTGGAGCAAGAAGGTCTTGAGGAGCACTTCAAAGGGCAGATGGAACAAGTTTCCCTTGAGCCGTTGTGGGCCTCGATCTTGCGGAGGACTGGACAGGAGATGTGGCCGGGCCTCCAGCCGCATCTTTGCTGGAAAGTAAAATATAAATCCATTACAAATGCGTACAGTACCTTAACTACATAAGGGCCAAAACATATAGGTACCTAATTACGAAACACGAAATCGCATTGTGGTACGATTGAAAACTGTATTTTATTAAATATAGTTCCATGATTTTTTTTACTTCTGATTTATGTATCTCCACGGCCCGACGTTGCGTCGTATCGTGTATTTATGTTTTGGCCATTTGCCCGAAATTTTTGAGAAGATCTAAAGGACCTTGTACGAAAAGGTCTCGCAACTGGATTGTCTTTAGCGCTCAGCCTTTCGATGCCTCTTCTGCTCAAATAATGCGCTCCACCCAAGTTAGAACAACTTATCAACAGGCCCGTATGCAGAATGGATCCAACCAGATGGACCAGAAAAGTCACCGAATGGACACCAAGAGGACGGAAAAGGAAATGCGGACGCCAAAGGAAAAGGTGGCGCGATGTCTTCTCAAAAAAGGTTGGGCCAGACTGGATGCAAAAAGCACGAGATAGACGGCTGTGGAGGGAAATGGGGGAGGCCTACGCCGCAGAGGCGACTTTTACCTAGTAAATTAAGGACAAGTAGTGTATATGTAATGTAATGTTAAGGTAATAGAATAAAGGCTTTTTTATTTTATTTTATTTATTTATTTATCAACAGGCCCGGACTTAGTGGTCAGCGCCCCTAAGGCACCATTTTGGGCCCCCTCCCCTATCTCGAGACGGTTTACAGCTAATTACATAGTAGGTAGGTATTTTAAGTCATAAATAAGGAGAACATTAAGTATGGTGCAAGTTCTGCTTCTAAGACTGGGGCCATATAGATAGGCTGGGCCCCTAGGACCGGGCCTTGTGGGCCTAGGGGTAAATACGGCACTGCTGGTCAACAAGTAAAGAGTTCCACCCAGCTCCCAGTTTCAGCCAACCCAAAAATAACAGTCAATTTACCTGGAATTCTGGCGAGTCCTTGGCGCAGTACATCCATCCCATGTATTTCGGCACGGGACCAGGTTTCACATCCTCTTTTTCCAGGCATCTGTGCTTGGGCAGGTCACATCGGCCCAAACAGCTGGACGATATTTTGCCTGAAAGTGGTGAACATTTTTTTTTATGTCCTAGGGGGCAAACGAGCAAACGTATCGCCTGATGGAAAACGATAACCGTCGCCCATAAACACCTGCAACACCAGAGGAGTCACAAGTGCTTGCCTACCCGGAGGACGAAGATAGAATGCCTCTATGCTAGTAATTTCACCGGCTATCTTACCCCCACACCGGAACACAACAATGCGAACATTGCTGTTTGGCGGTGGGTTAGCAGGCAAGACGGTAGTAACAATCCGGACGGACCCTGCACGAGGCCCTACTACTCCAATAACAAGGGTAGTTATGTAATAACATAGGCAGGGCATTACCGGCATCTATTATAAAATAAGAACTACAGGACAAAACGGACCTCTGCTCCGCTAGTCAGGGAAACCTAAATACGCAGACATAAAAGCCAGTCAGAAGTAAGATTTTTTGTGCGATAATCAAGCTGGAGGTCATTGACTTTTAACAACGGTAAAACGTGTTTTTATTAGGTAATTTTTATGGAGCAATATAAGTTCTTTATTTTTCGGCGGAGATGTTCACTGCTGTACCTACCTACATACTTTTTCCCCCGCGATAAAGGGGTTAATGCCGATCGCGGTGTTTATTCTATCGTTATTATAAATAATAAAACCTATACCTACTAACCTATTGACGACGCGTTTGGCTCGGTTTGTAGACACCTGCCTTTTGTGCAAATATTTGTTCTTGGGTCATGGATGTTATCTATATATGTATTTATATATTATGTGTATCGTCGTCTAGTACCCATAGTACAAGCTTTGCTTAGTTTGGGACTAGGTCGATTTGTGTATGATTGTCCCTTAATATTTATTTATTTATTTATACATAGTTATAAACTAAAGAGAAATATTAAAGAATGATATTCCACTGAAATATTACTTTCCACTCCAGCGATTCTATTGCCTATCCTTTGTGATGTGATTATCATTGGAGCGCATTTACCTACCCTTAATCACATACCTAAAATACTACTACAGAAATTTATTGGCTGTTTGTGCAAAATGCGCAGCATCAACCAGCGCGTACGCTTGGCTACGAACGCGAGCCGAATTGCTCGAACAAAAACGTAAGGCAGAGCCGTGGTCTATGGTGCACGGTGTGCTGGTTTTGGTGATTTCTTGGTAGGTACCTTGCCCATGGGGAGCCTATGGGTTTAAGTCGCTACAAATTTTTAGAATACATCGGTTTCTTAGTCGCCTTTGTATTTAAAGTTATTTAAAATATAATTTTCAGTTTTCTTACCTTTGCAGGCTTGACAGCAACAAGCCATTTTCGGAATGTCAAATGTTCAGTTTGGATGGATGTAAAGAGAACGTTGTTCGTTTAATACAAAAAAGTATTTTGCATTTTATTGATCAACATCTTGCCCAGAAGACATTCCATGCCCAATTGGCATGCCTGTTGTAAATTGTATAAACATATTCTATGATTACATATTTAAATCCAAACCGTACGACGCCTACATTGATGAGGAATTTAGAATTACAGTTTGACAATAGTTTGTCATTAGAACCACGTTACCAAAGAGTAAACTGTCTACGAGTCATCTACGAGAACGAGAACTTAATACAATTTGTGTAGTCTCAGGGTTGAGTGAAAACTGAGAGGTTCTTATCTGGATCGCTTAAGAACGAGCGAGACAGGTATAAAATAGTTTTCTGTCTGCTCACGCACCTTAATATGAAACGAAATGGAGATTAGGTTTTACTGCTTAGTGCTTAATTACTGTGTCTAATCTCTATTTATATCGTCGGCCGTAGGTTCAATTGGGGTAAGGGACAAAATACGCAAAATGAGTTGAATATACAGTTTTGTTTAGAATTTTCCGCTCTATCGAATGGTGTATATAAAAAAATCTAGCTAGAAAAAAGTGTTCTTTACGCTAGTACTGATTTTTATGGGTTCAAAATCAAATCTGACCAACAAAAACCATGTATCTGTTTTTTATTTTAATAAAGCAACATCAAATAGGGTAACTACTGCCACCAATCCACTTTGAATAAGGTAAAGGTCTTTCCAATTAAGAAATTACCTTTACATGACTTATTTTTGAAGACAATCTTATGAAACTGGCTTTTACACTAATGTTTTTTTTTTGCTCCTAAATAAATAGCACCCATACCTTAAAATGATTGCACGAGCTTTGAAAAAAATGTTCCTTACGCCAATTTGCCATTTTATATTTTTAACAGTATGAACCTTACACCAATTTGGTTAAGACGATATTTAGGTTTGATCCGATTTATGTTTAGATTCCGTGTCCGTTACGCTAATTTTCTCGTGAGAAGATAAATACTTATCCCCGTTACCTTTATGTACACACTCATCTAACTTCATATTATTTTAATCTATTGACAATAAAGAAAGTGTTATGTTGCAATAAAAACACCTTCATCAGTTTTATAACCTTTGTTTATACGGGTATCTGTGTAAACTGGATGTTAATTTTTGGCTTTATTAAATCATTGAAACTACTAGCGTAGTTTGACTTATTTACATGTAAACTTTCACGATAAATGAAGGTATTCAAATAAATTTGGTAAGAAAATTTCAAATTTAGTAATTAATCCACCGAGAAATGTAAGTGTCTATTTATGTTATTAGGTATAATTCGTCAGTTCGCCGTCTCTGAACGACAGTAAGTACCTACTGAACTCTTTGTCGACAGCTCGTGATTGTTATTCTACCTGTGAAGTGTTTTGTTAAGCTGATAGTTTAAAAAAGTGGGCTAAGATTGTCGAAAAAAACAATAACCAATGGAATACTGGAGGAGGTATTAACACGTTCTTTATTAAAAGTTTTTAATTAACTTTACACATTCTATGTTTAAAAATATCTCAAGAAAGATTAGATTGACTTTCCGAGGACTAGCTGAGTTGAAATTAGGTATATGAGGCCGGAAAGTCGACATGGGTAAAACTTTATAGATAACGATAAGGTAATCCTACTGAATTTGGGCTTCTTAAAATCGTCTCGGTACTTGATGTATTGCAAAGGAAAATTTTCACTGTCAATTAAAAGGCATTCCTAAGTATGACACACTTTAATAGTCATTATCTGAAATTCCGCTACCGATAAGTGTTGAGAAATCAAAAGATCTAACTAACTAGAGCTCTTGCTATTCATTGACTGACATTGATGTTGATATTGATTATATTTCATAGCTAGAAACAAGAACTTTTCATTTCATTGATGTTTTTCAAGTACTTTACTCTTATGGTCATTTTATTATACAGCCACATTTGACTCCTTAGGTAACAAGTTTCAAGTTTAACAAGTAGTATAATTTTTAAAATACCGTAATAAATAATAGAATAAGTCGTTTCGTTTCGTTTATGCATGTCGTTCACACAGGTACATGTCGTATTCTTTCGTTTATGCTCGTGGTTCATAAGGATAGAATTGATGCAAATAAATTGAGTTATGTCTTTAAATACTCACGAACAAAAGCTATAACTACAAGAAAACATATTTATAGGGTGAACGCATTAGTTTTTTATTTATAAAATGAAAGCCTAACACTATAGCTTCTATAAAAATTCTTAAAAAGTTCAAGTTCTAAATATCTACTATTGAAAAATAGTTTTTATCTCTTCTGAAAAGTGCCGTTTTTAAGTTATCCCTTATTAACTGGAGGCACTGAATTGTGAGCAACTACTATGTTCTCTAACAGGACTCCTAAAAAAGTACAAATGTAAAATGATTATTTCTGAATTGTATTTAATTCTGTAACTTTTATTGTTCAACACAAGCCCTAAACATTTAATAATTTTGCTGTTTAAATTACATTGCTTGTTTATTTCAGTATTCGATCATAGACGCTGAGAAAGAATTAATGTGATTATAATAAAAAAATAATCATAAATTAAAATGTGGGTTATTCCACCCTATAAAAACGTTACGTGTAACGATACAAATATTGCATGTAACGGACACACAAAAAATGCTCACACGGTTACAATACATTTTTATACCTCTTACATTAATGTTTTAAAGGTTTCCGGTGTTAAGATACGCCTTACGTCAAAGGTATGTACTTATTTATTTTAACAACGAACCCTTTACGCTATTTGTTCTTTCACACATAATCTCAACTAGTCCCTTACGCCATTTCTTCATCAATATAGTGGATACAATGAATAGGTAAATTTAAGGTAAAAAAATCCTCCAAAGGAAAAAATAGCCTCAGGCAGCAACACCACAAAAAAATCTACTTACCAGCTATACATTGTAACCTATAATGTCAGAACCCTCTCGTCTCATGACCGCCTTATAGAATTAGAAACAGCAATAAACAAAATAAAATATGATATTATAGGCATATCAGAAGTGAGGCGACAAGGCATCAAAATAGAGGAATATGAGCAATTTATATTGTGTCACATAGGAAGTACCCCAGGAAAGTACGGTGTAGGTTTTATAGTAAACAAATCTCTGAAAAACTACATAGAGTGTTTTATAGGAGTTACTGAACGGATAGCGCTGCTAAATCTAAATATCGAAGGCTACAAAGTAACTCTAATACAAGCATATGCACCAACGGAAGCAGCAAGCGAAGCGGATATAGCCGATTTCTACACGTCAATTAATAAGCTTATGGAAACAGCACATAAAAATATTATACTAATGGGAGATTTCAACGCGAAAATTGGAACCCCAAGAAAAGAAGAATACTTAGTAATGAGGCAACACGGGTACGGCAAAAGAAATGAACGAGGACAGAAATTGATAAATTTTGCACTGGAAAATAAATTGACAATTATTAATACCTGTTTTAAGAAGAGGCCCAACCGCAGGTGGACCTGGCGATCCCCAAATGGTCAACATAAAAATGAAATTGACTTTATAATGTCTAACCGGCCAGGAATATTTCAGAATATAGATACTATAAACCTTAATTTCCCATCAGACCACAGACCGGTTAGAGCTACGATAAACTTATCCAAACAAAAGATCAGTAGAGCCAAATTCAATAACAATTACATCCTCAAATGCCCCCTTAATAGCGAAGAGGAAATATCAAAATACAAGGAAAACCTATCGTATTTACTTAACGATACCCCCCCCAAACAACATGAACCCACGAAGGTACAGTTTTACTACGATAAAATAGTAAATTCCATCAACCAAAGTTTAAAAAATGCTCGTACAAAGACACACACCCAAAATAAAAATAAAATACTGTCCGAACGTACCATGATGCTCTTACAAAGAAGAAGAGATCTGCAAAAAACTAAAAACAAAACGCGATCTATGAAAAACGAACTTTCGGCACTTTACAAATTAGTCAACAAATATATAAAGAACGACTACGCAAAACACAGACTAAATACCATAGAAAATTATATAAATAAATCGGGAGGTACAAAGAAGGCCTACAAAGAACTTCGAACCAATAAAACTTGGATTGAAGGACTGAATTCTACTGGAAAAGAACTCTACCACCGAAAAGACCTAATCAAAGCGGCAACCGAATTCTACAAAAACTTGTATAGCGATAAAACCGAAATTAGTACTACACTGACGTATACCAGCAAGGCTACCTGTTTAAGTCCCATAACCCCAATCGACGAGAGAGAAATGTATGACGCTATAAAAAAATTAAAGCTAGAAAAAAGCCCAGGCTCAGATCACATCACCAACGAAGTTTTAAAAACAGCGGACATGATTTTGATTGGCCCATTACGCAAACTTTTCAACCTAATACTGCAAAATACTGAAACTCCACTGCAATGGTCTGAATCCGACATCATACTAATATATAAAAAAGGCGATCCAAAGGATATTACTAATTACAGACCAATAAGCCTGCTACCAAGTCTCTACAAACTGTTCTCCTCCATTGTCACTATGAGAATAAGTAGAACGTTAGAAGCAAGACAACCCATAGAGCAAGCCGGATTTAGAAGGGGCTTCTCCACCATTGACCACATCCACACGCTGGAACTAATAATAGAAAAGTATCAAGAACAGCGACGATATCTTTACATAGCTTTTATTGATTATCAAAAGGCATTTGATACTGTTTCACATAAACGCATATGGGAAGTCCTAAAAAAATCAGGGAGTCGAGCACAATTATATAGAAATAATTAAAAATATATATAACAACAGCACCGGCCGAATAAAGCTAGAGTCACTTGGAACAAGCTTCCCTATTAAACGGGGAGTGAGACAAGGCGATCCGCTATCACCAATACTATTTATCGCTACCCTCGAATCAATCATCAGTAAACTGGATTGGAAGCACTGCGGCCTTAATATACAAGGTACATATCTAAGCCACTTAAGATTCGCCGACGACCTAGTGCTGCTATCGGAGACTAGCTCGCAGTTGAACCTCATGATAGAATCACTAAATACAGCTAGTAGTCACGTTGGCTTGGAAATGAACCTTAGCAAGACTATGGCAATGACAAACGCTCTGGAAAAACCAATAAAAGTGAACAACAAGCCACTACAGTATACAAACAGTTATATATATCTCGGCAAAAGAATAAGTTTTGATAAACAAAATAACGAAATGGAAATAGAACGCCGTATACAAAATACATGGAACAGATACTGGAGTTTAAAGGAAATATTTAAAAGCGGCTTACCAACTACAATCAAAGCGAAAGTCATGAACTCTAGCCTCCTGCCGTGCCTGACATATGGCTGCCAAACGTGGAAATTCACGGATAAAATAAAAAACAAGATTAACACTTGCCAACGGGGAATAGAGCGCAGCATGCTCAACATAAAGAAAATGGACAAAATACGACACACCAAAATAAGAGCTATCACAAAAGCAAAAAATGCTCTCACCCACGCCCAGAAACTAAAGTGGAAATGGGCTGGTCATGTCGCCAGGTTAAAAGATCAGAGATGGACCATAAGAGTGACTCTATGGCGCGGACCACCAGGCAGTCGGAGTAGGGGAAGACCCTTGACACGGTGGGATGACGAGGTCAAGAGGACAGCCGGCCCGCTTTGGAACGCAGTGGCACAGGACCGAGACACATGGTCATCCTTGGAGGAGGCCTTTACCCGTACGGGGGTTCTTGCAGACTAACTCCTAGTTTAAGATATAGCTTAGTTAACTAACAGTTTAATTATAAAGTACTACTAACCAACATGTGTAATATTATAATTTTTTGTTCTTGCAAGAAATAAAAGGCTTTTTTATTTTTATTTATTTTATTATTTAATTAACTTTACACATTCTATGTTTAAAAATATCTCAAGAAAGATTAGATTGACTTTCCGAGGACTAGCTGAGTTGAAATTAGGTATATGAGGCCGGAAAGTCGACATGGGTAAAACTTTATAGATAACGATAAGGTAATCCTACTGAATTTGGGCTTCTTAAAATCGTCTCGGTACTTGATGTATTGCAAAGGAAAATTTTCACTGTCAATTAAAAGGCATTCCTAAGTATGACACACTTTAATAGTCATTATCTGAAATTCCGCTACCGATAAGTGTTGAGAAATCAAAAGATCTAACTAACTAGAGCTCTTGCTATTCATTGACTGACATTGATGTTGATATTGATTATATTTCATAGCTAGAAACAAGAACTTTTCATTTCATTGATGTTTTTCAAGTACTTTACTCTTATGGTCATTTTATTATACAGCCACATTTGACTCCTTAGGTAACAAGTTTCAAGTTTAACAAGTAGTATAATTTTTAAAATACCGTAATATATAATAGAATAAGTCGTTTCGTTTCGTTTATGCATGTCGTTCACACAGGTACATGTCGTATTCTTTCGTTTATGCTCGTGGTTCATAAGGATAGAATTGATGCAAATAAATTGAGTTATGTCTTTAAATACTCACGAACAAAAGCTATAACTACAAGAAAACATATTTATAGGGTGAACGCATTAGTTTTTTATTTATAAAATGAAAGCCTAACACTATAGCTTCTATAAAAATTCTTAAAAAGTTCAAGTTCTAAATATCTACTATTGAAAAATAGTTTTTATCTCTTCTGAAAAGTGCCGTTTTTAAGTTATCCCTTATTAACTGGAGGCACTGAATTGTGAGCAACTACTATGTTCTCTAACAGGACTCCTAAAAAAGTACAAATGTAAAATGATTATTTCTGAATTGTATTTAATTCTGTAACTTTTATTGTTCAACACAAGCCCTAAACATTTAATAATTTTGCTGTTTAAATTACATTGCTTGTTTATTTCAGTATTCGATCATAGACGCTGAGAAAGAATTAATGTGATTATAATAAAAAAATAATCATAAATTAAAATGTGGGTTATTCCACCCTATAAAAACGTTACGTGTAACGATACAAATATTGCATGTAACGGACACACAAAAAATGCTCACACGGTTACAATACATTTTTATACCTCTTACATTAATGTTTTAAAGGTTTCCGGTGTTAAGATACGCCTTACGTCAAAGGTATGTACTTATTTATTTTAACAACGAACCCTTTACGCTATTTGTTCTTTCACACATAATCTCAACTAGTCCCTTACGCCATTTCTTCATCAATATAGTGGATACAATGAATAGGTAAATTTAAGGTAAGGGACGAGACTACAGAATACTCTGTCTGTAAGGGACATCAGCAGCGAAATAAGTTGGTGTAAGTGACATGTCATTTTCTATAATATCTAAATTATTTAAACGAGCACTACATAGATAGACAGAACACTAAAATACAAGATTATGTATGAAATCAGGCCCAAAAAAGGTTCAATACAAAAAAGTTATGAACGATTTAGTTAAAAAAAAAACTTTGTCAGCCTCTCCTGAAAAATCGTATTTTGTCCCTTACCCCAATTGAACCTATGGTCGACAATATATTTTTTTAACGTTCTGTTCCCTAAGTGTTTTAATCTAATAGCTCTAAAATAATATTTATGTTCTTTCCTATTCCTATTATCTCCTGGTACCGGTATGGCTTAAGGAAAGTTGGAAGTTCAACTTCCTGCATTTGCCACAGTTTTGGACAGCTTGGACTACAGCCTCTAGATCTATCTATCGGCACAGACGTCTAAATGCTGAACCCTGATGCCTTCCCACTCCCACCCTCTATCCAGGGTTCTGTAAGGATTTTTATTAAAAAATAAAACAAGTGTTTAAATACTTAATGTCATTATATTTCGAATGCATCACAATCACAATTGCATCACATGGCTATTGTTGTTAATATCTATCAATGCGGTACTTATGCGTCTACGAAATCCACCATCTGAGGAGACGATGACCAAAAAAACTTGTGGAGCCCCCCCGCAATAAAAATCACACATCCTAGATGGACACCAGAAATATGTTGAAAAAAAGTAACCAGAGGGGGTGGAGAAAGAAAAGGCGAGGGGGCTCGGGGGGCGCAGCCCCCCACAATAATAATAAATCAAAATATAAGTGATCCTCAGATATTATTACTGTAAAATTTTACAGTTTCAGTTCAAGCACGTTTAGATTTCTTATTTGGCTTCTTTTCACTACTTTTAACTTGTGGTTTTCTTTTGCACAGTCCCATTACCAGCTTTAATAGTGTTGATAAAATTACAAGGAACATAGTAAGAACACCAATAACGTCTAAGTAGAAGTGCTGGTACATTGGCACGTCGGCAGCAGCAGCTCTGAATGTGAGGTTCTTGTGGCGGGCTGCAAACTCTGTCCAAAAGATGGCGGTGTCCAGGGGGCGCTTTGGACGATCATGCCACGCTTTTGATAGTTGTTTCACTCTTTGTCTGAACCTGAAAGGAGTAATACCGTAAAGTTGTTAAGTTTGAAGTGGTTCATTTATATATCCTCACCTTTGAACATCTATTAAGAAGACAAATAGCCTTTTAATCCGAGTTAAGAATGGCGCGTATACAATATTATTAATATTTCACTATTTTTGCTATCACTCATGTAGGTACCTACTCCTGATTAAGTATATCAATTTCAAAATTATAAACGCTGCGAAGGAGCCAACTCAAAACGAAGTAAGTATGGATTAAATTAAATTGTGAAACTAATGCTCGGTTCCAAGCAGTGGTACGATCAGTCGCGGCGGCGGCCGCCGCGACTGATCGACTCTACTGATGATGAATCGTGTAAGGTGCTTTGGGGTAAATTCGACATATTTTTAGGCGAGTGCAGAGTATGTTAGGGTTTGGGCTCGTAAGTCAGAACCTAAGAAGTATTCCTTCCAAGTAATGAGATCTTTACGAAATTGGATATATTCATCAACGCTTTGTGATCACAGCGTTTCGATACGTTGCTTGAATTTGGAAACAGATTAGAATTAAAAAAAATATATTTTGAATACTATATCTTAAGGAGTGGGGTAATTTCAAAAGTAAGTGGTGTAATTTCGAAGCTGGATTTTATGCAATATGAGTTTAAGAATCATATTTCTTTTTAGTTCTAATTTACCCCCGCAAAGATCCAAAAATCTGCTTTTATTTAATCGACTGCAACACACGTGCCCTCACGACTAGCGATGCGAAGTGAACTGAAGCGGAGGAGGAGATAAACATGGCGTTTTGACAAGCGTTGCAAGCGTAGAATTTGTTCCCAGTTTAGTAGATATGTGTGATTTTCGACTTATCCCCATTTTCGACTTTACCCCAAAGCACCCTACCTACCGATTCAAAACACGTCGAGCGATATTCGACTTCTACGATTTGAGTAAACCCGTTTATGTATTTCAACATGTCTGAGACTCAATATAGTTTTCTATGTAGGTAAATTGTGAAACTCTTGCGAACTAAATGTCCAATCAAATAGACTGACTTAGGTACGAAATTGTTTAACTATCCCCTTAAGAAAATTACATTAATAATCAGTAGAAACTTACTCAGGCTCTAGAACTTTCCGGAACGCCGCCAACAGATTTTCTTTATTCAAATCCCTTATTTGAACCTGCACCCCCAGTCCACTCTCCTCTATGGCCGCGCCGTTAGCTGGCTGGTCTCCCAAAACTGGCATGGCGACCATCGGTACTCCGAAGTGTATGGCTTCAGTGGTTCCACCCATACCGCCATGAGAGAAGAATGCCAGAGTCTTTGGATGACCTGTTTATAATAGTAAATTAATAGTAGGTTAAATATTTAAAGAAATTATCAAATTGCCCAGCGAGTTTCATAAAATGTTTTTTTTTTACGTCGCCTTAGGCCGTAGGTAAATGGGATTTTCTGCCAATACGGTAAACTTTAGACAAACCACGGGCGGTAATTCGAAAAGCCCCAGATTGCATATTTATGGTCAAACATCTACAATCTGGGGCATTCACGAATTCACCGCCCTAATAGGTGTGTAATGTACTATCATGAAACGATAAGTTCTAACTCTCTTAGAGAGTCTCTCTAACTTCTCCACATCCATAATGGCCGATTTTTGTGTTATAATAAAAAAGTCTGGCGCTTGCAGCAAAAGAAACTGTTACTTGGTTAACTTGGCTTATCATAATAATACAATTTCAATAAGGTCTCAGTGAAGGAAAGGGGAGAGGAGACATAATTTCCCTCACGAACTCTCTCTCAGACCACTACTGTAACTTCTCGATTGTATCGGAACCTTACCTAAGATGTCAATCTGGGGCAGCCAGGTACCCGTGTAAACTTTATCCTTCCCCACGAGCAAGGTCTTATTGTTCCATTTCCAGATAAACCTTTGTGGCAGCTCAGCCATCACATCCAATATGGCTTGCACCCTTTCAGGAGACAGCGAGGATGGACTGATGACCGATCCGAAACTTATGTACACGACGCCGTGTTTTGCTTCTTCTATGAATGTCTTCAATGGCTGTAGAAAGAGATATAACTCAGATGACATCAAAAATCCAAGTAACCAAATAAGTATAATGCACAACATATTAGGTATCTTGCCTATTTAGATATGGACAGTAAAAGTAGCTTATTGTTAGTAATTGGATTTTTTATTTATCTAGGAGCACGGCAGCCTTCGGGTAAGTCGAAAAAACTATAATTTGGGTTAGGTTGCTGTTGCGATACCCGTTCAAGGCAGGAAAAACATTTCCATCTTTTTTATTTTTTTAAGCTACAGAAAAATATATAACCCTTTTCTAGGAATGGGGGGGTTATTCCTACTAATAAACAAACATTCAAGTTTTTTTTTTTATCTCATCCATTCCCCATCGTGTTACGAACACAGGTTATATATATTTTATTTTGGGCGTAACTGCACAAGGATTGAATACTTACTCCTGCTAAAGGCTTCGATCTTGCTACATGGTAACCGCCGACTTCTATCACATTCGCTGGAAACAGCCTGGACCCAGTCAGCACAAAGTTCTGGTATAGGAGAAGAAACTTCATCTCCCTAGCCAAATCTTCTAAAGGCGGTATGTCGTCGAAGTATTCCGCTAGAGTATTTTGATCACTCCTCTGTGTAACGAAATAGTAAATTGCTCTAAAATAGATGTCAAACACTACTCGTTCTATCCTTTGGTATAGCGTAGGCTTAGTGCCGCCTTCCAAGAAATGAAAAGGCACGTATGCTGTGTTGTATGGAATACCAAGCCTCTGATAATGCCAAGGCATCAATATGTGGGACATCATGCCGACGACAGGAGCATTTAGTTTGTGCGCTATTCCTAATGCGCAATCGCTGTTGAACTGTTCGACGACTGCTACATCGAATTTGGATTTAGATTTAACCAAATCTCTTACTTTCTTGTTCTTTACTAATACTTCACAGTTTTCCTTACCAGTAAATGTTAGAAACAGTGCAGTGTCAAGGATTGTCTTGTATGATTTTTCTATAGGCATGTCGTCTTTCAGAATCTCGATAGTTCCCGCCAAACTGATGCTGTAGTAATTCGGAGGCGGATTTTTCTCCGGAAAATGCGATATGACAGTAACATTGTGTCCTTTATTCGCTAATTCCAGTAAAAACACGCGGAACACTAAGAAATGGCTAGTTCCATGGTATGGGAATATTCCTAAAATGTTCAGAGGGTTAGAACTACACGCTAATGCGACGAATAAAGTGAATATCAAGTTGATGATCTTCATCGCGACTTATCATAAGTTGTTAATGTTATAGACTCATAGAGGTCAAGAAAAAAGTTCCGGCCGCCGAGACACTCACAAACTAAGCGTTAAAAATCTTATTTTAAGTACTAAGTTGTTTTGTTTGAACGCAAATTATTACGATTTATTGTATTTCATCGGCCATAGCACGTGCTTCGAGTGCTCCAACCCGAGTCAGACTGGCTTGAACCTTAGAGCATTAAACCAATTGAACGCGTTGCTTAAGCTGCGGAACTTGAAGTAACGGGAAAACGAGTCATCAGACAGCCAGTGTAGGTAACATTATTAAAATCAGTAGGTGTGTGCACCGCAGGAAGGTGTCTCAATCCTATGAATCGACTGATTTAATTCTATTTACATTGGCGTACAATATATATGTCCATGAGATGGCTGATAAGCAGGGGTTTGTAAAATGCGAGTTAAAATCATTGAAGTGCTTAGGGCCGGGACTGGTCGTTATATATTCATCGTTTCAATCGATTTTGCTCGCAATTTACGATCGCTGCTAATAAGTACGTAAGTATTATTGATTTTAATAGCTATTCTAAAGGGAAATGAAGCACACTGCTAAAGTCCAAGTAGATGGGTGATTATTTTAACATTTTAATCGTCTGATTACTGCCTATATTCGTAACTTTGGCTAATTCATAAAGCTGATGAACATAATTTAGATAGTTTCGTGCAGTGTACATTCAAATTGACTTTTTTATGTCAAATACCTATGTGCCCCAAGTATGTGCGCTGGTTAGTTTAAAATAAAATAATCAATTAATAAAACCAATTCACATAATTTTTTAATTTTTTTTTAATATTTTATTGTAACATTGTTAGTACCTACCTACCTATATTTATTAAATCAGTCTTTAATAAAATATCATGTCATGGCTGATGTTTCACTTCACGATTTTTTTTTATTGAAGCCATATTATCAATTGTTAATGCACGTCGTTGTCACCGGACCGGATTCCATTGAATTTCATTTACCTTAATTTTTCGAGGAAAATAATCTCAAATTTATGCTTTATTTCCCTTTTATATTCTAATCCTTCTTTGACTTTTGGTTTCTCTTTCCGAATATTAAATATTTGATGGCAAAAATAAATTACTAACTTGCTGGATTGGATGTCTTATTTACTCTATTTGGTTTCAACCAAATAGAGTAAATAAGACATCCAATCCAGCAAGTTAGTAATGAGGCATCCCCACGGCAGGGGCTCGTAGCGTGGCGTTGAGGTGGCGAGATGCGTACTCTGTCCAATAGATGGCGCTCTCTATTAACGAATATAAGTACTGCGGAGCATATTTTAATCAGTGCCATGCCACGCGAAACTATTGCATTACCAAAATATGTATATTATATGAAGTTTAACCCTTCGTATATGATCTGTAAGATTAAAATAAATCTAGCGTTCAAAAGTGACTCAGCGTATGGGTCATGCTCAAACAGTCGCGCAGGGCCAGTGATTCGCATGTGAGTCATGACTAAATCCAAATTAAAAAAAAAAGTAAACTTACTATGACTTAATAGTATTAGTATAATGAAAGCTACTAACCACATTTACAAGGTATATTAGGAGAAAAAAATATTCAAGTGTGGTTTACTATAAGTAATTAAGATAGTTCTTCACTGAAATTCGAAATACGTAACAATTACAAACAAATGGATAAATTTACATCCGAAAAATATCAAATATTTATATATATCAAAAATTATTGGCATGGCTCAGGGAGTCATGACCAATACGTTGCGTCACTTGTTTTAGCAAAAAAATGGTTGTATGGTGGCCTGGCGCATAGTGTACGGTCGACGTCGCTTGGCCGTGAATGGGTTAATATGAACATACGCAGGGTTAAAATGTTTCGGCAGACATCTCCATGTACATGTAGTAGTCTTTAAACTGTGGTTATTTTTATCATTAATACCGTGTCAATTTACTCCCCAACTCACATTATTGTGACGTCATGTAGACAAAAGTGCGAAGTTGATTTAGTATTAGGCACATTAACCAGTTTCGTAAAGGATCAGATTATTTCATTTTTTTCTTACTTAAATATTTATAAGCATGATGAAGTAATATTATATATTAGCTGTATCATGATATGATATACATTGATTTTATAGAATAAAAACTTAATTAAAAAAAAACTTATCTCCTGACACAAGATGCTGGTTTGGTTATCAATGAGACTCTAATTTTTGCCCGAGCGAGCGAATCGGAGACGTTGGCAAAAAAATCTTTCTAATGTGTGGACGTCCGGATTTCCAGCAGTTTTCGCCTACAGGCCGCATTTCAATAATATATATAATATATATATTTATGTTCTTGTCAGTTTTTAGATTTAGTGGCGGTGATGTAGGTATACGTAAAAAAAGGTGACTTCGAAAAATATTCGCTATATCTACAGCTCACAGAGTCACTTCTTTAATGAGTGGTATAAGAAGGCTAATAAAACTTCCACCAACCATTGCCAACAAACATCGAGATAGACCGGTCTTCCGATTAAAAGAAAACCGCATCCAAATAGGTCCACCTGTTTAGGAGCTACGATGCCCCTTTTTCTTGTTGGGGGTTAAAAGTATATAAGTATGGAGATATTTACGATTCTAAACGATGTATTTTTAACCAGTGCTGATCTTACTAAGTCTGTATTCATTTTCCGGATGTCAGTTGTTGTGTTGTGTTGTGTTGCAGAAGTACAAAGTACAAGCACAAAGCTTTAATGAAATAGACTACAGCGCGCCTTTCAAATAATCGCAGCAATATCACCCAACTACGCCTTTTTAGATTTCTTCTTATAAGAATGTTTATACGATTGAGTACAAGAACATCTTATCATGAAACTGGACCTTAAGGATATTATAATAATATAATCATCAATTAACGCCTTCCTGCGATCCTGACGAAATCATTGGCCAACCTTGTTGGAGGCACACTGCGTTTTCAAGTATGCGGTCACCACTTATTTAAGCATGTCTAGATGTTCTAGGGTTGCTATCCGTCCAGGTTTCCCAGAATTAGTCCTAGTTTAAAGGACATGCGGGGAGTTTCCGGGCGGAGTTCTATTTGTAGTCCGGGTTTAACATTTTCACGCACAGTACGTCAAGAGACATAAAATTAGGTCGCTCGTGATACAGGACCACGTTTGTGGACGGCGACTTTTATTTTCATGAAACTACCAATGCGTCTACAGCCGAACACAATTTTAAGATGATGATAGACTTTGCTTCCTTCTTTCCTTGTATGAAGGTTGATTTTTAATTTTACTCAGTAAGTACTAAAAAAATATGGACATGTCCGCCCGTCCGGGTTCTTAGCTCCAAAATCCGGGGTAATCATGTCGGGGTTATCCTGGTAGCCAGGTTTCAGAGATGGTTACCCTTTATGTCATGGAGCGTGATCTTCGTTACTCTAACCTGGCGTAACGGCAAAACCAAATGAAGGGTCAATAATAATTTTAGACTTGTAATGCACATCATTTTGGTATGTCAGAAATCAGAATGTTTCAATAATACATTAATTGGTGGTAAAATCACTTCAAATTATTATGTCTAATTCGTTCGCTATCGTAATTATGATAAGATAACTATGATTCCGTTCTTAGTCTGGTATAATCAATTGCGTTAGCCGACATTTTTATCTGTCTATCCATTTAATAATATAATTGCTTAGTTAAAGATATTAGGTATAAGATAAGCGAGAAATTATTGTATAGTCATGAAACGCGTATTATGAGAAGACAATATAAAGTGGAACTGTCATCTTACTTTAAAATAATGCGTGAGAATTAATACGACACACATTCAACCATGTTAAATTTTTGTACTCGTACTAGTTCCTTCTAATTTTCTTTTGCCGTCATTTTTGAGCTTATTATGTCTGTTTACACTAAGGTAGAGCTAAAATAAATACATAATGAAGAGGTAAAATGTATCAACTTATTATGTACCAACACTGAGCTGTACTATACGGCGCGTTTCTACTCTTACGACGGTGCCGTTTTCGAGAATTTTCGGAAACGGATCGATTTGTAACGTGGAACGATACAATGTACTACCTAACATTGAATCTATATATCTCTTTTACGTGTACCAATGTAATTAGTTATAACATAGGTAAATGTTATTGACTATGATTTACGAAAAAATACTTAATGTTAAGTTTCTTTCGGATTTCTTCTTAACAGTGGCCTTCTTTTGGGAAAATTTCGGTAGATTCACAGTCTGACTTCTAAAAGTGCCCTTGTGACTTATTTGGGATATTCATTTAATTTGATTAGATTTGGACCTGATTATTCTAGTATTTGAATTTGAACTATATACTGTTAAAGCATTGGTATAAAAATATACGTTGAAGGAAGGATCCTGAGCTATTATTTCGGAGGAACAAATAAAATAACATGTTATGCTTCAGTTTCAATTTACTTAGACATTTCTTGTGATGGGTGATGTTTCAGTATAATTTTTGATTGAACACATATCAATTGTTATTGCACGTCGTTGTCACCGGACCGGATTCCATTTACCCACCTTAAATTTAACCGAAGAAAATAATCTCAACTTTGAGCTTTTTCCCTTTTATATTCTAATCCTTCTTTGACTTTTGGTTTCTCTTTCCGAATATTAAATATTTGATGGCAAAAATAAATACTAAGGTGAAACCAAGTAGAGTGAATGAGACATCCAATCCAGCGAGCTGGTAATGGGGCATGCCCACTGCAGGGGTTCGTAGCGTGGCGTTGGGGTGGCGAGCTACGTACTCTGTCCAATAGATGGCGCTCTCCATGGGTGACATGGGCCGGTCGTGCCATTCTCTTGATATTTGTTTCGCTCTCCTCCTGACCCTGATAAAAGAAATAGCTTACATTACTTACTGCAGACGCCCAGAAAGACGTGTTTGCGACGTGTTCGAGATTTCCGTAAACGTACCGTATAGTTATTGGTTTTACGAAAAGGCATTGCCACCATAGGCACTCCGTGGCGTACGGCTTTCGTGGCTACGGCATCCATAATACTTACTCGGGATCCAAAACGATTTTAAGTTTCTCTAGCAACGTATTTTTCGTAAGATCGCTATACTGCAACTGGACGCCAAATCCTCTTCTTTCTATGGCCATGGCGTTCATTGGCTGCTCAGCGAATACAGGCATGGCGACCATGGGCACGCCGTGGTGTATGGCTTCCGTCGCTCCCAGGAGGCCGCAGTGGGAGAAGAAGGCCACGACATTCGGGTGTGCTGCAAGAAATAAATTACTTAGAGTAAGGGGAATCCCACCAAAAACATTTCATGTAAAATTAGCGGCCAGGACTCACATTCTCATAAAGCTTTCGCTGTAAAAAAGTTATTAGATCCCAGGAAAAGCCAAGCCCCTAAGCCCTGACTTTACTAACCCCACCTTGGTTTAAAAACTATGGCTTGGCCGTTTCATAGAGTACCGTAAATTAGTCTAGCGGACTGTCCGGCCGTATATGGTAAGGAATTACGTTTTTATATATTATCATGAAGACATAAACGTAATTTCTTGATACAATATGGGCCAGACGGTCCGTTGGACTTATTTATGGTACTCTATCAAACAGCCAAGCCATACTTTTTAAACCAAGGTGGTGGGGTTAGTAAAGTCTTGGCTTAGGGGCTTGGCTTTTCCTGGGATCTGATAACTTTTTTTACAGCGAAAGCGTTATGAGAATGTGAGTCTTGGTCGCCAATTTTACATGAAATGTTTTTGGTGGGATCTCATTCCTTTTTGTAAGGTGCCCTAGTATTTTTTTGGGCTGTCAGGTTTCTTGAGCGTCAACTGAAGTAGTAATAATTGTGTATTTAAGATATACTTAAGTTTAGCCGCAATATATACACTTTAATCCCCTATTATGGGAAACCCATACAAACTTCCATCCCCTTATTTAAAGGGTCGGGGGTGATTTTTTGAAAGTCCTACAATATGGTTTTTATTTATAACAATGAGTCCCTATAGGTATCATCAACTTTCAGACCTCTTAGTATCAAAATTTGCGGAAGTGTCATACAAACTTCAATCCCCTAGTTTAAGGAGTTGGGGGGTAAAAGTTCCAAGTTTTATAATTTTTTTATTGTTTGTGTACTAATACTAGCTTACATACCAAATTTCAGCTTTCTAGGTCATCGGGAAGTACCCCCAGACGTTTTGATACGTCAGTGTATAAGTGGCAAAATCGGCGTATTTTAGGTACCAATAAAACGTAAAGTGTAAAAACTAGATCAATTAAATTTAGTACATTTTATATGTTTCCTAACTGCATCTTAACCTGTGAATTTGGGCGCTCTAGTGTTGTCGAAACTATGAGGGTTTGAAAAGGCTTGGGTTTAAACGCCTACCAAATATGATTAAACGCCTACCAAATATATTGATAAATTACTACCAATAAATTCTTAATGCTCACCAAAACGGATGAATGCTCACCAAATAGTGTACCCCAAACTATTCTATAAATAAAGCAAATAATTCTTTTTCTTACATCCTATAAAAATATATGCACACCTAAAAAGTTAATTTCAGACCAAATAATCTAAATTACTGTTAAATGGATGTCACCAATATTTTATATTATTACTTCCATTTTAGTCATTTTTGCTGAGGCAAAAAACTAAATGCTCTCCAAAATGGCTTTTTCTCAAACATCCAATGAAATGTCTTTACGTTCCTTAAAATAGGCTCGGAAGTATCGCTTTTTGGGCGCAACAACTCGAGAAGACTGTAAAATTTCATACTGCTTTTCAGGCCTAGGCCTGCAAAGTAACTTTTTTTTGGTTTCAACAACAAGGTCATTCACACAGCTGGCTGGTTTGACAAAAAGCAAGTTTTGTTTTTAAAGATTGGTTGTTAGACACCTGTGGAAAAAAAAATTCAAGATGGCGACTTTTTTTTTTTTTCAAAATTTCAAATTGGTGGTAGGCGGCTAAAACTCGGTATCGGGGGGCTCTCGGGGCTCAAAAATACGAATCTGAAATCTTGTCCGAAAAATCGGTCAAATTCGGAAAATATCGAAAAAAAAAACGTTTTTTTTTTCAAAATTTCAAATTGGTGCTACGCGGCTAAGACTCGGTATCGGGGGGCTCTCGGGGCTCAAAAATATGAATCTGAAATCTTGTCCGAAAATTCGGTCAAATTCGGAAAATATCGAAAAAAAAACGATTCCAAATTTCAAATTAGTGCTAGGCGGCTAAAACTCGGTATCGGGGGGCTCTCGGGGCTCAAAAATATGAATCTGAAATCTTGTCCGAAAAATCGGTCAAATTCGGAAAATATCGAAGAAAAACGATTCAAAATTTCTAAATTGGTGCTAGGCGGCTTAAACTCGGTATCGGGGGGCTCTCGGGGCTCAAAGATATGAATCTGAAATCTTGTCCGAAAATTCGGTCAAATTCGTAAAATATAAAAAAAAAACGATTTTTTTTTTCAAAATTTCAAATTGGTGCTAGGTGGCTAAAACTCGGTATCGGGGGGCTCTCGGGGCTCAAAAATATGAATCTAAAATCTTGTCCGAAAATTCGGTCAAATTCGGAAAACATCGAAAAAAAAACGATTTTTATGGAGAAAATTTCAAATTGATATAGCATAGCTAATAATGACTACCGCACATTATGGGGCGTTTTTTAGGGATATAAAAAAAAACTAACCTAACCTAACCCGGCCGAGTCGGATCTGCTCTGAAAGGTGATCAGGATTAGATGGTTACCTAGCTGAAACACTAATTTATGAAAACAATATTTGGTGAGCAAAACTTCCATTTTGGTGAGCAAAACATCCATTTTGGGAAGCAAAAAGATATTTTTTGGTAATCATTTTGATGTTTTATGAAAACAATATTTGGTGAGCAAAAAATCCATTTTGGGAAGCAAAAAGATATTCTGACTCAACATAAAATTATTCTGGTGTAATGTATATTGATTTTGGTATACAAAATGATTTAATTTGGGGAGCACTGTATAGAGTGAATTTATATTAAATGGAGGCAATTCAATTTATTTGGTATTTAGTTTTGGGGGTATAAAAGCCATTTTGGTGAGCATTTAAATTGTACCCGTTTGAAAATGAGACGAAACGGTTCGAGAAAAGGTAGGTAGTCCCCCATTCCTATTTTGTTCGTCTTGGCGGGGGCACCGCCGTGCCCCCAGATGGATATTTTTTAACTTCGATTTTTGTTTATAGGAAGTAGTAGGAATAAAACCCCTGATACATAAAAAAAAAACTAGATTTAAAAATTATAAAAAGGTAAATGTTTTTTCCCGCCTTCTAGAGGCACCTTTAAATGCACTAAGGAAACATAATCCAAGCAAAAAAAGTCGACTTGGCTTAAATTTTCTATGCCTAACGACGCCAGTTAGAAAAAGAATTTTTTTTTTCTCAGTTGCAGTGAAAAGCAGTGTTAAGTAAAACTGTGGCTTAAATCTATTATCACACTCAGATATAATTGTCTCTTATCACTTTGTGTCATAATTAATGAATGACTTATTTTATCCCCTTGTCAAACTATCTACTATTCTAACACGGTTCTATCTGAAACACGTCAAACCAGCACACAGACGTTCAGTTATCTTACAAAGCTTCATCATAGCTAGGTAATCACCACAGGCTATTGATAAGATTGTTTGTCCCATATACCTAAAATATCATTCTGTGGCAGCCACTTAGATAGATAAATGTTCTTCGGGTTGCCGGGTAGATGGTCTTGATCCCATTTCCAGACGACTCGCTGAGGTAGCTCGGATAGGGCTGCGACTATGGCCTCTAGTTTGTGTTGCGGGAGAGATGACGCCTTTACCATTGAACCAAAGCTTACGTAGATGACTCCGTGCTCTGCCTGATCAATAAACTCCCTTATTTTCTGAAATATACAAAAAAGCAGTTGAATTTCTAGTTCAACTACATATTTTATTTTATTATCAAACATAAGAATCGGCTGTCGGTTAATCGGTAGTGTGTCTGTAATACTAATTGTGTATTACTTATTTCTAGGTTAGTAAAGATAAAAAAATTGGGCAAGTGCGAGTCCGACTCGTGCATCAAGGGTTCCGTACCATAATCTATAACAAGTTTGTTGTATGGGAGCCCCCCTTAAATATTTATTTTATTTTATTTTTAGTATTTGTTGTTATAGCAGCAATAGAAATACATCATCTGTGAAAATTTCAACTGTCTAGCTATCACCGTTCTTGAGATACAGCCTGGTGACAGATGGACGGACGGACAGCGAAGTCTCAGTAATAGGGTGCCGTTTTTACTCTTTGGGTACGGAACCCTTAAAATTTATGCACCACCCCTAAGCATATTATTGTTTTAGTTAACCCTGGTTTCGTCGATTATAATATCATCGAAATATTTTTTCTCTGAAACCTTCAAATATATGGGATTGTTATAAAACGAACCTAATGTTAGGACTTCATAGGAGAATAAATTATGTTCGGCGAAATGAAAATTCTGTGAAATGAAACGACAAATCAAGTCGGCGAAACAATAGGATCCCTTTCTTTATATATACTCGTATATATATATATATCCTCTTTGTTAAGAGTTTCAGTTTGTAAGAACTTAATTTTACGTAGGGTAAATCGCCAATTACTGGCCACCGTTCAATAACTGGCCACCTCATACTAAAAATGAACTCTGTTCACCTGCAAACAGAATTCATTTTAGTATAAGGTTTTAATTACTGGCCGTCCTTCAATAACTGGCCACGTTATACTATAATGAATTCAGTTTGCAGGTAAACAGAGTTCATTTTTAGTATGAGGTGGCCAGTTATTGAACGGTGGCCAGTAATTGGCGATTTACCCTACATACTCGTATTCACACAACTGTAACAGAATTAAATGTAGGTACTTACATCTGGCAGCGGTTTTACTTCTGCGACATGGTATCCTCCAACTTCTTTGATATTTTCGGGCAAAGCCGTTGGACCGAACATCGTGTAGTGTGTGTATGCAAGCATCAGTTTTATTTCTTGTCCTAAATCCTCAAGCGGGGGAACGTCATCAAAATACGATGCCAAAACCGCCTGCTCTTCGCTTCGGTACCATTTACCAATCACTTTATAGAGTTCTAATAACAGAGTTAGTCCAAGGCGTGTTGAAAATTCAGGAGTGGGACCTAATTGTAGAAATTGATGAGGAACACCATACCGGTCATAATTCGTTGGTATTATTAAATGTGACGTTAAAGCAACCACGGGAGCGTCAAGTTTATAAGCCAAACCTAAGGCACAATCACTGCAAAATGCTTCAACAAGCACTAAATCGAATTTTGTCCGCGATTTCACTAAACGCTGCACATTTTCATCCGCCACCAACATCCTACAATTAACAACGCCGTTATCCCAAACCACTTTGTTTAACTTTATAAACGAAAATATATCCTGATCTATCTCTATAACATCTTCAAAAATGACAGTTTTGTCAGCCAAACTTATGTCGTTATAGTTTGGAATGGGCTGTTTTTGCGGGAAATACGAGATCACAGTCAAGTTGTGTCCCCTTTTTGCTAGTTCTTTAAGGTACGGTTGGAATACAAAAAAGTGACTCTTTCCTTGGTATGGGAATATTCCCAGTATATCGAAGGAATTAACTTCATTATACTGAATTGTTACTGTTATTGATAATAATAAACTTATTGCGAATTTCATTGCGGTTCGAGTTTTTTGTACGTCTGTTCCGAAGCAATTATGTGTTTTGACTGTTGATAATCGTTCTTATATACAGAGCCCACGCTTTTATCAATGAAATCACAGACAAGTAGTAGGTCGGGGAGTTAATAGTCTTATTACATTAATTAGAAAAGCTTTAGTTTTTACCTTTGGTATCGTTTGGTAACTAAAAGTTCGTAACCAGCTTCGATACGGGAAAGACATCCCATTCGGTAACTGGCTTCAAAATGGGACTTTTCCATTACCGATTTGTAACCGCGATTGGTAACCAGCTTCGAAACGGGAAAAAAACCCGTGTTGTAACTGCTTACAAAATGGGACTTTCCCATTATTGATTCGTAACCAGAGATGTACAAAATACCCTGCACAAAGTATCTGGAATACAAAATGCAAGATACTTTTACAAAATGGTATCTGAAATACTAGATACAAAATAAGTTTCTTCTAAATACTTCTTAAGATGAAAATACTTTTGTGAGAAAACAAGATATGAATGTTATTTACGAATATTTATATCGTGTTAATCGCTGAAATGTGACAAGACAAAATATTATATTTTTAAGTAAAACTAGTTCTTTAAACATTTCATCGCACATTTTTCTCCGATGAGATATAGATCATACCCCCAAAAGAAAAGAGTCGCTCCACAAAGAGTCGCTCCGAAAAGAGGGGCAGAACTCGGCAAACAGGTGTTAATATTCAAAATTATTTTTTGTATTGTAGGGTAAGTGTTTAAGCTCTTTAAGCTAATATCTTTATCATTCAGGTATTGCAGTGTTTCTAAGTCAGCGGTGCTGGCAGTAGATCCTGTATTTTCACCACTTGCAATAGAGGAATCAGAATCCTCTAAAAACATGTAATCAGATTCGTCTCTTGACTTTCTTTTTATATCTCCTTCAATACTGTCTAAAGCCTCCGACTTGTTTTTCAGATCGATAAATATTTTCGTGTTTCAGTCAGGATAAGTTATTTTACATATTATTCCCTCCGCTCTTTTGGTACCCATTTCATTTTAAAGAACGGATGTGATACTAAGGATAAAATTGCATCATTTGCTGCAGGCTCCAAAAACTTTTTAAAACGTGTATTTAGGTTTTCTTCAATGATATCAAGGAGAGAAATGCAGTATTTTAGATTTTCTGACCCAAGATCTTTCATGATAAAATACTTATTAAAATACTTAAACGGGTTTACTCACGTCGTTGACGTCGAATAACGCTCGACATGTTTCAAATCGGTACGCGATTCATCATCAGGAGAGACGATCAGTCGCGGCGGCGGTCAACCGAACACCGTGTTTGCGTTATTCGACTTCTACGACGTGAGTAAACCGTTTAAATATTTTCATTTGTCTGAGACTTACGCTAGTTTTCTATGTAAAACAGTCTTTATTTATACTGTAGTTAATTTTATTATTAATACATGATTCCATGTACTCCCCGACTCACCTTATTGTGACATCATGAAGACAAAAGTACGAAGTTGATTTAGTAGTAGATACTTATCAGTTTCGTAAAGAATCAGATTATTCAATTTTAATCTTAATTACTTAAATATACGCATGATGAAGGAATAGCATTAGCTGTGTCATGCTGATAATGCACATTTATTGAATGAATATTGTTACCTAATTAACCTGGCCCTAGAGGGACAGCTCATCGGTAAGTAATAAAATTGAGGTATAATAGGAGGAGCATAAATTAAACGGTAACATAAGTCAACAACATTTATTTTAACAATTATTCTAAACTTTTATCGACCCAGGCATAGCTCAAAATATAAACAAAATTGCTGGCAGAGCACATACAGACTCGAACAGGGTTTTAAATGGGCTGACTGACTTGCCGCACTGACAACTTCGTTTGTGTTATAATAATTATTTATTTATCGGTGAGAGGCAAAAGGTTATGCGTTCTATTATACTAAAAAAATGGGCGCCAGCCTGCTTCACAGGCGTAAAATAATAAGAGAAAGAGTACGTCACCAGATAGGTGTCCCCGGTTACTCGGACATAGGCATGTGTTGGGAGCTACCTCACCATATACAGAGACAGCTTCGGAACAGCGTCAGCGGAAGAGGAAAGGGAGCCTGCTGCTCAACCTTTCATTTTGACATCAGTACGAAAACCCCCGGTGGGGAAAATGGCGGTGCTGAAGACTTTTTGGCCAATGTCAACCCAGCGGGGGCTCAAAACGTTCTATTTAGAACGGGACATGGGGAGAAGAGGCCGAGGGACTCATCCCTCAGTCAGGGCTCCTCGGACGCCTGCCGAAGATTCAAATATGGAGTTTCTTCCAAATAATTTAGACTCGGACAAAATAAAATGCCGATCGAATGCAATAAGAGAGCGAAATCACGCGTCATTGTGCGGTGTTGCTAGATTTAAAAAAAGACGACATGAGAGTAATGCGCTTCGGACGATGTGACCAAACATAATTTTGAATTAATCTTGAGTCGCTGAATAATCTGAAACGAATAGAAAATGACATCCAACACCTTTTCTAAAATTAGGACGATCAGAATGTAATTAACAGAAACGAATCGCAAATGGAAAACGGATTTTTAGTAGCGGCAACATTGGCCTAAGGTTAAGGATGGGACACATTTTAAGTGTTGTGATACTGAGATTACGATTGGAATTATCGATTGGAAGTAACAAATAAAACAAGGGGGGTTTAGAAATTTCTACGTTACAGTACCTCCCCACTCGAGGAAAATTTTGCACCAAGCAAAATTTTAAGCTGGCCCTCCAGCTTGTTCACCAACATCGTGAGCGAAACGAACACAGAAATATATCAAGATAGAAGGAAAGAGTTCAGCGATTTGTAGGGAAACCGAGCGTGTAACATTTTGCGTAGGTACTTTGACTTTACGAGCGTAATTTAGTGATGGGAAACATAAGCCGCGCGAAAACGATTCAGAAACATCGATTCACAGATCGATTCGAACACGGCACCGATTCTATGCATCGCCACCCCACACCGCACCGCGCCGCGCACCGCCGTCACAAACAAAAACAGTCACAATAATATTTGCTTTGCACTATGTAGGTACTTACATTATATAGCTGCATAATAAATAAGAACGTAATTATCATTTCCTCTGTTTTCAAAATCGATTTTAATCGAATAAGAAAATCGCAGTGTACAGCAGCACATGGCAGCACTATTCTTACTTTTGACAGAAAAAATGAGAAATCGACCTTGAACGTGACTCGACAGTTTGAATAGCTTATTTTTACATCGCTGGCTTTGAATGCACGCCAAGGTTGGCTCGTCAAATTAAAGCCGCAATGGAAAGCTAGCGTTGGATACAACCGCCCGCCTCTGTTTTGATGAAAATAATAAAATAAATAGTTTTGTAATTAATAACAGATATTTAAGGACAAATTGTACATACCAATGAAAGGAAATATCTCGATTAACAGCTCCAATTTTATTGGAAGTGTTTGAATAATTAATTATTGCGCAACAAGCCATTTTGTTTTTAAGACCTGACGTCGCACACAGACCGCGGTCGCGTGCTGACTAATGTTCGCGGCGAGCAAAGTTGACACCGTGTCAACATTTCGCCACGCGAGGTACGTCCACTCTTTCCATCTATCTTGATATATTTCTGTGGAAACGAAGTAACAAAAGGATTGAACTCCAACTAGCTAAGCCAGAATCGATAAATGACAAAAGGTCTAAACGACTAACATTATACATTGATATTAGAAATGAAACACCAGATCGAACCCACCAGATCGACCGGGCGATACCATCACGAACGCATTTACAATTTCCTAACAGTACTTCGGATACTAAGCTTACTTATTCAACTAATACGTCTGCCAGGCTATCCTTAGATGGAATAGTCTGTTCGACCTAAACAAACATGCATAACTAAGCATAACTAACAAGAAACTAAACAGGACAACCGAAAAATCTCAGCTAAAAAAAGTGATTTCACAAGCTGCCACTACGACGTGAACAGTTTGTGAAGAAATTTGATGCTGGGGGTAGCCTAAACACCTTAACTATCTACATCCGCTTAGGGAAAGCGAACAACATATCATCGAGACCTTGGCGGTGCAGGGAGAACTAGACAAGAAAACTTGGCGAAAACGGCCTGCACGTCCAACGACTTCAATAAAAACTGGATACAAAAGCCAGCGGCTAAAAATAAGACCATCAGGTCCTTAAATATTTGAGGACCTGAAGCTTCAGACCAATCGCAACAACAGAAGAGCACGAGGCTCGGGCCACTATAAAGTGGAGGTTCAGTAGAAATAGCGGTAGCAAATAGAACTTCGACACAGTATACTATTTACCACAACGCTCCATCATCGAGATACTGGCGGTGCATCGAGATATACTAATACCGGGGTGCACGTCCAGTACCTACGATGGAAAAGACAAAAGACAGCCTTTGGCCAATTGAAATTAAGAACAAGAACTTTTCAGGTTCTGGATATGCCAGAATCCTAAATTCTTACCACTAACAAAATCTTCCAACTCATAAACAAGTGGAGAGCGTTTACTCAGCACTCTACACTTAAGATACTTGGGCGCTAATTTGGCCATGAAAAACTTGCTCGCGTCGCTCAGAGGAAATGTTTTCTTCCAAACAATGTCACCTACTCGATGTTCTCTGACTGGACTACCCTGATTATAATGACGAGCCTTTTTATACCGTCCAGCTAAATTTACTCGCGCGCAGGAGGAAGGAGTGAAATGTGCTTGTGGAATAACGGATTTATGAAACAAGGCCTTGAACTCACTACCGGTGGATTGGCTTTCATTATCCAAAATCACCGTGCGCGGGTTACCGTGACGTAGAAACACTCCATCCTCTAAAGGTTGGGCGATAGCTTTACCTATGGGTCGTCCAAGAGGAAACAACAAAACAAATTTGAGAAAACAGCATACCACTAAAAAGATGCGTATAAATCCAAATAGCAAACGTGTAAGAGACCCTATGAAATTGAAGGGTTGGGAACAGACTTTTGGAATTCCCATAAGACCGACGGGAGGTTTCTGAGAATCTTTGTAAGTGACGCATGTGTCACAATTCCGAAGAAATTCGACTACATCCTGGTACATTGACGGCCAGAAGTAGTGTAAAGATAACCGTTTATAGGTTTTAAGAACACCTAAATGAGAGACCTCGTCGCAATGACAAGATTTTAAAATTTCCATTCGTTTATTAGAAGGAATGACCTCTTTCCAATCAAACTCGCTTAAAGAACGGAATTTGTTCTTGGAATATCGGAAGAGCTTACCGTCTTTAATAAAATAATTAGGACAAGAAGTTGGAAACTGCTTGCACTTTTCTAAAAGCTTACTGTACCAGGGGCACAACCGTATCTCCAGAACAGGTACAGTTTGAGACAGAGCATCCGGAACGACAGGTTCCCGTCCTTTGCGATGAACAATATTGAGATCACGAGTAGAGTAGTCGCGAAATAAATTTGGAGCGATATCAAATTCTTTCCAAAAATCGACGCCCAAAATCATAGGCGTAGTCACATCCGGTATAACATAAAATTTAATAATACGAGTCAAGTCTCGAACCTTGACTGGTAAAGACAAGCAACCAATAACCTTCGCTTGAGAATCGTTGGCAGTCGCAATGTAACCAAAATTGACACTACTGTCCAACGTAACACCCTCCGACAGGAATGATTGATATAGGTTAGAACCTAGTATAGAAATGGACGATCCAGAGTCCAATAATCCACGAAAAGAACAATTAAATATTTCAACCATAATATGGGGCCGATCGTCATCACGGTCAATTGCTAATACGTCCTGAACCACCGAAACACTAGGCGAAACTAACGGGTTCACCTCTTGCGAAGTATCGGAAGGAACAATAGATTCAACTAAACGGGTATTAGGGTCTCCAAGATTAGTGTCGCGGAGACTCTCCAAATTATCAATTTGGCGGTTCTGCCTAACTGGATTCTTTGGCTCCCTGGTTGAAGAACTGGACGCACGAGGCGTACAAGTGGGACAGGTACGGTTAGTAACGCCGGCCTTTCCACATTTAAAGCAAACAACCTCCCTCGACTTACAAGAAGACAGTTCATGAGTGTCGGTACGGCAGCGGGGACAAAATCTCGCAACCCTATTTGCTTCCACTCTAGGACGTGCATGAGATTTGCAGCACAAGTCAGCAGCAAGCGTACTTGACGACGGCCGAGGAGGTTCCACAAAAGAATTAGCTCTCTGCCAGCTGTCCTCCAGGACGCGGCACACATTTTTAAGTTCTTTTAAAGAAGTAACGGAGTAAACTGCTAATGGTACAGAATATTCGGGTCTCACATTGATGGACACGATGTCAAACTTTTCCTTGTCAGACAACGGCTGTGTTAATCTGCTAAAATAATTCTGCATTATGCTAATGTAGGTAGAAATATTTTCATTCGGCCCCTGAGTCCGATTTCGAATTTCCTTTAATAAGCGCCTATCATAATCAAAAGGCAAAAACTCTTCTAATAGGACGGCAGTCAACTGTTTCCAAGATGTCACCTCCGACTTGATACCACGAAACCACAGCAAAGCATCACCTTCGAATAATTCAACAGCCGAAGAGAAAAGTCTATCTTCAGAAATCTGACGGGAGCCACACAACTCCTCTAAGCGATGCAAGAATGCCTTCACGCAGGACTTCCCACTAAACTTCAAATTCAACGAACAAACCGATTGGTATTTGTTTATGCACATGGTCGGTGTAGCGGTGACCTTTGAAACATCCACTTCACTGGCTTTACCCTCCGCATCACCATACACAGGAGTCGAGGACTTGAACACCGAAAACAAACGGTCCAACTTCCCTAAAATTCGCATAAGGCGTTCGGTAAGTGCTGTATGCAATGTGATGCCAGCATCCTCCGGTCCAGGGGAAACACGCGTCAAACGATGAAACAAATGATGCCCTAATGCCTGCACCCGGTTAAGAGATTTTAAAGTTAACGGAGGTTTCGAAGTAGTCAGTTGCTCCAGCTCATCCAGCTTACATGATATAAGTTTCAACTCGGGTTCGATATCCCCCTCATACTCCGGGATGTCATCAGTAGGTATTTCTTTGGATAATTTGCGGATCTGTTCTCGCAGTGATTTAACGTCTTTAAGTGGTGTACCGTCCCGAATTGAAACCTCGTACATCAATTCATCCTTCTGTAAAAGGTGAAAACAAATGGGGCGCTCCTCCATAATGGATTAAACCCAGATCACAAATTTAGTAAAATAATATACAGCCGTAAAATTAATCGGTCAATAACACAGCAGTACTCCGTTAAAAAAAACGCAATAAACTTTAAATTTACAATAGCCTATCACGATGAATACCTTCAAGCTATTATTAAAGCTATTATTTAGTATGCATAAGTAAAAGAAATATTGAAAAGTTTCCACTGACGTGCCTATGCCACTTATTGATAACAAAAATACAAAAAGAAGTTAAAGTATTGCAAGTTATTTTTAATAATTTATTTTTTTATTGTTTTTCAACTATATTCAAGTTCAAAGATCAAAAGTTAAATAATATTCACCAACAATGAACACCCTGTTAAACTGTTAAAATGAAATAATATTTCCACAACTTATTGAAACTGACTGTACCAATTATATTAATCCACTAAGAAAGTCACTAATTAATTAAAAGGAATTAACACTGCCTGAAAGTAAAGACAAGATATATGACAGTATTAAATTCTGCCAACTGTACTTATTTAGGTAAAATGTAAACACACAACAAATCTAATTACTACCTATTTGCAAAAAAAAACAACTCACTAGGTTATTCCAGACTATTAATAGACTTAAATTAAAATACTATGCAACTTCTCACTGTCTTAGGTTCAAAGGTCAAACTTAGAGGTTATGTATTATAAAAGTGTAACACATGCTGTGACAAGAACAAATTCAGAAAAAAATTACCAACTCAGACATGAGAAACAAAGAAATTACTATATTAAATGCAATTACAATGAGCTATTTGTAAGAAATAACTGTTGTTTAGTTATTCACGTGAACTTTTGACAAGAAAAAATAATGTATTTATTTATAAAGTAAATGTATAGCATTTATTATACAGAATAAAGGATGTAAGAACACTGTTGTAAATATTGTAATACTAATATTATATTATAGCTTAAGAAATATGATCTCTCACCGATAAACTATAGAAGTAATTCTTTTGGCTGAGCGAATCCACTTAGCTTTGTACCCGACGAACAATACCCATTATCTGTATTGTTAGCTGTGGCCACAACTGCCACTTTAAAATGTAAGGCGTTATAAGTGCAAATTACTTTTACACTAAATTAGTCTTTAAGACAAACGAAATAAGGTTTACTCTTAAACAAAGAGAACAGAGATGTTGGTCACTTCATTGTCTTATAAGCATCGAAACGAGCTTCACTGCTCTTTCACTTACGACGTGACCAACATCTGTGTTCTCTTTGTTTAAGAGTAAACCTTATTTCGTTTGACTTAAAGACTAATTTAGTGTAAAAGTAATTTGCACTTATAACGCCTTACATTTTGAAGTGGCAGTTGTGGCCGCAGCCAACAATACAGATAATGGTATTGTTCATCGGGTACAAAGCTAATGGGATTCGCTTACCAAATGTGATTCGAACTATACAAACAAAGCCTCAATTACTTAAAATACAAAGAGTCATTTAAGGAGTCAGCCAAAACTTGCCCCAAACGTGGGCTGCCACTGTTACCTAATTAACCTGGCCCTAGAGGGACAGCTTATCGGTAAGTAATAAAATTGAGGTTTAATAGGAGGAGCATAAATTAAACGGTAACATAAGTTAACAACATTTATTTTAACAATTATTCTAAACTTTTATCGACCCAGGCATAGCTCAAAATATAAACAAAATTGCTGGCAGAGCACATACAGACTCGAACAGGGTTTTAAATGGGCTGACTGACTTGCCGCACTGACAACTTCGTTTGTGTTATAATAATTATTTATTTATCGGTGAGAGGCAAAAGGTTATGCGTTCTATTATACTAAAAAAATGGGCGCCAGCCTGCTTCACAGGCGTAAAATAATAAGAGAAAGAGTACGTCACCAGATAGGTGTCCCCGGTTACTCGGACATAGGCATGTGTTGGGAGCTACCTCACCATATACAGAGACAGCTTCGGAACAGCGTCAGCGGAAGAGGAAAGGGAGCCTGCTGCTCAACCTTTCATTTTGACATCAGTACGAAAACCCCCGGTGGGGAAAATGGCGGTGCTGAAGACTTTTTGGCCAATGTCAACCCAGCGGGGGCTCAAAACGTTCTATTTAGAACGGGACATGGGGAGAAGAGGCCGAGGGACTCATCCCTCAGTCAGGGCTCCTCGGACGCCTGCCGAAGATTCAAATATGGAGTTTCTTCCAAATAATTTAGACTCGGACAAAATAAAATGCCGATCGAATGCAATAAGAGAGCGAAATCACGCGTCATTGTGCGGTGTTGCTAGATTTAAAAAAAGACGACATGAGAGTAAAGCGCTTCGGACGATGTGACCAAACATAATTTTGAATTAATCTTGAGTCGCTGAATAATCTGAAACGAATAGAAAATGACATCCAACACCTTTTCTAAAATTAGGACGATCAGAATGTAATTAACAGAAACGAATCGCAAATGGAAAACGGATTTTTAGTAGCGGCAACATTGGCCTAAGGTTAAGGATGGGACACATTTTAAGTGTTGTGATACTGAGATTACGATTGGAATTATCGATTGGAAGTAACAAATAAAACAAGGGGCGTTTAGAAATTTCTACGTTACAGTACCTCCCCACTCGAGGAAAATTTTGCACCAAGCAAAATTTTAAGCTGGCCCTCCAGCTTTCACCAACATCGTGAGCGAAACGAACACAGAAATATATCAAGATAGAAGGAAAGAGTTCAGCGATTTGTAGGGAAACCGAGCGTGTAACATTTTGCGTAGGTACTTTGACTTTACGAGCGTAATTTAGTGATGGGAAACATAAGCCGCGCGAAAACGATTCAGAAACATCGATTCACAGATCGATTCGAACACGGCACCGATTCTATGCATCGCCACCCCACACCGCACCGCGCCGCGCACCGCCGTCACAAACAAAAACAGTCACAATAATATTTGCTTTGCACTATGTAGGTACTTACATTATATAGCTGCATAATAAATAAGAACGTAATTATCATTTCCTCTGTTTTCAAAATCGATTTTAATCGAATAAGAAAATCGCAGTGTACAGCAGCACATGGCAGCAATAAAACAAGGGGGGTTAAGAAATTTCTACGTTACAATATATAATAACCTATTATAAAAAAAAACTGGTTATCATGAGACCCTCATTTTTGACCGAGCGTGCGATGCGTCTCCGTTTGGCAAAAAAATCTTTAGTATGTCCGGATTGCCAGCTGTTCTCCCATACAGGCTGCATTTTCTCAGCCGATTCTCGTGAAGTTGTGTAAGGTAAGTTCAATAATTAAACATAACTAGCTGCGCCGCGCAGTGTTACCCTCTCATCCCACGGGAACACTATATTTTTTCAGGTTAAAAGTAGCCTATGTTAATCCAGGGTCTCAGCTACCTTCATACCAAAATTTAACAAAATTGGTCCTGCTGTTTGAGCGCGAAGACGTAACAGACATACACATAAACACACTCGCAAACTTTTGCCTTTATATTTGTGTGATTTATTTGTCGAGTCAGTTTTTAAATATTTTTGATGGCGGAGACTTCGTTGATATACGTTAAAAAAGCCACTTCGAAAAATAATCGCAAGATCTAGCTCACAGAACCACTTGTATAATGAGTGGTATAAAAAGGCTAATAATAAAACTAAACATAAGCTCACAATTCTGAACCCTGCCACTGACACTTTGATTGGAATAAAACTAAAAATCTTAGAAACGACTACTTTAACTTCCACCAAAAATAGCTAAGGAACATTAATAGACAGGTCTCTCGATTAGAAAAAAGCCGCATCCAAATCGGTCCACCAGTTTCGGTTTAGAAGCTACGACGCCCCTTTTTCTTGTTGGGGGAATAAATCAAGTTAATTGTATCTGAAGTGTTTCATCTCGCTCGAACTACCTCCTCGTCCACAACTATATCGAATAGCTCATCTAATGTGCCACACCACACCGGCCATCCAGACCTGTCCCCGACATATATAAGTATGGAGATATTTACGATTCTTAGTGATGTATTTTTAACCAGTGCATCTTACTAAGTCTGTATTCATTTTCCGGGTGTCAGTTGTTGTATTGTAGAAGCACTAAGTACAAGCACAGCATGAAATAGACTACAGCGCGCCTTTCAAACAATCGCAGCAATATCACCCCACTACGCCATTTAGATTTCTTCTTATTTAATAATGCTTATACGATTGAGTACAAGAACATATTGTCATGAAACTGAGCCTTAAGGTTATGTAATAATTATCATCAATTAACGACTTCCTGCGATTCTAACTAAATCATTGGCCCACCTTGTTGGCGGCACACTGCGGTTTACTCAGTAAGTACTAAAAAAATATGGACATGTCCGCCCGTCCGGGTTCTGAGCTCCAAAATCCGGGGTATTCAAGTCGGGGTTGTCCTGGTAGCCAGGTTTCAGAGATAGTAACCCTTTCTGTCATGGAGCGTGATATTTATACCCTCTTTACTCTAACCTGGCGTAACGGGAAAACCAAATGAAGGGTCAAATTTATTTAATAATAATTTAGAGTAATGCACATAATTTTGGTATGTCTATCTCTTCAAATTATTATGTCTAATTCGTTTGCTATCGTAATTATGATAAAATAACTATGAATCCGTTCGTAGCCTGGTAAAATCAATTGCGTTAGCAGACATTTTTATCTGTCTATCCATTTAATAATAATTGCTTAGTTAGCGATATTACAAGATAAGCGAGAAATTATTGTCTTGTCATGAAACGCGTATTACTAGAAGACAACATATAATACTTACTTAAGCCAAAAGTGCAACTGTCATCTTACTTTAAAATAATGGGTCAGAATTAATACGACACACATTTAACCATGTTAAATTTTTGTACTCGTACTAGTTCCTTCTACTTTCCTTTTGCAGTCATTTTTGAGCTCATTATGTCTGTTTTCACTAAGGCAGAGCTAAAATAAATACATAATGAAGAGGTAAAATGTACCAACTTATTCTGTACCAACACTGAGCTGTACTATACGGCGCGTTTCTACTCTTACGACGGTGCCGTTTTCAAAAATTTTCGGAAACGGATCGATTTGTAACGTGGAACGATACAATGTACTACCTAACATTGAATCTATATATCTCTTTTACGTGTACCAATGTAATTAGTTATAACATAAATGTTATTGAGTATGATTTACGAAAAAATACTTAATGTTAAGTTTCTTTCGGATTTCTTCTTAACAGTGGCCTTCTTTTGGTAAAATTCCGGTATATTCACAGTCTGACTTCTAAAAGTGCCCTTGTGACTTATTTGGGATATTCATTTAATTTGATTAGATTTGGACCTGATTATTCTAGTATTTGAATTTGAACTATATACTGGCATTGGTATAAAAATATACGTTGAAGGAAGGATCCTGAGTTATTATTTCGGAGGAACAAATAAAATAACATGTCATGCTTCAGTTTCAATTTATTTAGACATTTCTTGTGATGGGTGATGTTTCAGTATAATTTTTGATTGAACACATATCAATTGTTATTGCACGTCGTTGTCACCGGACCGGATTCCATTTACCCACCTTAATTTTTAACCGAAGAAAATAATCTCAACTTTGAGCTTTTTCCCTTTTATATTCTAATCCTTCTTTGACTTTTGGTTTCTCTTTCCGAATATTAAATATTTGATAGCAAAAATAAATACTAAGGTGAAACCAAGTAGAGTGAAAGAGACATCCAATCCAGCGAGCTGGTAATGGGGCATGCCCACTGCAGGGGTTCGTAGCGTGGCGTTGGGGTGGCGAGCTACGTACTCTGTCCAATAGATGGCGCTCTCCATGGGTGGCATGGGCCGGTCGTGCCATTCTCTTGAAATTTGTTTCGCTCTCCTCCTGACCCTGATAAAAGAAATAGCTTACATTACTTACTGCAGACGCCAGGAAAGACGTGTTTGCTGGGCGAGTAGGTATAGACCAAATAGTGATACGAAGCCGGTAAGCCCTTTGACGGCTAAGGTATGTAGGATGCTTTTCTCAAACATATGCAAAGAAAAAAAAAAAAACCTCTTGAAAAAAAAAATTACTTCCCGGCCTAGGCCTTCAATTTTGTATGAAATTCATTTACAGTTATCTCGAGTTGTTCCGTCCGACACGTGATACTTCGAAGCTTATTATAATGCACGTTATGACTACGTTCTATTGCATCTTTAAAAAAAATATAATATAAAAAGGATTTTTGTCACCGGTTTGCGTTTAATGTTGTAGGTTGTTCATCCCAGGTACCTATTCAATTCATGTAATTATATTTCGATACTCGAGACTCGAGATTTCCGTAAACAGTACCGTATAGTTATTGGTTTTACGAAAAGGCATTGCCACCATAGGCACTCCGTGGCGTACTGCTTTCGTGGCTACGGCATCCATAATACTTACTCGGGATCCAAAACGATTTTAAGTTTCTCTAGCAACGTATTTTTCGTAAGATCGCTATACTGCAACCGGACGCCAATTCCTCTTCTTTCTATGGCTCTGGCGTTTACTGGCTGCTCAGCAAATACAGGCATGGCGACCATGGGCACGCCGTGGTGTATGGCTTCCGTCGCTCCCAGGAGTCCGCAGTGGGAGAAGAAGGCCACGACATTCGGGTGTGCTGCAAGAAATAAGTTACTTAGAGTAAGGGGAATGATTTTTTTCTTGGATTTTTGCTTATAGGTAGAAGTAGGAATAACACCCCTGATTCGTAAAAACAAACCTAACGCAACTTAAAAAATGACAATTTGGCAGGGATGCTGAAATGCTGCCGTACCCCTAGATGCCCGTACAAGGCAAAAAAAAATACATATTTCATCTCATTTTTTTTTAAGCTCCTAAGAGAATGGGGTTATTTCTACCTATAGACAAAAAATAAAGATATTTGAAAAACTTCTAAGTGTCATCCAAAATCACAAAAAAAAAAACACTAAATTTGCCAGATTGTTATTTCGACTGTGTTTCATTAAAACTTAAAAATGTAAACAAGGTTATGAAAATGTTGTTTTAACTTCGCATCTGTACTAAAAAGTAACATTTTCTCCTTTCTAAAATATTTTTCACTTAGTCTTCGTCCTAACAGGAGAAAAATGGTCCCAAAACCTTCATAAATTTTTCGTATTCAGTTACCGTCACATTTGTACAAGAACACAATCATCTATCTCCTTTACACTATACATTTCGGCCAAGACGATCGAATTGTGACTCTAAATTGGCTTCAACTCGTGGCATTTAGCGCCAAGGTCACTCTTATGACAGGTATACCCGAACACGCATATTTATCTCTTCACAATGTTATGCAAAGTTAGCATCATGATCAGATCGACCAAAATTTCTGATTGTCTGAGAGCCCTTTAATTATATAAAAATTGAAAAATGCCTTTAATTGTCTATAGATACCATACGAGCCATGTCATGGTTTTAAAATATCTATTTATTAAAATATTTTTTCTTGCGGTCGAAGTGAAAAGCAGAATATTATATTGTGGCTAAAAGCCGTTATGACACTCCACTCAAGATATAATTGTCTGTAATCGTATGTATTTAGGCCCTTGACAAACAATCTACTATTCTAAAACGATTTGATCAGAAACACGTCAAACCAGCACACAGACGTTCAGTTATCTTACAAAGCTTCAACATAGCTAATCACAACAGGCTCTTGATTAGATTGCTTGTCCCACATACCTAAAATATCATTCTGTGGCAGCCACTTAGATAGATAAATGTTTTGCGGGTTCCCGGGTAGATTGTCTTGTTCCCATTTCCAGACGACTCGCTGAGGTAGCTCGGATAGGGCTGCGACTATGGCCTCTAGTTTGTGTTGCGGAAGAGATGACGCCTTTACCATTGAACCAAAGCTTATGTAGATGACTCCGTTCTCTGCCTGATCAATAAACTCCCTTAATTTCTGAAATATACAAAAAGCAGTTGAATTTCTAGTTCAACTAGATATTTTATTTTATTATCAAACGGAAGAATACAGCTGTCTGTTAATCGGTAGTGTGTCTGGTATGTATACCAGGTGAGCCCTGTAACAGGTGCAATAAATTAAGACATAGATTCTACCCCTCAAACTGAACAACATTTATAATAAAAAAACTATTACAATGTAAACCTGTAAAATAAAGTTTATTCGAAGAAGCACAATGTATTGCGAAACATTTGATATTTAGTAAAGTGACAGCTATTTCAATGCTAAGGCGATGTCAATGTTGGACGGCGTATATGATCTGTGACGGCGTACATTGAATATGATATTTACTTTGTTTGAAATAATGAACATAATAATATGAAAACAGTATTTTTTTTTAAGTTTCTGAAGGAATGTTTTTCAGTTTGACGAGTAAAATCTATGTTTTAATTTTTTGCTCCTGTTACAGGACCCACATGGTATGTAAAATACTAATTGTGTATTACTTATGTATTTCTAGGTTAGTTAAGATAAAAAATTAACGCACCACTCCTACGCATATTGTTCTAGTTTACCCTGGTTTCGTCGATCAATTCATCGAAATATTTTTTCTCTGAAACCTTTTTGGGATTATTATAAAACAAACCATAATGTTAGGACTTCATAGGAGAAAAAGGTCGGCGAAATAAAAATTCGGGGAAATGAAACATTCTATAAATCAAGTCGGCGAAACAATAGGATCCCTATCTTAATATACACCTGTTTCTGTTTGTAAGAACTTAATTTTACGTACATATTCACACAACTGTAACAGAATTAAACGTACTTACATCTGGCAGCGGTTTTACTTCTGCGACATGGTATCCTCCGACTTCTTTGATATTTTCGGGCAAAGCCGTTGGACCGAACATCGTGTAGTGTGTGTATGCAAGCATCAGTTTTATTTCTTGTCCTAAATCCTCAAGCGGTGGAACGTCATCAAAATACGATGCCAAAACCGCCTGCTCTTCGCTTCGGTACCATTTACCAATCACTTTATAGAGTTCTAATAACAGAGTTAGTCCAAGGCGTGTTGAAAATTTAGGAGTGGGACCTAATTGTAGGAATTGATGAGGAACACCATACCGGTCATAATTCGTTGGCATTATTACATGTGACGTTAAAGCAACCACGGGAGCGTCAAGTTTATAAGCCAAACCTAAGGCACAATCACTGAAAAACGCTTCAACAAGCACTAAATCGAATTTTGTCCGCGATTTCACTAAACGCTGCACATTTTCATCCGCCACCAACATCCTACAATTAACAACGCAGTTATCCCAAATCACTTTGATTACTTTTACAAGCGAAAATATATCCTGATCTATCTCTATAACATCTTCGAAAATGTCAGTTTTGTCAGCCAAACTTATGTCGTTATAGTTTGGAATGGGCTGTTTTTGTGGGAAATACGAGATCACAGTCAAGTTGTGTCCCCTTTTTGCTAGTTCTTTAAGGTACGGTTGGAATACCAAAAAGTGACTCTTTCCTTGGTATGGGAATATTCCCAGTATATCGAAGGAATTCACTTCATTATACTGAATTGTTACTGTTATTGATAATAATAAACTTATTGCGAATTTCATTGCGGTTCGAGTTTTTTGTACGTCTGTTCCGAAGCAATTATTTGTTTTGACTGTTGATAATCGTTCCTATATACAGAGCCCACGCTTTTATCAATGACATCACAGACAAGTAGTAGGTCGGGGAGTTAATAGTCTTATTACATTAATTAGAAAAGCTTTATTATTTACCTTTGGTATCGTTTGGTAACTAAAAGTTCGTAACCAGCTTCGAAACGGGAAAGACATCCCATTCGGTAACTGGCTTCAAAATGGGACTTTTCCATTACCGATTCGTAACCGCGATTGGTAACCAACTTCGAAACGGGAAAAAAACCCGTGTTGTAACTGCTTACAAAATGGGACTTTCCCAGAGATGTACAAAATACCCTGCACAAAGTATCTGGAATACAATATGCAAGATACTTTTCAAATAATTAGAAAATAAAACTACTATCGAGAATGGTATCTGAAATACTAGATACAATAGTTATTAGTTATGCAAGGCTGCAAAGTTGTTATTTCGTGTTAGTGTTGAAATTGAAAGCTGAGCGTAGCGAGGCTTTCAAGACACGAGAAGCTAAATAATTTTGCAGCCATGCGGAACACACAACTTTTCACCTCACTACAGCAAGGAAAATGCAAGACTCAAGAAAAACAATTAAAACATAAAAATAATCATAACTATTTAATTTTGCCTTCTAAGAAGAGAAAAAATATTATCCCAAATTAGGTGCAATTATAATAGCAAAATTCGTCGATGCAAACCGAAGGTGTTACACAAATGGTTTTATTTTTATACGAATACCCGCAATCTCAACTACGCACCCCCAAAATACGCAGTGTTACAAGAGGAAAAATCAATAGAGTCCGTGTTACTTAGTAGAAACCTAGGACTATATTGCTATCTCTGTAAAGCACGTCAAGTTTCTGCAAGAAAAAACGAGATAACAGTATATTTGTCTTTTAAAAAATATACAAGCCCATTTGTCAAATTTTTTTGGTGAGATTAGAGATGGATAGATTGGGAGCATGGCGTTTTCTTTTTCTTATTGTCATGATAACCCAAGATTATATTTGTATAGAATCTTTTTTATCGATTCTTATTTTTTATGTGGTAATACCACATTTTATTTTTATAAATAATGACACAAAGGTAAATTAAGAAAGAAAAATTGAATGCGATCTACTACAATCGAAGCGGGGGCATCAAGCAACCCCGCTTCGAATCAAAGGCCTGCTAAGAAATACTACACTCTGGGTGACCACATATTAGGATTTCCTAGGATTAGTAAATAAAAATAATAACTTTTTGTTGACGTTATTATTTTTTATTTTTAAGTTTGACATAATCTTGGGTTAAATAATGACACAAAGGTAAATTAAGAAAGAAAAATTGAATGCGATCTACTACAATCGAAGCGGGGTTGCTTGATGCCCCCGCTTCGATTGTAGTAGATCGCATTCAATTTTTCTTTCTTAATTTACCTTTGTGTCATTATTTAACCCAAGATTATGTCAAACTTAAAAATAAAAAATAATAACGTCAACAAAAAGTTATTATTTTTATTTACTAATCCTAGGAAATCCTAATATGTGGTCACCCAGAGTGTAGTATTTCTTAGCAGGCCTTTGATTGTTTTTTAAGTAAAACGGTACATTTGTTTATACTGTTCGGTGGAGCAATAGTTAGTAACAAATGTTTACTAAAGAATAGACTATAGCAATTGTCTATTTAACAACCAAATGATACGTAAATTGATTTATTCTTATGACAAACGTTTCAATTGAGGGACCACCTTTAATCGATTGTAACTTTTGAATGGCTTCTTTTACAAACTAACGAATGAAACTGCCTGCCTGCCTGCCTGCCTGCCTGCCTGCCTGCCTGCCTGCCTGCCTGCCTGCCTGCCTGCCTGCCTGCCTGCCTGCCCGAACCCGACCGAAGCCCGCCTGCCTGCCTGCCTGCCTGCCTGCTTTAGCTTTAGCTCGGGTGGCTAAAACATCTCGTGTCATTATGGCTTGTTTTAGTCCCTTGTAGAACAATCTACTATTTATACGACCACACTATATTTATGGTTAATTTAATGGTCAAATGAATACCAAACAAATAAACTCAAATACCTAGTAATAATACATATTCTACAAGCACATAAAATGCACGCACGTAAAGCGCACAAAGCCGCTGTCATTATTATAAATAAAAATTGGGCAAGTGCGAGCCCGACTCGCGCATGAAGGGTTCCGTACCATAAAACAAGTTTGTTGTATGGGAGCCCCCTTAAATATTTATTTTATTATATTTTTAGTATTTGTTGTTATAGCGGCAATAGAAATACATCGTCTGTGAAAATTTCAACTGTCCAGCTATCACCGTTCTTGAGATACAGCCTGGTGACAGACGGACAGACGGACGGACGGACAGCGAAGTCTCAGTAATAGGGTCCCATTTTTACCCTTTGGGTACGGAACCCTAAAAAGGAACCTAACAGCCTGGCAACGTTATCTTCTGCCTCCGATATTTCTTGACAGTCTTGATTTCGACTAACTGCATGCTTTTGTACCTGGCGAAATATAATCATTCAATTTCAACAACAATTCAGCCCTTAGTTCATCCAGGATTGACCTTGGCGGCAATACAATCAGATTGTTTTTCAGGTGTTCTTGTCAGCTCCAATGTTACATTTTCCGCACTTTTTCCTTCATCTTCATCTCTTTGCGGTGGTTCACCATGTTTCCCATTCATTTCAAAATTGGAAACCGTTTCCATACCTATTGATATATTCAGGTGCAATTATAATAGCAAAATTCGTCGATGCAAACCGAAGGTGTTACACAAATGGTTTTATTTTTATACGAATACCCGCAATCTCAACTACGCACCCCCAAAATACGCAGTGTTACAAGAGGAAAAATCAATAGAGTCCGTTTTACTTAGTAGAAACCTAGGACTATATTGCTATCTCTGTAAAGCACGTCAAGTTTCTGCAAGAAAAAACGAGATAACAGTATATTTGTCTTTTAAATAATATACAAGCCCATTTGTCAAATTTTTTTGGTGAGATTAGAGATGGATAGATTGGGAGCATGGCGTTTTCTTTTTCTTATTGTCATGATAACCCAAGATTATATTTGTATAGAATCTTTTTTATCGATTCTTATTTTTTATGTGGTAATACCACATTTTATTTTTATAAATAATGACACAAAGGTAAATTAAGAAAGAAAAATTGAATGCGATCTACTACAATCGAAGCGAGGGCATCAAGCAACCCCGCTTCGATTGTAGTAGATCGCATTCAATTTTTCTTTCTTAATTTACCTTTGTGTCATTATTTAACCCAAGATTATGTCAAACTTAAAAATAAAAAATAATAACGTCAGCAAAAAGTTATTATTTTTATTTACTAATCCTAGGAAATCCTAATATGTGGTCACCCAGAGTGTAGTATTTCTTAGCAGGCCTTTGATTGTTTTTTAAGTAAAACGGTACATTTGTTTATACTGTTCGGTGGAGCAATAGTTAGTAACAAATGTTTACTAAAGAATAGACTATAGCAATTGTCTATTTAACAACCAAATGATACGTAAATTGATTTATTCTTATGACAAACGTTTCAATTGAGGGACCACCTTTAATCGATTGTAACTTTTGAATGGCTTCTTTTACAAACTAAAGAATGAATTTACAATGATTTAAGTACTTTTACTAACTCTCAGTCACACCTATGTTTTAAATATTACTATTGTTCTCACTTAATGTGAACGTATCGCGTTCAATTGAGGGACCACCTTCTGCATGCAATTTTTTCTTATTGAATGAGCAGAAAGGAATCAGAATTAATGAAATTAGTTTTACAAATCTTTTACTAAGAGTTGCCATTTACAGCAGTTGTCAATTTTAAGTAGATTATTAAATATGGGTACCTGACAGGCACGACTGAGGGTCCACCTTTAACCGAATGTAACTTTTAAGTGCCGACTTTTACAAATTAAAGGATGAATTTACAATCGTTTGAGAACTTTTACTAAAGCCTGACACATTCAAAAGCTCGAAATTCCAACGTGGACCCTCAATGGGAACGCACATAGCGTGCGATGCGTCTCCGTTTGGTGAAAAAAAAATCGTATGTCCGGATGGCCAGCTGTTCTCGCCTACAGGCCGCATTTCTCAACCGATTCTCATGAAGTTGTGTAAGCTATGTTCAATAATTAAACATAACTAGATGCGCCGCGCAGTGTTACCCCGTTCATCCCACGGGAACACTATATTTTTTCAGGATAAAAAGTATCCTATGTGTTAATCCAGGGTGTCAGCTACCTTCATACCAAAATTTATCAAAATTGGTCCTGCTGTTCGAGCGCGAAGAAGTAACAAACATACACATAAACACACTCGCAAAGTTTCTCCTTTATATTAGTGTAATTTATTTGTCGAGTCAGTTTTTAAATATTTTTAATGGCGAAGACTCCGTCGGTATACGTTAAAAAGCCACTTCGAAAAATAATCGCAAGACCTACTGCTCACAGAACCACTTGTTTAATGAGTGGTATGAAAAGGCTACTAAAACTAAACATAGCACACAATTCTGAACCCTTATCGTCAATATTGGCTGAGATCCTGCCACTGACACTTTGATTGGAACAAAACTAAAAATCTTAGAAACGACTACTTTAACTTCCACCAAACATAGCTAAAGAACATTGATAGACAGGTCTTTCGATTAAAATAAAACCGCATCCAAATCGGTCTACCTGTTTAGAAGCTAAGATGCCCATTTCTTGTTGGGGGTTTAAAGTAGGTATATATGGAGATATCCCTTGCTTTACGATTCTAAGTGATGTGTTTTTAACCAGTGTTGTTCTTACTAAGTCTGAATTGATGTTTCGGATGTCAGTTGTTGTGTTGTGCTGTAGATAGAATTATAACACAACAAGCACAAAGCTTTTCTGAAATAGACTATATATAGCTCGCCTTTGAAACAATCACAGAAATGCCGCCTTGCCTTGCCTTTTTAGATTTCTTCATGCGATTTAAGGGTTAATATAATTTAGACTTGTAAAGTAAGTAACAGCACTTTGCACATTTTGGTATTTCAGAATGTTTCAATAATACATTCACTGACGGTAAATTAATTTATAGATATTATGAAAGCTATAGATATCTTATTTTTAGGGTTCCGTACCTCTATCGGCAAAAACGGAAACCTTATATAATTACGTTGTTTTCCTTCGGTCCGTATGTGTGTCAAAACCCTTATCTCGGGAACGCGTGGAGATATCAAGTTGAAATTTAAACCATATACTCAAGTCTACAATCCCTTGAAGTCGTAAAAAAACAATTTTCTAAATTAATAAAAAAAAAAGATACGGCCGTATATTTATATTTCGCCACTCTCAAGAGAATCAAAGTATATAGGGTACTTTCCGTTGACCTAGAACTATGAAATTTAGCAACTAATGTCGTCTTATACCACCAGTACAGGTAATTATCTGAAAACTATACATTTCTAATTAAAACATAAAAAAAATGTGCTTTCAAAAGTTATATGAGGACTACCCGTTTGGATTAAGTTTACACCTCATTTGTATGCGGGGCCATACTTACCAGGTGCAAACTTAACTTAACCGGGTCCTACCAGTTAAGATGGGATGAGAAAGGTTAAAATTTGTAGGGAACGCTCGATGCGCGAGTTCGACTCGCACTTGACTGGTTTTTTTTGTTAGTAATGCTTATTTTACTTTAGTATTCGGGTCTTTTTGCCGTTCCCTACGCTGCGCTGACGACCGTTGCAGTACTTTCAATATTTTATTTTTCATTGAAAATAGACAAATTTATATTTATTGTAAATGTTTTTAGAATCTGTATTAAATTGGCTTTTGGATAGTATTTTTTATATACCAAGTTTAATACAAAAAATATGAAAATATAAGGGTTTGTTTACATTTTGTTAGTACTGAAAGTTTGTTATTTTAAGGATTGCGTCATATTTTGCTACGGGACCCTAAAAAACTGGCACAGGTAATGAATCGGGCATCATCTAATTACCGGATAAGGCCACCAAACTTGACTTAAAGGTCCAAACTAATCCGCCAGATTTTTTTTTCTGAACGACGGGAGCACTGTATTTTGAACCCCCCCACCCCCCTTCTGACGCGGTGTTCAGTCCGGCTACCGGGTGTTTTGGGCTCAAGTAGACGTGTATAATACCCGTGCCAAATGGAATTGCTGTGCTCAAAATTATATACCTCTCCATACAAGCATTCCCAATAGAAAACGGACTAAGTGAAGCTGTCCGTCTGCGTTGTACGTGTAGCTGTAGGAAGGCCTGGGTTGCGCCTTTCGAAGCTCGCGTTTCGCATCGAGGTCTTTAAGGCGAAGGCATTCATAGCCTTCCACGCCTGTCTTCACAGCCTTTCGCCATTCCGGCCTATGCGTCGCAAGCTCCTCCCACGAGCCACACGGCCACGAGCCACATTACGGGGTGAGTCAGGGAACAGTTTTTAAAAAAAAGAAATATTAATTAAACTATATTTATTCGTAGGAAAAAACAGAACTTTAAAACGCGTGTATATCCTACGAGAGTCCAATCCAATCTAGCGGTTGTGGGAAATAATGTTTTTAACGTAAACATGACACCTATCTCCTGTTGCATTGACGTCAATGCAACAGCGCGACTCAGCAATTTAATTTATATGTCTACTCCCTTATTTTATAGTATATTACTGCCGAGGCCGGGAAAAGTCAGTTCGTGGATGAGTATGATTTTGAAGGACGAGGCGTAGCCGAGTCCTTCAATAATACGAATCTGCGAACTGACATTCCCGCTGAGGCTTGTACGAGTATAGTGCTTTTCTCCAAATATGCTTGGAAATAATCACCAATCTACATTTTAATTTAATGTATCAGTACCATGAAGTTCATTTGGTACTTATTTTTTTTAGGAATAGGAATAAAATTTCGGGTCCGAATCATATGTTTGATTTAAAACAAAATATATGAATAAGAATTAAATATATATGAAAACACAATAACAAAAAATATGCACATAGGTAATTATAGATTTTAGTTAAATGAACAACTTCTAAACACACTGTTTTTTTAGAAACCATACCATATTTATCATTCGGAGAAGATCATAAGTTCAAAATAACTTTTATATTGATTTGGACACAATCATTTCTGTTTTATTTTTTATTTGTTTACGTTTGGTACACTTATTAATTTTCAAATCACTCATTAAATATCATCATATTATTAAAATTAAAACTGTCGTGAGAAATCTCTAATAAATAACTAAGAATCATGAAAATAAATAATTAACCCCATATAAGATTATTATTCAAATTGTTTGTCCGTTATTCGAAATTTGTCGACATTTTAAATACATTGACAGTAGCAGAGCAAAAAAATGTTCAGTGCAAGAACTAAACGCAGAGAACAATTAAAAAGTTTATAATAGTTTATATTTTTTAAATTTAGTGGACAATTGGCTGTATGGTGAATTATCAAAGTCTTTGAAAAAATTAAAAGTAAAAATGCAGTAACCGACCAAATTAAGATTACCCTCATTTGTATGAGACGTTATAAACGGAAGGTGTGTTTTTTACTTAATCGCCTTATTTAAATAATATTGATTTCCCGGCTAAGGCCAATAATATATATTTTTTTCAATTTTCATTAACGCCTTCTAAATATAACGAACGATTTCGCGGTCCAGTTTTACTACATTAATGGCAACATTTCCAAGCAAGTTGGAGAAAAAGATATAACAACCCCCCCGTTAAGATCGATCATCATATTTAAAGTGATGAGAGATTTTAACCATCAGCGCGGTTGATTGGACTAACGTTGGAAAACTGCGGACAAAACAATTAAAAGTATTATTAACTAAATAAATCTTTAAGATAACATGCAGGATAAAACATTTAAAAGACTTAACTAACTTAATCTAATAGTCATGAGCTTTGCTGCTAGTTATGAGGATGTTTCTCTTCACTGGAGATGGAGAGAAATGGTCCTCATCTGCGGATGAGGATTCTGCGGCTGTTTCTTGTACTACTACCATGTGTATGGGTGGTTTTTCTACAGTTTTTGTATTATGGCATTGATTGAATATCTGCACGCAGCATCCTGTTTCCGGATTTTTTATTCTTACAGAACCAATTTTTGCTTTTATATAACATGAATAAGAGAAATAGAACAGTAATTACATAGGTGAAAGACATATAGTGCATGCCATACTGATGAAAGTGAGATGGGTTTTCTAATTTATTTAACTCTTCTTCGAACGAGGTTAGGTGTATGCTGGCATGTACTAGGGAGTCTAGGTTATTGGAGTTATCTATTCGGATAAATGGTAACTTGGTAAGGGTTTTATTCAGTTTAGATCTTTCACAACAATCATCTAGTACAATATTGAAGCCCGATACTTTATTAGTAATGTTTATAAGGGTGGTTTCGCTAGTCGGGGTGAACTGTAAAGTTTTGTAAAAAGCTGTACAGGGTTTTGGCAAGGTTAATATACCGGTTCCGAATAAAACAACTTCAGTATTGTCAGGTTGATTGTTGCAGGTAATGTGACATTTTCCTGGTTCAGATTGTACAAAAATCCAGCGGTTTCCGATTAGTTTGTGAAAAACATCAATTAATCCGTGTATTAACCTAGTGGTACAGGTATCAGGCAGTTTACTAACGGCTTCGGTTAAAAGTACAGTTTCACAAATAGGGTTTGCTATTGTAGAGTATATATTTGCTAACACGCACACATAGCACTTTTCACTTATCACTTGGCACTTTTCGATGTCGGTGATTAAGGAGTAAAACATATGATCCGTTGTTATCGCTACGTATGACTCGGTCGGCGCTATTAAAATGTAGGTATCGGGTTTCGAGACGTCATACGGGACAGGTAAAGGGATAATATTGTATAGGTTGTAAACTTGTGGTAGGACCAATGGAATTTTAACGACAATAACTATTTTATTTGAATGATAGTAACATATTAATTTGGATATATCAATTAATTTGTGAATGTTTTGAAGGGTTAATGATACGGGAAGTTCGTAATGCTTAGGGAGACTATTTCTATGCTTGTCCAGTTCGTTGTATAGTTGATGTGGGTGATACAGTCGGATGCAAGACGTTAAGTTTTGCAAATAGTATTGAATTATTTATGTCATCAATGTCCAGTGATAGTGATATAATGATAGATTCCAATGAATTTAAAAGGGAATTAATTTGAGATTTAATTTCTAATTTATCGTTGCTATTGGAGATGTTTTCTATGATACCATGTAAAGCTTTCATATTTTCTATTAAGTGGTTTTCATTTTCATTGACTTTTCTCATAGTATTATTAAAATTGGATATAGTTGATTTTATTACGTGTATATTTTCTTTCATGAGGTGTGCCAATTGTTTTTCGTCTGTCTGTACGTCATTAATAGCTTGGGAGAATTTCAGCGCATCTTCTGTATCTAAAGTGCCAAATATGGTTTTCAAAAGGGAACCACCAAAATCCATCAATGCCCTCTTAGAACGTCTGTTAGATTTTTCATCAACGAGCAGGTAAGAAATAGATGAGAATTTATTAACGTTTTTCAGATGTTGGTTTTTTTAGAGCGGAGAGAGAATTGCTACAATCAGTCTGTATTTTAGATGAGGTGAGAGAGTTGCACAACAAGCTTGACCTTTCGAATAAAAACTCTACATTTTCTAAATTAGGTGGTATATGACTATTATCTACGTAAGTAACTATATTCCAATTATTATTAGTAAACTTAACATCTAAACGCTTATCAAAATATAAACCCGGGCATCCTCTAATGGTTGAGACGAAGTGGCCGGTCGCGGCAGTCTGTGCACACACTTTGCTTTTACGGTGACGTATGGTCTGCGGCGGGCTTGATTTCGTCATAGTGATGACGTACATGTCTACGACCCATCTGTAACGTGACTGTATGATTGCCGCTTGTCTTAATAATCTTGAATGGGCCTTTCCACGCAGGTAATAAGGCTTTGTTTTGCTTATGATGGCAACGGACATATACCATATCGCCGATTTTGTAAGTAGTTGGCTTAGCACGTGAATCATAGTATGTTTTAGATTTCTCTTTTGATGAATGAATGTTCTGAATAGCTTTCTGGCGGCTATAATAAAGTCTATGATTCAATGCTCGCACATAGTCAGTGTATGTGTTAGTATCTAAGGTATCGATGCTATTGGGTATGTAAGGCTTGTAGCCAAATAGCAGTTCCCACGGGGAGAAGCCAGTCGTACTATGTACGTTTGAATTGTATGCGATCATAGCACTTGGGATGTAGAGATCCCAAGTATGCTGGTTTTCTCCAATATAAGATCTTAAATATTCCTTAAGGGTAGAGTGGCTTCTCTCTAGGGCTCCGCATGTTTGAGGGTGGTAAGGAGATGCAAAAATATGTTTTATACCAAAAAGTTTCCCTATTTGTTTGAATATTTCGGAACAGAAGTTAGTACCCTGATCGGATATGATAAGTTTAGGGATACCCATATATGAAATATATGTGACTAATAACATGGCCGTTTCTTCAGCAGAGCATGATAGCATGGGATAAGCTTGTGAGAATTTTGTTAAATCATCTTGTAGGGTCAGAATAAATTTGTATTTCCGTTCATGGGTTTCAGGAAGTGGACCGACGAGATCAAGATATATTTTCTCGTTCGGTCGGGAAGCATTTGAGGTAATTATCATGGGTGCGCGATTTGTTTGACGTAAGGGTTTATTAACTTGATAAGATCGACAGGATTTTACATATTCTTCTATGTCCTGTCGCATGGATTTCCACCAATACTGGGACTTGATTCTATCGAGCATACGAGAAATACCGGGGTGACCGGCTACAGGTGAGTCGTGATTATCTTTTAGTATTTGTTTTACCTCGAGGGGAGTAGGATATTTAATGGAGTTATGATAAATATTCACTTTTATTGATGTGTTATGAAATAAAAACGCTATAATATTGTAAATCTTTGTAAAGGATAATTTGCTAAACGGGTCACTGAAATCGGATATAGCTATTTCTTTTTCCTCCATGTACCAGTATTTAATCATGTCACGGTAGTCACGAATCAGATTAAAGATATCTTTATACGTCATTTCATCAAAATGATTGACTCGGGTGAATAAATGTGTAAAAAGATGTTTGTCATTCGATGTTGAATAATAGCTATGAAGTTCTCGTTCTATTTCTCGGATGTCAGGTTGACCCTTGGAAGAATTTATTATACCCCGCTTCGATTGTAGTAGATCGCATTCAATTTTTCTTTCTTAATTTACCTTTGTGTCATTGTTTATAAAAATAAAATGTGGTAGTACCACATAAAAAAAAAAAAAAAAAATAAGAATCGATAAAAAAAAAAAGATTCTATACAAATATTTAGAATTTATTATATCTGAACAATATGGGACACATTCGTCTAGATCTATAGATGTAGGATAAACGATTAGTTTGCACTTTGCGTTAAGAAGGGACTGATTATGTTCTTCGATATGGGTGTCATATATAAATGTTGAATTTAACAGTTTTGCCATTATAATAATATTACATTTATAATAATTTTTATTTTAGGATATTTTTTTTAATGTAGTTATATTGTTAAAATCATGATGTGCATGCTTATTTTGGATGACATTTATCTGTAATGCCTGTCCTTTGTATCTTTATTTTTTGAAATGAATGTAATCTGTTTAGTGTGCCAATAAAGAAAAAATAAAAATAAAAAATATGACACTCCAGGTTGTTTATTAATTTGGAGAAATTGTTCGTATGTTTCGGATATGGAGGGTAAGTTATGTGAGTCATCTTCGTTGACATTAGTCTGCGTCGGATTACATAACAATGAGTTCGGTGAACTTGTTTCTTGGGAATTTGTTAGTGAGTTCACAGGAAAGCGAGATAGCGCGTCAGCGTTTGCATTTAATTTTCCTTGTTTATATGCAATTTCGTAATCAAACTCTTCTAATTTCAGACGCCATCTAATGAGTTTGGAACCAGGGTCTTTGACGTTCATGAGCCACACAAGGGGACGGTGGTCTGTTATAATTTTGAATTTACGACCATAAAGATAGGGTCGGAATGTTTTGACCCCGAACAATATGGCAACCAGCTCTTTTTCTGTAGTGGAGTAGTTGCCTTCAGCTTTGTTAAGTGTACGTGATGCAAAAGCGATTGGTTTGTCTTTCCCAATTTCGCCTTGCGATAATATCGCAGCGACAGCGTAATTTGATGCGTCAGTCGTCAGGATAAAGGGTTTTTGAAAATCAGGATACTGAAGTAATGGAGCGGTTGTTAGCTTATGTTTAAGAGTGTTAAATGCTTGGTCTTGTTCGTTAGACCATTGGAAACGAGCGTCCTTTTTCAAAAGGGAGGTTAAGGGTTTTTGTGATTTTGGAGAAGTTATCAATAAAGCGACGGTAATAGCCAACTAGTCCCAAAAACGATTAAATTTCTTTTGGGTTTTTGGGAACGGGGAATTCAGTAACTGCTTTTACCTTATCTGGGTTAGGAGCGACCCCATTATCAGTGATAATGTGGCCGAGATAAGCGGCTTCGCGTCTTAGGAATTCGCACTTATCGGGTTGTAATTTTAAGTTGAACTGGCGCAATCGATCGAATACTAGTTTGAGTTTCTCCATATGAGATGTAAGATCGTGCTAGTAGATTATGCAATCATCTAGATAGACATAGCAATGGAGGCCTTGTAGGCCTGATAGGACCGTGTTCATGAGTTTTTGGAACGTACTTGGAGCGTTTTGAGCCCGAAGGGCATCCTATTAAATTCGAAGTGACCTTGAACTCCGTTCGTTATTACCGTGAACCCTGTTTTAGGGGCATCTTCGCTTTTAATTTTAATTTGATGGAAACAATTAGGTCGAGTGTGGTGAAATATTTAGAATGACCCAGTTGGTCCAGAATGTCTGTGATCAAAGGCAAAGGATATATTTCGGTAACGGTGACGTCATTCAGTTTGCGATAATCAATTACGATACGCCATTTTTGTTTGCCGGAGGCGTCTTGTTTCTTAGGTACTACCCAAACTGGAGCACTCCAAGGTGAACTAGAGGGACGGATTATGTTTTGTTCTAGCATTTTTTTTATTTGACTTTCTACTTCGTTTTTATGACATTCCGGAAAACGATAAGATTTTACATGGACGGGAACTGAGTCCTTAGTGTCAATTGAATGTTCAATAGCATTGGTGCAGGTTAAGGGCTCGCCTTCGAGATAAAATATGTCGGTATAATCTGAACAGCACTCTAATAGTGTTTTTACCTCTTCATCATTTAAGTGAGAGGTTCGGATAAGATCTAAAACCTTTTGGGATCTGTCACGTGACGAAGTCGTCACGTTTAGCGCGTCAGTTACGGATTTGACCACTTGTGTTGAATATTGTGTATCAAATGGTTGCAAGTGGACCTTATGGTCCTTGATTAGAATTTCAGCATCAGTTGTGTTTAGAACGGATACATTGACCCGTCTGTTTGGCTTAAGTTTTACGATGCAGTTTGCTAGATAGACTCCGGCAGAAATGTGATGGTCTAGAATTACGCCTTCGGTAAAATTAGTTAATTCGGATGGTGTGTTAGAAACTTGACATTCGATTATAGCTTCTGACCTTGGAGGTATAGTATAAAGTGGCTGGTCGAAATTAATAGGTAGTGTGTGACCCTTAATTACTAAATGACTTGTGGAATATTGGACATCAGCGTTGGTGTGTTTTAAGAAGTCGTTTCCTAAAATACCGTCGTATTTCAGGGACACGTCATCCGCGATGACGTGGAATGTGAAATTGAAAGAAGTTGTGTTTTCTTTGTATTCTGGGCATGTAAAATTCATCTGAAAAGACCCCAATGTTTCGCAGGAAGAGCCATTATTACTTAGGCCTTTGAGTAAGATTTTATTATTCGATAATGAAGGTCTCTTTACGAAATTATGTAGTTTGGTTACGCTGACACTTGATCCAGTGTCAACTAGGAATCAAAGCGCCTCTTGAGCGTACTTTGTTTTTAAGTAAATGTAGGGTAAAGATACCTTATTAAGGGATGAACCTAGTTCATACATGGGGACCGAGTTTATTTTGTGACTCATTGTCTTGGAGGCTCCCGTAGGAGCAGATTGAGATATCTTGGATTTAGGGCTCAACATTGCAGAGGCTCCTGTCAAGGAGGGTTGAGGAATATTAGAATTTGGACTCAACGATACAGAGGCTCCCGTCAAGGAGGGTTGAGGAATTTTAGATTTAGGACTCAACGATACAGAGGCTCCCGTCAAGGAGGGTTGAGGAATATTAGATTTAGGACTCAACGATATAGAGGCTCCCGTCAAGGAGGGTTGAGTGATTTTAGATTTAGGACTCAACGATACAGAGGCTCCCGTCAAGGAGGGTTGAGGAATATTAGGTTTAGTGCCTTTAAAGCTCGGATCACGATGGCACTTATCCGTGGTCCGATTATTTAGTTTAAATCACATTCATAATCGCTAGTGTTCTCGGAATTAATGGGATCAGGTATCGGTGAGAACGCTTGGACTAGAGCCGCTTCGTCCGTAACGTGATGCGCGGCGGCTTGATTGCGATCGTTATTACGGTTGTATTTATCGTTATTAAATTGTCTTGTACGACACTGTGTAATATCATGGCCCGTTCGTTTGCAATACCTGCAGAAAACTTGGGGCCCTGTATTTTGCTGGGAATGCTGAGGTCGCGATTCTGAATACACACGCGGCTGGGCCACGTGCCTTGATTTATAAGAACACTCTGTTTCAGAATGCCCGTTTTTTCCACAGGTTTTGCATTTAGGCTTGAAATTTGTTTTGTAAACCAGATTTTGAATTTTTTCTTCTTCTAACGCGATATTTATGGCACTGTTAAGATTCCTCGGATTCCTGCAACGGACCATGTTCCCTATTCGAGGGTGTAACCCTAAAGAAAATGTATGTAGAGCCAGATCTTCTGTCATGGCTATGCGGCCTGACAAGTCCTTTTTATAAGAGTCTGAATTATGTATCTCAGACTGTAAGTCTGTTAAACACGTTTCGATCCGTAGCGCGAATTGCGCAACTGTCTCATTAGTAGTCTGTTTGCAAGACTGAAGGTCAATTAATAAATGGTTGTAATGTTTTCTCTCTCCGAAATTTTGTTTTAGGAAGGTCTTTAAGCTCTCGAAGTTGTCAAAAATTTTATTGGAACATGCAATTTGGGCCTTGCCCTCGAGACGCGCAATAATGTACTTAAACAGTAGTGTTTTCTGATTCGGTGATGCTAAATCTAGGGCGTTCTGGCAGTTTGTGAGGAAAGCCGTGAGGGTCTCACGATCTCCTTTGTAGGGATTAATGAATTTACATAGAACCGATATTGAAAACTCCTCTATTGCGAGTTCGTTCATGTCAGGGAGCTTTAATTCGGGAACTAATTTGATCGGCGACTTGTCTGTCATTGTTATGGCTTATATATCAGGATCAGAGATAAAAGGATAATATAGCGACCTTGGAAGTGTCAAGATGTAGCGGTAACAAGAATTAAATGGTTTACTCACAGTAATATCACGATGAATAGTTTCATACTCAGGAACGACGTGAAGCGAAGAGTACACGAAGCCGTAGGGGTGCTGCAGCAGGACAGCTGGTGAGAAACAGCTCGGAATAATTTCCGGCTACGGGATACTGGATAGCTTCTTTGGGCGGCTCGTCGGCAGGCTTAAGGGTATAAGTCTGACTGTCGCGACGAGACCTGGCCGCGAAGAAGATCAGGAACTTGACGAGGCGAACGCTAATCAGCTGCTTGGTGCCCCGGAGATGGATCGGTGATGCTGCACACTGCGTGCAAGGCGATTCTGGATGTTTGCCTTTTTTCAGAAAAGTCCCTCAAACGTCACTGGTTTTTGCGCGACGCGTTTGGAATCCAGCAGATCGTAGCGGTTTCACTGCTGGATCCCACTTCTGACACCACTATTACGGGGTGAGTCAGGGAACAGTTTAAAAAAAAAGAAATATTAATTAAACTATATTTATTCGTAGGAAAAAACAGAACTTTAAAACGCGTGTATATCCTACGAGAGTCCAATCCAATCTAGCGGTTGTGGGAAATAATGTTTTTAACGTAAACATGACACCTAGCTCCTGTTGCATTGACGTCAATGCAACAGCGCGACTCAGCAATTTAATTTATATGTCTACTCCCTTATTTTAAAGATATAACAGTATCCTGCATCCAATAAGATGGCGTTTCAAGGCGTCGTAGCGCAGATACTGCCCTCCAGTCTTGCGCTTTCCAAGCTCTAGTTCTGAGTAGAAAATGGTTTTGGGCAACCTAATAGAATCCATGCGCACAAGGTGTCCACACCACCGCAACTGGCCCTTCATGAGCAGACTTCCCATACCTGCAGACTCAGTGCGACGAAAAACCTCCGAGTTAGGATCCCGATCTTGCCAGCGTATCCGCAGTATTGCCCTGAGACAGCTCATTATGGAAGGTGTCGAGGCGCCGAATATCACCTTTGTATAAACACCAAGCAAGATCAATTTGTCGCCGGAGGGAATGCCTAGCAAAACTTCACGAAGATCATCATAGAAACGCGCCTTATCCTCGTCCGATGATGGTAAGGTGGGTGTATACATATACACTAATGAGGTGCAGGAATTTCCTGGGACCCAGATGGAAACGAAGTGTCATCAGCCTGTCGGAGAAGCCCTTCGGTGGTTCAACCAGTGATTTGGCGATACTATTTCTAATCGCAAAACCTACCCCGCTTTCAGCTTTCTCTGCTGACAGCTTTCCAATCCAGTATAGACTGGGTAGAAAAATCCAAATATCGGCTTCCTTTACCGTGCTAACGGCATTTTGTGAGCCATTTTGGCAACATGACTTTTCTGATGTAAAAAAGCCTGCTGAATTCGATTCTGGATGTTGCCAAGCCGAATTTTGCCCCCCTCCCCCCATTTCCCCCTTTTTACCTCAAAATATGTCCCTAATCACGGTTTTTAGGGTTTTATACAAAAAGTATTACAGCTAGAAAAAAATGCCAAGGACAAGAATGATCTCTATTAAATTTCCTATAACATGGTGTATAAACTTTTTTAGTAGGCCTTATGGTTTGTGAGCAATATCTTCCCGAACTTCATAGACTGGTAGAAAATTGTAAATATCGGCTTCCTTTACCGTGCTAACGGCATTTTGGGATCCATTTTGGCAACATGACTTTTCCGATGTAAAAAAGCCTGCTGAATTCGGTTCTGAATGTTGCCAAACCCAATTTTGCCCCCCCTCCCCCCTTTTCCCCCCTTTTTGACCTCAAAATATGTCCCTAATCACGATTTTTACGGTTTTATACAAAAAGTTTTACAGCTAGAAAAAAATGGTCAAGGACAAGAATGATCTCTATAAAATTTCCTATAACATGGTGTATAATTTTTTTAGTAGGCCTTATGGTTTGTGAGCAATATCTTCCCGAACTTCATTATTTTTTAAAAAATTGATAAAGTTGGTCGAGGCAGTGAAATGCACTTATTTTAGGATAATTGGTATCGCACAGGATCCAGCCGCTCTGCAGCGCTTGACGCTGACATCCAGTTGGCATGCTGCTTATTATCTGTCAAGACTCACGAGACTTTCAGTCATAAGCAGTCGTCAGATTTACACGCAGAACCGTACCCAAGTCGGGCTAAAAGGGCCGTAGAAAATAAAAATGCTTTGCTTCTGAACATGAAATCCTTTGAAATGCTCAGTTCTACGCCAGATTCTCCAGAAATGTGCCTTAGAAATGCAGTTACCCGGGATCTTGCAACAGAAAAAAATAAAGTGTAAATTCACACTGCTAAGCAGCTTGGCTCACTCTAAGTAACGAAGTTTGTTTCCGAAAGGCTCACCAACAGCAGCCCGTCTAGCACAACTATGCTTTGCTACTCTTGTCGCGCGACATAGCGCTACCCGTCACCCTCTTACATTACTGCACAGAAAGAGACAGGCAATTATCTCGCGCCAGAAATGGCCGTTTGCGACAGTTGTGCTAGGGGTGCAGGTCTACAAGCTACAACGCAAAGTTCAAAATGAACTAAGGTCCGACCTTCAAGACCTGTACATGGCAGGTCATTCAAAATCTACCATATTTCCGTCTGATGTGGGGGGCAAATGCTCAGGCGCTGGAGTGGTGCCAAACAAAGCATAGCCTGCATCGTCACATACTCGACTTGTACAGCAGGTACAGGAACTTCTCAGCCTTTCGCTCATGGGGTGTATGTCTATCTCATTGAGTAGTTCACAGTGCTTTCGATAACGGAAAACGGAATACTTTTAATCAAAGGAGTAAATGTTTTAGAAACGCAAATTATCAATTTAATTATTTTGTTACCTGCAATAAAGCCGTTCGAATCGCCAGTGCCTGAGTAAAACGCCAGAATAGTCTAACGTTCTAAAGCAGTCCCTTAATTTTGTCATGATGATGAATCATAAGCAACAACAACACTAATAACCAGTCTTCTGGGTGGGTTATGCACAGTGTGGAGCACATGTCGAGTGTCGGTTTCCTCATGAATAGCACGTATGTTGAGGTATCGACCTCAGTTGGTGACGATGGAACCTTAGTCTCGTCTGAAAATCCTCGCACTACGTCGACATTAGTCCCGCTCGCGCGTTCGCGGGATAAAAACTGCGAGCCCAACCTAGTTTGAAGGTATTGAGTAATTTTTAAGGAGCTGCTTGGCAGTGAGAAGTGACACTTTATTGTTTTCTGCTGCAAGATCCTGGGTAACTGCATTTCTAAGGCCCGTTTCTGGAGAATCTGGCGTAAGTATAACTGAGCATTTTGAATGACTTCATGGTCAGAAGTAAAGCATTTTTATTTTCTACGTCGCTTTTAGCCCTACTTGGATACAGTTCTGCGTGTAAATCCGACGGCTGCTTATGACTGAAAGCCTCGTAAGTCTTGACATATAATAAGCAGCATGCCAACTGGATGTCAGCTTAAGAGCTGCAGAGCGGCTGGATCCTGTGCGAAACCAATTATCCCAAAATAAGTGTATTTCACTGCCTCGACCAAGTTCATAAATTTTTTTTAAATAATGAAGTTCGGGAAGATATTGCTCACAAACCATAAGGCCTACTAAAAAAAATATACACCACGTTATAGGAAATTTTATAGACATCATTCTTGTCTTTGACCATTTTTTTCTAGCTGTAAAACTTTTTGTATAAAACCGTAAAAATCGTGATTAGGGACATATTTTGAGGTCAAAAAGGGGGTAAATGGGGGGAGGGGGGGCAAAATTCGGCTTGGCAACATTCAGAACCGAATTCAGCAGGCTTTTTTACATCGGAAAAGTCATGTTGCCAAAATGGCTCACAAAATGCCGTTAGCACGGTAAAGGAAGCCGATGTTTAGAATTTTCTACCAGTCTATGAAGTTCGGGAAGATATTACTCACAAACCATAAGGCCTACAAAAAAAAATTATACACCATATTATAGGAAATTTTATAGAGATCATTCTTGTCTTTGGCATTTTTTTCTAGCTGTAATACTTTTTGTATAAAACCGTAAAAACCGTGATTAGGGACATATTTTGAGGTAAAAAAGGGGGAAATGGGGGGAGGGGGGCAAAATTCGGCTTGGAAACATCCAGAATCGAATTCAGCAGGCTTTTTTACATCAGAAAAGTCATGTTGCCAAAATGGCTCACAAAATGCCGTTAGACTTGAAAATTTTGATTTGAACTACCAGTCTAGTAGTATGTATTGTATATCCACCTAAAACCTCACAAAGTTCGCCACTATTAGCCAGATGCGTTTCACTAATCGCAGCAATATCAACACTATAGCGGGACAGTTCACGTGCAATTAGGGCTGTATTCACCTGTGGCTGTATTCCTTTCTGGGCACAAGCTGTTATCACTGTCGCGGAGTGTTCGCACGTTCCAGGCAGCTATATTAAAGGTTTTTGTACTTATGTGTCTCTTTCGACCGCTATACATAGATGGTGCACAGACGACCGCGGTTAGACGTCTGCAATAGTGTGAGACGGGCTTTGTTTAGGCCACGTTTTGTAGGCCCTTCCCCGTATTGGGGAAAGCAGTGCGATCCCTAAATAGGGCTGCTTTGACATCAAGCGAGCTGCCGAACCGATCCTTCCGCCTCAGTCAAGTCTCGGAACGACCATCACCGCCCGACCGCCATACGTGCAGAGAGCCAGCTAAAGACCGAGCACTCTAGAGAGCCAGCTAGAGAGAGGGGATTCGGGCTGTTCCGAATCCCCACCACCCGTCTCCATCGCCGTAGGACTTTATGTTCGCAAAGCCAGATTTGTTGCCAAGGGTCATCATCGTGAGAACATATTTTAGGAGGACAAGCAATTGCGCAGGTGCAAATCCACCCTCTGGTCCCATGGCTCCAAGTGCCAATGGACCGGATATCCGGTACGACCGGATATCCGGTATTAGGTACCTAGTTAAGAGGGAAGCACATAATGCAGGAAATTGACTATACACTACTGTAGGACCCCAGTGTATACCCTCGAAGGCATGTTTCCATGTGCCTTGCCTCAACGTTAAAGAAGCCAGACGCGATTGCCTATCGACGGTGCGCTGCCACCTATACCTACCAAAGAGGACTTGCTACAGTTACCAGGGAGCCGACTAGCTAAAGCCACATTTGCCAAAAGACACCTGCGACCCCCTTCACCAGGTTTATCCCACGGGATAACGTGGTTTACCAGGGTGTGGCAGCTGTGTGTAAGACAGCTACTTGGAGCCACTGGTGAAGAGTTTGTGAAGAAAACCACTACACCCCAAATATATATCTCATACGATTTCATAGGTACAAAGAATATTTAACCGCGTCGCGTCGCGTCGCTCCACTGCTGCGTAGTTTTTTTTCTACTTTTATTTTGCAGTCATTTTGAAGCTTATTTCTGTTTACAGTGGCGCTAAACTACGTATTAGGTACCGTAGAGGGAAAATGGACCACCACTGAGCTGTACCTACTGTTTCTAATCTTACGATTATGCCGTTTTCGAGAATTTTCGGAAACTGGGAACGATACAAATCAGGTACTCTACCCAACATTGATTTGAAGAATCTATACATCTCCTTTACGAGTACTAAATGTAAATAACATAAATATAATTGATTGTTTTAAGTATGATTTACGAAAAAATAATAATACTTAGTTGAGTTTCTTTCGGCTTTCTTCTCAACAGCGGCTTCCTCTTTGAAAATGCCGATAGATTCACAATCTGACTTGTAAATGAGGCCTAATACTCGCTGAATAAATTATTTGATTTGATTTCATTTCAGGAAACAGTCTTGAGATCGGGACATTTCTATACTTATGACGCTACCGCTTAGCTGCGCAATTTGACTCCAGCGGAAAACCATCCTACTGACCGACGACCAAATCGAACTTTTTTTTATAATACGAAGGTGACTAAGAAGCTTGCGGCCCGCCTTGCGACACGCGACGCCAGAAGAAGCATCACACGCGCGTTGCCGACCCTTACTGTACATTCGTCAGTACGCAGCGAATTCGTTGCGCACTCGCGGCGAACTCGCGGCGAAATCACTGCGCACTCGCGGCGAAATCACTGCGCACTCGCGGCGAAATCACTGCGCACTCGCGGCGAACTCGCTGCACGCTCGCAGCGAACTCGCTGCGCGCTCGCCTCGCTTTCAACTCGCTCGCAAATCGCAAGTGTGATAAGGCCCTTAAGAACTTATTAATAATTCCCCCGGGGAAAACCTCGGCAGGGACATCATTCCACATGCGGAGCGTTCGCGGTAGGAAATTCCTCTGTAACTGCACAGTATTTATTAATCCAATTTACTCAACAATTCTGCTTTTTTACAATGAAGCAAAAAAAAAAAAAAATTATGGTTCAGGCAGGATTCGAACCTGCGTCTCCAACGGCTTTCCGGGCCAACATGGGCGTTCTACCAACTGGACCACCGAACCAGATGCCAGAGCCATTGAATTTTTCAACCAGTTGCTTCTACATTGCCTTAGGGTGGCATCGTAGCACCATCTACCGTAAATATTCAGACTTTACAATTGGCACCATCGTCTCAAATTATGTTGAGAATCGATAATAACGATATGTGCTATGTGCTACACCCAAATTAATTATTTTTATTAAAGTAGTAACGTCTCCTAACGTGAACCAAATGTTTACAATGAAGCGAAAATGTGTGTTTAGTGGTTTCTATATGGTATAATTTATTTTCACTTAAGTCAAATTAGTCAAATACCGTATTGTAGTTGCAATTAAACTACAAAATTATTTTAATAATTTATTTACACAATATGAGCAGGTAACGCCAACTAGACTGACATTGAATTGAAGTGTCGTAACCACGGGATAGAAAAAAAAGTTTTTCTTTTCTTTGGCCGTAACATAAGACAACTAAATCACCCATCCATTGGCAGGCGTTATTGTCTGTAATAGTAGTTTATGCAAGTGCTACATAATGAGAGGTCTTAAAATACGAGTGTGGTTTTATGAAACGAGCCGTAGGAGAGTTCCATAATAGAATCACACGAGTGCTTTAAGATCTAATTATGTACAGTTCCATACACTACTTTATCTACATACATATTCATAATCATTATCATAGATTTTCTTTTATGAAGATATAAAACACCCAGTCCTGCTAGTCAGTCCGCGGAGCAGAGGAACACATGAGGTGACTCGCGCGGCGGCGATTTTCGATAAAAATTGATACTGTAATGGTGACCTCGCGGTGGCTACGGCACTGTTATGAATATACATCTCCGATTTTGGTCGCTGCCAATTAATGAGGTCCTTACCTGTAACATCTGAACTTGTTATATGAATTGAACAAGATGGCTGTAGATAAAATGGCATTGTTGTCATTATTACTCGTAATATACTTATAAATAAAATCCTAAACTAAACTCCTGAAACACTATCACAGCAATGCCAGAAAACTACGCCTTTTTAGACTTTTTACTCTGCTTATTCGCTTGTGTTTTTCTTGAACAAAACAGGGACTTGATTAAATAGAATAAAGCATAAAATATCAATGTAAATACAGCTAAAACATCTAGATTAAAATATTTGTAGAGAGGTACGTCAGCAGCAGGGGTACGGAAGTTAAAGTCTTTATTTCTGCCGACGAATTCCGTCCAGAATACGGCGCTGTCCATCGGAGACGTCGGCCTGTCGTGCCAGGCTTTCGAGAGCTGTTTCACCTTCTTTCTGAACCTGTAATTAAAATAAAAACAATATTAAGGTGGAAGTACTAGTACTCGACGCGGTACTAATACGCGTCACAATACTTTCAACTGCGATAAATAAGTTAAGATTACCGTTACTTTCATAGCAAATAGAATGAATACATGAGAAATGTTTGTAGCTATCGAATTTCACACGCAAAATAATAAAATATACAACCTGACTGCCTGCAAAAGCACGTGACATGTATTGGGACAATCCTATTGACTTACATTTCATTACATTACGAGAACTTTTTATATGATCATTATATGATATAAATACCATTTAATAAAGGTAAAAGTCATACCTCTCATAAGGGATGAATACATTTACGATAGACGTCTAAATTAACGTACTATTACGAAACATAAAATAAATATCCTTACTTAAGAATGCTATCACTAAATCGTTGCAGAATTATTTTTCGCAGAATGTCTCATTTCAAAGAAGTGTCATTTCGTAGAAAGCATTTTTCTCTGAAACAGACTACTATGTAGAATCGTTATATAAAAAAAAACCTAATCTAACCATTAGATTAGGTTTTTGATTACAACAGGTTGATATTTGCTAGAATTATGAAAACTGTATGACTACAGAGGAATACAAATTCTGCGAAGTAAAAATTCGGCGAAATGAAACATTTTACCAAAAATAATTCTGCCAAAAGGTTATACCATACTTAACTACTATTACATATTAAGGAAAAGAAACTCATTTTTAAATAAAGGGCTTTGCTCGTTGGCGATTGCATCATTGCCCCGACCTCAGTGGTCAATATTCCAAATGGTCAGTAGTCCAAATTTTTTTCGTAATGTACGGACGATTGGATGCTTTTCTGTTCTCGCCTGGAGTTCGTATTTCTTAACTGATGCTCATGAAAGTTTGTGAGTAGATTTGATAAGTATATACTTAGCTTCTTTTTGTCGATAAGAGAAATTAAAAAAAAAGTGCAGATGGATATAGAGTGATGTGGGGGTAGACAAAGTAAAAAATATACAAATTTTAGCATTACACAACAAACTCACGTTTTACTTTTGTTGAATAGGCTATTTGACTGATGTAGAATTCTACAGCGTACTGTAGTTATATGAATAAAATTAGCTAAATATATCACGAAACAAAGAAAAAAAATCCAGAAACATGTATCTTTTTTGGAAATATGTGACTTCAAAGGTACGCAAATTTTATGTTTTTTTTTTAATCCAAAATAAATTTTGAAAATGTTTTCAGAATCCTCATAATTTTACGAAACAATAATTGTATGACAACTATGAACTTAAACGCACTTTTTCACGGTGAAAATGCCAAATTTCTTAATTTTTCCATACAATTATTGGTACCTATACCGGCCTGTGACGTCACTAGCCTGACGCGTTTTGTATGGAGCGTTTTTAGCGCTACGTAGAAATGTTGAACTTTGACGGTCATTTCTGACTTTTAGAGCAATTTAAGTGTAGTCAGTCCCATATAGACATTTGATCACAATAAAAAATAGAATCGATTGACATGCTCAAAAAAAATTAGTCAACATGTCTATTGATATTTTAGCATTGACACTGGGCCTTAATTAAATTACCCAAAAAGTGAAAAGCAAATTAATAGCTGTAATACTGTACTGAGGCAGCGATCTGTTAATTGTCCGTGGTATATAATAAAAACAAGTTTAAAAACCTAGCAATGAAATAGTTGATTGAGTTTTTATTTTTGGAATTGCAATCAGGCAGCCTCGTATCGTTCATGCAAACGGAGGTACTCATGTTATTACATACACGCAACTCGCTAGTTTTATGAGATAAGTAAACCTCCTTACTTCCATCGCCGTCGATTTGTTAGTAAATTAAGAAAATTTGAGTTGAACAGTACACTATGAGTTGATAAAATTCATAACAAAAACTAAATTTAAAGTAAATGTAAATTTTTAACCGCAAATCTCCGCTATTTTGAAAATTTCAAAAAACTGAATCGTCGAAAAAATATTATAATACTTATAGATCATACAAAATTTCATGAGAATCGGTTGACAAATGCGACATTAAGGCAATGCAATGCTTTGCTCGCTTGGTCAGTTACTTAACATTATTCGGGGAACAAACACAATTGTCACCTCACTGAGCAAAGTGATTCAGCGGCCGGCGGAGTCTTTTTTTTTTTTTTTCTTAAACATGAGAAGCCGGAAGGAGTCACGCGAGCGACGCCATATTGCCAGCTGTGCCGACTGCCGAGCGCACCCGACGTTAGCCGAACCCGACCCGACAGTACGATGTTGTAAGTTTCGGCGCGGCCGAAAGGTTCGGCTGTTTTTTGGGCGAAACCGAACCTTTGGCCGAAACATGATTTGTAGGCCGAAACTGGCCAAAACCGAAACCGAAACTTCGGTCGGTTACTAATTACTGCTTATTATGCTGGTGGTTGCGTTCATGCAAGAAATTGGACCGAATAGTTCGATAACTATCGCGTTATTTTCTTGATCTTACCAATTTCGTAGATATATTTTTATCTAATAAATTGGATTGTTAGAGTTGTGAGTAATGCAAATTAGTTACTATAATAGTATTTAATTTATAAAATGGCTATTTTTATTTTGAGTGATCGTATTCTGCTTATTTGACAGATACACGATACACCTTATTCAATTTCGTTGCATTAAAGGGCTATACTTAGGGTTATCACTTATCACACAAAAAACTGATAAGGTTATTCTGTTATGTCTTTCTTATCTAAAGCAAACATTTACATGTGCCCATTCCATTCTATACGATATTTCGATAAATTTGTCGGCGTTCCCGACTAATAGGATCATCAGCACCCAAAACATATACGGTCAAAGGCACAGGGGAATTCGTGACAACTAACCCAGCAACAGAACGTAACCGAGGGAGACAACTTGTTGACGGAATCAGAAGGAGTTCGATCTTCAGCAGAGAGGAAACGATTGAATAGAGAGAGACAGAGAGAGAGAAGCTGTACTTACTCTGGGTCAAGAATAATCCGCAACTTGCTCAGCAATTCTTCTTTAGTAAGTGTTACAACGTCGATTCGGAGACCTAAACCGCTCTCTTCTACACCAGCTGCATTGGAAGGTTGGTCTCCAAAGATTGGCATTCCCAACATTGGAACTCCGTGGTAGATGGCTTCTGTAGTCCCCAGCATGCCGCAATGGGAGTAGAAGGCTAGTACGTTCGGATGAGCTGAAACAGGTAAAGTGCATGGTAAGATTTCGTACAATTACTTAAGATTCGTTATTTCATTTCTAATAAGAAATGTATTTTAGTTTAGAAGCCAGGGCCTGTGGTAGCCGCTAAAAACATCCGTCACTCTCACACTCATATGTCTCGGAAAGGGATGGATGCTTTATCATATATCTATAACACTAGATGTCCCAAATGAAGCGAGTCTTTGTGTAATTTTTATAACCACATTTTTTATTTGATGCCTGAATACCTAGTGATTTCGATTTTTTCTTTTGTTTTCTATGTAATTTTGGTTTCATCCGTTTTTGCTTAAATCTTGACTCTGTATGATGTAGGTAATTTTAAATACTGATACTTACAGTACATACTTAACCCTCAAATTCGCTTTGTTAAACGACTACTTCATACTCGTACCATGAGTCGTTCAATTATAGTACGTAAGAGGCCTTATTCTGACGACGCGTTTGGCTCGGTTTGTAGACACCTGCCTACTGAGTCGGCGGTCCCGGGTTCGAATCCCGGCCGTGGCAAATATTTGTGCAAATATTTGTTCTTGGGTCATGGATGTTATCTATATATGTATTTATATATTATGTATATCGTCGTCTAGTACCCATAGTACAAGCTTTGATTAGTTTGGGACTAGGTCGATTTGTGTATGATTGTCCCGTGATTGTCCCTTAATATTTATTTATTTATTTCTTTTAAAATGCTGATTGTTTTTCTCTATGATCAAACATGTTTCTTAACATATTATTGATGTTACTACTTAGAACAGGGCTATTTGAAACCTAGAGTTTGAATTTTTTATTAATAATTTTTGTTTCAAGAACTACTCGAAATTGACAAAATTCACGTGGAAAATTAGTTTTTTCAACTTATTTTCGACTGCACGCAATGTAAGCATGAAAAAGCTATGTTATTACCACTTCAAAACGTTGGTTGAAATTATCAATATATTTGTCATAATTAAAAAAAAAAAACAAAGGTATAAGGCCTCTTAAGTAGAACCTAATAAATATAAATATTTTGTTTAGTAATTAAAATAATCACGCATTTAACCCCTCGTATGCGGCGTCAAAAATTTGCTAATCAAATTGAAATTAACTGTCATTTAACATAAGGTTCAAATGTCCCGCACGGATCCGTGTCTAAGCATACGAGGGGTTAAGAGTTAATCATGTAAGCAGAAGAAATGAAGCTTGGTTGGAATCATAAAAGTGCTAGAGTTCGTTGTCACAATCACAATAGGAAATTAGGGATTATTATAGCCTGGAACAGCCACTACCAGAATAATAATATTGTACCTAATATGTCATTCTGTGGCAGCCAATCAGATATGTAGATGTCTTCCGGTTTTCCTGGAAGGTTGGGTTCCTCCCACTTCCACACGACCCTCTGGGGCAGCTCTGATACCGCGGCGATGATGGCTTCCACCTTATCACGAGGAGTGGAAGACGCTTTCAGCATCGAGCCGAAACTGATATAGATCACTCCATGCTCCGCTTCATCGATGAACTTCTTGAGGTCCTGGAAAGAATCGTTGGTTTGCGATTAATTAACGTTTGTAGCCATATCTAATCAAAAATGAGGAGAACCGTAAAGGTCCCGCCAAGCCTTGGCAAGCGTGCAGGACGCAGTCATATTATGTTAGAGTGAGACGGAATAACATCGGGCTCATTGTAACATATAACTGCGTCCTGTAGGCTTGGCAAGCGTGTGCTCCCGGCATAACAGAATCAGAGCTCCAAGAATTGCAAATACATCGATTAAATGTGAGCAGAGATGCAGTTCGTCGGTGGGTACGGCGATATAATGCTGAAGGAAACCTTATTGATCTACAGCAAAATAACAATCGCTCGCTTGCAATAGCCGAAGACCAACGCCGACGACAAATGGTTTTATGCCAATGGGACTTTTGCGGAAATGTTTGACCTTAACCCTAGAACAATTAGGAATTAAATTGCGACTCGTTCGTTCCTTGCCAGCAGTGTGCGTGTTGTTTTTGTTTTCAAATTAAGCGTGATCAAAACTGAACTGACTCACCACTATAGTAAATACGTGTGACCATAGATAAGAGTGTATCGTGTGACCACCCACTCGGTTCGGCGACTCTCTCGGCCGAGAGCTCATTTACTGACTCGCTATTGTACTCGTTAGACGTGTAATCAAGGCATTTGACAAAGTGCCTTGGCTTCTCAAAGGTCAGTTCACCATGTCAACATTGTCAAAGTTAATCGGTTGCCTAGTTACTAACATAAAACAATGCATGCGATATTATGTCAACGTAACGTTATTAACATCGTGCTCTAGCTAGTTCTTATGGTAACATTTTGCTATACGATATTGAGCCTTGACTGTACCTAACTTAACATTTCTTATCATATGTAACTGTTTTGTTTGTGTTTGTTTTTATACCCAATAAAAAAAAATAAAAAAAATAATAACTCAATATAAGTACAATTCACGTTGCTAGGATTAGGTACTTGGCGTTACTATTTAGCGCTTGTCCAAGTCTCTGCTTCCGCTGAAAGTTGATATAATAAATGGTCTTCACTTCATCACAGTCGGATTACCGAAATGTAATTTTAATCTTTATGAAAAATTACAGCTGTTTCTAGATATTCTACTAGGGGAGACCGAGGAAACGGAGTTGAAGGCTTTCCTGCAAATGTGGCATGGTATAGCCGTAGAACATCAGTTTTTTTTAAAATTCTGTGTTTAAAATAAGTAGCATTTTAAGAGGATTTCCAAAGTCAACGATATAACGATTTCAACTGGTTTCATTAATCGGCCACACATGTTTATCGCATTACGGTTGAGCGCCACTTATCGATGAGCTGTGACTTGTAAACTTCCTGTCAATTGGCTGTTTCATGTCATCGCCAGATGGCCGCCGATTTCTCACATACGTATCTAGTCGTCCCTATAATATCCATTCAATTACTAACCTTACTGGCCGCGTATATACAAAATTGTATCTTGATTGCTCAAATGGACAAAATTGCTTCTAACTCAGGACACGTTGCTAGTCACGGAGACGTAATAAGATCAAGGCTATTCATAGTTCGTGCACTTGTAGGTCCATTCTATTTGAGATTTGCTACTTAGTTGTTAAGATTCTTCTTATCATCATCAACCTAAGGCGGTTCATTTGTTGGACTGCCTTCCTTAACATGCATGGATTTGGTTTCTGTATGTCAAGCGCAAAAAATAGATAATTTATTTTAGTATCTATGGATGGCAAATGAATGCACCAGATAAAAAGCCCTGTTGCATTGGTGTGACGGTATCAAAAATGCTAATAAATGCGGTAGGTTTAGGGGAAGACCGGGTAATGGGAGTCAGCGGGCAATGATGGTCACCCACACATCTCAAAAACTACAACTACTAGAAACGCGTTTACGGCCGTCCCCGCCCCGCTTTGACCCCCCGCTATCGCAGCGAGCGTTCCGCGCCAGTATGGCGACGGCCTTTGGAACGAGAGGTGTGTTTTGTTTTTGCGGCACGCCGATGTAAATTTTCACAGACGCAAAATAAACGATAAGTATTATAATTGGACGTATTTATGCAAAAGGGAACCAGCCCACATATCAAAACCGTTTACATTGAACCCTCTAACTATTATCTATAGCATAAAGTAAAACAAATGTTTAATGTGGGTTGGTTCCATTTTGCATAAATACGTCCAATTATTGATCTATTTGTATCACATTTTTTTACGCGTTTACTCATGCATTCAGTGTAACGATTTTATACTTAAATCACGAGTATTGTTAGTATTTGTTTTGTGTTAATTTTTTTTTCTTCAGAAAGTGCTTGTGGGTAATGAGGGTCAAACCCGAACGGGCCTGACCCCCATTGCCCGCTAGTGACCACGATTTCCCAAAATGTAAAAGGCATAAGATAATTTTGTTATTTTGCTTTTAGATGCCGAAAGTACGACAAAGAACTACCACAAAAGCTTCCTGGTCAACTGATACTTGCGGTTTGTGTTAGATTTTTTGATGATTCTTATTGCCCACAAGGTGACCACAATTACCCTTACCTCAGTGCAATGGGAGTCAAAAACAGTTTTTTTTTTTTACTTTCAGATTTCCCAAAGATGATTATTAATGTGATAATTACTGATCTCAAATGATAGGCAATTAAGTATATTATGTTATAAGGCGGTTGCAATAAAGATTTTGTTTATTTTAATTTTTTTATTTTAATTCTTGCTTAAGTGATCCCCATTACCCCTTTCTACCCTACCTGTCATTGGATTAAACTAAGAGTCCATGAAGCATGGAGTGACTAAGAGAATACACATCTCCTGCGGATTACGGCAAAAGCAAAATCTCCGTCGACAACCTATAATTCGAGTTGAATCTAGACGTCAAGATGAATTGAATAAGTACTCACACCTGATAACGGCTTTGGTGCAATAACATGATAACCTCCCACCGCTTTAACATTATATGGAAGCAACGATGGCCCAAACAAGAGAGGACTATTTGTATGTTAAAGCATCAATTTCATTTCTGTTCCTAAATCTTCGAGCGGTGGCACATCATCGAAATACTCAGCTAAAGTGTTCTGGTCAACCCGATGGGAAAACCATTTGTATAAAAAATTCAAGTAGGCGTTAAAGATGAACACTTCCATACGTTGGTACAAGGTCGGTTGAGTTCCTTCTTCGAAGAATCGGAATGGAACGTATGAAGGATTGGATGGTATCCCGAACTGGTCAAAATACCAAGGCATTCGCGTGTTTGCGGTCATTCCAATAACTGGCGCTCTAATTTTATATGCCAAACCTAAATAACAATCACTATTAAACAGCTCAACTAACACAACATCGAATTTAGATTGCGCTTTCCATAAATTCTGGACTTCTTTGATCTGCAATAGAACCTGAACCAATTATCTGTACCACTGTTAACTAAAAAGGTGCTGATCATTATTACACTAGCGTACGATCTTTCTATAGAAAATACATTATCCAACGTTTTAACTGAGTTGGCTAGAGAGATGTCAGTGTTGTTTTTGAGTGGTTTCTTTCTGTGGGAAATGCGATATAACCGTGACATTGTGACCCCTTTTCGTTAGCTCACGCAGAAACGGTTGAAACACGAAGAAATGGCTCTTTCCTTGATACGCAAACACTCCTAAAATATTGAGACAGGTCACTTCACTAACTGCTGCACTGCTCACTAGAAACGCCAACACAATATTTACAAGCCGACCCATTTTACTAGTGATCTGTATCGTAGTTGAACATAAAATGCACGACAATGACAATAATGGCAATGACAAATTTTAGTTAACTATCTATATGTTCGTGTATGCAATTTTTAGATAAGACACAGTATTTTTAAATCCAAGTTACCGACCAGCACAGATCACCTTACTAAAACGCGATAAGGGTACGTTTAGAGCAATATGCAGCATGTAATGCAGTTTTTAGATATAAGACATAGTATTTTTAAATTCCCTTAACGAACCAGTAAAGAACATCTAATGCGTTAAAGATACGTCAAAAGTATTAATTTATACGATGGTTTGAAAAGTGTTGTTCTTGACCATTAACATTAATTACGATCTATAAAAATGAGTTTTGTAATCGTTATAAATTTATGTATATTTTTAGACTTTGACTTTTTTTAATATTAGAGACTCCGTGGATTTTATCATGTGTGTCCCACATGGTAACTAAAGCTAAAGTTAGCTCTATTGCTAATTATTAATAAAAATAATATTAGCGAACGTATAAGCCTTTTTAGAGCCAAATAAAAGGTGAGGGGAGTTAGTTCTTATAATTTTTTTTTTCATTTTCATTTTCAATTATATCGTATCCTAGCGCGAAAAGGTTTGAAATGAAACTGTATTTGCTGGAACGTAAAAAACTATTTGGTTAATTTTGCTTTGGGCAGGGTATTAGTAGCAGTTACGATTTTTAGATACTGATGGTATATTTAGTAGTTATATTTAGCCATTATCATTGTTATGTAAAACAAAACCTAAGTTCACGACGGGACCCTACATTTGGTCAAATAGGTATATGAGTGGCACTGCAAAGGGTTGCCTAAAGTTGCACCCAAAATGTTGAGTGGCAACGTAGTGCCTTTGTATTATCTTATGTATAGTAGAATAGATACATAAAAAAAATCGCAGTGGGGTCTCAACTTCTCAACAAATGCATTTTGTTTTTTTTATTTTGATCACCAAGGCAGCCTCCGTGCGAGCCGATCATGATAAAACCCTTACACTAAAAGGTCACTTATATTATGTAATCCCCGTTTTAAAAGATAATAACGATGATAACTTATTAATCTAAAGGTCTAGACAGACCTACTTACGCCTGATAACGGCTTCTGTGCAGCAACATGATATCCTCCTACCTCCTTGACATTCTCAGGAAGCAATGACGGCCCAAACATGACAGGATTATTATACGTTAGCAAAAATTTAATTTCTCTTCCCAAGTCATCCAGTAGTGGCACATCATCAAAATATTCGGCTAAAGTATTCTGATCCACCCGAAGGGAAAACCATTTGTATATAAAATTGAAGTACGCGTTGAAAACGAAGACTTCCATACGTTGGTACAAGGTCGGTTGAGTACCTCCCCCGAAGAACATGAATGGAACATATGAAGGATTGGATGGAATGCCAAGTCGGTCAAAATGCCAAGGCATGGGTGAGTGTGAGGTCAACCCAATAACTGGTGCTCCCAATTTATGTGCCAAACCCAAGGAACAATCGCTGTTGAACTGCTCTACTAATACAACATCGAACTTCGATTGAGTTTTCCATAAATTTTGTACATCTTTGTTTTGTAATAGAACTTTGCAATTATCCGTACCGCTAGTGACTAAAAATACGCCGATCATTATAACGGTGGCGTAAGATTTTTCTATCGGGAACACATCTTCCAGAATCTTCACTGACCCGGCTAAGGAGATGTCCGTATAATTTTTTAGTGGCTCTTTCTGCGGAAAATAGGATATGACCGTGACATCGTGACCCCTCTTCGCTAGTTCACGCAGAAACGGTTGAAACACGAAGAAATGACTTTTTCCTTGGTACGGAAACACACCTAAAATGTTGAGAGAGTTCACTTCACTAATAGTAGTAATAGTTACACTGCACGCTAGAAACGCTAACACAATATTCACAAGAAGTCCCATTTTGTAAGCGGTCTGTACCGCGGCAGGACACAGACTGAAGCGGACGCATTTACAAATTCTACTTATACATTGATCGCATGATCGCGTATGTTGTTTTATGATAAGGCATATTTTTAAAGTTACGTTACTGGCCTAGAGATATTAAATAATCAAGAGATATAAAGTTACGTTACTGGCTATCAGCTTACAACGTGCACTAATACAGTCTGTCAAAAAAGTGTACCTAGAACTTAAAAAATGCTAATACAGTAGTGTCGTCCCTTTCTAATCAATCTAAGAAAACGGGGACGTCACTACTGTATTGCCACTTTTCAATTTCTACTCTTTTTTGTCAGACTATAACTATAAACTTACAAGGTTTCCAATATAACTGTTTGCTGGAGCATGACAAAGAGTTGACGAAAAAATGTGTACCTATCGAATGAACTCGATCGACGTAGATAATTATTTATAACTATTAAATTAGCTTGGTCATTAAGGAATACCAAATTACTTTGCGACAGTGGTGAAATAGAGTAATTGGCTACACAAAATATAAGAATAAATGAATTAGAAATAATCTAAAAATAACGATTTACACTCCAGAGATCCAGAATTATTATAAAGCAAGGATACCTCAAAATTAGGTTAAAGATTTGTAAAAAAGACACGGGGCCTCTATGTGATTCGAACACATAAATTATTCTATTTTCACCTGCTAAGGTCATTCGGGATAAATGCGTTAGCGAGACAGTCGCACCTCGCATATTGAAGTACCGAAATGTACAGATGTTAGATTACTTCGACTGACCTTATATTGTTCAGTACAACTATAAGGTGGCACGTGCAAAAATTGTTACTTTGTGTATAAACTGATAATAATGATAATAATTAGATCTAACAGCACCTATGTGTAATATTCTTCTTGACGCTTGTCGTATAGTTATCTTTAAGAAATGATTGGAACTGCCATGAGTTTGCTATGATTATATTGTGTTCTTTCATATCATGCTTATTCCACTGCTTCATTTTTTTTTATTATAAGTACAGAATAAACAATAAATTTAACAATAATCAATAATCTGTCATTGATTTTCTTTCGGCTTTCTTATCAACAGCGGTCTCATCTTGTGAAATGCCGGTAGATTCAGATGTAGGTAAAGGTGGCTTGTGGCTTACTTACAGAATAAACAATTTGATTTTGATTTGCCTTCCCGATTATTGCAGTCTCTGACCGTAACTTTAAGATGGAGCTAAGTCTGTGTCGTTTCCGTTAAGACTTGTCAGGTTGCTATCCATTTGGTAGTCTAATCTAGTCTAGATTGGCCATTGCAACTGGACTAACTTCCAAATTAAGTGTTATTCGAGTTTTGGAAAGTAGTGTCATCCTATTCCCATGCACTTGGACATTAGATTAGTTTTATTTGTTACTGGGAGGTTGTCTCCTTCTATTAGTTGCTAATATGCTCGTGTCAAACTAATTTCTTTACCGTAGTCGGATAAAGAGTGTCCTATACTAATCCTTGGCTCTCCAGCTATTCCTGTACCAAAATTGGTTAAAATCTGTCCAGCCGTTTTGGCCTGAGGCACGGACAAAGTATTTTTCCTCGCAATTGCGTAAATCCTGCATAGCGATGTTATATTTTTTCCTCTCCATAGAAAACTGACTTTTTTGTATAATTCTATCATAAACCATTGATAGATTGTTGTCCTCGTTGAAAGAAGCCATATAATAGCTTGCTGACTGAAATCCGGTTACGTAAGTTTGCACAATTGACCTTACATGTAAATCAAGGGGCGTTGTGTCTTGCTGGTGATACCATTCTGGGAGTAAACACATAGATATCACGTATCATTTCATATGAAGTGTATTCAAGAACAACAAGAGTATCGAGCTGAAGAGAATGACTACGGCATTAAGTCCGCCATTTGTACTTTTACTTATGTATTTTGTGCAATAAAGTTTTAAATAAATAAAATTAATAATAAACTGCTAATTTGTATCCTGGGTCTTTTCACGTAAACTGCACTATTCAAATTAATATCCCTCACAGATACAAAGATCAAAGCTCAAAGAAAAATTTAAATGCGTAACCTAGTGGAAGAGACCAGGAATCGAACCCGGTATATCTGGATTGCCGGTCCAGCGCGTTCTAACATAGTATAATAGCATAGAATTTTATCATAGTATAGATTTCTTCATGGCTCACTGACAATGTTTATAATATTATGTTTACAAATCAGTGCATTATGGTTTAGCACTATACTATATCTAAGTTTAGCACACACGATGTGCATGAATGAGGAAACGGAAATAGACTGCTGACTGCAGATAACCTAGCCTGGTAAAGATCCATTATGAGTTATATAGTACGATATAGAGGTCAGCTCAATGTTATATTTGCGAAATCCTTTCTAACTTTTTTGTTGCTATTCGTTCGGGAAGTGTTACGAGGATTTATAACTGGTTTTAAGGTGTGAATTAGTATGTTGTGTTAGTAGATATCAGAGTGCTCTCGAAATGCTGCTAATAGAGTAAAGTGGAGACAAATTGCGAAGGCCGCCACCCGACCCGAGAGGACCGCGGACGAAGATCACCCGTGTACAAACACATCATCATCGAGATCACGACCAATCTGACAAGAGTGAGACGACTGGAAAGAAGTTAGTAGATAGGTATGTTGTTCATACAAAATTGCATTGTCATCGTAGTAGCGGGTCACTTACGTGTTTCGTGATACCGGCGATGTGATGAGGCTATCCGTATCAGTTTAAGTGATAAATGAATTGCAGAATTGAAGTATAAATATATATCTATATATGACGTAACAGGCTAGTAGACCCAGTTTTGAAATGTATTTGAAATGGTTAATAATGATCTTACTAGCTCTAAAAAAAATGTCTTGTATTTTTGTGAAAGCTAGAAAGCTAAATTTTATCAATTGGAAATTAGAAATTTTATCAACAGTAAAAAATGCCGTCCGCCATTTTTGCCTTTTGCTAATCTGTGGCGTGACGTAGTTATTACCTGTAAATATTCGAAATTCGACCGTCGTATAGCCTATTTGTCGTACGTGTTGCGAATAAATGCGCGCGCGGGCGCGGCCCGTATTCAAACGCATAAAATATATTGTATGTCACTTTGACAGGAGATCGAGAGGGACGGCTCTATTAGAAGTCGTCAAAGTAGACTCAGTTTTCTTTACAGGACCGATGACGTCACTATCATAAGCGAAAATGGCGGACAGCGTTTTAAGCATTTCAAAATTCAGATTAAAAACCATATTTTCAAATTAATTTTTTTCAGCCATCTTTTACTTTTATGAATTGAAAAAAAATATATTTAGGTTTTTGTTTGCTAAATAAATACTATACGGAATAAACGTTAGTCTATTACAATTTGACATGTGTCAACTAGCCTATTGTAAATGAACTAGGATTATTAAAATACATCACGTCGCAGAAGTCGATTAACGCTAACTAGGATTAATTTGCGGTTTCGCTCACTCTCAGTCCATGGTCTATTTTGTTATTGTGTGGGTAAGGCCGCGGAAAGTTACCAATTTGGACGTTTCAAATTTACCCAGCTGATTAAAAAAAATTGGTAACCCTTACTGTTTCAAAAATATTTTTATCATATGTACCTAGATATAGGAATTCTCATGGTCGCAAGTAAGATAATTAATATAAACCCCTTTATAAAAATACTAAAAATATATTTCCGTCCAAAACGTAACGAAAGTTGGTTAAATTTTTCGACCACGAGTACTAAAAGCTCTGTTATTTTTATGATATTTCAACTTTCATGGGCATACTTTTGTTTTAAGCTAAAATTTATGATATAAGGATACGTAGTTCTACTGATTACGGAATAATGACAATATAATCATTTTAATTTTTTATCTTACATTATTTTAATGGATCAGCATTCCACACTTATGTTACAATACATTCGTGACGCTTTATGTAGCTTGTTTTTAATTTTTTTTTGGCTCAAATACGTTTACGTGCACTGGCAACTCATATTCTAGTAGGGCAATACCGATGAGCAAGTCCAAATCCGTCAGTTTGTCAACAAACGCAATTCAAAGTAGACACAGTCATAGTTTCGTGAAAGTACCCCCAAAGTTTCGTGTGTGATTTTAAAGGTAAGGAGTGATTGTTTTTAATCATTTTTTTTTATACAATAGCGTAACGGTTTTCAAGCAAGTGACACGTATTATTGTATGAAAAATGTCTTTATTTCACTATGAAAATCCACTTTTTTTCAAAAATACGTTACACTTTCGTCACGAATATGTTACATTTTTGCAAAATGTTACGTATTTTCTACGTAACATAACGAATAAATGTTGTAAAGGGAAGTGTACACAGAATATACTAACTTAAATGAGTTTTATTAGATTTTTAATGACACGAAAATATTCAAAGTCGAACAAAACTCCTGTACAATAATAATATAAATAAAAACAACATCTTAATAAAAAAAAACTGTTTTAAGAAGAAAATAATTTATTTTCGCCCTCAAGGCCTAGTAGAATCATTGATTCTAAAGCTGTTTTATTGTTATACGGTCGTCTTGTTACTAGTATTGGGTACCTGCAGTGAACAAATTGTAATTAATGCCACCTGGTACAAAATGAGAGGCTTTAAAACACTAGAGCGGTTTGGGTTTCATTAGTTCCATCACACGCGTGTTTGATTATATTGATTTTAATGTGCCATGAAAATTTTGTTTACAGGCAATATAAAGCTAATAATTTTATAACTTGATTTTTTTTCTTAGCTGCGTTATTTAATGGGAATATTTTCCAGTATGATCTAAGCTTTATAACGACTTATGTTACGTTTTATGATAACATAACGTAAATCTTTTTATGTTACTTCTATGTCACATTGGTAAATTCCCGCGGCCTTACCCGTGTATTAATTTCCACCTAAACCAAAATATGTGGCCTGGCCGTTTCGTTACTACAAGAACACAAAACACATAAGTCACATAACATAACACACATACACATAACATAACATGTGTAAGCAACCTCTGAAATAATAACGCAGGATCCTTCCCTCAACGTATATTTTTATACAAATGATTACTTTAACAGTATAAACAATTCAAATTATAGAATAATCAACTCCAAATCTAAACAAATGAAATTAATATCCCATCTAAATCCAATATTCCATGTCCTAACCAAGTGTCAGGTTAACCGCCAGTTTCCCGCCATTTGGTGTTGCCAACCTCCCGGGCGTCATAAAAATTGACGTTGAAACTACTTTAGATTCTGCTAAGTATATTAAACCTTGCACATGTGATTATTTTTCGTTTCTTTTTAATTTTTTCATTTTCATTTTTCATAATTATGGTCTCGTATCATTTTACATGAAAATGTTTTTGGTGGGATATTTTTTACTCGACTACGGCAAAGAAAGAAAATACGCGGACGACGTTTATAGTTTTTGACAATTTGCCGGTATTGTGAAACGCCATGTCGTGTTTGGCATGTCACCTAATCAATCTTATCTAATCTTAAGAGGCCTTTTAAATTTTATATATTGATAATTTCAACCAACTTTTTAAAGTACATAATACTTTCCCTGAGTTCTAGAAAGTAACATACCTACTAGCTATTTCATGCTTTCGTTGCGTGCAGACGAAAATACATAAAAAAACCAGTTATCTGCATACATTTTGCCAATTTCGAATAGTTTTTGAAACAAGAGATATCAATGAAAAATTCAAACTAGGTTTTAAATATATACCAATGAAATCATCAATAGCCCTGTTCTAAGTAGTAACATTGCTAATTAATAAGTTAAGAAACATGTTTGATCATAGAGAAAAATGCCTAAAATAATCTGCATTTATGAACGGATAAGGAGCCTTCTTATTTAAATAAATAATAATTAAATAAATAAATATCAGACAACCTCAACAAATCGATCTAGTGCCAAAATATCAAAGAAGCTTGTGTTATAGGTACTAGGCGACTATATACCTACTTAAATACATAGAACAACCATGACCCAGCCAACAATTGTAATTTAATGGAATGGCATCGCAAACTTGGCCATATAAATGAAAGAGACCTGCAGAAGATGGCAACAGACAACCTTATGTATGGATTGAGACCGACTGATGAAAAATTAGAAGCGTGCGAAACCTGCATAAAAGGCAAGCTGTCAAGATTACGATTTTCGCGACACGATAGCCTCTACACAACGGAAAAGCTTGAAATTATCCATAGCGATGTGTGTGGGCCTTTCGAATGCGAAACGTTAGCGGGATCGAGATATTACGTCACTTTCTTAGACGACTTCACTCGATATTGCTACGTCTACTTTATTAAAAAGAAAAGTGACTTATTCAACATTTTTAAGGAATACAAAAGCGAAGTCGAGACGTTCCATAATAAAAAGATAAAACACCTGCAGACAGACAACGGCACTGAATATCGCAACAAGGAATTTGACGACTTCCTTAAACTGCATGGAATCCAAAGAAGATTGACCACAGTTTATACACCGCAACAAAATGGGATTAGCGAGAGGAAGAACAGATCCTTGTTGGAAAAAACTAAACCTTGCCTGCTGATCGAAGCAAACGCTCCCAGAAAGCTCTGGGCAGAAGCGGTATCTACGGCCAACTATCTCATTAACTGTAGCCCTTCTAAAGCTTTAAAAGGCGACATACCATTCACGAAATGGATTGACCGAACACCATCTGGCAATCATCTTCACGTTTTTGGCAGAAATACCTTTGTCCTGAAGAAGAACAGACGAAGAAAGCTGTCGCCAAAGATGACGTATTTATGGGATACTCGTTGACTACTAAAGGCTACCGAGTATACATACCTGAAGATGATGACGTGATGATAAGCAGGGACATCAAGGTTATAGATTGGATGTACTTTAAAGAAAAGGATACCCTGAAAAAGAAAACAAAAATAAAAGAACAAAATAGAAATTAAGACAGGAAAAAGAAATGGAAATCACAGAGAAGAAAAACGACACAATAAACAACGAAATTTTTAAATTCAGAAAACCAACCTCTAGAACGGATGATTCGGAAGATATCGAATCCTTTGACGACCATCAGAGATACTTAGTAGAGATTCCTGAAAATGGGAGGCCACAAAGAGAGAGGCACCCACCTGCGTGGACTAGAGACTATATACTGGATGATACTGAAGAAAGTCATTTAATTAATGAAATGACTTACCTGTCCAACGAAAATGAGAACGATGAATACTGGCATGATGCGATAAAGGCTGAGATAAAAGCACATGTCAAGAACGGAACCTGGAAAGTCGAAAAGAAAGGTAAAAATGTGAAAGTCGTAGACTACAAGATGGTTCTGAGAAACAAAGTTGGACCAGATGACAGCGTCACAAGAAAAGCCAGACTTGTAGCACGAGGCTTTGCACAGCGACCAGGTATCGACTATAATGCAACATACTTACGCGTCTGTCGCGAAACGAAGTTCGATCAGATCTGTCATCGGAGTAGCTGTGGAAGAAGGGTTAAGTTTGAACCAGATGGACGTCACAACTGCGTATCTGAATGGTGAACTGGAAGAAAGAATCGTGATGAAATACCCTGACTACCTAGAAGAATATCTGACAGAGATTATGGTTGAAGAAAGTACTAAAGAGGATTTAACTATATACAACAAAACAGTTGACATGCTAAGATACATAAAAACAACCCAAAAGAGAAGGTTTGCTGTCTCATTAAAGCACTGTATGGACTCAAGCAGGCAGGGAGGCAATGGTACAAAAATCTCGACACAGAACTAAAACCCATTGGTTTCAGAGCATCAGAAGCTGACCCATGTGTATACCTACTCGAGAAAAGAGGAGTCAAAATTATAATTGTAATCTATGTCGATGACATATTGATTGCCTACTCGTGTCCTAGAAAACTTAAAGAAGTCAAAGACCTGCTAAATTCAAAATTCGAACTGAAAGATTTGGGAAGACCGAAACGCCTCATTGAAGAAACTTTAAAGAAATTCAGAATGGAAGATTGCAAAACTACATCAACACCAATGGAGCCAGGCCTCAAACTTGAACGAAGTGGAAAAGATTAAAGTCATAATCTTGATCTTCCTTACAAAAAATGAATAGGTACGCTGATGTATCTAGTGGCAACTCGCCCTGACATTATGTTTGCGCTAAGCTACCTATCACAGTTTAATGACTGTTATAAGGAAGAGCACTTTAAGTGCGCAAAAAGAGTACTTCGCTACCTCAAACCGACTAAGGACGTCGGCTTGACATTCACAATGACCGGCCAAGACATGCATGGTATGGCTGATGCGGACTGGGGCTCTTGCAAGCTCGACCGGAAGTAATTTTCAGGCTACTGTTTTAAATATGCTGGTACGGCCATAAGATGGATGTCGAAGAAACAAAAGAGCGTCGCCCTTTCGACAGCAGAAGTGGAATACGTAGCTCTAACCGAAGCTGCAAAGGAAACGATTCACTTGAAAAATCTCTTCAAAGACTTAGGAGCTGACTATGACCGTATTGTCGTGTTGACCGACAAAGCAGCCCTCAAGTTAGGTAATAGTTCAATGGTTACGTCGAAGTCTAAACACACTGATTTAAAAATGCACTTCATTAGGAATTGTATCCAAGAAGGAGTAATAGAAGTTAAGTATCTGCGAACCGAAGACATGGAGGTAGACCTACTGACCAAAGTTTTAGCTGGACCGCGTTTAGCGAAGTTGCGGAGCAGCTTGGGACTGTCCTGATCACCATGATAGTGCCGTGAAGAGGAGTGTGAGTACTGGCGACAGCACTGTCGACGGTTCTCCCTGTACGAAATGTATTTTAATATGTCAAGATACTTCTATGGTGTCAATGCAGTTCTGTCGATTGTAAATTATTACAATAAATGTGTATTATACTCGTATCTTCGCCATGTCTTTCAACGTAAATAATCCCAACACCCAAGCACCAATATTCGAGTTCATCACGCAAATATTTGCCTTGGCTGCGTTTCGAACCCGGAACCGCCGGCTCAGTAGGCAGGTCTCTACAAACTGAGCCAACCGCGTCGTCAAAATCGTAAATCTGCGGGGCTAGCGTACTTCATCTTGACGCGACCTCGCTTGTCGCGCTACTTAAGCGACGCCTGTCTTGCTCGCACAGTATTTACAGGAAAGTGACGCGTAGTAATTGTCGCGCGATAAAAAGTCGCGCTGTTATGCTAGACGTACTGCCGCCGTAAATAGTTTACTGTAATTTACTTTCATATTTACAATACGATTACAATAAAACAAGCAACTAATGTATTATTTAAAAACATTTATTCGTATAGTAATTAAAAAAGTTAACAAAATAAATTAGGACGAAATTATTGACATAAGTACTTAAATAAAAAGTCTGTGTAAGATTAATAACAATCAAAACGAAACTTAAAGAATGATGTTGCAAGCATTCTTTTCACTTGTACTTATATGTACATTTCGTGAGAAAATGCCAAGCAAAATTCAAATTATATCTATAGTACCTCGCCGGTAAGAAGTAAATCCTGACTTCTGTCATCTCAGTACATTTTATAACCTAAAATGTATTTTAGGTTATATAAGATTGACGTCTTTCAAGCGGAGCACTATAGGATTGTTAGAAAGGCTATCCATATTTGTATTCCATTCCATAGTATCTTTATCTCACCAAGTCCCTTCTTATGAATTTCTCACTCAATGGCAGCACCGGTAAAACGCGAGCACCTATTTATAATAATCCATTTATGCAAAATGACCATAATTATTGCTTGAGCAATGTAAAAGCTGAGATTCAAAACAGAAGGCCACACAATCTTGCAAACTGTTCACAAAAGTCTCGAATATTAGCTTCACTCAAACTTCACGCGTTTAGTTCTCCTTTCTTCCGTCTCGGCGCTGATCGTCGCGGAATTAGAACACCAGCAACAGCAGAGCGCTCCAACGATTTTGCACAGAACGTAGCTCATCACATAGGCGACTAGAGCTATGAAAGCCAAGACGTCTAACTGTAGTTGTTGGTACCAAGGTTTCTCTACAGATGTCGCTAGTAGGTTTGGCGCGCCGTTGTATCGAGCGACGTATTCTGTCCAGTATATCGCCGTTTCCAGAGGCGACATGGGACGGTCGTGCCATATTCTGGAGATGAATTTGGCGTGCTGTTGCGTCCTGTAAAAAAGAAAAAAAACATTATAAAATGTTATTAGGAAAATATTTTCAGAACAACTTTTCTAATTCTAGGGTTTTCAAAAGCACGGAAGCTGCGGTTTTATGTACCTACTTAGTACAAAAGGCGGTCACAATCTACAATAGTTTAAAAGCGTACCTCGAAAATCCTTCATTTTATGAAAATTTATGTGTGTTGTAGCATAAATGTATATAAGGTACTATTAAATTAATACGTTTTTATTTTATTTCAAACACAATTATGTGTGTACCACATTTTGTAATTGCTATATACAGAAAAAATAGTGTGCACGGTGTGGTCCACGTATGAGCGCATTTTTTTGCGTGTTGATTTGATGATTTTGTTAGTTTTTTTTATTGCATTGCATAAACATTCTTCGCGGACAGATCTAATAAGATCAACGACCTTGTCTATGTCTCGCTCAAACCATGGTATAAGAAAACAAAGGTATGGCACTCCAGGATGACAAGTGGACTTTCGACGTCATCACGCTATGATTGGTTGGTTGGTTCTGTCAATCCGTTTCTGTGTTGCCAGTGGTGTATCATAATACTCCCCGATTCCCTTGTTATCTGTATATCTCATAAAATCGTGTGTTTTAAATTATTATGTACAAATTACAATTTGAAGAACATGACAACAGTAACGTAATGTTATGCATTTATCATAATATTGTTTTGTACGACTGGCGGCAAACATTTTTTACAAGCTTTTATTTAACTTGTATTGTATGTAATGTATGTATGTATGTAAGTAAGTATGTTTGTTCGGGTGGAATCTTGCAACTCAATTTTGAAGCAGATATCTTCAACCAATTGAGCTGAAATTTTGCATACCTACCAACTTAACTTTGATGACAATACAATAATATGGTACCATGGGGCTGATCTGATGATGGATGGCCATAGGAACTCTACAAAAGAAAAAGCAATCCTACCGAGTTTGGGCTCTTTAGAATCGTCTCAGTGTGCATTTGATGGATATCTAAAGAAAAGTATAGTCGGCTGTAAAAGCTTGTCACTAAAATGAATCTTTTGACAGAAACTTATTATCTTATAATTCTAAGGCAGAGGCATTTGCCCAGCAGCGGGACACTCCTCCAGGTTATTACATTTTTTTTTGTTAACATAAAACGGCAACTAACCAGTGACGTAGTAAGTCTCACTAGCCGGAGTGTGATACCTTGGTTTCTTATAATATTGCTCAGACCAGCCGCTGTGGATCGTGAAGGTCTTTTAGGGAGGTATTTGTTTAATAGTGGGCAACAATGATGTAATATTTCTGGCAATGTAGCATGTAGGCACGTAGGTATAGTCTGTCCGATCTCTAAGATCAAATGAAGCCATTTTGTAACAAGGTACAAACGGCCGAACATGTGTAAATTTAAGGTCAATTTTCACTTGGGCCAGTTTGACATAATTTGCTCTTAGAATTCCGGATAGACTATACTACGTTTACTACTCAAGATGGTGCTAATGGGAGTAGATAACCTTACTAAAAAGCATTATATGACCTTATACTTCATAAAAAGTAAAGAATAGTCTTTTTACTACTATTAGGAAATCCTAATAATAGTGAAGGCCATCCTCTAAGTAAATACTCAGAGGATAACCTTGTTTACATTGCGAATACAAGGGCAAGGCAGTTTCCTTTCATCTCTAATTACCAATATGAAATTAATATGAGAAATTCAATCCCCAAAGGTCTACCGAATGTTAATTAGTTATTATGTGAATGATATATTTCATGTGTTTATACTTACCTACTACTCCGCCAACTAAAGGCTGTCTGGAAGACATCGCTATTTAGCGATGAGACCGCCTGTTGTTTACCTAGGTTTATTATTTTACTGTACACCTGTCTCATGTTTTGTATCCCTGTGTATTTGTGTATTTTGAGGTGTGCAATAAAGTCTTGTGTATTTATATAGTACCTGTTGTTAACATCAGTATGAAGAAGATTAAAATTCAAGAAATTATGAAAGGAAGTTTACTCGTGAATCCTATGAAATTAAGTTACATACGATATTATAATAAGCATTCGCCGGAGATGAACAATGACTAAGTTACGAGGTCTGTTGAGCGTTTAAGGTGTTCTTGATTAATTCATCCAAACCCCAAATCGTTTCACAATTTTTTACATTCATAATTTTAGGGATCGTAAAATGTGTGCAAATTCGATTGAAATTACTTATGATCATCTATGATGGCCCCAGCACTTCAATGCATTTTGCTCGCATTTTCCAAACCATCACAAATTGTCAGTAAATACACGCCCACTACTGGACACCGTAAGCAGCACACAAGCTGCAAAAGCGTTTATATAGCCCTTGTACCACCAATTTAAGCTGAATTAAGGCTGTATTAGCGATTATGCAGCTTGTGCGCCACTTGAGACTGCACCACCCGCTTCCTGCGTACCCAGGAACGACACCACCCCATCAGTCCTTGTGATGGATTTATAATGTTAGTTTTGCGATTATGACCTTGGACAGAGCTGGAAGAAAGAGAGGAATGCAAGCACAACTGGCTCGTCCTGCAAGCCATTGACCCCACGGCACAAACAGATGGTTTTGCCCTGCCACGAAGACTTTGGTGTCGCCTAAACAGACTGAGGACAGGTCATGGGCGCTGCAACTACTTTCGTCACAGATGCAGCTGGCGCGACTGCTCTCTGCGACTGTGAAGAGGCTCCAACTATAGAGTATATTATATAGCGCTGCCCTCTTCACTCCTACTCGGGCTCCCGGGGAGATTTGTACGAGCTAACACCTGACACAATCTCGGGGCTCGGGATGTAGACTTAATAGTTAAATTTTATTATTGTCATAAGTTTCTTTGAAATGTTTATGTAAATACGCCATACGACGAAAAAAAACAGTTTTAATATTCGGACTTACTTCGGATCCAAGACTTCATTGATGGCGTTTAAGAGGTAATCCTTCTTCATATCCTCATAGGAGACGATCGTGGCCACGCCAGCATCCTGAAGAGCTGCTGCGTTTCCATACTGGTCCCCAAAAAGCGGTACAGCTACCACTGGTACACCGGCATCTAATGCTTCTGTAGTGCTGAGGATACCAGCGTGGGATATGAACGCTTTGACATTTTCGTGTCCTGAAAGTAATAAATAAATGTATGATTAAAATTGTCAGGTTTTTCGTAATTTTTATCCGACTAAGATGATGAATCCGTCGGTCTCTTGTCACCATTAAAGTACTGGCGGTATTCAAGCCAGTTGATATCGCGACGATAATGGCAAGAGACCTGATGGGATGTAATGCTCCCCTTGATTAGGGCTTGCAGCACCGGGAAATTGTCGTATAGCAGTACCGGGAATTTCCGGTGCTCCCATATAAAATTTCCAGGTCCTGCAGGCCCTACCCTGGATAATGAACGATAGCCTACAGAATGAGGTGGGTTCTGGTGCGGGATGCAACTTGTGTCGACATACTATAGCCCTTTTCTATGCTACCATGCACAAAGACGGCGCAGCGGCCGAAGTGGCCGATTCCCTCAAAATTCATTGACATCTTGACGCCAACTACAATTTCGTCCCTTTTAACGTTGAATGATCAAAAAATGTATCTCCTATACCTAAATATTATAAAGTAAGGTGAGGGTAAGACTACCACAGTCCAATCCCTAACTGCAGTGAATAGACGCACCACAATATATGTTACGGTTTTTCTGTCAGAACTCAGGAACGTATGTCTGTTAAGATAATAAATGGCACCGTTAGTCGAATCGCGTTAATTCTTTAACGGGACCATGTTCGTCTTGCCCAAGGTGGGTAATGAACAAGGTATCTTAATCAACTAATATAGGAAAAATGACGTTTCTCTATTCTTTGATAGTCTGTTAAAAATATGACAGATTGTATCTTATGACTAAATTTCGAGGAGTACCTACGTAACGCTACTGCTCTGCCACCTACTGCTCGGCTGCCTGTCTACTGGAGCGAAGCTGTATAAAGTGAACTATCCTCTGATTTAAATGCACTTTTTTGGGTTTCATAAAAACTGAGCCAGAACAACAAGAACCTAGTCTGATGGTTAATGTTTTCCGCTCCACTTCAGTGGCTAGGCACCCCCTAAAAACACGTCTCAACTATTTAATAAGAGACGAACCGTTAAATTTTTAACTGACTATCAAAGATTAAAGAAACGTGATTTTTCCTATAATACACACCCTTACCTTTTTATTACGATAAGAAAATGTATCTGATCCATTATATGTATAACAACGACGTGAGAACTGATGAATAATGTCATTATGCGTCCGCGAAGGTCGGTCATATTTATTTGCTTATGCAAAATATCATAAGTATTTTTCCTATTGAATACCTATTTCTGGGCGCTATAAGACTAGTTTCAACAAGTTGATATTTTTCATCGATCACGTCATGCTACACAAATACTAGATATATTTGAAGACGGTTAGTTTTCTGCAAATTCATGTCATTATTATTAGACATAGCAATCGTTTATTGTAGCGTAGCTAACATGTACCAAAACTATTTCTAGCACATAGTTAAATACTTAAAAGTAAGCTTAGAGCTAGTACTTATTTCGAAATTTAAACCTGAGGTATTTCAACTTTTTTACATATAAAAAAAGTCCGTGAAAATCAACCATAGGGTCAAACAGATAAACTAGATGTTGGTTGCTTCATTAAGTTATAAAGGTTGTTCAGTTAGTTTACCGCAATTACATTTTCTTTCTGATTGATATAAATCTACTTTATTTTGATAGGATTTGCTATTTAAAATGGCGAGCCATTTTGCTAGGACAAATGACAGGACTGAGTGAAATGTCTAATTTTACTCATGTATCCCTTCAGCTGTGTCCCGATCGGGGCTGCGTAGTCCCAAGTTTATGCCTGGTGCCGTAATGAGAAAAAACTTTCCGTAAAAAATATAAGAAGACGGGTCTCCCAAGTAGTACACAGGTTGCGTTAGCGCTTAAACAGCTCTTAAACAGCTTTAATTCGAGTTCTAGGGGCTGTATAAGCGCTTATGCAGCCTGTGTGCTATCTACTTGGGTGACTACGCGGCCTCGAGGGGGCTTTCCACAGCTAAGGGGCTATGTATCGCCTTCATTAACTTGTCAATGTTATTCAATGTTGCTCGAATAGCCTTAACGGATATATCTGTTACAAAGACGCGACAAAGCCGAGACACTCCTAACTTGAAGATATTACTATCTCCATCGAATTAACACGCAAATAAAAATTCCATGGCCAACAATAAGAAGTCAAAGCCAGCTTTACCAAAGCCTACCATTCCCACAGCCATAAAACAAAGTAGGTGCTTATATTAAGTGACTCACTTAAAACGTCGTACTGCGGAAACCATCTCATAGTCATCACGTTTCTTGGCAAATTTTCAATACTGCCGCCGTCCCATTTCCAGAGTACTCTTAGAGGCAATTTATTGAATGTTGATAACAGTTCAGTTAGTTTTTCTCCGGGCATCGTCGCGTCCTTCGTCGTCGAGCCCAAGTTTACGTATATAACGCCGTGCTCCGCTTCATTTATGAACCTTTCAATTTCCTGGAAAGATAGGGAATCGTTTTAATTTACGGCAACTGTTGGGACGTGTGTGTGATATTTTTTATAACGTTTTATATCAATGCGTTTGATATATGTTAGGTGATTAATGTAGTTAAGAGTTTTTGACTACAGGAACACTCTTAACTACAGGAATTGTGAAGGGAATGCATTTGGTTTGTTAAAAAAAAATTATAACCTTAACTCTGACGTATTCAGGCAACTACTTAATTACACTCCCTTAAATAAAGGGATGTGTTATATTTATTTGATTTAACAATTTATATTTTACAAAAAAACTTACTTAATTGGCAAAATAAAATACACCCGTTCCGAGCAGTGAAATTGAAAAACCGGCAAGTATATTCCAAATGTAACCACAGATGGAACTTTAATCAAACGAATGTGATTTATGATTACTTACTTTGATATTAGGTTCATCAATTTGAGATATATAACTTTTGTTCGGTTGGATATTCGATTCATCATCAATGTGCGTTACAGATAAGCTTTACTTATTTTCAACGCAGATTTATTAACAAAAACATTACAAATCATGTAAGGGAAGAAATACTTACAGTCGGCAAAGCTTTTGAATGTTGCACGTGAATACCTCCAATGTCAATAACGTTATCAGGCCTGGCAACACCGCCGAACACCGATTGGTGCGTGTTTACAAATACCAGACTGGCGTTCGCCGCGATGCTTTCCAAACTCGGCAAGTTGTCCCCCAAATACTTGTACAAATAAACATGGTCGGTCACTTGGGAACCCACATAGTACACCCAATTGCTGATGTGGTACAACACGTAGCTCTTCAACCTATCGAAGTACCAGGGGTCCTTTCCGTATGAAAGGCCAGCTAAAGGCACGGAAGCGGAATTGAAATTGATTCCCAGCCTGTTGTACTGCCATGGTTGGATGGGTTGAGGATTGAAAGCGATATACGGCGCACTTAGATTGGCAGCTAATGCTATAGCACAGTCACTGTTATAAGACTCCACTAGAATCACATCAAAACGAGGTCGAGTCTTGATCATATGTAGCACTTGATGATTGCTCATTAGTTTCTTGCAATCGTCGTTCCCCGTCTTTGTCGACACTAGCGTTTCAAACGGTATACGTGACACTTCATTCACAATCACAGATTCGAACGATAATCCTTTATACACTTGTTGATCACTTAACAGCACATCTTTGTACGTATCTGGCGGGTTAGGTAGCTGGAAATGACTGATCAGGGTCACTTCATGGTCACGGTTAGCCAACTCCCTAAACAGGCCCCGATACGTGAGATAGTTGTTTCGCTCCAGCGACGGAAATATACCGAGAATCCTGTAGCAGTCGGCAGCGAATACGGTCGCAAGGAAATAGAAGAGAACGTATCTTCCCATTTCTGCGGACGCGTTCGTTTTGTTGCACGGAGAATTGGTTACTGGGGCGTAAATGTCGGCTTACGTAGTTATCTAATAATAGGTAAGCATGAGGTAATTGCTGACGATTCGGTCATTTCGTAACGAACAAAAATATTTCGGTGACGTCATTAGTGATCATGGAAATATGAGGCGTGATACCTTGCCGGCGTCGCGAGGAATACTGTTTGAGTATAAAGTAGAAAGTACGTATACGTCTTGGTATTCGTTCTGCAGATAGTTATGTTGATGTTATTGTGAATTAACGGTATCTGTAGGGAGCAATGCTTGGACTCTGTGACTCGTCCACTGTTTTTGTACTAATTCTGCTAATTAATTAATAGGTACTCTATTATCAACCCGGCTAAGTATTTGTTTTCGTGACAAACATAATATTCAACTATGTATCGCTGCGTGTTTAAACTCTTGTTTGTTGATGTATAAGTACTTAGCGCAAATCACCTAAGTTTGCGTCTCAATTAGGAACATTAAGTTTAACAAAGGTATTCATAATGTTGTATTATATTTTTCCCATAGTATAAGAAACTAGGATTTAGAATCTACGACTACTTTATTTTATGTCGTATATTTTTCGGATATCATTTTATACAACCTTATACAACCATTATTCACCTTAAATTAGCAGTATAAGGGCTTTATAAGCGCTTCTGCAGCTTGTTTTGCTACTTGGGTAGGTATAGAAACTCGAACGAAAACGTGGTCCGATTGTGCAACTCTGACAGTAGGAAGCGTTCCGGCGGAGCGAGACCATGACGTCACAGACAATGCGACCCGACATTATTATTCTAATCAAGATTCATGACTAATTAATACCTGGCGGGAGGTCTTGTGGCCTTTGTTACACTCACGCAGTTATTTTGAAATTGGGTGGCATAACATTTATTTAAACTTTACTGCACAATACACAACTACAAACGGCGGAGTTAACGCCTTATAAGGCGTTCTCTACCAATGGTCGTATGGTTGGTATGGTCTAAGAGAAACTATCTATTAAACATAGAATACACCAGTGAGTCACGAACGTATCGAATCGAACGATCCATAAAAGGGCGTTTAAAAAAAACCGAATTCCTTTTTCTTCCAGAACTTAAAGTTTTTTGGTTCATCCTACTCAGAATCGATAGCATTTTCAATGTGAAGAATAAAAAAAGTGTCCTAAAATTTGTATGGAAATTTTCGATTCCTCTACGTTACGCTCATGCAGAAAATCAAACGTGACGTAATGGAATGGACAAAAGGACATTTTTTTTTCACATTGAAAATGCTATCGATTCTGAGTATGATGAACCCAAAAACGTTAACGTCAAATTCTGGAAAAAAACCGAGAATCAGGATTATTTTGGAAAACACTCATGAAACGGGACGTATTTCAACCGACTTCACAGAAAAGAGCTTCTCAATTTGGTTGTTATTGATTATTTTCATTACTGTACCTCAGAACTGTCGTCATTAATTAACCGACTTCGAAAACTATTTGTTCGAGAGTAGGCATCTCCAAACTGATACCATAAAACAGAAGTAATAAAAACAATACAAGTGTCTTATTTGAAATAGCAATCGTTACAATCACATCACCGTTTCTCTTTGGATTGAGCAGGCGTTCGATAACCTTAAATTATCTAACGCCTTAAGTTTCATAACCAAAGCAATTTAAAATCTCAGCCCGTTAATGTGAAGTCGTGCTATTAAAGAAATTTAAAACAAGTATAAAAGTTTACTGCTGGATAAATGCCTCTCCCAAAGTTCTCCACGATGATTGGTCGTGCGCCGTCCACGTCCAGTTGCTTCGCGCGATTCTAACCAGGTCGTCGGTCCACCTTGTTGGGGACCTTCTTACGTCTTCTGGCTTCGCTCCGCAACCTTGTTGCCCCAACCGAACGGCCATCATTACAATAACGTAAACGGTTTAATTTAAATACAAAAACGCCTGATGTATACTTAATCTGGCCGCTTTAACGATATTTGCGGTACTTAAAAACAAATTTTGTATAACCTATCAATGAAATATCATTTATTTGTTTTATCAGGTTATACACTGTATTTAAGTATACAAGCTTTACCTTTGTCCGATACTATAAGGCGAGAGTGTATTTTTTTATAATAATAGCCTTTTCACTGAAGTGGCGCAAATGAATAGAACTATTTTTTTTAAATAAATATCACACAACCTCACACAAATCGATCTAGTCCCAAATTAAGCTCAGAAGGCTTGTGTTATTGGTACTAGACGACGATATACTTATATAGATACATATTAAACTTAAATACATAGAACAACCATGACCCAAGCACAAATATTTGCCCCGGCCGGGATTCGATCCCGGGACCGCCGGCTCATTAGGCTAATTAGGCTGCGTCTTTGTGAAGTCCAAAAGAAGTGCATTCAAGTCTGATGAATGTGATTGTTCCATTTTACACATCTCCGATTCGCTTCGCTCCGCTCCACTCCAATGGATAGACAGCCTTATGACTTTATAACCTCAGTCGATTTTGGTAAAATTTATTTTTCACCTCACTCGCTCGGAAAACCTCCGTTTATAGCGCGAAATCTGCGTGCAAAAGTCTATTTTATCCGCTAGCGTGCAAAAGTCATTTGAATTTCGAACACGACGATTTTGATTATCTGTGGTGCATGTAACTTTTTTATATTTAAGACTCCTTCAACGCGTGACTGATTTCATCAGTCGATAAATCTTCGAATAACCAATCAACGCACGCTAATAAAGGGCGATCTGGTCAGGCTGGCTAAAATCATATATGTACGTTTGAATACTTCTTTAAAAAAAAAAAATACACCTAAATATCACGTCCAGAAACCTGGTTTGTGGTTACAGATTTTTAAGTTTTTATTTTTCTATACTTTATTTTATGTTGAATATGTTTATATATATTAATAGTAAGTATTGCAGTTTCATTTACATATTTTGACTAGTAAATATATTACATACAACACAAATTTTAATATTTATTTGTTATAAAAGTTGGAACATAAGAGTGTAATTTCTGAACGCACCCGAGAAAAAAATAATAATTAAAAAGTTGGAAGTTTTCACAATTCACGTAAACAACGTAATTTTGTTCCGTGGAGAATACATACTGTTGTCTTACTTTACAGAAGTATCAAAAACAAGAAAGTTAAGCCCAATTTGGAGTATTTATTCAATGCTAAAAACCTGCATTAAAACGAAAAAGGATTTGTTATAAATATTTGGAAACCATGAGTAATTTACCGAAACTGTTGGCGTTTTTAAAGAAGATAAAGCCGAAATAATCTTGTTCGGATCCCATCGTCCAATAACTTCCAAAGCAAATGTTATGGAAAATACTTCCGAGTGGCCAACTAATCCTTCCCAGAATGCCATTCTTCCACATTCACAATGTGTCAAGTAGTTTCAAATACAAATATAATATAACAGTGCTTAAGAAAAACTCAACAATAAAATATAGACGACGATAATACAAATTACGGCCATATTACTTTTAGTTTTAATCTATATATATAAAACCGGCCAAGAGCATGTCGGGCCACGCTCAGTGTAGGGTTCCGTAGTTGCTCATCCTTCACAATAAACTGCTGTTTTAAGCCCGAGGTTTAAGTTAAGACAGATTTTAAGCTCTATAAAAAGGTCGTAAACGCCCTAGAAACTGTAATCACTTATTACCTTCTGGAAGTCAACTTACGACCTTTTAAAGAAAAAATATGAAATTTGGCGATAACTCAAAAACGGCTTGACCGATTTTGTTCAATATAGTTTTCATTGAAAGTACTTATAAGGCCGCATTAACATGAATTTTTCCATATTTTTTTGACTTGTGGTTCAAAAGTTAGAGGGGGGGGGACACAATTTTTTTTATTTTCGGAGCGAATATTTACAAAACTACTGACTTTATCAAAAAGTAATGTTTGAAAACCCCTATTATTTTCAAGAGACCTATTCAACGACACCCCACACACTAGGGTTGAAACAAAAAAAAAAAATCACCCCCACTTTAGGTGTTCGAGAGGTACCCGAAAAAAAATTTTTTTTTTAGTTTTTATTTTACCGTTTTGTCGGCGTGATACATACACATACTCATACCAAATTTCAGCTTTCTAGTACTAATGATCACGGAGCTAAGCCGCGGACGGACGGACAGACGGACAGACGGACAGACGGACAGACGGACATGGCGAAACTATAAGGGTTCCTAGTTGACTACGGAACCCTAATAAAAGAAGAAGTCCTGACTGACTCATCAACGCACAGCCGAAACTACTAACTTACTACTTAGAGAGTTGATTTTTGCACAGTAGGTTACTTTTATAACGTGGGCTAGAGATAAGAAGGGATTTTTGGAAATACCTCCCCTAAGAGGGTTAAATAGGTGTGCAAAGTTTGTATGGAGTAAACTTTTTTTTTGGAGTTAGAGACTTGAAACTTCGTAGAATGATTACTTATTCAAAAACACAAAAAGTACTTTCAGCGTTTTAGAAAATTTCACCCCTAAGGGGGTTAAAAAGGGGTGCAATGTTTATATGGGAGAAACTTTATTTTTTGAACTAGAGACTTGAAACTTTGTAGATAGCTTACGTAATCAAATACAAAAAAAGTGATTTCAGCGTTTTGGAAAATTTTACCTCTAAGGGGGTTAAAAAGGGGTGCAAAGTTTGTATGGGGAACACCGCTAATGTTGTTTATAAAGAAGTGTTACGCTAAGGTTATCAGTTTAGATATTTTTTATTTCCTGTCTACTACCCAGTGACTACGTTCTTTTTTTAAAACGAACTTGCACCCCCTTTTCTATGGTTGACTGTCAACAATATTTTCTTAGTGCTGTCTCTTATTTATTGTGTTCCAAACTTTATGTGTTCCTATATTTAGTGAGTTGTCTATCAGCACATGAATAATTTATACTTTATATACCTATTCTTACTTTATTTAGCTTCTTGAGAAATATAGAAAACTATGGCACCAGAATATATTGAATCACTCTTCAAACAATACTACTAGCCTGTAGACCAAAATAGTAATCGCATCATTAAATTCGCTTATGTGCATTTAGTTTTTAATGGTCACATTTCAGCATTTTCTTTAAACACTAGCCTTTTTAATAACTGGGGTACCTTGTAGACCATTTAGAAACATTTTGGCCAGCCTCGGGAACTCCGCCACACCACTCTTTTCGTTTCATAGGCAGGCCGGCGTGTACAAATACCAGTGCTGCCTTTTTATGAAAAGAGGTCATTATTTATTATTGTTATGAAATAAAGTTTATTATTTATTATTATTGAAAGAGATACTCATCATTAAACTGCCTCCATCTCTCGATTTCCAGTGCTGAGTTTAAGATTGTTTTAACAGCCTTACGATATTTAACATTTTTTTTAAATCTCACTCGTAATAACTAAGATCCCCATTTTCTAACTCCAAATCCATGCGTCGCTCTATATCTTGCAGTAATTTTTGCCAAAGATTAAAAGCATCAGGTAACTGACGGAATAAATATTAAGCATCCTGCAAACAATTCCCGTACCTAAACTAATTGGAAAATCTTCAAAAATTCTTTAACAGTTGCATATCAGTGTCTGCCACTGTTTGAAATGTAATATGTCTAGACCATTTTAACTAAGAATAAAATTCACTTACCTATTTTAATATCTTTGTCATCATCAAAAATCTACGCGGACGAAGTCGCCGGCAGCCGCTAGTCTATATATCTAAAAGAAGAAGTCCTAACTGACTCATCAACGCACAGCCGAAACTACTTATGTTAGAGAGTTGATTTTTGCAAAGTAGGTTACTTTTATAACGTGGGCTAGAGATAAGAAGCGATTTTGAAAAATTCAATCCCTAAGGGTGTTAAAAAGGGGTGCAAAGTTTGTATGGTATACAAGTTTTTTTTAAAGCTAGGAACTTGAAACTTTGTTAGAAGATATTAAAATAAAATAAAAGAAAACTAATTTCAGCGTTTTTGAAAATTCATCCCTTAAGGTGGTAAAAAAGGGGTTGAAAGTTTGTATGGAGATCAAGTATTTTTTTGAGCGCGGGACTTGAATCTTAGTGTAAAAGCATACTATTAGAATACAAGAAAAGTTATTTCAGCGTTTTCAAAAATTCGTCCGCTAAAAGGGTTAAAAAGGGGTTGAAAGTGTGTATCCATTACAAATTCCTTGAAACTTCTTATTAAGGCATATACATATACAATAATAACAAAATAACATTAATTTAACGTCATCAAAGATTCAACATCTAAGGGGGTTAAAAGGGGGATGAAAGTTCGTCTTGGGGTTCAAATTTAATTTTAAGCTAGGAACTTTAAACTTCGTAAAAAGTTATGAAAATAATATAGAACAAAAGTTATTTCAGCGTTTTTGTAATTCATCCTCTTAGGTGGTAAAAAGGGGGTTGAAAGTTTGTATGGAGATCAAACATTTTCTTGAGCGTGGGACTTTAAACTTTGTATAAAGGCATATAATTAAAATACAAGGAAAGTAATTTCAGCGTTTTCAATAATTCGTCCCCTAAAATGGTTAAAAAGGGTTGAAAGTTTGATTCCATTGCAAATTCTTTGACTAAGGCATATATAATAATAACAAAATAACATTAATTTAACGTCATTATAAATTCAACCTCTAAGAGGGTTAAAAGGGGGATGAAAGTTTGTCTCGGGGTTCAATTTTAATTTTAAGCTAGGAACTTGAAACTTTGTAAATAGGTATTAAAATAAAATAAAAGAAAACTGATTTAAGTGTTTTTGAAAATTCATCCCTGAAACTGGTAAATACTTTTTCTGAGCGCGGGACTTTAAACTTTGTATTAATATTTTATTTTATTTTCAGTATTTGTTGTTATAGCGGCAATAGAAATACATCATCTGTGAAAATTTCAACTGTCTAGCTATCACCGTTCTTGAGATACAGCCTGGTCACAGACGGACGGACGGACGGACGGACGGACAGCGAAGTCTCAGTAGTAGGTTCCCGTTTTTACCCTTTGGGTACGGAACCCTAAAAAGGGGTTGAATGTTTGGAATGGAATGGAGATCAAACCTTTTTTTGAGCGCCGGACTTGAAACTTTGTATAAAGGCATATAATTAGAAATCAAAAAAAAGTAATTTCAGTATTTTTGAAAATTCAACCCCTGAGGCGGTAAAAAGGAGGTTGATAGTTTGTATTGAGATCAAACATTTTTTTGAGCGCAGGACTTGAAACTTTGTATAAGGGCATATTATCAGAATACAAGAAAAGTTAATTCGTTTTTGAAAATTCAGCCCAGAAGGTGGTGAAAAAGGGGTTGAAAATTTGTTTGAAGATCAAATATTTATTTTGAGTGCGGGACTTGAAACCTGAGTTCATAATGATTCCGCGTAATTAGAGCAATTTAGCCGAAAAAAAACTAAAAAGAGGCCAAGAGCGAGTCGAACTCGCTTACGAAGTTCGGTACCATTACGTATAAAATGGCAAAAAAAAAACACGTTTGTTGTATGGGAGCAGCACTTCAATATTTATTATTATTTATTTTTTGTTGAATTACAGTAACCAACATCAAAATCATCGACTTGCAAAAAAAGAAAAGTAATTTCAACATTGTTTAGATCTGAAAATAATATAATAAAGATGTAAACTGTTCAAGATAAGATTCCACGCGGACGAAGTCGCGGGCAACAGCTAGTTTTTAATATGTGTGCTACTCTCGTATTTATTTGGTTTGGATTTGAGTGTGTTATGTTTTAAATTATATGTGTTAAATAGAAGGCATAATTAAATATGATTATTTTCATGTTTTAATTGTTTTTCTTGAATCATGCATTTTCCTCGCTGTAGTGAGGTGAAAAATTGTGTGTTCCGCATGGCTGCAAAATTATTTAGCTTCACGTGTCTTGAAAGCCTCGCTACACTCAGGAATCTATCTTTGAACCATTCGCTTCGCTCATGGTTCAATCTTAGATTCCTTCGCTCGCTCAGCTTTCAATTTCAACACTCGCGCCAAATAACAACTTTGCAGCCTTGCATAACAAATAACTATTTCACGATTTATACGTTTAGCTTTCAGGCTATAACTGAATAACGGGCTATAGTGATAGTATACAGTAGCGGTAATAAATCTGTCATGTCTGTGTATTTTTCTATGAAATATGCCACACTTTTACCATCGCAAAAGGTTTTAGAAAAATTATCACTTCTAACAATTAACCCTTCGTATATTATGTCAAAAATTTGGCAATTGAATTGAAGCTCAATGAATGTAGGCGATATATAGGCGATAATTAATATACGCGATATAATCCGTTTAAATTGTTTTATTTAAATGTGTGACAGTCGCGGAAACCGAAGAAAATATTATGTTTATATAGGCTTTAAATGCTTTGCACTGACCAGTGCTTCGATATACCAAGGATAAAGAGTCTATTTTTCTATCCAAATTGTTTTTAGGGTTCCGTATCCAAAGGGTAAAAACTGGGACCCTATTACTGAGACTTCGCTGTCCGTCCGTCTGCCACCAGGCTGTATCTCAAGAACGGTGATAGCTAGACAGTTGAAATTTCCACAGATGATGTATTTCTATTGCCGCTATAACAACAAATACTAAAAAGAAAATAAAATAAATATTTAAGGGGGGCTCCCATACAACAAACTTGTTATAGATTATGGTACGGAACCCTTCATGCGCGAGTCGGACGCGCACTTGCCTAATTTTTAAATTAATGTCGTCGACATGACAGCGCCTTAAAAAAAATCGCGATTTTTATCGTTTCTCATTGAGTACTTTGAAGTCCCAAATGTAACTAATACATTTTTTTTATGTAGTTATCTATAATTTTTTTTTTGTACATTCATTTGGATCCTTTTGATTTTAAAATTAAAATGTTTTAAATATGATAGTTTTTTGCCGCTATCGTACGTAGAAGGAGTCAAAGTGATAAACTGTTTGAGGAAAATTATACGGTTCCCCAAGGATAAACAAAAATACCTACTAGATTTGACGTCACACATACGAAATAAAATAAAAGGAGTGGCGTAACATTTCGACCCGTCGCAACCGCGACGAGACACTGTCATACGGCTTCCTCGGTAGGGTTGCCAATAATACAAATTGAGATGTATGTTTCATAAGTAAATTTCTGAATAAAATACTGACGGTTGAGTTTCTTTCGGCGTTTCTTCTCAACAGTAGTCTTCTCTTGTGAAATGCCGGTAGACTCATACATGTAAAAGTGCCCTTGTGGCCTACTGCAGAATAAAGTTCATTATTTCAATATTTTTTCATTATGAGGGCTTAAAATAAAAAGCAGTTAATAGTAACATCCAGTAGCCAGCTTGGTTATAGTCCGTAGTTAAGGGGTTATTTTATAATAATTTGTGTTTAGGTATATATTCTTTATCATTACAATAATTATTGACAAGTAATAAGGACAGTTGTGTGTTAATAAATAAATAAAATTATTTCTCGAGCGGCATTTCCTGACACAGGTCATTTATACACTTACTAGGAGCCAGCTTCACTGTCATGTCTATCAACTTTCAAAAAATAAAATATTTTTATTATTATTTGTGTATATAAAAGAAAAGTGACACTCATCGTGCACAATTGCACACGCTTACCTACATGGCACGACTTTAAAAAAAATCTCAAGAATAATTCACGCCAAAAATAATAAACAATTGAAATCGTAGTCGTTTATAACGTAAATTTTAATTAGTAACGTAAGGCAAAAGGTATGCAGTTGTAAAAATAATTGTATTAATTAGTTAACTAAAATGTTTCACTAAAATTATTTACAACAATATTCTTTTACCAGCCAATTTTGAAACACAATTTTTTTCAAGTTCAGATGGAAATAATATTGGCAGGTGGAAGGTTCAACCCTATTAATATGATAGGATATTCCAGACTGTTGGATTACTCGGAATTATGGTCGTTGTTTATGTGTAAGTTTGCCTTTTGCCCCTTTTTAGCCTCCATAATATACCTATAGTTTATATTATTAAGGAAAGTAATCATTCACCAGTAAATGTATTGATGTAATTTTATTTAGGTAGTATACCGGGTGCAGCCTGTAACAGGAGCAAATTATTAAAACATATATTTAACATTTGTTTCACAAATTTAAAAATAACAGTATATATTGTAACAGGGGCATAATTAAAACAGACTACTCTTTAAACTAAACAGCATTAGTTTAGCAACTATATTTATATCATATTATAATCATATATCACATATTGTATTTTATTACTACTATAGCTTATTATTATACTCGTACATAATATTACATTTAAAACCCACCTATACACTTGAGTCCATAGTGCCTATTTTATTTCATGTTAATTATATTTTAGCTTTATTTTCTGTCACTACTAGTTATAGTTATAGTCATTAAGTTTTACCTCTGTACGCATTTGAACGTGTCTAACTTTCCTTGATACCCTACTGGGTCCTGTAACACAGGGAATCCTAGCTCAGGACCCAAAGGCATACATAATTATGTTGTGTTGTTTATTTAAATAAAATAATATTTCATTTTTCATTTTCATTTTTTCAACTTTTAAAGATAACGTATTTATGTAGGCATAATTTTAATTTATTGTGTTATTTTTTAACTTATAAAATCAAAGAAGCAATGTATCGTGAAATATTTGATAATTAATAGCATGGCAGCTAGTCAGCTCGATGTCAATATTGTATGTCATGTATTGAAATAATTATTTAATTTGCTGAAATAATGAATATCTGAAATTGTATTCGGTTAAATTGATGGAACGAATGTTGTTCAGTTTGTAAAGTAAAATCTGTTTTATTTTATTGCTCCTGATACAGCACACCCGGTATACGTTGAATAGTACAAATAAAACCAATACTCCTTCCCAACAAAGTTTATTACGAACAAAACGCCATCCAATAATAAAATGTAAACATTTATACGGAGAAAAATCTTAACAGAGCTTGAATAAGATCTCAACCCGAGCCGGTCTATTATATTCGTATTTGTAAGGGGCATTAGCAACCCCCGGCCCTACAACATAAAAATGTAATTACAACCAAGTTCCCGGGGCACTTAAATATAGATTTACCCTTTGAAGAGCGATTTGATGGGGCCGGAGAGGTGTGAGATCCATCATATCTCGATTGTGTTCGTTCTCAATTATTCCCTTCTCGGGTTTGATAACTTCATTCATTTTTCAAGCGTTTGACGGGTGCATTTTGTTAGCGCTTAGGGGAGCTGCTAAGTTTTACTCGGTTAATTGGGATATCCGGATAAGTTTAGAGATGACGTGCCTTGCATAATTTTCACAGGATTTTACATTGTGTTAATCAGCACAAATTTTATTGGATTAGCGGTGGTGCGGTTAGGTTTAACTTACCTATTATTATTATTTTTTTATATTTATTTAATAATTATATTTTATTAGGGGAGCGGCTAAGTTTTACTTGCTAAATTGGGATATCCGTATAAGTTAAGAGATGACGTGCCCTGTATAATTCTCACAGATTTTTACATTGTAGGTAATAATCAGTACTAATTATATGGGATTAGGGAAAGTGTGGTTAAGTTTTAATCGTTAAATGGGATACACTGATAAGTTTAGAGATGATGACAAATGCCCTGCATAAGTTTCTCAGGTGAATAATAAAAATGTAAAAACATTGTACTACTTAGTACTAATTAGGTATATTAGTTGGTTTGGCGATTAAGTTTAACTCAGTTAATTGGTATATCCCGATGAGCTTAGGGACAAAGTGCCTTTGTATAATTTTCACAGGTTTTTACATTGTATTAATCAGCACTAACTACCTATATAGGATTAGGGGAGGTGCAGTTAAGTTTGACTCGGTTAGTTGGTATACGAACTTTTGTATTTAGCGTTACTTAACCTGCAGGGTAAAGCGACTCAGCGTCACTTTTCTGCTTGCACGGTATCGAAAGGAAAGTGACAGGTAGTTTGGTAGTTTGTCGCGCTATAAAGAGTCGCGTGTCACAGTTATGATAGACGACGTGCTGTATTATAAGGTGTGCATGAGTGTCCATTGAACAGGTCAATTTAAAACCAAACTATACTTACAAAATAAAGAGAATAAGATATATTCATCAGACTTTAGAAATTGATGAAATTACTTACTCGTAGCTTAGTATTCTAAGGCCTACATTAATAAACTACACTCAAGTCTAATACCGCTCTCCAGTGTCCGCTTGTCCTTACTTAAAAGTTTTAAGTAAGAACAAGCGGACACTGGAAGAGAAAAGAGTGGTTTTAACTGAGTTAAAACCACTCTTGAATAATTCGGTATCATATTAAAGCACAGTCTATTAATTAGGCTTAGGTGCCAAAGTTACAGTAGTATTCTTTATTTATAAAGCAGATACTTATCCAAACAGCTTTTAACTAAAAGCGTTTGGAATTTAGTTGTGCTTATCACCGATATTTTCAGAGGTTATGTATATAGCGAGATACTGTTTGTTTATTAGTCTACATTGCGGTCGTGATACAAATCGCGATAGCATGTGCCGTAACGTAACAGACTATTATTAACCTGTCTAATACGTAAACGACTTTGGTATAGCATTCGACACTCTTGAAATGAAGAGAAGGAACTTATGACTGTGCTGCTATCCAATCCAGGAACTCCGTTATTCTGACGAATGCTGATGGGTACGACGCTGTGCAGAACTCTGCTCCAAATGAGGTTATTCCAATCTGCCAAGAAAAAAATATATTAGCAAATATTTATGTAACATTTCTTTAGCTTAACTTAGTTCCTTATACAATAAATCAGCATTCCTACGCCACAATTGCAGATGCTGGCTCCGCATAAACCCTTCTTATTCTTCTTCTTTTAACCCGGCGGCACTCGCTACTGGGTAAAAAATACCACATGGTGGTAAAATTTTGTTATATTTTTTTACCTGAGCATTTCATGATCTCGGTCTTCTAGGTACCTTCAAATAGATAGTTAATGCACACGCAGCCCGCGTGCCCGTTAGTTCGCGCGCGGCGCCAGGCGAGAGTGGATGTGTAAAGTGAGTATGGGTGAAAAATACCCGGTGAAAAATACCCGAAAAATACCCAATATTAATAAAGTATTGTTACTTGTTATGATTTTGCATGTAAATTTAGTCTAGTTTTGATAATTGATCTCAATTTAGCATGGTTCCTAAAAGAAAAATTATGTTTTGTTGATTTTTATTAGACTATAGAAAAAAAACTTTATATTTTAACTCTTTTAGATTAAGCTCAATTATATACCGTTAAAGTACTATATTTAAACGTTTTTTTTAAATAACGCCATTTAAAGCGAGTGTTTGTGCTTGAAAATACCTAGCGAGTACCCCCGGGTTAAGACCTATTTCCTTTCCTCTTGAAGAACACCATACTGTAAACCCCAGGGGAAACCTCGGCAAGGAGCTCATTCTACGCGCGGAGCGTTCGTGGAAATTCCTCTGGAACCGCACATTTCTCGGTCATTTAGGCCCCAGTGTGAGAGAATGACTACCCTGCTAATGGCGAGCAGTACGATGGTAGAAAGCAACCATTGGTATCGTCGAACAATTCCTCAGAACACATCCCATTAAACAGACGGTCGAACACACAAGAAATTTGCTTATAAATCTGGGATCAATGCCTAGAAAGAGACAGAGAGTTTTTGTCTGATTACTATCATTAGCGATCAAAAGACGCCAAAGAAGAAGTTCCCTGCCGTCGTAACGATTGTTCAGATTTATTTGCGAACACAACATTTTTCTTTTCTTCTTTATCGAAAATTTATCTGAACTTCTATTCTTTTACTTACCAGCACTTTCGTCGAGTTAAGGACTACTACCAAGGGGCCCCCCGAGTCGCCCCCACAGGTCCCCCTTGCACCAGCTCCGCTCGTGCAGAGATGCTGGTTTCGGATATATCCTCCGTACGCGGCTGTACATTCTTCGTTAGTTATCACGGGAACTGTCACTGAACTGAGAGTTTGACGAATCGTGATTTCATCTTCTGAAAAAGTTACAATGTGAATTATGAGTGTTATTCTCGATAATCTGTATTTAAAGTAGTATAGTCTTTAAGTGGCAGAAATATATTTACTTAATATTTAGAAAAGGATATCTAATGGATAACTGGGTGATAAATAAATATCAAACAATGGATACTAGACGACGATAGACATACTTATATAGATAAATATATACTTGAACATATAGAACAACCATGTCCTAAGCACTACAAGACTAATATTTGAGTTCATCAGGCAGATATGTACCCTGGCCGGGATTCAAACCCGGGACCGCCGGCTCAGTAGGCAGGTGCTTACAAAGTGCGCCAACCGCGTCGTCAATTATTGGTGAAGAAGTACGCAGCAACATACAATAAAACATACACTTGGCTGAAAATCGTTACTTTGTCAATAGTTTTAAAATAGTTGTCACGAAAATTTTCGTTTCGTAACACACCTCTTTTACAGACCGGCTAACAACTGAACTTTATTAATCTTTAATTGCTTCGAATGTTCAGAAATTCAGTAGATTAATTAAATTACTAGCCATCGCTTGTCACGCCGAAGCCCGAGGCGACCGCTTGGTAACCACTGAAATCCATATTTATTTCGTTGCCCGAAGGGAGAGCGACTGGCTGGATCTGCGCTGGAAAATTAAAGTAACAAACTTTTATAATTACTTTACTGTTGAAAAGTGGTATTAATTTAAGACTATTTTATGGAGCATATTTAGGGAAATAACAGGCAGACCTTTTTGATCTAATTCCAAGTTCTTATGTTCAACTTATTAGACGCTGCAGTTTCCATATTCATGTGGTGTGGTTCAGTCTGCGACGATTTAAGAGGTTTCTTTTCGCTCTGTTACTGGATGGAACTTCCCTTCTGACATCTGTGTTGCCATTGATATAGGGTCAGTTGAGATAAGTTCGCTAGTGGAACAAGCGCGTCTACCTTATCGAAATCTCGAAAAGCACAGATTTTACATTACTGACTCTTCTGAGATCTTACAACCGCAACACTATACTATTTGTACTTTTCGATATTTCTAGAATATGCCCAAGTAGCAAACAAGTTGCAGAAGTGCTTATACAGCCTTTATTCAGCTTAAATTAACAGTATGAGGGCTGTATATAAGGGCTCCTGCAGCTGTTTGCTACGTGGGTCGTAGCGTACGTAGGTGCACTTTACCCTGCTGGCGCACTCGACCTGATATCTTTTTCTCTTTGAAATTTTAAGGTGCTGTGACTGCTGTGTAACCCAGGCATATTTTGCATATGTATGTCCCGTCTTTAGCCATGTCTTGCTTTCCGTGTGTGAGATTAAGTGATGAAACGCAAACCCATTGACCATATAACATCCTTCGAACATGTGCCATAATTATAATCTATCATAAGAGTTACTGTAAACAGTTAAAATGATAAACTTACAAGAAAATGTGACACTGGTCACTGTTATGATCGCAATGTCATTCTCCGCTGTGCTAGGATTAAATCCGGAATGCATTGCCACATTCGTTGTCAGAATTCTAGTGCCTCCAGTGAAGAGTAGACTCGAACCCAGAACAACAGTGACATGGTGGGCGGTAGAGGTCCCATCGGAGTAGCAGTGGGCTGCTGTGAGGATTTTTGTGTCAGAAATGACGGAACCCCCACAAACCGAATTGCTGTCGTAAACTGAGACGATGAGACCTGCCTAAAAAAACTCGTGTACACAAACTCTCTAAGTAAAATAATGATCTACGTAAGTAAAATGAATAATATAGAAGACAGTTTTATATTTAGACACTTGGTTATGCTGTTTAGTATTATTTGTGTTATTTATCAAAATTACTGGCCTCAAAACACGTATTTCCCGAATTTCATAAATCTGTATTAAACTTATATGACACATATATTTTCAGGAATTGTAATATTTACAAGAAAATTAATGTAGCTAGTTTTAGAAGTGTGTATTTTGAGGTTAGAAAGTTGTTAAAATGATAAGATAAAAAAGTATGTCATATATGTTTTGGAATCACTTGAATATATTTATATTATTTTATAGACTTAGCTCCATTGTATACCTATTTGTTAATGGTATTAAACATAAAAATAAAGGTACTTAAAATGCATTAGTTAATAGTACCTATACAAAGCATGATTGGGTATTTTCTTTCGAACAAGAACAAAATAATTATTTACTTGAAGCATCTTACTTATGCAGCCATAACTTAACGTAACCTTCAAAATTTAATCGTTTTTGAAAGCTAATGAATCGTCTGATTTGATATATGTCAAGCAATTAATACGATTACTACTTGATCACTACGATATACCTTGTTTAAAGATTGTAGCTACCTGATACGGAAATGCATCGATTTCCGTTGTTAATCCGCCTGTAATCCTCTGATTACTCGTGATTTCTTTCTCGTATTTCTGTATTTCCTCAGCTAATGGTATGCCGGTTGATCGATGATAATCATACACACCATTAATGACCGAATTTAACGATTTGTAATTTATCACATAACTATTAGTCACCACTGGTATTATTACGGCCAATATAATATGCTTCATTTTTCTGCTTTCTTTGAAAGTATCGTTAAATATTGAAATTAAAAATGCTCGATTTCCGATTGTCTGATCTTTCGCTTGTATTGATCTAAGATGATATGTTTCCCCATCGGCATACTTAGCTTAATCTTTCGTTACGATAAAACAGATGATTTTATTGCCTATCTATAAGTATCACCTGGGTGTGGATTATATGTTATCTACCAACACTATTGATATCAGTAGTAATAAAATTACTTACATCGAACAAATGACATCACAATTCAGTTTGAGTCATATATGAAAGGAACGTACTTAAGGAATAATTGGTCAGTTTGATTTAAGCGACGTGATAGAGACTGAAAATTAACTATTATATTGTAGTTGTAGTTAGTTCGGGTGTAGCACATCGTTACTATCGATTCTCAATATAATTTGATACGATGGTGCCGATCATGAAATTTGAATCTTTACGGTAGATGGTCCTACGATGCTACCCTAAGGCATGCAAGAAGCAACTGGTTGAAAAATTCAATGGCTCTCGCGTCAGGTTCAGTGGTCCAATCGGTAGGACGCCCGTATTGGCCCGGAAAGCCGTTGGAGACACAGGTTCGAACCCTGCCTGAACCATTAATTTTTTCAATTTTTCGCTTCATTATTAGTACATGACGGCGGCGTCGTCGTGCTCGTATTTTTAATAAATTACCTTACGCGGGAAACAGGTGTAAACAGCAGCTGCGCCTGGCCAGACCGATCAGGCCACTGTGACGTCACGACCTCTGTCGATAAATTGCCCTACCAGGGTTGGTGGGGATCATTCTTGCTTGCGCCCTGGTCGTGTGCACTTGTTGTCCAAACCATTGAGTAGTATTGTCGTTTAATAATTAGTTACTTATGGAGATTACTGTTGTTATAAAGTAAATGTAAATTACGTGTGGTAAAATAAAACGAGGTCACTAAGTAGACTGTTTTTCTATTTGACGAGGTAACCTTTTAAAACCTATATCGGACCATCCCCGAAATACATTATGATACAAGTGTGCTAAGTTGGTCATTACAGTCGAGGCGGATTTGCAGCCCAAGCCGTAGGCGAGGGCGTAATAGAGCCGAGAGTGTAATGACCAAATACACACGAGTTTCATACGACGTTTTTCAACACACTTGCGAGGAAAAAAATACCCGTTTATATAACTGAAATATTTAATTATTAAAACAAATTGTGAAAGTACAATTATTCAAATGACACACAGTGGATTTCGATCGCAGTTGTACAGTATGTTTTTCCCTTCGTCGAACGTAAATTTTCGTATTTGTTTTAACTATGAATGTGAATTGTGAATGATCGTGGTATTTTGTTTTTAGTGTTAGTAATTTTTACTAACAGCATTTTGCCGTGATTTTCTATGTCTTTTGCAGCAATATTACTCAGTTCCTGACGTCTACATGCTCCAGTAATACCGAATATTAACGAGACTTGAAAGAAAATAAAATACATATGTAGTTACTACTGCCTGCAAATTAAGCATGTCTTGGCGGATGTCCAGTTATTTTTTTAACAAAAATATTTGAATCAGTCTAGTCGTTTAGATTTGATATGGCTGCCAAACAATACATACACTCTTACCTACATAGATATAAATATAAAACACATATAAAATAGTTGAGTAGCCTCATGAGAAGTCGTTTTAATTTTTTATAAACATAATCATTCAGTGTACAGAAATTTCATATTTAAATAAAATAACAATTTCAACTGACCTTTGTTGCTAGGGCTATCCGGTTCTTCTTTCAGAAACTTTTCGATGTCCTTTGAGGACATTGAGGTATTATTTATAATAGAGCCACAGACCCGAACAAAAATGACAAAAAAGTGGCATCGTTGTCATGTTCAAGTAGATGCCGATAACGCTTAATTATAGTTTATAACAACATAATTACTTCGTACAAAAGAACTCATTGCTCAAACGTTTAAGTGTCAAATTGACTTACGTACTTATTACCACAAATATTTGTCGTGTAAATTAACTTTTTTAGCGTAATTTGACTCATGTCTCTTGTCAAACTTGGAACATGGCACGTGAAATGAGAGTAAGGCAAGGCAAGTGCAAAATATTAACATTTTTAACCCTTTAAAGTTTGATGGCGTGGCGTGAAAGTCGGTGGCGTGGTATGCACGGCAGCACACGTTGCCTTTGGGTGTTCTTGGCGTTCAAAGGTATAAACTGATAGTGTCTAGACTCTGAGACAAAATAAAACAATGAAAACAGAGCAATTTTTTTATTAATTTATTAATGTAACCATTTTACGCTTCTTTTGATTAAACATAAAAAAAATATATATGTTTATGCCGAACACACGAGAGACGAATTATTTGGCTGAAATTATTCTTGACGTCTGTCTTTTACTAAACGTGACCTCAATTTTTCACGTTATTTAGGATGCGTGGGAATCTTTAATAAAAAAATAGGATAATTATTTATTGCACTCCTTTATTCATTAATAAAATATAAAACTATAGCGACTCCTTACATTTTTGTTCTGTGATTAGGTGCATTTTGTAGGGACAAAGTTAATAATTCTAATCTTAAATATGCTATGATTTTACATAGGATTCGTTAATTAATCAATAGAACCTACGTAAACAAGAATATTCCGACCTTTTTCTTTATTTTATAGCTGTTATTTCTGCAATTTTTCACTGAACATTTAGTCATTTTTGAGACCCGTCACGTGTCACGGTCTAAACGAGACTGTTCGCCCAACTAATGCGATTTGTGATTTTGCATTAGTTGGGAGGGTGCCATTTTTTCCGTCTGATTGTGTGTCCATGTAATTATTACGTCAATGTTTGAGGACAATACTTTAATTTTTTTACTTCTGTAACCATCTGAGCGCCTCTTCAAGAACGCAATCAGATTGGCATCCCAACTAGCAAAAAAGTCTTAGATTGCGCACTTTATAAGAGTGGTGGGCTTATAGCGCTCTTATAATTGTTTTGCTGATGCTGCTGCTCTTATATTAGCTTTAGATAAGATGGTACGGGCTCAAGAACTCTCAGTCTTATTACCTAGTCTCATATATGTATATAAGCGCATTTTATAATACTATTATAAGCCTCTTACTCCTACAACAACATTTACGAAGACTCATTGTACTTGAGAATATCTGTTCTTATAGCCACATTCTCTAAGTTGATTTGATTTTATAATGGTCTTGATAAATGTTCTTATAAGAATGTCAGACTAATATCAGCATAACATAAAAGCACTATAAGTGCATACTTTTCTGGTCTTCATAAATCTATTATAAGATCAATATAAGATGGTTTGATCTTAAATCGATTTTGGGAACACAATTGTAAGAATAACGTTTAGTTAGCCATACTGTTTTGTGAAAAAGAGAGTGCTGTGATTTTAAATTTTGTGTAATAGGCATGGATTACAGAGATTGGAAAAAGCATTCCAAAAATTAATGTTAAAAAATTTAGTTTTCATGTAGGTTAAGCAAGAAACCCTAAATTAATTCAATATGGCCGTACCACTTGTATTCAGAATGCTAATATTAGCGTAAATGATCTTACAGTACTCTAATAGTGCGCTGGAAAAATGCAACTATCAAAATGGCACCGTTATCACCATAAATAAAGAAATAAAAAATTATAAGAGGATATTTAAATTGAATATTTGAGTAGGCGCATGAAATTTGAAGTGTAAAACAGGGTCCACTTTACAGTAAATAATATTTTCCAACGTAAAAACTTACCGCCCAACGCAACATAAACACACACCAAGATTTTCACAAACACGTTATTTTATTACGTTACCATCACTATTAGGTAATTCATAAACAGTTGTGACAATAATATTTACTTTTTATTGTCACGCTGCAGTTTCACTCAAGACAAACAAGTAATCAAAATAAGCTTGTTTAGGCTCACAAGATTCTAACGTTGGACCAATATGCGTCTATATGGGCTTACAAAACACTTACGTGAGAGCGATATTAGCCTAAGGCAGCTTAAATTAGTTTTGGCAAGATTACTGTAAATGCAATCAGTATTCAATTAGACTAATATTAGGACGATATAAAGTAAATACAGTTATAATTTGCGCCCAAATCCAGGCTTATACGATGATATAGGATCAATATAAGAGCGAAAATTTGTAGTCTTTAGACTGTTGTTAGTGCGATTTTGCTGGTTGGGATATGTTTTTATGTCAATACCATTTTTGTTTCAACAACAAGGTCATTCACACAGCTGGCTGGTTTGACAAAAAGCAGGTTTTGTTTTTAAAGGTTGGTTGTTAGACTAAAATGTCCTATTTGTCAATTAATAAAATGTTGTTCTTTGAAGTATATTTTCTTATTTCATTGTATGTTTGAGAAAAGCACTATACATGCCTCGTCGTGAAAACGGATTCCCGGCCTCGTATCACTATGCGGCCTCGCTCGCGCGCTCGCTCGGCCGTATATACCTACTTGGCCGGAAATCCTCATTTTTCCGGCCTCTGATGTAATGTAACTTACCTATAAGATGCCTGTGTCATCCTTGTTAAGAAAAAAAACAAGTTAACTTGAGGTACAAGACATCCTCCACGGGCTTCAAGCGTTGCAAGGCAGGACAGATATAGCTCATGAGAAGGGGTCGGACTTTCTTTCGCACGGTAAGACTAATGGAGAACTATGGTGCCGTTATTAACATTAAAATACAATTCATACTCAAACTCCCTTTGTGGTTATTATGGTTAGCATTCCCAAGCATTAAATGACTAAAATTATGTTTTTTTTTTTTTTTTTCAATATTTAAAACTCCTAATTTAACTCAATTTATTGTCAATATCATGAACTTTCTAGTTATAAATGGATATTCGATCAATATAGAACCCAATTTACTCCAGAAAACATGGATAAAGTTGCACATATTTACGTATTTTATGGTGGCGAAAAAAACAATGCCAACACAAATAAGGTCTTTGTATATTCTTCTGACTTTGTCCTTGACTATAAAATTGAAATTGCGTATGAAATACACTTATGCGTACGAGTATGAGTATGTATTTTAATGTTAATATCGGCTCCATAGCTCTCCATTAGTCTTACCGTGCGAAAGAAAGTCCGACCCCTGCTCATGAGTATGAGAGGTAATACTAGGTCACTTATACACCGCGTCCTCGACAGACATGTTCACTAATGTGTTCCTTCCTCTATGCAGCATGAACTGATAACTTCTCTAGTGCCCCATAAAGGCACTCAGACATGTGACCGCAACGTGCACTTAGCGACGAAACTCACGTGTTTCTAATTACCTAATATTACCCTCTTTAGTGAAAAGAGCGTATGTGCATGGACATTTGTGTCGCTTACGTTTTTTTAAACTTTGAGACTAGTATCTAGTTACTTTGAAACTATCTTATCATGCTTGATAGCTCTTGTCAAAGCAGTATTGTAGCAAACTGCATAGAGTTCATATTTTGAATAGTGATATGCCTTTTGGACAGTAAGTGGTAGACTTTGTACTAATGGATAGTTGAAATTGGAGCATTTGTAATTTTCAAACGGTTTGCTAATTGTTCTTGCGGTGGCTAGGTTACATTGAAATATAACTTATAGTAGATATTAGTTCTAAAGGCGCTAATTAATTATCTACTTGAAATGTCGTAAATCGTAAATTACAAAAAAAAACTGGACAGACAACCCTGGGAGCTGTCAAGATTTGAGATGAGGCATATATAGAGTATAGACTAGCTGCGCCACGCGGTGTCACCCGCTCGTCCCGCAGAAGCACTAAATTTTTCGGGATAAAAAGTAGCCTATGTGTTCATGCGGGGTGTCAGCCACCTTTGTACCAAAACATATAAAAATTGGTGCAGCCGTTTGAGCGTGAAGAAGTGACCAACATACTCATAAAGACGATCACAAACTTCCGCCTTTATAATATTAGTGTGATAAAGAGAACAGAAGGTGTAAGTTACTCTTTCTTGCCAATTTGATTATTCTCAAATATGCTATGAAATATTGACATTGTGTTCCATATAATAACAGGCCTTGAAGTCTCGCGTTTCGGATGCGGCGGGGGTCAACATGAAGCGAGCATGTAATGATACTTCAACCAACATTTCATCCGCCTCGCCTGAAATGCATCCTTCTTTGTTTCAATATCAATTTTCGCATCGACATCATCCGCGACGCACATCTCGTAAAATTAAGTTCTATTTTCCGCCAAAGCGTCGCCTGTACCACTTTTTTTTTTAAAGATCCTCCCAGTTCGTCTTCACACCTATACAGCCAGAAACGAGGTTGCGTCCTAATTCTTTGGCTGATGGAGGAATGTGTGCTCTGACACTATGCAAGTGGCGAGTGCACTTGGAAATGGGTCGCGAAGCCTGCTTCTTGATGAAGTTCCCTTCGACGCCGGGATTTGTGTTAAACATTTTGTAACGTTTTCAAAAGATGGAGTGCATTTGGTATGATTAAATTTGACCCTAAAATGGTGATTAGATTAATTACAATAAAGTTGAACGATTATAAATTAAGACTAAATAAACAGGAGAGAAAAAAGACGGTGTTAAAATTATTTTAATACTTCTTTACAATAAGTACTACTTATTCAAAGTTAGAGTTTAGCGGGAATTGAATTCTATTTAGTAATAAATAAAATAATCTTATTGAGGGACATACAAGACTGGACATTAAAGAATACAGGAATGTTAGATTATTTCTTAGTATACACAGGGGTGTGAAGGGACGTCTAAAATTGTATGTAACGTCAGTTTTCTATAGAGAGAAGTTTTTATTTCAGGAAAAATCTTAACAATGCTATTTAGGATTTCTATGGGCGCGGCGCACAGCGCCATCTGTTGGTGTCATTTTTGTCCTTTTTCTCCATATCTCGCCGAAACGACTGGATTTTAACCAATTTCGGTACGGGGATAGCGTGAAATCCAAAGATGATTGTAGGATATTTTATTGTCTTTACCGTATGGTAAAGACAACAAAATAACGCAAGCGAAGTGAAGAATATCTTCTAGTACGGTTATAATTTTATTTTAATAAATTGCTTTGTGGACTAAGAAGATTGGTGCAAAATGAATTTGCAGCTGGTACCAAAAATAGCTGGTAATTGCACGAAAAATTTCCGGGTACTTCATCGAACACGGTGATTTTTAAAGTAGACTATGTTTTTTAACTTCAACCTAGTCCGTAAGTGGGATTTTCTGAAAAAGAAGAAAATACCATTTCCTGGCCAAGGCGTAACACTTTAGATAAATCACGGGCGATAATTCGAAAAGCCCCAGATCGCATATTTGTATGTATGTATGTATGTAAACTCTTTATTGTACATTAAAATATACATATACATAGCAAGGACATTAAACTAATGATATGTACAAAGGCGATCTTATCCCTGTAAGGGATTTCTTCCAGTTAACCTTTGAGCAAATGAGAGAGAACAGAGAAGATCCAAGAAGATAGGCAAAACTATAAATTACAATGGAAAATAAATTAAAAATATACATATTAAAACTTAAAATTAAAAAGAATCCCCCAGTACTGAAGCCGTCGGAGGCATCGTCCCCAGCACGCTCGCCGCGTTTCCCCATTGAATGGCGAGGCTCAGTCTTTGAGCGAAAAAGGAGCCCGCTCTCATATTACCCGATACTCCTATTAATTTTTGTGAAATTTCTTTTACAATTTTCTTTGCATCCGAAGACCACGGGCCAAATGTTTCCACCGCCAGTGCCGCAAATTCGTAATTTTTATTTAAGAAGGCATATTTGCGGCGCTTGACGATTTGGGCATCTTCTGCGGCCATCCCCGGTTTTCTGGCGGAACGTTGGACATGGGACGGGGCTAGAGTGTCCACACATGTAACATCCCATGCCAAAGGCCGCCCGAGATGCCATGGCACCAGTGTGCAGCCATCTGGTCTCTTCCCGTCTTCAGCGGAAAGTCCCACAGGCTCCAGAGTTGAAAAAAAAAATGCACAGAAACAATAAATGCTTACGCAAAAAAAAAAAAGACAAAATCTTAAATGTACCTACATAAACTTACACATTATGAATATAAATATTATAATATAAAACAAACTAATATATATATATATAATAATAATAATAATAAGTATTCAATTTTAAAAATAAATACAGCACTCGATGAAATTAGGGGTCTAGAAGCCATAACCCTTTTAACTTTTCCTATTTGTGGCCCGAACCGAAGATGAAAAACACCTGCTCATACTTATACTCATTTATTTATAAAATGTTTTTCAATTTTACATGTCACATATTATTAAATTATCAAATAATATTAGGTTACATTATTCCATTTAATTACACTTTTCAAATAATCAATCCTGCGATCTGGGACATTAGACACCATTTTATTGTTTATCTGTGTGTTGGCCCTAATGTCGACAACTGGGTAAAATCGCCCGTAAAATACTCCTTATCCTCTCATTTGAGTCCAGACCCCGATTTTGTATCAAGAGCCAAACAAGTTACTTAGCTAAATAGTTCCGCGACGCATTTTTGAAATTGTGGTTTAACATTTTTCGAAAGTACATTAGTGAATTGTGGATACACTGAGATAGGGATGAAAGGGTTCGTTAGATGAAGCTCGATAACTTGATGTGCCAGGGATCAAGTAATCGAGCAAAAAAGCAAGTAATACCTACAGTTTCAAGCTGCGGATTATCTTGTATAAAATTCTGTTATCATAATTACTGGGAAAATGGGAGAAACCTTTTTTTTTTTTTTATACTACGACGGTGGCAAACAATCATGCGGCCCGCCTGATGTTAAGCAGTTACCGCCGCCTATGAACGCTTGCAACGCCAGGAGCATCACGCGCGCGTTGCCGACCTTTTAAGAACCTATTTACTCCCCTCTTGAAGAACCACATACTGTAGCCCCCGGGGAAAACCTCTAACCGAGAGGTGATAAAAGCAAAAGGTATATAGGTAGCAGCAAACGGTATATATTATGACTCTTGACAGAGAAAATGAGTGTTTTTCTCAGTCTTTCCCGTATCTACGGAATATATGAAATTCTCAAGTCACTAATAACCTAAATCAAAAAAATTAAACACGCGCGACAAATACCAGGTCATCATGAGACCCTCAAATTGCACCCTTTAATATGATATAGAAAATACTACAAAATGTATCGTAACTACAAAATTTGGAGTATCCTAGCTAGGATCTTGTCATCTGTTCTGATCAAAGCTAAATATCTTGGAAACTCTATTTCCACCAAACATAAGCTAACCACCATCTCGACGGACAAGTCTTTCGATTAAAAAAACCGTACTCAAATTGGTCCATCCGTTTGGGAGCCACGATGCCACAGACAGACACACAGATACACATGTTAAACTCATAACACCACCCTTCTTTTGTCGGGGGTTAAAAAGGAAACTGAAGATAATCTTTCGTTTTGTTCATACATACCACCCGCGGCTCAAAAGTACGTACGCGCATGTTAATAACATATACAAATGTAAGATCTGTTGCCGAATTATTAGGGTAGAAACAAACGGCAGTAAAAAAAAAACGACCGGAAAAACCCCATATACAAAAACGTGTCATAGGTTACATGTAAATGGCATTACAAAAACATCCGCATGCAAGGGGAAAAATATGACAACGCTTTTTATATTAATTGCGAATTCTTTTCGCATTATGAGCCGGGTGCAGGAGAGTGTAAAATTTGAAAACAGGCGAGTGTTCCCTTTGTTTTTGCAAAAGAAATAGGTGGAGATAATAAAATGGCGCCGGGCGCGGTGTCGCATAAGCCACGCGAATGTGGGGCCGCGCACAGGTCTTAGATGTAAAACAGTATGGAAATAATATATTTTTTCAAAGCTATTAGATTTGCTCCTTATAATATGAATAATTTTGCTGCAGACTTTCCCGGGAAGCATGAGGTTAAATAAGGCAGTCAACTCTTTAAGTAGGGGGACATCCATTAACGGGCTGGTCAAGTCCTACGTTAAGGCTAGTTTAGCCTACCGTGGACCCGTTGAGGAAGGAGCGTATTGCTTATATTTTGTGTAGCAGCCATTTCATAAACTTAGCTCTGCTCTCTCCGCCGTTGGTTAAGAATTAAACACTATTTAATCCCACTTGTATTCGTCCCCGTCTTCTCAAAAGGAGTTAATTAGCTCCGTTATTAAAATAAACAATGAAAGCTGGCAGCATCCCTGCCACACCTTGAGTAATTATCCGCTCACGTCTCTCTATTGTTGTTAAGATATTGTTTTGTCATGTCCCACCTACACCCATACTAACATACACCCTTAGAACATCTCAAACCTGGAAGTCATGCCTTACCATCGTAAACTTCAAGAGGCTCCAAAGGTCATATGATTTTTTTTTAAACTGTAATACAATATGGACACAAGCGTCTTTTCCTATCAGTACGGTGGTTTAGGTATCTGTCACGCTGAGGACATTGAACTGATCGGGTTCATCATCTAAGTATGTCTTTATAAGCCACTCAACAGTTTATCACTGTGATTCTACCTTTTAATAGTGACAACGCTACAATCCACTTTAAGGATGAGACGCTTGTACCAGTCTAACGCAACTAGGAACAAAAAAACTTTTGTATGGACTTTACATGGCAAACAATAGCCACCAATACTCCATCAGTATAGTTCTTAGTATCTAATCTGTGATCATCCCTCGTCAGCCATATTGTTTTGTTTGACTTTGCGTTTCGTCTGTTTTGTTTGATATTTTTTGTGCATTTCTAATTGTTTTGGTCTTAATTTGTAATTGAAAGTAGTGAAATGTGATCGAACACTGGTTAGTGAATATATGTTGTAACAATGCCACCGAAAACACGGTTTATAACTTGTGAAATTTGTGTAAATCGAACTAGTCGTGAAAATTTCAATAAAAGGATGTTTATGGCGAAATTTCCCTTAGACGAAGACCGGTAAGTATTGATGTAGCAATTTTTAGCCATATTTAAGTGAAGCAGGTTATAAACATACTAAATTAGATATTTTTTTATTCCCATTTTTATTGTGTACTAGAGATGTACTGTATCTATCGATAACTATATGCAGGCTTATTTGTTTATCAGTTCAAATAATTACGTAAAGTCGAATTGTGTGAGGGCTAGCATGAAATATGACCACAAAAATACTCATTATTTTATGATGCCCATTCAGCTTATACCTGATGCGTGAAATCAATGTCCACTTGTTTCACAGTAATGAAAAAAAAATGGCAGTTTTTAAACGAATTGTTATGAGTCTTTGATTTTAATCTTAGATATAAGAAATTATAACTCTGCTTTAATTATAAAATATTTTCAGATGCAGGCAGTGGGTCGAGTTAGCGGAAAAAAAAAGACTTGATAATAAAATACAAATTTAAGAATATGTAACAATAAATACTTAGTAAAAGTTTTTAATTTTATTTCGGGTCTACATTAAGTCGAATCTTGTATTAGAATAAATATTATGTCATTATTATTATCCACTGTACAACATACGACTTAAATGTGGAGTCAAAAATAACCTAATTTCGAGAAAAAAAATAGTTTATGTATTAGCCTTTATTTCAACCCTGTTCATTTCACCGATATCGATAAAAAACCGAGCGTATAGGCCGCTACACTATTTTAGTCTGTTAGGTTGGTACTACTGCTGTTTGTTGGTTCTTTGACGTACATTATGGTATCGGTTTGCCATGCAAACTGTTTCTTGACTGATTCTATTGGCTAGTATGAGAGTCCCGCCTCTTAAAACGTAGTGATTATATTCTCTTTGGCTTGTACTACCGCTACCCAATCCAAACTATGCAAACAATTTTGCAGAACTCTGTTCCAAAGAAAATTGTAAACAAAAGTCAAATAAAGATTTTTATTATTATTATTATTATAACCAAAGCGATCATAAGCATTTGAACCCTACAAAAATAGGATAATTTCGTCATCTCAATTCAATGTGACGTTGCTCTACTGTTCGCTAACGTGTTCTGTGCATGAGCTATGGGAACAGCCACGTCCGTAGAGACACAGCGTGAATGTAAACTCCGCTTAACCATCCGTTAATCCTGTTACATTGTTGAAGATTTTTAAGTGTGTTTATATAGCTTTATAGTTGTACTACTTTGCGATTACTTTACAAAGAAAAAACGAAATCTCAATATTATTGAAAATGGGTGGATAAGCCCGTAAAGTAAAAATATAGTTTAATCAAATTATTAACCTTAAGACTATTTGTTACATAAGTAATAACTTTTACTTTTCGATATGTTTCTGGTACTTATGTGCGCCGTGTGTCGCGCTTGGCCCAACTGATTTTGACTTTGAATAAGATATAAGCACTGCACCGAGTAAAGCAACCTAGTCGTTCTGACATATATAAAAAAAAGGACGGGTTGCACTCCGGGAGTGCCGGCAGAAGTAAAAACTCCGATTTTATTATATCTCACTGACACTTGATTTCTATTTTAATCTCTATTTCTTACTAATGTATGTTTATGATTACGCTTCACCATCAGTCACTTACAACATTTTGTTGTTCGAAGGCCCCCTTTCTTTGAAACAGACACGGTTGCGAGGTTACCGACTGACTGTTATCTGTCGCGCTGATCTGTCGCGAGTTTAACATTTTTTACCCATCTAAAAATTGCCAAGCGCCGCTAAAGAAGTTTTACTTCAAAAAAACTAAAGACGGCCTATCGTCCACCTGAAGACCAAACTTTTACTTTTTACAGTGGATCAACGATATTGTGAGAGATAAGGGGCACTGTCGAATGGTTGAAATTTAGTCATTTTCATTACACTTTATCCTTGATGTACTTATTCCGACATACTATTTTTTATACGAACTGATACGGTGTCGTAAGACTTGTAAGCGATTCGTGTATCAGTTTAAAGAAATTCGTAATTTTTTGTTTTGGTAACATAAACTCGGCCTGGAAACGTTTTAGTACCTAGGTACATAGTAGGTATATATGGGTAAATTAGGTGCAGCTGGGTTTGTTATAGATTCGTCGGCGTACAGATGTGCAAGCTATTGGCCTTTAATGTTCTGTACGTCACCTTTGGCCGTAAGTGGGATTTTCTGACGGCTGCGGGTACGCGGGCAGAAAATCACACTTCGGTTCGGACCACAAACACCTGCGATCTGGGACATTCACGAATTCACCGCCCTAGGTATGTAATGTACTATTTCAACCCTACTTCTTTAAAGTAAGAGATTTACGTATAAGTATTATGGCTGATGGCAGTGGATATTGCTTGCGGTTAAGCGCCAATCTCAAGCTTTACCGGCCAACAAGACGCGTACATAAGTATAGCAAGTATTTCATGGTAAGAGCAGTGCATACATACATACATTAGGCCCATCTAGCATGTATGTATGTAGTCATTTATTTTTAATTTAGATTTTTTCAAAATGGGTAGTTTGTACAGTCAGCATCAAAAGGATTTGACAATTTTAGTATGAAATTTAACATAAGTCAATAGTAAAATTGGCAGCTATTTTTGATGCTGATCGTACAAATGTAACTTTGAAAGAGAATGTGTTGTACCCATGGAACCGCGGCAACTGATAAGTTATTGAACAAAGTTGTTAAACATTGAGAGACTCAAAAATTTATATAAGCGATGTAATCCGTTTACATTGTTTTATTTAAATGTGTTACAATCGCGGAAAACTACTAGAATAAAGATATTTATTACATACTTATAAAAAAATATAAAAGCTACTCTATGCCACCTCTGTTTACGCTAACAGGTCAAGTTTAAAGGAGGTTGCACTAAATTTTCGACTCCAGTGACAAATCTACAGAGAAATACTGGAGCACTATTGTTGGCATTGTTTTAACAAGGGTACAGCTGGCATTGCAAAAACATTAACGTACTTTGTATTGCCAGCTTCGAAAGTAAAGGAGTGTTTTCGATACACGTTGTGTTTATCACGTGATAAATAAGTAACAATCTGTCACTCACACTAGCTTTTTTTCAAACGTAACGGATGCTGTGTCGCTTATTTATCGCGTGATAAAGCAACCATCATATGCAGATAACCGTTAGACGACGCGGTTGGCTCAGTTTGTAAGCACTTGCCTACTGAGCCGGCGGTCCTGGGTTCGAATCCCGGCCAGGGCAAATATTTGTGTGATGAACTCGAATATTTGTGCTTGGATGTTATCTATATATAATGTATTTATATATTATGTCTATCGCCGTCTAGTACCCATAGTACAAGCTTTGCTTAGTTTGGGACTAGGTCGTTTGTGTAAGATTGTCCCTTAATATTTATTAACAATGGGACCAACTCGGAGTTATACCCTTTCGATTTAAAAAAAAAATTGAAAATCGGTTCACGGTTCTCGGAGATATCGAGTAACATACATACAAAAAAAATAAAATTAGTTCGAATTGAGAACCTCCTCCTTTTTTGGAAGTCGGTTAAAAAAGGCTGTAATTTTGCACATACTGACTCCATGTTAACTACCTGTAAAGTTTTCTGCCAATTGTGGCTAGTTTAGTAAAATGGCGGGCGGATTTGTTGCCACCTGAGACGACAACAGATTGTGCATTTTCCGATACGGGGTAGAAACGAGATTTATTAATTTATTTATTTATTTATTGGAGAAACAACAGAAGTAAATGTGTAACAAAAACAATCATGGTTTAAAGTATACATATAGGCATGCACTTACTTCCTAAAACGCTCTCACTGAGCACTGATATAAAGTATGTTAATACAAAATGATCATACTCATCCAAATGAATGTTTATGTTTTGTTTTTAATTAAATAAAATGATCTAATCGCAATTTTCCTCTGCCAAAGTTAAATTTGTGTAAACTACCCATTTTGCACGAAATGTAACTTTGACAAGAATGTAACTGAGAAAATTGTGTTTTTCTCAGACAACCTTTAATAACGGTAAATATAAAGTAACCGAAACGTCAGGGAGGTTAATAAATCGTTATATTTAAATGTGTGCCAGTCGCGGAAACCGCAGAATATATTATTAATTTGTTTTTTTTTTTGTGAAAGTAAGGTTGCAGTCTTTCTCATCTTCGAATATACAGTCCTAATTGGCTTTCAAAGTCAAACAGCACCCGAAATACGGCCCACTAAACTCGATACTTATTGTATTCCTATAAAATACGTTAAGCATACTAAATCGAAATAAAAGTAGCACATTACAAAATGGCCAAGATGCGGCCAAGTGGTGCTCTCTGCATTTTCATGAAGCACGCCACCACAATCTGTAATCTGTATGCGCTTCTGTTTACCACAGCAAGTTCACTCACTGGGTTTTGTTCCATTTCACCCACTGGGTTTTGTTTCACTTCCAGTTCTATTGTCGTGTTCTATCCTGAATATCTAGTTAGGTAAGTGGTTGCTTACTTGGAAATTGAAAGAACCATTCTTGTTCGATTCGCTGAATTTCATAGAAACTGTACAAGATTTTGTTGTAAGCATTTATGCTGTTTTACGAACACAGAGCGAATCAATTTGGACATTATGTTACTAAATAAAAGACCCTGTGAATTTTGATTTTGGAATAATAAATGATCCTTTTTGAATTGCTTAGCCAAAATATGTAGTTAGTCATTATTCCTAATCGCCTGTTTACACATTGATAAGTGATTAGTGCGAGTTCACATTTGCTACTAAACACAACTTAAACTTCTATAAACTATACATTACTTATGCGGCATTGTCTGTATTTGTAAAAGAGCTATTTATACACATAATTCATTTCCATGTCTGAAACGACTGGATGCATTTAAAACTGATTGCACGGTGCAGAGTTATCTTAATTAAAATCGGTTGGTTGCATTATGTTCTGGATGAATTTATTTCTTTCACAGTTATCTTGAATTTATTACTGGTTTGAAACCACTGGGTCCAATATCAGGGACTCAAAATGTGAGGACCATCGGGAGAAAACTGCGGTTGATTTGAATTCAAAACTATTTCCAATTCAAGTGCAGCTTGGAACAAATATGATCGTTTATTTTAATAGTAGGAAATGGGAAGATACTTAAATATTTAAAAAGAAGCGAAAATTTTAATGGTTCTGTCAGGGTTTGAACCTGCATCTATAACGACTTTCCGGGCCAACACGGGTGTCCTACCTATTGGACCTCTGAACCTGATGCGAGTCATTGAATTTTTCATCCAGTTGCTTCGTGCATGCCTTAGAGTGGCATGGTTGGGGAATAATTCTTAAATACACGATGATGACTGAAGTTTCAAAGATCCTTTTAAAATTAATAGAATTTTTATAATATTAATAAAATTATATTTTTAAGACAAAAATAACTTGAAGCAAGTATTACGGAGAAAGCATCGATAAGTGACGAATTAATATGTGGAAATCCCTAATTGTCTCTCTCCATATTCCGGTATCTGGTTACAAGTACTATATCTTAAGAGTCGCTTTTCGCAGGGTAGCTGGTGGCAGCTGGAAGGGAGTGGCGGAGGATCGTGTTCAGTGGCGCACCCTTGGAGAGACCTTTGTCCTGACAGTGGACTGCAACAGGTTGATGATGATCACTTTCGTTAGAGTTTTACCGATGTCTTCGACGGAAAAGCACATGAGGAATGTCTTTTCAAAAGGGCTTATTTTTGTATGGCTTTCATAGAGAAATAAGTTATTTTGAAAGGATACTCCTCATTTATTAGTTATTCTTTTTATTTAATTTTAGGGTTGTTTTTTTTTATTGTATTTTAGTGGTTTACGCAAAGTTGCTAACGGGACTGTACTATTGCTAAGCTTCCGCTGTCTTTCTGTGTGTCTGTCTATCTGCCGCAGGGATGTATCTTCAAATTTTCGCATGATGACGTGTATGACCGCTGTAGCAAGATATGACTGATATTTTTTTTACGTTTTTAACCCCAATGCCTGTCTCCGCCATTTTGAATATATTTTTAAACCTTAATAATATAGGCATTAGTTCACTTCGGAAATTATATGAAATGTTAAAAACTATATGAACCTGCTTACTCTGTGTCAAACGTCCCAATTATTTATTCTATGTTAAGCTACATTAGATTTGTCTTACGTTTCTTCAAGAGCAGTACAATAGAGTATAGCGTTCCACGAACGCCACACCACTGATCATACATCATAAACTTAAAATATCTATATAACTAAACATCTGATGCAGTCGGATAAAAAAACAAAAAAAAAACATAATAACTTTATGCGAGTAATGAGACTGTTAACTCCTCTCAACTACGCATTAGAGGACATATATTTTCTAAAGTGCCTATTACCATGTATGTCGTTATACAAATATGGACCTAGTCTCTAAAACTTTAAACTTTTTATTTGAATAAGGGTTAAGACTAAAATAAACCCGTTAGAAAAGACACTTCATTCACGGTTCGAAGTCGTGAATGAGAAACTAGAATAAATATGTAATATTTTCCTTCAAATTATATGCTACGGTTATTTAAATGCAATAAATAAGTACCGTTTTATGGATGCGTTGTTTTATAATTGTCATTAATCAACTCCTCTTAGTGCTCGTTTCTGGAATTAGCGTTGAAATTATTAATTTAATGTGGCTTTTTTCAAGTGTTCGTTGCTATTTAAAGTGTTTGCAAATAGAAGGTGCCCTGAAATGTCTGTCTGTCTCTTTTCTCCAGCGTAGTTGAATAAAAAGTATCCTATAGGTAACCATGCTCGAATGCACAGCTATCTCTGTATCTTTGGAAAATCATCTATTAGGCGTTTTTAGGGTTCCGTACCCAAAGGGTAAAAACGGGACCCTATTACTGAGACTTCGCTGTCCGTCCGTCCGTCCGTCCGTCTGTCACCAGGCTGTATCTGAAGAACGGTGATAGCTAGACACTTGAAATTTTTACAGATGATGTGATGATGATAACAACAAATACTAAAAATAAAATAAAATAATATTTAAGGGGGGCTCCCATACAACAAACTTGTTATAGATTATGGTACGGAACCCTTCATGCGCGAGTCGGACTCGCACTTGCCCAATTTTATTTCATGTTACTAAGACACACGCGCCAAGTCGCCCACACATGCAGTCATAGACATTTTTTTTGTGTAACTATTGGACAACTTCACACAAGTCAATTTAATCCCTAGTATATAATAATAAGCTCTAGTAGTCTTGTGTTATTGGGCACTGCGGCAATATACCTACATTAGTATAGATATAAATACATACTTAAATATGTAGAAAACATCTATGACGGTAAGAAATAACTATTCGAGTGCATTTTCCGTAAAGGAAGTTATACTTTATAGGCACATTTCTATATCCCTACTAAATATATTTTTTTTTACATAAATGAAATCATACATTACCATTTAATATTATTAAAAGTGTCGTGAGACATTTAAAATAATTATAAAAACGGTTTAAACTCACGTAAAAATTATCAAGAACGGCTCCATATGAGTTCTATACATGTCAGGCCGTTCCTGTCAATTTTTACGTGAGTTTAAACCGTTTGTATAATGATTAGTACCTATATTACTGGAGTCGCCGAGAAAGAAGGACTTGCCGGGTGAGTAGGGATAGTTATACGAAGCCGGCAAGCCCTTTTCACGGCTAAGGCATGTATAACTAGTGCTTTTCTCAAACATATGCAATGGAATAAAAAATACACCACTCAAAAAAAATATAATTCAACTGTTTAGTCTGTTCATTAGCACAGACGCCATGTTTAAAAAAAATAGTTCACGTTCTAGGCCCTTAATTTTGTATGAAATTCCTTTACAGTTCTCTCGTATTGTTCGGGCTGAAACTGCACGTTATCATTTTACTATTTATCACTTTACCATTTCCTGATGTTTTCAGTGTTTCTACTGTAAGTTCAGTTATGTCGTAATTTTCGACACATCCACCCCTTTCCGAGCGTGCACCTGTCAACTACTTTAATTACGTACAACAGCCGTTTTGGACGTTGAAGGATCGGATCACGCACATTAGTACAGTCAGCTGCGGGGAAAAGTAACCCCTGCCATACATGTAAACTACACCTCTCTCTTTGGCCAACTGTGCCAACTCTTAACGTTTGTAATAAGAACCATAACTGTACGGAAGTAAATAAGTAAAGAGGGATGGGAGACTTAATCCCTATTTGCGAATTACCTTCGTATTTGTACCTATTTGTCTATTTGTCTGTTTTTTAAAGCGTGAAAATGGAAATTAGTGAATCTAAAATAGACATGCATGTGAAACATTTCAGATTTCCTTTATATTTGATGCTTTCAAGCAAAATGGTCCACTCCGTTGCTTACCATATATTTATGCCAACAATCTGTCAACGCTACCTGGGTTCCTAATGCTTGAAGATGTCACATATGTATAAAGGAAATAAAATAACCAGCCAAGTGTGAGCCGGACAGTAAAAAATATTTTTAATTTTCAATTTACCTATACCATAAAACTGTTAGGACAATAAACATAGAAATCGCAAAAAAAACTAGTTTTTTTATGGGGATAACCAATAATACTAGGGTAAGGATCAAGAGTGTTTTGAACGCTCCTTGGCTTATCTTGTGTTCTCACGAATAATTAACATTATTTTTACAAAAAAAAGCGTTAATTGGTAAGCTCGTAACAGAGCGCTTTTTGCGAATTATGATGGACTCCACAAATAAGATGATATTCGTGTAAATTTCGTAACACAAGGGAACGAGCAGTTGAAACGCTCCTTAACCATTTCACTATTTCAGTATTTGTTGTTCTAATAGCCATACTACACATGCTAAAATTTGAAGTCTCGGCCTATTACGGTTAGAAATATACAGCCCTGTGACAGACGGCCAGATAGACAGCGGAATCTTAATAGTTAAATAGAGTACCGCTAACTCTTATTGGATACGGAACACTAAAAACGTAAAAATAACATCTATTCCAAAATGCCGCTGCCATTCTGGAAAAAGGTTATCAGTCCCTGATCAGCAATAAACAAAATAGGATTGTACCTGAACGTTGAGTGCAAACGCCACATTGTACCAACAATAATCGTCAGGCATTTGTCCTGTATACAGGCGCTAAGCGCATACGTCCACCTATTAGTCATTCCGCTGATCAGCGAAATCCCACCGGCTGAATGGACCCAAATTAATGCCAGTGTGCGCCAACCTTAACAAGCCTGCGTAAATTACTCCCTATTTTCAAATGGGCGTTCAAGCTTTGTTTATCCTAATGACTGTCACATTAAAGAAAATAATTTCGCTATAAAGCTAAGTGCACACATACCTACTGAGCCTCTCATTTAGGCTGTGTTTGCACGTGTGCCGTGAACTCAACAACCGTGTAATGACCCTTCGCGTATTATAAAGTCTTTTTACCGTTTTTTGCTAGAGAAAATTATTTTCTTTTACGGTCGCGCTTGGAAAAGTACCCGGTATTAATGTTTTTAATCATCCTTTTTTTAATTTTTCTGTGACATTGCCAGCTTAATTATCGTGTTACGGAAAGATGGGTTTGTAAATTGTGGTATGTTAATGATTTAATGTGATCACTGTGTAGTTAATTAGTGCAGTGCATATTTAATGTAAACAATTCTAACTAATTAATATCGACATGATTTTGCTTAAACTAATTTCAAACCTAAGCCCCCTTTCCCAGGGTCGCTGGTGTCATCATTTAATTATCGAATTGAATGGCGAGATTACGTAAAGCAACATATAAGTAAATAATGAATAAATTTCAAAATCTCACGCGGATCTTAACAAAAAAGCGAGGAATAAGTCTCAGGATACGCAAATACTCCAGCTTTATCTTATTCAATGTTGAAAAATGTATGCGCGGATTGCCACGAAAAGTCTCGTATGCTTAATTCCTCAAGTATGTATAACGTCGCTGCGAATATAAAAACGGTGAAGGATAAAAGTTTCCGTTTGAGGCCGCAGCCAGCGTAATCCGACAGTTTCCCGATGTACACCCCTGTCTATGCCGAATAGTGGGAACAGGGAAGTCTGTGGAGTCGCTGATTATATTCCAGTTTTTTAGTGTTATAGAATTTACATATTGTACCTACGAAACAGCATGATCCTTGTTAGGAATAAGTAAATCAAATGCATGTACTTGTTTTGAACTAGCACAATATTTGCATATCGTTTAATTACAATTGAATACTGTACCTACTATACTATAAACAACAATGACACCCTGTAACTAGTCATAAGTATTCTTGCAAATAAACATATTCCATTCTACTTATTCTATTCAGTGGGACTTATATAAATATTAAGCTATGTGACGTGGCGAACAATAGAATCTGATGGAAGCAACTCATCCATGCTGAAAATAAAACTCCCGATAGTTATGGTTTTTAATCGTCAATGAAGAATCAAACCTTAGGTAGAGGCACAATAAGACATCACGATGGAGCTACATGGTCATTCTATATGGGTTCTATCGTGGTAGAGGTATGATAACCTCTCAAATAATAAATTAAATAATCTTTCTCAATAACGATGCATATATGGCCTATTTGTGCATCATTAATGATTTTCCACTGTGCACTGTTACGATCGCTTATTAGTTAGGTACTCTTTCCTATTTTCATTGCTAATTTATGCAAAGTTTAAGCCTATATAGAAATAAGTATCTGGTAGATAAAAGTTGATTAAGATATTGATTATTGCCATTTGCCGAACGAATAAAACGTTGATCTGCGTGAATGCAAGATTTTGCTAACTTTACCATAATTTTCTTACATAATCAATAATCAATAGAATAAATGATAATTTTAAGTAAGTACCTATTATGCAAAAAGAAACAAGTTACAAGTTTTTGAATAAATACCGACTCCATATAAATCGCTGCTCCGAAGAAAGACTTAAGGCGGGTGAACACTGAATTTTCTACTCTTGTAACAAATCCACGTCAGGCCACTGGCGATAATCCAAGAATTTGTGACCTTCTCGTGAATAATATATTATTTATAGTTATCGAGAGAAAGCAGGCAACCTTTGTTAAAATAATCAGAAGCCTCACAAGGCTTTCTGGAAGATTTGAATATTTTTTAGTATTTGTTGTTATTTTGGCTGTAGTAATATATAGTCTATGTAAATTTTAAGTGTTTACCAGTCAATTACCAGTCAACCGTCAGGAAAAAAAACCGTAAATGGACACGACTCTTGTCCGTATAAAGGTCCCCATGTATCTACTTAAAATTTTCAGCTTTTTTCTTCTATACCAGTACTATGTACACATTAGCGAAAACTTCAATTCTCTACTTATTGCGGTCGAAAAGATACAGCCCTATGACAGACGGACAGAGCGGACTGGAGCGAAGGCTTAGAAATAGGCTCCCCTTTAGTAATAAGGCTCCTAGCACTTTGGGTACAGAAACATAAAGCAAAGAGTTTCACATTACAACTTATTCACCAACTTAGACCCGGTGGTCTATCACTTTTTTTTTATATAAATTTAGATTATTTGTTCAAACCGCGAGAGAAAGTTTTATACGAGTTCTAAATATGGGTAGGTATAGAAACATAGTTTCTAATAAATACGTCACGTATATGTAATATATGTATAGAAAAAAATGCTCATACAAAAATGTGTCGACAGGGATTGTTACATTGAACTTGTATCGGATTCAAAATTACAAACGATTTTGAGTAAAAACAAATAAAAGACGCTGTTTTTATCTATTCTAATAAAATAACAGCGTAGCATTGCATCATTTTGCTGGTTTGTCACAGAAACATATTAATACTACGGTAGTCTTAATGAAACTAATTTTTAAAACTGACAGGTTTCTAAATTACCACACAACTCCCTCGGACAAAACCCTTATAATATAATAATGTTTACTCGTGTACCGTCCTTGAAACGTGGCACGATATTTATTCAAAACATTCATGTTTCACTCCCATTTCTATGTTACAACACGATAGCGTTGTATTTCGACAATAATGCTACATAAATCAGCGTTTTTTGTGTCCACTACCTTGTCCGGCGGAATAACAAAAGGATAAAACGAAATGTGATTACTCAGCCACTGGGTACTTACGTTTGCATGCTACCACTCCAGTGAACTAGGCTCGACAGTAGATGAAGCAATATGGAGTCCCCGAAACTTTTTTATTTAATTTACGATAGTCAAGGGTTTGGCCTCGATTGTAGTTGATGTTAACCCAAGTAGAACATAGTCTGTATAAGCGCTTATACAGCCCTTGGACAGCTTTTTGAAGTGAAACTTCTAATGCGACTTCCAACAAGGTTGCGTTAAACGTTTAACGTTTAACGCTACAGTGGAGGGGGTAGGAAAGCACTGTTGCGTTAAACGTTCAACGCAACAATCCCACGGAAAATGCGACGGATTTAAGGTTATGTCAAGGTACGTCTCTTGTGAATATCAATTGACTGTTAGGTTTTCTCTTTTGAAATTACAATTTCTATCCCTTCCTATTTTCATTTCCACATTACGAAGTTTCACTTCTTCCGGGCGGAGGGCCTTCACGCACTATCGAAGTGAAACTTCTAATGCGACTTCCAACAAGGTTGCGTTAAACGTTTAACGCTTAACGCTACCGTGGAGGGGTTAGGAAAGCACTGTTGCGTTAAACGTTCAACGCAACAATCCAACGGACAATGCGACGGATTTAAGGTTATGTCAAGGTACTTCTCATGTGAATATCAATTGATTGTTAGGTTTTCTCTTTTGAAATTACAATTTCTACCCCTTCCTATTTTCATTTCCACATTACGAAGTTTCACTTCTTCCGGGCGGAGGGCCTCCACGCACTATTTTTTTTAAGACATGACTTAAACTGTATCAGGGCTGGTTAGCCCTAGACGGACTTTGTGTGGGAGCATAACCCGCTAATGGGATTATCTCCGCGCCACAGGCGTAATTCCATAGACAGCTGTAATAAGCTGAATAAGGGCTGTATATATCCTTATGCAGCATGTGTGCTACGTGGCAATAAGGCCTTAAGATGGACTTACGGAGATGCCACGACTTTGCATGACCTGCGGCGTGGGGAGCTGTTGAGCGAGAGATCCGAGCGCGGCGGCCATACGAGTGAGCAAGACACACGTACCTGCGCACCGCTGCCACTGTCTCGCAAAGACGTGGCATCTCTGTTACGGCTGTGTTATAGAGACCTGTGATTACCATGCGTAATGCTTATTGTGTTGCTAATCCAATTGTGAAGGTTGTACTTCACTATCGGTGGTTGGCCACTGATTTAAGAAATAAAGATTGTTTGAAATTCGGAATGGACGAATGACGTCCGTCAATAATTGTAGAAATTGTAAAAATGATTATTCTTTATCTGGCCTCCGGGCAATAAAGTAATTAGAAGTACCTCTCGCTGCATTTATTTAAGCTCCCCCAGACAGGCTTCGACAAATTGGCGGAGGCTGCGAAGCTTATATTTAGAGTCGCGCGAAGTTTTGAGTTTCCCCGCTCCCAACTAATACTTATTTTACAGATTCAATAAGCGCACAAGAAGAAGATATCGATCAAAAAGTAGAATAAGCGCACAAGAAGAATTAGATATCGGTATAGTATAGAATTACGGCACTGCCGTAAAGCAAGACTGTGGAGCAGGTCGACAAATGGGTGAAGTTAAAATTTTATAAATAAATCAATCACCCATTTTTCATTTCGTGCGATTTTAAACTGTTTGTGCATATAATTTGTTTGGATTTCATACGAAAATGGAAACGAACACAATTAATGGCTTTTCCGACGTTGGAGATTTTTAATTAATGGCCCAAGTGAAAAATACGAATTAAAATAATCACAAATGGCGATAGCGGTATAATTTTCGGGACCCGCATTACAGATTAGTTTCAGACATCATTTGAGGATGTCATATCACAGTTAAACAACGAATTCCCGTCGAGCCAAAATCATGTACAAGGATTTTATTATCATCATCGGCAAAAATCGCAAGAATCACCAGAAGTTGTTCTATACGCTTGAAGCACACGTTGTTGACATCAGACAAGCAATTGTCAGTGAAAATATGGAATTTTGCCAGTGAGAAACATTCAGTTTCTGTGTAATTAAGTGATGTAACAAATGTTCTTAAAGAGTGGAAGCCATAAATTTCAGCTAATGTCATTAGTTCCACAATATGTTGCTCGTTAAAGTTTATTTGCTTATTATGTGCTGTGCCGGACCGAGTGCTCGTCGAGAAAATGCAACATCGGGAACAGCATGCCGGATTGAAGAGGATCGGCCAGGCGCCGCTGGACACCGGGGACGCCATTCGAAACGCTACGCTTCTATCAGGCAATAATGTACCATAATTTGTAGAATATGTGTATTAGGATGTAAATAATTGTCTCATAATAATTATGTTAGGTGTATAATAGTTCTAGATGTTAGTAAGGCCCTACAAATAATAATCGTCGTGCATGAACTATTGCCTTATAAGATAATTCACCGGTTATCTTCTTTGAATTATGTGGTACAAAAACTCACACCTAATGGTTGTGCCAAGAAAATGATAATTCATATAAATAGATTAAAAAAATACTATGAACGATAATTTTAAATAATATAAACGATTCTATATTTCTAGGGTGTAAATAATAAAACTATTATTTTGCAGCAATTTTTAATTCAGGCTGACTGTACAAGGATGCAGTTGCGTTTGTTGCATTTACAAGTATCACTATTGTAACTATATTTTGTAATAATCATTACCAATTGGTAATCAGTATTTATCTTTTTCCATTGCAAATTAATTGCATTTGTAAATAAGACTACTTGCACTTTAAATTTATTGCACTTTAAATTTATTGCACTTTCAATACCTTTTCTTATATTAATATTAACTTATTACTCTCACAGAATTCCAATAATTAATTATAACACTTTATTTCCAGCATTTTAAATAGTGCCTGTATTATAATATTTTTTCTTTTGCATGTATACTGCTGCGGAGACCAAAGGCTGTCCCAGCACTCTGGGATTTCAGCAACTGGTCGCCTGGATGCTTCTCGCATCCCTCGTCCACGCGGAGGCCAAGGCTGTCCCAGAACTCTGGGATTTCAGCAGCTGGTCGCCTGAATGCTTCCCGCACCTCTCGACCACACGCAGGCAGGGGTCTTGGCGTCGAGCCAAGGACTTCACTGAACCAGGCCGAAGCGAAGATTTCATTTTTAGCTAGGATTAATTATTAAATAAAATTTCTTCAACTTTAGCTAGGTGATAGGTAGGATTTAATAAAAAATAACTTTCGTGTTTTAATAATGATTGTTTTTACGACTTGACAATGACATAGCATTTGACATGTCGATATGACGTGTACTGCAATGGTCTATGGTCGTGAAATCAATTATGAGTTAAGGTTTATTTTTATTTAGTATTGGTACAAATGTCTGGACTAAAAATAAAAATTTAGTCCAGATATTTATTTAGGATAAAAGGTATGGTAATTATGGTACAGAATTTTGAAGCATAGTTCATATGCTTCAGGATTCTAATATAAAGGTAATGGTAGATGGGTGTCACTATTTGATAGTCCTGTATGGATGTTTGAAGAGAGTACGCATCGTAGTATAATTGTTTGGGGCATGCGACGTGTGTTATGTGTCATACTCCAGGCAGTTAAGGTGGGAACATTCGAGACGATTTAATCGGGTAACTTATTTAAGCCGGTTTTACACCAGGCGATTAAATTGTTGAAGCTTGATGTATCGAATGGTCTATGCTTTAGTCTATTAAGTCGAATGACACTTGGGGTAGTCAAGTTGGTGCCTTGCCTTTTTAGCGGGGTTTTTGTCAAGGCGAAGCCAATGTCAGACAACATGTCGGATTATGTAATATGCCATAGGCTAGTGTCCGCACATGTCCTGACCCTGGTTATCTCTTAGCAAGAGACCATCTGGGTATAAATGTATGGGTATAGGTAGGGACTTATTATGTGTTAGGCAGGAGTAGTTCTGTCTAGTGTCTCTGTAGTAAGATGAATGTCCCTCGTCCACCCCGAGTCGGCGGGAAATGTGAAGGTTGTACTTCACTATCGGTGGTTGGCCACTGATTTAAGAAATAAAGATTGTTTGAAATTCGAAATGGACGAATGACGTCCGTCAATAATTGTAGAAATTGTAAAAATGATTATTCTTTATCTGGCCTCCGGGCAATAAAGTAATTAAAAGTACCTCTCGCTGCATTTATTTAAGCTCCCCCAGCCCAGACAGGCTTCGACACAATATATTTTATTCTAGAAGGTACAAAAGTCGTATTAAGTTAAGTATTAGCTGGACAAATGTTAAATTATATTAAATATAGTAGTTATATATAGTTTTGTATTGAACTGCCATTTATTACTTTGTTTTATTTCCTCGCAGGTGTAATGAAAAACGTCGTACGTGACTCTGATGATGAGGGAAAAATTACAAACACGTGCCCTCAGCCTTCTAAAAGACACTCGTTTGTAATTCCTCGTTTACCGCCCTTGTTACGCAAGGCATCCGTAAGAGACCCGTACAAGGCGGAAAAAACACATTTTCATCTTTTTTATTTGTTTAGTCCTACTTACAGTAAAAGCTCTAACGTTTTGAAGGAATGAGAGGCGATCCTTACCTATAAAAAAAAATTGCTAATTGAAAAAAACTCGCATTTTCTATTATAGGTACTTTAAACGAATTGCAGGTACCTATGTATAAAGTGGATGGAGAATAATTATAGTTCCCTACCTAAAACAAACAAGTATTTGTCTTTGGAATGCAAAATAGTAGAATGTGTAACTATTGATTGGCTTCTATTGACATCGTTGTTTTTTCTCACACGTATACGGATAACATGGAACGGGGTTAAATTACGCTTTCTGTACCTTGTCCACTGCGGATGGTATAGTGAGTTACTGTACACGGTCGCAGTGTCCCGCTTTTTTCAGGTGTGTCCCAACAAAAGTGGGCAAAAACCCGCGCCCGGCACGTTCTGGCGACGAGACGTTACCGTTCGGACCTTGTTAACACGCCATAACATGTTTGCTGCTGCGGAACATTCTTTTTTTTTGAAATAAACTAGGGTCAAATTCGATTTGACACTCTAAACAGCTGTTTGAGCGATGTGTATATATCATACATACTCACAAACTCTACTAACTCATACTAAAGATCCCAGAAGACATCAAAAACATCACAAATATTGCCAGAGATTACTTGGAGAAGGCTAACTTCAACCTTTAAATTTAATTAAATAGTTGTACCTATATCTAGTGACTGAAATGCCATACGATAAATAAATAAATGAATATCTTAAGTCAACTGAAAATTTCAAGGAAATTTCTCAACTGAAATAGTCTTAAATTCTCGTGAAAGTTTCCAAAAATTTCCGGAAATATTCGCAGTTTTTTTGGAAACTCCGCATCTGGCCCATCCGTAATTGGACACATGGTTATAGTTATGGACACCGTTTTCCGCACTTAGGCCGTGTATATTCAGGCCGTTGTGCGTACAGATTTGCCCGCTAATAGTCTAGCCGGCCTAACTCCGTCCAGAAGCGCAGGATTCTCCTGGTGTCCGCAGGCTTCTTGAAGTGACCTGGGTGCTTTGAGGATTTCAGCCCGTTGTTTAGCTACAGCAACGCATTCCAGGATCACGAAGCTGTTTCTTCGGCCGGCACTTGATATAGTGGACATGTATTAATAGAAATGTCGAATTTAGCCTCTATTCAACCGACAGGATGCGAAACATTTTGTAAACTGCTGGCCGGAATAGCCAAAGTGACGCGTGCAAGCATATTTACACATGGAGAGATACAGATTTCAGGTTTGCTAAATCAATAATAAAATGTTTCTAGCGAACGAGTGAATTGAAACAGAAATGCGACATTCACCTCACATTACAACGCATTGGCAGTGCAACTTGTACTATTATCTATTCTGTAGTGCAACTGACCGCCGGCTCAGGCGGTCCTGAGTTCGTATCCCGGGTCATGGATGTGTTTTTATGCATGTAGATCATCGTCTAGTGCCTATAACAGACGCCTACTAGAACTTACTGTGGGACTCATAGTGGAGCTCAGCAACACCCGCATCGGATGCCACATTGATGGAGTATGTGTAAATAACGTCCGCTACGCAGATGACATGGTGTTGCTGAGCGCCTCAGCGTGTGGTCTCTCCAGGCTCATATCCAAATGCGAGAAGTATGCCGCTAGTCACGGTTTGATACATAATATCAACAAAAGTGAATGCGTCGTTTTTAGGGTCAAGGGCAAGAAGACACCTATGTTTCCATTCGTTAAGCTGAACGTCATCCACTTCGGATAGCAGACCAATTTAAGTATTTGGGGCATATGGTGACAGACGATCTCAAAGATGACGCTGATATTGAGCGCGAGCGCAGGGCGCTTTCCGTTAGAGCTAATATGATAGCCCGCAGGTTTGCTCATTGTTCTGTCGAAGCAAAAATTACTCTCTTCAGAGTCTACTGCACCACTTTTTATACAAGCAGCCTGTGGGCTGATTATACTCATAGACGATACAGCGCTCTGCGCGTTCAATATAAAAACGCTTTCAGAGTGTTGATGGGGCTGCCTAGATTTTGTAGTGCGTCAGGGATGTTCGCGGAGGCGCGCGTAGATTGCTTCTATACCACTATGCGCAAGCGATCTACGTCCCTAGTGCGCAGAGTGAGGAACAGCCCAAACAGCATTCTGAAAATGATAGCGGACAGGCTAGATTTCCTGTATATGAATAAGTGTTGCATGATTCATGTAATTAGAAATAGATAGATATAGGTAATAATTACTAACACTAGTGTTTGTAAGTTTTATTGTTACTAACAAAATGATCCATGTTGGTCGAAATAAAGTATATTATTATATTATATCGCACCCGCTCACGGGTCAATAGTGTCCCGGACCTTTGGGAGGCGTGCACGGAGCCGAAGCCAACGCGTAGAGCCCTTTCGACAATTTAATGAAATGCAAGGTGTATATTATATTATTATTATTATATAGGGTCCGATATTTATATTTAATTATATTATTGGAATATTATCTAAACATGGAACTAACCAAAATAGTTAAGGACTATGACGTCGAAGAATAACTTATTAGTTTAGTACCAGTCCCTTCAAATTGAATGGTTAAATATGTTTTTGAAAAGATCTACGTTTGAAATTCAAGTGTTCATACAAATATTATAAAACCCTGTGTTGTGTTGTATTGGTAAAGAAAACAAAATATTTGAAATTGCTTTGGCCGTCTAACATTGAGTAGTTAGTCAAGAGTCCTAAAAATAGCTCTAAGCTGGGTTAAGTGGATCTCGTCTAGCCGAGCAAACTCTTTGTATACGGGGAGGGGAGATGCAGTAAAAAGAAATCAAAAACCAAGACTTTGTGGAGTGCCCAATTTAGCAATATCACTGAAACTTTATTTAAAAAATATCACGGCCGTATATCGCACGCATAAATTTGCAGTGCGTGCGTTAAGTGGTCAATCACTCAATGCTCAAAGTTTACAAAATATAACATATTACTTGTATATGTTATTCGGGATTTAGCAATATTACTCACCATGTTCAATGTTAACCTAGCAAAGACATATTCATCTCAAAGGGAAAAAATCACAACACATACTTCAAATAGAGCTCCTCACTAAATGCATACATATAGTGGGGAGATCTCAATCATAGAAAGAAAGTAATGATAAATTCAATATTTCAATCCTCTATGACTTAAACTTAACACCGAGTCGATAAATATAGTCGGGAAATTACCTTTAAAACCCTTACCCTTTGTACATAAACCGCTGCAGTAAGGAAGAACTCAAAAACCGCAGAAAATCGCAGCGTAAAAGCCGGTATGTAGTATATTTCTACAAGGATGCAGCCACACAAGTTACTGCCCGGATAGGGGCGGCCCTAAATTGCTTTGCCAACAAATCTTCAGCTCACGATAGCGCGCTTTATTTGGGTCAGGTTCGGGGTAAAGTACGCCCTCTCCGATAAGTGTCACTTCTAGAGGTACGAGCTTGTGTTTAAGCACTAACAATGATTTAGGCGCTTGGTTTGATATTGGAAAGTTATGTGCAACCAGAAATTCAAAATACGGCTGTAGGTGGGTACCTAAAACTCAGAAGCGTTTCAACTGCTCGTTCCCTTATGTTACGGAATTTAGACGAATATATTGTTATTTTTGGATTCAATCACAATTCGCAACAAGCGCTCTGTTATGAGCTTACCAATTAACGCTTATCTTTTGGAAAAATAATGTTATTTATTCGTTAAAACATAACATAAGTCAAGGACCGTTCAAAATGCTCCTGAGGCTACGTGCCGCGTCACAGCGTGGTCTTAAGCATATTGTTTTTCAATTGGCCGGTTGCATGACGTTAGCGCCACCTAGCGTTCACAACTTTGGCGGGGCTCTGTCAAAAGTGCTAAATAATGGACGCAACAAAATTAAGGTAAAAAATTGAAAATATTGATTGTAGAGCACCTAACAAGTGCAAAATCTGTTTGTTTTTAATGTGAAACACATTTTGTTCTTAGCTTTATTGAAGAAAGTAATTATTATATATGTGTTTAATATTATTATGTCAATTTACTTCTTTGTTGTTTCCTTACAAATTAAACGAAAAAAATAATGTTTTATTATGTTGGTAAAATTACTACTATTTTCAAAACTGGCTTCTAAAGCATCGGTCAGAACATAAGGTTTCAGCCTCAAACCGAGATTTAAGGGAAGCTGTTAGTTTTGGCACATTAATAAACAAACAATAAGTAACATTTACAAATTATAAGTAATTCTACATTTCATATTTTTGAAACATGGTAATCATTCTATCATAATATTATTATTGCACTAAATAGATAAAAATATGTTTAGTTTTATACACTTACTTTATTCTTCTAGCAACAGCGATCCAATTCATTTTCTGATCTTGTTCCCAACTCGGTGTAGGAAAGCATAACATTTGCAATTGCTATTTCGTCCTGCAATAATAATAATTGCAGTTTACCACAGAACACCTATCGTATTCGTGACCCATTTTACTTATTTCAGTTTATTATTTTATAGTAGAAAACGTAAGCATTATAACAAAAGTATGACGCTTGACAGAAACAGAGAGGCCAAAGTTACCACTTTTGGCCACATCAAGCGCTGCGATCATTTTCGCTTTCCCTACGCGACCTCTGCACCCGGCCAATACCATCATTTGGTAAACATCCTATAACCATCTTTGGATATACACTAAGAGCTATCTCTCTACCTAGTTTGTTTAAAATCCGTCTAGCCATTTTGGCGTGTTGAGAGGACAAAGAATCGATAGATGTATGACTAATACTGAATAAATGGATATGGATATAGATATGGATGGCGTTGTATGGTTGGCGCCAACCGCTGTTAAGATTTTTCAAAAAAAATATCTCTCTCCATAAGATGGATATTTAAAATTATGTAATGACTAATGACATTATTAATAGAATAGGTAGTTACAGAATAAGAATATTACCAGTAAAAATAATATTGTACAAAAATCGAATTAACTATTACTGACTATAACTGTGTAAACTGACAAATAAAATAACTACTAACTACATTGTAAATTTGTACCCTTTTATAAAATTGACATATAATGTAAAATTTAAATATATGATATCAATTATATTATAATAAATAAGATATTATTTCATAACTTAATTCCATAATAAGATACTTAAAAGAAAATACTGTTTAGTGTAGGACTTGAATGCTTTCAAAGTAGAATAATACTAAAGAAATTGAAATTATTTTATTATTTTCTGTCATAAATATAAATACTTTACAACAACCATTAATCAAGAAACTACAAAACGTTTTATTAGATTTAGTTCTAATTTAGTATTAACGAAAAAACAGAAAATTATTTACGAACAAATTTTCTTACTAGGTTTCGAGGACTCTTTTAAATGTATAAGTGGCTCATTAAATATTTACGATAATGTTTTGATGGTTATCGTTTACAACGATTTATTACAGTTAGAATAGGAAAAAAAACGATTGGTCTAAGATGTGGTCTATATATCGCAGCCAACTGGTTAAATTAGCCAGTAAATGAAATGGCCGTTGATTGACTGGCGGCATTCAATTGAATGGCTAAACGACAATTAGTCAAACTGCTGCTGTAGCCGTCTAGGAAAATGTAGTTCGGCCTCTGGTTAGATTAGTTTGTTACCTAGACCATTCCCTAAGACCGGAAATAGGAGTTCCGCGAGAGTGGCTATTCTTTCAATTTGGCTACGATACATAACTGTGCATTGTTCTAGAATTTTCCTGCCTTGTACGACTGCGCTTGCGGTATTTCCGGACCGATACGATCTACAAATCTTCAAGAAAAGAGCGTACTCCCACCTGAAAGGCCGGCAACGCACTTGTGACTCCTCTGGTGTTGCAGGTGTCTATGGGCGACGGTAATCGCTTTCCATCAGGCGATCTGTTTGCTCGTTTGCTCCCTATGACATAAAAATAATAAAAATAATATTAACTAAGTTTACACTATCGCAGTGACAACCCTTCCTCAGGCTTCACGCCATACATTATTCTATATTCAACCACGTCATCCCTTTTCTTGTGGACCCAAGAATTGTAAACCAACTCGAGCATCTATTCTTGGGCTGAGTTTGGCAGGTGCTCTGAAACTTGTAACTTTAATTATTTTAACACAGTAACTTGGGATTACAAGCTGTTCGAGTTATGTAAGTTATCAGTTCAGATATAACTTAATAAACATGGTTCTTCGTACTTTAAAAGGGATAGATTAGATTAGATTAGATTATATTTATTTCACACATATAGGGATTCATTATAAATTACACATAGTCAATTTACACGAACCTACACGGTGATCGTCAACATAATAAACAAGTTAAACAAATTCAGCAGGTCATAATTCATTAGATAATTAAGAAAAAACAATGTCACAAATTTCAAACAATATACCAATTTAAATAATGTGGAATAAATATGTCAATAAATTCACTTAATATACAAATTAAATGTCAACAGTCACCACAAAGGATCGTCGCCTACACTAAAATACAAAACATTTTATCTAAATATGTCAAGATATAATCTTTAACTGAGTACAAAGGATTTTCCAATAAAAGGTTTCTCAATTTACACTTGAATACCATGTCAGAAGGTTCATTCCGAAGATCGGCGGGTAAGCGTTCATAGTAGGTCGGACCGATGACTCGCGGGTTCTTACCTGCAAGTGCCATTCGTCGCGGGACGGTTCGAAGTCTCCCCGTCGATCGAATCTGCTTACCACAAACCTCGACACGCTTAAACATTGGCAGATTGTTTCTTACGAACAGCAACACTTCAAACATGTATACCGAGTAGTGCGTCATAATTCGATGCGTTACGAAAAGGTCCCTGCATGGATGTCGTGGTTGCACACCGGCTAGAGTACGTAATGCTCGCTTCTGTATGATAAATACTCGATTGGCATCCGTAGAGTTTCCCCAAAGGAGTATACCATATGACATTAAGGAGTGGAAGTGTGCAAAATAAACCGATCTTAATGAAACTACCGATATTAGGGGTTTTAGTTTCCGCAACGCAAAAGCCGCACCACAGTCTGTCGCACAGCGAATCGACATGGCACTTCCAGTTAAGATTAGAGTCTAACATAAAACCTAGAAACCTGGTTTCGTTGCATAACGGCATCGGGAGATCAGATAAACAAGGAGGCAATGAGATATGCCGTCCCGAAAAAACCGATACGATTTCGATTAAAGTTTGTTTATGTATTAGAATTTGAACTTGGCAACGCGTGTTTATTTTAATATAATATATTTTTATTAGAATATAGGTAGATAAAAAAACCCTTGTTCTTTGCTAGAGCATAGGTATAAGAAATATACTACCTATTATGACTTCATTCGACAGAGTCAGGTAAACGGGTGTTATGGTTTAATTCTTTATTAAAATGATCGAACTACAATACTCTAATTTTATCGTCAATTAAGAAACTACTCAGTTTAGTCGTCCTAATTAAAACCTAAAATTAAAATAAGCATCGAAAATCAACAAAGACGATGCCAACGTAAGAACACGAGTATCAACTATTGCAGTCTTTGAAGTCGCTACCGAAGTTTAAAACTCGAATTTTAAATACCAACTTAACTTATCAATAATGGTAACAACTTCGCTGAAAATTTAACTTCAACTTCTTAATGAGCCCAAGAAAATTCGAGCATGCGAGTGGTGGAAACTTAAGGCGTGTAAACTTCCATTCGTCGCCATTAAAAGTTTGCGTGGAAGATTTGTGCCAGCACTAATTAGCCAGACACTTTAGCGGCAAAAAATGTATCGAGTTTTCGTTTGAGTTTCGGGTTTGGGTGGCAATTGTGTTTTGTTTATACTTTGGGAGGGTTCATGGGGTGTTAGAAAAGTGACGCTTATCTTTACTTTTTAATAAGGAAGGTGTTTAATTTCCCGATCTTCATTTGTTTACAATGAATTTGGCGCTGTTTAAATTGCCATCTAAACACAATACCTACTACATTATCAATGGCAACAGAACATTACAAAATTCGCCAACTTCAACGAAAACAACAATAAGTAACTGGTAGTGCACGCGCCATGGTGTGACTCAAATCCGGTAAGGTGGTAAATTTTGCACTGTGTAAGGTGGAAGTACTAGTACTCGACATTGCAAGGGATATTTATTTTATGTTTCGTAATAGTACGTTAATTTACACGTCTATCGCAAATTTATTAATCCCTTATGAGAGGTATGACTTTTACCTTTATTAAATGGTATTTATATCATATAATGATTATACAAAAAATTCTCGTAATGTAATGAAATGTAAGTAAATAGGATTGTCCCAGTACATATCACGTGCTTTTGCAGGCAGTCAGGTTGTATATTTTATTATGTTGCGTGTGAAATTCGATAGCCACAAACATTTCTCATGTATTCATTCTATGCTATGAAAGTAACGGTAATCTTATCTTATTTATCGCAGTTGAAAGTATGGTGACGCGTATTAGTACCGCGTCGAGTACTAGTACTTCCACCTTATATGTATAATATCTATCATATTTGTATTGATTGCACCGACCTAATTTAAGCTCCTTAAAAAGGTATGAGGCCGAGACTAACGCGACGCCATCTATAACGGTTGGTGGAAGGTGACTTTGTATTGGCACTGCCAGTCCTTAATATGAATTATGAATCCATGCCAAAAGTAAACGAGTGGTTACATTATATTTCCAAAAACTCTTAGCGTCATAGGTCCTTTCATGCGTTTGCGTTCGATTATTTGTATACACAAATGATTTATCAGTTTGCTTACACGAATGTGTACCCAACTGTCCAGCTTTGTTTTTTTTTGTATACGTTTGAGATGTTTCACTTCACTCTTGTTATTTTATTAGTTTTTTGTTATGAAAACATGACGGTCCAGTGAAACTATGACAAGTATGAAACTTCGAAAGGGTGTTTCTTTTTGTAAAATATAAGTTTTATTATCTTTTCATCGTCTCCAATATCACATTTGGTCACTTGGAGGATAATTTGTCCGAATAGGTTGAGTTTGGTTTGGGCAGCTAAAAATAAATACGTCCTTGACTTATCTCACGAAATTTCATTCAGATAATAAAATAAGCAGTATTCTGGCTTTTCTAGGGTTTATTACCTTGAAGAAGTCTTACGCGTTTCTCTGAAAGAGGCTGCGTGCCCTCGATTCCCTTATGCAGTGTTGATGGGGTCATTGGTGAGACAAACTTGTCTGGTTAGTGATCTATGCACTTTATGAGCAAGACTGGGCAGTGAACTGAATTGCTTCCGCGAAAGCATTTTTATATATTCCGTTATATCGACACTACTGGTGATCAAAGGGCTGGCAGCTTCTTCGCTCAGTGTCTTAGTATAGCAATTTAGCAATACAGCTAATGCTGCCAGCGTCTTTGGTACAATGGCCACGGGGCCCATTTTTAGACATAGTTTAATTTTAGATTTAGTTTAATAATAGGTACAATATTTTAATAAGTTAATCTGTTGTGTTATAAATAAAAATTATATCGACATAACTACAAACGCACAATTAGCGGAACGTTTCCAAAAAACTTTTTTTTCCCCGATTATTTCTGGATACATTTACAAGAATTGAAAATAATATTTCAATTTGGAAATTTACCAATTTTGAAGACTTTTCATGTGGAAAGTTTCGCAATATTGGAAGCTTTCCGTCGGCTTATCAGACTGACAGATAGATAGATAGAGTCACCAGACGTTTGTGGCAGTGGGGGGCATATCCCTAGTCGTATTTAGAAACTGTTATATTTTATGTTTTAGAAACTGAATCATTTGTGCTGAATTGTATCTGTACCTAATGTTGGTTTTCCATTGATTATCGAAATTCTTCCTAAAATAATTCATATTATTATTTTTGTCTCATACCTACGGGCTCTGAATAGTTATTAACCCCCGACGAAAAAAGAGGGGTGTTATAAGTTTAACATGTGTATCTGTGTATCTGTGTATCTGTGTATCTGTGTATCTGTGTGTCTGTCTGTGGCATCGTAGCGCCCAAGCGGATGGACCAATTTAAGTGCGGTTTTTTTTAACCGAAATACTTTTCCGTCGAGATGGTTCTTAGCTATGTTTGGTGGAAATAGGACCAGTAGTTTCCAAGATATTCAGCTTTAATTGGAACAAGTGACGAGATCTCAGCCAATAATGAAGTCAATAATTCGAAATATTGGCTAAATGTTAAGTTTTACTAGCATTTTCTATATGACTCACTAATTGAGGGTCTCATGATGACCAGGTAGTTGTTAATGGATCTCAGCCAATATTGAAGCTAAGGATTCAAAATTTTGGTTAAATGTTAAGTTGTATTAGCATTTTCTATATCACTCAATAAATGAAGGTCTCATGATGACCAGCTAGTTGTTAATGGATCTCAGCCAATATTGAAGCCAATAATTCAAAATTTTGGATAAATGTTAAGTATTGTTAGCATTTTCTATATCACTCAATAAATGAAGGTCTCATGATGACCAGCTAGTTGTTAATGGATCTCAGCCCATATTGAAACTAAGGATTCCAAATTTTGGTTAAATGTTAAGTATTATTAGCATTTTCTATATTACTCAATAAATGAAGGTCTCATGATGACCAGCTAGTTGTTAATGGATTTCATTTCAGCCAATATTCAAGCCAAGGATTCCAAAGTTTTGGTTAAATGTTAAGTTGTATTAGCATTTTCTATATCGACTAATAGTATAGTGAAAGTGGTGTGCGCAACATGTTACTTTAGGAGTGAGGCGTCAGTCTTGAATATTTAGAATTACTAGTGCGGAATTACTAGTATTATTAGCATTTTCTATATCACTCAATAAATAAAGGTCTCATGATGACCAGCTAGTTGTGAAAGGATCTATGCCAAGAATTTCTAATGTTGGTTAAATGTTAAGTTTTATTAATAAATTTTTGACAGTACAATAATTTGGGACCTTGGATCTGAAGATGGCCGTAGGAACTCCTAAACGGCACAAGATAAACCCATGGTGTTTGGGCTCGTCTGATTATTCTTGATGAGCAATTAACATTTGTGTAAGAAAGTACAGTCAATAATAAAACCGAGTCTCAAAAAACTTTTTTGACAAAAAAAACTTTATAATTTCTGTCACAGTACTTGGTCACTATTTTTAAGTTTCGGAATTCTGCTGAAGCTGAATTGTTATTAGGACTATTGAACAGGTTCCTTTGATTGAGGTCACAAATAGCAACACCCTTCAAGATTTTAACGCGACTAAATGACACGTAAGCTTTAGCCAAAGTACTCTTGCCTAAGTGAATAACAGCTTTTTAGGATTTTGTAGTTTGTGTCAGTCTGTCCACAGCTTAGCTCAAAGACATAGTGGTTGAATACATTTTTAAAAACATTTTTTTGTGTACCTTACCTACACGTAACAAAAGTGGGGTATCTCAAAACTAAGTCAAGTTACCTAGCACCAACTGCAATTTTTATGGAGCTAAGTAAGCCACCCGTAACTACTATTTAGATCCTGTGGAATAGCAACCTGGTTCTGTTTTAGGCCATAAGTAGCAGGTTCTTGCGACTCATGCAGTGCATTTAAAGTATATATTTTGATTGTCTTGGCTAATAACTTCGCCATTTGGCCATTATGAGCATTAACTAGTCTGACTTTAACGATATTTTCCCAGAATGTTGCTTAAGGCTATTGAAATCAAAATATATCCTAACTTCAATCTTAGAGAAGACGGCATTCATTACCACTGGCTTGGGATCCTGTTATTATCTACATATAGTCAAGGATCAAGCTCGACGAAAGATTGGAAACCCTGGACCTTAAACGGTGTAAAACAAAAATAGTGTCAAAAGAAGAAAATTCCGGGACGAAACTTCTGTTTGTTTAAAAAATATAAAATAAAAATAAAATTAAAAATTTAAAAAACCCCCGACATGACAACCAATAAAAAGAAAGAAATAAAATCTACGAAATGTACCTATACAATGAACAGTAGAAAAAGAATCCAAGCTTCGTTGCGTCGGGGGACCGCTTAGTAAATGAAACGCAATGTACTGAAAATCGTAAAGTGGGAAGCCCAAATGCATACCTGCAATTTTGCGTTGAAAAATATATTTCATTTCATTTAGGTACTTAGCGGTCCCCCGAACGCAACGAAGCTTGGATTCCTTTTCTACTGTTCATTGTATAGGCACATTTCGTAGATTTTATTTCTTTCTTATTATTGGTTGTCATGTCGGGGGTTTTTTTAATTTTTAATTTTATTTTTATTTTTGTAAACTAAATCAAACTTTTAGTTTGACACCGACCTTAACATAACTTGATAACTAAATTTAATTTAATGATATCATCAGATAAACCTACAGCCAAAATGTAAAGTTAATGGTCCTTTTTAGAAATTAAAATGCACAGTTTAGAAATAAACCGTAACAGTAACACCACAATGCTATAGTCCCTATTCTATCCTATTTTCAAACCTGCCAAATTCTACTTCACTGACAAGAACCCGACGTTGACATTGTACGACGTACTGACCTAGAAAGGGTTTCCGTATTCCATTCACAGCGCATCCCTAAAATACCTGGCGGCAGTCTATAGGGGCGGCGGCGTGTGAAAACATCCGCGCCAACGCGTTGATATTATGAAAAGCGATCGCATTCCGACGCGCGCGCGGCCGGCATTGCGAAATGACAGCCAATCTTTAGATATACATATACGTAGGATAGCAAGGTTTTATGCTATTATTTATTCCCAGTAAACACTGAATAAAAACGATTATTTAACCGACTCCAAAAAAAGACATGAATAAAGAAGTTTTACGCGAGATTAAGAACTACTTTCAAAAGATGATTCTAATTTACTCGGTATACAGCGTGGGTATTTAATGCGGGCATATATTGAAATGACGATTAGTATCGGACCCAGGGATCATATTTAAATTGTTTTTTTTTTTCATACGAAATAATTGAACACGCAATGTATTTGCATCTACATTAATTAACGTAGGTACCTAAACGTCATGACATACCATGTCGGTGTTCATTTGTTGGACTACGTACATTGCTGCTTGGTTGGACTATAAATAATAATTACACCTAATTAAAAACACTTTACTGCTTACGAAGCCATTTATGGCTTTTCAATTTATGACTTTACATGACAGCGTATCAAAGTTGAAAGTTCAAAAAATATTACTGTAATTCATGCTGTAGAGGGCAAAATAATTATGCCGTACGATTTCTATGATCTTATAATTTGTAATAACTGAATACATTATATGCCCGTGTTAAATACCCACGCTGTATAAACGAATTATTTTAGGCTTTTCGGTTTATTTTTTAAGGTTATTTTACATTCATTTATTTTACATTGTGATAGTAGTTATGGACGGAACACATTACTCGTAGAGTCCAAGGCCCTTGGGGTGGAATGGTGCTTGAGTGGTGACCAAAAGCTAGAAATGGAGCGTGGGGCACCCTTAAATAGGTGGTCAGGCGATTAAAAAGTCGGGGAAGCCCTTAAATGAGACCGGCGCCCGATAAACATACCAAAGAATTGGGAACCTCCTCTGTTTGAAGCCTGTTAAAAATGTCTCAAAAGAAATACCGTATTTCATGCAACGCGCGCACTTAAAATACCCGGCGGCAGTCTATAGGGGCAGCGGCGTGTGAAAACATCCGCGCCATCACGTTGATATGAAGAGCGATCGCATACTGACGCGAGCGCGGCCGGCATTGTGAAATGATAGCAAATATTTAGATAATAATATAATACTTAGAATAGAGGCTTTATGCTGGGTAAATACATAATTGTCACGTACCCAATTTTCGCATACTATGGTAGGTAGATTATAAATTGCGCGTGAATTATTTTATTTTATTTTTTACTAGCCTATAATTGTGTCCCACTGCTGGGCAAAGGCCTCCCCTCTCTTGCGCCACTCATCTCTATTGGCTGCATGCTCCCTCCACTCGTTACTAAATGCATCCAGGTCATCCCGCCATCTTCTTTTCGGTCTGCCTCTGCTCCGGTAACCTTGCGGTGTCCAGTCGGTGATTATTCGGCCCATCGTTCCGGATGCATGCGGCAGACATGTCCAGCCCAGTCCCACTTCAGCTTTGCGGTCTTAGCACCTTAATATTAATTACGCGCGTTAATATTTATTTTAATTTTTCCTTAGACGGAGACGTTTCTTTTACATTAATGTTGCAACATTGCTTGATACCTACATACAATGTAACTTAGGGTTAAATTCGATGACTAATAAATTTCGCGCCCATGTTCGGTTAGTAGGTAGACATAATTTAAGTCTATATATGGTACTAACCGAACATGGACGCGAAATTTGAATTCGTTCGAACGGTTATAACTATACAATTTTGACAGAGCCATCTTTGGCGTAAGTACCTTCCACTGAAAGGTGTCTGATATATTACTCTATAGTCTAAAAAAATATATATACTTATGTGTAAATTTTGCACTTACCACTTGCAAAATTATTAAGGTCGTTTTTCACTTGTGCCAATTTTACATTATTTGATCTGCCATTCGAGATAGTGTAACCATACACTCATGTAGACTTTAACGACGTCTTTTACTTAGCTTTTAGAAAATGGCAAACGAATCATAAAGCAGCTTGAATTGGCAACTTTTCATAATATCAAACAATGTTCAGTTTAAACTAATTTTATTTATTTATTATCCTTATCACAGAATGTGGTGTATGCAGCCTCTTTAGCGTGCTACAGTATTGGCTCAGATTAGCCGTCAGACAGATGACGTTGTCCAATAAATGATTTTCTGCTGGATGAATGCTTTTCCTGGTCTCCGTTCCCAATACCTCACAGTGGCGACGAAATAAATGTGAAAAAAAAAGAAAACGTAAAATATTAATATTAAATACGCGTGAGTTTTCGGTCAAAATATGTCAGTAGGGAAATTGAAAGAATTCGACTTGAGAAACGGGCAATGGGCTTCGTACATTGAACGATTAGAAATGTATTTTAAGGTGAATAGCATTGCGGAGGAGATGTGGCTCCCTTCCTTAATCGCCATTATGGGAGATGAAACATATGAGGTGCTGGTGAACTTAGCTAGCCCAAAGAAACCATCGGAGCTGGCTTACGCCTCGGCGGTTGAGCTTATGCGGCAACATCTTCAGCCTACGCCGTCAGCTTTAGCCGAGAGGTACCGTTTCCGTCAGAAACTTCAAGGAGCCGCGGAAGACACCGCTTCTTACGTAGCAGAATTAAAAAAATTTGCTCGCAATTGTAAATTTGGCGAAAAACTTAGTGAAAATTTGCGAGATCAGTTCGTGTGTGGCTTACGTAGTGACGTCGCAAGGCAACGGTTGTTTGCGGAAAATGACGACATAACTTTTGCGGCGGCGGTGAAATTAGCTTATTCTCTAGAAGCGGCGGAGAGGGATGCAGCAGCAGTGGAGAGACCATCGACCATGGAGGCGGCGGCGAGCGCGGTGCACGCGCTGGAGCCCGCCGCGGGGCGTAAGCAGCGAGCGCGCGCGGCGGCGCAGGCTCGTGGTGTTGGCGCGTCGGGTGTGCAGGTGGAAGGCAGGCAGCGCTCGGGAGCAGAGGGAGCTAACTGTGCAGCCTGCGGAGCACGGGACCACGACTATGGCAGCTGCCGGTTCAGAGAGTTCGTGTGCAGCAAGTGTCAGCGCACCGGGCATCTGCGGAGAGTGTGTCCGGAAAATAGCATGGTCGGCCTGACAAAGCGGGATTCCGGCTATCGCCGGGATACGAATCAGAAAAAGGGAGGGTTTAATTTTGGTGACGTCGAGAGCGGGAACAGCGCGGACGAAGACGACATCGAAGAGCAGCTGAACCTCCTCGGATTGAACAAGTACAAACCAGTAAGTGTACCTGTTTTGATTGATAACAAACTGATCTATATGGAGTTAGACACGGGTACAGCCATATCGTGTATAAGTAAAGCTACCTATGACAAGCAGTTTTCGCACTTTCCGATGGAAGAAGACAGCACAGTCTTGCGGTTTTATGATGGTTCTAAATTAAAACCTATGGGAATAATAAGGCCAACGGTACGTTTTGGGGACCAGAATAAAAAGCTAGAGCTTTTTATCATCGAGGGCGGTACTACATCCTTACTAGGCAGGCAGTGGTTAGCAGAGTTACAGATTGATTTGTCAAAATTTTGTGGAAGTCTTAATTTGTATAATACTCAGGTTCATATTGATAAAGAAATTTGTAAATTGATTGACAGATACAGTGAAGTCTTCAGCGGCGGACTGGGGCGGTACTTGGGTGGCAAGGCGACGCTGCGCGTGCGCGATGACGCGACGCCGGTTTTCCGTCGCGCGCGGCCCATGCCCTACGCGATGCGGGAGCGCGTTGACGCGGAGTTGGACGCCATGTTGCGGGACAACATCATCGAGCCGGTCGACTGCTCCGACTGGGCCTCACCACTGGTACCGGTGAACAAGGCAGACGGTACGCTTAGAATCTGTGCTGATTACAAAGCCACGCTAAATCCGGTGTTACTGATCGATCGCTATCCGCTTCCTAGGATTGAGGATGTACTGGTAGGGTTAAACGGAGCTCAGTACTTTTCGAAAATTGATCTCTCGCAGGCGTATAACCAAATTGAGTTAGACGAGTCTAAAAAGTACACCGTGATTAACACGCACAGGGGATTATTTATGTACAATCGTTTAGTTTTTGGCTTGTCATCTAGCGTAGGTATCTTTCAGCGCATCATGACAAACCTATTTGGTAGTATTCCTAATGTTCAAGTTTTCCTTGACGATGTTATCATTGGTGGAAAAAACAAGTCTGAGCACTTACATGCCCTCAATGCGGTTTTTAGAAAATTGGTAGAGAATGGTTTAAAACTTAAAAAGAGTAAATGCGTTTTCTTGGCCGATCAAGTCTCTTACTTGGGTTATATTGTGTCTAGGGAAGGCATCAAGGCGGACAAAACGAAGATTCAGGCCATATTGAACATTCGTCGGCCGGAAAATGTAAGTGACTTGCGATCCTTTTTAGGTATGGTCAACTTCTTTTCAAAATTCGTTAGGAATTTTAGTTCCATCTTAGCCCCACTAAATAATCTTTTGCGCAAAGGGGTCGAGTGGATGTGGGATGCTAACTGTGAGCATTCATTTTTAGCCGTCAAACGTGTTCTAACCAGCACTGACGTCCTAGCTCATTACGATCCAAAAAAGCCGTTGGTAGTGACGTGCGATGCTAGTGGACGCGGAGTCGGCGGAGTCTTGGCTCAGCGCGGTCCGAACGGAGAGCGTCCCGTTGCATACGCTTCACGTACTCTCACTACGGCAGAAAAAAATTATTCGCAGATTCATCGCGAGGCATTAGCGATCGTATACTGTATGAAGAAATTTCATCAGTATCTTTATGGTCGAAAGTTCGTTTTGCGGACTGACCACAAACCGCTTGTGTCGATTTTTGGTCCGAATTCTGGTATACCGGTTATGACAGCTAGCAGAATGCAGCGCTGGGCGGTGATTTTGTCAGCGTACGATTATGAAATCGAGTATGTTAAAACCAATGAGAACTGTGCAGACGGGCTGTCAAGGTTACCTATCGAATCTGACGCGCAGTTTAGTGTTACGGAAGTAGTCCCTGAACAAACTTATCTTCATTTTGCTCAGGATGCGCTCTTGTTAGACTACAAAGAATTAAAGCGCATGACGGCGGAGGATACAATCTTGGGAAAAGTCCTGTCTTTTATACGCGACGGTTGGCCGGAGTCATGTGACATCCTGGGCATGCAACCTTACTTCAATCGGAAGTCCGAGTTATATGATGAGTTAGGGTGTTTAATGTGGGGCCATAGGGTGGTCATCCCTGAGGGTTGTCGCAAAAGAATCTTAGAACTGATACACGAACCACACATGGGCGTCGTGAAGTCAAAAGCTCTAGCACGCAGTTATGTTTGGTGGCCCGGCATTGACGAGGCGGTGGAGCGGGTAAGCCTCTCGTGTCCAGTGTGCGCTGCGCACTCGGACGCTCCACCTCGCGCCTCGCCGTGCTCGTGGGGGTGGCCTGCGCGAGCTTGGTCAAGACTTCACTTGGATTTCATGGGCCCTGTAGCTGGGAAGACGTATCTGGTAGCAATTGATGCGACGTCCAAGTGGCTAGAGGTGTTCCCTGTTCCAAGCACGGCTGCGAGTTACACGATTAACCGGCTCAGTGAAATGTTTAGTAGATTTGGAAATCCTAGGCAAATCGTAACGGATAATGGACCCCCGTTTACCAGCTCTGAGTTTTCTAATTTTATTAAAGATGAGCGAGTTGAACATATTTTTACAGCACCGTATCATCCGGCTTCTAACGGGGCTGCAGAAAATGCTGTCAAAACCTTAAAAAGGGTAATTAAAAAGGCTTTGACAGAAAGTAAGGATGTAGAAAGAGCGTTACATACATTTTTAAAGCACTATCGAAATACCGAGCATGCTACTACCGGAGATAGTCCCGCAACCCTCTTGCAAGGTAGACATCTACGCACTAAACTGGATGCTCTTAAGCCGGACCGTGACACACAGGTCGACCAAGGGCAAAAACGTCAGGTAGAGCGCGAAAGTGGGACGGGTAGGAGCTTTCAGGTTGGTCAGGACGTTTGGTTTCGACAGTACTTGAAGGGGGAAAAGTGGGTTCCTGGTAGGATAGTGAGCTCTGTGGGACCTAGGAATTTTATGGTTTCGGATAGCGATGGAAAGCACGTCCATAGACACGTTGATCAGTTGAAGCGTAGGGTAGGGAATTCGCCTGTAATCTCCGTGGATTCTAATCGACCGTTATCCAGGTCGCTAGCTGTTCACATGCCGGCTAGATCTCGGTCTGGTGGGACTCAGTCGGAGTTGCCGCCGGATAGCTCTGGAATCTTATGCACGCCTCAAGCGGCAGAGCTTCCAATGTCACTGAGTCCAACACAACGCCCGATAGCCTCTTGCTCGAGGAATGAGCCGGGAAGTGGGCAGGAGGAGTTTGTTACGCCACCAGCCACCCCAGTACCGCGTCAGCCACGCCCAGTACGCGCTTGTAGGCTCGGAAAAGATATTAGCTATAAGGAGTAGTTTTGGGTTCATGGTATGTTTGAAGCTTATTTATTTTATTATATTATTGTGTTAATTACTAGTATTACTGTAGTTAATTAAGGTGGAGGACTGTGGTGTATGCAGCCTCTTTAGCGTGCTACAGTATTGGCTCAGATTAGCCGTCAGACAGATGACGTTGTCCAATAAATGGTTTTCTGCTGGATGAATGCTTTTCCTGGTCTCCGTTCCCAATACCTCACACAGAACACAAAAATATTATTTTTATTTATTTGATTATTCCGACTAATCTTTAAAATTTAATATAATTAAATATTTTTGGTACTATTTGTTTCCATCTTAAGGCTGCATGTCCACAGATACTAAAGCGGATATTTGAAAATTTGACCAATCATATTCTCAGATTTAAATGCAATTCTTTTGAATTTTACAAAGACGCCTGATTGTTTCATTTTGCCCGCTCCTATTCTATGGACAGACTGTCTAAGAAGCCAATCGTGTCAGTCAGTTATATATTTTCAACTTCACTCTAACTTCACTAGCAGGATGCTCCAGGAAATGTCATTCCCCCCACATTTCCACCGCACCTCAGCTTTTCACTCCCCAATAGTTTCCTCCTTGCATAGCTTTCTTCGCTTCCCGCGCGAAGGCGGAACTCTTAATAAGGAATCTGCCGTACGCGTATATATTATAATTTTCTTATGTAAAGCATTTTCAATGACTACTAACGGTGTCGTAAAAAATGTATAAAGTATTCCGTATTTTGCGTCACGACCGTAAAGTGACGACATGTTTATGAGTCGTAAATTTTCAAATAAGTGTACCTTCTGTGAAATTTCATTGTCTTTCTTCAGCCGTTACCCGAAATGGGATTAGGTTTTTTATAGGGTGATAAGAATTAGAACGTCCTTTTGAATAATATTAAGAATTATATTGTTATTAAATATAAATTTGTATCTTGTACCGATATGAAGCCCAAAGGGTTGTTATTACGCAAGACAATTTAAGCCTGATTTCTTAACCGTTGAAAATAAGGATTTTACATGTTTTTATGTACATACAAGATAATTATTCAAACTAAACTAACTTAATCTACTCTAAAATAACCTAACTAAAATTTATGTCCCTTAGACCACGGCCCTGCGGCATGCCAGCTACGTCTTCCCGCTGAATAACAATGCTTTGCCTTTGATCGAGGAATGAGTCGATGTTGTGGTCCGAAGAAAATTCCGACAGCTTTTTTTAATTGGCGGTACAGTTTAATAGTTAAGTAGAAGTTTGCGCGTTCGTCTTCGTTTCAAAGAATGATGCAAAATCAGAGCGATGTGTTCTGTGATTATTTTTATCAAGAAATAAGAAAAAGAGTAAAGTTTATCTAGTTTTTAACCCCTGGTTTAAAAAAGGGAACAATTTAAACGCTCACCAAAATGGCTTTTATACCCCAAAACTAAGTTCCAAATAAAATGAATTGCTTCCATTTAAATTAAACTCTCTCTATATAGTGCTCCCCAAATTAAATCATTTTGTATTCCAAATCGATATACATTACACCAGAATAATTTTATGTTGAGTCAGAATATCTTTTTGCTTCCCAAAATGGATTTTTTGCTCACCAAATATTGTTTTCATAAAACATCAAAATTATTACCAAAAAATATATTTATGCTTCCCAAAATGGATGTTTTGCTTACCAAAATGGATTTTTTGCTCACTAAATATTGTTTTCATAAATTAGTGTTTCAGCTAGGTAACCATCTAATCCTGATCACCTTTCAGAGCAGATCCGACTCGGCCGGGTTAGGTTAGGTTAGTTTTTTTTTTATATCCCTAAAAAACGCTCCATAATGTGCGGTAGTCATTATTAGCTATGCTATATCAATTTGAAATTTTCTCCATACAAATCGTTTTTTTTTTTCGATATTTTCCGAATTTGACCGAATTTTCGGACAAGATTTCAGATTCATATTTTTGAGCCCCGAGAGCCCCCCGATACCGAGTTTTAGCCGCCTAGCACCAATTTGAAATTTTGAATCGTTATTTTTCGATATTTTCCGAATTTGACCGAATTTTCGGACAAGATTTCAGATTCATATTTTTGAGCCCCGAGAGCCCCCCGATACCGAGTATTAGCCGCCTAGCACCAATTTGAAATTTTGGTGAAAAAAGCCATTTTGGTGAGCATTTAGTTTTTTGCCTCAGCAAAAATGACTAAAATGGAAGTAATAATATAAAATATTGGTGACATCCATTTAACAGTAAATTAGATTATTTGGTCTGAAATTAACTTTAATGGTGTTCATATATTTTTATAGGATGGAAGAAAAATAATTATTTGCTTTATTTATAGAATAGTTTGGGATACACTATTTGGTGAGCATTCATCCGTTTTGGTGAGCATTAAGAATTTATTGGTAGTAATTTATCAATATATTTGGTAGGCGTTTAATCATATTTGGTAGGCGTTTAAACACATGCCTTTAAAAAAGTGTAAGTACCTAAGTTTAACGTGTTTTCGTCGATCTGTTTATAGTAGGGAGTGATAAGAGCATGACAGATCCGATTTAGATTTAGTTGCCTTGATTGCGAGTGTTCTTATTAGGATTAAATTCAGCCGGTTGAAGATCATCGGCCTTTCCTAGTGATCAATTCAGTGGTAACTTGCTATCCATAAGCTATAGGTACGCGTTAAGTTTGTACCTCATTTATATGGGACGCCATAGATATCAGGTGCAAACTGAACTTGGCCGAGTAGTAACGTGAAATGTCACTTTATTATTGGCAATATCTCGAAGTACACTCGAATTAGCTATTTTTATCTTTCAGCATATTCGTGTCCTAATTGTGTAAATGAGCATTTCTCAAAAAAAATGCCCACAATTAAGACAGAAATTAAGGTCTAGTGCTTTGGGGTAAAGTCGAAAATTGGGATAAGTCGAAAATCACACATCTACTAAACTGGGAACAATTGCTACGCTTGCAACGCTTGTCAAGACGCCATGTTTATCTGCTCCCCCGCTTCAGTTCACTTCGTGTCGCTAGTCGTGAGCGCACGTGTGTTGCGGTCGATTAAATAAAAATAGTGCGATTTAGTGCCTTATGAGTAATTTTGAAATTACCCCATACCACATAACTCGGGAACCTGCTAAGTTAAATCATTGTTCGTTTGTTTTTACGTTACATTGTCATTTTTGTCGTAATAATGAGTACAGCATAACGGTCTATCTGTAGTTTAAAAAAAGCAATCGAATTTATCCCACGGGTGAAATTCGAAAAATGTACTTTCGAAATAATCCCAAACTAGGTTTTCCAGTCCATTATCAGAGTTAGACTAACGTTTGCTTCATAAATGAGTTATGAATTCTCTAAATGCAAATTTCTAGATTAATAAACATATAAAAGAAACATTATTTTATAAAAAAACAATGATGACGATGACTGATCATAGCGCGGGAGAAATTCGAAAATAATTTGTGATTTAAACAAAAAAGAAAATGTTCTTTAGCGTGAATCATTATGCGTTTATGAATCAGCGGGATTTTTTGAGGGGGTAAATTAGAACTAAAAAGAAATAAGTTTCTGTCAAAAATGAGATTTTAGTGGCAAGCTTTTAAAGCTGACTGTACTTTTCTTTGGATATCCATCAAATGCTTACTGAGACGATTCTAAAGAGCCCAAGCTCGGTAGGATTGCTTTTTCTATTATAGAGTTCCTATCCACCTTCTAGCCACCTTCCGGCTCCATCATCAGATCAGCCCCATGGTAACATATTATTGTATTGTCATCAAAGTTAAGTAAGTATGCAAAATTTCAGCTCAATCGGTTGACAATATCTGCTTCAAAATTGAGTTGCAAGATTTCACCCGAACAAACATACTTAGATACATACATACATACATTGCAAGTTAAATAAAAGCTTTTAATATGATTCTTAAACTCATATTGCATAAAAACCATTTCTACAAACCTTCGAAATTACCCAGCTTGCTTTCGAAATTAGGTACCCACTCCTTAAAAAATGTTATTCAAAACATTTTATTTTTTTATTTACATTTTTTTCCAAATTCAAGCAACATATTACAACGCTATTTTCACAAAGCGTTGATGAATATATCCTAATTCGTAAAGATCTCATTACTTGGAAGGAATACTTCTTAGGTTCTTACGTATGAGCCCAAACCCTAACATACTCTACACTCGCCTAAAAATATGTCGAATATAACCCAAAGCACCTATAATATAATTTTCCTATGTTGTTACCAATTTTCTTTGTGATTTCCAGTACATTGACATCAGATTATGTATAATTAAAAAGTATATAAGCATAACAGAACCATAATTATCGAACATAGCCATAACATTGATATAAAATTACTAAAATAATTGGTAACAAAATAGGAAAATTATATTGGACCTTAATATCTGTCTTAATTGTAGGCAAACATTTAGAGAAATGCTCAACTCACGGTCAGCTATTTGATCCCTAATCGACAACAAAACTAAAGAACTACACGAAAAACTAAACCAAAGGTAATAAGTTGGTGGATAGAAGGCAAATTGCATGGCAAAGTTTCTGCGGTTCAAACCACTTGCCAAGAACGTCGTAAAACACGCGACTCCTAACCTAAATACACCCTTTTTCTAAGCAACGCTGGAATGGAAAACGCCAGTACCCCGTGGAAAGGCTATTAATTATGAGAAAGGAAATTGAAACCCCAGTGGAAATGGAAAAGTAATAAAATGCAACAGCGATTGCAAGATGAGTGCAGCACCGGCAAACTGGGGCAATCTTGCCATCCCGCGCTTCATATTATTAATAAATGACAATACTTTTTACTGAGCTCTCCCGTGATTCTTTCAGTCGGTGATTGAAATTATTTGAAATTTATATCAGTCAGTAATATGATAAAAGTATATACTTAAACTAAACTCGATAAGTCAATGCTGATTAGCCTAAAAACGACTCTTTAACGGCGATTTAATGTTGAATTTAGTGTAAATACGACATCTAATAAAAAAATAATGCTGCTTTACTTAGTGACGCGTTTTATGTAATTTTATTTTAATCAACTAAGGCTTGACTTAACCAACATTGATTAATTAACACTCATGATTTTATTTTAAAACTATTTTCTTAATCAGATATATTTTCATTTAATAGTTGCTCAAAATAAAGTGGCCGTTTTTGTTTTGGCCAAGTGTTAAGGGGCAACTACATAATGACAAATTGTCTGCTAATGATAATGATTTATTCAATATTATAGGTGTTTCCCTACCACCTAGCATCTTGCTTTTACAAACTGAAAATTGATCTAATTTAGAAGATATAATAATAAAAAAGTCGGAAATGGCGCTATGGCATGATACAATGAATTTGGATGACTAGTATCCAAATCAAAGTATTATTGGTATTAGTTTCACCGCATATTCACTGTTGAAATAAAAGTAAACAGCGCATTTAGTGGGCTACATCTTAATTGACTGGAGCGTATTACTCAGATATCCCCTCGAATTGGGGGCCCGCGGGTCGCCCACAGCCCAATTTAAATCTTAACTTTTAGTTCAACTTCACCATATCTTCCCATCCCCTGCTGATTTGGATCATAGAATGTTTGAAGTAGTCTTTTTAAAAAAAAAAATTGCTTTTGCTTTACAAAAACTGCCGTGATGGATATGCGGCGTTCGACGCATTCTTACCCTGTGCAGTCACGTTAACACATGGTAAGGGCAAGTTACCCGTACCATAAGTTAACGTGACAGCACTCGTTAGTGTCAGCGTACAGCCCGACACAAAAGAGTAGAAAACGGATGAAAAAGGAACTAAAATTTTTCATACAAAATTGTTACCATATTCAAGCACTTTACGTCAAAAATGTGACAGTTGCGAAGGAAGTGGCGCCCTCATTTATTTTCTACTCTTTTGTGTCGGGCTGTAAACGATTTGTATGGAGAATAGTACAGCGCCCCTACCGGTTACTTTGTTGAACTACAATTCTCCATACAAATTGTTTGCGCTGTCGCTAGCGAATATGGTCACTGTAAACTCATGGTAAAGGATCTGATCGCGTTCGTAACGAGTGAATCCGTGGCAGTCTTATTAGGGTTCATGACGTAGTGGAAAAGCTCCAAGAACGACTGCGATGGTTTGGTCACGTCTCTCGCAAGCCACCTGACTACGAAAGGAACAAATGCCTCGAAGGAATTGTCCAGGATGACCTTCCCAAGCAGTAAGCAGGCTGTATAAGCGCTTATAGCCTTTACACAGCTGTAATAAGCTGAATAAGGGTATAAGCTCTTATCCAGCAAAAGAGGTGCCCAGGCTGGTGAAAAGGAGAGGAAAGCCGGTAAGAGAGCTGACCCTTGCAAGAGCCGGGATATAGGGTCTCTTCTAAAACTTTAATAAGTACTAAATGTTCGTTTATTTTACATTTATATTGTTCAAATGTTTCTTCAATTGTTTCGGCTCTTGGAAGTTTTGTTCCGCGAAACTGTAGCTAAAGACCGAAGTATGAACATTAGTCAAAATTAAAGGCTCGTACAGCATCCCCTTTACAGGCTCATTCATCTATTGCTTCCATGTTTATTGAAACAGTTCAAAGAATATTTATGACGTTTTCAAGGTTCCACGTATTACCAATAGACAACATGCATTTGATTCTTCTGTTTTAAACTCTTCTGTACCCCACAATACGCAGTATTTTTTTGAATATAGAATTGTATCCACGGACGCCTGCTTGTGTGTGTGTGATTTTATAATAAACTACTTAATAGTACGTCTCACTATGTAATAGCATTGCATAATTGCAATGATGTTACATAGTGAGACGTGGTAAAACGCGCGTGTGGTTTTCTGAAACGAGCTAAAGGCATGCACTTCGGGGATTATGATTTTAATACGAAACAATCAAGCAATATCGAGTTTCGACCCCTCGTACAAGGATGTTGACCATAAAATCATTATTTTGCTCTCATTTAAAACTATAACTGCGTGTTAATTGCCTCTAAGTTATACCCAATAAAATCCAGGAGTGGAGATAAAAATCGTATAATGTGATTGCTGAATTCACATTATACGATTTTTATCTCCACACCTGCAACGACATAACAATAACATAACATAACTGTCATATTTATGCAACCAAAGCAACACGGAGGTATGATCTTGGATTTTATTGGGTATAACTTAGAGGTTATTTTTAGGAAGATTTCGTATGAAGCGGTACGTCACGATCGGCTCATAATTCTAGAACGTGCTGGGGATGCACTGGTCTAGAATACAGGGCAAAAAGTTTAATTGTGCCCCGGATGGCGCCGACGTGAGCAAGTACGGAAAACTGGTATAAATTATTTTTCTGGGTCTAATTCGATGAGGCATTACGATGTTCCCCATTAAACAATATCTCAGTTTTATCACTAATCCTATAACGAACGTGTTTATTCTTTTAATTTGTGTTAACTTTTTCATCGCTTTTCAATACCTAATTGTCACTTATACGTCGACATTACATTGCATGTTTGAGAAAAATATAATATTATTTTCAATACATCTCTAAAACTCGTCAAGCAATGGCGAGATCTCGGACACAAGTCTTTAGAAATGCCGGCTTTGGCCCAGGCTGAGTTCTGTTTGTCCTATTTAATATAATAAGATTTTTGTGTGCCTGTGCGGAAAACTGTTATAATTTTTCCTCTCTGAACGTGTTTGTTATTGAGATATTTTTGAGAACGACGTTTTGAATTTTTATTGCTGCAAGTTATATGAATACCTATTAAAAAACTTTTTATGTTATTTGAATAGTATTTTATTTAACGTGCTTACGTGACAACTCAGAGCATAGTTTCAGAAGTTTAAGATTAAACGTTGATTTCAACGTGTGTTGTTAGTTTGACCCACAATAACACGTTTCCCGAGTGGTTGCGTTGTAATCATAGACCGAAAATCCTGTGTACTTCCTTTTCGGCTAAGTATGTTTCGCCAGAGAACGCATTACTACGTAGTAAACTGGGTGCATAAGCACTACTGGCTGCACAGACCTTATACGACTTTTTTATGTTTTAATTTGGGTTATTACCTATATAACGAAATCTAATTATATCAATAGTAATTTGTGCCGTATACATAACTGCATTAGATAATAAAAATGCCATGTTAGGTATATTCTGGGGAGAATATGATATACCAAACGATACGTTTGACTTGACGAAATGATAAATGCCTAAACCTAGTGAATAAGTAAGTAATAGGCCCATATGATTTCGTTTACTCCATTTTTGTGTACGTAGTTGTTATATATTTAGTTTAAGTTTTTATTTACTGTAACAACTTTGCTTTGCCTTTTTTTATACATATTTACATACATATAAATGTACACCTTTATAAGTAGTAATTTAGAATTAAAAAAGTGTACCTAGCACACAACTCCCTGCTATGCTATGAATCTAACATTATAAAATGTTTGTCTTCTACGTTAGCACGGAAGCTTTACAGCTTCAAATCATCGGAACTCAACATAATGATAATCGTGGCAACTGAATATAATAATTTAAAAATTAGTGTGCCATATGGCTTGCTTGTTTGCCATCAAACAAGCAGCGTTAACATTCAAAGCGGTGAACATTGGTATTCGAAAGTCGTATGAATATCTCATAACCTCACATCTAAACGGTAACAAGAAACCCCACTAATCACCATACGGAGACATATAACGTGTTTCTAACGAGCGTTGCGCAGGCGTCCAAAATACCGCAAGAAAACAATTTAGCAACGCAAGTAATGGGGGGTAGGTGCAAAAACGCTGGGAATGCGACAGCTGACCCCGCACAGGGCCGCAGTCGGGATCTGAAAATGTTTTTAAACCATTCGATCTTACTGAAGTACAGACACAAACAATTTAGAAATTAAAAAGTGGCAATACTGTAGTATCGCTTTCTAATCAATCTAAGAAAACGGGGACGACTCTAGTATTGCCACTTTTTAATTTCTACTCTTTTTTGTCAGACTGTAAGCCCAAGCTAGCGGCCTTGGGATGACATCTCGGCTAGGTGTTTATTTAGGGTTCCGTACCCAAAGGGTAAAAACGGGACCCTATTACTGAGACTTCGCTGTCCGTCCGTCCGTCCGTCCGTCTGTCACCAGGCTGTATCTCAAGAACGGTGATAGCTAGACAGTTGAAATTTTCACAGATGATGTATTTCTATTGCCGCTATAACAACAAATACTAAAAATAAAATCAAATAAATATTTAAGGGGGCTCCCATACAACAAACTTGTCATAGTTTATATATATGTATAGGTACGGAACCCTTCATGCGCGAGTCGGGCTCGCACTTGCCCAATTTTTTTATTTTAATCAGTATATAACCAAAAAAAAATACTCAACGAAAATAAATCGTTCTTCAGAGAGTAAGTTGTTAAAATAATTATATATCCAATTTAACAGAAATATTATAAGCCCGTGTCCTTATAATATTCGATGAGTTCCTTTGATTTCTCCAAAATCGCATTTTTTTTTCTAGCTTATAGTTGTTGCCATTGCTGGGCCTCCATTGGCCGCATTGGCATCCTCTCTCTTGCGACACTCGTCTCTGTTGGCTGAATGCATCCAAGTCATACTGCCTCTGCTCTGGAGCAGAGAAAAATTCTATCATAATATAAGAGTTTATTATCAATATACATCATCAGATCGTTATGTGACAACGTTATGACGATCTGAGGCACCTCCTTGTTGAAAAAGGCTCAACCTAATAAAAATACTTAGTTTTTAATTCTAATATTTTGTTTCAGAGATACTTGGGTAACGATGATGTTTAATGAGCAATATAACCGTGTCTAGCCCTCGATTGTTCTTCTATAATGTATTGACTTATAAAATGGTGTAAAACATCTATTCTAAAAAATTGGGCAAGTGCGAGTCCGACTCGCGCATGAAGGGTTCCGTACCATAAAACAAGTTTGTTGTATGGGAGCCCGCCCCCCTTAAATATTTATTTTATTTTACATTTTGTATTTGTTGTTATAGCGGCAATAAAAATAGGTACATCATCTGTGAAAATTTCAACTGTCTAGCTATCACCGTTCTTGAGATACGGCCTGGTGACAGACGGACGGACGGACGGATGGAGGGACGGACGGACAGCGAAGTCTCAGTAATAGGGTCCCGTTTTTACCCTTTGGGTACGGAACCCTAAAAATGTACGAAACACCACACACCACACACATATTTACACACCACAATTTTTAAATTGGACCGGCAATCCAGATGTACCGGGTTCGATACCCGGTCTCTTCCACCAGATTACCCATTCTTTGAGCTTTGATCTTTGTATCAATGGTTTTATCTATTCTAAAAGTAGAACATGATATTTTGTTAATTTAACATTACAATAACACTGTATTAAAACTCCGAAAACAGTAAAATCTTTGCCTAAACCACAAAATCAGGTAAAATCCCGGTATTGATAATATCGGAACGCAGACTCCGTCTCTGAAGCGCCAGTCGACGGGGATTAATGGCTGGAGCAATTAAAGTAGTAAACAGCAGGTGCAGTGAGAGGCACCCTCTCGAACAAACAAAATAGTGTGGCGAACCCGCGAGGAGAACGCGATACACACGTCTTTGAAGATTCACCAGCATATAAAGAAATATTGCAATAAAAACATAGTAGACAGCAGTTGCGGTGAGAGGCACCCTCTCGAACAAACAACATAGTGTGGCGAACCCGCGAGATTTTGACGATTAATCAGCGTCCCAAGTAGCACACATGCAGCACCTTATACAGCCCTTACACAGCTGAAATAAGCCATAGAAGGACGGTGTAAGCTTTTACGCAACCAGTGCTACGTGGGATATAAATAAATATCGCAAAACCGGCCAAATGCGAGTCGGGCTCGCGCACCGAGGGTACAACTAAATATTTGTTGTTATAGCGGTAACAGGAATCCATCGTGTCTGGAAACTGTTTAGCTATCACGGTTCTTGAGAAACAGCCTGGTGACAGTATTGAGCAAAAAACGGCAAAAAATATATTTTTAGTATCTGTTGTTGTAGCGGCAAGAGAAATACATCATCTGTGAAAATGTCATCTGTCCACCTATCACGGTTAATGAGATACAGCCTGGTGACAGAAGGACAGACGGACGGACAGCGGAGGCTTAGTAGGGTCCCGTTTTTATCCCTTAGGTACGGAACCCTAATAAATAAATAAATAAACATAGTAGACAGCAGTCGCAGTGAGACACTACTCCAATAAATAAAATAGTGGCGATCGATCGCGTGAGGTGCAAAATGTACCTACACAACGCTTTGGTGAATGTGAATAGTGAGGAAAATAGTCACTTTCCGCATTACTGAGGGTCGAGGTTGAAAACTGGTGGTATCGAGACTTGACGCTGATCTGTCCAGCGTAATATCGTGTTTTTGCTTCTTGGCCCTTCGCTCTTGGTTAAAAATAGGTAACTGGTAACAACTAACCGCATGTTGATATATATTTACTTGCTTCGAGTGGCGACTTGTATTACTTAAGAGGCCTTATTCCTTAAAATATTTTTTTTTATATTATGAAAGATATATTTATTGATAATTTAACCAAGTCTTTGAAGTGAATAATTCTTTTCCCGGGGTTCTAGGTAGTAACATAGCTATTTCATGCTTTAATTTTCTTGGTCTTCTCCACAATCTTAGTTCAATTTCTTTGAGAAAACGATTCTTTTAACCGAGTTGTGACAATAACAGTCAAAATTTACTGGCTATCCTCATCGTCCATATATCACAAGTATAAGAAAGTAAATGAGTAAACGGAACTAGCGGGTAGTTCTGCAGGGCTTCCGGGCATGCCCGAGTAATGCGATACTGTTTGCAAAGGAAATAATCTGTTAGTGTACAAACAAACATGCATTTTGAGGAGAGAATCTGGAGACGGTTACACTAGTAAGCAGTTTACTTGAATATTTTTTTTTATTAGTCTATTAGAAGACGTTTGTAGGAGCTAGATGCAAAGCTGCTGGAGGTATGAGATACACTCAGAAAAAACTCATGTTTTTTGTTTCACCTTGGTCAGGCTTGGAATAAATACGCTTAGAAACCTACACTCTAAAAAATTAAGACCAACTAAGAGTAGTTTTTTCTTAGTTGACGCTAAGTTAATTATAATAATTACGATCCTATATTAATCAAACAAAGCTGATCATTTAAAACAATAAGTGTCTCTGTGATTGAACTAATAAAGTGGGTATGTTATTAATCCTAACAATTGTATACGCTGCATCTACTATTAATTTGTTGGCATAATTATGTAACGTGGGTTGATTCTATCCTTTACGTATCTTTGTTGATCTTGCTAGGATCAATTACTTAGTTAGCATAATTTTTTCATGTAAATATATAGAACAAGATCTTAATTGGTTTAGTTACATAGCAATAGTAAGAGCAATCAGTATTGCCTTATTTGATGTGTCCAAGTCCTTGTTAGGCTCGCATGGAATCATGATGCTTGATTACTGCTATCGAGATATTGATAGGACCAACCAAATTTTTTTAGAGTCTAGTCAGCGCTTGAAAGTAAAGCCAGTTTTGGTAAGCCACGACCTGTCACGGGCTTAGTTTCGTCCGTGTATGCATCTGGCTGAAAGACAATATCACAAGCAAAACGATTCTATGATTGGTTCGTAGACACGCACACATAAAATCAAAACCGGCCTAATCTTTCGCAATGTATGAAGACTATCGTTCTAGGTGGATTTATTGTAAGTGATCAGGTAAGTATCCAATATCCTCAACTAGGCGTTTAACCTTACCGCACAAAATTATCTTGAACTACTAGTATACCTACCAAAATTGTTTGTAAACTTCGTCCAGCTTTTGAAAACACAAATTACGCGCGATTATTACTGTCGCCCACAGGGGCCTTGTTTCGTTCGTCGCTGATAAACGTGTAAAAGTAGTACGAGCCTTACGAGTTGTAGATCACATGTTCAAATAATCCGGACTATTTAACAGACAGAACAGAGCGCACATGGGAAAGCCCAGAGGGAAACGTCCAGAGGGCCGCCCCAGGTACCGCTGGAGTGACGAATCCCTTAAAGACCTATCAGCTCTCGGAGTACCTGACTGGCGTGAAGTGGCGCAGAATAGGGAAATTGCCGTTCTTTCATGACGGAGGCCAAGATCCTCTTAGGGTCATCGAGCCAGGTTAGTAAGTGGCTTGACTTAATTAATCGTAATCGCCTAACAAACTGTGGTTTTGCCCTAAGCCTAAAAGGTTTTGCGATACAAACCGCTTTTATATGGCAATAATGTGCGTACGTTATATTGCATTATAGAATGTCAATAGCGATAATGTCATTGACACAAGTACACAAGACAAAAGTAAACATTAAATGATTGTCATACAACTGTTTTCTGTTTATGTATTACGGTTAATAGCGAACGTTAAAGAAAACGCAGTGAAAATCCAGTGAGGTGCTAATTTCCGCGTAATCCAGCGTGAATCCGCCTCGAGCCGGATGCGCCGGAAGGTAACCGCACTCACCCACGAGTTTTCTGTACATCAGTGTAATACTAATATTATAAGGTACAGTTTTTGGAAGTCCATTAAATTTTCCCGATAGTCCTTGCTCTAGGATCTACAAACTGCAGCTCTTTAATCATTCCTTATCATGGTTTTCCCAAAATATTTTTGTAAAATTTCGTCATGACATTTTGCTTTCTTTTTGACTTTCTGCCTTCAAAACCCAATTTAAAAAAATTTCAATGATCAGCGCTTGTGATGTCGCTTATCCATATTTATATAAAATATGTTTTACCAAAAAGTAAACTTGAATCAACAAAAAAAAACCCAAGAAATTAAAAATATTTTCAGGGAATAATTCGATTGACATCAGATTGACATCGATTTTAATCGCTTAAGCTACATATCGAATATGTCTACGTCCGTGATCTAGTTCACCAATTGTTGCTATTCTGTTCAAGTGGCATTGGCAAGTTGTCACTAACCCTTAATTGTCAAAACATATGATCCCTTTTGTATTTTTATCTGAACCGGAACCATTTGAACTGTCGAACCCCAATGAGGCTCGAATTATGGAAATTTAGTGTTCTTTGACAAATTGAGGGTTAATGTAAAAAGAGCACATAGTCTTCAAAATCCTCCTATTTATTTATATTTATTTACTTATAAAGAAAACGCAGTAAATTGCTAAAACGCTGTATCCAGTGAAGTGCTAATTTCAGTATAATCCAGAGGGAATCCGCCCGACCCGGATGCGCCAGAAGGTAACCGCACTCACCGACGGGTTTTCTTCGCCATCGCATCACTTCTCGTTGTAATCGTTTGTAAATATGACATTTTCTCAAACATGCAATGAAATGACAACACAACTCAAGAGAACTGTAAAAGAAATTTCATACAAAATTGGAGGCCCAGTAATAATAATAATAATCGTCATCATTAAGTATCATAGATTTTATTTTGTAAAGATATGAAACGGTCAGTACTGCCAATCAGACCGCGGAGCAGAGGAATAAATGACCGACCTCGCACCGCGGCGGGCAAGACCAAGCCGCCAGAGATATCGTAATGTTATGAAATAGCTTATCTGGTTCTGGTCTTATCTAGTTATTGAAAGCCAAAGTTATATCAAACAAAACCCATAAACGGTAACCCTCTAGAAGGATGCTAATTTCCGCATAACCCGGTTCTTGCCCGCGGTCGGATGGATCCAATCGTAACCTACGGTGAGCGATCTTCGCTGACACCTCGCGTGGTTTCGATATCAGGTATTGTTGTTTTGTTACAGGACAATTAATATTCGTAGCTTCTTAAACATTCCTATGGTTTCGTAGCTTCGGTAAACTGGACACTTATGATTATGAGATCACAAAATAAGACTTTTTCTTATGAACAAGATGAGGTTGCTAACACAGAAATTGTTGCTGATTTAATGTATAAAATAATTATTAGGTAAGTTTCTGATACTAGAATAAGGTGCATAAAGGCTGGTACTTACATTAAAAAAAATTAGGATATTTATCGTGGATCGAATATTATGCAATTTGGGAAGAAGCAAGATTTGATCAAAGCACACGAAGAAAAAAAATTAGTACATAAAACAAATGTTGAATAATGTCATTGGTATATGTAGTAAAAAAATTTTTAACAAAAAAAAGAACCGACTTCAGTAAAACTAAAAAGCCGAAAATAACCCGTTCAAGTACAGATTACATTTGACTCACCCTTTGAAATCGATCCCAAACCACTCAGTTATTATATTTATATATTAAAGTTTACGTGAGGTTTGGCACCGACTTCAAAGGGTGAGTCAAATGTAATCTGTACTTGAACGGGTTATTTTCGGCTTTTTAGTTTTACTGAAGTCGGTTCTTTTTTTTGTTAAAAATTTTTTTTTTTCGCTTTTTAGTGATTCATATAAAATACTTATGGCGGGGTGATCAGGGAGGTCTTGAAGGCATGCATCTCGTTTGAAATATCTCCTAACTCCTAACTGTTAAGGAGTTGTACCTTCCATCATCAGTTCAGCATGAGAAGATGATGACTACCATATGCAAATACTTAAATAGTTTTAGAAAAAACATTAAAAATATTATGAGTGCCTATAAAATTTCAGGAATTCCTTCGATTCCTCATGGATCTCGTCATCCGATCTTCACCAAAATTTTATGGGACCAACCTTGAGATGTCTATTCATGAACCTAAAAAGAATTTTCCAAATCGACTCATAAATGACGGAGTTATGAGGTAACAAACATTAAAAAAAAAAAAAAAAAAAAAAAAAAAAAAAACATACAACCGAACTGAGAACCCCCTCCTTTTTTTGAAGTCGGTTAAAAAGTAATGCATACTGTTTTGCCTTTCTATTTTATTGGGAATGTTTTACTACGTGACCTTTGTATTTCTATCCCAGTTTTTTTACCGAAGTTAATAAAAAGCATACTAAATTTTTTTTTCAAACAAAATACGGTGAAATTACGTTATGCATTTTTTTGTTCTTAAAAAACATGTATACCTATTTCTTGTTCCAGCCTAGTCAGCGAGAATTTAAAATTCAAGCTTCAAAATGAAAATTTACATTTTGTGATACCCGGTGTTGGTAGGCTTTTAAGAGTAAGTACCTCGTTTTTACCAGCTTATCTATTCACTTGGTAGCTTCGCTAGGATAAACGCGCATTAACGTATTACTCATACAGTGTACTTAGTTCTCCATTTGTCCGCCTGAACAAATATGTTGGTGGTAGTCGGGATGACCAGGGTGACGGCACGGCCCTTCACGAATAGGACATAAATCCTCGACCACGTGCCTTATCGTACGAAAAAAACACTTCCATCTGTGTCCTGTTTTTATTGCGCGCAATAATGCAGTTTAAGAGTTTGTCCCGACTTTTTTGTGGTTACTCGGGAATTAGTTAAGTTTTTATCGTTTCAAGCAAAGCTGCTGTTAAAGGGCTTTAGGATAAGATGGGAACTTAGAGCTGTTAGAGTTATAGAGGATTCTTTACAAAGTTTAAATATATAAAAAACCAAATTTGGTTCTAAAATGATATCGAGGTTTCTAAAATATTTTTTTTCTAAACCGAATAGTTTGCGTGACAGACGCTTCCAAAGTGGGAAAAAGTTGGTCCCCCCCCTCTAACTTCTAAAATAAGAAAATGAAAAATCGAAAAAAAACATATGATGTACATTACTATAAAAACTACCAACGAAAATTGTTTTGAACGAGATATCTAGTAAGTAGTTTTTTTTTTCATACCTAACTTTGCACCTAATTTATATGGGGCGCTATACATACCAGGTGCAAACTTAAATTAACCACTTAGGGATGGAAAGTGTTTGTACGGAACCCTCGGTACGCGAGTCCGACTCGCACTTGGCCGGTTTTTTTAATCCTGCTTTAAACATCATTATAATTACCTATAAGCGCCAGTGAATAAATTCATATCAAAGCATTGTGATTCAATAAAAAATACTAAAATTAGGTACCTAGGTATATAATTATGGTGAAAAAATTATAATTTGCTACCGATTAAATAAAGAGTTGACAGAAAGTTACTTTCTACTGGGTCAAATTTCATGAAAGAAAAATTAACACAGACCGATGGAATTATAAGAAAATGTGTTCACTTCATAGGTATTAACTATGCCTTATTGGTTTTTATTAAATGAGGTAGACAATATTTGATGTCATTTTATGAATTAACATAGGTATTTAATATTAATAATATCGCGGCCACATATCGTTAGAAACATCGAATTTAAGAATATTCTTTGATATTAAAGTAAATGAAACATATAAGACGGTATACTGCGTTGTTTTAAATTCGTATTATTGTATCTTAAATACAGGAGTGAACATCTCGTCAAAATAGACTCATGACACAGTTTCCAAACATAATTTTCCCACACGAGCTGGTCACTTAAACTTCCCCTGCCTGTTTCCTGGCAACCCTGCCCTATTTCAGTTACCCTAGGATGGAGGGCATTTATGCCACATGAACACGATACGATTATATTAAATCTATAATAATATAAATAATTTTGATGTAGGTCTACGACTCGATCTACAGTTCGTATCATTCTCTTAAATCTGTGACGTAAAATCCTTATTGAAATTTATAAGTATAGAAACATTACATTGGGATCGTCAAACAAACACAGGAAAAACCAACAAGTCCATACAACTCCTTGCGATTTGCCTCGCAATGCTATGTTGCCTGTACTTTTAGCTCAACGGTAATCCAGGACTTTTTATTGCACGACAAATACCCTTTCTAGGGTTCCGTACCCTTAAGGGTAAAAACGGGACCCTATTACTAAGACTTCGCTGTCCGTCCGCCTGTCTGTCTGTCCGTCTGTCAGCAGGCTGTATCTCATGAACCGTGATAGTTAGATAGTTGAAATTCTCACAGATGATGTATTTCTGTTGCTACTATAACAACAAACTCAAAAAAAACAGAATAAAATTAATATTTAAGAGGTCTCCTATACAACAAACGTGATCGGTGGCGATAACTTTGTACCTCCTTTGCATCCGGCGCCATACATACCGGGTGCAAACTTACCTTAACCCGGCCAAATTAAATATTTGTTCGGAACCCTCGGTGCGCAAGTCAGACTCGCACTTGGCTGGTTTTTCAGTCAGATGTGTAACAAGCGAAGTCGCGGCTAGATGTACTAGCCCAGCTATTTCAACAAATCGGAAAGGGCATGTAAGACATACTCGTCGATTTAATATCGCATCGTGTTCTGGAGGGTTACTCCGATGTTCGAAATTTAAAGTTCGTGGCATCCTGCTCATTAAAATATCGTTTGTCAGAAGATCGAGAGGGATGGCACGATAACTTTGAATTTCGATCTCCGTATTCGGAGTAGACCTTCTGTAGTTGTACATGTACCTACGCTTGTAACAATTTATGAACAAAACGGTCCTGCCGAGTGCCCCATAATGAAGTTAGGCAGTTATGAAGCCTTTACGGCCTCGCGTTTACTGCCACTAAACTTGACTCCGGGTTACGACTGCTAAACATTGCCCAGTAATCAACATAGTTTGAGAAATGTTCTTCTGTTTCATTACTGACCGGTTTTTAGCTATGTATAGGCCAATAGGGTTAAAGCCCACGCTATATTACGGACTTTTAGTGGTAAGTACTTATTAATTTCACTGGCAACCTTAAATTTTTGGTAACTTACGTTGAAATTTAGTGAATGTGAGTAATGTAAGCAAATACAGGACTAAATATTCCGCAAATTTCAAGTAATTTCTGCGTAATAATGCCAAAACTTTACACAGTGAGGAAATTCACTTTTTTTTTCAATAGGATTCAGTATTTATTTCGCAAGAAGAACGAATGATTGAGCAGCATTCCGGTAAACAAATATATGGCGTATGTATATTATTGCAATATGAAACGTGTTAGTATAGCACCACTATCCCTGGACAGGAGCAACACTTGTCAGGCTATATTTCAGTTCTTCTTTTGATGGTAACACTTCAAAGAAAATTACACAGTTGAATTAAATTATTGTATTAAGCAGTTGATGATGATGATGATGATGATTAAGCAGTTTATACACTCTTTATACTCACGTGAAATTGTCAGGAACGGCCCGAAATGTTTCGAACGCGTACGGAGCTCTTTATCAGGGACTGCTACCCGTTGTGTGTTTGTCGAGCCGTTCTTGACATTATATCACGTGAGTTTAAATCGCTTAATACAATAATACTATAATAATAAATAATAAGCAATTTCTCCAAGGGGCCTCTACGTGTTGGATCCATATCCCCACGCAAGCCTTCTAAAAGAACGGGACTTATGAGCCCGAGACTCAAAACGAGAAACAAATAATAATAATAGCCTTTATTTTCCATAATGAGAGCTATTACATTTTTTTTAAATACCTACGGCTCATGGAAGTTTTAATAAGATTACAGTCGAATTTATACCGTGTTTAAATTAAGATTTACTATATTAAGGGGATATTATTTATACTTCACATGCCTCTTGCATATTTTCTATCATCGACACAACACTTACTCTACGCCATGTTAACCGAAAATTGCATTTCCGGTTGCCACTCCATTACTAACTCGACAATGTGGCATTGGAAAATATTATAAAATGAGAAATAACATTTGTTATTTCACGTGCATGCTACAATGCAATATTTTGTTGAGAAATGTGTTTTGTTTTACGTGGATGTTAGTAACATAAGTGTAGCTTGTTACAAAATTTTAACTTAAGAGAATTTGAGCCGCAATATCATTAGTTATTTTTACCATCCAAATCGTCTTATAACTAGAAAATATCCTTTATTAAAATCGTAACACCCTCGACATAAGTCGCTTATCATTATGTGAGCCTCAGAGTGATATAGTTAGAAAATGCTACTAAAATTGAACACAACTACACAATTTTGAATTCATTGCTAGAAAATTGGCTGAGATTTTGGAGACTACGATATCAGAGAAAAGAATCGCGCTTCTATGCCACAGAGAAACAGACAGATGCACATGTTAAACTTCTATCATAACACCCCTCTTTTTTCAGCGTGGATTAATAATAACCTCTTCTTGTCTTGAATCACACTTTATACTTTCTGTTATCAAATTCAAAGGCATGGACCTTAATTTAGTTAGATAAAGCGAAACACAGTTGACTACGCTACCATAAAATATATACACATCATCGTAGTTATAATTAAACTTCTTTAAAATTGACCTTTTCAACAAACACAAACGCTTGAAAATACAAAAAAATACATTCAAGTACAAACGCTTCAGCAATAAAAGCTAAGTAGGTACTTTAGTATTTCTTAATATGAATCTAGAATCTACTCAAGTAGCAAATTGCTTTTAAAGAGCCTTCGTTACTAAATATTGTTAAGTCAATTCATATCTTTTCCAAGAAATAAATCAATTTGTGGGTCAAGACGCTCCCGTGCCGAGTTTAAAAGCAAATAAAATCAAGTTAGCAAATCAATCGAAGCCGAAGCGAAGAACGTTCCAGAATTCCAACGAAGTTCTTGCAATAATTATGAGCGGAAATCAGAATTTAAATGCTCCTCCTAGAGTAATATAGTGAAATAGAACGAAGTAAATGCCGATAAACTAATAAGCCAATGCTAAGTGGTAACTGCCGACGATGAAAGCTTTAAAGTTATTTTTCTTAATAGGTCTTCAAAGCAAGGCATTGCGATATCTCCAATAGGGTAGGAAAGTAAAAATAAATATGGCCACCATTGCACAAATACTTCGCTGTCGCTAATGATAGATATTCGAAATAAATTTGGTTTCTTTTCTGTTTTAATCGGGAGCGTAGGCTTTCTGTTAACAATGCGACAGCTTCGTTCCGGAAAAGAATTGTACCGAAGGAAAAATTAAAATACCTGCCTACGTATACTGCGTCTATTAAAGAATGAGACGTTGACAAAGGGTCCTGAGTTCCCGTTTAATTGAGCAAAGAGGTTTACAAAGAATACCTTCTTTCCTTTAATTAATAAATTTTCTCCGAATTTATTTTAATGATTTTAAATGCCTTTTGCAGACTTTTATTGCCGTTGTTGTGAGTTAACTTACCCACTTACTCATTCGTATTCTGGAAAAGCGATAAGTATTTATTCCAACTTATTACGACTTTGCATCGGTATTATACTGGTGTTCTATGTTTTATATAATGTAATTTAACTCAATGTAACCGTTTATAATAATTACGTTATGTCTGTCTATTCTTTACTAGATTCAAGACATTAGGTTCGACTGGTTAGATTGGTTCAACACGCACAATACTTCATAAATTTAGCATAACGCATATTACATGTACATTTGACAACATTCGAAAAAAGGTAATGACGAATTGAGAACCTGCCCTTTTATTAAGTTCGTGAAAAAATCTCTGGATAGGCTTATCACACTAATATTATAAAGGCGAAAGTTTGTGAGTGTGTTTGTGTTTATGTTTCCTACTTCTTCACGCTCAAACGGCCGGATCAATTTTGATGAATTTTGGTAAGATGACTCCCTGGATTAATCGTTCGGATCGTTTTTTTTTTGTATTCAAGTGGGTGGAGCGGTAACACCGCGTAACCATCATTGAAATACTTCTAATTGATTGAATTGATTGACTGAATTACTAATTTTGGGACTCAAAAATCTCAACAGCATATTCTTTAAGGTTCAAAACAAAACACAACATTCAACTAAACATCCCAGTGGACTAAAAAGTCCAATCTAATATTAAAGTAGAGAAAAGCAACGATAAATTCATCTTTTTATCGATCTAAACACTAACATCTCGGGTACATTACTATTCTGGTGGAAAACCGCGCCAGTCCCTAGGGATGGCGGGAAATGCATGCCCCTTACCGGACACACGATACCGTCTTGATATATACCGGGTATAGGTATGGGTAGGTCGTAAGAGTTACTGCGGTAGGTACTGTGAGGATAAATTAGATTTTCTTACGGTGTAGAATAGATTAATGTTTGTGAAAACTTCTCTCAATCGTGGGTCAGATAATTGGTTACTGCTATTTAAAATTGAGGTTTTATATTGAAGATAATTGCATTGCACGTTTTTTTTATCCAATAATGCTATAAAACATCATGCAGCGCGCATCATAGCGTGCAGCCATTAAAAAAAACATAAGCGTTTTGACAATCTGCCACATCGTCGAAAAAAAAGCGATGTTTGTAGGTTTCAATATTTAAAATTTATAAAAATATATAATGTAGGTATGGCCTTAATTTTAATACACGTATTTTTTTTTAACGCACGTAACATTTAAAATTTATTTGAAACAACTCAAATTACTGTTTAACTACCTATACGTTAACGAATTTAACCTGATCAGATCGGACATCGGCGCCTGGGAGCTTTTTAAAATAAATATTCGCAGAATATATAAAAAAAATATTGATGCAGTTTCAAATAAACGCAGAGATGGCGCTGTATTTACTAATATTTATTTCGAAACAACCATATTTTTCAAAATGATGTTAAGATAAATTAGAAATGCGTGTGAATCTTTATTATATAAGTATAAAGCGAAAATGTGATGTGAGCAGTTGAGCATCAGTTATAATATATAAACTCCCCTAGAATTCAATTGAAAGCGACCAAAACAAAAATCAAAGCCTCTAGTCTCGCCAATTGGCGTATGTTTGGCGCATACTGCACGTCCTGCAGCCGAATGCATCGGGGATGCACAATGCATACAAAGTGGGCACAGGCAGCCGAGATTTTTCCCGAGACCAGATAGCTCTGTGACAAAGACTGATTATTGCAAGAATCGAACGTACGTGAGTTTTCGGTTCGGTCAATATTAAAAGATTTTTCGAAAATAGAAGATTGCTTGTCAAAGGACTAAAATAAGCCGTTGTGACACGAAGTGATTATTTGGATGAGCCAGGGAAGCAACGCCACGTGTTAAACACTGTGCTTTTCACTTCGATTGCGAGGAAATAAAAATATGTACTTTTAAATTACCTTAGCCATGGTGGCGCCCTGCGCTCGTTATTCTCCCTAGACCTGGTTATATAAATGCCCACCGTAAGCCAGCACCCCCGCCGCCCGCACGGGTCTGCGGGTCTGCTTCATGCCACATACACGGCGGCGGCGGGCGATGCCAGCGATGTGGTGCATTTAAAACCTAGGGGCTAAAATTACCACTAGCTCCTACCGCTAGCCCCGATTCGCAGTTCTAAAATGTTTGAGCTGGAGAAGTGAAAAAAGACATTATGTTACTAGAAATTGTCCAACGTCTTTCTTGGGAAATATGTTGGTTTTATCGTACTCGAGAAAATAGTAAGTAATATAACGATTCGAATCACCAGCTTCGTAGGCCTTCGAGAAATAAGACCGATTTTTTTATTAAAATCGTAAAATGCAGGCAAATTTAAGATTATAATCCCATCCATTTTCAAATCAGATACGTTTAATTGACCGAACCGAATGTGAGGTCCATAAATACGCGATCTGGGGCTTTACTAATTATCGCCCGTGTGTCGTCTAAAGTTTTACGTCTTGTCTTGACCACGAAGTGAGATTTCCTTCCCGCTTAGCGGGCAGAAAATCCAACTTACGGCATAGGCTGACGCAAAAGTAATTTATTCAAGTACCCATAATCTAGGTCAAAATGACGCAGCGAGCTGTCGCATTATAATTAGGTACATAACAAGCAAAACAGTAGGAAGCTAATTAGTATAATAATTATACTCTAATAGTCACGGTATGTACACCTAATTATGCGTTAATTTAATTAAGAAATTATGTATAATCTAACTGTATTATGTGTGTTATGGTTATGTTATGGCCTTGTTTAATTCTCATTTGAGCAGTTTCGAGTGACGTTGTCGTGTCTCCATTTGAGCAACCCTTACCATGAGTTAACGTCAACAGCGTAAATAATTTGTATGCAGAATAGAACAGCCCCCTATTGGTTACTTTGTAGAACTACAATTCTCCATACAAATCCGGGTACGAGTACAGTCACTGTAAATGGTAAGGGTACAGAATTTTTGAGCGATACTAAGTTCCATTACCTTATATTGAACCAAAGAACCAAAGCTACCGACATAGCACAGCGGATAAGCAAGCTGAAGTGGCAGTGGGCTGGTCATATCTGCCGTAGAGCCGATGACCATTGGGGCAAACGAGTCCTGGAGTGGAGGCCACGAATCGGTAAACGTAGTGTAGGGCGCCCTGTAACAAGGTGGAGCGACGACATTCGTAGGACAGGGGGGGTAGTAACTGGAGGACGAGAGCTGAAAATCGAGCTCAGTGGCGTGCCATGGGAGAGGCCTATGTCCAGCAGTGGACTGAAACAGGCTGATGATGATGACGATGAAGTTCCATTATATGTGTGATTACGAATTAACGCAATTTTATTTTCTTTTTACTTTGGTCTTTATTATTATGAACCTTGTTTACACAGTATTCCTTTGAAATGTTACTACAATAATGTGAAAGTGGGGTTTTACACGAACCTTTCTTGATTGTTGTTATCTATCATTTGTCCATCCTTAGGCTACCGACTCGAGTGTCTTTCAAAGATAATTCTCAAAGGAATAATCCTGTCTTTGCTATATATTATTTGAATAGACATTTCTTAACGGTAAACATTTTTGTTGTGAAATTCCAATACAACAGGACAATACAATAGTATTATTTACCTGTACCTATGTACTTGTGTTTTCCAGTGTTTGTGTATAGCATACTAAAAATACATTTTATATTTGTATGTATTCACAAGACATGAGACTTCTAGAAATGATTACATCACACCTACACTTTGACTTGTTATATTAAACACAATGATCCCTCATTGTATTGAATATAATACGAAGTTGTGTTATAATATAACCAATACAATGCACACTGATTGTTTATAGAGAGTTATTAATGAATGGACAAATTATATATTTCACAAACTATCGCATTTCCTAAATTAACTCTTATGAAATAAGAAACAGTATACTAGAGGCTCGGTGAGCTGAAGACTTCCCGAATTTGTAAAATGAATTGACAAAAAAATTTAGTATAATTGTTAGTGAATCTGCTCACAAAATTTCATGAGAATCAGTTGAGAAATACGACCTGAAACCGGAAATCCGGACAGTCGAACATTCGGACATACGAAAGATTCTTTGGCCAAACTGAAACGAGAACGCTTCACTCGCTCGGACAATAACAAACCCAACCGAACCTAACGGTTGACCTGTCAGTTCTACACAACAATAATAAATAAAAAGCCTTAAATACAAAGATCAAAGCTTAAAGAAAAATTTAAAAAGGAGCTACCTGGGGGAAGAGACCACATATTCACATAGAGGTCGCTAAGGTGTAAAAAACCTTTCAAATAAAACAATGCAAAGATCGACATACAAAGCATAAGGAAAAATTCGTCAGATCTTCCTAGAGCTAGGGTAGCGAAATGGTTAACGCGCTGGACCGGCAATCCAGAGGTACCGGGTTCGATTCCCGGTCTCTTCCTCCAGGTAGCTCCTTTTTCAATTTTTCTTTAAGCTTTGATCATTGTATTTAAGGCTTAAATAAAAATAAAAAATTTGTTGTGTACCTACCCACATTAAAAAATGAGACATCAAATGTTTCATAAAATTAATAATAAATAAAATAAAGAAGTATGAAGGATGTTGAACAGTTGGGAAATAAAAGTATATTGGGTAAATTGTATAGTAAAGTTAAACCGCGAGAGTAAAATATATAACTTTTTTAGGGTTACCCACTAACAGGAACCCTATTTTACTATCGGTCAAAGGGCTGTATCTTTCCGGCCGTAATGGGTAGACTTGAAAATTTCATTATGTGTATTATTAGTAAGGCCGCTCCAACAAACAACCAATACAGAAAAAAAGGGTCCTCATTCGTCAAACGTGTTTTTTTAACGTTTTCTGTTTTTTTCTAACTGTTGCATGCTATCAGATAGACGTTTGAAATTCACAAGTAGCAAAGAGTGTGCATAGTACCTAATAACTACAGGCATAGCTACTATAACAAAGACAAAAAAAGCGAAAAAAAACATGGTATGAAACTCTTCGCGCGTTAGTCCGAATCCCATTTTTTTCCCATTCAAACATGGCACTTCAAAAATGTATACGTCAGATTAGGTAAGCGGCTATTGTACAAATCGATCAATTACCGTTAAATCTGAAGTTACACAGCCACAATCACATGTCGAAACGAACAATACCGGAATTACATCATCTATTTTCTTACTGCCTTACAAAACAATAACTGTAGTAACGTTGCAAAACAAAACAATGTGAACTTTTGCATCAAGCGTAGATTCTATGTTAGATTATGTTTCAATCAGAGTCAAAGAAATGTTCTCAATATATTTTTAGATATCTGTACTTATTCATTATTATGTATTGTTTGCATTACTATTAAATTATCATCATTAGCCTTTAACAGATGAGTTAAGCAGCGTCTAATAAACTGCAGCACTTTCGAAGATACTATTATAATGTGCACTTTATTTCACATAAAACAATATCGACAAACACTCAAAAACGATACATGTGTATAAGGGCGAACTTATCCCTATAAGGGATTTTTTCCAGTTAACCTTGAAGCAAATGAGACAGATAAAACTAAACATTGAAGTGATAGACCAACGAACAAATTAAAACGCGCAAATATACGAAACTTATTATATTATGAACTGTGTTTTTTATAAATCTTACTAGAGTATATATTTCGTGTATGATTCTTTAGGCGAAAAAAAAAGAAAAATATATACCTAATAATATTAAATATGTAATTGTACAGCGTCAAAAGTAACTGATAATTTTAATATGCAATTTGACATAAGCCAGTAGTAAAATTGACAGCTACTTTTAACATAATAATATTTATTGCAACTAGGCAAGGACCATGTTAGGGTATAGCAAAAAGTTAACATTTTTGTAGCCGGTTTACCAGACTTAATAGGTACTACCTACTAAAAACTTATTACGAGTAATAACAACTTAACCGTCTTTCTTTTACTTTAAATAAGTAGAGTTTTAAAATTTAAATAAGCTTCATACATGCATGAGCATACAACCTAGCATGTGTCAATATTGTGCAGAAGATTAAACATACATAATTAGCACCATTTAAATATTTTTATCGTCCATGTATTCCGCAATAAGGTGCACTTATCTATGAGTTTACGCTTTAGATTGCTTATAAAAGCCAAGTTTATTAGTGTGTTTTTTATATTAATAGAGACCGTTTGTTATCATTCCACTGTTTTGACACATGGGTGATGGACAAGTAATGAGCAATCACCTTACATCGTGGCATACTTTTGAGTTGCCTCGTGTCCTGCCGTGTTATGAAAAGTCCAAAGCCCGGTAATAATGTAACGATACCTATGCAAACTTACGCAAACATCAAAATGGTATCCTTATACCGGGGACATGAAACCAAAACGTGAGGTTAAAACAGAAGCGGACAATGCTGATAGCATATCTCAGATATTTTATCTGTGGACCTTCTGGTAGCACAATAATTACAATAGTTCGTTGTGAGTTTTATTGCGAGTACACGTGACCCAATGCAGGTAAATGGAAAGCTAGGCGTGGTCGGGACCGGTTCGTAAAATATCCTTGTGTTAAGTAAGGTAATCTAGTTGCCCCGTCGACAGAAAACCTTAAGGCTACGATACTGTTCTGCCTTACACGTTACCTTCTGGTGAGAGAGAGATGGAAGCAAGCGATATGGAGGCTATATTGCTGGTGATTTTGGAATAGAGTTGGCGCGTGCTTGCGGCAATTTGTGCTAGCTATGCGGACGCAGTCACACCCACCGAACCTTGGGTATCAGGAAGTTAACTCGTGCAATTATCAGGTAACATTTCGGTGTGCAACGTTCCAAATTTAATTAAACTTTGTGAACTCGCCTTTTTGGAAGTGCGAGGACGAAGGAGTTCGTTGAAATCAATTTTTCAATGGTTTTACTAAAACGCGTCTCCGACTGATTCACGACTGATTTTCAAGTATGGAAGTTCCGTCAGACAAAAAAAGACGCTTGCGATTTTTTTTTTGAAAACGTGTATAGCACAAATTTTGTCTCGGAGTCAGTGAACCTGTTAAGTGAATCTGTGAATCTGCTAGTACATTACAAGAAAAAAATAATAATATGTTGTTTAATATATGTTATCATTTCTATATCCTGTATTATTTCTGTATTTCGTATATATCTGAAAGAGAGTAATGTTTTAGGTACCATTTTAATGAGAACATGAATGGGGATTGATAAGGTTACTGAGGTGTATGTCATTTTATTTCCTATTACTCTTAGGGTAAGAAAAATCAGTTCTACTTAAGAAAAACTAAGTTTATTTACAAGTTCAGTATTAAACAACTGACGCGCTTTCCAATCAGACCCTCCACAAGTAACAACAACCATCAACATATTTATACCTGTCCATTAACACACAATATCACAGCAGACAACAATTAAGAAATGCTTTCGAAGCGACCGAGTGCGGGCCCTCCGATGACTCGGCGAATTGCTAATTGATGCATGCTTTTTACGTGTCTCGGGCTTTACAAATCGCCGGAGCCCCTTTATATAATTTAGATTTATACTTTGTGGAAGGAGTAGGTGTAGCCGTCAGGCGCTCTGTTCAGGCTGAACTTGCCAGGAGGGAAAAATCGGCTGGGCTGCGGCGTCGTCTCATCGTAGTACTGTTGTGGTCTGGCTTGAGGAGCAGGCTGGTATTGTTGCTGCGCTGGCTGGTATTGCTGTTGCGCTGGCTGGTAAGTTTGCGTGTTCAGACCGCTGTACTGAGCCTGTTGGACACCAGGATAGATGTTGTTCGGCTGGTATTGGGGCTGAGCTGGAGCCTGATACTGCTGCTGCTTGTATTGAGGCTGAGCTTGGTACTGAGGCTGGGGCGCTACGTAGTTCTCTTGTTCGTACAACTCAGGGTGGTATTGTCCATCATCCTCATTGGGTTTGCCACCGTAGTTGCGCTGGGGAGCGGGAGCGGTGTACTGCTGGGGGGCACTGTATTGGGCCGCTTTGTAATCCGGAGAGTTGTACCTCGGGTCGGGCTGGTAAGCTGGCGTGGGTGCGACAGGCAGAGGTGCGGTAGGAATGTGGTCTCCGGTGGCTTGGAAGCCGTTTTTGCCGGCGACGTAGTTCACTGTCTTCCTCTGACCGCTGGGGTCGATGTATGAGTAGCTGCCTCTCCTGTTGCCGTCGGCGTCAGTTTCTTCTTTGAAGTCAATTCCATCTTCTTGCTGGTATGCCGCTCCGAAGGCTCCATTGCCGCTGAGGTAGCGGGCTTCCTGGACGATGGCCGCGGTCTTCGGATCACCCGCGTATTTGGGGACGCGTCTGCCTTGCTCCTGGCATGTCGCGATCGCGAGCACAAAGGCGAATACAACGAGCCTGTACATTTTGCGTTTAAAATGTGCACTGCCCGCGTGAAAGTAACTTAGTATGTCGTTGCGGGCGGGTGAACTCGTTTTATACGAGCAGCGAAGGCCTTGACGCGTATTGGAAGGGCCTACGGGTGCGACCGCGAAAATCTCGCGTACGGCGCCCCCGCATCGGATGCATGCATGGACATCAGGGAAGTGACATTAAGGCGAGGATCACACGTGTCGTCCCAGAGGGAAAAAATGGCCTCCGGTAAATGTCAACTAGTTGATCTATTTATTCAAGAGCGTCATTATTTAAAACGAAATAGCTTTACTGGTCGTTTTATCTGACGATTGACTTCTGAAGTGTATTAAAAATAATTTTGTATTATCGTGATTTTGATACAGTTTAAAAACAACTTCTTCTAATTACTATTGGTTAAGAAAATTATTGCAATAGCTATTTGTTTTGCAAATGCCTTTGTGAATTAATTGTACAAATTAATGCGAGTTCCCACATGGCGTCTTGTCAGGTTTGCGTAAAACTGCTTAGTACGTTGATGGCTCGGTGTGTAATTATTAATAGTGCTTTGTTCTAGGTTAGTTAATCGCGGGTTACTGGAGCACATAAGGAATTTATAAATTGCTTCATATCAAATTCTGCTACAACAAAAATAACAAGTTATAATAAAAGTTACTCTTGTTAAAGGTTTTTTTCTAAGAAATTAAAATGTGAAACGGAAATTTCCTTAATCACAGTACGTTTGATGACTGTATTTTTGAATCTGTTTTAATAAGAATAGGTAGTTATGTTTAGGATTTGGTAATTTGGAATTCGACTACAAATATATAACTCTTTGCATAATGGTATGTCCATACAAAAGTCGAAAGTAAATTATTAATTTTTCAAAAATAAGTTCAGGAAGATAACGAAATAAGTGTTGTTCTTTTCTATTCTCTTTTTATTTATATTGTTTTTTTGTATGTGTAGCGGTTCGGTTTAATACTTATTTCAAGATAAATTTATGAATTTACAAAAGCAGTAGGTAGACTGTCGGGACATACGGAATTTCAATCTCGCGGTTTTATATATTGTTTCATATGTTTTCCTCGCATTAGTCGTCAAAAGCACTATGTTTAGTCTCGGCCGAAATTTCAATAAATGAATTTCGTTATTATATTCGGTCGTCTATTGCTTACTTCCCAACCTCTACAACAATGTAGGTACTATTTATTACCTGGCCACTAGTCTCGCTACACAGTTTTCTGCTGCAGTGAAGACTCGATCGGAGCTGACAACACAGAACTCTATACATTTTTTTTATAGCTGTATATTGTTTTTGGATAAATATGAAAGTATGATGAAAAGTTGAAAAATAAAGAAATAGTAAACTCAAGGCGAATCTTTTGGAAGTAAAATATACACTTTTACCCGCGGAATGGCTTCGTCGAAAGAAATTCAGCGGCTAACCGGACGCGACTACGCGTAACAAATTACCTTTACCCGCTCTGCCGCATAGTGGTAAAATGTCGTATCTTTACATGGAGTTCGTAGTATGTTTCGGCTTTTTACCGAACTACAGCAGCATTCGCTAGTGTAGCTACCCACTTTTCTGCTGCAGTGAAGACTCGATTTGACAACACAGAACTCAGTTCAATTACTTTATTTAATATATAATATTATATAAAATAGGTATACTAGGAGGCGTCCTCAACTTCGTCCGCGTATTTTCTTTGCCGTAAATGGGTAAAAACTGTAAAAGTATCCTATAACCATTTTTGGATGTCCAGCTATCCCTGTACCAAAAATGGTCAAAATTTGTCCAACCGTTTCAACAGATGGCGCAAGGCTGTCATGGCGCCGCGCGCTCATACAAAACAAAAGACGATCCTGCATCACACTATTAAGATTTTTCTTGAAATCATGAACTCTATCCATAGAAAGCCGATTTTCATATATGTATACCTACCCTGTGTCGCTTTTTGGCCCATATGCAATACGTCGATCCGTTGTTGTGTTATAAAATAACAAATCAATGAATATACTGTAGCTTTCTACGACTGATATTTCATTCTGTGAACCTCGTTTTTCTTAATAGACAAGGATCTATTAACTGTTACTGTACAAAAAGCTGAATACTTTAACCCTGGAGAATAACTAACTACGGCACAGTAATGTTGACACTAGTTAAGGGGGCGAAAGCTTCCATTTGTTTGTACTAAGCGAATAATCGTAATGCTCTTATATATGTAACGCACTTTTGCACAATAATGATTTTTATTTATTTTCTCTTTGATTATTTATGGTGGTTGCACTTTTCTGAACAAAAAAATTCCTGACAATCATTACGTATAATATACAATGAATGCATTATTTGAGTAAAATCAACCATTCCCACTTCAAATTCGGTATTTATTATTTTTCCTAAATGTCTTTAGGAATGTCTATGTACTGCCGTTTGAACCAAATTCTGAACAGTCAATACTTGTGTCTGTCGATTTCAAAAGTTAAACCACACAAAGCTATGTAGGTTAACATTATTTATGACATGTAGAGAACTGGCTATTGGTTTCGGAACAGCAGTTTTTACTGATTTAGTGTAAGCAATATGTGGTGACTATAACTATGTTATGGAACTCATGCGTTAATCGGTTTAAATCCAGACAACTCTAAGCCTAATGTTTACAATGAAGCGAATACCTGAAAAATTTAATTGTTCAGGCAGGGCTCGAACCTGCGTCACCAACGGTTTTCCGGGCCAAAACGGGCGTCCTACCAACTGGATCACCGAACCTGATGCGAGAGCCATTGAATTTTTCAACCAGTTGCTTCTACATGCCTTAGGGTGGCATCGTAGCGCCATATACTGTAAAGATTCAGACTTTATAATCGGTACCATCGTCACAAATTATGTTGAGAATCGATAGTAACGATGTACCTGATGTGCGACGAACCCTACCTGAACCGTTACATTTTTCAATTATTCGCTTCATTGTAAATATTTGGTTTACGTTAGCAGACGTTACCTACTGCTTTAATAAAAAAATGTTAATATGGGTGTAGCACATACCAGGTGCAAACTTAACTCGGCCAGTTAAGATGGGACGTGTTTATACGGAGCCCTCGGTGCCGAAGTGCAACTCGCACTTGGCCGGTTTTTATTTTTAAGTCCCGTTTCGTTTGTGTGAAGTCGTGTAAGTTTAAATTGTTATAAGTATCGGTAGGTTGCTGGTACGAGAACGGAACAAGGCAATGCAATCTACTTAAATTCTTAGTCAGCACGTGGTCGTTGACCTTGCATGTACCTTGCTTATAGCTCATTACTTATGTAGAATCTACGCCAAAGAGTTCTTTACCGCCATAGCAAAATGTCCATATAAAATAATCATACTAAATTTAGGAAAAAATAAACAATCTGGTTAAAGTTATGTTAGTGCAAATATAAAAACCGGCCAAGTGTGAGTCGGACTCGAGCACCAAGGGTTCCGTACACTTATTCAATCTTAACTACCTGGGTTAAGCTAAGTTTGCACCTGGTACAAACAGATGCATGGATATAAATGAGGTGCAAAGTTAACGCAACTAACTGATCACGTTTGTTGTATGTGAGCCACTCTGTTTTTGGTATTTTTTGTTATAGCGGCAACGAAAATACATAATCTGTGAAAATTTCAACTGTCTAGCTATCACGGTTTAATGAGATACAGCCTGGTGAGAGACAGACGGACATACGGACAGTGGAGTCTTACTAATAGGGTCCCGTTTTTTTACCCTTTGGGTACGGAACCCGGGATATGTCTGATATATATTAAATATTTTTTTGACTATTGATATAGTTGACTTTAATGCCATAATATATAGTTAACTCTACTACGAAACTCGTAACTTATGATTTGTCAAGGCAAGTCAATTTCCCTGTTGCACTATACGCTGTAATATCCTCGCGTACCTTGCCCAGATTACGTAAGTTACTCACTTACGACAGGTTTTTAAGTACAGTGTATATTAAGTATGATACGCAAATCTGAATACGAAAACATTTCGACGAACTCAAGTGAGGAAAACAACTGTACTTAGTTGACGAAAATAACGCTACAGTAGTTTCAAACCATTTGAAATTCTAAACAAATGAATAGGTACCTCTCTAATCCATGTTTCGTGTACCCGTAGCCGGATCTCGGTTGCCGTGTTACCCGGCAACGGAGATCCGGCCCGTTCGGCACGTGTAATTAGGCTCCGTGTAATTAAGATAGGTACGTAGCTCCTTGTTACACGGAGCATGCGTTTCTTAAGTTTCCTGATTACACGCGGATCGGATTCGTCCGTGACGTTGTCGGTTTGACAAGCTTTCATTTAATATCCGAGCGGAGCCGAGATCGGCCGATCCGTAGCCGAACGCAGACACGGCTACGTATCTTTGACGTGTCCGTGTAGTACGGGATCTTGGGACCGCCGGTGCTAAGAACACGGAGCTACGGTTCCGCTTGTAACACGTATATCAAAAGCCCTCTATCCTTATGCCTTGTCGATTTCCGGCTGTATTTTTTTTTGGACTTAGAATAATTACTTTTTTAATTGGACAAGTAAAAACTAAGGCCATATTTAATGCGACAGCTTTGTATATTCATATACAAGTTGGCATTTTGTTCCACATACCTTTAGGTGGTGTGATTTAAGAAACCGGTTGTTTACTTTATGCTGCATGAAGTATGTTTTATATATATCAGAATCAAGATCAGATTTTTTTTTATTGCCACAACTTATACGAAGAAATACATGTACCTACAGAATACAGTTACAAAACAGAGAGAGCAAGAAATAATAAATGAAAAATAATACATATAGGTAGCGGATTTGTCATGTATTGCCTGAAGGAATGAAGTACCTACAGACGCAAACTAAGAACTATACAGCAAGCCTATAAAAGTCGCGATTTCAAGAGACAGTCAATAATTACTATTTAACATATATATAACTACCTATGGTTGACTGGTAGAGAATGTCAGTAGGCATTAAGTTCACCATTTGTACTGACTTTTGTTTTGTGCAATAAAGTTTAAATAAATAAACAAACAAATACCAAAGTCAATGAAGCGAAATGATGCTTTTAAAGCACAACTTTACTGTTCGAGTTACAATTGAACCAACTAGAAAACCCTTTCAAACAAATAAAGTTAGTTGTCTTGCAGTAAACGGGGACAAATACCTACATAAAAAAAATCTACAAGCTTACTAATGAACCCGATGCGTTTTTGACGAAGATTTTCAAACGATTTCCATACCCATACAGCGTGGGAATGCTGCCTGCGTCATGGGCACACTACCGAGGGGTCTTAGTTTTATGAATATGAATATCTTTTTGTAATCATAGTTTAGATTTAGATTTTAGTGTTTTATATTTATAACCCGTAAAATTGTAATTTTTTTTGATTTCTGCTTACAGTTTTAAACTTGCCCATAATCGACTGATTTAAGTAGATAGCGAGCCCGGGGCGAGCAGTTAGGGTCGTGCGTCTTGGTAAAATAAATGTTCTGTGACTATGATTATGATTTTTTTCTTTCAAGTCTGGGGGCCAGATTATGCCAATAGAACAATTTGCAGGTTGATTTGTCATAAATATGATTATTATGAAGAAAATTTAAATACCTATGATTAAAAAAACCGGCCAAGTGCGAGTCTGACTCGCGCACCGAGGGTTCCGTACAAACTTTCACTTATCCCATCTTAATTGGCCTGGTTGAGTTGTTTGCACCTGAAATGTATGGCGCCGCATACAAACGAGTTTTAACGCAACCGAGTTCTCCAAATATGGTGTTTGAAAAGGACTATATTTTTTTATGATTTTATTACAAATGTATAGTTTTCAGATTTTTATAAGTATTTGTAGTATGTGACGATATTACTTGCCAAATTTCATAGCTCTAGGTCATCGGGAAGTAACCTATAATTTTTTATTCCCTTGAGAGTGTCGAAATGTACGTTTTTTGCGACATAAACGGCCGTATCTTTTTTTTATCACAGCTTCAAGAGACCGCAGACTTAAGTATATGGTTTAAATTTCAACTCGATACCTCTTCGCGTTCTCGAGATAAAGGGTCTTGACAGACAGACAGACGGACGGACAACAAAGTGATCCTATAAGGGTTCAGTTTTTTTCCGATTGAGGTACGGAACCCTGAAAATGATAATATTGCCATAGTGACACGAAACCTGCAATATTAACTATCCAGAAATAGTAACATTGAACTCATTTATATTGAGGTAACACACTTATGGTATGATGTCATTTAATTCCGTGAATAAAGGATTTTGACCTTACAAACGGTCCGGTAGTTTTGAATTTTTGATATGTTATCTAGGATGGTTGTTCAGTGTTTAAAATGCAAAATGCACAATTCCTCCCCCTCCGCGCCCGCCGCCATATTGAAAAAAACCGGCACTCTCTTCATATTTTTGCTCATATCTTCCTTTAGGAGCATTTTAGCTAGAAGAAAGCTTGGACAATGTTATAGAGAGTTAAATTTACTACATTTTCCATTTTATATTTTATTTCTAGGACAGATAGTTACGGAGATATGCACATTTTAAAAAACTTAAGAAATTGCAATTTCCAACTCAAAAACCAACTTCTGGATTATATCTTCGTTTAGGAGCATTTTAGCTAGAACAGTGCTTGGGCAATTTTGAAGAGAATTAAATTTATTATAATTTACATTTCAAATTTTGTTTCTATGACAGATAATTACGGAGATATGTAAAAAATAAAGTCACATTTTCCGAAAATGTATGTAAAAATGTACATGAGTTTTATAAGCAATTATATTTCCTACATGTTTTAATTTGTCCTAGACTAGTCCGTAACTGAATGACAGCGTTCTAAACCAAGAATTTTGTAAAATTTTCGGAAAATTATACTTTTTCTGTTTTTTAAATGTACATATCTCCATAACTAACCGTCCTTGAAACAAAATTTTAAATGTAAATTATAGTACATTTACGGCGGGCGCGGAGGGGGGGGGGGGGGGGGCAATTGTGCATTTTGCATTTTAAGCACTGACTAACCATCCTAGACAACATATCAAAAATTCAAAACTACCGGACCGTTTGTAAGGTCACACATAATACTTTAGTCTCTATTCACCGTATTAATTGCTTAGAATATGAACTAGTTCAAACAACTATTAAAACACACAATTAACGTTTCGCCAAATATTCAAGCTAATGAAACGCATATTTCTTATATAGATAATGACTAGTATTGAGCAGAGTAAGTTCTAGACACAAAAAGACTTATCCACCGCATTATTCCTCTTAAATTCCTTCTATCTGTGTTTAAGGCGACCATGGAAAGGTCGGCGGTTGCCCGCGATCAAGGTCCCTCGAACGGCGGAGGAAGCCGAAAGAAAAATGACGTAACTACGTAAGCATTTAGGCACTTAGGACCTTGTTACCTGGAATGGCAGTTAGGTATGCAGCCGATAATTCCGATTCTGTCACATTTACTCCTTTAATTTTAACTTTGGGATTTTACGCGGCTTCGTCCGCGTTTAAGACATTTCTGTAGCGAACTGTCTTTTTTTCGTCGTGAAAAGTATCAATATCCGAGTTGACTCATGTTAACTAATGTTTATTTCGTGTTGTATTTAAACATATATTTTTCAATATAAAAGTAGAAGATTGCTGAACAAATTTAAATTGAAAATAAAACTTATCTTCCGTATTTTTAAATGCTTAAAACGCTGTCCGCCATTTTCACCCTTAATACTGAAGTCACCAATCCAGTAAAAAAACTTGAAACTAAAAACGTCATTCACACCATAGATAAGAGTGAGAAATTTTGTACTTACCTATCACCCCTTTTAATAAAATTTGATGAGAATCGGTAGAGAAATGCGAGCTCTAGGCGAGAAAATCATCTGGACATCCGGGCATACAAATAATTTTCGGCCAAGCTGAAATGATGACGCTTCGGTCGCTCAGTCAATTATCTTCATTTTAAGATGTTTTGGCACCGTATACCTCTTATAACACATAGTTATCATAAAACATAACTACAATTCGTATATCTACTAACAAGCATTATCTCAGTACCCTGCACGAAACAGACTGCTTATCTCGCAGTACATTTTTAATCATCCAATTTCTCTCCGTCTGGTATATTCTCCCTAAATTCTCACAATTATTATTTTCACCTCGCATCTCCCTTTGATTTTGTTATGGAAAGTAAACTTTAGGTGAGGATTGGAGACTTTATTGCTTCTAAGTAGTCGGTTAAAGTATACCTGACCCGTAAAATCCGTGGACACCCTGCTAGTGTACATTCGAGTTCATTTACATCTACACACTTACGAGAAAAAAAATATCTGAACACGACTTTATGCTCCTGACAATAGGGTCTTGTTCAGATATTTTTGCTCTCGTAAGTGTGTAGACGTAAATGAACTCGACTGTACCTACTAAAAATAATGAATCTATGCGATTTAAAGTGAGATTTTTATTCCGTGTCATCGTATTATTCTGTCCGCGATATTAGCCAATTGATAAAAGCAATGAACATAGTTTTGACACTGATTTTAAAAACCGTAACTTCTCGCCGGGTTCGAACCCGGCCCGTACCAATGAGTTTTTCAGAACTTATGTACGGAATGTCATTTGATATTTACCACTCGCTTTTCGGTGAAGAAAAACATCGTGAGGAAACCACCTAAGCCCAATAAGGCCTAGTTTCCCCTCTGGGTTGGAAGGTCAGATGGCAGTCGCTTGCGTAAAAACTAGTGCCTACGCCACATCTTGGGATTTTAGGTAGCCGACCCCGATTGAGAATTCATTCCCAAAAAATGGGACAAAGGCTAGGAGGATGATGAACTTCTGCAAGTAAACCGAATGAATTTATTATTTAGTAGAATTATTTCGGTCTTTCCTTCTTTCTTTAAATTTCACCACATTCTTACACAGTTCGTTAATATTAGATTAATAAGATGGCTAAAACGCTCAAATACTTGTAGCATGAAGGCTACATAAACTTAGACAGCCCTTGTACAGCTAATTTAATTTGCATAAGAGCTGTAAAAGCGCTTATACGGCCTTTGTGCTACTTGAATAATCCCGAAACGCTGACCGAAACTGAAAATTTTCGCAACATAAATACAAACATTCAGACGAACTGAGCACCTCCACCTTTTTTCAGTCGGTTAAAAAGAAGAGTCGATTCGACACCACGACAGCGACAAAGCAGTCGAACGATAATTACTAACGCAAGCTAGCCAATTAATATGATAAGTCCCGTTTTCGTTGCGATAATAAACTAAGCGTTTAAAAGCAACCCTTTTTCTTGATTAAAAGCGTTGAAGCACCGAGCTACTTACAACCTCAACCTATTTTCCCAGCTTCTTGACCTCGTATAATTCAGGCTATTTTAAAAGCATCTCCTAATTAATAGCAAACCAACCGCTACATTAAGCAAATAGGAAATTAACATTAATCTTCTGTGCTCCGGCGAAAAAAGTAATTATATGAAATGACAACGACGTCTCACAGAATTACGGGAATATGGGGTCGAATTAACTAAGTGAGATGAAGGGATGTTTGCTATTGCATAATAATTTGTTAGATTTCTCTTTTTAGCGTTTTAAAAAAAAGAATAGTTTGTTAGGTCGTGGGGGTGACTAGTTTTGTTAATGTACAGTCAAGGAAATGAAACACATACGGCCAGCATCAAAAGTAAACAAAATGTTACTACTGGCTCACGTCACTTGGATACTAAAATTTATACTGACTGTACCTTTTAGCTTTTATTTATTTATTTATTTCTTTATTTAATCTTTATTGCACAAAAGAAAACTTATCGTACAAAAGGCGGATTTAAAGCCATGAGGCATTCTCTACCAGTCAACCTTCGGGCAAAGCAGATCAATTGTGGGCGGTGCAACTAACTTTAGCTAACTAACAAGTTTTAATAAAGAAATAATTAGATAAATACATGTTTCATATAATATATCACTGATAATAAGGGTTTAGTGAAAAGATGAAGGGTTTAATGATAAGATAGGAGCTGTGAACTTCGTTCGTCTCGAAGTCTCAAACTTTCCATTTTTTCGCACCATACTGGTTTCATGTCTAATTTAGAAATAGAAATAGAAATAGAAATATAGAAATAGAAATAGAACCGCTCAGGCATGCCTTCTCTGGAATTCACTCCTTCTCTCTATCAGACAAGCCCCAAGCAAGGTAGCTTTCAAGTGTACGCTGCGTAAGCATATGCTGGAACGAGAGCCCGAATAGTCCATCCATCCGTCATTCTCCAGATTTGTGTTCTAATTCTAATTAACGCGGCGCTTTTTTTCTACTTACTTTTCAATCATTTTTATCCTAAATATAGTAACATATCGATCATTGAAACTTAAATGTGGATAGGGCACTAAAGTAATTATAAATAATTATTAAAGGTTCAGTACTTAGAAGCAAATGAATTTTTTATGACGCGTGAATTAGAAAAACGACGTGTTAATTAGAATATTTTACTTTTGTATGACGCGTGAATTAGAAAAGCGACGCGTTAATTATACAAATTCAGTTATATATTTTTTTATTAAAATAAAAACCTTTAGTATAATAATATATGACTGTTATGGTGACAGTTATATGATATAAGCTATGTTTTAAATAATATAAAAGTACCTAAATACTCAAGAAACAAGCACACCGGCCGTTAGAGTTACTAGGTAGATTATGTAATTATATATTTAATTTGAATTATTATGATAAGTTATAATAAATAATTTATACATGCACCCGCCCTCGCTACGCTTAATATATTATCTCCTCCTTCTCCTTGCGTCGAGTGCGTCCCACGAGATATAACTACATCATATATAATTTCATATTAATAACGTCCACAAGATATAATGAACTTTTGCTATAACATCAAAATCAATATTTTTATTAGGAATAACGGTCAATTAGCATAATACTCATGTTGTAGAATGATTTTTTATATAACACTCAAATACTCCAAATTCAGTTGATATAACATACATAACGTATATCGATCATAGTATATACTTTCTTTGAGTATAATGATTAGAAAATATAATAGCGTATGATATACTGAATAGGTTATAACTGCTACCCCTATGCCCCTAAAATGGAATGTGGGTCAAAAACCGAAAACTGTAGGTTAGGTTAGGTTGGTTTTATGACCATGGATAGCGGAACGAGCGAAGCGAGCGGAGCGTCATAATGCTTGCTTGCATGGAGGTATATTAAAATTTAACAGTTAAACTATTGTATAAGTATGTTCACAATTGATAATGGCCGATGAAATTCTGGCAAGTAAGAGTATACCGTTTGGAAGAACTGCGACAAAATGGAATATGGGTCAAAAACCGAAAACTGTAGGTTAGGTTAGGTTTGTTTTATGGCTATGGATAGCGGAGCGAGCGAAGCGAGCGGAGCGTGAAAATGCTTGCTTGCATGGAGATATATTAAAATTTAATAGTTAAACTATTGTATAAGTATGTTCACAATTGATGTGCAGGCGGTTATTCTATACGAGCATTATGCGTGTTGGTGTTAGATGTATTGAGTAATATACATAATAAATCTGAGATATTGTGAACGTTATACGTTATGATCGTTATATACAATTATATTATACTTAAATAACGTTATACTTAACAAAAATTGATATTTTGATGTTATACCTACCGTTCGTTATACACCTTAAACGGTATACAAAACAAGCTTATACAATATGAGCGTATATAATATGAATATTATAGTATAATATTAATAAAAATAAATAAATAAAATATGTGTTTATTCAGGTATTAACCCATCAGATTTACATTAATACATTAATTAATTAATTATTATTAAATTAAATTAAGTACAGTCAGAGAATTTTTCGCGTTACCACCTCTAGGGTCAATTTTGCCTGCAGTGGCCGAGTTTACATTGACCAATAGCGTTCCACGAAAGCTCGGCTTTTTCATGCCAGATGTTCAAAATATTTGAAACACAGCATTCAATCAAAAACCAGCACAAAAAAAAATGGTCAAGAAAAAAGGTCCCCGGTAATACCTTGTCTTTTTGTCGCGTAACTATTAATAAAGAGTTTCGTCGTAAAACTTTGTCTTATATTGACTTAAACTGACATGATTTTCATACATGAGGTAGGGCAACTTTATGTCCTCCATTAAGTCGCGTTTTGTTATACTTATAATGCATTTGCATCGAGAGCCTAGCTTACTCCGGCTTTACCAAGGATATGTTGGATGCTACGCCACTGTTGGTTATAATTACCTACGATATACGAATAATGAAATTTATATCTTTAGTAAAGGCAGACTGGTAATTTGCTATTTTATTCCACCGGGACATGTGAAATAATCACAATCAGACTATATAAGAATATCGTCTTAGAATTTAAATGTTTTTATCAACATATTTATTTCTTAATTAACGATGCCTATTAAATATGTAAAATCTACATTGCATTGTTAATATTTTATTACCTACATGAAAAGGACCTCAATTTTACAATTATTAGTTTGGTATTGTATAATTTTAGCGCAACATCTGCTAAACATTTATATCTGCTTTTACTGTAAACCCGGTGACCGGTGATTATGCAAGTGACAAAGAATGTTAGAAAATAGCGGTGGTAGCCTAGTGGTTAGGGCATGCGACTTTCAATCCGGAGTTCGCGGGTTCGAACCCGGCCCGTACCAATGAGTTTTTCGGAACTTATGTTCGGAAGGTCATTTGATATTTACCACTCGCTTTTCGGTGAAGGAAAACATCGTGAGGAAACCACCTAAGCCCAATAAGGCCTAGTTTCCCCTCTGGGTTGGAAGGTCAGATGGCAGTCGCTTGCGTAAAAACTAGTGCCTACGCCACATCTTGGGATTTAGGTAGCCGACCCCGATTGAGAATTAATTTTCAAAAAATGGAACAAAGGCTAGGAGGAGTTTGAAAGAATGTTAGAAAACGTTCCTTAGCCGTTATTTTTTATTAACGTTTTGTAATTTACAGTTCCTTGCAATCTTCAGCTATCTGAGATATATTGAGCCCGGTATCTCTGAGAGCAATCATCCTGCTGCGTTCGTTAATTGTAAGATTACTGCTCCTTTTATGTATTGCCGTCAAAATTCACAGATTCAAGCGTGTGCCAGGTGGACTTCTAAGACGCAACTGCCGGTCATAAAATTAGCCTAAGATTCAATTGACGAGCCGTCACAACATTTGGCAAACAAGAAACAGATGTTTTCAACTTTTTACAAAAAAAGGGTGTCCCCTAATTGGTTGAGTAGTTAAGGGGCGTGTCTGGTCAAAACCGTCTTGCAAGCAAAATATTTTTCAAAGTGGTAAGGCGAAGACTTCCCTGACTGTACATTAAATTTAGATTTAGTATTTAATTTCAATGGATATTTTGAAAATTAAATAGTAATTCTAAATATTCAAGACTGACGCCTCACTCCTAAAGTAACATGTTGCGCACACCACTTTCACTATACTATTAGTCGATTCGCTCACCCTCCTGACAAAGGACCAGTGTCTTTTGAATAATGGCGTAAAAATCATCGACTCGATTGGTGGCAAACAAGCCGGACGCACTACATCGCCACGGTAGCCGCAGCATCGCACGAAAGGCATTGTTATACTGTACTCTGAGTCTATTGAACGCACGCTTCGTGTATGTGTACCACAACTGGCTGGTGTAGAACGCCTGACAGTAAGCCCCGAACAGTGTTATTTTCACTTGGTCAGAACAGTGAGCAAATCGGCGTGCCAACATATTGTTTCTCATAGCAATCGCACGCCGTTGTCTCTCAATATCTTCGTCGTCTTTGAGTGTATCGGTTAATACATGGCCAAGATATTTAAAACTAGTAACGACATTAAGCACAGTCCCATTCAGCTTAACAGGTGGCACCACATCGGGTCCTCTACCGTATTTGAATACCATTGGCCCTATGGTTGACTGGTAGAGAATGCCATTTGGCATTAAGTCCGCCATTTGTACTGACTTTTGTTTTGTGCAATAAATAAATAAATAAAAAATACTCGTTCCAGTTTCCTTTGCTGCACATAGATAACACATACTCGAAAACGGGTGGGCCGAATTGAAAATTAGTAATTTTTTTTATTTTAGTTAAGAAAATAATAAAAGTCTTATATCATATACAGCTCATACAGCATCCGGCGTCATGGTAGATCTCGAAGGAGATTACGAACTTGACGATTTTTTTTTTGCTGGTGGGTTATTACTCAGGACCGGGGTACGTGGAAGAATGAGAGAGAAGCCTTTGCGCAGGCAGCAGGACACTCTAAGCTCTTAAATAATAATTATATGTATACAGATAAATACCTTAAACTGCCTTAAAAAACTCATGTAATAATATCTTATTATGAAACTCGCCTTAAACTCGTTTCATAAAACTACACTCGTGTTTTAAGACCTCTCATTACATATACTACTATGTCGCGGACGAAGTTGCACCTTTTAGTCTGTAAATAAAGTGAGAGTCATTGAAAACGCAATTACTAAGAAAATCCTTCAGTTGTACTTCACTTTGAACAAAAGGAGTGAATAAACGCCATAGCAATAAGTCTCCATCAAGCCACGTAATAACATCGGATGTCGCGGACCGGCCACATCCGCGAGCATTAGAAGAAATCATAATTAATCGTTTCTCTCCCCGCCTGTTCCACTTAATAGAGAGCCTTCTACTTTCTACCGGTTTCCATGTTTCCCCAAGACATAATAAATTAATCTCCATTCCTAGTTTCCTTTGGAAAGAAAACAAAACAAAGAGAGCTGTAACTTTGCCGGTACCTTTCTTGGTCTTTCGTGCGTTAACTCGCCAACTTCACCGCTATACTTAAGCGGGTAAAAGTGTTGTTTGTTTTTTTAGTATGTGACTGTGTAAACGTATATTCAGGAGTTGAATTCGACGTTCCTGAAGGCATCTGTCGGAAAAACCAAAACCTTTCAATTACCTACAACTTGAGAATCAGAAGTTTACGTATTTTTTATATCATAAAATATGAATGAGAATGAGCTTATGTCACCTAGCTTAGGAACTTGATTTTATCAAAAAAGGGGGTAAAAAAAATGTAAAGCCGTGTACGGACGAACGAACAAAAACATCTATCGAACATTTTGTTCCCACGTGCGTATCGTTAACGAACATTAAACTCAACAGGACGATTGATACGATTTCGTTTTCGATGTCTGTGCCATGTTTCTGATCGTTCGTCCGTACACTGCTTTACGTACACTACGTTAGGTACACTTTCCACAAAACCAGCAAATCAGACGCAAGGGGTGATGATGAAAGCATTGATTAGGTAAATTTATAAAATAATATCCCAGACGGACACTAATTGGATGATTAAAAATATACTGTGAGAGAAGCAGTCTGTGTTTCGTACCAAGGTACTGAATTAAAGTTTGTTAGTACATAATATACGAGTCGTAATAGTTATGTTTTTTGATACTGCCTAAGGAAATATACATTTTATCCTATCAGGATATCTTAATCAGCACCAATCATATTTTTGAGATAATCTTTTATAGCCACTCGCTCAAGACGAATTAAAGTAAACGCTTGATGGGGTTTCGTTGTCTTACGAGTATTATAGAGTTCCCACAACCACGTCCGACCTCCATGATCTTATCAGTCCCTAGTCATTATTACTATAAACAGTCATAACGGTGGAGTGGAGATGATACTGCTCCGGTGTAAACCTACAACACCGGAGTAGGATTGTATTTGTTTTTATCACCGCGGAAATATTAGAGTATGAAGTGGGCATTGAAGGGCTGTTCAGGGCCCCGAAAACAGGAACTTCTTTTTTGACCAGCCTGTATAATCTGCCTAACAAAGTAAACGTTTATAAGTGTCGATTAATAATGCCTTATCACACTCAAGACAATCGCTAAATACCCAATAAAAACCATATTCCCTTACAATATCTCCGGCACAAAGTCGACTGATGAGGGGCGTCGGCGGCCATTTATTAAATGAACTATCTTTTCTCAAGAATGCCAACGGAATGAGGTCACCACAATGTGGAACTCACTGAATATTAAAGCGAGACGTGTAAGTAATGACAAGAGCTTAAGCACTCGGCTTTGGTATTAACTTATGTTTCAGTTGCAGTTAATTATAACAATGGCGCGAATGCTTTTTAGTTTTATATTTCGTAGTTGATGTTAATGAAACTTATGAAAGTGTACTATTTCCTACTGGTGCGTAGGTTACTAGCGTGATTATGTAATAATGGGTCAAGACTAAAAAATGTACCACCTTAACCTCATCAATAAAAAATTGCATCAACGTTTTCGTTGTGGGACGACTGCTTCTATTATATAAGATTCCTTTTTTATAAAGTTTTATAAAGGCACAACTCCACTTCACCTGGTCACGCCTGATGGTAAGCAAAAAGGGGAGCCCAAGTTGAAATGGCAATTGACAAGAAACCAACGGTACCATCTCAGTTGACACTGCCATGCTGGCCGGTGCTATGCTTATTATTGTATCCTAATTTTTGTCGCACAACAGATTTTTTCCCATTTTCTCGTTTTGTATGGCAACGCCTAAATTTCTTCCAACTTTTTGGTCCTTACGCTTGTACCAATTGGGTCAAGATATTGCCGCTATTAAGCGCCACACAGACAGCGCTTCCATTGATTAAACCTATTTGCATACAGAATAAAAACATTCACGAAAGCGTATTTTTATAAAGCATCAGCGTTTTGATACGTTCCATGCAAATTGGCGATGGCACGCGATTCTGCCTTTAGGTAAAACAATTTGTTCTACTTAAAATAGTGTTACGTGCTTCGTATGAAGTATATTAATAATTGAGGGAACTCATGCGGCTTCTGCTGGAGGTTATTTTAATGTTTAAAGCGGGAGGTTTTTAATAAGTTTATGCTGAAAATTGCGTTCCTTACACACGCCATTTTGACGATGTTTTATTTTTAAATATTTTACTCAATAATTCGAATTTTGGGTGTTTCGATGTTGCCAACATTACCACGCTTGCCAGTCATGAAAGCCATGGTAGAATAAGTATATTTTAATTTCCTGTACGACCTTCAAACCTTCAAGAAAAGAGCGTACCACTTGAAAAGCCGGCAACGCACTTGGGACTCCTCTGGTGTTGCAGGTGTCTATGGCCGACGGTAATCGCTTTCCATCAGGCGATCCATTTGCTCGTTTGCCCCCTATGACATAAAAAAATAGTGTTCTGAGCCTGTCTATCTATCAGCCAAAGGCTTCCGCCGCTGAATATAGGCCTCCTCTATAGCTCGCCAGGACAAGACAGCATCCATCGACTCCCCGCCCGACTGCGTCTAAGCCTAGAAACTTAGATATCAGGAGACATATCGACGACAACAACGTATATGATTCTAATTGAAAAATTACAACTTTACAGGAGAGCCAAAAAAACCGAATCGTAGAAGTAGAATCGTTATATTTTTTTTCGTATTAAAGATAATGAACTGAAATTTGGAACACATGATTATAATTATATTTTATTGCTTATTTTATTTTCATATAATTCAATTTAATGGTAGTTTTTGAGAAAATGCAGATAGAGCACTAGATTAAGTCATAAATATTTGCCAACCGTTGTGTATAAAGTTCTATCTACCACTTAGAACATTATACTAGGTTAAAATTTTGTCCAACAACTGCGTAAGCAGGTCTTAGAATTTTATACTTGGTTATAGTTTTCTATAAAATCAACGTATGCAGGTCTATCGGGTACTTAGAACATTATACTTGGTAATAAAAGTGTCCGACTCACTGTAAAACGTTCTATGTGTGAATTAAGTCATCAAATTTAAATCACGTATTTTGATTATTTTTTAAAAATATATTACATAGCTCTAATGCACTATTTTTTATTTTATTTTTGGCTGTATAAACATTGTGTAAAAATGTGCTAAATTATAATTTTGACACATTTTGCAGATATAATCATATTCGACATTTGATATAGCTTAATAATCATTATGTAGAAAGTTCTATATCAAATTAAAAGATTATTAGGTGTAATATTTATTCAATATAAAATGTAAACATATTGTACATAATTATACATTTTACAAAGGGTTACTAGAACCTTACATCTCAGTCCTAATCATGGAATGGATTGGAAAAAAGGAGCAACGTACATATATAGCATTGTTCTTAATTACTTATTTGTGTAGTCATAGTCTTGTTTATATAATCGACAATGGAAAATTAGTAGGATGTTCGTATTCAGTGTTCATTTTAAGATACACTTGTTGGAAGACTGTACTTGAAGTCTTTGACTATTTTGTCGAGATATTCTAGGTCTTCCGCCGTGACTAGTATTGACAACGATACCATCAGATGAAAGGAAGTTGGTCAGGTCTTCGCCATTGATGGTAATTATTTATGTCCGTACTTAAACTAAATGCTTGGATATATTTATAATAAGCAGCTGTGAACACTTTAGGTATATATTGCGTCTCCGTGTCTCAGGTTACGCTGTAATTGGATAGGTTTCGATTTCTGGTCTTGAAACGAACCTTTGTCGTCGCGCTTTAGTATAAACATTAAAGACCTCAGCACCTCAATATACTGATTGATAGACGTTTGCACACCAATGGAGAGGCTACAGCACCGTCCATGTTGTACTTGAATCGAGAGCCTTCTTATAATACAAAGATGCTAAGTATAACGGCTGCTAGCTGATATACTGCCCAGTCGTCTGTATTATAAACTGTAGCATATGGACGTTGTCTACGGTACTGAAGTTTTGCGGTAACGTAACCGGCTTGTTCAGGAGGCTGAAAGTCATGTGCGACTTAGTCCATGATGAGAGTCTCGACAGCATGTTATACACATGACTCACAAATGAAATGGGGATGTTATTTCTAAGAAGGGTCTTTTAAACTTCGTTAAAGAAGAGCAGTACCACACTTCTGGGACATGTTTGAGTTTTGCCTCGAGTAAGTTGATTAAATTGCTTCGGAAGGGGTTTTCATTGCCAGTTTATCACCTGATTTCAGAATCTCAGATGTAGCTCCATCATTATCCACTGCTCGGCTATTTGATAGCAATACTAATTTCATATAGGCTACCAATCCGGGATTTATTCAGAGTATTGTGGGGTTAACCTGGTGCATGTAACTGTATGAAGAAAATCTCAACCTCACCAAAAAACAGATACTATTGGATTAAGGAATAAAATCTGTTGCATGAGCCTTTGATAGTAAATTACATCATCAGGGGAATGCACAATATATCGGGTCTTACTTTCATGAGTTGAAAAGCTCAATGAAGAGTATTTTGGTTTCTTTTTAAGGCATAAGTCCCAATCTCATCGTGGGTCGTCCCAGTCACACGTAAAGAACTTAGATTCCATGGTTGGGATAGTTTCGACGGTTTAATAAACAGACTAAGAGCTAGACAACAAGCTATCGTTGAGGATGATGACCAATTGAGACTGATAAGGACAACTTAAATAATTATAGCGTTAGATAATGACGACTATAACGAACTTTCTCGATCGTGATCGATTGTCAGGAATAAGAGATCGACTAGATTTCATCCCAGTCTTTTTACGTGGCTTACTAATACAGCATTCGATTTGGCTCTGCAACTCGTTCATACTTTTAAGATGGACCTTAAAAGTATGATCATACGGTTCCCTATTTTCAGCTGCAACAAAACATGGGATTTGATTTTTTAATTGACTAAACATGTTTGTATTTGTGGAATGCGTGTCTTTGTCTCCTCAAACGCAGTTCCTCGCACGATCCCTTGAGGTGGGTCTGAAAATCAAATACCATGCATATTAAAGCAACATAGATTAAGCTTTCTTTACCACTATGAGCATATTTTCAAACGTGAAAGCTATATTAGTGGTGCAAAGTAAATAGTGATCGAAATAAGGATTACGTGCTTACCACGAAACCGCCCACATAAGAAAAAAATAAACCTTAATCTGCGATAGTTATGATTAGCTAACTATTGCAGATTATGATTACATAACAAAATATAACTTTTAAAACTTAAATTAGCACTTGCAATAACAGATAATACGCTATTTGAGTGTGTCCAAAAACAATTTGAAAATGTAAATAGTGCTAAGTAACTGATTAAATGACGTAAACAATTCTAAACGGTACATAGAATAACGTACTTTGTTTCACTACAGCACTGATAATGACGAATACAGTTCTAAGTGGCAGAAAGACCTGTACACGTAGTTCTCTTAAATGATACTTTACATGTATGTAGGACTATGTGTCACATCGAACACTTTACATATTTTTTTTAAATAATAACTAAGAAAAATAAAGTAAACGCAAAAATAAATATTACATACCTCCATTTATTGTGGCTGATTTATTTAGATCTGTTTCGACGCAACCCAGACCCGATCTGCGCTCCTGATTTAGATTCCAACCATCTCGCTCGTTTCCCCGTCATAATTTAACTAAGATATTTTTTTAGTAAATTGGTCGATTGAATGAATTCAACAAACGTCTTAACTAAAACTGTGAATTAAGACAAAAGCAAGGTAGTAACATGTTAATATTCTCTAGGAAACGATCGAAGCATTCACGACCGTTGACTTGCCGATAGGCCGCGTACTGAGTGCTATGCGGTAAATAGCGCTCTGTGTGCGCGAGTGAGTGAGATATCATTCCTTGTGTACGGTTCTATGTGGCACTTAGAATGGTGTTCGTGTTAGTATACACATTTTTGATACAGATAGAACTGTATGCGTCATTCATAAAATCTATACTAAGCGACATTTTAAGAAAATTTTTATACTAGGCGATAGGTTTCGACTTCTAGATCATTATGCTGCAGCTGGTGTAGTTCGAACCTTTTAGCACTTAGCACCTTGTACGTTGTTGCCGTCGATATAAGTTAAAAGCGTCATCAGCTTTTATTTAACTTGCTATGTAATCTTGTAGTAGTGAAATCTTGCAACTCAATTTTGAAGCAGATATCGTCAACCGATTGAGCTGAAATTTTGCATACTTACTTAACTTTGATGACAATACAATAATATGGTACCATGGGGCTGATCTAATGTTGGAGCCGGAAGGTGGCCATAGGAACTATAATAGAATAAGTTTCTGTCAAAAATGACATTTTAGTGGCAAGCTTTTATAGCCGACTGTACTTTTCTTTGGATATCCATCAAATGCTCACTGAGACGATTCTAAAGAACCCAAGCTCGGTAGGATTGCTTTTTCTATTATAGAGTTCCTATGGCCACCTTCCGGCTCCATCATCAGATCAGCCCCATGGTAACATATTATTGTATTGTCATCAAAGTTTAGTAAGTATGCAAAATTTCAGCTCAATCGGTTGACGATATCTGCTTCAAAATTGAGTTGCAAGATTTCACACGAACAAACATACTTAGATACATACCATACATTGCAAGTTAAATAAAAGCTTTTAAAAAGCAATCCTACTGAGCTTGGGCTCTTTAGAATCGTCTCAGTGAGCATTTGATGAATATCCAAAGAAAAGTACAGTCGGCTATAAAAGCTTGCCACTAAACTGTCATTTTTGACAGAAACTTATTTGTTGTTTTATATCCCACTTTTTAGATTTTGGATATTCTGGGATACTTTTTTTCTCCTAATTAGATCGAAAGAGGTCGTCATTCTGATTAGAAAATTCCTAAAATACCTATTCAAAACCACAAAAGGTGGATTGAACAACAAACAATAAAATGGCTCAAAAAACAAAAAAAAAATATATATTGCCCAACGTTTAAATACCTATGGACATTTCGAAACAATACAACCCACGGACATTTAATAAATGTATTTTTATTAAAGCAGTAATTTTGCGCTACGTTATTGGCCGGGTGCAGCGGTCGCGTAGGGAAAGCGAAAATGATCGCAGCGCTTGATGTGGCCAAAAGTGGTAACTTTGGCCTCTCTGTTTCTGTCAAACGTCATACTTTTCAGTCATAATGCTTACGTTTTCTACTATAAAATAATAAACTGAAATAAGTAAAATGGGTCACGATAGGTGTTGTGTGGTAAACTGCAATAATACAGGACGAAATAGCAATTGCAAATGTTATCCTTTCCTACACCGAGTTGGAAACAAGATCAGAAAATGAATTGGATCGCTGTTGCTAGAAGAATAAAGTAAGTGTATTAAACTGAACATATTTTTATCTATTTAGTGCAATAATAATATTATGATAGAATGATTACCATGTTTCAAAAATATGAAATGTAGAATTACTTATAATTTGTAAATGTTACTTATTGTTTGTTTATTAATGTGCCAAAACTAACAGCTTCCCTTTACTCTCGGTTTGAGGCTGAAACCTTATGTTCTGACCGATGCATTACTCGTAGAAGCCAGTTTTGAAAATAGTAGTAATTTTACCAACATAATAAAACATTATTTTTTTCCTTTAATTTGTAAGGAAACAACAAAGAAGTAAATTGACAATAATATTAATCACATATATAATAATTACTTTCTTCAATAAAGCTAAGAACAAAATGTGTTTCACATTAAAAAAACAGATTTTGCACTTGTTAGGTGCTCTACAATCAATATTTTCAATTTTTTACCTTAATTTTGTTGCGTCCATTATTTAGCACTTTTGACAGAGCCCCGCCAAAGTTGTGAACGCTAGGTGGCGCTAACGTCATGCACCCGGCCAATAGTTAGTACCAAAATTGGTTGAAATTCTCCCGCGCTTATCTTTGACCCAAACCTTTCACTTTGTTATGATAGTTCCAGCAGGCCCTTGATAATTCGTTACATGATATTTATGTAGAAATATCGAAAATCATGAATTATAGTCCAACCTTAATACTTTCTTAGGGCAGTATTGGATTTTGCAGCTGCAAACTAGCAGCTATCCATCTAGTCGTGTATACTTCTTATCAACTTACATATTACAAAACTGAAAATGTATATTAAAACCATACCCAATTTGACGATGCAGTTGGCGGTTGGATTCGAATCCCGGCAAGGGCAAATATTTGTGTGATGAACTTGAATATTTGTTCCTGGGTCGGTATTTATCTGTCAACGTGTGTTATTTAGTTATTTATATAAATATCTATCTACGAGCAATGTGTTGATGCAATGACCTTCTATCCAGTTCTTGTTCTAAGGTGACTAGCAAATTTCCGGCTTCATCCCTCAGTTGAGTGGTTTATCAGCGATTGGTTTATTAGAGATTTTTTGCTGACTTATATAACTCTGACATGTTTCCATATTTAAAAAAATGAATGAAAATGTTGAAGTCACATATTTAAACAAATATTATTATTTATTTGATTTTTCCTTTGTTTCTTGACATATTGAGCTAAAAATGTATTCTTATATAACTAAGAATATAACGTCAGTTGTCATCCTGATAGTAATGGATGGATACCTTTTCCCACGGTAAAATTTTCTAATAGAGGCCGTAAATAAATGGACAGCAGTCTTTAGCGATTTTTTCTTCTTCTAGGTTCTCATTTAGGATCAGCTAAAATACCTATGCGTATAATTAGTTTTGTCTCGATAGAGTAAAACCGGCCGAGCGCAAGTCAGACTCACTCACCGAGGGTTCCGTACTATTAAATGTAAACTATATTTTTTTTCATTTTCTGTCTATGTATTGAAATAAATACGTCATCTGTGAAAATTTCACAGTCGAGCTATTACGGTCCATGAGATACAGATACAGCCTGGGGACAATATCGAGCAAAATACGGTAAAAAATCACGTTTTTTTGTATGGGAACCCCACATACATTTTTATTATATTCTGTCTTTAGTTATAGCGGCAACAGAAATACATCATCAGTGAAAATTTCAACTGCCTAGGCTATCACGGTTCATGAGAACCCAGTGACAAACGGATGGACAGCGGAATCTTAGTAATAGGTCCCGTTTTTACCCTTTCGGTACGGAACCCTAAAAGTGGGATCCTTTGATACGTCGTGGGCGTTTCCAAGAATACAAGTCCTTTTCTTTGCTTTTTTTTCACTTCATTTCATTTCGTCGTAAGTGTTTCCAAGAATACAAGTCACTTTCTTTGCTCTATTACTTGAGCCATTGTAAGAGGCTCTTAGACGTCTTATAGAAAATGTTATCAAAAGTAATAATACAAAGTACACATTTCTTAAAATACATAATTAGCCTATTATTTGTGCACATGTTAGGTATGACATATCCGGCAACTCTAAATTACTTTTGACTGAATAAGGTAGGTACCGTGGGGGCGGAGGCTCAGGGAAACTCATTACTTGGTTATTTAAGTAAATTACACATCATCTCTATATTATGACCAAAATACATTGTTGTATAGATGTTTGTTTGGCGACTTGTAGAAGAATCCTCTAGTATTTTATTATATCGTTTACCTGACAGTGACAGAATCTTTATTTAAACCAAATACTTCCTTAGTACTCAATTTTTAATAGTACATCACTGCAGATGCCGGGGAATAAGGGCTTGCTGGCTGAGTAGGTATAGACACGGATAGTGATACGAAGCCGATAAGCCCTTTTCACGGCTAAGGCATATGTATAGTGTTTTTCTCAAACATAAACAATGATATAAAAAAATACACCACTCAAAAAAAACATAATTCAGCTGTTTAGCCCGTCCATGAACACAGACGCCATGTTTAAAAAAAAAATTACTTCCCGGCCTAGGCATTCAATTTTGTACGAAATTCCTTTACAGTTGTCTCGAATTGTTCCGCCAGAAACGTGATACTTCGAAGCCTGTTCTAAGTGTTCTAACATACATTATGACGGCATTTCATTGCATGTTTGAGAAAATTAAGTTATTTGCGATACCTTCGCATTCTCATTTAGGTACATTACGCATTTAAGTGACATTAACAAGTTAGCATTCTAAATGATGCAGTGATACTGATCACTTTAAATAAAAAAATACCCCGCTGCGTCACTCTGTCTGTATGTTCGCGATTGTATTTCCACGTGTTAAGTTATCCAACTGAGTGATTTTTAAAAGGAATTACCCGTTTATTTTTTCACACAAACCAAGGTTTTATTTTCGTCTGCATCCTTCTCCATAATTTCACCAATCTTTACGATTTTTTTTTTTATTAGGAACTGAATGGGAAGGAAATTTTCTATGTCGCAACCGTTTCAACAAATTCGGAAGCACACAAATATATTGTGATATTTTCAAAAGCTAATTAGACTAATAAAGTTATTCTTTACCATTGTCAAATTAAATACGATTACCTTAAGCACTGGCGATTGGTACTGGCCTATCTGAATAAAGTTGGTAAGGTCACCCTGGGACTATTGCGACTATGAGGCAAATGCGACTTTTGATGATAATATTATAAATTCACAACAGTTAAAGATCACCCATACCCATACCCTTACTGCCTAGAGTGCCAACTATTAATATCAAATAGAGAGCATTGTTAAATAAAGTGTTGCAGTGTTAAATATCATCAAAAGTCGCATTTGCCTCATAGTCGCAATAGCCTCAGGTGACACTGGGAAAGCAAGTGTACTGATAATATTATATGATAAATAATTATAAAAACGGTCGAACAGCACATATATCGCCAAAATAGAAATATATTATCGATATCTCGGATAGACATCAGTGTCAAACGTTAAACTGAGGCTCAGATTCTTCTTTAGATTTTATATTGAGTTTACTACTAAAGGTTGAAGGGGCATGAAATGTTATAGCAGAACCGTATTTCTTACAATCTCGATCTGATAATAGTGACGGCGGAGCCTCTATCTAGCACACCTAAGTGCGGTAGATAATACGGTTAGTTACTTAACTTTTTCCATGGCAAAATAGTATTTTATGCAATCTTTAAGTCGAGTACCGCGTTTAGGTCACGATCACGAGGCTTGCCGAGTGGCCTGAGTAAGAGGTACGAGATTTTAAGACCTAATTGTGTATTAACTATTGCATACAATACTTTTTATACGAGCAAAACGCGGAAAAACATTTTTTACTTTAATAGTAATTCCGTATGGTTTTTTTTGTAACCTTTTTCGTTCAACTAAAACTGACCTATTTAAAAAAAAAAACATGATCGCGATGGTCATGGCGGATGCCTGGTGTTTGGATAACTTTTGACAAGTAATTTCCACCAATCAGCGAACAGTAGCGTGCTTTTTAGGGTTCCGTAGCCAAATGGCAAAAAACGGAACCCTTATAGATTCGTCATGTCTGTCTGTCCGTCTGTCCGTCTGTCTGTCCGTCCGTATGTCACAGCCATTTTTTTCCGAAACTATAAGAGCTATACTGTTGAAACTTGGTAGCTAGATGTATTCTGTAAACCGCATTAAGATTTTGAAGCAAAAATAAAAAAATAATAATAAATATTGGGGGCTCCCCATACTTAGAACTGAAACTCAAAATTTTTTTTTTCATCAAACACATACGTGTGGGGTACCTATGGATAGGTCTTTAAAAATGATATCGAGGTTTCTAAAAGATTTTTTTTCTAAAACGTATAGTTTGTGTGACAGACGCTTCCAAAGTGAAAAAAAGTTGGTCCCCCCCTCTAACTTCTAAAATAAGAAAATGAAAAATCTAAAAAAACATATGATGTACATTACTATAAGGGAGGGAAGTTTTTCAGTGATAACATCCTGCACGAGTAATCTATCGCATCCAGAAAACACAAAATATACGTAGCTAACTGTAAAAAATAATTTAATTTTATGTATAAAATATACTTACTGTTTTGAAAAACAGCTGACATTCATAAGTGCATTGTAATTATGCCTAAATTGAAGAATAAACTACTTTGACTTTGACTTTGACTTTGACTTTATAAAAACTACCAACGAAAATTGTTTTGAACGAGATCTAGTAAGTAGTTTTTGTAATACCTAACTTTGCACCTAATTTATATGGGGCGCTATACATACCAGGTGCAAACATAACTTAACCACTTAGGGATGGAAAGTGTTTGTACGGAACCCTCGGTGCGCGAGTCCGACTCGCACTTGGCCGGTTTTTTTTTAAATCAAATATGCTGATGTTCTCCTTTTGAAATTATTAGAGTTGAGTAGAGAGATGTCGTAGTAGCGGGTACGATAGAGTATAGAATTTTGGTACAGGATTAAAAAGTGCGTTATTGTGATTTTTGTCTGTCAAATCATAAATTGACAGATTAAAGTACGCGAGTATAAAAAAGTTATTATAATACCTAACCTTATTTATCGGAATGAGAATTTAATGTTGGTTAAGTACGAGTATGTATGTAAGTACGTGTCGTATGTATGTAAATACTTTATATTAAATAATAAAAGTAAAGGCGCACTCATTTCTTTAATTGATCTCTTCAAGTTAACTTTTGAGTAGGTATCTAGAAACGAGATGAATACGAACATTTGAAAATGAAAGATAAAAATATAAGATAATAAAGAATGGCATGACATAATTATTAGTTGCTTATTCCCCTGTTAGACGTAAAAGTAGCAGAACCATCGTTTAATCTGAAGAATATCAAATAAATCACCATCATCATCATTGACCTTTTACATCTGTAACTACATATGACTTAAGCAGCGTCTAATAAACTGCGGCACTTACAAATAACCAAAACAAAACATATATTAAACATACATTTATGTAGGTATATGAAACAAAACATTTGTTATAAATAATTGCCGAAGCATAAAGTTTCAATTGTCTCACAAATAGGCACAGCGCTTAAGACTGCGCGATAAAGATCCCATCAAATATTGATTTTCCTCTCCGATACAGAAATGGAATAAATTGGAATATTAATTTCGCATAACAATGGAGACAAACAAATTAAAGTGTCACAGATGTTTCGCTTGGATCCTTGTTTCCATTAGAATGGCTCGGGCAGAACCGGCTAAGTAATATTTTTAAATTTTACAGTAAGTATAGACAATTGTGTAATAAGCTTATGGCTGTACTAGCTGCGCAGCGCGGTGTTATCCACTTATCCCACGGGAACACTATTTTTTTCGGAATAAAAAGTAGCCTATGTGTCAATCCAAGGTGTCAGATACCTTCATACCAAAATTTATCAAAATTTGTCCAGCCATGTGAGCGTGACGAAGTAACAAACATACACATAAACACACACAAATTTTCGCCTTTATAATATTAGTGTGGTCACGTTCGTAAAAATGTATTCAAAAAATAGATCTCAACGAGATTTACCCCTATTTTAGTCATAATGATGAACTGGGTAATCTTGGTGTTTTAGAAGAAAAATATACGATGAAAAAAAAAATACATAGCCAGTTTTCCCCCATAGCCCTTCATTTGTTTCTATGCGCGCCCAGCGACTATGCTTGGTCTTAAGCTGATGAGGGATTGCTTTTTGGAAAATATTAATTTATGGATTGTTGGGATCTTTATGCTTTTATTAATGGCCTCGCGGTTTGCCTTCTAAACTAAGTATTGTTTGGTTTGAGTTTTGTGTTGAATAAACGGCAGTTTTATTTCTGATCCGTGTGACAAACAAAATGGGGCAATCTTGTACTGTATTTAGTCCTTCACTAAGCTTGAACTTGTAGTGTGCTTGTATTGAATGAGCGAGCGAAGCGTCTGCAGTTTAGCTTGGCCAAAATTAATTTTCATTTAAATTCTGGATATTCGGATGTCCAGTTTTCCAGCTGTACTCGGCTACAGGTCGCATCAGCGTGAAATTTTATAAGCAGGTTCGATAAGAAAATGGATACTAGCAGGCCTATGATGGTTGCTTTTATCACGCGATAAATCAATGACAAAGCATCCGTCACGTTTTGATAAAATGCGAGCGTAAGTGACAGATGCTTTGCCACTTATTTATCACGTGATAAACGCCACCATCATAGGTCCCCAGGACATACGAAAGAATGTTCGGCCACGCTGCAACGGAGACGCTGTTCTTCCAGGGATAACTGGAAATCCAAACACATTATATATTTTTTACCCTACTATAGTAAACAAGGTAAAAAATGAAGGGAATAAGCTGGACAGAAAAGTCACCAATGAGGAGGTATTGGAAAGGGTAGAGAAGAGACATATACTACATACCCTAGAAACTCAAAGAGAGAAAATTATAGGCCATTTAAGAATCTAAGATAATGAAGTGAAAAATTGAGGGAAGGAGAAGAGGAAGGCCGAGGCACAGATTAATATCCGAGGTTTAGTTATTTGGACCAGATAAAGAAAAGGGTAGACGTTGCGTCGTATCAAGAAGTGAAAGTACTGGTGTTAAGTAGAACAAGAGGAGAATTTAAATAATAATAATGATGATAGTAAACAAAAAAATACGCGGACGAAGTTGCGAAAATCCATAAAATAATTCGGTGTTTACGTATAATTAGGCGTCACAAAGGCTTCCATAAAAGTCAACGATGTAACGCTGTTGGTTGACGCATTTTCTTTTATTCCGTGTGTTCACAAAGCGCCACATCTCTTTATGTAAACTATATGCGGCTGTAGGAGAAATGGGTCAAATATTTATAACTAGCGTCCCGGCCCGGCTTCTCACGGGTGCAATGCTGATAAATTATGCGTGTATTATACATATATAAACCTTCCTCTTGAATCACTCTATCTATTAAAAAAACCGTATCAATATCCGTTGCGTAGTTTACAAAAAAATTTCTAAGCTTACATAAATAGTGACAGACAGCAGTTTGGAGGTCGTGCCGGTTCAGAAATACCGCAAGTGACCGTTAATTCCACAATGTAGTCGTGCGAGTCATACTATCTAAGTGGTGAGGATGAAAGAATTGTCGCGTAGAACGATGGCAGAAAGTTGCGGCAGGGATCAATCAGAACAATTCATCGGAGCACTTCCCGTCGTAACAATAAAAGATGCAGAAAGTGTTATATTCAGATGCTTGTGACGTCAGCTACTATTGTTTGGTACAAACAAATAATGATCAGAAATGCTAAGTCCAATCACAGACGCCATTAAGAGATAGGAAACGAATTTAAGATAAAGCAAGAGTGCTTCCCGCAACTCGCAATCTCGCCTATCTTGATTCAAGATTCTTGAAGTAGTTAAATTATTTTATTTAAGAAGTAAACCTGTAAAAGCAAAATTATATATTTTACGATACTTTATTTCTTATTGAAAGAGCGGTTCGTACTTCCCACATATGTCCGAATTCCGGATGAAGACAGAAAACAAAAAGAAAAAAAAATTATTTCGCTGCAATTAAGAGTAAGTACATAATTAGTATAATATACGATTACAAGTCATAAACATTGTGCGAGACAAGAGTCCACTCAGCACACTGCCTAACCACGGGGGGTGATTTGACGGCTGGGATGTCTGGCTGATCTCGCCTGCAGGTCGCATTTCTCAACCGATTCTAGCATTTTTTTGCGACGGGGTCTATAATTATTGTATAAGCTCTTATGCAGCATGTGTGATACGCGGGGAAAAGTTTGATAATTCTAGATTTGAACCTTTTTTACAGTAATAAATAAATTTAATTTTTAAAAGTACTTAACGGGTCTTATAAACTCAATTGTATTTTACATCAACACTGTTTTATTTATTGGGATACCTTTGTAAGTCTCTCTTTTTGATGTTTTGTCTCTCTGTCGGATACGGATTATATGAATACCTATTATTCCATTTATAAAAACTGAAAAATCTATTAAACTATAGACCTGTAGATTTAGCACATATTTACTTCCTCAAACATTTTCCAGATAAATATTCTTATTGAATTCATTTTCATATTTCCGTCCTAACCGTTCAGAAAGATTCACGCAATTCGAGTAAACTTACTAAACTCCCGTTGTTATCCAACGACCCCTGCAATAAAAAACATTTCCCGGAGTGGATATTGTATCGCAAATAATACTTTACCAACCTCTTCGGGAAAGTACCTGTTTTCCAGCAATGCACCTATCCAAACTTCCTTATTTATTGCACAAGCGTTTCGTTAAGTTGCATCGCTAAACTTTGCGAGAGAAGGTCAAACAATGCTTCCCCGATGAATACTTATAGACAACGTAATTCGGTAGGTAATACATCTTATCAAAAGGGAGCCTCGCCCGCTGTACCCGTGGGCGTAAATCTTGCCTTTACGGCCTCACCTGTCGAAGGAATAATTTACTGCTGGCTTAAAACTTCCCACCCAAAAGGAAATCCCAAACACTTCTCAAGAAATAACTGAATAAGAAATTTTCGATTGTGCTCCGACACCCCTTACTTGACAGCGAGGAAATTCAAACTTAAACCTTTTCTATTGATAAAATCGAAATACCTGAGACAGGTGGGTAGGAACCGGGAGAATTTAGAAGCAAAAAATGTCGAACGGTCGCTGTGAAAATACCTAAGTCTGTATGTTGGAATAGGGATAGTGTCTGATGTTGAATTCTACAACATGCCTACTGTAGTTACATGAATAAAAATTCTTGCCTCAAAAAAAAGATTACAGCAACTGAGAAGTTGAAGGACTTCAAAGGAAAGCGAATTTGAAAATTATTTTTAATCAACAAACCAATAATCGTATGACAACCATGTACTTATAAACGCACTCCTTCACAGTCAAAATGGCATATTAGTTAGTAGTGTTTCCATACAAATATTGATACCTTTACTTGCCAATGACGTCACGTTATCGTAGCACTTTGTATAGAGCGTTTTCAGCGCTTCAAAATTATCGGTAATCTCTGACTCTTAGAACAGTCTAAACGTAGTTAGGTCCATATTATAAAAGTTTCCGTGGACGGCCTCGACTGTTGAAAAATGTGACCCAGTTTAGTAACTTTTGTTTTTATTATTTTGTATTAGATATGTGTGTTAGTTTTGAGGTATGTATCTATTGGACTACAGTTGCCTGAAATAAATGTTTTCATTTTTCAATATTTTGATCCCAATAAAAGCAGGACCAATTGACTTCTCCAAAAAAAAACCATTTCGCTGAGATAAAACTTAGTCTATAAGTTTGGAATTAATGGATAAGTGAGTAAAGTTGACGAAATTAACAAAGTCAACTCGTGACTCGTGAGTCGCGTGGCCACGTTAAGCGGTGTAAGTAAACTCAAATATGAATCTCGAAAATTCTTGTCTTCACTCAGATTTAGTTTTAAATGCTCGAGGTTTGAGTGAGCATACTCAAATAGAGATAACTATGTACACACGAGGAATGAATACGAGACCAGTTGGTATAGAATTTCTGTACAGTTTACCCATTATCAATGCTGCTACTGTGTAGTAGTACATTTTAATAAAGTAGATTTCGAAGTGATATATAGGATTTTTTGTTATTATTTTCATTTTTTATTATTATATATACGAGTAACATACATGTTTATTTTTCTGAAGACGGACGTCCTTGGGTAAGCTATTGAGAATATATGGCAGGCGTTTTTTAGTGTCCTGTCTCCTTTATAGTTTTTAATCCTAAGGCACATTAAACTTACCCGCGGACACCGACCTCGTCCCATGTTCGTGGTTAGTTCTGTACAGGTTAATGGTCCCGACCGTCATAGTTGTTAATAGCCAGGAGGTATTTTTATTTTAAAGTGACAGGAAGTATTTTACATATTTTGTAAAATTTTCGGTTATCATTTTTACAGTTGTTGGCAGTTTTACAGAGGACGGGAAAATGGGGATGCGAAGCAGGCCATTTACGAGGCTGGCAATCCCTTTCCACGCCGAGGTATGTATAGTGCATTTCTCAAATATGCAATGAAATAAAATAACAACAAACAATGAAATCTAATCACAACATGAAAAATAATCAATTTAACCAGCACCGATTGTCAAAACTATTTTTTTAATGGGTACGAGTATAATTATGCGATTATAAAAGGTTTTTCAAACGCCCTTACATTTGTTTTAATGATTGTTATTGATTTTATGTAATTAAAATTGCAAACGTAGCTTATTTTTTTTATGGGCGTAGTGGCAGAATGTCATAACGGGTTTTTTTTTATTAAATAACTGATGCCATGGTGAACAAAAGAAGGTCGCTTTCCGGTCAGGCGTCTGAAATGTTGATTGCAATATCATTACATGCGCCCCCCGTCTTGCCCCTCCCGCCGCACCTAAAACGTGATATTTCCATATCTATATGTAGGTATATTATAAAGAACATAATATGAATATTTCAGTGCATATTTGAGAAAAGTTTATTAAAATATAACATCATCGTTATTAGGCAGTTTTAATTTTGTTATATCATTTCAATATCTATGGCGAAATAGATTCGATATAAGTATATTTTCTAACTCAATGGTTTGAGTGAATTGTGTTTAATAATATGTCACTGTTATTACATTACATTAAAAGTCATATAGCGCATCATCATCAGCCCGTATCTATCCACTGCTGGATCAGGGCCTCCTCGTACATTTTCCATTAGCTGCGACTCCGGGCCGCGTGCATCCACTCCCTTCCCGCAACCTTGACTATGTCGTCTCTCCATCTAGCGGGGGGCCGACGCTTCTTTTTCTCATTCGTGGTTGCCACTCCAGTAGCTTTGGAGACCAGCGTCGATTTTCTCGCTTACATATGTACATGCCCCAATCATCTCCATTTTGGAGTAGCGGGTTTCCTAGCAATGTCGGTTACTTGGGTTTTCTGTCTGATCTCTGTGCTGTGTTTGGAATGCGGTCTCCAAGTTTTATCCCAAGCATCGCTCTCTAAGCTTCTGCTCCATAGGTCCTATATAGCGCATATCGCAAAAGAATAAATAATAATTAAATTGGATAAATGTCGATATCAAACGTTAAATTATGAACTAGAACTATTATGCTAGCTAGTCATAAATATTAAGTGATATAGGTACCAGATATTTTCACAGCTACGATTAAATCATTCTAGCATTCAGTTATGAACGAGGGATACTAAATCACTAACTAAAACTCCAGATCACAATGGCAAATCCTTTGTTCTAATGAATAGTTCGCCAGTTCAGTACAGGCTGTGCCAGTTGGACCGCTGCCGGCATTACACAGCCTGAGCCCAAATTCGACGATGCATTCCGAATCGGAATTGTTGTATCGAAAAAAAAAGAGCGTACTCCCACCTGAAATACCGAGAACGCACTTGTGACTCCCCTGGTATTGCAGTTGTCTATGGGCGACGGTAATCGCTTTCCATCAGACGATCCATTTGCTCGTTGCCCCCTATGACATAAAAATATAATATCTCCGATTGCGTAACATCTTGATAATATATTTTTATTTTTCCCATTCGAGTTGCTTTTGCTTTGAGTATTATTAAGGGATATTAAAAATAGTTGCTATTTTAAAAGAGACGACGAATAATTTCTTTATTTAAATTCATTTTATTTATTTAGGTATTTAAACTATATTGCACAAAATACACAAGTAAAAGTACAAATGGCGGACTTAATGCCATAAGGCATTATCTACCAGTCAACATAGGACTAAAACAGAAACATTTGTATGGAGCAGGGTTTTTTTATGTTATCTGTTACATGAAACAATTAAATAACACAATTATCGTGAGACATCTTTAATAATTATAAAAACGGAGAATGAAGATCTCCAATGAGCTCAAAACCTGTCAGAATGTTCCTGGCAATTTTTACGAGAGTTTATACCTTTTTTTAAATTATTATGTAGAAAGTAATAGCGGGTAATAATATTAAGTATCCATTTGGTATTATAGTATATTCGTTAAAGTTAAAGCAATACCGTATAATAAGTACTTTTCGTTATAGTAAGTGTATGTATATTAGCGATATGTCAGACATATTTCATTAGAAATGTCGAATTTGGCCCCTGGCCCAAGCCAAGATAATCTACTAAGCCGACACGCGTACAGACCTGACTATTTTTCTACCTTGGTCGTGATTCTTGCCAATTTGACTGAAACGAAGTGGATTTATGTTGTTTTTTTAGAAGAGTACATCTATGTAGACGCTGGTAAGACAATAAAGTTACGTTACATTTTATTTAGATTGTTGTTTTTGTAAGACACACTGTGACGTCCGGAGTTTCAGGATTTTACTATGGACCACGACCTGCCCGCTCCCGTTGACGTCTGTCGTAGTAATGGCGGCAGCAGGCAGGTGGCGGGGACACTTTATTATATAAAGATGCCTATACGCCACATCCTACAATGTGTAATTGTAGGATTTTTCAATAAGTGCAAATCAGAAATGAGGATATCTGCAATAGGAACAAGGTCGCCGGCATAACTAAGAAAAGTGGCACACGCAGGCTGGGGGATAAAACTCTGATATCCGAAATTTAACTTCGTATCGTGCCGTCCCGCTCACACATCTATCGGGAAGCTGCAGTATGAGCTTCGAGTTTTGATCTTCGGAGTAGTCCTGGGTCCGTCGGCTCTGCAGCTAACGACAGTTGGGAAGAAGGACTCTTTAGTGGCGACCACGAATCGAACGACTTAACGTAGGAGCCGTCTAACATGATGAACCAACGATCTGGTCAAGAATGCGGGAATCATTTAGAAACGCCTTCTTCAATTTAAGAGCTGCCCTCTTGTCGATGTAATAATCGCCTATCCGTTTCTTGGGCTTTCTCCTTCACTTCTTGGTAAGAAATTTCTTTAATTTGCTCAAAGTAATTTCGTATTGGCCTTCCTCTACCTCACTTTCCCTCGATTTTTCCTTATATGATATTTTTCAGCAAAAATTCATGTCTTAGCAGATGCCCTATCATATTTCCTCTTCTATTCGAAACAGCTATACTATTGTAACGAATTTTTCTCAAGCATGCAATGAAATATCGTCATAACGTGCGATATAACAGGCTTCGAAGTATCACGTTTCGGGCGGAACAACTCGTGAGAACTGTAAAGGAATTTCATACAAAATTTAAGGCCTAGGCCGGGAAGTATTTTTTTTAAGTATGACTTCTGTGTTCATGAACAGGCTAAAAAGCTGAATATTTTTTTTTTTAGTGGTGTATTTTTCTACTTCATTGCATATGTTTGAGAAAAGGCCTATACATATCTTAGTCGTGAAAAGGGCTTGCCGGCTTCGTATCCATGTTTATACCTAATTACTCGTACCTACTCACCCGGCAAGCCCTTCTTTCCAGTCGTCTGCACTTCTGCAGTAATGTACTTTACCTTTAGCAGCAATCAACTTCTTTATGTTGAAGTTGATTGCTGCAATTCAATCACACACCTTCTAAAAAACCAACTGGGTCCGCATTCCGACGGTCATTCACAGCTCGCAATATGCCAGAACGGTCTTTGAAATTATAACAGTGGATATTTCGCCGATACAATATTCGCATGCGGCAAAAAATAAATGGAAATACCGACATATTCGACGCCCGTGCATCCAATATGACATTTTACTTGCAAATCACTTACTGGGGAATATCGAAAATAGAAGTTACATTTATGTTAAATGTTAGGTGCTATGTTTTAGTTTAAAGCTTCGTGTATCTTGAACCGTGTCGTGTGTCGTTTTTATTTTTTAAAAAAAAATAAAAAAAAACCTTATTTCCTTAAAAAAAAATATATATATATAAATATATTGATAATTGCAACCAACTTTTTGAAGTGAATAATACTTTTCCCTGAGTTCTAAAAAGTAACATAGCTTTTTCATGCTTTCACTGCGTACAGTCGAAAATAAGTTAAAAAAAAAAAACAGTTTTCTGAGTGAATGTTGTCAAATTCTAGTAGTTTTTAAACAAAAATAACATATGTTTCTTGTGTAAGGCTATACATATACACCCTGTTTTTGTTCAATCGCTTTAACTTCGACATAGTGCTTGGAGCATTAACGTTAACTCATCCCTTAAACCGTTTAATGATATTCGAAAAAAAAAATTTTTGGTATCCCATATATAGTAATTCCTTATTTAGTTGGTGGCTATTGTAGAAGGTCCTTTTGAGATAGGCAATAGTTACAGTCCACTTGTTGTCATTTTAACGACACTGATATAAACTTTATCAATGACAGAATTGGGAGCTCGTTAAAATCTTAGCTCGGTGGAATTCGTGAGGAAGGTCTTGGGTTCAAACGTAAAGAAGTTTCTATTTGTATTTATTTTTGTTCATTGGCAGTGAAAGTTTAATTTATTGTGCTTATTTTTTATTTCAGAAGAATGTTTGCGATGTGTTAAATCCCTTTTTTTGAATTCAATTTATTTTAATTCTCTGCGGTTATGGTATAGTCACAAATGAAATAAATTAAAGTATGAGTATTGGCCTAATAAAATAAAATGATCTTCTTTATCAGTATTTTAATACTCAATGTTTAAATTAAACCAAAATAATAACTTATTCTCCAAACAAATATTCAACCGAAATCTTATTTCGCGATTTAGGTTGACAGGAGTGGCACTCATGGCATCGGCTTCTTCCTAAATTCGATGCAGTAGGTCTTCCCTCGAAGCAACAGGTTTGGAGTAGACTTTTCTTTTAAAGTACCCCAGAGACTAAAGTCTAAGGGTGTTAGTTCCGGAGATCTGGCGGGCCACGCAAGAGTTTGACTGCCGCGTCCAATCAAACGCCCAGTAAAGTGCAGATCCAAATACTGTCTAATAGTCCTATTTGTTATGAAAAAAAGCAGCACTCTGTGATGGAAGCAAGCCGTTTTGCACAGTGATAATATAGACCAAAATAAACGATTTCACTCGAGGCGAAATTAGTTTCACCCCTTAGGAACAGAGATGGCGCCACTTATTCAAAAAAAGTTAAAAAAATTCTAAATCCTGAACGGATACTCCGATTTTGACGTAAGAGGTGCCAATTGGCAGATAATTACCCAATTTAACATTAAAAAAATTAAAATCACGCAGAAAATAATTTTGGATACCTAAGAAATAATATTTTCTGAAAAAAATATTTAAAATTTGTGATATTTGGAATTTTACTCGTAAAAATGTATGTACATGGTACTTTTTTTATTTATTTATATTAATACACAACAAATTTTACATTTACAAAAAAAACCGCATATCATTAGCTCGTATAAATCCAAAGTTATTGAAGAATACACACATGGCGCCGCTGGGTCAAAAAATCTTACAATAAATCTAAAACCTCAACGGATATTCCGATTTTGATAATTAAGGTGCTAATCGACAGATAATTACTTAAATTAGTTTAAAAAAGTAAAATAAAAATTCAAATAGGCAAAAAGTAATATTTCCAAAAAAAAAACATACATTTTGAAAAAATATTTTTTTTTTGGGGCTTTTATGTAATTTAATATAAAAAAAATATGAATATGGCTTTATTTTACTTATGTATATTATAACACTATGAGGTAATTGATCGTTTAATAAAAAACCGCATATCGAGAACTTGTACAGTTCCAAAGGTATTGAAGATTTTACTATAGGGTGCCGGTGCGATGTTGAAAGTACAAATAATAATCATCCCAAGTAGCACAAAACACACGTATATCCCTTGTACAGCTTAGAGTTTTAACGGGTGAATAGGCTCCTTTACAACCTGTTTGCTAATATCACAAGTAAAAAGCATTTCTGAATCAATATTCTACTTACTTTACGTTTTATTTTCACTTTAGTCTTTGCAGGCTTTGCATTGTAACGTGCAAGTTAGGCCGTCGCATCATAAAAAAAAACAACAACGCATTATGCCACAGCCCAATTTGTATCCATAATGTTCAAGGAGTTTCCAAATTGAACTAACCTTCAACTATTGTGGACCCCACCTACCTTTGATGCCGTTTCATTCCCAAAAAGAAGGACTTGGGACTCGATATTTCCAAATTAAAACGTGAACCCACATTTGGTTTGCATGAAACGGTATTCAATGGCAGCTGAAATAGATGGAAGGTATCTCACAAGCTTGTTTAGTTTAGTGTTTTTTAGTTTAAACAGATCTTTTCGAATCGCATTAACAGTAATAATATATGCTCTGTTGGAGCATCGTATAGCCTGCATGTGAATCTGGGACCAACAACGTTACGATTAATTGAGAACCAATTAATGACATTAATATAGTAATTGAATCTTACACGATTTTCACACATTACATTAAAATAATAAAACGGGACTTAATTGCGGTAAATAAACATTTTTGAACTCGGTTAAATCCTGTTTTGTTATAATAATGAATGACATTAATTATGTAAACACACCCTAAAAAAAAGAAACAAAAATGGCCCTAAGTAATCGTTTCACATGAGCCGTTACGTATCGAGAGAGAATTTCTATCGATAGCGATGTACATGCAAAAGCAGTAGTTATTTCAGGGTATAACATGCAAGTTTTAAAACAGATCTCTTTTCTTATTGTATTAAAATTAGACGTCTTGTCATACTCTGTGAAAGCCTTGAAGTGCAGTCATCATTTCATTACTTAAAGTAATAACTGTTTTGTAAACTGCTACTAGTAGACCGTTGCACTGACGCCTGCAATTTGAATGCTTCGATGCTTTCACAGAGCTGGCGACAAGCCTTTCGCCGACTACTTCAGCTGCCATTGAACAACATGTTCTGCGTGTAGCGTTTCAAGCGAGCCAAATGTGAAATAAACGTCTTAATTTGGATATATCCTGTCCCAATTCCTTTCTTTTTGGGAATGGAATGGCGTTGGAAGCAGGTTGCAGGTGCGATCCACAATAGAACAGTTAGTATGGGTGCAAATCGAGCTATGGAAAAATGCGTTGTTACAGCCGATGCAACGGCCTAACATGCACGTTAAAATGCACAGTTTAGTGAAAATAGGCAGAATGTACTTGTGACATTAGCAAACTGGTTGTATAAGAGCCTATTCACTCGTTAAAACTCTAATTTAAGCTGTACAAGGGATATTAGTGTGTTGTGTGCTACTTGGGATGATTATTATTTGTACTTTCAATTGTGGTTATATTTTCAGGGTAATCAGTACCTTCGAAACGGGAGAATACTTTTCTAGATACATGTACATAAGTTGCACGTGCGGCGGCAACATCGCACCGGCACCCTATAGTAAAATCTTCAATACCTTTGGAACTGTACAAGTTCTCGATATGCGGTTTTTTATTAAACGATCAATTACCTAATAGTGTTATAATATACATAAGTAAAATAAAGCCATATTCATATTTTTTTTACATGAAATTACATAAAAGCCCCAAAAAAAATATATTTCTTTAAAATATGTTTTTTTTTTTTAATATTATTACTTTTTGCCTATTTGATTTTTTATTTTATTTTTTTAAACTAATTTAAGTAATTATCTGTTGATTAGCACCTTAATTATCAAAATCGGAATATCCGTTGAGGTTTTAGATTTTTTGTAAGATTTTTTGACCCAGCGGCGCCATGTCTGTATTCTTCAATAACTTTGGAATTATACGAGCTAATGATATGCGGTTTTTTTTCGTAAATGTAAAATAAGTTGTGTATTAATATAAATAAATAAAAAAAGTACCATGTACATACATTTTTACGAGTAAAGTTCCAAAAATTACAAATTTTAATTTTTTTTTTTAGAAAATATTATTTTTTAAGTATCCAAAATTATTTTATGCGTGATTTTAATTTTTTTCATGTTAAATTGGATAATCATCTGCCGATTGGCCCCTCTTACGTCAAAATCGGAGTATCCGTTCAGGATTTTCAATTTTTTAAACTTTTTTTGAATAAGTGGCGCCATCTCTGTTCCTAAGGGGTGAAACTAATTTCGCCTCAAGTGAAATCGTTTATTTTGGTCTATATTATCACTGTGAAAAACGGCTTGCTTCCATCACAAAGTGCAGCTTCCAGGCCAAAACCGTCCATAACAAGTAAGACTATAAGACGACCAGCAAAATGTGCGGGTGTCATGCTGGATCCAGTGTATCCGCAGTGTTTCCAATAGAATATCATCGAAATAATCCAAATTATGCAAGTTCTTAATGGAATATCGACATCAGTACTCCCTCACTGCTTCCGCTGCATGTCCATTGCAGAAACCGTAAACAAAGTGCATATTGGCTTCTTCTTCGGTCGTATAATTTATCCGTGGCATCACCAAGCAAGTGAACACAATTATTTAATAAAAAATTAAGTACGTAACAACAATAATAAATTAGTATTGTCAATTTGACGTAACATATGCGAGTCAAGTGAGAGCAAATCAAAAAGAACTTATATATTTAGACCTTGTCGTACATAAGAAACACTGAAAACTCTTTACATATGAACCAGCAGAAAATAGTCTTTGGTTAAAAGAAGATTTTACACTGGTTAAACTGAGATTAGGGATTAAATTTGGATTTTAAATAATTTGAAAACGGTGCGAGTTAGGAACAGTTTCTTTGAGAAATTGACTCAATAAGACGTAAAGAATTAACCCTTAAAGTTAAAGCAATTGAATAAAAACACGCTGTTTAATATATGTATAATTATACAGATAAGGAGCCTTAAACAAAAAAAAACAGAACTATTTTCTTCGGTTTCCGCGACTGTCACACATTTAAATGTGCTTTCTGGCACATGTGAACTGTCCTTACACATAAGGCCCATCTGGAATGTACACCTTTATTTTTAATTCATATTTATAAAATAGGTAGTTTGCGCAAATGTAACTTTGACAGAGAAAAATTGTGCTTTGCTCAGTCAAACTTTGACAACGGTAACTGAAAAGCTACCAAAACGCCGTATATAATCCTTTTAAATGATTTTATTAGAAAAACAGTTTTTTAATCTCAATTAATTTAAATTAAACTTATTCCTCTTAAAAAGTCTTATTTCTAACTTACAGTACAGTCAGTTTGAAAATATAAGCCAAAATATGTCTTTCAGATTTGTGTTCGAACAACATAACACCTAACCCAGAATATAATGTTGACCTTAATTTATGGGCTAATAAAACAGAACGCACCTTTTTATATGGCTGTAAGTTTTATTCGGTCATCGCACATAATAGCGTTGTATAAAGATAACAGTTTAGTTGTATGTTTTTATGTTGACGTTATTGCTCGTATGTTTCAATTCAACTACATTTAATTTTTAGAAACTTTTATTTTCCGCGTATTTATAGAACCATTTTGGTACAGGGATAGAACCATTCAAAGATGGTTAAAGGATAATTTTTATCCAACTACGGTAATGAAAAATTGGCCGAATTTGCGTACCTTACAGATAAACAAATACTTAAAGGCACACCAGACATTGATGATCCTGGAACAAGTTATTCGAGTTTATCATACAAATATTTGCCCTTACCGGGATTCATACCTAAGACCGCCAGCTCAGTAGGCAGCAGCACTACCCCTTTGCCAACCGCGTCGTTAAACGCGTTTATGGGTTTTATATTTTCAAATTTTGTCCCAAAGGGTAAAAAATGACCCAATTACTAAGAATCCGTTATCCATCAGTCTGTCCATCTGTCTGTCTGTCTATCCGTCTGTCACCAGGCTGTATCTCATTAACCGTGATAATAAGACAGTTGAAACTTTCAAATTTGATATATTTCTGTTGCCGCTATATTACAAAAAATATCTACTAAAAAACAGAATAAAATAAATGTTTAAGGGGGCTCCCATACAACAAACGTGACTTTGCACCTCATTTGTATCCGACGCCATATTAACTTAACCTGGCCAGTTAAGATGGGATTAGTATTTGGACGAAACCCTCGGTGCGCGAGTCAGACTTGCACTTGACTGGGTTTTGAGAAATTGCTGTTAAACTCCATGTACCTACACTGCATTCACTTAGCATCATAAAAGAAACATGGCATCCACATAATTACATTAGCTCAGCGAACATGTAAGCACTGAGCGAGTACTACCATGAGTTTACAGTTACCATACTCGCTAGCGACAGCCTTATGGAGAATTGTAGTTCTACACAGTAACCGCTAGGGGTCTCTGTACTTTGTAGAACTACACTATAATAGGCTAGTTGACTCATGTCAAATTGTCATAAACTAATGTTTATTCCGTATAGTATTTAGCAAAGGAAACCTAAATATATATTTTACAATTCATAAAAGTGAAAGATGGCTGATAAAATTGAATTTGAAAATATGTTTTGTAATCTGTATTTTGAAATGCTTAAAACGCTGTCCGCCATTTTCGCTTATGATTGTGACGTCATCGGTCCTGTAAATAAAACTGAAAGTCTACTTTGACGACTTCGAATAGTGCCGTCCCTCTCGATCTCCTGTCAAAGTATATTGGAGTGAGCGGAATGGCACTATACGACGGTCGAATTTCGAATATTTACAGGTATATCTACGTCACGTCACGGATTAGCAAAAGGCAAAAATGGCGGACGGCGTTTTTGCCTGTACATGAAATTTCGAATTTTCAATTGATAAAATTTAGCTTTCTTACTTTCACAAAAATATAAGACATTTTTTTAGAGCTAGTAAGATCATTACTAACCATTTCAAATATATTTCAAAACTGGGTCAACTAGCCTATTCACCATGACGCTGTCGCGAGCGAGTACGGTCACGTTAACTCATGGTAGGGGTACAGAAATGTGTTAACACATGCGGGTTTGCGTGTTTCGTCGGATTACAACGTGAAGTATATGTGAATTCAGTGTTACTTGATAAACCTTCATTGCGTGTTTCATACATACGACGCGGTTGGCGCAGTGGTTAAGCAACTGCCTACTGAGCCGACGGTCCCGGGTTCGAATCCCGGCAAGGGCAAATATTTGTGTGATGAACACGAAGATTTGTGCCTGGGTCATGGATGTTCTATGTATTTAAGTATTTATTTATCTATATAAGTATGTATATCGTCGCCTAGTACCCATAACACAAGCCTTCTTGAGCTTAATTTGGGACTAAGGTTGATTTGTGTGAGGTTGTCTAATATTTATTTATTTATTTATTTATACAAAACATATTGAATAAGTTATTGTACTGTACGCGTGTTAATTGAGTATCAATTTCTGTAATTCATCAAATCGTTGTACAATACCTAAATTGATATTGTGTGTACTTAATTAAAAGAATAAATATAATTATGCGTTGTTGCGAACTAAATATTTATATATAAACAAATTATGAATAGATTTTGAAGGAAAAACAATGAAACGTCATAACAAAATCATGACATAAGTACCTATTATTATTAATTATAGATACAATCATCATCATCATCATATCAGCCTATAGACGTCCACTGCTGGACAAAGGCCTCCCCCAAAGTTCTCCACAACGATCGATCTTGCGCCGCCCTCATCCAATTTCTACCCGCGATCTTAACCAGGTCGTCGGTCCACCTTGTTGGAGGCCTTCCAACGCTGCGTCTTCCGGTCCGCGGTCGCCACTCAAGAACCTAGATACAATAATATTAAAATATTTAGATACCTATATATTATGAGTGTGTATAGGTTTTCGCGTTATATTTTTATTATACAATATACTTACAATATTTTAGATTTTTTGATTTTCTCTGTTACTTTATTATTTATTAATAATCTCTGTTTATCCCTATGGTTGACTGCTAGTATGCCATTTGGCATTAAGTTCGCCATTTGTACTGACTTTTGTTTTGTGCAACAAAGTTTAAATAAATAAAATAAATACAATTATTTCCATGTTATTCACATGTCCTAAAATCTTTAATAGGATAGCCTATTAAAATAGACGATTTAGTTAACCGAGGATTATCGCACAAGTTTAATTAACACTTTATGAAATAGCCGTAACATCGCGCTTTGGTCATTTCATAATTTACTTATAGCCGCAGCTTAACACCAAACTCGGTAATTGGTATTATTTCACAAATATTTAAAAAATAAATACGATACGACATATGCACAAACGTGTACCTAAGTCTTTCAAATCAAAAAGCCCTTGTTGTGCGTAAGGTATGAAGGTATTAATAAAAAAATTGAAAACATCGTTCCCTTTAACAACTTTCCTCAGTTTTAAAATAATGCAGCTGGATGTGACGTAGATAGCGAAGAAACGGCTATCTCCGGAGAAATTTAATAAGCGCACCATGTAAAGTACGCCAAAACTTCCAACTGAAGCCATTACAAAGCGAACTACCTACATTCTGATTCGTCGAGCAATAACGCTAACAATGATTAAGATTTCGCTGGCACGCCTCTCCTACTGAACGCTTTGAACCATCTCCAAGTTTTAAACGAATTTTATTGCGCAAAATAATAAAAACATACTGGCTGTCACACTCCCGCGCGTCTCACCGATAATGTCTCGCGTATTTTATTCAACGTACATTTTTCTGTCACAACGTTCGAAATTTATGATCGGGAATTCCCGAGTAATCTATTAGCTTTGAATTGAAACAATGGAATACAAATTAGCATTTGCATTGCAAACTAACCCGGTGAAGATTTCGTTTGAGGGTTACGATGTTTCGGCCTACGGGATGCTAGTGGGTCGATTTACGACAGGAATCTAAGAAATCGTTATGTTTAATTTCATTGAAATTGCATTTCATAGATATTTATTCCCGTGAAGCCATACTTTTGCAATAAACCTTGATAGTGTCATCAACATCATATAGAGTCGGTTGCGTTTGTTTTGGAGGTGGACCGTAATCATTTTGTGACTTTCGTCCCTCATAAGTAGACGCATGTTGAGCATAACGTAGCCTAGATTTTTTTTTTTTTTGCCCTAAGTTTGACTAGTAGAGAATGCCTCATGGCATTAAGTCCGCCTTTCGTACGATGTGTTTTCTTTTTGTGCAATAAATATCATCATCAGCCGATAGAAGTGCACTGCTGGACAAAGGCCTCCCCAGAGTTCTCCACAACGATCGGTCATGCGCCCCCCGCATCCTATTTCTGCCCGCAATCCTAACCAAGTCATCGCTCCACCTTGTTAGGGGCCTTCCCACGCTGCGTAATACATAAATAATATTGGTTATAATATTGGTGGCACTCAACCTCAACCGTCATATATTTAACGAACTTTATAGGGTCCATGTTTTCGATTTCCATTTGGGGTCGAGTCCCGGCTTCGCCTAAACAGTTGCGGTTAATGCATGTGATACCATGATGTCAATTAGAAGGCGACCGCACTGATGCTGAGAGTATCAGTAGATTGCCCTCAAATTGCTGTCAGAATCAGAAATAAGACACGCCTAGACAACCTCATTAAACGATATTGCCTCTAGAAAAAGTATCGTGGAAGCCCAATTTTGTGAAAGGTTCCACCTAAAATAAACGTGGGTCCGCTTCCACATAATCAAAGCCTCACAACTTGTCAACTCGATTACCATAAACAAACGAGAAAGACGCTTCTATGTTTTAATGACACTAAGCCTTAGTGTTTTGAAGCTCAGCGCCAACTTTACGGCAAAAGGGACGACGCAATAAATGTTTGGTTAGCAGGACGTGATTAACTTTATGTTTGCTTCGCTACGATACCGTCCAGTCGGGAGGCGTTTGGTGGGAATTCATTGGAATAATAATTATGTTGACATTCTGTCCGTAATAAATGCAGCCCGTGTCCGAGACACGGCAATACGCGTTGATTTCGCAAGAGCACTTTTTGACAAAGTAACCAAATTTGCACTAGGGAGAAATTTTTCACGCCACCTGCCTGGAGTGTTTTGTTAGTTTTTCCCGGCTTCAGACGTAATTTTCCGGTTAGTTAAACTGACTGTTCAAAGTTCACAAATAACCAGTCCTGTTTGAATTTTAATGTAAAGCTCGACATTAACTTCTAAATAGCTAAATGTACCATTTAAGTCTTTTACGAGGATTCGTTGCGTCTTGAAAGAACCAGTGGATTCGAACTCGCCGCAAGCCTGTCTGATTTGCATAAGCAGATAAGGGAGTTGGCGCTAATCCACTATTGTTTCAATTGCAAGGCCATTCATTAGGACCGGCCGGGACGCCGCTCGTTATGCTAATGTACCGCCAATTGTGAGCGTTGCTGACGGCCCTTGTAATAAGATGTATATCGAATATGCATGTACATCGCCGATTAAATAACGACATTATCTTACCCGTACCTTCATGATTGCTACTGTCCTGTCATTAAAACTTCAAATCACATATACACTGTCACCTGTGTGTGTCTCTCGCCTTTCGAGTCATGTGACGCCCTGGGACCGAGACACGTTTTTACCGCCCAAGGTGTATAATTTAATTATTTTACCCTAACATCCTTTTTTTCGAATAATTCCGTATGCATTTTACACACAGGAACTTATAGTGGCTTGCGTGAGGTAATGTTGAAAATTTAATCGTGTAGGACCGCTCCGACCGCATTATTGGACGCGTCATATTGAGCTGACGCAGAGCGATCGGGGTCACTCCGCCCTGCTCATACAGAGAACTCTATCGGGCTTGTTACATTATTGTTTCTGTTTTCGAGGATCTTGACGAATCTGTTTGGGACTTTTGTACGTTTTATACAGATGTTGTGAAGGATTATTGTAGGGAGTCGAAGTAAGTTAACAAGAAAATTAAAGGTAAATTTAAATGGAAGACGATGTCGAAGGACGACAAAGATGAGTATTTTATCCATGCATTCATAGAAGTTCTTTAATGAACAATATTTGAAAATATATTTGAAGCACGTGTTGCCTGTTTAAATACGAGAGGACGCTTGTAACATTATTGTTTCTGTTTTCGGTGTCGTAACTGATTGCAGGGAGTTAAAGTAAGTTACTAAAATATTAAATTTAAATACGAGATAATTAAAAAAACGACGTAGATGCATGCATTTAAAGAAAATCGATAAATAATAAAAAAATAAAGTATATATGTTATTACCTGCTCATATGAGAGGACTCATTTGCTACGAGTAGCTATATTATCAGAGATCTTTACGAATCTGTTCAGGATTTACCTACATTTTGTACAGATGTTGTAAAGTATTGTAAGGAGTTGCGCTGAGAAATGGTTAAATTGAAGTGTTAACATTAAACATTTTCAGTAAAATGTAATATGTATGGCGAGAGATGCTGGTTCAAGTCAGGAAAGATGTTAATTATGAAGAAGAAAAAAGAAGTTTGCGAGTTCTTAACAATAAAACCCAAAAATGGGACTTCCTTTGTGCTTCTTCTTCTGTAATTAAATTCCTAGATGCCAAGATTTTTTATATATTTACTTATAAAATAGGAAATTGATTTTTTTTTTGATAGAATCACAACCGTCAAGCAATCTGCATCTTCTGGGTCATTCCTTGACTGGATAGTGGTCGCTGTTCGCTTAAATACACGGTATTTGATGAGAGGCACGGCATGAGATCAAAAGTTCTCCTTTGGCAGAATGAACCTTTTGAACCCTAAGAACATTTTTAGAAGGAGAGTCATCTTCATTTTTAGTGCAGGAGGGATTTATAACATCATAAATTTTCTGTACGGGATTTTGATAGTTTTTGTTTTGATGTGGGGTATTTATTGAAAGGACTAACATTAGGACTATTAGCTACAATTTTACTTTGTTGTCAAATGCTTACATTTCTGTTTATATTGTCAATTAGGTATTGTAAAAAATAACCTTATTATTATATACGTATATGCCTTAAATATCCACTCAAATGGACGGAACCGGCGGCTTGTTACGAAATCGCCCGTTTTGTTATATCGAAAACCCATTTATTTTAACCCACCTCTTCCAGCCAATTCAAAATATCCGCTCAGCTACTTTAAAAATCCAATTTTATTTTATGCGGGTAGTAGCGGGCAGCGACCACGCTCGCTTGTCGGTATGGCGAAGCGAAGAATCGGGTCAGACTCAGTTTGATGAAATGCCTTGCCATTGAACAGTTCATCGCAAATAAACGTTTGACGTTAGGGTTATTGCGTCGTGTAGGTTTGTCAATCGTTTAAAAGGCCGCGTGTCATAGGGATGAGTTAGATTTAGAGGAACTTCATGTAGATAGCGTTGTGATAGTATTTTAACATCACTCTCTAATTAAGATACCTACCTACTTCATAATCTGTATTGTGCCACGGCAAGCCATGAGATCTAATATATTAGAGAATCGTCTCAATGAGAATGAAAATTACGATTATGGTAACGGTCGAATAGCGCATATGACTTAAATAAATAGCAGCAAGATCTCGGATACATGTCAGTAGAAGGTTGAGGTGCGTCGAATTGAGGCCCTGTTCTCCGTACATACTGGGTGTTGCCTGTATCAGGAGCCATAAATTTCAACATAAATTTTACTCTTCAAACTGAACAACGTTTGTTTTGCCAAGTTTAAAAAATATAGTTTTCAGATATTCATTATTTGTAATTAATTGAATAATATTTTTAACATACGCCACCCAACATTGATATCGCGCTGATTGACACTGACTGTGCATAATCTATCAAACAGTTCATCACACAAATATAATATGTCTTCACCGGGATTAGAACACAGAGCTGCCGGCTCGGGACACAGGTGCACTACAAACTGCATCAACCGCGTCGTCCAAAGTTTAAAGAGTACAATCTTTATTTTAATTTATTGCTCCTGCTACAGGCCACACTCGGTATACATACCACTAAACGTTGCCCAGAGGGCAGGTAAGTGACTTTGTAGGCGTGAATTCGTCGCTCGTCGCATGGGCCCACCACAGTCAGAAACCTAATTTGCGTAACACCTTTATAGAGAACTGACGAATTGGGAAATACCAATTTTTGCGACTGTTAATGTATGAACTGCAAAGGTATGGGAGTGTCTGTTGCGAATGTTAGTATGGTGATAATTCATATAAATTTATTTATATAAACGTTATTCAAAAATAAACTACTTAATAAAAACTTTTATTTGGAGCACAGCATTAAGTATGGGTGTGAGACATGGATCATGACGTAAAAGGACAAGGACGTACTTGCCTTTGAAATGTGGTGTATGTATGTATGTAAACACTTTATTGTACATAAAAAACAGGAACAACACATTACAAAAAAATAAGCATGTACAAAGGCGAACTTATCCCTTTAAGGGATCTCTTCCAGTTAACCTGGTGTTAGCGTAGGATAGAGAATATTAACTATTATATTAATCTGTGACATTAGCTCGATAGAAAAAGTCACGAGTGAAGAAGTACTTAAAAGAGTGACAGAAAAAAGGAATTTGTTGAACACTATAGAGAAGAGGAGAGGGAAGAGGTCACCTTATACGACATGACGCTATTATAAGCAACATCATCGAAGGAAAAGTTGAAGGAAAGAGAGGCACGGGAAGACCAAGAATAAACTACATAAAAAAGAGATAATAGAGATATAGAGATAATAAGAGAAGATAAACGTCATTTCGTGTAGGGAAATAAGGAGTTGGCTGTGGGAAGGGATAGATGGATAAGATTTTGAATCTTAAATTTATGATGTGGAACTTTATTGCTTATTACAATAAGTACAAATGGCAGACTTTATATGCCATGAGGCATTCGGCCAGACATATTATTGGTGCAGGATGGACGTACAACAAAAGGTGTATGCACACGAATGCAAATGCGACTATCTGAGATTTTTAATTTAAATTTATGACCGACTTGTTCAGATTTTGCAAGCACATTGATTGATATATGAAATATATAAATTTACATTTAATATATAAATATATATGTACATAGGTGTAGGTTGACCTTACCTAATCAATTTTTGAAGCGCTGGTCAACTATAAAATTTGTCTGCCAAATTAAATTTAAATCTGAGAGTTAATTTAAGTCTAGTATATTTAAGTATAGTAGTCTAAAAGTATATTCGTTTTTACTATACTTTTTTTTACTCTGGGCATCTAAAGTTAGGTTCTGTGCGCACTAGTTAGGTATTCCACGTCTTGTATTCCTCTTAAGAACAACAATATTTGTATTTCGACAATGTCTAATACACCTTACTCCAAGCTGAAAGCGAAATTGTTACTGCCTGCATCCTGATTGATTTACTCTAAACCAAAACCAACTTGCATCGCCTCAAAACTGAACGTACAAAGTTAGGGGCACAATAATGGGACACGTAGGCAGCGGGAGCCCCACACGGGGGTCCTCCAATGTTTACAGAGCCCTGTTCTCTCAAACTTGGCCGTGTCAACTCGGCTTTTGTCACAATATTTGTGTTCACTAAACTCAGCAGGATTTAACGTTAAACACAAAACCGGCCGACCGTGTCATAATTCCCGTAATCTGCAACTTGAGATCACATGTCCAACTTCTGAAGCCTTTATAAGATAAGACTTAAACGTGGTATTGATTAGGTAACCCTTTATCGCTGACAAGATTCGTCTAACTTTCCCAATTCGGGGACCGACAAATCGAAATCGCTTTTAGCAAAACAAGTATTAATGTTGTATCGGCGTCCCGGCTGGCGGGCGTCGCGCAGTCTACGGGAGGTTACGGGCGCCCCCGCCCCGGCCAGTCTCTCCCGCGCGTCCGGAGAAGCGCCACGTCGCTCGCGCCGCCACCCCTGAAGCCACACATCATCCCTTACCTCACATAACCGCACTATAAAAAACACGATCTTGGAATCGCTGTCCGTCTACGACGAGACATATTCACCTGTGGCTGCGTATAAACGCACGCGTGTCCGAAAGCCAAAACGGGAAGTGACCTCCCAATATTTACGTTTGGATTGAGATGAATGAATGTAGGTAAATAATGGAATGAATTAGGTTAACGCCAATCGTCGTCATGTGAAATGTCTCAGTGTTTATATTGTATCACGTCTGATATTTGACTGCCGAGTGGATTGTAATAATCGTGGGATTTGCCTGAAAGCCGTCTACATAATGCACTCTTCCGTTTATGAAGGTAAGCTTCGTTATTTATGAAGACATTAGATTAGATCTACGAGACCGTATTATGTAGAATGCCGGATATGTGGGGAGGAAGCGCAAATGTAGTTAGTTTTAGTTGATAAGCTGCTTAAAGGGGGGATTGTGACTGTAAAGTATGACGCGAAAATACGTGTACAATTTCGCCCAAAAGCGACAAACGGCTAAAACCTCTGCGTTTTCAGTTAAAAAACGAGTTTTCAACTTCAGTCGCGGGGGACTATGAGTTTACAAACATAAACATGCGGTGCTTCATAGCAGATACCTACGTTCGTATAGTCGACCGCGAACTAGATTTTTGTGTGGTAAAAACAACGAGGGACGGCCGGTGGTCGTTTTGCATACAAATATTTGTCCTGCGCGAGAACCGAACTGCAAAACCACGCTATTCAGTTAGCTGCGGATTCGTGAATCGCAGTCAACGGGTTATTTTGAAATGTTTCAGTGTCGGTTGGTACAATTTACACACTCGTATGTATTAACGTCGTGAAACCAAAGTTAGATTTCAACAACCTAGTTTCCTGCTAGAAGTACCTACATAATACAAATACTGTTACCGCATATGTTTTAATTAGGTACCATTTCAGCCACGGATCAAGCCGTGATTATAAGTTTCAATCAAAAGGTATGAGGGTAGTTCATTGATAATTGTAATCATTTGCAAATTTCATCGACCAGAAGTGAATATCCATCATGATCTTGATCAAATGCTGCATACACTTTCATTCAAAAATAGTCTCAATGTTGTAGTACTGCGATAATTATATGGTTTCATTTCAGTGTCGAATCTTTAACTGAATCTGAAACGGAACTACAAAGATGGAATAAGTTACTGAGTAAAGTAAGACAGTGTTTGCCTGGCTGATAGAATATCGTATTTAAGTAAACCTGTTAAACTATTTATCATTGCCGCACCGCGCCGAGGAAGTTACGCCGACGAAGCTCAGCTGTCACTTTGGTAAAGTAGAGCATTGGTTACCTCATCGAATAGTTTTTAGCTAAGTAGGTTTAAGTCCTTAGGAAATGTCTTTCTGGTTAGTGAAGTTAGTTATCTTTAATGACGTAGTTGGTGCAGTCCTTCTCTGTATTGAAATATTGGTTGATTAGAATATGTGTTTCTTTAGTACTGGGTCTTATCTATGTATTTAAGTATACAGGGTGGAACGTGACGAGGATCCTTTGCGGAACTGGCAGATAGTTCAACCTTAGCACTATATTTCCTCCATAGAAACTATGGAAATATATGTTACCGTTTTCAAGTTATTTATAGCCTTTTAAACATTCATACCAAAAACTACTTTTTGCCAACCCTAATCAGGTGGCTGGGTCAATGAACTTACTTGTAAACAATCTTTAGACGTCAGGATATTACGTTAATATGTTGCTTTTTCCATTCTTAGGTCTGCGTGAAACGCTAAAAAAATCGTTGCAGGATTTGCAGAGGTGATTGTCTCTGTTATTCTACTTATTAAATTTTCTGGTGGAATGTAATTTCTTAGTTAATAATTAATTAATTAATTAAATCCAGGAATGGCAGCTCGAGGCTTTTGTTAATGTCAGTTTATAATAATATTCACTTTATAAAGAATAAAACCATAAATAAAAACAAAAATTAAATTATTAAAACATGAGATGAAATGAACATGAACAAAGATCGATGCGCGAGTAACGATTATCCATTTAAAGGTCTAGTTAATAATTCTAACCACAACAAACAACTCACATGACACGACTTGACACTGACAACCACTCGAATGTACTCGATCATCATAAACAATTAAAGATGATAGTATCCTCTTTCAGCATAAATAAAACGTCTCGGTTTACCTACCTAAACTGATAATAAAAAGGTTTTAGTTCGTTAACTCGCTTTATAAAATTATTTTCGAGTAAATTGAAATTGTTCCCTGTTTGATCAGCAATTCATACAATAGGCCGTCCTTGTTATTAATTTTATTTCGGTTATCGTCAAATATCGTCGTTTGGATATTACACTAAAGTAACACGACTTTTCATACGCCGACGCGAGATAGAATTAAATTAACGCATTTTTTACAACTATCGAACCTCTTTGCATGATTTAACATCGATCATAAATATGATGTTTGAAATGAAATTGACATTTAAGTTAATTTCAATTTGCTTTACCTTTAAATGAAAATACCTTTGTTAAAAGCACGTGGATATTTATTATTTGCTTATGTTATGCGCGAGTTACAATTATAATGCGGCTGAAGCTTTACGACGATTCAGTGAAACATATCCACCACCACACCCAACAGGTCGTTGAACAATTTTACGTGCTTTTGATCGTGTCGCCAACAATCAGCCCGTTGTACCACGAACAACTTAGAACGATCAACGTGGGGGACCTGTTCAGAGGGTTCAAGCTTTATTTCCTAGGGACTGCCCTATGTGAACCTTACTGCCGGTGGCTACTGCCAAAAACAGTGGAAGAACGTGATTTTATCAGGCATGTTATTTGAAGCGATGAAAGCTTGTTTACTCGCAACGGTATGTGGAATAGAAGGAACGAACATGTGCATTTGCCGAAGACAATCGTGTCGCCTACAGCAGTGTCGTTGGTCAGTTAACGATTTACGGGGAAACAATTATAGGACCAGTGTTTCTGCCCCCAACTCAAAACAGAAGCAGCGTGCTGCAGCGTGTATTATGAGACACGATGGAAAATTTGAACACCGTATGTAAAAATTGTAATAAAGTAACTGATATTCATATTTTCGCATTTTATTTGGTTAATTTGACATTTATGTGTCACTCTTACATTAGTACCTACGATGACAACAACTCACGGAAATAAACGTAATATCCCGAGTTTTCCCGACGGTGATTTCTCAATCTAGCCATCTTGCCGTGATGTGAAGATGCAATATAGGGTTATCACCACAGTTAAAAATTAGCGAATTTTGCACTTTTTTTTTACTTCGTTTAAGTTTCTAAACATTATAAATCGACTGTGTATCACTTAACCGATGCAACATTTCCGCAAAGGACCCTTGTGCCTTTCCACCCGGTATATCCAAGTAGCAAACAGGCTGCAGAAGCGCTTATACAACCTATATTTTGCTTAAATTAGCTGTTTTACTACTTGGGATATTTATCTATATAAGTATGTATATCGTCGCCTATATGTAGTAATATCACCAGCTTTAAGTTGGTACTAGGTGGATTCGGATAGGGTTGACCGATTTTGTTTCTGCACGAAGCATTTGACTGCGTGCATCTGCAGTGGTAGACTAATAGAATATTGGATATCTCATCGATACTTGTTTTTATAGACTAGTTTATCGATACTTGTTTATAGGCTAAGAAGCTTTAAGAAGGTAACCTCTTTCTATCTAGTTTTTTCTGTAAGATAGGCTTGCATTTAAGTTTAAATCCCACTTTTTCGTAAGTGGCGGCATGCGTGAGCACTTAGCATGCTTGCCTAAACTAAATAGCCTATTTACTCTCGTCATCTGGTCTCTATTCGAATACGTTTAACACTAACCTTAAATACTTAAAATAATGTCTTAATTCACATACCCATAAACCTCGCGCATATGTGAACATAATGTATTTGTATGTTTTTCTGTATTTGAGACGAAAATCACGTAGGTAATATCGAAACACGCCTTCAAAGAAGTGCTTGACTTGGTTTAAACCAATTTGCATTTAAAATATAGTTAAGTTTCTTTTGAAAAAAAGTAGACAGTTTACACCCATTAGGTTTTTGGTCGTATCAGAAGACCAAAATCTAATAATAGGTCGAAAGCAAAAGTGACAAATGCCTTATCCAAAGATCCTGACCAGATCGTCGGTTAATTTACTAGTTTTTACTAGTGGTATTTCCAAAATCCGTTGTCTGGTATGCAATCGTCACTCAATTGCATTTCTACCACAATGGCCAACGGGGCAAGTGGTCCTACGAAAAATGTGCCCCACCTAATGCCACTAAGCCTAGCAACTCTAGCTATATCTACGTCCTTGGTTCTTCTGTGGACCACCTTTCTGAATAAGTATATGAATAGTTTCTGGTTACTCAGTGGTTGTGTAATTTCTTTTATAAAAAAGTTTGAATCTTCTTCTTGTTCGTGGGCTTCATTGCTGAAGGTCGTGTCCGTCCTGAAACGCAAACCGTTTGAATACGCAAACCGAAACTTAACCCGTTACCGCTAGCAACCTGACAAAGCCGTTGCTATATCGACAGAGCCGTAAGCGGTTTTGCCTGCGCAAATCTTTTTAAATCACAAAAGCCAGTCGTCAAGATCGCATGTCGAAGGAAGGAAAACATCCTGTGGAGCCCGCAGCTGGTCCGGATTGGGCGCCAACTCAACTAACTCAAACCAAAACGCAGTAAGTATAAAGGATACCCATAGACAGTTACTGCATTCTTGACACGGTGGTCGAACTTGGGGCAAATCCGCTACGAAAACACTCCGATGTAGGCCACGTCTTTCCCTGCAAGATAAATTCAAAAAGGATTCGCTCCACACACATATTACCAACTCAATGGGGATTAAAACTTCATTTGGAGACGAAAGGCTTTAACTTTTTGGTAAACAAGGTTCATCCCTTTTTATTGCGTACCTTTAATACCATGTTTAAAGGGTGCGCCTATAATTTGGTTAATTTTATGCGTCATCTGCTTTAGGGGAGTTAATTAACTAATTCAGAAATTCGTGGCATCAAAGTTTAATTTTTATATCTTTTTGTTTTTTAAATTCATTTTCTGCTACGCCCATTTCCTCTTTTAGAGTTAAATATTTCAAGAGATCTTTTTTAAATTGGATCTTTTAAAGGACAATGTTTAAATACCTCATGAGGAGTCTAATTACTATAGTCAGCATTTTGCTTCTATATTATAATATACCTATACCACAGCCTATACATATGTCACACTAAGAATTGATCTATAATTACTATCCCACCAAAAAACACATACTTAATGTGTGAATATGCAGCTTAATCCTCACAGAACGACAAAAGTGTAAATATTTCAAACATTTCCAAGTTGCAAATTAGTTTGCTCATCAAAAATTAATACCTTTGAAACCAGGACAAAAATATATACAATAGCTATATATTTAAAAATATATACGACGACGCGTTTGGCTCGGTTGGTAGACACCTGCCTACTGAGTCGGCGGTCCCGGGTTCGAATCCCGGCCGGGGCAAATATTTGTGCAAAATATTTGTTCTTGGGTCATGGATGTTATCTATATATGTATTTATATATTATGTATATCGTCGTCTAGTACCCATAGTACAAGCTTTGCTTAGTTTGGGACTAGGTCGATTTGTGTAAGATTGTCCCTTAATATTTATTTATTTATTTATTTATTTACTCATATGTACTGGTTCAGGTTTTCGTTTAATCTTATTACTTACCTTCTGGCCAAATCATCATTTTGGACAAAATGTAATATACCCTTCTGGGTTATGCTCTTAACCCTTATAAAATATTTGTGCAACCTCTTGCGGGTGAGCTAAATCTGCTGGGCAACTTTGAGACGAGTGAGCATAACTGAGTAAGACAGTCCGGTTTTCTTACTTTAGATTGAAGCCATTTTAAGGCTCCTTATCCGTTCAAAAATGCTGATTATTTTAAATATATTTCGCTATGATCGAACATGTTTCTTAATATATTATAAATGTTAGGTACTACTTAGAACAGGGCTATTGAAGTTTATTGGTATACATATAAAATGTTACTTGAAACCTATGGTTGGAATTTATCAATTATCATTGATAATTTTTGTTTCAAAAACTACTCGAAATTTACAAAATTCATGCAGAAAATTGGTATTTTCAATTTGTTGTCGACTGCACGCAATAAAAACATTCTAAATCTCAGGGAAAAGTATTATTCACTTTAAAAGGTTGGTTGAAATTATCAATATAATTGTCATCATATGAAAAGATAAAATTTAAAATTAATCAAACCTTCTAAATCCCTAATCTGACGTCAATATACCTAGATCTAGTTTATGTATTCCATTTTTAAATAGTAATTTTACAGGCGCAGGCTAAAAAGTTTAAGTCTATAATGGCCTTAATTTTGCCTAAATTCCTGTAATGGCATTTTAATTTATTTCTTAGACGCGGAAGATTTCCATGAAATAGTTCGATGTACCGCAAAAAGTTGGACAGAGTTATTAAACAATGATCCGTAAGTCTGTTAAATAAAAAAATATCAAAAACAAAGCAAAGTTAAATAAAATCAGAAAACAAAAATTCGTGAAATAACGTGAAACTCTCTTTTCATTTCTATGTCTCGTCACAATTTTTAGTTGTAATTTTTCTGTTGAAATATTATTTTTGTCTCAATTATCGAATTTCTTTCTTAATTGTCCCCAACTAAATTTAATTATGTTTGATTCTTTACTTCAAATTTTATAGAAATTACTGAACCTAAATAAAATCCCATTGGGAAATTAATTCAGGCCGAAGAAGATCAAGTTATTATGCTCGGGGGACTAGGTTAGTCGTAAATACCAATTAAAAGAGGTTCTTAGACTTCCCTTGCTCATATTTTCATGAAATGCTTTAAGAGGATATATCACGGCTCCTTTTCGCATACTATCAGTTCACGTTAAGTTTGCATGTGGTAACCGACCGACGTCCGAGTCCGACTTAGAAAATTTCCTTTCTATGCAGTTCTTAATATTTCGTTCTCGTCTGAAACTTTAGTTAAGTTTTGGAGGAGGACAGACGAGAACGAAACCTCGATTTGTATGAAAAAATAAGCAGTAGTATTTCCTCTTAAAGACTGAACTTATGTAAAATTTATTTTAATATTTATTAGACAGGAGTCGTGCAAAAATAAGGCAATTAAAAATTTATTGCTGTAAACAGAAATTTTTAATCGCCTTATTTTTGCGCTGATGATATTTTTTAAACTATGTTGTACAGGCTGGAAAGTAAGCGATAAACGATAAAATGGTTTCATCTATTACACTTTCAGCCGAAACTAAACATAATGCTTTTCACAACCAATGCGATGAAAAAAAAATACATTTAACTATTTATACAAGATTCTTGTAATGTAATGTGTATTACCTACAGTGATCAAAAAGGGTAACAAGTGACCATAACTAGCCACAAAATTGAATTGCCAAGCCCAATTTCAGATTGCAACCGCTGGTGTCTGGGCCATATTTCCGCAACCACAACCCCCCAGTTGCGGAAATATGGCTCAGACACCAGGAACAAATTTTCGAGTTCATCACACAAATATTTGCTCTAGCCGGGATTGAAACCCAGGACCACCGACTCACTAGGCAGCTGCACTACAAACAGAGCCAACCGCGTCGTCAAAATAGGAAGGTATACATATATTAGGTGTGAAGCATAGTTTTAAACCATCCGTTAGTTAGTCTCCAGAGCAACTCTGGACTGGATAATTAAAGTACTCTGTCGGAGCCGATGATGTTCAGGTACAGCTCAGCTGAGGGGTTCTTTATATAAAGTAAACTCCTGCTTCAAGATACTTATGATGTTTTAATGCCAACGATTTACAACAGTAGTGTATGTAAGTTAGTACGGCGCGGTGGTTGATGGCCGAGTGTGTAGGCGCGCGGCGGTGACCGCTGTTACGTCATCGGCTCTCCGCAGCCCTCTCCCCGCTAGAACTGGTTGAAGGAGTGGCTGCGCCAACATCCTGCCCCCCTTGAAAGCTCCTGCTTTCAAGCTCCTCTGTGCAGGGTAGAGGACACACTCGGTTGAGTGCTCTCGTGACTGCACCTCTCTGCGTGGAAAAATCCGCCACCCTGCAGACTCCATCAGCCCCAGGATGTAGTTGAAGGACTCTCCCAAGCCTCCATTTAAGTGGTGGTGTGTTCTCCTCTTTCAACACCACCAAGTCTCCAATCTTCAGCTCCTTCTGCCTCTGGCGCCACTTGGCGCGTTGTTGTAGCTCTGCCAGGTATTCGTTACGCCATCTCTGCCAGAAATGCTGTCTCAGCTGCTCGATCCTCTGATACCTGTCAGGGTTTTTAAGAACAATGGGGGGTGACGGCAGTGAGGTCATGGGCCGCCCCACCAGAAAGTGCCCTGGAGTCAGAGGGGAAAAATCATTAGGATCCGACGAGTAAGGAGTGAGGGGTCGGGAATTGAGGATTGCCTCAATTTGTGTAAATAAAGTGCTCAACTCCTCAAATGTCAGACTAGCATTACCCATAATCCGTTTTAAGTGGAATTTGGCTGATTTTACGGCAGCTTCCCAAATTCCGCCAAAAGTTGGGGAATAGGGAGGAGAAAAGACAAATTCTATGTGCTCATCATTGCCAAACTCGTAAATTGAATTCTGAGCGGATCTTAGCAATCTACCTAACTCATTATTGGCCCCAACAAAATTAGTGCCATTGTCACAATAGATTGTATGTGGTCTACATCTGCGCCCTACAAAACGACGTAAGCTCAAAATGAAGGCATTTGTGCTAAGATCGCTGACTGCTTCCAAATGTACGGCCTTGGATGCGAAACAAACAAATATATTTAGGTAACATTTTGTGATGCGGTTACCCTTTCCTTTTTTACTGGAGATCATGAAGGGTCCTGCAAAATCAAGGCCGCACACCTGGAAGGGATAAAATGGTGTAACCCTATCTGCAGGCAGATTGCCCATCAGTGGCTCCAAAGCTTTGCCACGGAGTCGCGTGCATGTAACGCATTTACGAACGACACCGCGAGCTAGCGTTCTGCCGCCTACCGGCCAAAATTGCTCGCGTAATGAGCTGAGGAGCAACTGAGGTCCAGCGTGCAACAGGCGTAGGTGCTCGTCTTCCATCAAGAGCCGTGTGAAGTAATGCTTGCCGTCCAGAAGGATCGGGTGCTTTTTATCGTAATCACAGTCGGCATTCTGAAGGCGGCCACCTACTCTGATCACGCCATTGCCGTCAACAAACGGAGATAACTGTAAAAGGTAGGATTTAGTTTTAAGCCTTTTCCCTTGTATAAGTGTAGATAGTTCTGTAGCATAAGTTTGGTTTTGACTTAATTTTACCAAGTAAGTTAATGCATTTTTAATTTCATTTATTTTCAAACAACCATTTGTTTTAGTTTTAGGATTTTTACAATTATGAGTAAATCGTAATATATATGCCACAGTTCGTTTTAATTTATTGACCTTGGAATAATTTTCAAATATAATGAGGGGTGATTGCTCAACGTTAACCATTGTTAAGGTTGAGCAATCACTCTGTGTTTTTCTTTCAGGTAAGTTTCCATCTATAGAACCTAAGTTTTGCGGCCAAGTACCCTCATCATGCAATAGAAATGATGGCCCGTGCCACCAAAGACTCAAGCTCGGTAGCTGACCAGGTTCAACCCCCCGGGAGGCCAGATCTGCTGGATTTAAAGAAGTGGGTATATGTCGCCAAGAATCCCTAGTTGTTAATTCATGTATTTCATTTACACGGTTGCATACGAAAGCCTTAAGCGTATTAGGTTGACTTCTTATCCAGCCCAGAGCTACGGATGAGTCCGTCCAGAACACCTTGCGATCCACAGTGCAGCGCAGCGCGTTTGCGACCTTGGCCGTTAGCCGTGCGCCCAATAACGCTCCTGAAAGTTCAAGCCTTGGAATCGTTAATGTTTTAAGAGGCGATACGCGCGTCTTTGCACACAAAAGGTTTATCGTAATGTTACCTGCGCTGTCTATGGATCGCAAGTATGTACAAGCCGCGTAAGCAGCTTGAGACGCGTCCACGAAACAATGCAGCTCAATCAAGACCGGGCTGTGACACAAAACGTGTCGAGGTACCTTTAAATCTACCAGTACGTGCACATTGGCAAGAAATTTGTTCCAAATCTTTTTAATTTCTACCGGAACCTCCTCGTCCCAGCTCAATTTCAAAATCCACAATTTTTGAAGTAGTATTTTAAGTTTTATGGTGGTCGCGCTGAGGACCCCAAGTGGATCAAAAATCTTGCATGTATTTGACAAGATTACCCGTTTTGTTATTTTACCGGTATTTTCGTCCAATTTTACAGAAAATTGCAAACTATCATGATCGGGAAACCATAACAGCCCTAAAACACTGGATTGTTTGTTTAAGTCTAGTGACTGTGTCGAAGTACAGTCCTCGCCAAATATTTGTGGGCAGTTTGTGCGGAATTTATGGATGGGAAAACAAGCTGAAGTAAGTGTCTCTGTAACCGATTGATAGATATGTTTCAACTCGTTTTCGCTCGCTGCACCACTCAAGAAATCGTCATAATAAAAATCATGGCGTATTACGTCTGACCCAATCCTATCAGAGCATTCATTGGCCAACTGTACAAGGCACCTTGTGCTCAAAAATGGCGCTGAGCACGTTCCGTACGTCAAAGTGGCCAATTCAAGTACATCCAGCGGTTTATTTTTATCATCCCTCCAAAGGATCAATTGTAGATGGCGCTGCGATTCGTCCAGCATGATTTGCCTGTACATTTTACGAATATCTCCGGACAAAACGTAATTATGTTGCCTGAACCGAATTAAGATATCAAACAAATCATCCTGGATAACCGGCCCAATATGCTGGATATCATTTAATGATTTTTGGGTGGTAGTTTTAGCACTACAATCAAAAACTACCCTTAATTTAGTACTTTCACTGCTATCGCGAAGAACTGCGTGGTGCGGGGCGTAGTAGCCAAAGTCCGGTTTATTAACCTTATTAAAGTGACCTAGTTCCTCGTACTCCTTTATAAAATCACAGTATTGTTTTTTAAGGACTGGATTTTTAGCTAATTTATTTTCGAGATTAAGGAACCGTTTTTTAGCCATATTAAATGAATCGCCAAGTGATTGTTCCGGAATTTCGCATAAAGGCATTTTTACAAGAAATCTACCGTTATCTAAACGTCGTGTAGTTTCTATAAAGTGTTTTTCACAAACATTGTCATCTTCGCGGCACGGAATATTTGATGATGGAATTTCTTCAAGCTCCCAAAATCGTGCGAGATCCTTCGAAATCTGTTTTGTAAAGTTGCAATGCAAAATCGTGCCCTCATTATGTTCGAAGCTACCTATGGGCCCTGCCACTAAAAAACCTACCTTTGAGCCCTGAAGAATAGGTTTATTAGCACCCAAGGTTATTTTATTCGACGTCAAAATATCGAAAAACACATCAGCGCCAAGGAGAAGATCTACTTCGGAGGGACGATAAAATCCGGGATCCGCCAGTTGTATATTCGCAGGTAAGTTCAATTCTGAAGTATTAATATAACTATTCGGTAAGCTGCCCGTTATTTGTGGCACAACTAAACAATTAATTTTCGCTGTGTATGAGCTCGTTAATGAGTTTAAGGTGAGTTCACAGCGATCCGTTATATTAAAGTGAATATTGTTTATACCTGCGACGGTAACCGGTTTGTTATGGCTATTATCAGGAAAACCTAACTTTTTCTTCATGTTTTCGGTTAATAATGAGGACTGAGACCCCCCATCTAATAAAGCGCGCACAATGTGTGTTTTATTATTATGTGAGTTTGTTAATCTCACTAACGCAGTGCATAGCAAGACTTGTTTACCTAACGTCGCGGCGCACGCGCTGACTGCGCTAGTGACCGACGACGTGCCGGCCGTATTGTTTACATCCGACTCTGTAGGTAATAATGATTGACTATTTTTATGTAATAATGTATTGTGTCTTGCCTTGCAGATTTGGCAGGGGCCGAGACGACATTGCTCAGCGTTATGACCCCGCCTCAAGCAGTTCGAGCAAAGATGTAACTTAAAGACTTCACTCGACCTACTTTCAACGTTCATGTCCTTGAACTTACCACACTCCGAGATCCTATGCGCGGCGTGACACACGGGGCACGTCGGGACGTTACTCGTATGCTTGCGCGGTGCAGCAGCGACAAACGCCTTTGTGATAGGTTTAGGTTGGGAATATTTATGCTCCGTTTGTTTGTCGCTCCTGCAAGCCTGCATCGTTTCCAGCACGTCGGCACGATTACGTAAAAATTTCATGAAATCGGTCAGATAGGGCAACTCAGGCAAATCGACCTTGTATTCCTCCCACTTCCTACTAGTGGTGGGATCTAGCTTACTAGCCACTAAATAAATGACTAAGTCATCCCATGAATCAGTCGGGCGGCCTAATGTATTAAGGGCTCTTAAATTCTTAGTCACTTGATCGATAAGAAAGCGAATTGATCGATGGGATTCCCGTGTCAACATGTCTATGTTAAATAACGCCTTCATGTGATTATTTATAAGAATGTTTTTGTTATCAAAACGGTCACATAATAAATTCCACGCCGTTTTGTAGTTTGCAGATGTAAATCCGATCGATTTTATTACAACACTGGCACTGCCCTCTAGCGAGGAACGTAAATAATGATATTTATTTATATCAGGAATGGCATCGTTCGAATGAATCATGGCTTCGAAGGTGTCACGAAACTCTAACCATTTTAGGTAATTTCCGTCGAAAGATGGCAGATTTATCGTTGGTAATTTTATGTTATTTAAATGACAACTTTCCAAATTCGTACACCCAGTCGTAGTCGTTCGTGCACCTTCAGATCCTTGATCCTCTCTGCTGGAGTGAGTATCAATGATCTCTTGCGTTGCTGAGATGAGAGAGATGAACTGAGATTCAACAGAGTCCCTCTCTTCCATCTGCTCGTCTAAATTTGCGCAAGCCATTTCTATGCGTGTTTGAATGGTGTCAAATTCCGAAAATAACGTTTGTAATCTAGCCAACCTGATATTTAATTCTTTCACTTGTAATGCGTTAATGTTTGTAGGATTAATTTGTTGAATAGTAGATAAGTAGTCCTTATATTTCGTTACGCGACCTTTATAAGTACCTCGTTGTCTTATAAGGTCCTTTAATGAGTCTTCAGACATGTTTAGTTATATGCAATAGTAATATACCTTTAATACACAATTTATTTATAATCAATGTTAGGGCAAATAAGGAATAAGTTAGATAAATTAACTTGTGCACTCAAACCAATTTGACGAGGTCCACCGCTTGTTGACTGGAAGACACGGCAGGCTTTAGGTATAACGCGCCGCTCAGACCAGGCACGGCAAACCAGCACTAGCTCGAGTCCCTGCGCGAGGGCCCCCCGACAAAGCAATTCGTTATCACTGGAATGCACGGTTAGCAACGTATTAATGTATTGAAATAAATTTATCGTTTTAAAGCACTGAAGTCATAAGACCCTAATGTAAACAATTAGCTGATGATTACCTATTTGCATCCTATGTGAAGAAATATATATGTATATAGTTCGTTTTATGCTATTTTTAAGCAGAAGAATGTAGCAGATAAAGTACTATGCACGAGTAAGAATTTTAATATTTAATTTTATAACTAAGTAATCGAAATTGCCTTCAAGCGAAAGATGTTTATGTAATTTGCACAGGAATGATAGTTTAAAATTATGTTTTATGATCTTTTAATAATATAAATCGTTAGGCAGATAAAATTTGAGAAGCTGCAATGTAATGCAAATGGCCGCTTGCTTATCGCTATGAGTAGATACACCTAATGATGCTTGCAGTTTACGTAATTAATGAATACAAGTAGGCTTCTCTTATAATGCACAATAGCAAATAAGCTGCGATTTAAATATAATTGAAAAATGGACGATGCAATTACGCTATAACGGATTATGAACACTTCCAGTCTAGACTGCTGAGGGCTAAGCACTGTTACACACAAATCAGGGGGAAAAAATATCAAGTGAAGGATAAATAAGGATGGGCACTTCCCTTTGTAACTGTGATGCTGATGCACTATCCAATCCAGCTTCTTGTTGTTATGCGCAATCCTTATCGCAAATTCCAGCTAGCTCGCAGTGTTACTTCGACCGCCGATGGAAGTTCCGTTATGTGGTTGCGTAAGCGACTTCAGTCCTGTCACGGTCGCCAATTGTCGGAGCCGATGATGTTCAGGTACAGCTCAGCTGAGGGGTTCTTTATATAAAGTAAACTCCTGCTTCAAGATACTTATGATGTTTTAATGCCAACGATTTACAACAGTAGTGTATGTAAGTTAGTACGGCGCGGTGGTTGATGGCCGAGTGTGTAGGCGCGCGGCGGTGACCGCTGTTACGTCATCGGCTCTCCGCAGCCCTCTCCCCGCTAGAACTGGTTGAAGGAGTGGCTGCGCCAACATACTCTGAAACACTTCCTTGTAAGTTAAAGTAAGAAGCTTTGAAATAATTAAACTTTTTCCTCTTTTCGTGAGAATAAGTTTTATCAACGAAAAAAGCTTTTTGACGGAATTGAAGTTGGATGAATAAAATTAAGAACTAATTTAAGTTTTAAGCATCCTTTGATGTGAGTTTGACACTTCGCACTTTATATATTGTGGTTTTAAGGTTCCGTATTTCAATTGGCAAAAACGGAACCGTCTTTTAGGAACGCGGGGAGGTATAAAGCTAAAATGAATGTCAAATACTCTGGTCTGCTACCTCTCGGTGCCGTAATTAAAATATACGATTGCGTTTATGCTGCATTTGTTGACGCTGGCAACTCAAATACCTTTAGGGTATTTCCATAGAATCATGAAATTTGGGAAGAAACATAACGTAGCACAAATTAAGAAAAAGGTCCGAAAAGTGTAAATGTGTTATATTAAAATAAATACACCTTTTTTTGATCATAAACTTATTTGCAGTTGGTAAACTAACCGCTACCTATGTCGACGTAAGCGGACAACGCTTTTCCAACGGCAAAGTTATGTTTATGCCGCAGTAAAATTTATATTTTCATTAGAACAATATTCAGTGCTTCCGTAGTTTGTTCGGAACCCTCGGTACGCGAGTCGAAGTCTCACTTGACCGGCTTTTGTTTTTATTCCGATTTCGCCGTTGGAAAGGTTTAAAGTTATAGACAATTTGCAAGTTTTAGTTTACAGGAAAACTTGTACGTTAGAGTTTAGCCCATTATCGGCTTTATGCAGCTTGCTCAATAATCTGAGCTCAATGATCGACGTGTACTTTTTGTAGGGGTTTTCTAACGGCATAAAACATTAGGTATTGTATTAGCATAGAATTTTTTTTTTTTTTTTTTTTTTTTTTTTTTTTTTTTTTTTTTTTTTTTTTTTCATCGATTCTAATTAGGTATTGTATTAAGCGGTCTACACTCACGTGAAATTGTCAGGGCATAAAACATGTTGTTACTTTGCTCAACTATCGGGCGTTTTTACGAAAGGTCTTTCTCAAGTTTAATCTGACGATGGCATTGTTGGCGCAGTCGTAGGGCAGCTGCCTGCTGAGTCGACGGTCCTGGGTGAGACTGAGAATCCTAAGGGCAAATATTTATGTGATGAACTCGTATAGTTTAGGTCCTGGGTTATTAATTATTCTTTAATGTATGTATAACGTCGTCGTCGTCTAGCTTACCATGGGACTACATGAGTGAGATTGTACGATATTTATTTATTTTTATAAAAAAATGTACCTACTCATCGATTAGTACAGCGCTACTCCAGAAAAGTAGAAGCGTAGATTCTATTTTCGCATACAATGCAGTGGATCGCATGAAACTTTGCCAATGTTGTATCAATATTCAAATAAGTAAACGTTATATAGAAACCGCGAGGTTAAGTATAGTCTTACGTTCAAAAAAATCGTATAAGTACAAAGTATCAAAAACAAGGAAGAACCAACATCTTGAAAATCCCACTTTTCAATAATAACATTACACTTTCAATGAAACCGATTCCTACGCCATATCGGAGCCAAAATGATGTCCGCGGAGTACTCTTGAAACAAACGGCGTTATCAAATCAGTGCACCCAAGTTAAAGTGCCGGTGAAATAGCAGGGGGCACTTATTGCCCCGGTCTCCCCCGGGGGGAGGGCGAGGCGGTCCCCCGAAAACCTGCGCCGACTTAAAAAAATCGAATAGAGAATTTTTTACGAGTTATTCTTACGCGTTCGTCTGATTGGCTCGACGCCGGGAAATGTACTTGTAAATAGGAGAATTAGGCTTTTGTCATGCTCCGTTGGGTTCGCTTCTATAAGGAACAGGTAAAAACGGAATAAGGGCGAAGTAAAATTTTGTGTAAGTCACTTTAGCTAAACGCCTAGGGCTAAATTTCACGTGATTAATGAAACCTATCTGAGAGATGAGATATATTATGTCAGTTAGTATAATGTTTGCTTAGCGATAGGCTTTATGTGAAGTAAACGTTTTGACATATTCTCTCTTACAGTACCCCACTTTGATGGACATAATATTATACAGTATTGTATAAGTATACAGGCATAGGAGCGCGGAATATGTATACGAATTTTGCCTTTATAATGTCAAGTTCACTGTCGCTCAATGCTGCTTTAATGTCTAAAAGACTTGACTATCGTGAGACATGTTTATTAATTATAAGAACAGTTTAAACTCACGTAAAGATTGTCAGGAACGGCCTTATTCAAAGAAGCAATCTATTGCGAAATATTTAATAATTAGTCGCTACTGATCAATAATCATCAAATATTTCGCAATACATTGCTTTGACTCAGTCGGCGCGATTTCAAATGTTGAATGGCGTGCTTTGAAATACTATTATGAAATTTAGATAAAACAATTTAAACGGATTATATCGCGTATATTAATCCGTTTAAATTGTTTTATTTAAATGTGTGACAGTCGCGGAAACCGAAGAAAATATTACTATGACATTTTTAGAAATAATAAACATCTGAAAGCTGACCATTTCCAAAGTAAGTGAAAAAATAATTGTTCAGTTTCAAGAGTACGATCTATGTTTTAATTTGTTGCCCCTGTTACAGGACACACCCGGTATACCTAATGTAACAAATGTGTGTATGTATAATGCTGCAATAAAGCCAAGATAGACCAAAATGTTTCATCAAATTCGGACCCTACTCTATGCAACAAATACTATGAGTATCCAATTATTTTGATCCATCAAATGAGCTGGAGTGCAGCGTAAGCGTCAAAAATATATCATGATTCCAAATTGACAATAAAGAACCGAGAAAACTGGCGTTTGCCTCCGAGCAAAATGAACGGGGGTGCCGCCAGGCTAGCAAGACGGTTTGGCTTCCGAATTGGACAAATTCTTATTCATGTTGAGTTTGCTGCGCAAAAACTCGTACAAATAGTACTGCGAATAAAGGCCAGAGCACACTGTATGAGTGTGCATGTGCACCTGAACGTGATCGTATGTTGTAATAAGTTTCTGTCAAAAATGTCATTTTAGTGGCAAGCTTTTAGAGCCGACTGTACTTTTCTTTAGATATCCATCAAATGCTCACTGAGACGATCCTAAAGAGCCCAAGCTCGGTAGGATTGCTTTTTCTATTATAGAGTTCCTATGGCCACCTTCCGGCTCCATCATCAGATCAGCCCCATGGCACCATATTATTGTATTGTCATCAAAGTTAAGTAAGTATGCAAAATTTCAGCTCAATCGGTTGACGATATCTGCTTCAAAATTGAGTTGCAAGATTTCACCCGAACAAACATACTTTGAACATACCATGCAAGTTAAATAAAAGCTTGAAAAAAGAGCTTCCAATATTACGGTGACCTCGATTACGTAACCAGTGTCGCATTAAAATAATTGAATTACGTAATTTTTATTTTTATGTCATTGGTATCATAACAAGATTATGTAGTAAGTGGGCACCGGAGTATCAGATCTTTGCAGATGACGCGACCATAGTAGATGTCTCAGAAGAATAACTAACGATCCTATAATGATTTATACTTACACAACTTTCACTCATTATTATAACAAAAGGGTCATACCTAATCACGTTCAATCGCGGCTTGTATTTAAATAAACACTTTTTGAACGACATTAAGTCTCGTTTTTTTATTATAACTAACTATCCTGTACGTCTAGCATAACTGTGACACGCGACTGTCGCGCGACAAATACTACCTGTCACTTTCCTTTCAATAACGTGCGAGCAAGACAAGTGTCGCTGCGTCGCGCGACAAGCGAAGTCGCGGCAAGATATCTACTCTGCTGTTGCGAAGGATTCAGCTAATCAGCAATGACTACTCGGTCTCAATGATTCATAAGGAGCAAGACTAAGGTAAATGTTCGTCACAAAGCTCTATTCCGCTTGCACCCTGTGTATCTTCATCTTTTTTTGGCGACCAGGTCTAAATTATTTACCTATAACTTCTATCTATCTACCAGCCACAAACGTACACTGCTGAACATAGACCTCCCCCATGACTCACCACAAAGTGCATCCATTGATTCCCCGCTACCCTCACGAGGTTATCCGTCCATCTAGTCGGAATGAGGATATCCGCAGAAGAACCAAGGTAACTGACATAGCTCACAGGATTGCATGGTTGAAGTGGCAATGGGCAGGCCATGTAGCCCGGAGAATGGACGGCCGTTGGAGCAGCAAAGTCTTCGAGTGGCGACCGCATATAGGAAAGGGCAGCGTGTTTCGGACCTATAGCTAACAGCTCTGCTAACCTATTTAACTTTGGCTGGAACGTGGAATATTTATATAACCTTTGACTTTAGCCATTTCACGTCATCCCAACTGCTTAAGAGACTCCCAGACGACTTTAGTTTCCAAGAAACGTAACCAGCAATAAAACTTAGCAAACAACATTACTCGTACAGAATAGTTTAAAGGTGGGCACTTATATAACTCGGCCGGGATCAGATTAGACAATCAGGCGCATTGAACCAGTCACGTAGTTTAGTCCCCTTACCATGAGTTAACGTGACCGTACTCGCTAGTGGGTAGGCTAACCCGGTTATTTTCTCATAGAATACCCGGTTATAACCGGTTATTTGTACGGTGAAATAACAGGTCTGCATTCTTTACTAGCGACGATAGTACAGTGCCCCTAGCGCTTACTTTGTAGAACTACAATTCTCCATACACGTCGTGAACGTTTCAGAGACGTCGCCTCCGTCGGCGGGGGCGGCCGCCGCGTTAACGTACACACTTGCCTTACACAAAATGTAAAGCCCAGCTACATGATTTTTACAAACTGACAGGACAAGAGACCAGTTGCTCCAGCTAGGTACTCATCCGCTGTGACGAATATTTTGAATCTCAGTGACTTACGATAACAGCCCAAGACAAAAAAAAATAAAAAAAAAATATGTTGTCGCTAGCGAGTACGGTCACTGTAAACCCATGGTACGGGTACAGTTCCCAAGAGTTACAACTGCGGACTAGTGGGGTACTGAAAACAACTTCAATTGCTTTTTTACTTTAGGGAGCTAGAGTTTCTTTCTTGGCGATTTAAACTTGTAGTGTGCGCATATTATTAGTTAAATAGACTTTAAACTGCTGTTAAAGCTGGATCTTGTTGTTTAACTTTTATATATCATCTAAAGTTTAGCTAAGTTGATTGCACAATGACTTAAATCGGCGGCGGGCCCAGGTTGGAAACCCGGTGAGGAAAGTATTTGTGATGAAAGTGATAAGTAGTATTCACTTGATATTTTAATATAAAAGACTACATATATTATGTAAACCATACTATGAAAACCAATGAAACGTTTTAATCTATATACTTAAGTCTAATATGTGTAAAATTTACCGAGTCCTTTATTGCACTCCTGACTGTGTTGTATTATTGTACCTACATATGTATTTTTTTTCATATGTATTATTTAATCGATACTCTACTTCGTTAGTTGTGGAATAAAAAAATCTGCGGTTAGTAACTTCTTGTTACAAATGAATCTTGGTTAATCGTTCCAAAAGTACCACTCAGCCGTTGGCCGAGAGTCGTGTAGCAGCACGAATAGCTGTCCCTTATGAAGCTCCATAATATGAGTTCGAAACACATGTCGGGCCGTTCCTGTAAATTTTTACGTGAGTTTAAACCGTTTTTATAATTATTGAAGTACTTCAATTCACAAGAGAAATATATCGAAGATTTCCCCAAAAATACACAAAAACTGATTGGTTTAATTAGCGAATCTGAAGTTTTCTGCACACGTGTCACTCGATTCAGAATAAAGCCAATGACGGTTGGAATAGGCGCCGCCGAAGTTAGGCACCGTTTTTTTAGTCTTTTTTAAGCAGACTAATTAGAGAAGGTTTGGCAAGGCAAGCAAAATGTTCATGCCACTGTCCATACGCATCTGCAGACCCGTAGGACAGCCTAGATATCGCTGGAATGATGAATCCAATCTCAGGGACCTAGGCATCCTTAACTGGCGAGAGCTGGCTCAGGATCGTAAAGCGTGGTGAGATCTGGTGTCGGAGGCCAAGATCCACTTTGGGTAATTGCGCTCAGTTAGTTAGTTTCAGTTAGAGGTGCAAACGTCCAGTCCAGTCTTTCTCGCACAATTTGAGGATGAAAGGGATAGGAATTATAAGTCTCAAAGCCTAACTATAAGTTACATATATATATCCTAAGTACCGTATATCCTAAATATAGTGAACTTTAACACATTCACTGCCAGGGGGCGTGGCCTAGAAACAAACTTGTATGACGGTGAACGCATATATGTACTATGCGTCGCTGGCAGTGAATGTGTTAAATGAAATTACTATTGCCATAATCTGTGTGATTCTGACAAGATTGGCTCATTTTATGGGCCACTATTCGCGCAAGTAGCTTACGCACCAGCGCAGACTTTTTCGGTCTTTGTTCGCGCATAATCGGCGCGCGTTCGTAGCCAGTCGTAGCGGTAATCATGTTGCTACGTCTCACCACTAATCGGGAATGTTCCAAAATCGACCAATAAGATATATAGTCCTCAGGCGGGTTTTAAGAAGATCAAAAGAGAACCTTCTGTGACTTTGATAAGAAGCTAATATAGGCTCAATTCCAATAAGCTTTGTTAGCTTTTACATCTAATTACACCTGTTAGCGTTGCCAATCTGACAATCATTAAAAAACCGTTAATAAATAACAGTGGACATTGAAATTGGGCATAAAAGGCCGGCAACGCACTTTGTGACTCCTCTGGTGTTGTAGGTGTCTATGTGCGATCGTAATCGCTTTCCATCAGGTGATCCGTTTGCTCTTTTGCCTCATATGACACAAAAAAAAGCTTGAAATGAACCGTCAACAAACTCACTCTCACTCGCCCAAAGGTAAATGCACCGCACAAAACGCACACATGACGCAATCAAAAATTACTTCTGCAATGTTGCGCAAAATTTACCTTCATAGTGGACAGAGCGGGCTGGTCAGCATTTTCTCTATTAATAAATTATTATGAAGTAATTAGGCGTGGGGTTATTTGGATGGCATGATCATAAACTCTAGTTTAAATGGTTTTTTCCTAGTTACGCACAAAATAGAACCAACACTAATATTCAGTGGTCAAATTGCTGGAATTGGTTAACTGGAAGAGATCCTTAATAGGGATAAATTTGCCTTTGTTCATGTTTTATTTATTATGAATTGTAATTATAAACAGTTGTTGAGTAGGTAGGTAATATAAAGTGTTAAGATATTATTAATATCTTAAATATATAAATTTATGAATATAATTATTAATTTATTATATTGCGTGACATAGATTTTATACGTAATGTTACATAGTTCGTCTTCACAATCTTGTAACTTGAAATTATGTCATGGCTCAGAAGTTTTTTTCACCAAAATTCCTAGATTTCAATGAATAAGATTAACTAATTCACTCAAAGTCCAATAAGGTTCTCAGAAATTAAAGTTATATCAAACGCTTCTATAACAGAACGTCTTCCTCAAACTACTTTAGTCAAGCATCTTATATCTACAAAAGAAAGCACCCAAGTGACAAAAATTGAGTGCACACTCAATCAAACCAAACTACACTATTTCCGTATGTAAATTCTATAAAGGGGGAATCGTTCTACATGAAATGCAGTCAAGTTAGGAAGAATAGGCCGACGACGCTGCTAGCAATCACTGCGGGGTATTGCCGCGTTACGCTAAAACGTCATATCTAACTATGAAGTCCATATAAAGATACGATCTTTTACTGTCAGGGGAGAGGATTGCAAAATGCAGTAGGCCACATTGTGCGGGAACAAACTCAGCATACAAATGGGTTTAAAAGATTCAAAGAGGTTAACTGGACTAAATTTAGTCCATACGGATAAAATGACTAAGCGAACCTGATTGAAGAGAATCTGAGGCCTTAAATACGGTCTTACATTTTTTTTTTATTGTATGAGTCAGGATACTTTTTATGACCTTAAAAAAAGTTTGAAAATACGCAAAAAGTTATGTTCTCAGCGACCGGGTAGACTGGGTACGGTTGTAACAATTTTTCATTTATCGCCCATATCATCGCTAAAACAGCTCTAAGAACTAAATACAACGTTACAAATTGAAGAATACTCTTTTGAGTTAAAAATACATTTAAAATAAATATCATATATGCCGTAGTTTTTTGTCAGCAAGGCATTGTTCAGTTTGTGTGCCACTGTTACAATCGTCCCCATGCCGTGGACGGTTGTAACAGTGATGGGGGACGGTTGTAACATACCCAAAATAAACAAAAACAAGTGATTTTAATGAGCTTTATTACAAAAAAACAATCAAATTCAACAAAGTTAATACCGTACTTATTATTATCATCAACACCAATTAAAATATATTTAACAACAAATCAACAAAGTTGTCATAAACTTAATCAGAATCTCAGTCGCAGTTAAGTCTTCATCCTCTGAAGATTCAGCATTATAATATAATTTGTATCAGCCTTTCTCTTCTTTCCCTTCCCTTCTCCCTTCCTGGCTCCTTTAGCTGTCCCTTTTCTTATATTTCTGCTGTTTGCCGCAAAGACTTCCCTTTTTTCACTTCATCGTAAGCATGTTTAAAGCACTCGTGATAATTTTCGCGTCTAGATGTCTTCCTGACACGTTTTCTTGGCATCTATAATGAAAATAAACTATTGTTATATCCGAAACACAAAACAAAGATTTAAAAAAATACTACAACCTTACCCACAAAAATTGTTACAACCGTACCCAACCCCCTCCTGTGCCAGTAAAATAAATCCACATTCGAAACAGCATAGCCTACACTCAAACTAACACTTGATTACACACCGTAAACGTCTAGCAAATACCAAGAAAAATCAACGAAACGTAACATGCATTATTAATAAAGATAATTTGAAAAGAAATCGACCAAAAATACTTACTTTTGATGCACAAAACACAATATAACCTCCTGAACGCGTATTAACCACGCCGACGGCGCAGACACTGGTAATCGTGTTCCTGCCTGTCCGCCGCGTCCCTTTCCCCTTGTACCCCTTACTCTCCTGTAGATAGTTTCGGAAATATTCGAGGTGTTACAACCGGGTCCGTAATGTTTCATATAATGTCAGATAAACTAACATACACTTGATATACAATCGATTGATATAAAGTTGTTTCATATAATGTAACATTTCATATAATGACTTTTTCCTATATTTTGCGTTTCTCTAATTATCGATTGATATAATGGTATAAATGACATAATTGACAATTTGCATAATTATACTTTCGTATAACATATTTATCACATAAATATGTTTAACATACATACTATTTAGAATAATAGCGTTTTCATATAAATTCTGCCTTAAGGTGAAATAGGTAATGTTAGGAATCGTAAGCCAAGTCGGACCTGCGCGGCTCGCTCGCTTCGCTCGCTCGTTAGGGTCGCAGTTCCACCTAACACTCCTCCTCGCTTCAATCGTCGTCGTACCTAACCTAAGCCAAGTCGGACCTGCCTTATGGTGTAATAGGTAATGTTAGGAATCATAAGCCAAGTCGGACCTGCGCGGCTCGCTCGCTTCGCTCGCTCGTTAGGGTCGCAGTTCAACCTAACACTCCTCCTCGCTTCGCTCGTCGTCGTACCTAACCTAAGCCAAGTCAGACCTGGCTTAAGGTGATATAGGGGGTGACAGCCTAATATATCTAGTCGGAACCACCTTTTTCGGTTATATTAAAATCAACTTATATCTTCTGTAGTTTATAGCATTGACGAATTATATCAAGTAAGTCATTATGATAAATATATTTTATACCAAGTAATAAATATAGTAAATGTACATTATACTAAAAGTAATTATACCTATAAACCATTATATTAATTGTTACATTAGATCATTTGAAAATTATCTAAACCAATATTATAACATTCGTTACATTATACAAAGCAATGGTATATCAAACCAAAATAGATCAAGTGAAGTTATATGAAACGTCGGGCACCCGTTACAACCGTACCCTGTTACAACCGTACCCAGTCTAACCTAATTGAAATATGCAAAAATTTAAATATAAGTTAAGTATACTAAAAGTCCTGTTAACTAGTAGCAGGCGTAAAGTAGCATCACACTATTTGAAATCTTACCTACTGCCTTATTTTACCCACATAGGTAATTAAGAACTCTTTAATGTTTTTTTTTTTTTTTTTTTTTTTATTCAAATTAGTTACACTGCATTACAGTGATTAAACTAAGGCACTGTGAACTACAAAATTAAACATAAAATAAAATAAAAACTTAAATCTAGTTTGATGTAGGCGACGTAACAGCGTGGCTCCGTTGCGTCGTCTGATCTGGCGCAGGATTCGGCAGATTGCCCCGGAACTGCCGAAACACAACACCCTTCGGCCAGAAGTCTGCACTTGCGATGGTGTCCTGCAGCGGCCGCGGTACGCGCACCACAAACGAGCTGAAGTGCACGTAATGGCGGGACTGCAGCTGTTGCACCCTCAGCGTGAAGCCAGTCTTCCGGCGAACGTACTCCACCACATCATCAGCCACGGCGGAGTGATGCAGGCGCGACACATAGAGCGCCTTACTCGGTGTGGCAATCCGAAGACCAGAACCAACCGGCTCGGCAGTGCCACTCAGAGTCTTGCGGGGCACTCTGCGCGCCTTGCTCTTCCTTTCCACCAGTGTGAACCCCTCCTTATCCACATTGGTGCGGGAGGACTTTTCCTTATCAGGAACCCGTATTGAGGCCCGGTTAGCTGGGACAGACTGACCGGCAACGTCAGCATAAGCACGCTGACGCAACTTTGAAACTAGAGGCGGCCGCACCGGCGGGGGGCGCGCGGGCGGTGTAGCGGCGGGTGCGGCACTTTTTACAGTGTCAGCAGAACGCAAACTGACAGACTCGGCGCTTCTAGCGGTGGGTCGGTCATCGGTCTTGAAACTTGATGCTAATACCGACTGAGTTGGAGCACTATTTCGCAAACTGTTGACTTCGTTGCGCAACTCAGTGATAGTGGCTTGGGCAGCTTCAAACTTCAAAACTATATCGGCTAAACTTGTTTTTAGGGCCACGATATCCTTATACAAGCAGCGTACGTCAATTTCATCCGGAACATGGGACGGCAGGGTAGAGGCATCTGCCGCCACAAACTCCGGAATCCGTTCTTTGTTCTCCTTCAGGATTTTCTTAATATCCGCAAGGGTCTTTTTTCCCGTTTCGTCCCCTTTCCGATGAGGAACATAGGTTCCAACAACTCCAAGGGACTGGCACAACACCTGCTTCGCATGACAGATGTCTTCGACGGTGAATTTCGATGCCCACTCATTAAAGTGGACAGCGGTCACCGCATCCATCTTGCCTTCCAGCAGTATCTTCTCCTTCTGCTGCAGAAAGGCGAGGAAATCGTTCACGACTTGTTGACTCATCGCGTCGTTTCGCTAGCAGCGGCCGGGCCGCGCTAAATATCACAATTAATATTTAATTGTACATCAATGCGTCTACGTCGCTTGACGCACTGGACGCGACTGCTCATTCATTCGCGACTGGTCATTTAGCTTAAGCATGCTTTTTACATTATTTGATTGTAAATACGATACAAAGAAAAAATACACTGAAAAATGTGCCACCTTACCGGATTCAAACCGATATAATTATCTTGCTAGTCTAAAGTCAATAAACAGACCTCAACCTCTTAACATTCGCCGTTGGCTCAATTGGTAAAGCATTCGCCCCGGATTTGCAAGCGATATCGGTTCAAGTCCGGTAAGGTGGCTTTATCATTGTGTTTGATCTTTGTATCGTATATAAATTTATATTTAGATGATTTTTAAAATAAATATAATATGACGATCATAGAATAATAAAACACCATTTTCTTCACAAGTAAAAATGTATTTTAATGGTTATACCTATGAATGAAAATGAGAAAGTTTTTTACTTATAAAGGTGTTAACCGCGTTACATATATACAGATGTTTTGAAGATCAATTCCTGTATAATGCAATATTTAAGATATTTATAGATAGTATAGGAACTAAACCATAGGTTAACTATGCTAGCAGTTAATCATAGGTAAAAGCTAGGCTAGTAATGAAATATAAACAGCAGCAGCAATACATACCTCCAGAACAAACAAACGTTCGAATTGCTCATAATTTTTCCCCAAACCCCGTTAAACCTCACGCCTCATAATAATCCGCATTCATGCCCATTACATTTAAATTAAAATAGTTAATTAACGTTCAATATCGCAGTACGCGAGGCGGAGAGGCTGAAAATTGTAAGGCAAAATTTTCCAGTGTTCACTCCGTATGGCGGGGCGTTTGAATATTTCACGCTCGATAATTTATTGCATGATTTAGTGCGCGAGGGCCTCCTTCAAACGGTCGCAGGTTAGGAAATATGCACGCGTTTTCACGCTTGCTAATGATATTGAGAATTGTTGTTTGCACACTTTCTTTTACACTAATAGTAAAACACCTATCCATGGTCATTATGGTACTTTTACTCAGCTACGAAAAAAAAACTTTTTGTAAGGCAGAATTTTAAAATGTTCGTATTTCACGCTTGCTAATGATACTGAGCAATAGTGGTATGCAGATACGTATAAGCTCATATTATATTTATCTTAGCAGATTATTTTGATAAGAGACACAATACTTACTAGTCATCATAAATCTATATTTAATTATTTTAAAGCTGGAATAGAATTTAAGTAGGATTTTTTTTTTAATAGGTGACGATATTTTAGATAAATTAGGTGAGATAGAACATTTGGATTTTATGTAAATAAGTATTATGTAACTATTGTAGTAGATTAGTGAATTTGCACACTAAAAAATCTGTAATAATTTGACCTAGTGTTACTGTAGTAAAATAAAGTATCCACAGATGGTTGGAACACTCATAGCTCTAAAAATTGCTGCATATTATTGACGGCTTCTTTGTCATTTATCAACACGCGATAAACGTAGAACTACGGCACCAACCGCAGTATCTGATGAGCGACAACGGGTCAATCATTCCTTCATCCGCAGAGCGAAGAAATTGAATTCTAATTTTCGATTTCAATAACAATGAACCTCAAATTACACCGGAGTGCTGGCACTGTCGTGATTCTTCATCGCGTCTCTGAGGACAATTTAATATTAAAATTGATTTAATTGATATTAAGGGCTCTTATCTTGAAGAACGTAATTGTCATGGTGGATAGAGATTGCGTTTTGTTCTCAAGTTCTTTAGAATGCTTAAGTTGTTCACTTGAGAGTTTTATTGTAACAATATTAAAAAAAAAATGTTTGAAATATATATTTGTAATCATTTTACTCTTCACACTACCTAACGTATTTAAATATTATCATTGTAAGATATTTAATAAATGAACAATACATTAGAAAAGTATATTTTTATTTTGTGTTAAAGGGGTTTTAACACGAGTTCAAACCGAAAGCCAAAGGCTATTTACGTAACAAAATTGTTATTTCCACACATTATGCATGGTAATTAAATTGTAGTTGACCTCATTTTAATATTTCTATTATGTTGTTTACACAGTAAATATAATATTGTAATAATACAAATGCATCAGTATGTACTTATATTGTTTTACGCTGAAAGAGAGTGATTTAGTGAAAAAGACAAGGCATGCGCTTTCAGTTTGAGTTAACATTTAGAAAATTCTATAAACGCAAAACATCTAACAACCAAAGCAATCTCAATTCTCATTTCCAAACATTACACCAATATCATTATGCCATTGTCGCTTAGCTTGTCGAAACATTTAGCGGAAACGGAACGCCGAAAACGCGATAAGTACCAAGGCCTATTCTTCGGCTCAGTTTATCTCTCTCCCTCTGATAACGTCGTTTTGTGAATACTGCTTCTTTAATGGCCGCCCTTACTCGAATGGCCTAACGAATAAAGTCAATCTTTCCGACGTAAATCTTCGAAGAGTCATAACTCAGTTTCGAGATTCGCCCTGCAGGAGTTTACGATCTATTTACTTGATTGTTTGCCTTGCCCTAACTTATGTTGTAAAGGAAATATATAGGTTAAGATGAAAATAGAAAAGCGGAGGTTGCGGGTTGGTTTATTTGTTCTATGATGCCGTTGTCAATATGGGTTTGTAATAAAGTTCTTATTAATCTGTATAGAATAGGCTGTTTGGAGGTTAGATAGGTAGGATGTTAAATTGTATTAATCTTACGTTCATTTCGAAAACTTTCGAAAATATGATATTTATTCTGTATTTTGAAATGCTTAAAACGCTGTCCGCCATTTTCACCCTAATAGTAACGTCACCAATCTAGTAGAAAAAACAAACTCGAATCGTTGGCATCATAGTTATGTAGTGTATTAGGTCTTTATTTACGGGATCGCCTAAGTCACGCCACAGATAAGCTAAACAAAAAATGGCGGACGGCGTTCTAGCTGATTAAAGACAATATTTTTTTGTGGTAGTAAGTGCATAAAAATCCCATTTATGGCCAGGGGTGACTTAAACATACTTACAGGGACGTATTGAAATAGTTTCATTTATATTTATACAATACAATACAAGTACTCTTTATTGCACACCTCATAAAACATACAAGAGAAATACAATGCAAGAAATTACAATTAGAGGTAAACAAGAGGCGGTCTTATATTTATGTATTATGTACTTTATATATATATAACTAGCTGTTGCCCGCGACTTCGTCCGCGTGGAATCTTATCTTGAACAGTTTACATCTTTATTCTATTATTTTCAGATCTAAACAATGTTGAAATTACTTTTCTTTTTTTGCAAGTCGATGATTTTGATGTTGGTTACTGTAATTCAACAAAAAATAAATAATAATAAATATTGAAGTGCTGCTCCCATACAATAAACGTGCTTTTTTTTTGCCATTTTAGACGTAATGGTACCGAACTTCGTAAGCGAGTTCGAGTCGCTCTTGGCCTCTTTTTAGTTTTTTTTTCGGCTAAATTGCTCTAATTACGCGGAATCATTATGAACTCAGGTTTCAAGTCCCGCACTCAAAATAAATATTTGATCTTCAAACAAATTTTCAACCCCTTTTTCACCACCTTCTGGGCTGAATTTTCAAAAACGAATTCACTTTTCTTGTATTCTGACAATATGCCCTTATACAAAGTTTCAAGTCCTGCGCTCAAAAAAATGTTTGATCTACAAACTATCAACCTCCCTTTTACCGCCTCAGGGGTTGAATTTTCAAAAACGCTGAAATTACTTTTTTTTTATTTCTAATTATATGCCTTTATACAAAGTTTAAAGTCCGGCGCTCAAAAAAAGGTTTGATCTCCATTCCATTCCAAACATTCAACCCCTTTTTAGGGTTCCGTACCCTAAGGGTAAAAACGGGACCCTATTACAGAGACTTCACTGTCCGTCCGTCCGTCCGTCCGTCTGTGACCAGGCTGTATCTCAAGAACGGTGATAGCTAGACAGTTGAAATTTTCACAGATGATGTATTTCTATTGCCGCTATAACAACAAATACTAAAAATAAAATAAAATATTTAAGGGGGGCTCCCATACAACAAACTTGTTATAGATATATATATATAGGTACGGAACCCTTCATGCGCGAGTCGGACTCGCACTTGCCCAATTTTTCACCATCTTCAGGGCTACATATATTTTCAAAAACGCTGAATCACTTTTTTTGTATTCTAATAATACGCCTCTATTTAAAGTTTCAAGTCCCACACTCAAAAAAAAATTTAAACATCATACAAACTTTCAACCCCTTTTCACCACCTTCAGGGCTGAATTTTCAAAAACGCTGAAATTTCTTTTCTTGTATTCTAATTATATCCACTAATACAAAGTTTAAAGTCCCGCGCTCAGGAAAAAGGTTTGATCTCCATTCAAAGTTTCAACCCCTTATTTACCAGTTTCAGGGATTAATTTTCAAAAACACTTAAATCAGTTTTCTTTTATTTTATTTTAATACCTATTTACAAAGTTTCAAGTTCCTAGCTTAAAATTAAAATTGAACCCCGAGACAAACTTTCATCCCCCTTTTAACCCTCTTAGAGGTTGAATTTATAATGACGTTAAATTAATGTTATTTTGTTATTATTATAAATGCCTTAGTAAAAGAATTTGCAATGGAATCAAACTTTCAACCCTTTTTAACCATTTTAGGGGACGAATTATTGAAAACGCTGAAATAACTTTCCTTGTATTTTAATTATATGCCTTTATACAATGTTTAAAGTCCCACGCTCAGGAAAAGGTTTGATCTCCATACAAACTTTCAACACCCTTTTTACCACCTAAGAGGATGAATTTTCAAAAACGCTGAAATCACTTTTGTTCCATATTATTCGCATAACTTTTTACGAAGTTTAAAGTTCCTAGCTTAAAATTAAATTTGAACCCCAAGACGAACTTTCATCCCCCTTTTAACCATTTTTAAGGTTGAATCTTTGATGACGTTAAATTAATGTTATTTTGTTATTATTGTATATGCCTTAATAAGAAGTTTCAAGGAATTTGTAATGGATTCACACTTTCAACCCCTTTTTAACCCTTTTAGCGGACGAATTTTTGAAAACTCTGAAATAACTTTTCTTGTATTCTAATAGTATATGCCTTTACACAAAGATTCAAGTCCCGCGCTCAAAAAAATACTTGATCTCCATACAAACTTTCAACCCCTTTTTTACCACCTTAGGGGATGAGTTTTCAAAAACGCTGAAATGAGTTTTCTTTTATTTAATTTTAATATCTTCTAACAAAGTTTCAAGTTCCTAGCTTTAAAAAAAACTTGTATCCCATACAAACTTTGCACCCCTTTTTAACACCCTTAGGGATTAAATTTTTCAAAATCGCTTCTTATCTCTAGCTCACGTTATAAAAGTAACCTACTGTGCAAAAATCAACCTCTCTAACATTAGTAGTTTCGGCTGTGCGTTGATGAGTCAGTTAGGACTTCTTCTTTTATATATATAGATTATCATGTGAAATGTTATGGTATCTATAATATATTATTTTGGGATTACGGGTCTTATAATATACAGGCTAAATAAGATTAGTCTTTAGTATTTCTGTGCATTAATTTATTTCTTTCTTTCTTTCATACTAACTTGTTCGTTTGTCTATCTTCTTGGATAAGTAAAAGTATCTCACTATTCTCTCTCATCTACTCAAAGTTAAACGAAAATAAATTTGATGAAAATTTGTAGATAGGTATGTACAGTCGAGTTCATTTACATCTGCACACTTATGAGAACAAAAATATCTGAACACGATTTTATGCTCCTGACGCTGATAGGGTCGTGTTCAGATATTTTTGTTCCCGTAAGTGTGTAGAAGTAAATGAACTCGACTGTACATACATACATACCTTTACGTATTTATTATTTGCTTTCATGTACATAGTGTTTACATACATACGTACAGTTATTATAATATGGACACAGACTCAGAATACGGTGCATAACATTATTCATAAATTCAATGATGGTAAAGGATATCACAATAATTTCAAACATCAATAGCTCCCGATCCTATTCTGAATAATGTCGAGCTTATATTTCATAATGGATTTACGGAAAAGAAATATGATGAAAAGATATACATAAGAACATATTACAAGGTAGTATTTCAGGGTTTCATGTTTCACTGAAAATATGATTATAAAATTGGTTTGTTTCCTGGCACATAGAATTTAGTTTTAATAATAGAATAGAATAGAGATACAAACACAGAAAGAAATACAAACACGGAAAAAACTTAAAGAGCGATCTCATGCAGACAACCTTTGGGTAGTGGAGAACTTGAAATTTATTCTGCTATTAGGCGGTGCCAAACACAGAAAAAATTAATAATATGTAGAACACAAATACATACTTACATAAATATATTAACAATAGATACATGCATACATACATTCAGCCAGAAAAATATAGGACTAGTTGAATAAAATACATAGATAATGCTCTTTCAGATGAAATTTGAAATAGTTATATACAGGGTGGAACGTGACGAGGATCCTTTGCGGAACTGGCAGATAGTTCAACCTTAGCAATATATTTCCTCCATAGAAACTATGGAAATATATGTTACCGTTTTCAAGTTATAGCCTTTTAAACATTCATACCAAAAACTACTTTTTGCCAACCCTAATCAGGTGGCTGGGTCCATGAACTTACTTGTAAACAATCTTTAGACGTCAGGATATTACGTTAATATGTTGCTTTTTCCATTCTTAGGTCTGCGTGAAACGCTAAAAAAATCGTTGCAGGATTTGCAGAGGTGATTGTCTCTGTTATTCTACTTATTAAATTTTCTGGTCGAATGTAATTTCTTAGTTAATAATTCTAACCACAACAAACAACTCACATGACACGACTTGACACTGACAACCACTCGAATGTACTCAATCATCATAAACAATTAAAGATGATAGTAACCTCTTTCAGCATAAATAAAACGTCTCTGTTTACCTACCTAAACTGATAATAAAAAGGTTTTAGTTCGTTAACTCGCTTTATAAAATTATTTTCGAGTAAATTGAAATTGTTCCCTGTTTGATCAGCAATTCATACAATAGGCCGTCCTTGTTATTAATTTTATTTCGGTTATCATCAAATATCGTCGTTTGGATATTACACTAAAGTAACACGACTTTTCATACGCCGACGCGAGATAGAATTAAATTATCGCATTTTTTACTACTATCGAACCTCTTTGCATGATTTAACATCGATCATAAATATGATGTTTGAAATGAAATTGACATTTAAGTTTTTCAATTTGCTTTACCTTTAAATGAAAAAAAAAAGTGTGTGTGTCAGCTCCGACGCACGACTGGAGTTTACTCTTCAGGCCAGGCGCGCACCACTTTTTTGTCGCAGAAATAAGCGTACTTATGGGTTTATGAAAATCGTGGTGCGCGCACTCTCATATAAACCCATTTATCTTGCATTTATGCGACAAAATTATCGTGCGACTAAAATCTTGGTGCGCGCGTGGCCTTAAGAACGTTTATAAAATATATACTCAATACGTTTATTGCACATAATGATTATACAGGTGAAAGTAAATAGTTTAAGTATCACATTATGTACCCTGTTGGGCGCTGCAAACAAGAACGAAAAGGTAGGCACACTTTTTGTGCAACCTGAATTCGAGCGCTGCGAGGAATTCGTTTGACCACTGGAAATGAATGTTTAAGCTCACTGATTTTTTCAGAAAAAGGCCTGATCTGACTTGGTTGTGAATTGTTTGCCTGGCGACGTAATTGCGCCAGCACGAATGCCATGGGTTCTACTGATGTGTATATTAAGTCCTTTCTGACCTTTAAAGAAACGAATCTGGGAGCAATGTGGGCACTGTACGGAATTCTCCAGCGACAGCGACACAGACCTCGAAGCGACATTCTGAGAGGAGCCCGTGCTATTAGGATTCATCAAGTAAACTATTATAAAACGCAATAGATAAAAACTTACGGCTACGATAACAAATAAATTATTTAAAAAAACCGCTCCAAGTTTCGGCATACAAATTGCCCCATAAAGTTCCTGGGGGAAGCGGTGGTTTATAATTGCACATATAACTAGATAGTACTCATGCACTGATAGCAATCACACTCGTAACATGATAGAGATTCACGCAAAATATTAGCAAAAACTTGAAAACAAAAACACATTTCTCAGCTGTTGTAGATTGACAACTGTCAGTCAAGCTGCCCGATGCGCACTTGCGCAGCAACGCGCCGCCGTGTAGGCCGCCGGCCGCCGCCGCAGTCTCCGCGGAGAAATTATGAATATGTTTCTTGTCTATGTTATTTGTAGCCTCTTGTGGTAATTTAAAATAAATAAATGGCAGAGAACAATTAATATTAATTTTATCTAACGGCAGCCATGTTTTCCCGTTGCTAAGTACATTTAAAATACATTTCATGAAATAAACATCTCGGTGAAGGTCATTTTATATAGGGATCTTAGTCTATAACGCTTAACGTAACGCATAACCTGCTAAATTAAGAAGTCGTATTTTTACCCCGATCGTATACTGAGATACGACTTTTTAAATTAGCACGGCAGATACGTTCGATTTTATACCCCATAATTTTCATACCCCGGGCTTATATATGAAAATCGATTCTTAAGGAGTAAACTCCAAAATACCTATGTTAAAAGCACGTGGATATTTATTATTAGCTCATGTTATGCGCGAGTTACAATTATAATGCGGCTGAAGCTTTACGACGATTCAGTGAAACATATCCACCACCACACCCAACAGGTCGTTGAACAATTTTACGTGCTTTTGATCGTGTTTCCAACAATCAGCCCGTTGTACCACGAACAACTTAGAACGATCAACGTGGGGGACCTGTTCAGAGGGTTCAAGCTTTATTTCCTAGGGACTGCCCTATGTGAACCTTACTGCCGGTGGCTACTGCCAAAAACAGTGGAAGAACGTGATTTTATCAGGCATGTTATTTGAAGCGATGAAAGCTTGTTTACTCGCAACGGTATGTGGAATAGAAGGAACGAACATGTGCATTTGCCGAAGACAATCGTGTCGCCTACAGCAGTGTCGTTGGTCAGTTAACGATTTACGGGGAAACAATTATAGGACCAGTGTTTCTGCCTCCAACTCAAAACAGAAGCAGCGTGCTGCAGCGTGTATTATGAGACACGATGGAAAATTTGAACACCGTATGTAAAAATTGTAATAAAGTAACTGATATTCGTATTTTCGCATTTTATTTGGTTAATTTGACATTTATGTCTCACTCTTACATCAGTACGATGACAACAACTCACGGAAATAAACGTAATATCCCGAGTTTTCCCGACGTTGATTTCTCAATCTAGCCATCTTGCCGTGATGTGAAGATGCAATATAGGGTTATCACCACAGTTAAAAATTAGCGAATTTTGCACTTTTTTATTTTACTTCATTTAAGTTTCTAAACATTATAAATCGACTGTGTATCACTTAACCGATGCAACATTTCCGCAAAGGACCCTCGTGCCTTTCCACCCGGTATAATAATATATAATCATTACCAGAAGATGCCCGTTACTTAGTGGAAGTGGGAGGCCCAAAGGCTCGATGCCACCACCACCTTAATCTTTATTTGTCTTTATCGTAATCGGGTAAAAAAGATTGTGTACCAAATTACGATATCCTTTCTACGAGTAACAAGCCTTTGCGACGTTTGCTCCCAAGGATAGCAGATACCAAAATTGCTTAAAAAGAATTATCACTGTTAATTTTTCAATACAAATCGAGTTTTCGTTCTCAGTTTCTTTTAAAAGTCCACCAATCTTCACGAAATTTTAGGAACCGAATGAAAAGTAATGTTCTATGTCGGATTTTATTATTATAAAAATTGTGTACTTACTTAGGCGTCTATTTTAGGTCTAAACTTCACCACAAACGGACGCCTAGTACACAAATCCTACGGACAATATGCTGCAAATGATAACACTGACGCTGTCATCAATGCCCTTATGAGTTATGATACAGAAGAAAACGTACATCGCATTGTTAATTTTTTTACCTTGAATTTTGACTCTTCCAAATAAAAACATGTTTTAATTATAAGTTTGATACTATCGACATACGTCGTGTAACACACGCTAGTATGCAAAGGACGTTATTTGACTAACCCCTAATGGAAGAAAGCGACGCCTGGCTCGTCACCCACTGACCCAATTTTGATTACATACGCGGTTAACGATAGGGGCTATCAACCTGTATTTTTTTCCAAGAAACTTATTGTAAGTAATTGTGTTTTTATACTGTCTACCGATTTCAACCCCACCAAGTTTTCATATTAACGTAAGTTACTCGTATCTAACCATTAGGTATTCATATTATAATATTTTGTGTTGCATATTCTCAATTCTCAATTTTACATGCTATTTTGTATTAAGCGGTTTGCAATCACGTGAAATTGTCAGTGACGAAGAAGCAGTCCCTGAGGAAGAGCTCTATCCGAGTTCGAAACATGCCGGGCCGTTCCTGAAAATTCGACTGTTTGTTGACCTCTAATTTTAATTACTTGCGTTTTATTTCTCCTGTATTTTTTATGAGGTGTGCAATAAAGAGTACTTGTATAGGCTATTTGACTGATGTTGAATTCTACAGCGTACTGTAGTTATATGAATAAAATTAGCTAAATATATCACGAAACAAAGAAAAAAAATCCAGAAACATATATCTTTTTTGGAAATATGTGACTTCAAAGGTACGCAAATTTTATGATTTTTTTTTTTAATCCAAAATTAATTTTGAAAATGTTTTCAGAATCCTCATAATTTTACGAAACAATAATTGTATGACAACTATGAACTTAAACGCACTTTTTCACGGTGAAAATGCCAAATTTCTTAATTTTTCCATACAATTATTGGTACCTATACCGGCCTGTGACGTCACTAGCCTGACGCGTTTTGTATGGAGCGTTTTTAGCGCTACGTAGAAATGTTGAACTTTGACGGTAATTTCTGACTTTTAGAGCAGTTTAAGTGTAGTCAGTCCCATATAGACATTTGATCACAATAAAAAATAGAATCGATTGACATCCTCAAAAAAAATTAGTCAACATGTCTATTGTATAAATTACGTTAACGTGAATTTTCATTTCTTTGTGCCAAGTGCCGAGCCTTTTGCGATGAGTTTACAAAATGTAACATAGGTTGTTAATTGTCACTCGCAATTAAGGTACAATTTTCTCACCACCAATCGCCTTTTACTTCACATACTTCCCGACTTAGGCCTTCAATTTTGTATGAAAATCCTTTACAGTTCTCTCGAATTGTTCCGCCCTAAACGTGATACTTCGAAGCCTGTCACAACGCACGTTATGGCGACATTTCACTGCGTATTTGATAAAAATACTTTCTAAAACAACAATTTACATTGTAGTCTAATTGCGTGTGCCATCTACAAAGCTAAGACGCCAGGTGTGTTGTGTTTGGACGCGGCTCTACCTACATTCGGCGCTCATTTCCTGTCAAGAGCGGGTCGCCCATTAGCTATACAAACAGGACATACGTTTCGGTGACACCTGTGCTTTAACATATCATGATATATGTTTTTCTGCGGCGAGTTCCAACGGTATACATATCAGTATTTGACGCAGAGGGCGCTCCAGTAGCGTATAATGGACGTGATGTGATGGCTCAATTAGGAGAGAGCAGAGCAGAGAGAGGTAGGGTCGCAGGTTCGAGTTCTGCTTACATTGCAGTGGATCACATTACATTTTTCGTTCATAATTTACCTAGATGTCAAATTTTATATCTTTAATAAAGAAATGTATTATAATTGGCTCGAGTTATGCACTTTTTGAGGGAGTTGATAGTAATATACCTAAATAATAAATATCGGACAACCTCACACAAATCGATCTAGTCCCAAATTAAGCTCAAGTAGGCTTGTGTTATGGGTACTAGACGACGATATACGTACTTATATAGATAAATAGATACTTAAATACATAGAACATCCATGATCCAAGCACAAATATTCGAGTTCATCACACGAATATTTGCCCCGGCCGGGATTCGAACCCGGGACCGCCGGCTCAGTAGGCAGGTGTCTACAAACTGCGCCAAACGTGTCGTCATATATTATGTAAGTCAAATATGTAAGATGTAGCAATGTTAAAATAGTTCAATGTTTTTAAGTGCACTTTCGTATTAAACAATATTTTAGGAATGACGCCGAACTAATGTCGTATTTCGCTAGCGGAGCGCTACTGATAAAACTTCTAATAGAAAAAAAACCAGTAGCCTAAAATTTGCACATAATTTTATCGTTTAACTTTACAATCTGACCTTGATCGCGCCTGATTTTAAGTGAGGATAAGGCTAGAATGAAGCATGCTTGTCTAAAGATGCCTATTCACTTTCGACTTGAAGAGATCCCTATTACTAAATAACCTTATACTGCCCACAAATAAATTACCACATTCGACTAAATTAAAATTCGGCGAATTAATTCTTCCCACTTTTATTCGTCGGCCATCGCAACAAACGGTCTTGGGCCAAAGCAAATTGCCGAGCATTGTTATTCAAACAGTATATTAAAGATTCATTCACGTCATTCTCAGAGATTTGAATTATATCAGCCTCCTCGGAATACAATTAAGCTTTTTGCAATTGAAAAGAATAATTGGGTAGTTCATTATCGGTCGTTTAATATTTGTTATTGCGCTGGTATATTAGGCTGTTAAAATACTTGATTGGTTTATTTTGATACACACCCTTAAAGCAAACTACTTATGCAATACAAAGTACACTTGTTGTCAAATAAAAATAAATAAATAAATTTAATTTATTAATTTCTTTTACAGAGTACACTTGTTGTTGTGATGGAGACGAGGGTTTGCTATACTCGTAATGTTCAAAATTCGAAGTCCGGTGAACATACGTACAATTCGGACAATAATACAAATTAAGTACGCATAATATGTTACAGCAGGTGTAATTATGTAATTACATCTGCTATGATTAGTCCGACCTATGGAGGTCGGACTAATCATAGCAAAACAAGAATTAAGAAAAATATTAACGGAAATATACTCACAAACTGTTGGCCAATTTTGGGTTTAATTTATAAAAATAAACATAAATTATATTTTTAAACCAATTTTGGCCATAAGTATTTCCGTTAATTATTTTCTTGACTCTTGTTTGGCTATGATTTAGTCCAATCTATCTTATATCTAATACCTACTAATTTATAACTTTATAAGGCTGTTCTTGAAACAGAAAATCGTATGCACAAATAATTAAAATATGTTGGCCGCATTCCAAGAAAAATCTGGGAATAGGTTTATTGCGATAATGCTAGCGCCGAAAACGCAACATTACACGTCTGTTATTATTTCTTCTTCATAATCTCGAAAATCTATATTATCGGTGTACATACTATTTTTTAAGCCACCTTCCTCATTTTTCCTCTGAAATTATGCACATTTATTAATGAGAAATTATTCATAAAGGTTAAACCGCCGTAATTTTTTTACTATACAATTTTCAAGCACTCTGCACCATGATACACCATTAACTTCATTTTCTACGAGTACAAAGCCCAATCAATATCCGACATATAACAACTATAAGCAAATATTGCAAGGGCCCGAAATCCCTTCGAGGTCGCTGCCCTAATGACCTGAGTTAACGTTTCTGCATATTATTCCATGACACGTATCCGACCGGGCGGCAATGTTGGCATTTCCTTACCAAATTTCTTTGGAGACTGGAGTCACGTTATTCCTATTTTATTTGACAACGTGCCGTTTTCGTTTTGAAGGTTTCGAAAAACGAAGCTGGTTATACTTTGTTAAGGAATAATGCAGTAATATTACTATGACACGATTTAGCAATGCGTTGGATAGTTTTCCAGATATTGACGTGTTACACTGTGCCCATTTTGAGTAATACTTACAACTCAATTTTCGAAATAATCTCTAAGCACTTGTAAATACCCATGAAAATATTATTTGCATAATTTCAATTCAAGTACAAAACACTTGAACAGAATCCAATAACATTCTTGAAAATCAGCTCTAACAAAAGGAAAATACGTGTATTCATGAAGTAATCCAGACGCAGTGATATTTTGGGTACGTTCTAATTAGTAGTAGTCAAAAGCGCACGAAAATCGATAGTAGCAAAACGGTCAGCTCAGCGAAATAATATCGGGGCCAAAACATTTTTCATCCATTTTCTCCGGAATCCTTCCACTGGAACTTCATGAATATTTCAGCCAGGATCAATTATTAAAATGATTTACTACTCCCCGGTTCCCTGTATAAACGTGCACTCGCCTAAGGTTTTATTTTTGCCCGAACACGAGGATGGACGTGAGTAAAGTTCACTTTCCTGCTCTTGTGCGTAAAATGTTAATAAGTGCCGTAATAATTGATGGAAACGGGACACGCGATTGTGCTAAGATGTTTGGGTGGAATGTGTTCATTTTCTTGAAATGAAAAATTACTTGTTTTGATTTGTGTGGTATTATACCTAGAAAAAAGTCTACAGTGAGGTAAATGTGTTGATTTTAATTTAAATAACATAGTTGCAACACAATTTCATAAACAAATACCAAAGTTAAAATTTAAATATTAAGTTATTTAAGTACCTACTTTAAAAAATTGGTTTTGAAAAATAGTAGATTTTATTTCAAGTAGAACATGCTACTTTTAATTTAGAACATGAGGAAAATAATCAAAAGCTATATAAAAAACCGTTTTTGAAATTTCTCAGTTCCCGTACTGTACAGTGTACACGCGCAATTATGGTTGATGTTTCTTTTTTTAACGTATTATCTAATCATAAGACTTAATTCGAGTTCACGTAACATTCAATTAAGCAATAAGAGTGCGGTTTATAAAATATATAAGCTCTATTTTATTTATTAAACAACCTTTTACAGAACAAGGTTCTTTTAAGTATATTCATTTAAAAAATAAACATTTTTGGTTTTCGAATCTGCACCACCACTGCGCCAACCGCGTCGACATAACGATTATAAAGATAAAGACAACTGACAGTCACCACGACGTCGCACCAAATACCAAATGACATAAAAAGTCTCTGAACAAATGTCAGTCATAAATTTATCATTCCATGCAAAGCCACCATCACTTTAAATCTGCCTTTCAAACGGGACAGCCTCACAATCTGATTTTAAATGCATATAAAATTTGATCGTTAACGGCGCTTCACAGTGCTTTACAGCGCATTTTATTTCGCGTCGTATTTGCAGACTATCGATATGGTAATGAGAATGGATCCGACGTAACGTGATATTCGCTACCTGTAAACAATTTGCAAGCATAATGCCGACAAGAAACCTACTTTAAAGTAGTTTTTTTTGTTTATTAGTTCAGTTCAGGCTCTCGATATCGAGCCCAACTAAGGGTGTTTCTCAACCCAAGCCAAATTGCGGATTTTTAGTGGAACTCATTTATTTTACTGGCAACGGCAAATTTTTGGTAACTGACGTTGCAAGTCAGTGAATGTCACTGATGTAAACAAAGAGAAAATGTCAAGTAATTTTTCTTTATAATAAAGCAAAAACTATTCACAGTTATGAATATCAAGCTTTTTCCAATAGGACCAGTATTTATTTCGCAAAAAAAAAAACCGAAGTATTGAACAGCATTCCGTTAAACAATGTATTCAATTTGGTTCATGACAAATCCTCGGCAAATCGCTTGACGCTTGATAATTCATATACAGTGTGTTGCCGCCAAGTAGGCTTTTCTTAAAGTAAAGTAACATAGATCTTTAACGTATCCATGACCTTAATTTAATTAATTAACTTAAATTCAGGCTTTATTAACTTTCTAACAACATTTTAATTGCCAGTAATGTACAGTAAAGTAAATTGACAAGTGAGTGTTAAATGACAGCGTGATATGAATAACGACAATTACGTTGTACACCCACTACATTGAATGTGCGGATTTAAGAAATTTAATTGTGCAGTTAATTTACATAATTATGATTAGCTAATACATGCAAACAATTACTAATGGATCATATTATACCGGTAACAGGCTGTATACGACGTATGCAACATTATTGCTACATGAAAGCGGTTTGCAGCGCCACTATCCCTGGGCCGGACCGACACTTGTTAGGCTATACTTAGTGTCAGACATGTGGGTTTGAAGCATAGATTTTGAAGGGTGTTGAACCTTGAGCTTGAAAACGCCCCTGAGCTAGTAAAAAATACCTATAACAGATTAAGGTTCGTCTTTATTACTTTTTTTTTTCAGGTTAAGTAATGCAATATCATGATTCTTCTTCTTGTGTCGTATTCCTCATTGCTGAGGGTCGTGACCTCTATGTATCACTCTTCGGACAACCGCTCTTCACTTATTACGATCTAATGCAGAACTCATGGTGTCGAGAAACTTTGTGACCGTTGTGGCTCGAATCTTATCGGTCCAGCGCATGGGACTCCTTTCTCTTGTACTTCTATCTTTCCTGTCACTAAGAGCGTTTCCTGGTTGGCATTATTCTTCCTGACTATATGACCGAAAAATTATGGAATCAGATATCGGACAGTCTCATGGTGATTCCCAAATCCTGAAAGATGGATGCATTAGTGCGATGGGCCGTCCATGGTATTCTCAACATTCTCCTCCATCAGCACATCTCAAATGCATCAATGCGTGAGCAGTCAGCTTTTTTGAGGGTCCATATTTCAGCGCCATACAGGAAATGTGTTAGTAGACAGAAATAACTGGATTATTAACTACTAAAACTTTTAATTTATTAATTTACTGTAAGATAATAATGGAACCATAAAGTATAGTCGGAGAATGAAAAGATTCGTCACTTTTATTTGCTTTTACTTCTGTTTTCATTTGTGTCTTTTATGTACAAACAACTTGTATGACATAAGACCTACTAGAGAAAAAAGACTAAACAAATAAACGCGAATATGTAAAGGAAATAAATGAGCACGAGTTAGTTTTTCGTAAACATAAATTATTTATAACATACCTACTTCATATCCTACTTTTCGAACAGACAGGGTGTGTTTGTAATGATAAAACATTTACTTTGTCCCAGGTATAGAAGTTTCAACCACGCGAGCCCGTGTTGCGGTTTTAAATGTCAAGTGTGACGTCACTAGGTTTAAATGGATAAAAGACATTATAAACTTTACACAAGTTTACAAATTAAATTGCCCAGCATAGTTATCCGCAAAATTTATGTTAACAAGCTCGCCGCCTGTTTAATATGACTCCCAGAAACTTATCGTATATTTGTACCTAATCATAGATGTTCCCTTCTAACGCATTTGCAAAAAAACATACGTTCTTAATTTCAGAGAAAAAAGCCGTCAGATTTACAAAGTTTTAGTGTGAGTGTTTGCTACTGTACCGACAAAACGAGACAGAACTAGCGCATTTCAAGATATTGGACTGTATGTTTATTTACTAGAAGGTTTTACAACTTCGGTTGCATATATTTTTTCTTTGCCGCTGTTGGGTGAAATGAAACCTATAACCTTCTTCGGATGCACAGCTATCCCTGTACCGAAATTGGTTAAAACCCATTCAGCCGCGTCATGAGAACTCATTCTCCATAGAAAACTTATTTGACGACCCGATTGGCTCAGTTTGTAAGCGCTTGCCTACTGAGCCGGCGGTCCCGGGTTCGAATCCCGGCTAGGGCAAATATTTGTGTGATGAACTGGAATATTTGTGGTTGGGTCAGGGTTGTTCTATGTATTTAAGTATATATTTATCTATATAAGTATGTATATCGTTGTCTGGTCCCCATAGCACAAGCCTTCTTGAGCTTAATTTGGGACTAGATCGATTTATGTGAGGTTGTCTGATATTTATTTATTTATTTATTCACAGTCACGGACAAACGAAAAATCTTGTGAATTGCACTACAGGCACGTCAGGTCCCGAAACTTTTAACCGCGGAAACCCGTACCGTTTGAAATGTCAAATGTGACGTCACAAGGTTTAAGTGGATAAAAGATATTCAAACTCTACAGAAGTTTACAAATTGATATTGAGACTTTTTAACTTTTTCTTTCCTATAAATTCTTACGTAAGCATTTCAAGAAAGGCGAGGGGAGGGGGAACTTTTTTAGAAGGATAACCTTTATCTTCATTTAATTTCAAGTTTAGTAGGTATCATAATTGTGTTAAGACTAAATTGGAGGGTATATAATGATAGATGTAACAACGCGTCATATAATTTCACTGGATATAACAACATTTGATGTAATGCTTCATTTGATATAACAAAAACAATGAAATTGTTGGGTATAATTTCAATTCGTATAAAAGTCGTTTGATATAACCCAGAGGCACGTGCATACCATCCATGTTGCCGAAATGAAAATGCTGGGGTGGATGTGCGGCGTCGCCAGGCTAGATAAAATCCACAACTAGTACACATGCGAGGAAGCCTGGCCGTGCGCGACATCGTCGAAGATCCAGAGGCCAAAACGAGGTGGAAAGATGTAACAGTGCAAAAGGATATGAGTGAGTTTCTGAAGACGATGTCTAGGACAGGGCGAAGGCGAAAGGCAAAATAAGGAAAGCTGACCATCATGTGGGATAAAGGCTAGGAAGAGAGCTAGCATTGCACCGAAGCGAAGCCGGGGCTAGTCGCTAGTTAGATATAATGCGCAAAATAACCTAACCTCCTCCCTTCACTCGTCGTCGTACCTAACCAATCTAACCATAACTCTTTTACAGTTTTACTTTTTACTTTAAGTAGTTTGAGTATGTATTGAGTCTTCAAACGTACTATATCAAATGATCATTATACCATACAAAATGTTATTATATCATTCGTTTTTTTTTTATAAAACTACATCTTTTGACCGAGCGATTAAAGCGAGCGTCTCCGTTTCAGCTTAGCCAAAAATCTTTTGTATGTCCAGATTTCCAGCTGTTCTCGCCTACATGCCAAATTTCTCAACCGATTGTCGTGAATTTTTGTGAGCAGGTTTAATAATTATATAAAATCTTTTTTTTGGTCGGTTTTTGTCTTTTTTTTTCAAAATGGTTGAGTTATAGCAGTTGAAAACGTAATGAAAGTCATTTCTAAAAAGGATCGCAATACCTACAGCTCATAGAGCCACTAGTATGAAAATCTTTTGAATTACTTCCCTACCCTACTCTACTCTCGATCGCTTGTACGCTGTCAGATACCGTAACACAATTTAGCGACGCAGCAAAATTACCAGGGTATTATGAATATACAGCACTTAGATAGCAAGCATTTACCTGGGGTATTCAAGCTTTCAATTGTGTCCGCTCCCTCGGCCGTGAGCGCGATAAACTCTGAAAAGACCTACCGGACACTCCATTCATGTAGATCATTGAGGAGCGACGAGAGGCAACTGTGCAGAAAACCGTCCAGACTGTTTAGTGTACGTAGTCACGTGTGTGCACTGTATAGGTTGGAGATTTAACTGGTAACATAGAGGTTCGTGTGTCGTAAAATGTTTTTTTTTACTGCTACTGTCAATTGGATTATTGTAAACGCAACATTAATAAAAACTATAAATACACTATTTCATAATATGTAATAATCTGTTCAGTGCTCCTAGAAAGGTCCCACCATTATCAAGTATATGCTCAAAAAGCCAAAATGTGTGACGCCGATTATACCTACTCCTTAAATACAGCAAGACCTTAAAAAAAATTGGAAAATTGTTTGATATTTACATTTAACCCGTATGTTATGATGTTGCCCCTTTCTCTGTGTTTATTAGAAGATTGTACTTATAATTATTGAGAATGTCAAATTTAAGTGTGTAAAATTATAGTAACCTTTATTTTCTTCCATTATTTATGAATCACCAAGGACTTTCCATTCATTATCAAAGTAGACTTTATTCCAATTTACATGATTGTATGTTTAATAAACACTTCATTATTCCATTCCATATACATAAATGCATTGAAAGAATGAATGAAACTTAAGCATTACCTGCGTGCGATGAAAATATTTTTCAATCTGCATAAATATTAACATTCGCAAATGTAACTTATTTTACATTGTAGGTACGCAGCCAGCTTTTATCCAAAGAATTTTAACATTAATATACGTTTTACAGTATTTTACCTCGCGTTTTTCCTTTACGTCATTCCAGTTATCTCCTCGTTTTAGCCATTTCCTCTTCTCTTTGCGCCGAACGTAAATCCAATTTGGGTCTATATTTTGATCGGTATGATATATAAGGGCTGGGATTAAAGATCCCTTTTCTGTTGTTTATTATTTGTTTCATCTGTAGGAGGTCTTTTCTTAATGATGTTGTACTTCCTAATTAAGGTTAAAAGCCATGCGGTGATTTGAACAAAACCATCAAGAAGGGTGCGTAACGGTCGCTATAACAACTTTTGATATAATATTAGTCAATATAACGATCAAGTGGTATAATAAACAAATAATATAATAACATTTGTGTCGGAGACGGTCATGAGTACGGTAGCTCAACGAAGCCGGCGCGCCATCGGAAGGCGACAGTGGCGCCCCGTTGAACCTGTTTTGGCGCGCTAGACAGAGTCTTGGCGGTTCACTCAGCGAACGCCCACCGACACTTCACTCTGGGTCACCGTCGAGTGCACTACTGCCTTGGAACTGTCCCGTTTCGTTGTGCTATACCAAGTTGATTAGACTCAGTGTGACTAGTTATAACTGCAATGTACCTAGTGTTAATTTAAAAAAGACTATTCTGTTCGAGACTTCGATAACCTAGCTTACAGACCTCTGTGCCAGGAACTGTTATTTTGTGCTTCATTGTATAAGGAATAAATCAAGTTAATTGTATCTGAAGTATTTCATCTCGCTCGAACTACCTCCTCGTCCACAACTATATCGAAATAGCTCATCTAATGTGCCACACCACACCGGCCATCCGACCTGTCCCCGACATTTGTTATAATTTCATATGCCATAATATCATATGGTACAATGATCATTAAGCTATAATTTAAAGGCTCAATACACGCACAAACTGCTTAAACAAAAAGTAAAACTGTAGTCATGGTTACGATAAGGTGCCCGTAATTTCGTTCGCCTGTTTTCTTTTTCTTTACCATAGTCTTGTAAAAAGTACCCTATAACCATCTTTGGACGTACAGCCGTCCCTGAACTAAAATGGGATAAAATCTGTCCAGCCGTACCGGTGGGAAAATCTTGCCAACAGATGGCACTGTACGACGTCTGGCGCCACACTCCTATATCGCGCTGGTAGGATTTTTCCTGAAATAAGGAACAGAAAACTGATTTTCTATACAATTTAACATTTCGTATTATTTTCTAACAGTTTTGTCGAGAGATTATGTCAGCACAATACGAAACGAGGAGATTATATTGAAGTCGGTTATTTTTTGTAAAAATAGATTTGAGCAACCAGCTATTAGACATTACCCTATCTTGTGACGTCATATCAAAACTGACAGTGACAAGTGGCTATCTACCCTACGTCACATCCGTCACATTTTTGCCAGAATATTATCCTGTGTAACTGTTTATTCAATTGTCCATGCCCTCTCAGCCGTGCAACGATAAAGTTTGAAAAGATGAAATACAACCGGACAACGCTTCTCTCTGCGCAAGAAAAGCGTAAGTGCCAAGTATTTTCTACTAACATACTCTCTTTTGTATGAACCTCATGTCGACGGGACGAAGTGGCCGGAGAAGGGTTACGCCAGTGCTCTGCGTACTGCCTTATACTACGCAGATATAATAGAACGTAACTCAATTGGAATTTGCTGGCAGTTACGTCATTTTGTGGTCGGAAAGTAGCATATTATGCGGGTTTGTTTAAGTCGAGGGGAAGAAAACACATGTGATACGTGATACCTAAACTGTAAGAATGTTGACGGTTAAGTAGATATTTTAATATATTTCGTATAGCTGTTTAAAGAGTTAAGATTTATCTCCAAAGTAAACAATTGTAACATATTATGTTAAATCCATACTAATATTATAAATGCGAAAGTGTGTCTGTCTGTCTGTCTGTCTGTCTGTTACCTCTTCACGATTAAACCGCTGAACCGATTTAGATGAAATTTGGTATATAGATAGTTTCAGTCCCGGGGAAGGACATAGGATACTTTTCATCCCGAATAAATTTAGTGTTCCCGTGGGATGAGCGAGTAACACCGCGGGGCACAGCTAGTTATTTATAAAGTGTGTCTGTCTGTCTGTCTGTCTGTCTGTCTGTTACCTCTTCACGCTAAAACCGCTGAACCGATTTAGATGAAATTTGGTATATAGATAGTTTAAGTCCCGGGGAAGGACATAGGATACTTTTCATCCCGAATAAATTGAGAGTTCCCGTGGGATGAGCGGGTAACACCGCGGGGCACAGCTAGTTTTAATATATTTCGTATAGCTGTTTAAAGAGTTAAGATTTATCTCCAAAGTAAACAATTGTAACATATTATGTTAAATTATTTATAATTTATAGTCGTTCCAGTATGCTTTTTAGTTTATTAGGATACAATACATTTACCCTCAGTAGATTATTTGAATTATGTAAGAACAGCGAAAATCTAATTATAAATTTGATGTGCTTAGATTAAATGATGTAAAAGGTTAGCGAAGTCTATGTAAACTAAATATTTAATCAACCCTGGAACGAACCCAATTTAAAAGACCGGCCCTAATTCTCCATAAGTACATCACTCTGATATCTCGAAAAGATTTACAAAGTGAAGATATTTTTGTTAACCCAGTCGCGTTAGGTTTGCGCCTAATTTATATGCGACGCCATAGAAATCAATCGCAAACTTAACTTGATTAGTAACGTGATCAAATAATTGACAAGACGGAATAAAATAAAATAAAAATAAAATAAAATAAGTTTCTATTGGTTCAAAAGAATACAAATAATGAATACAAGGGTTGAGGACTCCTTAGGTGTTATACACCTGTGTCAGGAGGACTCGCTCTTCCAGAATTGGTACATCATCTTAATAGCCTCTATTAGTAAGATAAACTTATTTTTATTATTACTTTAAGCTGGAATGGAATGCCAAACGTACTAAATGGCAGTCTCAATAAGCAAATATTAAAAATAACGGTCAAGTGCGAGTCGGACTCGCGCACCGAGGGTTCCGTACAAACACTTTCCATTCTTTAGTGGTTTCGTTAAGTTTGCACCTGGTATGTATAGCGCCCCATACGAATGAGGTGCAAAGTTAACGCAACCAATCCCGTTTGTTGTATGGAAGCCCCCCTTAAATATTTATTTTATTTTTAGTATTGATTATTATAGCGGCAATAGAAATACATCATCTGTGTAAATTTCAACTGTCTAGCTATCACCGTTCTTGAGATACAGCCTGGTGACAGACGGACGGACGGACAGCGAAGTCTCAGTAATAGGGTCCCGTTTTTACCCTTTGGGTACGGAACCCTAAAAACGGAAATATTCTGAATAAGCACAAAACCATTACTGGCACAATTGGATCCAATATCATTATAACCGTTATTTACCAGAATCTCGAAGGAATATCGATATTTCAAGCAATCAGTCCTAGACAAATAAAAACTTATATATAGACATTGTAAACGATTTCATTACGGCAGTCAAGGAAACTAATATCGGTTGTCATATCCCGTATCACGTATGATATTTACGGGATTGTCGAGGAACAAAAATGTTGGTATATTGATCGCATTCTCTAACTGTACGGCCATGACTTCGGTCTTAGCGGCGAGCGGGGCGACGAGCGGCGCGGCGAGGGAACAAATAAAGCGGAAAACGCGCGCGGCGTTTCGTGGTATCACTCATGTAGTGTGGAGACAGGTTAGTGGGTTTGTACTCCCACACAAAGTTCGGTCAATTTATATACAACATAACTCCCCCTAAAATAAACTAGGCTATTCCTTTTATACAATTCTGATGTTTAATGCGAGCCAATAGCTTGGTGAGTTACATCAGCCCACATCTCCAAAGAAGGAGTATAGATGAAATTATATTTTGTGCCAATATGCTTGGTTCTGTTGTGGTGGACTGGACTCAGTGCCAACATCTGAGCAGACTGATTAATTAATAAGTTTCAGTAAGAATCCGTTGAGTTGTAAAAGGAATAGACATTAAATTTTTTATTAGCCAGCTATATACAACAGGTTCACTGGTAGTGAAGGCTAACGAGCCCCGATACAGTGCAAACATGTTAAAAAATAAAAATAAAAGGTGGCTTGTGGCGTGCTTATATATCGCTATGATTTTGTTTTTACCGCTAACCGCTACCGCTGGTCGCGCGTAGTCGTGGTCAGGCCGTAAGTGACATTGGAGCTTGGTGGCTCTAATGGCATTTATTGCCAGGCCAATAGATATAGGCTTAGCTGCGTCGGAATAAGGTTTATGTAGAAAGTAATTATCGCAGTATATTAATTACTAGTCGATGTCAATATTGATCGCAGGATTGTTAGGGAAATAATTTGAAATTGAGCATATTTTACATAGAAAACTATCGTGAGTCTCAGACATATTAATTTCATCATCAGGAGAGACGACCATGCCCGCAGTGTTCGATTGGCCGCCGCCGCGACTGGTCGTCTCTCCTGATGATGAATCGCGTACCGATTCGAAACATGTCGAGCGTTATTCGACTTCTACGACGTGAGTAAACCCGTTTAAGTATATTAATAAATTGAGCATATGTTTGTAGTAAGTAACAAATGAACAGAATGGTATAAATAGATTTTGGTGTGTATAAAATCGAAGTAATTAGGTACAACTTGCATTGTAAGATGCATTATTAATAGGTATAGGTACCTATTTATCAACAAAAACATAAATTTGATGTCACGTTATGTTCAGGATTTTTGGCAATTTAATATTTCGCCGTATTATGTTACTTCAGAAGTACGCAAAACTTATGATTTTTAGGGTTCCGTAGTCAATTAGGAACCCTTATAGTTTCGCCATGTCCGTCTGTCCGTCCGTCCGCGGATTACCTCCGTGATCATTAGTACTAGAAAGCTGAAATTTGGTATGAGTATGTGTATGTATTGGCCGAGTGCAGAGGTCGCGTAGGGAAAGCGAAAATGATCGCAGCGCTTGATGTGGCTAAAAGTGGTAACTTTGGCCTCTCTGTTTCTGTCAAACGTCATACTTTTGTGATAATGCTTACGTTTTCTACTATAAAATAATAAACTGAAATAAGTAAAATGGGTCACGAATACGATAGGTGTTCTGTGGTAAACTGCAATAATACAGGACGATATAGCAATTGCAAATGTTATGCTTTCCTACACCGAGTTGGAAACAAGATCAGAAAATGAATTGGATCGCTGTTGCTATAAGAATAAAGTAAGTGTATTAAACTGAAAATATTTTTATCTATTTAGTGCAATAATAATATTATGATAGAATGATTACCATGTTTCAAAAATATGAAATGTAGAATTACTTATAATTTGTAAATGTTACTTATTGTTTGTTTATTAATGTGCCAAAACTAACAGCTTCCCTTTACTCTCGGTTTGAGGCTGAAACCTTATGTTCTGACCGATGCTTTAGAAGCCAGTTTTGAAAATAGTAGTAATTTTACCAACATAATAAGACATTATTTTTTTCCTTTAATTTGTAAGGAAACAACAAAGAAGTAAATTGACATAGTAATATTAAACACATATATAATAATTACTTTCTTCAATAAAGCTAAGATCAAAATGTGTTTCACATTAAAAACAAAGATTTCGCACTTGTTAGGTGCTCTACAATCAATATTTTCAATTTTTTACCTTAATTTTGTTGCGTCCATTATTTAGCACTTTTGACAGAGCCCCGCCAAAGTTGTGAACGCTAGGTGGCGCTAACGTCATGCACCCGGCCAACACCAACAGAATGGTAAAACAAAAATTAAAGTAACTACTTTTCAACCACGGGCAAAAAAATCGGAAAAATTCATGTTAATGAGGTCTTATAAGTACTTTCAATGAAAACTATATTGAACAAAATCGGTTGAGCCGTTTTTGAGTTATCGCCAAATTTCATATTTTTTTCTTTAAAAGGTCAAAGTCAAATCGAAGTCAAATAATTTATTTGTAAACATAGGTTTGTGGATGCTACATTGCACTTATATGTAGGTGTATCACTATGTTTCGCCATAAGGCATACAAAATATTTTGAGTCAAGATGGAGCATGCATTTTCACGAATATAAAATTAATCATGTAATTTAAAACTAAAATCAAATTAAACATTCAAATATTAAAATTTCAATATATAAATTAAAATTGAAAATAGGTATAATGAAATGAAATTAAAAATACAATTGAAATAATGAGATTAAAATTAAAAATAATTGAAAATATAAATTCAAATTGTGTTAGTGTCCGCTAAATATTCGGATACTGAGTAGTATGCTTTTTGTACTAAAAATGTGTAAAGGCTGTTTTTAAATTCTATTATGTCTTGGATCATCGATATATGTTTGGGCAATTTATTATAAATTTTTGGTGCCATTCCAAAAATGCTTTTTGAAAGCAAAGCGGTTTTAAAAGGCCCTGAGTATATTTTGGTCGTAAGTTGACTTCCAGAAGGTAATAAGTGATTACAGTTTCTAGGGCGTTTACGACCTTTTTATAGAGCTTAAAATCTTTCTTAACTTAAACCTCGGGCTTAAAACAGCAGTTTATTGTGAAGGATGAGCAACTACGGAACCCTACACTGAGCGTGGCCCGACATGCTCTTGGCCGGTTTTTTATTAATCCAAAAGAATTTTTTAAATTGTTTTCAGAATCCATATAATTTAACAATATAAATCATCATCATCATCTCCCTGCCCTTATCCCACTTATGGGTCGGCACAACATGTTTTCTTCTTCCATTCATCTCTATTATTCGTCATTTCAGCGCTTACTCCTTTCTTTCTCATGTCCTCTCTCACACAATCCATCCATCGCTTTCTTGGCCTACCTATCGCTCTTCGTCCTTCGACATTCATCCCTAACATTCTTTTACCAATATGATTTTCATCCCTTCTCATTACATGCCCGTACCACGCTAACAATATAAATAAAATGGCAAATTCAAATGACTTATTATCTCCATACAAATACGGGTAACCATGGTATTAAAGACGTTACGATTAGGTAGCCATTTGTATGGAGCGTTTTAGCGTTCCGTAGGAATGTTGAACATTGACGGTAATTTCTGACTTTTAGAGCAGTCTAAGTATAGGTAGTCCAATATCGATATTTGGGTAAGGACCAAATTATTTGCAAATACTGTCATACATTAATGTCCACCTCATCTCAAACTAAAAATAGAACATTTATCGTTAATTTGTAGAGTAGAAAAACACGCCAAATAACAGTTTCTATTAACCCAATCATCAATAAACGAATTGATTTTCAGAATAGTTAATAAAAAAATGATTCAGAAATATACTTTTTTATCTTTATTATATTTCCCATACAAAATGAATATGTCCGTACTGTGCTTTCTCGAGAATATATTGATTTTGTTTTAAAGTACGAACGCCTTAACTTATACAGTTTATTTGTATATATAGTCTTAGGTTTTGTTAAGACGCAGGTATAGTTTAATATTCGATATCCTTCATCATTTTAAATTTTGCGGCTATTTTATACATGTCCCAAACATTCTTCCATTGTGCAACCGCCAGTTGTGCGACGACATTACACGGAACTTACACCGCTATTCCGCTAGGTTCTTCAATTATTTTAATGGAACACTGACTCCGAACTTGCAAGCTTGACTTCGATAGTGCTGCCATGTTGTTTTTACTGACAGTCGAGCATCGTGTTGGTGGAAGCTACGCGTAGCTACAGTTAAATTTCTGTGACTTCTTATGTAATTTTATTGTTTTCCATCACGCTTTCTCTGCTTGCGAATGATTAACTGCAAACTATGATAGTATATTGCTGCTACACATCAAAGTTCACTAGTAATACTCGTTTATTTTATTGAGTGTGAAACATTTCTGGTTTAGTTCGTGAAGTATTTTGCCTCCATTGTGCGACGAGTAACACAACATTGTGCGACGAGTGACACAACATTGTGCTACGTGTCACAACGGAAATTCGTCGAAACGAAGACAACGTCACCAATTGTGCTTATTACAAGCTTTTATTTAGTTTCACCTGTCCCGATGTTTATTTATTATTCATCTTCAAACCTTGTACACGTACATTTACAATTCCGGTGTGACACATTCCATTGTGATTTCCGTTGTCCAACGATGCAAAGAATTTGGTCCTTACCCATTTGCTCCCAATAAAAAAATGGATCAATTGAGATCCTTAAATAGTATGTTATGCTACAGTTGTATAAGAGGGGGCAAAAAACGCGAGTGGCATGGGTTGCGATGTGAGCGTAGCGAACATCGTAAGAAAGATGGCACGACCTTTGCATACTACAACGTTGCATACAATACTTTTTCTACGACTCGACATTTACTAAATAAAGTGCAAATAAACAACAAAGAAAATAACCGCTCGGAACTAACAGAATAAAAAAAAATATAGTCTCTGATAAACTTTTTTTTTATTGTCGTCCATCTGCCAAAAAAATATGAACTTATATGTACCTAAAGGTATACGTTCACTATACTATACATCCATGCACATAAGATAAAACTTATTTTTTAAGTTGGCAGCAATGCCTTAGTACAATAAGTTTTTTTTTTAATTGCAAATTGTGTGAGTGCAGCTGTTTATTTTTTAATCTGTGGTATTAAGTAATGCTTTTATGGTGACATTATAACATCGTTTAGCAGTGTTTATGTCTTTATATTTTAGTCAGTAACTATATAAATGACAGATAAAAGTACTGGAGTAGAAAAATAAATTTTTCGTCATGCCAAATTTCTGAATACATCTTTTACTTTAACTTTTGTTCGGCAATTCTTCAAATAACAAAAACACTTGAACAGGCTAGTTGACTCTTGCTAAATTGTATTAAACTAATGTTTATTTAGTATAGAACTTACTATAATATACTGAATACTTATTCACTTATGTAGTGAATACTTATTCAGTATACGAAACCTAAATATATATTTTTTAGTCAAGTTAGGTGAAAATATGGGTTTTATTCTGTATTTTGAAATGCTTAAAACGCTGTCCGCCTTTTTTGCCCATGATAGTGACGTCACCGCTCCCGAAAAGAAAACTTGCCACTTCAACGACTCTGAATACTGCTGTCCCTCTCGATCTCCTGTCAAAGTACAATATTTGACCGAAACGGCACTATACGATGGTCGTATTTCGAACATCCGAGTAGCCCTTCTGTTTATTTACTCGGTATTCTACGTAACGCCACAGAGAAGTAAAAGGCAAAAAATTCTATTTTCAATCAATAAAATGTTACTTTCTAGCTCTCACAAAAATATTTTTTTTTAAAAGCTAGTAAGATCATTATTAACCATTACAAATGTATTTCAAAAATGGGTCAACTATCGAGTAAATTACTTCTTAGAAATTACTGACGTCCAACTATCTATCTACACTGTAGACGGCAGTAAACGTACTCGCTAGCGACAGCGTAAACGATTTGTACGGAGAGTTACACAGTGCCCCTAGCGGTAACTTTGTAGAACTACAACTCTCCATACACATCGTTTACGCAGTCACTAGCGAGTACTGTCACTCATAGTAAGGGTACTGCAGGCTGAGTCCACATTACTGTTATGACAACGCGCGTCAAGACAGGCTGAGCGAGCATAATGCCCGATCTGAAATGCAGCACAGTTTGTATAGGATGATGAGAATCTCTGTTTGATATACACTTAGCTATGTACGAGTAATCGTTTATTTGTGAAGGATTTATGTTGAGTTTGTGTTAGTATGTGCATGGTAATTGTCTCTAGGTACCTACATATTGATGTTAGGACAGTGGTTTAATATTACCTAAGGATAATAATAGATATTTGCTTTGGTCCCATAGATGTCTCTCGTCTTAAATGGAGGGGATTTTCTGTTTCAGGAAAAATCTTCACAGTGCGTGGCACCACGCCAGCCTTAAAATTTTCTTTGGATTGCTATTCTACTGATGCAAAGATGGTTAAAAGATACCCCACTAATGGTAAAAAAATACTACCTATGGATGGAGTGCCTTATAGAAAACGTGTTAATAATGCTCTGCCGTGTGTGTTTTACGTATACTCGTTTTCTAAGACCAGAAACTAAGCTTATGCTTAACTCATTCATACGATATAAATTTGCATGTTTAAGGTGTCCTAGTTACATGCCCTAACCACGTTATTAAGTAAGGGCCAACGGGGTCGCGCTACACTTTGCGTTTACCTAAAAAAAACGACAAAAGCCATACTATGATACCCCGCAGTATTGCAATAAAGATTATAATTCAACCAATTTGTATTCAAACGTGGAGTCGTGAACTCTATAAATCGGTTTTCGGGTAGTACTCTACATTTCTAACCCCTTTATGATGTGGATTTCTCCTTATCTGGTCTCCGCACCCTCACATCACAAGGGAAGGGCAAATAGTAAAAAGTTAAAGTGTTCGAATTCAGCGTTTTAAACTTTACAGAACGAAAGTTGTTCTAAAAAGAATTTAGTTATAACCAGGCTTCGTTAAATGCGAGCAAAATTCATTGAAGTGCAAAAAAAGTAGTAAACTATGAATATATATTATTGCTGTTATTTTTTTTAGCTAGCCTATTGGAGCGTCCCACTGCTGAGCAAGGGCCTCCGTTTGTTTTCCACTGGTCCCTGTTTGACGCTTCCTCCTGCCAGTTGCTGAGGAATGCGTCAATGTCATCCCGCCATCTCCGTCTGGGCCGGCCCCGTCTAATATTATGATTTAAAAAATACTTATATGATGATGTTACTTTTAGCGTTTTCTCTGATTTCATTTTAATTTTTTTATTGAAAAGACAGATCAAGAAGTATCAAGAATCCAAAGAATTTTAAGAAAAGAACGAAAGTTATTTTTAGTAAACAGTCCATAAATGGATACAGTCATAAACAAAAGGCGGAAAGGACAAAGTTACAAAAATTGTTACCATAGGAATTTAAAATAGTTAAGACTTAACTACCACTAATCCTAGAAATCGGTTACCAAGTCGGCCAAGACTCGACAAAGGCATAAGCTGACTTAGCGCACTTGCCGCGATATAGTCGCTGCCGTAACTTATAATGTCATTATCTGGACGTTTGTTTGATTGCTTGCAGATAAACGTGAAGGAAACAAGCCCTGAGCATCTCAAGGGACTCGCATTTTAACAGCCTGTAACACAATGTAGAGCATTTTCTTTTTAAATCTTGTTATCATCTTATAAGACATCGTTATCCTTAGCGGTAACACAATACCTTTCTAAAAGCATATACACTGGGTACCGACTGAGTATCATGGTGCATTGCTTTGCCTCCCGCTTTTGTCTGCGCGTTTATAGCTATTCGCAGTGACGAACTCAAGTCTAGGGCATGAAGAGGCTACCCAGAAAATTTCACTATTTTCAAAGTGGTTTATCTTCGTGCAATCCCTGTGAAAATTTAACTAATGAAGCTTGGTATTTGGTATTTATTTCTGTCTCATAGAATTTCTAAATACTGGATGTAATAGGTGAAGTCTGAGCATCTGTAAAGTCCTTTTTCTAGGTTATGCCGGTTAGACATTAAACTTACACCAATAATTGAGTAATGATGTTTACTGTAATGGTGTCTGCTGGTTTTTTATTAGGTTTACTTTTTGTGTTATAGATGTCACTCGAATTTGCGTACCTATAATTTTTAAAGCCGGAATCTCGGCCTCTAGAATTAAGATAGTACGGCAAAGATGCACAAGATGTCGTTAATCATTTCGACATAGTACGAGTGGCGACACCAAGGTGGTGCTTCATACTTGACGCTGTAAGAACCGTAAAATTGTACGAGCTAGTGGGAACGAAAAAAGTTCGAATTCCCAATTTCATTGAGACGGAGTACGCCCTTAAAGTCAAGAGCTAGAGAAAGACTGGTTTATTGCCATCCGCAATCATACATAGCTACATAAAGTAAGAATTTTGCTGAGTCGTACTACAATCGAAGCCGCGGCCAGGATGTGCTAGCCCTGCTTACGTAACTCGTAATGTCATTATCTCGACGTTTGTTTGATTACTTACAGATAAACGTGGAGGGAACAGGCCCGGAGCGCGCGGATATCTCCGGGGACTCGCTGATGTTAACAGCCTGTCGGCGGCCTAACTGACACACTTTTCAGCTCCGAAACGTATATTTTGTGCTTTTGCCGTGAATCAGATATCGTTCAGATTGGAAATAAATGCTTATTGTATTTTAGTTTTTTTATAAAGTATAGGTACGCGTTGGCTATAAATACGATACTATGGTCTGAAGAACTGGTGGCAAATAGTCTGCCTTATCCAAGTAACCAAACTCCTCTTAGTCACCTTTATCGAAACACGACTTAAACCTGGCCGTACAATGAAATGTCCGCAGGCACATTAAAAATATTTTACAAAAGAACTGGGAAATAAGATTTAATATTATTATAAGATACTTTTTACCTGTGACGGTTTTCCTGTAAGAAAAAAGATTATTATGACTTATCCTTCCAATACGTAATAAATAGCTTTTTTAGTGACGATGTGTGGAGACAGATTTCGACTATAAACTTTAAAGATTCTATTTAGCGATTTTTTAGTTATAATTAATCCATACTATATACTATGTCAATGCAACTTATGTGGAAGACTGTATCCTGCGCGCACCTTGTGCAGCCCACCGTATGCATATCACGCGACCGGGAGCCAATCGGCGGCGATATCGCGTCATCTACGGGCCCTGTGATTGGCTGAGGATTCACCGCCGGCGGATGCAAGCCGCCACTCCGAACATTCGCAATTAGCCTCATCACCTACGCACTTCAGATGTGCCCCTTTTATTAATATTTTTTTATATAAAACCTTTATGTACCTATGTACTGTTAGATAATTAAAAGTATTTGTTGAGAAAGGCTGTCTTCACATTATTGCTGCTGAACCTGTACTACGCGAGTACCTATATGCCGCACATCCAGATCAACGCGCCGACATAAATTTGGACCTTCGACCTCGGATAGAAAACCAGCTTCGTGGTTACTGAAGAATTTGGATGAAAGTAACGCAATCGGCAATAGCCACCGGCAGCAGCGCAGTGCTTTGGTGAGGCGAACCAACCAAGAATCGCGACCCCGTGTAATTAATATAGTTGTGATACGTGTCTATATTTCAATTTCAGTGTGTCATCTGTGTGGTCTGCCTACTACTAAATAATCGCGAGCCCGACAGCTGATCCGTTAGCAGTTGCAGGGAGCGTTAGTAATACCGGAGAAATTGTAAGTACCTTACTTGTTACATTTCGCTAGAATGGCTAATACGGCGGAAGATAAGAATCAAGAGGCAGTTTTGAGAGATCTTATTAAAAAAAGAGGTTCTGTAAAGGGTAGACTTACCAAATTCGCTAATTACATTAAATCATTCACTGAAGTTTTACCCATTACTCAACGCGCTGAGGTGAGGCTTCGTACGCGAGGTATTACGGGCTTGTATACTGAATTCAGCAGAATTCAATCCCAAATCGAAGTACTTCTTCCCGAGACCGAGTTGGACGGCCAGCTCGACCTTCGCGACGAGTTTGAACTCGAATATTACAGTATATTGGCGCAAGCGGAGTCTATTTCAGCGGACGAGGTAAAAACTGATAGCCAAAAGTCGAATGGTAATACACAGAGTACACTACATTCCGTTAAATTACCTACTATATCATTACCTACCTTTGACGGTTCATACGAGCACTGGATTGTTTTTAGAGACACATTCTTATCGCTAGTACACAACTCTAAAGATATTTCCGAAATACAAAAATTCCATTATCTTAAATCGTCACTTTCCGGCAGCGCAGAGTTAGTTATAGATTCGCTCGAATTCTCAACAGATAACTATAAGATTGCATGGGAATTGCTTCTTAACAGATACGATAACAGTAGGTTACTTGTGCACAACCACGTAAAAGCTTTATTTTCAATGCAGTCACTGTCGAAAGAATCACCCGCGTTGCTTAGGAAACTTATAGATAACGTATTAAAAAATATTCGCGCTCTTAAGGCACTAAAGGAACCGGTACAGTTTTGGGATACTTTACTTATCTATATGGTGGTTTCTAAGCTCGATTCGACCACTGAACGAGAGTGGGAGCAGCATAAAGGGTTTTTACTGTCCAAATCAGCCGAGTCGAAGTTAACTATTGACGATTTAATAACCTTTTTACGGGGTAGGGCAGATATGCTCGAAACGTTAATTGTAACGCACAGTAGGGTCAATACACAAGACACTAAAAAACACACACACAATAACTTCACGTCCAAAATTCACTGCAATGTCTTGACGGAAAAGCCGCAAAATAAAATTTCGTTTAAAAGGCAATTCAAGTTGTGTCCAATGTGTAATGCAAAGCATCCTTTATATTCGTGCCAATCCTTTTTAAATTTAAATATGCAAGATAAAATTAAGATTGTACGCGATAATAACTTATGCGAGAATTGTTTACGTGTCGGGCACACAGCTGATGCATGTAGGTACGGGCCGTGCAGAAAATGCGACAAAAAACACAACTCGATTATTCATCGCGACGATGTTAATGTTAACGTAACAAACAACTGTCCCAGCTCATCGAAATCGAGCCAAAATAGGCCTAATGAGCTCCAGACCTCCGCTTCTACGTCAAATGTCTATTCGATAACAACACACGCGCAAGTTGAGCGGGAGCAGGTACTTGCTGCATGCACAGATGTCCCATGCGCGCAGGCGTCTTCTATGCAGCCGGTTCTGTTGTCAACCGCACTCGTAGATATCGTTGACAGTTTAGGTAAATACCATAGGGCGCGAGCGATCTTGGACAGCGGCAGTGAGCGCTGCATAATTACGCAATCACTATGTGATAAACTCAACACGCAACTTATACAGTCCACTCAAAGAATAAAGGGCGTAGGGGGCTTAATATCCCAATGCACGCGAACTTGTGATATTGAAATCAAATCGACTAATAGCACTTATCGCACGCGCACAACGTGTCTAGTATTACCACACATAACCTCCTCGTTACCTTCTTTTGCTATGCGAAGCGAACAATTCGTTATACCGAACGGAATTATTTTAGCGGATCCCAATTTTTATGAAAGTCAACCGATAGACCTGCTAATAGGAGCAGATATATTTTGGGATTTGCTTCAAGATGGTATGATACGTTTAAGTAACGGTCCTGTTTTAAAATATACAAAAATAGGATGGATTTTGTCTGGACCCGTCTATAATAAAACTATTAAGAGTCCCAATGTTAAATGTAATTTTATGCAAACCATAGATGCGCAGATTTCAATAGACGAACAGTTACGTAAGTTTTGGGAGCTCGAAGACGCGCCGGTGAGCCATCGAGTCAATGAATCGCGCAGTGAGGACGAACGTATTTGTGAGGAAATATTCGTACAAACCACAAAACGGCTCGATAATGGCAGATTTTGCGTAGGTATTCCATTTAAACAGTCACCAGAGGTTTTAGGCGACACGCGCAAACAAGCCGAACAACGGTTTTACGCAGTTGAAAAGCGATTAGAACGGAACCCTAATTACAAGAAATTGTATAGTGATTTTATAACCGAATATTTAGAGTTAGGGCATATGGAACGCGTTGATAAATACTCAACGCCGCACTACTTTCTGCCACACCACGGCGTGTACCGCGAACACGCCATCACGTCGCGATTACGCGTCGTGTTCGACGCCAGCTGTTCGTCTACCTCAGGGCATTCGCTTAATGATTTGCAATTTGTAGGGCCGCCAATACAGGGTGATTTGTTATCCATACTATTGCGTTTTAGAGAAAACAAATATGTTGCTTGTGCGGACGTAGAAAAAATGTATCGCCAAGTATTGATCGACGAGACACAACGTGACTTGCAATTAATCCTGTGGCGGGATAGTCCTTCTGACCCTCTACAAGTATTTAAATTACGAACGGTGACATACGGAAATAGTTCAAGTCCGTTTTTAAGCTGTAGATGTCTGAAGCAGTTAGCGCAAGAATGTGATGACCCTGAAGTTGCTCAAATAATTAGGGATGATTTCTATGTCGACGATCTTATTTGTGGTCACCCTAGTAAGGAAAAGTTAAAACAATTATGTTTAGACGTTACAAAGACGTTGCAGGAAGGCTGCTTTCCATTGCGAAAATGGATTTTTAATTTCGATTTTTCCGAATTTAATGAGCCCGCGCATTTTTCAAAGGAATTGTCGTTAGGTGATAACGTTCAAAACAAGACATTAGGGTTAGGATGGTATAGTCGATCGGACGAATTATATTACCACACAAAATTTGAAATTAATTCTAAGCCGATAACAAAGCGTACTATATTGTCGGTATCGTCACAAGTCTACGATCCGCTCGGCTTACTAACCGCATTCAGTATTACCGCGAAAGTGTTGTTACAAAAGTTGTGGCTATTAAAATTAGACTGGGACGAACCAGTCCCGAGTGATGTCGCGCAGGTCTGGGTCAAATTTGTAACTGATCTGTCACAACTAGAAAACATACGCATTCCACGTTACGTATTAAACGATAACCCGAAACATTTAGAATTGCATATTTTTTGTGACAGTTCGCTCACGGCATACGGAGCGTGCGCGTACACTCGCGCAATTGATAACGATAACAATATATCCGTTAGGTTGTTATGCTCCAAAGGAAAAGTTGCGCCAATTAAGCCGGTAAGTATTCCAAAATTGGAGTTATGCGGCGCATTAGTTGGAGCACGACTGTACACAAAAATTATTACGTCACTTCGCAGTAATTTTAATAAGGTGGTATTTTGGACAGATTCGACAATTGTACTGGGCTGGTTACGCATGCCACCTAATTTATTAAAAACATTTGTCCAAAATAGAACGGCCGAGATACACGAGTTGACAGCTAACCACCCCTGGCGTCACGTGAGAAGTGAACACAATCCCGCTGACCTTATAACGCGCGCGCGGTCGTTAGAATCGTTGTGGTCATCCACGTTTTGGGGCCAGGGGCCGCAATTTCTTCATGATATAAATTTTGAAATTGATTCAGAGTCATTAGTTGTAGATGATCCAAATATTGATTTGCCCGAAGTTAAATCAAATACTACGCTAAGCTGTGTGGCCAATGCAGATAAAGAAGGATGGTTTCCGTTTCACCGGTTTTCTCAATTTAATCGTATACAGCGCAGCGCGGCATATTTTTTGCGATTCATTCATAACGCACGAAATAAGGTAAACAAGCTCACAGGCTCATTAAGCGTAGATGAACTAAATACATCTGTGTTGTTCCTTGCGAGGCTGTCGCAGTATGAGTCATACCGGGAAGTGCATGATTGTTTATCACAAAACCATCTGTTAACGAATAGGCACGGTGCAAGCCTAACTAAATTAAATTTATTTATGGACGAGACTAAACTATTAAGAGTAGGCGGCCGCATAGCAAATTCGAGTAAATTTAGTTTTGAGAAAAAACACCCGATTTTGATTTCTTGTAAACATCATCTAGCAATGTTATTATTCCGTTTTGAACATAAGCGGTTATTGCACGCGCCGCCCCAATTGTTATTGTTTACAATAAAAGAGACCTGGTGGCCAGTAGGGGCTCGGAATTTAGCTAGAAAAACTGTGCATGAATGTGTAACTTGCAAACGTTGGCAAGGCCGCACTTTGACCCCAATTATGGGCAATCTGCCCAAAGAAAATTTAGAACCTGGATATCCTTTTATTCATTCTGGTGTCGACTATGGCGGTCCGGTGTACGTTTTGAACCGCAAAGGTAGGGGGGCTAAAACTGTCAAATCCTACATTTGTTTATTTATCTGTTTCATAACGCGCGCAATTCATTTAGAACTGGTCAGTGACCTTTCATCTAATGGCTATCTGTTAGCACTAAAGCGTTTTATTTCACGTAGGGGTAAACCTTTGGAAATAGTGAGTGATAACGGTAAAAACTTTGTTGGCCTAATGAACGATTTTGAAAGGTTTTTGTCAAGTATATCCGGAGATATACAAGAGTATGCGATCTCTCAAAACATTAAATTCCGCATGAATCCCCCGTATGCTAGTCATTTTGGCGGGGCGTACGAGGCAGGTATTAAAAGCTGTAAATATCATTTACGTCGCGTTGTAGGCAACGCACATTTGACATTTGAAGAGTTGAGCACGGTGTTGACCGAGATCGAAGCCGTACTCAACTCCAGACCACTTACTCCAATGTCAACCGACCCTAATGATCTCTTACCGTTAAGTCCGGGACATTTCTTGGTTGGTCGTCCACTAACGGCACCTGTGTGTGCTAGCCTGAACAACGTTCCTGAGCATCGGTTGACGCGTTACCAGAAAGTAGAACAAATTCGGCAGCACTTTTGGAACCGCTGGTCCAGAGAATATATCACGGAGCTGCAAGCACGATCAAAATGGAGGTACCAATCGGATGACCTTAAGGAGAACACGCTCGTCATCATCAAAGAAGACAATTCTCCCCCGTTGAAATGGAGCCTAGGGAGGATTATTAAAACATATCCAGGCAAGGACGGTGTTGCGAGGGTAGCAGATATCAAAACGGCTACGGGCACCGTAAGGCGCGCATTTTCGAAAATCTGTCCGCTTCTTCAGTCGGATCCATGATTCCACCGATACCAGGGGTACCATCAATATTGCAAACTGGGAGTTTCCAAGGCCGGGAGTATGTCAATGCAACTTATGTGGAAGACTGTATCCTGCGCGCACCTTGTGCAGCCCACCGTATGCATATCACGCGACCGGGAGCCAATCGGCGGCGATATCGCGTCATCTACGGGCCCTGTGATTGGCTGAGGATTCACCGCCGGCGGATGCAAGCCGCCACTCCGAACATTCGCAATTAGCCTCATCACCTACGCATTTCAGATGTGCCCCTTTTATTAATATTTTTTTATATAAAACCTTATGTACCTATGTACTGTTAGATAATTAAAAGTATTTGTTGAGAAAGGCTGTCTTCACATTATTGCTGCTGAACCTGTACTACGCGAGTACCTATATGCCGCACATCCAGATCAACGCGCCGACAACTATTATACTATATTATACTATATACTATATATACTATTATACTATATACTATAACTATATTAGGTAACTATATTTAACTATATATAATATTATAAATGCGAAAGTGTGTCTGTCTGTCTGTTACCTCTTCACGTTTAAACCGGTGAACCCATTTAGATGAAATTTGGTATATAGATAGTTTGAGTCACAGGGAAGGTCATAGGATACTTTTCATCCCCATTAAATTTAGTGTTCCCTTGGGATGAGCGGGTAACACCGGGGGGCACAGCTAGTTGTACATATTCTATTGTAATGGCAGTGTGTTTACAAAAGTTACTTGTGTTATAAAAGAAATACTTAAGTACCTATTGAACGATATATTTATAATCCGCTGACACAAGTTCAAATATTCATAGCTATCAACATCAACATTATCATTATCACACACAATGTTGAACAACTTAACTCACAAATTGCTATTCTTGGAACTCTGAAGCAGAATTTGCTTAGGGAATTTATGATCTGAGATAATTTATATCTAACCGCCACAGAAGAACATAAATTGCAGCTCACGATGCATTTGTCGCTTCGGAAATTTACGCCCCACTTTGATATTGTCTCAAGCACTGGCTTATAAAACGTTATTTAATCTGTTCTACACGTATACGTTATTGTAACATTGTAACCGGGACGTGATGATTAAGAGCCCTGTATTATTATTATTATTGTGAGCCCATGATGTCCCACTGCTGGGCAAAGGCCTCCCTACTCTTCTTTCATTGCTCCCGGTTTTGGGCTATTTCTGGCCATTCCTTTATAAAAGAGTCTAGCTCGTCCCGCCATCGCCGATGAGGTCTGCCACGTCTCCGTTTCTGGCTGCTGGGCTTCCACTCTGTAGCGATCTTGGCCCGCAGGTCATTCGGCATTCGACAAACGTGACCAGCCCAGTCCCACTTCAACTTGGCCGCTTTCTGAGCTACGTCGACTATCTGAGTCTTAGAGCGCAGCATGGTGTTCCGGATGCGATCCTTTAATTTTACACCTAATATGCTGCGCTCCATGCCTCGCTGGCAGACCCCGAGTTTGAACCTTTGAGATTCTGTCAAAGACCAAGTCTGAGCACCGTAGGTGAGAACTAGAAGGATGCACATGTCCATGAGCCTCCGTTTTACTGATAAGGGGAGGTCACGCTTCATCACGTGTTTCATGGACCAATAGCTCCTCCAGGCGTTTTCAGTCCTTCTTTCGATCTCTTTTTCTTGTTGCGCCTGGAAGGAGACTAATTGGCCCAAATAAAGGTAATCATGGATATATGCAATGGGTTCACCGTTTATCTCAACCCTACGTTTTGTGCTATTGGTCATAAGCTTAGTCTTTGACATGTTCATCATCAGTCCAACCTCGAGGCTTGCGTTGCTTAGGTCTTCAAGCATGAGTTGTAGCTCAGAAGCTGTCGAAGAGAAGAGGACAATATCATCGGCGAATCGCAGATTTGTCAATCTGTTTTCTCCGACGACAAGGCCCCTTTCCTCCCAGCTCGGCACAAGTTTTCGGAAGACATGATCTAATGTGCTGGTAAATAGTTTTGGCGATAGCGGGTCCCCTTGTTTGAGTCCTCTTCGTATATCAAAGGTGGGACCAGTGGACTGTAATCTAATTGCAGCTGTAAGTACTATTTTTATAAATATTGCGTACTTAGTAGTTTAATATAGCTAGTGTCTATATATTTTGACTTTGAAGTGCGGTGAAAATAGAATTATGTGATAAACTGTCGAATGCCTTTGAGTAGTCCAAAAATGCGAGGTAAAGAGGCAGATTTTATTCCTGTCATTTCTCATGGATCTGGTTCAGGGCATGAAGGTGGTTGGTAGTGGAGAGGCCGGGGCGGAACCCTGCCTGTTCGGAAGGTTGTTCGCGGTCTAGCTGTCCTGAAATTCGGGTCTCTATTATTTTCATAAATACATTGTAAAGAGCTAAGGGCTCTTCTTTTTAAAAAGCTGATTGTTATAGACATTTTTCTCTATGGTCCAATATGTTTATTAACATATTATTGATGTTACTACCTAGAACAGGGCTATTGGGATTTATTGGTGTATATTTCAAACCTACAGTTTTAATTTTTCATTGATAATTTTTGTTTCAAAAACTACTCGAAATTGACAAAATTCACGCAGGAAATTAGTTTTTCAACTTATTTTCGACTGCTCGCAATGAAAGCATGAAGTAGCATTATGTTACTACTTAGAGCTCGGGGAAAAGTATTATTCACTGCCAAAAGTTGGTCGAGATTATCAATATATTTGTCATAATATAATTAAAAAAATTAAAAGGAATAAGGCCTCTTAACTTGGGTAATGAATACCGCCACATAATTTACCCTTGTTTTAAAGGCAAACGTTTCATCGAATTTTCATTTCATCGATATCATTTTTATCTAAAACCATACAATATTTTGTCAAGTTTTAACACAAAGCTAACCTAATCTATGGATTGTAATTTTCAAGATATCTGAAAAATCTATGAGTTCCGAGGAAAACTTTTCTATGAAATAAAAATTCAATGAAATGAAGCATTCGGCAAAGTGTTTTTCTATATCTATAGCAAAATAAAGATACCGTTTTCAGTACCTATTCAGTGTGTTGTACTTGTACTTCACACTACCACTACTGGTACTACTGGTATACTGAAATTCTTACTTCACTCTCGAATTGAGGAGCTCCAACTCATTAACTGTAAATTTTAATTAGTAGAAGAAAATGTTTTATTTATACGTGTTCAAACTAATTGCCTGGATTTCTTATTTCTTTTCAGGTAAAGATCGGGCTTTGACGGGATGCAATTGGGCACGTCGTCATTCATTTAACACTAACTTAAATATGTAAGTACATAAATGAGATCCCAAAATCTGCGAATTTTACCATTCTTGTTTCTTGAAATGTAACTTTGACCGTCTTCAAATCATATTTAGATACTCGTAACTAGGACGTATTTTTACTACCTGAATAATTATATTAGTAGAAGCAAACGCAACAATTTTATTATACTTTAGCAAATTCCTATGTGTAACTGCTATTATATTATGAATGTAAGTATTGTAAGTATTCTCCGGGGCCTTATTCCTTTTGAAATGCTGATTGTTTTAGACATTTTTCTCTATGATCAATCATGTTTCTTAACAAATTGTTGATGGACTACCTACAGCAGGACTATTGGGATTAATATATTTGAAACCTACAGTTTTAATTTTTGTTTCAAAAACTTATAAAAATAGACAAAATTCACGCGGAAAATTAGTTTTTTTCTTTTCGACTGCACGCAAAGAAAGCATGAAATAGCTATGTTACTACCTAGAACTCGGGGAAAGGAACTTTAAAAGTTGGTTGAATTTTTTTTAACGGAATAAGGCCTCTTTACAGATCATAACGGATTATTCGCAAATACTGGGGATACAAAAAAAAATAGCTATTTTTTTCAAGTGGGCTTGAAGTGTTTTTGACAATTTAAAATGCCAGTTGTGGACATACAGCAGGTGTACCTATTAAACTATTTTGGAAATTTATATTTCCAGTTCATTCACAAATCATATAACTGTCAATGCAATGTATTATCAGTTTTAATAAATGCCCGCATGCAAGTAACACACTGTATAAGTCAGTATTATACAGAGCGGAATACCCGTGCCTGTGGCAACGGGAAATCTTTGCGGAAATCTGCGCCAGATAACATTGAGAAACTTTTTGTTTTGCGGCGTATTAGGACGGGATAGTCGATAAAGCGACGCCAAGTGTGTCGCGCGACACTAACGTCACCGCGTTTTGCAGATAAGATGGCGTATTGGCACGAATTTTGTATCCTGCATGGCATCCAAGTCATATAACAAATAATAAATCATTTATTATCTGGCAACTGTGGCAGATATAAAAAGGCCAAGAGCATGTCGATAAAGCGACGCCAAGTGTTTCGCGCGACACTAACATAATTTTATAAAGCATAAATTAGCAGAGACGATACCTGCAGTCAAACTGTGAATACAGTTTTGTGGGAACTTTCTTATAAGTAAGTTTTTAAAAACTGTAAGTTGTACTGTTGTGTGAGTATCCTCTACCCTCATCTTTTCAATACTAAATCTAGCCTACAATCCTCGGTACTTCGCGACGCGCGCCGCACCAGTGTGCTCCCGATATTGAGCCGAACGCGCGCATCTTACAAGCGGATCGCAACGTTGCCTAAAACTAGTAATTGAAAACTGCTTTCTGGTGATCCAGAATCAGTCCGGGCCCGTGACAAACCTAAAGAACAACAACAACTGTGTAGCTGGACCGCCTGCAACCGACAGTACCGACCTAGATCCTATTGCTTACCAATTTACAGCACACATTGTCACAGTAGGTAATATGGTAATCCCTCCTCAAATAATGTTAACCCTTTGATGTAACCGGAATATTATGTCCAGTAAGTCGATGTAAGTCCCATATTTGTCATGCGAAAGCAAAGCAAGCGAAGGCACGAGTCCATCCATCAGGCTCGCGGTCTATGACGCGGCTTACTCGCCTCATGAATATTTACTGCCCTGTTTATTCCCCAAACCGAGTTCGAGAAAAATATGTCTTAACTCGATTCGCTTTTTAACTTTGCGAACTGAAATATTAATAGCTTCCGAGAGGAGGCCATTTGTTTGAAACTGGTAGTGAATTAAAAAAACGTGGCGCGGCTTACCTGCATTTCCTGATGGCTAATGTCGTTTGTGTATTTTTTTTTTACTACAAAGGGAATCTGATAGTTCTAAAACTGGTCTACTTTATTGATGTTTCTTTCTTATTGCGAGAAAAGTACCAAATTTTGAGTGACGTATAAACTAATTGGCGATGTATATTGCTCCAAAATCTTAGTATAAATACAGAAGCGTAGTTACCACTTGAAAGTGAAGCCAGTTTTGGTTAGCCACGGGCTAAGTTTCTTTCGTGTGCGCATCTGTCGCAATGTCAACGTCACAAGCAAAACGTCTCTATGATTGGTTCGTAGACACATGAAACCAATAGCAGCTTCATCTTTCACAAATCTATTGTATGAAGACTCTCATTCTAGGCGTAATTATTCTAAAATCTATGAAAATATTTCAACTTGTCGTCTTGTTCTATAATTTGAATTTGAAGTACCGGGAAGTCTCGTTGAATCGGAATTGGAAACACACTCGAAGCTTCTTGATTCAATAATAGTATTCCAATGGCCCAAATGTCCAAGTGCGAGTCGCACCTACGCACAAAGGGTTCCATACCACCAAATCAAAAAACGTCAAACAAATCACGTTTGTTGTACGGGAGCCGCACTTAAATATTTATTCTATTACATTTTTAGTATTTAGCAGCAACAGAAATACATCATCAGTAAAAATTTCAACTGTCTTAGATATCATAGTTTATGAGATACAGCCTGGTGACAGACAGACAGATGGAAAGTGGAGTCTTAGTAATAGGGTTTTTACCCTTTCCGTACGGACCCTAAAAAGCCTGTTAAATTTCCTATACAAATGGGATAGCAACCTCTATGAAAGCAAAGTAACTTTGACATTCGAGAACGTATATCCACCTTCATCACAAAAGGGCGCCGTCTCACATTTTCCTCAGAAAATCTGAGACGGTGAATTTTTGGTAAACATACTGACAGCCCTCAAACTGTCAGTTTGTATACCAAAAATTCTTTGACAAAAGACAGCCTTTGTTACTCGGCCTTTTTGTTTTGCCCTACTTCTTTGATCAATCATGACAAATTGTGTTTTGTTTTAAGAGCGGCCGTAACGTTGCCTGACAGTTGTGGACTAAGTTCGGTTTGTGGAGACAAACGAAGAAGTTTAAATTAGTTGGTCGGTCCATCATTTTGGAGGAAAAATTGCTGTCGTTAATATTTGCAATTTACTTCCTGAACATGCAATTAATCACATTCTTCTACAAAAGACTATAAATATACGATGGTGTATGTATCTACGTTTGCTAAATATCGACTATTTAATCATCATCATCATCATCAAATCATCAGAAATATTCATAATTCATTGAAGTGTCGTTGCTGATTGTCATAAGTAATTTCAATCGATTTTGCTCGCATTTTGCGTTCCCTGATCATTATAAATTTAGGAGCTAGATGGTTGTCATTGCAGCAAGTTCCATGTGTATCTATCCTAAGCCATCTTCTTAAGATTCTAATTCGATACGCGGTTTACTTTCTCCTTGCTTTCTCTATCTTCAATTCCATAATCATGATGGTTTGTATGTAGGTAATCGTTGTCTCGTAGTAGATTTGATTGAAAACAAACGGGAAATAACAGTTTGCTTTTCAAGGAAGATAACTGTATCACCGGCATTCACTCGAAAACTAATTGGCCACTACACTGACAGTTGACAGTCCTATCTGCTTACCAACAAAGAGGAAAAATACCTGTGTTGCCACTGCACTAAATTATTGACAGAGGCATATTTCTAAGCGCAACTAGGGAAAAGCGCCATCTATTGATCACTTTCATCAACCACAACGACAACACATATCTATTGTTATTGTTTCGTTTGTTTATTGTTTGCACTGAAATAGAATTCAACGAGATGACTCCATTACCTTCGAATAAATCGATTGCATGCTTTAAGTGTAAGTTGACGATAAGAACTAAGGAATTTCTACAATGTTCAAACTGTCGCAAATTCTTTGACCTGAATTGTACAGGGAGCATTACATTAAACAGATATCGCTTGATGACACATGAAAACAGGAAAGAGTGGACATGTAATATATGCTGTGATAAATCACGTATAAAGGTAGCAACGACAAGCACAACGAAAATTGACGGCAGTAATAATACATCACAGGACAATATTACCCGTAGGAAACGTATTGTGAATGCAAAATCTAACTCTTGTGAAGACGCATCCCAGACCTTATCTGATGCGAACATTATGAGTTCGACACTTAAAGATTTAAGTACATATGAAAGTCCTCGGAGCCTTCCAAATGTGTCCATCATGGAATGTTCTCAAATATTGGCCCTTAAGTTACAATTAGAAGATCTGGCGATAGAACTGTCAAGCGCCCATGACGAAATTGCGAACTTAAATACTGAAAATAGTGACTTACACCAACAAATTGACGATTACAAGAAAAAAATTGTTGTTTATACGACACTACTCAAAGATCGACCTCAAAGCAAATGCACTCCCTCAAAAAATATTCGGAACAGTCCAATTTCGCTTTCATCTGGCACTATGAATTCGTTAGAATCTGAAAATAAAATAAAGGAACTTGAAGGTGAGATAAGTAAATTAAACAAAAAAATAAGTACTCTTCAAAATAAATTGAGCAAGGTCTTATCAACAAACAAAGAAATAACACGCAAATCGGACACATTAATAAATAAGGACATAACGCTCTCACGCATACAACAGTCGACTAAAACACTACAAAAAACGGTTAAACAGCTAGAACAAAAAATCAGCAATACCTCTGTTTTCGAAAAGTGTTCAGATAAAAACCAGAGTACATCTGAGCAAAAGCCACATTATTGTCAACATAAAACAGTGGACATCAATAATGTAACACCCAAACCGAAGCTTCTACTTTTGTCAGATTTCCATGGAGCTGACTTACTACTGCCTCTCTCTAAGATAAGAAGAAACGACTACGATTTTTCTGCAGACATACTACACTATGGTACAACAGAAAGAGTGCTACAAAATGTTCAACAAAAAATTCTTAACTTTAGGAAAAGCGATTGTCTAGTTATAATGTGTGGAGGCAGTGACTATAACATCCCGCCGTTAAAAAATATTTTAGATTTCTTAGAAGTTACTGTTAAAAATTCTGAACATACTAATGTAATCATCTGTGACATTCCATACTCAATAATTGAACATTCCGACCATTACAATAACTTTATCAGTAAATTAAATTCTGCAATTCATAAAAAATTTGCGAATTTGCCCCATGTGTGGCTACAACCTAGCAGTATTTATCTAGGAATGACGGATTATCAAAACGATGGCAATCGCCTAAATCACAGAGGAAAATATAAATTAGCACAATGTTAAAAAATTACTAAAATATGTAAATGAGGCATTTTATAACAGCAGTATTTTTTTAGAAATAATAAAACATTAAATAATGTATCCATTGATAGTGTCAATAATGGTCTCATCGTTTATAACAACATATATGTTCTGCATCAAAACATTAATGGCATAATTAATAAGGCAGATATATTATGTGTTCATTTACAGGCGCTAATGGAATCCGGGAAACCCGTTGATGTTGTTTGTATTACAGAGCACAATATGAAGAAAGGTGATGAGACACAGTTAATCATGCCTAACTATACACTAGCTACATTCTTTGCAAGAGATAACAGAAATGGAGGTTCTTGTATTCTGGTACGAAATTGTAACAAGTTAAAAATACTACACGAAGTCACCAACGTTTCTATACCAAATATTGTCGAATGTACAGCTGTAGAATTAACTGAGCATAATTTAATTATTATTTGTATGTATAGAATTCCTAAAAATTATTCAGCTTCCGTAATACTGTTTCTAAATAAACTCAATGAAATTTTAGCTCAAACTTCTTACAATAATAAAAAAGTTATATTGTGTGGTGACTTCAATATTGATACCCTCAAAACTACTGCACACTCGACTGATTTCAAAAATCTTCTATATGGATATAAATATAATCTTAAATTAGGAATATCTCAACCAACAAGACTGAGCAGTGGTACTTGTATCGATAACATTATTCATAATGTACGCGGTGGTAAGACTGAGGTATTAGAACTTGCCCTTTCTGATCACACTGCACAATTATTAAAATGTCCTGTGAAGAAAACATGTTCTATTCCTTACTGGTACATAAATAAAATTGATCTTTGTGAAGAAAACATTGTAAAATTTATAGACTGTCTCCAAAGTGTTAGTTTTAATGATGTATTTTGTGCCAATAGTCCAAATGAAGCCTTTAACAATTTTTGTGAATCTTTTAACCTTTTCTACACATTATGCTTTCCCAAAAAACGTATTCGTATTACCACCATTAGCAAACCAAAATGGATATCAAAAGGAATTAAAATTGGTTGTAAGCGGAAACGAGAACTTTTGTGGCAATATAGGCTCTCCTCGGATCCAGGCATTAAAAATAAGTTCAAATGTTATTCAAAAAGACTTAAGAAAATTATAAATCTGACACGTAAATCCCAAAATGATCATTATATAAAACATTCCACAAATAAAAGTAAAGCTACATGGAACATTATAAACAACTCTAAATCTAGGTATCCTACAGAAAACATTGACCTAATAGTATCGAACGGCAAAACCATAACACATCCTAAACGTATTGCTGAAGAATTTAATAATTTTTTTATTGATCAAGTCTATTCAATATCTGACGGCAATAAATCAACAGACGTAATTACAAATTATAAAAATACACTGACATTTAATTCTAACTCCCTATTCATGAATCCGACAAGCCCAAGTGACATTAAATTAACAATACTTTCTTTAAAAAACACTAATAGTACTGGGATTGATGGTGTACATACAAAAGTTTTGAAAAGGGTATCTGATATTATTTCTCCTATACTTTGCTACATTATAAACATGTGCATTGAGCAGGCAGTATTTCCCGCTAAACTTAAAGTATCTGTAGTGAGACCTCTTTTTAAGAAAGATGATAAGCATAACATGAGAAACTATAGACCTATTACGTTAATTTCTGTTTTCTCTAAGATAATCGAAAAAGTGATATATAATAGTTTATACAGTTATTTTGAAAATAAAAATTTATTCGCGCCTGAACAAAAAGGGTTCCGTAAGAAAAAATCGATTAACTTAGCCATATTTGATTTACTTCAAAAAGTTATAACGAGCATGGATAAAAAAGAATCAGTATGTGCCTTATATATGGATATGTCAAAGGCATTTGATTTTGTTGATCATAGTATCCTCTTTGACAAACTTTTTGCTTACGGAATACGTGGAAACGTTCTTAATCTGTTAAAATCCTATATGACTAATCGTAATCAAATAACACAAATTAAAAAGCTATCACTCAAAACAAAAACTGAAGAAATATATTCATCCAATTTTAGAGAGATTAGGTATGGTGTGCCACAAGGAAGTGTATTAGGCCCATTACTCTTTCTTATCTACATTAATGATATTCCTAAAGCCATAGAGCACCCAATGGTTTTATTTGCTGATGACAGTACAGTCATATTCACTGGACGGAACAAAGAAACATATGAATCAGACATTAACAACACATTAGAATCAATAATAGCATGGTTAACGAATAACAACTTAAAAATAAATTTAGATAAAAGTAATATCATGACATTTAGACAAAGGCTTAAACCTATTAATTTAAGTATAGCTTTTAAGGGACATAATATAACTGAAACCGACATAACAAAATTTTTAGGGCTTAATTTAGATAACAAATTGACATGGAACAACCAGATTGACCTTATATTTAAGAAGTTTAGTAAATTCTCATATGCTCTGTACAATTTGAGAAAGATTGTTAATCAGTCAACTGTGTTAACTGCATATCATGCCTATGTTACGTCCACTTTAAGGTATGGAATCATGTTCTGGGGAAATTCACCAAGAAGAGATAACGCATTTATAGCCCAAAAGAAGTGCGTTAGGTCAGTATGTGGTCTTAAACCAACTGATTCATGCAAACCACATTTTATAGAATTAAAAATACTAACACTACCTAGTTTATATATATATGAAATAGCTATTTTTGTAATTACTAACCATAATCTATTTAATAAGTTTAGAAGTCAACGGCTTCAAAATAAAATCAGGGCGCAACCGAGTAACACAGCACTATTGCAAAAAAGTGTACTTGGAATGGCGCATAAGATATTTAACAAACTGCCACAATCAATAGTAGCTAAAAAGGAAAATGTTATTGACTTTAAAAGGAATTTGAAATTATTTCTTATAGACAAAGCGTATTACTCTGTAACGGAATTTTTGACTGACATCATTGACTAATAATTAATTTGACATAAGTACTCAATTTTTCTTGTTATTATATTTTTATTTTCTTTTATCGTGATTTCTAAGTTAAGTTCTTAAGTTAATGATTGATTATGATTTAGATCTAGATAATGTAAACTTTTTATATAATGCACGCTGCATGTACGCCAGGCATGTACGTCTATATTATATTTTAATTTGTATGCCCAATGGCACCACATAGTGGTACAATATATCTTGTAACATCAAATTTTACCTATGTTGGACAATAAATATTTTGATTTTGATTTAGATGTTCAAACATCTTGCCTCTGCTGTTCTCAATACAATACAAAGCATCTTTATCGTGCACCTCTAAAACACAGGGAAACACCACATAAGAGATACAATGTATAACCAGATGTAAACAACATGCCGTCTTATCCCTAAACAGCGATATCTTCCAGCCAACTTTTAGTACCAAAAAGAAACTTGAATTGAGTTCCCGATCGTTTTTAACAATCTAGTTTTAACAGTCCGCACTGTTAAAAAGAACGCATTGCTGGAACACAGTCACAATCCGCGACATAATTTAAGAAAAAATTAAAAAGCTACAGTTTTTAGATCCCTGATTTCGTGGAAGTTGATTAGATTAAATACTTAATACACGATTTAATATTATATATACTCGTATATCTCTTTATTATCTATATATGTATGTATTATTTTAGCTACTTAGTATAGTGTCTCTGTATGTGCATATCAACTTGTTCCTTTGTCTGTTCTCTTGAATATCTCACTATCTTTCTTATTTGCTTACAGTTTAACAGGCAGAAATCCCTTGGCACGTGGATAAGTTTTTCAGTAATTTTATTGCTTTTATATGCAATAAAGTGTTTATAAATACAAAACAATATGTAATTGTTGAACTAAGTTATTTGCCCTGTCCTTCAAGTGAAACAATATTTTACGTCTCAAGAAACAAATGCCTCGGAGGCCACACGGAAAATATGGCGTGCAATAAAAATGTCAAGTCAAGTCATCAGAATGGAAAGCCTGAGGCGTTTTGTCGCCAGATGCGGCACTGAATCAATGAAAAACTGTTTCCTTGCGTGCCCCACACAGGCGATATATCAGGACGCGCCGTCCGATCCCGAAGGTAGAAAAACTTTGTGAGAACGTAATAATAGCTTTTGTTATGTTTGGTGACGGGACAAATACTGATCCGCGCACCTGCTTGCCTTGACGTGGAGGACGGGTATTTTGTTAGGAATTTATTCTCACAACAGTAAATCAAACGACCCTACTTATACTGACTATATTACGCTTGTGTTTTTATTGTTTGCGATCGATCAAATCTTCGAATTAGTGTACGACTGAACATGGATTTTCGAGTCGAAAACATCTGTTTTCGACTGAAAATCCAAGTCGTTTTTGTATCTAAAAACGAAGTTTCGGCGTCAGTTGAATTTTTGGCCGACAGTAAGCAATAAGCAATAAGCTAAAGTGATAATGATGACATTGAAAAATGTCTATATTTCCGTTGTACCTACACTGAAATAATGTCTGTTTTATTTTTCACGCTTAGGGCTTTCCCTAACAAATATAAGTTTAATAAAAAAAGACATTGTTTTTCATTACAGTTTTCAATTCGTATCGTCGAATATAACTTATTGTAAGTATGGTTCAAATCATGGACTTCTAATTTTCGTCAAGTCTATGGTTAGTACCCAATGAAAACATGAGCTTGGCCGAAAACAGATATTCGGCCGGTCTCTACTTAGGGTAGGTATACGGCGCAATAATTACGAAACCGAATTTAATGAACAAAGCAATTGTTTATTCAGGTTTACGTGTACTTTCTCACGCCTAATCAAATAGTCAAAGACACAAGGTAACGGGTGACTTCCCATCGGTTGCCATGCCACCCGATGTTTTAAAGAGACCTCATCGTGACAACCAGAATAGGGTGCTAATTCGAATGTACCTACTTTGAGATATCGCCAAATATATGTGATGTCTCAGATATATCATAAAGGCATAAAACAAATGACAGTCGTAAACCATATGTCTAATTTCGATATGTAGAATCTGTTTCTTTCAAAAATGTCAACTAGTCAATATCACTTTATGCAGCTTGAAAAGCAAGCATTTGATATGTAAATTTATATTAAAAGACCGAGAGATAAGCTACAATATTTTAAAGATTATCATGATGATGATAATAATAATGACATTGTTGTTGTTGATGATATAGATGATAATGTTGATGATGTTGCTGGTGATAAATAAAAAGAAGTTAGTAATAAATAAGATTTTTCTTGTTGGTGTGCAATAAAGAATTATTGTATTGTATTGTATGATGATTAAAAAATATATTAACTTAAAATTACTGAGAGCATTTATAATTATAACATTAGTTCAATTTCCGTGATTGAATGTAATATAGGTTGAAAAACGCCGAGTTATTATGTCAATAATGACTTGTTTGCCACAACATTTTAAAGAGGCGTCGTACAGAACAATGAGTTCAGAACAGTTTCCATGTCGGAAGCGGCATTACACTGAACATTAGCCGCGGCGATAAGGCGCCGACACAAATTGGAGGCAACACGCGACTTCGCGTTAGCCCCAACACGATCATGACTTTATGAACACAATTTTTGTGATTGTGACGTGAGGTTAACAGGTTAAAGGGTTGATGTAACCTCAGAACACTGCTTAAATACCTACTTTGAAATTATGCCCATATGATATTTAGAATACTTTTCGTCTTCTTCATCAAAGGCCTTTCATTCTTTTACAGACTATACAAACAGTGTAAGAAACCAACACTTTTCATGGCCATGCAAGTCAATACGAGAACGACACACGCGACAAAAGGCTTGGCAGATGTAAGAATGGCCTGCTTATTTATGTCTTTTGGCACTTTTGGTCGCAGGTGTCCTAAACCATAGCTCATCTAAGGTTTTATCTTATCGAAATGATAAGTAAACCTCCATTCGCTGAATATCCTTTGGTATCGTTGTTTGGGAAAGGCCTATGTCCAACAATGCAAGTCTTTAGCTAAAGCAAGCAGTAGAAGTCTTTAAATTATGAAATGTTGAAAGAAATTACTGACTAAGTAGGAGCAAGAGCGTTAAAAAGCGTTGACGGGATATTAATTTCAAAACACAACTTACAGATGATAGTAATTATAATGAAGGTTTAAACTCACGTAAAAATTGTCAGGAACGGCTGTGGGCCGCGAGTCACGTAGCAGCACGGATAGCTGCCCCTGATGAAGAGCTCTATATGAGTTCGAAACATGTCGGGCCGTTCCTCACAATTTTTACAATACAATACAATACAACAACACTTTATTGCACACCAACAAGAAAAATATTACATGAGAAATCTTAAATTAAACAATGGTAGACAATAGGCGGTCTTATCGCTAAAGAGCGATCTCTTCCAGACAACCTTTGGGTAGCGGAGAAAACAAAATTAAACAGAAAATAGTAGGTGGTGAGATAAGAACTTCAAGTAAATTATACATACAAAATATTCGACAGATAGGTCATACACTGACACAAATAAGTATCTATATATATATATATAAACATACATAAACGTACATACATACAAAAGGGAAGAATGAAAAGAATATCACAGCTAACATTAGACTTATAATGAAAAACGACAGCATAGAATTATACTCGTAAAAGGATTAGGCTACGGTACAGACAAATAGTGATCTTTTAGTTTATGTTTAAAAATTGCCAAAGTTTTAGCTTGCCTTAGATCCAGCGGAAGCCAGTTCCACAGTAAAATAGCTTGCACAGTAAAAGAATTAGAATAAAATTTTGACTTCGATGCCGGAACAGTGAATATACAATTTTGAGCGGACCTTGCAGATTTGAGGTAACTAAAACGATCTTTAAGGTAGCGGGGAGTTGCAGGGTTAAAAAGAATATTATAGAGAAGTGAAAGTACGTGAAAGTTACGACGAAGACGGATAGGGAGCCACTTGAGTTGTGAACGGAAACTGGAAACATGGTCATACTTGCGTAACCCAAATATGAACCTAATGCAGATGTTTTGAATACGCTCAAGTTTGTTAAGCTGCTCCTCGGAGAGGTCAATATAGGAAATATCAGCGTAATCTAAAATAGAGAGGAGTAAAGTCTGGGCAATCGTAATTTTAGTAGCAATGGGTAGGAAATTGCGAAGCCTCCTCAGAGAACCTACTGCGGCAAACACCTTCCTACTAACCTCACCAAGCTGAGGCACCCAAGAAAATGTGCGATCCATAATAACACCCAGGTTTTTCACCTGATGAGAGAAAGGAATCACAATGCCATTGAACAAAATAGGTGGGAGGTTTATAAAGTCAATTTTTGCGATCATCTTAGGGCTACCAATGATTACAACTTGAGTCTTGTCAGGGTTGATTTTCAAACCGTAGCTACTGCTCCAGTCTGAAATACGCTCCAGATCACGATTTGTCGAGGATATGACCGATGGTAGATCACCGAGCACACCTCGCGAATATATTTGAAGATCATCGGCATAAAGGTGATAAAAAGAAGATAAGTTACTAGTTATTGTATTAAGCGGTTTACACTCGGCGGCGCTATGTGGATGACGTTTTTGCGGTGATTGCGGAACATGATGTAGAGCCACTTCTGAACTATCTGAATGCGATACACACAAAGATACAGTTCACCATCGAGAAAGAGTCCAATGGAGCGCTTCCATTTTTGGACGTGCTGGTGAAACGCATGCCGGAAGGACGGCTGAGTCATACGGTGTACCGCAAATCCACGCACACTGATCGATACCTGCAAGCTGATTCACATCACCATCCAGCACACTTGTCGTCAGTACCGCGGGCGCTCATTAATAGGGCTCTGCGTTTATGCGACCCACAGTACGTGAATAAAGAGTTGGCGCATGTGCGACAAGTGTTGGAGAGCAATGGATACAAGTGGAAACATAGTCAGCGTGTAGCGAACCCGAGTGTAGCGCAACGACCGCAGACTGTGGAAAGAGCACCTGCGTACTTGCCTTATATTAAAGGGGTGACGGATACCATCGGACACAATGTTACGCCGCCGATACAGTATTAGAACCTGGTTCCGTCCGTTGACTAAGGTAAGGCAGTTGTTGCAGTCACCTAAAGATAAAGATCCGTTCGGTAGCCCGGGCGTATATGAAATACCCTGTGAGTGTGGCAAGGCGTACATAGGGGAGACGGGACGTAATGTGTCTGCAAGGTTGTCTGAGCACATACGCAGTGTACGGAAGCTGGACACGAATAATTCTGCGGTCGCTGAACATGTCGTCGAAGCCGGTGCGTCTCATTTCATCCGTTTCGATAAAGCAAGAGTGTTGGTACGTGAGAAACGTTGTATACAACGTAAGGTACACGAAGCTATCGAGATCGGACGGCGCCCGAATTTTAATAGAGACGGCGGTTGGGCTTTACCTCCAGCATGGAAGCCTGTGCTTCCGGCGGCGAAACATATTGTGCGTTTGGACAATCCCGTGGACACCATTAGTCAAGTGTGCGTAATGTCTATTGATGACAAAAGTGACGTTGGAGTGCTGGACTTACAAGTTGCGGGCTTGCAAGCACCCCCCGCCCCCGCGCCATCGGCGCGCGCGCTCAGAGCGGAACGTCGGTCAAAGTAACAGCAGTGACGAGTTTGCCGCGGCGGTGTACGGGTAGCCGTCCCTGATGAAGGGCTCCATACGAGTTCGAAACATGTCGGGCCGTTCCTGACAATTTTACGTGAGTGTAAACCGCTTAATACAATAATTAAATATGTCTCACGAAAGTTTTAATAAAATTATAAGTTACTAATAATGGAATTAATAAAAATGGAAAACAACAATGGAGACAACACGCCGCCCTGCGGAACGCCGGTCAACGTATTGCACTAAGAAGAACGGGAAGTATCCACCTTTATACGCTGCCGACGACCAGTTAGATAGCTATGAAACCAATCAATAACCGCAGGATATATGTTAAGAGAACGTAATATCGCCAATAATATGTCAAAATCTACGGTATTAAACGCGTTGCTAAAATCGAGCCACGTCAGCACCGTCAACTTCCGCTCACTCATACCTAACCGAATATCATCCGTAATTTTTATCAGAGCAGTAGTCGTGCTATGACCAGATCTGAAACCAGACTGGTAAGGATTCAGGAGATCATTACGATTAAGGAAAGGTGAAAGCTGCTGAAACACCAAGCGCTCAAGGACTTTGGATAAGAAAGGAAGAATAGAAATGGGACGGTATTCAGAAAAAAGTAGGATTGGACTTTTTAGGCAAGGGAATTATATCAGCATCTTTCCAAATAGCAGGAAATACACTAGATGAAATCGAAGCGTTCATGATACTGGTAATGACAGGTACAAGGAGGTCAAGAATGGGAAGGATCATATTCCGGCTGACATCATCGACACCAACGGCATTGGAAGTAATTGATAGTACGTTCTTCTTAACATCACTGTCGGAAAATTGAGTAAGAGAAAAGGGATAGAAGTCAGGAGTTGGGAGAGATGAAAGATAACTGAGGGTCCTGCCTTTAATTGGGCCACTGAAGATAGAAGAAGAGGAGAAGTGCTGATTCAACCGATCAGTGTCGACATCTTTAGAACAGGAGTTTTGCTGAGCTTTCCCAACTCTGAGTGACCTAAGAAACTTCCACACTTTAGCAGGGTCACCATTTTCAACAGACTGATGAATATGGCGCTTTTTTTACGTGAGTTTAAACCGTCTTTATAATTATTAATGATGTCTCGTGATAGTTTTAACGCATTCACTGCCAGGGGGCGTGGCCTAGAAACATACTTGTATGAACATGAACGCATATATGCGTTGTTGACAGTGAATGTGTTAATAATATTATTACATATGACAGATCCAAGAAACTGTTGTTGATATGATGCATTTTTTCTTATTATTCTGAACGGAAATATTGAACATTCAAATCAATATTATCATTGTAAAAACAACACCAGTTCACTCCGTTATGTTGTAACTTGTTGTATGATTTTATGCAAATCCTCAACACCAGACGACCGTCTTATGCAACAGAGGCTTACTGATTGATTTCTGCCACAGCTGCGGTCCCAAGACTTTTAAGCCTCATTTAAATATGCAAATCTTAAGGGCCGTCACTAATTTGCCGCGTGTCTTTAAATAATGCAAGTTTGATTAGGTGCGTTTACACTTTGTAATTCAGTGGCGACCCAATTACAATGTTAACGGAAATTAATGGTGTTACATACATAATACAAGATGAAACCTAACACGTGTTGCCGTTGAAAATTTCAACCATGTACTCAAAATTATGATCAACTTTTAGAGGTATGAGAAAACGTTAACGAATTTACTTTTCCATACAAAACATTAGGCTAACTGACTACCACGAATCGAATGTACCACGATGCGGTCGCTTGCTCTGTACTCTACCCCTTCTTCTTCAGCTCTTGTTTCTTTTTATTATTTTTATCAATATGTTATCAGTTAGGTCGCGTGAAGAAGTCCCGCATTTTATAGCCAGGTCCTACAATTTGGTCGCAAATGTACCGCAAATCTGTACGCTAAAGTTGGCAACCCTAGCTATAGAGACCTCTTAAAATACATAGACGGATGCGTATAACAGTAGATAAGCATAAAGCTGGCTTTTAGGAAGGGGTACATAAGCCCCAATAATAAAGTATAAATGATGGCGGAGGGGGTCCTGAAGGAGTGATCCGTTGCAGGAGATTTATGATAAAAGCCCAACTCTTCAATGTCGCCACCCGCTGAGGAGCCCAGTGCGTATGTCCAGCTTTGTAATTTTTATGAAAACACCCGGTTGATATATATCAACGTTTTTTGTTTTATTGGTAACAATTTGTAGTCACCTTGTTATTGTGCCATATCCTGACGATATCGGCGATCGTCATACGATCTCTTCTCAATTTTTACCACTCTCAGATATCATCACACTACGTTGTTCTAGGTCTTCATCTACCTCTTCTTCCTTATATTTCGAAAACTATGTAATTTTATGATAAACTATGCTATATCACGTGATTAGTCAAGGATTTGTCATCTACCAAATTCAAAACATTGCTTACCGGAATGCTGCTCAATACTTCGTTCTTCTTGTGAAATAAATACCGAAGCATATTGTAAAATCATAGCTGTGGATAGTTTTCGCTTTATTATGCAAAATTACTTGAAATTTGCGGTATATTTCGTCCTCTTTCCTAATTGCGACATTCACTGACTTTCAACATCAGTTCCCAAAAATTTGTCATTGCCAGTAAATAAATAAGTACCATTAAAAATCCGCAATGCAATGGCGTGGGCAGAAAAACACCCTGCTGGACTATAATGCAAGTATCAAAGAAAAATGTTAAAGCAAATGGTAAAACGGTTGTGATAATTCAAAATAAGTACAAGTTATTTAACCCGCGTGGTTCGTTGGTAGCATTACTCTTAATTCCGTCTTAAACCGCTTCCTGGCTGTGTAGCGGTTTAATTAAAAAGTTAATTTTGATTATAATTAAGCGCTTTAGCCTATCTGGAAGGTTTAATCGAGTCTATGATGCTTGGCGAATCGTAAAGAGCTGACCTCGTTGGAATAGACTACCTTCCTTCTTTTCCTTAGTGTAAAAAGTACAACTTATTATCTTTGGATATTCAACTGTCCCTGCATCCAATTGGCTATGATAGTTTCAATTTGACGACGCGTTTGGCTCGGTTGGTAGACACCTGCCTACTGAGTCGACGGTCCCGGGCTCGAATCCCGGCCGGGGCAAATATTTGTGCAAAATATTTGTTCTTGGGTCATGGATGTTATCTATATATGTATTTATATATTATGTATATCGTCGTCTAGTACCCATAGTACAAGCTTTGCTTAGTTTGGGACTAGGTCGATTTGTGTATGATTGTCCCTTAATATTTATTTATTTATTATTTTAATCATTTAGTCATTATAAAGGCGCAAAAATGTTCAGATCAATACATAGCTTTATACCCAACATACAAACGAAATAAATCGTCCATGATAAGATTTTTTCCCACAATGATCACCTAGCTACCAATTAGTTTAGATTTGTTTTGTAAACTAATTGGAAATAAATTTTCAATGCAATTTCAAACTTTTATTATAGTAACTATTTATATATTGACGACGCGTTTGGCTCGGTTTGTAGACACCTGCCTACTGAGTCGGCGGTCCCGGGTTCGGATCCCGGCCGGGGCAAATATTTGTGCAAGTATTTGTTCTTGGGTCATGGATGTTATCTATATATGTATTTATATATTATGTATATCGTCGTCTAGTACCCATAGTACAAGCTTTGCTTAGTTTGGGACTAGGTCGATTTGTGTAAGATTGTCCCTTAATATTTATTTATTTTATATTTATTTATTTATACATAATTCTCCTCTTCTAAACCACCTTCTTTCTGCTTTCGTCCAGTCAAAGCTGCAGGCGTTTGCCAGTCAGTAATAATATCACTAAGCCCCATAACGTTTTGTTGTTGCTGAGATTCGAACCCAGGACCGCCGACTCAGTAGGCAACTACACTATTGTAAAGAATTACCCGCCATGATGATGTCTTCTTACAGAAAATATTTAATTCAAATTTAGATAGATAGGTAGTACCTAATGTTGATTTTGGTAAATGAACTCCACGCTCTATTAAGTTTAAGTTATTAACAAACTTAGGTATCCTTTCCCAATACCAAGTATTTGATATAAAAACCTTCACTCCACACGCGACATTAAATTCGATTTTCTGTTTACCATTCGGTCGACGTGTTAACATAGGCTGCCGGTACGAACAATGCTCCATGCGGGTTCAGATAAACTTTGGAACGGTGTCACAACCACTACAACCGGACGCTAACCTTAAAACCCAGTTTGAGAGCAGAATTTTGCATGCATCCAATCGAGATGTAACTATGCCTGAATATTCATTCATGTAAATGGCATGACTCGGTCTGACATTACATTTCACCCCCGATACGAATGGCTCAGACCAACGGAGAATGGATAATGTGTTTTAAAATACATTTCGGGTTGTGATAAGTCTTGTTTGAGGTGAAATCGATAACGGCAAAGTTCAACCGAATTCTATGTTTGTATCTTTACAAGGATGTAATTATTCAGTTTTGATTTTGAGCGGCGCGATCGTTGTGGGACAAAAATGCATAAAATTAAGATATTTAAGAAGTTTTAAACTATTGCTACTAAAATAAAAATTGAAAAGCGTATCCTGGCGGAAGTTTTCGGGGATCGTACCCGGTACCTCCGGATTATCGGTCTAACGTGTGACCCACTCCACCACCCTAACGCCAGAATATCTATTGATTTTTACTTATGCTTTGTGTGTTGATGTTTGCGTTTACATTTGGGGAGTGTCTATATTAAAATAATTAAACAGTATCCGTTTCTCAAATTTAAGAAGATTTTTTTAGTAAAATAATGCAGTTATACACTATTTAAGTAATTACATTAACGTAATATACAATTTGTAAATATACTAACTGAAAATACGTGTGTTATTTTCCCGCTAATAAAACACTGGAAGTTTATTAAAATAACCATGATTCCGTTGCATTAATATTTAAGCAAAATAACCCACGTGGGTGTCAATTTCTACACGTATACTCAATAGAGTACAATTCTCTCCCTAGGGCGGGACAAAGTAATGAAAATGAGTGATGTAACTTGAACATCGTCATGGAAAAAGCTCATTAGATTATTTTAAAACGCACTTTTAGTTCTATAAAATTTTATTAAAATTCTTCCCTGAACTTCCATTATGCAGATTAATGTTAAAAAGTGCTGTTCAATTTACATTACATGAGAAAACTAATGGGTTTAATATTAAATGCATTAATGGCTTTTCCGTAAGATTTTATGTAATGATAAAGAAAGGCCTTGATGATGCTCTCTTGAAAATTATTTCTTTTTCTAGATATCCTTTACAATATTGAGTCATCAGCCGAAAAACGTCCACTCCTGGGTATGCACCGAATAAATAAATAAAATAAATAAATAAATATCGGACAACCTCACACAAATCGATCTAGTCCCAAATTAAGCTCAAGAAGGCTCGTGTTATGGGTACTAGACGACGATATACGTACTTATATAGATAAATATATACTTAAATACATAGAACAACCATGACCCAAGCACAAATATTCGAGTTCATCACAAAAATATTTGCCCCGGCCGGGATTCGAACCCGGGACCTCCGGCTCAGTAGGCAGGTGTCTCAAACCGAGCCAAACGCGTCGTCAAACCGAATAATAGGTTACTCTCCGGTATCCGGCCTATCCGGCCCTTATTTTAATATCCGTCCGGATACCGGTTAGCAACGTACTATCTGGTATTACCGCGGATTGTAAACATGGAATCTACTGCACTACTTTACTTACTACTATCTGCACGTGTGCTATTGAACAAAGTTGTTCCGTATTCCGTACCTAGAAATAGGTCCGCGCGAACGTTCACTACGAAACAGGTAAAAACCTGCACGACGCGCACCTGCAAAACTCAAAATGTAGGTATAGTTCCGCCGGCCGAATATTCGGCGGCCGGATACCGAATATTCGGCCGGTGGTCTGGCCGAATATCCGGTATCCGGCCAAACTATACTATCCGTTGCATCTCTACTTCTGGGCAAAGCCTCCCCAAAAGGTTCTCCGTCGGATTACGGAGAAACTTTAGGGCGTCCGGTCGTGAGCCTCACTTATCCGATCGCTTCTCACGTTGCTACAGTATCATAATAATGTCATATACGACGTTCTATTTTATAATTTCAACATTGTTAATATCACTAAGCAGAGAAGGAGAAGATGCGGAGAAGCTCTCCGTTGTCGTGAGACTGAGGAGGACATTGTCTGCCGAAAGTATCCAGAACGTTGAAAGGAAGAAAAAGATATAATTTATTTAGCTATTTCAGCTGCAATTAGAATAGGTAAATACTGTATATATACATATTACAATAACAGGTGCGAAATAGGAGTCCACTCAGCATAATGTAAAAATTACAGAGAGTGATTCAATGGCTGGTATTATGTGGATCCACAGGTTGAGTGAAACAGGGCTGCACGTTACGCAGTCATATTAAAACTATCACAAAAATTTGAAACGTGAAATTATTTAACCACAGTTCTACGGTTAACATATTCAAACTAGTAATATAATAATCCATGTTCATTTTGCAACACCAGGATATACGACTAACAAACAAATCTAGCTAGAAATAGGTAACAAACTGGTAAATTGTGGTAGAATCAAATCCTAGCTGGACGAAGAAACGTAAACTAAATACTACTAACAACTATCTACAAAAAAGCTTGAATTTGAATAAATTAAAACAAATACAGGAAATTGCTTCCGCGCGACATGGTACTGAAAATGCTGGCAGCATTTCCTCGCTGAACAGCTATGCTGATAAGTTGTGCGTGGAAGCTGCCAGCTCTTCGGTCCTCAGCTGGATTTAGTTCTGGGTCTGACAAATATGTTTATAAACGCTACCCTTAAGACGAAGATTTTAAATTGGAGGCGGAATATTGTTACAAATATACTGTTATCCGCTGAGTGGATATCGAAAGATGGCTACCAAAGCAGAGGCAGACCGAAAAGTAGATGGCGGAATGACCTGTACGCATTCAAGAACTCTTGGCAGGTAATCCTATGTGCCTCATAGCACTTTACCGAGACGACTGGCCTCTTCTTTCAAGAAGGGATGCCGTTACCCAGCAGTGAGACACAAGTGTACTCGTAGGCTACATAAAAAAAAATAAGCTCAAATTAGAATTATATTTATCTTAGATTAGTATGAAAAGTTGAGAACACTTTGTCTTATAACTTTTTGAGAATAAGTTCTAAATATTTGCTCGACTCTGGATTCCTCGCGTCTCCTTTGAAGTAGGTATCAAGTTGTGAATGTCTCTCACAGCAGCTTGAATAGAAAAACAATATATTTCCTATATAATGCCGTAAGTAAGCCGACGTTACCGACGTATTGACAAATTGAAGATATTGCAAGACTCCATGTAATAGCAAATATAATTTGTATCCTGACTAATCTATGGAAATCACTTTGCCTAATAACAATTAATCTAATAAATCATTTAAATAGAATGAGTTCTCAATATTTGCTCAACTCTTAATTCCTTATAACAAGAGTTAATTAAATATCTTCCTATGAGGAAATGGGACTGTTTAAATAGCTGGCTTTGTAAGCCTATGCAAACATTTGAGATATTCGTGTTTGAAAATGTTTCATTTGAAATGGGACCATTCGCTTAATTAGCTTCTAATGAAGCAATCAGGGCGCTAATTTGAGTATATTTAGAGATAAATAAATAAATAAATAAATAAATATTAAGGGACACTCTTACACAAATCGACCTAGTCCCAAACAGCACAGCTTGTACTATGGGCACTAGATCACGATATCGCCAAATAAGCGATGTCTAAGTTATATCTCAGGTATCTCGCCTTTAACTGATATTAAAATGCGAGGTTTGCCATTGGAGCTTGCAGAAAGTAACATTTCACGTTACTACCCTGAAAAATTAAGTAAGCGCCTACTATTAACAGAGTCGCATATAAATGAAGTACAAACTTTAAGCGACCAGGTTGGCGAAGTGGTGATATACTAGGTATAACGCCATTTCGGAGATGTCTAAGAGGTATCAGAAGGAATATGGAATTAGGGCCGTGTATCTCGTGTACTTATTGTTCTTATTTCAATGTATGACTTTTATGCAGAAAAATCTTTAAGGTACTTTTTTATATTGCATACTTCATTATATCACGCATGGAAATAATAATTTATGACAAAGAAATAAAAAAAAAACATATTGAGCTTGTATTAATCATTGGTAATTCGTGAATAAAAAAATCTCTTACTGTAATTTCAAATGGAAACAGTGCATACTATACATACTTATTATTTGATTATCAATACATCATAACGTTTATTTAAGACAGATTTTAGAAACTAAAACTAATCTTCAGCTTGTAACAAAAATACCTGTTAAATAATAAGGTACCTCTATAAGTTATTCGATGAATCATCGCCTTTAATGTTTAATGACTTCTTAATCATTAAACAGCTTGTCTCATTACGTCATTATCTATAGAAGCATTACAAAAAACAATCAACATCGTTATCTATTTCGGTCACGCGTCGATGACTTCGACCGTCTCCTTTCGAGGTCACAGATGTTTGTTCATAAACATTCGACGGCCGTCCCAGTCGACACTGCAACGCCACAGACGATGGACTTCAAGAATAAGGTAGTTGTGATTACTGGCGCGAGCTCCGGCATCGGCACAGCTGCCGCCTTCCTGTTCGCAAAACAATCTGCCACCCTCGTCCTTGTCGCAAGAAACGAACTACAACTCAACAACGTAGCAGCCAAATGTGAAGCCGAAAATGGAATCAAACCACTGATCATCAAAGCCGAACTAAGCTGTGACGATGATGTGAAAAGCATTGTGGCGAAAACAATTGAAAAATTCAGGAAGATTGATGTTTTAGTGAATAATGCTGCAGTTGGAATACGTGGAAGCATTCGAGATGGTATCAAACCTTATGATAACGTTATGGCGGTGAATGTTCGATCGATATACTTGCTGACTAGCCTCGCGACACCTCATCTAGTGGCGACTAAAGGCTGCATCGTGAACGTGTCAAGTGTCGCGGCTTTCAAGCCGATACGTGACGCCGATTACTTGCCCTATTGTATTTCTAAAGCGGCACTTGATCAGCTGACGCGATGTGTAGCGTTGGAGCTGGCTCGGGACGGCGTGCGAGTGTGTTCGGTCAACCCAGGAGGCACCAGGACTGCATTCGCAGAGAATGCTGGCTTCAGTAGAGAAGAAGTAGATGAACTATACAAGGCTCGTGATAAAAGTTACCCGCTGGGTAAAATGGCGGAACCAGAGGAAGTTGCTGACCTGATTGTGTATCTGGCTAGCGATCGCGCGCGGAGTATTACTGGCACGGTTTACACCATAGATAATGGCGAAACGCTGATGTGATAACGTTTTACGGGCTTAGTTTTAATTTAGATTTATATCCCTTTAAAGGTTAAGTAATAAAAGATACATTACTTACCCTTTTGTTTTTTTTGTGTTCATTAAGTGTTGGCCTAATTAAATAAATTAGATGTGCCCCCAATGCCCTATGGACGTATTTAATAAGATGCTAGTGGTTAAACCGGTAAGCGAATTTCGATATTTATTTCGTTGTAATAAATATAGGTAATATTAATATTATATGTATTATTTGCAATTGATTATAAATATCAGCATCAGCTGTGACATGACTATTTGCCACACCACACATGACAAAATTCGTAACTTCAAAGGCAAATATCTAATGTCCTAGTCATAAACCAGACAGTACTAATTAGCACACACCCGAGGTAGAAGTTTCAGAAAATTAACTCACAAACTTACGAGTCTTAGGACCTAACTTCAGACATAAATACCATTCTGTTGCTCGACGGTAAGAACCTTACAAGAATGAACGTGTGCAGGAAATAAAGCCCAACATAAATACTCCTGTTTCATAGTAAAAAGTCGTATCTTACCATAAAATACATATCGAGATACGACCTTTTTCCTTCTCACGGCAGAATAGGCTAAAAGTGACTGCTTTGCTAATCTAGCTCGTGCTGCTGTAGCTATTAGTTTTCATTTCTGGTAGCAAATGCAGGCGTAAAGCCAAACGTATGGCGTCAGTGGACACAAATGAGGAGATACGCGGTATAAGAACAGACGGTGTAATAAGTCGTGTTGTATCACGATGTATCACTTTAATAAATGTAGTACATTTCAATTTAGCGTTTTGGGTAATATTTGGAAGGTAGTTTCTCGTCCAGAGCAAGTATAAATAGAGGAAGTCACGGTAACAAATTGCGTTGTTCATGCGTAAAAAAAAAACAAAAATTACAACATGTAACGTCATCAATATCCTTCAAAATAGCACCGAAATTCACATGGAATTCGTCATAATTGTGACCAAGGGAATTGGAAGGCAAAACGCTCAATTAATCACCTAAGTAGGATAGTGTATATTTTTTCTTAGCATCAATCAAAACAAAAAGAAAATTGTCCCATTATATTTTTAATTAAAACACGTTGTGCACTTACATGACTTTGTCAAAATTAATGTTAAAGTGACAGTCAATTAGTTACCAAAACTGTTTTTTTTTTTTTATATATATTGGTTTATTAGTTACATTATTCTATAAGTATATCATCGCCATTATTTTCCGAGCGATTTCGGCCATCGCGACCACTTCCACTCCTATTTGAGATGTGCCATTTTCGAGAACGTTATCTGATTTGCATGAGAAATGTCCTCGAGAACGTTCTTTCCACCTACAAATCGGGAAAAGTTCTCGAGAATGGTATTTACTCCTAATTAGCTTAGCAGTCATGCGCCCGAAGATGACTTACGTAGCCGATTTTTGCGGTGAATTCTGTACTTACTAGCAACAGCGTAAACGATTTGTAAGGATAATGGGACAGCGCCCCTGGTGGTTACTTTGTACTACAACTCTCCGTACAAATCATTTACGCAGTCACTTGTGAGTACCGGTCACTATACTCATACAAATGTGGCTTGTAATAGGAGTAAAAAAATAAAACAGAGACACCGTATAAATTCTACTCTTGAAACATTTTTGAAAGTAAATCAAGTAATAACTTGTAGAATAAAGTTTATTTAAAGAAGAAATGTACAGCGAAATATGCGATAGTTAGCTATGTCAATGATAAAGCAATGTCAATGTTGAACGGCGTTCATTGAAAATGCTATTTAATTTCTTTAGAGTAATGAACATTTGAAAACTAAATATTCTTTAAGTTGTTGACTACATCTTGTTCAGTTTGAGGAGTGAAATATATTTTGCAATTTATTGGTACTATTACAGTTCACACCCGGTATGAAAATTTCAACACAATATGGACAATTTAAAACTATAATATTTATTTCTTAAGTTGTTGAACAAATCTTGTTCTGTTTGAAGAGTATAATCGATGTTTAAATTTATTGCGCCTATTACAGATCACACCCGGTGAACGTTTATAACGTTTCAACGACCATAGAGCCTCATACGAACGATAACAATAATACTATGAACATGACCCCTTAAACCAACGATTATGCCTACGGTTATCGTCTACTGACAAAGTTCAACAACCTTAATTTTTCGCCTCCAAAAAATGGCGCCTCCATAATACAATGTCATTTCATAAACATTTATTTCAGTTCACTGCTCATGATGCAAATGTAATAAAGTTAATGGCCCTTTACCGTTCTCGTGTGTATGGATGGCTCTTCATTCCTCACCGGGAAATATTTTTCTGCATCACTTATGCGTTAGGTCATAAAAATATTTACATTTCGCTTAATATTTTGGTATTGGATTTGGTAGGTGTACTAAGGGTATTTTCTTTAAGATTGACACTTGAATCACTGTATACTGTTTGGTACTTGTATAATATAAAATAATATATCAATGTTCAACATGCTATGGCTATACTCTAATAATCATTATGTACTGGTTAAGAATGTTAAGATTATCTGTAGGACTTCGGAAGTTTTGGGGGTTATTCCTGAACGCTCAGCCAGCCCTTTGTGATATGGTCGCTTAAATTACTATACCACCTATTAGAGAAAGACAGAAAGAAAGAAAATACATTTATTGCAAAAAAAACAGAACACAGTTTTATTTACATCAAAAAGACACAAAAAGAAACAACAAGTAAAAAGATAAAATAATTGAAAAATGGCAAAAGGACAAGCTCAGCAATGTGCTGGACACCTCGCCGCTGCAGTGCGGCGCAGTTCCAGCGCTGATTTTCAGCTTGCCCAGTGAGTGACTTTCGAAGTACGAAGTGAAGGAGGAAGAGCACCAATTAGTGTTGCGTAAAAAGTGCCTTATCGAAAATAAATCACGTAGGTATACTTACGTGTATAAAGTTCTCTTAAATATTTTAATAAGTTTTCAACCTTTGACAACGGTAACTGGAAAGCTATCAGTCAGGGAGGTACAAATAATTAATATACGAAATATAATCTGTTTAAATTGTTTTGTTTAAATTTTGTGACAGTCACGGAAACAGAAGAAAATACTCTTAAATAATTGAAAGTTGCACATCGAATCACTTTCGCGTGGTTACGTTGGTGAATTCTATATTCTACATTATGTCTTTGTTATTCATGAAAAAACGTTTTGGCAATTTGTAACAATGACTTAAGTAACCTACTTTTGGTATCTCCGTCGTCCTTCAGAACGAACACTAAAAACTGTTATTAAACCGCTTGACGTACTATATTTTTAATATGAAATACAAGAAAATAGCATCTTTGTTATTCTGTGAAAAAACGTTTTGTCAATTTGTGACAAAGGCTTACGTACGCATAACTAACTACCTAGGTACCTACTTTTAGTTACCACGTCGTCCTTCAGAACGGACACTAAAACTGTCATAACACCGCATGACGTACTCTCATAATGTCCATTATTCCCGCCATTGTACGTCTGTGCGTGCAGGACGTGCGCAACCCGTCCCCTCGGGGATTTGCGCAGATTTTTCAATTTCTATTTGCGTTTGTAAGTGCCGCCATCATAGTATTGGGTGCGAATCGTGAATGTGCACTATTTTTTCACCCTTTCGTTTAAGCTTTAAGCTAGCGGGGATACGATTCGATTTCAGTGACAAAGTGACAACGAAATTGCGCCTTTTGAGGGTTTATTGACACCGAGTAGCGTACAACTTATTTATACGATTGCGAATGTCAATTAATAGTCGATGTGCCGTGTGATTTGTAGATTCATAAATGTTTATATTGTAATTGCATTTCGTGTATGATTGCGATCACAAATAAATGTAGAACTATCAAATAATAAAGATAAACTGTGGCTTTTGGTAATAATACTTATGGTAATTAGTTTTTTTCTAAAAGCAGGGAAAAAAAATCTGTTTTTTTTTTATTAATGATGTTCTTATGAATGTTACGGATAATAATTCATTTACTGCTAACTACTTTAAATATTCTTATTTTATACTTCATTATTTTTTTTTAATTATGAATTGTGTGATGACTGATGAACGCGAATATTTTATTCGGGTCATGGATTTTTATTTATATTTATCTATAAAATAGTTATGTATATCGTCGTTTAGTCTCCATAACACAAGTTTACTACTAGAGCTTACTGTAGGACTCGATTTGTGCTAGGGAGTTCGATTTATATGTAAATACCTATTTATTTAAAATAAATAAAATTTCAAAACGAATAGAGAGATTGAGATGTTAGATCTAACCCAACGTGTAAACTGAAATGAGAACGTACATACGTCAGTACTATTCCTAGGAAAAGTCATACTCTCCTTTAATCACATTTAGTCCTCCTTCCATCCTTTAGTCATAATATCACCCGTAAATTTTACCATCGCATTTCAGCAGCTTGAGCCCATTCTTCAAGTCGACAAAGAAAAAATCTAGGCCGACAGAACAGAGCGACATCGATAGGCAAATACCCCGATGACCTTATATAGGCAATTTATCACGAAAGGAACCAGTCTCGCCCATCAATCTTGGATCTTCAACACTTGGCTAATTATTGTCGATCAATGTGACGGTTTCCTTGTACAATTCCACTGTTTTTTCTGAGGATTGACCTGATTTTTTGTCTTTGAAAGGTTTTGTTTCATTCCAAATAGTGTGAGAAAAGAGCTGTGTTTGATAAGATCAAGGAAAACACGACACATTAAGAGTCTTATTCAGGTAAATACAGATACATCATGTAGCCAAACCTTAATACTTACTGCTTATGTATATAAATTATGTTCTCAAATTACCCTGAAAATTTGGATTCAAATATATTTAAACGAATTAAAATAGGTAATAGTCACGAAATCACGAATAACATTTCAGAAAACTCGCATTCTACTACATAAATTCAATCCCTAAAATTCGCGAAGTCGTTCAGATAAACTAGACCTAAAGTAGATAAGTCCAGCTCGGAATATGCTCAAACACTTCCCTAAGTTAACTAACATATTCAAATTCCTTGAATCTACATGTGAGAATTGATCGAACCGAGAGCAATTTCGGACCGCTGCGATTATGCAAAATGAGCCGTAAAGAGCCGTATTTATGGTCCAAATCCGACCCGTACCGGGATGTGGAACACTTAGTTCAGTTATTATGCAAATCATGTGCTACGGAAGTGCCGCGACGCTGCCTAGTTCCCTTTACTTGAGAGGTAAATTGTGATAAATGAAATTTCGCTATATTCGAAATTCACGGCGACTGGAAGCGGTCCACTTGGCCATTGTGATTTGATACTTAATAATTTAATTAGTCCGATGAAATGATATGTAGATCTGAGGCTGCACTCTGCACTAGTTTTTGATTTAAATGGGCCTTGATTTGAGCAGTTATCTCGCGTCAGCTCCAAGTCTTCATCAGCTGTCTTCGCCGTATTCTCGGTGTATACTGGCCCGAGAAAATCTTCAACGTAGATCTGTAGGAACGCTGCATTGAAACACTGATCGACCGGCAGATCCAACGCCGAAATTGGATCACTTACCAAGGCAAGCCCTAGACTGAAATCTCCAAGAAAAACGGAAACGTAGTTGCCTAAGTCTGGTGGTGGGCCCGAAGGCGATAGGAATGACCTGGAGCGAATTAAAGCGCGAAGCACAGGGTTAGGGATGGCGACGTACTATGGACGCCCTCTGACCCATTCAGGAGCTATAGGAATAGGACGATAAGTCAAAGGCCCTAAGTTGACGAAGCTTTACGAATTTTACGAAGTCGCCGATTAATATAATCATGATGACAACTTGCCGATTCATGTTATTGTATCAGTTGTTCTGGTTTTTAGCGTGTTTATAAAGAGAATCATTTTCCGTAAAGATACATAATTATAGTCGTATCATCATAATGGAAATTGTACAATTATAAAGTGTACATCTACATATAAAACTAAGTTCCTACACTTCCTACACCGTTTGATCTACATGGAATTTAGACAAATACTAAAAGATCCAATTCGTCAGTACCTTACTTACTCACCTATATACCCATTCAAGAACTGTCTATAGACACCGACTAACCTTACACCTGCCTGCACCTCGTGTTTGTGCACAAACGTTGTCCGAAATTTTGGCAGGCACCTACCCAGTGACACAGTTTGTATTTCATCAAGCCATGAAAGGCCCACGTCTATTCAAGAGCGGAAGCGCAAACATCCCTCTAGATCACGTGTGTATACAATCCTCTAATTTCATCCAATCACCGTTGAGATTTTCGAAACTGTTACAGCAATGTTTACCCCCAAGTCAGATAAAGAGTTTCTACACTCGAGGCTACAGTTAGGCCAATTTATTATGATGCAATCTTGTAATTAGGATATTCCAAGTATATCCAACTGTCACAAACTTCCATAATGTTTAACTCTCCCCTCTTTGAGTGCGTATTGTAGGTATTAAGGAAATGGGGTTGTCGCATAGTTCCCCCAAAAAACTTCGTCCTAGTAGCCTCATTCATTATCTTTCACCCGACAGATTTGCTAAAGCTACTCCATCAATCCAATTAGGTGGAATCAAGAAAAATCGAAGAGTGGCGTTTTTCGGAAACGTCCCTCGACGCCTATAAAGAACGTTAGTTGATCTTACTTACAGTTTGCTTTTGAAGATTAATTTTCCTTTTAAAAGGAGATATTTAAATATATTTACCCATTTGTCTTAATTTGAATGATGACAGTTCACGAGGGATGATATTGAAGATTGCGACGAATAAATTTGTTTTATTCTTCACTGAATTATCATTTTCTTTTAAATAAAAACACAAAATATGCACAATAACCAAGCAGAGCATGTTACGGAATACATTTCCAATAAAGTTTTTAACGAGTAATAATTTCGTTTTCTTTGAGTTGCATTTGAATTTGAATAATTGATTTCACTGTGAAGATAAAAACTCGGTAGCAAGGAGGGTCTTACGTTTGACTTGGAATAAGCCTGATTCACTACAGCATCTGCATCTTGGGTTCACGTCTCGTGAAAACTTACATAATAAATGAGGGTCCCGAGCCAAAAACGGAAATAATGGTGTGTACTCAAACCGACACGAAAATATACTCAAGAACATCATTAATTTTCATTTCTCGCTATGACCAAAGATTGCTGTCTGGAGTGAAAATAAGAGTGATAAGGAAAGCGGGATTTTCAGAAGTATTTCGGAAGTACCGAATAGTTTTTATCCAAAGAGGCTCTCGCGTTGAAGTGACTTTCATTTATGTGTACTTTCGGTAAAGTGTAAGCTTTTTAGTTCCTAATGGTTATGAATGGGTCTTAAAGTTTTTGCTCGGATTTTTACGTTTTCTTTTGTTGCTCAAACTTCGTTCGAGATCCGAGTTACTTGTTTGCACTCAACGTTAATGTGGTTTTTTCTTAAGATGATCGTACACGTAAAGGAAAAAATATGTTACTACTATAGAATAGAATAGAATAGAATAGAAATGTTTTATTTGCTAGAATACTACAAAACATGTGGTACAAGGTCTAAAGGTACATCAGTAAAGTATTCTGTCGAGGAACGACATGCAAAAATGTGTTTATATAACAATCATGTGAAAAACATGCAAAATATATTCTAAGTACAACTAAACAACGTCAATTATGCGAAATATATTCTAAAAACTCTTTTATACTATAAAAACATTGTTCAATAAGCCATCTGGTAATTTCTTTCACAAATTTACTATACTCCATTTGCCTTATACATTCTGGGATATTGTTGTATATTGATATGCACATATTATAAACATTTTTACGATAAATAGCAGAACGACACGGAGGTTGATACAGTAGGCTTTTGTACTGGGATCTCTGCTTGCCAACAAAAACATCCGACCTAGTTTTAAAGAATTCTGGATGTTTCTTGACAAATATACATACTTTCCTAATGTACATGCATGGAAGTGGCAAGATGTTTAGTTTTTTAAAGATTGGCCTGCAGCTATCAGTGTATGAGATATTGGCTATTGCACGAACGCACTTTTTTTGTCTAACAAAGGCCCTTATTATGTCGACTGAATTTCCCCAAAGCAATAGCCCATAGTTCAGCAATGAAGATGCATAGCCATGATACGCCGTGACAGCAGCATCAGCTGAGACAGTCATTCTTAGTTTCTTTATGGCAAATACAAAACTGTCTAGCTTAGTACAAACAAAATCAACATGGTGTTTCCAATTCAAATTTTGTCGATATGTATACCTAAAAATTTAACTTCATCACAACTGGTTATTTCCGTATTATTAAAATTAACACTCAATTGACAAGTTCGAGTATTGTATGATTGGAATTGCATAAAATGAGTTTTACTAAAGTTAACATTAAGGCAGTTTCTACTTGTCCATAGGCATATGTCTGCTAATGCATTATTTATGGAATCTTCATACGAAGAGACGTTTGAAGACAACTTATTGTCTTTCACCATCACGGTCGTGTCATCCGCAAATAGAATGCACGATATTCGATGGATGATCAGCACGACCCGACCCGTGCAACCCCGAGGGTTTCTTATAGTCATTTTAATATGAACATAATTATAATCGCGCGATCTTGATGAAAAAAAATCTATTGAGTATCATAATGTTTGTATTTACTACATTCATTTTCGTATTTTTTTTTACGCCGAATACCGCGGTGTTGCACTGGCCGTGCAGATCACTGGATATAACAGTAGAGGGCACCGGTAGTGAACAACTGAAAGTTAGTGAGATATAAAGATTTATTTACCTAATTCATAGAAATTATCACAGTTCCCGTCGATTGAATTAACGATTATTTAAATAATGAACAGAGATCGGATGGATAGACAACATTCTACACGGTGTCCTGTGTTTAATGGAAATGGGCTATAGAGTCTAAAATGGTCTAGAGTCTAGAGAATAGGCTTCTTATTAAATGCTACTTAGTTTTTGAGATAAAATCCGACTTTATTTTATTTATTCTAAGCCACAGAAAATATATTTTTTGTTCTGTTTATTGTTAAATGTTAATATTGATGCTAATTAGCGTGTATATAAACTTCATGGCAGCCAGGTTTTTTTTTATAGGTTTTAATTTAATAAAATCCGTTTTTCTTTTAAAATTATAACAAGGTTGTGGTTTGTGTCTTGTATTACTTGTGGTAAAGAAACAAATAGAGATCAGACCAATAGGGCTAGGGGCTTAGAAGGTTGTTATCTATATACAAGACACCGTGTATAATGACGCCCATCTGTCCGATATCTGATAATCAGATATCTGAGAAATCATGTTTAACGACGCGGTTGGCACAGTTTGTAGTGCATCTGCCTACAAAGCCGGCGGTCCTGGGTTTGAATCCGGGCTGGAGCAAATATTTCTGCGATTAACTCGAATTGTTCCTGGGTCTCGTATGTTATTTATATATTATGTATATCGTTGTCTTGCTTAGTTTGGGACTAGGTAGATTTGTCTATGATTGTCCCTTAATATTTATTTATTCCTTAAATTGTCTTTCGTCAGCAGACTTTCAAATCTCTGCAGCATAACACGCTCGATTAATACCTACAGTTGTTTGCAGATCGATTTGAACATCAATATTACATCATCATCATATTACGCTATTGTAGCCAACTCAATAATTACACGTACCTATTACGCAATCCAATTCGTGAATATAGCATTGGTATAATGGAATAATTTGACCTTAGGTTGTTTGAACTGCGCTGGGATTGCATGTGCTGAGCAGGATGCCCTGGGGCACGCAGTTTGCGCTTATACATACGTCCTTACCTAATTGATGTGAAACCTCGGGGTGGATTTGTTAATTTAATTCATGAAATTATATTTATTTATTTAGTTATTTCAACTTTATTATGCAAAATAAATACAAATGCCAAATCCCAATTGGATAGCAATTGGGATTTGGAATTCAAATCTCAAATTATATTGCACCTGCCTACTGAGCTGGCGGTCCCGGGTTCCAATCTCAGCCAGGATGTAGCTGTGTGATGAACTTGAATATTTGTGCTTGGGTCATGGTCATGGTTGTTCTATTTATTTAAGTATATATTTATCAATATGAGTATGTATATCGACGTCTAGTACCCATAACACAAGCCTTCTTGAGCTTAATTTGGGACTATATCGATTTATTTATTTATTTAAATTAGTTACACAGCATAACAGTAAATAAACCAAGGCACTGTGAACTACAAAATTACATTACAAAACAAAAAAAACTTAAATCTAATTTGATTTAGGCGACGTAACAGCGTGGCTCCGTTGCGTCGTCTGATCTGGTGCAGGATTCGGCAGATTGCCCCGGAACTGCCGAAACACAACACCCTTCGGCCAGAATTCTGCACTTGCGATGGTGTCCTGCAGCGGCCGCGGTACGCGCACCACAAACGAGCTGAAGTGCACGTAGTGGCGGGACTGCAGCTGGTGCACCCTCAGCGAGAAGCCAGTCTTCCGGCGGACGTACTCCACCACATCGTCAGCCACGGCGGAGTGATGCAAGCGCGACACATAGAGCGCCTTACTCGGTGTGGCAATTTGTGTGAGGCTGTCTTATATTTATTTATTTATTCATTTATATTATGTAAAATAATAATTTTAGTAGATATTTATACATATATTTATACTTACTTTTTTAACAAAAAAATACGTAGAACTGCTACAAATTTATTTTGGAATTTAACATTATTATAATTTGACATGAATCTCTTTAATAGGTTACTAGCAATGTCGTTTTTTGCAAAAAAATACAACACGTTACATTTATTACCCAATATAGAATAATGTGTGTTTTTTTCACCTTTTGCTTCAACTTTCATTAAAGGTTTAATTTTATCAACCTCACTAACTAAAAGAAGAAATTGTTCTTTAGCGATAAGACCGACTGTAATAAACCATTATTCACATCCTAGTGTAGGTTAATATGTAAATTAATTTTGATGTGCAATGAAGCTGATATGTACTGTCTTTTATTTTTACTAGTTAATCAATAAACCTTTAATAATATCGTCCAGCGAAATGCGTCACGAAAGCCAGTCCATTCGCGAAGTGCCCTATTTATCAGCGAGTACCCTCGACTGAGGAAATCCTGGCAATCGCTCTTCGCAATTATCCTCGATTTTTTGGAGCCAACTAATTAGCTGAATGGACTGAGACATTAAAGGTAATTAACTTTAATGATAAATGATGGAATCGCGCGAAAGTGGAATGGATTTGGGACCATAAATGACTCAAATCATGAAGGTCTCAATTGAATATTATTCAACGTCCAGACGTAATTAATTCTGGGGTGTTTTTTGGTTCGTGGGCTGAGCTGGGGAAATGTTAGGGGTCAGCTGGTTTTCTATTCGACACGTAATAGACTTAGTGGCTCCAATGAGCTGTAGATTTTATTTGGGAATGGCTGGATTTCGTATATTTTTACGTTTTCAACCCTCATGTCTCCGTCATTTTGAAAACTTTCGAAAAACTGATTCGACATTTCGAACTTACTCACAAAATTTCATGACAATAGGTTCAGAAATGTGGCATGTTTAGTAGAGAACAATAATAAATTTAAATATGGATAGGTAACAATATATAGGCTCCACATCTATTAAAGGTCTTCGAGATAGATTTTTTTCTCGCACACTTCTCGTTCCTTGTATGTAAGTGGCAAATTGTTGGGATTGTAATTGCTTTATATTGAAATTGCGTAAATAATTTGCATTTTTTTAAATAAGTACTTAAATATTTTTTTACTAAATACTGCATTTATACATAAGTACAGTGAATGTAATGACAATAAAAAATTATATGAATCTGTTCTGAGTATTTTTTTGAAATGGCTATTTTTGTTACTGGTGGTATTGATACAGATACATTAAATTAAATTATATCTATCTATTGTTGCTTCATTTGTTATAAAGATTTTTTAAAAGCGTTTTATTAACTTCGGCTGTGTGTCTTTATTCTGTGCTACAGCGTCTTACTTCCTTCTGATTGCCTAAAAGCTGAGTAGTTTAGTAATCTTTACAAAAGCCTGTCAACTTTTATGTGTGCTTAGGTCCCGCTCGCTCCGTACCTATATTCTAGATTCCTAACTCCCACATACACTAAGAGAGAGTAATAAAGTTTTTTTTATTGAAATAAATTTCGTTAGTGTGCGAATCGGGGTATTCGGCTATGTCAAATACCATATCGCTCGCTATTAGAATATAGGTGATTTCTTGACCATTCATATATCTTATAATAGATTCTAGACAAAATTACCGAGTGATGCCGTAAGAAATATTCAATTTTGCCCGTGATGATTGATCTACGTATTATCATGTCTCAATGTTGCAAAGTGAACCTACTCGAATTCTCGACGCGGACCAAGTTTGTGGCTTAGTCCCATCTCATTCTGACGAGCGACATCAATCTTACGACATTGTATCAAATATATAGATGTCTACCTTGGAATCGAATTGCTGACTCGGTAACTAGATATCTACATTCGACTCCACATCATATAGTGCCCAATATATCGCAATATTTCTAAAGGTATTCCGGTATACGTATTTTGGTAAAGTTGATGTATGCTTACGTGGATTTTTCAGGCTTTTGATTGAACAGGCACGTGTATAGCTCCACCAAAAGGCCAAAACACAATTACAAGACACGATATCGCATCGACGTACGACGCGACATCGTACCACGATGCGACTCCAGAGAAATATTTACACCAAAATTCAATCCGACCCGCACTCCATACAGGGTGACCCGTTCAACTGGACAGAACTGGACTACTAAAAGCAAATAAGTTCCGCTGGTAACAAATGTATTGTTCACGTATCTAGAAATAAAAAAAACGAACTGAAAGAGTGGCAATAGCTGCTCAGTTGAACGTTGCACTGATGAACGAGCAATGTGCCTCTAATAGCAATATCTTTTTCTCTTGTTGCAATCCAAGAAATGCTATGGATGTACGTTACACGGTTTTAATTAATGGTAGTTGCTTTCTAACGATGTAAGATTATCAGGTGGCATGTTCAATTTTGTTTTGTTTTATTATTGGAGTCTCAGTTGAAAGTCTGTAGTAAAATTAAATCGTGTACTACAAGCATTTTCTCTACATCTCTACGTGTACCTACTAATTAGTCGTAACGTCGTTGTTAGTTGTAGGTATAATTTACGAAAAAAATACTTACTGTTGATTGTTTGCCGGCTTTCTTCTCAACAGCGGTCTCCTTGTGTCAAATTCCGATAGATTCGAATTCAGTATTGTAATAAGTGCCTTAGTGGCCCAATTACATAATAAACTATTTGATTTTTGATTTGATTTCGAAGTGTAAATGAAAGTAAAAATAAAGTGTGGTAAATGAAATGTATTCAACAAAATATTTTTGACGGCTTCGGTGGGTTTAATGCGTGCCAGAGACTAGTAAATGTCAAAGCATTTGTTACTTTCTGATACGGGAATTAGTGTAAAAGTAACAATTGATCGTTTATTGTCACATGACAAACGTAGTTATTATTATTTACAAGATTTTAATGATAATAATGGTCTTCTATCTGTATGTCTACGTAAACAAGTTTTGAAAGTTTCATGTGACCCACTGTCAGCTGGCACTTTCGATGAAATGATATGTCCATGAAATTAAACAATCTATGAAATGTTAGCCTTTAAGAGAAGGGTAAAGCTATTTTATACGCAAAGAAATTAAAAGAATACGATGAAAAGTCGACGTGCTTGATTCATCTCCATGGAACATTCGGCAATAAATTTTCTCTATAAAACATTTTTTACAAACTGTTATAATCTTACTTGTCATAACCGCATCGGATATAGCCACCTGTGCTCGTTTGTTCACGCACTTTTAATCCGATTGGCGCGGGCAACGAATTTAATCACGATTTTTATTAACCTTCTTTATTACCTATTGATCGGTTCCCGGAATACTGCACTAGTACTACAATTGGCCTTTTACAGCGCAAGCTTTTAAATAAAACTCATATTCATTTCATATTCTACCATCGAGCGATTCGTTGGGGCTCTTGTTTACTTTAATTAACATATTCAGTGCTGGTGAAACATACAAATAAGCGTTCACTTGACTTACTCCATGGGCACAGTGCGGACACAGCCTAGAAAAAATCTGAATCTCGAATGTCAGTGTCAATGTGTGCGTGTAAAAGACACACAGGGCATTGTCAGACTCATTGTAACAATTAGTTGGTACTTTATTTAGAAAGTTAAAAAGGAAGAGTATTTGCCTTAAGGGTGTCATGTTCCGACGTTTCCATGGACGGCTACCTGCCACCACGAACCCGCGTAACAAATCGCTGTTGAAAACGCACTAGTGAAATTACCTATGTTTTTATGATTGTGTATTTGATATTATACTTGTGTATGTTAGGCCACATGTTGCCTGATGTTAGTGATTTTCTTTCTTTCTTTCTTCAAAGGTAAATGGAGCATATCTTTCAAATTTTAATTCAATCCTCTGTGCTTTAAAAGACGTAGGCGTGTCACTGTGAGTTACAGGGGAATGCTCGCGGTTAGTTACACTATTGGGTTCCTAACAAACCTAATACAATAAACAAATACAAAATGCGTTTTAATCACAATTTGAATAGCATTAATGTTGCAAAATGTAGTGATACTGCGTATTCAGCGGTTTATAATACCCAAACAAAACTTAATTAGCAAGCTGAATGAATACTAATATTAGTCTATTGTTGTTAGTAACGGGAAAATTAAAGTATTATAGTATTATAGCATTCAGAGAACGTTAACGACTAATACGTACATTGTAGTGCATTAAGTCCAAACTGTTGAATTCTTTATAATAAAATAGGTAATTACGTTTCGCTCTAATGATACACAAATCAAACCTGCCGCATTAAATATAACATAAATATAACAAATGCGTTTGATACTTTGTTATTTTTAGGGTTCCGAAACTCAATCGTCAAAAATGGTTGTTGACAAGGGAATCAAAACCTATAGATATAGGGTACTTTTCGCTGACCTAGAATTGTGCAATTTGACAAGAAGCTAGGTCGAAAGCCGTAAATTTGTAATAACATAACAATAAATACATATGTTTGTGTTATAAAGCTATTTACAGTTGACAAACTAACCCCGGCCGATGTCGATGTATGGGGTAACAGTTGTCCCATCGCAAAGTTGTCGCTCAATACGGTTTATATTTTCGTTAGAGTAAAAATATGTAGTGTTTTCATAGTTAGTAGGTACTCTCAGTGCGCGAGTCCGAATCACACTAGATCAGCTTTTTTAGGGAATGAAACTGATTGACGTAATATTTTCGTGAAACAATCACGTTTCGAATGCTCATAAAAGGATTTTTATTCTAGTTTCTAATTTTATTAGTTTTCTTGGGTATTTTTTCCGAATATCTCCACATTAACACGTTTCTCGAACTTAACTTAATTAAATGAATATTACAAATTTTATTACTTTTTAGCTTGGAAAGAGGACTCAATCACTATTAGGGTTCCGTACCCAAAGGGTAAAAACGGGGCCCTATTACTGAGACTTCGCTGTCCGTCCGTCCGTCCGTCCGTCCGTCCGTCCGTCTGTCACCAGGCTGTATCTCAAGAACGGTGATAGCTAGACAGTTGAAATTTTCACAGATGATGTATTTCTATTGCCGCTATAACAAAAAATACTAAAAATAAAATAAAATAAATATTCAAGGGGGGCTCCAATACAACAAACGGGATTGGTTGCGTTAACTTTGCACCTCATTTTTATCGGGCGCTATACATACCAGGTGCAAACTTAACTTAACCACTTAAGGATGGAAAGTGTTTGTACGGAACCCTCGGTGCGCGAGTCCCACTCGCACTTGACCGGTTTTTATATTGTTCCTGAGATTACTAATTACTATTAAATGATTAATTTATTAAAATTTACGAATTCTAAAATGTAGTACCTCCAATACTTTGACATGCTGTATAGGTTACTTTAGTCTGGTGTCTAATTGACATTATAGCAAGGATTATACATTTTATTTTACCTTTTATCTTCCTTGATTATAGGCAGCTTATGTTTTTTCGCGGATAGGTCGAAGACTGCATAGTTTTCGTATATTTCCGCTATTTTACGTATTTTCTTATATTTCTTTACAAACAGAAAAAGTTTTTAGGGTGTACACAACCCAGAGCTCTCTCGATCTTTATATTAAAATTCACCTGTTAGAAATATGTTATGTTGTAAATTGTATAATAATAGTATACCTCTAGATGACTTAATTTAAGTACTACGCTCATTAGAACCTTGAAACGTTATTCTCTCCCTGGTGTTAATGTTATCATTTAGTTTAAAACGCTCAAGCCACGCTAACCTGTTGCTAGAGCGGGACACGTTGTCTCCGGTACATTAGACGCAGCAAACACTAATTACGACATTTATCACTGCGTTTGACGCAGGTGGATATATCACCGGTGGGTCACTATTACTGCACGAGTGCTGGTAAAGGATTGGGTCATTCTACGTTTAGATATAGAATAAAATAGAACAGTCGGTTCTCTCTTTTGACTATCGGAAATGCCACCTGAGAATCGTGTTTTATTGATTGTTTGTATATACTGCACCGCAATTGATCATGGGGCGCGGTGACGTGATCGACCGGGTGTAGCTAGCAAGTCATATTGTTTTAAAACTAGCGTAGTTTTTCCCGTAAAAAATCGGAAAGCGAAGTCGATTAGATTGGTGCGCGCGTCTTTCCGTTTTCTGTTTCAAATATGTGACTGAAATTAGGTGAAATATAAAAAAAAAAAACAAATATAAAAGTATGCAAAAGTTCCGTAATCGTACTATGGGAATTTGCAATAAGAATTTTAAGCTACATGATTCATAATCATTGTCAAGAAAAATACCTATATTTTCTCAAAATATACCAAAAAATGACAGCCAAATATTACGAACATCTCTTCGAATAACATCCGAAATACGATAATTTCGACGAGTCCCTGTCCCCCACGCGATGAAATTGCAAAAATGGCATCCAAATGTTCATGATCGATCACTCCCCGTCATGCAGACGGTAATGGACAGCGCATTCAATCTGTTTGCGACGTAACAGCGTTAATGCGGTTATCGGATAGCTGTTTACGGGAACACGCGTGGCCTAGGCCAGCAAAATGCTTATTGTCGTCCGATTTGGATGTTAGCGCGCAATTCATTTGTTTTGTAGCATGTGGACCAATAGTTTGCATTTGAATAAACGAAGCGTTCTTCCGACCAAGTCGAAGGCCGTACACACCTTAAAGAGGTGGTATCTGGCCCGTATATCTCATAATAAGGTACCTACTTAGAACTCGCTTGATACGCAATAAAGTGACGTGTTGTTCATATAACTTGAATACCATCGGGTTGACAATTTAAAGGTATTTGGGAATTTTATTCTACTGATATCGAAACCTACATAAAAAAAATTGCCCTGATAATACAGTTCAAATGTTATATTTGGCACACTCGAATGCCGATACTTCGAAGAAATATATTAATCTGTGCCGATACTAACAAATTATATTATACCTAATCATCTTTTAAGTGCACAGTGGAATCGCTGCCCTGTATTACTCGAAATAATTTTGTAACGAAATCAACGAAAATAGTAATTTTCAATCTCAAACAAAAATGTTGTAAAGTAAAATGCCTCTTTCAGTTCTTATATAAACATCAAATGCCCCAAATAAAATAAAAAAAAGAACCGACTACAAAAAAACTGAAAAGCGTAAAATAACCCGTTCATGTACAGATTAAATTTGAATCACTTTTTGAAGTCGGTGCCATACCTCACTTCAGTTTTTTTTGAAGTCGGTTCTTTTATTGTTTTTTTATTGATTCAAATAAAATACTTATGGCGGGGTGATCGGGGAGATCTTGTTTGGATGCATCTCGTTTGAATCCCTTCTATCATTTATAATACTTAAATAACTTTAGAAAATATATAAAAACATTTATGAGTGCCAATAATAATTTGAGGGTTGCCCTCGATTTCCCATCATTAGATATTCTATCGCTATAACAACAAATACTAAAACTAAAATAAAATAAATATTTAAGGGGGGCTCCCATACAACAAACTTACAGATAATGGTGCGGAACCCTTCATGCGCGAGTCCCACTCGCACTCGGCCGATATTTTTTTTATTTTAGTACTGAGAGAGACTGACTAGTGATGCTATGTCGCGTGACAAGATTCGCAACCCATGACGTTTAGCACAACACCAAATTCTGCTAGATGAGCAGGTAATGATAATGATGAGTCGTTCCACCAAAACGTCTACTTCGTCGGTCAAGTGACGGCCTTAACAAAATCATATGGAAAAATCAAAAAAATCACTATCAATACAAAAGCCAAGTCATATAATATTGACATATTATAACAAAACGGAACCACAGTATAATAAAGAGTACTGGAACTTAATAGCGTTCAAAAAGGTGTTTATTTAATTACCTCGACAATTCGGATTATATAATCGAAAGATGTCTAAACCTCTCGGTATTTTTTTATTTAAAATAGAATTGAATAAAAAAGCTTGGAAGGGTTCGCAGTATTATGCTGACTGTACTTCCCGAACGTTGCTAATTGGGGCATACCTACCTATCCGTTTCAAATGCCTCACCTGCCGGCTGTTTGTCTTAGAACCTAATTAGAAACGGAGGCCTTGAATTTTCACGCTTTGCTGAGAGTTACTCGGGTTGCTGTGACATACGGGTAATACGGAACATTTTAATTTATCTATTGAATAGTGCTTATTTTGAAAAAAAACAGTAAGAAAAAGAAAGAGACAGGAAAAGTAGGAGCGCGGGTTTCAATCCCGCTTACGTTGCAGAATTTCTTTTATCACAATATTATTACCTTTATATTGTATCAAAAGCACACAGCAAATTGATATTTAATATCTTTTTTCCTCTCACCCCCTGATTTTCTTCTAGAACACGTAGCTAAATTATTTTTTTATCTTTTTTATGTAGTTTTGGGGTCACTACTGCCCATTAAAAATCCGAGATAAGTATGTTAGGGTAAGGCCGGACTAGTTGAGAGACTGCGCTAAAAAGATTTTTTTCTCGATATCAGTACACGTAAAATTATTGAAATATGTAATGGCGCATATGGTAAATAAATATCTGTCGTTCAAACTTGATTATGGATATTTTTTTACTATACCTAACTGGTTTCTGTTTTATCCCTGTACAAAGATGAGATATACTTAATATTCGTTTACGCAGTAATAAGGAGGATTAGCGTAAGATTGTATATTTTCCAAAACGCCAATCGAAAAATTTCATCGAAATTATAAGGACATAAATATTCATATCTTTGTAATTTCGACCAATTTTTTTCCGACCCATTCATATGGATGGTTCGACTCGAGGGCCCCTTTTTCAATGTCGGTTAAGGAAACTAGTTTACGCTCTTTATAAATTAAACTTTCAAAACTATTTACACTATCTTGTACGTACCTAATATCTAAAGGCAATGAAGTTCGCAACGAATATTCAAGTAGAATTTATTTATATTTAAGTTTCTCTCAGCTCAATTTTATTTTATTTAGTAAAAATAGACTTGTTACTTGGATAACTTCTTCCTGAAGGCGTTTCGGCGAAATATAGCTAATGATCGGATTAACAAGTATGGATCGAGGTAAATTTAGGATTATCCCTGAGGGCGGCGTCTTGAACATAACTTGTTTGTTTCATTTGATTCCAATTAGAAAGTAGTTAATGTTTTAGCTATTACGTCACATCGCAATTCCTTGAGATAGGTCAAATAATATGGACCAAAATCGTCCTGGAAGGCCTTTTCAATATGATTTTATAATTGTATGATAGTATTGAATAGACTAACGGTGTTCATAATCATAGATTAGATTTAGATTTATTTATTTCATAATATAAAATGTGAATATAAATGACACTAAGTCAATTTACATGCACTTATACTATAACCATCACATATATTAATAATAAAAGATAAAATATGATGACATTGATAATAAAAACAACCGAATTAATTATAAAACATATATAACATAATTACATGTAATTTTTTTAAACAAACTGAGATAAAAGTGTCAAAGAAGCTCCTAAATGGATTTTCAAAATACAAAAATTCAAACGGTTAAAATAACACTGAAAAATTATAAAGTCAATTATGGCAATAATTAGGAATAAGGTCAAAAGTAACTTAAGTATTGTCAATATATTATAATGTAATTAATGAAGGCACAAAACTGGAGTATGAATAAAAACAATCTCAACACTGTCATACGGGGTCATTTGTATTATTGCTATACGATCAAATACTTATGTCATAGGAGTCTTTGGCTTCGCGACTCTTGTCACTCGACATAGCATCGCCCGTCACTCTCTCACAGTACTGTGAGGAATGAGGCAGGTAATATTTATCGTGCGAGAAAGGATCGCGTGTCACAGTTGTGCCAGAGGTGCTGTAATGAAATGGTATGTGGTTCATATTTCTGGTACTAATTGATACTCGTCTTTTGCTTATATTATTACAATACGAATGGTTGGCTGGCCTTGCTGTAGCTGTGTATTGAATTTAGTAACAGAAACTCAATTAATACGATCTCAGTGACAGCTCATCCAATTATACTCGAATTGCGTAGAATTCAAAACCAATTAAGTTCTGAGCTAAAATCTCTAAGATATTAGCGCATTTATTTACGCAAACTTGGACATAATTGACCAAGCTGGTTTAATACTTTGTAATTGCTATTTATAACTATGAATTTAAAGTTTTTTTTTTTAATATTAAATGGATTAAAATGCCACTTATTTTAAAGTGTAGCAATGTTAAGCTGGCAACGATTCGGAATGTCTTTTCGGAAAGAAAACTGACTAGACCTATTGAAGTTGATGTCATATTCAGTTGAACGCATCTTTGAAAACTTCATAATGGACCAAATTCTTCACTCTCGCCAAATCTATCAAAAATCTTATGGTACGAGTTGACTCATTTTATTTTTAAGTTTCGCTATACGTGTAGAAAGACGAATTATAATTTTGGCAAAACTTGCCGTTTTGCCAAAATTATTTTGGTCAAATTTCACCAACCAAACAAATAGCAACTGTTTTTTTTTTGCCAATGCAATCTTCGGCATAAGTACAATACACAAATTTTCATTCCGCAGAATATTACTACGGATTTTGGTCTTTTAGTAAATGCTTTTTTAACGCAAATAAAAATTAGGCGATAAACATTTTAGTCAAATTAGTTGTTATGACAAAACATAAAAAGACGAAAGTCGGATTTGTTTGGTTCTATATCGATTTCATTTTTTAGCAAATTACTTCAAGCCAATAAACACTTTATTTTTTGCTGAATTTGATGTTATTTGAGAATCACTTTGTAAGTTTATGTGCTTGAATTTGTCTTTGACGAAAAAAAATTGAGAAGTGATAATTTATCTTTTTTTTTTGATAAAACAAAGGTAACCCGTTGAAAGACGATACGTCTTCCTTTGCCTATCCACTCGAGTTTCAAAAGTGAAGCTGTAACTAAACTTACCAAACGCTTAACTGCAAATTCAAAATCCTCTACATAAGCGCGTCAAGAGACTCCTATGTGAGTCAGGTTAGAGTTTAATTAAACCTTATAAAACAGGTGAGACTTGTCATCAGAGGGCTCCCAGCTTGCCTTGATTAAATTACGCCTCTGTAACCGAGCTGTCCCGAGGCTTAATTATTTTAGGAAGCTTCGTAAATTCGATCCTGTCGTATATTAAAACCTACACGTCCTACGTAAATCTAGAGTTTGCCTTAGTTAGGTGTAGCTACAACCGTTTTGAGCTCACTCAAAACGGTTGTAGCTACACCTAACTAAGGCATGCCGTGGATCTTTTTAGAGGTGAGGTTAATTTTTTTACTCAAACTGCAGCAATTGATCCTACTATCGACTAAGAAAGGTTGAGAGAAAAAGGAAGAGCACGACAAAGAGGCAAGCATATTATTACTGTTTTCTAAAAATGTAAAACAGCCAAAAATCACGAAACTGCACAGTCCTGAAAACTATAGAAACACCCTTTAAATTTTAATTCCGTCAGTCTGATGAGAGGTATATGTCAGTCACGTCACGGATAGAAAAGAAAATATTCAAAATTTCAAAATATAAATTTCAGCCGCACGAGTCCTCATATAGCCATTACAAAAGAATAGACCTAGGCAAAATGAAAAAAAAAAACATATTTGGATGGAGAACAAATGCTTTTACTTTATGGCCTATTTTTTGTTAATATCATCAATGCACGCATGTTTACACGTGTTTTTGTTTTATTATTACGATTTTATAATAGAATTGGTCTTCCAAGATAATGAAAAATAAAAGCCTGAATTTGTTTTTATATCGAAGCCCAAAAACACAATAAACTGCATCAAAACACGTTAACAGCCAAAACCGATTACATAATCCCGTGCGATGAACTAATGTAAAATCTGCAACAACAGATTGAAATTCTGCTAAGCTACAAAACAAGTTGGAAGTTTGAAGCGAGCACAAATTTAATAACTGGTTATAACTACGCGCAAATCGAGTCTGTGGGTACTGCTGGGTTTATTAGTTAAGGACAAGGTTAACCTTGATGTTGTGGCACATGATGTTAAAACACATTGTAAATATTGTATCTCACTTTGTATGGATGCATGCCAATATGTAGGTACTTGTAGGCATCATATCGTAACGTTGGAGAGAGGGGGGATAATAGTTACCGAGGTAAGCTGTTTCGATTGAGATTAACTCATTCCCAATTTACTATGTTCATAGTTATTATTTTAATTTCTGTATTGTTGTTATTGTTGATTATCAAAGTAAGTATTATTATTTTGAATGTTAAAAGAAAACTCAATGAGAATAAGAGATAAAAATATTTATTTATTAAATATTCATTCAATTATGAAATCTAATTGAATCTTAATTTAAATCCTACAATCTGAATTCTAAAGAAGTTAATAAAAAAAAAAGTGTGTGTGTCAGCTCCGACGCACGACTGGAGTTTACTCTTCAGGCCAGGCGCGCACCACTTTTTTGTCGCAGAAATAAGCGTACTTATGGGTTTATGAAAATCGTGGTGCGCGCACTCTCATATAAACCCATATCTTGCATTTATGCGACAAAATTATCGTGCGACTAAAATCTTGGTGCGCGCGTGGCCTTAAGAACGTTTATAAAATATATACTCAATACGTTTATTGCACATAATGATTATACAGGTGAAAGTAAATAGTTTAAGTATCACATTATGTACCCTGTTGGGCGCTGCAAACAAGAACGAAAAGGTAGGCACACTTTTTGTGCAACCTGAATTCGAGCGCTGCGAGGAATTCGTTTGACCACTGGAATTGAATGTTTAAGCTCACTGATTTTTTCAGAAAAAGGCCTGATCTGACTTGGTTGTGAATTGTTTGCCTGGTGGCGACGTAATTGCGCCAGCACGAATGCCATGGGTTCTACTGATGTGTATATTAAGTCCTTTCTGACCTTTAAAGAAACGAATCTGGGAGCAATGTGGGCACTGTACGGAATTCTCCAGCGACAGCGACACAGACCTGGAAGCGACATTCTGAGAGGAGCCCGTGCTATTAGGATTCATCAAGTAAACTATTAAAAAACGCAATAGATAAAAACTTACGGCTACGATAACAAATAAAGTATTTAAAAAAACCGCTCCAAGTTTCGGCATACAAATTGCCCCATAAAGTTTCTGGGGGAAGCGGTGGTTTATAATTGCACATATAACTAGATAGTACTCATGCACTGATAGCAATCACACTCGTAACATGATAGAGATTCACGCAAAGTATTAGCAAAAACTTGAAAACAAAAACACATTTCTCAGCTGTTGTAGATTGACAACTGTCAGTCAAGCTGCCCGATGCGCACTTGCGCAGCAACGCGCCGCCGTGTAGGCCGCCGGCCGCCGCCGCAGTCTCCGCGGAGAAATTATGAATATGTTTCTTGTCTATGTTATTTGTTAAGCCTCTTGTGGTAATTTAAAATAAATAAATGGCAGAGAACAATTAATATTAATTTTATCTAACGGGAGCCATGTTTTCCCGTTGCTAAGTACATTTAAAATACATTTCATGAAATAAACATCTCGGTGAAGGTCATTTTATATAGGGATCTTAGTCTATAACGCATAACGTAACGCATTAACCTGCTAAATTAAGAAATCGTATTTTTACCCCGATCGTATACTGAGATACGACTTTTTAAATTAGCACGGCAGATACGTTCGATTTTATACCCCATAATTTTCATACCCCGGGCTTATATATGAAAATCGATTCTTAAGGAGTAAACTCCAAAAACTGAACTTTTAACCCTACTTTCCCCTACGAACCTGTGAGCTCCTGAAAATGGTGGCAAAAATGCACAACACTTTTATCAGCTCTTGATTTTCACATAAGAAATTCTATTCCTTAACCAAATATACTTAATTACTTCGTTTGTTACAGGTAAATCAATATTTGGAAACATACTAAGAGAATTGTTTTTATCAACGAGTTTTAAAAGAACAGTAGACTTGGTAAGTTACATCTATATTTTATTAATACTTTTAATATTAGGGTGAAAATGGTCTTTATAAGACCTAAACCACCTAATCATGAGATTGAAAGTAAGCATCGGAATGACTTGTCCACGCAAGATTTTCAATATAATATTTACGATAATTTTATTAAAACTTTCGTGAGACATATTTAATTATTGTATTAAGCGGTTTACACTCACGTGAAATTGTCAGGAATGGCCCGACATGTTTCGAACCCGTACGAAGCGGCAAACTCGTCACTGATGAAGAGCTTCGTACGAGTTTGAAACATGTCGGGCCGTTCCTGACAATTTCACGTGAGTGTAAACCGCTTAATACAATAATTAAATATTTACGATTTTCTAAATAACATTTACGAACTTCCCATACAGCACATGATACATAGGTATACATATATTACGATTGGATGGAGATAAGTTTCCACCGATTGTCACAGCTTTGTATAATAAAGCCATTGAGCTCGATGTTATTTCAATGCAATCCCGCTTCGCATTGCCAGTTAAACTTTTAAATAAAGCAAATTTTACTATCGAGTGCTTCGAAAAGGGTAACATTTCAAAAGAAAATTCTAACCACCGTTGTACGCTGGGCGGTAATTAAAAGCAGATTTTTCTCCCGTTGTTCTACACGGTCGCCCGCCGTCTGGTATCCCTACATACGTATACTGTCGGCGAAAATATAAACGCACTAAGGCTGTATAGAATCCAAAAACCCTTACGCCCTTTTTGTTTCAAGAGTGGCGTCGCACGGGTACAATGAATAATGTATAGACTGCACGGTAAGAGGAAAAAGTGAAGGATGGTCTGACAGTTTTTTTGCTTAGATTGCTCACTGTAGATTTAGATGTCTGTTTATGGGTAGCGATGGACTTTATGGAAAATATAGCAATAGCTGTGAAATGAATTGCTGAGATAATTATGAGGAAAATGTCTTACAATGTAATAATAAATACAAATAAATATTTTCACACAAATCGGTCTAGTCCCACATTAAGCTCAAGAAGGTTTGTGTTATGGGTACTAACTAGACGGCGACATACATATGTACATACATAGAACAACCATGACCCTGTCACTAAATATCCGAGTTCATCTCATCACACATATATTTGCCCTGGCCGGGATTCGAACCCGGGACCGCCGGCTCAGTAGACAGGTGCACTACAAACTGCGCCAACCGCGTCGTCAGTATTAAGACTCTCTTGTTTGTTTTTTTGCTGACTCGATGAAGAATCCACATTCTTCACAGGTTAATAACAAAATTAACAATAATAAATGGGAACAATTTAAACGCTCACCAAAATGGCTTTTATACCCCAAAACTAAGTTCCAAATAAAATGAATTGCTTCCATTTAAATTAAACTCTCTCTATGAATTAAATCATTTTGTATTCCAAAATCGATATACATTACACCAGAATAATTTTATGTTGAGTCAGAATATCTTTTAGCTTCCCAAAATGGATTTTTTGCTCACCAAATATTGTATTCATAAAACATCAAAATTATTACCAAAAAATATCTTTTTGCTTCCCAAAATGGATGTTTTGCTCACCAAATATTGTTTTCATAAATTAGTGTTTCAGCTACGAGGGGCGTCTGAAAAGTTCTAAGCCTAAGATAGAAAAAAACAATTTACACAAATGAACTCGTGTTTATTTTTCAATATAGTCTCCTCTTAAATCAATGCATTTTTTACATTTTTTATACAGTGCTTTTAGGCCATTAAAAAAATAATCTTCATTTTGCCCTTCAAAATGCTCCTGTACAGCCGCCTTCATCTCTTCGTCACTTCTAAATCGCTTTCCCCTCAACTCTTTCTTCAAATTATTGAATAGAAAATAATCGCTTGGGGCTAGATCTGGGCTGTAGGGTGGGTGGTCAATTTCGTCAAAACCAACTTCCTTCAGAGCACGCCTCGCAACATTAGCGGTGTGAACGGGTGCGTTGTCTTGCAAAAACAAAATGCCTTGCCTTAGTTTACCCCGCCTTTTCTCAACTATGGCTTGTCGCACCTGTCTTATTAGATTTGCATAATAAGTTCCGTTTATCGTAGAGCCTTTTTCTAAATAATCGATTAAAAGAATGCCATCACAATCCCAAAATACCGTAGCCATTAACTTAGAGGCCGACTTTTGCACTTTAAATTTCTTCGGCGGCCTTTCACCCTTTTCAATCCACTGCATCGACTCAGACTTACACTCCGGATCATACTGTCTGATCCATGTTTCATCAACAGTTACTATTCGGGAACAAACTTCATCTAAATCATCTTCGCACAATTCTAAAAACGCCCGAGAAGTTTCCACACGACGTACTTTATCGAAGGCCGTTAGCATTTTCGGTACCCAACGAGCACTGACTTTACTCATGTACAAATGTTCATGTAAAATTTCTCCGACTCTTTCTTTACTAATACCTAAGACCTCAGCTATTTGCCAAACCTTAATTCTTCTATCTTCTAATACCAGCTTTTTGACTTTTGCTACGTTTTCTTCGGTCACTACCGATATTGGCCGCCCTGAGCGGGGGTCGTCTTCGATCGATTCCTGTCCGAGTTTAAATAAGCGACTCCACTTTTTGACTGTGGCATAAGAAGGCCCAGAATCACCGTAAATAATAGCCATTTCCTCAAAAATACACTGCGGTGATTTGTCACTTTTTGTAAGGAATTTAATTACAGCATGGTGCTCAATTTTCGTAATATTCGTTGGTAATTCACACATGATGTACTTTTCCGTTGAATATCTCGAAACAGAATAATAAAAACGTGACATGTTATTTTTTAATAATTTGTTTTTAAATGGCCTTTCTAGTGGCCAGTATCATAAACGCATATATAACCTCGAAATACCTTAGGCTTTGAACTTTTAAGGCTTTGAAAGGTAACCATCTAATCCTGATCACCTTTCAGAGCAGATCCGACTCGGCCGGGTTAGGTTAGGTTAGCTTTTTTTTATATCCCTAAAAAACGCTCCATAATGTGCGGTAGTCATTATTAGCTATGCTATATAAATTTGAAATTTTCTCCATACAAATCGTTTTTTTTTTCGATATTTTCCGAATTTGACCGAATTTTCGGACAAGATTTCAGATTCATATTTTTGAGCCCCGAGAGCCCCCCGATACCGAGTTTTAGCCGCCTAGCACCAATTTTAAATTTTTAATCGTTATTTTTCGATATTTTCCGAATTTGACCGAATTATCGGACATGATTTCAGATTCATATTTTTGAGCCCCGAGAGCCCCCCGATACCGAGTTTTAGCCGCCTAGCACCAATTTGAAATTTTGAATCGTTTTTTTTCCATATTTTCCGAATTTGACCGAATTTTCGGACAAGATTTAAGATTCATATTTTTGAGCCCGAGAGCCCCCAGATACCGAGTTTTAGCCGCCTAGCACCAATTTGAAATTTCGAATCGTTTTTTTTTCGATATTTTCCGAATTTGACCGAATTTTCGGACAAGATTTCAGATTCATATTTTTGAGCCCCGAGAGCCCCCTGATACCGAGTTTTAGCCGCCTAGCACCAATTTGAAATTTTGGTGAAAAAAGCCATTTTGGTGAGCATTTAGTTTTTTGCCTCAGCAAAAATGACTAAAATGGAAGTAATAATATAAAATATTGGTGACATCCATTTAACAGTTATTTAGATTATTTGGTCTGAAATTAACTTTAATGGTGTTCATATATTTTTATAGGATGTAAGAAAAAGAATTATTTGCTTTATTTATAGAATAGTTTGGGATACACTATTTGGTGAGCATTCATCCGTTTTGGTGAGCATTAAGAATTTATTGGTAGTAATTTATCAACATATTTGGTAGGCGTTTAATCATATTTGGTAGGCGTTTAAACACAAGCTATAATAAATCTCTGATAGTTTGCCACATTAAATAATAAAGACAGGTAAATTTGCCGAATTGCAGAAATCGTTTCATAGTAAGCACCGGCTTTTTGACTCTTATACGACTTGAGCTCACGAATTGTCATTCGCATGCCTATTCTGCTACTAGTGGCTTTCGTACGCATTCAAATCAGTCGAACCGAGAGCAGTATACCGGGACTCCTGTAGCATACACGAGTACTGAGACGGTAGCGTGACTAGCGAACCGCATTTAAGAACCACACAGGCTTTCAGAATAGTCCTTCGTATACGCAGATGAGCTCAAAGCCTTTGATATAATAAGGATGGAGAATAGTTTTTGATTGGTTTGGCATCTACATATTATTTTTAAGGAATATTGTTATCTTTGTCTGCCAAGAATTTTACTTATTATGGATACATATAAAAAAAAAAAAACATTTTACGTGCATTGCTTACTAAATAAATGATGTGTTTAAGTACAAGTCTTCTACTTACGATTTGACATATTAATATTTGTATCATCTCTGTATTAATGGTTTAAATCAAATGATTATTTTAATCGGTGCCACAAAAAACTACTGTGTTCGCATTGAATTGAACCACAGCCAAAATCCAAGCATATGGCAGACGCCAACAAGTGTCCCCTTTAAACCAATTATCCCCATTCATATTGTGTCACCGTTACTCTATTGATAATTTCAATAGGGGTCGTATAACAGTTCACTTGATTTTTTTGATAAATCGCCCATAGATTTCTGTATATAATTGACTTCAAAATTTCATTTCCAATTTTTTTTTTTTCAAGAGTGTCATTTATTAATTATTTGGGATAAAAAGTAGCCTAGGCATGTTAATCCAGGGTGGCAACTACCTTCTTAGCAATCAAAATTGGTTCAACCGTTTGAGCATTAAGAAGTAACACACATAGTTACACAACCACACTCACAAACTTTCGCCTTTATAATATTAGTGTGATAAACATCGTTGTCTAGTAGCCATAGTAGTTTTGTGTAGTTTGGGACTAGGCAGGGATCATTACCGGTATTAATTAAAATTGAAATATCTTTCTAATTTCGGGTTTTATTTCATATTCTATTATAGAATTTAGGTATTGATATAGAACTTTGAAATTAGCTCAATAAAGTAAAGAAATGTGTAATTATAAGCGAAACACCGACATCGAATACCGGTATTTTGTATGGAGTCGAATACCGGTATTCGATCCCTGGGACTAGGTCGATTTGTGTAAGATATTCCCGTAAAATTTATTTGTTTATCCTATTTATAATTGCAACAGCGCCCTTATTAGAGTTTTCTTTGGATCGTTTGAAATAGCTCTCATTTAGCGGCGCCATGTTTGTTTATAGCTAACGAGTTAACCTGAAAGGGCCGCCATTCATCAAATAGTTGAGGACCTTGTTAGGCCACGGATGTCTTAATACCCAGTTAAGGCTTGAAAGCGAATACAGACTTTAATTTGTAAACGCTTCTTGTGGTTCGTATTGAGAAAATCTTTTGAACGTTTTGTTGGATGCGAATAACATTCAGTTTTTAATTTGCAATCAATGGTAATAAGGATGCATTGAAAGATGGAAAGTTTAAGAAGTAAATCATCTGCTATATAGATACAAAGATCAACCGCAACGAAAAAAATAATTGCGTTCATACGTGGTCCACACCGGGTCTAAACCCGCTATCTTTATATTACCAAAAAGACGTTGAACCGGTGATCCAAAAATACCGGGTTGGAGTCCCGGTGTAGACCACGTATGAGTGCAATTTAATTTTGCTTTGCGGTTCCACTGTATCTATATAGTATCTATATAGCAATAAAAAAATGTGATGCTAATTTACCCATATTAAAAAATCATTTTGAGAATATAATTGTATCATTTCACCACTACGTTTTAGTAATAATTCTTATAAGATTATATAGATGGTTGAGAGTTACCCGATTTGTCTCTATTAGCGGTAATAGACAAGTCGGTTAACCCATAACCATCTATAATCCAAAATGCATAATTACTAGGTCCACAAGACCAAACGAAGGCATGCATTTTCGATTATAGTTGGTTGAGAGTTAACCAACTTCTTAACAAATTGGCTACCCCTCAACCACCTATAGTCCAAAATGCACGCCTTGGTTTCGTGCAAAAATACATAAACATTGAACAAAACCGTCCCGGCTCGCCGGGATCTCGGACAGTGCATTGAAGCGGCCCTTGTCTCCTGTAATGGTCAGCGCTCCCTCGCTCATTAAATTTCCATCAAAAGACTGCTATTCATGGGTCCCGCCTAGCAAAACAACTCTTTAAGTGAAATAGTCGATACGTTTTACTTGAAGGGTAAGTTAAATGCGGGCTATTAAGTAAGGATGTTTCCGTGCAGTGAAGGGTTGTAATGATAGGAAAATTGTAACTTGTCTGTTGTTAGTGTTGTTACTGTCTGAATTCACATTTGCGCAACGCCTTGCAATCTACAGATAGCACCTAAAGTATTGTATTAAACGGTTTATACTCACGTGAAATTGTCAGGAACCACCCGACATGTTTCGAACTCGTATGGAGCTCTTCATCAGCGACTGTTATCCGTACAGCGGCGCGGTAACTACGTCACTTCGAAACATGTCGGGCTGTTACTGTCAATTTTCGCGTGTGTTTAAACCTCATAATACAATAATTAAATATGGCTCACGAAAGTTTTCATAAGATTAGCATCTAAAGTTGTTGACAATATTACTCATTTACATCTCAAATTATCAAATACATACTAAAATTGTCAGCTACCTTTGATTCTGACTGTACCAATAAACTGAGAAGACTGCCAATGTCTATACCCAGAAGAGCCATAAAAAGAGTATAAAACAGAAAGATCATCCAAATTAACGTTAACGCCTTACCATATTCCATGCTATAGACTTAAAATTTAATAGTAGTAAGCTATGTTGTAGTGTTTGCGGAATATCCCACAATATAACACACCAACTTACTAAATAGACACTTCGGAGATGCAATAGCTCCGCAGTTCCTGAATAGTTCTTTCCTGCTTTTTGAATAGAACAAAAATTCTTCACAGGAAATATTGAAAATATTTTTCGATTTCCAATCGAAGCACTTCAAAGGCGCGAGTGGAATAAGCTTACATGTTTATAGGGAACGTTCAAAATATACGTACCACTTTTTAGTTTAAAAGTAGTAAAATAAATAAAAAACCGGCCAAGTGCGAGTTTGACTCGCGTAACGAAGATTCCGTACAGACACTTATGCCATCTTAACTGGCCTGGTTAAATTAAGTTTGCACCTGCTATGTATGGCGCCGGACTCGTTTGTTGTATGGGAGAGAGAAACTAAAAACAGAACAAAATAAATATTTAGGTAGGGCTACTTTAGTTCATGCTACGCAAATAAAAACAAAAAACGCTTATAAAATCTGTTTATTACCAAAGTGAAAACAAGTATTATAACAATATAATAAACAAATGTACAATTGCATAAACAAAAAACATTTTTATACTAAAAGCATTTTAACATCCTATTACCAAGGTAATGGGAACCAGACTCAACATGTGCTAGGTTAGCAGCCCAGCGCAGATTTTCAGACAGGCCCCTTTAACAGGGTTGATAATATGGTCCTTTAAAAAATAGTAGGAGTTAATCATTGAAGTGAAACTTCTTATGCGACTTCCAACAAAGTTGCGTTAAACGTTTAACGCTACCGTGGAGGGGGTAGGAAAGCACTGTTGCGTTAAACGTTCAACGCTCCTGGGGAGGGGGAATAGAAAGAGAGAGAGCGAGAGTGAAGAAGTTTGTCTTAAAGAAACAATATGAGTTCACTAATAGTATATTGTGTCATAAGGGTAGTAAGTAAGGGATTACTAACGAAGGTCTATTAGAAGCCCGACGCCGAAGGCGGAGGGCTTTTAATGTCCTGAGTTTGTAATCCCCTTACTTCCCGCCATACACACAATATTTTTCATCACATTTGGGAGTAAATAACAAATACATAAGACAAAAATAAACATTAAACTAATTAAACGATAACGATTGACAGCTAATTTTTTCTGCATATATTTTTTTAATTTACTATAAGCACTGGCAAAACGGCCATCAGCTTAAAACAGAAAACAAATATACACAGAATCTTACCATCTATCATTAAACAAATAACAATTAACAATATTACGCAGGAATAATTAACACCGTAATATATTATAAAACTTAAATACGAACAGTAATTTTGTTACAAAACTAAATAGTACCTAACCAATAATTTTATAACTTTTTTCTGTTTTTGTGTCGTCTACACAGATAATGCTAAGAACTGCGTTTAGTTTAGAAACATGACAAGCCATACTGCCAGATTATAACGATAATTCAAAAATAATTTTAATAAAATTATTGCAAATTACACTTAAATAATTGTAAAACATAAATATTAATGCAGTACATGTACCGTATTAATTCAATACACAATAAAATTTGCTGGTAGGCAAGTTTTGTTCGTACAACAAAAAACCTTGGCTGGATTGAAACCTCCTTAGTCTGAAGTAAACTGCGAGTGCGTACTATATTTTTAAAACTAAAACCATAACTCCCTCGGGAGTTATAACATAACAATTTATAACTCCCGCGGGAACAATATAGGCCTTAGTCCTTCAGTACACCTACATGTAATACCATCTTTTACGAGCAAATGTGATGAAAAAATCATTTTCTACCCCTTCCTATTTTCATTTCCACATTACGAAGTTTCACTTCTTCCGCGCGGAGGTTCTCCACGCGCTATTTATTGTATTAAGAGGTTTATACTCACGTGAGATTTGCAGGAACGGCCCGACATGATTCGAACTCGTACGGAGCTCTTCATCGGGGACTGCTGCCCTTACAGCCGCGCGGTAACTTGTCACCGTTACAGTAGGTAATTAAATATGTCTCGCGAAAGTTTTAGTAGGATTTAAATTCGAGATTAAATTTATGCTAAATTGTTTAAATTCTGATGAATCAAGAGCAATGAAACATAGCTCTCAAATCCCAACTAGGGTCAAACTCAAAACTAATTGGTCAATTAGTTTTGATAATAATATCATGCCGTTCATCAAATTTAATGTCTTCTGCCTTAGACCCTATTTTGACCTTCACAAACTCAATAAAATTGCCTACAATTTACTCTCAGTCTTAGGTCATAAAATCTTAATGTGGCCGTCCGGAATTCAGAAATGAATTATGATGAGTTTAATTTTATAAGCACAAAGGAAAAATAGCTGAGACTTTAGCTGACAGATATTTGTACAATTTTTATGCGATTTTAGCTTAAATAAATATGTACCGACTTCGTACTTAAGCAAATTAAACGATCTTGACTTTATTTAATGTACAATTCTTTGAGGAATATAATAGGTATTTGCAATGTTAAGAGATTTTTTAATAAATGCTTTACGACTCTAAAGGCACTTGTTCAATTATTTGAGTGGCCAGTACTCTCATCTAAGACCTTACTTTACAATCTGAAATTATGTACTTGGATTCAATATATTTTATACATACTTTAGCTTAAGATTTAGTTTCATAATAGTACAATATATATATTTAGATAGACTCACGAGTACCTAAATTGTTAATGTGTTCAGTTGTGTTGTTTGATCTAATAAATATTACTTAAACTTTTCGATAAAAGTATAGACAATACAATATAACAATTATTTATTGCACACCAACAAAAAAAAAACAATTAAAACCTAAATTTAAAAATGGTAGATAATAGGCGGGCTTATCGCTAAAGAGCGATCTCTTCTCTTTTTAGTGTGGCAAGTCCCCACATTCCAGGTTTTTGGGACTCTCCAGCCAAATATTTCCAGGTATCGCAAACCCTATTTTGACTTAAACTTTAAATTAAGAAAACCTGCATAAATATGTGGCCTACACCACATATGGAATATTTGACGAAAATTCACTTCGACATTCACCTCGGACACCACCGCGTGCGCACGCGCGCCGGGGCCTTCGCGGCCGCCGCACCCCCCGCGCCACGCGGATAGCGCCGGCGCATCTTTGCTTCAGAGTGCGACCTAAATAACGGCGCAATCTCTGACGCACGCGCGTTACTGTATCTACTTGTAATTGTACTGTACCGTTTGTGACCTAATAAATTCGTAAATTAGTATCGTAATCTATATATATAAAAGAAGAAACTGACTGACTGACTAACTGACTGACTGACTGACATATCAACGCACAGCCCAAACCGCTGGTTCTAGAGAGTCCAAATTTGGCACGTAGGTTCCTTATAAGGTTTAGAGGTGCGCTAAGAAATGATTTTTCAAAATTCACCCCCTAAAGGGGTGAAATCGGGGTCCGAAGTTTGTATGGGAAAACAAGATTACTTAGACTATTTTATTCAAAACTTCACAGTAGTATTTCTAACGATAAATGAGTAAACACGTGTGTCAGGTTTTTTGAAAATTCAACCCCTAAAAGGGAGAAATGTGGTGACAAAGTCTGAAAATCAACATGGGTATTGTTTTTATGGTTTATCGGGTCGCTGATTACGAAAACCGCAACGAGTTTAAAATCCAACGTGACGGACGTGAATTATCATCCCCCCTGTAGGGGTGAAATGGGGTTGAAATGTCTAAATACTAAACCGCTGATTCTAGAGAGTCCAAATTTGGCACATAGGTTCCTTATAAGGTGTAAAGGTGCACTAAGAAAGGATTTTTCAAAATTAACCCCCTAAAGGGGTAAAATGGGGGTCCAAAGTTTGTATGGGGAAACAAGATTAGTTAGACTATTTTATTCAAATCTTCACAGGAGTATTTCTAACGATAAATGAGTAAACACGTGTTTCAGGTTTTTTGAAAATTCAACCCCTAAAAGGGAGACATGTGGTGACAAAGTCTGAAAATCAACATGGGTATTGTTTTTATGGTTTATCGGGTCGCTGATTGCAAAAACCGCAACGATTTTAAAATCTAACGTGGCGGACGTGAATTATCATCTCCCCTGTTGGGGTGAAATAGGGTTGAAATGTCTAAATAATGACTAAAAATATGGGTGTCGTTTTTAAACGCACAGCCCAAAACCGCTGATTTTGCTGAACTTGAAAAAATAAGATTTTGTTATTAGGCGGTGCAAAAATCGGATAGTAATAATAATAATATATACATAAAAAAAAAACATAAATATAATAAAAAATAAATACATAAATACATACATACATTCAGCCAACAGATAATAGGACCATTTGAATAAAATACGAATTATGAAAAGGATAGATAGTGTTCTTTCAGTTGAGCTTTGAAAGAAACAAGAGATTTGGCGCGCCTTAAGCTAAAAGGCAAGGAGTTCCATAAACAGAAAGCTTTAAAAGTAAACGAATTATTATAAAATTTTGAGACGGAAGAAGGTACGGCAAGGAGCAAATTTTGGGCAGATCGAGCAGAAGTGAGATAAGTGAAACGCTCTTTGAGATAGCGGGGAGTTGCAGGATGAAAAAGTATACTATAAAGAAGAGCAAGAATATGAGAGTTACGACCTAAACTTAAACCTAATAGATGTTTAAATTTGTATTTGGTGCCATCTCGATTGTCGTCAAGGCCAGTGCGGGCGGCGCGGCGAGACTGGACGAGTAGTCATCGGGAAACTTCCTGCAGCCGTAATAAATGCATTCAAGCTTTTCAACAATAAAACGGCTAGACGGATATGCATGAGGGATAAGCAGATAATATCCTAACTTTAACAAATAGCCTAATTTTTAACCTGAAAAAAAGAGCATCATTCCCGTAGGATAATGTATATTGTATAGGAACGCGGGCGAAGCCGCGGGTTAATGCTAGTGTTATATACGCAGCGTCAGAAAAATAGATACGAGAGACTCCGCTGTTGCGGAGCATGTTGTCGAGGCCGGTGCGTTCCATTTCGTCCGTTTCGATAAGGCACGGTTGGTACGTGAGAAACGCTTTGTACAACGGAAGATACGTGAAGCTATCAAAATTGGACGGCGCCCGAATTTCAACCGAGACGGTGGTTGGGCTCTACCTCCAGCTCGGAAACCTGTGATTCCGGCGTTAAAAAACATCTCACGTTCAGACAATGTCGTTGATACAATAAGTCAAGTGTGCGTGGTATCAATGGGTAATAGTGAAAATGCAGTGACAGACAGTGCAAGAGCCCTGCCCTCCCCGCGCCGCGCTTTGTGCGCGAGCGCAGAGGGCGGCAAGAAGAGCGATTAGAAGTGCAGTGGGTCGCGAGTCGCGTAGCAGCACGGATAGCTACCCCTGATGAAGAGCTCCAAATGAGTTCGAAACATGTCGGGAAGTTCCTGACAATTTTTACGTGAGTTTAAAACCATTTTTATAATTAAGTATTAATTAGTATCGTGTGTGTTGTCTATTGTGCCACGTATTTACGCACCCAAACATACATCAGACAAATACGAGTATACGTGGTAAGTGCGGACGAAACCTCTAGAAGCCCAAGTTCGCATGCATTCAATGCGGCCACGAAGTTAAACTGTATTAGCTCCACAAGGTGTGAGAAACCATTTCCTTCATCTCATTAAGCAAACAGTTGTTGATTAAAGTGCTCCGGCTGCTGCGACACACGTTTTCATGTGAACTAAGTTGTGTTTGACTATACGTTATTTTTAAATTCGTGCCTTTTCTTTTCAATTTCATTTTGGAGTAGGAAAATGCGACAGCATGAGAGGCATGACTATCGAAAAACTCATACGTTTTAAAACAAATTAAAATTGACTATGCCATCCAAGATTCATCTAAGTGGCAATGGTATTTGCTTAGCCTTCGAATTGGTATTGTGCATTTTATACGGCATCAAAAGGCTCTACGTAATTTTCCATATCCAATATCATTTATAAAAATCGGGTCCATTAACACTGTCGACACCAACAACCCGGTAGCCGGGCTCTGCTCGTAGTAAGTTTTCGCTACATACGGTTTTTCCCATGTTATCGGCTACGAGCGTAGCGCTACGCGGTAGCGAATGCGTTGATTCGTTTCTGTGTCAAGCTGAGCGTAAGCTAGCGTCAAAGGCATTTTTATCAGTAAATGTAATCTTTTCTACATTGGTCCTTACCTATTCAGAATTTGATATAAAAAAAAAAACAGTCTTAAACCAATATTGGGATACCTGGACTTCCAAAGATGGTTATATAAAATACTTACTTTTTATATGGATGGCGTTGGATTTTCTAATTCCAAATTAAACATCTGACAAAATAATTAATTCAACGCGTTATTTGTCAGAATCAGAATGATGCGCTCAAGACTAGGTACCTAAGTGTTATCTGATTTTTTTGGAATTACAATAACGTCGGGCTGGTGATTCTTATTCTTATTCAAAATAACTTTTGCCCAAATCTGCTTATCACGCCTAAATTCTTAAGGGAATAAACCATTGATACAAAGATGAAAGCTTAAAGAAAAATTGTAAATTTATTTATTTATTTAGTTACACAGCATTACAGTAATTAAACTAAGTCACTGTGAACTACAAAATCAGACAAAACAAAATCATACATAACATAAAATAAAAACATAAATCTAGCTAGATTTAGGCGACGTAACAGCGTGGCTCCGTTGCGTCGTCTGATCTGGCGCAGTATTCGGCAGATTGCCCCACAACTGCCAAAACACGACACCCTTCGGCCAGAAGTCTGCACTTGCGATGGTGTCCTGCAGCGGCCGCGGTAAAATGAGTTACCACCAGGGTGGCTGGACCGGCAATCTAGGTACCGGGTTCGATTACCGTTCTCTTCCAACAGGTAACTCATTTTCAATTTCTCTTTAAGCTTTGATCTTTGTGTGAACTGTCAGAGGAGAGGGCTTTTAATAAAATTTATTATTATAAGTAACTACAGCAGTACAACATGTAATTAACAGACCAAGAGCGATTTAAAGCAAGTGACTCGCACTGATGCCGTAAAACGAATGGCCAGCAGGCTACCAAACTGATCGTTGGTTAAATTTATTCCCACCATTATGCTTGCTTGTGATTGGTCGTCGACGACTGTCAGTGTCTCGACCAATCACAAGAAGTCAATACAAATACTTTTAATTACATGATTTTATAGAAATTATGTGTATAAAGTAAACAAGCATAAAATAATCAGGGGTATTAATTAAATATTTATAACATTTGTATTACTGGTTTAATATAAAAATTGTGGTGTGTACCCACATAAAAAAAAATGAATTCATAAATTCTTAACGAATTTTAATCTATTTTATTAGCTTACATATGTGAGGATAAACTTGGAGAGACATTTCAGCGTAACATATTTACCGATACGTTATCTTTGCACCAGGTTAGGATCGTGTTAATCCCATATTGTATCCTGACCCAGTTTGAAACTTCCCAAAAATTCCCAAAAAATAATTGTCTTTCTAAGTTAAAATAATAAATCCTCTGTCGTCGTAAACGTAACTCATATCCAGAGAGCGATGAGGGGTGAACTGAAACTTCCACATTCCTCGCCCTTTGACCGGGTCACCGTAACTCCGAAGCGCCCGTCACTAGCAAAAAAGACGTATACGTCAATGAACCTACAACTAACTTAAGCTCTTTTTGTTTCAAACACAGCTGCATACACCCGGATGTCTCTAAAAGAAAAAAGACCTGAAACTTTACCCTCTTCGGCGAACTTATTAAATGTCGCAGAAAGATATTTGACGGTTTTGGATACTTTATGGTGATTAAAATGTTAAGTATGTCTTTTGTTTCCGGCGGCTATGCCGAAAGTTTTGGTTTTCGGTGAAGTAATGTCTTTGAAGGCGATATTTGTACAGCTAAACGTCTTTTCATACATTTTGGTACAAAGCAAGGTTTGGATGAACATTTTAATTGGATTTGTTCTCAGACATTTCATCGAATCCTACTTTGACTGGGTTGAAAGATGATTATCTTTTAAGATAATATTAACAGTAACCTCCTGAAAGCCAGAATTTTAATCTGAGGTCTGGAAAAGTGACACTGCAATACTGCAATCTACGAGGGTAATACCCACGGCGTTTATAATAATATATATGACCCGTTATCTAAGTTATTAATTTTTCACTTCTCCTGTTATTTTAACTTCCAGAAGCGAGGCTAATTGAAATAACTGAATAACAGACTGTTTAGCACGTGACCAAAAGCCATTATAACACAAATATAGTTTGTCCTCGCTCGTCTAAATAATCACATATCAATTTTCATAGCGTATTTTAGCCCCTTACCAAACAATCTACTATTTAACCCATTACATATTTACGTGTATGCGCATCTTTTACCGTTAGCTTTATTCCTGTATCATATCTAATTTTCAGTTATAAAATGACATGTTTAAATATGAAGCACATTGAATTATATTTGCCTGAGAACCCGGTTTACGAGGTGCCGGTCGTATACGGCGAAACGTCAACGCATAAAAATGTCGTAATATTGCATGCAACATATATTATGAGCCGCACTTTATGACGAAGCAACAGCACGAGCAATATAATCAGTACATTTACTTAAAAATATGAAATTATCCGAGGGCCGAAAAGACGGTCGAAAAGAATATCATTATATCATCAACCATGCTGCCGTGATAAGCTAAAAGGCGACTTTTTTGGATGGAGCTCCATACTTACCAGAAGGTCGCCTTCTACCTTTTGTATACTCACTGTTCCGGCATCGAAGTCAAAATGTTATTCTAATTATTTTATTGTGCAAGTTATTTTACTGTGGAACTCGCTTCCGCTGGATCTAAGACAAGCTAAAACTTAGGCAATTTTTAAATATAAACTAAAAGATCACTATTTCTCTCTACCATAGCATAATCCTTTTATAATTCTATGCTGTCCTTTTTCATTATAAGTCTTATGTTAGCTGAGATATAAAATACTCGGGAGGTAATACTGGCAGCACCAAGTCACCATTACAACAACTTAGTAAGTATTTGTAATAAGCATTTTATTCGATATTTGTACCAATTTGCTGCTTACTAAAACATAATGACGTGATATTTAATTCATGAAACTGAATCGAACAGCAGCGGGCAAGCTGTACAAAAGCGTGTAAGAATTATGCAAATAAGCATTCACAGTACTGTTGAATATTTCTACTGCGGCAGCAATACTCTGATGTTTTACTCGAGATATAAACTTCTATGCAGATGCGGCTACTAATGGCATCGCGTGTGGTGCCTGTAATGCGAACATTGCGAACCACTAAAGTAATTCGTTACCAGCACCATACTTTTATATACATATAACACCTTAATTTTGAACAGCACCTTATTTTTATATGTAAACGTATATATCCTTTAATTTGACATTGTCCAATATACTGGACATCTATGTATGACCCTCTTTTTGTATTTTTTCTAAACCATCGTTTGAACTATCGAAACCGGATGACTGGAACTTTAGTATTCTTTGTCAAATTATGGGATATAAATATTCTCAAAAGTTTTTGTTACCTGTAATGCGGGTGAACGATTATCCTGTACCAGTAGAAGGATCTTTTTATAATAATATACATATATTCACTTGTATCTTATTCGCTCTCAGAACAATTAATTTTCTATTCTGCATCCACTTGAAGCACTTTGTTTGGCCCGACGGTTGACTGTTAGAGAATGTCAGTTGGCAATAGGTTTGCCATTAGTACTGATTTGTTTCGCGCAATAAAGTTTAAATGAATAAATAATCAATGCTTTCGCTGTGACAGAAATATTTTAATCAGATGATATAAAGACACAAATTAACATTGAAATGCGTAACCGTGAGGAAGAGACAGGGAACCCAGTACCTCTGGATTACCGGTCCAACGTGACAACCACTTCACCACCTCAATGCCAGGAGATTTCTCGAATTTTAATTTATGCTTAGTGTGTTGATATTTGCATTGTTTATCTGAAAGGGTTTCCACATTACATAAACTACATAAACACTAACGACTATGAAATGTATATTGGATGTATATCGATATTTCGGCCTACTTCTTCTTTACGTCTTACTCTTTCCAAATCGTGATAAATCTTAAGAAGAAATTGATACGCGTGACAAAAGAAAATCCTTATACAGCGAATAGTGTTTCATCAAAATGAAATTTCCCAAGAATATCTAAAACGCTTTTAGGCTAACATAGATTAATGTTTATTCTTAGAATGAATGTCAAGCTATGCCATTTTGGTCTCCGAATAAATCTTAATTCCAGTTTGGTTGAATCCAGCCTTACGGAAACGTATCTAGCAAAATACGCTAGAAATTCCTGATTTCTTTTATAAACTTTCTAACTGAGTCTAAAACTTGTCTAGACATGTCCCAGATTATATCTAACGACATAATTTCTCTGAAACTTGACACCGGCACCGGCACGCTTCGAAGTTCGAGATGATGCCGAGGTTAGAGAAAAATTAAAACTTTCGCAATATGGCGCCGCGAACAGTTCATATTAACAGCTTCCAGGTAAGTGAGGGTTATGGAGGAACTTATGTTACCTATATATACATTTTCATCCATTAACCCTTCAATAAACGGTATTAACCCTTAACCACCTACCTCCCGTCTCACAGACTCATCCAAACCTAAAATTGTTTACATACCTATGTGCGAGCATCGTACAAACGTTTGTGTCCTTGTACCTTCTCCCCTCCTGCCTCAGTGCCACGTCGTCGATCGACAAGGTCGGTCGTGTACGCATTTAATTTTGGTAAGCATATTACTGTTTCCGACCGTCTCTGAGACGGGTGGTAGGTGGATACGTATTTTTTCTTAAGGCTCTCGGAGATGGGTGGTAGGTGGTTACGTGACTACGGATACTTTTTTTCCTTTACTTAGCCGACCTCTTAGTCAGTTTGGTAGTGATGGGAAGTACGGAAAACCTGTTCTACTTGGGACCCGAAGAAAAAACGGGAACCAGTACGCATGTTTCTAATGCCAAAAATCGATTTGTCTAGAATGTGCAAACACACTTATATTCACTGCTGCGAACAAATCGAATAAATTAGTGGTCTGCAATTTTATAAAAATATTACCTTTATTTTAACGAAATTTATTGATATAGCATTGTTAATTATTGAATAATTAGAAATAATTACTTAGATCCGTATATAAAGTAAAAATTTTGTTGATCTCACCTTCCAAAGGATATATAGTTTCTAAAGTAGAAATAAGGACTGTTGCCATAATGTTTACAGCAAAAACATGTTTTGTTAATGTTTCCACAATGATTAATAGCTTAATATATATTTTAATATGTCTATATTGCTATAATTATTTTAAATTTCCCATCCGACCTATAAAATTTAATATATAAATAAGGCCGACATTATGTATCCGTCCTGGGGACGGGAGGTAGGTGTTTGTGTGACTAAAGAAGCAGGTAGGTAGTTAAGGGTTAAAAATTATACAATATTTCATTTCAAAAACGACTGAAATATGAATCAATACCATGTCAATTAGGACTTTGTGACTCAGTTTGACAAAGTCTCTATTGACGTTCAGTTGATCTCGGCAATTTTTATTTCAGTAGTATCGTTTTTGATACTATGCACCTCAGGGGAAAAACGTATTACGAGTCTTTTAAAACGTCGGAACCAAACACAATTAGAAACTGAAAGAAAACATAATTATCTATTCAACTCATGACCATAAAAAATACATACAAGCCGTGATACTGATTTTCAATAATACTCTTTGACCAAAAACTCTTTCTTATTGATGCAAGTTCTTTAATTTCTAAGTCTGAAAAAACAACTAGGTGGTACTTTTTTATGTTTGGTCAAAATAACTGATTCTTAGCCTTTCTTTTTCTTTACAATTCAATCATTTTTATCCCGCTTAGGTGCAAGTAGAGGATCCAAAACCCGGTTATTTCATCATAGTAAAACCGGTTTTACTACGACGTTAAATCCGGTTTTGGATCCCTTATTTGCAAGGCACGTCGAGAATGTCCGTTATATTTTTTTTTTCGGAATAAGTTGATTTTATCATTTCTGTTTTTGATCTTTACTATTTTATATTATATTAACCGGCTAAAATAGCAACATCCAATTATATTACTCATTTTCCCAGAGTTTCGGCGTTGAATATTTGATTTAGCCTACCAACCAATCTTCTTAACGTTGACATGCTGTTTCTATAAATATCAATATATCAATTATTTTAACATCGACCAAATACATTTTATACTGGCTAGTAAATCTAGTTACAAGCGTTTATAAGCAAAAACCAATTGAATGCTATTTTAATTTTAATACGGCAAAAATCCAAAAAGCTAAAACAGAACATTTTCTACACACCTTAATAACATCAACATCAGCGCATAACTTTGTTATCCGGCAAACAAGGATTGAATATGAAATCAATTCCTATCAGAATTCACGGATAGAACTTTAGTCAGTTTGGTTTAAAATAAAACCTAGTCCAAGACAAGTAAAACCAGATATAGCATTAAAGATACCAATGCTACGGACTAATCAGATAAAGTCTGTGAATCGAGAGAGACGCCCGCCAACTATGCTTCGCGACTCTTGTCGGCCGACATAGCTCTAGCCGTCACCCTCTCATATTACGGCACAGAAAGAGACAGGCAATTTATCTCGCGCGAGAAATAGTCACTTGTGGCAGTTGTGTTAGATATACCAATGCTACGGACTAATCAGATGAAATCTCCGAATCGAGAGACACGGTGCAATACCAATACCGTCTAGAACAACTATGCTTTGCGATTCAGGTCGCACGACATAGCGCTATTCGTCGCTTTCTCACATTACTCCACAGAAAGAGACGGGGTAGTTATGTCGCGCGAGAAAAAGTCGCGTATGACAGTTATGCTAGAGGTGCAGAATAAAATTTGACGTATCGCACTTAGCGTAGTGATGATTAAGATTACGTTACCTTGAAAATGTCTACTTACTTTCTGTTTGTAATAACTTATAATTTTTAGGGAACAAGTTCACTTCTTTGATGTCAGAAATGTTAAGAAAGTTTACAAAAAAATCGCAAGAATTAGTTCAACAACAATCTGATAGTATTACATCAAAACGGACACACTAGGCGCCGCTAACCGCGCTAGCAGCCTACACATGCCCATCTAGCACAACTACGCTTCGCGACTCCTATCGCACCACTTATCATCACCTTGTAGCCACGTTCCACGACTAATCGCAATCTATGCAAATGACCAATAAAAAACAGTTCTCATATGACGTACACATATAATTCCACTGGCCAACTCTACTGTCATACGTGCAAAAGAGAGTTTAAAACTAAATATCCCCAAAGTTGTGATATGAGATACTTCGCAACTCATAATAGTTATTTGTTATGCATGGCTGCAAAGTTGTTATTTGGCGCGAGTGTTGAAATTGAAAGCTGAGCGTAGCGAGGCTTTCAAGACACGAGAAGCTAAATAATTTTGCAGCCATGCGGAACACACAACTTTTCACCTCACTCCAGCGAGGAAAATGCAAGATTCAAGAAAAACAATTACAACCTAAGAATAATCATATTTAATTTTGCCTTCTATTTAACACATCAAATTTAAAACATAACATACTCAAATCCAAACCAAATAAATACGTAATTATAAGTAATATGGCCGTAATTTGTATTATCGTCGTTTGGTTTTTCTTAAGCACTGTTATATTATATTTGTATTTGAAACTACTTGACACATTCGTTGTGAATGTGGGAGAATGGGATTCTGGGAAGGATCAGTTGGCCACTCGGAAGTATTTTCCATAACACTTGCTTTGGAAGTTATTGGACGATGGTAGATGGGATCCGAACAAGATTATTTCGGCTTTATCTTCTTTAAGAACGCCAATAGTTTCGGTAAATTACTTATCGTCTCCAAATATTTATAACAAATCCTTTTTCGTTTTAATGCTGGCTTTAAGCATTGAATAAATATTCCAAATTGGGCTTAACTTTCTTGTTTTCAATATTTCTATAAAGTAAGACAACAGAACAAATTTACGTACTAGTTTACGTGAATTGTGAAAACTTCCAACTTTTTGATTATTTTTTTTTTCTCGGGTGCGTTCAGTAATTACACTCTTATGTTTCAACTTTTATAACAAATAAATATTAAAATTTGTGTTGTATTTAATATATTTACTAGTCAAAATATGTAAATGAAACTAAAATACTTACTAATAATATATATAAACATATTTTTATTTTTATAAATAATGACACAAAGGTAAATTAAGAAAGAAAAATTGAATGCGATCTACTGCAATCGAAGCGGGATTTGAACCCGCGACCTCTGCGTTTCCGGCGCATTGCTCTTCCAACTGAGCTATCCGACCGCTACGTCAATCGCACGAAATCTTTCATCCCTTAATTTTTTACGCTACTGGAGCGCCCTCTGTGTCATATATGTTTTTGAAATGCTTATGCGCATTAGCCATACCCTAGGATGTGCGTTTTTACACGCACGATCCCCAATCCCCATTGCTTTACAGCAAGTGCGAAGACTGCGAGAGAGATGGCGCTGTTCTAAATATTTGTATAGAATCTTTTTATCGATTCATATTATTTATGTGGTAATACCACATTTTTATTTTTATAAATAATGACACAAAGGTAAATTAAGAAAGAAAAATTGAATGCGATCTACTGCAATCGAAGCGGGATTTGAACCCGCGACCTCTGCGTTTCCGGTAATGTGGTATTACCACATAAATAATATGAATCGATAAAAAGATTCTATACAAATATATATAAACATATTCAACATAAAATAAAGTGTAGAAAAAGTAAAAACTTAAAAATCTGTAACCACAAACCAGGTTTCTGGACGTCATATTGTACTTTTTTTAAAAAGAAGTATTCAAACGTGTATATGATTTTAGACAGCCTGACCAGATCGCCCTTTATTAGCGTGCGTTGATTGGTTATTCGCAGATTTATCGACTGATGAAATCAGTCACGCGTTGTGGGAGTCTTATATATAAAAAGTTACATGCACCACAGATAATCAAAATCGTCGTGTTCGAAATTCAAATGACTTTTGCACGCTAGCGGATAAAATAGACTTTTTCATCACATTTGCTCGTAAAAGATGGTATTACATGCGGGTGTACGAAGGACAAAGGCCTACCTATATAGTTCCCGCGGGAGTTAAAAATTGTTATAACTCCCTCGGGAGTTATGGTTTTAGTTTTATAGTATATTGTGTCATAAGGGTAGTAAGTAAGGGATTACTAACGAAGGTCTATTAGAAGCCCGACGCCGAAGGCGGAGGGCTTTTAATGTCCTGAGTTTGTAATCCCCTTACTTCCCGCCATACACACAATATTTTTCATCACATTTGGGAGTAAATAACAAATACATAAGACAAAAATAAACATTAAACTAATTAAACGATAACGATTGACAGCTAATTTTTTCTGCATATATTTTTTTAATTTACTATAAGCACTGGCAAAACGGCCATCAGCTTAAAACAGAAAACAAATATACACAGAATCTTACCATCTATCATTAAACAAATAACAATTAACAATATTATGCAGGAATAATTAACACCGTAATATATTATAAAACTTAAATACGAACAGTAATTTTGTTACAAAACTAAATAGTACCTAACCAATAATTTTATAACTTTTTTCTGTTTTTGTGTCGTCTACCACAGATAATGCTAAGAACTGCGTTTAGTTTAGAAACATGACAAGCCATACTGCCAGATTGTAACGATAATTCAAAAATAACTTTAATAAAATTATTGCAAATTACACTTAAATAATTGTAAAACATAAATATTAATGCAGTACATGTACCGTATTAATTCAATACACAATAAAATTTGCTGGTAGGCAAGTTTTGTTCGTACAACAAAAAACCTTGGGTGGATTGAAACCTCCTTAGTCTGAAGTAAACTGCGAGTGCGTACTATATTTTTAAAACTAAAACCATAACTCCCTCGGAAGTTATAACAATTTATAACTCCCGCGGGAACAATATAGGCCTTAGTCCTTCAGTACACCTACATGTAATACCATCTTTTACGAGCAAATGTGATGAAAAAAATATAGTACGCACTCGCAGATTACTTCAGACTAAGGAGGTTTCAATCCAGCCAAGGTTTTTTGTTGTATCAACAAAACTTGCCTACCAGCAAATTTTATTGTGTATTGAATTAATACGGTATATGTAACTGCATTAATATTTATGTTTTACAATTATTTATGTGTATTTTGCAATAATTTTATTAAATTAAATTTTTAATTATCGTTAGGTACAATCTGGCAGTATAGCCTGTCAAGTTTCTAAACGAAACGCAGTTCTTAGCATTATCTGTGGTAGACGACACAAAATCAAGGAAAAAAGTTATAAAATTATTGGTTAGGAACTATTTAGTTTTGTAACAAACTTACTGTTCATATTTAAGTTTTATAATATTACGCTCTTAATTATTGCTGCATAATATTGTTAGTTGTTATTTGTTTAAATAGACGGTAAGATTCTGTGTATATTTGTTTTCTGTTTTAAGCTGTTGGCCGTTTTGCCAGTGCTTATAGTAAATTAAAAAATATATACAGAAAAAAGTTGGTTGTCAATCATTATCGTTTAATGTTTATTTTTGGCTTATTTATTTGTTATTTACTCCAAAATGTGATGAAAAATATTGTGTGTAAGGCGGGTAGTAAGGGGATTACAAACTCAGGACATTAAAAGGCTTCTAATAGGCTTCGTTAGTAATCCCCTACTTACTACCCTTATGACACAATATACTATTGCACGCAGATTTCGCCCTATAAACGGAGGTTTTCCGAGCGAGTGAGGTGAAAAAGTGATTTACCTGAGATATAGCCAAGGGCTAACTGAGATGTCGCAAAGCACACTCGAATACATCCCCAAGAGCCCTTTTTAGCCATACCCAAAGGATAAAAAAAGCTGCCTATTATTAAGACTTCACTGTCCGTCTGTCTGTCAGTCACCATCAGGCTGTATCTCATGAACTGTAATAGCTAGACAGTTGAAATTTTCACAGATGATGTATTTTCTGTTGCCGCTATAACAATACATACTGGTTTGGGGGTTGTCCGATATTTATTTATTTATTATTATACTAAAAACAGAGCAAAAATGATGTTTCAGTGGGGCTCCCATACAATAAACGTGATCATTTTGCAATTTTTTACTTGATGGCGCGCAACCCCTCGTGCGCGAGTCCGACTCGCACTTGACCGGTCTTTTTATTCTTACTACTGATCACGACCGCTCTGCGAAGAGTGCCAAGGCTGAGAAGAATTAAATTAATTCAGTTCAAACTTCCGTGCCAAGCTATCAGATGGGACTCTGTTAACACAAGGATTTGATTAGATGAACACTTTCCTAGCCTAGATTAAATCAAATAAAAATAGATCTAAAGCAAATCTCAGGAGGAATAGCTTAATTTAACTTCGCCTTCGTATAAATTGTACAGTGAATCTGTTTGTCACTGATGCTAGTCGGGGTATTTTAAATATCTATACAATTAAAAAGACTAGAGTTGAGAAAATAATAGATTCATATGAGTACCTATTGATTACAACGCCATCTACTGGTCAAAATATTTTATCGAGTGGATGTATTGATATAAATTTCGTAACGGGGGCGGAGCGGAGTTGTAAATGGGCATCAAAACAAAAGTTACTCGAATTCAACTTTTGCCTTAATTATCATGGTGTAAAGAAGGGTGAGTACTTACTATTAAATTGTCGCCAACATTTTTCGTCTTTTTCTCTGGATTCGCAACCTTCTTCGGTTAAACTTATCAGATTTTTTAATGTATTTGCATGTTTTAGTCTTAAAAAAAACGTTCTTTTGTTTTTATCTGTCAAGATGTCATCAAAAGAAAAAAGCGTTCGTGAATTAATTTTGCGAGAATTTTATATAAATCCTAATGTATCCACTTCGGATCTTGCAAAATCGTGCAATACAAGTCGAAGAACAGTGCAAAGGACTCTCAAAAAACTAAAACAAGGTGGGATTGTTGAGAGAAAACAGCGACAGGGTCATCCAACAAGAAAACGGAACAAAAAACCGGAGTCAAAGGTGTGTAAGCTGTTTGATCAGAATCCGGCTATATCTTCCCGAGATGTGTCCAAAAAAGTTGGTACAAGTCAGACAAATGTAAAAAAAATTAAAAAAAGTGCGGTATATCTACTTACAAAAAGCAGAAAGCCCCGAAAAGAACGTTAGACCAATAAATCGAGCAGTGAGACGGTCTAGATTATTGTACACCCTGTTGGTTAAAAAAACAGGTTGCTTAATTATTGATGACGAAACGTACGTCAAGGCTGATTTCAAATCAATACCAGGAAACCAATACTTTTCTTTTCGCGACATCTCAAGTCTGCATGAATCAGAAAGAGTGATTCAAGTGGAGAAATTCGCCAAAAAGTACCTCGTGTGGCAAGCAATATGCCAGTGCGGCATGAGAAGTTCGCCTTTTGTAACCACTGGCATAATTAAGACGGATATTTATAAATCCGAATGCTTAAAAAAAAGGTTGTTACCACTCATAAGAAAACACACTGTTTCGACATTGTTCTGGCCAGATTTAGCAAGTTGTCATTATTCAGCTGGCACTTTGAACTGGTATAAACAGAATTCTGTCGATGTGGTACCGAAAAATATGAATCCGCCAAATTGCCCAGAACTGCGGCCAATTGAAAAATACTGGGCCAATATTAAAACAAAATTGCGGAAAACATGCCAACCGGCTACATCATTACCCGATTTAAAAAGGAAATGGATAAAATGTACTAAACTGATCAAGAATGAATCCGTGCAAAATTCTATGAAACGCGTCAAGAGTAAAGTCCAAAAATTCTCTCGTCGTAACCTGGAGAAACCATAAAATTGGGTTAACTGATTTACTTTATCATGCCCTTTCTTGTAAATAAAGTATTTTGAGTTTTTACAATATTATTTCATTTTGTAAACTAAAAGTCAAACCAATTCCTATATTTTGTATGGGTAATCCCGAAATTGCCCGTACTAAAAAATACCGGACTTTGGAGCATTAATCCACATCAAAAGTTATGTGGATTTCATATATTTTTTGAGCAGCATATTATTTCAATTTGTTTCTTCTGCCTTCATTATAATGCCAGTGCTAAAAGCTGACAGCGAAACTCAAAATACGTACATTTCACCTCGCTACATTTGTTGTTGCAGGTACTTATACTCAAGGATATTAGTAGGAATTATTTCCGCCTGCATTGCAGCATCTCGGTAATTACAAAAACGTTTTAGTGCCCTGGTACACTTATCGCAAGCCGGCATTAATGTTTGTAGGTTTCTCGTTTATTCTAATGAATTACACATTAAGACCGCGTGTGAGATCCTACAAGTCTTTGTGTTGTGTGTGGAAGAAAGTTATTTCAATTATTTTCTCTTGTTCAGTGCTTTTTGGTTATGAGCTATTGCGGACTTTTCGTACCACGGCAGGACGTAAGAGGCCTATGGAGCGCATATTAGCATTTAAATGTAATTTATATCCATACTCCTTACTTTATTTAATTATAAAGTGCTTTTATATTTATTGTTCAAGCGGTTTGCACACACGTGAAATTGTCAAGAACGGCCCGATATGTTTCGAACTGGTATGGAGCTATTCGTCAGGGCAGGGACTGCTACCCGTACTGCCGTGCCGTAACTTTGACACTCATTACAATAAACCATTGATACAAAGATTAAAGATAGAACAATTGAAATGCGTAACCTGGCGGAAGAGACCGGGAATCGAACCCGGTACTGGATTGCCGGTCCAGCGCACCTTTCCGCCACCCTAACGCCCAAGCAACCTTTCGATTTTAAGTTTTGGAGGAGGGAACAGACGAGAACGAAACCTCGATTTGTATGGAAAATGAGCGGTGGTATTACCTCTCAATGAAGACCACGATAAGTCGTCCTGCCGTCATTAGGGTTCCGCACCTCAATCGGAAAAAACGGAACCCTTATAGGATCACTTTGTTGTCTGTCCGTCTGTCTGTCTGCCAAGTCCGTCGAGTTGAAATTAACACCATATACTAAAGTTTACAGTCCCTTAAAGCTGTGAAAAAATCAAACTTCTACGTTAACGTGAAAAAAAGATACGGCCGTTTATGTCACAAAAAACATACATTTCGACACTCTCAAGGGAATCAAAATGATAGCGTACTTCCTGATGACCTAAAACTATGAAATACTCGTACACATACTACAAATACTTATGACTACAAGTAATTACTTACTTATAATTATAAATTATGAAAATCTAAAAACTATTACATTTGTAATAAAACCATAAAAAATATCTAGGGGTAAGCCGCGGGAATTTACCAATGTGACATAGAAGTAACATAAAAAGATATACGTTATGTTATCATAAAATGTAACATAAGTTGTTATAAAGCTTAGAAGCTGGCAAATATTCCCAATAAATAACGTAGCTAAGATAAAAAAAAAACAAGTTATAAAATGATTAGCTTTATATTTCCTGTAAACAAAATTTTCATGGCACATTAAAATCAATATAATCAAACACGCATGTGATGGAACTAATGAAACCCAAACCGCTCTAGTGTTTTAAAGCCTCTCATTTTGTATCAGGTGGCAGTAATTAGTATTTGTTAGTGACCGACCGAAACATGATTTTTTGCCGAAACCGAAACCGAAGGTTCGGCTTTGATTATAGTTTCGGCCGAAACCGAAACCGAACCTTTTATAAACGCAATTAAAACGTCGGATAAAATATCAGTAGGGCGTTTTTTCCAGATATATGCATAATTAAACATCTCTCTGGCTTAATATTACAGAGTTCTAGGATTCGCTTTTGTTATAATAGTCACTAGTGTTTCGTATTTGCAAAATTTAGTTTTTCTCGTGAACGCACTTACCCAAAAAAAAGGCCTCTGTGCCAAATTTCAGCTTAATTGAAAATTGTATTGAGGTTGCGCAACATGGTGGAATTTCAAAGAAATACGTTGTTTCTTGAGCATTATTCGAATACAGATTTCACCTTTCGTTGGGTGTTAAATATTAAAACAAAAACTTGTTAGACGTAAAAAGAAATAACTTACGAGAAATGTAGTTTTAAGTAAAGCTTCTACGAATGAATTTCTAGAAACTTATATACACACACTATAACAAAAAAGATTTTTTTGCGATTATATGTCAACATCTGCTAAGAGCTTGAAGTAAGGAAGATATGCAACAATACAATAGATTAGTTACTTGTAACTAAACTTCTCTACAGCTAATACATTTTTTGTCCAGGAAGAGATTTTTATGATTAACATCTTAAAAAAGATAAAATCAGTACTTGAGAACTATTACGAATTTTCAGATTTTTTGTAAAAGTGGTTAATTTGCGCAACTTCTAAACGTCCTCAAATTTTCTTTAAATTTGGAACAAAAGCTTATTTTATTATAGTGACTTGACCGCAAGCGCATTGGGAAATTCACAATTTATTTGTTAATATATATATCTCGGTTTAGATACATTTATTTCTCTTAAGAAAGACGGTTTCGCTTACATGAGAACTTTAAAAGCTAGGTAAATATTAATTATAGAAATCACAACAAGTTAATTCGCGCTTAAAGATAAAGTTAACGTAGCGTTTTTATTGTGGGTAAAATGACACCCAACTTTATTAAATTGCCATATACGTAGATTCAAAGATAGTCGATGGTCTTAAGACGCTGGACTGGCAATCCAAATATGATGTGGACCACGTATGAGCGCAATATTTTTTTGCGTGTTGATCTTTGTGTAAGATAATAAGTGCAATTTTCCCAAATAGTGACATTATTAAGCCTAATAGTGACACTGGGTCTAATCTAACTGTAATACTGAGGCAACGAGGTGTAAATTGTAGATGGACGCCATATTGCCAACCGCGCCAAGCGCATCCGCCGTCAGACGACGCGACGCAAAAGTACAATGTAATAAGTTTCGGTGCGGCCGAAAGGTTCGGCTGTTTTTTGGCCGAAACCGAACCTTTGGCCGAAACATGATTTTTAGGCCGAAACTTGTCGAAACCGAAACCGAAACCGAAACTTCGGTCGGACACTAGTATTTGTACACTGCAGGTAACCAATACTAGTAACAAAACGACCGTATAACAATAAAACAGCTTTAGGATCAATGATTCTACTGTGACTTGAGGTCAAAAATGAATTATTTTCTTCTTAAAACAGTTTTTTTTTATTAAGATGTTGTTTTTATTTATTTTATTATGGTACAAGAGTTTTGTTCGACTTTGTGTATATTTTCGTGTCATTAAAAATCTAATAAAACTCATTTAAGTTAGTATATTCTGTGTGCACTTCCCTTTACAACATTTATTCGTTATGTTACGTAGAAAAAACATAACATTTTGCAAAAATGTAACATATTCGTAACGAAAATGTAACGTATTTTTGAAAAAAAAAGTGGATTTTCATGGTGAAATAAAGACATTTTTAATACAATAATACGTGTCACTTGCGTGAAAACTGTTACGCTATTGTATAAAAAAAAACTGATTAAAAACAATCACTCCTTACCTTTAAAATCACACACCACACTTTGGGGGTACTTTCACGAAACGTCTACTTTGAATTGCGTTTGTTGACAAACTGACGGGTTTGGACTTGCTCATCAGTGTTACCCTACTAGAATATGAGTTGAGTGCATGAAAACTAATTTCTAGCAAAATTTATTTAAAAACAAGCTACATAAAGCGTCACGAAAGTATTGTAACATAAGTGTGGAATGCTGATCCATTAAAATAATGTAAGATAAAAAATTAAATAATATTATCATTATTTCGTAATCGGTAGAACTATCCTTATATCATAAATTTTAGTTTAAAACAAAAGTATGCCCATGAAAGTTGAAATATCATCAAAATAACAGAGCTTTTAGTACTCGTGGTCGAAAAATTTTCTTCAACTTTCGTTACGTTTTGGACGGAAATATATTTTTAGTATTTTTATAAAGGGGTTTATATGAATTATCTTACTTGCGACCATGAGAATTCCTATATCTACATATGATAAAAATATTTTTGAAACAGTAGGGGTTACCATTTTTTTTTCATCAGCTGGGTAAATTTGAAACGTCCAACTTGGTAACATTTCCGCGGCCCTACCCATAGGCAGTCCTTTTCAAACATCATATTTAGAGAACTCGTATGCGTTAAATTTGCACCTCGTTTGTATGCGGCGCCATATATTTATATAGTACAGGTGCAAACTTAACCCAACCAGGCCAATTAAGATGGGATAAGTGAAAGTTTGTACGGAACCCTCGGTGCGCGAGTCAGACTCGCACTTGGCCGGTTTTTATTTTTGTCTCAACGTTTCATGTCACAACAAGGTAACCTGAAATTGTATTTTGGCCCTAAGCCGGTTAAAAAACTGTATTCGTAACACGATAAGTCGTCCTGCACTTCTAGCACAACTGTCATTAGCGACTATTTCTCGCGCGAGAAAATTGCCTGTCTCTTTCTGTGCAGTAATGTGAGAGGGTCACAGGTGACGCTGTTGCGCGACAAGAGTCGCGAAGCATAGTTGATCTAGACGGGCTAGCGTAATTTTTACGTCGTCTCAACGTTTCACGTCACAACAAGGTAACGTGAAATTGTATTTTGGCCCTAAGCCGGTTAAAACGCTGTATTCGTCTTTGAAATGTTAATAGCCTCAGTGTAGATCCACTAAATAGCAAGCGGCGGGCATATTTAAATATTCATCACTGTAAATTATTTTCGCGGCCCTGCCTGGTTTGCGGTTATCTTACATGCGAAATTACTTTAAATTAAATTCCTATTTTATCTGTATTTTTTAATGAATCTTTCTCCGAAAACTGTTGGTTTCGGTCGAAAATTTCGTAGTCTTTGCAGTCAATAAAAAAGGAGTTAATACGCGAGAACGAGTATAAAACGCTCAATATATTCTGCACCTCAAAACCTTGGTTCGTTTACAAAATAACAAATACAAAATGTTATTCTAATGAAATTTTATTATCTTTTAGTAAACGAAAAATATACATTAGATGCCACAGAAAACACTCAGCATTTATTTTGACTGAGGAATGCCACAAGGCAAATTTTCAAAGCTTTCGTTAATTTAACTAAAAAAAAAATACACTAGTTGCCATCACAATTAACGGACACAACCATTAAATTTAAAACTGCAACTGTGTTCTTAGTTAAATATTGGTCCAGCCAAGCCAAGACATTGGTCCAATAGTTGGCACCTCTTGTTAGAGGCGCCAACTATAAATACCGCCAACTTTAAATTGTTATTTAAAGAATAAAATATAATGTAACTTAGGAAAGGGTGCTAACTACTGTCACTACTATAATGGTCGTGCACTGGTGTGCTTACCCTATGTAAATTATCTATGTTGTTATAATTATTTGTTGCTATAATAATCGTGTATTCTGATAAGAGGCCTTATTCCATTTTAAATGCTGATTGTTTTAGACGTTTTTCTCTATGATCAAACATGTTTCTTAACATAATTATTATTGATGTTACTACCTAGAACAGGGCTATTGGGATTTACTAGTGTATATTTGAAACCTACAGTTTGAATTTTTCAGTGATAATTTTTGTTTCAAAAACTACTCGAAATTGACAAAATTCACGCAGAAAATTAGTTTTTTCAACTACACGCAATGAAAGCATGAAATAGCTATGTTACTACCTAGAACTCGAGAAAAATATTATTTACTTCAAAAAATTGGTTAAAGTTATGAATATAATTTGTCATAATATGAGAAAAAAAAAACAAAAGGAATATAAGGCCTCTTAAGTATATCGGTGTGTCATTATCATTAAGAACAATTAGGTAACAAGTATTGCCACGTTTTCCATAATTTTAAGATTATTTTGTGTGATCAATTCACCTCAATTGGCTGTTTACTGCCTAATTTCTAATCATGTATTTGACGTGAATCTGCTTACCTATATTTGAACATTTCCTACATCATAAACACGACATTACATTCTAATTGGCTGGCTTCTAGGAATTAGACAGAATTATCTTCATTCTACAGGGAACCAAATACATTAGACAACTTGCCAAGTTGTCCAAATTTTAATCAGTGATTAGCAGAGGCCGGAATTCTTGTGGCACTTTTGAGCTGTCATAGGGACTTCTAGTTTATCGACATCTGGGTAAGGACCAAATTCTTTGCAAATACTGTCATACATTAATGTCCACCACATCTCAAACTAAAAATAGAACATTTATCGTTAATTTGTAGAGTAGAAAAACACGCCAAATTAACAGTTCCTATTAACCCAATCAATAAACGAATTGATTTTCAGAATAGTTTATAAAAAAATTATTCAGAAATATACTTTTTTATCTTTATTAGTAAATTCTCATAAATATTCCGTAATTATACAGGTTTTTCTTTATTTCACAATAGAACACTGACTCCGAACTTGCAAGCTTGACTTCGATAGTGCTGCCATGTTGTTATTTCTGGTTAGGTCGTGAAGTATTTTGCCTCCATTGTGCGACGAGTGACACAACATAGTGCTACGTGTCACAACGGAAATTCGTCGAAGCGAAGACAACGTTACCAATTGTGCTTACAAGCTTTTATTTAGTTTCACCTGTCCCGATGTTTATTTATTATTCATCTTCAAACCTTGTACACGTACATTTACAATTTTATTGTGCTACTTTTTTTCCGGTGTGACACATTCCATTGTGATTTCCGTTGTCCAACGATGCAAAGAATTTGGTCCTTACCCATCTCTGTATCGATAAATACAGAATACAATATTTAAAACAGCGATTTATAAAAAAACAACAGCCAGTCTTATCGCTGTTTAAGATAACTTTTGGGTACCAAAATAACTTTTTGGAAATTTTAAAATAGGAATTATTATAGTAATATTTTATTGTTCCTTGTAAATGATTTGTGGATTTCTCATTATGTGATTATGTGAAATTGTTAATAAATTATTTTTTTCATTATCACTATTTCACATTTTCAACTACTCAAAAGTGATATGAATGATATCGCTCTTTAGCGAGAAGACCGCCTGTTGTATTATATGAATAAAGTATAGAACTCAACATACAAGTAGTACTTGTATCATGTGGAGTTCTATACTTTATTCATAATAATATTATGTACCTACCTAATATCGGAAGTCAATAAATGTGAAGTCCCTAATGTCAGCTCAGAAGTACTACAAGAATTTCGGCATCTGCCTCTTTAAAATGAAATGCCACTTTATACATATGACACTGCAATTGGATTGGTCTTTCAATTCAGATTGTTCATACGTCAGTTTGACAGCTGAATTTAGTACCTGGGATTTGACAGTTTAATATTGGCAACTCGAATCGAATACCTACGACTTGCGAGTAACGTTAAATGACGTCATATTTAGCGAGAACAATACAATTAAATTGTAATATTTGAACTCGAATGCCGATCATGACGTCTCGCATTGGAATTGGTTTGCAATTAACTTTTTAAGTTCAAAGTCGAATACGGGTCCTGCTGATTAGTGCGACAAATTCCTACTTGCATTTATAAGCAGCAAATGTATGAACTCGCCTAATCAGTTATTAACAGAACAGGGCATAATGCGCGCTAGTTAACTATGTGCTTCAATATTTATGCCATTCGATAGTCAAAGTTGACGACGCGGTTGGCGCAATTTGTAGTACACCTGCCTCCTGGGCCAGCGGTCCTTGATTCGAATCCCGCAAATATTTTCCCTTGCCGGGACTGGAACCCACGACCGTCGGCTCAGTAGGCAGCTTCTTTACCAGTGCGCCAACCGTGTCGTACTATGTCAGCACGTTAATTAATAATTTCTAGGTATGCAATGTAAGTGCAAGTGCATTGCTTACCCATCGTGATTGTTTGCATTTTTCTACAAATTAAACACAATTATATATTGCATTATGTAGGGAACACAATCCATTAGATATACCGCGATTCCGTAACAAGACTCGCCAAGTTGACCGCAGCTCCTTTACCTAATGCACGCTAGTTAACTATGTATGCAAGGTTAATGCCATTCAATGGCCAATCGATTCCTTTGTTCCGATTCCTGATTCAAAAGCGAAACGTTAATTATTAGTACATTACGTAACAAGGGCGGTAATTCATAAAACTCCGTAGCGCATATTTATGGCACAAAAACCTGCGATTTGGGCCATTCCTAATTCACTACCCCCGGTATGTACTTAATAAGGGCTTGTGTTTAAACGCCTACCAAATATGTTGATAAATTACTTCCAATAAATTCTTAATGCTTGTCAAAACGGATGAATGGTCACCAAATAGTGTATCACAAACTATTGTATATTAAATAAAGCTAATATTTCTTATTCTTACATGCTATAAAAATATGTGAACACCGTTACAGTTAATTTCAGACCAAATAATCTATATTATTGTTAAATGGTTGTCACCAATATTTTATATTATTACTTCCATTTTAGTCATTTTTGCTGAGGCAAAAAACTAACTGCTGACCATGAAATTTTTTGTTATACCAAACATATTACTACGTACCCCAAACACAAGTAACTTGTTTATCACTTTATGCATTCAATTAATATATGATAATATAGTACTTAAATAAATATTCGCTACTATTTAAATGCTCACCAAAATGGCTTTTATACCCTAAAATTAATAAATAAATATTGAGGTTTCAATTACGGGCAGTATTTAAACGCACATCAAAAAAAACCTTTTTCTATGCAAAAATAATCAAAATTTATATCAAAATTACTGATTGCACAGAAAATATTGCACTCAAAATGTTACTAAATATACTACAATTTATATTGGTGGCGTGCATCTATTTATTTAAAAGTAAATCATATTTACGCACTCAACGTAAAATTATTCTGGTGTAATGTATATTAATTTTGGAATACAAAATGATATAGTTTAGGGAGCTCTGTATAGAGTGGGTTTAATTTATATGGAGGTAATTCATTTTACTTGGAATTTAGTTTTAGGGTATAAAAGCCATTTTGGTGAGCGTTTAAATTGTAGCGCTTAATAAGTATAATTTACGAAAAAATTACTTAAGTACTATTTCTTTCGGCTTTATTCTCAACAGCGGTCTCCTCGTGTGAAATGCCGGTAGATTCAGATTCAGACAAGTTATAGTGCTCTTGTGGCCTACTTACAGTTAACTACGCTTATTTGCACAGTCAATATAGCTTCTATATTTCTACTTTAGTCATATGCGCTTTTCTGTATAGGTAATATCTATGTATGTACGGTTGTTGCCATTCAATGGCCAATCGATTCCTTTGTGTTAATTCCTGATTCGAACGTTCATTACTACAAATTAAGCCCGCTTTGTAATTTGTACCCTCAGCTCAGGGTTAATTGCAATTAATTGTTTTGTGAATGTAAATGACATAAGGTGAAAGGTTGAAATGATTATTTGGAGTGCACTCGTTTGTCACATTAAGTGCAGTTGGTTTATCTACTTTGACATATTCTGCTTACGCTTGTTACTCAAAGGTTATTGAGTCTCTTTCGGATTTCCTTCTCAACAGTGGATGGACATTTTAATGTGCCCTTGTGGCACACTTACAGAATAAAGTTCATTATTGTTTTATTCAGTGATTACGTTTATATATATATATATTTTTTAATTAAGGTGTCTCAAATTGAATCGATTCTGAAGAAAGGCCGGATTAGCACCCGCTATCATCGAGCGTGTTTGAAAAGATATATTAATGTGAGCGAAACGAAAAAAGTATGTAGAGACCGTAGAATTTAACATTCAGTGGCATTGAGGTAATACGTCAATGTTCAGTGGTATTTAATCTACCTACCCTAGTCAGATACAGGCGTAAGTATAAAGGGTATGTATGTAAACTTTCTTGCGCAATAAAAAGATCGGTACAAACGGCTTTCCCTTCCCTATAAAACAGTGAAATGCAAGTTAGTGCAGTGAGCGAAATGTAATTGTATTGAGCGCGTCTACATTATAAGCAAATATTATATCATTAAGGCTCCTTGTCCGTTAAAAAATGCTGATTGTTTGAGTCATCAAACATGTTTCATAACATAATATTATCAATGTTACTACTTAGGACAGGACTATTGCGAATAATTGTTTTCGTTTAAAAAAACCACTCGAAATTGACAAAATTAACGCAATAAACTGTTTTTTTATTATTTCAACTTATTTTGGACTGCTCGCAATGAAAGCATGAAATAGCTATGATACTTTTTAGAACTCAGGGAAAGGTATTTATTTACTTAAAAAAGTTGGTTGAATGAAAAATTATCAATACATTTGTCATAAAAAAAAAAAGGAATCAGGCCTCTTAAGCACATGAGCAGTAATAACGGCAACCACGTACCGGAGAACGATTCCATATACAAAAAGGTTACCAACAGAACCTTACCTATTATTGTTACTAAGCTGTATATACAGTGCCTGGCTATTTGTTTTAAAACACAGTATTATACATTCAGCAAATAGGATTCTTTTAATAATTTTAATTAAAGGTTTGAAACTTCACTTCCAGTGTATTTACAAAATGATCGAAAATTTACGTGTTATCTGCGGTTATGATGATTTGTTGTTTATACGGTGTATTACGTACACAACAATAACATATTCTCTGTCCCGAGAGGATGTAGGTCGTAAGACATTTTAATAAAAACGCCGTCAACTGTGCTCCACGATCCAATTCACCAGACCTTTTCATTGTATGAATACTCCATACACCAAATCAACGAAACTGGGTCAACCAAATAAAAAATATTTATATCGTCTTCCATTATTACAATTTATAATGCCGACCTCAAATTGGCTTTTCAATTCCTGCGACCATACATATGTATGGAAATTACCAGTGAAATTTAAGCATAAAATAAATAAGCAGTCATACACACCTTGCCAATTTGATTGTTGAATTATGCATGATGTCTCGCACGAACTCACCTGCGCGAAGAGGGAGGGAGAGAGGACTCTCCAAATCAACTCGTCGTATCGTTGCTTGGGGGAAGGGAATGAAATGGGCAACCGAGACACCGCCTCATTTAAGGGCCTAAATGAAAAAAAAAAACAAGTCATGCTTATTACGGGCTGAATAGACCGAACTAGACGGTGAAGGGCTGGTAGCTAATTATGAATTGAAAACGTTGAAGAGTGTATGCAAAGAATACTCGCCGTTTATCAAAATCGGAACATTATTAAACCACATCTATATCGACTATGATTATTATTCAAATTCGGCTTCAATGAATCGATTCGGTACTAGGTTAGATGATAACAAACGCGACACTACGTCACATCCGACATCATTATCATTACCATGTTTACACAATACGACATATTATAGGTAATTAGTGTGGAATAGAAAAGAAAAATTGGTATTATTCTTTATGTTTGATCTAAACATTAGGTTTTAGCACGAACAAGAGTATTACAAAATTAGTTATGTTAGCACTAACATGTACATGAACATAACCCACTACTTAACTCACAGTCTCCGTTCTCCCAGGGCTTACCCGATGCTATTAAATAAGTCAAATTATTATAATATAGTCAAATTTTGACTTACATCCTTCAAATAAATAAACTTACTTATAGATGACTTGCCAAAATAATCGTTAGAATACAGTACTTTTATCTCACGAGCGCGGGTGAGCCATTTTTGTGTGAGTAATGTACATGCACATTGGCTCTGTGTGGGTGAGCCGGCACTGAACGCTCCCGAGCTCACCCACACAGAGCCAATGTGCATGTACATTACTCACACAAACATGGCTCACCCGCGCTCGTGAGATAAAAGTACTGTACCAGCAAAATACCGCAATGTTGACGGATAAGCGGTTTGGAATATACATGGTGCGAATAAATCCTTATTATTTTATTTTAAAAAAATTGGTCATAAACAAATTATTAAAAAAATTATAAACATTAAACGTCAGTCAAATGGTGCGTCAGTAGATGTCAAAGTTGTTGTTTACGTGATCCCAAAACTGAAATCAAATGGCCAAAGTGTACCCATTACTGCCTTCAGCAGACCAGTACTATGCAAACTTGCAGGAGCGGACAGATATTGCCGAAGGTCGACGGCATGAGAGGTATGTTTCCATAAAACCACAGAGGTTATTAGCAAAACTTTAAATGAATTCTACGACCGTGTTCGTAGCCGCGAAGGTAAGGTGAAAAACTAGAGCCAGGGGTTTGTAAGGTAGAAGGGTGGCCGGCTTTCTATCTTTACCGACCTTGGGGCCAAACCACAAAAATCCTCGGTACGTTTCGTGCGGTGAAACGTTGTGTTGACATATTGTAACGATGCGTTATCGTGACGTCGTTCGACGGCCGGCAAAGTACAACATTTGGACGTGACGTGACGTGGAAAGTTAAAGCGACGTGAAATAACAAATACCATCCTTTTCTTTAATTTGCGTCTTGTTTATCTTATTACCTATTTTATATTTAGAATGTAGCTAAAATTCTAGCATTTATTGACAGTGCAAGATCGTGCGTTTGAGAGCATGCCCGCGACATTTTCCGCGTAACCCTTCTTTACTCTTGGCTGTATTCGGGTAAACATTATCCTGTAGCTATCGTTAGGTGTCCAAATTAACTATATATATAATAGTATATTCCTGTACTATAATTGCCTAACAACCATCAGGCCGCAAAGTTCTTCCGGACTATAGCTGATAAAGATGATATTTGGCGAATGTGAAAACGACCTAATAAAATTTCAAGGTTCATGGCAGTACTGTTGCTCCAGCGCATGGCCCGAGGATACTTGATCCGGAAGCATGTAGCCTGGCTATCCAAGAACGCTACCATCATCCAGTGCGCGTTCAGGGTCCACCTGGCCCGGAAAGCGTATAGGGCAGCATTGCGCCGTGCTGTCCGACAGAAACATAGGAAACATTATGATCGAGCTGCCACTATAATTCAGGTATAATTTTACCGTTACCAGAATAAGGGAGTTGCTCCCTATTCGTAGTAGTATAAGAAAAATAGCATATTTTGGAGGCAAAATATATACATCAATGAACCTTTGTTTATAACTTTATATTGGCACTGGAAATGAGGATCTACAAAGTCCTATCTATCAGCTAGATGTAATTGTTTGCGCTGAATCGAATGAGACCATAGCCATACTTATATGATCAATACTTTACAAGATATGTAGTTAAAGAGCTTAGTCACTTTTCTGTACTTTGGAGGACAGTCTTGTTTGATTATTTCGGTTAAGATTGGAACGCAAGAAATACGCTCGCTAGGACTCGGCAGATCCTTATTTCTAGTGATAAAGTTACGAAACAAAGTTTATAACTTTGTTTATAACTACGTAAATATTAATTCTTACTTTACCTGTACTTTTCCTTACTAAAATAATTACAAATCATACCAAAACTACTACCCGTAGTCAAAACTCGATGAGTATGCGTTAGAGCAGACTTAAGTACCTATAGAGATTGTGATATGAGTTTGAGTAATTAACTCTCATATGGTTATGTGCCTCATATCATATCATGTACCGCGTGATCTAAGGGATTCTTCCTGGTTTGTATTACCATTGAGTAAACATGCTCAATCATAGACCTTCTCTTTACATTCTGTCAGGTGAGACGAAGGTCTCATGGAAACAAAGGGTATTATAGCAGGATAGCCTAAGAAAAAGTGCCCCCAGCGTTTTTGGGTCGAAACTATAATCAAACGATGCCTTTTAAGGAGGTAATACCCTGCACAAAGTTTCATCCCTGTGTTACCCCCTGGGGGTGAAAAACACCCGATTAACCCCAAAACTGTTTTATTTATTTTTTCCTAAACTATGAAAGTGACGAATTTCAAATTTTGTACAAATATTAATGACACTAAAAGCTATATTTAAAAAAAATATGACCCTCCTAACCATTTAAATTCTTGTAAAAAAAAGTAAAAAAAAAAATAATCACCTGTATAACAAGTTCGGCTCTTGGTACACACACCATTTTCTTTCCAAATATGAATCAATTTATATTCTACATCATACAAAAGTTTCATCGACCTAGCCCAGATGGAACATTACTAAATTAATATGAATTGGCTCTTTGGTGCCTACTATTTATTCATTTAACTCCTACTAAGAGCCTTGCATTATTTTTTATTAATAAACAGTGGCCTGCGATCGGACCGCTGTTTGAATCCGATTAAAAAATTTGAAAATCGAACGCGGGCAGTAACGCGGCCGCGGGCAGTGTTTTTTAGGGTTCCGTAGTCAACTAAGAACCCTTATAGTTTCATAATGCAAGGCTCTTAGTAGGAGTTAAATGAATAGTAGGCACCAAAGAGCCAATTCATATTAATTTTATAATGTTCCTTCTGGGCTAGGTCGATGAAACTTTTGTATGATGTAGAATATAAATTGATTCATATTTGGAAAAAAAATGGTAATAATAATAATGTACCCACGCCAATGAGCAACTGAGGAGGGCTTTGGAGGAGGCGATTAGGCGCTATCGATCCGCACCTGACTCTAGGCCGGGATTACCACGCTTACCGATGCATAAGCGTAACTTAGCGTTAATGGGAGCCCTGGACGCTTTGCTAGACCCGTACCTTCGGGCTAGCGAAGACTTAGCTGATACCCACTCGATCATGTACTGTGGGGCCATCGCGGCGTGCCGCGTTGCTCGTGTCAGATTCCCGGACACTGACCGAGCACCGCGGACCGCCGGGGGTGTTCCTGCCTGGCAAGTACGGATCGAGCGGCGTATCAGCTCGTTTAGGACTCTCATTGCCAAGCTAATCTGTTTTAGGGGGGGCAACAATCGCCCCCGTGTGATGCGCTACGTGACACAAGCCTTCGCGGGGACTGGCACCAGGCCCCGCGATTACATGGCATGTGTCACAGAGCGCATCGACTACCTAAAGCAGAAAGTGTATGCATGGGCAAGCCGTATTCGTCGCTACAGAGAGCGGCGTGTGGATCGATTCCAGCAAAATCGCCTCTTCCAAAGTGACCAAAGGAAGGTATACCGAAAGTGGGAGGGAACCGATCAATGTGTGACCAACGGGCAACTGCCGGATCCTACTGCCATGATTAATTTCTGGCGTAGTATCTGGTCGGTTCCAGTCAAGCACACCGAGGGCGAATGGATGAATGTTGTCAGGCGTGAGTGTGAGCCGATCGAAGCCATGGGGGCTGTGACCATCAGCCCCGATGATGTGGGTTGTGCTGTCCGTACGACCCAGAACTGGAAAAGTCCTGGGCCAGACGGATTGCACAACTTTTGGATCAAGTGGTTTCGATCCTCACATGGACGCCTGGCAACACAATTTCAAGACGCCCTCGAGCTTGGTTCCCTGCCATCTTTCATGACTACTGGTGCTACCTTCCTGCTCTATAAGTCCGGTAGTACCACGGAAGCGAAAAACTATAGACCCATCACGTGCTTGCCCACTTTATACAAGCTCCTTACGTCCATTCTAAGAACAAAAGTTAACACGCACATTGTTGCGAATAACGTTTTGGCCTTTTCTCAGAATAGATGTAGGGTTGGGTCCCGTGGTACTAAGGAGCTCCTCCTCATTGACACGACCATTTGCCAACAAGTTCGGCGGAACAGGGGGTCTCTCTCGGCCGCCTGGATTGACTATAAGAGAGCCTATGATTCGGTGCCTCATTCATGGCTGGAGAGGATCTTAGAGCTGTATAAAATCGATACAGCTCTAAGATCCCTCTTAGGCGCGTGTATGAGGCAGTGGACCACAGTCCTTCGTCAACCAGGTGGCGGAGATGGCCCCCCTGGCCCACAGGACTTGATAAGGATTGAGAGAGGTATTTTCCAGGGTGACAGTTTGAGTCCTCTGTGGTTCTGACTAGCCCTGAATCCGCTCAGCATTTTGCTGAAGGATTCAGGACTAGGTTGCCGACTTCGAAGAGGAGGTGAGGTCATTTCTCATCTGCTATACATGGATGATCTTAAGCTGTATGCACCAAAACGCCAGGATTTGGTGGAACTACTGGAAGTAACAGAAACCTTCAGTAGCGCCATCAAAATGGAATTTGGTGTAGACAAGTGTGCGGTCATGCATGTACAGCGGGGGGAAATCGTAAATTCCGCGAACTTACAACTTTCTGAGACAATGTCCCTCAGGTCTATCTCCGAAGTTGAAACCTACAAGTACCTTGGTATGTCACAGTCATTGGGTATTGCGGACGGAGACATTAGACAGGCGTTGAAGGAGCGTTTCTTTTGTCGTTTGACAAAAGTACTTAACAGTCTTTTGTCCGGTGACAATAAGGCGCGCGCCTTCAACCCTTGGGTGATGCCTCTGGTCACTTACTCCTTTGGCATACTAAGGTGGACTCAGATTGAGCTGGACGCCCTGGATACGAGGGTCCGTCAGCTGCTTACTACAAATCGCATGAGGCACCCACGCTCATCAGTTATGAGAATGTACATCCCGCGTAAGTGTGGGGGCCGTGGCTTTTTAAACGCCAAGGACCTCCATAACCGCGAGGTGTGCAGTCTTAGGGAGTATTTCCTAAACAACGAGTGTGGGATTCATCGCGATGTAGTAGCAGTTGACAAAGGCCTCACCTCTCTCTCCTTAGCAAACGAGAACTGGCGTAGACCAAAGGTGCTTAGCACCGATGACCGCAGGGCTGTATGGAAGAGCAAGGAGCTACACGGGCGGTTCTACAAGGCCCTTACGGGGCCCGATGTAGATCTGCTCGCGTCGGTGAACTGGCTACGCTTCGGGGATCTCTTCGGGGAAACTGAAGGTTTTGTCTGTGCAATTGCGGACGAAGTAATGATGACGAACAATTACCGGAGATATATCCTGAAGGACGGTACGGTTGACATTTGTCGGGCATGCCGCCGTCCCGGTGATTCACTCAGGCATATAATCTCCGGTTGTTCTCATCTTGCTAACGGTGAGTACTTGCACAGACATAACCAAGTAGCCAGAATCATTCACCAGCAACTTGCTCTTCAATACGGTCTTGTGGGGTCTGAGGTGCCGTACTATAAGTACGCACCGATGCCAGTTCTTGAGAATGGTCGTGCCACGCTCTATTGGGATCGATCTATCATCACGGACAGGACTATTGTAGCCAATAAGCCTGACATCGTTTTGGTAGATCGATCCAAGCGCCAAGCAGTGCTCGTCAACATCACCATCCCCCATGACGAGAACCTCGTGAAAGCCGAGAAGGACAAACTCAGCAAGTACCTTGACTTGGCTCACGAGGTCACCGCCATGTGGGATGTTGACTCGACGATCATTGTCCCGATAGTCGTTTCGGCGAACGGTCTTATAGCGAAGAGTCTCGACAAACATCTTAAGAGACTCTCGCTAGATGGCTGGATCAAGGGCCAGATACAGAAGGCGGTACTCCTGGACACAGCGCGCATCGTCAGGAGGTTCCTCTCTCTGCAGCCCTAACCACCGGTAGCCTGGGCCCTGCCCCGCTGCCGGCGGCACCCTTGGTTAGGTTTTTTTTTAGAATGTGTTTATATTTGTAATGTATTTTTTATATTTTACTTTTTATATAAATTTATTGTAAAAAAAACCTAGCCTAAGTACAAAAATGAATAAAGGGAATAATAATAATAAATTTATTCATAAAACATATTACAGCTGTGATGACTACGGACTAAACAGACTTATAACTAGACGATAATACTACGCGCCTGAACTAGGATAATCCTGTGTTTCAGGCTGAGAAAAGGACAAACAATGACAACTTATTCATATGCAAAAATTTAAACACTATTGAATGCTTATGTTAATAAATTAAGAAAATATATACTATGGGTTCCTACGGAAACAACATTTATGCGTCCCTAATGTAAAAAGTATATAAACTATAATTAAAAATAGTTAAATCACTCACTTTAATACAGTTAATAACTTCTCTGTATCGTCATAAGACAGGTTTTGCAGGGCGACCTTAAGTGTTTTCTTACAGATCACGTAAGTAAGCGGGAAAAAATCTAACTTCGCATTAAGTCGGTTATATAGCAGTGGGCCTAGGAATTGAAAAAATCTTGAAGAGAATGCATGTCTGCAATGGATAGTTGGGCAAACAAAGTCTTTACGTCGCTTGTTAGTATAGTCAGGGTTGTAAGGGAGTCTGGAATGTTGTTTTAGGACTGTGTTCAAGATATATAGTTGACGAACTGTCAGAATTTCACATGATTTGTATAAGAGGTTAGTAGGAAAACGAAAAGGACGGAAAGGGGAGACCTTGAGAATAGCTCTTTGTGCTCTTTCTAAATTCAGCAGAGCTGTTTTGGCAGTGCCACCCCAGGTAGTAATGCAGTAACTTAACACAGATTGACAAATTGATTGGTGTGTGTACCAAGAGCCGAACTTGTTATACAGGGTGTTTTTTTTTTTTTACTTTTTTTTACAAGAATTTAAATGGTTAGGATGGTCATATTTTTTTTTAAATATAGCTTTTATGGTCATTAATATTTGTACAAAATTTGAAAATCGTCACTTTCATACTTTAGGAAAAAATAAATAAAACAGTTTTGGGGTTAATCGGGTGTTTTTCACCCCCAGGGAGTAACACAGGGATGAAACTTTGTGCAGGGTATTACCTCCTTAAAAGACATCGTTTGATTATAGTTTCGACCCAAAAACGGGGCACTTTTTCTTAGGCTGAATAACATTGAATTTCATCCTCTTTCGCCTTTGCCTACAGGCCCTTTGGCGCGGCCACTATTCAAGACACACGAAGTTCTGCTATAAGAAATATCGTCGCTGGTTAGCCACAGTCACGGAGAAAGGCGAGCGTCGTGCCGCCGAGGCCGCAGAGTATGGCATCATCAGCAGAGCTGACAACCTTAGGATCCTCGAGGAAGAGGCGAGACAATGGCTCGCCTTCGTGGTATTCAAACTCCATCATTTACTAAGAACCGTACAGCGCGCGGGTGTCTTTTCCGACCCTGCAACTACAGAACTGACGGAATTCGAAAAACTCCTGAACTCAATCCACTACAAGCAATACATGAATAGACTGAAGCGAAAATATGACGAGTTTGTCAGAAAACACCGCCCAAATTTTTCCAATAAGAGACTCTTTCCCGTTATCGGAGATGGGGCTGATTATTGGTATCTATCTTTGGCCGAAATGTATGAGTTAACTAGTCCAGTGCCAAAAACTAAAAACAACCGACATTTGCAGCTGCATCATGGGCCTATACATAATGAGCCTTTTCTTTGGAGGAAAGTGAGGCCACCTACGGCGTTTGCCGACCGAGGACCCTTTTTTCCAAAATCATCACCGCGATTATTTTCGAAAACTCCTATAGCGCCAGCACCGACGCCAGCAGACGCAGGAGATGTCCATCCTCAAAAAGATCCAAGATTCCACCTGTACGTTCAACACTACACTCCACAACCCAAGCTAATGGATTATGTCGACTTCCACATCAATGCTCTGTTGACTCGAAAGTCTTCAATACAGCACGTTAACGAATAAAAATGCTTAAAACCCTTTCGTTCTTTTATGGTAAATAATGCGGGGATTATTTACAAACACTTGGGTTTACGTGGCGCAGTATTATTACTCTCTTATTTTCTTATTCGGAAATCCGTAATCAGGCTGCTAAGTTTGGAAGGGTCGCCCGGATGTTGAGGCCGCGAGCCTTTTGTTGTTTCGCTTTTGTTGTTGTGAATTTTACACTTGTAATTTATTTCAGGAAACGCCTTGGTGAGAAAGAAATTACGTTTAACTCTTCAAGGAAAATGTGTTTTATAAATTTGCATTTTGTTTATGTAGGTTTTGGGTGTTGATTTTATAATTGGATCTGAAATCATAAAGAAACCAGGTTTCGGGGTGTTTGGTTCAGAGAGCTGATTGCAAAAGGATTTTTGAATCGAGTTAAGTAGATGCTAGTATCCTAAGTAAAGAAAACAGAAACGATATTTTATTTCAGCAGTAACCAATGCTTTATTGTGGTTGCTTTACGACTACACGTTCATCTCATCACATATCATAAAACGTAATAATAATGAACACGAACGCAGCCTAACGATGTTTCCTAAGCTTGTGGCTTTGTTCCTGTTTCAGGGCAAGAATTCAACCATCGTAATGAATTTGACTTCGCGTACTATTCTCTAATTATATGGCTCTTCAAACACATTTGTCTGACAACTTTGACTTGGCAAATTTATTAGGGTCAGAATAATACAGGTTTGGGTTTCCGAACCTCGTCCTTATTGCACGCGGGCCGTCTTCGAAAGCCTTACACCGCGGGAGCCCATTTGTTACACGTATAATGGTTGACCCGCTTTACTTATGTGCCCTCTGAAATTGGGTGCGATTTGTGCGTCACAAAGCCACTGTCAAATTATTCACACCACTGAAAGACCTAGACCTAAACTAATATTATTTTTCTCATAAGCCTCATAAGCCATAAGTAATTAAACTTTGTCTTTTTGCGAACTTCCGTCAACTGTATCTGTCGACGTTGCAGCGAGGGTGTTCGTATGAATAATGTATGGGGTAAATTTGCAAGTGTTTCAATTTACACCCGCCACTCATGCCGATACGCACCCGAGAGGTTGTTGAAGTGTGAAAAAGAAAACAACGAGTGGAGCGTACGAACCAGTTCGGAGCGCGGATTAGTTGTCATTTTCCTCACACGTTTCGAAAAGGAACTTTGCGGCGTATATATAGACGCATAAAAAGTTGTCGCTTCGCTTTTGGTTCAGTCGTAGCTAAGTGAAAAGGAGCACTAGTTCAATTTATTTTTTGCCCCGCGTCGGTACAATACATGAGAACCGTATTGGAAAGGTAATATGAAAGCCAATTGCGGTGTCGGCACCTCTGGGGCAGCCTTCTTTTCACCGGCATCCTGTACCTTGCTTTGCCTTAGAAAATTCCAGCAGCTAGGATTTTATTTTACTTTATTTTTTGCAAAGTTTTCTCGATTACGCGGGTACCCGAGATAAAACGCTTGTAACGGGTCCCGGAGTGCTAGTTGCATTTGTGAAGCAATCGGCTAAATTCGGCTTTATTTCAGGTTTTGCAGTTTCTTGTATACTATTCGCAGAACTAGATTTTTCCCACAGTTTTGCCCGCCGGTTAGCGAACTAAGGTACCTATATTTTCGATACATTTTCTGAATACACTCTCCGGTTATTCCGGTTATATAGTTACTTTTTTAATTTAACAGCTTATTATATTGCTGTTCTTTGTTATAATGTTATTAAAAATATTACAACATTGGAAAGTTTTCGGCTTCTTTGATATATAAGTCAGTTTATTAACCAAAGTCTGATATTAAATTCGACATAACTTTACAAAGTTGTTTACAATTTAATATTGCTGCCTAAGTTTTGTAATTTACCGTTAAATTATTATACGTAGTACAAATCGTTATTGATTGGAGGCATTATTGACAAACGCGGCACCGTACAGCGGCATCTGTTGGCAAAAATGTTGTTGTCTCTTCATCATGCCGAAACAGCTGGCCAGATTTTACCAACTTTAACAGAGGGATAGCTGAACTGCTATAAAGATGGTTAAAGGATAGTTTTTACCCGATTACAGTCAAGAAAAAGTTTTACACGGACGGACGAAGTTGTTGGCACCTTCTAGTAATAACTAGTGTCTAAATCCTCTAACGATCATTGGAGAACTTTGAGGGAGGCCTTTGTCCAGCAGTGGACGTCTATCGGCTGATTTGATGATGATGATGATGATGTTATCAGCTTACTATATTAACTATAATTTGTGCCATAAAAATGAGCGAGAAAATTTTCAATTTCAACGAGAAAAAACGGAAACTTAGCTAGATTTCCACATCTCACAGGTAAAGTAAAATAAAAGCGAGGCATGTGATCATTTCCTTCCATTAACGCTACGCTGCCACGACCCCTCGCACTAATTACTAGCTCTGGTCCCGCATTTTTCATACAGATCACGGAACCACTCAACGCTATCGATTGAACTTGGTGGGGAATTCGCGCGGTGACGAAGAAATTCACCTCAATACCCCGTTAAAAGATATACCTAACTAGATACCTACTCATTTCTTGCTTAGTTAAGGTTATCTAAGGCAATTGTGACTATGGGACAAATCTGTATTTTGATGGTATCAAAGAATTCACCGCTCTCTTTTTCATAGGAAAAGTCCCAAACTTTAGACTCTTTAGGGTATGGGTGGTCTTAAATGTTCCGCTCGTATGATATTATTGATAGACGCATTGGTCCATAAAGTTGTCAGCTCTTTGGGAATAATATTGCCTATTGCACCAATGTTTCAGTTAAGATTTTAATTGTATTGAGATAAAATAATGCCCGCAATTTCGTCCGCGCAACTCTCAATTTTACTTTTTCTATAAGTACCGAAGTCGAGTAAAAGAACTTTAGATATTCATCTGTCTCTGTAAAAGAATGGTCAAAATAAGTCATAGTTAATTTATATCAACCAGACTTTCGCCTGTTGTGTCGTTCCCGATTTAAATGCAGACCACGTCGGTATGGGTGCATAATTTGTGCATATTTTGCGGTAGCCAATTATGCCCAGTTATTGGTGTTTATTGTGTTTGTCGATTGAAAAAAATGGAATGTCAATGTTGACATTTACCGAACATTACCGAATCTATTAAAGCTTGACCAGAAATATATGAGGATTGTCAAGACGGCGTTATTTATAAGATTTATATGGCAATAATTTTGCAACCAATCACAACCCACTATAATGACATTAATTTAAATACTTGTCAGTTCCTCTCCATAACCTCCTAATATAATTTAATGGACTGCACTATTTTCCTGACTGTTTTTCGTGTAGTAAACACGTGTACACTTTATTTATAATATTACGTTCACGACTTTCAATAGTTTCCGGCATTTCTTTTGGATATTTTTAAATATTTGCTGTTTAAAGAATCACCACGTATGACACTGACATTGTTGACAAACCATCATAAAAGCATTGCCAGTGTAAGAAATTAGTTCCAGTGAAATTCCGCAATATGGCGCATCCTCATATATTTCTGGTCAGGCTTTAATTACAAAGAGCGTCTTTTAGTAAGCACCCAGATTGATCTATGTTTCCTAATACGTCGAGGCATTGCGATTTGCGATGTCTTCAATTTTGGTAATAAATATATATCAGCTTTATTGCGATCATGATTTTTACTATTCTGCCTGCTAAGTCAGCAATAGAACCGAATAATAATTGTTTCGTGAAATTCTTAAATAGTGTATAAATAAATCAAAGAGAACAAATATGTCATATCAAATGGCTGGCAACAAAATATTTAATGTATTGTAAGTAATAAATTTTGACGACGCGATTGGCGCAGTAGTATTACAGCTGCCATTGAGCCGACGGTCCGGGGTTCGAATCCCGGCAATGGCAAATATTTGTGTAATAATTTGTTCCTGGGTTATGGATGTTCTGTATGTATATATGGTCATCTATTGCCGATAAAACACATGCCTTCTCGTGTTTGAATATTATATTTGTAGTCAGCATTAAAATGTGGCGTGTTGTAATTTATATAGAACAAGAGTTTGGGCAGAAACGAGTGTTTTATAAACTTGTCCAAGTTTACAAACTCCGAATGAAATATAATCAGTTTGTTGATTCCATACCCGATTGGGGTTGTTATGAAACTTATTTTAAACCTCCGAATTGAAATTTGTTTGATGTTTTATGCCCGTTCGCTATTGAAGAGTTTGAATGGTTTACTTTGATGTTATATTCGATAATGGACACCATTATGGGAAAGAAAATTACAAAATCATCGATTCATAAGTTTCCCTTCGGGCCACGGCTGGACCAATGCCTCCCCCAAGGTCTCCACGACGATCGGTCGTGCGCTGCCCGCATCCAATTGCTTTCCACGATCATAACCAGGTCGTCGGTCCGCCTTGTTGGGGTTCTACGAGCGATGTGCCCCGCCCGGCATAAGGTCTCCGCACATTATAACAACTCAACGGCGACTCGATTCTATGCCAAATATTGAAATTCAAGCCCTATGTCATATTTTCTAGGTTTAATTTCAAAAAATAAGTAGTACTAAAGTAGTGGACGACGTGTGGTCTACGCGTCGTACACTAAGTTCAACTCCTACACGTTTGTCACGCGTTGACCACACGTCGTCCCCGTGGCGACTATGCGCTTGCGACTGACGCGTGACGGCCATCCATGCTGGGTCCACTCGTTATCCATTAGTGACCATTGGGTGTATCAACTAGTTGACTACTCATTGAAAGTATGAGTAGAGTTGCTGCCGCAGTGGCGTGGAGTTGATATAGTGTGCGAATACCTATATTCGGTATTCGGTGAAGTGTTTGTCTATCTTTTATAGACAAACACTGCACCGGATTACATCGGATTTTCATTTCATAGACAATTTTTTCCCCGGAAGTCATACATTTTTCAGAAATCTTTATAATGTCAACCTAAAGGTTAGGTTAGGTTCAGAGACTATCACTATCAGTGACGGTTATTATGATTATATATTTATCAGAAAGAAACCACACACCGTCTACCCATTGCCTGTCTACGGAAGCGGAGCGGAAATGTAAAAAATGGGGTTTATATGCCTTTTTGCAGTCGAAATATTTAGCAGAAAGCATTTTTTAATGAAACCGTAACTATTTTGGATTTTTATAAAACATATTTGCAAGAATTAGGAAACACTTATGATTGATTACACAGAGAAATAAAAATTGATAACGCTAAATAATAACGCACAAATAAAAATTAATACGCAGAATCATAATTATCAAACATAGCCAAAACATTGATGTGTAAATTAATAAATAATCGCGGACAAACATACATACATACCTACATACTTACAGGTGAAAATGAGAACCTCCTTGTTTTTGAAGTCGGTTAAATATTAGTACCAAAATCGTAAAGTTTTATTGAAATTTAATTGAAGTATTTGTACTAACTTTTTGAGAAAAGCTCAAATATGTGCTGCAAATCTGACCTAAACCAAAACACTCCGCTGAAGTGTCAAAAATTATACCTACAAATTTCGGGTCACAATTGTGACCCGGCCCGCCCATCGTCCCGCCTTTATTCGGCTAGGATCGGCACGTTCGAAGCGAAGACAACGCATCGATTACATTTTTATTATTTGCATATTATTGTGATTTTTTATTATTTTTAACCGACTTTAAAAAGGAAGAGATTTAGTGTTCGCTACATTGAATCGTTTTGAACGTAAGTTCACCGATTAACTCCGTAAAGTGTAAATATATATTTTAATTATTAGTAAGAGAATACGGTTACTGTTATGGTTTTCCCATTGACATTAAGTCATGATCTGATGATGGAACATTTACGTACTAGATCTCGGGACTAGTTCAACGTAGCCAAGAGTGGTTTTTCTGCTCACTTTACTGAACATTTACAGCCAGTATGTGGCAGTATCATAAAATTGACCTGATGATGGACCCTGGAAATAGGGACTGGATCTCAAGATTGGTTCAACGCAGACATGTGCGGTTTTTAGGGTTCCGTAGTCAACTAGGAACCCTTATAGTTTCGCCATATCCGTCTGTCCGTTCGTCCGTCCGTCCGTCCGTCCGTCTGCGGCTTAGCTCCGTGATCATTAGTACTAGAAAGCTAAAATTTGGTATGAGTATGTGTATGTATAACGCCGACAGAACAGTAAAATAAAATTAATACAAAATTTTTTTTTTCGGGTACCTCTCGAACACCTAAAGTGGGGGTGAATTTTTTTTTTTTCTTTTCAACACTGGTGTGTGGGGTGTCGTTGAATAGGTCTTGTAAAAATAACAGGGGTCTTCTAACATTATTTTTTGATAAAGTCAGAAGTTTTGTAAATATTCGCTCCAAAAATAAAAATAATAGTGTCCCCCCCCCTCTAACTTTTCAACCACGGGTCAAAAAAAATCGGAAAAATTCATGTTATTGAGGCCTTATAAGTACTTTCAAGGAAAACTATATTGAACAAAATCGGTTGAGCCGTTTTTGAGTTATCGCCAAATTTCATATTTTTTCTTTAAAAGGTCGTAAGTTGACTTCCAGAAGGTAATAAGTGATTACAGTTTCTAGGGCGTTTACGACCTTTTTATAGAGATTAAAATCTTTCTTAACGTAAACCTCGGGCTTAAAACAGCAGTTTATTGTGAAGGATGAGCAACTACGGAACCCTACACTGAGCGTGGCCCGACATGCTCTTGGCCGGTTTTACATTTCGATTCACCACAATGAACATTTGGACTAAGTATCATAAAATTGACCTGATGATGGATCATGGAAGTACCTACTGGATCTCAGGACTGGTTCCACATGAGTAAAGAAACGGAACAGAGACTAAGCTTCATACAACCGCGCTGCGATAGGTACACTACTACAAACGCAATGCGCGTGTGGACGTGTCCACAAGCTCCACATCATACGTACACGAACAAACAGATTTAGACCGCATTGCTGCGTTTAGGGCACAGGGTGCGCGCCGTGTCTTGTTCGACTTCGCTTATGAATGTGAAAATGGCTTTTTTTTTTCAAAATTTCAAATTGGTGCTAGGGGGCTGAAACTCGGTATCGGGGGGGCATTTGGGTCTCACAAATATGAATCTGAAATCGGTGTCTAAAAATTCAGTCAAAGTCAGAAAATATCGAAACAACAAGATTTGTATGGGGATTTTTTTAAGGGTCCTGTATCTCGTAAACGGCTGAAAATAGATAGGGGGTGCTCTAACGAATGTACAGTCGTGAAAAAAAAACAAATTGGTGACTTTTTTTTTTTTCAAATTATTCCTAGGTGGTTAAAACTCGGTATCGGGGGGCTTTTGGGTCATCCGAGTCAGAATATGAAATTGGATTTTCAAAATTCGCTCAACTTCGGAAAATATCGAACAAACAAAATGTAATAATCCCAGAACATAAAGCTAGAAACGGGCTTATTTCTATGGATACAAATATAAACCATATTGTCATTGATCGTCGTCGATTGAATCAATCATTGATGTCAAGTGTGCATAAAAATGAAATGTTATGAAAACGGGTGTAAAACCAATAATAAAATGAATAAAAATGTTTCAATTCTACAAACTTCCAAAGGCTAAAATAAAAAATTTAAAAATGCATTTAAATAATATAAACACATTCTCTACTTGCTCATCAAAGTGAATCAGAATATGAAAACTGCACGTGACTGCGTTGAACCAGTCCTGAGATCTAGTAAGCACTTCCAGGATACAAAATCCGGTCAATTTTATAATACTGGATCTTAATGCTAATCAAAATGGTTCGAAAAGCAAAAATCGCACATGTTTACGTTAAACCAATCCGAAGATCCAGTAGGCACTCTTAGAGCCCATCATTATAAAGATCGCGCTAGGTCCCTCTTATTTTGAACGTATTTTGTTAAAAGTAGCTTTACAAACACAGAGAAGTATTTTCCCTTTTGCTAATGTAGGCAACCCTAGGAGTATGACACGCCCCAAAGAAGCTAGAACCAACAGCGTCGTACGTCATTAAAAATGGCCAATCAGATACGAGTAGGCTAATGCTTTTGCAAAAGCGGCAAATAACAAAAGAGTGCGGCTTCTGTAGTGTCTTTATTCTGTGACCAAAACTAGAACTGAACTAAATTGAACACAGTCAACCCAGTAACATAACAACCTTATACAAACCAAGGGTTTTCAATTAAGTGGAATTTTAGTTCGTTGGAAATGTTTCAACGAGCGCTTTGAGTCCTACTCTGAAAGCGTTCGATAAAACATTTCGCGGGCGTCCAATTGTATACGAGATACGTTTATGTAAAAACGCTGGCGCTTTTGTAGCCACTCTCGCTGAGAGCTATCAAATTTTCCGGTCACTTCGCTCGATATTCGTTCGTTTTGATGAAAATATCAGCAGTACAACGTATTGCTCATCTTGTTAAAATTATTCGGCTATTAAATTATATCTATAGGACATAGGTTTATCTATTATATCTATAGGGTTATAAATTATATCTACAAAATGATAACGAACAAGAATGTGCGAGCGAAGCGTCTTTTCCTTTCGGCTTGGCCCAAAACTCTATCAAATTGAGATATTTTCAAATATGTAAAAATGTTATAATATTTAATTTTTTATCCTTTATTTGATAATATCGATAAAAAGCCTGGTTAAAAAAAATGACCATTGATATTCAAGGTTCTTAGCTATTTAATCACTCCAGTTGTGAAGGAGAACAGGTCTTCAGGGCTTCCAGGGTAGGCTTCTGATGGGCATTCCTGTACTGTGATGGACAGTTTGAGATTCGGCACCACAGTCGCAGCTGGGCAAAGATGTTTAAAATGTCCACTTCGCCCACACCCTGTACGCAGCTGGTTAAGTTTGCACCATACGTGACGCGGGAGGCCGAACCCCTTCATTTTAGCTCCGGGCGAATTTGCTAAAACTAGTGGGACATGAATCGGTAGAAAATGTAGTCAATGATGTAAGTTCACACTGCTACGACTGGTTACGAACGCGAGCCAATCTATACTATATATATACTATCCATCCATACTAATATTATAAATGCGAAAATGTGTCTGTCTGTCTGTTACCTTTTCACGCTTAAACCGCTGAATCGATTTTGATGAAATGCAATGGCATAGAGATAGTTTAAGATCCGAGGAAGGACATAGGATAGTTTTCATCCTGGAAATTATACCTAAAAAGATTGAAAAGTGAGTGAACATTTCTGTTGGGGTGCGGTGACCCTGTAGGAAATGTAATTATTAGACCAAAAGCACAATTGCTCTTACATATGCTTAGGCGCTTTTAATAATCCCTTTTATCATGTTTCACGCGTACCTAGTCGCGGGAAAAAGCTAGTTTTGTTATAAGAAAGTGACAGGCGGTACTATTACCTACAACCCATGACCTATCAGATTGCGATTCAGGTTTGGGTAAGAACTGAAAGGTTCTTATCGGGATCGCGGAAGAGCGAGGGAGACGTGTATAAAATGCGAATCGCATTCTGATAGCGCACGCACACCAGAACCTCTAGCATAACTGCGATAAGTTTTTCGCCGCAGATATCTATCTATCTCTTTCTGAGCAGTACTGTGACAGAGTGACAGGTGACGCTATCCCGCGCGACAAGAGTCGCTAAGCATAGTGGTGCTAGATGGGCTGGTGTGCGCTGGAATTATGTAGGTGAGTAACGCATCTTGTTGCGTGAGCATCAAGATGGCTGGATCACGCGAGATTTTCAATGCGAAATAGTTACTGAATCTTGTAACCACTCAACATCGAAAGTCCCGCGTGGTCGAGCCATCGTGACGCACACCGCCACGCAGTGAGCCCGTTTTGACGTACACTCATTTGCCGTGCTGCGGTAAAAGGGCGTATCTTACGATGTCATTCATATAGAGATACGACCTTTGACTGTAACACGGCAGACATATGCCCTACAAGTTTCCAACTTCTTACTCTCTCCTACCACCATAATTGAGATAAATGCATTTAAGGGCTGTATTTCTAGTCGTATCCGTCTTACATAATGGGCGCTTAGCTGTTCATTACCTAAATGTCGTAAGTGACGTGGTTTTCCTACTAAAATGTGTCGTTTTGTATAGGGTACAGCATCTCTCGTCTTCGTTAGGATAATTACTGCGATCGTTAATAACGTGGCGATGACGGATGGCACATGATATTAATTCGATGTCAGCCATCTTGACGGTAATGTCATAACTCGATAAATTGAGGGTTATAACCTATGCGTGATGATGATTTATTGTTTTAGTGGAAAATTATAAGATTACTAGCTGTGCCCCGCGGTATTACCCGCTCATCCCACGGGAACACTAAATTTTTCGGGATAAAAAGTAGCCTATGTGTTAATCCAGAGTGTCAGCTACTTTCATACCAAAATTTATCAAAATTGGTCCAGCTGTTCGAGCGTGAAGAAGTAACAAACATACACATAAACACACATACACACTCATAAACTCTTGCCCTTGTAACAACTTGGTATTTTGAGAAATATGTATCTTTATATAAAAGTTAATAATGTTTTACTTCATAGAATTATATATTTATGGAAACTTTGTTGCACAAAACAAAAGTCAGTAGGTACATAAGGCGGACTTATTGCCAAATTACATTCTCCATCAATCAAACGTAGGGCTAAACAGAGATATTAGAGTTGGTGCAGAGCAGATTTTTTTTTATACTCAAGCGACGAACGTCAAGGAAATAATCATATCGTCGGGGATAGTGCAGCACCGCGTAAATAACAGCTGTCAATAAAGTTCTCATTTCAATAAAATACTTAGCATTTGTTTGAATATTGATTCGTATCTACACTACTTACTTACGCGGTATTGCACTATCCCCGACGATATCAAATAAAATACGATAGCTCAGTTAACCGAGCACTACTCAGGTTCAATTCAAGCTTACAGTAGATTGCAATGTCGTTTTCTGAGGTATTAAATGACAGCAACTCAGAACAAGCTTTCACGCTGTTTTACGATCTGATATGCCTGTTCTTTAATCTTTGTTTCCCTATAGTAAAAGTAAAGGTTGGTAACCAACAAAAAAACGTTAGGTGGCTTACCAAGGGGATAAGAAGATCCTGCCATGTAAAGCGTAAGCTGTATATCAGGTGTAGAAGTAAAAATAAAAATAATGATCACAGTCGATTTGCATCAGATAAAGCTCATTTTAAAAAATATAGTCGGATATTAAGAAAATGCATTTACAAATCTCAACATTTGCAAAATAATCATTATATTCAGTCAAATAAAAATAAGTGCAAAGCCACTTGGAATTTAATTAATCCTAGTAGGTCATGCAATGATCATGGTAATAATATTGATTCATTAACATTTAATAATATAAAATATAATAATCCTCAAGACATGTGTAATATTTTTAACGACTTTTTTATTGACATTGTTAACAGCTATGTTTTGCCTAATAGCCAGTGGTCGGAATTAGGTGAGCTAAAATACCTACAGTTCGCGGTGAGACATAATATAGAGTGGTTACAACTGGATAAAAATAATGTTTTATTTGGATTCCGGGTATTCGATATTAATCCGGGCACTGCAAGTACTAGCCCCTTTGAGAGTCATTAACAAACAATACGTGGGGAAACACATATTATTCATCTTACAACTACTTCTTAGAAATCCTGTACATACCTTCTTTTGTCTAGCCCTTTTTACTAAAAACTAACATTAAACATGCTGCACTGTAAACAAAACATGTCACGTTCAATATATATCGAATACCCGGAAGCCAAATAAAACATTATTTTTATCCGGTTGTAACCACTCTATATTATGTCTCACCGCGAACTGTAGGTATTTTAGCTCACCTAATTCCGACCACTGCTAATAGCACTAATAATAAGATCTTAAATTGTCGATCTAATCAAGCCCAGTCCATGTTCTTGAGGCCAGTTACAGACTATGAAGTATTCAAACTAATTATGTCATTGAAGAACAGTAAGTCTTGTGGGTATGACGACATGTCGACACTTTTACTCAAGACTAATGCCGTATATCTTTGCCGTCCAATGGCACATTTAATTAACCTCTCATTCAGTCAGGGAGTATTTCCCGAACAACTTAAGTTGTCGGTCGTAAAACCTTTATTCAAAAAAGGCAACCGGGAAAACCCAAATAACTATAGGCCCATTACAATGGTTCCTGTCATGTCGAAGGTTATTGAGAAGGCTATTTTTGGGAGATTACTTGATTATTTAACTTTACATAAAATCCTACGGCCAGAACAATTTTGTTTCCGCAAGGAGCGTTCAACTGAACTGGCTTGCTTCGAGTTCATTAAAAATATAACAGAGGCTATTAATAGTAAAATGCCAGTAATGTCAATATTCCTTGACCTGAGTAAAGCTTTTGATTGTGTCAACCACCCAAAGCTTCTCTCCAAACTGGAAGCATACGGAATCAGAGGTAACGTTCTCGAATGGTTTAGAAGCTATTTGACCAATCGTAAGCAATGCACAGAAATCTCTAGAGTGGTCGCAGAGGGAAAAAACCTTTTAAGGGAAAAGTACAGGTCAGAATATCGTGTCAATATATCGGGCGTGCCGCAAGGAAGTATTTTAGGCCCTTTGTTATTCTTGCTATATGTCAATGATCTTCCCCATGTTACATCGCATAAGTGTATCCTATTTGCGGACGACACCACTTTAGTAATTAAGGGCATTGATAAAAATGTGTATGAATCTGACATAAATAAAGCATTAGCAGATGTAAATTCATGGATAGTTCATAATAATCTTAGTATTAATATTGTAAAAACTTCTTATATTCAATTTCATTCATATAAATCAAATGGTATAGACTTGACTGTAAACCTTAATAATATCCCCATTAATGAGGCACATAGTGTAAAATTCTTAGGTTTATTTATTGACAAACATCTAAATTGGAAACAACATATTGACTCATTATGCTCTAAATTAGCAAAGGTTCGTTTTTGCTTTAAGAAAACTTAAAAACTCCGTTTCCACTCAGGCAGCATTAACTGCATATCATATATGTAGCATCTTCTCTTAACTATGGTCTATTGCTGTGGGGCGGTTCAGTTGACGTCCAGGCAGTTTTCTTAATTCAAAAAAAATGCATACGTGCCATAGGTAGTGCTCGTTATGATGAGAGCTGTAGACCGCTCTTCCAAAAATTCCAAATACTCCCGTTAGCTTCCATGTACATACTGAAAGCGTGTATGTTCACAAAGAGCCATCCTGAGTATTTTAAAAAATATGATGAAATGTTTGCTAGGAAACTGCGAGCGCAATATAAAAATATGTTATATCATCCACCATGTAAATCCGATATATATAAAAAAAACGCTTTCAATATGTGCATTATTTTATTTAATAATCTTCCAAATGAGCTTAGAATGTTGGATGGTAAAACATTCAAGACAAGGTTGACTGGATGGCTTCAAGATCAGTGCTTTTATATTGTAAAAGACTTCTTAAATTATAAAGCGTAAACAGTATGATTAATTGATTATTAACATTATTTATATAAGACTCTTGACATTGCCTTAATGTAATATTTTATTACCTTTCTAAGTTATGACATACAAGAATGTTTTTAAGATACTTAACAGCGGAAATGGTTGTCAAGTTATTTATTTAATTAATTAATTTGCATGTTGACTTCATGTTGACTGAATGCTGATTCTATTATGATGAAATAAGACCAAATATCATTGTAACGCGTTCTTGCAAATAAATATTTCTATTTCTATTTCTATTTCTATTGCATTTTTTTTTTATAATTATTCGATTTTTGTGAAGTTGTCCGATATTTATGTATTCTATTTTATTTATTTGTTTAATTATCCAATTGATAGCATTTCCACAAAAATGTGGCTATTCAAAAACATTGTTAAATTGATTGGTTTCTCCCATTCCTTATTTGCCTAAAAACTCTTTAAACCTCAAAGATAATGCCTTTGTTGTTTCCCTTCATTTAATAAATGCTACGGACGTTCGTAGACATCTACGAACGTATGTTACGAGTATGAGCGCTACGAATACCCGTAGCGCTGCCGTACTGAGTAGATGTCGCTTGGGGCATTTAGAACTTGTTCATTTTTTTTAATACTACGATATAACAAGCCTTACGATCGATATAGTATTAAAAATCTTGACGATCAAAATCAGAAAGTAAAGATTAAACCCGTTGTTTACAAATCCTCGCGGTTATCCCAGTCATTGTCAAACGTCAGTCAGTCAAACGATTATTAAGGCCTTACGAAGATTAAGGCCTTGTATTTCAGGTATAAAGGGACCAACATGATTTTTCTCAAACATTAACACATTAAGTTTTCTATCGGGCATTAAAATTGCTTTAAGGCCTAAACAGCTCCCATAACTACGAATCCAAAAAAAACGAGTGATAAATGACTGGGAACAACAATGCAGCCGCCACCCAAAAGCGACAAAAATGCATTTGGCCCCCTCCCGGCTTTCAAGGAGGCGTTGTGTTCACGCACCGACAATCACCGCGCTAACTAGACGAGCCGAAAGGCGCTAACACCGGTGTGTAATGTGCTACTTTGTGCGTACGGATGGTTTTGCCAGATGCGTTCGTTGATATTTTGACTGAGAGTCCCTTCGAGACTATGAACGTAACATCACGTTTGAATCGTCGAGGTGATTTAATAATCACTTTTCTGAACGCGATTTAGTTATAATAATTTGTGTGACGTTACCTTTTTTGTTATAATAATTTGTGTGACAGACAGGAATGTTTTGTCTCGGTCATGGATTACTTTAAGTATTTATTTATCTGCCCTATTAAAGCTAATGGCGGTAACTTATTATGAGACATTTCGAGTAAATCGTGAACAGTGAATGCTGGTCCCTACAACTTAGGTATAGACAATCCCAGAAAATATCAGAATGTTAAATGACTCGGGAGAATAACAATGTAGCCGTCATCCAAAAGCGAGAAAAATGCATTCGGCTTTCAAGTAGGCGTTGCGTTCACGCGCCGACAATCACTGTGCTAACTAGACGAGCCGAGAGATGCTACACCACCGGTGTGTAATGTGCTACTTTGTGCGTTGGTTTTGACGATGGTTCCGTGCTACTTACGAACCGGGTGTTCTAGATTCGACTCCAGCAAAGGCAAATATTTGCGTCTTGAGCATGAATATTTTGTGGCTCGGTCTTGGATGTTATTTTTATGTATTTGAGCATCGATTCATCGAAATAAGTATGTATATCTTCGACTCATCGTCTAGAATCTAATGATTAACCCTTTTGTTATAGATACTAGACTATTTACTTTGGTGCTTAGGTCGACTTGTGTGCGATCGACCGCCATTTAACTATAAACTAAGAACTTAACTAACTAAAAGTTTTTAAGTTTTGATATTTATCTAAAAGTTGTAAATAACCCTGCTTCTTTACACTTAACATTGCCTCTTCATCTATGAGACCAGAGTCATATATGATAGTCCTGGTATCGGACTCGTGAACACTAGAGGATAAACTTTGAGAATTCATCCCCTAAGAGGTCAATTCAAGGTTGAAAGCGGAAGGCTAGGACATAATCTGATTTGCAAACCAAACCGCATGCCGCTGGCATCCGATCGCCTATAAAATCACTTTGGAAAACTCTCGCAAATCCGAATATTAAGGCGGAAGATTAAGGTCGCCACCATCAAAGCGACACCCACTTGAGTCCTTGTAAGCCTGTAATCGTCTGCCACTCGCAGGCCGACTTACACTCTCCGATCACGTATCTGCAATCTGCATACCGGTAGGGGACCTGGGAAAGCATCCTATGAAAAAGTGTTGGAACAATATTTGTCATTATTCGTTCGTGTATTGAATTTAGGTGTTCTTTTATCTGTAAGGTTAAGGTCAAAATAGAACTCTGTTTGAGCTTATTAAATGGATTTAGACGAATAATTAAAAATCAGATGTTTTTGTAATGGATCTTAGGGTGTTGCTTATTTTCTAACCCCGTACTCTCACCCCCTCATTCTCTTCTAGGACACGAAAAAACGACACTGTTTGTTTTTTATTCAGTATTAGGGGTCACTACCGGCAAGTAAAAAATCAAAAAAATGAGAGTACGGGGTTAGAAAATAAGCAGCACCCTAAAGTACCTCAGTGTGTTAATGCCATTTTTATTGGTATCCGATGGTGCTTCATCATCATCATGATCTCCAGTGACGGTATGTTTAATTTTTTTTTAACGGCGCAACATCGTGGCTCCACTTCGCCTGACGGTAAGCAAAAAGGGGAGCCCAAGTCGCAATGGCAACTGACGAGAAACCAACGGTGCCAAGTCAGTTGACACTGCCATGCTGGCCCGAGAGATGCTTCTTCACGCTTCGTTAAACATTTTGAAAATGAAAACAAACGAACAGTCCTAAGAATGAAGATTAATAATTATCATCATCAGTCTGTATCTATCCACTGGGTCTCTATCATTTTCCATTGGCTGCGACTCCGGGCCGCGCGCATCCACTTTCTTCCCGCGACCTTGACTATGTCGTCTCTCCATCTAGCGGGGACGTCTGCCGATGCTTCTTTTTCCCATTCGTGGTTGCCACTTCAGTAGCTTAGGAGACCAGCGTCGATCTTCTCGCCTACATACAAGCCCCGCCCATCTCCATTTCCGACTAGCGGCTTTCTTAGCTATGTGTGTTACTTGGGTAAGATTATTAATGTTCAAGCAATTTAATAATATTAACTAAATCCATATCATCGCATCACAAACTAATTACACCGTCTAAAGAGACGCTAACATTAAACGCCAAGGCACATCACTCATATTACAAAAGTCTTTAGATAACACACGTCAACTAAACTAAGCCTTAATAGCAGTCTTAATTGACATGTCACACACGATAATTACCATTCAGCGATCCATCTCGCGATATTAAAGCACGTAAATTTGACATGACTTAGAATTAATCTCGAGACACGATAGTCCCGTCAAATTAGAGTGAAATTGAAAGTCAACGTAACGTTTGGTAATTTAAAACCTTTATTTTTTTTGCGTGTGGGTAATTGATGTCATTTGAAAGCAGGGATCGTTACCGTATTAATTAAAATCGAAATATCTTTCTAATTTCGGGTTTTATTTCATATGCTATTAAATAGAATTTAGGTACCTATAGAACTTTGAAATTAGCTCACTAAAATAAAGAAATGTGTAATAATAAGCGAAGTACCGAAATCAAATACCGGTATTTTGTATGGAGCCCAATACCGGTATTCGAGCCCTGTTTGAAAGGTAATGTAAAAATGTGAGATAAAGTCTTAATGAGATAAGAGACTAAATGTTAGAAAATCTAAGCTTATGCATTCTCTACAAACCCCAATTTGAAAATAAATGGTAATAACTTAGTATAAAATGATGGTGAAGGTAAAGAATGATGATTGAACATTGTTCGGTTCATGACGCATTGGTATCTACACTGTAATGTTATGTAACCTGTTTTTCAATAAATAAATGAAAATCAGGTTGTTGAAATACGAAAAACTATAAAAATATACTAGCCTAGCGATGACGCAGTTAGTGCGATGCATCTTGCTAATATTTTCTACAAAAGAAATACTACACAGGTGTACATACAGATAGATGAGACGAATTTATATTGGAAATTGTCAATTACCACCTCGCCTGGCGGTAGGGGGAAGAAGTAAAAGAGCATAAGGCTGGATAGTATTTTTGTTAATAAAGCTCTCAATTAACATTAATAACGCACCCAACAAAAATCCAAGATTTTATAATGATGAAAGGCAGTAAAAGTTGCATTTTTAACGCTATTTTTACTGGACTACTATACCAATACGGCCGACCCGATACGCGTTCGGTGAATTTAATAAAGACCTATGATGGTCGCATAAGATTGATGAGGTAGGTAATTCTGGAGGAAGAAATTAAAGGCATGCCATCTCGCGGAAATATTAAAAGTGTTTACTGACGTTTGTCACCCAATAAAAATATCACTTTATGAAAATGACTAGGTATATTTACTTTTGTGACACTACTCGACTTTTTATTAAGAGCCGCATTTCAACCGTTATAGTTTTTACAGATTTCCTTAATGCTCACTATAGAAAACTAGATAGCATTTGACACGCTGCCGCGTCTTTAGATTTTAATACCTCTACCAATCAACCATGCCAGTCCTTACGTACAATACGTACCTACTTATCACGCGATTTATCTTTTCAAAAGAGAGAACTTTCTATAGTAGGTATTTTGTTTTGTGCTACGCCTCTAGACATTTTGACGATACATTTTAGACCAACCGCATACACAAAAATGTAACCCGCCTGATTTATACAGACGGTCATACTTGACTGACGGTGACTAATGACGTCACAGGCGGTCACGGCCCGCGTGTTTTACGTCACTCCCCTGCATTCAGCGGATGACGTCACTAGATATCTCCTGACTTGTTTATGGCGCGTATGTGTGAGTTATTGCACCATCTAAAGATGGATTTACGAGAAAGAAGGATGTGTTTGCTTAACACCTGGTTGACACGGGTGGATGACAGTTGCTTGGTTTAGGGCAATAGATTAATGTTGACGTTTAGAAGTAGTGATTTATGGGTTGTTTTGAGGCCATTACGGCCCGTTTTACATTTTTTTTGTTTTATCTGTCGTGACGTGACGCTCAACAAAATATTGTTGTTCCGTTAATCTTTGTCAATTTATACGTATACCTTCTGATGTCTGATTGGTTTCAAATTTAGAATGCGAAAGCCGATCGCAGAATCTTGCCAGTAAATTTGCCTAAAAATACTTGTTTTTTTTTGTATTTGCTTGGAGAAATGGGTAGATAACGAAAATAAAAATGCCTGGTAAATTCAAGAGTTAGGTTACTGCTTTCTCACGCTGACCTTACTACTGGAACTGTAACTGGAAATACGGCAATAGATTCCATCTGGCATTTATGAACCTACGCCTTTATGTTTAATTCATATTTATAAAATGGGTAGTATGCACAAATGTAACTTTAACAGAAAATTTGTGTTTTCTTCAACCTTTGACAAAGGTAAGGAAAGTTACCGAAACGGCAGGGAGGCTCAAATAATGAATATACGCACTATCATCCGTTTATAATATACATAGATACGATTTAAAAGATGCATTAGTTATATTATAATAGATAAAGAACATGGCTTTTTTTTTTAATAAGTAGTTAATCTCTATGTCACTATTGCAAATTAAATGTATACTTAGAAATTAACGCGCCTGACGCAATTATATGCGAGTAGTTTATTATATTTCAATAATAGGTATGTCCAAAACGTCCAGAGTGTGAAGTATTTTTCTTACAATTTTTACCCATTACCTCTTTTCACACAATTCGGTCAACCAATGCACCCGACAAAGTAGTCGCCAACCAATTTTGTTCTGACACAAATTAATTGAAATCTATGACGCTTTGGCGCAGTGGCGCCATCTGTTCAAGGCCTTAATTAAGGAGCCAAATGTACTGGCGGCACTGAAAGGTATGATTGATGATCATAACTATACAATGTATGTATTATATGTATCGAAAATGGCGACAAATTATTATTTCATTTTGTAACTGTCGGGATTTAATGGTATGATATATTAGGTTAAATTGGTTGTATCAGTTTAGGAGTAGGTAATTGAAATAGATTTGAGACATGACAGGGTTTAATCAAATAAGTATCAATTCGCTTTTAACTTTTTTTAAATATAATGTACCTACACTTTTAGACCGACAATTTAATATATAAAACAATGCGCTAATTCATATTTCCACTACTCCACTTGCAATGTCAGAAAGCCAAAATTAAGGTATTTACCCAGATTTATTTGTAAATTCTCATTCTCTACGTTGTTTTTTTTTTGCAATAAGTTACAAAAAATAATCCTATGGTGCAAAACCCCAGAAAAGTGGATAGCTGTGTAAATTATTCCCCTTCCGTTGAAGTAAAAAAAACGTTGATTTATAGTTCGAAAACTACATCACATAAGTCCTTCTGTGCTTGAGCTGGACCCATAACCGTAACTTACCAAAACGTCGAATGATTGTTGGAAAATTACGTCACTTATGTCGTTCTTTACCTGGGGTGTTTCCATATGCACCCTAAATTCACATGCAAACGCAAGCCAGACTATAACTCATAGTCGGACGGCGGGGGAATGACGTGACTTATGACGTCACCAGGGCACTGGCGACGTGACTTGATAGTATTGAGAGCTCTTAACATCGACTGGTAAATTACTTACTGAGATCTTCTGAGACGGCATGTCTCAATAGATACGACTGATGTTGAATACAACATAGTGAAGTTACATGAATAAAATTAGCTCAATATGTCAAGATACAAAGAAAAAAAAAACTAAAAAATGTTTTTTGAAATATATATGTGGCTTCAAAGGTACGAAATATGATTATTTTCTAACCCAAGACATTTTGAAATTCTTTTTAAAATCCTCATAATTTAACATAACAATAATTGTATGACAAGCATGAACTTAAACGCACTTTTTCACGCTGAAAATAGCAAATTACTCATTTTCTCCATACAAATAACTGGTACAGTACTTTTATCTCACGAGCGCGGGTGAGCCATGTTAGTGTGAGTAATGTACGTGCACATTGGCTCTGTGTGAGTGAGCCGGCACTGAACGCTCCCGAGCTCACCCACACAGAGGCAATGTGCATGTACATCTACTCACACAAACATGGCTCACCCGCACTCGTGAGATAAAAGTACTATACCCAATCCTCAGATGACGTCATAATGTAGGTAGATTTGTATGGAGCATTTTAATCTTCTGTAGGAATGATGAACTTTGACGGTCATTTCTGACTTTTAGAGCAGTCTAAGTGTAGGTAGTCCCATATAGACATTTGATCCCAATAAAAAAAAGAATCGGTTGACATCATCAAAAAAAAAATGTCAGCACGCCTATTTCAAAACGGATGCAATTGGATTGCATATTAACCTTAATGCAGATTGCCAAGTTTTATAAGATCTTTTATTCAAGTAGCACACTGGCTGTATTAGCGCTTATACATACAACCCTTACACAGCTATAATAAGCTTAATAATATGCTGTATACGCTCGGCTGCCCTATATCAAAACCTAGTAAGGGACAAATTTTTGGATTTCTGTTTTTTAACTTATTTGTACTAACCTAGTAAGTCCTCAGCTGGTGACAGAGACACCAGCTCAAAAATCGTTATAATAACCAGAGTTTTCAATGCGTCGAAACTAGTAAGTAACATGTCTAGTAACTGTTTACCATTGTCAAACCCAGTAAGTCACATATCCCATATCAAAACATAGTAAGGGCGTGAGACATACTAGGTTTTGGGCTGGTCAAAGTGGTCAAAGAGGGCCTTACTAGGTTTCTGATCTGGGAATCAATGCGCCGGCAGGGGCGCGCGGGGCACCTAGTATCACTGTGTTCGGCCAGTCCACGGCAAGGCGCCGGCGCAGCCACATCGCCTGCTGTTTAAATTAACTGTCGTCTGGATGGTTTTGAAGTATTGCGTGCAATATGAAGCGCCATTTACAATTTCATAGATCGAAGCAGTTGTTAGAGGCAGCTATTAATAAAAATAAGAGTCAAATCTCCGAATATGCCGGGTAAATGAATTTAAATACCAACTTTAATTTCCAACACTTTTATTTATTATTTTTTGTTACGTGTGTTTTTTGCACACATTCGAGAAGACACAGAAAGATTTCTAACTGGGTGAGTTGTAATAAATGGGCTTGTAAAGAACTTATATTTTTGTCTTTTCTTATTAAATACCTACATAGTAACAAACACGTGTATATAAAATAAAGGTTTTAGTGTTTTAACTGGTTAAAAATACGAGTAACAAGCATGATAATTTATAATAACTATACCTACCCACTCACGTAATAAATTATTTTACTTGCATATATAACATTGAAAATGTTCATACGGTGTACATTCGGATAAGATCAATCGGAATTTCAGCTGGAGTTTAATGGTTGATTTGTTGTGTATTCCAACACTAGTACTAGGTTTACATTTGAATAAAACATTTTAAACGGATTATATCGCGTATATTAATTATTACAGCCTCCCTGACGTTTTGGTACCTTTACAGATACCGTTGTCAAAGGTTGACTGAGAATAACACAACTTTTCTCTGTCAAAGTTACATTTGAGCAAACTACCCATTTTAGAAATATTAATTTAAAATAAAGGTATTCCATACCTACATGCCAGATGGGCCTAATGTGCAAAGACAGTTAGGTACCTACACATGTGCCAGGAGGGCAAATACTATTTTATTTAAAAGGTTTTGTTTTAAATATCTTGGATGTCGACGACAGGCTCCCTTACTAGGTATTGAAGCTGGTTGAATGTAAGAAACTAACACGGGTAAATACATTTTCAAAGTTAGTAAGGGGTATAAATCGTGCATATATAGTATATATTATTAAATGAAGTTATTGATACATACACTTGTTAGTACTCTACTTATTCATGTACTTTTTTTATTATTAATTAAGAGTTCTTTTGAGGCTGCCACATTTTATGTTTTTAGGCTCTCCTGTAAAATTTGGTCTGGAGCCCTTACTAGGTTTTGATATAGGGCAGCCGCGCTCTCATGAGTATGTGTGCTACGCGGGTAGCTTCATTCATAGAAAACAAGTGCTATTATAACAAAACGGGAGTATACGATAGGTAGACATCAATACAGGTAAGGGTGAAGCTCGACGAAGCGTAATTTCGGTCGCGCCATACATAATGTGACGTGATTACGTGACATGATGTATAGCGCGACCAAAATTACGCGACTCAAATTACGATCGTCCGGCTTCACCCTAACGAAGATTGTAAAAACTCTATTACAAAACAGTTACTAATCTTATACTGACATACCTATTTATAGCTTACAATATGTTTCCAAACTGTATTTAAACTGGTAATCTAAAATTCCTGCGGGCCTTTGGAAACTGTTGTTCCTGAATGTGGTTGTAAGTCAACTTTATTTACTCTGAGCTCTAAAAACATGAAATACGCCCACAACGTGTGTGTGGGTGATATTACATTAACCTTCACAAGGATAGTCGGCTACGTTAGCTCTGCATATTGTAATGACTTTAAGCAAGAAGCATAAGTTTCTGTCAAAAAATTCATTTTAGTGACAAGCTTCTATAGCCGACTGTACTTTTTCTTTAGATATCCATCAAATGCTCGCTGAGACGATTCTAAAGAGCCCAAACTCGGTAGGATTGCTTTTTTAAAATTAAAAGCTTTTATTTAACTTGCAATGTAAGTATGTATGTATGTATGTATCTATTTGTTCGGGTGAAATCTTGCAACTCAATTTTGAAGCAGATATCGTCAACCGATTGAGCTAAAATTTTGCATACTTACTTAACTTTGATGACAATACAATAATATGTTACCATGGGGCTGATCTGATGATGGAGCCGGAAGGTGGCCATAGGAACTGTATAATAGAAAAAGCAATCCTACCGAGCTTGGACTCTTTAGAATCGTCTGAGTGAGCATTTGATGGATATCCAAAGAAAAGTACAGTCGGCTATAAAAGCTTGCCACTAAAATATCATTTTTGACAGAAACTTATCTATTATAGAGTTACTATGGCCACCTTCCGGCTCCATCATCAGATCATCCCTATGGTACTATATTATTGTATTGTCATCAAAGTTATGTAAGTATGCAAAATTTCAGCTCAATCGGTTGACGATATCTGCTTCAAAATTGAATTGCAAGATTCCACCCGAACAAACATACATACAATGCAAGTTAAATAAAAGCTTGTAAAAATGTTTTATTTCTCAAAACAATTAATTGACAACATTAAATTTCTTTTAACGAGGATTTTTTCCGATATAATCAAATAAAGGATAAACAATTAATATTACCACACATTTTTACATTTTCGAAAATATCCCAATTTATGATTAGGAAATCCATTAGAAAAGTTTCTCATTCTAAAAGAGCGTACGTGATAAGTAATTGGTCACAGCGCAGAAAATCTTACAGTCGGACTATTATAAGACGGATTTAGTCTGGAAATTGTACTACTGTTCTTTTTGTAGTTTGCGACTGTCATTTTTCCAAAACGTGACGTCAATTGAGTGCCGATTCTTAGACGACGCTGTTTCATATGTTTTTTAATATTTTCAAGACTGTGCGTCTAACAAAAAAAATAATAGTTTTGGGTTCTGTGATAATAAAGTAATGAAATTATTTTAAGTTTAAGACTATTTGAAAATTTTAAATATTTATGAAACATGTAATGTCTCATTTTTTTTACTGTGGGTCCACACCACAATTTTTATATAATCATACAAAGTTCAAAGCTCAAAGAAAAATTGAAAAGCGTAACCTGGAGGAAGATACCCGGAATCGAACCCAGTACCTCTGGATTGCCGGTCCAGTGCGTTAACCTCTCCACCGCCCTAACAACCAAGCAACCTTTCGAATTTTTCCTTATGCTTTCTGTGTCGATCTTTGTATACATATGTTGTCAACTATACAGTTACTTTATATTTTTTTTCTGCTTTGTGACCTCGCGTTATGCATAAACATCAACTCAAACAGGAGTGTGCGCATAACGGACACGCAACGACTTAGGCAACAAGCGGCAGCACCTTCGCTCGGCCGCTCGCCACTGCGCGTGGTCGCGCAAGTCATGGCTAGTCCCTTAGAGTTAAAACCCAATACCACTTGAAAATTTTAATTATTTTTTTTATGCTAAAGTGACCGCAGTTCTTGTAACGTAAAAACTCACTAGTCACTGCACAATAACGTGACGTGGAACGTTGAATTATCAAACACAGATGGTCAAGTAGCGGAAAGTTACCAAAAAGGTAACTTAAAGAAGTAACTGAAAGGGATTTTTTCCGAAAATTTAAGGAAATATTTACAAGAATTTATAAATTTATTTAAATTTAGGAATTTCCTTTACGAATATTCAAAGAATTTTATTTATTTATTTAAACTTTATTGCACAAAACAAATGTCAGTGCAAATGGCGAACTTCTGAACTGCCTAATGGCATTCTCTACCAGTCAACCATAGGGCCAAACAGAGATGCTTCAATTGGGTGCAGAGTAGAAAATTAATCGTTCGGAAAGCATCTAAGATACAAGTGAATAAATGCATATTATATAACTGTACCATAAATACAATGATATTTATATTTACCTACTATAAGATGTATATTAAATATAATATAATAATAAACACGATGAAATGGCTACTGCATAAGATGATGGACACTATTCGAGCTCTTGTTCGAGCAGGTGCTTACGTAGCAACCGCTTGAAAACTACCTTGCTTGGGGCTTGTCTAATAGAGAGGGGGAGTGTATTCCAAAGACGACTTGCCTGAACGGCGAAAGAATTGGACATGAAACCAGAATGGTGCGAAGGCATCGAGAATTTTCCATGTTATATCATATCATTAAACGTGCAACAATGCATGTGATATAACAATAACTTTAAATACACAGAGTTTGTATCATCATCATCATCTCAGCCATAGGACGTCCACTGCTGAATATAGGCCTCCCCTTTGGACTTCCATATATACCGGTTGGAAGCGACCTGCATCCAGCGCCTTGCCTTGCCTTGCCATCCAGAGTTTGTATAATAGGTAATAAATATGTTATTGGAATTCATAAATACAAATAATAATGTGTAATTAAAATCGAATAACTAAGCTCAATATTTTGACATACATGTTAAAGCGAACTATAGGGTAATATCTAATAAATATAATAAAATTGTAATATTGCATGCCTTTCCTGGTAGAACATAAGTAACTGTATTTTATTATGATCACCTTATGTAACTATGTTTCTTGCAATAAATGTTTGATTGATTGATTGATATGAAAGTAATTTTAAAATAATTTAATGGCATTTAGTACTCTTACATTCTATTGCGGCTGACTGTACACGATGAATTGCCTTTTAATTTATTAACATAAGACTGGTAAGTGAAGGCAATTTACACTGGTTTAAGCTTAGATTAAACATGAAAGAGAAACGTTTTATGGTAATGAACTAACATTTTCTAAATACAAATACATTTATTGAAAAAACATAATGCACAGAATAAACAAAAAAAACTATACAACAACTAAAACCTTACCATACCAGGCATGATCTATTTAGCCAAACTAGTGAAAAAATATGGACTTTGTCTTCTCCGTCCAAGAAGACAAAGTGCATAAAAAATTATAAATACAACTCTTTTCTTGGACGCATTTTGTCCCGACATCAGGTGCCGGCTAACTTTACAACATAACGGGATTCGAACCCGGGACCGCCGGCTCAGTAGCCAGGTGCTTATAAACTGAGCCAACCTCTTTTCCGGTTATTAAAGTTTAGGAACTGGTTATTGACATACCGATACTGATATAATAATATGATTAATTGCATAATTGCATATACACGACCTATGTACGTTTTTGCAATATGAAAGCTGTTAATAGCACCAATATCCCAGAGTCCAACCGCAATTTGACAGACTAGTATATGTATGGCCTGTATGTATAGGCTACTATATGTACCTATAGACTGCATAAAAAATTAAACGCACCATCAACTCCAGTATTGAGCTTCAGCGTGGATAGTTAGTAGGTATATGCATTAATAACCTAAATTAATAAGTTTCTGTCAAAAATGACATTTTAGTGGCAAGATTTTATAGCCGACTGTACTTTTCTTTGGATATCCATCAAATGCTCACTGAGACGATTCTAAAGAGCCCAAGTTCGGTAGGATTGCTTTTTTTATTATAGAGTTCCTATGGCCACCTCCCGGCTCCATCATCAGATCAGCCCCATGGTACCATATTATTGTATTGTCATCGAAGTTAAGTAAGTATGCAAAATTTCAGCTCAATCAGTTTACAATATCTGCTTCAAAATTGAGTTGCAAGATTTCACCCGAACAAACATACTTTAAACATACCATGCAAGCTAAATAAAAGCTTGTATAAATTTAAAACACCATCGACACGTAGCTGATCATCATGAGACCCTCATTCAATGAGTGATATAGAATGTGCTACTTAAACTGAACATAACTACAAAATTTGGAATTCTTAGCTTCAATTAAATATTGGCTGAGATCTAGTCAATTGTTGCCATTAAAGCTAAATATCTTGGAAATTACTGGTACTATTTCCAACAAACATAGCTAAGAACAATCTCAACGGACAAGTCTTTCGTTGAAAAACAAACTACACTCAAATTAGTTCATCCGTGTGCTAGCTAAGTCATTTTCAAAATACATGTACCTACATAGTTAAGGCTTTAATTCAAACAAAACTTTATTGATTCCTTTGAGTAACGATAGTTACCCATATCTTTTATATGAGTAACTTTCATAACACAAAAGAAGCGATCGTAATTTTGTTTTTATTAAGCCTTTAACTATGTAGGTACATGTTTTTTGAAATGACTCAGCTATGATGCCCCATGTTAAACTTATAACACTCCTCATTTTTTGTCTGGAGTCAAAAACGTGATTACGTGTAAATAAAAACCTTAGTTTAAACCTTATTACCAATATTCTAAATCGGTACGTGTAGTAATAAATGTTACACATAGTTATAAATGGACCGCCTGAAAAACCTGCCCACGGTTCCATTAAGAAGAAAGACGGTTAGTCGGTTCCCTTGATGAGGTAGGTAATCCTGTAGGAGTGTAGGGCCCTAACGAAGACAAATTAAGCCCAACTAGAGCCAGCACACCCGGATTACCGGCGAGATGGTACAGATTATTCATATAAAGTCAGCCCTACCTGGCCCACGCACTGCGTTGTCTTCCTCTTTCTTTGGTTTAATAAATAAATATGAGTTTACTTACCTTGAATTTAATATAAGCTGTGACATCGTTGAATTTCTGCGCTTTGTGGCTTGTTATTTTTAGATTAGGCTGGTTTTAGGGTGCATTTAAGAGATCTTATTCCTTTTAAAAAAAGTTATATATGTATTATGACAAATATATTGATAATCGCAATACAACTTTTTGAAGTGAATAAAACTTTTTCCTGAGTTCAGTCGAAAAAAAAATGAAAAAAAAAATCGCGGGAATTTTCTCAATTTCGAGAAGGTTTCAAGTATATACCAATAAATAGCAATGGTCTTGTTCAAAGTAGTTACATTGATAATAATGTTAAGAAACATGTTTAGACATAAGCATTGAATGCAAAGATCAAAGCTCAAAGAAAAAAAAATGCGTAACCTGGCGGAAGAGACCGGGAGTCGAACCCGGTACGTCTGGATTGCCGGCCCAGTGCGTTATAAATTTATGTTTGAACATAGTAGAGAAATTTTTCTAAAACTATCAGAATTTTTGAACGGATGGACGGAATGGATTTTTGAATCACTTGTGCATATAAGCGTGTGCGCAGTCGGTCATCAAATTGCAAAAAACCTTAACCTTAAATTTGCAGAAAGCGTTAATTCAAGCTACGAGCATCAGAAAGCAGTCGTTTTTTTTCAGTTTTTTTTTTCTTCGCAAAACCTCTCTAAACACGTTTGTGATGATTAGGATAAGGATATTTAGTAGCATGTTCTAAAATCCACGGAGTCTCTAGGTAATTGTATTTTTTTTTCAAATTCCAATATGGAGTCTAATCACAATACATAGTATAAAACAAAGTCACTTTCGGTCTGTCTGCCCCTATGTATGCTTAGATATTTAAAATTACGCAACGGATTTTGATGCCTTTTTTTTTAATAGATAGAGTTATGAAGTGGAAGATCAGCGGCAGGTCGCCAGCAAAAATATATGATGAAATCATGATTCATGCTGTTATACGTCTGTACTTAGATTATAGGAGTTCTGGACGAGGGGTGTCGTATGATATTCCGGCATTTTGTGTAGTTAAATCCAAGAAATTCCGCCTATTTAATTAAATTCATTGTAAGGTATTTAACAATGAGTCACAATTGCCTGATATGAATGGTTTGCTTTGATTTTGCCTTAAATGAAGGACTGCTTAATAAAGGAGAAGTCATCGTAACCAACCTTTTAATATTCAATTCAATAGGACTATTAGTCACACGTCAATTAACATAGTTACATAGCTTGGCAGGGTATTGAAAAGGTTTCCATGTGACATGGTTCCTTGAGCAGATACGCTGAATATCCGAGATTTACGATAACACGGTCATTAGGATGAATAGGGCCCTTCCATGCATGATTATGATACGGGACATTTTTAGGCTTTGCGTATTTGTGCGAGTTTAGTCTATTGAGAGTAGGACCTGAAATTCCGGCGATGGTTAACCTTTTCAACGCCACAGTCGTCATATCACGTAATCCGAAAATTGATAAGCAGACGCGCCAACGTCACCAAATGACTTCCAAAATGATCAAAAATGTTGTAATTCTAACTGCTACAAGTGTTTTTCAATCCCTGTAATTTTTTTAGCAGTTCTTTATTTTGTGTGGATTGCTTCTTCGCTTGGTGTTAAAAGGTTAGATTAGTTAAATTGTGGAATATTCAATACTAGCCATACTAAGCAATTTTATTTTGGGAAAACAAATCTTTATTAAAAGAATAGGTTTTTTTACTAGAATCTAGTGAATGAATGAATGTGGTGTGTAGAGTACCTACTTAGGTACATTGTCATTTAAATACTGTTATGTTCAAAGTTTTTTTACAAACAAGTTAAAAATATGTTTGTGCAAGAACTTGCTTTTTAAACATAAAATTACCTTTGAAGATAATCGTTAATTAATGTCTATCTTCATAATATTAGGTTAGGTTCATATAACTGTAATAGTTAAGTATGCTTTCAGAAAAAAATACTGACTGTTGGGTTTCTTTCGGCCTTTCTTCTCAACAGTGGACTCATCTCCTCGTCCTCTTGTGAAATGCTGGTAGACTCAGACATGTAAAAGTGCCCTTGTAGCCTACTTGCAGAACAAAGTTCATTATTTCATTGACTACTCATTAGATAAATTCTATGCAATAAATAATAATTCAAAAAGTAAGATTGAAATGTTCGGCATTCCCTAATATTATATGTAAACCTTACTTAAAAAAAATAGCACCATTGTTTATATTTCCAATGTATGTTAAATTAAATATGCACACAAAAAAGGATTTTGATCAAAAACGAATATCATATCGAATATTGATCACTTCCAAACAAACATACGGCTCGTCAACATTTACAAAATGTTTGTCATTTTATACTTGCCTGTTTCACCTGTTTGTGTACCAACTGGTAATAAAATACAGTTTTTCACGAAACTACAATGTTTATTTAATAAACGAGCAAATATTTGATACATTTTATTTATTAAAATAGATTTACGATGCGGTGTATTTATTTGCACGTCAAATTAGTCAAATATGAAATCAAGTTAAGTTCTCGTTACGCCGTCAATTTCGCGGTTACAAACAATTTTAAATTGTTTTTCTGTTTTTCTATGAACGACTTGTTTCTTAAGTATGATTCGACGACGCGGTTGGCGCAGTGGTTAAGCAACTGCCAGAGCCGACGGTCCTGGGTTCCAATCCCGGCAAGGGCAAATGTATGTGTGATGAACTCGAGTATTTGTGCCTGGGTCATGGATGTTATTTGTATTTAAGTATGTATTTATCTATATAAGTATGTTTATTGTCGTCTAGTGTCTATAACACGAGCGGCACGAGCCTACTAGAGCTTACTGTGGGACTAAATTGATTTATGTGAGGTTGTCCAATATCTATTTATTTTGATGTTGTGGCTTTTATTTGTAAACCATACTCCTATTAAGAGGATATATATCACTGCTCTTTTTCCCATGCGTTTAGTTTAGTTTACGTTAAGTTTGCATCTGGTAACTATGGTGTCGCATACAAATGAGGTCGAAACTTAACGTAACCAGGCTACAAATGGTTTCGTTCTCGTTTGTTTCCTCCTCCAAAATTAAACCAATCTATGAAATTTTAGGAATTGAATGGGAAGCATGATTTCTGTGCTTGCTGAATGGGAATGACGAAACTTCAATTTGAATGGGAAACAAAGCATTAGGTACCTAGTATTTCCTCTTAAAGTCCAAGAACATGCCAGTCATAGTAATAATAGCATTTTTTGTAGGGATCTGTTCAAACAAACAACAATAAAAAAAATAGCCAATGTCTTTACGAGCTATGGCGGCGCAATTCACAACAGGTCAAAGAATGGACGAAGTCTTTTAAAAAGCCTACATTTTTGTCTATGATTAGGAATCGTTCATAGAAATAAGTTACAGATTTTTCTGTAGCTTAAAAAAATATGAAAATGTTCCCGGGGTGTATCGGGCCTTATACGGAAATCTAACTGAAATGAAGTTCCACTTGACTTAACAAGAGTGCTCCTATGCTTCTAGATAATATCAATTGCTTTTATTGTTATCTAACTGCGCTGCGCAGTGTTCCCCGTTCATCTAACGAGAACACAATTTTTTTTCAGGATAAAAAGTAACTATGTGCTAATCCAGTGTGTCAGCTACCTTCATATCAAAATTGTTGTAGCCGTTAGAGCGTGAAGAAGAAACAAACATACACATAAACACACTCACAAACTTTTGCCTTTATAATATTAGTGTGATAGAATTTCTCTCAATTCAACTACTTACCTTAAATAGATTATCTTTTTTCTATTTCCTATAGCTATAGGTAAACATAAATTCAAGCTTTTCGAAAAATATCACCAATTCCTTATTGTTACTCTGTATAGACCATGATATTTTTCTGTTATTATTTATCCATGGTTTTTATCGTAGTTATTATTATTATACAAGCGTAGTATATACACACGTTTCGCAGCGTCCGTCTGTCGCCAGCTTAATCCCCATTGCTTCTAACGAAAGCTTATAGCACAAATTACTCCACTCAGTTATTTATAGAGATACCCCAAAAATCTACTCGCTAGTTTATGAGCAATTTCATTGATGGAACAACAGACGCCAACACTTCGGTAAATGAGATTTTAGCTTTTTATCGCAGCTATCCTCTTTCAGTACCCTGAAAAATGATAAAATAAATAAACTTGGCTCCCTTTACTGATCCTAGTGGCTATAAAAAAGCGGATTAAAAGAAGTTAAACAGTCTTAGATGAATAATTCAAAACGAAGCGGTTTTGCCGGGTATGTTGATATAAGGAAGATAAAACGCAATGTAAATAGAGCTACTCGTAACTGTTACTAGGGTATCCTGCGTAGGGAATGCAAAACTGGTTATTTTAGCATAAAAATAACCGGTTCTACTATAAAATGACCGATTTTGCATTCCATAATCCTGCGGCTTTCCGTACTAGGAGTGTTAGTTTGACTTCCAAAAACAAAATTAAATCAAACCGTATTACGTTTTTATCATAGTGGCTGCGATTGATGATCAATATCCGTCTTTTTGCTGAGTTGGCCTTGATAATATACATTTTATAAGTATGTATATATATACACACTATGTATATAATTTATGTTTTTTTTATGTAACAGGTACGTACTGCCTTGGTGAGTATGCCTAAAGGAAATACTGATCGTTTTGGCTGGTCCACTTTATGCGCTTTAATGGTGGAAATGGGATCCCTAGGACATAACTGAAGGAAATAATAACGTAAGGTAGGTAAGGAAGGTAGTAGAACAGCCAAAATTTCATATAAAAAGGGAAATATACTGAGTAAATTTATATAGGTAGTGATAATTAGTAGGGGCAAGTGCTGTACCTGTGGACGGTTTTACCTGTGGACACTACTCATACAAAGAAAACGAATAACCATAGAGAAATACCAATCACCTATTTGAAAAGCATTTTTTTCATATGGCAATACTAGCTAGTCGCCATCTTTACGGATGACAGAAACTGCGTGTTTTATGGCTGCCGAAAGTTTTTGTGACAAAAAGTAAGTTTTTTTCCTTCTTTTTAAGCATGTTTTATGCAAAATCTGCAAATGTTTCGGGTGTCTTTGCAGTGGCATATTAATTTATATGGTGTAAACGTTCTTTCTACAAGATTTCGGTAGTCGTAGGTAGCATTAATAGTGACCGGTATGAATTCAAAATAAAAACCGCCAAAATTGTACCTGTGGACACTTCCGTAAATGTACCTGTGGACTGTCCATAGGTACAATTATACTGAATGTACCTGTGGACAGTAAAATTGATATTTTTGTTTTATTTAGTGCCTCGTAGAAAAACTGGGAAAAAAAGAGACAAGATATGCCAGGACACTCTAACTTTAGTAAGGAAAGCCACTGAGAAGTTTAAAATCCCAAACTCGATAATCTTTAAATACAAAAAAATATATACTGTCGAAATATTGGTGAAGAAGGCTTCGAAGTCAAAAATGATATCAGGAGGATCTTTAGCAATACTGAGGAGCAACAGCTGTATGATTACTTAAAGAAAGCAGCATATCTACACACATGTACCTGAATAAAAACAAGTTCGAGAACTTGCCTATGAGTTTAACTAGGGTACTAAACTAGGATCCTAACAGACACGCCGATAAAAGAAACTATTAACGTGGAGGAATCGAAACGAGCCAATAATAATAAGACGAAGAATTCTACTGGAACAAAATAGTACCAAAGACGTTAGATAAAGATATATCTTAGTCTGATAAGCTTAAAACAATACCTGATGCCCAACAAAATTATTTTAGAGGGTGAAATATTATCTCTTATACATTTCAAAGGCTCACAAAGACAACGTAAACTCCGATGACGAATCAGGTTTTTATTTTCAAAAATCTTAAAATGATGTTTCAGATAACTCTGCTAGCAAAGTATGTATTAAATGATGCTGTTATTGATTGTTGATTATTTTCCATAAAGAAAATTAGGTTTTCCTTGAGAATGTAAAGTGTCAAACGATGATTATGATACTGCTGCTGACTATGGAGGCTTTTCAAAGTCCCATAATTATACTTGAGATTCTGCTTAGAATATTAAATTTCAAGAAGAAAAAAAAGTAATTATGATATGCAGAGCAACGTATAATTACATGTTGATTAATTGTATGTTGTTAATTGCGTTATTTTAGAAGTTTCTTCTGTTTAAGAGAATGTTGTTGATTATTGTCCATAGGTACGTTACCGTCCATAGGTACGTTGTTAGTGTCCATAGGTACAAACAGTAGATGTACCTATGGACAAAGTTAGTATTTTCCTTTAAATGCTTTTATCCGCCATCTCCGGATAGCTAGCGTAGAAGACATATGTGGACTTTAAAGATTGTTTAACTGTGATTAAAACAAAATAAATAATTTATTGGTAATACGCGTAGTTTTTGTATAACAACTGATTAAAGGTCAAATTCTGGAAAGTGTCCACAGGTACAGCACTTGCCCCTAATACACGTGGATGTCGTGGATAGGGAAGCCAGTTTTGTTTAGCAACGGCTAAGTTTCGTCCGTGTGCGCATCTGTCACAACGTCAAGCTCACAAGCAACACGTCTCTATGATTGGTTCGTAGACACGCACACATAAAACCAAAAGCGGCTTCATCTTTCACAAATCTGTTGTATGAAGACTCGTTCTAGGTATAAGAATAAATACGCCTAAAAAGGTTAATAGGAAATACCACGCCTCATTTTTCTATACAAATCGAGATTTCGTTTTCGTCTTTTTCCTCCTCTATACTGGTTAAGTATCTTTGTTTCTTATTATAAACTTTGTGTATATATACCCCGCGCGGCGAACGATGATTCCTATGACACCTGTCATCTCAGCACATTTTATAACCTACTAGCTTTGCCTGCGACTACGTACGCGTGGAAATGTAAGAGCAATTGTGCTTTTGGTCTAATAATTACATTTCCTACAGGGTCACCGCACCCCAACAGAAATGTTCACTCACTTTCAATCTTTTTAAGTATAATTTCCAGGATGAAAACTATCCTATGTCCTTCCTCGGATCTTAAACAATCTCTTTGCCAAATTTCATCAAAATCGATTCAGCGGTTTAAGCGTGAAGAGGTAACAGACAGACAGACACACTTTCGCATTTATAATATTAAGTATGGATAAATTGGAAAATGTACTGAGATGACAGGTGTCATAGGAATGATCGTTCGCCGCGCGGGGTATAGGTGTCTGATTTTGGCCAAAATCCCGCCTCAAACGGACGCCTAGTAGACAAATTCTAAAATAATTTGCGCACAAATGGAAACGATCTGACTCAGAGCATTTACTTTTTATTCAGTTCCTAAAATTTCGTAAAGATTGGTTAAGTTTTAGTGGAGTAAACAGACGAAAACAAAACCTCGATTTCTATAAGCCGGTTAAGTTAAGTTTAAACAAATAAATAAATATCGGACAACCTCACACAAATCGATCTAGTCCTAAATTAAGCTCAAGAAGGCTTGTGTTATGGGTACTAGACGACGATGTACGTACTTATATAAATAAATATATACTTAAATACATAGAACAACCATGACCCAAGCACAAATATTCGAGTTCATCACACAAATAATTGCCCTGACCGGGATTCGAACCCGGGACCGCCGGCTCAGTAGGCAAACTGCGCCAAACGCGTCGTCAAAACCTAATTTTTGGACCTCATTTGTATACGCAATAGTTGATAGGTGCAAACTAAACGTAAACCGATAGGCTGGGAAAAGCAGTAGTGATATATCCTCTTAAACCGTACCTAGAATGCGTAGGTAGAAAAAACATAAAAAAGTGCCAGCAAATGATGAAAGTTGCTTGTCGAAAAGAACGTAACATTTCAACAGTTTTGTAACGGAACCCTCGCAAAACGACAAGAAATAAATGTGACCTTTATGTTAAAATAAAAATTTCTTTAACAAAAGAGGAAACTTCTCGAAATGTTTTCCAACGCTATGTGGAGCGACACAGCAAAAAGTGCAAATGTTGTGGACATCCGGTCTCGAAACTGGGCCATCTTATTGCGTATTTCCGGTAGATGTAAAATATGTTTTTGTTGGTGAAATTTAACACAGTGATACGTCCTGTGTAAAGGGTTCTTTTGTCATTATTTACTCTTAATTGTATGTACGATAGCGTAAAATATGTAATTTCTGCGCGTGGAAATTGTTGACTCTTTTGTTACTTAGCTTAGTGAGTTACTGGGAGTTGTTTACAAGCAGGATTTAGTGAGGGTATGACAATACAAAATACGCAACTTCGTTTGATTTTTTTTTTAACCATAGTCGGGTAAAAAGGATCCTACAGTCAGTTTTAAACTATCCCTGTAATAAAATTGGTTGAAATCCGTCCAGCTGCTTCGGCATGATGAGAGGACAAAGAAAATTTTAACTTTAAGGGCGACGCCACGCAGCTACATCGCGCCGTGAAGATTTTTCCTGAAATAATGATAGAAAGTTGATGGGCCATAGAATCGGAACGGAGCTGTGTAAACTGGACCAATCACACACCTCTGATTTAAATGCGCTTCTTATTTTTACCCCATAGAAGCAGAAGATTGCCAAAAGTAGATAAATGAAAAGTGGACATAAATTGAAGATACTAAGGCGATTTCATTCAGCATCAAGATTAACTTATTACGGAAATAAGATAATACTTACCACTATGAGTGACAGTAATTAATATATTATTATCAATACATTAATTTAGAATTATGTTATGTTATAAAATAATGATTATTTCTATATAAAATACAGTAAACTGCACCCTGCCTTTAGCTGCACCTACTCTGTATTAAGTTAAAATTTTCATCAATTTCACTGCCCAAAGGTTGTCTGGAAGAGATCGCTCTTTAGCGATAAGACCGCCTGTTGTCTACCGTTATTTATAAATTGTATTTATTTTGTTTCCTTTTGTAAACTTTTTTGGTGTGCAATAAAGTATTGTTGTATTGTATTGTATTGTATTGTAAACTAATACAGTCATTTACTTCTACAAAACAGCGCCCTCTACGCTATTAGGCCGAAAGTTCCTTAGAAGTTCAGCAAATTATCATAGGATGGCGCTGCTAAAGGCGCGCTCAAGGTTTAGCGTGAACGATGCCAAGCAGTTTCAACCGCCCTCCGCGAGATGGCACTAATATCAGCTTTCATTGTAAGTCGCCTCTCTGCATAGAGCCCGCAACGGCGACGGAGAATATTTTTCAATGACGATACTTATAGCTTTGTTATACCTACCTATAGTTTTCAGAATTGAGTTCAGTGAATATTTTTATGATGATCATATGTTTTCATTGGATATGGTGAATGTAGTTGATAAAAGATATTTCTAAATTCATTGAAAATATTACAATTTATCAATTATAGTGTGTTGTTTTATTAATTATGTTTAGCCTTTAAACTGTTGCCGTATTTCTGCCTGAAAGCAGAACCCTGAACCGAACAAGAACTGAACATTAAATCCCTCATATTCAACATAAACGCACGGGTTCTCGCACTTCTACATAATATCAAGTAGGGAAGTAGGTATAGTAGGCTAGAGATCTAGGTTCCACCTTTGTATAAAAACCACGTCTGGCACAACACACTTCACCGCTTAATTATGTAGATTTCCACTTACTTGAAAAGGAGGTTCGCAATTCGGTTGTTTACCGAAGAGTTACCTCAGAACTGTGATTTACAGACCAATTTCGAAACTATTTTTTTTTGTTCAAGAGTAGGCATTTCCAAATTGGTACCATAAAATGTTGGTTCAGATCCCATGCTGATATCCAAGAGGCATTGAAAGAACTGCACAAATATTAAAGGCACATCTATGACGATTTCGGCATTTTTAGGGTTCCGGACCCAAAGGGTAAAAACAGGATTCTATTAATAAGACATCGCTGTCCGTCCGTCCGTCCGTCTGTCACCAGGCTGTATCTCAAGAACAGTGATAGCTAGACAGTTGACATTTTCACAGATGATGTATTTCTATTGCCGGTATAACAAAAAATACTAAAAATAAAATAAATATTTAAGGGGGGCTCCCATACAACAAACTTGTTATAGATTACGGTACGGAACCCTTCATGCGCGAGTCGGACTCGCACTTGCCCAATATATTATAGTAACTCGTTCGGTTGTTCTCAGAAATACAATGTCTTCTCGTTGATGCTTATTTTATTATGAAATTTATTATTTTCATAGCCCTCCGCGGTGACACAGTTGCTAGTTTGAAAACTTCCTAATAGACTTTGGATTTGTGTAAAGCTGCCTGTCCGCAGAAACGGAGCGGAGCGGGTATATGTAAAATGAACCAATCACATTCCTCAGATTTAAATGCACTTCTTTTGGGCTTCACAAAGACGCAACCTGATTGGTTCGTTTTTTCCGCTCCACTTTAGGACAGTCAGTTGTAACCATGGGTCTCCCTCGAAGTTCCTTACGTTTGTCATAAAATCATTTGCCCTAACATCTTTGTCCTACACACTTTTAACCTGCTTTTTATTCGCGTTAAAATAATACCAACGTCAATGTTAACCTAAAATATTGGGGCTATGATGGGACAATGAGATTAGGGCAAATAAGTATAAAATATTATAAATTAGGTCAAATAAATACTTATTAGCACATGCATTAAGGCAGATAACGTTAGGATAAACAACCATTAGAACAAAAGATATTAGATTTACCATTTATCAAACTTGTTAATGTTAAAACAGCGTAGTTGAACAAATACAAATATATATATAAGTATAAAATATATAAATATAAGTTGGTCAAATAATATTATATACATAGAGTCTGGCTAATGTAATATTATTCAGTTTTGGCGGGAAATTTAAAAATCTGCGGCTGGTCACACTGTGTAGTAAGAATTATAGTTTTGATACTAGAAAATATTTCTGATTTTCTATGCACACGTAATGTACCTAAGGAAATAAGTTAAATATATGTTGACGCGCACTCACTCATAGTCATAGTCAACTCACATAATTTCTACCAATATTTACAGTACAGTCAACGACAAACAAATATGTTTACACTTCTAACAACAATAAATGGGGCGAAAATTAAATGTAGAGTAAATAAGACCTAACTCGAAAATACCATAATATTAATCCATCCCCAAAAAAAAAAAAAACAAGTACTAAATTTAAAAAAAAAACAACTTCCGCTTAGACTCTAATCTTAGATTTAAAGATTTTATCGAATCTAATTACATTAAATTTATTAATTATAAATTGTGACAATGCGAAGGAGAAAAAAAAAACTAGTCGGGAAGGCTGTTAATTAAAAAAAAATTATATATGCTCACCACTTGCTTTACAGTTTTGTTATTCATGGAGTCATATGGAAATCTATTCAAAGCTTGCGGTAGTGCATGCGTCCACTCCACACTCTCCTACCGTAATTGTTATATTACTTGATGGTATCGTCAACTCAATCGGAATGGTAAAAGTACTACATAAAGTATCAAAATTATTTATAGAGCACCCACCTACTAAATTGTTTGAATCATAGACAAAGAGTGATACCACCAAGAAATATCCGTCAACATTATTTAGCCAGACTATAATTTCACCAGCTTCGGCAGTGTTCGGCATGCACAATTATATTAACTAACTTATAACTAACAATAAAGGCCTATCAAAGGAGGTAATATATTCGGCTACGGAGTAAAAAGTCTTTTCCACAACATAAAATTCATTTTTTTATTGACACAGACACCCCAACATATTTTAAACGGCGTTCCTTAAATATTATAGGGTGGCGATGGCGGCACATTAGAAATTAATAAAGCCAAAAACGTTCCATTTTTGTAATTCCTTATTTCCCCTACAAATACTTTAGTAAACACTGCCCTCAGGTAATTTTTTCGACGGTTTTTGAATGTCGCCCTGTACTAATAATTTACTGTAAAGGCCTTAACAATTAGTTGGGCAGTTACCGTTGCGACTTTCTTTTCATAATTATTCCCATGCTATCATTATCAGAAAAAGAAATACTTCAGTAAAATATTAGTAAAACTGTCGCAATCTTTGTAATTTTTGAGTTATTTCATCTAATGTGTCACATTGAAAATATTTTACAAAGTAAGTATAAGTAAAATAGGCGTTCACTTTTGTTTGTATTTTTTTTTTTCAAATTGCCGGACAGATTTCAGTTTTTTATTGGTGTGGGTATTGAAAAATGGTTATAAAGTAAAAATATAGCTCAAAACAAAAATAAATGGGCAACTTTTCTAATTATAGTTTTTTTAATACTAGTTTTTAATGTTTGCTTTAAAATTTATTTTAAGGACAAGTATTATTGTTTAATTTTGTTATATAATTGTATGTATTATTTAATAAAAGAAAAGTAGCTCAATACGTAATATCCCGAAATAGTAGCTCGTGTGGTAGAATGCCACTTACATTGCAGTAAGATAAGATTATTGTTTGTTTTTCATCATCATCAATGATAAAAAATTGGGCAAGTGCGAGTCCGACTCGCGCATGAAGGGTTCTATACCATAATCTAAAACAAGTTTGTTGTATGGGAGCCCCCCTTAAATATATATTTTATTTTATTTTAAGTATTTGTTGTTATTGCGGCAATAGAAATATAGGTAACCGTTCTTGAGATACAGCCTGGTGACAGACGGACGGACAGCGAAGTCTCAGTAATAGGGTCCCGTTTTACCCTTTGGGTACGGAATCCTAAAAAGAGCGTAATGCCTTTTACCTCCTCCGCGGATGAAATTAAGTTGTGAGCTCTCCTACATTACTTTAAGATTGTTATTGGATTATTCCAAGTGTTTGAAGCGTGGACTGCAAGCGGGAATAAAAACAAGGCTCGTTTTACGGCAGTCACATTCACAATTCGGTGCCTGTCTGCTTTAGCGATGTGCTATTTACTTTTAACAACTTGTCAATGTTAGTATGTATGTAATGTAATGCAACTAAATAATTCGGCTATACATATAACGCTATGCCAATAATATGGCCAAAATATATCACTCAAAAAATGTGTAAATCGACGGCAAAAACGTAGGAACCGCCAAGGCAATTTACTGGCGTTTACCTACTACGGTTTCGCTTTTAGCCATCGAATGTATACTTAATCAGTGTCAGTCGAATTAGGCCTTTGCATTAAACCTAAAGACAATTCCATAAAGGTAAACAACGATCTACTTTCGTTTCTGTTTTAGTTATTTAGTTTAAAATTGTCATTAGATTATGCTAAGTTTTCGAGGCGTGGACTGCAAGGAATAAAAACAACAATTACTTAGATAAGGCTGCTATGGCGGCAGTCGCGGCGGTACGTTGCAGGCTTTGCGTGTAATTTATAGACCAGGATCCTCCCCATATTTTTTCTATGACTCCGTCATCATATTTTTTTACCGTTATTTAGTACAAAGTATCCTATAATCATCATTTCCCATTTTGCAAGATGCACCCATTTTCATCGAGTTTCGACTTCCTTCAAGGCAAATAAAACGGGGAAAATTGAAACTTCGGGTATACTCTGTCCGATCGCTAAGATTAAATGAAGTCACTTTGGCACAAGGTCAAACAGCCGTATACTTGTAAATTTAAGGTCGTTTTTCACTTGTACCAGTTTGACATAATTTGATCTTAGAATTCCGGATAGACTATACTTGATTTTTTCCCATCCATTTTGCCCACTGTCACCAGCCAGTCAGCAATATGTGGAACAACCCATTGGACGATGACTAGGTGGACTTTTGTCGCTCAACATAGGTACGTCACTCTCTCACAGTACTGCACAGAAAGAGATGTAATATATATCACGCGAGAAAGACTTCATCTTTCTTCATAACAATGGTCCGTTGTGCTAGAGGCGCAGATATACATACATATTTTTTTTTATTCAAAATAGCCATGCATTTAACCTCGATTGCACCTGATGTTAAGTGACAATAAGGCCTAAGATGGAGCATGCTTGGCTAGAAGATGCCTATTCACTCTCGACTTGAAGAGATCCAAGTTATATTTTTCAGGAAACAGGTGCGCAGGAAGAGAGTTCCATATGCTCTTTTGATCTGTTCCTCCACGATTATAGACGGGTGACCCAGCCAACGAAGATAAGAAAACGATTTTAGTCCCTTAAATTTCGCGACAGCTCCTGTGCCAAATATTGTTTAGGTTTCCAGCAGGCCACGACGAACTTCGGCAACGCTGGAATTAAGCAATTACATGCAACTCCTGCTAACTTATAATAGGAAAACAGAAAACGCCAAACAACGTTTTACTTCCTTACATTTGCAATTCAATGTGTCTAGGTAATTTAAATGTCTTGGTAGACGTAACAATGGTGAAGTAGGTTGGTTTCAGAATGGAATTTTTGTGCATGTGAGTTTCTTTGTTGTGGAGAAATTGCTGAATGTGACTGTACGAGATATTGAATACACATGAAAGAAAAGTGGCTAGACTGCTAGAAATCAACACACGCTTTAACATTATTAGATTTAAGTTACTAAGGAAAATAAACAGTAATTGTTTGTTGAGCAAAACAATACTGTAATACCTACGCCATTTAAATGAAATGCAAATATCTATTTGGCTACGTGCGAGGTGCATAGGAGTAAATGTGCAATTTGCACGAACACAGCGTGGCCTAGCGTCGCAAGTAACTAGAATATCGGTACGGACATGTCCCGGTTGGACGAGTGGTGTCCCGGTGTCCATTCAGCCATTTCAGTACTTTGTCACGATCTACGGACGATCAGTCGCGCGCCGATAGGTAATATAGGAATGTAGCAAAATCTTGGAAAACTTTACATTAACTAAATTTATAAAATATGTAATGTCTCATTTTTTTAATGTTGCCGGATTGCCGATCCAGTGCGTTAACCGTTCGGAAAGATTAACGCACTGGACCGGCAATCCAGAAGTACCGGTTTTGATTCCCGGTCTCTTCTACCAGGACTTCACACCTTCATTTCAATTTTTCTTTGAGTTTTGATCTTTGTATCAAGGGTTTTTAGATTAAATATTTCAACAAATAGTAAGAAATCGTGAGTAACGTCATAGAAAAATAGGAGAGAGGTGTTTAGTGTCTAAACTGTGTTTTTTTTATGTTTTTTTAAACAACAGCGTGGGCTGAGATCATTTACTGTACCCCCTTGCAAATCGCATATAGCCAATGGAACCCCAAAAATCACAATCTATCTCTAACACAACCAAACCAAATGATCCATTATTAACGCTTAAATGATCTTCTCCGGCATGAGCCAGCTATCAATTACATGCAAATTTATCTCTAATTAATACCGGTAATAACTGTGCACCAGAATCTAATAGTCAACATCCAATTTAGATAGCTAGGACATACGACTATTACGATCTGAAGAAGCAGCTATGTAGCTCAGGATTAAAAAGGCGAATGTCCAGGTTTGGTACTTGGAACATACGATGTTTAAGCCTTGGGGAAACAATTTGGCTTTAATTGGTAGTGGCCTAATGGGACCATCGCTGTGGAATCATACCTGTGATCGGATTGCAATTTAACCCCGATTTAGAGTAGGGGATAATGTTTTTTTAATTTTAATTCTGATTCCTATGATGTAACGATGTTTTTTTTGGCTGTGTAAATAATTATGTAACTTGCTGGGGTAACTGCCGAATATTGTTATTTCCCCCTAGGGCATAGAGACGGTTGGGCTTCAGATTTTTTGTGTAGGACTGGGAGACTGGAATTTTAAATACTTTTTCTACTCCAGTACTTTTTTCTGTCATTTATATAGTTACTAACTCTAATATAAAGACATAAATTATGAAAGTCTGTCAAAGTCTATACTCTATTGCCCAAAAAAACACTGCTAATCGATGTTATAATGTCGCCAAAAAAGCATCACTTAGACAAGATAAACAGCTGCATTCACACAATTTGCAATTAAAAAAAACTTATTGTGCTAAGGCATTGCTGGCTGCTGCCACCTAAAAAAAAAGTTTTATATTCAGCGGATGGATGTTTAGTATAGTGAACGTATACCTTTATGTATAAGTTCATATTTTTTTGACAGATGTTTAGTATAGTGGACGTATACCTTTATGTATAAGTTCATATTTTTTTGACCGATGCACGTCAATAAAAAAAAGTTTATCAGAGACTATTTTTTTTTTTTTTTTGTTCATTCCGAGCGGGAACATGTAATTATTTTCTTTGTTGTTTATTTGCATTTTATTTATGAAATGTCGAGTCGTAGAAAAAGTATTGTATGCAACGTTGTATAAGTAGGTCAAACAACGCTCGTGGCATCTTTCATACGATGTTCGCTACGCTCACATCGTAACCCATGCCACCCGGGTTTCTTGCCCCCTCTTATACAACGGTTGCATAAAATACTATTGTAAACTCAGACATAAAGTCAAAACAAGAAGCCTTACTTAAATCCCAAATATATTTATGCGACTTTTTTATTATTTGAAAAGTATTAATGAGTAAGTAAACAGAATAGTACAAAGGATAAATAAAAACCTTTTTCTCAAAGAAAAAGTCTCCATCTAGGTAAATTGTATTTTTAATTTCAATAATTATTTAGATTTCAATTACGCTCAATTACAAAAATGTTCTAAATATACGCGTGGGACGTAAAAGCGTTTAAAAGATATGAGATCTAACTGAAGTAAGAAATAAATTCAAAAACAGTACATAATATATTTAATACATTTTCTAGAAATAGTATAAAATACTGTAATCCTAACAACTAAAATCTCCTAAAAATCAAACCAGCCTAAAAGTCATTCAATAATTGGACGTGACTAGATGAAAAATAGTTAGGTCAAAACAGCAGCATAACACTGTAACCAAGCCGGGATTCGGTTCTAGGCGACGGTCATTCCAAGTCCCTGGATTGCGTCGCGTTTGATTCCCTTTGCGTGACCCCGTCGGTCTTTATGTAGTGATGGGCTATTTACCCTGATTTTATATAATTGTGTTTTTTTTTATAGAGGTCTCACTATGCTACGCACCACGAACCACGCTATTAGTATACCCACCAGCACACGCAAGCATTACACAAACAATAACAAGCCGAAACCTACATAGATGTGCCTATAATATTTGAAGAGTTCCTTCGATTTCTAACTGATCTTGTCATCGAATTTTCTTCAAAATCGATGCCTACTCTCGAACGAAACAAATCGGTTCATAAATGACGGAGTTCTAGAGTCATCATCATCATCTGCCCGCATCAGTCCATTGCTGGATATAAAACTCTAAAACATAGCTCCTATCCGGTTTGAAGACACTCCTATTCCGTTGGCGTCGCAAGTGAAGAACCTGGGTCTGATTTTTGACTCCGGCCTTACGTGGGAGCCACAGGTGTCTGACGTATGTCGCAGAGTGACCAACACACTTCGATCGCTTTACCGACTAAAACACTTTCTTCCTGTCAGCACCAAAACTCTCCTTATTCAAGCTCTTGTTCTGCCCGTATTTGATTATGCTGATGTGTGTTATTCAAACATCACTCAGGCTTCATTGAATCGTTTGGATCGTGTTCTTAATAACTGCATTAGATTCACTTTTGGACTTCGTAAATATGACCACATATCTGATTTTCGCCGTCAATTTAATTGGCTTCCCATTCGTGAACGTAGGTCATTACTAGTCTTATCCACTCTTTATTCCATTTTATTTGATCCAGCTGCACCCGAGTATCTTAGATCTAAATTTCAATTTGTATCTGCTCGACCCGGTTGCGTCCTTCGCACTTCTCGTAAACTCATGCTCATTGTCCCTCCTCATCGCACCGGCTTTATGTCAAATTCTTTCACTGTTCAGGCAATACGGCTTTGGAACGACCTTCCACTTTCCATCAGGCAAGCACAAACAAAGCAAACCTTTAAGCACATGTTACGCAAGCATCTCACCAGTAAGCTCCTAGACTAATTGTCGGTTATGATATTTTGCACTGGGTACAAGAATTAATGTTTATGTAAGTATATTGTATTGCATATTTGTGTATGTTTATTTATTGTGTTCATAATATTACTGATATATAATAAGTTTCTCTTTTGGTATAATGTTGATAGTTGACAGGCCCTGCACCATAAAATGTTTCTGTTTAGCCCAATGGTTGACTGGTAGAGAATGCCTTATGGCATTAAGTCCGCCATTTGTACACTTTTTGTTTTGTGCAATAAAGTTTAAATAAATAAATAAATAAAACTCTCTCATGGCACGCCACTGAGCTCGACTTTCAGTTCTTGTCTTCCAGTTACCACCCGCTCTTCTATACGAATGTCGTCGCTCCACCCTGTTAGTGGGCGCCCTACACTACGTTGAGCGAGTTCTGGAGTAACAAACATAAAAAAAAACAACTGAATTGAAGACCGTTTTGAAGTCAATTGAAAACATAATTCACTTACATACAAGCTGTTAACTTTCGATCTCCAAAAAGACAACCTTTTTTCGTCTGTTATGTTTCTTTTGTTTTATAATTTTTTTGTCAAATTATCGACTGTCATCATCGCAGCACTAGTCCGCAATTAGATCCTGGTCATTGTTTCTCCAAGCACTTTCGGCTGCAATTCCAGTTTCAATTCTACGGCGCATTCTCTTTCGTGTTTCCTTGGTATACAATATTGCCTTGGAATCCCCACAGCGCTATGCAGTAGCTGTAAAATATTTGTTTACATTTGTAGTATCCCGTTACAACTAAGAAAATACAAAGATGCTTTATATTTATCATTATTTGGAGTAAAAAAATAATCAACTCAAATACGAGTCGATAGCTTTGTGACAGTAATCTGTTTAGTGTTTTTGCAAGCGGCCAAAAATGTGAATCAGTATAGTATTCAAAGCAAACCAAAATGTTAGTTTGTCATGGGCAAACATCTTAAACCATTTTAGTTGAGTAATTTTTAGCAATTGTAGTAAATTTATGAATGTGCGTTTTTACGCGATCCATTTGCATTATGCATTTTTATAACCGGTATTTTTTTAAATTAAACTCCCTATATTAAGGTGTAAATAACTAAACGTAATTATGAAAGTTCATGGCGTGGTATGCCTACAAAAATTCCCGGTACAGTAACCTATGCAAATCCCGCATTTGTTAACAGATTTTAGTGAAAATCGGCAAATGTTGGCTTCGTTTTATGCTAATCAGCTTAGTGTCCGTTATTTATTATGCACGTAAGCGGTTGATAGCTGTTCGCGCGGTATTGCGTAAACACGAACTGGCATGATTTACGGTGGATTCTAGTTCATTTGTTCACGACTCAATTGTTTTGGGTTAAACACACAACTAATTTGCTGAAATTAATATATTGCGCTAATCATATACTGGGCAAGTTTTCCACAACAGATTGGATACTCAAAAGGTTAATTGTAACATTTAAGATTATTTTTAACCGAATGATGGCTTCACCGGGATGTTTTTTGAGTACAGGTACATAATATTTTTACCGATTATCTACTGGATGGATTTTGAATACTCTATTCTTGCTTGAAAAGGTATACAGGCTGGTTGATCCTAATGCTATCGGGTTATGCTCTTATGATGGGATCCAAGAGAAATTGAGCGTAGGTACTCTTCAAATATTATAATAATATGTACATATACAGGCACACATCTTGATTTCGGTTTTATTATTAGTACTTAACTAATACTCTCGCAAAAAAGTAGTTTTTGAAATTTTACTCCAGGCTATTGTACTATGGAACAAATGGGATTGTATTGAAATTGCGTGCACAGTGCAACGTAATTTGCTTAAACTCTCATTAAAGTCACGAGAGGGCGCTTCCCGGCTTGTCGTCGCCGCTAAAAGTGAGCAATTTTCTGATAACCATCGACGCGACACTGGTGACGTTTGATGCGTCATTTATATTTCCATTTGTCATGAAACGTCACGGATGCTTGTGTGATACGATTTGCCGGTAAATTTTGTTGTCATTGAGCCGTTTATCGTAATTAGGATAAATAGTATTGACGATTAAGATGATTGCGTTTATTATGCGATAAATAAGTGACAAAACATCGTGACATGACAGTATGCGAATGCGAGAGGGACAGATGCTATATCATTTACTTATCACATGATAAACGCAAACATTACAGGCCCGCTCCGTAATTTTTGACAAAGTTTAATAAACATTTTCAAGCAAACCTAACATGAAACTACACAAATCGATTTATTGTCAAACTAAGCAATGCTTTTTACGTAAAATTGTAATCAATCGGCTGTGTTGACTGCTTACCATGCATACGTTTCTTCAACATTATCTTATGGAGTAATTTTTTGGGGTAACTCCACAGACCGTGAATTAGTATTTCAAGCCCAGAAACGATGTTTGAGAGCGGTGTGTGGTCTGCGGTCTACGGAGTCTTGTAAAACACATTTTATAAATTTAAACATTCTTACCTTGCCTTCTTTGTATATTTATGAGATTGCTTTATTCGTGAAGATTAATCCAGACCAATTTAAAAAGTTTTCAAGTCAGAGACTTCAAAATAATTTGTTTGCTGCGCCATCCAAAACGAGTCTTCTGTCCAAAAGTGTAATTGAAATGGCCTCAAAAGTTTATAATAAAATTCCATGTGCAATAAGACACTTGGGAAATGTCATAGATTTTAAAAAGATGTTAAAAATACTTAATCAAAAATTTTTATTATTCTATTAATGAGTATTTCAATGACTATGAAGTTTATATTAATTTAATAAGCTATAAACATGTATATAGCAACCACCTATTTTGTATGCCCTAACCTAGGGTTGAACATACTCGTAGCTGAACACATAAATGAAACTTGTTACCTATTATAACCTATCGTTCACAAATAAATAACTTTGACTTTGACTTGTACGAGTACTATTACTACACATATAACAATACGAGAATAATGAAACAGAAACCAATATTTGTGCTCATCATACAAATATTTGCTCTTGCCAGGACTCAAATCCAAGACCAACTTCATCGAGTCATCCGCGTCCTCAATAGGTTGAGATTTTGGAATTCTTTGTGTCAAATATTTCGAAAAGTTACGCATTAAAATACATACTCAAAAACACTTTATTAAACATATATTTCAGTGATGTTTGTGTATTCAGTTTCGTATTTTATAGTTAAATTGATTTCAATTAAGATACATAAGTGTATTGAGCGTATCTGGGGTGGTGCAGTCAATCTACACTGAATGGGCTCACTTACGCCTAATGACTGTAGCATACCGCACCTAACCACTACTGTTAGTATCTAGTCAAATGTAGGTGTCAACATGTATATGTAGATGTACAATAAAGTGCTTACTTACTTAATAATCGTATAAATAATAGTGCGCTGAAAGCTTCGTTTTAAATTATAATACTTTAAAATCGTAATGCCAAAAAACTAATCTTATATATTAGCAAGACTGTCCAGCAAAAAATGCAAAGTCCGTGCAGGCATAGCCATAAAAAACTATTTGCTTAAAGCGATTAAAACGTTCCACGGGAACCAGACAACGTAGTGACGAAGCAAACTAGTTTTGAATTTCAAAACATTTAACATAAATTAACATAAAAGCGAAACAGATTTTCTGTAAAAGCGCTCGTATAATTACTGATACTTGGTTCATACGAGTATTTATAATGCAGCAATGGTTGCACGCTGCACCGAGGGATAATCACAGAACATCGTATCTCACTGTTCTGGAACGTTCCGACCTAAACCTTTAAACCTAATGCAATGGTTGAAAATTGGAACAACCCAAACCCTTGATAACAGTGTAAGTAATATGTCAAACGGAATAATTACTTATTAGTCGCAAATATAAGTAATTCCTATGAGGTTTTCATGTAAAGTGGGACACGCTATATACGGATAATTGATTTAATGATGTTTTAAATAACACGAATAATCAGATGTACAGTACGTGTAAAGGTCTATGTGGAATAGGTGAAATTACGTGGATGATATCAGTATGGTTGAATATGTAATACAATTATACTAAATTCCATGTGACTAATTAATTATATTTGCCTATTTTAGCGAAGTTTTAAGATTAGGGGATAATAAAGTACCTAAACTACAACTTTTGGATGTTCAGGTATCACGCTGATACGCTAGACGGATTTTTACTAACGTTGTTTTACACTAAGGTTGGTTAAATCCGTCTACCATTTTGGCGTGATAGAAAGGATTTGATTCACGAAAATTGATAAGAATTTGTGTTGCATTGTAATCAATACCTACTCATAAGAAACCAAAGCAATTGTGCATCGCGTTGTGAAAACTTTACCTGGAATCATAATACCGTAAAAAAATATTAAAACACAATTTAATAATTTTTAGTTTTAAATTTTAACTTTAAGGTTTATTTTCCTGCCATATCATTATTGTTATGCTAAATAAACTGTTCTTAAATAATTTGTTAGTTTAACAATATTGATAATATGGATAAATGTTCACTTTTTACTGCATCGGAATCGAAAAACAATAGCACATTAGACACATCACTGGATATAGCAGTAAAGGAACGTCTCGAATTTAAAAGAACTGAAAGCCAATAACAATATTCGCTTAACAACTGCAACTTGGAGCATAAAATCGATGGAGTATTTCCACCCCATTGGTCCGCTGGTCTCTTGCTACGAGGGTCTCTTAAGCCTTTTGCAAGTAACAATTTAGTTTTACGACAAACTGTAAGATTGTTTAAAGTGACCTGTAAATTTCTTAAGTTTAAGTCCCACAATTATTATTTTTAAGTTAACAATTTGATCCGGGAATATATACGCGAAATATGTATTCATACGTATAAATTTGTAAAAAAAACTATTTTCTTAGGAGGCGTCACGATTTTCAGAAAGACAAAAACCGCGATGCACGTGCTAAAAAAAGCAAAAAGTTTTTTTTGTGGATGTTGATTACAACAACTCTTATCCATTTTAAGAGATTTTTAAGACCTCACCACGAGAGAGTGGCCAAATAGGCTTTGATTTAGACCAATTTTGATACAGAAGAAGAGTTCGGACAAAGTCCTTTTAGCATAAAATAGTAATTATCATTTTGGTTGCGGCTATTTGTTGCTAGCTTACTATTGTAGCAGGATACATTAAATTAAACAAATAATAAATAAATAATTAAGCTCAAGAAGGCTTGTGTTATGGGTACTAGACGACTAAGTCCTACGAATTTAACAGCTCATTCGTAATGTGCTACATTGACTACAGCAAGGCTTTTGATTGCGTTGACTGGCAATGCCTGTGGAAGGTACTCTGCGAGCTAGGGCACACAGGGCACTTAGTTGCCTTGCTCCAAACGTTATACTCCGACAACCAAGGCATGGTCAGGATTGACCACACGCTCTCCAAGCCGTTCACATTTAAAAAAGGAGTAAGACAAGGCTGTATACTATCCCCGGTGCTGTTCAACATCTATGGGGAGTATATCATGCGACGAGTGTGCGAGGACTGGGAAGGTGGCGTTTCCATTGGTGGAACGAAGCTCACAAACCTGCGTTATGCCGACGACACAAATACATAATTATATAGATAAATATATACTTAAATACATAGAACAACCATGACCCAAGCACAAATACTTATTCGAGTTCAAATTAGATTTATAAACGAAATGCAAACCCCTAATTAATATTTTTTATTATACATTAATTAACGCATGTAACATGAATAATATAATTATTTAGAACCGCAATTTAAACATAAAATACTAATGAGTGCTACAAAATAGTAGTTCATAGAATTATTATGAATTATTTTATAAGTCTCGACCATGTAGGTACATTTAAATACTATATTATATTATATTATTTTCTCAAACATCCAAGGAAATGTCGTTCTTATGGTCGTGGTAATAGACCGCGAAATACGTCTTTGTATAGCAATTGTTGAAGATTCGTTCTAATTTCAAATTAGAACGATATAAAGGAATTTCATACAACATTATTGGCCGTAGCCAACAAAGAGATTGTCTTTTGTTTCAGTGGGGTTTATTTCTTTTATTGATAATCTATGGCATACTGTCAATAAAAAAAAACTTAGTTTGTGCATGTATATTTACGTTTTATTTCTTATATTTAGTTAGATTATTAAATTAGATTAAATCAGATATTCAATAAAATAAACAAGGAATCAAGTTTATTGTTAAAAAATATAACAATATCTAATTAATAAGGTGTTGTAATTTTTTAATAAATAGAATCATCTTAACATTTGGTGGCAAAAACATTGACCCGAACAGCTTTTTTTATGTTAGGAACTTAACACTTTGTGAAAATGTATTAAAATAAAATTAAAGAAAACTGATATCAGCGTTTTTGAAAATTCATCCCCTAAGGTGGTAAAATAGGGGTTGAAAGTTTGTATGGAGATCAAATATTTTTTTGAGTGCGGAACTTGAATCTTTGTATAAATGCATACTATTAGAATACGAGAAAATAAGTTTCAGCGTTTTCAAAAATTCATTCCCTAAAAGGGTTAAAAAGGGGTTGAAAGTTTAAATCCATTACAAATTCTTTGAAACTTCTTATAAAGGCATATATAAGAATAAAAAAATAACATTAATTGATCGTTATTAAAAATTCAACCTCTATGGGGGTTAAAAGGGAGATGAAAGTTTGTCTTGGGGTTCAAATTTAATTTTAAGCTAGGAACTTGAAGCTTCTTAAAAAGGTATGAAAATAAAATGAAATAAAATTGGTTTCAGCCTTTTTCAAAATTCATCCCCTAAAAGGGTTAAAAAGGGGTTGAAAGTATGTATGACGATCAAAAATTTTTTAAGTGCGGGACTGGAAACTTTATATAAAAGAATATTATAAAAATATAAGAAAAGTAATTTCAGCGTTTTTGAAAATTCAGCCCCGAAGGTGGTGAAAAAGGGGTTGAAAATTTGTATGAAGACCAAATTTTTTTTGATTGCGGGGTTTTAAACTTTGTATACATACAGGCATTTAATTAAAATACAAGAATAATAATATCAGCGTTTTTGAAAATTCTACCCCTAAGGGGGTTAAAAAGGGGTTGAAAGTTTGTATGAAGATCAAAAAAAAATTTAAGTGCGGGACTTGAAACTTTATATAAAAGCATATTATTAAAATACAGGAAAAGTCATTTCAGAGTTTTTGAAAATTCAGCCCCGAAGGTGGTGAAAAGGGGGTACAAAATTTGTATGAAGATGAAAAAATTTTTTGATTGCGGGATTTTAAACTTTGTATAAAGGCATATAATTAGAATACAAGAAAAGTAATTTCACGGTTTTGAAAATTCTACCCCTAAGGGGGTTAAAAAGAGGATAAAAAGTTGCATCGGGTATAAGTTGTATTTTAAGTTAGGAATTAGAAAACTTTGTAAAAAGGTATTTTATTAAAAGATAAGAAAACTCATATCAGCGTTTTTGAAAATTCAGCCCTGAAGGTGGTGAAGAAGGGGTTGAAAATGTGTATGTACATCAAACATTTTTTTGAGTGCGGTACTTGAAACTTTGTGTAAAGGCATTATTATTCTAATCAAAATTAGAGCAAATTAGCCGAAAAAAAAGTAAAAAAAGGCCAAGAGCGAGTCGGACTCGCGGTTCGTTACTATTTCGTAAACAATTGCAAATAAAAGCACGTTTAGCAATTTTAACATTACTTAGATCTGAAAATAATAAAGATGTAAAATTTTCAAGATAAAGGTTCCACGCGGACGAAGTCGCGGGCAACAGCTAGTTATAATATAATCCCACTAATATTGTAAACGATAAATTGTGTGTGTGTGTGTGTGTATGACTGTCAATATTTTTAATGTTTTCGTGGTTTTCACGCATCTGCGGCTGGATGGATTTACATGAAATTTGAAACAGAGAATAGATAATTTTATGAAACATTTAAACATTTTTTTAATGTGGGTACACCACAATTTTTAATTAAACCATGAATACAAAGTCCTTTTTCAATTTTTCTTTAAGCTTTGATCTTTGTATTCATGGTTTAGAGAATAGATAGTTTATACCTTAACGCATGGGCTATTTTTTATCTCGAAAAAATAATGGTTTCCGTAGGATTGTGTATTTATTTTAACTTGAACGCAACAGGAAAATAAAGCTCAGATATACCTAAATTGGAGGTATCACCAAGCCTCGTCCTGCCATAACATGTTTGTAAATCGAACGAGCCGCGCCCCAGTTTTCACCTCCAAGAATTTAATAACATTTCAAATTAGCTAAATAATAAACTGTGACGTCAGATGCAGGAAATGCAATCTCGTTAGTATGGGGGCGTAATTAAATATTAAAGCGGAGTGACGTCACAGCTTATGCCATTGATTTAGTTCAACGGTTCTCAAAATAATGGGGTTCCGCAAAAAAGGATGAATGATTTACGAAAACAATTACTTACTGTTGAGTTTTTTTCGGCTTTCTTCTCAACAGTCGTCTCTCATTTCATTTGATTGAATTTCATTTCATTTAGATATTTATTTTTATGATTGTGTTTTGAACGCTCTGTATTTTGAAAATCAACTATTGAAAAATGCAATGCTGTAAAATTTGCTTTGGAACTTTTATTTTTCTTTGCAAGAAATAAAAGGCGTTTTTATTCTATTTATTTTGAAAGCTTTGCCTAAATAATATCAACCTGATAATAATAAAAACATAAAATACGACATATCTGAGGACCCCCTTTTCAAAATATGTTACAAAAAAAGTAGCAATTTGAATTTAGATTCAGAAAACACTCTCGCACCATCAACTCATATTTGGCGACGGAATCTTTTTTTACAAATGTTTGTAAGCCTCTTAATAAAATCTTTCTGGTGTTTCATAAATATGAGGTACTTAAGTACAAAAATAGGTTAACCTATTTTGGGGGGCTTTAAGTAAAGCCAATTAGTGGAGAGCGATCATGGACCGTCCGATAGTTCTAAAAGTGATAAATAGAGGTCACGACCCTCAACAATGAGGAATATGACACAAGAAGAAGAAGAAGGAAGAAGTTAAGCAAAGTGTCAGAGTTTCAAAAAGGTTCCGTCGCCAAAAAAGTTTGAGAACCACTGATTTAGTTGGCAATATCGTACCTGTTACGTAACTTGACAGTTGCAATAATACGTTTGTTAAAATTTTATTTAGTACCGAACAGTTCTTAGAGGGGTCGGTAATTGATTGGTAGGGGTTCTGTAAGATAATGGCAGATTCTATAATCGCCTTCTGAAATTAATATCTTGCAAGGAAATAAACGGTGATTTTGTTCAATTTAACTGTATCAAGATACAAACAAGTTATAATAATTAATTCTTTATTTCGGACAATGAATATTCATTCATTGTTAGAAAGGCTTACAAATTAAGTTCATCATCATATTATCATCATATATTTAAGAGCTAGGCTCTTGTCGGTGAAGTAATTTCCAGCTTATTCTACATTCCGCTTTTTCTTTTACGTCTTTATATAATGAAACATTAATTAAGTTAGTAAACTAAAATACTAGTATCGTACGGTACGAAACGATTACCACGGCATCACGGTAGTTATGATTTGATATCGATTTCTTGATGTAGAAAATATCAAAGTGAAATGTTGTTTAGTGTGTATGTATTTTGTACGATCGTCAATACTGGAAGAGTCCACGCGCAACATAAAAGTTTTACATTTTAAGCTAAACTGTTCTCTGTGCGGTTGGCCGCCGCCGCGACTGATCGGCTCTCCTGATGATGAATCGCGTATCTATTCAAAACATGTCAAGCGATATTTGACTTCTACGACGTGAGTAAACCCGTTTATGTATTTCAACATAACATAAAAGTTATCTGCTAAAGTTATATCCCACATGAATAGGTACTTAGTCCTGATTGAGCATTCAAAAAACAAATCACAAAACATAAATATTCAGTCTACGACAGACAGAAATACAGACCAATGTAGAATGCAAGCTTATGAATAGGGTTCTGTTGGCAGATAAGAGTAATCCAATGGACCTACAAAGAAGCTGGCATGTGTAAAAATGCAAATTTCTAAATATTCTTCAATTTATATTTATTTATAATAAAACTAGTTATATCGCGTATATTTATTTGAGCCTTCCTGACGTTTCGGTAACTTTCCAGTAACCGTTGTCAAAGGTCAAGATTTTTAGGGTTAGGTTTTTAAATCATATTTATAAAATGGGTAGTCAGAGTAAAATGGGTAGTAATTTCCACGAATGTAGCTTTAACAGAGAAAAATTGGGAAAAAGGGAGGCTCATAAACGGCACAATAGGACCTTTTACACCTGTTACTGTCTTATATAATGCCATAATTCTCAGCACGTTTGGTTCATAGACAATTTGACTTACCTACGCTGCTTTGTTCTGATATGTTCTGAATATGTTTTGAGACACTGCAGCGTTTCCTCTGTACCCTTAACATGAGTAAACGTGACAGAATAGTACAGCAGCGCCCCTACTGGTTACTTTGTATTAGAAATACAATTCTCCATACAAAACATTTACGCTGTCGCTAGCGAGTACAGTCACTGTAAACTCAAGGTAAGGGTACTGGTACAAAATATCTCACAATGCTCCACGAGTAGAGACAAAGAGTTTGTGTAATTGGAATCCTTTAAGTAATTATAAATTTAATGAATAATGTTCTTGGTAATTCCTGTATTTCGAGATTTTAACGTGCCGAGTACCGGGTCTAATGATTACGATATTTCGGGTTCAGCTTAATTGATCATTATGATATCTTTGTGGTCTATTTTTGGAACAGTTAAATAAATATTAATATCCCTATGTTGTTTCTTGGTATTTTTCTGTCGTTTGGAAAATAGTTACATATCATTTATTTTATCTACTATTTTCAGAAGCAAACTCTCATGCCTGTCTGTTTGCTACATTACGGCAAAACAAACGAACAAACACAATATTTCTGTGTTCTATATAAGAACTGTACGAAACTAAAAAATAATCTTGAACTGAACTAAAAATTGTGTTAAAATATATTTTCTAGAGAAAGAAGAAAACAAAAAGACCTTTTACACTATCTTGCAGCAACATAAATATTTGTTTGAAACCACAAGCGTAAAATGGAAGCTATAAGAGAAAAAAGTAAAACTCTTAATTTCCTGCTGCACCAAACCTTTCAATGGTACCAACATTTTATATGTGTCGGTGAAATTCACTTTAAAAAAGGATAGAAATATTCACAAAAACTTACAGTTTTCCTTCTTTTCAAAAGATATAGTCCGAATGGTTTACACAGAGGTATGAAACAATGTATATATTTTTTTTAATTATCAATCTAATTAATTATTTAAACGATATTTCCGAAATACGCTACGCCCTGCTTTCATTGTGTGTTTTTGTCGTTATATCGACGTCTAAAAGTCAAAATGACCCAACTCAAATAGCGATTTTGCCGTGATCTTGCTATTATTATATAGCGATCGATGCGCCGAATGCCGCTCTTGCTTAGGATATTTGTAGTTAGTCATGAAAATGATGTAAAAGAAGAATGAAAGAAAGCAGACGACAACTACTACTAACTAGGATGACTTAGTTAGTGCCATTATGTGATTTATACCACACGTTGATTTTTTTTGCGAAGAATGCTATCGTAAAATTCAAATATCACGATATTGAAGCAATAATTTAAATATCCAATGTGTCAAATGGCGGGAATATGAAGTGATATAAATCCAAGTTTTGCTTAAAATTATCTGAACTCCTTAACTTTCCGTAACAAGGAGCCTTCCTTTCAATGTAGCGAAGTTTTGGAAATAGTAGACGTCTAAGCATAAATTCGACGCCAGTATTAATTAATACCGTCCATTAGCATCGCTTGCTTCCAGAGTCTGCTCTAAACGCAATTAGGAGACAGCGAGGAGCCGCGACACCGCCTGCTCTCAACCTAAATATAATTCGCGCTTTAATAAGATTATTCCACTGAGTGTTCATAAGAAAATATTGTTATACAGTGCTAGCTTTGATGTGGCGTGATAGTTTTGAGTATAAATCTGTAGCTCGTGTGCATACGAATGTTGTAGTTTTACCGTACGAGTACTATTAACACCTGTTCTCAACCTAAGTTTAATTCGCGTTTTAATATGATTAAATTGACCGGCCTGAACATTTTAGAGAATGTTGCGTATTGATTTTGGAAAAAAGTAGACTAAATCGCGCTATAATAATATTATTGCTCTGAGTGTTAACTAAAAGATATTCTTATACAGTGTTAGCTTTGAAGTGGCGTGATAGATTTAAGAATACATTTGTATTACTAATGTGCATACGGATGTTGTAGAATGTTGCAGTAGGTACCTACTATTAATACCTGCTCTCAACCTCAATATAATTCACGGCTTAATAACATTATTCGACTGAGTACATATTATTTATTTATTATTATTAGTATGCATAAGTAAATATTGTTATACAGTGAATAAATCTAGTGCTCATGTGCATACGGGTGTTGTAGTTTTACTGTTAGTTAGGTTGTCGTTTTACAGTTACTCAACCTTAATATAATTCGCGCTTTAAAAACAATATCCATCGAGTAAGAGAAAAATAAAGTGAACAATACATAACAGCCTGTGTGTGCAGAGTTTAACTATACAGTGACTGAAATGCCATTACCGTACGAGTACTATTAACACCTGTTCTCAACCTAAGTTTAATTCGCGTTTTAATATGATTAAATTAACCGGCCTGAACATTTTAGAGAATGTTGCGTATTGATTTTGGAAAAAAGTAGACTAAATCGCGCTATAATAATATTATTGCTCTGAGTGTTAACTAAAAGATATTCTTATACAGTGTTAGCTTTGAAGTGGCGTGATAGATTTAAGAATACATTTGTATTACTAATGTGCATACGGATGTTGTAGAATGTTGCAGTAGGTACCTACTATTAATACCTGCTCTCAACCTCAATATAATTCACGGCTTAATAACATTATTCGACTGAGTACATATTATTTATTTATTATTATTAGTATGCATAAGTAAATATTGTTATACAGTGAATAAATCTAGTGCTCATGTGCATACGGGTGTTGTAGTTTTACTGTTAGTTAGGTTGTCGTTTTACAGTTACTCAACCTTAAAATAATTCGCGCTTTAAAAACAATATCCATCGAGTAAGAGAAAAATAAAGTGAACAATACATAACAGCCTGTGTGTGCAGAGTTATACTATACAGTGACTGAAATGCCATACGATAAATAAATATACAAGGAAGAAAGTGATATTCGAAATGGACATCATTACTAGATTTCGCGTTTAGTCGTTCAAGGTTTATAAAGATTAAGCAAACACCTGAAACTTTTTCGATTTATACATATATCTAAATCAAATAAACTTGAATTATAATGAATTTAGTAAATTAGTTCTTTGTTCCTAGTTGATTGTAGTCCTCATTTATATCAAAACTTTCCTAAAATAATGTATTACGGATTTATGGTATGCTCGAGTGCTTCAAATCTATGAAAATTCCTCTTATTTTGTTGTATAAAAGCGTTCATTTAGAGCTCGCCGTCGTGTCTAGGTGCAAATTCGCGAGTAAATGGCATTAGGCTTCTCTCCGGCTCAATGGTTCGTAGAGCGACCCGGGATGGGGTCTCGGTGTCGGTCTGTTCGCGTACACTGCAAGTTACAACTGAGATCATTTGTGACTCATAGGATTTTCGTACAGCATTTGATAAGTGGTCAGTACTTGGCATTAGGCATCTCTCCAGCTCATTGGTTCGTACTGTTCTTAGAGCGACCCGATTGGGGTCTTGGTGTCGGTCTGTTCGCGCACACTGCGTGTTGCAATGAGATGATATTGTGACTCATAGGATTCTCGTACCGTTATTGCGCTAACGGTTCATTGGTAATAGGTAGTGTCTACACACTTGAAACTCATCTGTCCAGTCTATTCGTCTGTCCGTCTGTCCATCTGTTCGTCTATCCGGTCCGTCTGTTCGTCTGGCATTAGGCATTTCTCTGTCTCCATGGTTCGTAGAGCGACTCGGGATGGGTCTCGGTGTCGGTCTGTTCGCGTACACTGCAACGGAGATATCTTGTGACTCATAGGATTTTAGTACAGCATTTGGTGGTCACTAAGTGGCACTGGTTCGAGGAGTGACTCGGGTTTACTCGTTGTGTACTTCGGTCTTCCGACGTACAGTGTACAGTCGTCATCAGATATATCGCAGCATATAAGGCATTCATAAATATCTGAACATGTACAGTCAATAAGTCGTGTTCAGATATTTATGAAAGCCTTATATGCTGCGATATGATCATACCTGAGGATAAGTTTTATAGGCATGTTTACCAGTAAAATACCTATGTTTAAACTGCTTTCTAATTTAAACGATGTTCACCCAAACTCCTTTACTGCAAATAAGATTCATTTAGACACAAATGTTCCCATGTGCTATATAATAACATTTTATCTATTTCTAACGTTTGTATGTATATATATATATCTTGCTAGACGAATGCATATTTAATGCGGATATGAGATGACTCATGTCGGGATTCCCGATGAGAAGTAAATATAATGTGACCTCTGTTTTTTCTTGGTTCGGCTTACTTATGGTAAAATAGGTGACTTGGCTATTTGCCAACATATTATATACAAAACAATAAACTATATATATGGATTATTATCAACAGTAAAGGTTGGTTGATGATTGTGAGCGTGTTAATATATAGCTGCTGTTTGTACCTAAAACTAAAAGAAAATTGACGAAGTGAAGTGACATAGTGGCGGTTATGGCCAGACATGATTTTGGTAAATTAAAGCAGTACATTCATTAATAGTTGAACTAATTCCAATTATCTATCTTCCAAAATAGTTCATTATTTTATTTAAATAAAAAGTCAGTAGGTACTAATAGCGGACTTAATGCCAAATGGAATTCTCTACCAGTCAACCATATGACCAAACAGAGAAACTAGAATTAGTGCTGAGCAGAAATTTAATTGTACTGAGAACATTTAATTAATTATATAATAAGTAGTTCCTTAAGGCGACGGGTACTGCGAAACTAGCGCCACTTTCGATTTTTTTCTTATACCTTCATAATCTGATTTTTTTTTAGAAATAGCTGAAGTCTAGGAGCTAGCAAAACACCTTTAATATTTATTAAATGACTTTACACAATTTGCCCACTGTAGTTTATCCTACAAAACTTGTTCACGTCAAAAGCGGCCACAATAGTTTTGGGCAAGTTTTTAGAGACAACTAAAGAACAAGAAATTGTGTATAATGATTTAATAAATACTAAAGGTGTTTTTCCAGCTCCTCATATCTTGTAATTACTGAAAATTGATCTGGTTTCGAAGATATGATAAAAATGTCGTAAGTGGCGCTAGTTTCGCATGTTAAGGCCTTGGAAGGCCTGACCATGTGTGCGCGCAGGAGGCGCACGCACACCACAACACGGCGCCGACGCGCCGCCCGCCGCGCCCCGCACCAGTGCCGCTCGCGCGCCCGGCGGCGGCGGGCGGCATTCGCCTCTCAGACCACAGCGCAAGATGCGCTGCTCAAAATTATATCTTCAATTATTTAAACTTGTAATTTAATCGCTACGATTAATAAACCATTTTGTAACATATCCTCGGTGGTCGCCTACATCATTTACAAGAAAAGAACCTGCGCCAACAGTTTTCGAGCCGGATCTGCATTCGAGATTTCGAGAACAAAGAACAAAGAAAGCAGATGGGCGCGGTCATCGAACAAAACTCAACGGTCGACGTGTCGAGGATATAGCTGGAATGGAATCGAAACAAAGCTACTGCGCCACTTGCCACTACTGTACTGTGCCATGAACGTTTAGCCTAAAAGGAATACCAGGAGAAAGGGTTTGCCACGATATTGTGTGAGTTCGTTCCAAGTACCTATCAATGTAACTTCGTTCTCATAATTATCAAATTATCAATCCACTATTCTATTTTCTATTGGTTGTAGTAGTTAACCACCTATCTAAAGGTTAACTCTAAAGTCTATTTCCAATTTATTTCATGTTAACAAGCAAATATACCTACCCTGTTTCCTACAAAATCAAATCTAAGTATGACAATTTTGCCAAGTCTTTTCTAATTACTTAAAGCTCAATCTTTAGAGGTCTGGAAGTCTTTGTTGCCTCTATTTTAACCAAGACAGTGAAATATTTACGCATTTATTAACATTTACGTTCGAACATTCCAGAAGTCATCGCGAGTTCAAGGCCGTGCGCTTGCCGGCCGGGTAGGTGCCTACGCGTCGCATAACGGGATTCGGGCGTGGCTTTGCATCGGTTTTCACTGCTTTGACTGTTTCTTCTGCCTGTTTCACAACGCTTCAAGCTAAATTTAAGTACCTTTTTATTAATTTTCATTCTTAATTGCAACAATTTTGTGTGTGCTCATAATTGGTTTCTTCACAGCTGTGGACGATTTTAAATTTGTTTCGTTTTCATTTGCCTTTGAAGTCTAACACTTTACGCACTTCCACGTTATTCTTGCACCATTCATTATGGATCCTAAAGTGCTAAAAAGATCCAGGGCAGGCTTTAAGTCAAAATTAACAGCATTTAAATCATATTTAAATACGCTGCCTAGCAAAGAGCTAAATAGCGTACAAGTACAAGAATTAACAATTAGGCATGGCAAGATGGTGGAGTTATATGACAACTACGATTCCGTGCAAAACGATATAGAAAGCTTGACGGAAATTCCAGATGAGGAGTACGCCGAGCGGGCTTCTTTTGAGGAGTCTTACTACAGGGCAGTGGCGGCTGCGCAGGATCTGCTCAGCAGGCATGCCGCGGCTGCTGCTGCTTCTGCGGGGCACGACAGCGGATCGGTGACGGGTTCAGGTGATGCTGCATTCTCAGGTGGGCCAAGCATTAAACTTCCAACAATACATTTACCTACCTTTTCTGGTCAGTATCATGATTGGCTCGAATACCACGACACATTCAAATCACTAATTCACGATAACACTGCCATATCGAAAATACACAAGTTTCACTATTTGAGAAGTTCTCTAAAGGACAGTGCGTCACTTATCATTAAATCATTAGAATTTTCAACACAAAACTATGACGTTGCTTGGGAATTGCTGTGCGATAGATTCAATAACACTCGAATTTTAGTAAACAATCACATTCAGGCATTGTTCAATATACAGCCTGTCACACAAGAGTCTGCCAAGGCCTTGCGTAATATGCTAGACTGGGTAAACAAGAACTTAAGAGCTTTAAAGACACTTGATTTACCTACTGAACATTGGGACATGCTGATTATTCACATGATGACAACTAAACTCGATTCTGTCTCAATGCGCGACTGGGAAGCTGAACGCAATAATATAAAAGACATTCCCACGCTTCAAAATTTTACAGATTTCTTAAAAAATCGCGCAGATCTCCTAGAAACAATGGAAGAGTCCCAGGCACAGTCAAAGTCTCGGAGGCATAGTGACGTCACACATAATCGTCCTAAGACATTTGTTGTGAATGAAACTAAAAAACAATACAAATGTCCTGTGTGCAATAGGCCTCATTCGATATACCAGTGTTTCAAATTCAAAGCGATGCCAATCGAAAATCGTATCGAGAAGGCAAAACAATTAAATTTGTGTACTAATTGCTTACGCACAGGTCACAATGAACAACATTGTCGGCTGAGCTCATGCCGATTTTGTACTAAACGTCACAATACTTTGTTGCACCCAACTACACAACCCGCACAAGCATCGGGTAACAATTATGCACCTAAAAGTGACTGCGTTGTTTTACCGAACGTACAGGACCTATCTAAACCTATACAAGACAACAATGTCACCCTATCTTCGACGCACCACAGTCAAGTTTTGTTATCCACAGCGATAGTTACTATTCAAGACCACAACGGTCATACACACAATGTTCGCACTCTGTTAGATAATGGTTCAACTTCCAGTTTTATAACCGAGTCATTAAAGATTAAACTAGGAATACCCAGTTATTCAACATCGATTCAAGTTCAAGGACTTAATAAACAGTCCTCAAAAATCACAAAAAGGTGTGATGTCACTATAGGCTCACACTACAACGACACTTACACAGCTGATGTTAACTGTTTTGTTGTTCCAAGTATCACCCAGTTGATACCTAGCAAACCAATCAATTGCATAGCGTTTGATATACCTCAGCACATCCATCTTGCGGATCCATCTTTCTCTGTACCATCAGAGGTGCAGATGCTGCTGGGGGCAGACCTATTCTGGGAAGTTCTGTCAAGTAACCGGATTCCCTTAGGAAAGCATAAACCGACCCTGGTCGAAACAAAGCTCGGGTGGTTGGTCTCGGGTACATTTCAAGTATCAAACACAATTCAAACAAAGCAATCTTATACTAATACAGTCCATTGCCATTTCACCAATGATATTGAGCTAGATGATAAATTAAATCATTTTTTTGAAATTGAAGGTCTCCCCGCCACTCAACAAATGCATAATACTAAAGCTGAGAGTGAGTGTGAGCGAATCTTTACTGAAACTACAAAACGACACTCGGACGGCAAGTTCATAGTAACAATACCTCTGAAGGAGTCTCCGGAGTGCCTAGGCAATTCAAAAGAACAAGCTTTGATTAGGTTCTATTCATTAGAGCGCAAATTTAAGAGAAACCCTGACTTCAAACAGGAATACATCAATTTTCTAAACGAATACATACAATTAGGCCACATGTCAGAGAACACCGATACACAAAATAACACAATTTCTTATTTTTTACCTCACCATGGTGTGCTGCGCGAAGATAGCCTGACCACTCGTCTCAGAACGGTTTTTGACGGATCAGCTGTTACAACTTCAGGAAAATCGTTTAATGATATACAACATATAGGTCCTGTTGTTCAAGATGATTTGTTAAGTATTCTCATAAGATTTCGGCAGCACAGATTTGTTGTGACCTCTGATATAGCAAAAATGTATAGACAAATTTATGTGAAAGAAGACCAGAGATGTTTGCAAAAAATCGTGTGGCGGTCTGACACTACGGAACCTATAAAACAATATACACTCAATACAGTTACCTACGGTACCGCGTCAGCGCCATTCTTGGCCACTCGGTGCTTAAAACAGATAGGTATAGATAGCACAGACAAAAATGTGAGCGAAACTATTTTACACGATTTTTATGTCGATGATTATATAACTGGTAATGATGATGAACAGACACTAATCAATACTTGTAAGGGTGTCATCAACGAGCTCGAGAGCGCTCATTTTCATTTGCGAAAATGGCGGTCCAACCAACCGTCTATCCTCACACAAATTGTTAATGAAAACAATAATGATGATTTCCTCAATTTAAATAACGATGAATACGCGAAAACATTAGGCTTGCTTTGGGCTTGCAAAAGAGATACGTTACTGTTTTCATTACCACACACAGAACAAAAGGTAAAAACAAAACGAACTATTTTGTCCACTATTTCACAGGTCTTCGACCCATTGGGCTTAATAAATCCCTGCATGCTACAGGCGAAACTCATACTTCAGGCTCTGTGGGCGAGTAACGTCTCGTGGGACGGCCAGCTACCAGCCGAGGTTGAGTCGCAATGGGACCAGTTTGTCAAATACTTGCCAGCTATTTCTAAAATTGAAATTCCACGTAGAGTGGTGTGCGATAATTATGTCCACATTGAATTACATGCATTTTCAGATGCTTCGACAAAGGCATTTTCGGGTTGTATCTATTTACGTACAATATCTAACAGTGGCCATGTAAGGGTTCACCTGCTCGCCGCAAAGAGCAAGGTGGCGCCACTTAAAAACAAATTAACAATGCCGAGACTTGAACTATGTGGAGCCTTATTAGCAACACAATTAATGAATAAGGTTGTAAATTCATTACGTTTAAAAATCGATTCATTATACTACTGGTGCGACTCGACTATCGTGCTGGGCTGGATTAAAACGTGCAAAAACAATTAAAACAGTTTGTGTATAATAGGATCACTGAAATCACTAACACTTCTCATCCAGAAACATGGCACTATGTGCCAACAAACATGAATCCTTCGGACATAGGGTCGAGGGGTTTAAATGCTTCACAACTTCAACACTCAACTTTGTGGTGGGAAGGTCCATATTTTTTACACCAACACCCTATGCAATGGCCATTACAGCCTCTAAGTGTAGACATTTCTAACTTGCCTGAAATCAAATATCAATGCCACACTTCTGCAGCTTCAGTGCTGCATGATAGTGATGAAACCGACTTTACTTTAAAGTTTTCAAATTTTGGTAAAATGCAACGTATTGTCGCTTATATGTACAGATTCAAGCACAACTGCCAAAACTCGAATAAACGATTTGGCCCATTAAGTATCGCAGAATTAAGGACTGCATTACACTCTTTATGCAAAAGGGTACAGTCGGACCATTTTAGTAAACAACAGTCATTGCTTCTTAAGGGCAAGCTGTCACCAAAGGACAAACTGATACAATTAAACCCCTTTGTTGACACCGAGAATATTATTAGAGTTGGTGGTCGATTATCTAATTCTAATTATAGTTACGACACAAAACATCCAATATTGTTACATGCATCGCATCATATCACAAAAACAATTGTACAACATTATCATAAAATATTGTTACACGCAGGACCACAGTTACTATACTCTATGCTACGCCATAAATTTTGGATTGTACGTGGTCGCAATCTTTGCCGAAAAACAACAAATAGTTGTATAACATGCTTACGGTTCTCAGGGCAAACTTACCAACCTATAATGAGCCCTCTTCCTGCGCAGAGGTTACATGCTGACTTTGTATATACACACACAGCGACAGACTACGCAGGGCCAATCATGATACTAAACAAAAAGGGTCGTGGTTCTCATTTAATCAAATCTTACATTGTAGTGTTTGTATGTTTGACCGTCAGAGCAGTACACCTGGAGCTCGTCACCGATTTGACGTCTCAAGGCTTCATTTCAGTATTAAACAGATTTATTGCCCGCAGAGGTAAGCCGGCAACCATAATCTCAGATAATGGAACACAGTACGTGGGAGCATGTAATGAGCTATATAAATTTCTAAAAAATGAATGCAAAAATATCATCTCCTATGCGGCTGAAAACGAAATAGATTTCAAATTTTGCCCGGCTTACAGCCCAAATTTCAATGGATTGGCAGAGGGTTCCGTTAAGGCAGTGAAACACCATTTGAAGCGAGTCTTATCTATGACTAATTTAACTTACGAGGAAATGTACACTGTCTTGGTTCAAATAGAGGGAATACTGAATTCTAGACCCCTCACTCCCCTCTCTTCTGATCCTTCGGATCTTATTCCACTCACCCCAGCACATTTCTTGCTTGGACGAACAATCACAATGTTACCCGCACCCCAGGTGGAAGACACTAGGCTATCGACGCTCTCCAGATATGCCAGAATCCAGCAACTCAAGGCTCACTTTTGGAGTAGATACTATAAGGAATATCTTTCAGAACTCCAGTCCCGCAGCAAGTGGCGCAGCCCCGGAACACACCCACAGCCGGGAGAGATGGTCGTCGTCAAGGACGACCGCCTGCCGCCGAACCGATGGCTGCTCGGACGTATCGTGGCAGTCCATCCGGGCAGCGACGGCGTCAACCGCGTCGCTGACGTCCTCACCACTGCGGGGACTCTTCGCAGAGCTTACAACAGGCTCTGCCCACTACCATCGTCGTTGAATCAGGATGCTCCTGATCCAAGGGGGGCAGCCTGTTAAGGCCTTGGAAGGCCTGACCATGTGTGCGCGCAGGAGGCGCACGCACACCACAACACGGCGCCGACGCGCCGCCCGCCGCGCCCCGCACCAGTGCCGCTCGCGCGCCCGGCGGCGGCGGGCGGCATTCGCCTCTCAGACCACAGCGCAAGATGCGCTGCTCAAAATTATATCTTCAATTATTTAAACTTGTAATTTAATCGCTACGATTAATAAACCATTTTGTAACATATCCTCGGTGGTCGCCTACATCATTTACAAGAAAAGAACCTGCGCCAACATCGCACTACCCGTCGCTTTAAGTGTAACTCGTTGCACGTGGGCTCTCGAGGCACTATACACAGTGCATAATATTTTTAATCAATGTTGCTGCCATTCATTTTAATTTAATTTTATTCCGTTCCTTGATTCGAATACTTAATTAAATTATTTTTAATAAATGTAGCTAACATATTATGGACCATTGACTGAAATTAATAATTTTGACTTTGACGCTGATTTTTTCACTATCCGTTTAAAAATAGTCATTTTTCTCTGTGATCAAACATGTTTCTTATAATTATTGTTTCAAAAACCTTCTAGAAATTTACAAAATTCACGCAGAAAACTATTTTTGTCTTTTAACTTATTTTCGACTGCACGCAATGAAAGCATTAAGTTGATGTGTCATACCATGAAATTGTACGAGCGAGTGATAGATAGCCGGTTACGAATGGAAAGTTCACTCTCTAGCAACCAATACGGTTTCGTGCCAGGCATGTCAACTATCGACCCCATGTTTGCTCTCAATACCATCGCTGAAGAATACCGAGCTAAGAACAAGCCGTTGTATATAGCCTTCCTTGACATGGAAAAGGCATTCGACCGCGTGCCTCGTGAGACGATATGGTGGTGTCTTCGGACTAAAAATATCCCCGAGGCATACGTAACTTTAATTGCCGACATGTATAAGGAAGCCAAGTCAATTATTAGGACCACTGTGGGGGTGACGAGATCCATACCTGTCACCGAAGGAGTTCACCAGGGGTCAGTACTAAGCCCGTAGGTACTTGTTCAGCCTGGTGCTCGACACCCTCACGGAGGAAGCCCAGAACGAAGCCCTTTGGACTTTCATATATGCCGACGACGTTGCTGTCTGTACCGAGAGCCGAGAAGACCTTACAGATGTATTACTTGCATGGAAGCACCAGTTACAGAGAGGCGGTTTGGTGTTGAGTGTTCAGAAGACCCAGTTCATGGAGTGTAATGATGTTCCTAATGCATGCCCTGAGCCAATCTTGGTCGATGGGCAGGAAGTCCAAAAATGCGATGGCTATAAATATCTTGGGAGCATCATACACGACTCAGGTTTACTGGAAACGAACATTCAACATAGAATCGCCGCAGCTTGGTTAAATGAAATGAAATGAAATGAAATTAAATAATTTTATTCCAGAATTCGAGATTCCACAATAATAATTACAATTATATAAATTAAAATTAAAACACAAAATACAATTTACAAATACACATTGACATATTACCTACAAATAATTAGCCACGGGTTACCCCGGCCCCGTGACCACAGGCTTATGGTAGCCTCTCCAGCGCTCGTGGAGCGGACTGGCATCCCACTCTCTCGCCACCGCGAGTAGGGTGTTGGAGGAGGCGTAGATGGCCTTTCTGGCGTTCGCACTCCTCGTGCGTAGCAGCGCGGCCCAGCCCGGCGCGCACCCCTCGGCGAACATGGCGCTGGCGCTGCACCAGCGCGGCAGCCGGAACATTGCGCGCCACGCGTTATTGTACTGCACTCGCATGTCGCTCAGCGCGGCGCAGGTGTACCTAGACCACAGTTCTACTGTGTAGACGCTAGTGCAATAAGAGAGGAAGAGTTGCCTCTTGACGCCCTCACTGCATTTGGCGAACCTCCTGGCTAGCATATTGGCTCGCACCGCTATGGCTCGTCTTTGCCTCCCAATGTCCTTATCGTCCTTCATACTGGACAGTAGAATGTGGCCTAAGTATTTTACTTCCTCTACTCGACGCAACTGCTTTCCGTTCAGCAGCAGTGGAGGTATTGCGGACGGTTGGTTGGCAGCTTCCATGAGCATATACTCCGACTTGTCAGGGTTGTATGCCATGTTGTGCTGATGGGCGTACTTCTCGTATTCCCGCATAGCCGCTATGGATGGTGCGAGCAACACCATGTCGTCGGCATACGACAAGTGGTTTGTCATGGTGCCATTAATGGAGCAGCGCACTTCGGTCCGGGTCAGGGCCTCTGACAGTCCATCCATGTAAACATTGAACAGCGCCGGCGACATGCTGCCTTCCTGTCTTACGCCGCAATTCAAGCCGGCAGCTGCAGACAGTGTTCCCTTCCATCGCACGAAGTTTCTTTGCTGAGAATACCACTTATCGAGCAGATTAACAACAGGTGTGGGGGTTTCTCTTGCTCGCAACTTTGCCCATAGAAGTTGGTGATCCACTCTGTCGAAAGCCTTGCTCAAGTCCAGGAAACAGGCGTATACGGAAACGTGGACGGTGACCCAAAGACATGTCTATGCCATCCAAGTTGCAGAAATGAAGATGCTGAGGTGGATGTCTGGAGTCTCCAGGGTTGACAGGATCAGAAATGAATACATCCGTGGCAGCCTTGGAGTTAGGGATATCGCCGACAAGCTCCAAGAAAGTCGACTACGATGGTTTGGGCAAGTCAAGAGAAGGACGTCTAAATACGTCGGTAACAGGGCACTTGACCTAACCTTGCCAGGTAGTAGGCGGAGGGGAAGGCCTAGGCTTCGATGGCTCAATATTATAAGGAAGGACCTGAACAGCTGCGGGCTAGACGAAGACGATGTCCAGGATAGAGCGAAGTGGAAGCAAAAATGCAGGAAAGCGGACCCCGTCTCCGGACGGGACAAACGCTAGGAGGATGATGATGATGACGCAATGAAAGCATGAGATATATGTATATGTTACTATCTAGATATCAAGGAAAATATTCACTTCAAAAAGTAGGTTAAAAGTTGCCAATATTTTTGTAATAATATGAAAAAAAAAAACGAATAAGGCCTTCAAGTTCCAAAGGTGCGCCATTGCAGTGTACATTAAGGCAAATTATTAGCGCAACTTTAACCCCCTCCACCCACCATTCTTTCGTGTCCGGCGACGCTTCACGATCTCTCAATAGATTCATTAAGACTCTAACGAGATCTTCCGAAAGGGAATTAGGAATGCTTTGTTTTGCCAAATGCGATTTATTTTCGTCTGTTACAATATTCTCCCAAGGGTAGTATGGCAACTTTTGGCGAGAAAAATGAATAAATTATAATGGAATTAAACTTGTGCCTACTATCTAATGGGCGGAATAATATCTAGGAAGGGAATGAGGGGCTTAGGTGAATGTGCGGTTCGAACTTCGTTTATTACACTTGAAAACACGTCTTGCGTATTGCAAATCTTTTCCCATACATTCAGCTTCAAATAAAATAGCTACTCTACTTTACACGGTTTGACGCTTGTGAAAATTAAATATGTTCAAGATTTTATCTATTAAGCACCTTTTTCATTAGTCTTCACACTAATATAATAACGGCAAAAGTTTGTGAGTGTGTTTATGTGTATGTTTGTTACTTCTTCACGGTCAAATAGCTGGACCAATTTTGATGAAATTTGGTGTGGAGGTAGCTGATACTCTGGATTAACACATAGGCTTATTATCCCGAATGTAATGTTCCCGTGGGATTAGCGGGTAGCACCGCAGAGATCAGCTAGAATTTATATGTTTGCATATTCTTTATCGTATTTTTGTGCATCCAAAGGTTGAACTTCATTTCAACTCCAAACTATGACGTAGAGATAAAGTTTGTGGAAAGTGGCATTTCGACTCGGGTATATTGACAAGTCAACGTCGTACCAAAAGTAAACTATTTAGACAATATACAAGCCGATAAAACCAATTAAACTCTTTAACCGCTACCGTACTGTATCATTTATTCAAATCTTTCTAAGCGTGCTTCCTTTTTAACAACTGTTTGCCAAATTATGCCGACAGCGATAAAACTTTGCACAAAAACTCAACGTTTACAACCGTTAAATTTACGTCACGTTTACTTAAGTAATTTGGTATGCAAATGTCGACATTAAACACCTTTATTGTGGCACTAAACGCAAATCGATCGGAAGCGTCGACTCACAGCCGAACGCTCAAATCACTGATTTTGGCAAAAGGTATTTTTCAAGCCGACTGCAACCGCGAGATAAGCGACTGCGAAAATGTGACCGAATTTCAATCAAATTTATGAGTTATAATAATGATTATAGGCACTTTATCCGTCTGCCGCATAAAATTTGCAATTTGACTGAAAAGGTGAACTCTGCCGTGACAAATTTCCTGGCAATCGCAAGGCGTTGATAACGACTCGCCGAATTAATCTCGCGGCAAAAAAACGTACTGGAGGGGAATGAAAAACGAAACATTCATATTCATTACGCCTAGATTTGTCGCGAATTATTTACGGTGATTTTTTTGAAATAAAATAAATTACAGTTGTCACACTTAAAAAATCTAAGGTTATACATACCTACTATGAAAATCGTTTTCATTTTAAAGCTGTTGTTTGTACAATTTTCATTAAGACCAATTAACTGCTTTGCTTTGATGTCCTAATAAAAATGTGACGATAATAGGTAATATTATTGTGGCGCCTCGACAAAGCAACATGACGTCTGCAGCCGACACTTTTATACTTTATATTTGTTTGCCGTCTCTGATTACTCTCTCTGTAACTGATTCCGAGTTGCAATCATTACGGCATCGACAAAAGTCACCGAGTGAAATCTTTGTTCCTCCACCCCACGCTGGACCGCTCGCAGCGATTGAAATTTAAAATATTGTACCCTTTGCCATTATGGAAGCTTATTCACCCTTGAAATATCCCTAGGGGGCGCCAGGTACAACGATTGGGGAAAATATTTTACACTTGTTACTAAGGATGTCGCTTTCAAGTCGGTTATTACTCGATCGTAATCTCAACTCCCAGTGGAACTTCACGTAAAAGACACAAGGTTTAAATCCGCGTGCTCGATGATGCAATTTCATCGGAATATTTATGAAAAGCACTTAATTAGTGTGTCGAGAATGAAAAATTGTTATTGATACCGAGTTGATTGAACTGGCGATTCATAACTATGTCATTTTGATGTGGAGCTAATGAAAATGCGATTAATCACTCTCTCGCTCACTTTCAGCGCTTTTAGTGGAATGGCATGCGTAATAGCGTGATTGTATCATTTGTGTACGCTCGCCGACAACGTCGTTGTTGACACAAAATTAAATGGACATTCATTGCTGCAATCGTAAATTAATGTCGCAAAGTTTATCGTGCCGCTAGAGCTATTTTATGTGAACGAAATGATATACTGCGCTGTCTCAACTTAAAGTTAAAGTCTTTAGAGTGTCTAAGTTAGTTAGTAGTTTAACTTAGAACCCATATTTACAATCGTCCAATTTTAATTACTTTTTCGGTAAGCACGGACAAAATACGAATAAGTAGGGACATATTTTTTTAAGGGAATTGGTATTAATTCCTTTTATGACTAGCACAATAAATGTGCGTTTTCCAGCTAATCGGTTTGAATACGTTAGTGGCTTTACGTATATAAAAGCCGTATACTTATGCATATATTTACCCAAACCTTCGTTTATTAAAAATAATAATAATTCCATTAATTTCCCCACCGCTTTCATGTCGAACCCTCGCTAATTACCAATAAAACGTTCGCCAGACCAACGGTAAAATCCATCTAACTCCTCATTAGTCGACGCAGATGCACACCAACGCATTTCTGCATTAGCGCCGGTTCACTGAGCAGTTTACTTGATAAAATAAATTGAAACAAAACAAACGGCCATAATCCTACCTCTGTGAAGTCGGGGAAGCAAGGCGGAAGCGTGGCTAATATGTGGATACTTCACATTCCTGCAGATGAGTATTTATTGTTCGATCCTGATCCTAATATGTGGCTATCGCTTCAAAGGTTTTTGTATTACTTACTCGATAGTGAAATACCTGAAGGGAATGATTTGAACTGGTTTCCTGGCAATTGAAACGACACGAATTCTCAAAAATTGGAATCCACAGTTTTTTCACTTTCAATTTAGATTTTTCGAATATCCGTGTAAAATATACAGATGAACGCTGCACGCTGGCATGGCATTACAAAGTTGTACTTTACAAAGTTGATACAACATTTTTCGTTTCTGGGACGTCTTTAACTGGCGTGTGAGTTGAATCTAAAAATACGCTTAAAATGCATCGCTATCAACCTCAATCATTAGCTAAACTTTTATAATTTGGCTTGCATTAACGATTAAATAGATTATTATTGAAAGTCCTATTATACATCGTGAAAACCTCTTCATTATCAATCTGATTGGAACGTTCAGTGTCCCGTCCGAAAACAAAATCGTCCCATCAGAAAATGCGGCGTCGACTATCGGCACATTTAATTTCCTAACTAAATTTAAGCCGAATTGAAGTGTCATGCGTAACGAGACCCCGCTAGGGTGCCCATTCGTTAGTCTAACTCTTTTGGTAAAACGACCCTAGGATAAGCCGGCTGTTCTGTTAACATTCTTTTCAATAATGATGGGGAGGGGAGATGTAAGTGCCCTGTGTCTTGTTTATTGGATTTTTTGTTGCCATCTACATATGAATGGATATCGCAATCTGTCGGACGTCGGAGGGCATCGAGCGGCTATTGTTACGCTAATCTCCATTGTATGTACGGTAATGTTTGCTCTAGTTATAATTAAGCAAACATTTTATTTATGAATGGACTTTCCAGACTATGCTAATTCAATTAAGGATGAATCAGACAGTATCGACGCGCCTTTTCCTACGATACGTACGTGGGTAGCCATCAGTTTCAATTACGTCATGTGGGTTGAAAGTCAACCGACCACACAACGTAATCATGACTAGTTTTCAATTTTCGTGGAAAAACTGTAGGGTTATTCTACTTTGCGCACAAATCCATTATGTTATTGCAGTAGCTGACGAAATACATTAGCGTTAACTTCGACCAAAATTGAATGAGCGCGACTCCCAAGTTTTCCGTATCCACTCTAAAGTTTTACTTTAAAGTAACACGCGTGTCGGTCGCTTTAATAAGTCTGCGCGCATGATAAATAGGATCAAGTGAGGGAACGTACGATTGTCTCGCATCCTTTTCTTGTACGTTAGGAAATAGATGTTCTATCTTTATCGCGCTAGGGTTGTGGGTTTAGATCGTTTGTGGACTAGGAAACTTAATGAAAGTGTGGCCCTAGCATCATTATTGACGGCTTTGGAGATAAAAAGCTTTTGCTGTGAAAACGTATGCCGCTTTCGCCTCCAGCCGAGCGTGCTGAAGCGATTTTGAGCCGCAGCCGATTGGAGATTTTTATTTTCATTTAACGTAAATCCGGTGCAATATTTACTGTGTATTTATTATCATTATAAAGTATGTTTTTTGGTTACCATATTTTTTATGTCTGGTTGTAAACACTTTATTCTACACAAAAACAGTTAAAAATACATTTATAACAAAAAATACAGGTACAAAGGTGACCCTTATCCCTCATAAAGGTCTCTTCCAGTTAACCTTTGAGCAATTGAGTGAACACGGGAAGAGGATACTTCTTCAGCTTGCATTTATATCGATGATTGACAATTGAAATTAATATTTTCGTGAATTTGATAAAACAAATAAAAGTCGTAAAACGGTTATGTTACCAACTAAACGTAACTATAATTAAACGGTTAGCGAAAAAATTTAGACACCTTTATTTTGAGTAGGTTTGCACACAGGTAGTAATTTATCCAGTGGCGCGGAGACATTCCCGGTAGTGGGTTCGTATTCCCAAAAAAATCCGACTCAGTCGTAGAGAGGGCTAACTAAGCCTGAAACAGTTCAAGCCCTGGTTAGTTAAAAACACAGGTAGCACGAGTAACTATGCGTAAGCGTATCATGTATCATGCCAACGCGAGTTTCCATATATTCATACACCTTAATGTCATGGGGTTGCTAGTTTAGCAGAATCCACGCTTAATTTTAATTGCACGTAAATAAATAACAATAGCAACCCCACAACTAGCCTAACAACTGTTTTCCAACGACTATCCGTGACGCACGCGCACTGAAAAAAATAGCCAGTGGAGCCTACTGACATTACAGTAAGACTTACTGCAATAACAGTTAGGCCTACTGACATTTCAGTAAACCTAACTGCAATAACGGTTACGCTTACTGTAATGTCAGTAGGCTCCACTGGATATTTTTTTCAGTGCGGGTACTCTCGTATTAGTTACGCACACATGCACTTGTTTGTCACCTACTTTGTCTTAGGAAATATTTCGAATTAACATACTTGATTAAAAATGCCGTACAGAGGGTTCCATACAAACTATGAAAGCACTCTACAGAATATTGCTCTAACGAAAAGATAAACAGGTTCGATGCACAAACTTAACATTGCAGTTATTTTGCTAATTGCATCTATGTAAGTTAGTAATCACAAAAAAATGGTAATGTAATTACTTATTTACGACTAGCTTTTGCCCGCGGCTTCGCTCGCACAGGGTCTGGAAACGTTATCTGCGTAACTTTCTACCCGTTTTATTGTTTCTTAAAATATTACAACCAATAGGAATCTGAGCGTACATAGACTTTTGGGTATAGATTTATATAATACACATGGGTCATCAATTAATTTCCCGATGAACTGAACGAAATCATAGTCAGAAGTGAAGTTGCTTTGTTCGGAATGTATGAGTATGGGTCAATTTGGGTCTTATAGGTAATGAATTTCCTTGCTGTTGTAAAGAATACGATAACAATAAGGGATCCTGTAAATTTATGTAAGTAGTCAACTATTACAAAAATTAGGACAATAACATCCTATGTATCCATAAAAATGTTGTTAATTTTTCTGTCTTCGACGTACCTAAAGAAAAATTTGAATCGTTCTACATTATTAACAGTCGTAAGGAACCCTCTGTGCGCGAGTCCCTTTGGTTTTGGGAGACGCCCCTTTTTAGGATGTAATCTAGGTGAGTTGTAATTGCAAGATACCTAACACTCCCTCTTCTCTTAGCTCGTCTTCATATCTAATGGAGATTCTGAAAATTTATTGCATGCATTTCCTTATCTTTATTCTACGTTTCTCGAGTCTTACTAAAAAAAACGACAATTCTCAAACAAACCTTGGCATTTTGGTTTAGTCTCCTTAAGGATAGGAATTTCCTCTAACGTTTAAATCAGTATTCTCAGTTAATACAAATAGCCAGTCAAGTGCGAGTCGGACTCGCGCACAGACTATGAAATCACTGCACATTGCTAAGGAAAAGATAGAATGTTTTTAGTGGCAAACGACATTACCGTTGAAAAAGTGTTTTACGTACTTTAAATACATACTACTTTTTTATGTAATTAGAAATGTATACTTAGTTTCAGATTACTCCCTATAAGTACTTGTAGTATGACACGTTATTACTTGCCAAATTCATAGTTTTAGTGCAACTGAAAATACCTAAGTACCTTATAAATTTTGATTCCCTTGAGAGTATCGACGTTTGTAGGTAAACAACCGACAGACACCTAAGTGATCCTTTGAGGGTTGCGTTTCTTCCTTTTGTGGTACGGAACCCTAACAAAGCTATTTTTTTACACGAAGTTTTGTCACTCTTAGTTAGACAATCCTACGTTTTTCATATAAGGTTTCCCCATGTATAGCCTTGCATTTAACCTCTTCAGGAGATAACTTTCCAAAAAATAATGCAAAGTTTATAACAAAAATACACATGAACTTTCACCTTCGCCCTTTACTCAGACAATACTCATACATTTCAAAAAAATCTGAAAGTAGTATTTTGACACACGGAATATGAGCAGACTTACGAAAAGAATCTCATCTTTTCTCATCCAAACCTTCGCCTTCCATTAGACCCATTTTGGAGATGAATTTCCAAAAAAAGTTAAGTATTTTCCCAATTTTGAATGAATTTTCTACAAAAAAAACCCGCATACCTCTTATTCATAACATGAAAATGTTATCACCTTCAATTTAACTTCCTTAGGGGATGAATATTAAAAATGATTCTCGTACTTCTTTTTGTAATGATTAACCTATGCCCAAAATATTATCACTCTTACTCAAAACATTCCAAGCTCTTTGTACAAACTGTCACCTCTCAGCGTATCCCATTAGCGGTTGAACTTTCAAAAACGCTGAAATCATATTCTCAGTTTTCGATGAAGAACCTACACGCAAAATAATGCACCTCTTACTCAAAAAAGCCCCGTTTCTCATATTAAGTTCCCCAAAAATGCTGAAACTTGTTTATTACTTTGTATAGAAGAATCTATACACGTAATTTTACCATTTTTACTCAAAGAACCTCAAGGACTTCATTGAAATTTTCACCTTCACCCCATTAGGGGTTGAATTTTCAAAAACGCTGAAATACGCTGTTCTCAGTTTTTGATGATTAGTCTACACAAGATAATGTACCTCTTCCTGAAAAAGGTCCTTTTTCAAATAAAGTTTCACAGTCCATTTAAACCCTTTCGGGGAAGAATTTCCAAAAATGCTGAAACTTGTCTTCTTACTTTGCATAGAAGAACCTATACACGAAATATTACCATTACTACTCAAAGAATCTCAAGCTCTTCATACAAATTTTCACCTCCCACTTTACCCCATTAGGGGTTGAATTTTCAAAAACGCTGAAATACATGTTTTTAGTTTTTGATGATCAGTTTACACGCAAAAGAATACACCCCTTACTCAAACAGACCATGTTTTTCTTACAAAGTTTCACTGTGCAGTTAACCCCTTTCGGGGATGAATTTCCAAAAATGCTGAAACTTGTTTTCTTACTTTTTATAGGTTTAGGTTTAAGATATTTATTTCTCAAAAGGTTACAAATCACTTACAGAGAAATACATTATATTCTTAATATCTAAAAGGAGAGGGTACTTTACAATAGGGTTAGCAACAACTTTAACTTCATTATACTAAATAAGTGGGTAGCTTCTACTAGTTTATACAACGATAGTTTTGCAAGTAGTAAGCGCATTTGCGGGGCCGGTTAAACTACGGTTTTATAGAAAGAGCTGTACACGAAATATTACCACTCTTACTTAAAGAATTCCAAGTTCCTCATACAAACTTTCACCTCCTATTTAACCCCTTTAAAAGATCAGTTTTCAAAAATCATGAAATTAGTTTTCTTGTTTTTAAATCGAGAATCTATGCACAAAGTTGTATCACTCTAACTCCAAAATTACGTAATTTCCATACAAACGTTCAACCCCAATTTAACCCCTCAGGGGATGAGTTTTGAAATATTCCTTCTTATTCCTTGCCCTTGTTTTCGGACTATTTCTTCCAAAACATTGGGCTATAATGATGTTACTTACCCTATAGGTTTTGATTAGGTATTGGCAGGGCAGGGGCCCCAACAGGGGCTCCGTTTTTACCGACTGAGGGACGAAACCCAAAAATATAATAAGGTGCGTAATAAGCATAATTTTAAAAACTGTGATAAGTTACATAATACCACTACAGGTCTATTACGCTAACGCGCGCATATCCATATGAGTACAGCGCAATATTGTGGGGCAACCCCGTTTAGTAGAAACTAGTAGAATAGAATACCTACTTACTATTAACATAAATCTGGTTTTAGTGTCAAAATTGTAACTGGTATCGTTGTGTGAGTAATAACGTTGCTTCCTATGCTATGTACTAAATATATTTCTACCATATTATGCTTAGGAGTAGGTCCTAATGAAGAATGTTACGAATTTGGGGCTTCGACGAGAAATCTGATAATGACTAACAAAATGTTTATAAAGCTAGAAATCTTAATATACGTTTTAGTATATCAAAACGAGCTTTCCATATTTCACTTCCCAAATTAAATCTAGAAATGAATACGAAACTTCTCATTACCTTAACGATATGATAAATGTTAATACGAATACTTAATTGAGTTATTCAGACTGAATAACCACCGCGTAGTAAATGAACCGTCACTTGTACCTGTTTACCTGGTTTATTACTCCGTAGTTTGAAATGATCCGACTGAATAATTCCCACAGGCCGAATGAGTGTTCGCAGCTTCATTCAAACAAAATTGCAGTCATATTTTTGGAATTTAAATGTATTGTTTTAATTTGCACTGTTTCACCATTTGTTTGCTTTGTGTTGGCTTACAATATTTGGCTTTAAAACCTGCAATTTAAATAAAATAACAATGGTTAAAGTAATTTAGTTAAATTGGTCGTACGCGGGTAACAAAGAGATCAAAGATGTATATACGAGTGTCAGAAGGTATGGAAAAATAAAAACCACAATTGTATTCAGTTTTTTAAGGGCTTGCCGGATGAGGAGGTATAGACGGATTGTGATACAAAGCCGGCAAGCCCTTTTCACGGCTAAGGCATGACATGATGTATACTGCTTTTCTCAAACACATGCAATGAAATAAAAAACCGGCCAAGTGCGAGTCGGACTCGCGCACCGAGGGTTCCGTACAAACACTCCATCCCTAAGTGGTTAAGTTAAGTTTGCACCTGGTATGTATAGCGCCCCATATAAATTAGGTGCAAAGTTAGGTATTAAAAAAAAACTACTTACTAGATCTCGTTCAAAACAATTTTCGTTGGTAGTTTTTATAGTAATGTACATCATATGTTTTTTTTAGTTTTTTCATTTTCTTATTTTAGAAATTAGAGGGGGGGATCAACTTTTTTCCACTTTGGAAGCGTCTGTCACGCAAACTATTCGGTGTAGAAAAAAAATATTGTAGATACCTCGATATCCTTTTTGAAGACCTATCGATAGAAACCCCACACGTATGTGTTTGATGAAAAAAAATTTTTTGAGTTTCAGTTCTAAGTATGGGGAGCCCCCAATATTTATTATTATTTTTTTATTTTTGCATCAAAATCTTAATGCGGTTTGCAGAATACATCTACCTACTAAGTTTCAACAGTATAGCTCTTATAGTTTCGGAAAAAAATGGCTGTGACATACGGACGGACAGACGGACAGACAGACATGACGAATCTATAAGGGTTCCGTTTTTTGCCATTTGGCTACGGAACCCCGAAAAATGCGCCACTACACAATAAAATATAATTCAGCTGTTTAGCCTGTTCATGAACACAGCCAGAACAATGCCATGTTTAAAAAAGTTACTTCCCGGCCTAGACCTTCAACTTTGTATGAAATGCCTTGAGAGTTCGCTCGAGTTGTTTTGCCTGAAACGTGATTCTTCAAGGCCTGTTATGACACACGTTTTGACGACATATCATTGCATGTTTGAGAAACAATTATTTATCTAAAAGCTTAGAGTGTTTTAAGAAATACATTGCAAAATGCGTGTTTTTACATACACTTAGTAGCTCATGCGCGCGTCAGTCACGTGACGTCACTCCTGCACATAACCAACTGTCTAATTTCACGTACTACCCGGTCAAGTTAAGTATCCGCCTGATGTAAAGAACCTAATCAGCTACTAGGCACCCTAAGGAAGCAGGACGACAGTTACACCAGTTCACCTGCTGAGACAGAAAGCACTGGTGGAAACTCACTTCCCAGGATGCAAGGTAATTGATAAGAACAAATGGGAACAACATAGGACAAACTACCAACCCACCGAGAGTGAATGGCAGACAAACATAACAGACCTAAACAAAGCCATCTGGGCAACGAAGAGTTTTGACAACTTTAAATCACCAGGACTAGATGGAATATACCCAGCCTTATTAAAGTGGGGAGGAATAGCTCTGACCGAATCAATATCCAAACTTCTCTGCAGCTGTATTGCCTTCCAATATTTACTCAAGCAATGGAGAGTAGTTAAGGTAATTTTTATACCTAAACCCGGAATAAGTGACTACACTGACCCAAGGTCATTCAGACCAATCAGCCTAACCTCTTTTATGCTTTATGGAACTTTAACGCGACCGGGTTGGCGAGTTGCGAGATCGCCACCTTGTACGTAAAAAAAAAGAGACTATTAGATTTAAGGAAGAGATCTCTCCAAAATTGGTTGAATTAGACCCCATTTAACTCCCATTTCTTAAATTAATAGTGTCCTAATCGTAATCACATTGCTCAGTATGACACATATGTTTCGTATGAAAATCTCTTTTTTTATGTGAATTATTTATTAAATAATGCATACAATTGTAGTATATCAATTTAAAACAATAAAACTAGTTCTTAAAATAAACCTTAAAATAAAAAATTCATAACTAAAATAAAAAATAAACAAGGTATAAATAAATAGAAAATGTTATTTGTAGTTTTTTTGTTCCACGTACCCAATTATCCCTGTTCAAATCAGGCAATGCCAACGACGCGATCCAAGTCAAATAGACGTTGCGTGTATCGAAAGACCTCCAATAACGGCCGGGTAATATTAATCTACTGCTAATGTGGTTTCCCTTGCCCTCTGGCGGCATTTAGACTACCGAATTCGGTCGTATTGATGACTTCACTTTGTCTACGTCGCCTGGTCGCTTCCTCGGTGAGACTTTTGATCGAGTGTGGAAGGTGACTGAATGTTTACCTAAGTCATCGCACATAGGTCAAATTATGCTTTGAATTTAAATAATGTTTACAAAGAACTCAAACGCAGCGTTGAAAATGCCAGAGCTACTGGTCTATGAAAGAGTTCATAAAAGGAAACCTTCCACTGTTTCTGAAGCAGAAACTGATCGACATGTGTATTCTACCTATCCTAACCTACAGTGCCCAAACAAGGTCCCTTACTGAGTGCCAAAAGTCCAGATTGAAGGTTTGCCAACGGGCCATGCAGCGCAGCATTTTAGGGCTGAAAGGGACGGATCGCGTCCGAAACACTACGCTGTGCTCCAAAACACGCATAGCAGAGCTGACGTAAGCAATAAAACAGCCTGGCTTAAGTGGGATTGGGCAGGTCACGTCTGCCGTATAGACCCGGAAAGACGGGCCAGTATAGCCACCAAATGGGTGCCCCAAAATGGACGACTTAGACGGGGCCGGCCCAGACGGAGATGGCGGAATGACATATAGATGTATTCCTCAGCAATTATTCGGAGGAAGCGTCAGACTTGTGAAAATCAAACGGAGAGACCATTACCCAGCTGTGGAACACTCCTAGGCTAGATAAATAAAAACATGATATTTTCTATGTAAAATAGTTTTGTACGTAAAACATGATATTATTTTCTAATCAGTGGTAATTTACGGGTTTATTGAAGAACAAACACGACGATAGCTTGAAATCAATAGTCAACCTTAACTGTGTGCCAATCCAGAAAATTCTAGATAAAAAAATATTTTTTAGAGACCAACAAGGTTGCTAAAAATCAGACAACATGCTTATAATCGTCTAATCTTCTCTACTTTTTTTTAACAATATATTTATTTATGAAATAATAAAAAAGGTAAGTATAAAACCTTACTCTAAATAACCCATAATACAATAAAAAGGGGTCATAGGGGTAAGAATACCTCATCTTAAAGGTCCGCCTGCGGCATGGTCCCTAGTATGCGGGCGAGGATACCTCTTTGTATAGTCAGAGAGATTCTCTGGCAGAGAAAATAATATGTTACAGTTACATTTAGCATTTTCAATATTTATTAAGAAAATTATGAAGGCGACATAGCGCAGTAGTTAAAAAGCAATAAAAGGAAAACGGTGTTTATTTAAACGACTTAATGACCATTCTCCTTGGATCTCGGTCTATCCGGTTTGAGAACCTTGCTACGAATTACTGTTAAAGGGTTCGCGGGCCTTAATACTATGGAGATTCAAGTGTAATTCTGTGGCCGGTATATAAATCACCTTGTTACGTCTGTAGGTGTGTTTGTAGATAGGATCCTTGGGGTAGATTTATTTAATCAGGGACTGTAGCTATTACGTTGCTGAAATTGCGAACGCCTCGGACTTGATAGATGGACACAGTGGTCATCGCGCTGAGATAAACATCGCTTGATACCCGGAAGGGTTGAGATAGAATACTGCGCGGAAAATTATTACTGTGTGACAAAAATTAATGAGTTAAATTATTTTGTCACATAGTTATAATTTACCAGTTGAGTTAATATTATAATTAATAGTTTTTTTCTGTGTTTGTACTTCTTTCGTGATGGGGTGCGCAATAAAGATTATTATATAAACCAGTATGTATGTACTTTTGTCTTACAAAAGTTGGAGTGAAAGCAATTTAGAGTTTAAAGATGGAGGAATAGTAGAAATCTAAGTTTACGTCCTTGTGGGATGGAGCTGCCATTTTGAATTGTATTTGTCAGTTTTTTTACTAAGAGTGGCATAGTAAATCCCAAAAAAAAACGTTAAGACTCTATTAATTTTTATTGTTTGTTAAATTTATTTCTTGGTAAAACTTTGATGTGACACAAAAAACATTAGTGACAAAAAATATTTTTTTTGTCACTAATATTTTTACAAATGTTACTTTCTATGTTTAAGTTTTATTTTAAGAAAAACGCTATGCGGTTTTGCTTATGGTATGAGTCAGGAACGGCCCGATATGTTTTGAACTCGTTTTGTACAGCCATTATAGATATGGTGTTATAACACCATTAAAATATTTCAAAACCACTATATAGTTAACACGTAGATAGTATTTAAAATTCAAATGAAGACCTCAAAATGTGAGCGCCGCAGCGCCCCCACTAGCAGGTGCATGTGTGTGGAACTAATGCGGGAGTGCCACGTGCGTCACGGATACTGGGTCCAAAACATTAGTGGTACTAGTTATGGGGTTACATTAGGGGTACTGTAATTTATTTGGCACACACTGCGAGGCAGCAACCCTATTGGTCACAATTGTCGTGCGACAGATAGATGATAAGACAGCTGTCCGTTTCTGACAAACATATGAGTGGGAGAGTGACGAATCTGTATATATATAAAAATCAATTGCTTTATTTTGTTACTAGCCGACTAGTCCGAGGAATTTTGATTTTTTTCTTATGTATGTAATGTAAGTAAATGCTCCTTACAACTACGTTACAACTTGGCAAAATCTAAAATGTTTAAAATAGTAAAATTCAATACCGTTTTAGTGTGTTTGTTTTTTATGTCGTATTATTTTTTCGGCCGGTAGGCGTTTTTTTAACCCACTGCTGGGCAAAAGCCTCTCTCATTGATTTCCACAGGTCCCGGTCTTACGCTTAGACCGGTAGACATTGCTAAAATAAAATATTTTTTTATTTTGTTATACGTAAGACAATTAAAAATCACGCAAAATAAGGCGTCCCAAATTAATATAACACCCTCCACTACGCCAAGAATCGTTACGTCTATTTCTAAATTTTTAATTTTTACAACTTTAAATGAAATTGCACGGGACGCAGAGGGACAATTCAGACATAAAACGAAACGGCTATGGGCCGAACTGGTGAGTTTTAGGCGAGGGGCCTCTAAGTCTGCTATCTACAATCAGTTCGCTAATTAGAGTAGAGGAGCGCAGTCGACAAGCAACAGTAGACCAACTCTACTGATGTTTGTTATCAAAATTGGAAGCAAAAGGACGTTAAAGGAGCATGGGCAAAACATTCCCACCCCACCCACCAACAGAGATGAGACATTCTCAACTGGTAGATCACAACCACGTCAAGCAATTTATTAATATACTGACGCTACCATCTATGTAAAACGTAAAACCTATAAGTACCGGCTTTCGCCACATGTACTTAATTACCGAACTTTAATTACGGGAAAATCCCATAGATTTTTGAGTGAGTAATTTTTAAAACACCTTTTATGTGTCATTACAAAAATATCAGCACCGATGTCATCTCTGTTGGTGGGTGGGGATACCCTCCATTCAAATTTGCCCATCGTCCTTTATGAATGTAATTAACCTACTGTACAAAACGTGCTGTCCGTGAGCTTTCAGATTGGGATTCGGGAAAAATCTGAGAGGTTCTTATCTGGATCGCGTAAGAGTGAGCGAGACAGGCATGAAACTCGAATCACATTCTGACAGCTCACGCACTTTTATCACGTACACGTTTCACCTTCCAACCTAGCGTAACTTGCAGCAACTTTATCACGCGATTCAGCATCCCTTTCTTGTGCATTATTGTAAAGAGAGAGGCAGGTAATGTTTCATGTGCAACAATATCATGTCTATAGTTACTACTCTTTCACGCAACTCTTCGTCGTGCGATGATAATCACCTGTCCATGTCGTCCCAGAACCTTCCAAGCAAGACAACGCTAAGTCACGCAACAAACGAATTCGCAGAAGGCTGCGCTAGCACGGCCTACTGTAATTTATATGTACTAGCAGAGAAAATATTCAAAGAAATCAACCGGTTAATTCGCGGAATGATAGCGGCTAATTATAATTAATGACTCTGGTCGCAGCCGTCGGCGCCGGGATTTCATTTGATCCTTTTGCTGAGGTTTGTGGCTAGCTTGTATTAAAAAGAGGCAAAACACGGACTTGTCTTTCTTAAAAAAACATGGTTTAGTACTCAGAAAGAAAGGACTGATTAGTTATTCAAAAATATACTGCTTTAGCGTTCTTTATGAGAATAAAGAACGCCAAAAGTAGATAAGTCCCCGTGGCGACATCTATGATTTTACCGGAAGAACAGCGCAAACTTTCGAGTTAGCAATATGCTGAGTTTGGACTACTTGGAAGCATAGTTTAGTACACTCGAAAAAAAAAAACTTCATTTCTATTATATATGAATATATTTTAAAACTGTAGAGGTAAGTTCGAAATTCGAAGTTTGCATCGTGCCTTCCCTCAAGCTCTAGTGTGAAAATGTATTTGATTGAGCAAGAAAACGCGATACGAAAGTCGAATTTAGAAATTTAGAGAATCCCTTCTCTTCGATTCTTAAACACTTGAACATCGACCGAAGGAGTCAATCACGAAGAAAACTTTACTGCAATCCATTTCCATCGAAGTGATTGCAATCAGTATGAGGATTTATTTAAACACTTATAGCTAAGGTAAGGTGCGGTAAGACTATAACCGGGAGAAGACTGCCACAGTTCAATAACTAACTGTTAGCCTTATCCCATTAGACAATAAACTATGTTAGTCTTAACTTAACCCAACTTACCTTACTTTTTTCCTATCAAATAATCTAATTAGATTTTTAGGTTTGAAATAAAAGCTTGTCTTTATTAAAAAACATTGTACCAAATCAATCTTAGTTAACTTTTATCTTTTTCAGGTAAACCTTCACAAACTTAGTCACACAGTTAATACAGATGAAGTGATAAGCCAAAACGAATACGAGTGGTGAGATGTTCGATTTACTAATTATTTCTATTTACAGTGACTTTACCCAGATAATATAAATTCTATTTCACATTGACATACTAATGAAATAACTTAAACATAAAAATTTAAACATTCCCGACATAAGTAGCTGGTCATCATGAGACCCTCATTCAATGAGTGATATAGAAAGTGCTACTAAATTTGACCAATAAGGTAACTACAAAATTTTGGAGTTCTTCGCTTCATTAAAGCTGATTATTATCTTGGAAACTACTGGTTCAATTTCCACCAAACATAGCTACGAACCATGCCGACAGACATGTCGTTCAATAAAAAAAAGAACACTCAAATTGGTCCATCTGTTTAGTAGCATAGACAAGTCGTATTAATATAATTATAATGAAAATTCATACTACTGTTTCCAAATTTTCTCAACTGACCCTGTAAAACGGGGTCGAAATGTTGAACGCTCAAGTTGGCACTGATAATTAAGTTGGAGTTTGGACACTCACTTAAAGTGGATTGTCCGCCAGCCAGCCCGGTAAATTAATAAATGATTTCCTGACATCTTAAAAGTTTGAAACAACTCCGTATTATCTTGTACTGTAAATAATTTGGAACTTTTAAACAGGTGCTTTTGACTTGATATTTCACATTTTATTATTTGAAATTAGGTATAGAATCATCATCAGAATGTTGGAAAAAAATTCATCTTAGCAAAGGTTCCTCCTAAAAATATTAGACTGTACAGCGGGCATGTGATGGTTGCTTTTATCACGTGATAAATAAGTGGCAAAGCATCCGTCACGTTTTGAAAAAAATACGAGTGTGAGTGACAGATGCTTTGCCACTTATTCCTCCTACATCTATTTTCGCCAAAGTGACTAATTTTCAACTTAATTATCATTAATTCTACCATGATCATGGCCCCCCATTAAAACATATTTACCACTGTAGTACATTGAAAGAAAATTTGCCAATTTTTTTAATATTTTCAACTTCAAGTTAATAATAATCAGTGGTTGCAATTTGAGCGTTCACCACTTAACCCGAATTTAACATGGGTCCATTGAGAATCGAAATCAGTAGTATAATTATAATTAAGCATTTAATTACTTTTTGTTTCCATTTTATTATACGAGTAACTATGTTTTAACTTAATGATCAACTGAAACAATGAATGACCCAGTTTCGCAACATTCAATTCTACTTAAGCGTCTACTATTATCATCCAATAAAATGTGAAATATCAATGAATACCTCCACGAAATATATGAATCCTCTCTCAACGAGAGCATTCGCCTATAATGTAACAAAAAACAAATGAGCTTTTCATATCGGTATTGGTTACATTTCAGACAAATGGTCGCGGTGAGGATCCATACACATTATCTGAGGTGTGCTGGTTTCTTGGAGGACGTGTTCTCTCGCAATGGCATCTAACCCCGGCTAACCACATCGCGAACCGCGCTAATAGCCTACGATCCCATACCGCACACCAGAGTGCCGGGACATTTCTCAAAACAAACTTCATGCGCCTTTTGGACTGCCTGTCCTCAGAAGCGGATTGGAGAAAATAACCCATCAGGCTGCGTATTTCTCTCTCTCTCATCTTAGCGTTTTCCCGGTCACGTCCTCAGCTACTGCCTCGGAGCCCGGGGTCCGCTTTCCGACTTTTTCTCCTCCACTTCGCACGGTCTTTGGCATCCTGTGTTGTGAGATCATTTGCACGCATGCCATCCTTGGCGACATCAAGACAGCATGTTTTGGGTCTACCCCTCCGGCCGCGGCACGGTGCAGTCGGCATGGCCAGACATTTATCGGGCCTTTAATGTTTGTTCTCTCTCTCTCTCTCTCTCTCTCTCTATCTCTCTCTCTCTCTCTCTCTCTTAGCGTTTTCCCGGTCACGTCCTCAGCTACTGCCTCGGAGCCCGGGGTCCGCTTCCCGACATTTTCTCCTCCACTTCGCACGGTCTTTGGCATCTTGTGTTGTGAGATCATTTGCACGCATGTCATCTCTGTCGACATCAAGCCAGCATTTTTGGGTCTACCCCTCCGGCCGAGGCACGGTGCAGTCGGCATGGCCAGACATTTATCGGGCCCTTAATGTTTGTTCTCTCTCTCTCTCTCTCTCTCTCTCTCTCTGTCTTAGCATTTTCCCGGTTGCGTCCTCAGCTACTGCCTCGGAGCCCAGGGTCCGCTTTCCGACTTTTTCTCCTCCACTTCGCACGGTCTTTGGCATCCTGTGTTGTGAGATCATTTGCACGCATGTCATCCCTGACGACATCAAGCCAGCATTTTAGTGTACCCCTCCGGCCAGGGCCCGGTGCAGGCGGCATGGCCAGACCTATTCCTCAACAAATCAGGCTGTGTCTTTGTAAGGCCCAAAAGTGCATTTAAATCTAAGGAATGCGATTGGTTTATTTTATACATCTCCACTCCGCTCCGCTTCTGTGGACAGGCAGCCTTACGAAGATCAAAAGATAAACCATCAGTGTTCGTAACTTCGCCTGTGCATTTTTTTTCTCCTATCATATATTTCTAAAACTAACTGACACTAAACTAAATTAATTTATTAAAATACCTACATACGTAACGGGTTTACTGACGTCGTAGAAGTCGAATATCGCTCGACATGTTTCGAATCGGTACGCCATTCATCATCACTAGCGAAAACTCGAAAATCGAAATCTTGCACCAGGGTGCTCCATTGTTTTGAGGACTTCGAGTGATAACCTCAACAATACACATACAGCCTTAAGAGGAATCTCCATTAAATTAAATGTTTTTATCTTTCAACAGACTATGTCCTTTGGGTACTTGTGTATCTTATATTTATATGTGGCATTTGATTGTCTGTGAGATCGCACGACGAGCTGCTTGTAAATCATCGATGAAGTAAAAAGGAGGTTAATACGTTGAACAAATTAATAAATTCAAGTATTAAAGTCGCGTCGATGAATTACTTAATACCAAGCTCGAAAACGCACCCATAACATAAAAAGCATTAACCAATTACGCAGCCTCTCAGCACTCACCGAAGTTACAGTACCATTTAATAATTAATATAATTAAATTTAAACGTATCGGACTTTGTACTTAAGCTTATTTAAAAATTTAGTGGGAGTTCGCCGGCGTTGAGTCGCCCCTAGGAGTCCTTCACTCTTAATTATTACTTTGGGAAAATTAAGACTGTCGTTTAGTCGGAGTGCCCCGGAGGTTACGAGCTCTTTCATTCATTTCTATGTGTTTTATCTAAGTATGTCTCTCTAGTCGGTGTCTGTAACATGGAGATTCTTACATTTAAAATATAATACAAATACCTTCTTTTAATTTCACACGTCACATCACTAAAAAAAAACGTGAGATACACTAGAAATAAAAGTTAAACAAGACGCGACCTGATCGCTAAATAGCGATCTCTACCAGATAAACTTTGCGTAATGGAGAACTTGAAAATCCTTTGGTTATTAGGCGGTTTGAGCACAAATTTTGCATCCATTGCCGGAAATTTGATTCACGATTCTATACATCTGTATGTTGTAAGTCCATGGTTTAAAGTGGATATGACCAAAGGTTATTTGGGTCTTAGGAGGTTATTACTTAAGTTTTTTTTATCTTCAATGGTTTACGCTTCATTCAGCAAACATCTTCACGCTTTCAAATTTTTACTTAATATTAGACCAATATATACGATTCATCCTGACTGATATATCTATCTAATCAAGTGGCCCTAGAAGTATACAACATCCTTGTAACTAATATTATTCATACGAAGCCTTCTAATATTATATCACATAGGGAATATTAAGACTATTTAATCCTGAGTGCCCCGACCAGCGATTGCAGCTCTTTTTCATTCTTTCATCCTGATGTATTTTACCTTCGGGCACTCACTCAGGTCTGTGGCATGGAGACGACGTGTGTATGTATTTAAAATTAAAATAGCGGTTGGTGCGATGTTATGAAAGCCAAAGCATTATTTTTAGTTTTCAATATTACAAAAAAATATAAATTAACATGGTTTTGTAAATGAAAATTTTAATAATTTAAAAAATCTGTGATTTGTCTCCTGAGATGATAAGTTTCACGTGGCATTAGTAGTGGTGGTTTTAGTAGCTGTTCCCTTTAATATTTTTTATATGTTCCACTTTCTGGTCTTTTGGAAACCATTGCTTTTAGAAGTCAATTAGAAAAACATAAACGTTAGTAAACCCACCGCTGAAGTAATAACGCATGCTCGCACTATGCCACTAAGTACATTACGTATTGCAAGTTTTTTTTGAGTCTATATTCTATATAGTGTCAAGAAAACTCACACAATTACGTTTACAGAAAAAATGCGACTTTGCAATTTGGTTAAAAAATACTGCGTTGAAATACACGTTTCCCTAGAAGTATTTATTTTTTACAACAAATCCCCCTTTTTGAATATTTAAATAGAGGTAAGGATACTCCATGCCACCCCTGTCCTTCCCACCATGGTGGAGTAATAACGAATGCTCGCACTACACCGCTAAGTACATTGCGTATTGTAAGTGTTCTTTGAGTTTGAGTCTACGTAGTGTCGGGAAATCTCTCACTCTAATTACGAGCCTGTACTTGCTTTATATTCTATTAGGTTTATTAGGAGGCGTGTGTAAAGGGCGTAAGATGAAAGACAATTTTCGTCTTGCGCAGGTTGTTTCATTTCGCTCGCATCCATTTTAGCGAATTGTAATCAGTTTTGTTTAGAATTAAGGGATTCAGTATATATTTTTCCTCCGTAAAAATCAGGCCGAAGTCATTTTCAAGGCGACGCGTTTGCCTCGGTTGGTAGACACCTGCCTACTGAGTCGGCGGTCTCGGGTTCGAATCCCGGCCGGGGCAAATATTTGTGCAAAATATTTGTTCTCGGGTCATGGATGTTATTTATATATGTATTTATATATTATGTATATCGTCGTCTAGTACCCATAGTACAAGCTTTGCTTAGTTTGGGACTAGGTCGATTTGTGTATGATTGTCCCTTAATATTTATTTATTATTTATTTATTTATTTAATTTTTCAGTTCGTTATCCGTGTCACTAAAATCGATTACTGCTGAGCTTTCAAATTCGGGTTCTTGTACGGTGGCAAATAATATTATGAATTTACACGAATTAACATGACATAATCTATGTACAAGTATCTAAGGCACAGGCTAAATTGTTCTAATGCAAGCTTTAAATTACTCGGGAAGTTGACCGAGGTTTGGTAAATATGACAGTGCAGTGTGGAGCCACTTCGTCGTATACTACCTCCACCGAAGTCCCTCTCCACACTGTCGTTCTTCGCGAGTAGTGCCGGCATCAAGCTATCAATCGGAGAGCACAGTAGCGCTTCCGTCAACTAGGACCGATAACTATGAAGTATTTTTTATGTAGCGTGTTATTTGCAGATATTTCATTGTTATCAAATTGTTTAGTAGAAACATCAATCATTCCGTGCATAAATACGCAATTTCCCGGTAAAATAAATAAAATAAGCATCTATACGGCAGCAAATCTAATTAACAGTCTTACCTTCCAACACAAACAAGACATTCATACATAAGTAATGGAATCGCGGCCAATGTCGATATACGTGGAGCGTGTAACCGTCGAAATACCTTCCAATTTAGATGAAAGCGTTCAAAACAAAGGACACCGTAGCTCCGAACCATCTAAGAACTTCTCCTTAATTGCTGCAAGTCAACGTAACTTGATTATGCTCATGTCACGTCTCTACACGAGGAAAGGAATGAGGGTGGGCACAACAAAAGATTGTAAAGGAATTGCGGTAATAAATGCGATAAATTAAATAAATAAAAGGGACTATCTTACACAAATCGACCTAGTCCCAAACTAAGCAAAGCTTGTACTATGGGTACTAGACGACGATATTATACATAATATATAAATACATATAGAGACAACATCCGTGACTCAGGAAAATATATTCGAGTTCTTCACACAAATATTTGCGCTGGCCGGGATTTGAACCCAGGACAGCCAGCTCAGTAGGCAGCTGCATTACAAACTGAACCAACTGCGTCGTCGATGTTACGTTTTTAGGGTTCCGTACCCATAGGGTAAAAAACGGGACCCTATTACTAAGACTCCGCTGTCCGTCTGCCTGTCTATCCGTCTGTCACCAGGCTGTATCTCATGAACCGTGATAGTTAGACAGTTGAAATTTTCGCAGGTAATGTATTTCTGTTTCCGCTATAACAAATTTACAAAAAATATGTTTAAGGGGGCTCCCATACAAAAACTTAATCGGGTGCGTTAACTTCGCACCTTATTTGTATGCTGTGCCATACATACCAGGTGCAAACTTAACTTAATCCGGCCAGTTAAGATGGGATAAGTGTATATACGGAACTCTCGGTGCTCGAGTCCGACTCGCAATTGGCCGGTTTTTTTTTCACCGTGAAAGCTTCGTTTTCTTTAAATATAATTCTAAATAGGTAAGTTTGTCTTTTTTTAGAACTTCAAAATTGTGCTACAATTATAAATGTTAATAATTAATATCGGTGTGACGTACAGGGTTTCAGGGCAACGTAAACGGGTTTTCTGTGTGGGTGTTAGGAGTTAATAATAGAGTTCGAAAGCCACCACAACGTTGATCTAGGCGCTATACACGACTAGTAGGAGGCAAGTCTGACTACTGCCATCATTAATCAGGAGGTGCACTTATCATAATCATCATCATCATATCAGCCGCTAGACGTCCATTGCTGGACAAAGGCCTCTCCAACGTTCGCCACAACGATCAGTCGTGCGCCACTCTCATTTAATTGCTTCCCGTGATCTTAACCAGGTCGTCGATCCACCTTGTTGGGGGGGCCTTCCCATGCTCAAGCACTCACTCATGTTTGCCGCAAAGTTCAGCTACATAACTGATCTTTGGGCACGAACGCCAAGCTGATTAGCCAAACAGGTCAAACATAGATAATGAGATAATTATGATGGAATTAAAACATAAAACAATACCTCGGTGTTAATGAAGCATCTGATAATAATGTAATGTTTAAAATATTAATTAATGGTTAACCATTTCCGAGAGATTTCATTCGCAGCGTGCAAATTGTGGTGAGCGTCATTTTCATTAATGCGGTGATTCGGGCATAGTCTGCTGTGAGTTAGACCTGGAACAGACAGTTGCTATGCTATGCATATCAACAACATTGTATTGAATTATTGTATTAAGGTTTACACTCACGTGAAATTGTCAGAAACGGCCCGACATGTTTCAATAAATCCGTGACAAAACTACCGCGTGGCTGTAAGGGTAGCAGTCCCTGACGAAGAGCTCCGTACGAGTTCGAAACATGTCGGGCCGTTCCTGACAATTTCACGTGAGAGTAAACCGCTTAATACAATAATTAAAAATGTCTCCACAAAGTTTTAATAGCATTGTATCGTTTTAATCTACATCCCTAATATTGTAATAGCTCTAAAACTGTAAGAAATGTCGGCATTGCTGCAACTAGTTAAGTAATGAGCACCTGAAATGTAATAGCTTCATTACATCATCGATTATGATGTCGTATCATGAGATTTCACTCGCAGCGTGCAAATTGTTGTGATTTGTGTATATTTAGTCTGTGCTGTGGGAAAGACTTGGAGTAGACATTTGTATGAGTCGACAACATATCATTACTTTAGCGCAACAACGAGACTTAAACCCAGATTTCTAAGTTCAGTTATACACCGTCATACATGTTGTACAAGATTTTTTGCCGCAATTTTTTGATTCTAATTTCTTCGGTTTTTTACAGTTTCTACTGCAGTTTGAGTTTTGAGTTACCCCAAGAATTTGATTACAAACATAAGGCGACGTGCTCTCCTATTGTGGTTGATAATCGCGATAGAATAATGACGAACTTCGTGGCCAAAACTCTCATTGCGTCTCCACACTACTTGCGAAATTGGCCGTAGTATGAGTTTCTGCAGCGAAGTGCCCCTCCACAGTATCGCCCGACCTCAGCCAACTTCGCGAGTAGTGTGGAAATAGGGTCAGAGATTCGCCCACGAGCCTATTGCAAATGCATGCAAATGTTTTGCTTACCATTTCGACTGATGCCGTGCCGTATAAACAAACATTTGCCTTTACACCTTATCATTTATTGATCCTAGGTTACGGTCTGAGAAGTCAGGCTTTCGAAGCTCTAATAATCGAAAGAGAATCGAGGAAGATCGAAATTCGAAACTTCGTCGAAATTAAAATCGAACAGCATTTCGTGCAAGGTATGTAGGTATACAAGTGTGTACGACTATCTGGAGCAATAATTTGCAGTGCGATTTAAAAACATGTATTTATGTAAACACATATTATATGATTCGAGACGACGTGCTTGGTGCAGTGGTTGTGCAACTGCCTACTGAGTCTACGGTCTCGTGTTCTAATCACGCCACGGGAAAACATTTGCGTGTTGATCTCGAATATTTGTGTCTGGGTCGTGGAACTTTTCTATGTATTTATCATTATAAGTATGTATATCGGCCTCTAGTTCCTAAAACACATACTTACTTGAGCTTAAAACTAAGTCAAGTTTAAAGAAACTTTTTTTACAAATCCCGATACCTACCCCGTTGACCTACCAACATAAGTAAGAACATCCATTTTCCGAGCATTGTATGATAAAACTGCAAATTTCCTGCACAAAAAGAAAAGACGAACGAAAAATAAAACGCTCTCGTGTTTATCTTTTCGTACTTGCATCATGTTAACATACGTTCTTATTTTAAACCGTTTTTTATTCCGTATGCATTCAGCCATGCAGCAACGCCTGTCACGCTCCTCGACAGTAAGCTATTGTACTTAAATATAAACATATTTTCAGTTGGTACACTTATAAATATTTATAAGTTTGTCCGAATTAAATCCTCAACGTTGCATTGTTCCTGGTCCCGTTTAACTTTTCAAACAGTATTATGAGCTCGCGGTGACATTCGAAGTAAAAGTGAAATCAAAGATGGCGGGAATCAATGAGAAGCATAATTAATAGGTTAACTTTTGATTTCTTAGTTAAGTAGCAGTTATTAAAGTTGTATTGTTTTCAATCAAATTTAAGTTTGAATATCAAGCAAGTTGATGATTATTTAATAATGCCCTGTGGGATTTCGAGCTGTTGTATAACCTTTATCGTTATAATTAATATCGTTTTATAAAGAAAGTCGATAGTTATACAAAATATTTTTTGAATTATTTTTGTAAAATTACCAGCTACAATGTCTGACATAAAAGTGCATGATATCAAAAGGCTTTTTAGGGTTTCCGTAGCCAACTAGGAACCCTTACAGTTTCGCCATATCCATCTGTCCGTCTATCCGTCCATCCGCGGCTTAGCTCCGTGATCATTATTACTAGAAAGCTGAAATTTGGTATGAGTATGTGTATGTATCACGCCGAGGAAACGGTACAATAAAAACTAAAAAAACTTTAATTTTTATTTCTTTTTTTCGTTCCCATACTAGCGTTGGGTGTCGTTGAATAGGTTTTTTTAAAATATTAGGGGTCTCCAAACATTACTTTTTGATCACACGTACCGCGCACCGCTGCCGCTCGCCGCTAAGGCCGAAGTCGTGGGCGAGTCGTAATAGAATTACATACCTAGAATTCGTGAATGTCCCAGATCGCCGTTGTTTAAAAATAAGCGATCGGTGGTTTTACGAATTATCGCCCGCCGTTTGTCTAAAGTTTTACGTCTTGCTTTGACTGGTAAGATTTTCTCCCCGAGTAGCGGGCAGAAAATCCCACTTTCGTCCTAGGGTGACCTAAAAATCCTCCTCCTTGCATCGTATTCCTCAGAGTTGAGGTTCGAGACCTCCCTTTTGCATCACTTTCTCTCGTATGACCTTCCTTCATCTCTTACCGTCTACGGCGGTGTGAAGAGCGGTGCGGATGTGGACATAAGACGTAAAGATATGAACAGCTTATTCTAGATACTTCTGAAATAGCACATTATGGTAACTGACATTGAATGATTAACTGTTCGCCGGCAAGGCTCCGCATCAGGCAATAAGCACACGAATACTGCCGAACGATCCCGAAATTGATTTTCGCATTCCGAACGCAAATTCCGACGGCTTTCAGTCCGCGCGTTGACTGACACATGGGTTATCTTTTGTGAATTCAGCTTCGTAACTATATTGTTTCAATAGGTACAGAATCCAGGGCAAATATTTGTGTGATAAACTCGAATGTTCCATGGATGTTTTAGATACATAGGTATTTCTTCTTCTTGGTCGTATACTTCATAGCTGAAGGTCGTGTCCCTGAAAGCTTTTCGTCGCATTATGTACTAGCTGTTTCCAGTTTGTTCGGTTTTCGGCTTCCTTCAGGGCAGAGGAAACCGGAAGACCAGTGATTTCGGTCACTTGGTCACACCATCGACGCGGGGATCTACCGCGGGGTCTTCTTCCTTTCACTTTGCCCACTATCACTAGCCGGTCAAGGCTGTCGGTATTCCGGCGAGCAACATGACCAAAATACCCAAGTATCATTTGGTAACACATGGTCGACAGTCTGGTTTTCACCCTCAGTTGTGCTAGGATGGATTTGTTGGTCCTCATGACTGTCCATTGTATCCTGAGCATCCTCCGCCAACACCACATCTCAAAGGCATCTATTTTCTTTCGGTCTATGGCGCGGATTGTCCACGACTTTGACCCGTAGAGAAAGATTGAGAAGATCAAAGTTCGGACTAGTCTCATCTTGGTGACATTGGAGATATTTCTGGCTTGCCATATCCGTGGTCTTGCTCATTGCAGCTTTGGCCATCTGAGTCCTCCTTTTGATCTCTCGCTCACTTCCACCCTGATCAGTTAGTAAGGATCCGAGGTAGACAAACTCGCTGATGACTTCCAATTCCGAGATTTCTCCTGTCTGAGCGAGCTGGCCGGACCTGTCAACTATCATGACTTTTGTCTTTGCTTTATTGATGGTTAGCCCAACCAGCCGACTCTCAACCTCCACTGTATGGAATATCTCTGCCAGTTCCTTCTCCGATGTAGCAAAAAGTGTGGTGTCGTCGCATAGGTATTTAAGTCTAGTATATAACGAAGTATGTATAGTGTGGCGACTGCCGGGGGATAAGCTTCAGATGAAGAATAAGTAGAGCAAAGGTACTTCTTGAAGATGTTTATTGCCCAGAGGCCACACGATAACTAACTACTACATTTTATTTTATTGACGGATGTCACACGTCTTATTCTAAATATAAACATACAATTTACAACTCTACTTTTATGTCGGTGGCCATATAGCACCAACAGTGAAGCAGAACCTTCACATTTCCCGCCGTCTCGGGGTAAACGAGGGACATTCGTTTTATTATATAGACACTAGACAGAACTACTCCTGCCTAACACATAATAGTTCCCTACCTATGCAGGGATACCCATACATTTATACCCAGATGGTCTCTTGCTAAGAGATAACCAGGGTCAGGACATGAGCAGACACTAGCCTATGGCATGTTACGTAATCCTGACATGTTGTCTGACACTGGCTTCGCCTTGACAAAAACCTGCTAAAAAGGCAAGGCACCAACTTCACTACCCCAACTGTCATTCGACTTACTATACTAAAGCATAGATCATTCGATACAAAATTAAAAATGACAGGTTTTAGCAATTCAATCGCCTGGTGTAACACCGGCTTAAACACAACACTCGACTTAATTGTTACGAATGTTCTAACCTTAACTGCCTGGAGTATGACATATGACACACGTCGCATGCTCCAAACAATTGTACCACGATATGTCACTGCCCTTATATTAGATGCCTGACACATTGTCTATGACACTTGTCTCAAACATCCATACAGAACTAACAAATAGTGACAACCGTCTATCACTATCTTTATATTAGAATCCTGGCGCATATATATTAAATATGCCCCAGAAATCTGTACCATCGAACCAATACCTTTTATCCTAAATAAATATCTGGAATAAATATTTCTACTTTATTCCAAATATTTTTACCAAACTTAAATAAAAATAAATTATAACCTCATAATTGATTTTACGACCATAGACCAAAGCAGTACACGTCGTATTGACATGTCAAAATGCTATGTCACTGTCGAAAAACCAATCATTAATAAGACACGAAACGAAAGTTAACTTTATTGAGACTTAAAAATTATTAAATTAACGCAAACGCAACAACAAACAAAAACAAAAATAACAATCTTCAGTCTGCAGCCGGCCCGATGCAGGCTACATGAAGTCCTTGGCACCACAGCCAAGACCTCATGCTCCTGCCGCCCCTGGAGGATGAATGCGTGAGGCATTCAGTCACACCAGCAGCTGAAATCCCGAGGAACTGGGACAGCTATGGCCCTTGCAGTGTTGGATTACATGAAAAAGAAAAACATATTAGTATACACAAATTAAAATGCTGGAAATAAAGTGTTATAATAAACTATTGGAACTCTGTGAAAGTAATAAGTTAAAATTATTTCAAGCAAAGGTATTAAAAATGCAATCAATTCAAAATGCAATAAATTTATAGTGCAAGTAATTAAAAATTGAATTTCCTATAGAAATATCTTAGAAATGCAGCTAATATCTTGTGGAAAGAAATTAAATTATATTTACAACAGTGACATTTGCAAATGCAACAAACACAACTGCATCCTTGTACAGTCAGCCTGAATTAAAAATTTCTGAAAAATAATAGTTTTATTATTTACACCCTAGAAATATATAGAACTGTTTATATTAATTAGGATTAACGATTAAAGAATTTCTTTAATCTGTTAACATGAATTATCACGTTCTTGGCACGACCATTAGGAGTGAGTTTTTGTACCACATAATTCAATGAAGACAATCGGTGAACAATCTTATATGGTAATAATTTATGTACAACGATTATTTATTATTTGTAGGACCATACTAATATCTAGAACTATCATACACCTAGCATAATTATTATGGGACAATTATTTACATCCTAATAAATACATATTCTACAAATTATATATTATGGTTCATTATTGCCTGTTATCTGCGTTGCGTCTTGGACAGCATTCATGGTGTCCATGGCGTTCGTCGGCGTTTGATCGGCTATCCTCGTACAGGCTTGCTGTTCCCGATGTTGCATTTTCTTGACGAGCACTCGATCCGGCACAGCACATATTGTGGAAATAAAATTTAACAAGCAACATATTATGGAACTAATGACATTGGTTGAAATTGATGTCTTCCACTCTTTAAGAACATTTGTTACATCATTTGACAACACTGAAACTGAATGTTTCTCACTGGTAAAATTGTATACTTTCACTGACAATTGCTTGTCTGATGTCAACAACGTGTGCTTCAAGCGTAAAGGAACAAATTATTGGGGATTCTTGCGATTTTCGCTGACGATGATAAAATTCTTGTACATTATTTTTGGCTCGACGATAATTCTTCGTTTAACTCTGATATAACCTCCTCAAACGATGTCTGAAATTAATCTGTAATACGGTCCCCGAATAATTATACCGTAATTGCCATTTGTGATTATTTTATTTCGTATTTTCACACGGGCCAATATTTATACGTCGGAAAAGCCATTAATTGTGCTCGTCTCCATTTTCGTATGGAATCCAAACAAATCAAATGCACAAACAGATTAAAATCGCATGGGAAGAAAAATAATAATGGGTGATTCAACTTCGCGAAGATTCGTCAACTTCACCCGTCTGTCGAACTCGCTTCTTCACGGCCCTTCAGTGCCGTCAATATACAATACCACAAATGTGCACTTATTCTTTATTGTGCTTCGTGCGCTTAAAGACGGTGCGCTTCGCTCCTGTTCGGCTGCTATGCAAACCGTAAGCTTTCAGTACGTATTCGTAACAGATGCCCAAGAATCTGTGGACAAAATTAATTGGGAGCGGGGAAACTTTCAATACTCGCGTGACTCTAGTTAAAAATTTCGCACCTCCACCAAGTGTGGCGACTGCCGGGGGATAAGCTTCAGATGAAGAATAAGTAGAGCAAAGGTACTTCTTGAAGATGTTTATTGCCCAGAGGCCACACGATAACTAACTACTACATTTTATTTTATTGACGGATGTCACACGTCTTATTCTAAATATAAACATACAATTTACAACTCTACTTTTATGTCGGTGGCCATATAGCACCAACAGTGAAGCAGAACCTTCACATTACCTATCGTCTAGTGCCCAACATAAGCCTATTAGAACTTGCTTTGGGACTGGGTTGATTTGTGTGAGGTTCTTCGATGTAGAAAATAAGTTTGATTTGGCGTCAATACCTTGGTGCAACGTAACTTGAGTTATTTACCACATTTTTACATCCTCCCTTAAGACTCAGACATGACAATGTGCGCTGATGCGAATCGTAGCTCCTGATGACGAATCGCGTACCGATTCGAAACATGAGTGATATTCGACTTCTACGAACGTAAGTAGACCCGTTTCATATATGCATGTAATACTTACTGTTTACCAAAATACAGTAAATTCATCTCAATGAGAAATAAAGTGGCGTTAAAGTTACTTGGAGAGCTCATCGCTAAAGTAAATTCTGACGGCATTTAATAGTCCGCGTGTTGACGTGGATTGTGTTTCGCAAATTCAGTTTCGAAACTATATTGTTTCAATAAAGAGTTTGACTTGGCGGGCTGCCCCTTATTAACACTAACACTGAAATCAATTGTTTGATAGTTGCTATTGCCGGCAACGTGATTTGAGTAACCGTTTGATTCGGCATATGCGAGGTTTCCCTGAACTTGTAAGTACATTTATAGTTCTATAAATCGACTATAGAACTCTTATTCGATGATGCTTTGTAATATAAACTACTAGCAACCCGCCCCGGCTTCGTACGGTTGCAATGCTGATAAATTAATACATATCAACTTACCTCTTGAATCACTCTATCTATTAAAAAAAAATCTCATCAAAATCCTTTGCGTAATTTTAAAGATCTAAGCATACATATTAGGAACAGACAGACAGACAGCAGGGAGCGACTGTTTTATACTATGTAGTGATTGGTCAATCATAAATCTCATTTTTATTTTATAATGTTCTACCTCTGTTCTTCGAACGATACTGACATTTCAATAAAATAATGTTATTGATATATGTCAAAGTTGGGGATATTGCCCGTATTTGTCATTTGGAATTATACCCATTTCAAAATGGACAAAGTGCGCGATGACATTAAGGTTGCTTTGATTGAATCTCATAGCTAAAGTAGACTTATAGAGGCGAGATCGTTATCGTAGCCAGTTGTAGCACACAGCACATGCGCGTAAGTCGGTCGTGTCACCACGTCCAAATGTGTTGCATTAAAATACCAATATTATCGCCACGGATTTTTTTGCAGTACAAATCTGCAAACTTTCTGTACCCGTTTATTCTGTGTTATTGAAACTCACGTCCGAGGGGAATCAATAATCCCATAACTCACATCCTTCAAAATCCATTTATGAAATATCACATAAAACAGTCCACACACTATTTTATTTATCCTTACCCCTACGAAGACAGAAAGGAAGATCAAATAGCCTTTGTCCTCCCCTCTTTACTTATTCAAACAAAATTACATATGCCTGCTTCTGGATCGCCATTGCCCGAAATTTTACGCGTCCGAGATAGTGTCATGAATATAAATCTATCGTAAAGGACACCGCAGAGAGGCTAGCCCAGTTTACGGTATAGCTCACTTTGCATTCTTTGTACAGCGGCCCTTTATGACCGCTTTATAGACTTTGGTCCTTTTGCATAAAGCCTCAGTGCCCGGGTAGTTGGCGTTTGCGAGTGTCTACTTGAAATGCTTCGCTTACGACTATTTCAGACGCTGTGGTATAAACGGACACTGTTTACCTTTACACCTTATCGTTTATTGAAGCTAGGTAAAGGTCGGAACCTAGGTCTCGTCTTTATGCGTCGTCCAAATCAAACTGCTGGTGACAGTCTGAAGGGGTTCATTTTATAGATCTTAGTCTGAAGTCGATTCAAATAATACTTAATCTAAACGGTTGTCTGAAATAAAGTCAATAAGTGTGTATTTTCACAACAAGACAGGAGTTAATCACGTACATTTACGAGTATAATTTATTTAAATACCGAGCGTCAGTTACTTTAAACGTCGACGGTCTCGAAAAAATGGTACACGTAATTAAAACTATAAATATAGATCGTACTTTTTTAACTGCGTACGGTTACAAGTTTTCTTCATCAAAGTCTTTCGGCAACCTTTACCGGATAGGCGGACGTACCTTATGGTCTCTATAGTACTTTTTTAGCCGACAGTAAACACCTAGTAACGTTTTTGAGGCTTATCTGTATGAGGTCTGGGTGGCTGATTCAATTTTATTCAACCTATATAACTCGTGACCTAACGCGAAACTTTTTCCATTTCTTTTTCTATTCCAGATCGCTGCCAATTAAGGTTCTAAATACTTACAAAGTGAACCAGCACAATTTATCGGACGATAAATAGAGGGAAGAAACAAGGTGCTGAAGACCCGATGTTTAGCGCCTCAAGCGATCTCTGTTAACTATTAATCCTATTTTCTCTTCCCTGAGATAACGAAACTCATTTAAGATATCTCGCGATCGCTCCTTTCAGGCGTTTTGGGGTGCAGCCGTGAGCGCAGACAGAGACGCCTGTGGAGCCGACGTTATGCAAACGATCGACCGTTTCAAGTAATGTTGGTTTTATACAGAGTTGAAATGTAAAAGGGAAATGTAAGTAAAAGGTATGCTGCCATACAATAAAAATATACTATGCAAAATGTTTTACTACATATCAAAAAAAGTTTACAGATGAAATACCGGTAATATAACTACCTTAGTACGTAGGTGCTAGATGGTTTTAATTATTGTAAAGTTCTGTATTGATACTTATTCAAAATTAAAAATCTATATAAAAATAAGGCTATTTTACATGTCGAATTCTAGCGGTGCAGATAGAATACTACTACTAATACAACTACTTACTCCAGGCCGGAAATTACCTTTTCTCAAAGGGATGTCCGAAGGGAGTTGCTTAGTCTAGACATCCATAAGTCGAGTGGGCCGGACGGCATACCAGTAGTGGTGCTCAAGCAGTGTGCTCCCGAGCTGTGCCCTGTGTTAACGCGCCTCTTCGCGCTTTCTTACCGAAAAACGCATGTTCCGTCTTCGTGGAAGACTGTCCACGTGCATCCTGTGCCCAAAAAAGGGGACAGATCAGACCCATCGAACTATAGGCCTATAGCTATTACCTCTCTTCTTTCAAAGCTCCTAAAATATCTGGAAGAGCACGATCTGATCAGCGACCATCAATACGGCTTTGGCCACGGTCGCTGCACTGGTGATCTTCTAGTGTATCTTACACACCGATGGGCATCAGCCATTGAGAGTCAAGGTGAGGCCTTGGCAGTTAGCCTAGATATAGCCAAGGCATTTGATCGGGTCTGGCACCGTGGTCTTCTGTCGAAACTGCCATCTTACGGACTACCCGAGGGCTTGTAGCAAATGGGTCGCTAGCTTTTTAACCAATAGAAGCATAAAAGCCGAAGTAGTTGACGGCAGCTGCTCCAAACACATGGTTATAAATGCTGGCGTCCCACAAGGCTCCGTGCTATCTCCAACGCTGTTTCTGATTCATATCAATGATCTGTTATCTATTGGTGACATTCATTGCTATGCGGACGACAGCACTGGGGATGCATTCTACACAGGCCGTGCTAACATCCCTCGTTCCGTTGTGGAAGAAAGCCGCGAGCAACTTGTGTCTAAAATTGAGAGTACTCTATCTAGAGTCTCCGAGGGCAGGATAACTTGGTCCGGTTTAATCTCTGTAAGACACAAGTTTGCGCGTTCACCGCTAAGAAAACTCCGTTTACTGTGGCCCCGCAATTCCAGAACATATCCCTCAACATCTCAAAGAGTATTGGGATCCATGGGGTTGACATCACCAGTGACGTTCAGTTCCGAAGTCATTTAGAGGATAAGGCAAAGCTGGCATCTAAAAAGCTTGGTGTACTGCACAGAGCGAAGCGGTACTTCACTCCTGGGCAAAGGCTACTGCTGTACAAAGCGCAAGTCCGACCCCACATGGAGTACTGTAGTCACCTCTGGGCAGGAGCCCCCGCATACCAGCTTAGCCCTTTTGACTCGGTACAAAGACGTGCTGTGCGAATTGTTGACAATCCTAAACTCACAGACGGAATCGAGCCTTTAAGTCTGAGGAGAGACTTTGCCTACTTGTGTGTGTTCTACAGTCTTTATAATGGGATGTGTTCTGAGGAATTGTTTGACATGATGCCCACGGCTACCTTCTACCACCGCACTGCTCGCCATCGGCAGGGTGTTCATCCTCACATGCTAGAGCCTAAATGGCCGAGAACTGTCCCGTTCCAGAGGAACTTCCTACCGCGAACGCTTTGCATGTGGAATGAGCTCCCTGCCGAGGTTTTCCCCGGGGGCTACAGTATACGGTTCTTCAAGAGGGGAGTAAATAGGTTCTTAAAGGGTCGGCAACGCGCATGTGATGCTCCTGGCGTTGCAAGCGTTCATAGGCGGCGGTAACCGCTTAACATCAGGCGGGCCGCATGCTCATCATAATAGTACGTAATAACAATAATCGAAAATATACTTATGACTGGGTACATTCTTCCGAGAAATGTATATATCTGTATAAAAGTCATGCAAATCAACACCCGTAGCAAACATGCACCACACTGCGACTCCACACCACCCCTGTCCTTTAATACGTATTCCGTCTTAAGAGACCAAAGGTTTCTCTTTATGTTTAATAAAGTTTTCTTCAAAGTATCCTTAATTGAAAATTCAAATTTATGCATAAGCTCTGATTGTACCGGGATTGCCGGGCCAAGACACGGCCGTTTAAGATATTCAAGCCTTCCCCGGAGCGCGTTTTGGACAAATTACGCTAATGTCTATAGGTTTTTAAATCATGGTACAATGTTTTGGGGAAATGTCGTGAGGCTGCGGTTTTAGTAGACTTTCTTTAAAGGGGTGAAATGTGTACCGTTCTACAAAAGTTTTGGTTGTAACTTCTTCTTCAATTTAAGAGCTGCGTTCTTGTCGGTGAGCAATCGCCAGCCGTTTCTTTCTTGGGCTTTCTCCTTCACTACTTTATAAAAAGTGAATTTGACCTTTTCTTTTATTTTTTCAATGTAATTTCGTCTTGGCCTTCCTCTACCTCGCTTTCCCTCGATTTTCGTTCTATGATTTTTTTTGAGGAAAAGTCATAAGGTTGTAACTTGAAAACTTTAAAATGACATCACTCTCTTATTGTGTATTTAAATGAAATCTGGCAAGTCTATTTTCAGATACGATAATAAACCATAATTTATTAATACAATCCCAAACAAACATTATATTAACATTGTTATTTTAAGACCTTAGTACTTAATGTGGTTTCTAGCATTTATAATCACAATAATGATATTAATCAACATTAATAACCTCAATTTCAAGTTGTCTGTCAATTTGTCTGTTGCCAATTCCGATATTCCACTATTGATCAGTAAACAGTCGCAAGCGACAATATTTTCGTATTAGAATACCACCTTTTGGTAGTTGATGACATTGGTAGCTTAATGAACCAATCAGTCAATATCATGACCCATTTTAAACAGTTTGTGTAATTACTGGTAATTACAGGCGATTAGGAAACTGATTTTCAACCTATCAAAGTTGGCGTTTACTAAAGCCTATAAGAAAGTGAAACTTTAGCTCCAAGTTATTAAAGTTACACGAGCCTCAGGCTCGGTATAAAGCTATTTTTAAACGGCGCGCCCAGTTCAAACTGACTATATTGCTATCAGGAGAATATGGAATTAATAGTGTCACTGTGAGTGTGTAACAAAAAGATGTACTTTCTGTTGTTATACATTATATAATTCAAAAATTGTATTGATAAATAATTTTGCTATGGAGGGAGAGAGGGAGAGGGGTCATTATTTCAAACAATACAAAATTCTAGTGGAGTAATCCATACGAGAAACGTTTTCTTACATTAAATTAATCAAAGTAACATTGTAATGAAATATAATAAAATTCTGTGGTGTAACTACACTTTTTCTATTGTATTTACATTACGAATTGTTTCATATTTAATTGTAAAAATATTTATATATATATTTAACTCAAAAGGTGTCTATGGGCGACGGTAATCGCTTTCCATCAGGCGATCCGTTTGCTCGTTTGCCCCCTATGACATATATACATATATATAAATTTCAGTTCATCATTGAAAATTACTATTTTTAGACAATGTTTTAGTACTTTCATATTTTATGATTATTAACAATATTATTTTTGTCATTTGGTTGGTTGGCAGAATGGAAGAGCCAGTTGTAGCATAGCAGCTACGAGCGTTGTGCTACGTATTATTTTGAAGTGCTACGAACGATGCTAAAGTTGTGCTACAATTCTTACAGCATGTTACTTACATATATTGTGGAAGGCTACACCTATAGCATTGCTTTTTTTTAAACTGTCACGCATTTCTAATATGTTCCCCTTCCGAAATTAGAACATCAAAGACATTTTCAACCGCTGAAAGTAAATCATAATAAAAACCAAATTACCAAAACATCCAATCACATTCAAACTTTCCAAGAATCTAAATGGTTATAAAGTCCCGTTATAATTTATTTAATTTCTGAACGTCCAATGGGGCATGAGTGAAACAAATCGCCATTTAATGATAATTTAGCGGAGTTACAAAATATCTGGGGGGGGGGTACAATCCCTATCTCGCGATGTCCCCTCTTCCGCACATAAATAATCGGCTGACAGTTATTTCATAACGCCGGAACTTTGATAGGACGAGGCTACGTGTGTTTCCGGTGCGATAATACCTACCTATGGTAGTCTGAGAGGTGGTGATGAGATTTCTTTGTCGTTGAGTACAATTTAAATGGCTCCAGTGACCGGCACGTGCCAACACGTCACGGCACATAAATATGTTACAAATATAGAGGTGAATAATATTTGCTTCGGCACAACTTAACTATATTTAGGATGATTTTGTGAATAGTACCCGCCTAACTCGCCCAGAAAAATACCCGCCTGAAGCATAAATACCTCACATAATATTTACATACCCACGTAATACTAAAAGTGGCTAAACAAATATTGTTCGTTTTTAAGGGTACAGTCTATCTTTTAATTTATTGATCCTGGTATTGACATCTACGAGTATTGGCAAAGCAGCACAATTCGTACCATCTAACCCTTCTAATATTGGACCAGAATCACATAAGTATGTTTCAGATGCACTAGTGAGTCCTAGCAAAAAAAAAATGACACTAATATATATTTTTCGTTTTGATGTAACAAGGTTGGTAAAGCAGTGATAACGTTGGAATAGCATATATATGACAGTGACAGATGTTGAGTTATGGTGCATCTAGAATACCTATAAATAATATTTAATTATTACTGTGCCGATTGTTTTGTTTTTTTTTTATGTATTTTCTATTATTGTGTACCAATGTGAGGTTGTGTATTATTTATTTATCTATTTCAAGGAAGGTTTCAAACGCTATGGGATCAGAAGTCGCGATAAAAGTCACTCTTTGTATAATTCTTGATTTTTTACAGCGCTGTAGTTGTTTATTGAGAACCTGAAAGATATATCTTGGAGCTTAATTATATTATAATTAATAAGTATGTAACAATTAATTAAAATGCTACTTTAACTAAACTAGGTAAGAAAACAGTTCTCCTTCCCAAGGACTATTCAACTAATTGAGACCTTATTTCAATGATTCTTGATTTTCTATAGTTTCACTTTAGTCCTCAAGGAACGATGATAACGTTTTAAAATGCCACTTTAACTCAATGGCATAAGAAAGCATTTCCCCGCCGCACAGACTATAAAGGCAGTTAAAACGTTAAACACTGTACCTTAAAGGCCCTTGTTAGCGTAATGGTTTTAATTAAAGCCGTAGTATTTTTGCTTAAACTAAGACTAAAAGTGCTTTCAACGTCACAGGTGTGGACTTTTCAACTAAATCCCTTTGGCCTTTGTTAATTTTTCAGACATGTCTGTACCAGTTATAAAGGCTGAAATAATTTAATAAAGGCGTTATATCTTCCCCGGGTCACGTAAGTGGGCGCTTCGGGAAAATTACATTTTGTTTGGCCACGTCGTCGCGGCGACATGGGACAACTCAGTTAGCGGTATTCGGGATTGTTGGTGATTCTTTCGCCTCTCGTTTTTGTGGACTGATTTGGTAATTCCCAACGTTTGTGGTTTTTTAACTGACTTCATAATACAGATGACTAAGCTGGGCTGGCTTGTCGTTCTTTAAAGAAAAATCAATTTGTCATGACGCCTTGGTCATTATAATATGAACTGTTTTTTCGGGTTCCGTACCCACAGGGTGCTAACGGGATCCTATTGTTAACCTTTTGCTGTCAGCCTATCTATCTATCGTCGACGGACGTCTGTCACAGAGTTGTATTTTTCCAACCGTAGTATATAGAAACTTGAAATTATCGCATAATGTGTATTACTAAATATAGCGACTAACATAATAAGAAAAGTACTGAAAATAAAAAAAAGTTAAGAATAAATGTAAAAAAAAGTTTTTCCGGGTTTTCTACGTATTTTGCTGTAAGCAATGGTTGAATGGTAAAAGATAGACAATTGAACATTTCATAGAATAGGGTATGTATTACTCTGGCCAAAATGAAGACTCAAACTAAAAAAGTGTTTTTTCTTTTTATGGTACGGAATCCTTTGTGCGTTAGTCAAACTAGCTCTTGGACGGCTTTTTTCTAGAATATGGGTGTACGGACCACTAATTTATATTTTGTCCTGCTTAAGCTTGAAGAAGCAAAATCAACATTAATAAACAAGATATGATAATTACTAACGTGCCCGAATGAGTTTTACATAACTCCAGTTCTTATTGAATTTATCTTACGAGTACCGTTAATGTTAATGTTCAGTGCCTTGAAGCACACTTAAAGCCTTACGAGTAACTGCCTGTTACTAATACCATCGTCCCCTCCTTATATTTAGACACATGTTCAGAATTTCCGTAAACCACGTCACATTATTTCGACATTAACAAAGTTGTCCTCACTCGCAACTTCGCGCCGACCCAAAATAAAATGACGCAACAAAACACCCAAAATGTTAATTTTACCCGCTCTAATGACAAACGACAAGGGACGTGACATACCGTCTGTAAAATTTCGAGTTTTCGCACGAGAGTGAAAGTCGTGAATAAAAAAGGTATTTCATTGAAAAAAAGAAGCGTATGAATTCACGCAACAAACCTTCAACGAATACGAAAATATGTGATTTTATCCTACAACGGTGGAGTAACGGAATGCAATGATATGTTTGCAAATAAAGATTGTGTCATTTTTGATCCCCAAGTAATAGCCCTTGGATGGGACGCTTACTACACGACAGTTGAAGCTATAAACATAATGACTTCCACTTCTACTTCTACACTATACTGTTACGCACCTTGTTATCTTCTCCTTTTTTTTGTAAAGTTTGGTTTTGCGAGTCACATTAGAGCCTTTCATAACCCAGACAAGAATAATAGAAGTTGCTGTTGCCAGACACGAGGAGGAGTATATCGTAGAAATCATTGAAGTAGACCTTTGTCCCACAACAATGGACGTACTTTGGCTGTGATAATAATGATGATAATCTTCATAACACTCCATTTGCCTGCTAGTACTATTCAAGCTTACTGATGTTTACAGGCCAAACAGTAAACATAAAAATTGGGTAAGTGCGAGCCCGACTCGCGCATGAAGGGTTCCGTACCTATACATATATATATAATCTATAAGAAGTTTGTTGTATGGGAGCCCCCCTTAAATATTTATTTTATTTTATTTTTAGTATTTGTTGTTATAGCGGCAATAGAAATACATCATCTGTGAAAATTCCAACTGTCTAGCTATCACCGTTGTTGAGATACAGCCTGGTACAGACGGACGGACGGACGGACGGACGGACGGACGGACGGACGGACAGCGAAGTCTCAGTAATAGGGTCCCGTTTTTCCCTTTGGGTACGGAACCCTAAAAAGGTCGAATTACTCATAGCAACTAAACACTTGGGAAACTACACCTTACTCAAACATAATTATAATTTCAGAGAAACCTTATCATCAATGACATTTGCACGAAATTTCCTAAACATGGCCCGCAATTCCCAGTAATTGTGTAAAAAGACGAAGAAAATTAAATAAAAATAAGGCAAAGTTAATAAATTAGGCACAATTCTCAGCCAGTCGTGAACGTGCCTGACGGGCTTTTCCGACAATACCGTTATTCCAAATTTGATCAAAACCAGTGACCGCAAGCAAGTAGGCGGCCGCGAAATGATGCGTGGCCTCGCAATAAATCCAGTCTTTGCTTCCCTAAACTCGCATCTTACAGGAATAACGAATTGAAAATCTGCCTTGTTCTGTAGGTGTAGTTCCCATTTCTGAATATGGAATGTTCGAGAAGCGAGGATGAACGAATAGTGGAATCGCTTACGTCTTTGATGTAGTAGCTTTGATCCGAACATTTTCATATCACGACTAGGTAATAGGGGAATGCGGGGTAAAGAATACGCTATGGTCTAAACAGTCGAAGCCACAAAGACGTGCCAAGGTTTGCGGTGGTAAATGTTGCTCGGCATCGGTGTTTCAGGTTGTGTTTAAAGTGGGTTGGTCGTTTAAATTAAATGTATCTGTATACCTACTCGTAGTTTAGTTGCAGGAAAGTAATGACTTTATTATTATTTTTAATATATATCAGCGGCATTAGCTTGGAATAAAAATATTCAGGTGGTCCAATAAATTTTTTTTTTTATTTTCAGTTCGGCCACCCCCGTAGTTTGTTACACCTTCACCTTATATTACTTATGTTAAATTACAGATTCCTAACTTACTTGCAAGATAGTGCTCAAGGTGATCAAAGTTTTAAAAATTGTTCTTAATTGTGAAATAAATATGGTTGTTTTTAATAAATATTATTGTTTGTATTAAACGGTTAAGTATATGTAATTATTTAGTGATAACTTGTTTTTACCTAAAAAAAAACTTTCAAGACAGTGCTCAAGTTGATCAAACATTGTTCAAATTATAGTAATAAACAAATTATAGTAATAAATATTTGTAGTAAATAATGATTATTTGTAATAAATATGATTGATTTGTAATAAAAGCCCGTGTACTAATTACTTATAAGGCTTCAAAAAATACCTTTTAAATGAATCTTTAAGACGCTTGAGCACTGGCTTAGTAGTTGAGATAAATTCACAAAACTTTCAGTATTTATTTACCATTATATGTGTAACAATTTTGAGGGGTGGCGCTACCAGTAACTACAGTTTGAATTTTTCCCATACAACCATGGACCACCCTAATATTCATAGGTGGCTATAGGTCGTTTTGAGTTTCTTTTCACATAAATTTATTGGGTCAATGTAAAGCGATTTACGTGCCTTTCATTTCAGACAATATATATTTTCAAAAAATCGCCAGGCTGCATTAAATAGGCTCGTTATCTGCATTTTATTTTTATTTTGTTAATTTTATTTAGGTTCTTAGAATCTAAACTTTAATGTGTAAAACGAGGAACCTTATACGACACGCTTTTGCTTCAAAAATAGGATTAGAAATATTTCGTCAGACTTGCCGTTACTCATAAGTATCATCACTAAAGGTATTCAGAAATAGACCTATAATTAATTTTCATTGTGACTTGTATTGTAAACTATCAATTTCTTAAATCACATCCAATTTCCCCAATTGCAGACATAGTAATTGTAGTCAACAAACGTTTATTAATCCGTGTAGGAAGTTGGGACATCACGTCCCACCAGGCCGATAATGCCCGTAATAATTCCCAACCGTAAATAATAATTTGGTCAATTTTCCCTATAACAACAATTTCGGTTGCGTGTTCAAAGTTTTTATTAGAATTTTATTGTTATTTAGGCCTGTTTGTTCCTTGTTTCAGATTACATTGGAGGTTTTAAAGGAGTCGGGCGTTAATGTGAGTTTCTAAATTTCCCTTTAATTTATGAAACGAAAGTGTAATTGAATTTCTCCCTTTTTCTGCGTGTAGGAACGAACTTAGGCGAAACAATCTAATATATTGTACGCTTTGTGTTCACTGCGCACACAAATTTTCATTTGTGAGTACACAGATTACGTTTATTCGCTAACTTTATTTGTTGAGTACATGGATAAAAATCCACTAACCTCTTTTTTACATTTCTTTTGAACAACGGAGCTTACATTTTATTTCTTGGTATAATGTTTATGACACAGCTTCATTTTTATTCTAAGTATATGCTTAATACAAGTATGCTTTAGGCACAGATCTGTATGGGGCATTTGAACCTTACGTTAAAATAGATTAGCAAATTTTTGACATGGCATACATGGGAGAGGTGAAATTACTATTTGGCTTTCTTAACTAGGTATGTCTTATTTATTACACAAGTTATACAATTACAGTATATTTCGTACTGCACCACACAAGTTGTACAGGCAGTATCAGAAGTAGGTAGATATCAATTTTAGTACGCAACTTGAGATAGGCTAGTAGTAAAATTGTTTTTCGATGCTGAGCGTACGTGCCGTACATTTTAACATAGTGTACGTAGGTACAATAAATAGGGTTTTGAAATTCAAACCCATATATTATTCTGTGTAAATTATTTACTGAGAGATATTCTAACTTAGTAAGGCCAAAATTTCAGTAATCATCAAGCCAATATGAGATTTAGTCTATTCATGAAAGTAATTACATAGATCTAAGGAACTCTGGAAAGGTTAATAGCCAAGTTTCAAACTGCTAATTACGTATTAATTAATTTCATGTTACACACTGCGTAAGGGTTAAGCAATTTAGGCATCCCGAGTTAGACTGTGTGAACTACACCTGTTTCTCCGAATCTGACATAAACTCCCACGTGAAGTTATGACTTCACTATTGAGGTATGCCTCAATAACAAAGTTCCCAGCCGGTTAACTCTCTCGTAATGACAAAATCCCAAAGCAGATAGGTACACGGCATAATGGGAAACAAAGCTAGCGGCCGCCCGAACTTTTTAGAGAGGGAAATTCGAGTCAACCGGAAGGTAGGTACCCAAAACTATGAGCGTTAAGAAACTTTTATGAGCGGGCCGGCTATTTAACCGCGAGTCAGGGCTAATCCGCACTACCGGCCCGCGCTACAACGCACCTGAGACCGCCTTTTTATTTCCCGTTCGCATTCCCACCTAATTTCGCGCACCGCAGAGGTGGGCTGAACTTTGTCGGGCGTCATAAATTTATTTAACGGCCCGAAGGCAATAAGAGGCGGAGTGTAAAAAGAAAAATACGATACCAACGTGCCTAGCCGTTATTGCAATTAAACAGAGGAAGTAAATCTTTCAATACGAGCGGCGAACGCTCGCCTCCCGGTTTCCTGTTTTAATTTATCGCTTTGTTTTAGTCAGTGGATCGTCCCATTGACGGATTGCTATGTGTTTGATTAAAAAACGCAACTTAATCTTTGCCACCCCTTTCGGGAGTCCGCAAACGTAGCGATAAAGACAGCAGGATCCTTATGCCCGGCTCGTTTCCGTTAAGTACCGGCATTCGTTTAAACGAGATAAACATTTCTTTTCCTGAATTCTTGTTTTGTTGCCGATTCTACGAGTGTCAAATCAGTTTATCGATGAACTAAGCTTAACGGGCACGGCGCGGAGACCGATTTGACATCCATTTGTTTACCTACAGGCTGATTGCGGCGGGAAATGCCAAGTCATCAGTCAGCCGCGGGCCGCCTTGGGACAATTTTCTCAATATTTTCCTGACTGCCTCTCGCTATGTTATAGGTAGCTCCGCGACGGCATATTATTTTTTCGCGTTGATTTATTCCACGTGGATGGGTCAGTTTCTCTTTGATACAAACGTTAGGTACACGGTTTTTACCGAGAGAATTACGAATCATCTAAAACGATTTCGTCCGTCGCTATGAAAATGTCATAGGCCCAAATTATTCGTTTGAAGAGCTTCTGGAAAATAATTTTGAGTGAACGTTTTTCTTTGACTCGGTTCATGAATATTTAAGTAACACCTAATATTCTTGAAGGTCGTGTGCTTGATGAAATGATATTGCTAATCCGCTGACAGATGTGTTTGCATACCGGTTAGGTAATAGGTACTTGAAGGTGCAACTTCGTCCAAATTAATCTTTCATTACCATAATCGGGAAAAAGTATCCTTAAATTATGTTTGGATATCCTGCTATCCATGTACCAATATTGGTACACTGATAAATATTTTCCAACAGATGTCGATGTACGGCTGTAGTTGCCCCGCGCCCATACAAATCCTGCATCGCGCTGTTAGGGTTCTCCCTAAAATAATGACTAATCTCGATGGAGAACAAACTTTCTATACAATTTTAGAATTGTATAACAGTATACATGTACCACTTAGAAGTAACATTTTCTCCTCTCGTATCGTTGTTCGTTTACGCAAGAATGATCATTAATGAACCCGGGAGTTCGCAACTTCATAAATGCATTCGAAACTTGTAGAACACGATACGCCCTACCCTTACCATGAGTTTACATTAACTGTACTCGCTAGCGACTTTTGATTTGTATGGAGAATTGTAGTTCTACAAAATAACCGCTGGGGCGCTGTATTATTCTCCATAGAAATCGTTCACGCTGTCGCTAGCGAGTACTGTCTCGTTAACTCATGGTAAGGGTAGTTACTGCACTGTTTACACCCCCTCAGAGCCTCAACTCGTGAGTAATACGCAAAATTTCTGCGGTAATAGGAAAATGAAGGAACGAGTGTTAAATTCAAATTGCTTAATGGTTCGGAAGCAGGCATTTCATTTTCCATTCGAATTGTTGCGTAATTTACTACTGCGTGCGCGTACGGAGGCCCTTTTGTTTGCCAAAGCTGAAAAAATGGCTGGTTTTTTATTAAAAGTTGGGAATACCGGTCGTGTCATTTCCATGGGCAGGTTGTGATGTATCGCCGCGTTAACCCTCGCAAATTGGGGAAATTAAAAGGTTCATAAATAAATAATTGGACAAGTGGACGACTACAGAACGTAACAATTTCTGTAAATCTTTGTTTATGAATATTTTTGTTGGGTAATTTTTTAATACACAAATTCAAGTAGGAATTTTATGAATAATAAATTACCTTGCACATATTCAAATTGCCCCTGCGTTATAAAGAAGAGTGTGCTTTTGAGCATCGTCTTCTTTAACGCACTAAGAGAGAGTATTAACTATGGACCCAAATTAATTGACATTGACGTATAGCAATTTGAGCGATGTATCGTCAATGAAAATCGATTGAAATGACGACGACAAACAGTGACCACACTTCAACGAATTCTCGCATTTTACGAATTACAGGCACATGAGCCAATGATATTCAAAACGACCAATTTAAACCTAAATTTAAGTGATTTTTGTATAGAGATAGAGTAAGTATTCTACACATTTCATGATCCAAAAAGGGTCAGTTTTCGAATATCGATGCTGGTAATCAAAATAGATTGTTTACGCGAGTGAAACCACGAAGAACCGTTATAGTATCACATTAGCATTTTATAAAACCAAACTATCACTATTATCCATTGAAATTATAGATAACAGAAAATATTTCAATTAGCTACGCCACAAAGGTGGTCGGCACAAAAATGGTTGAAATATTCATGGCCCACGTATCGATTCGATGCATGACTATTCAGCAGTCACGCAGCGAAAGATGGTATCGCCGACCGCACCCGCTTACGTGATATGATGAAAATAGTAACGTACGAGCGAATAGATAATGTGGGGGATCGTTTTAATAGACGAATATTGAGATCTCAATCTAACTGATTAGTTTTTGTTAGGTATTAATGTTTGTATTTGGAAAACTATTGCTTCGTTCAAGTACTTGGAGCCCGCAACTTCGGCGGTGCGGGAAACAAACATAAGCCTTCTTTTGCTTTACCGTAGTCGGGTATAAAGTATTATTTTGCCCTCAATTGATACTCATCGAATCCGAAATGATGATATTTAGCTCAGACAGTTGCCAAGCTTAAGTTGCAGTGGACGGGGCACATTTCTCGTAGAACCGATGGCCGTTGGGGCAGAAAGATTCTTGAGTGGTGACTGCGGACCGGAATATGCCGCGTGGAAAGGCCCCAACAAGGTGGAACGACGACCTGGTTAGGATCGGGGGCAGAAATTGGATGAGAGTGGCGCAAGACCGATTGTTGTGGACAACGTTGGGGGGACTTCGTTCATAAGTGGACGTCTACTAAAATGAAATCCATCCAGCCGTGATATACATGTAAGCATACAAAAATTCATTGATAGAAGCGAGAATACCAATATTTACGAGTATAAGTACACATCTGAACACGTTAAACTTAAAAACACCCCAGTTTTCATCGAAGGTTAAATGACCTTTACACTTCAATAGGAAATTAGGATTGATCCAATCAATTGACAGTTTAATCGATTGATAATTAATCGATAAGAATCTAATCGTGCCAGTTAGGCAAACTTGACACCTATCCAATTATAAGCAGCAATCGGCCATGTCCGATATGATATCATTACAACGCTGAATCACTGCAATGCAACGCCGATATCGAATTGGTTAGACTCAATTACGCAAACTCAAGCTCCATCTGATATACGGGCACATTGTGTCCTGCTTTACAACGAGTCCTATTGTCTCCGTTAATTGTCTACTAAGTAGCAATTGCAGAATTAAAGTTTAACAGTCTTCAACTTTTGCATTTCGGGTTATTTGAATAGAACGCGACGAGAATGCTGGTGCCAGATTAACTATTGTCTGTATAATCGTGTACTGAGAGATATCTAAAGTTTGTAGAATGAATATATAATTATTACCTTCTCCGTGCATCGTAATCCTCATTGCTGAGGGTAGTGACATCCAGCATGGATCAGCGTCCTCCGGATGATGTTGCACCACCTTCCACGGTCCTCGTCCACCTTCAGCGCGTCGTGAAAGTTGGAGTCAAGTGCATTGCGGATTTGTTTCATTAAAACACTTGAAGGATCCTGCAACTTTATACTCTTCTTTTCTTTGTCGTCGTTACACTCTTGGCAGAGATGGTCGTGGCTGTCATTCCTTGTGTGGCAAGCCTAACCACACGGCGCCATTCTTCTCTCACAGCCGCGCGTCTGGTGCTCTCGTGCAGAGGGCAATTTGTGGCCGATTTGATTTGGTCAGTCCACCTCATGGGAGATCTACCGCGTGGTCTAGTACCGTCTACTTTGCCCTGGACCACCAGGCGCTCAATGGACAAAGCTCTACGTCAAGACGTTTCCTTGAGACGTGTCAAGACACGTGTCCGAAAAAGGTGAGGATTCGGGACTTCACTAATGACGACAGACGCTGTTCTATGTTCAGAATGGACTGGTTGGTGCCACTTTATACTAAATACTATCATATAAATATGAAATACTTAACCGCCTTTTTGTCATACCGCAGTTAGGTAAAAATATCCTATGTCCTCCTACGCTTATCGAGCCGTGTGCTTGCCCATGCACCAAAAATAGTATGAACAGCACTTCGAAAATCACCTACCAAAAACAAGGTTATTATAAGTTTAACGTGCATATTGTTACCAACGAGATTTACATGTATGAGAATGTTTGACACTCAGTTAATTTCATGCCTGCTTAGTAATTATTATTTTCCCTCAAATACCAATTTGGCGAGTAATGTAGCACAATACCTCATTTACACAGCGCTAACACTACGTCCACCTGTCATGCAGTTATAAAACGCATTATAAGCCAACGATATCAATACACTTATATCACGTTTTTTAGTTGTGTTATGACAGTTGAACCACACGCTGCATAGTGATAAAGAGGCACAACTCAAAAAATGCGTTCGAAATTCGAACGTGAATCGAAAGAGTTACGATTGGTGATGAAAACAGTCTTGTTTTGAGTTGGCTCTCTGTGTTAGTGTATTGGTGGTTTGATCAGATTTAATAACCAGCTCAATACGAAACTGCGATGGGATTGTTCAGAACGGCCGCAGCATTAGTGGAATAGACGTCATCGCAAACAACGCAGGTATGGATCGGCTGTGTTCTCTGATAATGTCAATATTGGGGCTTTCTGTTTTGTTCATTTGTACATTGAACTTGCTTATTGGTGTATTTTATTATTTTTAGGTATGACGCTTTCGTATATAGGTCACTGGTATCCCGGATCTTATCGCATCGCATGGAGCCGAAGTTAATGTTTAGATCGCATTTCGATAATTTTATTTAATGTAAGGAGGGCTTGGATTCTGACCCTGCCCGTGTCATGACATAATTAAGACAGTGATATAACCTGCTAGACACAACAATTATTATAGGTTAATGGAATTAAATAGATATTAAAGATAAAGTATTGAGGATTAACTAACTGGATTATAGCTTGAGACTTGAAGTAAAAAAAAGTGTCTCATGGCAAAAATGCCACTGGTAGACGGGCTCCCACTAGATTGCCCCCTTAAGAAAAACCGAGTCAAAAAATGCTGCAACATTAGTGGAGGGTGCACATGGTTGAGAGGTGTCACTAGGCCTTAAACTGAAGCCAACTTGCCACTTACGTTTCCAAGCCGGAGGCCCTGCGACTCGACTCTGACCGGGTCACTACGAAATTAAGTTTCGACTGAGACAAATATTAGTTCCGAAATTGTACCCGGTAAAATGTATGAACTTTATCTACACAACACAATGACAATAGATTCTTCATAGATTTATTATTTTACACTTGCAAAGAAAATGCCTACAATTCGTATGACATTTAAAAACTAACCCCAGTCTTTCTAAAATCCAATACTTAAAACTAGCCCACAACAGATATATTAAGAACCGTCAATATCATTTAGCAATCCAAATCCCCCTGTCCTCGGCTCGGTAGCATCAAAACTGATAACGGAAGGGTGAATGCACGAGTGCGTCCAGGTAGGGCCCTACGAGGGTGGCACGAATCAAGAATACCAACGTGATTAATGGATGCCGAGTGGTACGATAATGATAATGACCCGTCTGCGACTGCATCATCAGAATCAATGCAGGGCGCAGCTTAGAATGTTCGCAGATTGGTGGTTTTGAAGTAGTAGATTACAAACCGCGGTGAATTCGTGAATGTCCCAGATAGCAGGTGTTTGTGGGCCATAAATATGCTATCTTCGGCTTTACGAATTACCGCTCGTGGTTAGTCTAAAGTTTTATTCAGAAAAACATTTATAATGCGATTTTTTTTATCAGCTTAAAGAATGTACTATTGAACAACTAATAAAGCAAATATAAATAATTTTAAAATAATTTTTTAATTATTAATATGGTATGCTCTTAAAGATTTTACCAAAAATATTGAAAAAAAGGGTTCGATTTGAAAATTAAAGCTATCGAGAAAATTATTACTAATCGTGTTTTCACTTTCAAGAGATTGAAGAAAAACAGTTTAAGTTTACTATTTCGAAAGAACAGATACGTTATAATATAACTATACCTAGTTATTGATATCTAGGTCGAATGGGCGAATTTTGCATATGTGGGCTCTCAGAGCGCAAAAAATTACCGCAACTTGTCTATACGGAAAAGGATCACATCATAACCCTCTTTTCAAACTGTAGACGGGTAAAATGTACCTATCTTATATTTGTAGACCCATGTCCAAAAAAAGCTGAACACAGTTTTAGCGATATGACACTGCAAAGGCATACCGACCGAAAAATTAAAAATCACGGCAGAAAAGAAAACGTTCATCGCGTTGTTACGATTTTTCCCATAGTCATGATAACAGTACAGAATTAATGAAATTTACCAGCGTATTTATCTGCCAGTGGCTCCGCTGTCAGACAGCGCTGAGTGATTGGATGGGTTACCGCATCAGTATTCCATAGTTCGACGCGAATGCCCTAATGAGAGCGCAAAAATTGTCTATCACCGTTGGATTTCTCAATTAATGAGTTTGGATTGAAACGTATTGCAGGCGTAGGGGAGGTGTTTGTGTTAAAACAGTAAGGACCTATTAGTATAACTTGTGTAGGTATGTATAGGAATGAGCAGATTTGTATGGACGCCAGCCTAGGAACCAATAACAATAAGTGATATGTCATTAAAAGGCAAGTTGTACATTCTACAACGAAAAGGATATGAAAAAGAACTTTAATGGCCTTCTTTGGGGAGGCCTATTTTAGAAGTGAATGTTTTTTTACTAACGATGACGAAGTTGATAACCATCAACAATTATAAAATAAAATTTAATGATAAATCATGTTTTTTACGTAAATATTATTTCACAATCAAATCCTTGATCCTTGTATCATGGATTTATTTTCAAAGACTACAAAAATATTTTCATTTTACGTCCGTTTAATAAACGTTAGCATCCCTCCCACAGGAGTCTTCAAGAAAATAGCATTTGGGGTATAAAATAACATGCTCGTGCATTTAAAAGAGAGCCAAAATATTCATATCTTATGTCTGTACTTTCAGTTCAGAGAGAACTTGAAAAAAAAACTATTTTTTTATGTATTTGTTGTCTTTCCGCAATGTATTGCTAATGGATTATCGCGATCACGCTTGAGTTGCACCGCTGCAAATACCAAATCTTAACGGTTTTATAATGGTATGTAAAATACCAAAAATATTGACATCCATATAAATAAACCTTGAAGTTCAGGGTAAATCATATTTGAATATAAGTATATTTATTGTGTGCAATGTATTGCTTGTGCATTATCGCGATCACGGTTGAGTTGCCCCGCTTGAAACACCAAATCTTAATGCCCCGCACCGCATCAGCCCGCAGTCGGCTCGGCGAACACACTCAAATCGCTTAAATTGGGATAAAGCGCCACTGAAAGTTAAGTTTAGTTATTTCCGTTAATCGTATCAAATGCTTTATCCCAACAAGATGGGTCGACGATTTGGTCCATATTCCAGGAAGGCAGGGACAGTGCACGATCGGGGTTTTGACCAGCAGTGGACTTCTTATATTTAGAATTATTATTAAAATGATGATGTAGACGATGATGATATGTTTACAAACGGAGATAACATCTTCAAGACGCGAGGGATTACGCAAAAAAAGCATCCAAAAGCTTCAGATTTTTGGATTTCATATACGAAATTGTGGTCTGATAAGAAACCATCTGATATACTTAACCTAACCTAGGGTATGCCAGCTGCGGAGCAGGGCTCGAGCTACCACTGGTTAGGACGGAAGAGGGAAACGCGTCAGCGATTTGTGGCGGCGATGGTTGCTCCTCAATCACATTGTAGCAAACTTTGACTCTGAAATCTGGTTACTTCTTCAGAGATAACTGTTTCGCACTATCCATAAAAGTACTGCCCTTTGAATCTGACCCTTTGTCCAGCCAAGTAGCGAGAGTTTAATTATCAATTTATCATGATAGTGGGTTTGGGTTATTGCCAAATTCCTTGTCCCAAGTTTTACTGACACTGCACATATTTTTTTTACACTGCAGCGCCCACCTTTAGATTCAGAGGCAGTACTCCTGCACTGCCTTTGAATGTGACCCTTGATTCAGCCATCTGGCGAGAGTTGAATGATTACATTACGGAAAGTAGGTTATAGCCAAATTCCTTGTCCCAATTTTTGCCCACTAGTACCCGACTGGGCATAAATCTCACACGTTTCCACTGCAGCGCCCACGGTCGCGTTAAGTACACACAATATGAGCGGCCGCGCCATATTTAATCGTTATCGGCCAGGGCAGACCTGGCGGCGTATTCATCGCACTGTGATTTACTCCCGGCTTATCCCACTAGTGACTTATGGGGAGCATTGACGCCCGGGTTTTATGAACTTGAACTTGTTAATGTGTCAGCGATGCCAGGATTTGAGATGGAGATACTACGATTCAGTAGCGGGAACTGGAGTTACTTTGATCCACGGGATAACAGTGATCATCAGTTTTTGAAGCCACGTGTTGTTTTTGTTGTTTTTTATTGCTAATGGACAGTTTTGCGTAGTTGGACGTAAATAAAACATTTTAAAAACGATCTGCGTGTTACTAGAGCTTCCAAGCCTAGATTACTCATACAAAAATCCCGGGATAGGAAGCTGAAGCTGTTACTGTTTCTAAGTACGGTCAACACCAAAGGTAGCTAACTTAAATTTTACTACTGGCTTATGACAAAATGCATACTAAAATTGTCAGATACTTCTGATGCTGATTGTACCTTATATGAAAATGTTGGATAAAAACGAAACGTTATAAATGTGCTAATTACATCTCTTCCCTTGAAAGTTCTTAATTGTGAATGCTCAACAAACATGTTATTCAAAGAAACAAAGTAGCCTTATTGTAGGGTATGCTATATTATATAAATTAAGTGCTAACAAGACAAGTGGAGAGCTGACCTTCACATATGTTTTAAACTTGTATTTTTTCGACATGACTCTCAGAATGAGTTTATGTTTAGTACTTATGCCCGATCCTAACATTTACGTAGGTTCTTAACTTATAACTGAAGTTTTTTGAGCATAAAAAGCCATACAAAAATAAGCACCGTGTCCTTCGAGTACGACTGAAACGCAAACGTGCGTAAAGTAAGTAATATAAAGGCTAAAAGCTGCTGAACTCCACGAACAAGTTAAATTTCGATAGATAATATTTTCGCGGCAAAGTCAGATTTTGGCACATAAAAGAGATTAAAGGAGTTCAACAACCCTTCATTTAAGTCTACACTTAAATCAACCGCTTTATCAATTTACCCCCTTCAAGAGTTAGCTTTGTTATCAAAATTAAACGCGAATTCTACTTTGAAACATTAGAAGCAAGGTATCATATTGTAAAATATTGCCAGGGTAACATTTACTTTTTTATTGCCAAACTTCTTCTGTCTATTCAGATATAATGCGATTTAAATTTATAGATTCCAGTGATTTATATACCTGTCTACGCCTTAGACAGTGTCTAAGGCGTGCTCTACAAAGATTTCTACATTATTTCAGCCTCATTTAATATTTTCTATCTCAAATACGCACGGTTTAATGCATATGCTTTTAAAGCACTTAATATAGAAGCTTTTTCTGCCTCATAATTTTTCAGTATAAATGACCATTTATCATTTTTTAATATTATAATTAAAATAAATCTGAAGAATATTTTTAGAAATTTATATTTTTTCCATTATAAGTATTTAATATTGGCAATAACTTCTTTATATACAATTCTTTACTTCTTCTTCTTCTTCTTCTCGTGTCGAGGTTCCTTTTCAAATACTTGATGCCCAATGAGCAGCGGTGTTGATGGCTCTGGTCGTCGCATCTCTCAGGTCGTAGTCAGAGCAGGAATGCGGGCATGCGGGGCACGCCAACAGATGCGCCATCGTTTGCGGCGCTGTGTTGCAGACGCACTGGGTTGTCCGATCGTGGAGTAGTCCCCATCTTGCCATGTTCTGCTTACAGCGGCCCACTTGGGATCTGAGCCTGTTTAAAGCCCTCCATATGGGCCATGGCTCTTTTTGCCCGGGCGGTAACTCTTCGGCAGCTTGCACATACACGTCAGGCGGGGGACACCGGCTTTGCCACAGTGAACAGCGCCGCTTGGAGGGATCATCCAACAGGGGGGCGGTGTGCCGCATAAAGCTCTTGCGGCTCTTGAGACGGGCAGGCGGCGGGTGGTGGTCGTACAACGGGTGGCGCGGGTCGTTTTCCTGCTTTCGCTTTTCAATGGCGCATGCCACCTCTCTCCGGACTTCAGGAGGGGCGACACCTGCGAGCGGGTAGAGCCTGTTCAGCGGGGTCGGTTTGAGGCATCCGGTGATGGCGCGATTGAGTGCGGCGGTCACTAGGCCGGCATGCGCAGATCGATTCCAGACTGGACAGGCGTACTCGCCGGCGGAGAAGCACAGTGCCAGTCCAGTGGTACGCACGGTGTGCGCAGAAGCTCCCCAGCTTGTCGACGTCAGTTTGCGCAGCAGGTTATTGCGTGAGCTGACCTTCATTTGTGTGTTGGCGCAATGCGTCTTGTAGGTCAGGGTCCTGTCCAGTGAGATTCCCAAGTATCGTGGCTGAGGGCAGTGCTCGATCACAGCTCCATCCCACATCACGTGCAGTGGTCTATGCGCTTGACGGTTACGTAGATGGAACGCGCAGGTTTGTGTCTTGCTGGCGTTCGGACGGAGGCAGTTGGCTTTGTAATATTGTCCGAGTTGCTCCAATGCCTTACACAGGGCCTCCTCCGCCTCTTCGAAGGAACGGCACTGCCCCGCCAAGGCTAGGTCGTCCGCATAGAGGAAGCGCTGTGTCCCCGATGGGCTGGGTTGGTCGTTCGTGTAAATATTAAATAGAGTCGGGGCAAGCACACTGCCCTGGGGGAGACCGTTGTTTTGACGACGCCAGCGGCTCCTTTCTGAATTGAAATGGACCTGGAATCGGCGGTTGCGGAGCAGCTCGCCGAGAATTCGGACAAAACCGTTATCCCTCGTGACACTTGCAACTTTGGATAGCAGGATTCTGATGTTAACCGTATCATAGGCGGCAGATAGGTCAACAAACACCACGCCAGTGACCATGCCAAGCTCGAAGCCGTCCTCGATGTGTTGCGTCAGCTTGAGTGTCTGGCTCGTACATGATTTCCCAGGTCGAAAGCCTGCCTGTTCGGGAATTAGCTCTGGGTCCACTCTTGGTGTTAGCCGGTTAAGCAGTAGACGCTCGAATAGTTTATAGGTGTGACATAGTAGAGATATAGGGCGGTAGCTTTTGGCGTCAGAGGGGCATTTCCCAGGCTTCAGTAGTGCGATTACCTTTGATTTCCGCCAAACCCTCGGTATGCTGAGTGTCGCCATGCAGTCATTGAAAAGAGCTAGAAGCCACGATGTCGCCACCGGTCCGAGGCGCTTGATCTGTTCTACTGTGAGGTCATCCATACCAGATGCCTTTCCATTTTTCAGGGATTTTACTGCAGTAACAAGTTCGCTCAGTGAAAACGGCCTGCTTAGTTCGCTGTTGTTTCCCTGAACTTTTGGAACTGGAGAGGCCTTAGGCATTCGGTGCGGCGGCTTGCCGTTAAGCAGCAGCTGGCTGGCGACCTGGTTAGCTGTGATTTGTCCCGGTTGCGTAGGTGGGGGCACATCTCCAGTAAGCTTGTGAAGGGTGGACCAGGCTTTCTTGCTGTTGTGTGTCATGTCTATGTTCACAACGGTGGCTTCCCATTTTTCCCTACGGGACTTGGCTAGTTCTTCCATCAGCTCTGTGCCTGACTGTATGGTTTCAACAGAGAATGGGTCTTTCGCAAACTGGGCTTTGTAGGTCTCCAGAAGTTGCGACGCTGCTGAGCTTAGACCAGGGATGTATTCTGTCCGGCAGCCCCTGGGTATTGCCTGGCGTGACACGGTTTGGACGATTTCAATAAATTTGTCGTAGTTTAAAGCCACAGGTTGCAGGGCGAGCAACTTCTCGTCGGTGTTCATGGAATATTTATCCCAGTCAGCTTTCGTGAAGTTGAAACGCCGCCGAAACGGGACCCTGATTGCCTGCACCGCAGCCTGCACCCTGCACATAATGGGCCTGTGTTGGGTTCTTGGGATAGGTCCGCAGACGGACTTTGAGCACTGGAGGCTGATGTCTTCACTGACAAAAATGAGATCGGGGTTGTAGCCGCGCCGCCATCGTCTGCTGTTGAAAGACGCCGGCAGCTTTGGATTATGCAGGAGAGTGAGTCCATTGGCCTCCGCCCACGCCTCAACCGCCTCGCCATCGGGGTTTGTCTCTCGATAGCCCCACGCCGAGTGATGGCTGTTAAAGTCCCCCACAACCAGTTTGGCGCGTCTGTCGGTTGGACTGCCGAGAATCCAGGGCTGGAATGGTTGGGCAGGCGGCTTGTACACTGATAAAACTGAGCATGTACCAATGTCCACGGTGATAAGCTCCATGGTGTCTCGACAAACGGAAGAAGAAGACGTGACTACTATGTCCGGTCTGGCGAAAATGGCACTGCCGTGTTTTGGGTGAGGTATTTCCGCTATCAACGTAAATCCGGGTATCTGCGGCCGAATTTGGCCTACGTCACGATGAGTTTCCTGGACGCATAAGATGTGGCATTGCGTCTCGCGGCACATTTCCGAAAGGAGTAGCGCTTTGTCCTCTGAGAAGCCCTCTATGTTAATAGAGATGACGGTCATTGCGGGCTCTGAAAAGTGCCGTTGCTGATTGCATGTACTCGTATTTGGTGGAACCATCGTGTTGAAAGGATTAGCCGTCCAGTGGTTAAACTGAACGTTGCCCAGGGTGCGCCAGACGCTGTGACGAACGGGATGTCGTCGGAAAGCTTCGAAATGCGTCGTACGGGGAGGCTCCTTTCATGCACCCCAATTCTTTACTAAAAAAAATACAGCTTAGGACACTCAGCATTTTCGACGGCCGGGTAATTTTAAACTTTGCAGATATGTATATACCTACTTAATTTAAATACATATCCGTGTTAGTTGGATCTCTAGTATAGGTTTAAGATATTTATAGTAGTTTTAAGCTTGTTTATCTTTTAATAAAGCGTTTGTCATTAAACCATGAATACAAAGATCAAAGCTTGTTTGTCATTATTAAAAAAAAAACAAAACCAGCATAATATTGAACTACTCAGTAAAATACCATCCACGAAATGACATAAAATGCAGAAAGGTGTCTTCTATTAAATTGGAGACTCGGATTCTCCCTCAATCACGAACCCGTTTTTCATCCGAATTTTTAGTAAGCAGAGCGTCTGTTGAGATGACTGGTTTCAGTGGTATCGGATTAAAAAGTCACAGAACTTGAAAGTAGATGGCGCTTCTACTAGCCCTTCCGAAAGCGTATTAAGTAAAAAAATTGAGTGATTGTTTTTTTTATATATTGAAAGGGCTTTGTCGCAGAAGTGATTGTAAAAATCTACTACGAACTACAGTTAGTTAAATTTTAAAACTATTAAAACTTCAACTTAATTAACGTTTTCTAATCGAATCCAATAACCTACCTACTATTCCTGACGTATACTAAACTATACAAAATTCACTATTCTTATATGATACAGTTTGTATTGCATCCAAATCACTTTTGGCGCCGTCAAAACAAGGAACGCAAGCGTGTCGATGGAATTGCATGCAAACAGCCCATAAACGCTGATACCGCCTTAATATGAAAACTTGCTCGTACTGAACCAACCAGGATAATTATACGAAAACAAACAAAAAATATCCATTTGGGAAACTATAAGGCTTTCAAATCCCTTGTGCACAAAACTGTCAACGGCCGAACGGGTGGTTAAAAGCTTTTAGTTACGATTCAACTTTTTCACTGACAGCGTTTTGATTGTAGCTGACCCTCGTTTTAGGATATTTCGAGTCAATTGTTTTGAAAGATTTACTTTATGTATCTGTAACTTTTAATTCTATCAAAACTTGACGTGGGTGATTGCGAAGACCGAAAGTATTTTATTAATTATTTTTGTTGAAAGCTATTCAACAAAAATAATATAATTTTATCTACATTCGTTGCAAGTTCAGATACTATATGTAGATAAATATCTAGATTACTATGCAGCGGCGGTGGCAGAGCATGAAACAGCAAAATGATGTTGTTTCGCTCCTGTGATTCACTTATGAAACTCGCCTTCCGCTCGTTTTATATAACCACACTCGTGTTCTAAGTCTTTTACTGTGGTGTGGTGTGGCACTTTTAAACTGAAGCTAATAGAAAAAGCGTGTTAATTTAAATAGCATCAACATCTTAACGTCCAACTGCAGTAAACAGCAGATGTAACGCTCATTGTTCTACGCTCACGTCATTACTCACACGCTATTTAGCAGTTAGCGTCGGCAGCCGATTTATCAATGCGACATTTATATTCTGTTAATCGTGTTTGGATATCGAACCGACACCGATAGGGGTGCATTGTTCAATACGGGCGTTGCGGCGAGGAATGGCCGCTGATGATACAGGACTGGGTTTTTCGATACAGGGAAAACCAGATTTTTGATTGGTTATTGTTGATCTTTGGACTATTGGTCTTTGCGCCAATGGTGGAACGATTTGTCGATTAGAACAAACATCGTAAGTCTTTTGTCTAGCAGTAAAACAACCAATTGCAGACTGTGAGTTGTCAGTTCGTGACCTTTTCAATAATTATATCTCAAATCAACTGTATATAATTATTATGAGCGAGCGATATAAAAGTATAAGCTCGAACGTCATTTTAACAGCTCACGCACTAGAAACCGCTGCTTCAACCAATTTAAATCTACGTTTTTAAACCTCTTTTCCATTTCGTTTTTAATGTGGAAATACCACATTTTTATAAATTTTAACACAAAGGTAAATTATGAAGGATAAATGTAATGTGATCTACTGCAATGTAAGCAGGACTCGAACCTGCGACCCTACGTTTCCGACGTAGTGCGCTCCCAACTCAAATATTACATCGCTACGTCACACCAAATCTTTGATTCCATAAGTCTACGCTACTGGAGCGCCCTCTGGTGTTAAAATGCTTATGCGCATGCAGTTTTGATCTATAAAGTACTTTAGTGTTAGCGACATTCAAAAGCATGTTGAAACAAGAATTGTGAGCTTTTTTGGGTTATTAATTGTACCTTTTCTGGGAGTGAGTGTCGCGGTTGGGACTCCATCTTGGGTTGTTCCAGCGTATATCTATTAGTCCTAATTCGCTTTAGATATGGAGCTAAGTGAGCTTTGTTATGCAAATATCTTGTTTGCAAACCTTCATTTGATATGCAATTTAATAATCCAATTGAAGGTATTGTTAAGATCTAATTCTAATAGTAGCTTAGGGCTAGACTTAAAATAACCGAGTACGCTGTTGTAGTCTGCCAAATATACATCTCTAAAACAGACCACCATTACTGACACCAGGACTGTCTCATATGGGTCATTGTCAGCTCAAAAAAGAAAACTGTCCCTCCGGTGGTCAAAAGTCATGAGCTTGTATGAATCTAGGTACGTTAACCTATTCCATCGGATTATAAAAGAGGGAATGTTCTTTATTCTAATACGAGTTTATCAGAAAATTAGGCCCTGGAATCATTATTTTAGCATATGTCCACCAGAAAGAATCGAACCTAAATCTGAAAATGATTCACGTAGGATCACTGATCAATGATAATGCTACAAGGTGTTACGGGGTAGCCTCGCTGTTTCATAACATAATGTTCATCAGAAGATCAGTGACTTAAATTAATAGGTAGGTATAGGAATTAAAGAATAAGAAGGTAGGATATAATGGGTTCTTATTTTCCGGGCAACTAAAATAATATCAGACAACCCTCACACAAATCGATCTAGTCCCAAATTAAGCTCAAGAAGACTTGTGTTATGGGTACTAGATGACGATATACATACTTATGTAGATAAAGATATACTTAAATACAGAGGAACAACCACGACCCAAGCACAAATATTCGAGTTCATCACACAAATATTTGCCCTGGCCGGGATTCGAACCCGGGACCGCCGCTCAGTAGGCAGGTGCTTGCGAACTGAGCCAACCGCGTCGTCAAATAATAACTTGGTATCGATGCCCAGGGAACAGAATTATTTTTTAAACATAAAAAAGATTGCTTACCTGTATTACTTTAAGCTCATCATGTTCAGCATCAACATCAAACACCAAAAGGGTTTCCACTTTGGTTTAGGGTTTTCTGTTCCACGAGTGACTCTTTATACAGATTTTTATCAACGTTTTCGTTTTTTATGAAGCTGACAGAATGCGATTGTTATATAAAGTATATAAACCTCTCCGAATTCAGCCAAACCCGAATCCCAATGTGCTCACGGACTATAATTTCTTTCTGACTTGTCTACCCTCTAAAAATACATCTACTAAATTTTACGCCTGTCTTCAAAGACATAAGCAGTTTCTTTTAATGATAAAATCAGTCACGGATCATGTTTACTTACAAAATCGGTCTTCTCATAAAAGTTCTTGCCACGCGATTTAACAGTCCCTAGTGTTTCGTGAACGTTGCTCATAAAAATATAATAAGTATATACGGTAGTGGGGTAGGTTCAGTATAAATTTCCATATCTGGTAATATTCTTAATTGCAATAGAGTTCCCTTTCATTACCTTGATGCATTTCTGCTCGGATTTTATCGGAGCTATTCACGCATGCAGTGTCTATTGACGTAAAGGAACATATAAGATTTCGAAGGCAAGGAATAAAAAAGTCATAATGTAATTGTTTTTCTGTTTCCCTAGTTGGATAAAAAGAGTCAATATAAGTATCTGTGAATAATCAGCTAACTACTTGTGTAAGTACTAGAGTGTACCAAACAGCAACTGTGATAAGTACCTTTTTTAACACGCTTTCATAAGCTTCACTTCTAACTAACGATGTACTTAATAAAATCTTATTTAGAATTAAATTTTAACCTACTTCTGATTGTCGTACCGAGATGAACCTTTGCATATATGTTAAGTTCACGTAATAATGATGGAGGCGGAAGGTGGCCATCGCAACTCATAAGTAAACGTCAGAATATAAAATCATCGTTTTTTTGGCTCCTTATATGGGTCTTGATGTGCTCATCAAGACCAATAAAATGAGCCAAAAACATTCACGTTTCCTTAATTTAAATACTTCCACACAGAATCTACACAAATCTACTACTCGCTTCCCTTCGCATGTCAAACTAAATTATTGTGCTCATCAAGACCAATAAAATGAGCCAAAAACATTCACGTTTCCTTAATTTAAATACTTCCACACAGAATCTACACAAAGCTACTACTCGCTTCCCTTCGCATGTCAAACTAAATTATTTATTTGTGTACTAGCGACCCGCCCGGCTTCGCACGGGTGCAATACTGATAAATTATGCATAATATTATACATACAAACCTTCCTCTTGAATCACAATCTAATTAAACAAACCGCATCAAAACCCGTTGCGTAGTTTTAAAGACCTAGACAGACAGACAGACAGACGGACAGCAGGAAACAACTTTGTTTTATACGTATGTAATGATAGTGATGTTTTCACCATTTCTTTCGATTTAATCCGACTACGCAAACGATTAAGTCAATTTATTGATAGTACCAAAGATAAGTAAAGTTTCAAGTACTCGTATGTTTGATTTTGAATTAGATTAGTCGATACATCGGATGTAGGTATATGGTAACAGGAATTAATTTACATACCATTGTTCAACCCTGTCACTCCAACGTGACTTATCACTTGAGTTTGATTGACAGCTTGTCATTGTGACAGATCTCAACGGCAACCAACCTTCACGAATTAATTTCCGTAACCGCACATTTAATTGTACCAAAGCATATTAGTGAGCCTCTACAAGTCTACACTTAATTTTTATCCTTTGTAGAAAGTAGCTACTAATTAAAATTCGCACCTCTTCGTAAAAATTTAAAACTTCATTGTATAATCTGTATTTTTTGTATTACTTTCAAGATCCTTATGGCTCCTTATCCGTTCAAAAATGCTGATTGTTTGAGACATTTTTATCTGTGATCAAACATATTTCTGAACATACTATTATCAACGTTACTAGTTAGAAAAGGGTTATTGCGATTTATTGGTATATATTTGAAACCTACAGTAACTGTTAGTAATATTCAGTAAAACATTTTTTTCCAAAAATTACTCAAGACAAAATTCACGCAGAAAACTGTTTTTTTCAACTAATTTTGCAAGCAAAGAAAGCGTGAAATAGCTTAAGTATTAGAACTCAGGGAAAACTGTTATTTACTTTAAAATGTTGACTGAAATTAACAATATATTTAATATTTTCTTCGGTTTACGCGACTGTCACATATTTAAATAAAACAATTTAAACGGATTATATCGCGTATATTCTTAACTTATTGGAGTCAAAGGTTGAATGTGTATAAATGTGTCAACCTTTGACAACGGTATCAGTAAAGGTAGCGAAACGTCAGGGAGGATCAAATTATTAATATACACGTGTAATCCGTTTAAATTGTTTTATTTAAATATCAATATATTTGTCATAATATGAAAAAAATAATACATTTTGAAATGTATAAGGCCTCTTAAGTTTTGTCTCCTAGCGTTAGTTCAGTATAAAGTTCTACCGAGCAGGGAGCTCGAGTTAGTCCAGTAAAAAAAAAGATATAAAAGCGTTTTCTACAAAATAACCATATTTATAAAGTAGAATGCATACTGTAGTCGCAGTTGTGTCATTAATCTCATTAGGCCGTGTAGACACAGATGCTCCCGGTAAGCCGGTTTGCAGATTTGCATAAAGAGTTCATGATTTGTCAACCCTTGCTTTCGGAACAATGCGGTTGGCTTCTTAAAAAGGCGGTAATCCGCTCTGGTGGTTTGTTGAATTGTCGCTTTTTAAACGGCGAAAGGGTGTTTCGTTTAACACCTTCTGAGTGTCTGTGCATCTATAAACCTGTCTGAGGGTATCGTAGCTCCTAAATTAATGATTAAATTTTACTTTAGTTATTAATCTGAACCGTGATTTTTTGCGGCACCACACTACTCGCGAAGTTGGCCGAGGTTGGGCGAGGCGAAGTTGGCCGAAGTAATGGGATTCCGAAGCGAAGTGCCCCTCCACACTATCATATAGGAGACATCTTTGGCCGAGAATGTACCCGACGCGCAGGCTGGACCTTACTGGAATATTCGCGCTTTATGTGGACAACGCATCGAGAGATTGATTCCGCGGGATATAAAAGGCACTGGCGGCCCAACCTCGGCCAACTTCGCGAGTAGTGTGGAGGTAGAGTTAGAGAGTAGTTATCTAAAAACAATATCAGCTTTTTGAGGGTAAGTCCCAAAAGTGACTTTCACATATATTTTTTACTATTTTCCCCACGATGTTTAGACGTATTTCAACTTGTAAATAATATGACACGAGTATAATATTTTCCGTTCCTTGTTCCGTCACATATAAAATTAAGTACAGTTCTTAAATTGCAAAATAAATCTTTTAATTTGAATGAGTGAATCAATCTAATCAACTCGCCAGCCAGATCTAATTCCCAAGAGCCAGAACAAATACGGCCAACCAAAATTCTGTAGGAGCATCAGCGGCTCCGCAAACTGCCTGCACTCCCCGAGCACACAATACACGACGTCGATAAATTAAATTGCATCCACCGCAATACCTATACTGTATTTGTTAATAGCTAAATAATCGAATACGCACCTAAAAGCCTTTGGGGGAACCTAATAGCTCTAATTTAGAGGGAGACACGTTAGCCAATTTCCAAAATGACAAACGCCGTTGATTGAATCGCCGTCTCATTTAAAATCAAATCAAAAGTTATCGATCGTCAACTTAATAAACCAGCGTACGGCGTGCACTTGTTATGTTAGTGGAGGAAAGAAAAGAGCAAACCCCTTAAGTAAATCAGCGGGTAGAACAAATATAGAGATTCGTGAATCGATTGCGGACTCTGCCCCTTATCTCGGCGGTGCGCACGTGTGAACCCCGTTCAATTTTAATTTCATGCTCAAACAATGACGCTATCGAGCTGGCTATTATTTTGTATCGTCGCCGAGGGTTGAGTTCATCTAAATCCGAGAGATAAGCCCCTGGCTCTTTGTCGCCGCTGATCCTGATGGCTAATTCGGGCGTTCGGGACACACTCGGGACCTTCTGTTCCCGACCACTCTTAATTTGTCATTAGAATATCGGATTGTTTAGGACGGTGTTGTTTTATCTGGTTCCCTCGTTTCGTTTATCTCTTGTTCTCGGCTTTCACATATTTAATTAAAAGCCGATTGTTAGCGTAACAAGTTTCATAATTCTCCGTCGGACGAGATTCCTTCAATTTGCATTCAAATCACTGATCCTATCGAAAAACCATTTACATTGCTAAGTTATTTTAGCTCGTTAAATTACTTTTATACAGTCAGCTAAAACTTTTCGTATAATAATCAAGACTGCAAATTAAATTGTGCTACTTCTAATCCAATTACAGTTGAATATTTAAGCTGGAATTTAAGCCCTAATTCAGATTTCTTTAAAAAAACCTTACATGAGATATTGCATACCCCAACTGTACGGAGTACTAATGGCACAATTTATTTAAACTGAACTAATTATACTCCTATATGTAAACCAAAGGTAAGCTCGGGCAAGTTACGAATATCCAAATTAACGCAATGCAATAAGGACATAACTAATCATGATAATGAATACTGAGTGGGGTTATAATGTTGAACCCTTCACTATACATGTAGCTGTTATGTAGAATCAGTACGTGCCCTGAGCGACGATGATTTTCCGAATTCCGAACTGAATCGCATCATCGCTTAGCCCCCTTGTCTGTGTTTATCAAAACACTTAACGATTTAATATGCTCGCTGAACTGTACCCTCCCCTTCCTGTGCATTATAAAACATGTATACATAATGATCGTATCTGCGTGTGCCAATATATATTACGCCTATCATCGTTGATATGACATTTGTACCTACATGGTGCTGTATAGGATTTGTGCTATCTTTTGATTGCGATAGTAATTCAATCTTGATCGACTTTTTATTGTCTTTTCAATAAATTTTCCACGGATTTGCTAAATTTCTGTCGTCTGGTGTTTTATCAACACAACACCTTAATATATACTCGTAACCGATTGATACACCTTCATATAACGTATTGTTAGTGTATTTTTACCATTAGATTGTAAAATAACATCTATCTAGAATCTCGCATTAAACTTTATGCATCGAATAAAGAGTAAAATCTTTGTTCTGTCAGAACTAGAATCTCACTAATTGGAACAAGAATAAAGTTACATGGGTCGCTGTAACTCGATCCTACGTGATCTATACTCCAAAAATTTTCAGTGTATATTTTGTTGTTACTTTTACTTATTTTACTGCTTTTACGTATGTATCGTAAAATCGAGTATTTCGACTGCTTGTTGTCTCCGTTACAAAGATTGTCTCCTATTGTAAACAATATAGTCTCTACCTACCTCAATCGAACTTTAATATAATCGATTTAGGTAATTTTCTTTTTAAAAATCATTAAGAACGGAATGATTTAAATAGTTCCTATTACTAAACGAATAAAAATTAAAACGTACTAAAATTCAGATCTCAAGAGTTCACGTTATAGGTATTTTACATAGAAAACTATCGTGAGTCTCAGACATATTAAAATACTCAAACGGGTTTACTCACGTCGTAGAAGTCGAATAACGCTCGACATGTTTCGAATCGGTACGCAATTCATCATCAGGAGAGACGATCAGTCGCGGCGGCGGAGTGTTCGATTGGCCGCCGCCGCGACTGATCGTCTCTCCTCACACATGTCGAGCGTTATTCGACTTCTACGACGTGAGTAAACCCGTTTGAGTATTTTAACACGTTATAGGTATTTATTATTATCTATTTATGTTGATGTATGTACTTAATATCTGTAAGTATTTCATGTAGATGTATCTGGATATTTATATTTTAGTATGTTTATTGCTTTTTATACTTTAATGTTATTTTATTCATTATGTAGCTAAAGCTTGTTTTTGCATCACTTACTCAAACAAATGTTCTTTGATTTAATCCGCTACCTAAAAGTTGTCAGAAAGTGATCGCTATAGCTAGCGATAAGAACGCCTGTAATTTACCTTTGTTTATTATTTTACTGTAATATCTCTCATGTTTTGTATTGTATTGTAATACACGGATGAGTTTGATGTGTACAATAAAGTGGATTTTTGTTTGTTTTTATCATAACCAGCTGAATATCTCCAATTTTCCATTTGATTTCTCATTGATCGGAATTAGGTGCATCTAGACAAGTTGTAATAGGGTAACTTCTAAAAAGAAAACTTCTAATAGACTGTTTGAAAGTCCAATCTTCGCAACGATATCAAGCTAATGAGCTAAAACGGACTGTACGATGATTGCGTTGCTGTCTGCGAGGGTGGCCTTCCTATGATTATACTAACTTTCAGTTAGCAATATTTACTCAGTGCGAAGGTATGGGGTTATAAAGTGAATGGATGCCCACGGTCAAATCTCAATATATATATCTAACATTAAAACTCGGATTTGGAATTCTGATAACATTATTCTAATATAGGCAATTTCGGTGAGTAGTATTTACTCAATGTGGGGTAATAAAGGGGTGATGTTATGATTATAAAGGAGAGTGATTTTCTATGTGTAAGACCACGATTAAATTGTGTCCAAAGAACAATGTCAATATATAAAATCTAATATAGAAAAACAGCTAGAAAATTTAATTGATGTAACTAAAACTACTAAACAATTAAGTACATGGCAAATAAAAGGTTAAAAGGTTCGTTGCGGACTTCTTCATCGTGGATTTTCTAACTTGTTTCATACAGAATCTCATCTACCTTTTTATCAATTTAGAAGCAAAATTTACAAAAAAAAACATTTTCAGCTTCCAACCTCTTAGAAACAAAACCACCAATTCCTGTTTTTCGGGTAGTTTGGTCAGTGCGTCTGTTATTTGTTACATCAGGCACAGAACCATTTGATAATAATCTATTATATCTACTATTATGGTATGTATTATATCACAAATTAAACTTATTACCTACTGAATAGTGGCCTGATTATGTTTTCTCAACTGCTTCATTGAATAGAACATCATTATGAAATATGCGACTGATCGTCTCTCCTGATGATGAATCGCGTACCGATTCGAAACATGTCGAGCGTTATTCGACTTCTACGACGTGAGTAAACCCGTTTGAGTATTTTAATATCATTATGAAATGGTTCAATGACTGATGTAACAAATGAGCAAATGACAGACCCACTGTCGAAACTACAAGAAAAACAGGAATAGATACGATATCTCTAACGATGATGGTATCATTATCATAGTTCCACGAAGAAAAAGATGCCAGATTATCGTCAACCAGTAAGTAACTAGTATTTACCTTTACATAATATTATGTTGACTATGTTTGCAACCCTTCTGCTAATTACTATGCCACTTCCCAAAGTACTTACAAAATTAAATGTTTCACGTAAATAAGTAGTCATACAAACAAGACCAATGCAGCGCAGTTATTTGTTCCGCTCACTGATGGAAATTCTTTGTTTACATTATCTCAATTAAGTCTACGTTTTGTTTACAATTCCGGTCTGAACAAAGCAGCACTTGGAGTATTTTGTTTGTTCGTCAGTAAACGCTTATTCGCATGGAAATCAAACTATTGCGCGTTACAACTTCTGTTGATACGTCAGGATAAATACTTGTTATGGGAATTATTCTTGCAGTTCGCATTTTGTTTGAGTTTTTGTGAGTATGTAAAAATGTTTGAGTAATTCGCTCTTAACATGAGCGTCGTTATTTTAATAGTAATTTTCTTTTTCAATTAGTAATAGTGTCAAATGATTATCATTCTACCGTTTTAATCAAAACATGTTCTTCAATTTAGTTGAATTGATTGCTCTTAGCTCTTCTCTTTTCTCTTGTCTCTCTTCTTTTCTATCTAATTCTTTTCAACCTCTGTAAAAGTGAATAGTATGCCGACCTAGCATAGACTCATGTATTCATTTTCCAGAACAAAATATGAACGGGAGCATACCTTAGATATCTAACCGTCCAATGCAGCAAAACCCATCGATCATATTTCAATTGAAAAAGATAATATTCTAAAATTGCAATGAATCCGTCATTCAAATACATTTACGGGAAAATTTAAGAAAAACCTCACCAGCTGGACATTGCTGTACGTTAGTGACGTGTTACTCCAAAAGAGCGTACACGTATAAGAGCCTCAATGGCACATACGGCGTTTTTGTTAGTGGCAGTAGAGTGGCACAGCGAGCCACGTTAATTGAAATCAAACAGAGATTAGTCTGCGATTGCGGGTGGATCACAGCTCGTGGCTAGACCCATCTCGGCTGGAAATGAAACGCGCCACAGAGCAGACAAATGATCTTATGTTTTTATTGGTACTGCGAATATCAATTATAAAAGATACCCTTTTGTGATTACAGCTGCGAATGGGGTGAGGATATTCGTGATTGGTTATTGGTCACTAGAAAACTGGACTGGTAATATAGTACCTATATTATGATAGAAAACTACCACATACTTTCAATCATGTGTAGTAGTTAATACGTCTTTGTCTAACCACGCTTACACTGAAATGATGTACAAAATCTACGAAACTTTATTTGCGTGAAAGAAAAAGTTGTAACCCTCATTTTTGTTCATCGTAGTCAGATTAAATATATTGTGTAACCATTACAGATACAGATAATTTATTAATAAAAGCAAATGCATTTTACAAGTCACATTACAATATTTCAAATATAATCGAATAATTAATTAATTACATTATCACAGTTATTTTTAATTATTTTACAATGTTTATTCGAGGATTATTATTATTACATAAAATAATAAATACATTTATATTTGTGCTTTTACATTACATATTCTATTATTTCATATTATTAAATTATACAATCAATTATTTCTTTGTATGAATTCATCAACGCTGTAGCATGCCAGGTCAACTAGAAGTTTTTTCAGCCTTTTAATGAAAACTGCATCGCTGGGAGAATTCGTTATCTCACTAGGAAGTGTGTGCATTTGTGAATGCCTCGATCTTTGAAAATCAAAATCTGTCCGATCGACGTTGAAGCCGTAAAACACCATACGAATACAATCATACCTACAAATATAAAAAAAAAACATCCAGTGACCTCAAAAATTTCATCAGCTTTTAAGTGTAAAATACCGCAATGTGCAAGCATTTTATGAGTAGTGTAGATGTTTTCCAAATAACTTTTCACAACACATTACAGAACATACATGCATCTGAAAAAGATACAGGCGTGCAACGCGTTCCATCCTACTTTCCGCCGCGCAAGTTACGATAACAGTTTCGGAAACACCGTCCTAGTTCTACCTCGGGGCGTAATTGACTGTAAAACGCATGTTCTACTGTTGAAGCATGCGGCCAAATTCGTTGTTTCTAATGCAATATGCCCGAGATCTCGCCATATGTCCTCTAGCGCTGTGGTCTTTATCGATCGACATTTCCGTTCTAAATAATCGTTATGATAATACGTTACGTCAATTTTTTTTTAAAGATACTCAGTTTTTGTAGTTGTGAAATTTGAAATGGGGAGGCAAGGATGTAACTACAGCCTAAATAGTCGGCACTCCTCTTTAAAATTTAACAATGCCTAATTTTAAATTTGACATTTTAACAATGTCTTATTGTCTGTGCTTGACTGTAGCGTGGCCTAGCTAGCCAATAGCTCGTAACGAGAGGGGCTGTCAAACAATGAAATCTTGATGAAATGCTAAACTAATTTAGACCATGACAAACACTTTTCATTCCTCCTTAGTATTTTTTTTTGCCTCAACGTGCGATGCCATCGTTTGCTCTACCCCACTCACCGTTCGATCGTTTACTCTATCACACTGCACATAGCCAATTACCAATACGACCGCGATAAAAACAAAGATATTGCTAGACTAAGGATATGGCAATGCCTCCTTGAATTAAGACATAACAGAGCAGCTTATATGAGTACCAATGTCCGTTTCAGCAATCCACGCATTCAAGTAACAAAATACTTCATCAACAAACGGAAGGCATTACTCGTTGTTATCTCTTTTTATTAGCTCCACCCTCTGAATTTATTGCGGGGCTGTAACTCAAATAAGTGAATTCTCTTTTGTAGAGAAAAAAAACTTAGACAACTCTTGTGAAGTGCTTGAAACCGAACAATGAGTGTTCGCAGAGGCTGGTCACGTTTCGTCGCCTTAAAAATGCGACGGTTAAATCCATAAAGTAGTCGAAAGTATTACTATTCCTCCTCAGTATTTCCTTTGAACCGCGTATACTATAACAGTATCCCGCCTAATAGAAAGGTTCAGCGGGATTAAAATTCTCGGCAAAAATGAACCTCTATTCAATAAACAACATAAACTTGTTATACATTTTAGATCGTAAAAATGTTGTAGATTTTTTACACGTGCTTGAGTTTCTTGTTTCTATTCTTCTGTATTAAATGTTTATGTATTAAACATTGAAACAGAATGTATGAAAATTTAAGCATTCGAGTAAGAGAACATGACTGTAAGAATATGTATTATAATATAAGTAGGTAATGGTTTTTCTGGGGTTTACTGTACATAACATACCTTGGCTGGTGAACTTGTGAATGTCCCAGATCGGAGGTGTATGTGCGAACTGACTGGCCCGAAATGATGGGTGATTTGGGGCTTTACGAATTACCGCCTGTGGTTGTCAAAAGTTTTACTTCATGCATTGGTCAGGAAGTAAGTATAGCGGGCATTAAATCCCACTTACGACCTAGGATGACGTAAACATTATAATTATAAATATATTGTTATTTTCTGAATCGGACCTCGACCGATGACGACTAACTTCAGATACTTAAGTTATGTTGTCTTATAATGCGCCTAGTTTGCACGAGGTATTGATGGCACTACTTTTGCCAACCCATCAAATCTCGGATTACAAATTAACATCCTTACCTACATAATATACAAACTAGTGTATTCGACGGGCGTTAATATCACACTGTATGAATAAATTATCAATCAAGCCAAAGCAAACAGCATACAATCTTGAAACACCAAACACCCGTACACAAACACAGGGCCGAGCTAGCATACCGATCGGACTGCATATCCCAATACCTAAGTGGTGATATTCGAATTATTCCGCTCCACTATAGAAACTGAAACACAAAATCTGTGGAATTCAGATAATCGCCCCGCCGGCGTGTCGATGTATTGAATTTCGAAGATGATTAATGGCATAGCTCGAATTCTTGGAGCGGTCCTATTATTCTATTCGTTCCGTGTTTTGAAGCGATAGCTGAAAACAATAGAAGTCCTTGATACTACTTGTGAGTTATAGGATTGCGACGGTAACAATTTGACTAATGTTCGGTTTGAAATTGTATACCTGGAATTGTATACCCATGCGTGCGTATCGACGTTGGACTGTTTTGTATTATATTATAGACTTATAGTATATTGTGTCATAAGGGTAGTAAGTAGGGGATTACTAACGAAGGTCTATTAGAAGCCCGACGCCGAAGGCGGAGGGCTTTTAATGTCCTGAGTTTGCAATCCCCTTATATACTACCCGCCTTACACACAATATTTTTCATCACATTTTGGAGTAAATAACAAATAAATAAGCCAAAAATAAACATTAAACATTAAACATTGCAGCATTAAGTACTGGCAAAACGGCCATCAGCTTAAAACAGAAAACAAATGTGTCAGTGCATCTGGAAAGGTACCTTGTCTCAGGTATTGAGTTATGCATAGTTCCAAAAAGTAGATTAAATTTGCTATCAATACAAAAAAGAATAATGACTGTAGGTGGAACCACTATTTTTATATAAATTTTTGAATTTTCGACTTCCGAAATGTACAAGTTGAGAAAATTGCATTTAAAGTTTATAGTGGCAAAAAACACACTTCTACTTCGAAGTTACATAGTGAAGGGTATAATCATAATCTTTGAATGCTAAAGAATTATAATAAAGGTGAATTGTCTAAAAATACATGTTAATTATTTTGATTTCCTAGGTAGAACATGCCAGGGTGGAAAAAACACGAAAGTGTTAATTATACCCAATTCATAAAATAAAGAGATTAAAACTGTTATTTTCTCATCATAGTTACATATTCTATGGCATTTTGGGACAATTGAATGAAAGAAAACTCCATAATCATAAAGAAATTTAATAATTACCGCATTTTTAACAGTTACAAAAAAGTTCACTTATAATATTAAAAACCAACAAAATAATTTGTATATTCATGCTATATCACAAGATCAAATGGTATTTAGCGTGGTGTACCACAATGGTATAATAGAAATGGTGTTAAAGCAGTTTTTTCCAACAATAAAGTTTAGTGACTCGGTCGAAACTTTTGTATGGAAACGTAACTAGGGTACCTTGTCACGACATTTACTGAACTTTAGTAACTTAAACTCGAAGATCACTATTTTAGTACCTATAATGCAAGAAATATCTGTAACAAAATGTTATTTAGGATAATTATAGCGGAAATCAATGTATTCTTATTTATAAAAACTTCTGTTTTAGTCGTGTAAGACAAGTTTAGCATTTTACTAAACTGGGTACCTTGTCACGCTAAGTCATTATCTTACATAAATGGAGTAACTAGAAAAAATAACTCAATTGTGTACATAACTGCACCTAATTTATGATTAATCAGTCTTTAAATTAAAATAAATAGTTATTTCATACAAGTCATGCAAGCTGAATGTTTTTTTTTTATAAAAAACATGAAGTATTTTTTTTTGTCCAAAAAATTATTTTGCTATAGACCGATCCTATACCTTATCTTAGAAAGAGGTAGTTGACTACCCGCGATGGAAATATTGACAAAATTATTCAAAATTTAAAGGCTTTTAAGACATGGCGTGACAAGGTACCCTGACTACTAAACTTTATAGTCGGAGAAATATACTAAAAAAACATTATTTTACTGATATTCTTGTACACACGTGTTCCTTAGGATGTAAATAACCCAATTATAACACAAACCCATTTTGGCACTTTTTCACCAGCTTCCACAAAAACTAATGTAACTCGGTAACTAAATGTCGTGACTAGGTACCTTTCCAGATGCACTGACACAAATATACACAGAATCTTACCAGCTATTATTAAACAAATAACAATTAACAATATTATGCAACAATAAACTTAAATATGAACAGTAAGTTTGTTACAAAACTAAATAGTTCCTACCAATAATTTTATAACTTTTTTCCTTTTTTTTGTGTCGTCTACCACAGATAATGCTAAAAACTGCGTTTCGTTTAGAAACTTGACAGGCTATACTACAAGATTGTACCTAACGATAATTCAAAATTTAATTTAATAAAATTATTGCAAAGTACAAATAAATAATTGTAAAACATAAATATTAATGCAGTTACATATACAGTATTAATTCAATACACAATAAAATTTGCTGGTAGGCAAGTTTTGTTGATACAATAAAAAACCTTGGCTGGATTGAAACCTCCTTAGTCTGAAGTAATCTGCGAGTGCGTACTGTATATTGAATGAATACGGTATATGTAACTGCATTAATATTTATGTTTTACAATTATATATGTGTATTTTGCAATAATTTGATTAAATTAAATTAAATTTTTAATTATTGTTACAATCTGACAGTATAGCCTGTCAAGTTTCTAAACGAAACGCAGTTCTTAGCATTATCTGTGGTAGACACAAAAAAAAGGAAAAAGTTATTATATTATTGGTTAGGAACTATTTAGTTTGTAACAAACTTACTGTTCATATTTAAGTTTTATAATATTACGCTGTTAATTATTGCTGCATAATATTGTTAATTGTTATTTGTTTAATAATAGATGGTAAGATTCTGTGTATATTTGTTTTCTGTTTTAAGCTGATGGCCGTTTTGCCAGTGCTTATAGTAAATTAAAAAAATATATACAGAAAAAAGTTGGTTGTCAATCTTTATCGTTTAATGTTTATTTTTGGCTTATTTATTTGTTATTTACTCCAAAATGTGATGAAAAATATTGTGTGTAAGGCGGGTAGTAAGGGGATTACAAACTCAGGACATTAAAAGCCCTCCGCCTTCGGCGTCGGGCTTCTAATAGACCTTCGTTAGTAATCCCCTACTTACTACCCTTATGACACAATATACTATAAAACTAAAACCATAACTCCCGAGGGAGTTATAACAATTTATAACTCCCGCGGGAACTATAAAGGCCTTTGTCCTTCAGTACACCTGCATGTAATACCATCTTTTACGAGCAAATGTGATGAAAAATTCAATATAATTATCGGATTACTTATTTACTTATTATTGCCTACATTTCAAGCGCCTTCAGGAATTGCGAAAGTTCTATAAGGTTAAGATCTCATAATAATTAAATTATTTTGGTATCGAGTCGGTTCACATAATATTCTTTTACTGCAGACGCCGGGAAAGAAGGGCTTGCCGGGTGAGTAGGTATATACAACTGACCGTAGGGAGGCCGGATAGTGATACGTTAAGGCATGTATGGTGTTTTTCTCAAACAATGAAATAAAAATACACCACTCAATAAAAAAAAATCAGCTGTTTGACCTTAAAAAAATACTTCCCAGCCTTGGCCGTCAATTTCATAATATGAATTTTCTTTACAGTTATCTCGAGTTGTTCAGCCCGAAACGTTATAATTTTGACGACATTTCATTCCATGTTTGAGAAAATTATATGTTTTCTAATTCGTCGAACGCGAATAACTCAGGTAAATATGTATCTTTTTTTTCAAAATCTACAGACTAGTCAATTCTAAAATTGTTCATTTATTTCCACAAGGAAACTCGACGCACTAGCATGTTAACACTACAGAATGACTGATAGCGCCTCGACGTAATGTGATCATAATATTTTAAACAAAAACCTTATTTCACACAGACTGCACACGACTGTCATCCGCGGAATAAAGAAAAAAGTGGCTTTCTAGAGCTCGTTTATTTCTTTACCGTAGAATGGTCGTATCTTAATACGGATTTCATAGTAAGATGCGGCTTTCTGAAGCTCGTTTATATCTTGCTCGTATTATGCCGCTGTGAGTTGAGATATCCGTCATTTTTCCGTAGTTGGTAAACTTTTCACATTTTATCATCTATTTTTCACATAGACATAAGTTGATAAACGTATATGAGTATATACTTGAATAAGGTATGCTCGCTAAATTTTAAATTCTGGATACGTTGAATTGATACTTATTTAGAATTTACAATTTGACACAAAGTCAGAAACATTCAAGATATTTTATCAAAAATAAGCGTAACTGGTTACTTTAAGGGTCTCTGTTTTTGTTTTACGAACTCATTATTAAACACAAAAACATATTTTGATTTAATGAATACTATAAATAACTATGAATATAATTACTCATATAGCTGATTTCAGTATTTCGGTTCAATTAGGTAAAATCTGTATGTATCACTTTAAACCTTTATGTATGAAGCCATAAAATAACGCACTTTCCTACTTCGTGTGAAAAGTAAAATTCTAAAATCAAAGTCACGTATCACCAACCCCTGTATGGAAATAGCCAAAACTCACTTACCACCTCAATAGCCCACGTGGATGCTATTCAAAGTTATTGCGAGTACAAAAACGCAACAAAGCAAACTGGTAAAGTTTTCAAATAGGCCGACTTTTCCCCGTTTCGCGGCCGTCGAAAAGTGTGAAAGCGTGTAGTAAAAGTACGTAAATGCAAACGGGACGAAAGGGGAGCCTTTCGTCCCGCGGGCGATACTGTCTTCACCGGTGCCCTTAGTATGGGGTAAAATTAGGCCATCACTGTACCGCGAAATCGATATGATGGTTTTTAATACAGAGGCTCCTAAGAGTTTGTATCACAATACCTATGCGCATGTAATATAAATATATATATTTTCTTTTGCTGATTTTTCTATAGCGTAGAAAGAATAGAATGTGACTTATTAATAAAAAAAAATTGAATATTCCGACAGTAGGTATATAATAAACCACACATTATATTACTTAACTTTTTTTATACTAGGAAGCTAATAGTATATTACTGCCGAGGCCGGGAAAAGTCAGTTCGTGGATGAGTATGATTTTGAAGGACGAGGCGTAGCCGAGTCCTTCAATAATACGAATCTGCGAACTGACATTCCCGCCGAGGCTTGTATAGTGCTTTTCTCCAAATATGCTTGGAAATAATCAACAATCTACATTTTAATTTAATATATCAGTACCATGAAGTTCATTTGTTACTTATTTTTTTTAGGAATAGGAATAAAATTTCGGGTCCGAATCATATGTTTGATTTAAAACAAAATATATGAATAAGAATGAAATAAGAATGAAATATATATGAAAACACAATAACAAAAAATATGCACATAGGTAATTATAATTTTTAGTTAAATTAACAACTTCTAAACACACCGTTTTTTTTTAGAAACCATACCATATTTATCATTCGGAGAAGATCATAAGTTCAAAATAACTTTTATATTGATTTGGACACAATCATTTCTGTTTTATTTTTTATTTGTTTACGTTTGGTACACTTATTAATTTTCAACTCACTCATTAAATATCATCATATTATTAAAATTAAAACTTTCGTGAGAAATCTCTAATAAATAACTAAGAATCATGAAAACAAATTAACCGCATAATAAGATTATTATTTAAATTGTTTGTCCGTTATTCGAAATTTGTCGACATTTCAAATACATTGACAGTAGCAGAGCAAAAAAATGTTCAGTGCAAGAACTAAACGCAGAGAACAATTAAAAAGTTTACAATAGTTTTTATTTTTTAAATTTAGTGGACAATTGGCTGTATGGTGAATTATCAAAGTCTTTGAAAAAATTAAAAGTAAAAATGCAGTAACCGGCCAAATTAAGATTACCCTCATTTGTATGAGACGTTATAAACGGAAGGTGTGTTTTTTATTTAATCGTCTTATTTAAATAATATTGATTTCCCGGCTAAGGCCAATAATATATCTATTTTTTTAATTTTCATTAACGCCTTCTAAATATAATGAACAATTTCGCGGTCCAGTTTTACTACATTAATGGGAACATTTCCAAGCAAGTTGGAGAAAAAGTATAAATCATGTAGACATAAAATGCTGGTAATATTAATTAAGTAATAGTACATACATATATCTACTTATTCCTTTAAAACCGTTTCATTTCGCATTCCATTTTTCAAACATAAATTATTAAGCAAATTGATTAACTTTCTATGGCGGCACACTCTATTAGAATACCATAGCTTGCATAGTTGTCGATACTCACGTGGATCATAGTTTTAGAATTCCTTGCTATACTGACCGTGCGTTATGTCGCCAACTTCGTATTTCATAGTTACAGAGAATGCTCGGCATGCGATCTCCGCTAGCTGGATATTGGTCAGGCCTGGTATTTCTGGCTTCATTATTATTTTACAGCGACATCGATGTGTTGGCGGTATCTAAATTTGGAGTAAGGAAAGGTACAGTAATGGATACATTACGTTCCTTAGCTCGATGTATTCAAGATCTGGACTTTCTATTTCGGTTAGGTGGTTGCTGTGGCGTTTTGATTTTAGAAATAGTAAAGTGATGCACGTCGGTATGTTTAGATTATATTCCTCATTATAATTATTAATATTTATTTATTTTTTATAATTTTTATTCTAGAGATGTGCGTTTCAGAAAAAATCCGGAAACTTACTTCATTTTGTATGGGAAGTAAGGAAAGTTTCCAGATTTTTTAGGAGACTACACATCACTATTTTATACTTTATTTTTGACATTTTTGATGATGTGCAAATTGACATTGAACGATTCCATAGAACTGTTCCGGCAAGAGTGCTTAATTAGTCGAATAAAAGCTAAATTTTTAAACTTGGTTTGTCATTTAGAATTGCGGTTTTTTTAATTAATTATAAAGACGCAATCCGATATTACCTAAACAATCTGTTTTAAAATTAACATTACATAAATAAACAGGTACCTACTCAAATTCCTAATTAATATGGCGTCATTCAATGATCTACCGTTAACTAGCTCGCAAAAAATGTCTGAAAGCGTCGTAATAACTCGGCTCGGTATTAAAAAAATTATACATCAATAGTAATCAAAACCAGCCTTGACTCGTAACGTGACACGCGGTTAGCTCAAAATATTCACACGCGCTGACATCTCTCGAGTCATCCCCACATAAAAAGTGTGAAAAAGGTAACACACTGTTGTTCAAAGGTGCGAACCGAGTTTCACATTACCAATAGACAAAACGATCCGACAGCGGAAACTTCCCCATCCAGCTAGTGGCAACTCCACATGGCTGTGATAATGTTTTGAGCTTTAATTACACAAACACAAGATCCTCTTCACAATAAATCCGAAGCAAGTTGCTCTTTACTGCCATCGAAACGAAAACTTATCCTTGGAGACCCGGAATAGACAAAAGTCACCCCGCTCGACGCCGTACCATTCAATTTCCAACTTTATTTCGAGCAAAAGGGGCTCGAATTGTAAGTGGTTTGATTTTCGCTTCCATAGGAAAATGTCACCGCGACAGGAGCGAACGCGTCAAAGTGTAAAATGAGGGGTTTGCGTCCTGTCAGTGAAAGTCATTAGGAATGGAATGGATGAAAATTGCGTGCATATTTACCTCTCCAACTTAATATGAACGACGTGATGAAATGAAAAATGGTCCAGAGTTTTTTGACGATTTATTCTGAGTGATTTTATTGGAGATTTGATGCGTGATTGTTTTCTGATCGTGGAAATAATGAGATCGTGTTTCGAATGATAACGATCTTATTTTGTTTTTGTGTTGAGGTAAGTCACGTCATATTGGTGTTCATATAGGCACGTGGACGGTTTACAGAATTATACAAAAAAATACAAGCTTTTGTATAGTTTCAATTGTGTATTTGTCTGTCTGTCTATAATTGCTATTGCTTGATAATTGATAATGCAATATCATTATGATATGGCGATGACCGGTAATGGCACTGAATGGTAGTCATGCCATCTACACTAACAACGCAACCCTGTCGAGTTTGGGATCGTTAAATTAGTCTTAATGAGCGATGGAAGTCTATACAAAAAGTACAGTGGACAATAAAAGCTTGTCTCAAAAACATATATTTTTATAAAAACGTGTTATTATTGACTCCACGTTAATTACTGACACTGTGACGTCAGTAGACATGCACATGTATGCACACGGTGGCTAAATCAAAGACAACAATGGCGTGCACGGATTGTCTGCCGCGGTGAGCACTTTGCGCCACTTTCGCTACTTTGTGGATTGTGGAGAGCCAGAGGAGACGGCTCGGGAAATTAGATCGTAACGTTGGAAAAATAATGGGTTATTTTTCGTAGTTGCTGTGTTATTTTTTTAAGATGATGAGAGGCTCCGTGAATTGATGTAATGATAAAAGTATATTACAGACTTCATTCAGCTTTTTAGTTATTCTGAGGACAGTCGCAATGGTTCGGGAAATTATTATTATACATATTGTCAGAAAAACATCCACAGCTGGTCAAAGGCCTTGGGAGAGGAGCTCCATATCTACCGGTCTTACTCTGCCCTCATCCAACGGCATTCCGAAATCCTATCGAAACCATCAATCGAGCTTGTGGCTGGCGAGGTGGCTAAATCAAATACAACAATAGCGTGCGCGGATTAGGAGTAGCGCTTTGCGCTACTTTCGCTACTTTGTGGATTATGGAGAGCTCGAGGAGACGGCTCGGGAAATTAGATCGTAAAGTTGGAAAAAAATGGGCCCTTTTTTGTTGTTTTTGTTGTGTAATTTGGCTGGGACATCATGGTTTGAGTTCACGGCAAGATAATTAGCTTTAAAAGCTTTTTTGTTGATGATTTATTTGAAATTGCCATACTACACATAAGTCACATAATACACATTGTATGCTACTCTTAGACAAATAAGTCAAAAAACGTTAGTAAATTATTTTATTTTACTTATAATCGGACGGACGCTTAGTGATTATATTATTTTAACTATACACTTACTTAAGACTCACAAAATGGCAAAACCGAAACCTCGAACCTATAATAAAGCAGTGAATGTTTTAAATGAACGCAGACTGACTTTTTTGCCGTCGGTATACGATACGAGGCCATTAAAAGCTGGGGTGTGAAAATTCGCTGCTTATTTTCCAGTAACTACAAGTAGACTGTGCATGTCTAAATAGGCGAAGTGTGAGTACTAGCGTTTAATTCGTTTGGACTAGGAATCGTCGGGGAAAATTAATTTAAACAAGTATCGTAAACCGGGGGGGGTTACTTTATTAAAATTTGTATCTACTTTGATAGATTTAAAATGGTTATAAAAATTCATAGGTCGATAGAGCAAATGAAGTAAAAGGTTAGGTCATTTATTTCATTGCCACAGATGGTCAATAAAAAATAAAGGACATGGCGTAAGAACTCTTTTCCAAAGTATCCCCTGCATTTTAGTCGCCCCGTTCTACGGTACTTATTATGTTTTAATTAGATTGCCTAATGCTATTGGATGTGATTTTGTTAGCGTACTTATTTAATAGTTGTCTTTTGATTCCGAGTAGTTATAATTTTTTAATATTTTTGGTTTAAAAAATCTTGGATTTCTCTTATGATGTTTGATTTTAGTGTATATTGTTTTTACAATCCCCGAAACTTTATTCACTAATGTGCATAAAACTCTATTTTTAATAAGGAGTATCGTATTTTACTCTAGAGCCCATCGTATGCCGATGCAAGTGTTTTTAGGTGTCCGTACCTATCGGGTAAAAACGGGACCCTATTACGCCAGTGTCCATCTGGCTATCTGTCTGTTTTCACACATGATATTATATTTCTGTTGCCTCTATAACAACAAATACTAAAAATAAAAATTGGGCAAGTGCGAGTCCGACTCGCGCATAAAGGGTTCCGTACCATAAAACAAGTTTGTTGTATGGGAGCCCCCTTAAATATTTATTTTATTTTATTTTTAGTATTTGTTGTTATAGCGGCAATAGAAATACATCATCTGTGAAAATTTCAACTGTCTAGCTATCACCGTTCTTGAGATACAGCCTGGTGACAGACAGATGGACGGACGGACGGACGGACAGCGAAGTCTCAGTAATAGGGTCCCGTTTTTACCCTTTGGGTGCGGAACCCTAAAAACAGAATACAGTAAATATTTAAGTGGGGCTCCCATTCAACAAACGGTTGCATTAACTTTGCACCTCATTTATATCCGGTGCAATCTTAACCTAACCCGGCCAGTTATTTTATTTCATGGTACGGAATCCTTCGTGCGCGAGTCCGACTCGCATTTGGCCGGTTTTTATAAGTGGTCCCTATGAGTTTCATACTTTAGCACAGATATTTAAGTCTCTCATTCCACTCCACATCACGCATTCGGCCGATAGGAACACAAAATAGACCAGAACTTTATTAAATAGAAACTGCGAGTGCACATAGTTATCACTCAAAGCCAATGTCAACGTTTCGGCTTCTTTTTAATGAAACTGGGGAAACAGAAAACAATTGCAGGGTAGACGACAGAAGCAAATTAAAAGGCAAAAATATTTGAAAAGTGCACTGTCGGGCGCTGTCACTCCGTTTTATCTGACGCTTCTATTATGTTGGGGGCCGAAATACGGTCTCGATTTACGCTCCGACCATTCTGTTGAGGGCGCGGTTAATGATGCCAAGTTTAGAAATATACATAAAAGACAGAATACTAAAATGAAAACTTTTTTATCTTGATAAAAAATAAAAGTGTTATATAATATGTGTATCTGTGTGTCTGTCAATGCGCTCACTACGATTTACTACTAGATTTCGTTCATAGTGCCCGCGCTGTCCGCGTAGCAAAAGACGATCGCAGATTCATTGTACGAGTAACTCAACCCCTCTTCTCAGTTAGCAAACGGGCTGTATAACAGAGCTTATACAGCCATTATAACTCTAATTTAAGCTGTTGGGTTTTCACCTCCAGAGGAAATATCACTAAATAAGGCAATCTGGGAATTTTCTTTCGGCGGTTCTTTCTCCTCAGTAAGCCTTATAGTGAACCGCTGGTAGATATTTTAAATAAAATAATAAATGCCCTTCTGGCACATGTGTAACTGTATTTACACATGAGGCCCATCTGACATGTATGAACACCTTTATTTTAAATTAATATCTATAAAATGGGTAGTTTGCACAAATGTAACTTCGACAGTGAAAAATTGTGTTATTCTCAGTCAACCTTAGACAACGGTATCTGTAAAGGTTCCGAAACGTCAGGGAGGCTCAAATTATTAATATACGCGATATAATCCGTTTAAATTGTTTTATTTAAAGGAAATATCACTCCTCATTTTTCCATACAAATCGAGGTTTCGTTCTTGTCTGTCTCTTCCTCCAAAACTTAACACTTTCGACACCAACAACCCGGTAGCCGGGCACTCTGCTCGTAGTAAGTTTTCGCTACATACGGTTTTTCCCATGTTATCGGCTACGAGTGTAGCCCGTAGCGCTACGCGGTAGCGAACGCGTTAACCAATATTTACGAAATTTCTGGAACTGAATGAGAAGGAACTGGTTGTGCACGTTCCCTATCGCAAACAACAAATAAGAAAAAAATCGTCCAAATTCGAGTCTGACTCGCGTACGTTAATTTTGCACCTGGTATGTATATGGCGCCAGATATAATTATGAGATACAGCCTAGTGACAGACACACAGACGGACGGACGGGCAGTGGATCCCGTTTTAACCCTTTGGGTACGGAACCCTAAAAAGGATGTACATACACTGGCTTTTAATATACTAGAAGGTAATTCACTTAGCTTACATCTTATCAATATTCACTAGGGATCGCTCTAAAGGCTAATGGCCTAGACCTAAATACCCTCCGTCACGAAAAAGGTCAGTTCGCTTCGCTACGAGTAAGCACTAAAAAATGTTGTCAATGGTCTCACATTTTGTAAATGACACCCGTCAATTTGTATTGTAAATAAACTTATTATATATCGCGACTAAATCAAATCTGTATCTAATCTACTATATACCCATTATACAACGAGTCCTCGTCTTCTGGACAAAGACCGAAATCCCGAATATAGTTATGTCTCAGGAATGCTGTAATAATATAAATTATTTGATTAGATAAAAAAAAGTATTAACAAATTTAATTGAGAAAAATCAACAATAAATAGTAACATAATGACGAAGCGGAAAATAAAACATGACGAAGCGGTTGGCTCAGTTTGTAGACATCTGCCTACTGAGCCGGCGGTCCCGGGTTCGAATCCCGGCCAGGGCAAATATTTGTGTGATGAACTCGAATATTTGTGTTTGGGTCATGGTTGTTCTATGTATTTAAGTATATATTTATCTATATAAGTATCTATATCGCCGTCTAGTTCCCATAACACAAGCCTTCTTGAGCTTAATTTGGGACTAGATCGCTTTGTGTGAGGTTGTCCGATATTTATTTATTTATTTATAATGTATCAGTTGTATGCCGTCAATAACGCTGAGATTAAAATGACACTAATGACATGACATATGAACTACAATGTATTTACATACAGGTATTTACTTTTGTTCCGAAGTAATAAATCGTAAATCAGTTAATATTATTTATCCGTAAATACTGTGCCGTTTGGAATGGGATTTTGTACATCGGTTAGAAATACCCTAATCAACACGTACCTTTCCTGTTTGTCCAGAAGCCAGGGACAAGTTGTACACAAATATATATGTTTTGTTTTATTTTTAAATTGACTTATTTTGTAATTTGATGTTGGCATTTTGTATAGTTTTTAAATAAAATAATATATACCCATATCGCTCATTGAAGTCGGTTATTTTTTGTGAAAATGTGTATTATCTCCTATCTGTTGTGTCTACTATCTGTAGTATTTAAATTCAAAAAATATTCAACCAGTAATGACTAACGGAACTGAAATTTAACATCAAAAGGCGGGTCCGTTAACCATATAAAAATTTGAATCATCATTCCAATGCCCATACCGTTACTGTTTACTATAATTACTTTAGAACGAGCTTCATATTTGCTCAATTTACCCATATTAGTACCAGCATTGTTTTCAACATTTTACCTGCGTTTAGTCTGCGCCAAACGGCTCAAAGACTGCGTCACCTTTGTAGTCAGAGCTACCGTCCGCTACTCGTAAAGGCGTAGCGTATAGATTCCCTTTACGGAGCGCCGTGCGGTTCCATTATGTTTTCTTTGGCGATTCGGCATGTGACAGGGCTAAAGGGTTTAATCGGGTTATAAAATTGTTGGATGCTAAATCTTCAACTAGAATTTGTTAATTTATGCTGACAAAAACGTTCTTACCAAGATAGTTAGCGGTTGTCGTATTTTAACAGTTTTTATTTTCAATTTAAATCACTACACAGTATAAAACAAAGTCGATTCTTGCTGTCTGTCTGTCTATCTGTCCCTATGTATGCTTAAATCTTAAAAGATAAAATTACGCAACAGATTTTGATGCGGTTTTTTAATAGATAAAGCGATTCAAGAGGAAATTTTATATGTATAATACATGCATAATTTATCAGCATTGCACCCGTGCGAAGCCCGGGCGGGTCGCTAATAATAACTAAAATATGGCAGTTTTATACAGTGATACTTTATTTAGGTACTTGCAGCATTTATGTCATACACAAAATATAATAAGAAGGTGGTCAAACAACTTCGCACGATAAAACAACTTCTTGTAGCATTTTTATAGACATCTAGCTGAGCCGCGCGGTATAACCCGCTCATCCCACGGGAACACTAGATTTTTTGGGATAAAATGTAGCCTATACGTTAAACCAGGGTGACAGCTACCTTCATACTAAAATTTATCTAAATTGATCCGGCCGTTTCAGCGTGAAGAAGTAACAAACATACCCACAAACACACTCAACTTTCGCCTTTATAATATTATAATATTAAATAGTGTGATTAAACTTGTTTCAATTCCCTCCAAAAGCCGGTAGACATAAAAACACCCTCAAAAATACGCGAAAAACTCGCAGATTTTTCCCTACGGTTTTATAAACACACAACATCAGAATCCAAGCTATGCTCCCATTCCATATCTCCATCCACGTTGAATTCCGCGGCTGTAACCGCATCACAACTGGTTTTCATTGTGCAAAAGGCTCCCGTCAATACCATTCGCATCTTTATTCTGTATAGTTATAGGTACATTTACTTTTTTTTTTTTTACTTATTAGATCGAATTATTTTCTAACTGCAAAAAAAAACAGTTTCAATTTATTTTTTGACCTAACATCCAGTGAGATCTAGTCACATCAGCGATATGCACTCTTAAGAAGTGATTGTTTTAGACATTTTTCTTATGATCAAACATGTTTTTTAACATATTATTGACGTTACTACCTAGAACAGGGCTAATGGGATTTATTGGTATATATTTGAAACCTATAGTTTGAATTTTTCATTGATAATTATTGTTTCTAAAACTACTCGAAATTTACAAAATTCACGCGGAAAAGCGTGTTAACCTCTACCCAACGCTAGAATTACCTTTCGATTTTTCTTTATGCTTTGTGTGTCGATCTTTGCATTGTTTATTTAAAAGGCTTTACATCTAAGCTTTAAATTTGTGGTATGTACTAGTGTCTTTATTCTGTGTCTGTATCGACATTCAAATATAATAATGAGACATTACATGTTTCATATATTTGTTAAATATAATGTTGTTAATTTCCTCGCGGACGCGGAATCCGCGGACATACTCTAGTTATTCCTATAATTTTACAAACATTCATACTCGTAGTTCACTAAGCCTTATAGCTAGGGTTGACAGGTCCGATCGGTTTAAAATCGGGGCAGATGGTTACACAAATCGGGATTTAGGTTATTAAATCGGGACAAACATTTACTTTCCTATAAATGCTTCATTTTATTGCTTTTCGGAACTAATATTACTTGCCAGTAAATTCTATTTTAATCGATAATAATGGTTTTTAATAAGTTTATCGATTTATCGGGACATTTAATGTCCCGATGAGGTGCAAATTGGAGCGCATCCCTAATAGACCCCAGAAATCGGGATTTCCCGCGCAAAACAGGACACCTGGCAACCCTACTAATAGGTGCCTGCCCACAGCGGAGCGATATTGTTTAAAACGGACCAATCACATTTCTCAGATTTACAATTCAGTTGGGCTTTACAAAGACGCAGCCTGATTGGTTCGTTTTCTTCGTTTCGCTTCACTGGACAGGCAGCCTTAGGTTATTTACATAATCTCATTATGTTTTTCCTTTATTAAAACAAAACGAATCTCTACCCCCCTTCCTCTATCTACACGTCACATTCGGATGCAACCACATCATGCGGGCACTTTGTACCTGTACCTTTACCATGAGTTAACGTGACAGTATTCGCTAGCGATAGCGTAAACGATATCTATAGAGAATAGTACAGCGCCCCTAGTGGTAACTTTGTAGAACTACAATTCTTCATACAAATCGTTTACGCAGTCGCTAGCGAGTACTGTCACTGTTAACTCACTGGTAAGGTTACTGAAGCGAATCGCTCTCCGGTTCTCGATGTACAGTCAGCATCTAAAGTAGCAACAGTGACAACTTTAGTTTTGACATTAAGCCGCTAGAAACGGTATTGTAAAACGTATTGCTTCCGTTTGTGACAAACTGTATTCCTAGTACAACCACAGAAAAAAACTGCATAAGTTTCTCTCTTTTATTGAGTGACGAATGTGCGCCTATAGGTGTCCTAAGAACGCGCGCTAAATTTGTCCGGACAAGGCCGAAGGCAAAGCATCCTGGTGCGTGCTGGTACGTAGGCTATTTAGCGCTGATCGTAGCTTGTAGCGAGTCCGTTTTGGTCTTCATAAAATCGATATGCTGTTTTTTATGTTAGTTCGATTAACGTAACTATCTCCTTTAAAATGTTTCTGTAGGGTCATCAACATTCATAGATGAAAGGTGAAAAGTTTTGAAAATAGATGTGAATTTTCAAGAGTATATTCCGATGTTCCTACCTTTGCCCAACACGACGTTATCGTTCTAGTGTTTCATGGTACTCCATTAAAAATCCCAAAACTCCAAGCTTGCAACAATGTTGGCGTCAGCGGCGATACCCCACAATATTCTTCATAAAATGCATACAAACGAGACGCTATTAAAATAAGAAGCGGAGGACGCCAGCCGGCATTGTCTCGGCTTATTCCCAGCCGTCTATAATTTTGATAATAGGCTAGAAAGTATTCCTTTGTCTCGAACAGACTATCTGCCTGATAAACCGTCTTCCGATTATTCCTTGAGAAGACGCGTTTTACACTCTGCGATTGCGTTGCTCTTCTTGATAATATTATCATGAAAAAAATATATTAAAATTTTACTTTAAAAAATCAGTAATCAATGTACTATTTTTTTAAGAGATGCATAATTTAAGAAAAATACTTTATTTTACGTCAAATTCTCTTTCATTCTCTTCAAAAAAGTTTGACATCAATCCGCAACTCAGCATAGAGAGATGCACAATTTAAGAAAAATACTTTATTTCACGTCAAATTCTCTTTCATTCTCTTCAAAAAAGTTTGACATCAATCCGCAACTCAGCATAGTGCCATAACAATCGGTGTCTCGGTGTGCAGTTTTTAATTTATCGTATCGATTTTGTTTTACAAAATGTACCTATCACTAACAGACCTATGAGTGCTAGAGCCGAATTGGAATCAATAACATTTACGGTTTTTTTTCAGTTTGTGTCTACTGCCTGATTAGATCCCTTGAGATCTTATGGTCACTATGGCCGTGAACAATTTTGTGTGTTTGTTTCTTCACGGTTAAAAAGTTGGACCAATTTTGATAAAATTGAGTTTGAAGGTAGCTGACACCCTGAATTAACACATAGACTTATTATCCCGAAAAAAATGTGGTCCCTTGTCATGAGCAGGTAACACTGCAGGGTACATTTAGTTATTTAGGGACTTGTGACGTTTCATAACTGTCGTGTCGTCACCGTAGCCTATAAAACTTGGTCACAACTCCTTCGACTATCGTGAGGCTCTCACTTTTATAGCCTCAATAAGTTGACAAAGGCGCCAAGAATTCTTGTATTTAATGGCAAACCGTGGCTTGATTATCTTCCAAATATCCCGCTTTGTTTACACTGCTTAAATTAAGCGGAATTAGAATCTCTGGAGATCATAGCCGTCAGACTGTTGAATTACGTCAATAAGAAGGGTTGTTGAACTTTCTCCGGGACATTTAAGAATCTTGTATTGACAGAGCTAATTTGGAGATTTGTGAAAATTAACAAATTTCCTTGAATTGTTTGTTTGCGCATCAATGGCTAGTAGTCTCGTTTCTTTTATCGATAATATGCCTTTTTTAGCACTCTTTTTAGAATAAATACGCCTAGAAACCTAGTCAGCACTTGAAAGTGAAGTTTGACGACGCGTTTGGCTCGGTTTGTGACACCTGCCTACTGAGCCGGCGGTCCCGGGTTCGAATCCCGGCCAGGGCAAATATTTGTGTGATGAACTCGAATATTTGTGCTTGGGTTATGGTTGTTCTATGTATTTAAGTATATATTTATCTATATAAGTACGTATATCGTCGTCTAGTACCCATAACACAAGCCTTCTTGAGCTTAATTTGGGATTTGGGGCGATTTGTGTGAGGTTGTCCGATATTTATTTATTTATAAGTGAAGCCAGTTTTGTTTAGCCACAGTCTAAGTTTCGTCCGTGTGCGCATCTGTCACAACATCCAGCTCACAAGCAACACGTCTTATGATTAGCTCGTAGACACGCACACATAAAACCAAAAACGGCTTCTTCTTTTTCATCATATGCTGCGAAACCAGTTTGGCTGTGGGACAATTTCTTGACGACTCATAAGAAGCAATTGAAAATATATTTGTTCTCAAAATTTCCACGTAAATTTATTTATACGAGGGTCAAACTGAAAGTTTTTAGAAAATCAAAAACTGAACAAACTAGCAAGTTGTTAGTGTTATTATATCTTTTGGGAATAGTTTCCCTTCACATCAATGCATCGCTGTATCCGATGGAACCACTGACAAAAGCGCTTTGCCCACTCGTCCCTAGGGCTCTCTTCGACTATCCTTTGACATGCAGCCACTGCTTCCTCGGCATCCATAAAACGTTTTCCTAGAAGCTTTTATTTTATTTTCGGAAATAAATAAAAATCGCAAGGTGCGAGGTCGGGGCTATACGGTGGGTAACCCAGTAATTCCACGTCTGACGTCGCCAAATAGTCGATTGTTTGCTTGGTGGTGTGTGACGAGGCGTTGTCGTGGTAAAGGAGGAGTCTACTGCGAGGTCGCTTCTCCCGAACTTTTTCCAAGACATGTGGTAAACAATTGTTAGTGTTCCCGTCTGCAGTAACTGTGTTTTGATCCTCTATAATAATTGTTGCGATATGACCTGTCATTCCGAAGAACGACGCCACCATCTTTTTTCCCACGCTTCGACCTCTCTTCACTTTAGCTGGCAACTCCTCTGAAGGAAATACCCTCTGAGCAGACTGCCTTTTAGTTTCAGGTTCATAACAGTAAATCCAGCTTTCGTCACCCGTAAGCATGTTGAAAACAGCATTTGAGTCATCTCCGTTAAATCTTTGAACCATTTCACGGCACCAATCAACACAAGAGAGTTTTTGGGACTCTGTCAAATTATGAGGTATCCACCGGGCACAAAGAATCCTGACTGCTAAATGTGCATGGAGGATTTTGTGCACTTGACTCATACCAATGCCTAAGCTCATCTGAATCCGCTGATAGGACATTCTTTTGTCAGTCTCTATCGCACGCCGTACAATACTGATATTGTCTTCAGTCGTCGCAGTCGAAGGACGGCCCCCACGCAGATCATCGGTAAAATTAGTGCGACCACGGTTAAACTCATTAAACCAGTTATAAACAGTGGCACGAAATGGGGCTTTATCATGAAAGGCCAATCGAAGTCTATCATAACTTTCTTGTTGACTTTAATGACATCGAAAGTAATAAAAAATCACTGCACGAAAATTTTCTCGCCAAAAATTCATGCCGACGTGAAAGAGACAATTTTCAATACACCGCCAAATCGTAAAACAAATGACAAACGAATTAAATACATACACCATAATATTCGCAGAGGGATGCATTTTCAAAATCTAAACTTATTTTTTTATTATATCGTTTACAAGTGGCCTGTTCTAAAAACTTTCAGTGTGTAAAAACTTCAACTTGAAGAAGCGAATGGAGCAAGGATCAGTCACCTTACCGGATTCCATACCAGAATTCAGTAATTGATATAGTAATTTGATTATATTTTGGCCTTAATTAATAATAGATTGTGATCATGTCTAGTGGATTAAAGGATCCAGTTGTGTGTTATAATAACCAGATTCTCTGCGGTAAGGATACAAATCAGACGACATTTGCAGTTTATTTAGGACAAGTCAATATTATTTAATAATTATTCGCAGAAGCAATAATGAAGGTTAATGAATCTAAATATACATCTTGGACGAGAAGTAGTGTTAGTTATTTAATTAATAAACAAATAATAAATAAAGGTTGAAATATTTATTTATATGATGCAATGTCTCTGTTCTAACATTTTTCCAAATGACCCAGTAGGAATGTGGATAGTGTATGGCTGTTTAGTGTTCGATATAATACATAAATATATAACTAAAGGGGTCTTTTTGTTAGGAAAGGACAGCCCCGCCCCGCTGTCCAAAAATCGGATTCGTCCAACAAATAAATCCGTCCTTGACAGGATAAAGGGAAGACACATATTTGGAACGCTATAATAAACAGCTAATTCCATTATAAGTTATTGATAGAGATTTCTCACCACCAAGCCATGTCAATATAACTGGTTAATAAACCAAAATAAATATATTCTGCTAAATGGTCATATGTTGATGCAATATAAAATATTGCTAGTGTCTCTTTCAGTTATTAAACATATAGATAGATAATCTGTCCCAGGAGACATGTAACTGATACATGACACTAAAAGGAGCACAAGACCAAGCAGTAAAGTACACAACCTGACAGCTGAGTTGGACAAGTAAAACAGGGGATGGACTCAGCCATATCCTCATGTTAATATCTAGCCACCAAGTTATGTCAATATAAATGGCTATCAACCAAATAAATATATTCTGCCATAATGGTCGCTTGTAAATGCAGTATGAAAATACTGGTAGTGTCTGTTTCAGCTAATATTAGGTATATAGACAGATCATCCACCTCACAAGAGAACCACAGCTGAGAAATGACACTTAAGTAATACCAGACCATAGCAATGTATTAACACAACATGGTTGGGTGATGATGATAGTTGATATAACAATGAAACCAGCCGCTTCTCTTATGATAAAAATATCAGACTGTGTCAGGAGAGTCAGAAGGAAGGGTAGGATATTTTACCTTTGTAAAACCTTTACCTATACCAGACTCTTCCCATCAGCATTTCTAAATATTAGAAGTCATATTCAACTTGGATCAAATATGGGTTTAGTCGTCGCCCGAATTAAGACTTATAGTCGATTGACAAAGGGTCTCTGCAAAGTCGATAGTCGCCAACCTTCTCCCTCGTCAGAGAAAACTCCAAGTCTTTAGTAGATGGTTTTAGACACAACAGTGCACAGCCCGAGCCTTCCTAGTATTAAAGCTTATAGCCGATCTCCGGAATTGCTCTATAGAGGACTCCTTTGACCAGCAATACGCTTCGATGCTGGTACTTTGTATGACACAAAGGTCTTTGCAAACCAGTCGCCATATCAGCTGAGCCTCTCATGTCAATCTGGAACAGACAACCAAACGACTACCAAAGTAGTATATTTCTCCAAGCTGAACATTCTGTTCATTGACATTGTTTTGAAGGAGAGAGTCTACCACATACCTTATACCTTCAAGACAGACCTGCCTCAGTATTTATTTTAAACAGAGACAAATCTGTGTACCAATACCAATATTAAAATAGGTGTGTTAAACGTGTAGTCAGTATAGTGTGAAGGAAATGTAATTAATAACACAACTATTTCTGGGATAATTTATCTATCCACAATTACATAAGATATACATGTTTGGTACTTGTCTAAACTACCAGCTGAAACACAGTGCAGATAACTCTCAGCCACCTAGCATCAGAAGTGCATAGGGCCTGTATCTTAACACTCTCGTCTTGAGGGCTTTATTGAACCGTAAAATGAATCATGGAAATGCATTTAGTGTTAAAGGAGGCCTGGCCGGAAAAGACATCTCCCTAAATTTCCTAAATGTGGAAATAAACAACAGCGCTTACCTCTCTCGCAATAAGGATTATTGCAAGCAAACAATCCGACATAATCACACTCCACACCACATCCCACATGACCATCAACTACTTCCGAAACCCAGAACAGCTGATTTTCGATACTTATCCGTCAGGGTTTTCTCTTACACCTCTCGATCCAGACCGAAGACCCCCAGGCCTTCCGCACGTCCTCCACATCCCGAACATTCTCCCAGAGCCCCATCTCGAACCTTCTCGATCAAAATCCATCCAAATCTCCCCCATCAGCGCCACTGCGTCGGATAGCGGAACTCCATTTGTGTACATGTGTTTTATGTTTCAATGAATTCCCAGTTCCTCATTGGTTGGTATTATATACAACTCACACAAATAAAAGATATCTATAGGCTTATAGGTAGATATACTTTAGTTCCGCTACTAGCCGTTGGTCGCTACTGTAGCCACTGATATTGGCGGCAAATGAAACCAAATTAAAATGTATCTTTATTATTACAGATTAATTATTAATCCCAACATAGCTGTCTTTAAAATTCGGTACGTTTTAAAAGTTCCCAATGCCTGTAAGATAATAAGAACGTGACTTAAACGCAATTTCTCCCAAAACGTCACTGACATTTCTATTACACTCGACAAGACCACATCAACAAACCTCCTAGAAACACCAACGCATATCATATAATTAACAACAACTGAGCTTTCCAGCACAATTACAAGCATTGAGATCAATACAGCATGCGGCCTTTAAATTATATTAAAATATTTAATAAACACATCCTTGTTTTATGCTTGTCTATCACAACGCCCTCTAGTGTGAAAGATTTAAACTTAATCCACGCTCCAGCAACCCTATCAATATTTAATTCATCAATGAATTACGAGATGGCGTTGTAAGGTAAGGCAGCGTAGACGCTGAACCTTTACAATAGACTCCCAATAAAACACTAGATGGCGCTTCACGTCATAAAACCATTGGCTAAAACTCACTGGAGCATAGTTCCGTTACAAGTGTCACCCTCGTATAGTATGTTTCGTAATGACAGGGTATATTGAATAAAATACAATTAGCGAGCTCGCCGGCTCCGCAGGTGGCGCGAAACTATTGCTAACGACCCGCTGAGGGCATAATTACAACACTTTTTAACCGACTTTAGGGAAAGGAGAGAGTTTTACCCATGCTCCTCAACGAGACACTTCTTTCCGATGATAAAGATTTCATCAAGATCTGCCCACAGTACAAGTCTATATAATATCCTTAAGTAAGTATATGCAAAATATGCTGCGAACCAGTTTGGCTCTCGATCAATTTCTTGACGACTCATAAGACGCAATTGAAAGTATAAATAGGTATTCTTAACATTTTCACGTAATTTTTTTATGTAGTATGTTTCGTAATTACAGGGTATATTGAATAAAACACAATTAGCGAGCTCGCCCGCTCCGCAGGTGGCGCTAAACTATCGCTAACGACCCGCCGAGGGCATAATTACAACACTTTTTAACCCGTCCGCGGCCGTTCCGCTAATTCTGTTTGCTATCAACGACTTAAATAGAATATTACGATTCTAACTAATTTTTATTGCGTTCAAATGAAATAATGTACTTTTATATGTACTAGAAGGGGCAAGGGTAGTCAGGTAGAAAGCATCCTATTCTATTGATTCGTATATAAAATTTATTGATTCGTTCAGCCGTTTCGGATTGATAAGCGGGCGGACAAATATTTTTTTACTTATTAACTGAAATAACTACCCAGAATACACAGAAAACTGATTTTGAAAATACAGTATAGAAGAACAGTATAGAAGTAGGTACTTTTACTAGCCTGACTCTATTGTAATTTCTGAAGAGGAAACCACTGACTTTTCAAAAGACGGCTAAAAGGAAAAAATGTGGATTCGTCTAATTTAATGTCACAGACTTTGGATTTTTTGCAAACCTATGAAACGTTGTGTGACTTCATTACGTAAAAAACGGTTGCACTGATTGCAATATATAGTGGACCTACCAAAAATCGCTAATCATCATCCAAGGAGAAAAAAAAATGTTTTTTTGGACTATAATAACCTGCATAAATACTTTCTTAAGCAATCATAGTAAAATGGAATATGCACGACGTTGACCGCAAGCAAATTATCCTAGAATACATAACTTAGAAAGTCTCCTTCTAAGATTACAAATATTACAATGCTTTTCCTGGCAAAATAGCTCTTGATTCCAAGCCATAAAACTTTCGTCAACCGTAAAAAATTAAGGTTCAAAACTTATTAACCAACAAAAAAGATATAACAGCGTCTCAGCGGGCTCAATTACTTTTTTAAGATAGCAAGGCTTTTATAACCCTTTTAAAGCGTTTTATTAAAAATTTCCTTCTAAGGGACTCGAGCTTGTCTCGTTATTACATGGGATTTGAAGAGGTGCGAGGAACGGCACCGCGTACGTGCGGCCTCTTAATGACGATTATTTTTTGTTCGCTATAACATTAAGTCATTTTAATCGTGTATTTTTATACTCGATTTCATATACCATGGCCCGATGGACTTGAAACTTAACAATAGGGCTCATAATGTTTGCCTTTTGTTATCTAATTAGGAGCACTTCAAAATGGCACGCGTCGGTACAATCTGCATGCAACTAAAGCGGGACTAAAACATTTTGGTACTTGAAAATAAAAATACGAAATATTAGTTGTTTACGGCATTGTTTAATTATAATGGTACGGCATCTTTATAGTAATTGAATAGTAATAGCTTTATATTTAATACTTTATAACAACATTTGTTAAAATAAAAATTGTGTCAATAAAATAATAACAATCAATTTTCAGGTAACTTAAGACTAACTTACTTTAATAACATTAAACATACAACTGTGACAATAAAACATCTATTTATATCTTAATACATATTAATATATATTTTTAATTTAATAATAATAGCTAACATTTGTAAAACAAAATTTGTGTCAATAAAATAATAACAATCAATTTTCAGGTAACTTAAGACTAACTTACTTTAATAACAATAAACATACAACTGTGACAATAAAATATCTATTTATATCTTAATACATATTAATATATATTTTTTATTTAATAATAATAGCAAACTTTTGTAAAACAAAAATTGTGTCAATGAAACATTTATTTATATCTATATACATATTATTATTATTATTATTTTAATTGTGTCAATAAAGTAATAACAATCAACTTTCAGGTAACTTTAAGACTAACTTAATTTAATTACGTTAAAACATATACATTAATTACATAAAATATAAGAATTATTCGCTTTCTGACGTATATTCTTCCAAACTTGAGGTTTCGCAGGTGTTTATGATGACCGGATACACAGGGTGGGCTAAAAACTCGTTCTCCACTTTGATGACATGCTCACAAGCATTTTTCCAAAGCGTAGGGTTCGTCATGTCTACCACAGTTCTTAAATTTTGAATTACAGAATCACCTACTGTTGGTGTAATGTTCGTCTTACGAATTTGTTTCTTGACATAACTCCACATAAGCTCGATTGGGTTCAACACACAATAATAGGGGGGAAGTCTCAATATTTCATGCCCAGCCTCAGCCGCTATTTTGTCGATGAAGTATTTCTTTTCAAACTTTTGACTTTGTACAATTTCCAGCAATTTCTTAACAGTTATTTTCTCAGGTATAGTAATATGACGCTTTCTTAAAAATGCTATTATGTCAGGTTTTCTTGAATTGGTGTTGGGAATCTTTTCCTCTTGACGGCTATGATATGACGCATTATCCATAACGATAACGCTATTGGCAGGGATATTGGGTAAAAGCTGCTCCACGAACCATTTCTCGAACAACTCCGAACACATATCTTCGTGATAGTCTGCACTTGAATTTTTCAGATGTTTGCTCGAAACAAGAAGAGCCCTTTGAATCCAACCATTTTCAGTACCGGCGTGCAGTATAATTAAACGTTTGCCTCTTGAACATGGAGTATTTGTAGCACAATTTTGAGAGTCGTCCCTGTATCCTTTTTTCAGTGTGTCGTGGGTATCAAACCAAGTCTCGTCCAAATATACAGTACTTTTTCCAGTAGACCTCTTCAATCGTATATCGGTAATAAATTCTTCTCTTAATTTTTTAAGCCGTGATGTTTCCATAATGATTCTCCTTTCGTTTAACTTTCCATATTTAAAACCAAGTTTTCGTAAAAGTCTCCATAGTGTTGTTTCTGAATACGGAAATCCCACTTCGCTTGCTAATAATGCTTGATGAATCTCTGTGAGCGTTGGAACTTCATTTTTTCTATAAAAGTCGTAGACAGTTCTCCTCACAACCTCTTCTGTAAAATTATCAATTTTTTTAAAAGAAGCTTTTACTCGTTTTCGAGGGAGGTATCTTGGTCCTGATGAGAGTGATGAGACAATCCTTTTAACTGTCCTTTCCGGCACACTGGTGAATATAGACGTTTCTTTAATCAAATTTTTTTTACCCATTCGATTTAGCAATGTCTTATAAACACTTATCACCACATATTGGGCGTCCTTGCTTAAAAATCGTTTCTTACGTTGCTGCAAACTAACATCACCACTGGACGGGTTACTTGTGGGTGTTTCCCAAGGTCGAAACATAATTATTTAAGTATACGTGTAATCACAAATGTAGTCAGATGACAACTAACATGAAATATTGTTTACATTAATAAAGATTACTAGGTTGCATGTAAAATACCACGCCGCAAAAGGGTCCGGCCAGGTATCTTTTGTTATCACTAATCCTATTGTTAATGCCTAATTACCGTCTCAAGTGCATCGGGCCATGGTATATGAAATCGAGTTTTTTTATACCCACGGCCTAGCGACGGAGGCGGAATATAGTTACCGATTTGAGGTTGTTTGTGTGTGTGTCTGTTACCATTTTCCTGGAAAACGAATTGACCGATTTTGATGTATTTTTTGCTCATTAGGCTGCTATAATTTCAAAACAGGTTCTTAAATAAGTATTTTTTTGAACTCTTAATGGTTGACGCTTGAGGGCTTTTTTCGATTAGGTACGTTTGCGACTTTATGCGGCGTGGGTTTTCGTTTATTAAATCGCGTTAGCGTGTTCAAATAAAAGTATGTAATTTGATAGGTACGTGTAATAACGTATGTATTTATTAGACTCTAGTTTCGAAATTATATGGGATTGAAAAGGTGCGAGGCAGAACACCGTACGTGCGGTCTCTTGATGCCGATTATTTTTTGTCCTAGATTTATGTTTGCTACTGCTATGAGTGCTTGTTATCGCCAAGTATTTTTGAAAATGGAATAGCGTTAGCGTTTATTTGTTCAAGTAAACATATCTGAATACCTACACTGCGCGGCAACATTGTCACTGATTCTTTGATCGACGCTCCGCTTTAATAGCGCGCAGCGCGAGTAGAGGGGAGGTTGCAAGCCTTGTCCGTCCAGCAATCCAACAACGGGTAGGGGTCGGGTTGCATAAAGTTTAAAGGCATACTTTTGATACGCATACGTGCATTCGTCTTACTCATCATTACGCATAACTGTAAATAGTCATACATTTATGCGCATAACGTTTAAAATCATAATGTTTAAGAACATACTGTGTAATGGGCATACAGTTGATGCGCATATAATGATTTAAGCATACTTTGTCATGGTCATACATTGATTACTCATAAAACAATGTAACCATACTTTATAAACGTCTAGTCGGTTCATCATCGCAAGTCGGTTCTGGCCAAGTCGGGTTTCAGGTCATGAAAAAAAATAACCTAAACCTAACCCAACCAAGTCGGATCTAACCATGTCGGGTTTCAGGTCATAAAAAAAACCCTAAACCTAACCCAACCAAGTCGGATCTAGCCAAATCGGGTTTCAGGTCATAAAAAATAACCTAAACCTAAACAAACCAAGTCGGATCTAGCCAAATCGGGTTTCAGGTCATAAAAAAAAATAACCTAAACCTAACCCAACCAAGTCGGATCTAGCTAAGTCGGGTTTCGGGTCTTAAAAAAAATAACCTAAACCTAACCTAACCAAGTCGGATTTGGCCAAGTCGGATTTCGGGTCATGAAAAAAATTACCTAAACCTAACCCAACCAAGTCGGATCTGACCAATATAATATCGATAATTATAATTATCAATATTATGGCTTGAAAGTGTATGACATTTGCAATTATTACTAAAAATAAATATATTTTTTAATATTATGACTAAATAAATGTATGCCATACGACATTATGGCTAAAAAAATTATGACGTACAAAAATTATGACAGCGAACAATTATGACATCGTACAATTTATGTCACAAAAAATTATGCGTAGCAACTTTATGCGTAAACTGTTATGACAATAGTTGTTATGCGACCAGAAACATGTCGGGCCGTTCCTGACAATTTCACGTGAGTGTAAACCGCTTAATGCAATAAAATCGATACTAATTTATACAAATTGTATCCAAGATCTCAGTTCAATAAGTAAAGCCTAAATTGAAAATATGTCTCAACTTTCAAGACAAGTTTCTAAATTTCAAAGGCGGTTTTTGCTTTAATTATAAAATTGAAAGCAATTTGCACAGTCTGCGGTTTTTTGCTCTTAATTTTCAGATGGTTAGCCATGTTTGGGTTAGAGCATTGAGAGATCGGGCGGCATTAGCAGTGTTAATTTAGTACGAGGTACAGGTTGAAGTATAAGAATTAAATACTTGTTAAAAACGATACTTTTTAGCTGAGTTGCATACTATTAAAACGTTATTTAAGTTTTGGCCATTTTTCCTTTGGAAAAGAAGTACAACTTCTAGTATTTCTGTTTGGCCCTTTGATTGGTAGATAATAATGCCATTTAGATTGAAGTGTCCTTACAATTTGTTTAAAGCAATAAAGTTTAAATAAATACCCAATGCGGCTTTTTCTTATACGATAATATTTTCATAATCTACATGTAATGCCATATCAATATCCATAATAAATAACGATTTTGGGGAGGTATCAAACAATACTCGTATTACAAGAATATTGTTTGTAACGATGAATGTCATTTTGATGACTTAGAGAATCCTGAATAATTTACAAAAAACGGGCATTGTTTCGGCTTTCATTTAATTCCTTATTCCTGCCCAAATTCCTGGTCCAAAACAAACCCTTCGCCATGGTTAGCATCCGCGCCAGCGAAGAAAATTGCGCGTATCGGAACGCACAAACTTGCGTTCGGGACCCGCCGCGAGGTGGCGACACCGTCAACAATAATAAGAACATTACATCAAAACATGGCGCGCGCGCTGCTCCCTGTAGGTCGAGCTTAAAATTCATACGCCTGTCGAAACAATTACCTGTGCAACCCTCTGGTGAGTACCTTACATGTATTATCCATCTGTCCTGTTTTTGATTGCCGAAACTGTATTTTATTACCTGCCTGTCGAGGAATATTGCACCTCCAGCGGCTTCAGGGCAGTACTAATCAGGCATAATAAAACAAGAGTACTGTGGCGACTGCCGGGGGAAGACTCAGTGGTATATTAAATAGCAGCGAGAGGTACTTTAGATTACTTTATTGCCCGGAGGCCAGTCTAAGACTAACTACTACATTTTATTTCAATGACGGATGTCACGCGTCTTATTCTAAATATAAAACAACTTTACTTTTATGTCGGTAGCCAATTAGCACTAACTGTGAAGCACAACCTTCACATTTCCCGCCGTCTCGGGATAAAACGAGGGACATTCGTCTTACTATATAAACGCTAGACAAAACTACTCCTGCCTAACATATTAGAGGTCCCTACCTATGCAGGAATACCCATACATTCATACCCAGATGGTCTCTTGCTAAGAGATAACCAGGGTCAGGACATGAACAGACACTAGCCTATGGCATGTTACGTAATCTGACATGTTGTCTGACATTGGCTTTGCCTTGACAAAAAACCTGCTAAAAAGGCAAGGCACCAACTTATCCCGAATGTTATTCGACTAATTAATAAAGCATAGACCATTCGATACATCAAGCTTCAACAATTTAATCGCCTAGTGTAAAACCGGCTAACCCGATTAAATCGTATCGAATGTTCCCACCTTAACTGCCTGGAGTATGACATATGACACACGTCGCATGCTCCAAACAATTGTACCACGATATGTCACTGCCCTTATATTAGTTGCCTGACACATTGTCTATGACACTTGTCTCAAACATCCATACAGAACTAACAAATAGTGACAACCGTCTATCACTATCTTTATATTAGAATCCTGGCGCATATATATTAAATATGCCCCAGAAATCTGTACCGTCAAACTAATACCTTTACATTAGAATCCTGAAGCATATGGACTATGGTTCAAGATTCTGTACCATAAAATAAACCATTACCTCATAATTAATTTCACGACCATAGACGATGGCATGACACGTCATATTGACATGTCAAATGTTATGTCACTGTCGAGAAATTAATTATTAAAACACGAAACGAAAGTTATTTTTATTAAAAATCCTACCTATTACTTAATTAAAATTAATAAAATTTATTATATTACAGACATGAAAATAAAATAAAATCTTCAGTCTGCAGTTGGCCCGATGTAGGTTACATGAAGTCCTTGGCACCACAGCCAAGACCTCATGTTCCTGCCGCCCCTGGAGGATGAATGCGCGAGGCATTCAGTCACACCAGCAGCTGAAATCCCGAGGAACTGGGACAGCTATGGCCCTTGCAGTGTTGGATTACATGAAAAAGAAAAACATATTAGTATACACAAATTAAAATGCTGGAAATAAAGTGTTATAATTAATTATTGGAACTCTGTGAAAGTAATAAGTTAAAATCATCTCAAGTAAAGGTATTGAAAGTGCAATCAATTCAAAGTGCAATAAATTTATAGTACAATAAATTTATAGTGCAAGTAATAAAAAATTATGCTTCCTATAGTAATATCCTAGAAATGGAGCTGAAATATAGTAGAAAGAAATAAAGAAATTAAATTATATTTACAACGGCGATAATTATAAATGCAACAAACAATTGCATCCAAGTACTGTCAGCCTGAATTAAAAATTTCTGAAAAATAATAGTTTTATTATTTACACCCTAGAAGTATAGAATTGTTTATATTAATTAGAATTAACGATTAAAGAATTTCTTTAATCTGTTAACATGAATTATCACGTTCTTGGCACGACCATTAGGAGTGAGTTTTTGTACCACATAATTCAATGAAGACAATCGGTGAACAATCTTATATGGTAATAATTTATGTACAACGATTATTTATTATTTGTAGGACCATACTAATATCTAGAACTATCATACACCTAGCATAATTATTATGGGACAATTATTTACATCCTAATAAACACATATTCTACAAATTATATATTATGGTTCATTATTGCCTGTTATCTGCGTTGCGTCTTGGACAGCATTCATGGTGTCCATGGCGTTCGTCGGCGTTTGATCGGCTATCCTCGTGCAGGCTTGCTGTTCCCGATGTTGCATTTTCTTGACGAGCACTCGATCCGGCACAGCACATATTGTGGAAATAAAATTTAACAAGCAACATATTATGGAACTAATGACATTGGTTGAAATTGATGTCTTCCACTCTTTAAGAACATTTGTTACATCATTTGACAACACTGAAACTGAATGTTTCTCACTGGTAAAATTGTATACTTTCACTGACAATTTCTTGTCTGATGTCAACAACGTGTGCTTCAAGCGTAAAGGAACAAATTATTGGGGATTCTTGCGATTTTCGCTGACGATGATAAAATTCTTGTACATTATTTTTGGCTCGACGATAATTCTTCGTTTAACTCTGATATAACATCCTCAAACGATGTCTGAAATTAATCTGTAATACGGTCCCCGAATAATTATACCGTAATTGCCATTTGTGATTATTTTATTTCGTATTTTCACACGGGCCAATATTTATACGTCGGAAAAGCCATTAATTGTGCTCGTCTCCATTTTCGTATGGAATCCAAACAAATCAAATGCACAAACAGATTAAAATCGCATGGGAAGAAAAATAATAATGGGTGATTCAACTTCGCGAAGATTCGTCAACTTCACCCGTCTGTCGAACTCGCTTCGTTACGGCAGTGCCGTCAGGACATACAATACCACACTGAAGTTGGCAATTCGCAATTGCCAAATGTGCACTTTTTCTTCTTGTACTTCGTGGGCGTATAGACAGTGCGCTTCGCTCCTGTACGGCTGCTATGCAAACCGTAAGCTTTCAGTACGTATTCGTAACAGATGCCCAAGAATCTGTGGACAAAATTAATTGGGAGCGGGGAAACTTTCAATACTCGCGTGACTCTAGTTAAAAATTTCGCAGACTCCACCAAGTGTTAACGCCACGCAAGAGAGAAGCTCCAGGGAGCTGGGTAAAATATAGGAGGTGCGTTTTTTTATTAACTGTTTCGCCCGGAGGCTAGTCTAAGACTAACTACTACATTTTATTTCAATGACGGATGTCACGCGTCTTATTCTAAATATAAAACAACTTTACTTTTATGTCGGTAGCCAATTAGCACTAACTGTGAAGCACAACCTTCACAGTACACATGAAACAAAATTATAAATACTTTACAGTAGGCACTTATTTAGCTCCAAATACTCAGTATAATTCCCAGTTAAAAATACTCGGTACAAATACTAAGTACTAATACCTGGTTCTTCCCTGTGTTCGTCGCATAAAAGCGTCACTGTAAAGGCCAAATAATTACGAGATCGGCTCAGGGTGGCATCTTTGATGCCTTAATCAGGTGCCGACCACGCCCACGCCTTAATTCAAGTCTGCAGTGTACAGTTACCTTTATATGCTACGCACCGACGCCGATAGGTGCATTGACACCTTAAAAAAGTTAGTTTGGCGATGGTAGTGGTGGTTTATTTTTGGAACAAATTAGGTACATAAAATTTAAAAATTCTCTTGTTATGTAGTAATAAAAATCTCTTTTTTTTGTTTAGCTACAGAAAAATCTGTTACATTTTTCTAGGAATGAGGGGAGGATTATTCATATAACAAAGAAGCAAGTTTTTTTTCAGAAGGATTGAGAACCAGATAATTGGTTCAGTGCTTCTAAATAAGTTTAATATACGAGTACCTACACGTATGGAGATATGGCGCAATATATCACTACTTACGAGTATGGTTAATTTGTGAATGGCTGGACTGGTGAAGGTGGACATTGGCAGGTTTAATTACTTAATTAGCTGTTAAGGGATTGGTAAATGGGACTTATTTCAATTAAATGAATGAATGAAAAAGTAGACAAAATGTCCAATCGGCAATTTTATTGTAGTCATTTCAAAATTCGACTTAATGGAAACACTACAAGTACGGAGATCGCTCAATTGTCGCTTGCAGTATTTGCTTTTGGGAGACCTTTTTGGGTTAGTTTTCCTTAGAACCAAAATATGACAGATGAAACTACAAAAATGGATCGATTGCAAAAAAATTGTACACATTTGTGTGACGAAAGTTAGTCATACAACATGTAAATCAATTAACGTTGTTTTTATGAAAGCCCTTAACTATGTACAATTTTTTTGCAATCGACCCAAATAGGATACCTATATTTTAACAATTTAGGTAACGGTGAAGCAAGAAACACGATTATGACATTTTCCACCCTCGCGGAATAAATCGCATCTAGCTATTTCATAATTCAAGAGACATTTCTTCACAGTTTGAGCATACACGAACCACTTTGTAGGAAATTTCCACAAACCGCATATCTTGAGACAAACGTGGAAATTCCGTTAAAGTGAATGTAGGTACACTGAAGTGAAATTAAGCAAATGCGTGTTCCGTAAGGCCAGTAATAATAGATGGTTGTTGGGAATTGTCGGGTAAGCTGCAGTAATTGCAGTTGGATCATTAGTGCTGCACAATGCGGAGGGGCGACGCAAAGGTGCATGAGAATAGGATCTTGCCATATTTGGAAACATGTATGTTTAGAACTCGGTGTTCATCTTTTGGGACAGGGCAGCATAGGAGGCGTTTATTATCGACTATCGTACTAAAACTCTACAATTGCATTGAAAACTTTCTATGGGGTTTGTGATTAATATTCATGCGAAACAAATGAAACGGAAATTGCATTATTAAGATAGCAACCTAAGTCACTATTGCGAAGAAATATTTAACACCGCGATACTTACACGCTTTCTTTGATTTGCAGAAATATTTATTACGATGCCATCTGTCAATTTCCTAATCAAAATACTTTCCTGCGTCACGTCATCAAGCCAAAACGGCTGAACGGATTTTAACAATTTTGGTAGTACAGGGACATCTGAAGATAGTTAATTGATGGGTAATTTTACTATTGGCCGACCGAATTTATGTTTTCGTTCTCGTCCATTTACAACTGCTTTGTCCCCATTTTGAATTTAGGCCATAAACCAGTTGAAGCTTTGACCAAGTCGCAAATAAAAGTTAATCATAATCATAATCATAAATTATTTATTTGCATAAACAAAGGTTACATTGGTGTTATATGAATAGTTGGACGTTATTCAGCCTTTTTGTGACTATTTCATTTCTTCCAAATTAAAGCCTTGATGTTTGCTCTTTTTCCCCCTTGGTGAAAAAAAACAAACAAGATTTCAGTGTACAGCGAAAATAATAAAATATTTTTTTATTACAAGCTTTATCTAACTGCTGTAACTATATTTATTAGGGTGGAATCTTGCAACTCAATTTTGAAGCAGATAATATCTTCAATCGCTTGAGCTGATATTTTGCATACCTACTTAACTTTGTCATGGGACTGGTTTGATAAGGGAGCCGGGAATTGGTCCTGGAAACTCTGTAATGGATAAAGCAATCCTACCGAGTTTGGGGTCTTCAGAATCATCTCAGAGAGCAATTGATGTATTTTCAAAGAAAGTACAGTCAGCTATAAAACCTTGTCATAAAATTGAATTTTTTGTCAAAAAAATATAACTCGAATAGAATAAAGAAAATTATGTTCCGTGACCGAACTATCAATTTCTAGTTGGGCATGATATCAAGGCGGGTCAATAACGCCGGGCAATTAGTGTGAAACGGAATTAGTAATGTCGTATCGTACGTATCGTGTTATTTCCAGCATGTGCAATCACAATACGTATTAATAGTCAGTGTAGTACACTTATGGATTCATTGACATGCGGAGTTATAAAGGGAATCGCGAATGTCTTGATAATCGGTTCGTTAATAACAGTTATAGGGATATTTTATTTACTCAGACGAAGCCTTGGGCTATGTCAGAGTGTCATTGGACTACGGAAAAGTCAAAAAGAAGGCCTACAATTTTACCAGTCTGTGTATGTGTATAGACACTATATTATACACTATGTATGTGTGTATGACACTTTATTATAAACAAAACATTTAAATACATTTTAACAGAAGAAGCTTAGTATGTACTACGGCAGACTTATGCCATTAAGGGATATTCAGTTAACCTTTGAGTAAATGAGTGATAAGTGTAAATGGCAGACAAACCTCGTATGTATGTGTCAACTACGCGGCAGGAAAATCTCACTTCTTGTCCAAGACAAGACAAAACTTTAGACAAACCACGGGCGGTAATTCGTAAAGTCCCAACTCGCATATTTATGGCCCTCTCCTGCGATACGGGACATTCACGAATTCACTGCCCTAGGTATGTTTATGACTAGGTATATACTTATATTATGCAATGTCCTCTTCAATGGAACACGTTATAAGAGAAGAGAGGATCAAGTCAAGATAAAATTAGGTAGGTAACTTTCTTTTTGTGTTCACTTTATACTTAGTACGAAACACGCCGCATTCTTTTTTTTTGTTTTTTTTAGGGTCACAAAACTGAGCGTTACACAGGCAAGCTTAAATGGTAATATAATAAACAATATCAATAGTGTACGCCCTACTTGGTGAACACAACATGCATAAAAATAACTGCTTAACAAAATTTTTGTTCTAGATACTAAAGTAATTCCCAAAAGTATCCAAAAGGCACGATGGCTGGAGTGATTCAACATTATAATTACCTGTCATAAAATATGGCTTGTTCTTATTACAAAGTCTCACTTTGTAAAAGATTATACACACAATTATACGAAACTGAAATTACTTGGCTAATCCGATAGAATTGAGATACAGTCTTAGTCCACCTCTGAAACTTCCCGGCGAGAATAAACACAGAGAATAAAAAGGAAAGCCTTTTTTTCTTTTAGCACGTTATCTTTCGAATTCTACAATATTCAGTACCCTTACCATGAGTTTACAGTGGCAGTACTCGCTAGGGATTCCGTGAATGATTTGTATGGAGAATTGTAGTTCTACAAAGTACAAATCGTTTACACTGTGGCTAGCGAGTACCTACATTAATCGATTAAATAATTAATCGTCACAACATTAATCGACAGAGATTTCGATTATGATTATATAATCGTAATTTTAATCGCGTATTTTTCACGATTAATTATTAATTAAAAGTTGGAACGCGCTCATTTGTGCGATACAAAAATGCAATTTGTCGTGTCATGTATTGCTACTCGAAAAATAATTCTAGGGTTTTATAGGTTCTTATCTACCTACGCTAGAGTCCCACCCTAGCCTAGCGAGACTTGACCTTACAAAAATATCTTATTTCTTCCAAATGCTAGAGACTCGAGAGAAACTTAATCAAATTAATTAATCGATTAAAAAATTTATTCAATCGGAACTGGTACGAATAAAATTAATTAATCGTTATTTTTAAACATTAATCGCGATTAAGTATGTAAATTTTAATCGTTAATCGATTATATTTTGCCCATATCTGACTCATGGTAAGGGTGTACAGATGGGGACGGATTTCAAAGTTTAACTTTTTCCAGTTATTATTCATAAATGCAAAGGCGCTAGATATTAGGCGCACTCACTTTGCCGAACTTGAAGGATTGGATTTATGACAGAGATTGGATCTGTTCGCGAGACTTTCTTCTTTCTTTCAAACGTCTTGCGGCCTTTGACATTTTAATTTCGTTTTTAACCCCCGACGAAAAAAGAGGGGTGTTATAAGTTTAACATGTGTAACTATTTATCTGAGTATTTGCGTAGTACGTGGCGTCTAACAAAAACATAAAATAATCACATAAAAGATAAGATAAGATTAATAATATGCGGTTCTCTAATTACGCAAAGCCGGTATCAAAGGATCCATCTGATACTATTTTGTATAAACACAAGTATTTTCAAGTAATTTCATATTCAAAAACAACGAACACATATCGTTGTGATTTGGAAACAGATATACTACGACGGTGGCAAACAAACATGCGGCGCGCCTGATGTGAAGCATTTACCACCGCCTATGAACGCTTGCGACGTCAGGAGCATCACACATCACACGCACGTTGCCGACTTTTTAAGAACCTATTTACTCCCTTAAATGTAATTTATTAGTCACTACAGTGTCATTAAAACCAGTTTATGCAACAGTTACGTATTGTTACAGGTTTCAACGATGTGGACCACGTAGACTGACCCAGTATCACGATGGAAACGTGTTTGCGTTCGCGGGCTATGCTTTTAGCCTGGCTCTGTTCGGCTTTGATGGCTGTGGACGCCGTCAAAGTTGTCATAGAACCCCTGCCCAAAGGTAAGTGGACATAGAAACATTGCAGTGCACTTACCTAACGAATCTGCATTTTTTCACTCTTCTCTTTGTACCATTGCAACCTAGTCAGGTAAAATTGGGTTAGAAAATGCCACGGTCACATAGGCTGTAACAAAGAGGTACTTTCGACATTTGATCTTTCCTGGAAAATCCGGCAAAGTTTACGTGAAGCTTGTGACTAACTTTCAGGCTTTTGCTAGCTTGAATTTATTTCTACCAGGTAAATTCTGATTATGAATGTGGAAGGTTTTAACAGGGCTTTATGGTACAAGGTAGATTTTAGACAAACAAATGTTTTTGACATGACATTGGCATGTCACAAGGCGTCAACAGTTCAAATTTAGTCAAAAATATTTTCACTGTATCTATCTTTGTTTTTGTACTACAATAAATGGTGATTATATTAACTTTTAAAATTGCGAAAGTCATGGTAGTCAAAAGAAAATTTATCGTTTATATGTATGTACCTAAGTGTAAACGGCTTACAAAGGCTTGCACTTTAACACACTCACAAGAAAAGAAAACTCGGAAACGTCGGAAGGAATTTCAACACGAAAAGTGTACGTAATATAGGTACATTTTCGTTTATCGTGAAATAATTTAGTCATATTTAGATGCTGCCGTATAGTAAATTAAGAACTCCTTTGTCCGCCCCGCGTCTGTTTTCGTAAGTTCCAATGAAGCCTGATAAACAAAGCGAAAAAAAGCACTACAGAAACAAAAGCGGCACTTTTTTAAACCTGTCGCTCACAGCATAGTACAGAGTAAACAGAATCAGGCGTCCGGGCTTAATTTAGTTTTTTTTTAAGTCTCGCTGAATGGGCTTCCCCCAAACTTCCTCCCCCAGATGGTCGCACGAGCGACTTCGCTTTAGTTTCGTTTAATTTCCTATCTCTCTTGTCGTGACGTTTATTGCAGCTTCGCTCACTCACACCAGTCTCCTTTTGTTCCTAGCCACTAATAACCATTTGGAATTATTTTTTATTCGCGGTCCTTCGCCTCCGCTCATCGTCCATTTTCGGACTCCCTTACTCTTTATTGTTTTCGCATTAATTCAGCACAGCTGTGGGTAACGCAGATTTCTAAGAACTTTTTATCTGCGGTATTCTTTGCTTTGAAATTGAGCTCCTATTAATATTAATTAAAAGTTTTATATAATTGAATGGATTTGGTATTGTTTCCCGGTGTTCAGTTGCCGAGGAGTCAACGCGGTGATAATTAAAACTTCATAAAGTTGAATTCATTATTCAATTTCTGTAAATGACACAGCTATTTACCCCTGGGTTCTAAAGTACCGGTGAATGGTGACCCACGAAAAATCTTTGTAAAATGAACTCATACAAAACAGGAAAAAAATGTTTTCGATTCCTGGAAAACTGGAGTTAAATGAACCTGAAATTAATATACGCGTATATTTTCCACGTAATTTAATACGTGATTCTGGTTATTCTATTAAAATATATTTTTTACCCAATTATATTTTTAGCAGTTATAAAACAAACACAATTTTTAAGTAAATTAAAAAGTATTTAATGTCCATACAACATCAAAATTATATATTTAAATTATTAAAATATCTATAAGTACTATTTTTTTGTCCTGTCGTTACATTTAACTAACTTACATGAAGTCTAGAAATTTTACATTCAAACAATCCTTTCAAAGTTTGACGCTTAAATATTCTAACAAGATGGACCGTTGCACCGAGAGCTGACTTGTCCTCATCAACTTGTCGCTCCCAGACAGACGAACTGCCAATTAAAAGTATAGATGGCGCTGCCAAACGAAAATCCGAAAGTCGCCGGACGTTTTATGTCCTCTGTCCTCTGCATCCTGAATACGGGACCACTATAGCCGGCTTTCATACAAGTGGACAGTAAGTCCGAACTATAAGTCGATTATTTTTATGACCAGGTATTTTCTGACTGCTCGCATCACTGTGGGCTGCATTAATACTTATAATCAAGCATGAACATCCATGGCTATTGGCCATTGGCTATACAAATAGCAAACCAATTCTAGATATAAATATTCAGGCCCCAGTCTCGCTACGCAGCATTTTGTTTTTGAAGTACTAGTAATATCAGCGGGGCGGGGGAAGCGGCGCTCCCCTCCCTAGACTTGGCTGCGCGTGAAGGTTACTCTACTTCAAAACGAGTCGAGTTCACGACACAACTATTTGAATCTTTATGTTACCTACTATTTGTTATAACTAAGTAAATTACACAGCTTTGTTATTGTTTATGGCCGCAAATGATAATAAATAAATATAAATAATTTGAGTGGAAATGAATAAATAGTTTGTTATATACAAAACTTTACTTTTAAAAAGCCTTTACTTTTAAACAGGAACAAAAAATGCAGTAGTAATAGGCTAGTTGACTCATGTCAAATTGTAATAAACTAATGTTTATTTCGTATAGTATTTAGCAAAGGAAACCTAAATATATATTTTTCAATACATAAAAGCGAAAGATGGCTGAAAAAATTGAATTGAAAATATGGTTTTTAATCTGTATTTTGAAATACTTAAAACGCCGTCCGCCATTTTCGCTTATGATAGTGACGTCATCGGTCCTGTAAAGAAAACTGAAAGTCTACTTTGACGACTTCGAATAGTGCCATCCCTCTCGATCTATCAAAATATATTGGAGTGAGCGGAATGGCACTATACGACGGTCGAATTTCGACACGTAATTCTACGTCACGCCACAGATTAGCAAAAGGCAAAAATGGCGGACGGCAATTTTGACTGTTCATGAATTTTCTAATTTACAATTGATAAAATTTAGCTTTCTAGCTTTCACAAAAATACAAGACTTTTTTTAGAGCTAGTAAGATCATTATTAACCATTTCAAATATATTTCAAAACTGGGTCTACTATCCTAATGATGCTAAAAATTAAAAAAATTAAACACTCGCTATATTTTCGTCTAATCAATAGGATTATTGATTGGACGAAAATATTAAACCTGAAAGACAAATATTGAAATCCTTTGGCTGTGTTTGTTTCTTTTTAAAAAGCTAGGTTTGTTTCTTTTTAAACATAAAACAATGTTTCGTTTAAGTAAAATGAGCTAACTAAAGGATTTAGGACGATTTTCCTCCAATGCCCATAAATTTTTCTACCATGTAAATATATATTATGACCTATATACAATTTATAAATTATAGGCACTCTTTATTGAAATGTGTGGTATTTCCACATTAAAAAAAATAGAATCGATAAAAAGATTATAAAAATAAAAATGCTTTTATAGACTAAGCTTTATTTTTGTTAGTATTTGTTTTTTTCTGCGTTTTATTATTTATTGCTGCTATTAAATAAGGTGGGCTTATAGTTTTATGATATTTAATTACCTTTTGTTTCAATATCCTTCGAAATGGTAAATAATTGCTTGCTTTTCGTTTCCGCGTCTTCTTAGTTATCTAAATACAAACAAAAATAGTTGTTATACCTATTTTGTGGAAGAGCTAAAGTATTATTTGGTTTGGACTAAGAAATTAAAATATACCTATATCATGTGTCCTATACTAACTGCGTGCCACTTTAATAACCCTTGGATAAGAGCAGCTTTGGAGTAGTGGATGGAGCCGCAAAAGGCTTCCGTCTCTCAAGGAAAGAAAAAAAAAGCAGCTTTGGACCGGTCGTCGTGGAGGTCCTTTAGGCTCCTCAAAATCTTCCTTTGCCCCTTTGCCAAGACGTGGATGTCCTATCACCAAACTTTAATTCACCAATTCAGTACTGTGTAGTTTATTGTAACTCAAATCCCATGTCACACCTAGGCAAAGGCGCGAAAGGGGATTGGAGGTTAAATCTACACAATAAAGAAAATTCTTTATAGATGCAAAAATAATGAAATTGAGGAGATACTTGGAAAGGGCAATAAAGTTGAGAAAATACAAGAAGGTTCATGGCGAAAACGTATTAAATTTTAATCGACCAAAAGATTTGTAATGTTGAGATATGATGATGATGAAAGACCTGGACTGGAGACTGGCCATACACGTTGCCCTCATTCAACGGTTTCCTGCGTAGTAAATAATTTTCCTTATAATAGGGTTACGCAATAATATTAGGAATGATGCCATAATTGCATCTACTCCTAATTCCAAATTAGTTTTGTTTTACAACAAATAATATAATATCCTTTTTAATTGAACACCATTCTAAGAACATTTTATTATGTACATACCGAATTTTCTTTATCTGAGACATTTGCAGCATAATTTTTTTCATTTTCAATATTAGTATTTTGCGATTTATCTAAATTTATCCCAGAGAAATTCTGAGTGATGTCCACTTCGTTACTGAAATTAACCAGACCAATCAGTTACGGTAAGTCAATATATTTTTGTACCACAAATTAAAATAAATAAAATTAAATTTACCACTGATTTTGATTAATATTATTAAATTTTTGGTAATCGTTGCTAACATCTGACATTGGCTGACGTTGATGACCACCAACACCGGCGCTGGCGTTGCTGTGAAACAAAACAATTATGTACTTAATTTTGATAAAGATGTATCTTAATTTAATTTGGTATTAATTTACCCATTTTAAATCAATTAGACCCATAAATATTTGTTTCGTTAAACGTAGTAAGTAGTTATACTAATCATCTAATTATTTTTTGAAGTGACTAATTCTTAATACAAAAAATAAACGCAACTCATCTCCTAACATAGGTATTTACGAAAAAGAATAAACAACATGAAACTTTTAAAAAGCATGCTGCAGGAGTAACGATCAAGATCGTTTCACCCGTTTGATACGCGGACATGACCCTCGTACGAAAGGCGGGCGACAGAAGCGTGCGCTAGCGCCATCTATCGAGTTTCATGTTGTTGAATCAAGTTGTCCGTAAAGGACTAAAGCAGCTAAGGCCTTTTAATATACAAAATACGAGTATAAATAAGTAATAAATATTCAGCGAACTTACCTCTTTTTACGATTTTCTTTCATTATTTGTATTTTTCTTTTTACTCATACAAGGATATTTCTTTCTTTTCCGATCCATCGTTGTTTACTTAGTTTATATTCACTGTAGACTGTAGATAATGTTCCAATGTGTGTATATCCAAATCAAAATAAATAACTTATTTAAATTAAAATGTAAAACAGTATTAAAATAGAGCAACTTTCACGATGAGCCTTCGCCTCGTATGCTTTAGCGTGTGAGTAAAGAGCTTGATCGTGCGAGCGAGAGGAAAAATCACTATGAGCCGCAAAGCACACGTCCGAACGCTGTGAACGTCACAGCGGAACTGACTGATATGTCAACTATTTTCAACGCGCTTTTTGGTATAAATTCTGAACAAAATTATATTAATTAAAATTGACTTTTTAAATACAGTATTTTTATAATTTGTCAACATAATCGTTGTATTTTAATTCGTTTAGGTTTGAGTTCAGTAAACGATGATTTTATAAAGAAAAAAGGACGATTTTACAGTGGTCGACTACATAAAATATCAACTTCTTAAGCCACCTTAAATAAGAAAACTAAACCATTTTGCAAAAAAGTATCGAGATAAGATTGTTGCCGACCATTTGAACTCAAATGTTATCTGCTTACATTTCATGTTTTGCTCTTCATTTTTTCACTGCAAGTGCAGGAATTCAACCTTTAACGCGTAGAACGAAAACTGGGGTATGTTTAAAGCGTGACATTGATATAAAAAATAACCTCGTAGTAATAAAAAAAATATGTTTTGGCAACCTCAAATCCTGTTCTTTAAGTTTCTTTAAAATACATTTCGTTTATTGCTTTGAAACAATTAAAATAACGCAGATTCTTTCCTGCAAATTCTGCAAAAACATATTTGTGCGAGACTGGGGCCTTCAACGACACCCCAAACACTAGTGTACAAACGAAAAAAAAAAAACACCCCCACTTTAGGTGTAAGAGAGGTACCCGAAAAAATATTTTTTTTTTTAGTTTTTTTTATCGTTTTATCGGCGTGATACATACTCATACTCATACCAAATTTCAGCTAGTACTAATGATCACGGGGCTAAGCAGCGGACGGACGGACAGACGGACAAGGCGAATGTATAAGGGTTCCTAGTTGACTACGGAACTCTAAAAAAGACATATCAGACAATCAGCTCACAAAGTCTTTATTTTACTTTTTTTTATTTTTTTTTTATTTTTTTTTACAAACCGTCTTCTGGATTCAAAATCGAGATAGAAATTCTAAATGGCTTGCTCAAAATGACCTAGCCTGATCTCTTGATGACCAAATGTATATTGCCGTCCACCAATACCCTTACGATGACTTTACAGTGACCGTACTCGCTAGCGATTTGTGTGGAGCACTGTAGTTCTTCAAAGTAACCGCTACTGGGGCTGTGTGGTATTCTCCATAAAACTCGTTTACGTTGTCGCTAGCGAGTGCGGTCACGTTAACTCGTGGTAAGGGTACAGAGTATTCGCACGTTTGTATGGTAGCCGCGATCGGGTAATGTAGTAAAAATATTCCGATGTTGTGCGAAACTAATTAAAAAATTGCTGCGTGCCGGGTTAGCGTGTCCCTCAATTGCCAGTCTTGAATGTGTTTATTGACAACAATGAAAAAAATCGCAGTTGCAAATTCAGAATGATATGTACGATAAACTGAAATGGTAAAAAATGAACTAGGTAATCTTTCTAATATTTCGTTTACTAAAATTATGTGCAAGTCGAGTTTCGAGTGATTATTTAATAAGAACTCACGACCAAATGGGATCAGAGGGATATACTATGCGTAAAAGTTTGTTGCATAATAATAACAAGAGAAATTCAAATAATGAAAGCTTGAAACTGCGGGATAGACAACTTTTTGTGAGATTTGGAAGAAATACCCAATTTAAATAAGCACTTTTTTATAGACATTTTAAGGTTTTCAATATAAACTTATGCATTGCAAATGCTCCCAGAATAGAATTTATTTCGTTGAAGTCGTATTTTTTTTGTCACATCTTGGATTAAAAAAAATGTCGTTTACTCTGAACCCCAACTTTAACTGCGAAATTTAATTACATCTGTACCGTTCTCAGTAATTTCCTCTCCTTTACAGTTTGGTTACATTGTTCAAAGTTAATATTGGGCCTTTTTACGAAGGTAACATTTATTAAAGCGTCTTTTATCTGTCTTTCATGGAGCAATGTTAATTTGTTAGACAATTTAATTACTGTGTGGACTATTTGCCTTAAGTTTCGACTAACTTGCATTATAACTTGTATTAATGTTCCTGATACAACTAAATAGTAATCTTCGGTTTTAAATAAGTAGTAGCCCTGAATAATTAATTCAATTATCATCCAAAGTAATATAAAAATTGTATACAATCCCATCATTAAGGAACTAAGAGAAAAACGCTATACATAAGTAGGTAACTACTATACAATCTGGCAGTATTATCTTTTCCTAACATGGTTAATTTTAAAGAATGTATAGCCAATGCTTAAAGAGTTAGTAACGAAAGGCTGAAAAACTTTTGCATGGATAATGTTTACCGACTTAATAGGGTAGATTCTATATTTTCGGCTCCGTTACTAGCGGTCCATTAGATGAAACCTCAATTCCCGAATATTCAGCAATATTTCTCTTATCTCTTACATTGTAAGACGAAACAGATAGATTTTAAAAGCGGTTATTTAGTCGCTCCGTCCGCGCGAGGGGGCGATTTGTGACACTGAAACAAATGATGCGCGCTCTACGCCCCATTGCCTCCCGCCACGGTCAAATACGCTAAATAACTAGTGCTGGCAACGATGGCTTACAAATCCGGCTGACTTTGATGCATTCAATCACTGGGAAACATCGCCAATTATTGTGCAGAAACTTACACAATTTTTCGCACACACAGCAAAACCAAGACTTATTGCGTAAAATACATTGCGACAAAACCGTGACATCGAGTAAAATCGCAACTATGTAAATAGCACAGTTTTATCGAAAAGAAGTGAAATATTTGATTATTATGCGTTGATAATTTTCTGACATTTCGACTGTCTCATAATGGCTTTATAACCATGACAACACTGAATAAATGACGCGCGCTCTACGCCCCATTGCTTACCGCCACGGTCAAATACTAATAAAAAAACCAACGCTGCCATCGATGACTTACAAATACGGGTAACTTTGATGCATTAAATCATTGTGAAACATCGGCAAATATTGTATACTTATGAGGATTAATGCAACCAGAATTAGTCTGTTAAGTTCGTATATCGATTTTGCTATTCGTGCTATAATAGCACCCATTTGCTCTGGCTAGCATTACTTTTAAATTCAGATTTTGACTAGGTCTAGGACTCAAGCAGGTAATCCTATTAAAACTTTCGCGAGACATACTTAATTATTGTAAAGCGGTTTACACTCACGTGAAAGTGTCAGGAACGGCCCAAAATGTTTCGAACTCACATGGAGCTCTTCATCAGGGACTGCTGCCCGTGACAGTTACCGCGGAGTATGGACTCAGTAAGGACTCAAGTGTTCACAGAAAACTAATTTCCAAGCGAAATATCAATAATGAAAGAGGTTGAAATGCCTTTAGCATTATTGTTATCTTTTGATTCTAATTAAAACAAGTCCAAAAGATCCAAAATCTGAGACAAGTATGTAATATTTTTTTGCATATTATTTTGTGAAACATGTCTTAATAAATAACCAACTCACCGCAAATTCCCTAGCCTTAGTTATAAAATGATAACACAATGTCTACATTACGTACTGCAGACACGGAAATGAACCGCATGAAAAATGTAATGCATTAGCGGAACAAATCCGACGCATTTCGTGCTAGTAACATGATTTAATTCCTATCTCTTTGCATCTCTCATTCCACCGGCAATGTCATCATCTGATAATATTTATGTTGGCAGCCTCGGAAACACGAATGTCCTCAAGGAAATGAAGGGAAAATCCAAGGGAAACTCTTCCCAGAGGACAGGCGTTGCTGATTAACGTCTTTTACACGTTATCTGTTATTCTTTGTTGTTACGAAAATATGTACCTAGTTGTTTTATTACCGGGCCCTTTATTAATTAATTTTGCTAATGGGAATGTGATTCTGACGTCGCGTCAAGTTATTTTCGTGTCGTTATTTATCTGCAATAACTGACTGAATGGCTTAGCGTAATACTATGTATAAAAATGATAAAAGTAAAAGTTTGTGAGAATACGTTTCACTTATGGAGAGGTCTCACCGCGAGCATTTTTATTTATTTATTTATACTTTATTGTACAAAACAAAAGTCAGTACAGATGGCGGACTTAATGCAAAATGGCATTTATCTGTAATGTAACAAAATGATATGAAAGTGTTATGACATTATAGACGAATGCTTGCGGATAGTTTCCCTTACACGCAAAATCAACGTAACCGATTTCCATAAAACTTTTCATTAATATAGGTTAGATAACAGAGGTGGGGAGAGGAGATAACATAGGGTAGGTACAATTTACAAGGATGTTCATTGTAATGAGGGATAAAGGACAGTTGAAAGTTTGTATGGCCACATTTCATTCTTAACCAGGAGCGAAACCGCAGGAAAAAGCTGCCAGTAACTTACAAAGATCTTCTCATCCTCTTGCGTGCAATATCGTCTGATAATTTCTATTTGAATCACGGAAAAACTGTCGGAAATTTCCTCCCAAACTTCAAACGCGAAAGAACAAGAGGCCTCTAAAACAATATCAAAAGATCTCATTTCAGCCACAAATACGTTTCCGATATTCAATAAAAAGGCTCAAACGGATTGCGTAAACCGTACCAATATTCGACGTACAGAAAACCTTTAACATCTATATCAATATGCAAACAGGTTTTTCGTTGCCGGTGCGCCGGACGAAAACAGTAATTGACGTTTAGCAAGTTAGAACGAAACTCGATTGAATTTATAACACAAAGAATTTCAGATTTTGTTTCATCAACTTTTAGTAAAGTTGTGTGCGTAACTAACATTATAGAAGCTTATGCAACTGTTACATAATGAGATATCTATCTAAAAACACGAGTGTGGGCTTAATTTTATTATGCGCTGCTGTTATGAATTGGCTTGTATGACCAGTAGGTATCGAAAATTTCAGATAAGGTATTTTCCGGGGCGCGGTTGACACTGGAGAACCTTTAAGCCAAGAGTTGTTATGTATAAATCCCTCACATTGAATAATATAGGTAACATGTATTAATATTTTTAACAGAAATAACTGCCTCTTTGAGCCTTTTTACATACCTACCGGGTGAAACATTTGTAAAGACTGAGCTGACAGGATAGTGTCATCTGAGTGATTTACAACCATGGACCTAGTAAGTACTATAGTATACCTGGACTGCTCATTGCTTCGTTCGAACGGTCCAAGTAAGAAAGCCGCCAAGGAGGCAGTTTGTCCCACTCTGCTGGGGTAACCAAATATTTAGCTATAAAGAGGGACTCATCCTTACTCCATTTTTTTACAAGTATAACGAGCAGCCAGACCGGGACCACACCACACGGACGAGGGCCTGACGTCACAGCGCGCGTCACCGCAGCGGGGACGGGCGGAGCAGAGCGACGCGTCGTTTACGTTAGCCGGCCGCCTATATAAGCCGACGCGCGCCCAGTACCAGCAACGGTGTCTTACAATCCCTCGAGACAGTCAGGTCGTTGTGGCGGCATACACTGTGAGGGTTGTAAGGTAGCGTTCGCTCGTAGCTCGGAGTGTGTACCACGCTTCTCGAGATACCATAGGTCCTCCCGTACATTTGTAAGTGGTGTTTGGTCTCTATCCCGAAGTCTGGGCTACAGTCTTTTGTTACCTTAGCGCGGAGTGTGTACCACGCTTCTTAGCTCGCTAGTTGCAGGGACTTAAGGCTATGCTCTAGACGGGTTGCTGGGCGCAGTGTGTGTACCACGCATTTGGCTCGAACAGCTAACCGGGGGGGGGGGGGTCACTCCTAAGCGCGGTGTGTGTACCACGCATCTGCTGCCTACCGGCCAAAATCTCCCTTACCCGCGTATTAACATTCTGTCGTTTACTAACCCGACCCTGACACGTAATTGGGACACCGGGTCCCCTAGGATAACGTAGGGATACCGTAGTCATTAACGTAGGGAACGTAGGATCTAGGTTTAAGAGTTTAGTTAAATAAACAGGCATAAAGCCTCCGTTATTTAATATTTAAAATCCCAGGTTTCATTTAACCCAATCCCTTGCCCCCCGATTTGAGCTAGTTACGGAAACCCTCAAGATCCCGTCTGGATCGAGGGATATGGACTAGTGCCTAGGCCCGTTACGTCATAGCGTACCTGGCGGGTTTAAGCACTACGTCACATTTGGCGCCCAACGTAATAACTCACACAGGAGTTGTCTAGCTCAATACAGGCAGGGGATGACCTAGGTCTAACTCGCACCGTTAAAATCCGCCGTTTAAAAATTATCCGTTTAATAGAAGTTTATTTAATCGAGTTAGATTTAGGGATTTTACTCTAATCCGTGTAAAATATTATTTCTACGTTTCAGAATAAATAGGGGAATAAAACTTACTTTATAGGGTAACTAGGTGATGCCCACCGCCTGGATATACCGCTTAAAAAAGCCGGAATTAATGAAGGAAGCCGAAGAAAGAGTCTTACCAGTAGAGGGTTTTACCGTGGAACAGATACGAAAAGCCTTAGTAGAAGCCGAAAAAGAGACCGAAGAATTCGGGACACCGCGAAAACAGGAGCAGCCTGCTACGTCCAAGGACGAGCGTGTCACCATGTCCGAAGACGAGCACCCAGAGGACAGGAAGATGAAAATCCTATTCATGGAACCTGTCATTTACGGTAACCGACAACGCGGTAGAGTTCCTGGAAAGGCTGGAGGAGCTAATGGAAGCTAGCAACGTTGAGCAGGACGACATATTGCGAGCACTCCCGAGAATACTACAGGGGAGGGCATTGCAGTGGTACAGGAACAACGCCCAATCCTGGAAGTCATGGGACGAGTTCTTGGAACTCTTCAAACTTTATTACTTCCCTAGCAACTATGAGGAGGACCTCATAGTGAGGATAGTTGCGCGGAAGCAAAAGTTTAGAGAGAAGTTCACCAGTTATGTCACAGACCTACAGACGTTGATGAGGCGTCACGGTAGCTTGACGGGGGAACAGCAGCTGCATCGTATACACGAGAATATGCTGAAGGAATATAAACTGTATATTAAGAAACAGGATTATACGGCCTTAACAGGATTGTTAAGCTTAGCCGCCGAATACGAAAGTATAACCGCTTCAACTTACACAGAGAGATACCAGGACAGGACGCACGGGATAGAGACCGAGACACCACGAGACGGGAAAGCACAAGTACGGGCAGGACCGAGTACCGAGCTACGAGGGAAGGGGAGAGCCCCAGGGAAGATCGAAGAGCGCAGCGCGAAGATACATCCGAAGTATGACCCGAACACGTGCTGTTGGTCATGTGGGAAGCCGGGACATAATACAAAGGAATGTCGGAGTCAAGCGAAGGTTTTCTGCAGCCAATGCGGGAAAATGGGGACTCTGAGTAAGAATTGTTGCAAAAAGAAGCAATGGGGAAGGAAGGAATACCTGGAGACAGCGAACGAACAAGCAAGGGAGGATAACCGGGTACACGTAGAAGTCGATATAATGGGGAAGCCTTATCGGTGCCTGGTGGACTCAGGGTCAACAAACACATATATTAATTACAGTGTATATCGTGAGTGTGTAACAAAAGCGATAGAGATATTGGATGAACCGAGGGGCATAGTGCTCGCGAACTGGACATCGACTCAGATAACTAAAAGCCTACTAGTGGACTTACGAATAAAAGGCGAAGAAATAAGGCATTGGGTAAGAGTTCTACCCTCAGCCTCACGCCCGATAATAGGGATGGATGTTCTTCGGAAAATAGGTATGCGCATTGTGTGGAAAAACGAAGGGGAACAGAGTACGACTCAAGAAAACCAGACGGGACAAGGATGCCTGTCGAACGCGGTTTCACAGGTAGACCCGGGAAGTCAGGATGCTACAACGGATGCTGGGAGGGCGCAATCAAATCCGGTCCTGAATGAACAACAGACAAAACAGCTGGCTGAGGTAATTGAGCGCGAGTTTGAGCTCTGTGATAAAAGTCCGAAGGGAAACACGTGGGTACAACATAAAATAAAACTCAAACACCAGGAGCCGGTAAAACAGAGATATTACCCAAGGAACCCGAAGCAACAACAGATAATTGACGAGCAGGTTAAAGAAATGTTACAGCAAGGGATAATCGAAAAATCCAGTAGTCCGTACAGTTCACCGATAGTACTCGTGAAAAAAGAAAACAGGGACTACCGTTTTTGCATTGATTTCAGGAAAATAAATGAGATTTCTGAGAAGGACGCGTATCCACTACCCCAAATAGACGATACTCTGGAGGGCCTGACGTCACAGCGCGCGTCACCGCAGCGGGGACGGGCGGAGCAGAGCGACGCGTCGTTTACCGTTAGCCGGCCGCCTATATAAGCCGACGCGCGCCCAGTACCAGCAACGGTGTCTTACAATCCCTCGAGACAGTCAGGTCGTTGTGGCGGCATACACTGTGAGGGTTGTAAGGTAGCGTTCGCTCGTAGCTCGGAGTGTGTACCACGCTTCTCGAGATACCATAGGTCCTCCCGTACATTTGTAAGTGGTGTTTGGTCTCTATCCCGAAGTCTGGGCTACAGTCTTTTGTTACCTTAGCGCGGAGTGTGTACCACGCTTCTTGGCTCGCTAGTTGCAGGGACTTAAGGCTATGCTCTAGACGGGTTGCTGGGCGCAGTGTGTGTACCACGCATTTGGCTCGAACAGCTAACCCGGGGGGGGTCACTCCTAAGCGCGGTGTGTGTACCACGCATCTGCTGCCTAGGGTGGTGGCTCTCGCCAGACGGATACCGGCCAAAATCTCCCTTACCCGCGTATTAACATTCTGTCGTTTACTAACCCGACCCTGACACGTAATTGGGACACCGGGTCCCCTAGGATAACGTAGGGATACCGTAGGCATTAACGTAGGATCTAGGTTTAAGAGTTTAGTTAGATAAACAGGCATAAAGCCTCCGTTATTTAATATTTAAAATCCCAGGTTTCATTTAACCCAATCCCTTGCCCCCCGATTTGAGCTAGTTACGGAAACCCTCAAGATCCCGTCTGGATCGAGGGATATGGACTAGTGCCTAGGCCCGTTACGTCATAGCGTACCTGGCGGGTTTAAGCACTACGTCACACAAGTTTGGCTCGGTTTGTAGACACCTGCCTACTGAGCCGGCGGTCCTGGGTTCGAATCCCGGCCGGGGCAAATATTTGTATGATGAACTCGAATATTTGTGCTTGGGTGATGGTTGTTCTATGTATTTAAGTATATATTTATCTATATAAGTACGTATATCGTCGTCTAGTATAACACAAGCCTTCTTGAGCTTAATTTGGGACTATATTGATTTGTGTGAGGTTGTCCGATATTTATAAAAAAAAATGAAAAAAATTAAAGTCTAAAAATGTATATTGGCTGGCACTGTAGCTAGAATTTATTTTATATACCTATGGAAAATCATAAATAAATATAGTGAATGTTAGCTACTATGCCAGCAATAACACACTTTTGGCTCCTGTTATTTTAACAAAACGCAGCAATCCCGTAACTGTTAATTTGATTTGATAAATGACAAACTTCGTTAAGTCATACTTAAAAACAAAACAAACAAAAAACATATTCTGATGTACGTGGACATGAACTCATTTATGAGGATATAAAAAAAAGTGGTTATTTGTAGGGTACCATTAATTAATTAGGAAGGTAAAACTGTAAGTATACCGTTATTTTATAAACTACCTGTATAACTCTGTTTTACCAATGCAAGACTACGCAATACTTTTTATTACTGTACTAACGGTTACTAAGTATATGGCGAAATAAAAAGAAAAAAAAACCGACTTAAAAAAAAAAAGTAAAAAGCTAAAAATAACCCATTTAAGTACAGATTACGTTTGAATCACGTTTTGAAGACGATGCCAAACCACTCATTTATTATATTTTTATATTATATAAGTATATTTTTTTGTTTTTTATAGTGATTCATATAAAATACTTATGGCGGGGTGATCTGGGAGGTCTTAAAGGCATACATCTCGTTTGAGTTATCTCCTAACTTCGGTTCTACGATTGCTACTACTACTACGATTACTTAGGCGGGTAGCAATGTTCTAGGTGGGCTCGCCCTGCGGGCCCTTGGGCTAGCGCGCTACGCCGTCTCTGGGACGCTCCGCACCTTTAGTGCTACACGGAGCTCGGCCTGCGGCCTCGTGGGGGGACGTTCGCCCTTAAGCCTGCAGCCCTCGGTCGAACTAAAATATTAAAGTTTGTTGTCCGATATTTTCTGAATTTGACCGAATTTTTTAAATTCGATTTCAGATTCCGACATGGGGGCCCCAAAAACTGCCTGATACCGAATTTCAGCCCCCTCGGACCAATATGAAATTTTCTCCATACAAATCTCGTTTTTCCGATATTTTCCGAATTTGACCGAATTTTCGGACACCGATTCCAGATTCATATTTGTGAGCCCCAAATGCCCCCGATATCGAGTTTCAGCCCCCTAGCACCAACTTGAAATTTAGAAAAAAAAGTCGCTGTTCGATTTTTTTTTTCAGGACTGTACTCGGGTGGAGGCCCCCTATGACATTTGGTCGAGCACCTCCCACCTGAGCCAATCGTTTACGAGATACGGGCCTCTTAAAAAAATCCCCATACATTTTTTTTATGATAGAAAAAAAAAGTTTTTTGGAATCAGGGGGCCCAAAGCCAAATTTCAGCTCGCTACGACCATTTTGAAATTTCGACGCCTATTAACCACCCTTAGATAGCGAAGGATTATCGTAGTATAGCTAAAACGACATTACTGCAATAGTGCAATGCTCAGATTGTTTTTTAGTACGAATAATATTTTCGAAGTAAAACATAGATCGGAATTATCCGGTAATTTTGTAAATTCATTGTCACTCTATTAGTACTTTATCAAAGTTTGACATGCTTTCATATTAATATATGATACCATATATTACCTGAAAAAATATACTATAGCCACCAAAAGATTTCCTTTTGCAGCCTTTAATTCCAGTTACCATGATGCAATTATAAGAATGTAATTTTTTAAATAATCAGAAAAGATACCATTAAGCACTCCCAAGTAGCACAACTGGGTCTAAATAGCTCGTATATCATATCTAATTAGATGCTTAAGTGAAATTTATCACCATGACTAAGTGCTATATAGGTGGCAAGAACCCTTATGCCACCAGTATAGAACCAAAAGGAGAAAAATTGCAGCCTATTTTTGGTGCTAAATAAAATCCATAAGAGATCTCACAATTACCTTAAGTGGTAATTAGAACTATGGGTGAAAGTTATGCGCAGTGAATGAATGAAAACATTTCAGTTCGGTCAATGAGTGATAAATGAGTCGCCAAAATTATCTTTGAGTGGCGAGGCAACTGTCAAATTGTGTTTTATTAAAAGTAATCCGTGATCTGCCATATTCATTTTGGATTTATATGTCTGTTTGATTGTGATTAAAACTTTACGTTATACAAGCATTGAAATAAGCACGAAATTCTTGCGATTTTTTTTTTACTGTGAAACTATAGTATGTTTTCTTTGTAAATTTCGACGCGCCCTTCATTTGATCAGGAATATTAAAAAAGAGAGTGCTAAATTAAATAAGGAATAGATACTGATAAGAAATAAAACTGTTAAAAACCTGACCTAATGATTGTAGGTTACGTACAATGTTAAAGTAACATCGTCACAACTATCAAAAGTCTGTGATTATGCGTGAGTGTGATAAAATTCTGGTTAAAATAATAAATTTTCATAGGCTTCCATTTGTAAACATGGCGAAACAAAAAAGATCCTACAGTGTTTATTTTCACTTATTTGTTCCTTATTTGGAACTATCAAGTCTAATAATCACTTATTTGTATCTTGCGAGTGGCAAAGCAGTGAATGATATTACCAATAGTAATTATTTCCTCTTTTGTAGACTATTAAACAAGCAAGACTATTAAATATATTTTGACAAGGCGCAAATAGGAACTATAATAGAACTTTTAGTTCGTTAGTGGTTTGAAATAAGTGAAAATAACTGCTTTTGGTTCCAAGAACCTCCTACTGAGACCTATTTATGCGTTGGAGTGGCAATAAGGTACTTCTTAGGCCTTAAAGTTGCAATATTTTTTGGTTCCAAAAGAGCCGTAAAATTATCCCTTTAGCCACTATTGGTGATATAATTCGCTATTGTACTAGTCATTTGGAACTTTTAGTTCCAAATAAGGGTATGTTCCCACTTATATGTAAAAGTTGCTTATAAGTGATTTTAAGGCCTTATATAGCACTATTGCTTCTTATTGAGTGACAATTTGAACCTGCATGCAACTTTAAGTAGCAAAATCGACTTTATCCCACCATAAGTAATAAAGTAGAAACAAAAAACGCTCCTATGCAACTACAAGTGATAGGATGAACTCATATACAGTTTTGAGTTGTGTTTAAAGCCATAAGTTGTATCAAACACTGTTAAACCACTCATTTAGAACTTAAAGCTATAAGATAAGCTGCAAAATTCACTAATGTGCTGCTTGGGCTGTCAAAAATGCTGACAGTTTTCAATTATATTAATAAGATTTCAAATTTAAAGGTTTTATCCTGCCCTAACATAAAATTATGGACGGATTGTATAACTTTCATAATTTTTTCCGTTAGTTTCTTTGGTGACGCGTAAGAAAGTTTAGCTAATAAAATATTTAATTATTTGAAGTGAATAGTGTTAATTTAAAGAAAAATATAAACTACTAATAACTACCATTTTATTTGAAAACTACTAATTATTACTATTTTTTGTGACTGGCAATATTAGAAAGGGACACACTACCTATATGCGAGCTGTCTCTGTCTGACCGTGACCCCTTCACCCGTAAAATATACTTTATGTATTTATGCGAAGATTTAATTTTGTGTGAACACTTATTCTGAGTTCGCACTCCTGTTGTCTTAAATATAAGCTCCTTGTTTACAACATAATTGTTAAAGCTGGATTTAAAAGTAAAAAAAAGTCATCAAAATATTTTTTTTAAATATCAGTGACAACCCTACTAATTCAAAGGTTTTATTTACATTTCAAATTGACACCTGTCTCTAACTTAAATGTTCAAAAGGTGCTTGAGTTGATATACTGTGCAGATTTATACACTATTGTTTAACTGTATATATATACACGATGATTTTTAATCGGTGATCAGGTACCAACTTTTCTAACTCAGTAATTGATGGCGGTCACGTTGAAGTCGTAATTACATGAAAACAAAACTTTTATTTTTCTATGATAATTTTTATTTTGAAACCAATTTCGTCTTGAATTCCTTGTCACCGAACTAATCTGTATCGGTGTGCTTACAACCTCTTTAATAATTCAATGGGAATGACAATTTATGAGTAATAACTTGTCATTGTCATTACATAAACAAAGTCGTAGAAAATTTCGTAAAATTTCCCGCCAAAGCGATGACACTTGACGTAGGTATCGTACTTCAATAATTTATGTAGGATGACCATGTATCTAGTGGTTGTTAGTTTTAATTATGTTTTAACTTTTAATTAATTTAACAGTGAGGTAATTGCGCGGGACCTCGCGTATTAAGTTTAATTTTAGCTAAATATTAATATTTTTCTACTCCTGATCACCGATAAAAAATCATCGTGTATATATATATATATATATAGAAATAATGGATATATATTACACTAGCCTTTGCCCGCGACTACGTCCGCGTGGAACTTGGAAGTATGGAAGCAACCTCGTACAACACGACAGATATCCACCTAATCACCTTAATTAATAAATGGTATTATTAAAAGCGCCTAAGCTAATGTAAGAGCAATTGTGCTAAATTGTCTAATCATTGCATTTCCTACAGGGTCATCAATGTCATCATGATACTTAGTCACTTTTCAATCTTTTTAGGGATAATTTCCAGGACGAAAACTATCCTATGTCCTTCCTCGGATCTTAAACTATCTCCATGCCAAATTTAATCAAAATCGATTCAGTGGTTTAAGCGTGAAGAGATAACAGACAGACAGACACACTTTCGCATTTATAATATTAGTATGGATAGTTCATTGGTGAAAAATGAAGTACTCAGTCTGAACAATTCCCTGTTTGCTTAAAAGTCCTTCGATCTGTTCCACCCTGTATAATTATGTTATGATCTTTCCAAATGGCACAATTTAAAATAAATCTTCACCGATATTGAAAAGAAGTAATCTTCTATTTTAATTTATTGAAATGAATGCGACGTCATTACAATATTCAATTTGTGACAAGTTGCTTTCTTTTGGTTGAACGGCTGTTATGCTAAATATTTTTAACTATTCAAAAATACTTAAGGATTAAAAGAAAACAGTGTAGTATAAAACGGCTTTTCTTATAAGTCAAACTAGCATTAATATTTGGCTTTAACGCCAATTTAAAACAGTTTTTGGACAGTCGTTGATTATTTCGCTCTGAGAAATTTATCTAGTAAGTAGATATTTAAACAAACAAAAAAGCGTAAAATATTTAAAAATATTTGTACACCTCGGTTATTTTGTTTATGACTCATTCATATACTAGTAATAGTTTGATTTTGATTATTTAGTAACGAGTCACACAGAAGGAATTCTGGCCGAAAAAAGTCCCATCGGAGTTTTCGCGGCCGGCTTGTCAACACTAGGGTATTCAAAACTGTTTTTTTTTTCCTTGTAAACCGGCTTTAAACTGTGTTAATATGACAATTTCAAAAGTTTTTTCACACCTAGAAGTGATGTCACAACATCCAATATATTATAATTATTATTTTATTTTCATATTTATATTTATTACGTATGCTAGCGTTAAAGTTTTCAACTATGTCCCCAGATACCTGAACATAAATGATTGATTGATTGATAAATAATTATGTTCCGAAATAAAAACATAAAATATAAATAATAATAATAAATATCACAAATCGATCTAGTCCCAAATTAAGCTCAAGAAGGCTTGTGTTATGGGTACTAGACGACAACATACGTACATACATAGATAAATATATACCTAAATACATAGAACAACCTCATGGTTGTTCTCATGGATGAACTCGAATAGTTGTGCTTGGGTCATCCCAAGCACAACTATTCGAGTTCATCACACAAATATTTGCCCTGGCCGATTCGAACCCGGGACCGCCGGCTCAGTAGGCAGGTGTCTACAAACCGAGCCAAACGCGTCGTCAAATAATAAATAAATATTGGAAAATCTCACACAAATCACTGTAGTCCCATAGTAAGCTCTAATAGGCTTGTGTTATGAGTACCTACAAAGATATATATACACACACAGCTAAATACATACCTACTTAAATACATAGAAAGTATCCATGACCCAGAAATCCGAGTTCATCACACAAATATTTGCCCTTGCCGGGATTCGAACCCAGGATCGTCGGCTCAGTAGGCAACTGCACTACCACTGCGGCAACCGCCTCGTCAATACTATTGCTACTTCATTATCATCATCATTTCAGCCACAGGACGTCCACTGCTGAACATAGGCCTCCCCAGTGACTTCCAGATCGGCCGGTTGGAAGCGACCTGCATCCAGCGACTTCCTGCAACCTATACCAGGTCGTCTGTCCACCTTGTGGGTGGACGTCCTACGCTGCGCTTGCCGGTGCGTGGCCTCCATTCGAGAACCTTACTGCCCCATCGGCCGTCAGTTCTACGTGCTATGTGCCCCGCCCACTGCCACTTCAGCTTGCTAATCCGTTGGGCTATATCAGCGACTTTTGTTCGTTCACGGATCTCCTCATTTCGGATTTGATCTCGCAAAGAAACACCGAGCATAGCCCTCTCCATAGCGCGCTGTGCAACTTTGAGCTTCCTTATAAGGCCCACAGTAAGAGGCCACGTTTCTGTTCCGTATGTCATCACTGGTAACACACATTGATTATAGACTTTCTCCCTGCCTTACGCCTCGCTGCAGAGGAATAGCTTTCGTGCTCTGCTCACTGTACTCGAACCGACATGGTGGCGTTTTTATATAAACACTTCAGCACCTCGATGTACCGATACTCAATATGGCACCGCTGGAGAGACTGTAGCACTGCCCAAGTCTCGATCGAATCGAAGGCCTTATCATAGTCCACAAACGTCAAGAATAGTGGCAAGTTATACTCTTCGGTCTTTTGTATAACTTGTCGCAGCGTATGGATGTAGTCTATGTGACTAAAGCCTTTTCGGAATCCCGCTTGTTCGGGAGGCTGGAAGTCATCGAACCTACGCGCGAGACGGTTCGTGATGACTCTCGAAAACAACTTGTAGACATGGCTCAGAAGCGAGATGGGTCTGTAATTCTTCAACAAGGTATTATCTCCTTTCTTGAAGAAGAGCACCACCACACCTCTGTTCCATGCCTCTGGCGTTATTCCCTCGAGCAAGACGGAGTTGAAGAGTTTCTGAAGGGCTTTCAATATCGGTGTTCCACCCGCATTCAGTATCCCTGAGGTGATTCCGTCATCACCCGGTGCCTTGTTGTTCCGAAGCTCTGTTTGAGAGCCATCCTAATCTCATATAGGCTGATGTCCGGGATATCTTCGGTAAAGTGTCGGGTCAGCTTAGCTCTTGGATCTGCGGCTGAGCTACTAACAGCTTTAGAAACGCTTACTTATTATTTTAAATTTAATAAGTTGCTCGTTAGTGAATACACAATTCGAACTGTTTTCATCAAATCAAGCTCCGTTTGCAACTATATTCCTAGAAAATTCCTGTTGTGAAATTTGAATAGCAGTAAATTTAAATTGAAATGATATAAAAGCGAAGTCTTAGAGCGGCTGAAATAAATCAACATCAACATTGTTGTTTTCTCGTGAAATCCGATAATGGACTAAGTAAACTCGAAGCAATGCCGATGCGTAGAGCTTCTGTTTGTTTGAGTGTTTGATTACAACAAAGTAATTTTTCATTGTATTTTACGTTAGTCTGACCTGGGCTAGTTCAAGTGTACTTTAAGATATCGCCAAATAAGCGATGCCTCAGGTATATCGCCTTTAACTGATATTAAAATGTGATATTTGCCATTGACGCTTGCAGAAAGTGAGATTTCACGTTACCCGGTAAAATTACAGTACAAACTTAAAGCGACCGGGTTGGCGAAGTGGAGATATATTAGGTAAATCGCCATTTTGGAGATCTCCAAGAGATATCACAGTGAGGGATGTGGAATTGAGGCCCTGGGCGCTAATTCGAGTGTTCTTTGAGATATCGCCAAATGAGCGATGTTTCAGGTATATACCTGGCGATATATTTGGCGTTATATTTATTTATTTAAACTTTATTGCACAAAACAAAAGTCAGTACAAATGGCGGACTTAATGCCAAATGGCATTCTCTACCAGTCAACCATAGGGCCAAACAGAGATACTAGAATTGGGTGCAAATCAGAAATCTGATGGTACAGTCGAGTTCATTTACATCTACACACTTACGAGAACAAAAATATCTGAACACGATTTTATGCTCCTAACAATACGGTCGTGCTCAGATATTTTTGTTCTGGTATGTGTGTAGATGTAAATGAAATCGACTGTACAGAGAGGATCTAGAGTACATGTAAATACAAAATATTATATTACTGTTTATACAAAAATACATATACATACATTTACACACTATAATATAATAACTTATAACGCGATCTTTGCAATTCGAGCTGCCTAAAGCAATATTTCACATTACTGATAGGTCCAGTTAATTTAGTTGATGTCACATAAATACGGTGCTTGGAACTTCAGGCAACCGCCGGATGGCATAACATTGGTTCCATGGCAGAAGGGACGGTGTCTCTTATGGGACGCTACGTGTGTTAGCACGTTTGCACCGTCACACTTGAGCCACACTACTAGATCTGCCGGGGCCGCCGCGGAATGTGCGGCAAAACTCAAACACACCAAGTACTCTGCCCTGGAATCAATGTATGATTTTGTGCCAGTGGCAGTGGAGACTGCGGGACCGTGGGGTACTGAGGCCAGGCACTTCATAAGGGAGGTGGGTCGCAGGCTCAGAGACAGAGGGTCTGATCCTCGCTCTGGGTCATATCTGGTTCAACAGATTTCGTTGGCCATACAACGTGGGAACGCTGCCAGTGTAATGGGAACGTTTGGGCCAGGTGCGACTCGGGGTGAGCCTTTTTAAGTCCTTTTCCAAGATCAAGATCGATCTATAACTTCGACGAAGCCTGTTGCGGATGTCACGTTATTGGTGTGTTGTTTGACGAAGCATGTCGCTGATTAGATTTTGTATTCTCTCTGACGATGCCTGCGTTGCGGATTTGACTTTTGTTTTATGCATTATTTACTGTTGAATAAATGATTATTTTATTTTAATAGAGGGATATCTGGACATCCAAAGGTTATAGGATACTTTTTATGTCTACGGTAAAGTATACGCGAACGAAGTGGCAGGCACCTCCTAGTCCTGTAATAATAGCATTAAAATGTTTCTCTTGTTACTACTAGGACGACAGTGACATCTTACTGTGTGTATCCGCTTGAAAAAGGCCAAGAAAAGGTCCGTTGGTTTCGCCAGTAAACAAGGGCACAGGCGAGAAGAAGGTAAGTAAGGACATAAATGGAATTCGAATTGAGAGGATTACTTCGCTACTGCATTACGGAGGGAATGTTATGAGTTTGTTTGACGACATCGTTATATGCGGCTGTTTTGTTAGGTTAGAATAGTCGTGGTCAGTGAAAAAATAAAGATTTGGTAACAGTAGCCCAAATATTAGCTGCTAGTTACATAAATCGGAGGACTGACAAACTGAGGGCTACTACTGGTAACCAAAATGAGTCATGTAAAATTAGCATAGTTTTGGTCACTACTAAGCACAATTTGGATATTTCCCAAGTAAGTAGTTAAACTAGTTATTTTCAAGCTATTTATTTTTTCAGTGTAGCTAGGTTGTGTGAGCTTCGTGTGTTACTCTGGTAAATCTGACTTTTGGGTTAAATTCGACTTTTCTAATGTATTTAGAATGAGCTCTACATAGGTACATTAAAATGACTTGTCAATACCACTGAATACATCATAAAGGCCCTTGTTATTTTCTATTGAGACAATTTTATGGTGTTATGTTCGGGAGACATCGTTTTTGATGGCAAACTAAACCGATATGAGATCGACATGTGCTACCGCAGGCCTCACAAGAGAAGTTTACTACGGGGGACACTGTATAATGAATAGTATAAATCTAATATTACGTCTTAAGTAAAAACTTATCATTGTTAGGTTTATAATTTGATTGCGCGATAAGACAAGTAATGACGACCTTTTACACTATCGGAAAATGAATAGGCAATTAGGTACTTAATAGATTTTTGTGAGTAACAAATAAGAAATCCTTTAATTTATTAATTATACTAATAATGACATTATGCAAATTAATACTCTATAGCAAATAAACGTAAGGTCAAAAGTGTTTAGGACGAAGATGTCAGGGCAAATAATTTTGGGACAAACGTTGTTAGAGATTTAGAAGAAGCCCTGTTTTTACCGTTCCGACTTCCAGAAACGTGTTCTAACTTATTGCAAGTAACATTTTCCTTACAGTTATTTTATTAATACTGTTTACCTAATAAATAAGAAACTTAAATATCAGTTCCTAAATTCATAATGCAGGTAAAATTGTTATGCATGACACGAAAGTAATCAAAATATTTGTAATACCAGAAGTCATTACAAGCGAAGTCGTAAACTACCGCTTCCTGGAGACCCATTTACTCCACGCCGAACTGCCGAATCTTACGCCTTCGGCTAAATTCCGTTTGACACTGATGTACAACCATTGGAAAGATATGCATGTTGTTATTTGTTGACGACGCGGTTGGTACATCGGTATTACAGCTGCCGACTGAGGCGACGGTCCTGCGTTCGAATCTCGGCAAGGGCTAATATTCGAATGTGCCTGAGTCATGGACATTTTCTATTTAAGTATGTATATCGCCGTCTAGTGTTCATAACATAGCTTACTTGAGCTTACTGTGAGACTAAATTAATTTATTTAAACTTTATTGCACAAAACAAAAGTCAGTACAAATGGCGGGTTTAATGCCAAATGGCACTCTCTACCAGTCAACCATAGGGCCAAACAGAGATACTAGAAGTGGGTATTGATCTGTGTAGGGTCCGATATTTAATGATATTATTATATCCGGTAGGCCGTGGAAGCAGTGAACTCTTGTGCAGTTGCAGGGGCATCAGTGAATGCAATCTGCGCAGGATCAATCTTTGTACTTAAAGAGATTTAGGTTAGGCCTATGTTCAGCAGTAAACGTCCATGGCTGACAGAGAGATAGATAAGATTTGCTATTCAAACTGGATTAAGAAACACTGACTTTTAAAAACAAATTAAGCAAAGACATATTAAGCAATATACCTGCCAAAAAAAAAATTAGACTGACACAGCAATATTGACGTTACTTCGCATATAGCGTAGCAAAAGTAGATATATGAATATGTTCTCGTATAATAGTCAATACCCATAATTTCCTATAACAGAATATTCGCCATACGAATCAATACATAGTAGGAATGATTATTGGATGTATCGCGGACATATCTGAAGGAAATGTTCAGTAGAATTTGGCTCCTTAGTTACGGTGTCCCTTACGGCAATGGGCTCTCTGCAAACACGACCCGACTTTAATCTGTTCCCAGCTTTATCTTGGAGCCAATAAGAAGATAACTTTATTTTGTACGTAAACACGCGTAATCAGCTTCTTTCTCCGTAGATTTCCCATTTGATTGATATCTCAGTATCAAACTTAAAGATAATAAATAACGAGTTGACACAAACGTAAAACTAAAGTTATATAAATATGCCAAAAATTTTATCGGACTAATCAACCGATATTGACATATGAGAAATCGCATAACGATTACTTCGATTACAGCGCATCGGTAGTGCCCAGTCAATAACTGGTATATCGAGGACATATATATACTCTCGCGGTTTGAACACATAATTAAGACTTATTGAAACTTATTAAGGAGTAGATACGCCTGAGACCACGGCACGTGAAACCGTCTTGAAACGTCAGGCAATGAAGGTTAATCAAAATATCGCGATAGACCCGGTTCAATAAGTTTAAATTAGTGCAAATACGACCCGACTTTAATCTGTTCCTAGCTTTATCATTTTCAATGAGAAGAAAAAACCAACTAACATTGACATATGACAAATTGCATAACAATTACCTTGATTAGAGCGCATCACTAAATTGCCCAGTCAATTACTGGTATATCGGGGAAATATCTCGCGAGTATAAGTTTTAATTTTTCACATGGAATCTGATTCCTTACGATATCACTTAAGACTGCAAACACGACCTGACTTTAATCTGTTCCCAGCTTTATCTTGGAGCCAATGAGAAGAAAACTTTATTTTGTGCGTAAACACGCGTAATCAGCTCCTTTTTTCCGCGCCGTAGATTTTCCATTTGATTGATACTGAAAGGTCAGGTTACGGTACGGTACGGAATACGTTAGCGGGTTTTATAAGATTTATTTTTAACCGGGTCCTATTGCTCCTCAAAATAGGCTACTGCTTCTCCTTTTAGAAATCTGCTAATGGCGCAAATGATGCATTTAATTCGAAAAAGTGAATTTGTTTAGATTCTGCGCGTTTTTTTGGGTGAAATAGTAAGACAGATATTTTTACATGAATAGTGAAACATGTAATTGTTTCAGAGTGTCTCAATATGGAATGTGGGTATTATTTAATTTATTTCTTTTGTAATGTAGCTATAGGTAACGTTATTATCTTTATTACATGCTAAAGTTAAAAACCCGTAAAACTACAAAAATAAATTCAGTGGTCTAAGGTTTTTCATCTTTCGATGAGATTTTACAGAAGATTATAAAAATAATACCGCATGGAATTTTGTTTTTTAAAATCTATTTACCACGCGTGTAAAGGAAGTAAATAAGTATGTAGTTATAAACATCTTCGTATTTGTTTTCTTAATTTTAAAATATAGAAGAGTGGCAAAATCAAACCTATCACATATAAAACAGTCACATTAAGAGCCTTAAGAGGCCTTATACATTTTAGAATGTATTTTTTTCATATTATGACAAATATAATGATACATTCCACCAACTTTTTAATGAGTTCTAGATTTTGATATAGCTATTTCATGATTTTATTGCGTTCTGTCGAAAATAGGTAAGTAATAAAACAAGTGTTCTGTGTGAAATTTGACAATTTCGAGTAGTTATTAAAACAAAAATTATCTAGTAACAAACTTAACTGTAGGTTTCAAATATATACCAATAGATTGATATAGCCTTGTTCTAAGTAGTAACTTTGTCAAAGTCAAAGTCAAAGTCAAAGTGTTTTATTTTGTAAAACATAGGTGAATATAGGCGGAATAAAAATATAAAGTAACACTATGTTTTGCCAGTTGGCGTACAAAAACATCCATTTAGCAGCTAACTATCCCATGCAATTAATAACAAATTATATTATCGATAATATTGATAATATTATTATGTTAAGAAACATGTTTTATCATTTAGAAAAATGTCTAAAACAATCAGCATTTTTGAACGCATAAGGAGCCTTAAAATGTTATTACAAAAAGACACTACCTAACATCTCAGCCAACACTCATTCTCCAATATCGACAAAACACCTATACGTGACCCTTGTATCCAATCACTTGTATCATCCGACAGATTAAAAAAAAATACAGCTATCTCCGCATCGGACACTAAACAGTGGTCAGGCCGCGTATGATCCCGCCGTCCCGTGGGTCCACCCCCTAATTGGACGTGGCCTGCCTCTAGAATCAGCCGGTGTATTTAATCTTTAATACAACGTCTTACGTGACCCCAGTGAAATGCTTACGTGGGTGATATCGGCTGTTACCTTTTTCTAACAAGAGTGACAGGGTGTTACGTGATAGTTCATGTATTAGATATTTATAGGTCGGGGGACGTTTTGAAATGAGGCATTTTAGATTAAATGTCGGATTATTTAAATATATTAATATAATATTTTTATAAATAGCTATTGATAATTTTTAACTGTAGTATACACTCTTAAAATTACATTATTTCTTAATACATAATATATGTATGTTTGAGTACTTTTTTATTGTAGAAATTGTATGCGGGAAAAATCAATTCAACGAGGAAGTCATTGTCATTGTTGATAAAAACATACGCCATCTATGTGATAGCTGGCACTTGTAAAATAATTACATGTTACTATAACAACTTTTGTTAAGAATTTAATCTATTTACAATACAATACAATACAATACAACAATACTTTATTGCACACCAAAAAAGTTTACAAAAGGAAACAAGATAAATACAATTTATAAATAACGGTAGACAACATATATTTATAGTTAATTCCTTCAAATTACATGTATTTAAATGCAAACGGTAACTCGGGCGATGTGATTGCACATATTATAAATCTATCGGTACAAAATTAAATACATAGATGACAATAACAGTGTGTCTATATTAAATATGGCACATTCACATATATCTAACAATGTTCCACCTAAACATATCGGACGTTATTATATCGCGGCAATATTTAGATAAAGCAATATTTTTGTTTTAGTTAATATGGATCTCCGCAAACTTAATTACATTCTTAATTGTCTAAATTTATTAAGTAGCGCACTTGACATACCAAAGTTCTTAAAAAACAATTAAAAATCATTCCAATTTCAACGAATAATAAATTCCAAAATCTACTTAAATCAGTTGCAATTAAAATGCAAATAATCCGCATACCCGAATGAAATGAATAAACAATGCGGCTAACAGTCAATTGTTCAAGTCTAGAACATTCGAGTTGAAGTAAATTGTGGCATTGGATTAACTACTCAGCGGGAACTGGCTAAACTTTAGCTGAACTGGGATCACTCCTCTAATATTCAATTTAACTTTGACACTTCCATTCCGGACAACACAAAATGTCAGCTTTTTGTTTAAAAATATTTCTCGCGTCAAAGTTTTAATATTGAATCTCTTATCGGGTTTATTGTTACCGATTGGAAAACTATGCTGGTTTGATAGTAGCGTTTATTTTACAGGTAGATTAGATTTTTTTTTCGATTTTAATAAGCTTGGTGAGTACAATTTTTGGATGATAGTGTTTTTTTTATAGTCCTTGCTGTAAGGAGGTGCATGTCATATATTTCTCTTTACCATGGTTTTCCCAAATTGTATTTTTTTTTTAATTGACAATTCTCAATAATAGTGGCTGAAGGGATATTTTCCTTCGAAACTTAATAAAAAAAAAGTGTTCATGGTTGGCACTTGTCAATATCAAAATTTCAACGTTTGACACTGACATGTGTCAGAATTTGAATGGTTTGACACTGACGTGTGTCAAAATTTTAAGGGTTTGAAATGTCAAACACGATGGTTGGCTATTGTCAATGGACAAATGGCCAACCATCAACATTATAATAGGGTTTAGAAGGTCTAAGTTGTATTTTGACATGGTAAGCAAAACGTCTCAATTGTATATTGTCTAGGTAGCAAAATGTCTTGATGTTCAAAACGGCTTAAATGCAAAATACAATAACTTACAAAAAGGCTTGTTTGTAAAACGACCCAATACCATAACGTTCTAAATGGCAAATGGTCCAAATGATCATAACGGCCAATGTCTAACGTCTTTATTGTATAAACACTTTGTAGTCATTTCGTCAAATATATAAAAGGTCTAACTAGCAATTGTTCTAAGTTGATATAAATGACAGTACATTATTTATTTATTTATTTATTTATGGGATATTATTAATAGCGCAGCAAACAAATAATCGCCTATCAATTTATTTTCATCAATTATATACTTTTTACATCAAATTAATTATTGCACAGCAAATAAAATAAATGCCTAGCAAAAATTGTACTGCAGATAATTAGAAAATACACATCAGCACGACATTACTTCATCTTTTTAAAGAACCCAGTAGGTTAGGTTAGGTTTGTTTCATAATTATTCTGAAAAATAAACAGTTTTTGAAAAAAAAATGGCTTTCGGACAAATTAAAATTTGGCGAAACGTTACAAATGGAAACAAAAATTAGTGTTTCAGATAGGTAATCATCTAATCCTGATCAGCTTTCAGAGCAGATCCCACTCGGCCGGGTTAGGTTAGGTTATTTATTTTTTTATATCCCTAAAAAACGCTCCATAATGTGCTGTAATAATTATTAGCTATGCATTACTTAAATATGCTTTACTTTTAAATAAATAGATGCACGCCACAAATATAAATTGTAGTATATTTAGCAACATTTTGAGTGCAATGTTTGCTGTGCAATCAGTAATTTTGATATAAATTTGGTTTATTTTTGCATAGAGAAAGGTTTTTTTTTGATGTGCGTTTAAATACTACCCTTTATTTATTATTTATTTATTTTATTTTATTTATTATCACCTCCAAAGTCAGTCGTACTTCAAAGTCGATTAAAGGCCGTTACCTACTTTTTTATGTAAATGTAGTAGTAGCTCGTTTAAGTTCAACTTTTTAACCGACTTCAAAAAAAGGAGGGGGTTCTCAGTTCAGTTGTGTTTTTTTTTTTTTAATGTTTGTTACCTCAGAACTCCGTCATTTATGAGTCTATTAGAAAAATTCTTTTTAGGTTCATGAATAGACATCTCAAGGTTGGTCCCATAAAATTTTGGTGAAGATCGGATGACGAGATCCATGAGGAATCGAAGGAATTCCTGAAATTTTATAGTCACTCATAAAAAATTTCATATATTTTCTAAAACTATTTAAATATTTGCATATGGTAGTCATCATCTTCCAATGCTGAGCTGATGATGGAAGGTACCACTCTGTAACGGTTAGGATTTAGGAGATAATTCAAACGAGATGCATGCCTTCAAGACCTCCCTGATCACCCCGCCATAAGTATTTTATATGAATCGCTAAAAAGCGAAAAAAAAAATTTAACAAAAAAAAGAACCGTCTTCAGTAAAACTAAAAAGCCGAAAATAACCCGTTCAAGTACAGATTACATTTGACTCACCCTTTGAAATCGATCCCAAACCACTCAGTTATTATACATATTTATATATTAAAGTTTACGTGAGGTTTGGCACCGAATTTTTTTCTGTTAAAATTTTTTTTTTTCGCTTTTTAGTGATTCATATAAAATACTTATGGCGGGGTGATCAGGGAGGTCTTGAAGGCATGCATCTCGTTTGAATTATCTCCTAACTCCTAACCGTTAAGGAGTTGTACCTTCCATCATCAGTTCAGCATGAGAAGATGATGACTACAATATGCAAATACTTATAGTTTTAGAAAATACATGAAAAATATTATGAGTGCCTATAAAATTTCAGGAATTCCTTCGATTCCTCATGGATCTCGTCATCCGATCTTCACCAAAATTTTATGGGACCAACCTTGAGATGTCTATTCATGAACTTAAAAAGAATTTTCCAAATCGACTCATAAATGACGGAGTTATGAGGTAACAAACATTTAAAAAAACATACAATCGAACTGAGAACCCCCTCCTTTTTTGAAGTCGGTTAAAAAAGAACCGACTTCAGTAAAACTAAAAATCCAAAAATAACCCGTTCAAATACAGATTACATTTGACTCACCCTTCGAAGTGGGTGCCAAACCTCGCGTAAACTATAATATATAAATATAAGAACTGGGTGGTTTGGGATCGACTTCAAAGGGTGAGTCAAATGTAATCTGTACCTACTTGAACGGGTTATTTTTGGCTTTTTAGTTTTACTGAAGTCGGTTCTTTTTTGTAATTTTTTTTTTTTTGAAGTTTGTTGTTCAATTTTTTTCACTCATTTATGATAGTTTGAATACATCATTAATTCTTCGTACAACCTAGTCGTCTTGCAATTATGACGTTTTATTTACATATACATTTTTCAATGAAGACATTATACTATCAAGACCTTTTGCTAACCTTGTCTTAAGACAATCAAGATCCTTTAAAAATGCGTCATTCTGCCTACTTGTAGGTACATTTTACAACCTAGACGTTTTGCTAACTAGGTAAGTATTTTTCAAACTAAGACCATTTTCTCACCATGACATTTTACAAAATAGTCTTTTTGCTTACTTAGTCAATGTACGACACAGACGTTCCGCACACTTGGGCAAATTTTCAGCAAAACACAACTTACACCTTCTGAACCGAACCCTTATAATATATATTTTTTTATTAAGTTTCGACGACAAAGCGATAATACGAGTAACACTTTAGCAATAATAACATAATGTGCCCTTCAGCCACTATTATTGAGAACTGTCAAAGATGCCAACAAATTTCGTATCCATGGAAACACTGTCACATATTGGCAATCATAATCATAATTTTACTCGTACAAGAATCGTACCTATAACGCGGAGGTCATTAGCTTCTAAAACTTCATCTCATCACACGTATTCCAAGTCTTCCAAGACTACGCAAGTAATCATGAACTTCTGCTACACGTACCTACACTCAAAACTTACAACAATTTCCTGAAATGTAACTTAGTCTAAATAAGTCCTTTGAATCCTTTGAATTGAAAGGCAAGGCAAGTTCATATCGATTGCGAATACGAAGGCACATGATTAGGTAGCGAGTAGGCGCTTGTAAACGGGATATTAAATATGTAACAGTACTCGTATTGCGGCCCAATGTTTTTTTGGAATTATAAATAGGTATTTAAATATAATCTATAAGTAGGTATGTATGTAGTATTATAAATTATAATAGTAGTTTATGTGACTGTACATAATGAAGGGTATTAAACACGAGTGTGGGTTTATGAAACGAGCCGAAGGCAAGTTTCATAATAACATCACACGAGTGTTTTATTGCCTACTGATATTAGAATAGAGGTCAAATCAAATGTCTTTGTTTTCAGAGATGTTCGAAATTTGAATAAATATATATTATCGAAATCGATGTTATTATTAAGCTATAATATTTTTTTTACACAGATAAGAAATTTGTGCTAACAAAACAGTTTATTTTTGTGGTGGTCATAATGTGAACGCATCATGTAGAGTTTTTGATATTTGTATAGATAAAATTGTAAAAGTGTGTGGTAAGGGTACTGCACCTCTAGCGCAACTGTGATACGCGACTCATTCTTGTGCAAGATATTTATCTATTTCTTTCAGTGCAGTACTGTGAGAGAGTGACAGGTGACGCTATGCCACGCGACAAGAGTCGCGAAGCACAGTTCTGCTAGACGGGCTAACAAGATCAACTTGGTGAAAACTTTTGCTGTAAAAATACGGAGTTTACTACTTTGTAGTACTCATGCAAGATTGGCGTTGGTATATTGGGAAGTTGCCAATACCAATGAAAGTAATAAGTTCATTCTTGTCCGAATCAGACTGAGCTGGAAGATAAAAGGCACGTGGTATACATATATAGATCCTATTGGTTCGAGCCCGCTTGTTACTCAACAAAAAGCATGTAAAACCTGACCAGAAATATATCGAGGGCCGGGAGGTCAAACCCGATAAGTCTAAAAAATCTTGAATTTGAACTAATTACGTTTTCGTACAATACTTTTTAAGCTTTACCTAGTGGTCTATACAGATATCGCCATTTGAACCGACAACTGTATTTTTGTTCCTCCAGTAATCCCATAAGTACCTATTTTATCTTATAACTTCTAGCAATAAAATCATATAAGTAGCAATAAACAGTTTTTTTTTGTAAATCGATTTGAATAAAAACATTATATCTGCTTGTATAGTAATTTACCATAAAATGTATATCTTCGCGTTGACTATTTAATAATATAGTAAGAACAGTTATATTTATTAATCAGGTTTGAATACGGTAAAGATTTTGAAATCGACGCACATTCTTTTTGTAGTAAAAATGTATAACTTTAAATATATGGTTTCTCGTATGAAATATATTTGCAATGATACAGTTAAAATTACTTAAGGGATTTTACACTTCATTAAACTAGCAACACTGTCATCATTAATTTTAGCGGAAAAACCCAATAAGTCCACTTATTGCGCTCGACCGACGCACCGAAACGTCATCGGACGCGTCGTCACTCGGCTGTGATGCTCCCGCGCAGCGCTTTGGAACTGTCGAAAATAAAGTCTTTTAACTAGTTAATGGTGATTTGAAGTGTATGGTGAAATTAAATCAAAATGAGTAATCGGTCAAGGAGATTAGTAAAGGCCTGCCACGGTTCGGAATCCGGTAAGTTAGTTATTCTTTTGTTATTAGGTATAACCTCAATCGAATAGCAAAGATGTAATTATTAGATGTAGTTTACTGACACTATTTATATTAATTGCATATACTCTTTGAAGTATTCAGCATTTGTTTACATAAAAACACTGTATCTAGACTAATTATCTGTACCTATTAACATGCGTTTTAGACTCGTAACTTTTTTTATTTCAAGGTCTCCGTAGTAAAACCCTATAACCGCTGTTTTTTGTTTAACGACTCATTGCTGTTTTTATTTACGACTAATACTAAAATATTTTCAGGCTTAATTACGACTTATGATTCTACCGATGAGACTGAACCCGAAATATCGAAAAATGAACTTGAGTGACGTAAGTAATGTAGTAGGTAGTAGGAACTAAACACACATCTGTCAAAACTCTTGGTAAGTACTCAAACCCTATAAATCGTTTTATTATTGATTAACTTGTTTTATCTTTATAAACTGACGACATTGTTTTTTTTTTTTCTTTTTTAGGGCTATCACAAATAACTGGTGTTGATAATGGAAACAGTTCATCGGATTTGGATGAAACGCAAATGAGTATTATTAACGAAATGGAAAATTGCGTCAATATGAGTGATTTTTAGCGATAAGACAGCCTGTTGTTATCCTATTTAACGTTGCTTTATTTCTTTGTTATTAATCTTTTTCATGTGGTGCATACACTGAGAAAAAAAATGATTACATTAATCAAAATTTTGATTGTTTTAACAAAGTAACTTAATGTATAGGGAGCAGATAAAGTTAACTGATTGCAGCAATCAAGTTGAAATGATTGAAAAAGGTAATAAAGTAACTTTGTAAATCCAGTCATGACTTAAATATAAAAATCATGTTTGTTGACTACTATAATCAAGAAATCCTTAATAAAACCCATCAACGTCTTTACAGACACAATTAAAGAAAATGTTTGATGAAATCAAGTAAAATGATTAAATCAATCAAGTCAACTTTATGAAATATATATAGTGCACGATTCAATTAATCAAGTCTACTTTATGAAATGTATACATATAGTGCACGATTAAATAAATCAAGTCTCCTTTATGGAATTTATATAGTGCACGATTACATCAATCAAGTGTACTTTATGAAATATACACGATGATTTTTAATCGGTGATCAGGTACCAACTTTTCTAACTCAGTAATTGATGGTGGTCACGTTGAAGTCGTAATTGCATGAAAACAAAACTTTTATTTTTCTATGATAATTTTTATTTTGAAACCAATTTTGTCTAAAATTCCTTGTCACCGAACTAATCTGTATCGGTGTGCTTACAACCTCTTTAATAATTTAATGGGAATGACAATTTATGAGTAATAACTTGTCATTGTCATTGTCATTACATAAACAAAGTCGTAGAAAATTTCGTAAAATTTCCCGCCAAAGCGATGACACTTGACGTAGGTATCGTACTTCAATAATTTATGTAGGATGACCATGTATCTAGTGGTTATTAGTTTTAATTATGTTTTAACTTTTAATTAATTTAACAGTGAGGTAATTGCGCGGGACCTCGCGTATTAAGTTTAATTTTAGCTAAATATTAATATTTTTCTACTCCTGATCACCGATTAAAAATCACCGTGTATATAGTGCACGATTCAATTAATCAAGTCTACTTTATGATATGTATGTAATGTACCAAAAAAGCCACAGTAGGGCTAATCCCGTTCGTAAGGACCATGTACAAAATGCACTCTGGTCTCGAAGGAATAGAATCAAACACCGAGATTGATAACAATTCAAAGTATGTTTAATTCTTTGGACTATATGCACTCCACACATATCGACAAAATAACAATAATAATTTACAGTACTTATGCATTTTATGGTAAACAAACGTTGGCGCGATGCACAATTCACGCTCTACGGTACAGCGCCATCTACCAGACAATTAAGACAACTAACTATTTAATAACAACTTAAACACGCATGATTAGTTGAAATAAGTTGATTATTTAATTCAATCTCGTTTATGTTTGATGCAATTAATTGCTTTTAATTGAATTAATGTTTTAACTTAATTCGTGTGTTTAAGTTCAATGATACCATTAATAAACTGACTTAATAGATTCAAACAATTTCATAATTGATTTAATAATTTTAGTCAAATACATTGCTTAATTGAAATAAGTTGATTATTTAATTTAATCTCCTGCCTGTTTGATGTAATTAATTGCATTTAATTGAATTTATGATTTTACTTGATTCGTGTGATTAAGTTCAATAATGAACTTGATAACTTTAGTCAAGTACATTGTTTAATTTTATTAAGCGCATTATTAATTGAAATAAGTTGATTATTTAATTCAATCTCGTTTATGTTTGATGCAAATAATTGCTTTTAATTGAATAAATGATTCAAGTTAATTCATGTTTCGATGAGTAAAGTAAATGATTAAATACAAATTAAACATTGTTACTTAATTAAAACTTTCGATCAATTTAACTTTGTTGTAGTTATAAAGTATACCTTGTGTATATGATCAATTAAATAATTAATTCAATCATATTTTTTCTAATCAAGCAAAAAGTCGACTTGATTAAATCACTTTTTTCTCAGTGTAATAAAGGATATTATTATTATTATCCTGTATGTCGCACCCGCTCACGGGACAATAGTGTCCCGGACCTTTGGGAGGTGTGCGCGTTCACGAACCAATATAAGACTAAGATTTATTTCCATGGTAAGAGTGGTTAGTCCTAGGCAGTCGCTATATAGAAACACAAAAGATATGTTCAAGTCACTTTATACTATTCTGTTGACAAAGAAAACATCCATATGTAGACAGGTTTTTGATTAAAAGTTGCGTGACACGTATTGCTCCTTTGTACGAGGCTTTCAATTGTTAAAAACTAAGGCACTGGATCGGGGTTGACACTCAAAAGCTTTGTCGAGTGAGGACTTTGTATGCTTTTTAGATTATTTGCGAACACTAACTGGTTTGATGGGTAAAGTTGGGCCAATGTTATAATAACTATGGGAATCGTTTTTCGTTCAGATAGCACTTAATCAAAGAACAGTTTCCTATGCCTTTTCACTATAGATAATAAGTCAAATTACTACGGCAACTAAGCGACATATAGATTAGGGTGTGCTCCCGGTACTCATTTTTGGTACCGGAACCGGGAATTCCCGGTTCTCGCCATACAAAATCAGAAACGGAAGCATGCCCTAATATAGATCAAGGATTAAAGCCACAAATTATGGTTTATTCTTAGAATGAATGTCAAGTTTATAATTGTGGATGATCGTTGGGGCAGCAAAGTCCTGGAGTGGCGACCACGTATAGGAAAGCGCACCGACTGTTGTTCTGTATGGGTGTGAAGCGTGGACCATGAAAGCAGAGCTCCGAAAAATTTAGAAGCTTTTGAAACGTGAAATGTGGTCATACCGTCGAATGTGGCTTCGTATCAGCTGTACGGATAAAGTTACTAACGTAGAAGTGATGCGCCGTATGGGAAAAAACGTCGAACTTATCCGGACTAAAACAGAGAAAGGTCACCTACCTCGGACTTGTACTGCGGCATGATCGATGTTCCCTCCTGCAGACTATCATGATGGGAAATGTGCCCGGAAAGCGGAAAGCAAGTAGACACAAGATGTCTTGGCTCCGAAATATCAGGGAGTGGATAGAGATTAAGACCGTCGAGCAGCTGTTCAGATTGGCACTTGGGAAGGTCAATTTTAATAAGCTGACTGCCAACCAGCACTTTAAAGGCACTTGAAAAAGAAGATAGTATAAATAACGCATACGAAATATACAAATAGGGTTTAAAACAGTCATTTGTGATAAGAAGGATGGCACGTTGCAAACATTGAATTTCGAACGTCAGAGTTCTCTGGTCGAGCGCGTGCGCCCTTGTTTCGTCTGTGCCAACTACTACTAGCGACATCTAAATATTGTACCCGAAGTATACAAGTTTAACCCTAATCGCCGGCAGATGGCGTAAAGCAGCATACAGTATATTCGTTTGCATAGTTCATTTATTATATATTGTAATTCCCTTTTGAATAAATACAGCAAATAAAAACTAAAATATAAAAACTGAATTATGAAGTTGGAACAAAGTTGCACAATAAGTACAATAATTACAAAAAAAACCAACATATTATATGAATTTAATTTAAATTAAATTATACTTCTAAACTTATAATCGAACTGCAAAAAATACAATTAAACTGCAGCATAAGTAAACAAATGTGTGATCCGCAGCAATAAAGAATATTAGCATTTAGAGTACTTATTTTTAAACTTTTAAAGTCATGTTTTCACTGCGTTTGTTTGCCTTGCCTTTGATATTTCTAACTTATTCCCATATGAAATTAAATGTGCAAGAATCACTTAAGCGTTTTTTTTAACTAAACGAAAGCTTTCTTTATTCTTTGACCACGGGCGTAGTGCGTCTGACAGGCAATTTTGTACAGTATTATTTCATACCGTAATAGTATTTTTATAAATATAGTAGTTTTTAATAATTTAGCCTAGAAGTTATGAGGGTCAAATTGATTTTTTATAGATTTTGATCAAATGATGTAAAACGTTTAGCTTAATATAAATTGGGCTTAATATAAATCCACTTTAATTCGCCATTTGTTCGTCCATATTTAGAATTGACTGTTAGATAGACAAATACATGAAACTTAAACCTAAAAACAGACATTCGGTCTCCTTAATGAAATTCCGACACCTATTTTCATAATTTTGGTCTCTCTTGCGGCCGTAAAACTATAAATAGTATACTTACTTAATTCTACGGGTTAAATTAGTATTATTATGGTCTGTGGGTACATTTTTTATAAATATAAACGAATTGCTAAATTTGTAGCAGCGCCAATTAACCAACAACAAGAGAACCGGACCGATATAGCAACATTTTTTTCTTAAAGGTCATTAAAATATCTAAAATTGTCCGGTAAAAATATCTTAAAACTCTATTTTCTTTTTCCTAACAAACTGCTTAGCTTTTGACAGAACGACGTCTTTTGGGTAAGTCATTTTAAAATAAAACCGAACACTAAAAGTTCCAAATGACAATATGTAGGATTTAAGAAAAGTACACGTCATTTCACTTTTCTGTGTCACGTAGCATTGTCCACGCAGTGTACTGCGGTGCAAAAAAAACGGCTTGTATATTGGACACGTTTTTGTGAACTACACCGATTGCCGATCAAAGTGACACCGGTATTTGACGTTCTTAAACATAGACTTGAGAATGTCGGTGAGTAAAATAAGTTGAAATGTTTATTTTGACTTCAGATGTTGGTTTTTCCGTACAATACTTGGAGCAGATTGACTGGTTAACCCCAAGATATAGAAGAAGAAAAACTGGGTAGTATATTATTTCATCGTCCTCATAATATTATACGTAAGAGCCAGGCTCTTGTCAGTGGAGTAATTTCCAGCTCATTCTACATTACGCTTTTTCAATTGTAAGTACATTATTTACCTACTATGTGTAAGTATTTATTTTCATATCATTTTAAGCTTGTGATGACGATCCTTATTGGGAGATACTAGATTTATTTATTTATATTTTATTTACCAGTTGGCTTCCCCTTTTATTTTAAACTTACTTTGACATTGTAAACAATATTTTCTCATATTATTAATTTTGCCTCATTTTTGACGATCATGATATTAATTCGTATAATTTTGATATTAAGCAAATTTGTAATTTCATTTTTACCGTGAAATAAATAATCTAATCTAATCTAATCTATTGTATTCCTTGTAAAAACGTAGGTATATGTTACAAATACAAAATCATTTATTAAAAAAAACATCATAAGTACATATACCTACATTTTAAGAGTATCCATCAGTGACCAAAGTAAAAGGCTAAGCCTGGACCTTGGCCATCTGCGAGTGCGGTTAACAAAGGAGAATTTTAAAGCATAGAACTTATAAATTACAAAAGTTTTAGTTAGGACGTGTTGTGTGGTGTGCAAGAATTGTTATATTATTTTACTGAGTTATAAATAGGATAATAGGATATAATAATAAAAGTAGTGAAGGTTAGGAAGACAAACGTAGATAATGTAGGTATTTGATATCCTATAAAAGAAATAATGCCACTAAAAGTAAAATTAAGTAGCATAAAAAAATGCCTAAGATATAACGCTAGCCTAGATACAATGTAGTAATTTATTCTGTTTCCATATTCTTATGTACTTTGCAAAATACCGGACAGTAACTATTTCCATAGGATAATTTTACGAGCACATTACAGATTAGGTTGTCTATGAAATTCTTAAGCTACGGTCATATCGCAATGCCTCTGCAACGTACACAGATTCCTGGAACACTTAATTGTAAAAACGATACTTTCTTCTATGATATAAAGTCCACATTGCAGAACAATGCCTCAGACAGATCAGAGGTTGCGAAAGAGAGTAATCGATATCGAGCTGAATCCGACATGGGAGACAGTTTTGGTTTCGTGATTTCATTGCTATTAGGGCGGCCGACCGGTTCCACGTTTATTGTTCAAGATACGAGTGGATTTGTGGAAGCAATTTCCTTTATACATTTTGTTTTGTCCTTTTCCTGCAGTTTGATGGTCCACTTCGTGAGTTGTAGGTGGCTTCGATTTACCGAAACTTCCTCAATCGATAGATACGCATCTCTGCCGTGGATACCGGAGGATAATGTAATTATATAATCCGGTCACGTATTTAGGAATGAACGAAAACTAATTTGCCGCAGAGTTCTTTTAGCAAGAATTACTGAAATCTTTGCCCTCTGTGCCTAAGGACAACACGGGCCCTTTTATATTTTCCGAGAAATGTAGGATAAATCGTAACATAATATTCATAATACATTTCGTCTGGATTGTTCTGCAAATAAAATTTCTCAAGAACAGACATAAGTACTAAAGCGAACAAAGTTCACCCAAACCATCCCACGTTATTTTTTAACATGCATACTAGAATTCCTTTTCAATGTTACACGCTTTTCACAGCGACATACAACTAAAGAGCAAAGGTAAGAAAGTGTCTCTCCCTTTTTAAGCTAAATAAACATAATATCGTCATTCAAGCGGGCACCTTAAGCGACCTCTGGTCCGTCGTCACGACCTCCTTTATTCGGAGAGTTTTTGTCAGTCTTCCCCATCTTTACCCTCGCCTACATTTTGTTGGGAATGTCGCTCCGTCCAAACACATTTACCTCGCATTGACACTGAAACGGTTTTAGGCAATAGAGTAAACACCGTAATCCACGTTTACCCTTCTGCCGCTAAATAAGTCTGCGCGTCCACGTCGGGGGTTTATAAAGTGGTGTAGCGAAGGAGGCCGTATCACAACCGGCAACAACGTATCGATGGAAATAAAGCGAGTCCCGAAACGGTGCCATTTGAGGAATCAATCAAAGCCAAACGTTCGCACAATCAGCGTGCGTGGGTCGGACGAGCTAATCAAACTAATGGCCGCTGGAGGGCCAGGCGCGCGATTGGGCCGCGCTTGCCGCAACAAATCACAACAATAACACTGACGCCTGATTGATCGCCGAACCACCGACTTAATTCAATCCCCGTTACACCTGATCGATTCTTCATGAGAATCCGAAAACGCATGTAATACACAACACAATACAACCGAACATTAAGGAAATCAAAAAGCGAACCTTCGCTAGACATTTATTGGCTACATGATCAATTTAATCCAGAAGGTTATTTGGTAATTTGATCTATTTCACATTCATACAGTTTAAATAACATATTAGGTACTGAATATTTCAATACCATGTCGTACAGAAGATACGTTTGTAATTTAGCTCATGTCACCGCAATATTAGTTCTCATTCGCCATCTGTCCAATACGCGGAGATTTTTCTAATATTAACAGCTATATCCCAATCCTAGTTGGTCTGCTAACTCAGTAAAACGTCAAGTGTAGCAAGTGAAGCAACTCGATCATTTTTAGCTCTGTGTGCAGTGCCGTCAGGCTGCCGTCGGGTTAGTGTCGGAGCTTGCCCTGCCCCGCCACTCGCCGTTTGGACATTTATTAAGTAGGAAATACGAAAGAGCCGACTAACCGCTCTGTGAAGTTCAACTTGTACCACTACAGCGTTTAGCGAGTGACGTTTGCTCTCGTAAATGGTTCTGAATAACTTCATGAGGAGATACAAACTAGATGTTTACTTTTTACAGGGTTAGTTTGTTTGGCAAATGCGTTGTGACTTTCGTTCCTCTTCTGGATCTTTAAAATTAATAGTGATTTTTAAAACTATTGTATCAATAGGAATCCAATCCTGGACACTATTATTGATTATTCCCGCGGTCGGAAATGCAACAAAACTGCCGAAGCAACAACAATAGGCCTAGATTTGCTTTCGCAACAATGGAATGTCTTTTAGTATTCACCTGTCGCCCCAAAATACGTAATTCCATTCAGTTTTCATATCCAGCGTGCAGTTCGAGTGCCGTGCAGTGGTCAGACTTTTGCAGATACCGCATAAAGCCATTCGCTTTTTGTTCGCCTAACACGAAATCTAAATCAAAGGTTATCTCGACTGACCTTTGTTATTGCTGCTAGAGTATTCTGCACATTTGGTCGCGCTTCCGCTCGTTGGAAACTTTTTGATCCCGGTGCAACTGGCCTGTGGTTTTCATGTAAAAATATACGCACACCTAAGTACTAAGCTACGAAAGGTCATTATGATGAATCGAAAATACCACGAAGGAACAGTTTTAGAATATGTTATTATTTGAATGTTAACAAAATCCTTTTCTTAAGTCTTAACTCAATTGTTTAATAAAATGACGACAGTCTCATGCACAACGAACACAATGGTGGCGGACACAAAGCGATAAGTTCCAACTAAAGAGACAACGTCGGCGTATTTCTCTCGGGCAGTCTTAAAGACAGGTAACATTACGTCATCTGCCGCACGCTTTACTCAGCAGCTCGTACAAAATAAACCCTGAGCAGCTGCTTATTGTATCGCTGACAGCAAAGCCTTGGTACGCCATTGTCGGGCTCCTCCGAAGAAATATAATAGCGACTTACTTGATCCTAAGAAGCCACAATGCATCGTCATTATTTCGCGCTTATAGAGCTGGCCCTCTTTTCACTTCGTACACCTCGTGTGAGTTAAATCAAAACAAATTATTGTTTGAGCCTCATTCATAACTTACTGACAAGCTTTTATTTTTAGGAAGTATTTCTTACAATTATGCCTCGAAAAGTACTCATTTTATCGTGGTGATATGTAGTGTGAATGGTAATGCATGTCTGGAAGATTTTATAACCTTGCGTAATGTACTACTAAAATCCAATATATAACATGATTCACTGGTATTTTCGAGGATCCCATCGATGTTTAGAATATCTGGGCCTCGGAAAGTTAATGAAGTGTACCGCGAACACTTTACCCGTGTCAAACTGTCAGAAACACATCATATTTCACGCATTTTGTGTTTTTTAAGCGTCCGCCATGTCGATTCCGTTTAGAATTACGAAATTGGATAGCGGGTTGATTCGAAATTCGTACAGTTTTTGTTTTCGAGAGCTGTCATTTCGCGTGAGGTATGAAAAGGGTGTAAAAATAAAGGGAAAACATGATGCTACACTAATTTGTGTGTTAGCTGGGAAGTGTAGTGTATTGTGATCCGGTGTCTCGTCGCATTAGTGTTCGGCGGCCGCGGGCTCCGGTTTCGCAGAAGCGTCTCGCTCGACGCCGCGTTACCTTTTTGCCTTTTTTGCGAAGGTGTTTGTTTTGTGGGAAATATTTTTTACGATCGATTTGATATAGTTCGAATCACATCTGGTAAGCGAATCCCATTAGCTTTGTACCCGATGAACAATACCATTATCTGTATTGTTAGCTGCGGCCACAACTGCCACTTCAAAATGTAAGGCGTTATAAGTGCAAATTACTTTTACACTAAATTAGTCTTAAAGTCAAACGAAATAAGGTTTACTCTTAAACAAAGAGAACACAGATGTTGGTCACTTCGTAAGTGAAAGAGCAGTGAAGCTCGTTTCGATGCTTATAAGACAATGAAGTGACCAACATCTGTGTTCCCTTTGTTTAAGAGTAAACCTTATTTCGTTTGACTTTAAGACTAATTTAGTGTAAAAGTAATTTGCACTTATAACGCCTTACATTTTGAAGCGGCAGTTGTGGCCACAGCTAACAATACAGATAATGGGTATTGTTCATCGGGTACAAAGCTAAGTGGATTCGCTCAGCCAAAAGAATTACTTCTATACTTAGTGTCGTGTTTGTCCTTGAACAGCTTACCCATACTTAACATTTTTGAAACTTAATTTAGTGATATTTAGAAATTCAAATCAATTTATGATTTTTTATGAAAGCAGGAACTAGGTAGATAATCCTTTCCTTCTTCTATGAACGATCCCTTAACAATAAAATATATTTTATTTAGTTGAATGCCACGATGGGGAGTTGATGAATATCAAATAGTTATATAAGTAATTATTACCAACTAGATTTTGCCCGCAGCTTTAATAACGTTGAAATCGATCCTACGGGAACTATGGCTTTTTACAGTGTATAAAATGTCTCAACAAAGGACAACTTTGACAAACTAAACATTTTTTTTTCTATTTGATAGCTTGGCTGTCACCTCTTGCTATGAATTAAGATTTGAGGCCAATTTTGCCAACTCGATAGAATCGGGGAGTAAAATCTTACTCTGTAAAATATTGCAAATTTAACATGGTATTTATTCATGGAAGTTGCCTAATTAATATTTTAATAACTTACTGTTATTTTGCCTTTTTGTTGTTTCATGAATAAACTCAATACTTAACTAACTTTTAAATTCTTTATATTGACTTAATCTTACACAATTTTCACACGTTAGTAAAACAAAAGACGAATTCCCTTCGAGACCATGGACGTAACATCACGCCCGAAACGTCGAGGTAATTAAATAAGCACCCTTTCACGTGATAAAGACCCGTTTCGTTATAATAATTTTCAATACCTTCACACCACCTCTTGATGATATTTTAATAAAATTGTGGTCTCGCAAAAACTCTTACATTTAATAAAGCCATCATCGCAGTGTGGCGCGCTGCGCCGAACAAAGGCCCGTGGAGTATGCAAAAAACACGCGTCCAAAAATTCGCAGCGCACAGGACCTTGCGCTACCTGCTACTTTGTGACATCTTGATGTAGGGGTGCCGCTTTCGTTAGTTTAAATATTTGCAATAACTTTTGCTAGTAATTATTTATAATGTATTTTTTGCTTGTGTAGTGATAATGGGCAGGTCACAGGATGAGCTCTTAAGTGGCGTCCACGCATTGGATGATGCAGCGTGGTCAGCGGTGCGCTCAAAAGGTGGAATCGCTGCGTTCAAATGTAGTAAATATTGTGATAAAAAAATAAACAGTGTCATATTTATTATATTCCGGAAGTAATCTATTAAATACTTTATTAATAAACATTAGACTAACACCTAATTTTAAAATATGTAAATAATCATGATAATTATTATCTGCCCACTTAACTTTGTTCGCAACGTATTTCCATCATATGACAGCCCTAAAAGCTTGATCTGCCACTTGAACGATCGAAAGGTACGACGACGGCGCGCCGGTATCAGCAAGGAATGTACTGTAGTGGGTGACTTTAACAGTTTCCGTCCCTCTCACACCCAGCCGGTCTCCCATAAGCTAAATACTTGCGTCATCTCCGTCGCACACTCTAACATTTCCAATACTTACCTGAGTGAAATAATATACATCTGTTGCGGTATCCGCTTCTCGCTCAGACACGAGGGTTTAGGCGGATTGTTTATATTCGCGTCCTGCTCTAGTCTCGTGCACAGGGGGTAGACGGTGTTCGCGCTTGTTTGTGTTGGTGTTCGTTTATTTAGTGAACTTGGGAGCCTGCTTTCGTGTTTGTGCATAGGGCATTGCGCACGTCTGTGTGCGTGAATTGTAGAGGCGCGACATAGCTCTGCCGTCTCCGTGACTTAAAAGTTTTGTATGGAATGGGACCAGCCAGTTAGTTCAGCGCCGGCCGGCACGCGCGATGGACGTGTGCGAAACCTCCGCGTTAAACTTCTTCGTAAATATTCCGAGTACAAAAACTTGTTTTCTGAAACAATGTTAAAGTTGTAAATTGATATTTTTATACGTGACTTTTATGTACTAATAAATAAAGTGGTTTGGTTATCTGTGCGTTCTTTGTTTTTCTGTGCTGCAACGTGTTTGGTTCAACGGATTACGGATGAGGTTGGTCGACGCACCACTCTCGTGTTCTGGGCAAAGCTACATTATTATTATTATTGTGGATTAATTTCGTCTTGTTCGGGCACATTTCGTTGTATAAACAAATCAAAATTTGGAGACGGTAAAGCTAACTTTAAATACACGTTCGTGACTATAAAACAATACAAATATTATGTTGATTTATAATAATCTCATTTATAGAAAACCAATGCTATTACTAAAGAATAAGTAAGAAAATTTATTTGAACAAATAAAATATTGGCTATTGAAGAAACAAACGAATTGTGGAATGTAAACAGGATATTTGATAAAGATATTGTGCTAGCAGAAGAGTAAACAGAACTAACACAAGATATTAATGTAAACTACTTTTGAAAAAAAGGATGAATAATAAGCCATTGCAATAGGAATTCAAACTTAACTCTTTATAACAGGTTAGCAATGCCATAACAATAATTAAGGTACATTTGTCCAAGTAATTAACAACAAATTTATCTTGAAACGATTAGTCAAATAGATTAAGTAGGCGTCATTATTCCCGGCACCCATTTTCTATAACCTCGTCCATCTGCACCGGGTTCATCAACCCACAAGTATAAATAGACGCAGATACAGATGCCACCAACACACAGAAAACTGCCGTAAACATAGCCCTTTGAAAATTATCCTCTGCCTACATCAGAAGTGCAAAGTAAAATTCTTGCTGAAACCCCTACGATCAAATACACTCTGTTATTGTTACTAGGCTAGAAGTTCTGGATGAAATTACGAGATAATAAATAAAACTAGGGAGTTTATGAATATTTTATCAGTTCAGCAATTTTCTACAAATATTGTTGATCCTAACTATCCGAAGCAAAAGTATAAATTATCTATTCAAAAACTTTTAACTTTCTTCGGTGTTTCAAATCTTTAGACACGACTCTAAGACAAAATATAAATAAAATAGAGGAAACATAATTTATATCTCAAAGTAAGCTCTTACATCGGGTAGCAATAACACTACACTGGTTTACTCGTATGTTAATGGACAAAATTAACTCAAATGTCAATTAAAATAAAAGGAAAAGGTCATAAAAATACAAATTAGAATAGAATAGAAAAAGCTTTATTCAAGATAACACATCATTACAATTCACAGTTATTAAATAAGTGTTAAAGACAGTGTCCATAAGAGATGTGCATCCGAAATGGTCTCCACTCAGCAATGCTGTTGGCTTTGCTAGGTATAGCAATGCCCACGGCGCTGGTTACATAACATACATAACTTCATAAATTAATCACAGACATAAATTCATAACATACTTGCAGACCAATAATTCAAATTTGGATATAATAAACTCAAAGACACATTGCTTCTTCCCCCATACCTTTAATCCCAACTTTCCCACCCAAGATACCTACACATACACAATAGCCTGAAGGTTATTGTCCAAAACAATTGATATCTCTATTTGTATCAATAATACAAGAGGCCGATATTTACGTGCACCGGTACGTGGCCAGAATCTATTGAAGCGATCCCCAAATTCATACGGGTCTTAGTAGGGGAAGCAGGTATCAAATATTTCTTACGAGTAACTCACAATATGGGTGATTTGATCAAATGATTCAATATCCACATTAATAATAATCAAATATAACGCACCAATGTTGTTCTATATTAGTAATAGAGAAAAAAGAAATTGTATTTCTCGTAAACATTTCCACCTACTCGTAACATTTATCTGGTTAAGAAAATACAAATTAGGTAGGAATAAGTGCCAAATAACACTATTTGGGCTTACTGACAAGCAAATTATTACAAAATAGCCTTTAACATTAAAGTCGTTAGCAATGTATCTTATCAATAGATATTGAATGATTCAAAACTTTTCTAAAAACTTGGAATGTTTGAATAGATGAATGATAACCGGTAAATACGTTAAGTATTGTCTAATTTCTAGAAGTTGATCTTTAATGTCTGTTTGTTTATGTCCAAGTATAACATTTGGGTACATTAATTTTATCTTATATAAATAAGACGATTTTTTTCGCTAAATATAACTACTTTAATCAATATCTAACATCTCACACAAATCAACCATTAGTCCCAAATTAGTAAAGTCTTAACGTGGTTATCAGTACTATACGACGATACAAATGTTTCTACATATAGACTGATACTAAAATATATAGAAACATCATGTTTCCACACCAAATATTCCATTTCTTCACACAAATATTAGTTTGCCGGGATTCGAATCCTGGTCCAACAGCTCTATGGACAGCTTCTGCCATGAAGACTACCACGTCATTGACGTTCTCTCTTAGGAAATGTATTCCTTACGTGACGAGTAAATACTTCTTTTGCACAAAAAAACTATATACTTTGTGTAATATCACGAATCAGGGAAACATTATGCAGGTAGCTAATAAATGCACCTAAGCGAATCCCAGAACAATTCCATTTCTTGAGGTTGTGGCTCGGAGCGATTGTACCGACAGCCGCATTTAATTGATTTTGTACTCCAGAAACTAATTAGACTTGAGGTTTATGTAACCGAGTAGTATTAATAACTAACTTGTCGTGTGTTAGTCATAACACAATCTCAGCAATACGCCCTTGATATTGATTAATGTAATAATTAATATTCCTAGCTGTTTGCATAGGAGACAAAATCTACTTTGATTATTAACTATTCATGCTTGGGATTGGTGAACCTCTGTCATAAGTGGAATTGTAGTAATTGGCGTGGCTAAAATTACCACAAATACACTAGAAAAATATTTCTCTACTGGGAAAATACTGGTGGTTTTTTTTTTAGATTATAAGCACTTATTACAAAAAAAACGATATCACATGTATTGCAACTAAAATAATCGTTAAAGTTAAATCGTAAAATACAAAAAAAAAATTGAATGTATAACATATCCATGGTTACCTCTACAAATCATAATTAAATAACAAAAATAAAGATAGGGTTAAAATACTACATTCACAATAACATATTCCTAGAAGTAATACGATTTATTAAAACCACTCCTACAGTTTGTAATTTTTACTTGAACTTTAACTTAAATTTTGTACTTATTTAAATAATATTTGTGCTTCATATGTCCTACTTTAAACTACGTGTTTTGTTATACACCTATATAAATTATATATTAAGCATTGGTTCCACTATCAGCTCACTGATATTTATTCAGTTCCCTTGTTAAGAAGCTTACAATTTGCTGGCGTTACAGTATTGTATTAATTAATAATTCAGAGCCAATTTCCAGGGACCGAACCGTATCTCTTCTGGGCAGCCCATTTGTTCGCCTGGATTACCTACTTCTCATTTACGCAATTATTGATTACGATCCCAGTTTCTGCAGACGACTTGTTTATTAATTGCATAATCATATCATAAATTAAGAAAGGGATCAAGATATTTATAGAACATAACCCAATGAGGAGGATGTTGATCAACTTATAGCGAAAAACAGTATCTGGAAAGGCACAAAGATATATTCTAAAAACTGCGTGTCATTGGAAACCAAAGCATATTAATATTGATTGTAACAGATGAAGTAGCATTTAATATCTAAACAAATATCAAATTTATGCGCCAAAGTAAACCTCCAGATATTGAACAATTATCAAAGCTTTAAAATATTGCCCTACCCCTGTATCATGTTTTATTTGAAATGCACGCAAGTGTTAATTTGGTTAACGAAGATTGTACCGTAGATATTTATGCAGTTTAATGGGTATGATATGGATACGGACTGTGGAGGAAACATCAAGTATTGTATTACGGGCTCAGTGGTCTTTATCGAGGCGAAATTTCATTATACTCGTACCCCCATTCCACCTACCATTCAATTGGAACACCTTCGTACAATTGGGAGGGTTGCCTCAATGGGTTGTCGGATGAAATTTCTTAACATTCTTCGCTCATAATGAGCGAAGCCTGTCGTGAAATGGGCAGTAACGGTATAATTGTATTGCGAGACGAGATCGACTGATATTAAAACAGATTAAATCTGCTTAATGAGTCCTCGTCATAAAGCGTTATCAATTTTGGAAAAAATATTCAAAGTAAAATTTTGAAACAACTTTATTCTAATTGAATGTAATAAATCACTGTGGTTTGATGTAAAGAAGTTTAAATTCAAGATATTATTTAAAACTTAAACATAAAGTTCAAAAGTTCAATCAAAGAAAGAAAGAATAAAAATATAATTAGAGAATAAGGCATAAGTTGGGCTTACCCTTGAAATGTCGACAAACGTTTCATTGAATTTTCATTTCGTCGAATTTTCATTTCATCGAAAGCATTCTTCTGAAACCATAAAATATTTTTGAATGTTATAACACAAACCTAACCTAACCTAAAGGTATTTACAAAATGTCTGAAAAATGTATGACTTACGAGTAAAAATTTGTCGACGAAATGAAGCATTCGGTGAAACGTTTGTCGACATTTCAAGGGTATCCGCATAAGTTGCCTTGTGTTTTAATAGAAAAATGCCTCACAATCGTCCAAAAGCGACAAATGGGTTACCCTCATCTGGCAGAATAATATTGGTCAGAAATACACTTCGCATAACACGTTTCGCAGAAACACTTTCGGTCGAATGGTAAGATGGCATAAAGGTATAGTTGGCATTACTACTACCTCGCATACGACACATTTTGCAGCACATTGTTTTGTAGAATATCTCTTTGGCCGACTTTGGTTTAGCATAATTGTATGTACCATAATAATTCTATAGCATACGATTACAATAGCATAATTATTTTCTACTAGCAGAAAAGTGCGTTACGTAAACTTTACGTAGTAGACTGTCTAAGTACCGTTAGGTACGACGACGAGCGGTTCGAGGAGCAGTGTTAGGTATCTTGCCGCCGCGGGGCAACTGCCACTAATTTTTTAATCACAACAATTGTAATGCATAAATTAGGTCCTGATTCCACCTTAGGGCAGGTCCGACTTGGATTAGGTTAGGTACGACGACGAGCGAAGCGAGGAGGAGTGTTAGGTTGAACTGAGACCCTAACGAGCGAGCGAGCCGCGCGGCGTCGGCCGGCTACCATACCACTCCATGGACAAAATGTGTAATCACAACAATTTGTAATGCGTAAATTAGGTACTGATTGCACCTTAGGGCAGGTCCGACTTGGATTAGGTTAGGTACGACGACGAGCGAAGCGAGGAGGAGTGTTAGGTTGAACTGAGACCCTAACGAGCGAGCGAAGCGAGCGAGCCGTGCGGCATCGGCCAGCTACCATACCACTCCATGGACAAAATCTGTAATCACAACAATTTGTAATGCATAAATTAGGTACTGATTGCACCTTAGGGCAGGTCTGACTTGGATTAGGTTAGGTATTCCGCATATGTCCTGTACAACAAGATAAGACAATGAAGTCTATCTTGGAATCAAATGGTATTCGGCTTGACAACTTTATGCCGCCTAAAATATTATGCAAAAAAATTATCTGCGAAAGTACTATTCGTTTAGAAGACTGTTATGCTCATCAACATTATGCCAATATAAGATTCGGTATTATAAAAATCTGCGAAATGTTTTATGCCAAAGCATACTCTGCGTAAGATGTTTCTGCCAAACGTTACTTCTGCCAAGTATCGTTATGCAAAACAAATATATGTCAAAAAAGTTTCTACAAGATAATAGTGAACCCGACAAATGAAAATAAATAGAACTCTTAGACTGAACTGATAAAAACGACAGTCGCTAGGTGTTAAAGTGCACAAAAAACATTCACACAAGCCTGATAAAAACATTACCTCCGCTTTCATAGCCAAGTAAAAATAAGAAGAGCCGCAGTGAATCACCGGTAATGAAGATGAAGACATCATTATAGAACCGGTTCGAATGACCGAGAGCGGCCCGAGATGGTCCAACAACTTTTTTCTTCGAAACGTGGGGTCCGGTTATGTTGCCTGAATGTCGTTGGATAATATAGCTATTTAGAATGTTCTATGTGAATCTTAATTGACGATCCGTACTGTAACGATGACATAAAAACCGGTTCCTTGAGTTTAAGATGCGACTGCTTTTCTTTCAAATCGATTGAGAAATTATGTTCAGACAAACCTACTACGTAACATTTTTTTTTTTGACCTAAAGACGACGTAGGACGTCACTTAAAGAAATGAAATACATTATTCAAAATGCCACGCAAATCCTGGTGGATACAGATGATAATCAATTTCAAACATCTAGTCAGATATTGACTCAAAATGATGAATGATTTTTAATGTATTTTTCATTTCTATTGCGAAATCATATCTCACAGCGCGTCTCCTTGATCCCAAAGGATTCAAACAAAATACGAAACGAGTTTAATGTTGATACTCTTTAAGTATTATTTGAAAATGGGGGAGATTGGAAATGTTTACTCAGAAAGATCTACTTTCAATTGAACAAAATTCATTCATGCGCTAACCCGATATCATTAATCATTTCAACTAAAATTTAGAGGACCCTTCTCCGAGTGATAACCCTACGCTCGCACTTTTTGTGACTACGCTTATATTCATGTGTGAAAAGCCGAATATACAATTATTCGCATTGACAAAAAATATGACTAGGCACTTTTAGCCAATTACAGTAACAGTTACCACAGATAAATAATGGTTTTAACATTTCACTTATATCCAATACTAATTATCAGGAGTAACTTTTTGTACTTTTCTTGTATCATTATATAGCAAAATTCCATAGGATTCGTCTAGAATTGGGTTGGAGAGTGGGAATAACACTTTATGATATGTCTACGAGTAGTGTTCCATTTTCTTCTAGGAATAGAATACGTAACCCATTTCCTTTTCAGCGGCGTCAATAAGGAACGTTATCAGGTTTCTGAAGTTTATCACATAAAAACATCTTGAAGGGTAAACATCTCTATCCCTTTTAGACCTCGTTTATTTAATTCATCGCTGGACTCTTTCACCAGCGATCCCTGATAGCATTCAGTGGGATATCGGTCATGTGACGAGGGCCCGTCCTATACTTTGAGTTTAATTTACTGGATGATATTTACTTATTCAGTGATATCCCACGTAATCTCCGCTCTTACAACATTTTTCATGAATAATCATTTGTTTGAAACGGTTAAGGGTAAATTTAGACGATATTGTTTGTTTAAATATACCACGTAATCACTAAATCAATATGGAAATTTAGTATCAGTCTATTTGAAGTAGATTGACGTTGGCGACGCAACCGTTAAAGAATTTATGTTTGAATTACGAATATAATGTAACAAACGTAACATTACTTTTATGTTTATAGAGTCTCCCAAGGCAGTGTACTGGGCTTACATTTGCTTAATTCGAATAAAATACAGCAGAGTCAACTTCTACACCTCATAATATTATTATTACTCGTAGCTTGCTAACAACAAATCCACGGTTAAGGATGTGTTTTCGTTCGGTTATCTTGGCCATACCCTTTCTTTGTCCGACCGAAGGTTAAACCCGTTACCTTTTCCAATGGTTCCTAAAGCTAATTTTATTTGGACTTTATTTCGAATGTGGTCATTAAATCCTGTGAAACGTGTCCTATAATAGGTTAAAATAAAAAAAGAATAATAATAAATAAGAATAATAAATAAATAAAGGGTGGCTATGTAATGTCACCATAACTTGTTGCATATCCTGCGGTTTCCATTACAGAGGTGTGTTTAGCCTGTGGGTCGTAATGGCACATACAGCCATTAAGCAACCCCACAACCATAGACTTTTTTAATGTAAAATCAACAAGCAAAATTGTCATTCTTATTGTGAAAATGGGCATGTGGATGTTGCTGTTTTTTGGGCCTTTATTGAATTTATTATTTGATGCCGGCACCAAATGGCGTGTAACCTGAGTAATTAGTTATCCAGCTTTTTTATTTGTTAAATTTTTTACCATCTGTTTTATTTTGGCCATTACTACGTAATAAAGGTACATATTTTCGAAGTTTTTACATGTCGGAATATTCCTAATGTATTTATTTAATTGCTTAGATAACAAAGCAATATTCAATATAATATGGCAAGTCTAGTTTTTAAATTAAAAGTAAATAAAATATAATACATACAATGTAAGCATTAAATGACTATTTTAAAGCCATTATACTACTATGACGATAATTATAAAAAAAATAGATTCTAGTAACAGACACAATTATTCCATCGTCATAAAAATAATAGAGATATTTTTATTAATTGCACTTTAATTAATGCATTTTTTTACTAAAATCAACGTATATATTTGAATTATGAAGCCACAAAATTAAAATCACATTGGATCTTTATGAGTAATCTAGACTTAGGTCCCGCCGCAGCACGCGACAAATTAGGCCTACAGACTGACTACGCGGCGGAATGGCAAATTTTAATAATATTTATTCATCCCGTGGATATCTCCAATTAATATTAAAATAAGTTATAAAGTAAAGTTTCACTCGACATAAAATATGATGTAGTAGATACATATTAAACTTTAATTGAAAATGACCGGGCATATACATCCATTTATGGGCTTTCTGATTCTTTTTGGTAAATTCGCTAACCTAGGTAAATACATTGCATGTAATTGCTTAGGTCATACATAATTAATAGTAAGTTGTACTAACTTTTTATTCTACATTATACTGGAATGGTGAATTTAAAATAGATCTCATTCAGCTTCATGATAATTAAAAACAAAGCCATGTAAAGTGTTAATAAAAATACCTACCTTTTTTAATTAATTATATAGTCTCACACCTGCACGGCTAGCATAACTTTGACACGCGACTCTTTCTCGCGCGAGATATACTACCTGTCTCTATCTGTACAGTACTATGAGATAGTGACGGATGTTGCTATCTCGCGCGACATGAGTCGCGTGTCAAAGTTATGCTAGACGTGCTGTAGACAAACAGTTTTTCAGGGTATTTTATTATACTTATGTTATATACTTTAATTAATAAAAAAATTAAAACGACAAAACCCATCATTTTCTGACAACATACTGTGCGAGAGTAACAGTTGCTTTATTATTTACTAGCGACCCACCCTGTCTTTGCACGGGTGCAATGCTATATTATGCATGTATTAAATAGTGAGTCAAGTAATGATATAAATCTTCCTCTTGAATAACTCTATCTATTAAAGAAAACCCCATCAAAATCCGTTGCATAGGTAGTTTTAAAGATCTAAGCATACAAAGGGACAGACAGAAGGAAGTGACTGTTTTATACTATGTAATGATTTATCGCATGATAAACGCAACCATCATACGTCTGTAGATCAATTATTATAACAGTTTTTTTTTTTATCTCAGTGATGATTTTATATGATGGGCAAATTTTTATTTTGTTTTTGTTTTATATAAATTTTTCCATTGTGATACCAAAAATGTATGAATTGTTCAGAATAAGCAACTTTACCAACTCACCAAATTTTATTGATATCTGAGAAAAAAAAAACCGACAACAAAATAAAAATTTGCCCTGATACGTTTTCAGTAATTTCGGAAAACATGTTTATTGGCGATTGCTGCCTCACTTTTATCACTAAATATGTCTAAAAAATATACCTAACTATATTTATATTTATAACAGTACCAAAAGAAGCTACCTTATATAGTCACATAAATATATTTTCATCCTAATAACGGGGTGCTTGTTACCTGATCTAATAGTTAGAAACTTTGTTAACCTAAACCAAAAAGCATATAATCACTACGTGAACCTAAACATTAAATACATTTATGATTAAATGTGATAAATCCGTAATAACCCTACTATACATAACTTATGTAGCCTTACGTTTACGCTACAGAAACATTTCGTGTTAACTAAAAGACCGATCTATAAAAGAAAGTCGAGTAAAACACTACAATTATACGTCAAATTTAAAATAATACCCAGTGCTTGTCGCTTTGTTCACGATCCTATTTATCGTTCCACATCGCAAGGCGGGGTGGCTCCTTAATAATATATTATAGAAAAGAAAAGAAATAAAATAACGAAATGTGCCGGACTCGGACTTAAGTATCTGTGATTGATACTAATGTGCCTTCCAGAACAATTATTGTAATTATGCCCTAGCACGCACGAGATATCTTATCTACATTTTTGTTTGTAATTTAGAAGTAACTATTAAAATATCAGAAATGTTCCTGTTATAATTAATGGAGCTTTGTATTAGTTTACTCAGTTTGAGTTAGTAATAGACTACGTTTGAATTATTTTTTTTCTGTGAAGCGTTCAGCTAAAAAATACATCGAAAAAATTATGTTGATTAAATCTGTATCCATCAACATTAAAATTCAAACGACCCACCGTTTCTATTTATATTCAGGCTAAAGGTAATTTCTGTTTTACAGAATAGTAGCCGTTGATAAGCCCTCAGACTTTTAGAACTTTGACTTGAGTGTAGTGACAGTGAGGTTTGATACAACAATGTATACAAATTTGCGGACTACTCGGGGCTTTGCTGTGGTCATCCGATGGCTGGTGTTTCTCCTCCTCGGGGTCGGATGGCAAGTCAGATCACAAGCAGTACAAACCTCTGAAGTAGAGAGCTCATACAATTTCTACTACGAGCAGTCCTGCTGTACCCCAACGAACCCCAAAAGCAAATATCACATGAGACACAGAAAAGGTAAGTTTTATTTTTAAAATCTTTGTTCAACATCTTTTGACACATCTTTTGAATATGAACGCGGATCTCGGGATCTTTGTGAATTCCGCTAAGATGCATTTGTAAACCAGCGTTTCACGTCAAGGTACACACACGTGTAATCTAAACGCTACTATCACTAACACATTCATAAGTGAGACGCTTTCAAGGGTCCACGGTGTATTGCGAGAAGGAAATATTAATATCAGTGTGTGGAAGTGAGACGGAATAATTCTTTTGTTTCATTGCCCTCCCGACAATGATGCCGAGAGAGAGGATTTTAATACAGTTGTAGAACGAGTAGTTAATATTTCGCCCGTACACACTACAAGTTTGGGTTGTAAGTAGGTATAGGCGTAGCTTTGAAGAAGTGGTAGTTATAGCTTTCTTTTGTTTAGCATTTTAACAGTTTCCATGACATTTCTGTCATTATTTACTTGGGATTTTTATTTATTACCACACTTTTTTGTAACAATAATTTGAATATATATTTATTTACGAAATGGTACAACGGATGTTAAAAATATTATCTCGGAATTTCGACATGATAACGTAAGCCGTAACATAAGTATTAACAAGATAATAAATTCAGAGAAAATTTTAACTAAAATAATAAACATCCGCCGGGAAGTAAATATTTCTTGGAAATTAATTAGATCGTCGAAAACAAAAACTACAAAATGAAGCGGAAGTTGTATTTTCGTACCCTGCTTACTTGTAAGAATATTTTTCTTAAAAATGGTCGGGTATGTTCACTTTATTGATAAAAAATCAGGATGCGAAGTGCAATAGCTTATGGTCGGTCAAAAATTAAAAACCGCAAAATAAACACGTCGTAGTTGAAAACTTCAGTATTTAGAAAATAGGTTTTTGTTATTTACCACCGAATTAACTGACTAAAATATTTACAGACTTTCCAAGCATACTATTCGTTGTTTGCCGCTAAGGGCAAATATGTACTGGGTTGGGATGAAAAAATAGCTTAACAACACTTTGCGATCCATATATGTCCTACTTAAGCATATTATTAAAAAAAAAACCCAGTGTTGCGTGGAAAATCGTACACGCGTACATATGTAATAATGTAATACCTACTTCTAGTAGAACTGTAGTTAAGATATTACCAATATTTATTCATAGTATAATTAGTATATCGAACCGTTCTGTACGAAACCAAAACTTTCAGCAAACATGGACATCAATTAAATTGAAACCCATATCCAATGGATTATCGGTAAATTATATCGGCACATAATAGTACCGCAGTTGCTACAATTCGTAATTGTTATAACAGTTACAGGCTTTCCGGGACTAGATACCTGGTTAGGATAGAGATATTATTGTGCAATTTGCTTTCCATTAAACATTTTACACGTGTACATACATATTTAATACATATTGTCTAGTTGATCTATGGTTAAGGATATACATTAAATTATATAAATTACTTCATAGCATAATAGATAATACAAAATAATAATATTAATTTAAACGTACTCGTATAACAAACCGTTCTGTACGAAACCAAAACTTTTAGCAAACATGGACGTCAATTAGATTGAAACCCTTATCCAATGGATTATCGGTAAATTATATCGGCGGCGCATAATAGTACCGCAGTTGCTACAATTCGTAATTGTTATTACAGTTACAGGCTTTCCGGGACTAGAGACCTGGTTAGGATAGATATATTATTGTGCAATTTGCTTTCCATTAAACATTTTACACGTGTACATACATATTTAATACCTATTCTCTAGTTGATCTATGGTTAAGGATATTGATCAAAATTACTTCATAGCATAATAGATAATACAAAATAATAATATTAATTTAAACGTACTCGTATAACAAACCGTTCTGTGCTAAACCAAAACTTGTAGCAAACATGGACATCAATTAAATCGACACGGCTGTCCACTGGATTATCGGTAAATTATATCGGCGCATAATAGCATCGGTTGCGACGATTCGTAATTGTTATTACAGTTATAGGCTTTCCGGGACTAGAGACCTGGTTAGGATAGCGGTATTAATGTGCAATTTGCCTTCCATTAAACATTGCGGGCTTAAACAGTTTGCTCACGGCTAAATGAATGCGGCAACTTGTATCATTAAACATGACCACACTTAATGGATACCGTGTTGGATGCACTTTCAATTTGATTATTCGAATGGATTGTTTTGACAAAACATAAACTAATCCTGTTTGTGGTGTTAGTAATTACGGATTCATTCGGACACTAAATTTGTGTGCAGATTGCTTAAATTGAATTTGTATGATTTTAACCTGTTCATTAAGTACAAAGAGAGTGTGCAGTTTTCGCCAGCGGGTTCAAAAGCCTGACCATAATTTACCTACTTAGTCTAGGTAAAATCTGTTATCTACATCAGACCCATGGGTTTTGGAGTAAATTGGAAATGATTCAGCCGGGACGTATATCTTTTTATACATGTTAATATATTGATTGATATGAGTATTTAGCATCGACTTCGCTCAGAAAGTCAGCTTGTGCTAAGTCATCGAAAAATTAACGGAGCGTCGGAGGATTTAGTGTCAATTTTCTTTCTTAGTACATCTATCTTATTTGGAATATTATGAGAGAGACATCATTTTCTCTTACTTGCACGTGACATTGAGTTTTGTTAATTGAGCGCCTGGGTGAGAGCAAAGTAGACTGTACTAGACCCTGCGGTAGGTCTTCTATGAGACGGCGTGAAGTGAGCACCTCTTGCAAAATTGACATGCGACTCTTTCTCGCGCGAGAAATATTACCTATCTCTTTCTTCGCTGTTCTGTGAGGGAGTGACGGGCGATGCTTTGTCGCGCAACAATAATTGCGAAGCTTAGTTGTGTTAAACGGGCAGGTCGACCACAATCTGCCCTCTGCACGAGAGCACCAGATGCACGGCTGTGAGAGAAGAATGATATGTGGTTAAACTAGCCAAGTAGCCACGAAGTAAATGATAGTCACGATCACTCTGCCAAGAAAAGTGGAATTATATTATTATAAAAACCTCCATAAAAACGACTGCAGCAATTGATAAATCAAACCAAACCGCTGTCACTGTTCAAACTTTCGTAACTACAATTTTCAGGGCCACCAAACACCTAAGATTTATTTTATTCAGCATCCCCCTCCGAATATAAATCCATTGCTTCCCAACTCGGGGCGTTTGGTTCAACTCAGACGTCATCAAAAGTGTCAATCACGCATGTTTTCGAATAGCAAAACCGATTATCGGGCGTATTAAGTCGGTTATTGTTATCGACAGGCGTCCATCCGACCATGAAGTAGATTAGGGACATCATAATATGCCATATTTTCGGCGTCAGCTGCACGCATCCTGCACGCCCTGTAGTTGTGCTAAGGTTTTTTGTCAGAGTTCTTATTAAATTTGAATTTGCGTAGCCCTCTTTTTTGGCTTTCGGATATACTCGAATTCGAAATTCTCGGGATTGGCGTGTAACGGACAGGCAGCCAAGGACGTTTTAATAATGTTTTTTTTTTGTGCAGTCCATAGTACTTTTTTAAATAATACAACGAGGATCCTCCTTCAATAAGCGTGACTTATAATTTGTGCACTTATTAAAAGAAACCTGCCATTTTCAATTACTAAAACTTCGCCCAGTAGGTCATTAGCCTTAGAAAATCCAACCCTATGCTTCGATTTTGTTTAGATTTCCCGGAGGATATTACTAATGACAGTATCTTTTCATTTTAGTTTTTCTCGTTAAGCTTCAAATGGCGAATCATGTGGCGATTGGACCGGCAACAAAACTAGTATGTTGCTAATTACAGAGGGTTAAGCAACGAGTTGAAAGGGCCGAATAAGTTTGGGATGATTCTTTGGCAACGAGGCCGGACGGACGGACAAACGCCTCTGGCCAGCCTGTCATTAGTAGGGCAGTGTTTTGTGAACTCCACGATATACGCTTAATGAAAGGGTTTGATGAACTACATGAATGTTCAATTTAAACGGTATGTCGTCTATACATGATGATACTTGTGTGTGGTGCATTAAGTCAAAGTATTTTTTAAATAAATGTAACGTTTTGTGCTAATGTTGCTTTTGTATCCTGCGACACATTATTATCACGCCTATCAATAAGTGTGAATAAAAAACGATATTCTCCCTACTGAATATTAATTAGATAATATATTTAATAGGTACGGAAGAATCTCCACAAAAATATCATCAGAACACCAAAAAGCTTTAAAAGCTATTTCAGTTGCAGCAATTTTATAAGTTCTTGTGAATGTTCTAGACTAATAAAATTTAGTCTTGTAGGGATATGAATTGGATCCTTTTCGCAAATTTACTTCCAACCACAAACAGAAAATGTTAAACATTTTTCCTCGCACAGTTGAAAATCGAAACAAATTCTGCAAAACACAAACTAAAATTACCAACAACTTAAGCACGTCGAGGGCAGGCGGGATCAGACGCAAATGTCCAAACAAAATATACAGAGTTCAAAGAATAAGCACACTCGGGCTGGGAAAAAGTGAAAAAAGGCAGAAAGAGCACACAATAAGTGAAGGAGCCACGGCACGGCTTCCGGTCTAGTCAAAACTTCCAACAAATCCTTTGACCGGTGGACCAGGCCCTTGAAATGGAACCAACTAACGGATATTAATGCTGGATCATTTTTGCATTACTTAGGCCGTATGCGTGTTTCTGGAGCTACGCGCGCGTTTGCGTGTATTTGAGTTTAAGGAAAAAAGTGTTTCTCTCGACATATATAAATTTTATGGATCATTACTGAAAATTACACGGGACCATACTTTATTGATTTAATATGTAATATTCGCGAAAATATAGAGAGATATTAAATCATATTTTACTTAAAGTAATGATTGTATATGATAAAGGAATGCTTACAATCTACAGTAGCGGTAAAAAGTTTATCATATCTGTGTTATATTTTGTTATAAGTCACACTAATAGTACCAGATTTTCGAACAACATTTTAACCTGCCATTTCTGTTTCAACAAAACGTTTATTTTTCAAACCAAATAGTTATTTCAATTAAATTAAAAATACGTGTTATTTTACATGACACATGCAGCACTTTTTGGAAGGTTTTAAATACAATTATAATTGCACGTACCCTAAAATAATGAATATTTATTTCTATCTTTGTTATCTATTACAATTTTGCCAGTTTGTATCATTGAATCCTATTAATTTTGAAATTAAAATGTTTGAATAGACTAAGCTGATATTGCACCAAAAACATTTAAAACATATACTCAAATAAAGTGAAAAAAAGACTTGGCATTCTTAAAGTGACTGTCTAACGTATCCTATATCAATAAAATTCCTCAAATTTTCACGTTAAAAAACGCATACATTTTACGAATACAAAATAGGCAGACAATAGCTTATTATAAAAAAAGCTCTACAACAATTTCACGCAGACATTACTTATGTCAGTTTTGGTCAGCTCAACACTGTTAAATATTCATTAAGCTTTCAAAATACGCATTATTTTCCCCGCCTGGCCCGTTATCACCGCAGTTTCATCAACGAATATTTCCCAACAGCTCGTTGGCATTCAGCAAAAACTGAAAATATTGCACCTATTGCATTTTTTTTAAATTACCATTCAATATTTTTTAATATTTACAATCTATAAAACAGTCAAAAGTGAAATATTGGGGCACCAAAATCTGGTGCCGGTTCTATCGTTGACATTCCATTACCGGAGCCGGGAAACAAAACAAATAAATACATATACAACAGAATAGTATATTGTGTCATAAGGGTAGTAAGTAAGGGATTACTAACGAAGGTCTATTAGAAGCCCGACGCCGAAGGCGGAGGGCTTTTAATGTCCTGAGTTTGTAATCCCCTTACTTCCCGCCATACACACAATATTTTTCATCACATTTGGGAGTAAATAACAAATACATAAGACAAAAATAAACATTAAACTAATTAAACGATAACGATTGACAGCTAAATTTTTTCTGCATATATTTTTTTAATGTACTATAAGCACTGGCAAAACGGCCATCAGCTTAAAACAGAAAACAAATATACACAGAATCTTACCATCTATCATTAAACAAATAACAATTAACAATATTATGCAGGAATAATTAACACCGTAATATATATTATAAAACTTAAATACGAACAGTAATTTTGTTACAAAACTAAATAGTACCTAACCAATAATTTTATAACTTTTTTTCTGTTTTTGTGTCGTCTACCACAGATAATGCTAAGAACTGCGTTTAGTTTAGAAACATGACAAGCCATACTGCCAGATTGTAACGATAATTCAAAACTAATTTTAATAAAATTATTGCAAATTACACTTAAATAATTGAAAACATAAATATTAATGCAGTACATGTACCGTATTAATTCAATACACAATAAAATTTGCTGGTAGGCAAGTTTTGTTCGTAGAACAAAAAACCTTGGCTGGATTGAAACCTCCTTAGTCTGAAGTAAACTGCGAGTGCGTACTATATTTTTAAAACTAAAACCATAACTCCCTCGGGAGTTATAACAATTTATAACTCCCGCGGGAACAATATAGGCCTTAGTCCTTCAGTACACTTACATGTAATACCATCTTTTACGAGCAAATGTGATGAAAATACCTTTTACTGGCATTGGCGTATGAAAGCGGTCATTTCGCCCGAGTCCACTGCAGTGTTTAAGTAAAAGGAATACACTTCTACTTTGAATGCGAGTATTATGGGAGTAATGGAAAGGAAAAAAGAATATGGGCAGCAACTAAAAACTGCTTAGGAGCTTGCTGGCTCTCGTTTTATCTTTGAGCACCCAGCATTGTGCAATCAGCAGCATTGTACGTGGCTTTTGGCTTAAAATAACACTTAAGAAAAATCTCTATTTTTCATTGTGCTTTGTTCTCACTACAGGTTATTTAACGTTAATATCTTCCTGTACTATTTTAAATTGTCTAGGTTTTTTTTTTATAAATATGAAACTGCATTTTATGGATTCGTTTTAATAGAAAATATTAAGCCCTATCCTAAGAAAATGTTAGGTGGTTAATTTATAAACTAAAATAATAAAATTTTCTTTGTTCTCCACAATTTGCCACATTAGATGGGGTTCTAATTTTACAAGCTTTTATTTAACTTGCATTGTATGTTTAATGTATGTTAAGTATAGCTTTAATACTATCTATGTCAAGACAACGATCTATTGAAGACTATTTGTTTTAGGTTCTTTGATCTGGTAACTTTTTCGCGTGTATAAGGCTGACGATGCTGTCAATCAACTAAACATACTAGTATAGATATATATATGTGAATCTATTGTGATAGCTAATAACACGTATGTTTTAAGATCACCATAGCCAAATACTATTTTGATAAATGCTTAAACTCGACCAAGCGAAAGGACAACAAGAGATAAAACGAGTCGATCAGCTCCGAATAGCTAAACGTTCGGCTCCCGAAAGTGGTTTGACGAAGGTAACCGGAGTCCTCAACCCTTTGTCTCGCAGGAATACAATGGACAGTCGCGATGCTTCGGAGATGCGATATGGGACAACCCCGCCTCACGTCTACGTGACCAAATTTCGAGAGAAATGTTTTGTACTACCTACAGTTAAAATAAGTAATGTCATCTCCCTTGTGACCGACGCGTCTTTTAACGGGTTAGGGGCGGTATTAATATAACCTGGGGGTAACTGCAACGTTTCTAATAATATCTCTTCGATGCATTACTATAAAATATCTATTTTAGCAATCAGCACTTTTCGAAGTAAGTTTTATGACAGTGTCTTTCCTATTCAAGTCATTCAGTTGAATCGCTAAAGCACAAAGCACAAATGACAGGCGTGACTATTTCATTTACATAATTTTGAAATGTTATGCCACTTCCCTTTTAAAATGTCAACTAGTCAATATTACTGAATGCAATTGCATTCAGAAACAAATAAATGTCCGTTATACAGTCGAAATATTGCTGAATTGGGGATATCGCAAAGCCTCGTCGAATTACAGTGTTGTACCTATTATAGTTCGAATCACATTTGGTAAGCGAATCCCATTAGCTTTGTACCCGATGAACAATACCATTATCTGTATTGTTAGCTGCGGCCACAACTGCCACTTAAAAATGTAAGGCGTTATAAGTGCAAATTACTTTTACACTAAATTAGTCTTTAAGTCAAACGAAATAAGGTTTACTCTTAAACAAAGAGAACACAGATGTTGGTCACTTCGTAAGTGAAAGAGCAGTGAAGCTCGTTTCGATGCTTATAAGACAATGAAGTGACCAACATCTCTGTTCTCTTTGTTTAAGATTAAACCTTATTTCGTTTGACTTAAAGACTAATTTAGTGTAAAAGTAATTTGCACTTATAACGCCTTACATTTTTAAGTGGCAGTTGTGGCCGCAGCTAACAATACTGATAATGGGTATTGTTCATCGGGTACAAAGCTAAGTGGATTCGCTCAGCCAAAAGGATTACTTCTATACCTGAGTCTGTCGAAGATATCGGGAAAATTCTAACATTAAAGACGTTTCAATTAACGTGGCATTATTTTTAATGAAAAGCTTAATAAAATGTAAACCGCTCTATCGTGGTGCACAACAGTGCATCATGCATGTAGAATTTAAGCTAGGATAATCAGTTTTAATTTAAATATTTTTACCAAGGGCTTAGTCTTCCCCGCAATGTAGTCGAATAATTAGATATACTTCGTGGAACGTTGAAGGTTTATTTTAGATTCGTTGTTCTTTAATATTTTTTGATTATATTCTCTTTGTTCAGACAGGTATAGGATCTTTTTTTTTAATATCACACATGCACACTATAATTTATATTTATAAAGTCGTTTTTTTAAATAAAATTTTAATATTTCAGGTAAATTCCATATATTTCATCGTTAAATATTTACAAGATCCGATTATAGTGATACAGTTTTACGGAATGATTACGACTAACAGCGTTTAAAGTGCTCTAAATGTATTAATGATGCAATAAAGTAACGTGCGCTTTGTCATTTATCTATCACGCATTAAAACCGACTGCTTATTAGAATGCGTCTTAAATTTCCTTAAATTCTCAGTTACTCAGTACTTCGTAATGACACGCTAAAACAATGCGTAGATTCCAAGCCCCAAAGCACACAGCAGGATTCACCATTGTCGCCGAAAGCATCAAAATTCTTGCCGTCCGGAAAATTGTGCCTTTGTCGAACGTTCGAACAATCGAAGCCGCACAAGTTACTTAATCTCTGTTCCAAGCGGAGCTTTGTGCTCGAATTATCAATACTTTTCCAAATTGCAGTGAAGCCGAGTGTACACGGGCTGAGTAGACGCGGACTAGAATGCTAGGTTAGTACTCACTTCTACCAACCATTGTGCGCTCTCGCCGACTTAAATTTGATAATAGGCTGAGTAAAGGCTTGAAGGTACTAGCTTGCTAGATGATGAAGCTACAACTGATATTGTGGGTATTCTCCTGAATGAAAGAATTTTCTACTTTCCTCTGTGAGTGGCTTCCTTTCACTGTGGTGTTTTCCTGCCTATGCATCTTAAATCCTATAATGATCCTATATTCCCCAAATCCAACTAATGATATAGACGGGAGTTTTATAAATTCATCATCATCGTTTCAGCCAAACGACGATCAACTGCTGGACACAGACCTCCTCCAAGAATCTCCACGAATACCGTCGCGTCGTCATATACTCGTGTCCAAGTAATAATGAAAATTTATTATACATGTACTCTACTAATGTAGACTAGGCCTTATAACTGATAGCGTGATCATCGGGAATGACGAAAACGATGAGCAATCGACTGGAGGATTAACTTTTTGTGTTCCGGCTGAAAAGAATTTTAAATGCCAACGCCATATTAAATATTGGGCCAACCAGCACAATAACAATGCTGTCATTTGTCAAGGAATTAGTCTAGGATCCACACCAAACAACCGCTTAATATAATCAAGCACCTACACGAAATCGTCAAGTAATAACAACAAAACCTTCCGGCACCCGGGTGTCCTTAGAATTTCGTTAGCAGAAATAATGGAATAAGTTTAATTAGTTCCCGTTGTAGAGGTGCCCTAGACTTAATTAAGATTTGGTCTCAGGCATAATGTTCGTTGCTCTTTGCCCGTACAAATCGCACACCCGCCAACTATAGAAGATCACCTACTCTAATTTAATATCATCATTCTGAATGATACAAATTATTTATCAATCAATCATTAATTTTTAGGTAACTATAGCCCATAGATAATTAAAGCACATACATAAACAAATATAAATATGAGGTAAAAACAATTGACGAAAAATCCAAGATTATGATTACCTATGCTGAAACGCGATATAAAATGTAAAGGGCGAAAATAAGTCAATGTTAGGCGGGATATTGGACTACTATATTATTATGTATAGGTATATAATGGGCTCGATTGGGTACACGTGTAGAGTATACACATAAACGCTGTGTGATCATGATTATGTTATACAATAATATCGTAACGGAACTCAATTATCTCATGAATAATCCCCTAATGACGTCAATTGTTCAAGACACACTTCAATGTTCGGGTAGGAATGTGAAGAAACAATTACTATTATCTGACTCATACACAATACGGTGAAAGTTAATTTTGCATTTAGAATAAATTTTTGTACACAATATTATCTTACGTAAAGGCATTTTCATTTATTTTCAACGAAACAATTTACAACATAGAACAATTAAATTAAAATTAAGCTTAAAAAAATACAAAACTAAAGAACTAAAATCTAAAATTAATTAGGTAAATTAAGCTAAAATAAATCTCATTGAGTCAACTGGTGACCGAAGAGCTGGCAGCTTCCTCGCACAACGCATCAGCATTGCGATTCAGCGAGGAAATGCTGCCAGCGTCTTCGGGACCATGCCGCGGGGGCACAGTTTTCTAGATTTATTTTAGCTTAACCAAAAGGTTAAGCTAAAATACTGCGACTGCGTCACTGCGACTGCGACTGGTCAAAAGACCGCCACAGTGGCCGACGTGGCGTCAGGGGCACGATTTTTTGTTGACGGCCACAGCCGTCCAAATTTCAATGATCAAAAACTTTGTAATTCTAACCGCTACAAGTATTTTTCAATCCCTGTTGATTTTGGGGCACATCTTTTTTTTTACTCTGGCGTCAGTGGCACGGTAAATTGCTAGACCGCTTGGCGGTCAATAGGTTAATTTAATTTAATATTTAGAATTCATTACTTATAATGTTGTCTGGAAGAGATCTCTCTTTAACGCCCGCCTGTTGTTTACCTCTATTGAATATTACGTGTAATCTGTATTTGTTTGTATTTATTTCCCGTCGAGGTGAGCAATAAAGAATGCCCTATTCTATTATATTTTATATTTAAATAAGAAGCTTGCACTTTAAGCAATTATGTACAATGCAGAACTATTTTTTACCACAGGTTAAAGCTAAGGCGACAATTACAAGATTTGTCATATTTTTACATGCCATGTTTTGTGACAAATTGCTTTCGACCTTAAAAGTCATATTTGTTTTCAAGTTAACTGCACTATTTCCTAGTTTTCGTGTTTTAGAATATTGGTATGTTGCTAAGCAGTTGTGCTCAGTAGGTATTAAACAGTAAAAAAAATAACACGTTCCACCGTTATTGCCAGCTGGTTGCGGCGAGCGATGCACGCCACGGATTCTGAGAAATGTGGAATAGGGATACGTTCAGAGTTCAGAAAATGTGGGTTCGGATCGGATACCAGGTTAGTCAGAAATTATAAATACCATTCATGTTAATTAAATGATTACAAAATTATAGAAAATAATATTTTTATTTTATATTAGAGGTCGGATTTTATATCGAAAAGTGCGAAGTAACAATGAAATTATCCAGGTGTAGATAATAGATGTTGCTATTGACTTCAAGAAAACTATTAATTCTTAAGTGACCTAAAATATTATCTCAGCCATGTTTAAACGGAATTACAATAATGTCTGCGAGTTTTCACCCTATTTCACTAAACAATGAAAAAATAATGTAAAGGAAACCTACAAAGAACTATGATTAATGTAACTTACGTATACGATACTAATTTGTAGTGCGGTAATTTTAACCCTACCAGATGCTCACATTGCTGTATCGTAAAAAACAGCGGATTTAGCACTTTCCAACTTAATCCTCGTTTCCCTAAAAAAAGAAATACAACCATCTGTCAATTCGCGAGCGAAAAAAAACTAACAAGCCAACGCCTGTACGATCAATACGCTCTTTTATCCGAATGCAGTCCGCTTAAACGTAATTTGATCCATATTGAGTTCTTTCCTTTTTGTTTTCGCACTTAAGCACTGTCGTGTTTGGCCGGTAACTCTACACGCCGTTCGCGCCACTATTGACACTTCCCATCAAAACACGGTGAATTAAAAGGTTTTCGTAGTTCATGATCGGGATTTCGTACGTTTTAATAATGGTCCGCTGATTTTAAAGGGTTTAACCCAATTTCAAAATGTATTAAGGTTAGTTTGAAAGGTTTAATCCGGAACGATTGTAAATTATTTAATCATTTAGGTTAGTAAATGGTTTACGCCGTTGTCTTAGAATATGTAAGTAGGTAGTAATTGTATGGGCTGAATCAACTCGATCGCTTCGCGATCTCGTTGATTCAGCCCATACAATTACCTGTAGCGACAACAGCGTGCCGAATTTGACACGGCAGGTTGTAAGTACTCATACTTTACTCGATTGCTAGCCGATCTCTTGTTGATGCAGCGCATACAATTACTTTTGTGGCGGCGCGACAGCGTTACCGGCTGTATCTATGATTCATGTTTCAGATCGCATAGGAACCCGACCGTATCAAACCATTTTAGAACGTTGTTATTATGCGCCAAACGAGTCAATAGTGATATTTATATCAATGTTGTTACAGAGATGTGTCAACTTTCGAATTACAAGACGTGAATTTAACTGGACTATGAAACGAAAATTATTGTACTAGGTATTTTGAATAATTTTGCCGCTTTACACTATTTTTCTCGATTTAATTTAGAAACGGAATCTGAAAGCCCCCAAACTACAGATTTGCTCGCAATCCCCTGTCGCATGACAAGCTTCTTGAGCGTTACAAGCATAAGACGTTGGCAAGCAGGCGTAATGCGGGGGAATAGTTGTATACAATACATGCGCAGGCCACAGGCGGCAGGCAGTTCCTTCACATAGAGCGCAAACCAAGCCTCTATACGAGGCCCCGATGGCTGCGGCCAATGCGCCGGGCTCCGACCGCCGACACTTGTTTATTAAATAAAAGTCGTCTGTACTAACTGAAATTCTGAAATTACACTAAAGAAAAAAAAAAGATGTCTGATCCAAGAGAATATTACATAACAAAACCAATAAACTCTTCAATAGAGATTTTATATACTTCATCCGAATTATATACTCTCGATCTAAACGATGCGTGTGTTGAAGAAAACTAAAAAATCTCTATTGAAGACTTTTTAGCTTCGTTATATATGAAACGATATCAAAAGAAAATAATGCGACTTTTTTTTCGGTGTAGTTTCACTCGTAAATCGTTATTACCGATTATAGATAATTTTCAGAATGAGAGTTCATGTTAGCTAGTTAGCATGATTATTCAAGGATAGAAAATCTGAGCTCCAATGGCAATATTCGAGTCAAGTAAATCTTGAAGTCATCTCAGTTTTTGGGTTTCCGCGCCCAAAGGGTGACAAATGGAGTCCTATTAATATAGCACCACCGTCCGCCAGTTTGTCTATCACAGGCAGTACATACTTCGCTTGTATATTATTGCTTAAAAAAAATGTATTAAATAAAAAAAATACTTAGGCGGGATCCGCATACCAGAAATGCTTTATTCAAAAGTATTGCTCTGTGATAACGAAACCCTTCGCGCGCAAGTTCGCCTCGTTCTTGAATTATTAACCCTTAAATGCATGGTGTAAGATGCAGCTTACATAAATAAAAATGAATTACTGGTTGAAAACTAGAAACATTTATTTGAAATAACATAATATTTTATAATGTTGTATTTTTAAATTCATGCATTTAAGGGTTAAAACATATGCCCATAGGTCTGGATAACCCTTATAATTACACAACTTTACAATATGCAACGAACATTTGCTCATTATTACAAATCTATAAGGTATCCCAACAAATCAAATTGTCAAATAAAATAATTATATGTGTTTTTCGGCCCAGTAGTCTAAATAACAGCGCATGAGTCGGTGGAGAGTACATGCTACTTCCTTTTAAGATTTGCGTATCGATTTTCATGTTACAAGGCGCTTTTGCACCTAACGCATTTCTTTTATGGAACGTAAAGGTGTGTTTATGATGAAGTCATAACTAAGAACAGTCGAAGTATTTATTGATTACTTGCATAAGGACTAAAGTTGTTTAGCTGTTTTCTTGTTTTAATTGTGCTGTCATCTAAGATTATCTTACTTACCATTGTAATCGCGACTTAATAATATCGTGTAATAAAAAGGACAGCCGCCGATTTGCGCACATTATTTTTCGCAAACCGGGACTCCGACTGCACAGTCCGCTTCAGAGTTCGTGATTTTTAATAAAAATAAAATAAGCCTTCTTCGTTCGCTCCAGCCGAGCAAAAGTTACACGGAACTTGCCTACAACAAGGAAACATGTAAGTGTATGTACCTATATAATACTTAATCGCTGGCAAGCCCATTTTGAATTTTTTCGCCAATTTTCTTAAAAAGTAAAATCAGTTCTGGCTTACCCAGAGATTTACTCGTAGTTTCACATTACGCCGCTATCTGTTAAATAAATACTCGGTCAGTTTATAGTATTTTTTTGTCTACGGTGTTTCAAATTTCGTTTTTTTCTAGGCCTGGTTGGTCGCTTAATCCATTTTGGGAGGACGAGCTGGACGATTCCTCGAGGGCGATTGAGGAGTCCTCCGTTCAATCAACGCCTTCGACATCGAAGAAAGCGCCTGAGAAAAAGCCTGCGAAGAAACGCGCGCCCAAAAAAGCCAAGTCGACGACAGCCGCCCAAGTGAAGGAGCCGTCGGCGCCGGATAGCTGCTCGGAATCCGAAGACGATGTTATCGCGCTTACTCAGCCGCAGCCAGTGAAGCGTAAACGTCCTGCGCAGGTGTTAGATTCTGAGGTATGTACCTAGCTCACCTAGATTTATAATTTATTTATTTACGCGATTTCCTAGACTATGGTTGGATATCAGATGGATGACGTCCTTGTTGGCTATTGTCGGCCGAAGTGTTTTAAAAAGAAGGAGGTTCTATGTTTGACTGTATATGATGAACATTGTAGCTACATAATTATTATTTCGCAACTGTTGGTAAATTTTCTTTATTAGCTCTTGTCTGTCGGGATATCCAATTAAATTACATTCAGTTATCTCATCTCTAATAATAATTTATATTAGCATCTCACGCGATTAACTTCGCATGCGAAATAAACGCATATCTTATTGTTTATGTGTGTCATATCCCAATTTCTACCAATTGTAGGCGCACAATATTTTCGATTATACTGACGGATTTTTCTGTTTGTTCTTGATTGGAAATAATTGACTACTAGATGTGCAGTGCTTCTTAGCATTAGCACAGGTATCAAATACTGAAAAAGAGGCGCCAACATTTTTTTGTGTGCTGAAATTTACTGAAGAAATATATGTATTTTAATTCTTTCTTTTTTTCACAGGACGAGACACAACCTGAAAAGGTCCAAAAGCCGGTGCGGGCGGCGACGTTGAGAAGTTTTTTGACTCAACGCGGAGCATCAGGATTTACGACTCAAAGGGATCCCACCAAGACAGGAGAATACTTCATCGAACTCCGCGTTTATAACAGCCGCGAAGCGGAACGGTTGCCGGCGGAAGAGCGCTGGAAAAACGCTCTTACCACATTGAAGGTGGCTGCCGACGCCAATACACCGCTGTTTAGAGCGGTCTCGAAGTTGATTCAGGTCGGCAAAGAAGACTTCGCTAAAATTCAACCGATTATGTATCCAAGTCCTCAGTAACTCTATTAAGATTCCTAATTTACCTAACCACTATACTCGACATTATTAGTATGCCCTATCTATATTATTCTCACATATAATCATTTTGTAGGTAACCCTAACTATAAAATTATAATAATTGTATTATTCGTTTCACGTGTTTTTATTCACAGTATATAACCCGATAAATGAAATAAGGAAATAAGGAAATAATGAAATAATGAAATGATGAAATAATGAAATTATGAAATAATTAATTAATTGAATAACGCCGTAAGATATACGCAATAAATAGTAGTTTTTTTTTCCTTCATATATTGCCAATAAAAAAGAGTAATTAAAAGAAATCATGTTTTGTAACGAGTGCAAAGTTCATGTTTCTAACTTTACGTCACATAAAAAGAGCAACCTTCATAAATCAAACTGTCTGATAAACACCAAGTTTGACAATGTACAAGTCATAGCTACTGCATTTAAAAATAGAATTAAAAGTTATAGAGTACAGTCAACAGCAAATAATGTGCATTTAGCTCCGGAACAGTTCTTAAATAATATTTCAACGTCAGTATTTGAACTAATTAAAATGTCGCTAGAAAAACATATCGCGTTGAAAGTAAATGTTGAACTCTTTGTTTCATACACACAGCCTAAAAATAATGAAAAGGCTATGAAGTCGTTTAATACTCAGTACGCCCAAATTTTTCGGAATACTGATATTTCGTCGCTGTATTCTAGTTATGCGGATAACCTTATAACCAAGTGCGCAGAGTTCGAACTTTCCGAATCAGGCTGGACTATTGATTCAATTAGTCATTTGGAAATAAATATAAATAAATACAACCCTTTAAGGGCGGGTACGTATGTCAGTTTGCCGGCTAAAATTCGCAATACTAAATCATGTTTGAACATACAAAACAAAGACGATTATTGTTTTTTATGGAGTGTCGTTGCGCATATGTATCCAGCAAGTTGCAATCCAAGTAGAGTTTCTTCATATCCTCATTTTAGAAATGTTCTCAATATTAAAGGCATGTCTTTTCCACCAACCTTAGAAGACTTAAAAATTTTTGAAAAAAATAATTCCGATATATCAATTAATGTCTATGGTTTGGAAAAAAAAAATACTGTGACGGGACCTCTATATAAGACATTGAAACATAAGTTGACACACGTTAACTTGTTACTTATTGAACAAAATGGAAAATCGCATTTCTGTTTAATAAAAAGTATTGAAAAGCTTGTTCGCGGACAATTGACTAAACATACATCTAAAATTCATTTATGTGAGGAGTGCTTCATTTATTTTGATACTGAACAAAAACTTTATTCCCATAATTGCGCTAGAGTAAAAACAATTTTACCTGAACCTAACAGTACCTTGGCATTCAGTCATTTTGAAAGGACTCAAAGAATACCTATCGTAATTTATGGAGATTTCGAAAGTTTGCTTCTAGAATATTCCGATAAAAGTAAGTCCAATCACATTGAAAATCTACAAGTACATGAAGCGACTTGCTTTGCTTACTATATATGTTGTCAATCTAAACCAGAACTAAATGAATACGTATCATATCGCGGTCCTAATTGTGCCCAGAAATTTGTAGAAACCATTTCCAAAGATGTACAGAAATTGCATCAGTTATTATCAGTTAACTGTGAAATGTTACCTTTATCTGATGAGGAAAATCACGCGCTAAAAAATGCCACGACTTGTCACATTTGCGGAGATCCTTTTAAAATTGGCGAGCCTATCATAGCTGATCATGACCATTTTAGCGGTAAATATCGAGGCCCTAGCCACAATTCTTGTAATTTAAACGCAAAATCCTGCGAGTTTATACCTATACTGTTTCATAATTTTTCCGGTTATGATTGTCATTTATTTATTACGGAACTATCGAATACTATTGGCCGCATAAATTTAATTCCCAAAACAAAAGAAAAATACATATCAGTTACTAAATTTATACCAATAGATGGTCAAAAACCAGCGCAAATGAAATTTATAGACTCATTTAATTTTTTGAATTCTGGTTTAGAAGAATTGGCTAAAACATTACACCCTAACGACTTTAAAAACCTCAAACAATTTTATACTAATCCTTTACACTTTGAATTACTTCGCAAAAAAGGAATTTATTGCTATGACTACATAGACTCGTGGGATCGATACAACGAAACTGAACTGCCAGATCGAGAGTATTTTTACAGTAAACTAACTGGTGAAAATATTGCAGACGATGACTACGAACATGCAAAGTCGGTGTGGAGTGAATTTAATATACAAAATTTGGGTGAATATACTGATTTATACCTTAAATGTGATGTGTTATTGTTGTGTGATATTTTTGAAAAATTCAGATGTATGAGTTTAACTTATTATAATTTAGACCCGTGTTATTATGTTTCAAGTCCGGCTTTGAGCTGGGACGCGATGTTGCTGTATACAAAAATTCAGTTGGATTTAATATCTGATGTTGAAATGTACCAAATGATAGAAAAGGGCATTCGAGGTGGTCTTGCTCAGTGCTCGTTACGACATGCTAAGGCAAATAATAAATATTTGTCAGATTACAATGCCAATGAAACAAGCTCATATTTAATATACTTAGATTGCGTCAATTTATACGGTTTTGCTATGTTACAAAATCTTCCAACAAATAGTTTCGAGTTTTTGAAAGATGAGGATATAGAAAATTTTAATGTTGAAAGTGTCAGTCGCGACAATCCTCAGGGATACATACTAGAAGTAGATCTTGAATACCCCTCCAAATTACATGATGATCATTCAGATTTACCATTTGCGCCAGAGAATTGTGTACCTCCAAGTAAAACAAGTCGTAAACTGATAGCAAATTTGCATAATAAATATAAATATGTCATACATTACGAGCATTTAAAAGAATGTTTGAATAATGGTTTAAAATTATTGAAAATTCATCGCATTTTAGCTTTCAACCAATCAAAATTTTTGGAGCCTTACATAACATTAAATACAGAATTAAGACAAAATGCTAAGTGCGACTTTGAAAAAAATTTTTTTAAAAAACAGGTGAATAGCATCTATGGAAAAACTATTCAAAACAAAAGAAATCAAGTAGACGTTAAGTTGGTTAATGTTTGGAAAGATGTTTCAAATAAAACGAACAAACTATGCGGTGCGGAAAAATACATTAGCGCTCCCAATTTCAAAAGTTTGTCAATTTTCTCGGAAAACCTTGTAGCCATTCAAATGCGACAATCTAGATTAATTTTAGATATGCCTATTTTTATCGGATTTACTGTACTAGAGCTAGCTAAAAAGCACTTGTACCAATTTCATTACTCTGTCATGAAAACAAGGTATCAACAAAATATTCGCCTGTGTTACACTGACACCGATAGTCTTTTGTATTTAGTCAATACTGCTAACTTTTATGATGATATGAAAGAAATGCTTCCATACTTTGACACAAGTAATTTTGAGGCTAATAATATTTACAAGATGCCGATAGCAAATATGAAAATTCCTGGTTATTTCAAAGATGAAATGGGTGGTGTAGTTATATCAGAGTTCGTCGGATTACGAGCTAAGTTATACTGTATTAACACTGAGACAGCGTCTATAAAAAAAGCAAAAGGGGTAAAAAAATGTGTGACGAAAAAACTCGAGATGAAGAAATATAAAAGATGCTTGTATAATGGCGAGGAATTGCGAGACAATATGTGTATTATTAAATCAAAAAACCATAAAATGTTTACTCAGAAATGGAATAAATTGGTGTTAAGCAAGAATGATGATAAAAGGCAATTAATAGAAGGCTCAGTTTCAACTTTACCTTGGGGTCACTATAGCAATATGGTATAATAAGATTAGTCGATAAGATTTATATGTTAACTATATTTTTACAGCACCTACTTAAATAATAAAAATGTGTAACACTAATTAATTATTTTGTTTTTCAATAAATTATATTATGAATTAGAACTTTTTTTTTGTTTGATCACCATTTCCCTTTGTCTTGCTATTGTAAATAGGGTAGGTCAATACCAGTAGTGGTCTTTGGAAGAGTTTACAACTTTATAATAAAAAGCCACAATTAATGTATACGAATAGGTATGTATTCACAAAATGAAAAAAATATTTCACATGGTTCTATTTTACAATTTGAAACTATCACAATCACTTATTTTTTTCACAATTTTTCTTATTAAGCTTTCTGCGCCGTCCAAAATTTCGTCATAATTGTCCTCAACCACATATTGTGCGCTTACACAAACATCATCACCAATATTTCTCCGCTTGACTCCAGGAACAAGTTCATAAATATTAATTTTAATCAAATGATGTGCCTTTTCTTTTCCTTTTTTAGATACATAAGATAAATTGTGTGAATTTTCGGCTTGCGACTTTTTAATTGTTTTCTTTTTCGGTTTATTCTTCAAAAAGCGGCATTTCGTCTCATCAGGCAGTTTGGTTTTCTGATGCTGGACTCTGCATAGATCTTCTATGTCTTGAGTATTATAAAATAAGTCATCAACGAGACGGCTATCAATATCGACGCTTTCGCTGTTTTCTTGGGAGTCAAAGTTTAGCAGGTGTGACATTTTCTGCAATGAGATAATTGGAATTTTAAATATAATAAAATATTCGGCCATATAACAATAGATACCTTTTGGACATACAAATGCAGATGAACAATATATTTTAACAATACATTCGTAAATGAACTCACTTGAATTATGAGAAATTTCTGAATCACGAGTAATTTCTTCGACGACCACTGCAGAAATGGCAGCATCTTAGTATTAATTTTAAACACGAAATGTCATTTACCCATAAACGTGTCAGCTGACTTGGTGATATATAATACCTACGTCGCGGTCTTAATATATTACATCATCAAATAACATAATTAGGTACTAGGTATATAAGGACTTGTAATATTTTGATTCACCTCATACTTCATCATGAGGTTTGTTAAGCAAGCTGAAACATTAGAGGTGAATACTATAAATGTGGAAAAAAATGCACTAATAGTAAAGCATAGCGCTCTATTACCTAATACAATTCGCTGCATAATATGCGGCCCTTCTAACTGCGGTAAAACTAACGTTATGCTGAATTTATTGTTACATGAAAATGGATTAAAGTTTAAACACATTTATTTGTACTCAAAGACGGCTTTCCAACCAAAATATCTCTTCTTGAAACAAGTTATGCAAAATATACCAGGATCGAATTTTTATTTATTTAATGAAAGTAAAGAAGTCATTCATCCCAATGATGCTTTAACAAACTCCGTCATGATTTTTGATGATGTAGCGTGTGAAAATCAGATTAATATTAGAAATTATTTTGCTATGGGAAGACATAGGCAAATAGACTGTTTTTATTTATCCCAAACTTATTCCAAAGTACCAAAACAATTACTAAGAGACAATGCCAATCTTCTGATTATTTTTAAGCAAGATGATACCAATTTAAAACATATATACAATGAGCACATAAACACAGACATAGATTGGCAAAAATTTAAAGACCTTTGTTGTACTATATGGAAAAATCAATTTAACTTTTTATTACTAAATAAAGATTGCGCAATTGATAAAGGAAGATACAGACTAGGTTTTGATACATTTATTTATTTTTGAATTTAGTACATATACTAGTTTCATTTGGAAAAGTACTCACTTTAACTTCTGCGGCCGAATATAACACACAATAATTTGAAGTTACCAAAAAATGGAGGCCGATCTAAAGAAACAATTGATAACATCCGCAAATTGCATAAAAAAGAAAATTAGAATGATGCAGGATGAAGAAGATGCTGCTAACGTAAAATTAAAGAAAGTATTCAAGCCTATTACGGATTCTCTGGAGACATTGGGAAAAGCAAATGATGAAAAAAACCCCAGTTTATATATAACAAATTTAAAAAACGATTGCGAAACGCCTATGGACGATGACTTATCCGCAGGATATGAAAAATTCAAAGATCGCCTTGAAACTGATTCAAGCAAGCATTCAGAGTATTACGATGAAAAATTCAAAGACCACCTTGAAACTGATTCAAGCAAGCATTCAGAGTATTACGATTTTGACAATGATGTCAAAAATTCTAAAAATAATGTTAATGACACATTAATATCTCTTAAGAAAGAAGATGTGCTAGACATTTATGATAACATTAATGTTCCGTTTGGTATTCGTAGTGAAAATAAGAAACTCATGATGGGAAATTCTGCTGTCACTTTATCCTTAAAAAATAAAGATTCGAAAGAAAAACAATATATGCTTACAATCAATAACCGAAATTACGAAATGACTAGAGGTTTAAAAGAACTTTTAATTCGAAATAAGCCTGATCTTGAGATAGTAACCGAAAAAGACAAGATTATTTACAAAAACTTGCTTATTATTACCAGCGCCCACAGGCGAGATTTCCATCCCAACGGACAGTTGAAAGGAGACAAAGGATTAAAATACAGCCAGATCGTTAAACCTTTATTCACGGAGGCTAAGCAGGATTTTCCCGAAAAATTGCCTGATCTTAAAATTGGCGGTTCTTTGCCTAAATTAAAAAAATATAAGAAAGCAACGGACTATATTTATTGGGATGATCCAAATGAATTAATAGAGAGACTAAAATTATTAATCGCATCAAAAAGCGCTGGCAACAGCAATCATGACAATGAAATCCTGTCTATTATTGAAGAATTAAAAGAATCTGGTATTATAAAATAATAAAATTGTGCTAATAGAAAGTAGCAATTGGATTGCCTAGAGGGTTTGTGTGTAAATAAATACTTCAATGTTATCATCATTACATTCAGTAATCAAAAGAACGTCAAACATGAATGTGCGTGAAATTAAAAAACACTCTAATGAAATAAAAGAGAATAAAACTATAAATGAAGTTGAATTATCCGATAGCGTTAATATTCCAAAATATATTAATACGCAAATAAGAACTACCGTAAATAAGTTAGCGAATCTTTATAAAGTAATTGAGGCTTTATCAGCACGTATAAAAAAAATAGAAAAAAATATTGAACTTAAAGAACTAGAAGGAAAATTCAACAAGCACTATGAGCAAAGCCGGCGTAGTAAATGAAATTCATAAAAACGTAAGAGTGAACTTCCCACGAAGAACAGTTATATTAAGAGACATAGATGACCTTTGGCAGGCTGATTTGATTGATATGCAAGCATTATCAAATGTAAATTCAGGTTACAAATATATATTCGTAATTATAGATTGTTTCTCAAAATATGCTTGGGCATTTCCTTTAAAACAAAAGACGAAAGAGATTTTGTCAAAAACATTTAAAACATTTTTAGCAAAAGGCCGATTACCAAAAAATTTACAGACAGATATGGGTAAGGAGTTTTACAATACTGATTTTTTTAAAATTGTCGAAAAATATAATATCAACCACTATTCTACGTATTCTAACAAAAAAGCCTCTATTGTTGAACGCTTTATTAGAACACTAAAAAATAAACTATATAAAGAATTTAATTTAAAAGGAAATTATAAATGGATCAATGGAACACTCGACTGTAAAATGCATGAGTACAATCATGCGTTCCATAGAACTATAGGAGCGCCTCCAGCTACAATTAATCAAAATAATAAAGAAAAAGTATCGCTAAGATATACTAATGCGCAAATAAAACATGCGAAGAAAATATCGAAGCGCAAAAGCTTTCGAGTGGGGGATTTCGTGAGAATAAGCAAATATAAAGGTTGCTTCGAAAAAGGATATACGCCTAATTGGTCTACAGAAATATTTAAGATAATAAAGGTTCAAAATACTTGCCCAACAACTTACTTATTGGAAGACGCAAGGTCTAGACCAATTTTAGGAGCATTTTATGTACACGAAATTCAAAAGACTTTACACCCTGAGGTATACCTTGTTGAAAAAGTTTTGCGAAGAAAAAGAAACAAGGTATACGTAAAGTGGTTAGGGCTGCCTTCAAACGAAAACAGCTGGATAGAAAAGACAAATCGGTTATAGGAAAGGTGACAGTACCTATTTAAACATTTATTGTTTTTACAATGTACTCATTTGTTTGCGAAACGCCGTGCTATAAACATTACGCTCACAGTTTATTTAAATGAAAACAATCATGAATAAAGATAAGAATAATATTAGTAATTTAAATATGAAAAAAAAATATATATCACCAACTTCAAAGGTTAAAACTGGTTCTGGATTCAGAAAAACATTTAATAATATTGTTTCACACACAAAAAAGCGTATTAGAAAATTAAAGCCTAAGTGCAAAAAAGTTTTAGCGGAACTAGCGTATGCAGCTGCTCATGAAATGGCGTCTGACGATTTACCTATAAAATTGCCAAGAGTAATTCCGGTGCCTAAAAGCGGAGGATTTCTGCCTTTAATACCCATATTTGCTGGGTTGTCTGCCGCCGGTAGTTTAGCAGGAGGTATCGCCGGAATCACGAAAGCCGTCAATGACTATAAGTTAGCTAAAAAAAATTTGGAGGAATTCAAAAAACATAATACGAATATGGAAGCATTGTGTATTGGGAAAGGATTACATCTTAAGCCATACAAAAACGGGCTAGGAATTTATGTGACAAATAAAAAAAACTAATTACTCGGCTACCCAAAAGAGCGTTAACTAATATTGATATCACAAAACATTCTAAAAACATACCATTTTTTCGCGGTGTTTTTATGAGAGATGAATTACCAGAATTTCCATTACCTCTGGAATGCGGGGTTATCAATTTAGATTCCTCTACAAATTCTGGTACTCATTGGGTAGCCTATGGAAAAATAAATAATTATGTTGAATACTTTGATAGCTATGGCAATTTAAAACCACCACAAGAGTTTGTCAAATACATGGGAGAAAAAATTCACTACAACTATGATAATTTACAAGGAAACAATTTATATAACTGTGGTCACTTATGTTTAAAGTTCCTTGCCTCATTTTGGGAAAGAAGAAATTAATTGCATATGACGTCATACTTATCAACAATATATAGAATGGTGTGTTGCAGAATCGCACATTACATCACCAAACGCGTTGAAAATTGTTTCGTTGAAATCTACGAAATTTAAAATACCAGAAACTAAAAATGATTATCTTCAATAAAAACTCCGAACATAGTAAAACTCCTAATATTACATCCGCAACATTGAAAGATAGAAGACGTGTAAAAGCAACAAAGAAGATTACAAAAAATAATAAGATTTTTTTACGTTCACTTGGATTTAAAATATAAGATGTTACAAATCGCAGATTTACCACATCATGACAATTCCATCGAAAGCTATGAAATTCATAGCTATAACCCTTACAATAACAATTTTAAAGTAAACGATGAAATAAGAATACCTATACACCAGCAAGATGTTTATGTATTACCATCAGCTAGCTCCATTTACATCGAGGGATGCGCAAGTATATCTACCACAGACGCAGCAGGGAAAATAACAACGAAAAAAGTGAAATTTATAAACAATCCAATATTATTTTTGTTTCAAAATATCAGGTACGAACTGAATGGGGTTGCAATCGATAACATTAAAAATGCTGGAATCACAACAACAATGAAATCTTATATTTCAATGAATGAAGGAGAAAGTAAAAATGCTGCTTTATGGGGTTGGAATTTAGATGGAGCCAAAGCAAGTGATACCCATTTTACGGCTATAATACCCTTAAATAAAATATTAGGATTTGCTGAAGATTATAATAAAATACTCATCAATTGTAGACATGAGCTTATATTACAAAGAAGCAGTTCTGTTTCAAATACTGTGATAGCTGAGAAAAATGAAAATATTTGTATAGACATAACAAAAATTCAGTGGCGTGTGCCGCATATTAGAGTTTCTGATCGCGAACGACTTGTACTACTAAAACATTTAGAAAAAGACCGACCAGTACAGCTTGCCTTCAGAAATTGGGATTTATATGAATATCCATTATTGCCTAAAACAACAAAACATTCTTGGTCTATTAAAACTGCTTCTCAGTTAGAGAAACCGAGGTTTGTTATATTAGGATTACAAACGGATAGAAAATTCAATACGACAAGAAGTTCAGCTTCATTCGATCACTGTAACATAACAAATGTCAAATTGTTTTTAAATTCGCAATACTTTCCATATGACAATCTTAATTTAAAGTTTGATGAAGGAAAATATAGTATATTATATGAGATGTATGCTAATTTTCGGCAGTCGTATTACAACGCTTGTATTGAACCGCTGTTAGATTTGCATACATTCTCCAAAATTGCTCCAGTTTTTGTTATCGACTGTTCAAGACAAAACGATTCAATCAAAACTGGGCCAGTTGACGTGCGTTTAGAAATTGAGTCATCAGAAGACGTTCCAGAAAATACCGCTGCCTACTGTTTGATCCTCAACGACTGCCTCTTTGAATATAAACCACTCAGTAACATAGTTCGAAAACTATCATGAATGCCGCCATCGTGGATGTTCAAGGTTTTAAAAGTAAAGACAACAAATTTATACCTAAAGAAATAGCAATTTTGTGCGAAAATCGCATTCTTGTTTTGTTGATAAAACCGCCATATCCATTCTATAACTTAACAAGTATGGAACGTTCACATGTGGCGTGGATAGAAAGAAACATCGGAATTTTATGGAACGAAGGCTTTGTGCCTTATTTTAATTTTAAGTGTTTGATATTACAATACATGAAAAATAAAAAAATATATGCTAAAGGTGCTGAAAAGGTGAAGTGGTTGAAAGAAATACTAGAAAACGATAATATCCATAATTTGGAAGAGCAAAATTGTCCTAATTTACAAACCTTGTATAACAATTATGCAACATCGTTGGAAATTCAAAGCTGTATTTACCATAGCAAGATATGCGCCTTTAAAAATGTAACTTGCTTAAAAAAGTGGTGTATAACAAATGATATTTTTTAAATAAAGAATAGATACACTATTTCAACCGTCGTTTGATTTTTGTTACGTGTGAATGAAATGGAGAATGTTGTATGTACAAAGAGTCATCAGTGTCATCACCTACCAAGCTAGCGCTAAATGATTCGATATGTGGTTTCAAATATCTGTCAATGCTGATAAATCACGTAATTTGCTTAGGTGCTAAACACATCGGTTGGAAATTGCGAATGAAATACTTTACTGGATTAAATATAACAGCTCGGATAGTCAGAATAGATTACGATTATGTAGACTTGTTACCTATCTTTTAGTTTTCCTCCTTGATGGAACACTGCTTATTTAGTAGACCAGAAAGGTTGTCGCTGCAGGTAATTGTATGGGCTGAATCAACGAGATCGCGAAGCGATCGAGTTGATTCAGCCCATACAATTACTACCTACTTATGTACTATTGGGTTAAGGTAACTAAAGAGCGTTTCGCTGGGTAATTCAATGATAAGCCAGTCAAATGGGTCAGCGTCATTAGTATGTAAACTGTTACGGACGGACGGACTATAAGAATATTAATCCTAGCTAAGCATTAGACTAGGCAAATAGGTAACATCATTAATGCTTAATCCCATTGAATCGAAATACAATATCTCAAGGAAACCGAAACTCAATGGTAAAACCGATCGTTTTCATTCAATTCGGTTATTAAACATCGATCTCTGCATTTAACGTACGTTATACGACCGCCGATAAATGGCCCGATATCATGCCGTAAAACAAACCGCAGGATTACCGATTTAAATACGCCGATAGCAAGGCCTTTATAAATTAACGACTCCAATTTCCCTAATGACATTGTAAAAGTAAGGTTCACGTCGCAGGTTTACTGCACTAGGGCATTAATCATGTGAGAGATAGATAGGTCACTAAATGTGTTTGGACCATGTGTAAATGTAAGGTTATCATTAAAAATAAGTAACATGGACAAGCTGCATTTTTTAACCAATATACACTCAGTGAAGCATAACTCAAACAAATACATGCTGTAATTATTTGTGTGTTTGTTTCGGACCACTGTGGTGGACGCGATTTTTTCGAAATGAATGGCAATGGAATTGCACTTCATCTCCACCAAATAACTCGAAAATCCACAAAAAGGTAGGCACTTAGATAAAAATGTGTCCACGAAGTGACGCGATTGAAACGCTCGAATTGTCAAACTTACCTTTTTAGAAAACATATAATTTAATTTAAAGTATTAGGCTCTCTGCATTAAATTCATCATAGGTCCTTTTCCATCATGTGCATATATGTGACAAAAAAAAACGTTTTTCGTTGTTTAAAATAAAAATTATCTACGGAAATATATAGATTTCGGTCCTTTTAAACCGTAGCCCAAGGCGGTGTACCTGATGAAGGCATGTAATTAATTTTCTGACAAACTCCCGAATGCTGACGCGTGTCGCGCCCTGCACCTGACACGGGAACTCGATGTTTAGCTTCGTGAAAATATTGTAAAATTTACCTTGATTTAGAAAAATGTAAAATTCTAAAAAGGTCGGCGTTATCTAATAAGGACCCATGATAGTCACGTTCATCGATAGGTTTCCTTTTATTTGATTGTATAGCAGTACAACGTTTCCATCACCAAGACGTGTTCAGTAGCTATGGACCACAGTCCACAACCAACGCCAGGAACCTCTAAGCACCAACGCCTACCTGACAGCTTGGTGCCTTTGCTCGAGCAACGGTCAAGCGATTTCTGTTCGTTCCTAATGCCGGGACCAAACGCTTACCAAGTCTCGGCAAGCGACAGGACGCAGTTACATATATGTTAGAGTGAGCACGACGTAGTTTCGTCTCACTCTTACATATAACTGCGTCCTGCAAGCTTGCTTGGCAAGCATGTGGCATGTGGCTCTATGAAGGCAAGTAATTAATTTTCTGACAAACTTCCGAATGCTGACGTGTGTCGTGGCCTGCAACTGACACACTAACTTGATCTTTAGCGTCGTGAAAATAATATTGTAAAAAAAATACCTGGATTTATCAAACAATATGAAATAATAGGAACGTTGGGGTTTACATAAAAAAATAAGCGTCTGTAGTGTTTAATTCTGTGTTTAAATGAAAATAGGTAAAAAGTTTCATTTAGCACAAATTCAGATAATAGCTGACTTGCGGTGCCACTTGGAATAGAAGTGGGGTTTTCAATTATCCAATCAACCGCAGGTAGCAGTTTAGGAAAGTGCTCCGTACGTATTCTGACGCGACCTATATCAATCTATTGGACCATCACAATGAAAATTAGTTTAATTAGTATTAATATAGGATAATGGTCACTTTTCCAGCAGAAAGCCTAATTCAAGTGATTATTTTGTAGTGTTTTGCAGTCTAATATGTTTAAGGTAGTTGAATATCCTTATCGTTTCCTAATTATTTTGTATCGTTTCGAAAGACCAAACGTAAATTGTTTCCGAATTCCAAATAATATGATTGATACAATAGTTTGTATAGTTAAAAAAATAATTTTCGCATGTGTTGTTCGATAGGCTTAACGCAGCACAGAATACAAATATCCAGCCTTTTTTTGAAGCCAGCAATCGCAGGAGACTGCAAACTTGAGTTTCCAAAACTAGAAACAATTCCTTACTTTCATGTGGATGACACACATCTCGTCGGCCCGTGTCTCGGCAATCGAATATGTCCGTGGACGCATTCAAGTGCACTTCAGGCACTCCATAACCGAATCGGAATCACGACTGATATCGATTATAGCCGTTGATCCCCGAAACAATGGGCTCTTTATCACGATTGTCGGCGAAATTCACGCTGGATTATAACAGGATTATAAGTACGTTTGTATGTATTATGTGAAGGATTTATGCGGGATTCTTTATTTATCAAATATTTTGTTTGGTACTTTGTCATTTTGATCGGGGGTTTAAGTAGATTGTTCTCGGGCACAATCGAGTTTTCAAATTTAGACATTTTGATTCGTAAATAATGTTGATTTGTACATTTAACGGTGACGTAACTGGAGTAGTGAAAGTTCTTCTTACAAAAGTTCATGTTCAATTACTTAATAAATCATTCACAATCGATATTTTATAATGTCATTACTAAACATAGTAAACCCTGTCACATATGTCTGTATTTTTTACCCCAGAGCAACGGAATAAGTTGAAAATATATTGTTATCACTGACAGTATCGGTAAATAAAACGGTATCTCCAATAAAACATTAAATCAATTCCTTACCAGTTGTCTAACGTAATGATTATCAATAGCGGGCAATAATATTTTTACGATAAATCAATAAAAAAAGGTCTCAGTCGCAAAATTGCTATTAAACCTTATGAAAACAGTCCAATAGTATAGTTTATCGTTATAGTAGCGTGATCCCAAGCCAATTTACGTTAGTTTGGGGGAACAAAGTAAAAAAGAATAACAATAAAGTAATACAATTTAGGGCCGCCGGCCGACGACGTTGCCTATTTGTACGGGGGACGGCGTAATTTAATGAAGGAGTAGGATTCATTCCCATCGTTATTCAATACGGGAACGACATTAGTAATTAACTCAATAAAAAGTGCTAGTTGGACTCGTCCACTGAAATTTCCGTGACTCTGAGAAAAAATTACATTTCTTTTACTCGTATGTGGTCCCTACACTTTATGTATGCTTCATGTTTCTGGGATCAACTCAAAATAAACAATAGGTATATGAAGAGACGTTGAGTCGCGCGACAAGTGAAGTCGCGGAAAGAAGCAAGATATAATAAATAAATATTAAGGGACAACCTTACACAAATTGACCTAGTCCCAAACTAAGAAAAGCTTGTACTATGGGTACTAGATGACGATATACATAATATATAAATACATTATATAGATAACATCCATGACCCCGGAACAAATATTCGAGCTCATCATACAAATATTTGCCCTGGCCAGGATTCGAACCCAGGACCACCAGGCGCCGGCTCAGGTGCCCAACTGTGCCAACCGCGTCGTCAACATCCCGCATCAAAGTCTCTGTTTCGTTTATGGTTAACTGGTAGTAAATGCTTCATGGTACAAAATCCGCAAATAGTACCGTATACTGGGGTTACTTTGATCAATTTTAAAGTTTAAACTTCTCTAACTTTTACAAATAAGTGGTTAAAAAAAAATAAAAAAAATGGGAACATCAACTTTTATAAGACTTTCGCTGCTAAAAATCTTTAAAAGCTTACATAAGAATGTATGGAGAAAAAAAAAATAAAACGTGATCAAACTTAAACTGACATAGGGGTTACTTTGATACCCTATGTTTTTAAGGGCAATCGAATGTAACCCCTTACAGAAGTATTTTATCTCAAAGAAAGAAAAAAATTGGTTCGCAGGATTAAAAGTTACAACTGTTTATATTGTTTTGGGGCTACTTTGATCAAAAATAAAAAATATTATCTTCGAAAAAACAACTTTATTTGAGGTTTGCCTCAACATTTATAACAAAACGTTCTTAATAATTATCACCTTCAATAAGTACCTTGACATAATCACACAATAATCAACTACCTATGATTAAGTAATTGCTTAGTTAAAAGCTTTTCGTAGTTTCTAGGCATCTTTCTGAAAAATATATAAATTAATTTAGCAATAATACTCTTGTGTATTAACGAAGATCATGAAATAGATGCTGAGAGCAAAAAGATGCCACTCATGGGGCTTCAGTTTAACATTGATCAGAGATCAATGTTACCCCATGCAGGTGATCAAAGACACCCCACCAAGTAAATTAGTAATAAAATACTTAGTTTGAATTTATGACACAAAACTCAATACAATGGTATACATAAACACACTTCTGCCAAGCTAATATTTACTGTGAACCTTTTACTTTAATACCCACTACGTTAGTTTAGAAGTTATTCGAACATGAAAAATAGCAATAAATTATACTTACATTTTGACCCGTGATCCGCACTGCACACGACCATACTTGTTCACTGCGTCAGAGCAACTAAATGCAGCAACTATTGATATTGCCATCCTTAAAAAAAATTATGTACAGATGCGTTCGGAAATATGGATTTTTGCGTTTAAAAATAAAATGAAGTTTTTATCAATGTAACCCCAAGAATCAAAGTAACCCCAGTCTACGGTACATACCTTTGCGCAGCGCAATATAGGTACTTAAATAAAAACATGTTTTCGGTACGATTCGCAAAATGTTATAATTGGTTTTTAAAACTTGAGATTATTTAGTCGAAAATTGGAAATAACAACACTGCTTGAAATAAATGAAAAACCTAACAAATTGTGAATTATTAATTATTATTCTAAAAGTAATTGGTATTAGAGTTGGTTTTATCTTTATAAATTAGATTAGTCAGATAAAAGCATAAGTATCACGATTTTATAAAATAAGAACCCTACTTTTGCTTCGCTGTCGTCGGGTTAAAAACAAATAACAAATCGCTAGTGATGAACAAAGACAAAAATTAAACGCAACAGTTTTAAATCATAAATCAATTGTAAAGCTCAACCGCATAAACGGAACCAGAGCAAATCACATTTGTAGCCAAATACAGCGTTCGCAGTGCACGGGGCAGGACAGGGCGGTTCATCAGCGGTGTTAAAATCAATGCGCCGATTGTTTAGATAACTGGTGTGGTGACCAGTTAGCGCCGACATAGAGTTACGAGTACTAGAGTAATTCGACGAGAAATATATTCCGTGGTCAAATTGAGGACATCCCTAAGCGTTACTCGGTCTCTTACCACGGCATTGTAAGGGATGCATCAAAATTTGGTATTGGTGTTGCACTAACGTTGAACATTGGAAAGAAGTTACACAATTATATAGCCGCAACTTTGCTTGTCGCGCGATTCAACATCACCTGTCATGCTCGCACGACGTTGACAGGAAAGTGACAGGTAGTACTTGTCGCTCGACATAAAGTCGCGTAGTCTCAGTTCTGTTAGACGTGATTGATTAATTCGACGAGGCATTGAATATATTTCGTTGCCAAATTGAGGACAACCCTAAGGGATACCTCGGTCTTACTGCGACATCATTGTAACGGATGCATTCAACTTTGGTATTGGCGTTGCACTAAATACTCTACTAATACTTTATTACTCTTTCCTTTCATTCCTACTTTAGAGATATAAGTCATTCGCCATCTTGAATACAGTGGCGTGGACAGGGCTGGGTGGTTCATCAGCGGTGTTAAAATCAATGCGCGGATTGTTTAGATAAATGGTGACCAGTTAGCGCCGACATAGAGTTACGAGTACTAGAGTAATTCGACGAGAAATATATTCCGTGGTCAAATTGAGGACATCCCTAAGCGTTACTCGGTCTCTTGCCACGGCATTGTAAGGGATGCGTCAACATTTGGTATTGGTGTTCCACTAGCGTTGAACATTGGAAAGAAGTTACACAATTATATAGCCGCAACTTCGCTTGTCGGGCGATTCAACATCACCTGTCATGCTCGCACGACGTTGACAGGAAAGTGACAGGTAGTACTTGTCGCTCGACATAAAGTCGGGTAGTCTCAGTTCTGTTAGACGTGATTGATTAATTCGACGAGGCATTGAATATATTTCGTTGCCAAATTGAGGACAACCCTACGGGATACCTCGGTCTTACTGCGACAGCATTGTAACGGATGCATTCAACTCTGGTATTGGCGTTGCACTAAATACTCTACTAATACTTTATTACTCTTTCCTTTCATTCCTACTTTAGAGATATAAGTCATTCGCCATCTTGAATACAGTGGCGTGGACCGGGCTGGGCGGTTCATCAGCGGTGTTAAAATCAATGCGCCTATTGTTTAGATAACTGGCGACCAGTTAGCGCTGACATAGAGTTACGAGTACTAGAGTAATTTGACGAGAAATATATTCCGTGGTCAAATTGAGGACATCCCTAAGCGTTACTCGGTCTCTTACCACGGCATTGTAAGGGATGCATCAAAATTTGGTATTGGCGTTTCACTAAATACTCTACTAATACTTTATTACTCTTTCCTTTCATTCCTACTTTAGAGATATAAGTCATTCGCCATCTTAAATACAGTGGCGTGGACAGGGCTGGGCGGTTCATCAGCGGTGTTAAAATTAATGCACCGATTGTTTAGATAACTGGCGTCCAGTTAGCGCCGACATAGAGTTACGAGCACTAGAGTACTTCTCTTACTCTTTCCTTTAATTCCTACTTTAGCGATATAATTCGCTATCATGGATTTTATGCCTATAAAAATGATGTTAAACATTAATTTAAGCGAAATATTGAATAGAGCACATCGTTAAAGTGGACAAATTGTCCAGTTAGTGAAAACAGTGTAAGCGGAGCTAAACGAGGCTGAGCGAATTTTAAAATTATGGGCAGCTCTGCGGAAAGAAACACTTTTCACTTTTCACTGTTTTTTTGTACTCCGCCCAGTTTTACTTCAGTGGAAAGGTACTCTTAGGAACCTGCGAATGCGACCGTCAGACGAGTCATCCCGCTGCTCGGATTAGTGTGCCTTGTGACCCCATCGCGTTACCAATTAGGTGCCTAACTTGTTCACAAACTTGGAGCAGAGTTGATGTGATTTGCAACTACGAATAATAATTATTGGCGGTACAATTATTCAGCCTCGATTCTAACAACTAACTCGTTACATTATTTTAATTCTCATTTTATCTTCCAACACAAATACCTATTTAAAGGCAAATATAATTTCTTCGTCCCAACCATTTAAGGGGAAGGAAAAACACGAAAGTATAACCGCGGTTAATTACGGAGCTTAAAAATATCGCTGGTATTTTCGCAGTATTTAAAAAGAAGGGTTCTCAATCCTTTAAACCGCTGGAAACAACTTAAGATTCATCCGTTTTAAACCTGCGAAATCAGTACCAGCGAGCCGTGTTTTTTACAAGCGGCTTGCCACTCCACTAACCCTGAATATTTTAGGCATTTTGTTAATATCCTAATCCTCCTTTTTTGCTCGGCTCAGACTCGAAGAGAAACCGGCATTCACCGTTAACAGTTTCATGATTAATGACTGAAAACTCTTTGATGGCTTTTTAATTAGAGCTAAAATAGGGGTGTAACGTTGCGAAATCGGAATGGCTCACCGAGAAGGCTGTTGCGGCTACTGCAATATTTCATAGAGGGGAGCGGCATCGAATTTGCAAGGCTAATAAATTGTGGAATACCTTATTGGCTCAGCGTTTAATCGTTCAGCCCGACTGGATTATTTTCCACCGGCGACCCAAGTTCTCGCGCCTTGTAACTGTCACAATTGGAAGCAGAAATGCTAAACGTATTCTTTCTTACCTTTGTGCCGCACTCTTCGTAAAAGCGTTTACTTATCGGTAACACAGGAATGGAATTTCTAACTTTGCATTACAAATTTATTTCCTTCAGTTTCTGGACTCTCCTTTCAGATTATTCCCATTCTTCAGTGAAAATGGTGATTAATATTCAATTTGAACAGCCTATTTGAGTGATTGTTTCTGTAGGCCGGCTATAGATCGCGGTGGGCTTCGAACAATTAAATATTATTAATTGAGAGAAATTGTGAATACACGGTTTTCAATCGTTCAGAGCAAATGTTTAATTTAGGGACTAACATAAGTACAAAGTTCCGGCAAGCGGAGCGAACGTCAATAACAGTAGATCGATACAATGGAGTTTTAACTTCAGTTTCACCTTTTGTTATATTGTTTAAAACGGTTTATTGAGGTAAGCGATGGCACCGGACGGAATGGCAAACACGCCACTATCCGACTGCCGCTTGTTACCACTACAAATAATTTTGAAAGTCACGAATTTCTCGGGAGGGTCTTGCCCGAAAATATTCCTATTACGGCACAAGCACGTCGAAAACAATGACTGGTCGGAAAGTCGGCTTACCAGCCACTTGGAGCAATTAGGACAAACAAAACATTTTTATGGGCCGAGTTTGGTTCGACTTTCAATACTCCTTGCCGAAGTTATTCTTGCAGCTTAGTCATCGCGGTTATTTGCATAAAACAATACTTCGTGATCCTGAATTTAAAGACTCATTCTTTAAAGTGTATATAAATTAGAAAATCTTCCGGGCTCAGATGGTGAACGGAAATGGTGTTTTATGAATGTTAAGAAGTTCAAATTGCATGACAATCGTTAGATTAAAACTTTGTTTCTGTAATGCATATAACGTTAATTTGGTTGCGTCTTTAAACAAAACATGGCGCACTTTCTCTAGTAAACAAAAAAAAGTTAGTACTTTATTTTCAAATTAGAAATCCCGACTTTAAGCCTAAATGTACGTGCTTTTGTATGGAGCGATACTAGCACAAGAAAAAATAAAAAAGTAAATTCTTAAACCACAAATGAATTCTCATTTTATGCTAGTATTATGACTACATGTTGGTCGGCACCTAATTGAGCTCTTTACGACCCTACCTGCAAGAACTTGATTACTTTTGCAACTCCGCCGACCCGGAACGACGTTGTGCATTAGTTTCCGCATGTTCTACAAATCTTGATTTGGTGATCCGGGGCACAGAAGTTACTGCGCGGTCGGGCCGTACGTCTCGGGGTGTTCGTTTGCTTCACGCCTCATACCCGCGAATAAATCAGTACGCAAGACGGGTCACACCGCACATATCTTTAACTATAAGATAATCTCTCTATGTTCATGAATCAGTATCGAGATCGAGAATGATGTGGTGGGATCCGATCCTGACTAATTTAATATCTTTGAGCTGTGTTAGAACATGACTTAGTCCGGCGGTTATCTTTTTTATTTTGTTTGTCAATACGTTTAAAGTCTTGCATAGTTTCTGCATGCCCTCCTTATTTGTCCGAGCCACAGGAATTATTGCGCGGTCGGACGTTACGTCTCGGGCTGTTCATTTGCTTCACGCTTCATGCTCTCAAATAAATCAGTAGTACGTACGGAGCACGGTGTCCCGTGTGCGTATGCCTCTTAAGACGTGCAGCATTAATTAGTTGAGTGTAATAATATAACATATCAGGGTATCTTAATTTAGTCCAGTTGGATTATTTTTGTCGTTACGATGAAACTAACTTTATATTTTTTGACATGTTTTCTGCTTATATTAACAATTTGCTTGCCATATTTGTCAGCTCAGCACTTAAAAGAAGTACCTACTGTGGTTTTATAATAACAATCACATTAGCGTGAAAGTTATTCAGAAGTACCAACAAGTAAATTGTTGCATTATTATATTTGTGAATAAATTACAGGAAGATTATTTTAACCTATCGGCCATTAAGTATCAAATCTCTTACTCTGGGCAGTTGATTTGCAGTTGTAAGAACTTCCACGAACTGCGCCATTGGGCAGCTAGGTTGCAGTTCAAATGCTGTCAGTCTGTACCGGCCTTCTATATTAGTGAACCACGTAATACGAGCGTCGCATTTATATTCACCTACTAAATACAATACAATAAATTATATACATATATATTTAACAAGTATATAGGTAAAGTTTGTTGTAGGTATCTACTTCGTCAATACTACCGTAATACGGAACTGCCGGCTGAATGACTTTTTATCCAAGCTATCTCCCTGTCCCACACTACTTACGCAAAACAAACTACACACGAAACAACAAACCCCAACCGGAACGGGTTTAAAAATGTATCAGAGCACACCTTGACCGCCGGAACTATTAAACTCGCATTATCAACGGGGCGAGTTGCGGGACCTTTGTGGAGTAACGGCTGCCGCATGCCACAACCTAGTAAGTGGCAAATTTTGAGAAATACGTTTCATAACTTTTTCGTAATTCCTTGTCAATCACAGAGATACAAGCTTAAAAATCATCATATATTTATATCTGTCAAAACCTAGTAAGAACTAATAACATATTATTATGGTATGTACTTTACACCTTTGGCAGTAAAAGGTAAAACACGTGATTATTACATTATAGGTATAACATTCCGATAATGATCACATAATCGTAAAATAAACTTTCGTGAGACATATTTAGTTATTGTATGAAGTGGTTTAAATCAAAATAGTTTAGCGGTTTTAATCAAAATAAGTGACAAAGTTGCCGCACGACAGTACGGGTAGCAGCCACTGATAAAGAGCTCCATATGAGTTCGAAACATGTCGGGCCGTTCCTGTCAATTTCATGTGAATGTTCACATATCTTTTGCCTGTTTAATTTTTTTTTTTGCCCACTATGGGAACTTTTTTCAGTCTTTGTTTCTGCGATTTTCTGTAAAATTTCCACTTACCAAGTTTTGATATAGGGCAGCCTTAAGCTTCTGGCATAATGTTTTCCTTGACGAAACTCACACAAAACAACCCGCGGACGCTGTTCTGTCCATTCGTATCCGAGCAAATTTAACTGCAAACAATGAGCTCGCCTACAAAGAAGGTTGCGGCCGGACCGCGCTCGACTGAGCATGAGTGCATAGATTTAACTATACCCCAGACACATTAGGACTTTTGAAAATGTGTCGCTCCACAATCAAGTACATTACATACCTAGGGCGGTGAATTAGATGTACCTCGAGCCAAAGGTGAGTTTCAAGTCTTTACCTATTACAGTTGGAATTATGCTGTCCTGACCAGACAGACAGACAGACACAGGGGGACTGTGCAATTGGTCCGCATTTTACATACAGTTCCGTTAACTGCATCAGAACTGCCAATTTGCAGCTGGGTTGCAGTTCAGATGCAATCTGTCTATATCTCTCCTAAGATTACGGTAAATTATAATGTCTCCGATACTGTTAAGGCTACTTTAAAAAATAAGGACAAAATTGGGTCCAAATTTTCTGAATGCGAATACAAACAGAGGAATATACGCAACAGTATAGTCAACATATAATCACACAGTATAATCAATTTCTTTTAGAGTTCAGTTCGACATAAAAGGTCCAGGGTTGAATTTCACTTATCTAGATGATACATGAAGAGATGCGCCCCGAGGTGTAATGATAATTGTGGAACTTTGAATGATCCTCTCAAAGGCGCGTCGCCCTAATGGTGGGGACCGGTCTTTAATGGCGTATGTTAATTGTTACAGCGCTCATTGCACTCCATACACCTGTCTGTTGAATAAATCTACATCCCAGTGCATTAGAGCTAGCTCTTAAATTATCTGCCAGAGACGTTTCTGAACAAAAAGCTAAACCAAGTTCATGATTTACCGAGGCTATTTACCACCAACTACACGGACTCGTATCTGTTTGTTTGGGATTGTGCAAATTGCATCACACGTTATATATGCGACCAAGAATCATGTATGCTCGTATTCTGGGCACAATCTACATTCACTCGTATTTTAAATTGGAGTCTTGGTTTCTGAATATGTAAGTATGAAATTACTTGGTTCGGAACTTCGGTTCGGTTTTAACAGAGCGACGACAGGGGAATAAATCTCTTCTCAGCCAATCTAACTCAAGGCAAGGGCTTTGCCAAATATCCTGCCGCCGATTGGCTATTCAAAAGCAGTTTGTCACAGAATTCAGTAACAGCAAACGCATTAAGGTTGCGGTGGACGACTTGGCTTGCGGTGCCGTGCCTAAACCCACATCGCCCGGCTGTCATCGCCGCCTGGCGATTACTCAAGCTGTTAAGTGCTACTTTCCGATTGTTTTTCTCTTTGCGACCGTCTGAAACTGTAATTTATGCGACTTTACGGTTTCAGTGGAAATTTGCAATCGGCGAGGGTCCCGGCAAAACCGAAGGTTTATTTATGGCCGGCGAGTTAACTTTTGGCTGAAACTTGCGCGGTGCAACCGACCACCTTTTTTTTGTTTGCAGTTGCTCACCAGAGGTATAAACTATTCGGCCTGCTCGTAAATATCTCTCCGCGTGTAATGTGTCTGTGCCTAACACTTGACACTTGACAGTTTACCAACTGGTAGACAGTAGATTTACCCTAAAATTTATAGGTTGCCTTTAGATTAAATTAAATTACAGTCTAACCTAACCGTTTATTTAAACAATGACCACCAAATGTCTCCAAAAATAAAAGCATGTTCGAAATTGGAATTCATAAGGCGATTTCTATGCATGTTTAATCCTCAAAAGAGTATAAATTGCAGTCGAGAATTGAGTTCTTTTTCAAGCAGAGTGAATATATTTCTTCGGCTTAGTTTTTCATCAGTGAGACCAAAAGGAGCTAATCAACGACAAACGTGGAGGATTATCCAAACAGCCACGGCCTTGACGCAATCACGGCGCCCGGGCCTGTGTACACGCTCTTTTAGAAAACAAATTGCTTGTCAATACACAAAACAAACGAAACATAGACAACAAAGATGTACCCAATTTATTTGTCACTAGTATTTTTCTAAAGTCCCTTTGGAGTGTCACCTCCTGTGATGGTGGTGTTGACTTTACGTGTTAAGTTAGTGTTGCGGAGAAAATAAAGACATTCTTAGAGGAAAATACTACGTTATCTGATTTTATTGTTAAGCTTATTATTGCTATTGTTTCTTTCAATAAACTGATTGGAAAAATAAGGAGGTTTTTTAATATGACTGCTTTTTGATCTCTGATCTGGCTTGCGCAGCATTGTTTTTAAAGGAATTAACTGGGTTTTAGTTTAAAAGTCACTTGATCGATGATGTTCTTAGATGCTTCAAGATGATCTATTCAGACGTAACAAAGCATTATTAGATAGTTAGTTTACCCTACGTCCTAATGTGGATATTGTGGATTAGATTAATATGTAGGAGAACTTTGAATTCCAATCAACTAATAGACCCTAGCAAATCGTATCTATAAGCCGTAATATATAGAAGATAACAGTAAGTTTAACATAATGCAAACTATTTCAATACGGCTCGCTGCGGGCAGGGCAGACATGTCGGTGCCGCTGCGTTGCGGTCGCTGTGCGGCTGAAATATAATCAAGGGAATGAATCGTTGCACTAGCATACACATAAATAAAGCTTCATATTGTATGCTGCGAGCTATGCCGCATGCTTATTTGTCACCATCGTCGTGTAAAAAAATCAACATACTCTATTACTTGCTACACGTTTTTAAATAATATCACTCAAATATATCGCCAGTACATATCTACTTTAGCGTTGTGGTCTATTCAATGTAATTTTCTTTATTCATCGAACGAGCGATGCGTTAGTAAGGAATAGATTGTGAGATAAATTATGACCAGCTTCTGAGAGTTACGCCTTAATTCCGATTATACAAAGCTACTGTTAACACTTGGAATTTACTGAACAACTTTAGAACATTGTTGGTGACTTTCAGATTCAGCAAGGTTAAGCTCTTGACATCACTCGTCTGATGATTGTTAGGTAATTACTTACCCTGAAATCAAACTTCATTATTAATTAGTCTATTAATCGTGTCTCCAATAAAATCATTGAAACGCTCAGACTCACAAAATAATAGGGCCTCGAGAAACGATTGGTCCCTGATTTACACAAACTAAGTGAGTAAATCCCCTAAAACGTATATATTTAGCCTGTACTGTTTACGAAGGGATGTATCCTTTTTTCGGTCTTGACCCGCTGTTTTTGCAAGCACCCTAATATTTTTGTACCGGCTTCGTTTGTTTTGTTACACATCGTTCTGTTGTAATTACATTCGATTTACAAGTATTCTCTTGTTTATCCGACAGTTTCACAGAATGATGTCGAAATAAACCGTTTTTACTTTGCTTTTTGTTTCTACTATTGATCCAATTTTTATTTACCCTCGTTGTGATTGTGGGCGGTCATTTTGCGTCGAGCTTTAAATGAATTTCATTTTTAGATTGGTATCGAAAAGTTATCCAGTAAAAACTATTAACTGGTTACGAATTGTTTGTTAAATTAGTTGCCGATTTTTTCTATTTAATACTTTATGGAAGTCTAAAATTTTGCTTGATTCGTATAAAAGTCAAAGTCGGCATAGGTACCTACTTATATTTTGTAACCTGAAGTTAAAAGTAACATCTCTTTAAACATTCAAAGATGCCCAGCTAACAGTTTTTGCACCAATGCTGTCCAGCCATCTTGTGCCGATGTCCTATATACAAAAACACAGTTTTACCATCTTTGTACTAATTTTTTCTGTGAATCTTGTGCCAATGTCCTATATACAAAAATACAGTTTTTCCATCTTTGTACTATTTTTTTCTGTGATTATGCTAAAAAAATGACAAAGTATTCTTTAATTGCTTCTACATGCCTTAAGGTGGCATCGTAGCGCCATCTACCGTAAAGATTACGGTGGCATAAGGCATGTAGAAGCAACTGGTTGAAATATTCAATGGCTCTGGCATCTGGTTCGGTGGTCCAGTTGGTAGGACGCCCGTGTTGGCCCGTGGGAGACGCAGGTTCGAATCCTGCCTGAACTGAACCATTAAATGTTTCAATCTTTCCCTTCATTATAAAAAAATGGTTTACGTTAGCAGACGTTACTGCTTTAATAAAAATAATTTATTCTTTAATTTTTTAAATATATTAATTACTATAATGAGTTCAGACTACCCTAACACAACCATGTATAAAATGCATACACCTTACGCCTACACTAAAATGGCTGCCAGTTTTATGTAAAAATATGTGTACGTTGTACCTGTACCGTAGTTACGCTTGAGATATAAAAGACTTTGAGAGCTCTGATCCTCCCACCTCTCAGGGGCAACAATTAAAACAATAAGGGCTAGGGAGCGAAGGGAGTAACTACTAAGTGGAAGCGATGACGTCTCTCGCTTCGCTGCCTCCGCCGCACGGTGGAAAAATGCTTAGGTAAATTATGTGTCGTAGGTACACTGAGCCCTAGTTCGGTGAGACATTGCGATATCACCGATTTAGAAATATATCGGCTTTGTTATGACCCTATAATGGACATAAATCGTACGGCCGTCGAAACCAGCGGACAGTTTTACTACTGGCATATGTCTAATTGCATATTAAAATTGTCAGCTAATTTTGATGCTGACTGTACTATCAAAATTAGATGAATTCCTCGCAAGTGTCTGGACTATAACAATAGACTCGCCATCTTGAATTTTATTAAAATAGAGTAATCAATCTCATGGAGAAAGAAAACATAATGACGGTTGCTTCAAATAGCATCATTACAATGTATAGTGGCTAGATCTCGAACACCTGTCATTAGAAACATCGAATATAGCCTCTGAATTTTTAATAACCCCCATAAATACGACGCGTGTGTCTTCCCTATATTTTTCAGCAAATTACAAAGGAAATATTACGAAAAAGATTCCCCTGCCAAAGCGGATCGAACTTTCTAGAGTTTTCGACGATACGACGTGTCTTTGATGTCGTACGCGAATTTGAGTATCGAATCTGACATGGCGGTTGGGTTTCATACTGGGGCGCGTCAAACAACAAAAGTTCCTCGCATGTACGCCGCGTTCCTAAAACAATGAATCCGATGTATGTAAAACGCAGGGGGAGTCACCACGATAGTTCTCATAACGGCCCACCGATGCGGAAGGAAGCCGCACTCCAGTTTTTTTCAAAATGGCGGCATGTCAGACGTCAGTCTGACGCGCGAAACAAGAAAAAACATGGCCGTCCCGCGCAAGGGGTAAGTAGTTTTGGTATAGCCATTGTCAAGGAAAATTGAAATAGACTCGTTGTTTGTCAGTTTCATTCTTGATACAAACTTGACGTTGACGGCGGAGGTACGTTTAAGTAAATTTTATTTTTCTTGTTCAAATGTGTGGGTACTATACTATGATCGCGATATAATTATAATAGTACTCAATGTTCAAATGGCTAAATCTTGAAATCGGAGCAATCACACTCTCAAACTTAAGATTATGTCACAAAAGTCAAGATACAAGCAAAGGACCTTATCTACTCGTGTATCTCGTTTGAAGCAATGCTTTCACTTTTGTGTATGTAGCATTGACGTTTGGCATTCTCCGTCCCTTTTCAAATCAACTTGTAAAGGGTTTCAGCGAGTGTAGCGTCAAAACGGCTTTTTCTCTTAAATCAAAGTAAAGCAGCTCTCAGGGCAGCAGGCCGGGCAATATAAAACAGGTCGAGGCGAGTGAGGCGCTCTCCAAAGGGCCCGGGCGTCTCAGATGTCGTTGAGAGAGCCCATTCGCGGGGCCGGGCCACACCCCCCACTCGACTCGCACATAAGCCTACAAGCCGCCCGCTTTAATTATTATGTACAGCCATTAACGCCACTGCCATCATGGCGGCGAGTTTTTCAATTTTTAATTTCCCTCTTACACCGCGGTGGCACTTGACAAACACTCCCTGAATTGACACTTAAGTTCGTAACTCATCGCTCCTACCGCTACTCACCAACTTGTTAATGGCAATCTTGTTTCATTTACTTCACTTCTGACTCTGTCCGTGACGTTCGAATTTTCTCTCGACCAAACCAAGTCGCTACTTGGAACAACATCGTGGGGAGTTTTTTTATTTATCGACTAATCCTAATATCCTTGACATGGCTTTATAATTAGCGTTATCTACTTGTTTGATCCAGCAGATCAACCGAATATCAATGTAGACTTATTGTCTTTAGCCCCATCCTATTAATACGGCTTCATCCGTCTACCAGCTAAATACCCGCCCAAAAGTCATTTATAGGGCTTCTGAGGCCGCTGACAAAATGGCCGACAGTTTTTAATTCGGGGGAGGTTCTTAGAACTCTAATCCGTACCTACGAGGTTGGCTATAGATTAGTGTTAATACCGCCAAATTATCCCTAGAAATAGCTACAGCACACCAACTGTACAGATTAATTGCACGAAAATTGATATCAAATATGTAAATCTACAGACGTCGATATCTTATGAATGTTTAAATCATGTACTTTGCATGCAGATTTTACTCTAAAATTCGGTATAAGTTCTGCAGCAAGTTTAAAAGGCTAGATAACCGATGTACGAGTTTGTCGTCCTCTGGAAATCACTCCTCACAAGAGTTCTTGAGAGCACATCTCACTCGTAGGTAAAGGTAAGTTTTCTTCGGCCCATTCGACTATGCATCTGCGATAGCTTTGCTCGGCGACGATCAAGTGGTCTAGGGGAGTTTCACGTCTATGCTTTACCAACTATGCGATCTTCAAGTCAACAGAACTTGTAAAGGCACTGCAGGTTCTATATTTATATTATACTTATTTGTAGAGTTCTATTGCGCCCACCTTCCCAAAGGTCTTCTTCGTCTTTCTTCCAGAAACATTAAATAAATAAATATCATGGAACAATGTTTTGAAATCGATCTAGTGCCATCCCATACTAAGCAATGCTTGTACTATGCTCATCACACAAATATTTATCCCTTTACAGCTTCGTAGGCAACCGTACAAAGTACAAGTAGCACAACCATGTCGTCATTACAGTAGTCATCTAGAAATATCTCCTCAACAGTCCATGTGTACTTCCCAATCATTTCATGGAATATTATCGGAGGCGAGAATGCAAAAGACGACCAAGCCCGCGGCCGCTGTCTGCCGCAAGCCCAACTATCCCCGACTGCCCATCGGCCCCAGACACAACTTTCAACTGCTGATTCCCCTTTATTTCATTAAATTTAATTCTAAACTCTAAGGGTGGCTTGCTGGGAATTCGGTCAGAGGCAAACGAGTTAAAGTTTAAGAGTAGGTACTGGGCAAATTAATCTTAAGGGAGTTCCGATGTTGGCCCGTGGCCTTCGAGTAGGTGCAAGTCCGGCGATATAAATTAACTAACCCTCGGAGTAATTAAGCGAGAGGTGTGCTTCACATCAAGTTTAACGAACAAAAATTCAATTAACCCAAATTGTGTTAGAACCATTTTTCAACAGGGCAGTATATTTACATATTATCTTCGTGAATCTGTCACGGCCCGTCTAGCTTGCAGTTTACAAGCTCTTATTTAAGGGAAAATGTGATTTAAAATTTGCTTTTCTGGCCTTTATAGAATAAATTGATCGTGTCACTCGTAATAGATTTTTATAATATTTTAAATGAGCGATTGTATTTCTAACGAACACAATTTTTTTTTTCAGGTAAGCCTCCGCAGCTTGTACAATTGGTTGGTAAGATTTGTCAAATTTAAAGTGGCGTATTTTTTAATGGAATTTACAAAAGCACGGTTTCATTGATAAGGCAATCTATTTTTACAACCATATTATACAGGGTGGGCCCTGTAACTAAAGCAAAAAATTAAAACAGAGATACCTTAAAGTATCCACAGTTATTGCAAAGTGGTCCTAATGTTCCAAAGTTCCTAAATTAGGAGAAATATTCACTTAAAGTTAAGATTTCCCATGAATGAGTTTTCACATTGCGATATTGTCGTTTAACGGTCGTAAGATATCTTGGTACCGGGCATTTTGACAGTTTCTCACATACGTTAATGTGAATTATTTTTTAAAAGGAAAATTAACAAAGGTAATTATTATTGCAAATCTCCGTAAAGGACACCGGTTTGATTTAATGATTTAAAAATGTTTGTAACTTTATGGTACGTTGACAATGTCAAGTTCGCAAAACGTATTATCACAAATTCAAAATGCCAAGAATAAATTACGATTCACACGAATTGTGTGACATGATTTTAATTTACGGAGAAACCAGAGGTAACGCACACCGAGCTCTAATGCTGTACTGCGAACGATATCCCGATCGAAGGCATCCAGCCAACGGCCGAGTCATCACCAACGCCGTGCAACGCGTGCGGGACAACGTGCCTGTGACTGGAGCAGTACAACCGGCACAGGGCCCGGGTGCGGCATTTAATGTAAGATTGGCATTAGAACAAAGAATAATGCGTCATTTTCGGCAACGACCAACGACCAGCACCAGAAAAGCAGGTCTTATGTTTGGAGTTAATCACCGAATAATACAAAAAGTCTTAAAACGAAGAAAACATCACCCTTATAAATTTCAAAAAGTACAAGCAATGTTACCACGAGACTACCCAGTGCGATTTGCATATTGTGACTGGTTTTTGAGACAAGACCAAGAACACTTGAACTTTGTGCGTAATGTGATATGGACGGATGAATCTACTTTTACAAATAATGGAAAATGGAACCCAAAAAATACACATTACTGGAGTAGTAACAACCCTCTTCTTATGAGACAAACGGGTCACCAGTACCGCTTTTCCCTAAACGTTTGGGCGGCCATTCATGGACACACTATAATTGGTCCAGTTTTTATTGACGGTACCTTAAATACAGCACGTTTCATGCGATTAATTGACGGGACCGTGTTAGACTACTTTAATAATTTACCCGAGGAGGTTAAAAATGAAACGTGGTTTCAACTCGATGGTGCACCAGCGCACTCTGTAGTGCCAGTCCGACAAAGACTAACTCAAATATTTGGTCATAGATGGATTGGTCGGTTTGGTCCTCGAAGATGGCCGGCGAGATCTCCCGACCTTACATGTTTGGATTTTTATCTTTGGGGAGCTATTAAAGATGACGTATATTCAGCAGAGGTAGTAGACACGGTCGAGATGTTGAGGATTAGAATTGTTGAGGCATTTGAAAGGATTCGAGAAGTTGATCTTGACATAGTGCACCGTAACACACTTTTGCGTTATGAGGCGTGCAGAACAGGAAACGGTCAGCACATAGAAAATTTGTTTCATTAGATCAAGGAACGGACGAAGACTGAAACGATTTATTTTATTTTCTCAAACATGCAATGAAATGTTGTCATAGCGTGCGTTATAATTGGCTTCGAAGTATCACGTTTCGGGCGGAACAACTCGAGAGAACTGTTAAGGAATTTCATCCAAAATTGAAGGCCTAGTCGGGAAGTATTTTTTTTAGGCATGGCGTCTGTGTTCATGAACTAGCTAAACAGCTGAATTATATTTCTTTTGAGTGTTTTATTTTTTATTTCATTTCATATGTTTGAGAAAACCACTATACATGAAAAGGGCTTGCCGGCTTCGTATCACTTCTGCCTACGGACCTTCTCCTCCGCCTCGCTACGAACCGTTTTTTCTGGCGTCTGCAGTAATGTACTATTTCTAGTGTTGGTTATGTTACAAATATTTACTAAATATGATTACAATATTTTCGCTTTTTTAATCGTTTTGTCTTTCAGTATCATGTGAGTGTAACACTCGAGACAAGTGGGCATGAATTATGAATTCTTGAATTGGTAGAGATAATGCAATTTCATAATAGACTTTTTATTGGTCTCTTACTAAACAGTTTGTTTAGACTATTTTCTACTGTGGTGTGTACCTTTGATCATTATTTAATATCATAGGTACTCAAAAAATAATTCCATTGCAATTTTGTATGAAGTCTGAACCAAGAACCAACAGAGATGCGAATTAAGTCATTAGATAGGTATTAATATCTGCTTATTTTTTTACGATGGACACTAAGCTGGATTGCACTGCAGATCTGACATATTCGTGTTTCTAGTTAAGATGTGGCAAAAATCGGAACTACCTTTTTATTACATACAAACAGTAATACTCAAATATGCGTGTAGGTGTGTATTTATCAGTTTTACTCAAATTGTACTGTTATGTGTACAATAATGTCAATAATACATTACAACCGGAGTTGGGTAAAAAATAGTTTGAATAAGAATCCACTTCAGGCCCATTTGGTGATGCACTATAATTCTTGGGCCACTATCTATGTATTAGTCATTGTCAGTATGCGTTAGTTAATACCATTTCCTACCACATGCGCCTTATTTCAAACAGGAAGATCTCTGCTCTGCAATGGAATCTAGCCTCCAGCCATCTTCCAGTCCGCTAACCTATGGCCATGGAACTAGCAAGTACTGCACCTGTAATGCTCGTTGCTACGAATCGTAGCAATAGGATCGTTGTATCGTAGCCTACGATACAACGATCCGAGTGAGTTAGGCACCAAAGAGACAATGTTTCTGGCTTTGCTGGGGTAACCAATTGTTTAGCAACAAAAAGATAGTCATCGCTTATTCATCGCGTGCTCATCGTTACTACATTTTATTATAATCGAAAAATTAGGAGATTGAGAGTTTTTTGTTGCCGACATAGTTAGTAGCTTTAATTTATTTTATTTATTAGTACAATGACTTATACTTTGACAGAAAGAAAATGTATTGAAAGTGTAGTGGAAGTCCCATCGTTGAAGGCAAAGTGGGCTTAAACAATAACACGGTTCCAGTACCTACGACTTATTTACACCCTTACACCAAAGCCTCGAACATAGATAAAATACTCTAGTACTGGTGACAATCGCTTAGTATTTACTTGTTAAAATACCTCTCAGCGAACTTCTTAATTAAACTAATAAAATAATATGTCCAGATATTTGAATGTTCGGATATTTGGATGGCCGTTTGTTCGGGTTTCCGATTGTTCTCGCTTAGAGGTCGCATTTATCAACCGAATCTTATGAAATCTTGTAAGTTGGTTGTACCGGTGAAAACGTAAATAATTACAAATTTCAACCATTTCGTAAAAACCACCTGTTTTCAGTTCATTTCACCGAAGGACAGGACCCTCATTCAGATGATGCCATAACCTGAAAACCCGTTTTCAGGCGTTATCAGTACCCCTTCTGGGCCTCGGAAGTAGGTACACATCAATATATGGCAAAATTTCCAGTAGGAGTGACATAGATAGTACTATAGAAAAAGATAGCTATACTCAGAACATTCGAGAAGTGTTTGAGAGAGATAGCACTAATGGAAAGAGATGCAGTGCGAACAAAGTGATAATCTGAGCGACGGACTTTCAATTGATAAGTACGTTTAACGTTTTTAAGTACAGTTTGAGTGAATTGTGAGTGTGTAATTTCGTAACAAAGTGTGTGTTTTAATTAGTGGATTAATTGTGTTTTTCTATCTAATACGAACCCCACGCTCGTAACAATATCTACTATCTGAAAGATTACATTAAAACCATTAAATGTTTAACTTTAACAACCCTTTATACTTAGTTATCTTAAAATTCGAGAAAACATCATAAATACCACAGAAATGAATTATTTTGTTGAAATGTATTGTAATTACGCAATATTACAGTGGCGTCATAAAGTGGGTAGATAAAGCAATGTATGTAACTGTACATAATAATGCATTAAAACACTCATGTGATGTTATTATGAACCCACACTCGTTTAGTACCCTTCATTATGTACAGTCACATAAACTACTATTTATGTAGTTACTGATTTTATAGTGTATAAAACATTTGTTAGTTTTTTTTGATGGTGCGAAAGAAACTTTAGCAAATAAAATATTAAGTTGTGTGAAGTTTTAAGCATTAATTTTTAAACTACCAATCACTACTATTTTTGTGACTGGCATTAATAGAAAGGGACACACTGACTCCGTGCATGCGGTTTCTGTTCCGGATCGTTGCCCCTTCAGTTGTAAATTTTATTTTTTATCATTACATTAAGGTTTTATTTTGCGTGCACACTTATTCAGAGTGTACACTCCTGTCTACACATTAGCTCCATGCCTATGGCTATTATTTTATTCAACCTTCACAGACATTCACACAATTGCGAACTTTTTGTTATTGGTTGTTTACTCTAATGTACGTCAAGTTGATAAATGAAAGTTATGCAAAAAGACAACAATTAAATAAATTAAACGTACGTGAAATATGTACACGATATTATGAGAGAAGAGCGATGGAAGAGCGAATACAATTTAAAAACCGAGTTTTGTGTTAGATACTGCGAACGATTGTCCTCCTGTTAAATAATAGCCACGGTACTATCAACGCAAAGCAACGAAAGTTCGGCCACCAAACATGGTTCTGTTTGTGGCCGCGGGTGTGCAGCCAGATTATCACTGAAATTCTTTGATAATTTTGAAAAGATACACACTCAGTATGTTGTGTAAGTACACATGCCGCGTCGGAACGGAATCAAATGGATCACAAGTCGTATCACTGCAGTTGTGGTCGAGAAAAATAAACATCTTTACAACCTGTTAAAAAGGCAATTGACCTTGTGAAGTGGTTACCCAGTGATTTTATTTAGTGCACTTATTTTGTTGGAACTTCTTAATAAAAAGTTTAAAGTTTGTAAGTATTTGGTTTATTTATTTCATCGTTTTGGCCCTACACCTTAAACCAACTTGATAAGAACATTGTTACGTCGTGTTGAAGGAAGTGATATGTAATTCAACTGCAAACGTATTAATAATAATGATGTATTCAATAGGTTTTATAATATTATTAAAAACGTTCGTAAATGTCACTGTCAAGTATGCGACTGGGCACAATGTCTGTAGTACATTGCTGGCTCGATTAATTTTGTTAGAAAATTACAGTAAATTTATTTTTCATTTTAATTAATTGATACCATTTGGACTTCATTACTGATTGGTTATAGGATGTATATTTTAATTTTTCGCTCTTGTTACAGGGCCCACCCTGTATAGAACGAATTACAAAATTTTAATACTGAACAAATCTAGTGCTAGTTGAACATAATGTATGTTCTATTTACCGATAAACTCAATGTGTGACTTTTATCATGAAGAATTAGCTACAATCAAAATCTTTATAGACTATTAAGTGAAAAGGCTATTACTCAACAGTGAGCGGTTGTGAACTGAAACAATGATAATGAAAAGCTGTGAGATATTTTTCAGAAGAAACAAACCTAACATGGTACATAGGTATTTAATTTAATCTGTGGTCACTGGTCGAACCGAAGATCGCACGTGTCCACACGAACGCTCGCTCAGTGAAACTCTTTAAACATGCATGTGTGTCCGCGCCTGAACGTTTCCGCCGAATTAAGTCAACTTGAAACTTTATAATTAACACAGTTAAATATCCATTAAAATTCGTCAAATGAGTCGCCTCTCATTTGCATATTTTGCAACGACGGTCGAGTTTCGTACGGGCTAATACTGTAGGTTAATTTCGTAGGAGTCCCTCGGTGCTCGTATGAGTACGTGCAACGCCTTTGCCGAGGTCGCCCACGATATGGAATTAAATGTTGATTAATTTCGTGCATTTTAGGGCCGCGGTGCGTCTGAAGCCCGGGAAACCCATTCAGGTGTTCAATTTAGAGCCACTTTGAAACTACAAACTAGTTAACGGCGGCCCACTGGTCCCTAGCTGAGCCATATATTTATTACTCGAGTTAGCTAACACCACTCCGTGCAACATTTTGCATTGATACTAACTGCCAGTTTTACATGCATATTTTAAATGATAAAAGACTCGTCACATGACGAAACGAAATTGTGGATCTAGCCTAACCAAATAAGAACATAGTATTTATTTTCTCAGACATGCTTGAAATGTTTGCCTTCACTTATCCTCTGCAAATGTATAGAACAAATTAAATTCTGTATGACTTTTATGTACTGAGTCTTTGACTTATGCCTGACAAAGAGGCACAGTTCACGAGAAATAACAAAGTAAGCCTATTTGCCTAAAAGTGAATATTTTACTGTTATTCCATGACATATAAATGTCAGCTGGATCGATACGTCCCTACATGTCGCGTTCAATACAGTTTTAATTGTTGCCCTCGTGCGATAATAAGATCAAATCTCGCAACATGTTCCCGAATGACGCGTATCTGCAGACATTTGCCGGGTGATGCGTTTCGGCCACTGGGGAGCGCTCCTGTCAATCACTCGGCCGCCACTTCACAATAGATGGAATAAAATATTTACAAACCTAATTCTAAGCGGCCGCGAATCCATTACGTGCCTTTTAAAATGTTCGCCCTATCATATTGCCGGGGGTGAGGTTTAATAAGCCGCTCTTACCGCGTAATCGTTACGTATTTATGATAGATCGATCACGTTCAGTTTTCTTTCAAGTTTTCCCGTATTTGTGGTCACGAACAAATCAATTATTACTGGCTAGATGCAGTTGCACGTGTGTTCGAAGGGTCCGAGTTTGCTTTTTACGTACGTTGTTAGCCCTCATTGGAATAAGGAAGTATTTATGGAATAATTTAGAACATGAATCAGGTTGCATGTAAGAAAATCGTACGTACAGTTCTGTAAATTAGGGTTTCACAATTTTAAAATTGATGAAGTTGGAATTTTAGTCAACGTGATTTCGGTATGTTTTTTTTTTTTAATATATCATTTATTATGGGTCAAAAATAAAACATATACTAACAAATTTATGGGATTAAAACTACCTAATAAAAATTAAACTAAGATTTCGGTATGTTGTTTTGTAAATTTCCTTTAAATCTCTCGTCGGGATTCCTCAGAGATCTTACACCTAAAATTAAGTCGAGTTAATATTGAGTGATGAGTCGACCGCTTTGTGCGCTCGTCCATTTCATCGTTGATCATTGTCAAAACGTAATTGATGTTTGACAAAGTGACGTCACCGCCTGAAGTAACTTGAGAAGCTTTTAAAGAATAAATTATTGTACCATCAACTCCAAAGTCAGGGGTAATTTTAATTCTCCATCGATAATTCCGGAGTGATTTGAAAGTCGACTGCGGCTCCGGCAATATCAATCGAGGTTATTTGATTTTCACTTTCTAGATGTACATCGATTGGGAGTGTAATTAAATATATTATCCAATCTTAGACACTAGATTTGATCTTGTTGTTAGTTTGTTAAAGTTAGTCGATCTCTGCGTAGATGAATCAAATTGACTATCAAAACTTAACACATCAAAATAAAGTTTGCAATTTATGGATGGTCTGGGCATTATAAAAGTATAATATTTTACACAATCAACTATACTAAGACAACACGGACTATATATTGCTTACCTATCTTATTTTATTTCAATTCCCACCTTTGCAGCGCTTTAAATCTGTGAGTAATAATTGCAAAAACTGAACAGAATATTAAGACGTAAAATACCTACATACATTGAAAACGAATAACAAATTATTTTGATTACTTAGGTACCAATATTTTGATAAGAAATTAAACTCACTGAATCTAAAATATATTTTATTATCATACGGTATACATTTTTTAAAAAGGCACTAGAAAAACTTTTCTCATTCCTCGTTATCAAGATGACATTTCCGTTGTTATCTGCTGTGACACTTTGATAAACCTCCACGAAACTGTCTCTTGTGGTAGGCTCTGTACTGCGCTGAAAATACAACTTTTCTCATTTAACATTTTATACAAGTTTATTTCGATAGTCATTATCAAAGCATCGCCTTACCTGTATACCTGGGGTACTCACCTGTTTAATTTCGAATTCAATTTAAAATATCTCTCCGTAAATTACAGTCCTAGTCCTTGGACTTATCTCAAATGATCTCAGCGAGTAAACAGGGGAAATGAAAATAAACTTTAAAGGTCCATTTTCAATTTTGGTGTAAGTCCGCGAAAATCCCCCTCTAGCCAGCAAATCCTTCACCCTAATCTTGAAGTTAGGCTGAAGCAAATGTCGTGCTATCAGCTCTCCTCAGAGTAAATAACGAGTTGAAAAATGACAGTAATAACTATCGGGTATAATGAGTGGGGCGGAAATGCCCTGAGGAATACATGGGGACGCCAAATGTTGCATTCGGTGCAGTCGCGGTGTAAACAAACCGCTCGCGCTTTTTATTACGCTATTATGGCGTTTTAGTTGGGAATAGAATTTTAAAATACTATTTTTGTCTTAGATGCATAATCAAGCCAGTTTGTTAACATAATTTGTTTTTGAAATTGAAATAATATTTTAGCTAGCTTATACAACGTTACGAGTTGAGCACGTTTCATTTTTAATATTATTAGTACCGTCATTAGCTTTGATGATTCTTTCATATTTTTTTAAATATACTTTGAATCAAACCTACAAAGCTCAGAACCGTGAGATGCGTTGCTGATAGACCGTATATTTGCGACGTTCTCAGGTAAAATCCTTTACTTAGTTATCATTATCAATAAGGATAGTGAGTACTTTTAATTATTATGTCCTTCAGTCATTTAATTTTTTTTATTTTTTACAATAAAATTACATCAAAAGTAAAATACCTCTCTCTCTCTCATCCCACGGGAACACTAAATTTATTCGGGATGAAAAGTATCCTATGTCCTTTCCCGGGTCTCGAACTATCTCCATACCAAATTTCATCTAAGTTGGTTCAGCGGTTTAAGAGTGAAGAGGTAACAGACAGACAGACACACTTTCGCATTTATAATATTAGTATGGATAATATTAGTATGGATTATTATTTTTACGAGCTTTATAATTTGGCGGTAAATAGACTACACAACATAACAACAAGGTATTTTTACACTCTAATCTGGGGGCACTTAAGTACAATCTTTTCTTAGGTAGGTATCTGGAAATCTCAGACAACACAAGCTGACCTAGTCTATACAATACAATACTTTATTGCACACCAACAAGAAAAATATTACATGAGGTCTATTGAGGTCTAGTACACTTGTGGCATAGACACTAGACGACGATATACATAATACATAGAATCTAGATAAATGTCCATACTAGACTTTTTTTGTCAATTAACTTTAGTGAAACAGTTGATATAGTAATATAGATACGAGCCTGTCCGATAAAATACGATATCAAAGCTTTATCGTTAGATCTATAAGTCCTTTCGACGTTGTCACTTAAATTAACAAACACGTAAATTATTTAATCACCTCACAGGTGACGAGATCAATCTCGAATCTGGTTGTCATGGCAACGGGTAATTACGGCCCCAGGAGGCGTCAAAAGGCATCATTACATCCCGCGCATATTACGTCGTTACTACGCTTACAACTCCGACAATCCGAGATGCTGACACGAGATGCTAATGGAAAGAACGAGACTTTTGATAAATTCCACGTCGTTTCCCCCGAGTGTGGAGCGTGTGATGGGACGTGGTGGATTGGGTGGAAATGAGCTGGTGTGATAACTGATAAGGGTGCTTTGTGGTGATGATGACGACGAATGCTTCTATGTATTTTCTTTGATAAGGCTAGGGCTATACAGTGTGGAAAAAATTGGGGCCTGGAGAGAAACTGCCTTAAATTCTTAAGTTTTCTCAATTTACATAAAGGAATCATTATTTAACTTATGAAAAGAAAAAAAAACTGCGTTTAAGGTAAAGTGGTATAATTTATTGTCTAATAGGGTAAGACTAACAGTTAAGTAATTAAATCCCCCGATAATAGTCTTATTTTATTATTTTATCCGATATTAGCCCACCTTACCGTAAATATTTCATATAATTTTGGTACTTATATTCTTTTTTGTTTACGTGTCCTTCGTAACTAGAATTGGTGGTAAAATAAAATTTACGTGAGATTTTACGATCGTTTCTATTTCTGGAACAAAATTTAATGTTTATTAGAGATTTTATCCTGAACTTAACAGCAACCGTATCGATTAGTAACGCGTTTAATTTTGAACTTTTAGCAGGCTGAGGCTTGCGAATTTCAGAAAAACATTGAAGCAGATTATTTTTTAATTTAAAACATACTAAGGTTTCCTTTAAGTAAAATGAGCTGACTTTAGGATTTAAGTCAGTTTCCCTCCAGGACCCATTTTCTTTCCACCCTGTATAATCTATGTCACGTGAAGCTAAAGGTAAAATCTGACGTCGATGCGGTTGTGCTATTGCAACTGCCTACGAATCCGGGAAAGGTATTTATGTAATGACCTTAAATACGATATTTTGGATCATGGGTGCTTTCTATGGTATTTTTTCGATAAAATGATGGCAATCATTATTTACTGCATCTGCAAGTAAATTCAGTAAGATGAAAATATTTGTTTAAATGTTAACTTATATATATTTTAATTAAGTTACAATGCATTCGCGATAACCTAAAAAAGGACTTGCTAAATAAATTAGACACGGTGAATATGCCACTGAAATATATAAAAACTCATTTCATTTTCGTGGACAGTACAAAGTTTACACAGGCACGAAAAACCCAATTAAAATTGTTTGCGAATGGCTGGGTAAATCCTGGCAAAAATTGCTACAACGCAAATAACGACTAGGTAAGCTTCTCCTCAATTTAGGTTCTTAATAAGATATTCATAAAGATGTTCCAGCGGACGACAAAAGAATTCGGCATGACACTAGGGTTGGCAGATGGTATGCTTATGGATAAGATAACATGTTCTTACTATTTCCTAAGGGCGTTGAAGTTCGACATTCGAATGTCCGGTCGCGCCGTCGCATTCATTTAAATACTCACGAGAGCGAAAGCAACGGCACGACATATATGTATTTCGAATTTCGAACTTCAAGGTAACCGCTCTATTCTTCCGTACCGGTCCTTCTATTACTAATACATACCATTCAAGATCTCTGAACTTTACTTCTATACGCGAATGGTTTTAAATAGAGGCCTTAAGTGAGTGAAGATACAAGCAAAGTGGCATTTAAGAGGAGTAGTTATTTATTAATTTGAAAAAACATATATATTTTTTTATTGTTGTTGTTTACTCATTTTTAATTGTAAATTCCTTCGACATCCGCTACTTCATTCTAATAAAAATGAAAAACATGATCAAATGTCAATCTAGTTTCCAAAATCTTCCTTTTATCAAAGATATATTTTTTTGAGTCCATGGATGTTATTGCATTTAAGTATGTATTTATCTATATGGGTAATTAAGTATGTTTATCTTCGACTGTCCATAACACACGCCTACTAGAGCTGAATGTGGAACTAGATTGATTTGTGTGAGGGTGTCCAATATTTATTTATTTATCTGTCCTATAAAAGAAAGATTATCTGACAACCCTACACGAGACAAACTAAAGTAAACCGTTGAATTACAAGAGTCAAGATCTACTGAAGACAATGGGCCGCTCCACGGTGCATCTATTGTCTAATAACGTTGCAGTATAATACCCCGAGCGGCAATCGAAGGAATTTTATTAGTTTAGTATGGCGGCAACAACAGGTTTATGCATTTCAATTTTTATGAAGGCTTCTTAGTTGTCAAGAGTTGGGTTTAGGGCCTTATCACACTTGCGATTTGCGAGCGAGTTGAAAGCGAGGCGAGCGCGTAGCGAGTTCGCCGCGAGTGCGCAGCGATTTCGCCGCGAGTGCGCAGCTAGCTCGCCGCGAGTGCGCAACGAATTCGCTGCGTACTGACGAATGTGCAGTATGGCGTCCCTACTCAAGACGCGGCGAACTCGCTGCGCAGTCGCGGCGAACTCGCTGCGCACTCGCGGCGAATTCGCTGCACGCTCGCTTCGCTTTCAACTCGCTCGCAAATCGCAAGTGTGATAAGGCTCTTATTGGTTGGGATTTGTCGCAGTCAATTTGCGAGAAATTTCTTTAGATTTTTTCAAGTGTATTTAAATATTGTAACCTGATGTAAGTTGTAACCATTTAAGATGAGTTCGGTTGTTTGATGTCAGAAGTGGTATCCACTTTAATTTTGAGGATAATAACCAAGCTTTTCTACTTTTCTTTTTCATACTATCTTTTGCCCAGTTAATATCAATATCACGTATTAGTAATGTTCTTAAAATAAGTTTTGTACAGGCTAAACTGTACTATACCTTAATTTTATTAAAACTTTCGTGAGACATATTTAATTATTGTATTAAGGGGTTACATGGGTTTCCTCGGGGAAAAAATGGCCTTTTTTCAACAATTCTTTTTTCATATAAAAAATGAAATTTTTTATTCAAATTTTGTACTGTCATAAAGATACACATTTGACAAAGAAATTCTGAAATTTTTGTAAAAAAATATTAAAAACTCTGCCATTGTGACGTCATTTCCGGCGGCCCCTCGGGAAAAAAGTGAGTCCGCGTTGGCAGAAGAACTTCTTACAGGATCATCAGAAGGGAAAAAAAAAATATGTATTTTAGTTAAGACCATAAACCATAATGTGGACGAAGGAAAAAAAAAAAGTGAAAATTGGAATTTTGGCAGACCTTTTTACAAAAAAATGACAATTTCGATGAAAATTTCTCTACATTTTTTTTTTTTAAATAGTTGTAATCGAAAAAAAAAAATCCTTCGTCCAACTTATTGAGAATTGTATCGCGAAGACCTGTGTAAAATTTCATGAAGATCGATTGAGTAGTTCTCGAGAAATTCTGCCAACCGACTTTGAAAACACAGTTTCGAGAAAAACGCGTTTAAAGTTTTCGCGCTTAGGCTATTAGCCTACTAGTTGGCCTCGAGCGCTCAACTTCTGAAGGCTGTATTTCCAAAACTATTACTCGGATCAATTTGAAAATTTAGGACAATATTCTAGAGATGTTGTCAAATTTAATGAGGCAATAAAAAAAAAATCGATTTTTTGAAACCGTGAAACCCATGTAACCCCTTAAGCGGTTTACACTCAAGTGAAATTGTCAGGAACGGCCCGACATGTTTCGAGCTCGTATGGAGCTCTTCATTTATTTATTTATTTATTTATTCAAATAATATTTACATAGCATTACAGTTGAACCAATACGCTATGAAACTAAATTAACTAAAACATAATTTGAAACAACATAAATCACGTACAAACACTCGATTGCCTAACATCCATCACTTCGCAAAATCTTAAACATTCACAGCACACAGCCGCCCAACTCCATGCAAACAGATCGCATTCCGGTGCTGATGCCAGAAGCGCATTGAGCGCCACAAGCGCGCGCAACAGCGGCGAGTTTTTGCGCGACACGGTGCGCGCTGCCGGCACCGCCAGCAGGTCGCGGCGCCGCGGCCGCAGGGTTACCCGAGGGATGTCCGGGACGAACAGTCTCAAGAGTTGTCCGACCAGATCCGGACAGTCCATCTGCCCACGCAGAACCCGACACGCAAAAATTAACAGCCCGTAGTTACGCCTTACTTCTAAGGAGTTGTAACTCAGAGTACCTAACAGATATTTCGTGGGGTACAAAAACGGGTAGTAGAAGTGACGTTGGAGTGCTGGACGGACAAGTTGCGGGCTTGCAAGCACCCCCTGCCCCGCGCCATCGATCGGCGCGCGCGCTCAGAGCGGAACTTCGATCAAAGTATCAGAAGTGACGAGATTGCCGCGGCGGTGTACGGGCAGCCGTCCCTGATGAAGAGCTCCATACGAGCTCGAAACATGTCGGGCCGTTCCTGACAATTTTACGTGAGTGTAAACCACTTAATGCACTACACCTTGTTAAATTCATGTCTATGAATTTTAGCAATTTTGCTCAAACCAAAAACTTAGTAGAATGCGTGAAATGCCAGAATGCTATTCACGTTTCATTCCTGTCTCGCTCGCTCTTACACGATTGAAATAAGAACCTCTCAGTTTTCGCCCACATCCGAATAGCAATTAGAGAGCTCACGGACTGTAATTTTACATGACACTAGTATGCTTACTGACTTCACGGGGTTGATTTTAAAGTAGGTACTGTCCAGCTAACAATTGTATAACTTTATTATAATGAGCCAAGGACTCTCAAGCTAGAGAACAGATCATCTTTTTTTCAGCACTCGTCGCGTTATTGTTATATGTACCTATACAAGGGTGATTCTACAGGCCTTCTCAACCGCCGTCAGTCCGCTGTAAAAAACAATCAAAGAATGAATTACATCGAGCTAAAAAAATTCATGCAATGATATACTGCAACCGTACTTCTTACCAGGATTGAGCGAATTTAAAGGATATTATGGCCCATTGCTTCGATATTTATGACAGCGGACTGAAGGCATTTGAAACGCCTGTAGAATCACCCATAATCGCACCGTATAGCACAAAAGGCGCCGACGAATTTTAAAAATTTCACGTGACGCCTCATCTTGTATCATCCATGTTAAGGAAAAAATGCGAAACATTATGTGCTTAGAGGAATGAGCCCGCTTTCTGCTTTTTGAATTTCGCTTTCATTTATATTTCGTCCTAAACGAGTTCTTCCGCCTTCTCGTTTGATACAGCTTAACAATTTGAAATGCATGCGATTCGTTTTTTTTTATTTAGACATGACATTTCGTTGCCATTATTAAGCTGTATGTTTCAAAAGAAAACAAACCTCAACGATTCGTGTTTATTTTGTATTCATTATTATACAGTACTTAGTTTTGTACAAGTATTTAATAGCGCAAGTTATTGATATATTAAAATTATTATCGCGGTATAAATTTGCCATGCCTTTGGTTCTCAAAGAGTTTGTTCTCTCTCTAATATATCTCTAAATAATTTTATGTATTTAGTCGCTTTCACATTTACATACAAATCTTCGGGTACGCTCAAACCGACTTCGATATAAATATCGAATTTCTCCATCTTATCATATGACGTTCCGTCGATATTAACTCATATTCCGAATCCGATACGTTTAATACGGAAGACGTTTAACGTTGACCCGAGCCGTAGACGAGAATCTGCCAATTTGTCAGGCCTCCCCTTGGATGAACATATCAAATATCATTCGAAATTAATCAGAGCAAGTCGTATCGACGATTCGCGCACCCTCGGTGGGCGATTGTTTTGTGAGATGGTATTGAATGTTGTAACTACTGGGTGATATTACAATAGGGCCCGCAGTTTCAACCGTGTAATGATGGTATTTTGGCTATCTTGCAGGACGCGCGTAGGCGCGTAACTAGTGTACTACCTACGAAGCCTGAATTGAACTATGACGGTTTAAAGCAATATTAAATGGAAGAAATTTCTGAGAGTCTTGTACAAATCGACATAATCCACATATGAATCGGGGTTACTACGTTGTATAAGTAGAATATCGGTCGACATGCTTCGAATCGATTCGCGATTCATCATCAGGAGCGCCGATCAGTTGCGGCTGCGGCCAATCGAACCCAGCGCGCCGTAGCTCTGTCATCCCGGCACTTTTCTATGTAAACACAGACTGTACAATGACAGTGGAATACGTCCGAGATTTTCCTTTTTTTTTCATTTTATGGAGATTAAAGCCATTCTCCTTATTTATCAATTAGAACTAACTGATCAAGACACTGAGTAAACCACTGGATTACAAAGTCCTATCTTTAATCGAATTTATTTATGAACTTTCAGATCTTAGTTTTAGATGTAGTCTTTCAAATCAGATAGTTATTATGTATTATTAACACCAAGGACCAAGCATGTATTCCACATAAAGCAAAATACTTCTAAAAATTTACAGGTAATAGAATTGTAGTCTTTCAAATCGGATACTTTTTTCTATTATCTGTAAATTTTTAAAAGTTGTAGTTTGCTCTATGTGAAACACGTGCTTATGTGGTCCTTGGTGTCTTGTCGCCATACGAATGAAAGTTATGTGTTAGGCTCACTCACCTCTCACCCGCCACTTAGGCGGCTTAAGGCGTCTACCCGGCTCATTTTGTACTGAACCCCCCGACGTATTAATATAATCGCAAGGAAGCTTTATTTTATACTACCTACCCAGCCCCCACAGGACACCAGATATATGGCAGTTATAAGTCAGACGAAATAATCCCTATCACTTGACAATAAAATGAAAGACATCTCGAGAGTTAATAGAAAGTTATTGTCTCGGAAAGAAAGACTGTGATGAATTTTTTAACTCGACTTGGATGTCTATTTTTGTTCCCTCTGTTTTGTCGACGATTGTATTTATTTACGTTCCGTTTGATCAATTACTTGGATTCGGCTTTGATAGTTTCCTTTGTTGACTAATTATTAAGGTATTCGTATTGGAACAAATGAGCATTCCAATTAAATAACAATGAAACTACTCGACTGCTCACTGCAAACCACCTAATTCAGTTGAAATCTCATCAAGGGTAACATCAGTCAAATAATTTTCCGCTATTCCGCCTCCTTATTGCCCAAGGTACTGTGGACCACATTTCAAACAAATTGAAAATCAATTTAACGAAGGGGCCCTCTATGAAATAGACGGGCGACGTCGGGAAGAAACAGACCTGTTAGTAACGGAGAGGGTAGAAATAGGAAAATACATCACCTTAAAGCGAGTAGGGAAGATTCATATCAGACAGGAAATTCGACTTGCGTACCGCCTCGGAGAGTGGATTTTTTAAGGAAACGAACCCACCTCCTTTCGCTTTCACATATGGACTTCTGATTCATGAGTTTTATCTACCATGAAATGTGTGTTCAAAAATTGAATGTTACCGGCTTGTCTGAGCCAGAATGAATGGTAACGAGTATCGATCACTAACGACAGCCACCTTTGACTCGCCCCGATTTCACTTTTATTTCGTTCACTTTTTTCAAGAAAGGATGATTCAGTTGCAAAAAATTTGCGAGTTGAAAGAGAAAACGTGAATATGCAGTTAACTTCGAAATGGAGACGGATAATAAACTCTGAATACAGTCAAGCTATAACTCAATTTTCCGCATAAAATTGGCATTCTTTTGTAGCATTCGTTGATTCTCGCACCCCATCATGACGATACAGCGATTATTATTACGTTCGAAAACCCATCAAAAGTTACAATTGAAAAGTTAAAGTATTCCGGGTGGGACGGTAAGCCTCCCCAGTATCTACAAATGAGATTGGTGTAGGAATATTCCATTGTGTACACACCCGATGTCGTGCAGCACTTGGAGACTTAATTATATCTGACTGATTTTTATTCTGAAGGGCGAGTATTTTTTGGGCAGGTTCAAGTTTCAGTGCAAAATTTAATTTCAGACCAGAATCGTCGAAGCAATCGAGGGTTCAATAGATAGATAATTGATCAGTTCATATTATCTAATTATTTGGGGTGTGCACTTCTTGATCTCCCCGGGATCTATGGATACATACGTCTAAAACTTATCTTGTCCCGGGCTGCATTCCCGAACAAAATTAAACTTTCACCCGCCCCGGTAATGCTCACGGGCGAGGCTGCAACTTCCCCAAATTCTTTTCTCGGATTTTTCTAAAAACAAATTTTCGTGCCCCTGCCAGCGCACCTTAAAACGAAAGCACCGCCCTGAATAATTAATACAATGGAAGGTTAAATTCGTCCAAGTGTCAACTTCCCCCAACTTTTTAAAATACAACACCATCAAAAGTGCGGTCTTACGCGACGGCGTCTAGACCTGGCTTTTATCTTGCCAAGGGATGTTTATTTAATTTCGCCTTATTTTATTGGCATTGACAATGATTTAGAAAAAAAGTTCGTCAGTTGGGCGTCGATGCGAATTTTCTCCAGGTTCGTACTCGTAGTGTGGGGAGAGCTGTTTGATGCTGATTGACGAACTTATCCCATCCAAGTAAATAAATTTGAACCAAAGTTTTTCTTAGACGTCACGAACGTTTTTGACAACGTGGGGTGAATCGAATTATTGAAAAACCGGTGAGTGCATAAGCTTATGATGTAGGGATGATCGAACAGGGGTAGTATGTAAACACCGACAATTTGTGTAAAATTATTTTAAAAGGTTCGTCGCGTTTCCAATCAGTACCTACGAGTACATGTGTTTGGTTTCTTTGATGTTTAAGGGGATGAAAAAATGTCTGCTGATTTATGTTAATACAGGAGGCACGTTTATTTGTCAATTTAAGCTATCACTAACTTTGTACCAATATAGTTGGCGTGTGCTAAATGCAATATCAATTAAGCTGTCGATCGGTGTCACTGAGCCACGCAACCGATACCTGATACGATCTATTACAAAATACAAAAAGTTCGATTATAAGTGCAATGTTTTTTTATTTCACGTAAGCAATGCCCTTTAAATCCCGACAATAATTTCCCTAGGGGTTGTTCTGGCTGGCCTTTGACAGGGGTGGTGGACAGCGAGGGTGACTCCGGGCTAAGAACTTGCTAGGGCAGGGTCACTCTTAGTCGTTTATTGTTCCTTGACGTTTATGGTCACCGAAAGGGCGCCGAGAAGGTCAGAGCTCGACCCGTCCCGAAGGTTCGTTTAAAATTTCAGAAAACCCTTTCCAACTGATAAACATTTAATACCCATCTAAACGACGAAATTGGTGTGCGCGTTTAAGATATCTTCACAACTTGAACGATTAATGGAGGATTTTTAGTTGTAAAGACGGATTCAGGATAAGGAAATCTCCCCAAAAAATGTTAGATTGTCACCCCAAACGTAGGTATCTTTTTTAAATTACTCCTGAAGGGTTGAACGAGATTTATCGAAGAAAAACGAGTATCTTCCGAAGCATCTGTAGGTATATTTGAATTCGTGCTCAAGACTCACTTTAAGTGAAAATACAATTGCGAGGAGCTTTTTTAAAAAAGGATCCCTTATGTACGCGTATCTAGCAAGTCTTTGTGGGAGGCACGCGAGCACGAAGCCAATGTTTCCCGGCTTGTATGAAATGCAAATACAATTTATAAGTTTACATATTTTCTCAGCGAGAAAGAGCTCGCGCCTACGGGACCGGCCATCTAAAACCGACCGTGCATCGGCGTGGCATAGAATGGGTCGGACGTTTCTAGTAGAAAAATGTATATAATAATAATAATAATAATATGTATTTATTGACTCCACCACAAAGTTTACATTTGTTACAGTATAAATTCCTTAAGACTATTTATTTCTAATGCGGTGGAGACTGGTGCCCGAACTAGGCAGAGCCTGTATGACAGGTCACCAGGTCTCCATCCTTCAGATGTCTACAGCTAAGGAAATGTAGGATATACATTATAAAAGAACATAGCAAACTGCAGTAGATAAACAAGTTAAATTAACAAAAAAATCTAGGAAACTAATTTTGGAATTGTAGGATATAAACTATAGTACAAACTAGCATAACGTCAGATAACGTCAGTAGATATACGAGTTGATTTACAAACAAATACATCTAGAAATTTAATTTTAAGCTGTTTGTATGTATGTGTGTGTGTGTGTGTGTGTGTGTGTGTGTGTGTGTGTGTGTGTGTGTGTGTGTGTGTGTGTGTGTGTGTGTGTGTGTGTGTGTGTGTGTGTGTGTGTGTGTGTGTGTGTGTGTGTGTTTGTGTGTATGTGTGTGTGTGTGTGTGTGTGTGTGTGTGTGTGTGTGTGTGTGTGTGTGTGTGTGTGTGTGTATATTTTCACGATACGGGCTTCAAAATATTTTCTGTTTCATAGTAGTCTAGGGTAAGTAGCCAGGATTTAGTTATTATTTTACAGGATTGTTTTGTGAGAGGGTAAGTGGATATTTTTGCATTTACTTTATTATAGAGGTAGCCACCTAAAAAACAGAAAAATTTTTGGGCGAAACGAGTTTTGAATTTCTTTGGGGGGCATATTTGATCTCTACGTCGTTTACTTGCCAGTACAGAAGGGTCAAAGTGTAATTTTGAGTGCTGTTTCAGTATGGTATTCAGAACGAAAAGTTTGCGGACTGTGAGTACTTCACAGTGTTTGTATAGTTCAGTTGTAGGGTAGGAAAAAGGTAGAAAATAGCTCACTTTAAGAATAGACCTTTGGGCTCGCTCTAATTGTAACATACAGGTTTTGTGTGCCCCTCCCCAGGACCCTATACAATAAGTTAGGATTGATTGGACCAGTGCAAAGTAAACTGTTTTCAGAACGCTGTCATCTGCAACATGTCGTAAATTTTTAAATATATAAATCAGTTTTCTTGCTCTTGATGTAAGAAGTTTAATATGGTCCTGAAAATTCAGTTTACTGTCTATTACGATACCAAGGTATTTAATGCTATCTGTTTTAGTAATATCGTTGCATTGGCAACTAGAAGAGTCATGATTTCTACAAGAGTGAGCTGTTATTGAGTAATGATCAAGGTTAGCGCGATTATTGGATTTGAGGGAGAAAGTAATATATTTTGTTTTTTCCACATTAAGAGTGAGTGCATTTTGGTTTAGCCATTTGGTCACTATGTTAAAGCCACTCTGAGCATATTGGAAAACTTCTTCCCATGAGGATCCGTGAAAGAGTAAGGCAGTGTCGTCGGCATAAGTAATTATTTTACCTTTAGGTAGTTGGAGCTCGCACAGGTCATTAATATAAGTTAAGAAGAGTGTTGGGCCAAGAATGCTCCCCTGCGGGACTCCATACGTGATAGGCTCTTCGTCACTGATGTACCTGCCCACCTTAACAGTTTGTACTCTATCGGTGAGATAGCTCTCGAATAATTTTAACTGCTGTCCTCTGATTCCCAGTCTGTCCAATTTCGAGATGAGGATGGGGACAGAGACTGTGTCAAAAGCCTTGGCCAAGTCTAGAAAAATTGCAATCGACTTTTGATTGCAGTCAAGGTTATTAACTAGGTGGTCTGTCAGCTCATGCACAGCGTCGGAGGTCGATTTGCCCACCCGAAATCCAAATTGTGAGGCGGAGAGTATTTCATTACTTTCGAGGTATTGGACCAATCTAGAATTTATGATACGTTCTAGGAGCTTAGACAATGCGGGGAGGATAGAAATAGGCCTGTAGTTATTAACACAGCCTCTGTCACCATTTTTGTGTACCGGAGTTATTTGGGATTTTTTAAATATAAGAGGGAAGGTACCAGAAGATAGTGCAAGATTGAATACATGTGTAAGGGGTCCGACCAATTTATCTTTAAATTTTTTAATAAAACTTCCCGATATCCTATCCCGGCCAACGGCGCAGTCAGTTTTAATGTTTTAATGTAAAAAATATATATGTTGAAAATGTAGTTTATTTATGTGGGCTTATTTGGCCTTTTGCGTATCTTCAGCGTTTTCACGGCATTCTTTTCGTCATCATTATCTCAAATGACGATCAGTCATATGTTAAAGTTTTGGTGTTCTTATGAATCCGAAAGACACTGGAGTCTTATTTATTCTAGTTTGATCACAGTTATAGCGTCTTATTCTTTCAGTGTGGTAATAACTCGGTAATAATCATGAGACCGACAGAATGACGATACAAACACACTGTTCAAACGCTCGGAGACTTTTCTGGTCTGATATGGTCGATATTGTTGGATTGTTGCCAATTATTTCCATTAAACTTAAATCATAAATGAGCATTTAACTCTAATACTAAAAATGTATTCAAGAAACTTTTGAAAGTTGAAAGTCAAAGTATTTTAATATCCCAGGCGTCTTTCATCGCCAACTTATTTTCAAACCGACGGCGGGGTGGTCAAATAAGGCTATGGAAATGACTGGAACAATTAAATTTCTTCGAACAAAAGTTATCTGTGACTAAACAACCCTAATTTAAAAGACATAATCAAATAAAAAAATATAAGTCTCAATGAAATCTTCTTAGGGTTAGCACGTGAAGTGTTATCTATTGTACAATATTAATATTCCTGTAACGTCAAAGAATGAGCGCAGGCAATGTAAAACAAACTTCCTAAGGACGAAGCATAAAATAAGGATTCATAATTCAAATCGAAAAAAGTTTGTCGGGGCTCGGTAATTTTTCCCATCTTACAGCAAGTTTTGCCCGAGGGTCGCCAGTCTTGGCTGAAGGAAATCTAAGAGAGGGTTTACATTTTTAGCCTTTCGCCTTGTCCTCCTCACTTTATATAGTCTTTTGATTACTCTCTCAACAAGTTATGCATTTTGTAGGGTTTCCGCTTCGCATTTTGATTTTTTTTTTCTAGTCTCATGACATGACATCGATCTCATCGCTCAGGTTCCTTACATTTTTAATATTTAAAATCTCATCAGACACATTTTTACATTCTTGGCAAAGAAAATAAATTCATATTTTCCAAGTAAGTAACTTAAAAAGCGGATTAGCTTCGTGGTAACTTACGAATCTAGCGATCCTGGGTTTGAGATCCGGTAAGGTTATCTTTTAGTATTCTAGTACCTAAGTACTACGGACGGACGGACTAATCGTAATACGGACTCTAATATTTATTTAACGAATAGACCGGTTTAGTGTTATTTTGGCAATTATACCGAGGTGCCAAATACAATTTAGTTTATCCCGAAATTCTTTAAACCAGTGCTAACTGGCTACGCGTTGTTAATTCCCTTTAAGACCCCAGAACCACCCTAATTGTTATCGGGCGTCCCTTAATGGCGCCTCTAATGCGGCTAATGTATTTTTGGACATTTTGCAGCTTGCTTGGGGCTATTTTTCTGTACGTATGACGTCAATCCCCTTCGTCCAGTAACCGTATTATCTGCAAATATGTTGCCAATTTCTATTGTCCAGTGTAATGCATGAGAGTGCTGCGGAACGAATGTAATGAACATAAATAAGAGATATAAGTTCAAGAGTCTGTCGAGTGTGTCGCTATACATCTTACTTTGCGAATCATGCTGGGACGCCCTTATCTGTTGAGTAATATTTCGCGTGCGTATTTTGTATCCTTAATCTCTGTCAAATACGTGTTTAAAGGTTTTACGTGTGAAGCTCTAATTAGACTGACATTGATCTTTAGATATTTGGAAATTATTCTTATATTTCGAATGTTAGGTACTATTTGAGCTGCATTAAGTAACATTGCCATTAAATGGTAAATACAAAAAAGATAAAATTTTGGACAGATGTTATTCAAAATGTCGGATTTTAAATAGAATAGAATATTATTTATTGCACACCTCAACGGGAAATAAATACAAACAAACACAGAGTATGCGTAAAATTCAATAGAGGTAAACAACAGGCTCTCTTTCAGAAAAAACCTCTGGATAGCCAAATTAAATAAAAACGTCAGAAATGAGTAGGCGATGCAAGAGTTATCATGGAATTTATAAAAAAGCTACTTAAATAATACGTAAATGAACGTATAAAATACCACAGAAATAAATATATACGCACAAAAAACTTAAACATACATAACATATAGGGATTTAAACCCTGTATGTTACTTTGAGACAGACTTTATACTTGTTTTGTCGCGTTATTTATTTAACATAAATACTTTATTATATGTATAATTTTGATAGATATTAATCTAAATTATAGAATTTTTAATTCCCTGCTTTTATTTCTGACTGTCAGCGTTAAATTACAGTTAAATAACGCAGTTTTCATTTATTTCTTGTGTTCCAATGTTCAACTTAAGAATTAGCTCTCCAAAATCCATTCCAACCGAATTCTATAATTTCAAATACGGTTTGAACTCTAAAGTTAAGGTGAGGATTGAATCGGAGCTCTTGGTTTCAACAAATCACACGGATTAGGAACTCCAACTACATTCGGAACATATAAAGGGCGGGCAGGTATTGAAAGCGAACAATACTGAGTCAGCGGCTCTCGTAAAACATTTCCTATAAACGCACTAAAGCGGTAAATTAGATTTTATTTTATTTCTTAAACAATTTGCGGCCGGACACAGACAAAGGGCCCAGGTTCGATACCGTAACGTGGTCAGCAATTCAAAGGTTTATGCGGGTACGTTTATTACTTACCTATATTGGTGCTGCACCAATTATGTAATAAACTTGTCGATAAATAAAGTGCTAAACATTTTAACTAAACTAACCGTTTTACTGTGTGCAATGCTATTTTGTTTTATTAATAGATGATGGTTGTGGTACTCCACAAATTTCTTAAATTACATATTATTCTTACAGAAACTTACGCGCTATAGCTACAAAATGTCGAGAAATTTATATAAACTAGAAAGGCAACTGCGAATTCACTCAGACTACGAAACGTATTGTCCGACTAGCCATTGTCCAGTCTTATGCTTGTGCTTGTTGCATAAATTATGAGTTTTTACAAAAAACTACAAAGCCGTAAGCGGCCTTAGTTTAGCTAGTAGGTCCTGAAACCAGTTCATCAATGACGTAATGGTTATTTTTTTATACTGCCAATATAGTCATAAAATATAATTTAATAATTTTCAATTAAATTCCAACAAAAAAACCAAAGTAAATAGCGAATGCTCACAAAATATCGATAGCGATAAACATCGAGTGGCGCGCGTCCCTAGAGGGGCGAAGCAAGTCCGCACTGACCACGCTGCCCCAATCGGCGGCCATTGTCCAGTTCTGTTCTTGTTCACATTAAAACGCAGTTAACCGTTCTTTATTGTTTTATCCGCGCCCACTCCACGCCAATAAATGTCCGCGACTCCTGGGAAATGTTATGGCGCGATTTCGATTTTGAGACCCTAATTAAATTCGCCTTTATTGCCGAAATTTGTTCCAAATGAGATTGCGAATGGTTTAATTCGTTGAAGAAATTTTTATGGCGTTCTACAACTATAGATGTATAGGCGTATAATCTCTGGATATTGATCGGAAAATGACAGAACTCGCGATAATGTTACGTGGAGTAAACAAAGCAGAGATAATAAGACAACCGCAGGACCATTAGACGCACCCCGATCTGGAGGAGTGATCTAATAAAACATTCAAAGGCCAAAACGGGGAAAACACAAGATCAGATTGTCTCAAAATCACACGACCGTCGGCGTGGCCCGCGCATCTATAATTCAGAGCCCGCCTGAATCGCGTGGAACGGGAATAGGTACCGTACCCACGGCGAGCGCTAACTTAAGGCGATCTATTCTTGTTTGGCCTCCGACAGGTTTTTGTTTCGACGTTGCACTCAGACCCTGTTCCCTTTTAAACTTTAAGCTGTTTGACGTTTAACGACCCTTCGTCTCAGTCGGGATAGACTCGCTTTACGCTGCAAATGTTTTATCACTTTACCCATTGTTGTGTATGTGACTGTTTTTCTTTCTGAACTTTAACGAACTGCTCAACATAGAAAACACAGGGATTATTTTTAGCATGTGGGCAGTCATTAAATATCGATTGTTTCTATTGTCTCGGTGCAAAGCTAGCGTAGGTTGTGATTAAAGTAATTACGCCTTAGAGTATGATTGCGAACAGAGCTAAAGCTCATAAATTGTTAAATTGAGCTCCGGCATACTACCACGGTGGTTCGGGCGAAATTGGCGTCGCCTTCACACTTGAGCAATTATCGGCGGGGAAGTTTTCCACCTCTGAATGAAGGTTTCCAGCTATTACCATCGGAAGGGCACGGCACGTTATGCCTGCACTCGCCTTAATCTGTGGGCCGCATTTAAACTTCACTCGTTTAATTACGGGATATAGATCAGCAATTTTAGTTTCATGAATGCTTTCAAATGCATGGTTTTACAATAGTGGTTTAACTAAGCTTGATAAATCCAGTAAGCTGTTCTGTTACAAGGCAAAGGCCCTCTCGTCTTGCTAAAAGGCATCAAATTCGCCTCGCCATCTTCGTATTCGTCTACCGCTCCCAAACTCTTTTGTAAGGCTCCTAGTTAGTCGTTACTTGATCTTACAAGAAATTAGAAAGAAAATGCTAAAGTTGAAGTCGTTGGCAAGTCAAGTGGAGAACAGTTGTATTTAAGCGTTCGGCAGTTTGCCGGTTTTGGCTGCGACCATCCAAAGCTGCAATTAATGATCCAGTGGAACATCCCCTATGCTGAACCGAAAGTTTTCCTAATTAATTGTAAGATTTTAATCATGCTTCTGGCGTAACAAAATTATTATGGCCCGTTTAATTTCCTAGTCCGCGCCCTTCGGCATTTAAGTTGTTTGGCCCTAATGCGCTATTCCGAAATTTTAATCAAGGGTGTGATGTTATTAAATTATGCAGCCTGTCGTATGCACTCCGCGATTATAAATCTTCTGTGTTTGTTTTATGTAATGCCGTAGTGGCCATTATTGCACAAGAAACTGTTATTACGGTATGGTTATCCGGAGATATGCAAATTATATGATTATTTATTGCGGCAAGGAAGCTTATGGTTCAGCCGCCTGATGCGGCAAAAACAAGCTTTCCACCTTTTTAACCCCATATCAGTTTTTGTGAAACACTGCTTTATCGTGTGCGATATGTACTCGGATTAAAAATAACGCTGTTGTAGCAATGGCTTATACTTAACTACAACACGATACCGCACTTCGATAAAGTAATTTATTCAACAAATAGGCCGCAAACGAGCCTAACTGGATTGATAACACTCGCAGCTATATAAAAATAAAACCCGACAAAAACTCCGACTTCAACTGTAGTTTTAGTTGGACCGGGTCGAGTTAAACACGCTTCAGTGAAAAGGTGCATTTGGCGAAATGACACTCTCTACTAAAGTCAACTGCGAGCTCGGACAGAAAACTGTAGTTAGTAAACTGATTTTACGCGCTTATGCAGTTTCTTTGTGAATAAAGTTAACCGAGGCAGCGCCAGAGAAACTCCGGGCGAAGTAGGAAAATAAAATTAAAATCTAAGTCTCGATCTTAGCGAATGAAACGAGTCGAATTGGGCTCGCAAGATCAAATAATTACATGAAAATGAACCCCGGGCATATTTAATTAACCCGACCTCCCCCGATCTAAGTGCACAAGAATTCCCCGGTTAAACATTAGCTTTCGTCAGGAATTTAATTCGGCTGGAATGGAAAATATTTATTTACACTTTTTCGCATTAGTATTCCTCCTCTCACACATGACTCCGTCTGTTAACGGAAGGGAAGGTAATTATTTTTATTTGGTTTTATTTTCGCTAGAGAAGTTTTAATTACTACGAAGCGGGAGGTGCGTGCCGCTGGAGCAGCGCAGAACCGCGCCCGCGCCGCACCGCGCCGCATCGGTCGCAAATTGTTTGTTGCGGTCGTAATATCGCTCTCATTCGCTGCCGGACTTGTAAATTTGCTTGTTATGGCTGCATTATTTATCGTAACGTATTTAATTCTTTTGTTTACCTTGTTCAGTGTATCTAGGTAACGGTGTAGGAGTATGGCGTGAGACATATTGCTTGCTAATGCCGGAGTGGGTTTGGTTTACGTTTACGTCTGTAACGTTAGAGCATTAAGGTAGAATACACGATTATTTTATCTATATCGACTTCTAAGGGTACGCCCTACTTTCTTCGTGACTGCTAGGGTACGCTCACGTGTACATTTAATTCGTCTGTTGTCTTTCATTCAATTAAATTTACCCACTGCAACAAACATCGCGCTCATACGGGTCCAATGAGAGCAGAATGCGTGCAGAAACTAAAGAGGTCGAATCTGATCTTATCAAACATTAAGCCCCTACGTGTACCTGGGCCCCACTAAATAAATAAGTCGAGCAAATGAAAAACATCCACGTCTCGGTCGGATCGAACGGTGAGAATTCGGAGGAGGCAATGATAAATATGCATGGCGCGTCTATGGCACATCCTGTGTGATTAGTGTAGGGGGCGCGGGGCTTGATACGGATAGGTGAGTGATAGCAAGGGGGCACAGGAACTAAGAAACCCCCTAGCTAATAACGGAACGTGTCTCTCCATTGTATCGGTGGCGTTTCTTATATTGCCAATATAGGGTGTTCACGTGTGCGTACACTTTTGTTTTTGTCATTTCTCTTGTCACACGCGACTGGTAAGATAATGTGGGTTTTATTGATATTATCCTCCTTTTATTAGCTATGGCGTAATATCCATTAGAGACAAAGCTGTCTTGACCATGCTTGTCCCACGCGTCAACTAATTTGCCATAAATCGGTTAGCGACACAATCAGTTGCTATTATTATAACATTTCTTTCTGATGGTTTTCTCAGAGTGGCATCGACACTTTCCTTATTATTCAGAAATTGTATTTTATTGAGATAAACAAATCACTTCCACCGTTTCATCATAGTTCCATTGTACTATCTGTAATACTGTGGTATTCCGTTCAAAGGCTTAGCAAAATTCGATTATTGGATATATTTCTGAAGCACAAAACAACGATAAATTGCAATAACGCTATCATAAAGCAGGAGCACATTAGAGACACAGGTAGCATTACCGCGCTTTATATCCCAGTAACCTTTGATACTGCAGAAGTTATGTACTCCTGTGGGATCGACGGAAGAATGGCTCCCGGGTTAAGGAAGGGGAGAAGTCCCTCATAATGCGTATCTACGAGAGACACATCCCAGTTGGAGCTTAGGATCCATAAAATTGGAATAGTGGCCAAGTTTATGGCATCGGCAGTTAATAATTTCAATACTTGACATACAGTGCTGTGTGCAAGTTACGGTAAAATTTTACTCAAATTGATACATAAAACAACAACATAAATGCGTACAGAATGTTACTTAACATTAAAAACGAATAGTTTGATTTATGACTAAAGAAGCATTATATTACCTACCTATAGCGATAGATTTAGAAATAGGAGTATGTGTCTATGTTTAAAATTATATTTTTTGGTACGTAAGAAAATCAAAGTACTTTCAATCAAGTGAGTAACGCGTTCAATCAGCTGAAAATTATTATAAAAAAAGAAATTGTGATTTCTAACTTTATTCAAGTAAGTACTTACCACTACGTTAACTCGAAGTATTGACGGTTGCTAACGTATTCTCTCCGCCACGCCACTCCCTAAATAATAGGATGGCACAAAGAACCCTTTAGAACAATAACGTTCCCGAACAACATCCCACAAGCGGCGATTGTAAAATTAAACATAGTGATTCACCTCTGGATTTATTGTTATTGCTTCCCGATTGCGCGAACCGTCGCCGAAATCGAATTAGGAGTCGGCGCGGTCCTAAACAAATTTCAATTTTCAATTATGACCCTGGAGGAGTGGCAGTGGCTTCGAGTCCCGGGAGGAACGTAACTTATTGCGCTGTATCGGCCCAAGCTGATGGCTCAATAACGTATTCAGAATAATTATTCGCAGCACAGACAACCGGTCCAATTGAATTTGCCCTCTAGAGATAAACAATAAGTTTTGATTTATTCGATGAGTTGATCAGGGAGTTATTAAAGCTACTACATTGATTACTGGCCGTGCCCCAGCGTTGCACGTTTGCATTCGTAACAATACGAGTAATAAATGGCCGTAGGATTATCAGTAAGTTTTAATATTAAATGAGCGGCACACTGAAGCTTGCGTTTTAGTTTACGCTTAGACTCGTCGTTTACGTTACGTTTTCTGTACCCTTGTCCCTTACCATGAGTTTACAGTGACCGTACTCACTAGCGACCAGATTTATATGGAGAATTGTAGTTCTACGAAGTACTAGGGGCGATGTACATTCTCCATACAAATTGTTTACGCTGTTGCTTTAACGAGTACGGTCACGTTAACTCATGGTACGGGTACTACATACCTTCAAAAGTGTAAACGCATTGTAAAACGGTTTTGTAAATTTTTATTAGGTATTTGCGAATATATATCATTCTTACAGCTAAGCTTCTAAATATATACCTCGTAACTTCTTCATTTGGTACTTTCTCCTACGGGAGTATTGCGATCATGTTTGTTGTATTCAGTATTTCGTACTCATTTGCGAGTTGGTTCTGTCACACCAATTTCTAAAATATAAATAATCTCACACTTATATTTCTCACGACTGTCTCCAGGGTTCTCCTAAGTATTAATATGCTTCTTTCGGTCCTTGAACACCATCGCGTCACGCATCTTATTGATTCGGCTGGCAATAAAAGAATTGGCACCGACCTTAGCCTCCCCATATACTTTTTCCAGCCCAGTGAGCATGAACTGCAATAGGATTGTACGCGGCAGATTGTCCCGAATATTTTTCCCGAAACCGCCGGTGTCACTATCCGCGAGGAGAAAAGGTTTGGAGATTTAGGTACCTGGAACCCTAAGGGCGATCGGTTAGCATTAAAATATTTATTTTTCAATAAACTTTTAGTACGAGGGTGTGAAATGCCGGTAACTTCGGTCAGTGATTTTCTTTTACGGTCGAATGAATGTAATCCCAATAACTCGAGATCATTGAATAAAAAAAAACTATCAATCCATGTCGTTGATGTTTAGGGTTGTTTTTGGAATCGGAGTTTTATTTTTGTTTTGTGTTTAAGGTAAGGGTGTGGACACACCCACTCAATCGACGTTGATCGATTGTCGTTTAATTTTCGATTGGTAATACAAAATTTACCACACCAGACAACTGACACAGTACATTTGATGGAGAACCTCCCTCGTGATTCACGATTTTAAGTTTATTTTTGTGTTGGATATTTGGCATTTATTTTATTTAAATTTTCATCTAAGCTTCTGGGAATTCTAGAGAGAATTCGCTTTTTATAAAGCGGACAATGTGTCACAAGTGAAATTAACATAGTCCCAAGGTCATTGGATTATTGTTACTCTCTCAGACTGCAGACTCTTATCAAAATGGATAGTCAGCCCACCATGAAACTGTCAAAGTTAGGTAGACGTTATAACTTAATTTGTGACAAATTATCCGCCTTTAAATTCCACTTTTCTTGAAGATTTGACATTTCAGATTGCAAAATCAGTAGAAAACAAATATTACATTGAAAATTTACCTACACCTTATTCCACCTAACTAAATTTATGTTTGGTCCTACGGGTGACTGATAAAGAATGCCTTGAGGCATTAAGTCCACAGTTTATACATATTTTTTGTGTGATTAAATTTGCACAAATAAAATTAAGCTATAATAGAGACAACACAGCTTATTCAGCAAACAAAAAACATGTTTTACCTTTTATCAAGACGTTTCAAGGGTACATTCCGGAAACCCTATTAGCGAAGTTCGGGTGTCCATCCGGCCGCGGCTTATTGCTACAAAATCTCTGAACCAGTAAGGATGAAATGTAAAAAAATTTGCCGCTTGTAAATTAACTGTACTCTTGCCTCGCTTTTCTACCCGAAAATTAGCTTAACATAGCTAGAATGACGAAATGACGAAACCGGACTATTAGTCATGGATGAGTTTAGAAGTACTTGGGTACTTACAGTCTGTACTTTTAGGTATTTAAAAGAATCTATATTCCTATTATTTTTAATTTAGTATTAGTAGTTTATTTAGTATTTATCAACTCTTTTACCACTTATCATTTGTATATTGTAAATACATATGTTTTTTTTTGTTTATTTAAAAATAAACTGTGTAACCAATAAAAGGGTTGTTTATAAGATAACGTTTGGTTCCTGTTAATTTTTTATATAATAAAATAATTGACATCACTACTGCAATCTGTTCCGCTTATCGCTTAATTTTTAATTTTACCGAATATACAAATTCACGAATAGAAACATTTTATTTTTATCACATTGAATTTACGTCAATGCATTGAATAAATACTTATATATTTTTTCTCAGTAAATCGTCAATAAAAAATACCCAAATTTGCAAAGGTTTAAAACGCAAGGTTGCATTATACTGGAAGTAACACGACTAAAATAGAAAGTCACATGTTAAAAGAAGCAAAACCTACCTTACGTGATTTTTAAATTTGTCACCATTGCTTGCTGTCAATTTGACAGCTCCGGTTTGTTTACATTTTATTAAATACCTAAAAGTACAGACGTGTTTCAGGTCGTAAACAAATAACGGGCATCACACGAATCGGCCTAGTCCCAAAGTATGTTCTAGCAGGTAGGCTAAGTAGGCTTGTGTTATGGGTACAAGATGACGATATACATACTTATATAAATAAATGTATACTCATACATACGGTCTCACACACACACACACACACACATTCGTTTGGATCCGAGGCTAATATGTATTGTATTAGATTGTATTGTATTGTACTTATTTAATATTGTAGAATGGTACAAGCCTGAATTTCATATAAACTTGTATTCCATATCTAATGTCCTAAACTCAAAACTTTTGTAATTTATAAATTCTTTGCTTTATAATTCTCCTTTGTTAGCCGCAACTAGTTTGGTCACTGATGCATAGTCTTGAAACTGTTTTTTGTTAATAAATGAATCTGTATATTTGTATTTTGTATTTTTTTTGTACTTACATACATTGAACGTCCATGACCCAGACACAAATATTCGAGTTCGTCACACAAATACTTGCCCTTACCGGAATTCGAACGCACCACCCGTAGGCAGCCTCACCACCACTACGCCAACCGCGTCGTCATACCAATATAACTACGTGTGTCGCAAGCGCAATTTTAGTATATTTAAGAGCAATTAATTGTTGACAAAGCGCAGGCCTTAGAAGTAAGGCAACGTTTTCGGTGCGATGAAAAGAATATTCAATAAAAAGCGGTAATCAAATCAATAACAACACGCTAGCATAATACAGTTAGTTGCAGAAGAAGTAACCCTCTTGCCGTATCCATGTGTCACAAGGGGCTTCGGCCGACTGTACTTACCTAAGTCATCGACGCTACGATAAGCTTTCGTCTTGGGCGCGGCGGCTCTTATATTGCACCGATAGCAATCTGTGCGGTAATCGATGATAATCTGTGCAAGGTTCAGGGTTGCCGAGTTATATTGAGTTTAATTTGCCACCTAAATATTACGCAGTAAGTACTTAAAATCTAGAAACTTCAAATGTAATAATACTACAGCACCTTAAGTGTCGTAGCTCTTAACCCGGTTAACACTCTCAATTTGGGAGCGTTAAACAAATAAGTTGCACCGATAGCAATATTTTCGGTAATCGGTGATAATCCATGCTAGGTGCGTGTGAGGGTTGCCAAATTATATGGAGTTTATTTTGCCACATAACACAGAAAACAAATGAAAAATTCTCTTTGACTTTACCGGTGCACCGTGCAAACTAACTAGGCTAATAGATAGCTCTCGATTTGAGAACAATAAACAAAATAAGTCAGTTGCATTAATAATGATGTGTGCAAGGCATGTCTCAGAAATACCAGTTTACAGCTAGATAATTGTTGTACTTATTACAACTTATCTGGATATGAAATCTGTAAAAGTAATAAAGCACCGCTATTCAGATCATTTCGTACACATCAGTTAAAAAGCAACGCAACGGCAACAGAAAGCAAAATAATAGAAGAAATAAATCTTAGTAGAGGCAACCCTATTGCCGCGGCTTCAATCTCTTGGGCGCTTCACGATTATTGACGTCGCGCGTCGCCGGTGCCGACTATGGACGATATCGATACCTGTTTGTCTTACACCCGCCATATTGGCTAAGGTACCGTCGTATTGTTTTATTTTTCCTTATTGCTTTGCGTTCGCGGATATAACTATTGATGCCGTATTGTCGAACCAATATGCCGACTTGAGCCTTGTTTTCGTAGTTATGATAATTTAATCTGATTTTCATGCTTGGGTTCCACTTTTTCCCTGTAATATGAGTATAAACTGGGTAAAATATCAAAGTCAAAGTCAAAGTCAAACATTTATTGCATATCACATTACATAATTATGATGGAATAATTGAAAGGTATACATGTGACACCCTGCAAGGGCACTGCAACATAAGAGGACTAACACTATTTTCTTTTAATTTAATTTAATATGAATGTTCATTGATACATTTTTCATTTCAGGAAATTGGTTTGACTCATTCATAACTAAAATATATTTAGCTAGCCTCACACATAGACAGGTACAAGTAAACATGCATAACTAGAAAATACGTAATTTTTTAACAAAAAACTCTGACTTCAAAATAGACAAGGTCTTACCACTCTTTCGTAGAGAGTTTATAAAATAAACTTATTATGACTTATTTGGCAACCCTGAGCATTGCACAGATTATCATCGATTTCTATAGGTGCAACATAAGAGCCGATGACTTACACAAAAAAAATGTATAGCTCAACTAATTGATCTACTCGAGAAATAGCCAGATTATGCTAATTTTACACAACTCATTTTGGTTACTAGTAGCCCTCAGTTTGTCAGTCCTCCGATTTATGTAACTAGCAGCTAACATATGGGTTACTGTTCACAAAACTTTTTTTTTAGTGTAGGTACAATCAGCCTAAGAAACAGACCCCTGCATAATAAATCCACCACGCCCAAGACGACAGCTTATTGTGGCGTGACTTAGGGCTCCTTATCCGTTCAAAAATGCTGATTGTTTTGGACACTTTGCTCTATGATCAAACATGTTCCTTAATATCAATTTTACATCTTAGAACACTTTGAACTTTTCATTTATAATTTTTATTTTAAAATCTACTCTTTTACAAAATTCACGCAGAGAACTGTTTTTTTTTTCAACTTATTTTTGACTGCACGCAATAAAAGCATGAAATAGCTATGTTACTTTCTAGAAAAAGTACGTATATTATTCACTTAAAAATTGGTTGAAATTATCAATATGTTTGTCATAATATGAAAAAATTAAGCCTTGACTTAAAATACGGTGTTAATGACTCAACACGCAGTCATTGACAATCAGACTGCCAATTCAATATCTCTATTTTTTAAACAATAAATCACATCTAAAAACTCATGTGATGATATAATAATGTAACGTACGGATTGAAAAATAAAATTCATATTTTACGGATATTCCATTCTTTTTCTCTCACACCGTGCACAACCAAACATCTCATTGGACTCAATAATATGCAATGAGTTTTCCATTAAAACTGCAACATTATACACCGAGCCGTGAGTGGCGCTCAAATAATCAATAAGAAGTTTAAATAATACGCAATAAAGCTCATCCTCTCGATATAGTGTTTCAAAAATTCCATTTTCCCGGCACGGCCCATTAGCGAAGGGAAATCTGCAATCTCGGGAGATTGAAAATCAAACAATGCGAGCGATTGTAACATAATACCATTCGTTATTAAAACGCGAATGTGGCATTAGAGGAATAAGGCAAAGAACGCCGGCCGAGGGGAGCGACACTGAAAATGTTTATAGAGAAACGGGTAAGGGGGTAGCGTCCGTAATAAAATTTTATATACCTTAATATTTCGAACGATGAGTCGAGGCGTGTGCTAAATTATGTACGTGTGGATGCTGCAGGAATAACACCGCTAACACGCTGTTTTTTCCTTTTTTTATCAATAAGTATGAGCCGGCTCATCGTGTGAAGTAATTATAGAACCTTTTGTTTACAAATGGCGCCCGTAAATTATTCCCAATAGGCGATCACCGTAGTGTTGCGTAAACAAACAACCCTTTAAGGCTCTCTCGTCGAGTACACATCATTCCGCCGTGAGATAATTTATGTAAATAAAATTCACATTACCCGTCTCCTATTCAAAGCTTCGCTCCGACATGTTTTTCGAGAATGTTGTGTTTTGTCTTTATTATCTCATCTTTGAAGTCACTATTCGCCCGTGTCGCCGAGGCTCAGTATTTCATAATTTTTTCCGCTCAGCGGAGGATTTGCGAACATTTTATCACGCGCTAAAAGCTATTTGATATTTATGTACGTACGCTTCCCCAAATACAAACAGCGTTATTACGCATTCCCACTTAGATCGGTAACTCCGGGACGTTTTACCTAAAACACATTTAAGAAAGAAAACGCTGAAGTCGACCGCTGGTTTATTGCATAAATGAAGACACAGTGTTTCTAGAGTTACAGGAAAATACTTAAGACACTTGGATATTTTCCACTATTACCATCGCAAAACTAATAAAGACTCTAAAGTTTTAAGAGCGCATTTGGTAAAAATACGGTGTCGCAAAAGTTTTCTTTATTAGTTTCCCCTTTAATCCGGCCAGGCGTGTCCCAATGTCTTTATGGCGAATTTTCAATCTTGAGACTGGGTGGAAACCAATAAGAAATCAACTATTTGTTCCCTGATTCCCGTGCATCGGTTCGAGGGGAGACTCGCTTCTTTACGACTTCTTTTACGATTGGAGGTGCATTCAGAATTAGTCCACGCTACCGAGAAAGCCTTTCCATGTCTGCGAAGATGAATGGAAAAAAGGATTACAATGAGTAAGAGTGAGTTTTTACCCCAATGCTGGGATATCAAACTTTTTATTGGTTAATCGAAATCCAGTCGCCAGGGGCAACGTAACTGCTTACCTAGCAGCCGGCGCATAACGCCATAATATTATACGAACTATTGTTCCCCTTAAAAAACTTTTTTCTCTAAAAACACAGTGAAACTTTGATTATTTGAACAGAAAGTATAGTCGTAATATCGGTCTCCAATACCCGGAGCTTCACTCGAGCGAATAATGTAGCTCACTTTTAAATCGCAGAAGTTTTCCGTAACAGAAGCAAGAATGTTTACGATATTGTTAGCTTTTTATCCGAGCATTTTTCCGTATTTCTTCAGACCAATATTCGCTGAGTATTTGCTTAATTCAGAATACGGTGTCTCGTTAATTCTGTGTAAATATGTAATGCGGGGGTTGTAAATTGTCGGCATGCATCTCCAGAACTGTAGTACGGAGCAGAGTGAGTTCATAAAGTTAAGTTAATAAGCAGTAAAGGGCGGTATTCGGGTAATCTGTCAGTCTCGCGAAGACTCGCTTTATGAAACACCTCGCGCCGCGTGCCTTCCTATTAAACACTGCCAGATGTCTAACCGCCTAATTAATATTTACATTAATTTATTCTCACCTGCTGGCGCGAGTAATAATCTCTGTAAAAGCCAAGTTTATAAGATAAGATATAAACTATGTTACGATGCGATAAATTCGTTCCTTTTCATAAAACTACAAGTTAAAATGTTGCTAAAAAGATTTCTGTAAATGTAAGCTTAATTAAAGTAAGTTTTGCGCACGCAAGAAAATGGGCCGTAAAATTAAACACTCCAAACTACAAGTTATCTGACTCTAATCGGCTCATTTGTAAGCAGAAAGTTGTCAAAACTTACGTTAATCTTTTAATTTGACACATGACACGAGTCTTAATGTCACACATGACACGGACAGATATGGGTAAGTTTAGAATTCCAAGACAAATGCTAAATAATGTGTCTGAGTAAATGATAATGTATTTCAGTAAAATGTGTAATAGTAATAATAATTGTACTATATCATCCAACGTTAGTTTAGATTGCCAAAAATTCCATAAATAATAATAATCTTTTTTTTTTCATTGCAGTCACTTTTACTCTTTCACTATGTATTGCACATGCTCATGTCTATAGATATGTAAGGATACGGGTATTTCAAAACTGTCCCTTAAGCGCGACCAAGGACCTCACGTTAATACTTTATTACGGTTCGTATGAGATTACTCGGTTTCCTTTTACGACAGTGGTTTAATCGCTGCTAAGTTTCATCGACTCGGCAGAACCCGCCGCCTCGAGAGCTACTTTATGTTTTAACAACATTTTCTGTTACTTATTAGCTTTTTCTTTAAGGTCATAAACGCTGATTAACTTTCAAATTGACTTGTAAAAACTTTTTAGTTTATTGTCGCGAATTGTTTATGTTTAACGGACCGTATTAATAGGTACAACTGAAGATTTTAGGTGATATTGTATGTCTTATAAAAAAAAAAAATCTTTATATATATTACAAGCATTTTTTCTTTATAAGTGATTTATTTAGTAAAATAACTGTAACGTAGTATATAATACAATACAAGACAATAATAAAAGGAAACAAGACAAATACAATTTAAAATTAAAATTTAATAATTTAAACATTTTATAAAAATATTTAGTATACATCCTACCGTAAATTCCTTACTTAGCGGGACCCATCCTATATATACATATATCCATTCAAACGTTATAAATACTCAACTGGAACCCCTATACTACCCCTTTTCCTCCCATACCATTTCTGACAGAGCTAATCAATAGGCCACAAACATGATGGATGCACTTGTTCTTAAACCTAATGTCACCGTGTACACCGTATGTACAGACTTCTCTCTGTGAATCTTGCGATAGTCGAGTGGGTACAGACCGCAAAAAATTATTGGACCTTTTCTATGGACATGGACAAGACGAATACTATTCGTCCCCCAGTTCAAGCAGATAATCGTATAAAGACGTCCTCCCACCAATAGTTATGTACAGACTACAACAGAATCGTGATTGCTTTTCCTATGGACAAGACGAATACTCTCTTCCCCCAGTTCAAGCTGTTCATCGTATAAAGACTAAAATAATTGTGTACAGACTACAGCAAAATCGTAATCATCTTTCGCATGGACAAGACGAGTCCTTCCTTCCCTCATTTAAATCTGATAGTCGCAGTGTAAAGACTACCCTCTGAATCTTATAGTCATGTGTAATGTAGACCATACAACAATAAAGACTGATGTTATGTAACCTAAAGATTTCGCCCTGAAGCTACCGATAGTCATGTACGAACTAGGGACAACAAAATCATGGTCACCTGCATAGACAAAACTAATGCTTTCCCATTATTCAAGGAAGCTGATAGTCATTAAGACACAATCTTGCGACAGTAACATACAAATTACAACAAAATGTTGATCGCCTTTTTCATGGACAAGACGAATGCGCTTCTCCTGTCGAAAGAAGCCGATAGTGGTGACTATCAACTTCTTTCGACATGTCGAGAGATTCTGGGGGAAGTTTTATCTCAGTGGTGTTAAGACTTCCCCCTAAATCTTGCTATAGTAATATACAGACTGCAACAAAATGGTTATCGCCTATGGACAATACGAATGCTTCCCCCTGTTGAATGAAGCTGCTAGTCTGTACAGACATCCCCCTGAATCTTGCGATAGTTACTGCAATATAATAGTGAACTCCTTTCGTATGGACAAGACGAATGCTTCTCCCTTGTTGAACGTTGATAGTACTGTACAGACATCCCCCTACATCTTGCGATAGTCATATATAGAGTGCAGAGTACAACAAAATCGCGATCCTTTCGCGCTCGGTAGTACATTATCTCGACACGTGTAGCGATTAACTCGCTAACTCACTCTGGAGTTCGTATTCGCGATCGTGACTCAAATCTTGTATCGTGCGTGTACTTATTGCATACATGTACGGGTTTGGGGTTAGTTCATTTATTTATATAAACTTTATTACGCAATATAACAAATCTATAAATTACAGATTTAATGCGATTAGGTTTATTTCTTTACGAATTCTAGTTCCCCGTGACGTTAGTCGAAACACGAATTAAATAGGATGGACGCGGAATTATATAAAAATATAAGTAGGTATGCTAAAATTTATAGAACACATAAACTCAATTCTGATCAAATGTTTGAACTTAAATGTTATATTCACGTAAATTTACTGTGATAAAATTGCCCAAATTAGTCATACCTGCGTGTAGAACTGTAAAACAAAACACAACAACGATAAAATATACAATTCTAATTTCTATCCATGCCTTTATTACTTTCACAAAGTATATTAAACATTTCAAACCCGAATCATTTTACAAACGCTTTAAACTTGTCCTTAGGGAGTACAGGTTCATATAAAATATTTAATTTAGTCCGTGTTATTGTTAAAGTCAGCAACGATAAGAGAATAGAAATGGCGGGTGAATCCGAATTAATCCGAGGCTTGGTAATAAGCTGCGCTGTTGGCACTTCGACTGGCCATTTGATGACTATCGCCAAAGTCAGGTAGTTGCGGGTACAGACCCAATTCTGAATGCAATTGAGATCAATTGAGATTAGGATGCATAGTAATTCGAGTACTCGTGTGATTTCATGATATAGATAATATTCTCCCTTTCTATAACGTTGTGCGACGAAAATAGGTAACTTGATATGAAATGGTTATCATAGTTTTTTGGTATTGCTATTATAGTGAACCCAAATCTATGGATGGAAACAGATCATCCAAGTTCTTAAATTGGGCGCGTTTATTACTTCGCTTTATGTGTTTTTTTATCTAATGATAGACCCATATTTGAACCAGTAAAGTGCAATAATTCTTGAAGCAGTATTGGGAAGTCTTATAAACGTATTTCCTTAATTATCACTGAAGAAATTTTAGTTCATTTTTTTAGGGTTCCGTAGCCAAATGGCAAAAAACGGAACCCTTATAGATTCGTCATGTCTGTCTGTCCGTCTGTCCGTCCGTATGTCACAGCCATTTTTTTCCGAAACTATAAGAGCTATACTGTTGAAACTTGGTAGGTAGATGTATTCTGTGAACCGCATTAAGATTTTGATGCAAAAATAAAAAAAATATAATAAATATTGGGGGCTCCCCATACTTAGAACTGAAACTCAAAAATTTTTTTTTCATCAATCATATACGTGTGGGTGTTATCTATATGGATAGGTCTTCAAAAATGATATCGAGGTTTCTAAAATATTTTTTTTTCTAAACCGAATAGTTTGCGTGACAGACACTTCCAAAGTGGAAAAAGTTGCCCCCCCCCCCCCCCCCTCTAACTTCTAAAATAAGAAAATGAAAAATCTAAAAAAAACATATGATGTACATTACTATAAAAACTACCAACGAAAATTGTTTTGACCGAGATCTAGTAAGTAGTTTTTTTAATACCTAACTTTGCACCTAATTTATATGGGGCGCTATAAATACCAGGTGCAAATTTAACTTAACCACTTAGGGATGGAAAGTGTCTGTACGGAACCCTCGGTGCGCGAGTCCGACTCGCACTTGGCCGGTTTTTTTATTCAAAATTACTAGACGTTAAAAACCTTGTCATTGAATCAAAAAAATCAAGATAATTCCAACACCAAGGCCGAAATACGATTATTCGGAACATGCTAAGCATGCCGCGGTATAATGGCCCAAGTTTCCATGTAAGCCAATTGTACCTAATCTAATCGGGGCCGTGTATAACGATATTTTCATATCGGGCCCATTACCTACGGTTACAATTGCCAAATGAAAAATACGCGGATTTCCTGTCGGCGGTAATCGGCGTATAATCCATCAAGGGAAACGACGCGCGGTTTGCTTAGGCGGCGCCGATGTCACGATATTTACGATTGTGACTGATGTGTGAACCAATTGCTGGCATTTGTTTCAATTTTCTTGCTATATTCTTTATATTTCACTGGGTTTTCGCTGTGAAGTGTGATTTAGTTCGCGGAGTAATAAAAGGCACGTGTCACTATATTTACTGACGTGTGAAAGCTAGATACCAAATAATATTCAAATTTTTGGCATTTGTTTCAATTTATCGGCGTTTATTTAGGGCTCGTTTTTCATTTGAAATTTGGTTTATTATGGTTCTCTCGGCAATGACTGTCTAGCTACTTCCATTACGTATAAACCATTGATACAAAGATCAAACCACAATAAAAAAATTAAATGCATAACCTGGTGGAAGAGACCGATAATCGAACCTCTGGAGCACCGGTACAGCGTGTTAACTTCTTCACCACCCTAACGCTAGATATCCTTTCGATTTGCTTCCAATGTTTTCTGTGTTGGGCCACTAACCTCCATTTATATAAGTTTTAGCTCACCATCTGGTCTTTTCAACTGTTTTCCTCTACCCTTTTGCTATTCCAGGGATAGGGAGTCGGTAATTATTTATCTCTCGTCTAGTGACGACATATTTTGTCATAAGACCGTAACCCTTTTTGACTCTAAAATCCTTCAAATCTTGATCAAGTCGCAGACAGATTATATCGACCCTAATTTTATTATACTAATTACTTGCACAAAGTAATGTGAAATTCGACATTTTTTGCCAAATGTTTTATGTGTAATTTTGCCATTCATTGCTTTTTTTAGCTGGTCAATATCTCAACGAACTAGCTACGTTTATTTTACTAAATTATTAACACTCCTTTCGAAGTCTCTCTCATAAATAAATTATTGTTAGTTGGCAATTGAAGCGTTATTTCGTATGACGTTGGTTTGAAATATTGTTATCATAAATTACAACATATCTCCCGCAGTGTTGCCCCCCGCTAGGAAAACTTCTTAACCTCCTAAAATCGCAATTTTCCTCGGATAGATAATATTACCTCAAGTCAAGTTATTGCTCCGTTGAAAATGCCAAAACAATAGACAAAATCTCACTTCACATAAGAATTTTCTGAAAAAGAATGCTAAATAACTTTATTCGTAAATTTACATTAATTAATAAAACACTTATAACTTATATTGTCTACATTGGAAAAAAAAAACACTAAAACTAGTCCTTAAAAGAAACCTTAAAGTAAAAATTATAACTGAAATTAAAAACAAGAAACCGACCTCAAAATAACTTGAAAAGCCAAAAATATGTTCATGCACAGATTACATTTGAATCACCTTTTGAAGTCGCTTAGAAAGTTTAATTCTAGAAACAAAAACTAGGAAACTGTTTAAAATACACACAATAATGAAAATAATAATATTGCTTTGCTATTCCGCGATATAATATCGTGCCAGTTAAATTTGTGCTAACCCATTATACTTATTTGCGTATTTTTTCATGCATATATGCATTTAATTCTCCCACCCTCCCACCACGATAAGAAAAATAAATACGCAAATAAATATAAAAAACCTCCACCACCGAAAAACCAGGTTGTCGGTTGTTAGGCAGGTGTTCGGTTGTCGGACTCCAGACCGTCAACATCTCCTGATGATGCCTCGTAGAGGGGCGAAACACGTGTCGAGTAAGTTCTGTTATTTTGGTGGTGGTTTGTTATATTTATTTGCGTATTTATTTTTCTTATCGTGGTGGGAGGGTGGGACAATTAAATGCATATATGAATGAAAAAATACGCAAATAAGTATAACGGGTTAGCACAAATTTAACTGGCACGATATTATATCGCGGAATAGCAAAGCAATATTATTATTTTCATTAATATGGATTTCCGCAAAGTAACGCCTGATTCAATTAATTACTTACACACAATAATCTTACTCTAAACAGCAGCAATTAGTAATCTGGGAACAAAACAACAATGTTTTATTATAACCGGCGATAAAGCCTCACTACTCCGCCGAGACCACGGTGTGACCCGCATAGAATATTCCAAACAACCAGTAGGGAGTACAAATTATTGTTATACCCGAACAGAGCGTTGTTTGCTTAAACTATCCTTGACCAAAATAATTTGGCGCGATACGATCTTTGGAGCGTGCTCCGGTTTATTATAACTTTCTTCCTCTGGGCTCCAGCTGTGAGCACCTGGGCACCTCATGCGATAAAACAATTACCCCAATGAAGCCATGTTTCCTTTAGGTCAGCGGTGCTCAAAGTTACCTTTTACTTTAAAATCACACTAATGTTATAAAGGCGAAGCGGCTAGACGAATTTTAATGAAATTCAGTATGGAGGTAGCTGACACCCTGAATTAACTCTTAGGCTTTTTATCCCGAAATAATGTAGTGTCCCCGTGGGATGAGCGGGTAACACCGCGCGGCGCAGCTCGTAATAAAATAAATATTAACAGACAATCTTACACAAATCGACCTTGTCCCAAACTAACTGCTAAGAAAAGCTTGTATTATGGGTACTAGACGACGATATACATAATATATAAATACATGTACTTATAGATAACATCCATAACCCAAGAACAAAATATTCGAGTTTATCACATACATATCTCTGCCAAAGTGATATCAACCTGACAAATCATGTAATAGAAATCTTGTAACGCTAAAAATATGCTGTCAGCTTCATTCCTATGCTAGATCTGCTGATGATCTGGATGTGCCTTCTGACGCAGCCTGGCTTATTAATCGCAAAAATTATTCTTCGTTGACTTTAAATTTGAATACGATTAAATAATAATAGTTGAAAATACGACTGGATGCATTTTTCGGATCGGTTACAAATAAAACAATAAGGGTTTAAACCTATTTTTTTCTGTTAATTGAGTTCAACTTTATAGGAGTTACGTAAAGCGTGTCAGTTTAAAAAAAAGACTGTCAGAAGTTTAAGAACCACTGCTTTATGTCCGAAAAATGGCGAAAGTTTTCACAGGCATAGGAATCAGATTACTCGAGTCAAAGAACGTGGAATTTCGCCCTAATTTGAAACAAAATCGCTTTGTTTGCTTTATTTGTAGTAAGCACGACAGGCAATCTTCATTTGGACAAATAATAGTGCGGTATTCATGGCAGTTAATTTGGGTTCGGTCGGCAATCTTGTAGCTTGTACGCTGTATAATCGTATTTTAGATGTAGGTATTTTGTGGGCGCCTCAACCTTTACCCATTTGTTTTGATGAGCCAAATATTTCTTAGCTACATATTACCGATGAAATTGTACAGTTTGTCAAAAAGGTACACGAATTTTAAATAATTTGTGACCTCAGCAACTACTAGTTATTTACTGTGTGTTTCGTTGGTATAGCAATCTTTTGTTTTTTTCATCGTACTACACCTTTATTTTATTTCTCTTTTTTTAATTCCAAGATGAAATGTAGCTTTTAGTCATTATTTTAAACGGTTTAATTTCACGTAAAAGTTGTCTAACATATTTCGTACAGGTCTGTCTCGCGATAGCTTTAAAAATTTTATAACTCCATAGTATTTTGCTTTTATGCAAGACGTTTTCTTTCACACTGAGATAAGTACGTTAAATTTTGACAGGTGGAATATTCGAGCTCCAGTCATATCGCTAATAACGAGCAATAATCTAATTTTCATATAAGGGACTGGCCTCACCGCGCGCATTCGCCTGTAATGTCATGTTCATAACATTTAGTTAGCTCGCTGTGAGACGCTTCCTATATTTTTAAATGCGAGTATCAATATTTCGCCACTGAATACACCTCGAATAGCGATAAATGCCGAGATATTACTAAAGCAGGGTTATCGCGCTAATCCACACAGACAGTTCACTGCCGCAGAGCGCTTCGCCGCGGCTCGCTCAAAGGGAACGCAACCGGCTAATCAGCAGGCAGTGGTCTAGTAATAAGCAAAACTATAATTACTGGCGCGCTATCAAGATCCGAACACGCGCGTTTAGGACACGGCAACGGAACCACCCGACCTGACAGCGGGGGCGTAATGTTTTGTTTACATTTTTTTAGCTATTAAAATAGTTTAAGACAAAATTTACTTTTTAATCAAAAAATACGGATGCGAGGTAGATTTATTAGTAAACCATTGATACAAAGATGCAAAACGCAAAGATCGACAGACAAAGCATAAGGAAAAATTCGATAGGCTGCTTGAGAGTTAGGTTAACGCGCTGGACCGGCAATCCAGAGGTACCAGGTTCGATTCCCGGTCTCTTCCACCAGGTAACCCATTTTAAATTTTCTTTGGGCTTTGATCTTTGTATCAATGGTTTAATATAAAAAATATTGGTGTGGACATAAAAAATAAACATGACATGTTTCCTAAATGTATAAACATAGTTTTAGACAAAAATCACTTTTTAATATTAAGAAAAACGGATGGCGGTGAAGTGTATAGATTTATTAGTAGTTAGTGAGTTACGCTGTGTAACAGAAAAAACAAAGAAGAGTTTATATTATATTCGCCAACAAACTGTTACGCAGTTGGCGAAAATTTTATTTTAAAAACGCTGTATATATATTTTTTTGATAATTTAAAAATACCGGTGAAAAAATATTCATATGAAAACTTCAAAAATTCTATACATACGCTGACAGTAAGGAGGTGCTTCGTTGATTCTTCAGATCCTATTATCAAGTCGCATCTTTGCACCTTACATTATATTGGACCATAACACAATACATTTTTGTTCATAATATACCCGTTCGTCAATATTTATAAAAATAAAATGTAGTATTTCCACATTAAAAACAGAATCTATAAAAAGATGTGATAAAAACATTGAAATTAGCGCCATCTCTTTTGAGGGTCCTTACACTTGCTGTAAAGCAATTGGGGCTGGGGATCGTGCGTGTAAACTCACATCCTACCCAAGTAGCACAACTGGGTCTAAATAGCTCGTATATCATATCTAATTAGATGCTTAAGTTAAATTTACCACCATGACTAAGTGCTATATAGGTGGCAAGGCGCAATAGGAACAATAAAAGAACTTTTAGTTCGTTAGTGGTTTGAAATAAGTGAAAAAAACTGCTTTTGGTTCCAAGAACCTCCTATTGAGACTTATTTATGCGTTGGAGTGGCAATAAGGTACTTCTTAGGCCTTAAAGTTGCAATAATTTTTGGTTCCAAAAGAGCCGTAAAATTATCCCTTTAGCCACTTTTGGTGATATAATTCGCTATTGTACTAGTCATTTGGAACTTTTAGTTCCAAATAAGGGTATGTTCCCACTTATATGTAAAAGTTGCTTATAAGTTATTTTAAGGCCTTATATAGCACTATTGCTTCTTATTGAGTGACTATTTGAACCTGCATGCAACTTTAAGTAGCAAAATCGACTTTATCCCACCATAAGTAATAACGTAGTAACAAAAAACGTTCCTATGCAACTACAAGTGATAGGATGAACTCATATACAGTTTTAAGTTGTGTTTAAAGCTATAAGTTGTATCAAACACTGTTAAACCACTCATTTAGAACTTAAAGCTATACGATAAGCTGCAAAATTCACTAATGTGCTGCTTGGGTAGAGTATGGCTAATGCGTTGATGCATTTAATATATGATGCAGAGGACGCTCGCTCTAGTACCGTAGAAGTAATCGAAATGAAAGACTCGATGTGATTGACGTAACGACGTAGCTCTGTTGGGGTAGCACTACGGCGGAAACGTAGGGTCGCAGGTTCGACTCCTGCTTACATTTCAGTGGATGTGGAAAAAGCTAATTTTGCTTATATGAATTTACCTGTGTGTCAATATTAATTTGATAATTTACCGCAAACAAATATGGTAATGGAAACGTGACTGACGTAGCACTTAAGGTGGTTGCAGAGGAAACAAAACTAGACATTCCACGCTAGATGGCGCTGGGAAGCAAGATTTGTAGTTTTTGTGTATTATTTCGTATGTTACTTTAGTTTGAAGTAAAATTTGTATAGTGGCGAGTCCGCGTATTAGTCTTTTATTCATGTAGTATTAGTAGCACGTCATAAATTGTTTTATTCTCCCATGTGTTGGCAATTTATGAAAAATCAGCAAGTACTCACACTAATAGACACTAAATTGTGAGTGTGTGCGGGTGATTCATTCATTAAAGGGTCGCGTATCATCTGTCAGTTTGATAGTAAGCGCTGAATAAATAAATAAGCAGGCATGATATTTGATTTTGATGATGAAGTAAAGATGCACCTCTAGCACAACTGTGACACGCAACTCTTTCTCGCGCGAAAAATATTTCCTATCTCTTTCTTTGCGGTACTGTAGGAGACTGACGGGCGATGCTATGTCGCGTGACAAGAATCGTGAAGCCTAGTTGTATTGACGGGCTGGATTGTCAATATAAATAATACGAAGAAATTACAAATCATGTGGTGAAATTAAATAAGTATTTTTGTTGGGTTTCTGTACTGATATATTGTGATTCTGATTTGTGATGTTATTGAGTTTGTCCTAAGTTTTTCTGAATGATAGATTGGGGTACAGCAAAAAGGGCCCAATTCTTTTTTTTTTTTTTTTTGTTTTCCATTTTTTCTGCAATCAGTAAAACTATAAGCAGATTAGTTGTGTGAGGCTTGACATTTCGAGTGTGTCCTCCAATGAGGGCATCTACTCATTTAAATTCCATTTTCTTGGAGCCGGGTTCAATCTGGGAAAATATCTTTCCTTTTCAATCTTTTCGCATAGTCTCTAGCTGTTAACTTCACTGCTAGTTCATTCGGATGTTGTTTCAGTCTTTCGTGATATTTTTTAGTTACAATGATAATTTCATCCTTCTCTGTACTTATTTTAAGGTATCTGTGGATTTCCGTGTTGGTTGTAAACCATGGGGCATTGCTTATGGATCGCAACAAGTTGTTTTGCATTCTTTGTAATATTGAGATCTTGGAGTTACAGGCAGTACCCCATAGTTGTATTCCGTACATCCACACTGGTTTTAGGATGGACTTGTATATTAATAGTTTATTGTCTATGGATAATTTGCTGTTTCTTCCCAACAACCAGTACAGGTCCTTGAACCGAAACCGCAATTCTTCTCTTTTTGTTTTTATGTGATGATTCCACGTGAGTCGTCGGTCTAGATGTAATCCAAGGTATCGTACATTATCGACATGAGGAAGTGTGCCATTTTCAAGTGTAACTGGCGGGCAGTTGCCTTTCCGCAAAGTGAATGTAATTTGTGCAGATTTGGATGCACTTGCTTTTATCCTCCATTTCTGAAGCCACTTCGTTACTTTGTCTAGTCCACTTTGTCTAGGCCCAATTCTGGACACATATTTTGTTGAAAAATATTTTTCTCATATGTGTTACTTTTTGATTAGAACTAAAGAATACATTAAAATAAGTATATTTTATAAATTACAATTGTTTGATTAACTTGCCCGTTTAAGAACTAGAGTGGTCCTAAGTTGCCATAGAATTACTACGTAGCCTGGGACTACTTGTACTATCATCTATTCTGTGCTGGGACTTAGAAATTTACGATGAAAAAAAAAACATAAGTATACCTCTGTTTTTTACTACCTACTTATTGGCCGGGTGCAGAGGTCGCGTAGGGAAAGCGAAAATGATCGCAGCGCTTGATGTGGCCAAAAGTGGTAACTTTGGCCTCTCTGTTTCTGTCAAACGTCATACTTTTCAGTTATAATGCTTACGTTTTGTACTATAAAATAAGAAACTGAAATAAGTAAAATGGGTCACGATAGGTGTAATTGTGTGGTAAACTGCAATAATACAGGACGAAATAGCAATTGCAAATGTTATGCTTTCCTACACCGAGTTGGAAACAAGATCAGAAAATGAATTGGATCGCTGTTGCTAGAAAAATAAAGTAAGTGTATTAAACTGAACATATTTTTATCTATTTAGTGCAATAATATTATTATGATAGAATTATTACAATGTTTCAAAAATATGAAATGTAAAATTACTTATAATTTGTAAATGTTACTTATTGTTTGTTTATTAATGTGCCAAAACTAACAGCTTCCCTTTACTCTCGGTTTGAGGCTGAAACCTTATGTTCTGACCGATGCTTTGGAAGCCAGTTTTGAAAATAGTAGTAATTCTTCAATTATCTGAAAATAAACATAATAAAACATTATTTTTTTCCTTTAATTTGTAAGGAAACAACAAAGAAGAAATTGACATAATAATATTAAACACATAATATAATAATTACTTTCTTCAATAAAGCTAAGAACCAAATGTGTTTCACATTAAAAACAAACAGATTTTGCACTTGTTAGGTGCTCTACAATCAATATTTTCAATTTTTTACCTTAATTTTATTGCGTCCATTATTTAACACTTTTGACAGACCCCCTCCAAAGTTGTGAACGCTAGGTGGCGCTAACGTCATGCACCCGGCCAATAGTTCGAATCTCATTTGTTAAGCGAATCCCATTAGCTTTGTACCCGATGAACAATACTCATTATCTGTATTGTTAACGGTGGCCACAGCTGCCACTTCGAAATGTAAGGCGTTATAAGTGCAAATTACTTTTACACTAAATTAGTCTTTAAATCAAACGGAATAAGGTTTACTCTTAAACAAAGAGAACACAGATGTTGGTCACTTCGTAAGTGAAAGAGCAGTAAAGTTCCTATCGATGCTTCAAATGACAATGAAGTGACCAACATCTCTGTTCTCTTTGTTTAAGAGTAAACCTTATTTCGTTTGACTTAAAGACTAATTTAGTGTAAAAGTAATTTGCACTTATAACGCCTTACATTTTGAAGTGGCAGTTGTGGCCACAGCTAACAATACAGATAATGAGTATTGTTCATCGGGTACAAAGCTAAGTGGATTCGCTCAACCAAAAGGATTATTTCTATAATGACAAGATCGGGCCCTTTTTGCTATACTCTGACCTGATATACAAAAACCCGACATCAAGTATAGTAGGTACTGATTAGGGTTGGTATTTTCGTTGTTCTAAATCGTGGTTCCATGGAGTCCTTTCGGTCTCTTAGGTCCAGTTCCTGATATGCCCAGTATACTCTTAAGTCTATTGCTTCGAACGTCCATTCCGTGAATGTCTAGCTTCTGTAACGTCCATTCCGTGAATGTCTGTTTTGCCCAATGGTCGATAGGTTTTAGAAAAAAAAAAATATCTAGTTACTTTACACGACCTTAATGTGAAGGCAATAAAGTCGTGTATATGTTGCAGTCAAAAGTATGAACTAGTCAAAAGGACTTTTAACTGACAAAAACAGGCAAAACTGCTTTTGACTGAGCGTGTTGGTCAAAAGTAGTTTTGCCTGTTTTGTCGGTTAAAAGTCCTTTTGACCAGTTCACACTTTTGGTTAGGGATGTAAAAAAAAAACTAACCTAACCCGGCCGAGTCGGATTAAAATAATATCGAGATAAAGGGACGAATGTGCCTGCGGTCAAAAGTACTTTTGACTGATAGTAACAGTCAAAAGTACTATTAACCAATGATTTTCCGGCAAAACTACTTTTGACCAACACGCTCAGTCAAAAGCAGTTTTGCCTGTTTTTGTCGGTTAAAAGTCCTTTTGACCAGTTCACACTTTTGACTGCGACATATACATATTTTTGTAACTTTGGCCGTATCGATCTCTTTGTAGTCGACTGTACAGTTAAGTACATTAAAAGTTCGATCGAGTAATTGTCATATTTTCCAATCTACGTATTTTGTAGGTAACTGTACAATATCTGCCATTTCAAGAATCTGCCATTTAGGGAAAAAGGGGTAAAGTGGACGTTCAAATAAATGGACTCGTACAGGAATGGACATCCGCGGACATGGACTTTTGCATAAATGGACTTTCGCAAAAATAGTCGTACCAAACACACGAGACGTACCTAGGAACTGGACCTAAGAGACCGAAAGGCATGGAGCCTTTAATTGTAAAAACTACTAGAACTACTACTAACTGAGCGCAGCACCAGTTGTTTGCGCCACGCTTCACGACCCCGAGCTAGCTCGCGCCATATAAAAATATATGACAATATATTGTTATTATGTACATATATGGATTTTAGAACCACCAACCACTAAATAAAATAAAACAATTTTTGTTACGTGTAGGTTTTATTATAATACTAGTGTTTGCGTGAGTTGTAGAAGTCGCTTTAATTCGAAATGGTGTATACGTTGTAATATTATTTAAGGCAACACGCATGTTTTGTAGAAAATTATAAGTTTCTGCAGCTTTTCTTGGATGAAGCCTTCATCTGTTTGTACTTTAATTGACATTATTTTTGTTGATAATTCAATGAAGGAAATCATCTTGCAGTAATCCAGTAATCCCTTTTGATGAAGCTCTAAGCTGGCCTTGAATCTGTAATGAAATTATTTATTACCTCACAAAAATGCCGGCAATGGAAACGGCTGTATGCATGTCCTATCTTACAGGGTGTTAACTGTTAGGGTAATTAGTGTTATTACAGGTATCATACAAGGAGGAAGCTTAGTCACTGAATCGATAATTCCCAAAAGGATTTGGTTTCCCACACCTATTGAAAAACATGGGTAGGTCTTGGTATCAATTCAGTCATATGAACCCACTATGAACAGCTTTGTTTTTTTTTTCATCACCCAAAGCGAGCGATTGCGTTCAGTTTTTGTGGTTGGTTACGGTTGTCATCACGCCATGCTTGTCTTCGCCTAAAAAGAAAATAGCGCGAGACACCTCTTTCACGGCAGGACGCTTCGATTTGTAATGTTTTCAAACACAATACTTTCCCCGCAATTTCTGACCCATGATATCGCAATATCGTTTAGGGATCACTATGTCCTGAGTACACATGTTTATTATTATTATATGCACGTTTCATTATTCACACTTTGCATAAAGTAAAAACTCACGAAACGAAAAAAATGTAAACCAAACATGATTCATTTTATACGAATTTCCACAATTGACATGACAGTATTGACACAATTCATTATTTCCTCAGACCAAATTATTTCATTCACAAGATTTAGTGCGTTCGAAATCTGTTCCACTTTATTGTTATGAGCAAATAAACACAATATGTATCTTTAAAATCCAAATGTTTCCAATTATGTATTACATGTTTAATGAAAGCTGTAATCATTTAAAAATAAACTGTTATGCATTCATATCGAAACATCAATTTAAATTTATTATCCTAAATCATAAGATAAGTAGTATTATATTTCAGAACGCACTGTTCATGAATAGCTTTACGTGCGCTTTTTGTGTAAAAGCAACGCACACATACATATATGGACAATATTTCAACGGGTTTTAAAGCTTTAATAACTTTGTAAGTGTATGATTTATAGCAAAACTGATTTCCTTGGCGAATATAAGATCGCTTAAAGATTTCTTTAAGAATGTTTAATAACCTAAAGCCATAACCGCCTAAGTGTGTACTGATCCAACGATTTGTATGAAAGTGACATCTCTGCAACCACCTTAATTCATTTTAGATCACAAACCGCTACGAGCGCTACACGATATGAAGCCTACGCCGTAGACAGGTAGCAATGACAAAGCAATTTCAAAGGCATATCATACAAAACAATTCTTAGTTCATTGTCATCCTGCGGGAGATTGGATGATGAAAAATGCATCGTCACCGAATATGATTCTGACAGCCGCAGTGAAAGATAGCGGCGTAGCGCTCAAATATGTAGAGAGGGAAGTTATCTGTTCACCCGGTGGCGCTAGCGTCGACGTGTATAGGCGAATTCATGAGAGCTGGCACGAATTGATTGAATAAGTGAATGAAAAATATGTGTGTGGAATAAGAATAATTAAATACAGGTTCATTACTTTCGAGTGGAAGCTGCCGAACGGAAAGCATAACTGCGAAGACACTGTACAAATTCAGGTTGATTAAAAGATGGTTCATCAAATAGATCAATAATTTTGGGATCCCATAACAATTACTTCATAAGGACGTGCTTGATTTAGATTTGTTAAATTAAATCTTAAACACTTGATATTTATGTAATTTGTGTGAATGTGTTGTGTGTCCATCTATTCTTTAAATTTTACTGTAATTCAATTCAATTCTCACACTCACATACTTGTTAAAACGTGACTGATGCTTTGTCATTTATTTATCGCGTGATGAACATGACTATCATCTGCCCCTGAAGTTGAATTTGCAAAATAGTTGATATTTTAACATTAAAATTAAAATTATATTAAATCGATTCATGCCAACGTTTGTCAATCTAACTATACTAATGTGTCATAGGTATTGCGTAGTTAGTTTACCATTTTATCCAACTGAATAGTTAAGTTATAGGTAACAGATGAATGTGAGGGAACATAAGGTTACGCAATTAACGCTATTATCATAATATTTAGTTAAAGTTATACACCGGTAACTGGCTCTTGAACCCTGTAATAATAATTATGAATATTATTGACAATTATAAAAACGGTTTAAACTCACGTAAAAATTGTAAGGAACGGCCCGACATGTTTGTGTTAGAGATGTCTCACGATAGTAATTAATAACATAATATTATTCACTAATAAATTCTTGTTATATATAACCGTACCGTACCGTACCGTATTAATAACGCATTTACTTATAAGTAAATGCGTTACTTTTTAATACGGTACTGCTTAGCAAAGCTTAACGTGAAACTAATTTAGAATTTTATTAACCCCACCTGGTTTTACCGTATTATTTTAAGAGGTTACTCAGTACGTTGACAATACAAAGAAATGTATTTGTTTGAATGAGCCTGGACGCAGCCTGAACGCGAATACACCTGCAACTAGACAAATATTTGCAGCCGAGACGTAACTGTCTCGGACAGAAGGACGTAACGGACACGGTTTGGTTACCAAGATACGTCTTTTAATGTTGTTAGAGCGGATATTTGCAAAAATTCTGGGTTTTGATCCCTAGGGCCGGTGATTTTTTTACTTCCCTCGAACTAACAGTCTTAAAAAATACTTTACGTTTTACTTGTCAACTACATTAAAAAAAAACGATAATTATTTTATTTTGAATTTCTGAGTTTTGCTAAATTAGGTACTGTACCACTGAGTAGCTTTATAAGGGTAATCCTCTTTCAATTGTATATGTTTATAAAGCACAAAGCATTAGATAGAAATCGTCCTCCTTGATGTATCCATCAACAGCGAAACGTGGCTCCATGATTTTCACGAGCGTCGGTCATATGCACGAATGTGGCTTGCAAAACCGAATTATTTAGCAAAGCATTAGCTTTAGCAATAACTGCTAAAGTTCGATAGTTAAGAATGCTCGGGTAAACATATTTCCCGTATATTAGATGACAAGAAAATCACTCCGCAGTCGCACCTCCTTCGACACTTTAACTTATAGTCAATTTGCAATCGAGTACCGACCGGTTCCCTCTTGGCAGACTTTTTAAACTGTTCTCCTATTTGCGCTCGACGTTGCCGCCTGATAGAATACATTTTTCACGACGCCGTCGCCTGCTCAGCCATGCAAGTTTCGACGGTACCTTGACGAGACGCGAAAGTATATGTTCTCTTTATAAATTCACTAGTTTTCCACTTCGGATGTCTCTGGGGTATCTTTCTTTGCGAGAAGCCGACGCTATTCCGGGTTCTGCTAGTATTTTTTGGCGGATCAGATTAAAGGTTCAAATGTTATTTGGTGGCTACGATAGATTTTGCTGCAGCAAAAGCATCAATTTAGATATGAAGATTGCATTGCGATAGGAGATAGAAAATTTCAGCCGATCAATCAAGGTAGGATAAGTGCTCGTCAGAATTGATTATAACGTCTGTTGAATTCGCAAATTAATATGGACAACGCAATATTTCGCCGCTCAAAATAGAGTTCGAATAGGGATTTCGACATTTCCAGTGGGGAATAGTCAGGTGTGGATGCAGAAATCAGTATTGCTCACAGACGCCGCGGGGACAGCGTCGGTGGAAGCTTGTTGTTGCATTTGCATACAGGCGGCGGTATGTACGTATGCTAACGCAAGACTGCCTGGAGACGTTGATTGGAAAACGGAGTAAACTGAGTTCGGGCTGCTCGTTGACTTATCGATGAGTCCCGTTTTACTTCCAGACGGTTTGGGCTTTACATCTCAAACTAAGCCTAAACGGTGGTGGTGTATCCACTCAGTTTGGCATTCTAGTGGGTGAACACACGTGTGAGAATGAGAACAATAGAGCATATATTGACATCAGATATTTGTGTTATTAAACTGGTAAATGTGCGCGACCTCGTCCGCGTAAATCTTTATTATTGTAGGGAGTATCCTATAACCAAATTTGGATATTCAGCTATCAAGGTACCAAAATTGGTCCTGCCGTTTTGGCGATGAGGGGACAAAAAAAAACTGACCGACCGAGATGGCGCCTACTAGTATCAAAAGACATTTCTTCTTTCTTGATATGTTTGGAATGGAAGACAATATTGGAAGAATAGAAATACTAAATACGTGCGATACTACAGAAATAAACATAATAAGTCCCCAAGCACGTATCTTAATAACGTGGAAATTGCTAGATCTGCGATAGACTTAATAAAAGTTCAGGCAATGTCTTACACATTACTATATTAGCGGGATAGACAGACGTACGAAATGCATTGTCTTTTATGATCTCGTTATATTATATGGGAGTGTTATTAGTCTGACAGCTTCCATTAGAGCCATCAATACGTTGTTATGTGTTTACGTGACTATGTAACGGGATTATTACATTGTGTAGTGTGAAACAATATGTATTATAAATACGTAAGAAATGTTACCATAGGTTGCGAAATAATAATATCGTATTACGTATTGTTTCGATATTTTTATACTCATTCATTGGGATAAGAAAATAAGATACACAGGTAAAATGTTTTGCTACGGTAGCCATCTTAGCTAGCTGTTGAATAATGTTCTATACTTATACGCTGATACCTTTTTCTTAAATTCAACTTTATCGATCGCGTATCAATATATTACAATATCTTAATCTATAAATTATAATATCATAGTTAGATTACTTATTTAAACTTAAAACTTAATTAATACTATTCTCTTAATATATTTCAGTAATTTACTTCTTTACTAAAATTCACATCCTACCGACTGCGCCATGTATTATATATTTTAAATAAAATTCCTTTTGTGGAAACATAATTATGCCAGTATTTTTTACAAAAGGTTTATCCTTTATATACAAACATTTCATCGAATTTAAATTTCATAGAAATACATATGAAATCATTTCATTTCTGAAAAAATAGGGAATGTTATAACGTAAACCTAACCTAATCTATAGCTTGACATTATCAAGATTTCAGAAAATGTATGACTTTTGGGAAAATTTTGTTTGTGAAATTAAAATTCGATGAAATGAAGCATTCGGTGAACACTATTTTCCAAGACCTCGTGATCGTGTTAGCAATAATGATGGGCGTACCTAATCCATACGACAATTCATGTAAATGTTTAGTTGATTTAGGTAATAGGCATGTTAAAAGTGTTAATACTAGGTTTTCAGACGTTAATTAATAACGACGTTAAATTATACTAACATTATTTTCTTGTTAAAGGAAAATATATAATTTATGAGAACATTTCACTGAAATAGTGATAAACAGTACTAATGAACTTGTATTGAGTTTATCAGAAGATCTCAGACTACTTATAAAATAGTTCGAAGTCTGCCAAGTTGTTGCGGGTAATCTATTAGTTTCAAAGGCCCCTAAAATTAACATGAATCGTGTGATCGATCTATTGAGAGCAAACATTCGTTTTCGATACGTGACTCGTTTGTCCGACCTTTCTCGACCTAGACTCCAGCGGAGAAACTGGATGGCCCCAGGACGTGACCTGTCTTAATAGATAAACAATTCGTCATTTCTAAAATACATGTCTTTACTTTGCCTAACATAGGCCTAAGATTTATTTCGTAAACGGCCAGTGCTTACATAATACCTAGGATTTTAGATTTCAAATATGGTTTTGCATTGTAAATAAAATGTTGGAAAAAGAAATGCGATTGAATACTGGCCAGAACAAACAAAAAAAAGATATTTTCCGAAGAAAACTTATTTATTCCGTATAAAATATTTATAAACGTTTTCAATGATCATAAAATTGATAAATTATAAATAACATATTTAAATTATTAATTATAATATTCAAATAATTATGTAAATGATGTTACCAACGAAACTATTTAATTAAATTTAATTACAGATGTAGTGAATAATAGTTTTCCATCGTATTTTGTCGGGTAAGCTTGCTTTAATATTTCCATCTCAATTTTTTCACCGAAGTTGATAGAGCAAACATGCTAAAACAAACTTTTCCGACAATAAACGATGAGAAAACATTTATTCACTATATATCTTGTACTACATTCTATTAAAACTTATGCGAAGTTAAGTAAGAGTTAAGTTATTGTGTGCCCTTACAGGGCGTCATAGTCTGATCAAGGTGTTACATACAGATTGTATATAACACCTCTCAATGTACATGACTTTACAACTGAATAAAAAATATAAGAAAAGGTGGTTCTCTGAAATGATGGCCAAATGTTGAATAATGACTGATAACATTTATGCCTTGAGAAATAATAACAATATTATTCTTATTTGTTCACAGATCATGTCCGAGAGTTCACGTGCGGTACGCTCTACTACAGGACGTTCTTCATGGACTCGAAGAGGGACACCCTATATGTCGGCGCAATGTAAGTTTTTGTTACCGTAAGGCTTTGGCTCTAGAGGGTAACTAATGTGTTATGCTCAAATAAAAAAAGTTCCAACCTCTTTAGCCAAAAAGTAGTAAAGGAGACAGAGTAGTTTTGAAATAGATGAGTTGAAACAACGTCAATTTCTCAGAATGTATATCCGTCTGTTTAGTCGCGCCGCACACGTGCATATGAACCTATTTAGCTAGAATAACAAAAAAAATATTTCCTATAGCAAACAAAGACCTTTCAGTCTTTTACAGACTACACAACACAGTATCATGAAGGAAAACAACGCTTTTCATGTCCATGCAAGCCAATAAGAGAACGGCACACCACAGGCTTGGCAGATGTAAGAGTGGCCTGCGCGCTGTGAGCAAGGGCTGAGCTGATGTCTTTCTTTTGCATTTTCGATATAATGACGTAATAAAGCCGAGATTTTGGCCAAAGGCCTTTCCCCTTGACTTAACCTCGAGATATTGCTAAATTTAACATCACAGAGCTCCGTGGAATTAGCACTCAGTAAGTGAAGAAAAGTCAATTTATTTTCGAATAACCTCTATGAAAGGTTACTGTCAATCACGTACTGCACCAAACTAATACTCGAATTGAATTACAACATGAAAGGAATAAATTATGCAGACATATATTTTAAATGAATTACTTCGACTGAATCTCGAAAATCTTGACGATGAAATCAATCGTAAAATTTCACTTAGGTATAATAAAAGGTATGCATTATTTTTTATCTCTCTTGTTTGAATATTTTGTTTTATTTTTATACTCGAGAAATTAGACATTTCTAGAGACACATCGTTTGGTTTTTATACATGGCGATATTCTCGCATCAACTGTAGCTAATTTAAAAACTAGGCGGGAATTTAAACTTTTATAAAAATAGGCGATTATAAGTATCCCAGGCGAAGTTACAGGCTGTACGGTAGGTAGGTATGTAACATTTGGTCATTGTAAATATTAGGCTTACGATAGCAGACGTTATTGCTGTAATAAGTAAAAATAATTAGTTTGGGTGTAGCACATAGTTGTTAAGTATCCTCAACATAATTTGAGACGATGGTGCCGATCATGAATTCTGAATCTTTACGGTAGATGGCGCTACAATGCCACCCTAAGGCATCCATATTAATTAGGATAAAATTCACTCCTTCTCTCCTAGCCAAAAGCAAAAAACATATTTTCGGAAGACAAACACTTTCCCCTGTTTTTGCCTTCAAATCAGAATCGATCGGGGGGCACGGCAGTGCCCCCGCCAAGTCGAGCGCAAAGCAAACACTGCCGTACCATCCTTTACTGGAACCATTTCGCCGCATTTTCAGGCCCCTATTTGACCACCTCTGGATAAGACCAGAACGCAGAAATTTTCGTCATCCAGTAAGCTATAATTACATACTTAAAATCCAAAATTTCAAGTCTGTAGGTCATTTAGTTCCGAAGTTAAGCGAAAGCAAAGTTTCGCATTTACGACACTCACTCACTCACTCATGATCATCAGTAAAGAACTAGTACTTCCCATAAATTCAGACAGCTGAAATTTGGTACAGAGTTAGGGTTTAATGGCCACATAAAGCGAAAACTATAAAAATTGGCCAAGTGCGAGTCCGACTTGCGCATGAAGGGTTCCGTACCATAAAACAAGTTTGTTGTACGGGAGCCCTTAAATATTTATTTTATTTTATTTGTAGTATTTGTTGTTATAGCGGCAATAGAAATTGATCATCTGTGAAAATTTCAACTGTGTAGCTATCACCGTTCTTGATATACAGCCTGGTGACAGACGGACGGACGGACGGACGGACGGACAGCGAAGTCTCAGTAATAGGGTCTCGTTTTTACCCTTTGGGTACGGAACCCTAAAAACTAGGATAATCGAAGACCTGGAGTACTCTGATTAGAAAACACAAGAGCCCAACCAAACTATTAGAGACCGACATACCGCCTTTACAAAAAATATTCAACTTGTTGTGTTCGGTTGGCCGCCGTCGTGACTGATCGTCTCTCCTGATGATGGATCGTGTACCGATTCGAAACATGTCGAGTGTTATTCGATTTCTACGACGTGAGTAAACCCGTTTAAGTATTTTAATATTCAACTTAGTGGGCCGCTTCATTTGATGTCAAAAATCCAAGGTCTGAAGTATTTTGACGACGCGTTTGGCTCGGTTTGTAAACACCTGCCTACTGAGCCGGCGGTCCCGGGTTCGAGTCCCGGCCAGGGCAAATATTTGTGTGATAAACTCGAATATTTGTGCTTGGGTCATGGTTGTTCTATGTATTTAAGTATATATTTATCTATAGAAGTATGTATATCGTCGTCTAGTACCCATAACACAAGCCTTCTAGAGCTTAATTTGGGACTAGATCGATTTGTGTGAGGTTGTCCGATATTTATTTATTTATTATTTATTTGATGAAGAACCCTCAGCTGGTCTCAGCTATATTAGAGATATGGTAATGCCCCCTTCTACTATTGGTACATAAAAAAATCGACTGTCATTGCAAAAATCCAGCGTAGTGGGACACATCTTCTAATTTAATCTAGCCTATAGCGTCCCACAGCTGGGTGGGTTACGTATTACAATCCCGAAAGTTCATAATACCTACAGTTGAAATACCGATGGTCAAAATACCGAAAATCAAAATACCGAAAGTTTAAAAAGCCGATATTCGATAAACCGAAGCTCAAATTACCTATTTTCAGAAAATCGAAAGTTTAAAATCTCGTAATTTCATAATCCCGAATTTTTTTTAATCTCGAAATTTTATAATCCTGAAAGTCAATGAGCACTTTAAAAGTGTCAGGACACTAAACTAATCTAACTTTTCCGTGGAACCGATCTGCTTCGGTGCTGCGGGATGTTCAGCCCCTCCGCCCTAGCGTAAGAAAGTGCGGCACCTACGCTCGCCTCCGCAGCTTCGGCTTTTTGGTCACCTTCGGCGACCAGCATCAGCCGCTGCGCCTCGCTTGATGCCCGCACTTTCTTACGGCGGCCGGGGGCTGCCCTCCCTCCGCGTCTCCGGGCTTTTATATACACTCTAGGGGTAGGGCAGACAAGACCACGTGGAATCGGGGTTGACAGCTTCGGTTCTGTGGCAAGTCGATTAAGAAAAGGAAAGAGTCCGGGAAAGTGGGAAATTAAGAATGACACTAGATATTCGATATTATGATAAAACATTATGTCATGGACTGCCAACCGAACCGAACTTGTCTGGAACCGAAGCTGTCAACGCTCGCCTCCGCAGCTTCGGCTTTTTAGTCACCTTCGGCGACCAGCCTCAGCCGCTGCGACTCGCTTGATGCCCGCACTTTCTTACGCTAGGGCCACAGTATAATAAAGAGCACTAACGTACTAGGGCGGAGGGGCTGCACATCCCGCAGCGCCGGAGCAGATCGGTTCCACAGAAGAGTTCACTTATAAATAGTAAGTATAGTAGTAGGCAAGTAGGTTACGTAATTTAGGTTAATATTCATTGTATAAAATAAACATTAGAATCTGTAAGACTACGAGATAATTCTCGAGAGTTTAAATAATATTCCGGATTACAATCTTCAGGCAGGATCATAGTCTTCGGGATTACAGTCTTCGGGATTACATTCTTCGGGATTACAGTGTTCGGGATTATAATATACTCACTACTACTACACACATATAATTTATACTCACAAGTTTACAAGAAGAAATAGTTGAACGATTAACTTTATTCTACTCGAACATTACACAAATTAAATAAACAAATTACACCAAAATATTAATAACGCTCAAAATTTGGTCTAAATATAAATGCATTGGACTAAGAGTGACGGTGATACCCGCACACGTCGCTAGATGGCGCTGACTGTATTTTAAAACGCGCCGTCGTTTGTTTTTCCGATAATCTTATATGGCGAAGTGGCAACCGGCCGCGTTAGTCGTTTACGACATTCTTCTACTGCGCTTGGAAACGTTTCCTAGGGATTAGGAGGGATTATTTTCATTTCGTTGATTTCGCTTATTATTTCGTGAGGTTTGCTAAAGTGAATTAGCAGGTTGTTATAAAACAATATGCCCACGTTTCTACAAAAAGAAGTGAAATCCCACCAAAAACATTCTGTAAAAAACTAGCCAAGTCTCGATGGAGCCGCTTGTTTATCTCTAAAAAGGAATGAAATCTAGACAAAGTCGTACCAAGTCTACGGTTCCTTACTGCGATTTCTTTATTATTATAGTTAATGTTGTGTGACTTGGCCGTTGAAGGGTACACAAGGGTACAAAACCAGGTGCTCCATGACACGTTTGCACCAATCTGTCGCCAGAACAGCTACAAGTCAATTTTGTTTACACGTAATGTTATATCTTTTGTAACTACCTATGTTTGTTAAGCGAGATAATAGCCCATACTGGTGTACCCTTCAACGGCCTAGTCACACAACATTAACTATAATAATAAAGAAATCGCAGTAAGGAACCGTAGACTTGGTACGACTTTGTCTAGATTTCATTCCTTTTTAGAGATAAACAAGCGGCTCCATCGAGACTTGGCTAGTTTTTTACAGAATGTTTTTGGTGGGATCATTTTTACACGAAACTATTTAACTTGTTACCCTACCAGTTTAGGAAGATCCCTGACATTTACAAATACCTTATTACTCGCCAAGAGCAAACAAGCGCGTTCGAAATTAGGGGGTCAGATTACATTGGTAATGCAATAATAACGGGTGATGTAGGTCAATCGTGTGTGTCACGAAGGTAATAAAGGCTCTGCTGTAAACCGATCTTCTTTAAACGTTTCATTATTGTTGAACGCGAGTTTGTAACGATAGCTACCGTGCTATGTTAAAAAGCCGCATTTTACTATGAAATCCATGTGAAGATTCGACCTTTTAACTTAGCACGTCAACAAGCGGCGTAATTTCAGCCTGGCTGTAATGAGTGTGGTTTTCATTTTTAAACCGATAATAGCGGTATATCATTTCTTGGGTTTACGTGATTGTTTAAAATCGATTATGAAATATGGCGCTTTCCCAATGAAACCACTGTAATGACTCTTGTTTTCATTGTTCAAAGCGTTTATCATTTCTCGGGTAATTACAAAACCGATAGTCGCGTTTATTACTTAAAATTGCTTATTTCAGTTTTGACTTTTTCGTCGGGTGATTCTACAGGCGTTTCAACTGCCGTCAGTCCGCTGTCAAAAATAATGAAAGTATGAGCTCATGCAGCCAGCTGCAAAGTTTAATAAAATAACTAAATAAATATTAAGGGACAATCTTACACAAATCGACCTAGTCCCAAACTAAAGCAAAGCTTTTACAGTCGCCATCAGATATATCGCAGCATATAAAATAAGGCGTTGATAAATATCTGAACACGACTCTTATTGACTGGGCGTTACAGTACATGTTCAGATATTTATGAACGCCTTATATGCTTCGATATACCTGATGGCGACTGTACTATTGGTACTAGACGACGATAGACATAATATATAAATACACATATAGATATGTAACATCCACGACCCAAGCACAAATATTCGAGTTCACCACACAAATATTTGCCCTGGCCGGGATTCGAACCCAGGACCGCCGGCTCAGTAGGCAAGTGCTTACAAACTGAGCCAACCGCGTCGTCAAAAAGTTTCATACAATGATATACTGTAACCGGACTTCTTGCCATAAATGTTCTAATTTAAAGCATATGATGACACGTGAGGTCTCCTTATACCCCTCCCTCGTGATTTTTTCGTGACCCCCTCCCCGCATATCGAACCTCACGTGATTTGTGCACAAGCCCTAGGCCACAAGGGCACTTTCGGCATTTCACCGACCGACGTTGAGAAGAAAGCCGGAAGAAACTCAACCTAACCTAAGCAAGGTCAGTCGCGACAAGTGCGCCACACGGGAAAAGGCGATAGCGGGACCGTCTCCTTTTCTGTCTGCCCCTGCTCCGGTAGATGACGGACAAGAAAGATTTACCTTTACATGGCAACTTCAAAATATAACAGATTTGGCTAAAGTAGACATTTCTCGGATATATGTCATTAGAAACGTCGAAATTGGGCCCAAGTATCACCAGTGGTGCGGAATGTTCACAATCGTGGAAACAAACTGCTACGCCTACGCCGACAATTAACATTAATGTCGCGATTATTTCGAAACTTAATGTTTCTACTAACCGTTAAATCTCGACAATTGCGTTTAATTTGTGTTTGTAATTAGCATCTATTCTATAATCTGTTACTATCTTATATCGTTGTGTAAAATATACTTAATATATTTACAATCGTAGTAACATACGTAAAACTTTTTTTGCGTGATTGAAGGCGCCTTTCTTTAAGATTATTTTTATGTAATAATAATTTAGAACAGCGCCATCTTTCGGAATTTTGGCGAGTTAAGTAGTTGACACCTATTCATGTTGTAAATATTCGTATTTCTTTCCAGGGACCGGCTATATCGGCTTAACATGAACAACATCAGCGCATCGCATTGCGAAGTAAGTAGCTATTTATTATTTATTTTGTTTATTGAAAATTTTATTGCATAACACTAGTGGCTCCAAAACCACAGTACTAAGCTCTGTGAGCCAAGGAGCGAGTGTTTAGAAATTGCGGAAATACGAGTATATCTCCGAAATTTTGAAAAATATCTATAGATTTAGATTTAGAAATGCTTCTAGGCGAAAGCAGACAAAAATCTGGACATCCGGATAAACAGATATTATACGAGTAGCAACACAGAGACGCTTGGCGGACTTATGACTTAAAACATTCTCTACCGGTCAACCACTGGGATAAACTGAAATATACCGAAGTGGTGCAGGATTGATTATGAATGAGCCATCAAGTATAAAGTGAACCTATCAGTTCTTTAAGAGCTTCTCTAAATAAAATTGCAGGAATTAAAGTGTCCCCGCTTATGTAAATGAAAATGGAAATAGTTTAACTTCACTATTATTCCAATGAGAAGTCAAACTATGAGAATATTTTAGTAGAAAACAGATCTGGGACTAAGTCAGGCTGCCTAATAGACTTGTCAAAACTTTAATCTTTGGACTGGTATTTTTCAAATATTAATACTTTTAAAAGAATTATCCACTAAAACTTTGTTAAATTTCACGTCATACTTTATAAGTCTATTGTTATTATCTTGTGAACGAAGTGTTCGAAAAATCCTTCAAACTTTATTTAGGTTTATGGACGTAATTAATGTATTAGTGTCCCGTCAATCTTAATGTACTAAGTACACAAATAGTTTTTTATTATATTTAGATGATGTAAAATTGTGATTATTCAAAAGATATTTTCACTGTTTACCAAGTAACTTTTATTGTACGTTTGTTTATGGTTGTCTAGAATGTTGAAATACTTACTTACCTATATTGTTTTATTTTGTTTGCAGAGAGATTCTATAAACTTGGAACCCAGCAACGTGGCCCAATGCGTGTCTAAAGGAAAATCAGAGGTAATAAGCATTATATTTTATTTTAGCCCCTAGTTCCTTTAAAACTCCAAAGACTTATTGCAAGTAGGCATAGTATAATAAGCCCATTAGTAAGCCTATGAGTAGGTAAGCCCATAAGTCTATACATCTCCTTTACATGTACCAATGTAATTAGTTATAACATTAATGTAATTGATTGTTTTAAGTATAATTGACGAAAAAAATACTTACTGATGAGTTTCTTTCGACTGACTTCTCACCAGCGGACCCCGTAAAGTCTATACATCTCCTTTACGTCTACGAATGTAATTAGTTATAACTTGTTTCCAATTGATTGTTTTATCTTAAAATACTTACTGTTGAGTTTCTTTCTGCTTTCTTCTCAACAGCGGCCTCCTCTTGGGAAATGCTGATAGATTCACCATTAAGAGTGAATCTGACTTTTAAAAGTGACCTACTTACTGAATAAATTATTTCATTTCATTTCATAACCCGCGAAGAAAGAAATTGAAAATGCACGAAAGTAAAGGATATAACCACTAACCAGACATTTTAGAAACCCCACACACGGCTCGCTAAAATATAATCATGGCGTGCGGTGTGGACAAGCACTATTTCCATCACGGGTTAATCCCGTTTTTAACATTGAGCGAGCATAATTCACAGCTTCCGGCTTAGAGGCGGCTGCCCCGCTATATTAAGGCCGTTAATTTTGATTTACAATCGCAGCGCAAAAGCAATATTTGTTTTATTTCCCCGCGGTTAAACCTGTCTGGAAGTGGAGGATCGGTCGAATCGGGCGATTATTGCGAGTTGCTTCGCTACACGATCGACTAATTCGATAATGCCCACTGTGCGAGCGATTCTAACGGTTGAGTGCTCAGCTGTATTTTCGTGAGCTCGTTCCATTTTTTCCGCGTTTTTTCGGTTAATCGCGTTAGGTATTCGATTGTTTGTGACATTTTTGTTTTGAGTTACAAAGCTTTTATAGAACGGTTAAAGATATTTACGATGACAATCTTCTTTAGTTACATTTAAAAACGGGCCAAGTGCGAGTGTGACTTGCGCACCGAGGGTTTCGTACAAAAACTTATCCCATATTAAATGGCCGGATTAAGTTAAGATTGCACCTAGCATGTATGGCGCCGGATACAAAGAGGTGCAAAGTTAACGCAGCCGATCACGTTTGTTGTATGGCAGCCCCACTTAATGTTTTTAATTCTGTTTTTAGTATTTGTTGTTATAGTGGCAACAGAACTACATCATCTATGAAAATTTCAACTGTTTAGCTATCACGGTTCATAAAATACAGCCTGGTGACGGACAGACCAGTAAACTCTTAGTAATAGGGTCCTGTTTTATCCTTTGGGTACGGAACCCTAAAAAGGAGCTGTCGTTTTATATGCAGCTGTGCCGCAGACAGCGATATTAATAAGACGCTGACTTCACCGAGCGGCATGACTATTTAAACACACCATGGAGCCTTAACGTGCTCGATATACACTTAACTATAGGGCTGTACATTTGTTTGCCCTGGTTACCTCCCCAGTCGCAGTTATATCTAATAAGAAAGTCATAAAGCTCGCTACCAGAAATGGAATGTCTCATGCGAAATGTACATAAAGTCTCAAAGTAAGCAGTAAAACCGGTGCGGCTCTAAATGATTCCCTCGCAAAAAGCAAAAAGTGCCACAAGCAAATTCACAAGTTTACTGCGACAACTGAATGTCCCGTGATATAGAAACATACAGCCCAAATAAAAAGTCAAACTTTTACAATAGACCGGCGAGGAAAGCTATAGACCACATGCTACCCATCCCAACTCTTCCTATGGCGAAAAAAGTAAATTTGTTTTATTAGTATCAAAGAGGCCCATAAAAAAGAAATATCCCTGAGTCTATCACCTCGATCGTGGAAGGAACGGCCACTCGTGAAGGCTATAATCAAAGTTTCTCGCTGTCGGCGAGTTTTCCTTTCTCTAAACACGATGTTGTAACATGAAAAAGGCTGGAAAAATGCCGTCGGCGAAATTCCGTGAGGCTGCCCGCCCGGCTTGTTGTTTTAACTTCATTCTTTGTGACGCTATTAAGGAAAATTCACTAGCTAGGTAAATCAGAGAACTTGCGATTTTCGTATAAAGTATTCATGCCGCGAATCTCGCCTCTCTATGTCTTTTTACGATGCGATTTTTTATGCGACGCACTTTCCCGCCATTGCCGCGCATCGTAATATGTAAATGTATTCGCTTGTCTTCGTCAATTACACTTACCGCGTGTCATAATACGAGGGCGGCTCCTGATCCCGTCACGAAACAAAGGAATCCATTACGCTTCCCGGTGATTAGTTTAATTGTACGGTTAAAGTAACCATATTGGATGCTTCTATATAGCTACATTGTCTACATATATTCTATGTATTTGAATATCAACAGTATGTTTAATTGCATTAAGCGTGACAAGCTTAATCAACGTGACGCACATCATTAGCGGAATCCAGTAATTTACATTTGAAATTTGTAGAAGCGCCGTTATCGATCGCGCCGACAATAAATATTGGCAATGCAAATCAACGTTAAATTTCCAACAAAAGCCATTTTAGAAAAATAATTCCGTTCCGCTCGATTCCCAAGTAAAATCTTACGGCGGAAAAAAGGCGAGAAAAGCGGGCCGTAAATCTACTTACGTAGGAAGTGGCGAATAATTAACGAAATGGACCAATCGAAGGCATTAGTTGGGAGTGAAGTTATGCGAGCGCTCTCAGCTAAGTGCCGTTAAAAGAAACTTAGACGTGGGCCTAATTGTTCTCTGCTTAATTCTGATTGTTTCCGAGCGCAAAACACTTCTGTTCACGTCAGTACAACGAGCCGACGTTCCAAGTATATTAATCCGATAATTACTTGAGAACAATATTTCTGGAACTTGCCCGGCCAACTCTACCGTACAAAGGAAAGTGTGGCTCAAAGTTTTTACGGGAACAAAGCTCCTCTATAATTGTTTACTCGCACATTTCTCTACGAAACATGCAGAGTTGCTCATTTCAGTAATCAAATTTTTGTATTTTTTAGCATCACACCAAGCATAAGAACGTCTAGTAGGTACTGTCACAAGGGACTCACTACGCGCCGTAAATGACGCTAACAGCCTATGTACTGGCGCGCATAATCGTGCTTCGCTCTGCTTACTTCTTTTAGAAAATTATTACCGGTATCCTTTTAAGGACCTATTTTTTGTATTTAAGGTAGGTCCTTAAATATAATAATCAATTGACAATTTCCGTAGCATACTCTTATATGAAAACATAACACTATATACACAGAACCTTCTTTTTCTACACTATATTTCTCACGAAAGAAAAAAATAGTAAGACTCGTTATTCTTCCTGATGAATATAAGAGAATCTTCCTGCTACATTCAATGTCCCAGCACTACAAATTAATTACTAAATAAGGGCGGCACGGGCTTTGGGCAGGTAATTAATTACTAAATAGAATTTTCTAAGGTAACTAGCCACTTACGTATTAATTTGGTTCACTGCGAGCGTCGGAATAGGTACAGACGTATCACAGGTGATGTTTTTGTCAGTTCATTTGCAGGATATTTGTAATTAATTTTGGCCCGCTGCTAAGTAAATATTATGATTAATTTTGAGTTTTTTTTTGCTATAGGGTCTAAAGTAACTGAAACCTATTTAAAAGAGATAGAGATGTCTCTTTGCTAATAATTTTAGTTATGCCGATGACAATGACATGGTGCTTCTCAGCCCATCTATCAGGGGCATTCGAAAATTACTGGCTATCTGTGAGCAATATGCCTGCAGCCATGGCCTTAAGTATAACGTGCAGAAGACCAAAATGGTAGTTTTCAAGGCAGGAAGAGGTCCGGCTAATGCTCCGCCAGTGTGGTTGGATGGGGCGCCTGTGGAAAGAGTGGAAAGGTTCAAATACCTCGGACATATGCTCACGGAGAGAATGCTTGATGATGAAGACATCGAACGGGAGCGCAGGGCTCTGGCCGTACGGTGCAACATGATAGCCCGTAGATTTGCGCGTTGCAGTGATGGAGTGAAACTGACACTGTTTAGAGCATATTGTTTATGTTTCTACACGTGTCAACTGTGGAGCAGATTCACTAAACGCGCAATGAGCAAAATTAGAGTGCAGTATAATGACGCATACCGTATCCTAATGAAACTGCCGAGATACTGCAGTGCATCGAGCATGTTTGCCGAGGCCAGAGTTCCTGACTTTTTTGCCATCATGCGGACACGTATTGCTTCCTTCTGGAGCCGTCTGCGTTCGTCTAACAACAGCATTCTACGTGCGCTGTCTAGGTGTTTGGACAATCCTATTTATAAGTATTGGGTTTCCGCGACGGAAACAAAAAATAAATATATATTTTTGTGCATGGTACGGCCTAGTTAAGAACTAGGTTAAATTTACGTTTATTTTGTTATTTTTACACATCTTTTACACAGTTTTTTATAATTTATTATTTTACATAATTTTAAAATTTCTGTATTGTTATTTGATATTGGGTGTATACCTGTAAATAAAGAACATTTATTATTATTCGTATTTGCGGAGTTTGAAAAGATGCAGTAACATTAGAGCATTCGGGTCATTGTCAGTTCAAAAAACAAAAGTTGTCTCTTCGGTGGCCAATAGTTAACAGCGTATGTGCGTAGAAGTTATGTTTTTAACAAGCAAGCCCATGGAAAGGGAAACGTCGTCGTTTATGCTCATATAATTTTGATCGGAAAACTAGGCCTAAAATGTTTAACTTTTTAAATGATTTTTACTGAATTTTACTATTAATATCTCCTACGGTAAAAAAACAAGGCAAAAGAAGACATTTAGCGATAATATTTGGGACAAACGTTTTTAGAAACTAGGACTAGACAAATAGGATCTACTTAGGAACTTTAGGTTTGAGTGTAAACGGAAAAGAGTTAAAGTTTTTGTAGGTTAGGAGATTAAAAAAAAATTACTTTGCATTTTTAATTTAATTTATATTTTAAAACACGTTGTCAACATCAATTTCGGGACTAAACGAGATGAATAAAATATGCAAGCAGAAAACTCTTATACGGAAGTACACGAAAACCCAATCTTTCATCAATGAACGGATTTCAAAAGGACTTAAATCGAAATCTGGAAATTCATTTGGTACCGAGACGTGTGTCAGAATATCAGCGTGTGCTCTCGCAGTGACGCGTCACTGCGACGTCATGACGTGGCGAAAATTAGTTTCAATCCTACCGACCGCGCCAATCGGCCTTTAATAAACGCGGTTTCACTTGGGGCTCTAAAAAAACGAAATTTCTATTTAACGATTTCATCGTTATGTGCTCTAGTGCTGACAGATACAAATGGATTCTTGTGAAAGTGCACTAGTAGGAATTCAAATGAATGAGTAAAGGTTTGCGATACGTCAATAAGGTATACAGAAACATTATTGCATACCTAACACAGTTATTTCTCTTTTGCAATACATAATATTTTTATATGATGTCTGAATAAATAATGTAACTTAATAAAAAAACCTTATAATTTCGACATCTTCGTGGCAAGTGGATTAAATTGTAGGTGTGTTGACAGGCGTGTATAAAGAGATTAAGAGATTTTCGGCACTTGCACATAAAATATACTCTACCTCCACGAATTCAAACCTAAAACCTTATTTAAAACGTATACCTGTGATGTGAGAAATAAATTCAAGAAAGAGAAACATTTTTTTCTTTGACATATCTTATTTAAAATAAATTGGGATACCTAATAACACTTACGTCTTAGTTACCTCTCTTGGAAAGAAATAGTCAGCGGAGGATAATACTTTATTTTGACAGCATTTTTTATCTTATTTAGTTACAAGTACTAAAAAGAATGTGAAAAATAATCTAGAATCAAATTACAAAACTCCACCAACACGGGCAAAATATCAACATAATATTTAACATCATTACTGCTGCTCGAGCCCTGGTTATTCGGTAGTAAAATGCAGTTTTACTGCTGCTTTATAATATTTAACCAATTGCAATCTAATGTAAATGACCGGCCTAATTAATGGTACCTACCTGTAGCTATACAATTATTTGCAGTAAGCATTAATAGTTCAGTGGAACAGTGTTTATCGACTGTAGCTCGCAATGCATATTTCTGACGTTCGGAATATTAATGCCCCCTTTAATATTTATGTTGTTCACGAATTTACATAATCATGGCTGTGAACACTTGTACCGCAGTAAATGTAACCAGTATATTAACTTCACGATAGATAACTGTATTCGCATAGACCTATATCTAAATATATTACGCCAGTTGCTCCATTTGTGTGAACCCATGCGTACCTTGCATATTTGACCATATATTTTAGAGTTTAGTTGACATTTAGAGCCATTGAAAGCGAGGCTTTGAATAAGACAAACAATATCAAATTAGGACAATTTTGGCACGCCAAATGCATGAACTTACTTCAAGCATCAATGAAATATACATGTACTTATATATAAATAAATAAATATCGGACAACCTCACACAAATTAATCTAGTCCCACAGTAAGCTCTAGTAGGTTGTGTTATGGACACTAGACGAATGATATACATACTAATATAGATAAATACATACTTAAATACAAATGACATTCATGACCCAGGCACAAATTGCCGGGATTCGAACCCAGGACCATCGGCTCAGTAGGCAGCTGCTTTACCACTGCGCCAACCGCGTCGTCATATATGGGTGTATGATACATCAACTATATAGTAGATAAGCTTATGTAGAAAAAGCGATGTATTTTAATCTAGATTAAGGTTTCAATTTATATGTTTATGTAAAATGTAACCACTGTTGAACATCAAACAATACATTTTGGGGGAGGAGCGCTGCTTATCCTATAGTACAGGTCTTGCACCTATTTAGGGAGTAGAGTTCTATTTTAAGAAATCTTTGTAAAGATGTTATTGTGGAAATAAATTATTATTACTATAAGGGTTCCTAGTGTTATATTCGGTAGTAATTAATGAATAAGATAAGATAAGATAAGAAATCATTTAATCAAGTAGGATTCGTTGAATCACCTTTGCATCGTCATAATCTACAAAATAAATCAATTAACAGAATGTAAAAAATAGGTAAAAAAATAATATTCAAACGGCAAATTTAAAACATAAAACAACGCGATTAAAATAAGTGTATACAAAAAAAAACAATAATAAAAGAGCAATAATCCAAAATAAATTAATTAACAGAATGTAAAAATTAGGTAAAAATAAAAGTTATATCACAGCTAGTATTAAGTTTATCACAGATTTCAAACACTTCCAAAGTTAGCAAGGTAAACTAGGCCAGGCATTTTTGTCGTTCATGTATTCTTTAACAGTATAATATGCTTTTTTGAGTACACAAGTTTTTAAGTATTTTTTCAGAGTCGGTAAGGTTTAATAGTACACCATTATAGTCAATTTCACATTTAATCACAATGACACGTTCTGATAGCAAAAGATCTCTGGCCATGTTGCCTTCAGGGGAGAGAGAGAGCGAAGCGTGAAGCGGAGGAGATCTGTCACAATACAGGGGCCAACCTAACCAACCTTAATGCTGTGTTTAAAATAATGAACTGCTTGTGTTACTTGTCCTGTGTACACTTTCGCCAATAAACTATTATTCCAATGAATTTCGCCCGAGGTCCCGTATATGCATGTCGATAATATTTCGTTGACTTTTTGTTTCATTGTGTGTTTTTCAATATTGAATCAATTTAAATTTGCGGCTGTGCACGTTGTTTTCGCTCGATTGTTTGTTATAACGAAATCGGGTAGTTTTTTGCGCTTTGCGGCTTTACTTTTCATTTTTTCATACATATTTATTATTTATAGATTTCATAATTAAAATATCAACATGTTTTCGGAAAAGCAATCCTAGGCAAGATAGATACTTTAAAAATGTTGTGTTAAATGTTTTGTGTTACCACGGTCATGTTACGGTCTTCGGAATTTCCTTAGAATTGTTGAAATTGGCCCAAGTGGGTAGCCCCAGTCCCCAGTATATTTCAATTTCAATAAAAATAGTTAAAAATGTAACTGTTTCATTATTTATTTAAGTAATCTTCAAACATATACATCCATCTATATTACTCGTGGCTATGTGAATCGCACCCATTTTTTAAAATGGCAGACATCATGTTTTCAACTTTTGGTTTTTTTATGTTTTTTTTTTACGATTTAAACCCACGTATATCACACATTTAAAAAAAAACTTATTAGACCAAAAAAACTATATATAACTATCGAACCTGCTCACAAAATTTCACGAGAATCGCTTGAGAAATGCGACCTATAAGCGAGAACGGCCATCCATTAACTATTTGTAGCTGACCACATCGTGTTATTCAGTGCAAACTGTGTTGTCTGTAATTAATATAATAAAATGTACGTTTGTCCCCAGCACTTCGACTGCCGAAATCACGTGCGAGTGATCCAGCCAATGGGCGACGGCTCGCGCCTCTACGTGTGCGGCACCAACGCCCACAGCCCGAAGGACTGGGTGCTTTATGTGAGTATACCTGTTAGCATTGCTATGACCATGATACTCACTTTATATGAGCAACTCGCAAAAATGCTATGTCCCGATAGCGCCGTATTGACATCACGAATCTAGGAGCACAGTCCCCTTACCGTGAGTTTACTCGTACACTGACCGTAACCGAGAATTGTAGTTCTACAAAGTAAGCGCTGGGGGCGCTTTCTAAATAGGTACAAATCGTTTATGCTGTCGCTAACGAGTACGGTCACGTTAACTCGTAGTAAGGGTACAGATATTGTAAGTATCAACAAAAGTTTTATAGAAACAATTGAACAGTGAGTGACTGTCAATCCCTAAAGAACCATCATCAGTGCATAATACAAAATTTTTCGTCGGACCCTGCAATTAAGTAGTCTAGTGTTCTTCTCGCATAATACGCCTTCAAGCTTAAGCCGCGTTTTTTGCCTGGTCCCTTCTTATGCGGATTGTACTGTTTTTTTCCTGTTTAGGAGCTCTCCGTAAATGGTGTACTTATGTGATAAAAAATGATGTTCTAGTAGTGTTAATGAAATAGAAGAAGCCGAGAAAAGTAGATGAGAAATAAAAGGTACGAATAAAAGAAGAATCAAATTGAAGTGTAAAAGGTTATGTTGAGAGACCAACGATAATTCACTTTAAATTTAATAAGTGAGGACAATACGGCGGCCATTATCTAAAGTGCGGCCGCCACTTGAACTGATCCCAACGAGTCTTGGACACGCGCCAGCGGCGCAACAGATCTCCAACAGGTCCCAACACATTTGTCCCGTAAAAACAAGAACTATACCATCCTGAGAGTAGATACCGAACGAGCGCTAGATGCATCTGTGAGCAGCGTTGCCAGAGCTACGGAAAAATCCGTAGATATACGGGATTTAGGCTTTGTGCCCAGACCTACGGAAATTATTGGTGAACCCACGAAATATCAGACTACATACTTTTATTTATCACCAAAACATGACATAAACGAAACGGAATGTACTTTTTCTGCGAAAAATAAATTGTAATCCTGGCTGGCTGAAACACTCGTAAACTAATCATACGATCTACGTTTCATTACATACAGTTCATGCGCTTTCACTCAGTGATCCGTTTTTCAAATTTCATTTTCTTACCAAAACGATGAATATGGACGGTTCAAAAATATTAGATGTTTATTGTTTTTCCACCTATAGTCAAATGAAGCATTGGAAAAAAGACAGTAGAAATACGGATTTTTCAAGCGACGACCTACGAAAATCTACAGACTATTTGTCTCACCCTACAGATTTTCATAAATGTCATCTGGCAACACTGCGCTAGATGCATCTGTGAGTCTGCGACTCCCCGCTCAAACGAGAACCACGACAAATTTCACGGGTACTGACTCCAAACGATGCCATAAGACGAGCGCAGATTTTTCCCTCACGTCAGAGAAGAAATTTCTAACCGAACGACTCCGTTAAACCTCGCTTCCAATGATTTTACGTGCGAACGTATTTTTCCTTCATAAACATTTTAAAAATGAAATTCCTACAGATATCTTTGATGAATAGATATTGCTCTCGGACTACGTGAGTGCTTTATTATCCCTGATGGCGCGATAAGTAGACTTATTACCATAAAATTATTTTAAAAGTCATAAAATGAGGTTTTTACAATAGGTATCGAAAGCAGACCGCGATAAATTTCCTCTTGCCCTGTTACCTCGCAGTTTCCCTGCACTTGACTTTCATATAATTTTATGATGTATCGACGCCCGTTTTGACCCTTCACACGTTTTATCGCTTTAAGACCTTCAGCAGTTTTATCTCATTGCAAATTTTCGGTTTAAAAAGCCTTTATATCCATAGGGTGAGTTTATAGAGCATAAAATGTCTCTTTAAAAGGGTTAGTGTATCCGGCTTGGCTCGCTTCCTCTAGCCGGCTATCCACTTGCGATAAGAATACAATCAAATGACGACATTTTCCACGTCCCACAAGCCAATAAGACGTGATACATTTTGTTGATACGAAGTCTCAATTCCAGTATAGAAAAGTCGATAGAGTAACAAACAATATTCGATAGCAGCTACCCCAATACACAATAGAATTAGCACCTATAAAAGTGTAAATCTCGCCTATTTGTGGCTATTATTGCATTTGCGATAGATTTTCTCGGCGCCCACTATGATATATACCAAGCCACATTTCAGCAATAGAGATAAATCCTATTATAAGTCAAAAATTGAAAATATATTACTCTGTGTAGGGGAGGGTTGCGTTTCGATACTTGCCGGGTAGCCTTTGTGCAGAGCACTGTCAAAACAGAGATAGCGAGGCAGACGGGGACATGGAAGCGACTAAATTCTACTATAAATTGATTTGATTATTTCATGGTAATGTTAATTAACTGTTGTCATTGGATTAGTACAAATACTTATAGCACGGAAAAACTTCGTTCTTAGTTACAAAACGCTGTTTTTCCTAATTCTAATTTGCAAATTAATATTGTTTATACTGGCACTCAATTGAGTTTCGCAAAATGCATAAACAGCTTTGATATTTTCAGTACTTAACGTTTCGTAAAATAAATATTTGTTTTTAATATATTATAAAAATGTTCTAATATTTATTCAGTTATCTCTATTTCATAGACAACTAAGCAAATAAACGGTCGTGGAAATTTTATAGCTAGGAATGACATTTAACGTATGTTTTTACAGTCATAAACGAGTGATCCCAGACTAAAGTTATTTACGCACCAAATGGGTCTTAGCTCTGTAATAAACTGTATCCAACTATTCCAACGCTATTTCAAGTACTAAGTCGTAAAAGTTTACAATACTTTAATTTCTTTCAAATACCGCAGTTTTCAAAGTAATTCTCAGCACTATTCGAGTGAAATAATTGGGGGTATAAAACAAACGGGGCGATCCTAATCTGTGTTTTGAGTTATGCGTTCACTCCCTTTCGCAAAGGGCGCGTCAGTTTCAAAAATTGAGTGAAATCACGTGTAGGTACGCGATTGGTACAAATTCTATGATCCAGCATCCGATTGCAATACTGCTTATGTCATAACAATTTGTATTTAATTTCATTACGTTTCATTAATTTCATTACACATCTAATTGATAATTTGAATGAATAACATAAAAAATATCACTTGACATTTTCGAATTAATTTCCTTCAATTTAAACAACCGTACTTACAAATCTTGAAGTCGCCTTTTTCGATTAAATTAAAACTATAATTTACGGGTACTTTTTACAAGGCAGTACAGTGGACTACCACTGTACTGCCTTGTAAAAAGTACGTAAAAAGTACTCCTACTAAGGAGTGCAAAAACTGATTTAATTTGTAATAGTACATTGCATACCTATTATATACTCCACTCCAATAATAACTAACAAAGTAGACAGTTATAAAAACGGTATCATAGAACAAAATTATATGCAAAGTTGGAAAGTTACTCGGGATTCGACATTAACTGACTTCTGACAATCGCATAAAGATAGATACTACGTACTAAACACATGAAGCAAAAACTTGTTAAAATTTAAATCGTAACCACAGTTGTTTGACGTATCTTATGACATAGCCAATCCTGCGGTTGGATCATGGGCCAATAGCGGCGCAGACGCGCCGAACCACTGCAAAACCACCCGAGCGACTCATATTTGCTGCAACCAACAATATATCTGTTACAAATGGCTCTTTGCGATCGGTCGGTTATTGGAAACAAATGACAGTGCTCTGCTCGATTCTGATATTACCTTTTTGTATTTTTTCCCTCGATATAATGAATTTATTGTTCACCATTTGTAAAACATATGGGCGGCAGTGTTTGGAAATTGTAGTTGTTTTTAGGTTAGTATTTTTACTTGCGATTGAAAATATGTTTCAAGAATGAATCCACTAAAGATATATGTAGTGTATATATGGTGTAGGTAGATTGCGAAGCATAAGCAGCATATCGAATTATACATTGTTTAATAGGGTTTACCCTTGTTTTACAGAGACACGTCTCATCGATTTTTCATCTCATCGAAAGCGTTTTATTTCTGAAACCAGAAAACATTTTTTAATGTTATTGTAGTGATCCCATGACCACCCATAGGAGAACCGCACTCATTGGCTCGGTATGGCACCAGCAGGTCAGACGTCCGTCACAGCCGGTGGCTCTCCCGTGACTGTCTTCCCACCCGTACTCTCGAGACAACGTCATAACTACCCACATAATAGGTTTTATACAGATCCACAAACACTACATCCCTTCCTTATTTTAATATGTTTTTCTAATCGAATAAATAGGTGTAGTTTAAGACTCTCTTTCCAGAGAGATTCAATTAATTTATCGTCACTTGCAAGTCTTTTTATTGTAATTTTTTAGTTTACTTTGACTGACTATATTATGAAGAGATAATCATTTCGTACAGGTATAGGGTCAATTTGTTACGCTTCAAATTGCTGCACATCTTTATCCATTTCCTCTCTTCCTTTCTCATTCAAAATCGAGTGTCAGTCGTACCTAGTCTTTTTTTTACTACCAGGTTTTTTTTCATTTGATTTAATCGACATTTTGACAGCAATAATGTAATTCCCAGCTAGCTCTTTGTTTTACAAATTACCATTCAGTGACTAATTCTACATCTGTATTATCGAATGATCGAGAGACCTAGGATCACACAACTCAATATTATTAGATCACAGTTATTTTTATCAGACGTGTAATTCAAGGGTTGTTGTCAAACGGTTTAATCAAAAACTTCGTCTGTAAAGCTCAGAATTCAGTATATTATTTATCTGACATAGAATCCAACTACGTGATACTAATTCAATACGATTTGGTATATTTTTAACCTGTTCCCACATTGACGTTACGGCACACATTGCCCTTACAGGATTAATATTATATATTACACCAGAAAGAGGGCAAAGTAGAACGAATCGTTTAGAACAATAAACTATAATCAAGGTAATAACTTTTTACCAAAATAAATTACTGGACAACCTTCAATAGCTCGTTGTCATGACATGACCAAGCAAACAAGCCCAAACATGATGGAGTCGAATATTTATATTACGGAATTCCCACTACCATTCTCCGGCTCCATCATCAGACCAACTTCACATCACAATAATATTGTAGGTGCTATCTTCCGATTACAGAAGCTTGCATTAGGTATCTAACTCAGTCTAACAGGTGAAATCTAACTTTCTACTATTGATTGCACCCACAGCACCCACCGAAACAGGTGAAACTAGAAAAATCTTCTAAAATCCTGCCCAAAAGCCTGTTCAGTTATTTGTCTTTTGCTTAAATATAACTGTTTTATGGCACATAATGCTCTGAGTAGTCGGTTTGCTTCGTGCGCACCTCCGTAACTAGTGACGCCTACCAGTGTACCAGTGCACGAGTATAATTAGTTATATTTGCTGCAACTTTGAGATCAAATGAAGCGAACTTGAGTTTTCAGAATCTGTCCTGGCTAGTAGGCCGCAGATCTCCCCTATCAATGCACAATAAACTTTTAGTGTACAAGGTCATGATAAAGCCTATATGGACCTATGGTATTGAACTGTGGGGTTCAGCCAGTAACTCCAACGTGGAAATTCTGCAGAGATTCCAAAATATAGCCCTTCGGACCATATCCCAAGCCTCTTGGTTTACAAGAAACAGTGAAATACACGAAAACCTGGGAATGCAAACTGTCAAAGAAACACTAAGCGCCGCAAGCATAAGATACAGAAACCGACTTAAAAATCACACAAACGACCTAGCACAGAAGCTCCTGGATACTACAGGGAATATAAACCGACTAAAGAGGTGGCATATATTGGAATTGGGCCATCGAAACTAACAATTGGGATGATATTTGCTGGAATATCACCCATTTAACTTTCATCCAAACCACGATCACATCAGATTATGGCTTCATAGCCGATTGCTGATAAAGGAAAGAAGAAAAAAAAAAAAAAAACTTTGAGATCAATGCAGCTCCTGCACTTACTCTTCTCATATCTCTATTTCTTTGACAGTTATGCTTGGCGCGTCCGCACGCAAGTAAAGTTTATTATACTTTATTTGTAAATCAAGTTGATTTCTCATATTAAAAACTACCATTAAAACGGTTTGACTTATTTCCCGTGTTTCTACTTAATAAACATTAACTTAACACGAATGGTTTACAATTTCATGTAGGCCCATACAGCCGTAATATATTCACGCATGGTTTACAATTTTCATGTAGGCCCATACAGCCGTTACACATTCACGCATGGTTTACAATTTTCATGTAGGCCCATACAGCCGTTACACATTCACGCGTGGCTTACAATTTTCATGTAGGCCCACACAGCCGTTACACATTCACGCATGGTTTACAATTTCATGTAGGTCCATACAGCCATTACAGCCGTTACACATTCACGCATGGTTTACAATTTTCATGTAGGCCCATACAGCCGTTACACATTCACGCATGGTTTATAATTTCATGTAGGCCCATACAGCCGTTACACGCATGGTTTACAATTTTATGTTGGCCCATACAGCCGTAACACGCATGGTTTACAATTTCATGTAGGCCCATACAGCCCTAACACGCATGGTTTACGATTTCATGTAGGCCCATACAGCCCTAACACGCATGGTTTACAATTTCATGTAGGCCCATACAGCCGTAACAGATATCGTATCTAATGCTGGTCGAGGGGACTTTAGTAAAAGGACATATGTCTGAAATGTAACTCCTTGGTGTCCGCATAGGTAAGACGTTAATCTATGACAAGCTGAAGTTAGAGATGAAATAATCAAATAAAATCGTACAATGAACTGTGAATGACTGTTTTATTTTTCAATTTTAGCAGTCATACTTGCAAGCGTTGCTGCGTGCATGAAATAAGAACTTCGTTACAGAATGCTACAGTCCGTCAGACTATGGCATTTAGTCAAAAATCATCGTAGCCTATCGTTTATTCAGTTTAATTTAGGAAATATCAATTAATGATAAAATAAGGGGGGCAGAGATATAAAATTACTTAAACTATGAGACCAAAACGCCCCATGTTTAGTGATTTATTTTTCACATCCAAATTTATACTTTATATTTAAATTCGTATAAGTAGGTACTGCAACAAGTAGTAGCTGCCCATGAAATGCAGTCAGCCCTTTTACTTCTACATATGTCATTATAAAATTCCAAAATTAAAACGTCTGTACACCGAAGATACTCTTCACAGAAACAAGTGAACTAGGCCACTCAGAGATCACTGAATTGGAACATCTACGTTTTAGATAATTGTGTACTCATATGTCTTTGCGCGCTAATCGCGCCCCCACGACCAGTCCGATTTTAACTACCTTCAGCACACATGCAGCCGGACATCCACACACGGTTACCGACCACCACGGAGAAGAAAAGTCACAACCCATTTCCTCTGTGCGAACAAAGCCCACGGTTATGCTCTATTTAGGATGAATATTAGAATGAACAAATAAATAACGAAATCCTCATCATCATCATCATCATTATCAGCCAAAAGACGTCCACTGCTGGACATAGGCCTCCCCCAGAGAACGCCACCATGACCGGTCCTGCGCCTCCCGCATCCAGCGGACTCCAGCGACCTTCACCAGGTCATCAGTCCACCTTGTGGGGGGCCTACCCACGCTAAACAATAACGAAATACCCTACACAAATCGAACCAACCCCACAGCAAGCCGCGGCAGGCCCGTACCTTGGGCACTAGACAAAGATATAGATAAATCATATTTATAATCTTCCGGAGTAATAACTACCGATGTCAAATATAGCGTTTTTTAATCGGACATATCGATACTAGCAGCACCGCGCGGCGTCACCCGCCCGTCCCACGGGAACACCACACATTCTCGGGACAAAAAGCAGCCCATGTGTCAATCCAGGGTGCCGCCCCGCACCATAATCCATAAAAACTGGTCCAGCCGTCTGAGCGCGAGGAAGCAACTAACACACACACAAACACACTTACAAACCCTCGCGACAAAACAAAAAGAACCAAAAATGTTAGACTCAATGCCTCAAAGCACTCTCCACCAGTCAACCAATAGGTCGAACTGAAACATAAATGTAGGAAGTTAAAAGACCACACAGATTATACTCATTTACATCATCATCATCATATATTTAAGAGCTAGGGTCTTGTCTGTGCAGTAACTTTCAACTTAATCTACATTCCGATTTTTGTTTCTTTATAATAAAATAATAAAGCATTAGCTTATTTTATTTGCTTCATATATTTTCCTTCTTTTTTGTCCTGGTTTTCCCCTTTCCTTTTTCCTACTCGAAAGAATGCTCGTAGATCCACTATCAACCGTCGCCATCTCAATCTTTTATTTAACTGCATTTGAGATTACCTATATTTAAGATCTGATAAAATTATGTATTTCTTGTTATGTAATCGTCATTTAATAATGTTGACATCATAGAATTATGTTTTTTTTTCTATAAGTACTGGATGTGCTTACTATTGAAGTAGACATAAGAAAAGTAGAAATGTAATAAATATTGCTAAGTATCGCCCGCGCATTGCGCTCTAAAAGGATTAACGTACGCGCACGCACGTATGTATAATCTACGACATTGTAATGTCCCCATAGGAAAGCGAAGTAAACTACTGATGTATAGGTAATACTCTTACTGATGTATAATCTTACACGGAAACTGTAGATTATTTTAATAAGTGTAATATTATTATAACGCTTGTCCGATTGTGTAGCGGCATTAAGAAATACGCTGAAATGTGGCTGGATAACTTACACAAAAATATTAAGAAAACATTGCCACAGTTTTTTTCAACAATAATATACGCGACATTTGTGGCAGCTGTACATTGGCTTATATAGCCATAAGCGAACTGTATCAACCGGAACAACTAAATATTATACAGCGTTGCAACAATCATTCGTAGAGGAAACAGTGGCCATTGATGATGGTGTTCCATTATTTTGTCATTCCGAGAAATTAAATGGAAACTATCGACACCAATAATTATTTATTTATCACTCTCAGGATATAACCCTATCTCATGATCTTCCGTATACCTGATTTATGTATCACATTAATTTTGTGTTATTTGTAATATTGCAGCGTGCGAAATAAAACTCTAACTATTACACAGTCGCAATCTCTCAAGGATGGTATATTGTAGGAAGAAAATGAACATAGCACAAATAGAAATATGAATGAATGAAGCTGGGTTGACATATTTTATAATATATTAGATCTGTTGCAATTACTTATTATTTTTAGTCAATTGCACGATACACGTCTTGTTAAGCACACATTTTTAGACGAAAGTCGTCATTTAAGTAAATAATATACGTGTATATCAGAAGACACAAACCGTAAATAAATTGCGAAGAACTACTAACCCGCATGTTGTTGATGCAATATATCTCATGCTGTGTCACTTCCACAATTATGATTGAGGTGTACATAAAGAGTATTTGTATTTGTAAACTTTGAGAAAACCTTTGCTAACAAGACTACGCTGATTCCCGTCACTATTTTTCCCCAATTCATTTCGTATATTATAACACTGTTATTGCTAAGTTAACAAAAATATTTTCTTCGCATTCTTAGTAACACGTAAAAGGAAGTAACTAACAATACTACTTTCTGATGGTATACCGTAATCACAAGTATGTATTATCAATCGCAACTACCCGCGCTACAAAACATAATGTTGCCTCAATTGTATGAGTTTAGTCGTCATGTTATTACATTACGTCGCTAGATGGCGTTGTCCAACGATTCTCTAATTGTATAGCGTTATTTTTCTTTATTTTGTCAAATAGCTAAAGTTAACAGATTTTTTACTAATGCCTAAAATATTGTACTCATTGTTTTCATTCGATTATCTGTTTGCATGTTGATATTGTTGTTGCATATAATGCCAAAACAAGTATCTCATTTGCGACTTTCACTGTCTTAAAACATCAGACTAATCTACTCAATTATTAATAGATTGACTATTTTTCTTTCAATAAGAAACACCGGTAACTATTGAACTGATTAGTTATTATGTCACTATCGTAATTTACCCGATATCCCTTTCTATTTTTCTTATTATTTTACTCACGATGTTTTGTCCTCGTCGCCATTATGTAGTGATCCCATGACCACCCATAGGAGAACCGCACTCATTGGCTCGGTATGGCACCAGCAGGTCAGACGTCCGTCACAGCCGGTGGCTCTCCCGTGACTGTCTTCCCACCCGTACTCTCGAGACAACGTCATAACTACCCACATAATAGGTTTTATACAGATCCACAAACACTACAGTTATAACACAAACCTAGTCTATAGGTATACATTTTCAAATTTCTGTAAATTCTATGAATTCCGAGGAAAAAGTTGTCTATATAAAATGAACACTCTATGAACTAAAGCATTCAGTGAAGTTGATGGTCTTTAATTTCGTTACAGTGAGAGAAGAACTGGTTCAAATCCACTGGGTACTGCGATCATTATTTACGAACCAAACGTTCCAATATGCGACTATTGCCTTTTGCAATCTCCAAATGGGTCATCAACAAAACCGGCTGAGCACCGAACATCTCACACTTCATCAGGCTGTGTTTTATTATTTTTTCAGTTCATTTGATTTCTGGAAAGTGAACAGATCGGAGCTTTCAATTTAAATGGAAACAATCAATAAGCCCGGCTTATTGCATTTTGTCCTATAAGATAAATGCTCGTGTTTTAAATCTGCCGTACAAATCGTTGTATTGTCGGTAAAGGGGAGATAAACAAATGAATGATGAGAGTCTTTCGGCTTGTTGTCTGGTCACCTTTTGTTATTAAAATGTGGATAATGGAATGCCGTGTATCTCAATTGGAATTTTATCAGCTGCCATAGACTTGATTGGCATCATCATCAAAAATAACATATATTAAGATTATTTACATAGCATAAAATCGTTATGTGAGTTGACTGAGGTTGGGCGAATGTGATAGTGTGGAGAGGCCAACATCGCGAGTAGTGTAGAGCTGGGGTTAGCCATCATTCTGAAATTACAAACTTTACTAGACTTTGTGAGTAAAAGCAATTACCGTAGTTCAGGTTAAGTTTGTTTTATAACAAACTTGAAAAGTTACATACTCGTATGAGGAAAAAAGTAAAACATAATATGGCTAATGACGATTACCTATGACTGAGACTTTATGCAACTCAATATATTACTATATATATTTTTTGTCCAAGCGGTGTTATATTATAGAAGTCCTGTTATTTTCAATTTAATTTTTTTTCTTAATCAATTAATTTAATTTGTATTGGGCAAATAATTTAAGCAATCACGATTTTTTCATGACTATTAAATTTAACAAGACCAAAGTTAATCGATTAATAACTTGGTCTTATCTACTTAATCTAAAAAACCTGGCAATTATCATAAACATCGAAACAACGTTGTGAATAAAATACATCTCGATACTTTTGCGCGTTTAGAAAATAAATTGTATACCTATAACATAAAAGTTACCGGTGCATTCAGTGTAGGTACCTCCTCAAAACTTCTCATACTCCTACAAACTTCGGTGCTATACGTTTATTCTTGCTAAGTTAACATTATGGATGCTGCCATTCCAACTTAGGTATCTACCCTTGTCGATTTCAATTCTTGTGACGTATTTTCTTAAGTCAGTCAGACATTTATTTTTATGATATATATTAGGCCTTCAGATAGGATGGTATGCATAAATTATGCAATATTAAATAGGTACTAGAATTAGATGATATATATAGAGAAGAATTAAACTAATTTATGAATTTGATTCGATTTCTAATTAAAATGTCGTCTATAACAAAGCCAAAAATAGCATATACCTATTAAGAAATCCTATAGAGCAGAACCCATCTTGACTTGTACGCGCCTCTCCAATCTGTTTACGTAAATTCGCACAAAATATGTTGATATCAATAATATTAAAAACATTCAAGGATTATATTCAAGATCTATTTTTAATGGAAAGGGGTCATCGTTTCGGGAGAATTGTATTTATCGTTGTACAGATTTTACCTAATTTTGGTACAAACATTGACAGCGTATAGGTTCCTTTTTACCCGGCGGACCAAGTTGCCTTCTATTGACTAAAGTTACCTACTCGTAAACTACATCAACGAATGTTCATACTGGGCTCAGCTATTACTTGTATCATTTTCAATCATCCCTATAATATTTTAGTACTCAAACTCTTGCATTCGAACATAGTATACGGGTATCTAAAATCCACAGTCGTATTTCACAGGCAATACCGCTAGTCACAGTCGCAGGTGCGCTACCTATCCCATGCCGAATTAGGAGCCAATATCGTACAGTTTACGACTGTTGCTTTGTAGTTCCATTATAGTTTTATATCGCACCGTTTTAATGACAATTGGCTAACGTTAATCCTTTATACGTCTGGCAATGTATAATAAATAAACATTGTTGTATCGATCCTAAAGTTTTGTGGACTTATAAAACTTTCCGACTTTACTGTGCATACGTAACGGTTTTCGATCGCTAAAAAACCTCAAAACAACAAACATAATAGTTTTGGAAGTCGTTTAAATATGTATGTCGCAGGCAGGTAAGCCCGGCCGCAGGAAACTTCTTCGTATCTGCCAACTAACAAAACTCTGCTTATTTCTATTTTGGGAATGCAGAATGAGGCAGTGTGTGCAAGTGATACGGGCTGTCAAACTTGCTGTACTAAACTTTGTGGGAATTCTGATTATGCAGACTCGCGTTTCTTGAGAACTCGGTACTTAAGAGTCTGCATTCATAGCTTGGGTAACGTACAATAGAGAGAAAAATGTTATGGTATTTGGTTTAAATAAATGTAGTACTTTAATAACACCAAGTATATTATCTCATTTGTTTCCGACGTTTCGGAGGACTTTGTAGTTTCACTGGGTACGCCGGCTTTTTTTTTTCAAATGCCTTTTGAAAAAAATACAGTTGTCAGCGTTATTTTGAACACTTTTATTATTATTATGTATTAGTTTCAACGTTGTCGTCGTTGGTTTAATTCTTTGTGACTAACAATATGGCCAAATCTTGAAAGTCAGTTTTAACCTACTTCTGCCTCTCGTATTAAAACCATAAAGATCGGTCGCCTGCGATGAGCTGGGCACGTGTTGCGAATGGACGAGGCCAGAGTACCCAAACGCCTTCTAGAAGAAGAGGCAGACCCAAACTCAGATGGACGATGACGAACAGGATAGCAAGATCTTAGGGGTGATAAGTTGGAGAAGGAAAGCCACGAATAGATCGGACTGGAGAGATTTGCTAGACCCGCGGCTGTAACGCCTCAGATTACGATGATGACTCTCGTATCGAAATTTAACTTTGCATATGTAAATGTTGTGTGACAATTCAATAATCCATGTGACAATTCAATAATTTGGTTTCTCAGAACTGATCTGATGATGGAGACGATAGGTGGCCGTAGGAGCTCCTAAATGGCAGATAAAGCCATTGTGTTTAGCCTCATTTAATTGGTCTTGATGAGCAATTTACTTTTTTGTGAAAGTATAGTCGGCAATAAAAGCATGTCTCAAAAAAAGTTTTTCACATAAACTTATTATATTTGGTCGTCAATTCGTCACGTTTAATAAACTCAATCTGCAGCGGGCGCATTGCTCGTAGAACCGATGGCCGTTGGGGCAGAAAGGTTCTTGAGTGGCAACCGTGTTGTCCCCAACAAGGTGGATCGGCGACCTGGTTAGGATCGCGGTTAGAAATCGGTTGAGGGCGGAGCAAGACTGATCGTTGCGAAGAACTTCGGGGGCCGTTGTCCAGCAGTCGACGTTTATCGATGATGATGATGAATAAACTCAATGCAACCTACAATTTTATTGTGATCCATAATGTTTTCATTTAAATCACTACATAAATCTCCCGTTAACCTCCCGTCTTTATAATCTCATCGCATATATTTAATATCTTAGACAACAAAGCAGAGCGTCGTTATGAATTCAGATCGCTCCCCTGTTATTACTTATTAGCTGATAGTGACAAGCCTGTCAAAACTTCGTCGCTCGTAGCGATCTACAATTTGAGGTCCCTGTTGTGTTTGAAAGTTTAATTCTGTACACGCCGTGACAGCAAACTCCCTTAATACACTGTAACAATTATCTAACTTCAATACGACTTGTATTTACTATATAGACTTCGGGAAATTAATTAGCCTTGTAATTCTGCTGAAAATTAGGTTTCCCTCGCGGTAATCAGGTTATAATTAATGAAGAAAATTGCAACATTTGAATTTGTAATTTGAGTACTGTATCAAAACCACTTTGAGACGTATTTCCCAGTAGACTAGCTCGGTCTTATTTCATTGGATTGCATAAGTACATACATAGCTATGAACATATTTTATTTTGTAAGAAACTGTACCTAAATTAGAGATTTCCTAAAGAGATCCCGCAGTCAACCCAGCCACTGGTTTTATGGACATTGTTTTAGCCGTAAAAATTTTTAAGTTCTTGATAAATAAATAAATATACCTTTGCTACATGCCGAAACGACCAGTTTCTTTTAATTAACCTGTTAGTGTCTCACTGCTGAGCAAAGGTCTCCCAGTTAGATCTCCACCACTCTCGATGTTATGGAGACTTATAAATTGATTTGATTTTATTATAAAACTAGATTTCATTCATTAGTTTATTCGATAATATTCATATATAAAGGCGCCATTCGCTCACCATAGAAAACCTAGCTAGTTCACCACGCCGAAAAGATTTTTCTTAAAATCATGACTACAGGATTTTAACTGATAATGGGCCTGATTCTTGTTGGAGAGTTGTCTGGGAGGTCTCCCAGGTCCATAGCAAACCAGCACGTTACACGAACACTAAACCTCCATCCATAGATGAAATAAGGATTTTTTTTTGTGATGTGTAATAAGTAATAACGCTAATGTAGTATGAAATCCAATAGGGAAATAAGGACTGAATAAGAAAGATTTACCTTCGTTTATTTGGTTTTTGCTCATTTTTAAATGATGAAAAGGAAAAAATCTGTAACTTGATTGTTTCGTGTGTCCATGGGTTTCGTGGGTTCAGACTTCATGTGATGTTTTTTGCTGATTTATTACAGTCAAATTGTAAATACATTATCTATGTGCTATAACGTCAAAACAATTAAATCTGTCAATTTGTAAGAGTGAGCCAATGTTATAGGTACGCAAGGGCCAAAGTTACCTCGATTGACTGTATTTGTTTTCGACTTTAAGAAACCAGACCACATAATATACAACAGGCATTTATTTTTCACCTCACTAGCTCGGAAAGCCCAGTTTGTTTGTTTGATATCTATTGAGAAAATCGCTTTTTATCCACATGTGGAGAAAGAGTTTTGACGTTTCAACGCAGCTAAAGTAAAATTTGACATAAGCTTATTTTCTGAAAAATCCCGTTTAAAATACCTACATGAAAGCTAATTAGACCTTAGTTTTTAATAAATGGCAAATTGGTTGATTATTGCAGTTATTTTTCAAAGATATAGTACAAAACCCTTATTCTTTTTTCCTCGCTGTAGTGAGGTGAAAAGTTTTGTGTTATACTCGGGCGAAAAGTTATTTTACGTCTCGTGTATTGAAACACTCGCTACGCTCAGGATTCTATTTTGAACCACTCGCTTCGCTCGTGGTCAATCATAGGATCCTTTCGCTAGCTCGTGTTTCAAATAAACACTCGCGGGTAAAATACAACTTTCCCCCCTTGTATAACAAATAACTATTACATTCGCAGCATATAATGATTTAAGATATAAAATGCACTGAGCAGTTTTGTTACCGGGTTTTTTGGGTGGTGTTGTAGTAGTTCTTGTATTGGTTGTATGTGTAGTCTCATGCGGGAGCCACATATTCACAAAGTTATAGAACAAATATGAAACAAAGAACACTAACAGCATAAATAAAGTACGAAATCTATTTTAAACTAGCAGTTTTACAATGTGTTACAACGGACATGAGGTGCTCGCAGTCGGCACCTGGAGATACGTCCATGAAATACGACAATGGCTTCCCGATACAATGTGAACACGTATATCAGACGAGAACTTTGGAGACAGCCGCTGCAATATGCAAGCTGAGCAGCGGAAATTTTATTCGGCTTTAGTGAATAGGGTGGTTACCGCCGAATGTATTGTTGGTGTTAGTGTACAAGTCCCAAGTTTTGGTAGGGGTATAAATCTTTCTCATTTTGACGTGACAACGTCTTAAATTAGGTTGCGTCTCGGAGTCACTCATGAAAAAGTGTAACGCCCGCTTACGTCTGTTAGGAGGGCCGGTTGTCCCGCTAAAACTCGAGAACGGCTAAACCGATTTGGCTAATTTTAGTATTGAAATATTCGTGGAAGTCAAGGAAAGGTTTAAACGGTGAGAAAATATAGAATAAATGAGTGGAAAATAATAAAAACGATAATTTTATATTCCCATACAAATACAAACTGTTCGTACTTACCTGTCAAACATATGATGTTTGTTCCGTCGGTTCGGTATTTTTAGAATAATTACATGTAGATCTAGACTAAATAAGGGTTTGGAATCGACAACATACATGCATAATAGTCTGATTATCGCTTATTAGATTTAAAACATGTAAAATAAAGACACTATAATGACATTAATGACACATGTGATGGGTGCGTTCAGAAAGTAACACATTAAAATGTTGTTAGGGAAATTGTGAATGGATATGATACAAATAAATATTCTACCGAGAAAAAGACGTTGTCACGTAAAATCTTCCTTCGCCCGTAAAACCGACTTTACAGGCAACCATTTTTTCTTTGATTCAGACCGAAAGATGGCGGTAGAGTTGCAACTGACACTGATTTTACGTGAATTTTACTCGGAATCATGTAAAGATGACAAAAATACACGCATAATCACATCATGTTGTATTGTAATACTAGCGACCTACCCCGTCTTCGCACGGGTACAATGCTGATAAATTATGCAATTAAATCACTCTATCTATTAACATTGGCGTATATAGGGGGGTGGCCGGGTGGGCCGTGCCCACCCCAGTATGGTCTAGTGCCCACCCCAGGATTTTGGGTTACCGATAGAAATTCATGGTTTCATATCCTAGGCCATCGCCAGGCCCACCCCCAGGCCCCCCCAGGCCCCCCCTGAAAAATAATGTTAGATACGCCAATGTCTATTAAAACATACCGCATCAAAATCCGTTGCATAATTTTAAAGATCTAAGCATACATAGGGACATACAGACAGGAAGTGACTTTGTTTTATAATATGTAGTGATTTACAATTGTTAGCGGAGTTTGACGCCTAGAGACCTTATACATCTCTGTGGAATTAAATTAATTAAGTAATTATATTTTATTGCATGTTGTGACACCTAATAGAGACTTTATACATCTCTGGGTATATTTAATATTTTAAATTGATCGTTAAAATTTTATTTTAATGTTCCTGTTTAACATTGATTTGGAGTATCTATACATCTCCTTTACGTGTACCCGTGTAATTAGTTATTACACAAATGTATAATGTAATTGTTTACAGTATTATTTACGAAAAAATTACTTACTGTTGAGTTTTTTTCGGCTTTCTTCTCAACAGCGGTCTCCTCTTGCGAAATGCCGGTAGATTCACAATCTGACTTGTAAAAGTGCCCTTGTGGCCTACTTACTGCATAAATTATTTCATTTCATTTCATTGACATTATTAGATTAGCCCTTGAAAACAGTGTAAATATAGAGTTACTGCTTTGTTAAATGGTCACGACTTGGTCGTAACTCTGTAGGTTTCCCTGCCCGGGTAACAGTGTAAGTATTTTGTAAACGTAAGTAATCTTAAAGCTAAAGTTCGCTTTCTTTTATTCGAACTCGCAACTAAGGAAGTTAACTAACGGAAACAAGACAGACAGAGGGACTCGTATAATTTATTAGCTCCGTGTTTTTGTTACGAATCTCCACTCCACCGAAATGTAGTAATGCCGGGAATAAATGTTTATGTATAGAGTATTGATGGATACGCAATAAAATCAGTAATGGAACGTTATTAAAATGCGAACCCACCAAAGATGTAAATCCGTGGACCGTCAAGTTTTATTGAATGCTACGTCATTACGGCATCACCGAACGCCGTCACAGAAAAGCTTTCTAGATGCTAATTTCGTAAATAAACAAAAGCAAAAGGCCTAATGAGGGGTGCTAGCGGGTCCGTCGGCAAACTTTCTTATTCTGCAAGGGGCGGTCTTCCGTCCGATCCATTTGCTTGTTTATCCTGGACTTACGAGCCCAAACGCAAGGGAAAATAATACAGCCCTAGTGAGTTTAAAGTAAACGCCCGCTGCGGTTTTCGCTGGGGTTTACAGTTCGCGCCCGAGTTTACACTGTTTAGAATACAGGCTGTGTGCTTAGAACCTAGTGTCAGGCTGTTTTCGGACGAATCAGTTCCTCGAAGTTAGGATAAACTTTCTGTATTTGTTCGTTTCAAAATATACAGGCGTTTAAATAGTGCAAATAAAGGTTTCATTCTTGAACGGAATATCTGTGACTTATATTTCCAGTTTCCACTAGCTGCACCGCGCGGTGTTACCCGCTTATCTCACGGGAACACTTTACGGGATAAAAAGTAGCCTACATGTGTGTCAATTCAGGGTGTCAGGTGCCTTTATATTATCAAAATTTACCAAAATTGTTCCAGCGGTCATCAGGCCATTTCACTATTAAATTAAATATAAATGTAGTAATTTAAAGTGATATATGTATTTCAGATGTTCTTAAAGATATCGATATTTTTTAACCCGCATTCAATTATCATAATAGGTTACGAAACCTTTTATTATTATCGTCGTAATATCTACAATACAACCACCTTTTAATCTCCAGCGACACAGTCTTATAGCCGTTACAAAAACGTATTCTGAGGGTGAAGAGACCGGTTTCTTGCGCAAGTGCAAGGAGGTAAGGCCCTTGTTTTTCTCGCGGCGGCACGTCCTCGCATGCCTAATTTAATCCTCGGCTTATTGAAATAAAAACGACATAGGTTTTCGACAGGTGCCTCCGCGGGGGAGGCGGGTCACAGGTGGCCCCGATGGTCGCAGCGTCGTTAAAATTTACATAAAGTCTCAATCCACGACGACGGCCGCCCCTGCCCACCCCCACGTTTATGCTACATTTAGTAATTTTATGATAATTTCGAAAACCGTACCGCCACCCATCGCATTATACTAATAGAGGAATTCTCCGGAGGACCGAACGATGCCGGAAAAATGTTCGACCGCCTCAAAATAATAAGTTTCGGTTAATAAATCGCGTTGAATGTGAAGCGGCCGTAAATTTTTGGAAAAATTAATAGCAGATGTGTTGTTGAGTCGGCCCCAGGCCGGGGCAGTTGGCTGTTACTGACTTTGAAACGCATAAATCCACTCGTTACGCTATGCTTTTTTACAAGTGTTCTAGATTAATGGCTCATAAAATCGAAGTGTTCACGCGTAAAAATTCAAATATTTTCCCTGTTTCACTGTCGCTTAGGGAAATTAGGTAGACGAATTTACCTTTGAAATTATTTTGTCAGGCGAACGTTCTAGTACAATACGAGCTAGATAGGAAAATATTTATTAAATCGCGTGCCTTTTACGAAAATAGCCTAAACGATCACTTCACCTTCCGTTTTATCTTTTATTTCTCAATAGAGAAATCAAATCGCGATCCGAACTCGACAACAAAGGTAACGTCCTACGTGATCACGTAGCAGAAGTAGGAATAAGGTTGTGTTTTTTTGTTGCAGTCGAATTTGACGCACCTGCCGAGGCACGCGCGGACCCCTGTGCCGGGCATAGGGATGGGAGTCGCTAAATGCCCGTACGACCCTGCCGACAACTCCACCGCGCTCTGGGTCGAGAGAGGCAACCCTGGCGACCTACCGGCCCTCTACTCCGGCACCAATGCCGAGTTCACCAAAGCCGATACAGTCATCTTCAGAACAGATCTGCATAATTTGACGACCGGACGACAAGAGTTCGCGTTCAAGAGGACCCTCAAATACGACTCCAAATGGCTGGACAGTAAGTGCATTTTAAATTTATTTGTAACGGTCATCTGCAATCGGACTGCGTTTTATGTATTCATCTTGAAATATTACCGTCATTGACTCTGTATAAAATTGTAATATATTTACGCAACACTGAAAAATCGACAATGTAATGATATCATCAAATTATAATAACTTTATAAAAGGATTTGGGTTGAAACGGGTACCTACTACATTATACAGCATGTCATTATGCTTAATCGTATTAGTAAATAATCGAGTGAGGGTTAATTCGGGCACAAAACAATAAATGCGTGACGGGTAGTCCCCAGCGACGATCCTAATATAGAGTACGCGTGATCGGTTCGACTATGTAATTATAATATTCGGTGTATCTATCTAATATAAATTTACTTAACTGTGATAATAAACATTATTGTATTTTTTGGCAAAATTAGGTGTAATTTTAACCCGCTGTCCCTAATACATATATTTTCAATGGACTCTGTCCTATCCATTAATTAACTTTGCGTGATTTGCTGAAAAATTAGGTAACTAATATCATTACAGTTTAATTATGGTGATTGCTTTAAATATAAAAGCGAAATGTTGAGGCTACATATAATTTCACCTACAGTATAAAAAAAAATATTGTTAAAAGTAAAAAAAACGTGTTATCGAACCAATGTATAGCAGCAAGAGTCGGTCCGGCCAAAGGATAGTGGCGCTAAAAACAGCTATGGCATTAATGAGCATACGTTTTATATTTGCATTTTTTAACGTAATTTGCAATTTGTCAATGATTCTTGCTAAATAAATACCTACTGAATCCTATTGACAAAAACTAACTTTCATCACTTTATGATGCAAAAATATTTGAAAGTTGTGGAATATTTAGTCCTGTTTTCTTTTTGTTTACATCAGTGATAATTCGCCGACTTTCGACGTCAGTTACCAAAAATGTGTAGTAGGTAACTAGTTATAATTAGTACCACTAAAAATTCGCAATATGGCGTGGGTTCAAAAACACCCTATGGGGCTATAGTCTGTTACTCAAAAGGACATAATTCAATTTTGAAGACTCGTCTACGAAATGACTACTTACGAAATAAATGAAAAATTTCGTAACAACGAGCAGCTTATTTAATTATTAATTAGGTTTGAAGACTGATTTGAAAGACTATTTATGTAATAATAGAAATCGGTTTATTAAAATTGATTGTCAAATAGAATTAGTGATTGCCCGGCAAGTCCAGTGTACTTAATAATATTGAGTTACCTAAAAAGTAATCCAAATTGTATTGCTAATTAATAAATCAGTGCCCTGAAAAGCCAAGTTCAGTTTAAATGGATATCGACACCGGTTAGATTCAAACCATTTCCATTTTGCCGCGCTAATGTTGCGATCTTCGTCGTTCGGCATTCATGCCACAATAACGGGCCAGGAATTACAACCCGACAAATTCACGTAATTTCTGTTAATAACGGTTAGTAGCAGTTTGTGCACTCGTTCCTTTATTGGTCGTGTTTCACGGATTACAGTAGCGTTTTCAATTAACAATGTTTCCGTATGATTTGTGAACGTATTCATTTCACATAGTAATTTCTGTTTAGCGCAGTCGGTGCCTCTGAGTAGTGTGCTACTTAGCAGAATACCTATTGATTGCTTCTTTCATCATCATCATCATATCAGCTGCTGCTGTACAAACGCCTCCCCCAAAGTCCTCCACAGCGATCTGTCTTGCGCCGTCCTCATCCAATCACCCGGCAAGCCCTTCTTTCCCGGCGTCTGCAGTAATGTACTATTTATCAGGGTAACAAAAATATAGGATGGGGTTTAAGTGTTTTTTTTTTTTAAGTTTGACCACCATTGTTACTTGAGATTAAATCTTAGGTAAGCTTTTTTTATAACTTACCAAAACTGATGTAAAATAGTAGAGAAGCAATAAAAACATAGGTATCCCGCTAGTAGCCTTTTCAAAATGGCATGGTCGATAGAGTGTTGACTGTATTATTATTGAAGAGAACTTCCACAACTACAACACCCGCTTGAATAATTTAGCAAGAACATGTAATGTCAGGTTATATTTTTACGAAATGCTAAAATAAAGTAACTCATTCAAGACATCAACTTTACGACTGTTATTACCATCTTTACTACATAATATATTTTGTGAAAACGCCCGCACCTGGCCATGTCTTATTTAAGACTACGTGTTGTATTTAATATCGCGGGAAATTCGCCTTCAAGAATAATATCATAATAACTTGTAACCTCAAAGTAATATGACCGTAATTGCCCATTAATGCAACCTGCAGATTGAATTTATATCCTTAATTCGGTTTGTTTATTATTATGCTTAGCGACAGAGCTGTAATGTCTAATAACAGAATTATTAAACGAGCTGTTTTTATAACCAACAGCCGTTCAAACTATTTGACGAATATTAATTCCGCTAACCATTCCAACGAGCGTAAAACAACTTTGAAAATCAAACTCCATTTGAATCTGATTCTCATTTTTTTGTTCTAACAAACAATGACTAATATTTGGACGCGCTATGAAATAACAATGATTGCGCAATCATTGCTACATTCGAATAACAATATCGAATATTTTAGGCTTCAACTGTTTCGTCTACGTATAATGAACAGTAATGATGACCACTTCATGTGAATAATCTCTGTGGAAACTGGAAATTCTAGTCTATTGAGTGTATAAGACACAATGTATTGTTGAAGTGAACACAAATGTATTCCCCGGCACGAATCCCACGATCTATGTTGACCCTTTGAGTTGAATTTCTAAAAATCCGTCCACACCGTCTGAGAGCTTACAAATAGGGACGTGGCGTGTGCCCCTAAATTTTCTAGTTGGCTGATTTCGGTGGTTTTGCATTAATGATTGATCGAGTGCCATCCCTTTTTGCACTTTTATTAAATTCGATATCTAAATTTGACAATATAGAAATTGAGTTTTAGCACCAAGTTTCATATAATATAGTTAGAACGTTGAAATATCGCCACGTACAACATATTCATTAAACAAATAGCCGGGCTTTATCGGAACTATTAATTACAATGAAGCCAAATTTATCGCCGCAATAATTTTAAAAGATTAGCAGACGCTCGCTGAATCCTTATTAAACTTTGATACATCTTTTGCCGTTAAAAGCATATTGTATTAGATTTAGTATCACGAACAATAGGAAAATAGAGATATTGACCGGGACCGTGCGCCGGTAATCCAGAACGCGTGGCGATTTCATTAGAGGACGACTAATAAGCACTTATTAATGTCCCACCGAACGTTTTCTATGACATAATCGACGCCCACCGTTCCATCTAATATTTATTGCGCATCACACGGAACAGAAATTTGATATTACAGCCGGCATGGGAATAACCGCCCGGAATACATAAAATCCATTATTGACTAAATTACAATGAGATAATTATTGTAATTTGGTGTAGTAAATTTCTCTACTAATTGTGGTGTTAAATTTGTAGCTAATTCGAGGTATCGGGAATGGTAGAGAAATTTGTTTCGCTAATAATTAGATTTGTACGGTCTATTGAACGATGTACCTATGAATTGGCAGTGGTACGTGTCACTTAATTTCTGTCATATTCATTTTGAGTAATGAAAGTAAAGTCAGCATCAAATGTAGGTAGCTGACAATTGTAGTATGTGATAGACTAGTGGTAAATTATGCTTTTGGGCATCAGAAGTAGCATAGGATCAAAATACATAGTCGTCGGAACGTGGACCGTTGCGATAACGTCCCACCTTGCGTCGACGTGAGAATGAATCAATACAGTATTTATTTCCGTCTGACACGACTAAAAATAAAACACAATTTCCCTCGTAAATGAAATCCCTTGGAAATTACCCTATTAATCCTCGTTATTATTTTCAGAACCAAACTTCGTGGGCTCCTTTGACGTGGGCGAATACGTGCTCTTCTTCTTCCGTGAAACCGCCGTGGAGTACATCAACTGCGGCAAGGCGGTGTACTCCCGAGTGGCACGTGTCTGCAAGCGAGACACGGGCGGCAAGAACATCCTCAGCCAAAACTGGGCCACTTATCTCAAGGCCCGGCTCAATTGCAGCATACCCGGAGAGTTCCCGTTCTACTTCAATGAAATACGTAAGTGAACCCAGTTCTATTTTGTTTCCCTTCTACTTGAACTCTGTGGAGTACATTAACTTCAGCAAGGCGGTGTACTCTCGTAAAGCACGGGTTTGAAAGCACGACACAGGTGGCAAGAACATCGTCAGCCAAAACTGGTCTACTTACTACCTATCTCAAAGCTCGGCTCAACTACAGCATTCCTGGATAGTTCCCGTTCTTCTTCAATGAACGTAAGTATCCTGTTCTTTATTTCCCTTCTTCCACTACTCAACCGCCGGTGGTCCTTTAAGAAAAACTAGATCGAAGAGATTTTGGTCATGATCTAGTATTGATACAGGAATAGCGTCAGGATTTGAGCAGGACTGCTTTGCGTCCAATATTGCGCTTGTTGAACTGCCATTATTGCATGCACATTTTATCTCAAGGAGTAAATACATAGACGGCCTTGAACGAATAGCACATCTAGCCATTTATAAACATTTGTGTGTTATACTGTGTTTAAAAAAAATGCAAATATTTGCAAAGCAAATCGATTTGTCACGAATAGTGAAAAACTTCAATACGCCCCTTAGATTGAACAATTGAAAACATTTCCCCTCTATAAAAGAATAACATACAAACTCGAACACTTGTGCTTAACGTGTAGTTTCCTAACAAAACTAGAAACGTAAACACCCTTACCTAATCCCAAACACAGCGAAGGAATCTCAAGCAAACATTCAGTTCGGAACTCAAAAGTGGGCGATTCTAACAGTCTAGCCGATTCGTTTGGCGCTCACCGGTCTTCCCAGACCGAGTTCATTCAATATTAAAGGCGGCGCTCCGAGTCTGCCTCGGTTTTTCACGCGCCCCCGCTACATTCCCTGCATAACTCATGAGAATGTAATAGGAACACTCAAGTGCTCAGTATTTGCTATAGGTGTGTTATTTACATGTCCGTTCAAGCGCCATTAGCAGCGTTTACGGGCACGTCGCGTAATCGCTCTTTTCGGAATAGGGCTGTAGGTATACCGCGCACAGTTGGGCACCTCGCTGAATCATGACTGCGAGCTTGGCGGAGCGGCTGAGCTCAAAGACGGCTGAAATATATTCCGAAATAACAAATTTATTCGACAAGTATTGAATACCTAGATTTAACCAAGGCTTTGCCCAGTGCAATATTTAATCCCCGTTTCATCCTGTTAGTTCATCTCGGAAAACCCTCTTTATAATCACTTTTTATATATTCTTATCACTGGTATAATCTCTTCGTTGTCTGTATGATATTTTGGTTAAGACGGTTAGATAAAAATAAAAATCATTTAATTTATTTGAGATTAGTTAGTTAATAAATAAATAAATAAGTATATTATGTTATGGGACATCTATCACAAATCGACCTAGTCCCAAACTTAGCAATTCTTGTACTATGGGTACTAGACGGCGAAATATATAATTACATATTAGCCATGACCCAGAAACAAATATTCGTATTCATCACACGAATATTTGCCCTTGCCGGGATTCGAACCCAGGACCGCCACCGTAGGCAGCTGTATGTATTACAAACTGCGCCAACCGCGTCGTCATAACTTTGAATAAAAAGGTTTTGAATAATGCCCATCCCTATCAGGTTTAGAGGCTGATCTCGTGTCTGTACTGTTTTCCTTTTGACGTTTCAATTGGCTTTTTTGGCGTTCATGCTTTGACTGCAGTTTGGGTGGCTAGAGTTCATAAATTTTGCGAGATTTTGCTGGTCTGGCATTTTAGACTTTTAGAACGAAATAGCCTTGTTACCAAAACAAATAGATTTAACTAGCTGCTCCACGCGGTGTTACCCTGGCATCCCATGGGAACACTACATTTCTTGGGATAAAAAGTAGCCTGTGTATTAATCCAGGGTGTCAGCTACCTTCATACCAAAATTTATCAAAATTGGTCCAGCCGTTTGAGCGTGAAGAAGTAACAAACGTACACATAAACACACTTAGAAACTTTCGCCTTTATAATATAAATGTGATAATAATAGCGACCTCAGATTGACTAATATTTTAATAATTGTTTCATATTCTCACTGTTTCGTCTGAATTCTTCAACCGAAAAGAGTAATTACCAGAATATAGAAGTCTTAATAGTATTTAATGTTTAATGTTCAGAACATTAATATTAACAAAGCACATTTAACTAAACTGCGTAGAAGCTGATTCTATATTAAACATTTAATCCAGTCAAATACCTAAGACGAACTGTTTGAAATTCGAGTCAAACACTTATTAACAACTGTTGACATTTATAATTCTAGACACGATTCAAATTGTCCGTACAAGTTTTAGTGACATCAAGTGTAAAGTTCAGGCCCACAATTATAACGGTTTAGGTGCCGATCCACTAAGCCATGAATAGATTTATAGATCGACGCTTTTGTTCTACGGACAGATAGGATTGCATTGAAGCTATTATCATCGCGAGTTCAATTCATTACGGAACGTTTGGAAAACAAATACGATTTAGATATTTACAAATTTTGAAAATGGAATTTCATTATTAAAATTTTAATTTCAGTAGGCTGAAATACTGACTGCGTTGCAGGTTACTGATATTATGACTGTAAACGTTTGTGAATATTTTTGGATGTTTGTTACTGATTATTGCGTTAACTGTCGCACATAATATTAGAATAATCATGGATTAAAAAAAATCTCGGTGACACGAGCGAATTTATGCTTAAATACTTATTTAACATAACTTTGTCCATAGACCGTCATTATCAAACTTATGTTAGCTAAGAATAATTTATTAGTTATAAATTAAGTAATAATAGGTTAGGTACATTAAGTAATAATAGGTTAACGTTAATGGAATACCTAGGTAAGCTATCATAATAATTTAAGGCCCAATTAAAGTTTAGCCCTCTATTAGTTATTGTAACATTGTTAAGTTAATAAATGTCTATTATGTACTTAATACTCACTTTATTATGTCTAGCCAAGATCAATAAATTTATTTCCTTCGAATCTTAAAGGATATTGGTTACTAATAGCAAATAAAAGATAAACTTGAGACTGAAATATTTGATGTTATATTTTCCGAGAACATGAGAAGAACGAACAAAAGACGAATGACATCCATAGACAAAGTAGAGCACCATAAACAATCACAAAACTACTAATTAAACTTTATAAAGAAAACATATTGCATTCATAATCCAACACCCCCTCTAGAATGTAAACCCATTTTCTTTATACAATACAAATGTTTCTCTAAAGTAGTCCCCTTTGTTAAAATGTCAGCTACCATTTCACTACCCTTACAATATGCAAAAATAATATTTTTGTTATTAACATTATCTCTCAAGAAATGAAATCGAATATCTATGTGTTTTGTTCTAGGTTTGTAACAATCAACAGAAGCTAAACTTATTGCACTCTGATTGTCACAATTAATAGATAGGGGACACTCATCCTGTAAGCCAAGTTGTTGTTGGAGTTGACGGAGCCATAGTCCCTCCTGTGTCGCAGCAGCCATCGCCATGTATTCTGCTTCAGCTGTGGATAGGGCAACTGTAGATTGCTTACAACTATTCCAAGCTATGGCACCATTCTGAAAAATGTAAACGTAACCGGTGCAGGACCTTCTGTCCTCTGGACTGATATATATATATAATATTATTATTTTTCGTTACATTCTCCAAAAATTCGACATCTCTACTTTTCATGATTCGATTTGTTTTAGGTTCAGCAAGACGGTATCCTTTGGTGTTGTCACAATATCCTACAAAGATCATCCTTTGCGATTTCGGGTCCCATTTCTTACGCTTTTCTTTGGGAACTTGCATCATGACTTCGGAACCAAAAATTCTCATATTGGATAAATCGGGCCGATTACCTGACCATAATTCATACGGAGTTAATATACTTAAAGCTGTAGTAGGCGAGCGGTTGATGATGTACGCCGCAGTAGCAGTCGCCTCAGCCCAGTATGGTTTAGGTAAATCTGCATCCAATAACATACACTTCGCCCTTTCTATAAGAGTACGGTTCATCCGTTCGGCGAGCCCGTTTTGCTGCGGTGAGTATGGTGTGCTGGTTTGATGTTTAATGCCATGTTGACTTAAGTAATTTTCAAAATCTTTGTTACAGTATTCAAGGCCATTGTCTGTACGAATAATTTTAATTTTCTTATTACACTCATTCTCGGCTTTCTTGTGAAAATCTTTAAATGCATTAAGGACACTGAGCTTGTCTTTAAGAAAGTATACATAGACTGATCTGGAGTAATCATCCACAAAAGTAAGAAAATATCTCATACCTCCTAGGGACGGCGTCTCCATGGGGCCACACAAATCAGAATGTATCACCTGAAGTACTTCTGTAGCTCTGGAGCCCTCATGATTGAAAGGTAGTCTTGACTGTTTTCCCTTTAGGCATGTAGTGCAGGTCACGGGTAATTTCTTCTTATCTGAAGTCAAGCTCACTCCTTCGGTGCACTCTGGTAACCGGTTCACATCTGGAAAGTTTAAATGTCCCATGCGTCGATGCCATAGGACAACATCTTTTGAAATATCGGAAATGCTCAAGTTTGCATTTATTTCTCTATCAACTGTGAGTGTATATAAGTTATTCTCTAATTTAGCATTACAGACAAAGTCTCCTTTATTATTTAAAATCTCACACTTATTCTGTGTGAAATTTACTGTACATCCACTCTTGACCATGGCACTGACAGAAAGTAAATTACCAGCAAGTTTAGGTATATATAAGACATTGCATACCTGAATTTTCTTCTCAACATCACCATCTAAAACCATATTTACTTTTCCAATCCCTTGAACAGGAAGAGATGAATTATTTGCAACAGTGATACTTGATATCGGTGGATTTGTCACATCATACAACCAGTCGCTGCGGTTTGTCATGTGCATTGAAGCGCCAGAATCCAGGTACCATTTGTTGCTGTCACTGCCTATTGTTGCACAAGAAGCGGAAAAAGCTGCAACAAAGCCTTTATCATCACTTTGTTTACATGAAGTTTTCTTCTGTGCCCGACAATATTTACTGAGATGTCCAAATCGATTGCAGTTGAAACATCTTGGTCCTTTAACATAGTTCTGTTTCGGTTGAGAGTTATTCTTCTTGAATGAATAGAAAGCAGTGGTTTCGGAACTAACTTCTTGAAGAAGTTTAGTTTTAATAATATCGGCACTGATTTTTACTCCGGAACTCTCAATGGCCATAATCATGGGTTTGTATTTGTCCGGCAAACCCGCTAACATCAAAGTTCCTAACCATTCGTCGTCAACTGAAAATCCTATATTTCGCAACTTATGAGCCGACGTCATAATTGTATTGACATAGTCTTCGACACTTTTCGAGGATTCCAAGCTTGTAGTGATAAGATCTTTCAATAAAGCCACTTTTCGCGTCAAACCGTTGTCATCAAATGCTCTCTCAAGGTTAAGCCAGACCTCCTTGGATGTCTTTGCATCTTGTATGTGGACGTAATTGATCGAATCCACTAGCAAAATAAGTTTAGATTTTGCTTTGATGTCTTTGACAGAATCGACTTTTTCGCCTGTGACGCAGGTCCAAAGATCTTCGTGTTCCATATATGCTTTGACGGCAAACTTCCATGAGGCATAATTATCTCGACCAGTGAGTTTTTCTATACTAAACGCACTATTAACAGCCATTTTTCACTTTTTCACTAGCAATTATAACCTCAAACTGTATGACGCCGGGTCCGGTAGAATTTTCGTTTCAAATTTAAGTTTCGGTCTTTTCTGTTTACTAATCCGGGTAACCAACGATTATCCTGCGTTTTTAACGCTCTGCTACCATAAAGGATATTGGTTACTAATAGCAAATAAAAGATAAACTTGAGACTGAAATATTTGATGTTATATTTTCCGAGAACATGAGAAGAACGAACAAAAGACGAATGACATCCATAGACAAAGTAGAGCACCATAAACAATCACAAAACTACTAATTAAACTTTATAAAGAAAACATATGATATTAAAATTGATCAGTGAGTGACTAAAGTATCACCATTGGACATTGGTACTGAAAACAAAACGACATAAGTAGCTTGAGGTGATTAAATGTGAGAAATGGGCAGTACTTGAGCAAGCTTATTATTATACTAGCTATGCCCCGCGGTGTTACCCGCTCATCCCAAGGGAACACTAAATTTAATGGGGATGAAAAGTATCCTATGACCTTCCCCGGGACTCAAAATATCTCTATACCAAATGTCATCTAAATGGGTTCACCGGTTTAAACGTGAAGAGGTAACAGACAGACAGACAAACTTTCGCATTTATAATATTAGTAATTAGTATGGATATAATTATATAAGAAGCCGTCCGACTTTGACCTGTCTCCATGTAGCTACTGTAACAAGTGACTTAGAAGGCAAGGGAAACACAGCTAAGGGGTTTTCCTGTCTTACCAATGTCTTAGAATAAGACTGAATCACCGCCAAACATACGCTGGCATCTCTACGCAAAATGTTATAATTGAGTTTTTTATTAATAAAGTATCAAAACAGCATTAATTATATTTTTTTATGAAACATTAATTTAATGTCTCATTTTTTAATGTGGGCACACACCAAAATTTGTATATAATTTAACAATTGATAAAAAAATCAAATATCGAAGAAAAATTTAAATGCGCAAGCTGGTGGAAAAGACCCTGAATCGAACCCGGTACCTCTGGATTGCTGATCCAGCGCGTTAACCTTTCCGCCACCCTAACGCCCAGGCAACCTATCGAATTCTTTAGCACTACAACTACTTTACAGCAGTGAACGAGCAAGGCGCTGGTATTTATATTTTTTTATGAAACATGTAAAGTCTCTTTTTTATGTGGGTACACACCACAATTTTTATATTAAACTATCGCTACAATCAATGATACCTACAATCAATGATACCTACAATCAATGGTTTAGCATTAATAATATTCGAATAATATAACACCATATTTACTCAAACTCTTTCTCCACAGAGAGCATCTACAAAGTCCCAGGCGACGACAGCCGTTTCTACGGCGTGTTCACCACCGCCTCCACCGGCCTTATGGGCTCCGCCATCTGCACGTTCACCATCGGCGACATCCAGAAGGCCTTCGAGGGGAAGTTCAAGGAGCAGGCCACGTCCAGCTCGGCCTGGCTGCCCGTCATCAGCAGCCGCGTCCCGGAGCCCCGCCCGGGGACGTGCGTCAATGACACCTCGTCGCTGCCCGATACAGTGCTCAATTTTATCAGGTAACTTTTCGAGGGCATATAGGAACAGCTGGGTGGCTAGGAGGGAGCAGGTCTAGGTAGTCAGGAACAGTCGTCATCGTTTAGCCGTCTTCGTGAAAAAGCCGTTGCCCGGGATGGACCACTGGGAGGTAGATTCGGATTCGGACCAATTACCACCCCATCAGGTAACTGCCACTTTTTTAAACTTACATATGAGGACAACGCGTAAATATGTACTGTGAAAACTCACTGAAAATACTTGGTATCTGTTACTTGAGTCAAACTTCTTTTCGCTGAATTGTATATCATTATATCTGTTTTAACCTCCGACTTAAAAAGTGTGTCGATATCTGACTGTGGCATCGTAGCTCTGAAACGGGTCTCAGTTTCAGCACGCTTTGTTAGATATTAATGGTTGATTTTAGATTAGGTTGGTCGTTCTCTAAGCCACTGTTGCATCGACTGCAGATTTCTACCCACTTTACTATATACAAAAAATAGAATATTTATATTACATATATAACTGAATATTATGTACTGCACGCTAGCTTTAAATTATTTTTATATAACTTATCTCATATAAGTGAATTTTGTAAATTCTTTATGAGTAATAAATTCTTTAACCAGATTTTACGCAAATCAAATAAATCAATATAGTTTAATTACATAAAAACGACTGCCGTCACATTTTCTGGGGACTGGCTTCAGTGCAAAGAATTTTGTCTTGCTTATGTAACTATATTTTTATAAAGAGTATTGCGTTTCACGAGCGTTTCCGTTACATATAACAGACATTATAATAACGTATGTACATTATTTGAGCACCATAAATGGAAAGTAATCAGTTACTTGTTTGTTTCACGTATTTCTTCACAAAGCCTCGTTCAACAAGTACACACGCGCACTTAGAATGTTTAGTTGCACGGATCGCAAAGTTTACAACGACCATTAATTAATTTGCAAAATGTCGGGCGCCGGCGAGCGAAAAAACAAAAGCCACAGTTATTGTAACCGAGGACGTAAACAAAGTTGAAAATCGTCACTTAAAAACCTGGAACGCCGGTCTCGGCGAACCCAGAATTCCGCGGCCATTGAAATCTACAGACACTTTTATCTGACGACACGTCCTGTTAATTATCCGACGCTCTCACCCCGAGAGCGTTCAATTATTTTTTTTCCCACTTTTTCACGATCCTCATGTGGAAACGTCGAGATTTTAACACTCCACCTGAACCAGTCTGGCGAAAAATAATTTATAAAATTTTTATTCATGCGAATGAGAGTTTTAATTAAATGAATGAGTATTTTTGTTGTTAACGGTGAAGTAAAGGCTTTTATCTGATGACATTTGCGTCGTGCGACTGTGATTGTCTGGCGGCGGCAGATTCTGATACAATGTTTATCGGCGGGGTTACGTTTCCGCTCAGTCTTCGCTTTGTTAAACGCATCTGTTGTGAAATAGGGAATGTAAAGTTTTTTGAAGACTACTACATTTTTGGTTTCCGATTGCCCTCGCTATAAAGGATTTTCAAATTGCAGCTCCTTACCGTGGTATTAAAAAAATCAATTTTTAAATTTACGACATGACTGTTTGCATTTTTTTTTGGCTCAAGGGCTTTCTACCCTTAAAAAAATTATGTGTTTGTTTATGTTTGATACTGAGATGTATCCAAATATCAACGGTTCGACATGGATTATTTTATTGGGCCTTAAAGGCAGAGATCCGTTCAGCCAAAAAAAAATGCTAATTGTCATTGATGCCGTTTAAATTTTTATATTTTTTTTTTGTAAAAGCCATGGTGAGGAAAAATTCAAGATCTGCAGTCTGTTACTTTACCTATAGCAAGGACTATTGGTAAAAAATAGAATTTTATCGTCTTCAAAAAACTGTACCAACCCTATTACTTATAACTGAAGGCGTAGAGCATTGTGGGACGTTTTCCAGGTCCACGAGTCGGCACATAAGTGATATGCAATTTCTTGTGGCAGTTGATTTCAAAGGTTTCGATGCCCCTCAACATACACGTCGTAAACAAAGACATGCAAGCTACAGAAATGATACCTACTCTGTTGGTATCGTGAAACGGAAAAGTCTATACAAACAATAGCTAGTTTATTTCAGTGTACAAGGACGAATAAAACATATATCAATATTTTAATAAAATTATTATCTCCTGGAGCGTAACTATGAACTACGGCAGACGCCTAAGATATTCATGTTACCGTCGATTTCTCAATCTCACCTTTAAATATCGGCATAAAGGGGACTATTTGGAGGGATAAACAAGTTTGTTCCGAAATATTTGGATATTTTTACGTACGTTTTAAAAAGTGTTTGGGAAAAGCTTCATCGACAAAAAAAATGCTATATAGTTACCGAACCTACTAACAAAATATCGTGAGAATCAGATGAGAAAATCGACTTGTTAGCAAGAACGGCCATACGAATGGGACATCCGAGCACCCGGACATAAGAAACTTTAGGCCAAGCTGAATCGACGACTCTCCGCTCGCTCGGTCAAAGATAATAATTTTCAAAATCGGTTTACGAATGACGAAGTTCTGTGGTAACAATAAACGCCATAAAAAAGTATACGTATGCGTGTCGAAAAGTACTACAGCTTCGTTGTTTGAAGAAACAGTCGTAGGTATTGTAAAACCTCCCATTTTGAAGTAGGGAAAATACAGCAATGTTTTCAGTCTCTAATAGTGTCTGTTTCAACAGGTCGCACCCGCTAATGGACACGGCTGTCTCGCACGAGAACGAGAAACCCATCTATTACAAGAGAGACTTGTTCTTCACGAGGCTCGTCGTAGACAGGGTGAAGGTCGACATGATGGGGCATCAGCTTGACTACACTGTCTACTATGCTGGGACAAGTAAGTGGAAACTATCTAACCATAACTAACCTAACTTCTACGGTTTTTCATCTTAGGGTTTCTACTTACCGCGAGCACAAAAAAGGCATCTGACTTTCATAACTTTTTGGCGAATGCTCGCGGTGAGGGATCATCTTTACATGATATAACTAGGATAGTAAAGAATATGATAGTTTCCTTGAAACAAACAAATTATAAATGGATTCCAATATAAGTATTGAAGAGATCTGTGTGAAGAATTAGGGTGGTCTAAAATCAGAATTTTCGATATACCTACATGTACGTATGGATTTCAGAACCTTTATCCTTGTCGTGGTTTTCCCCGTAGGCCTATTTTCATTTAACCTACAAGTACAGTAAAATAATATCTGAACACAAGTATCCTTTCAAATATGACTATTCCATTTATTGCGAAACTTTTGCTTTCGTTATATTTATACAAAGTCCACTATAGTTCCACTGCAAACAACAGCGTCGGCCAACGACTTCATAAATCTATTAACAGTAGCATAGCTGGAATGAAACCAATTATACTTTCGCGCAATTACCCCGTATGTATGGCAAACGTCACGGAACACTCCACCCAATCCCCGTGCGAGCACAATCAGGCATTCCAAAAGGAACAACGCCTCTGAACAATAAGTCCACTCACTGCAACGGATACGGTAGCACATAAAATTTCATAAAAGCATACGAATTAAAAACGGCAACGCAGAGGGAAATTAAAAAGTCGAGGCGAAAGTGACTCAAAGGCCATAATTCGTCTAGCACGTGACGCCTGGACATTTGGAATCTCGTCTGGATGCCATTCCGGCCGGCTCTTGCTATGAAGCAAGGGATTTAGTTGAAAACGTGAAAAACCGATTAAACATCATTGTTTGTTGCGAAATGCAGGACTTTTTTTTGAGATTTTTGACAGCTTTTCAATTTATTGACTAAAAGCTTGCACGAATCCTGTTTTTGTATAGCTGCGATACGCTTTGAACATTCAATACATATATGTGGGCGACTGGAACTGAAACCGATGTCCGATTTATATTTCTAACAATAGTTCGTTTATTCTAGTACATACATACATCAATGAATTCTATGCAGTTTAATGTTATTCAGTTTCGATGCACAATTTCAACGAAAATGTCACCGAAAACGTAAATCAGATTTTATGCAATAGATATTAATTTTAGCTGCGCAAATACTGAAAACTAGGTAACTCGCATCTCGCTAGTGAGCTGACTATTATAATGCAATGTGAACTGGGCATAAACTGTATGGTAACATTGTGCCGAGCCGGTCGCGGCAGCGCGAGCGTGGTTTGGCAGCGGCGGCACGCAGCGGCCCCGCAGCGGCCGCGCGGCGGCCTCGTCACACTCCACGCCGCATAAATCCCACAAGCCACTCCAAACAACGCCTCCAAGTGGTAATTTTCGCCCATGTTGTTGCAATTTTCACCAATTTTCCCTACAAAATCGGCCCGACCCGGCCACCTTCCTGTAGAGTGGATTAAACTCACGTAGATATCTAACGAAGGGGGGGTTCGTTTACGGAACAACTTTTCCAAAAGGAGAGCTACGTTTGAGTTGGCGTTTGAAATGCTTGTGTGTAGAATATTAAATTGTTTAAACGTTCCCTTTGACGTTCCCTCCCGTGCTATAGCCACGTACCGTAATAATTACTTTAACTTATCTACACAATGTTACGATACAACATCGCTTCCTCATTCGAAACCCCCTCATTACTCTGCCTCCGACAATAGTGTTTAATGCATTAGCCACCGGCGCATCCCGCAATAAATAGTCCCGTGTATTTAAACCGCAATGAGAAAGAAAAAGTAAAACCCGAAAACCCGATGTTCTCGTACTTTACGCCGCTATTATTTACACTCGAGCGCAAAATAAGTTGCACGAAATTCCGGCCGTCACAAAGAGCTCGAGGCGTCCCGTGAAAAAGGACAGTTTACTCTTTCAATAAAGAGTACGCTCGTGCACTAGCGTCTGTGAGTATATTGCCTCCCCGCTTAGCCCATTTTGAGTGCTTACCGCGTTATAATATGCATTAAACTGCACCGGCAGAGGCGGAAAGTTGCCGCGGCGCTCGAGGTGCTACCAGACAATGAGAAACGACCGCGTGATGCTCCTGCAATGCGGGCCGCGAGCTGCGTCGCGGTCCAAGGGGCGCGCGGGGCCCTTCTCCTTTCATTTCGTTTGTTTTATCACGCCTAAATCACTGTTGCTACAACTTTGAAACGTCGCTCCCCGCGTAGCTCGATAAAAGTTTGACAGCGTCTGTCTTGTACACACCCAGTCACGTGTTTGCCTATGAAAGGGAACCGAGGTATCAAAGACGTTAAGAGTATTTAGAAGTTAAGGAAGTTAATTAAATTCTCCGAGTTAGACGTCAACGCCGAGACTCTTTAGTATCAAGGGCGCCTTTGTAAACAATTCAAGAACATATTAATGTTTGCATATCGCGCGAACACACCCTACAACAAAGTGCTGTGTTTATGCACACCTATCAACATTTAAATAGGAACTCAAAATGTAATTATGTGGCTCTCGGCAGCAAATGTGTGTCACGCGCGCATTCACGATAAAATCCATTATTTAACTCCGGAATACTAAATACTTATTTACTTACTACATTATCAACTTCTCACACGAGTATTTCAAATAGCTTTTATGTTTCCTCTCGTTGGAAGCGATACAATTTATAGCCTACGACGGGTGGAGTAAAGTTTTCAAATGGCGAAACAATTTCCCAAATCGGTCGCGCAGTTTCCTGAATTACCTCACATAAACAAACGAACTCGCGAACTATGCTTGTACATAATCCCCCTCAGATGGTATACTTATAATAACATAGTAATATCGGAAGATTTGTTACTTAATAACAATCTTTAGATCTGCACGGGTAATCTGTGGCTGAGCGTGTGTGGAGGGCTGCAGAACATTTTATAATAATCGATTAATGAGAATAGAAATCTGTTTCAATACTAGGGAAGGTGGCTTTAAAGCTTAACCAGCCGAAAGACTGAAAAATGTGTTGATATATTGATCTGTTATACCCCAAATTTGCTTGGTATTTTTTTAAATGGAAGTCAGACATAGCGTTGCAGTTCACAAATCAATCAACGTTGGTCGTATCGGCAAACATGTAAAAAACAAGCTCAAACTCCGAGCAATTAGCCACAAGAAATGAAATTGCAGACACGCGCTGCGCTTTGATACGTGGCCGCCGGACGGTACTATTAAAAACGATTTAAAATTCACAGTCGGCTTAACGGTCGAGTCCGCACAGTTGGAAAATTCATAGCTATTTGATGACATAATTATAGAAGCTCAAAGTCGCTAAACGCTGTCCTTTGATGTTTTGAAATGTAGTTACCGGCTTGCACACAGCGGGCGGTCTGTACGTTACGTACGTCCCTGCCCGATCTTGTTATAATGCGCACAACAAATGCTCAACAAATGCTTTACCTACCTGTAACGGACATTATGTTACGCCCGGCATTTGATGCAAATGTGGTGCTTGCTCGATAACGCTCAAATTATGGACAATGCGCTGACCTGATTTTAAAGTACCTGGTTACCGCATCGCATTAAAATTAGGTGTTACCGGTTAACCACCGCTATTATATACTCGTGTAATAAATAAATAAGTATGCTACTTTGTAAAATATCCCGCGCTCCATAATATTATTTACGAGAAAAGTGCCCCGTTGCAAACTTCATGCAATAATTCGCTACAGCCTAACCGCTTAAAGTTGGGAGTATTTATACCGCTATTGAAGTAATGTAAGCAATAATTCACAAAATAAGTTACCATGCATAGATCGTGCGATACAGTTAGGATACTGGCGCTTATAAGTATCGGAAAGCCATTTGCCTAAGTGCATGAAGTCCAAGTTTCGCCATAAACATGAAATGCGGTCCGCGCAAAATGATATCCTAAGGTATGGTTGAGATACCGATACGTACACAGGCTTAGGCGGCGATTGATGGGATCGCTCGCAGTTTCTGCATAACTTGAGATGCGGGAACTTTGCGAACATTTCGGGAGAAAATTTAGTCCGACCACGTCGGGCGGGCTCTAATGGAAGCCGGTACAACTCTTTATTTCAGCGCCGTGGCCGGTGTCTTTATCTGATTGTTTCCTCTGAGATTATTACGTTTAGGGTTGTGTACTACAGTCTATCTTTGAGACTGCGAACACTGAAGAATAATAACCACAATTATACCAAGTAACCTGTTTTACTGAGATATTTAGTTTGAGATAATAAATATCCTGGATGGAATTCTTGTACTGCTTATATATAGCAAATATTTTGCCTATTTGCCTTGATTTCTAAGGGCCCGTTATATATGTATAGGCTTATATTTCACTCTTCAAACTTACAGTCAGTTATGGAAAAACGCCAACCCCCTGCCATACATAATTGTACGGCAAGTTGCATAGTTCTCTGTTCCACTGGACTGTATATAGTTTTTTTCCTTTTGTTTTACATTCTCATCCTGTTCATTCGCTTTATCACACTTGCGTACAATCGTATTTTATGTATACAAATATCACTCGCCGCGTGATCGCCTTAATACAAATCCGCTCGCAAATCGTGCGATAAGGTACTGCTGTGTATATGACCATCAAAAAAATTAAAAAATATTCGTAATCGGTGTAATTCAAGGGCAAATATTCTGCTCGGCTGTACCTCTTTCTACCTCTAGTGTACCTACTAATATTTTTAGCTTGCGTACAAGCATCTTGCTTAGTTCATTGACTGGCATCCGCCGCGGTACCAAAGTGAACAATATTTATCGCCGAGCGATACGATGCACCGGAACGGAATTTCCCAAGTAATTTATAGTTTGTAACACCTTCGGCTTCAGTACAGCGAGTACAGCGAGCTATAAAGGATCGCTAGCTTCTAAAGGGTATGATGTAAAGCAAACACCTGGGCCCGAGTTAAAAAGATTAGTACAAAGATAACTCATGTAACATCATTATTTGCACAACCCTTATTATTATTGATAGCTAGCTTTTATAAACTTAGTCCCGTAACTGTATCTACGTTACCCTTTTAACCCCTTTAGGATTTGAATTTCCATACTTCATTAAGCGAACTCTCCTAAAATATCATGTTCTTAGGTTTACCAGTAAACCCACTTTTCACATTTGAATTCAGCATAGTTGAATCGTTTTGAGTTCTTAATTATCTGTTTGCATTATGAGTATTATCCAAATAATTATGAACTTAAAATTCAATTAAAGCGCAAACAATTATTTATCATAACTTTCCATTTCATGTAGCGAGAAAATGAAATCCCGTTTTGGCACATGATTCGGCGGGCAATTTACAAAACGATCGCGCCTTCACACAAACACAAGCAATTAGTTATGCCGGTAATTAGCATTCGAATCGCGTCCAACGAAAATAAACATTGATTTTTTATTCCCCAAATCTGGGGGGAGGCCGCGGCCGGGCGGGCCGGCGAATACTAATGTGTTCAGTTTGAAACGCTTATTCGCGCCCGCTAACGGCGCCCAACGTTTTTTGCATAAAACATCTCATCAAAGGATTGCTTAGGACCCGCAGTATATTGAATATCAAAAGGTGCGCCAACAAAGTTTCGGGAGGGCGGCATCCCTAATGCTGGACGAGAAAGCCTTCTTAAAAATACACCTTTGGAACGTGCTTGGAATAACCACCGCAAATATAACATTTATGGGATAAATAACAGAGTCATTTGTTTTGATATTTCACTATAATATAATGAGTTAACGGTAACCTTTCTTTCTGCTTTATGCGTGTAAAAATTTACCGTTACCATTTACCCTGCCGTTTATTTTTCCACTACATATAAGAAAGTCAAACTAAATAGATGCTCATTTGTCAGAACTTCACAATTGGATATCGCTTTTGAAATAACACCCATTTGTCCGTTGCGTGTGTCCATAACAACCTCGAATATTATATTGATTGACTCCTGTGACAATAGTTTTGGAAACAATCGAAGAAAAGCATAGTGCCATTAAGTGTTACCGAAACTTCACCTAATAATAGAGTTGCGGCAGTAACAGACAATTATTCATATCGATTGGATACATACATTTCAAACGGGTCAGGGAGCAGGCCTATCCATTTGATAGTCACATAAAATGTCGAGCGACGAATCTCGTAAAAGTGGGCCGAGTAGTAGGCAAACGTTAAAAAGCCGCGCTTCTCGATTTACGGCGTCTATAAAATACATATTGCGATTCGCGATAAAAGTCCCGAATTCGTTCCAACTGCTAATCGCGGAATTTATCCAACCCCACTTACAAAAACGAATAAATTTCTAACGATCTTCATTTTGGCCGCACGATTTTCTATTACGTTTGATATGTTCGAGTTATGAGAAAACTGAAGATAAGGGAAATCCATGGGAACCAATCAGGTTTCGAGTGCGTCGTAAAATTGAAAAACTACGTACTTAACTGTGTGGCTAAGTCAGCGATACTTCCCGCTTAGAACTGTGTGGACGGTGTGGGTCCTTTGTGTAGGATTTTTTTTTAATTGAAGAAAATTAAGAAATTGTTTTACTATTACGTAGCCTTGCAAATACCATTGCCTTTAAAAACCTGAAATTATCCATAATATGAGTAGGTATGTGATTCTTCTAACTGAAGAATTAAAAAAAAATGGATGGTGGATTTAAATTTAGAACAGCGGACACGAGTAGTTGAAATGAATTCAAATATTAATACAAATTCGTCCAACATTATCTAGGGATCATTTTGTACATAAAAAAGGCAATTCACGTTTGTTCGAGCCGGAATGTGAACATCAAGTCACAGCGATCAGTAACAGGTAAACCTATACGTTAAACGCGGACCTTATATGAAAAGCAATAAAGAGGTTACTGCTACTTTGTGTTTGGGAATTTATACCACTTGGAGGAATAAAACTTATATTGTTCGGGGATCGAAAAAAAGTTTTCACTTAGGCCTGTCGAAGCGAATCTTTATTGGATTGCGGGATTATTTCTTTTGAGACGGCTTTGAGGCCCTGTGCCCGCTCGTGTGGAAAATATGAAAAGATAATTAAAGAATTTTGTTTACGCCCTTTCGTATTTGTCCGATATTCATCCGTTCTTAATTCAATTCGATTCTCAGGAGCGTTTTTCTTTGAGAACGGCGATGCCACGTTGTTTTTTTGGTGCCCTAGTTTGATGATAAGGATTTTAATCGTTGTACACCGGTTTTTACAGCATTTGCAAGTAGACAATACACTATACAATCAAGAAAACTGTATAATATTATCAACAAAGAACTAAATATTTACCCTCTACCGTACTATGAATGCAAAGACTTAATAAATAAATGGCTAAAATCTCTTAACTATAATGATACAGAAAACTTGGTACAAGACTAGGTACTTATGTGCATTTAATAACGAACAACTAGACATTGTATAACACACATATGCAGTTACGAAATGGTAATAAATTTTTAATTATTCATTTAATTTTAAATTTTTAGTTATAACTTGTTAGAAGATTTTTTAAGTTAATTTATGTTTGTTGAATCTTATTTCACTGCTAATATTCAATTTAAATTGTATTTATTTGAATATTATTTTTAAGGTGTACCTGTAACGCGATACCTATAATTTACCACCTAAGGAAGAGCGGTGCCCCTTAGCACAGGTAGTCAATACTTAAAAAGGGGCATCAAACACTGTTATGTCGATGTAATCGTGTTAATGAATAAATACATTTTTATTTTTATTTATTTATTTATAAAACATTTTGAAGTGAGTGCGTCTTTTATAATTAATTAAAACATAAATACAAAAAAAATACAATCAAAATACCTTCAATATGGTTAAAAAATAACTTAATGACCTAACAGATTAAACTAAAGGACTAAAAATTAACGAGTCAGTAAGCTTTAAGAAGTTCAACGCATATTCGACCCAGCTTTTATTAAATCCAAAAATCTAGAATTGCATATGCTTTTAATTATTACCTACTCGCATATGTTTGTTGTCTCAACCTGTCTCATAACTAATTTATAATTATTTACGCCATTCTAGGCCGTAAGAGGGACTTTCTGCTGGGGAGAAAATCTCTCTTCGTGGCCAAAGCAAGACGCAAAACTTTAGGTTTCACGGGCGGTAATTCGTAAAACCCCCGATCGCATAATTTATGGTCCTCACCTTAGGTTCGGGCCACAAATACCTGCGATCTGGGACATTCAGGATTTCAGCGCCCTAGGTATGTAATGTACTATATTACCTCCGCCTTCGTGAGCTTATTGTCCTAATAACGGCACTAGCTGTGGGCCACCACTTGACCTTACATGAATTGTTTCGTGAAATTCGTCTGTCCGACCACCGACACGGCCGTTCTGCGGGACTGTTTAATTATTTCGCCCAGGCCAACCGTGATCAGAAAATTAATGGGCACGAGGAGCGAACGGTTGAGATCGTATGTTCGTGTCACTGTTTCAATGTTAGTAATTAGGCGTGGCGGGGACGCGACCTGATTAGGAAGAGAACCAATTTATCATTCGATGCCTCTGAAATATTAATAAGGTGAAAGCTATACACCGATGTTTATTGGATTTCTATCTTGATTAACACAAAACGTTTTCAGTTAAAAATGCCAAGCCATTTCGCGCAGTTGCGCTAATTGTTAAATTATTTTCCTTTAACGCTCGCTTTAGTGCTAAACAACGAATTTATCTAGGATAAAAGAAAGCAAAATGCTTATTGGACGCTTATACTCCCAATTTTACGCGTTTCAAAGGATTAAACAAATACCATTAGATATAATTTATACTTTATCACATTTACGCTGCACCTGTTCAATAGGGTTACCCATTACCATTAAATTACCCCCCAATATTAGTAGTAACCCATTACGTGTCACGTCTTAAGGCTTTAAGCATGTAGGGTATAAACAGATTCCCCGCGCCTCTGGCGTAGACAAGTTTGGTGAACGGTTTCCCGTGTTCGCTATTATCGCATCAACCGAATACTTGTGTGTCAATGCGTAAAAGCACTCTGTAAACTTGTCTAATATATAGGGGCACAAGCGATATATTAGTTTCGATCAATGTCATAGGTACCGCACGAGGAATCAAATTTAGTATGAGAACTTAATAGGAAAGTGTGTTAAGTTTGCAAAAAATCATGGTGTTTTGCTGTAAATACTTTTGCGTTTCTAACGTGAATGCGTCATTAGTGTGTTATTTATTATTGATACAATGATGTATTATAAAAAAGTGGACTTTTGGAAAAAAATCTGTTACGGTTTTCTTATCGTCTGTGAAACAGAGGGTTAGGAATTATTTATTTATTCAAATTAGTTGCACAGCATTACAGTAATTAAACTAGGGCACGTGAACTACAAAATCATACATAAAATAAACTTAAATCTAGTTGGATTTAGGCGACGTAACAGCGTATCTGTGTATCTGCGAGTCTGTCAGTAGCATCTTACTGCCGCAACGAATTACTTACTGTCAAGATGGCTATGTTTGGTTGTAATAGAAACAGCCATACCTATCCAATGTCAGGTTTTTTTTATTTTTCAAGTTTTGAACCTACTTCTTATTAATTGTATACTGTACACTAAACGTACACCTTTACAAGTTTTAACCAAAGAGAAAACAGGCGGCCAATTTAATTCAGCCCTACAAGCCATGTAACCACTCCTTTTGACTTAACTATAAAAACAAATACTATGAAATCGGTAACTTTAGAGCCGTAAACTTACGTGACGCAAGTAGTACATTATTTCTTATGTACGTACGCAATATTTAAGGAAAATAGAACGATTGTGAAAACCATTGAGAACGGAAGGGGAAAGATGGTTGGACACCTGCTATGACACGACGATTACATGAATCATCATGTAAGGAAAGATTGATGGAAAGACGAAGAGAGGAAGACCTAAGCAATCCATATTCCGTATTGCACTTTGTTACCTTGGGTTGTTGGGTGTATGCTCTTTGTTGCCAAATGTCGAAGGAGCTGTCACTTCCTTCAGAGCCAAAGTGACATTAGTAACTAAGTCATCCTAGTCATGTGACTTCACGCTGTAAGTTTGCGATCCTGAAGTTTCAAAGGCACATCCTTACCTACGAGACGGGAGTTGTACGCCTTATTTCTTTAGTATCTTCTGGTTCACATCAGTGGCTTTACTTAGCTAAAAGCAAAAACTTGACAGCATTATTTAGCTACAGCTAGGTGCGTAATATGTAAACCTCGTGACAGCCCTTTCCGCCGCGCACCCCCGACATAATTCACCGTCACCTACTTGTTTGTGTCAATCAGAGCGGTGTGATAGCTAATGGACTCTTGTCACCTCACTTGTCAAACATAACTCGCGTTTCGTTGGCGTAATGTTCGTGTTAGGTAGGTAGTTTTATACAGTGACAAAGAAATCTTCAATTAGATACTACAAAGTTTTCCCGCGTATTCGGCCTAGCAAACGTATTCGTCTACCTACGATCAATATTCTTTTCAGGGAGAAATAGCGTACTCGAGGCCTTCGTGCAAAAATAAAGCTATTCTTCTGTTGTTGTGTCTAACAATGATATATTAATAAAAACAAGTATTAAACTTAAATGGTACAATTCCCGAGAGTAAATATAAAATGATATAAAACGAAAATACCATTTCAACTTCTTACCAGATTTCGACTATGAAACGAAAAAAAATCAAATTAGCGACTCCATGTATTTTAAAACCACGGTTTGATACCAAATGTCCTAAACCTACTTATTACCCATATAGGTAGGTAACAATTAAATAAATAGCGGATGTAGGCGTAATATCATATAAAAAAACTTGCAAACAGAGATGTAGTTAATAAAGATGACACAATGTTTCGCGCCGAAAACACAAATAAAGGAAACTCCGCACTCGAATTAGCCCGATCAGCATCCGTACGCATTACCATTCATATGGAACAGGCTTAATACAATTACTGGTGTATAGAAGGGCAACTATAACTTAACAAACACAATAACAATGCGAGGCTTTGCCGCCGCTCCGTCTCGGGCCGGGTCCACACGTATACCTACTATTGTGCGTAACACGGTTAGGTAATTTCGGTACATGACTGTAATCCAATTAGCTATTAAGATTCGTGGGCCGAATATTAATTCGCTCGTGATTCGGCCTCTTTGAAAGGAGACTCCGAACTGTGACCTAAGAGTTAGAAATGTTACAATGAAGGCGAGGGCCGATCATATTGTGTGGTCACGTGCCCGATAGCAATTGTATTTGTTCGCGAACTTTGCTGATTTTCTTGAGCGCAATCGGTAACGATGGTCGGAATCGAAGGCCAAAAGACGATGGAATATTTCTTTGAACCTGCATTTCTCTTATATACAGGGTGTCCCTAAAACCAACGCCAAAATGAAAAGGGGTGATAGAACAGCTCATAAGCAACCATATTAAGTTAATTTGACCTTAATAAAAAGTTCATGGTTTTCGAGATATTTGCATTTAAAAAAAACTCGTGACTTTTGATGCCCTGCGTCAGTATGTCCATTGCCACCACTGCAAATTTAGGTATTTTTTAAATCTGTTTTTTGCAGGATGTTACTAAAAACATATCCTATCGAATGTAATTTCAATTTATTACATATCATGATGCTTTGTCGGTAAAAATAATAAAAAAATCGAATTATAGCAATTTATTAAATTTAGCCAGCGGTTTTGATCGAGTTTCATTTAAAAAAAGTATTGTAAACTAACATGGCACACAACATAAAAAGATAGTAAATTTATTGTAGTTTTCAAAAAGGTACAGCATTTTCTAATTTACGCAGCAGTTTACGAGATATTGATATTTTACACTAACAGGAGCTCATACTGCAGTTATTACATAGTATGGAACCAGAGCCCCTACTAGGCTCAGAGTTTGAATTTCGAACAAAAAATAGATTCAAAGAATACACAATTTGAAATTGGAACACAATTTGAAATTCGAATTCAAGTCGGCTTTCTGATTAAAGAGTATTTTAGTAATTTTGGGACACTTCGTCAATTCGTTTGATGTTCTTTATTTAGTTTGGTTTCTTATTTTCTTAAATAGACTTGATTTACCAATAGAACTCGTGTTTGCCTTGTGATTTGGATTTTTGGTACAATTTAACTTTGCTTTGTGCATCTTGGACTCGAGTTCTGCCTATTGATTTTAACTTCGATTTACTTTGGCTCTGTTAAGATTAATTGTAGTGCGTTTGTTACAAATATGCCAGAGAATTATACTCCTCAAGAATATGCCAACATGCATTTTGTCTATGGGGAATGTCAGGGTAACTCTTGTGCTGCAGCTAGACTCTATCGGGAAAGATATCCAAATTTAAGGCATCCGGACCATCGAGTATTTCGAAATGTTCATCTCGCATACTCACAAGGCGTTTTGCCTGGCAATCGTCGTGGATTGGGAAGACCTAGAGGAGATTACGATGAAGATGTTTTACAAGAGATTCAAAACGACCCATCCACTTCGACACGGAACAGAACGTAATTTAGGTATATCAAAATCTGTTGCCAATAGAATATTACGTCGATATGGATATCATCCATACCACATACAACGTGTTCAAGCGTTGCTGCCCCGTGATTACCCACTTCGTGTTCAGTTTTGCCAGACAATGCTGCAAAAACACAGAGAGGATCCCAATTTCATAAATATGGTTTTATGGTCTGATGAAAGCACTTTTAAGAGAGATGGATTTATGAACATGCACAATTTACACAGTTATGCATTAGAAAATCCTCATTTAATGAGGGAAGATCGGTCGCAGTACCAATTTAAAGTGAACCTCTGGACTGGAATATTAGATGGGAAAATAATTGGCCCATTTGAATTACCAGAAACGCTGAATGGTCCAAGTTATCTGCATTCCTTAGAGAATGAGTTGCCAAATCTTCTCGACGACGTACCTTTAGCTACGCGGAGGTCAATGTGGCTGCAGAATGATGGCTGTCCAGCACATTATGCACGCGAAGTGCGACTACATTTAAACCAAACTTATCCACAGAAATGGATCGGCCATCTGGGTCCCATTTTGTGGCCTCCTCGATCTCCAGACCTAAATCCTCTGGATTTCTATTACTGGGGTTATATTAAAGAAAAAGTTTACAATGAACCGATTAACAGTATAGCGGAGCTGAGATAACGCATTTACGCAGAGGCCCAAAACGACGTATCAAGAAGTGCACGTCACATCAGTCGAGCATTTTTAAGGAGATGCCGAGCTTGTATTCAAGTCAATGGCGGACAATTTGAACATTTAATTTAGTTACATAAAACAGGTATCGTATTTTTTTAATGTTTTTAGTTTTTTTATTCACTTAACAGATAAAAATGGCAACCAGTATTATTTTTGCATAATCTTATAAACCGCTAAATAATTAAGTCACTTCAATACCATTTTAAAAACAACTCTAAATTTGCTATCTTTTTACGTTATTTGCCAGGTTCGCTATGAACATTTCATTTTTTTTTATTCTAAAATTGAATTGTGTTCCTCTTCTAAATAAAGTATTCTTTAACTCGATTTTTTGTTCAAAATTCAAACTCTGAGCCTAGTAGGGGCTCTGGTACCATACTATGGAATAACTGCAGTATGAGCTCCTTTTGGTGTAAAATATCAATATCTCGTAAACTGCTGCGTAAATTAGAAAATGCTGTATCTTTTTGAAAACTACAATAAATTTACTATCTTTTTATGTTGTGTGCCATGTAGTTTACAATACTTTTTTTAAATGAAACTCGATCAAAACCGCTGGCTAAATTTAATAAATTGCTATAATTCGTTTTTTTTTTTTTTTTTTTACCGACAAAGCATCATGATATGTAATAAATTGAAATTACATTCGATAGGATATGTTTTTAGTAACATCCTACAAAAAACAGATTTAAAAAATACCTAAATTTGCAGTGGTGGCAATCGACATACTGACGCAGGGCATCAAGTCACGAGTTTTTTTTAAATGCAAATATCTCGAAAACCATGAACTTTTTATTAAGGTCAAATTAACTTAATATGGTTGCTTATGAGCTGTTCTATCACCCCTTTTCATTTCGGCGTTGGTTTTAGGGACACCCTGTATGTATAATTCCCTTGTTCTTGTTACTACGCAAGGGAATGTTTTATTTTGTTTCTCGGTAACTCTATACTATTCCGCGGGTTGAAAATTGTCTGGTGCTTCCCTTCCACCCGTAATTTGTGTCTAAAAAAGGTTACACAACGTCCTGCGTGGAGGCGGTCCCAGGTTCGAATCTTAGCTAGGGCAAGTTTTTGTGTTATATTTATCTAGGTATATCGGATTGCGCATCGTCGTCTAAGAGTCATAAAATTTGTTTATTATAGAACTAACTAAATCGATATGTGTAAGATTGTCCCACACATTTTTTTTATTTTCCATTCATTTATTGTATTGTTACAGCAGTCCAGACTTAAAAACACACTCCCATTTATATTACATTCAAGTTTAGTATATTTAATCTCGTGACATAGTTAGTTCTACTTTGAGTCTGAAGCAATTGAAATGTTTATGTAAATAGTTTTTTTCACAAAAGCATGCCGGCAAAACAGGTGACCTAAGGTTGCTAACAACGCTTTCGTGACTATTGTCGGAGCGGCTAACGAGTCAATTTAATTGGTGCCTTTATTTTGACGTGCCCTTATAATTTACCCGGTAGTTAGGAAAGTGGAGAAATGAATACTATTCGGATTCGTGACTCGTCGTGTTTTCCGACCCTTATGTTAAAGGTCGTCAAACTACGCCGAAAGTTGATTAAACGGTGGAAGGTGAAGTTTTAAATGAAGGTAGGGATACGGCCTTAAATTAACTGTGTTGAGTGGCTTATTGTTCTGAATAACATTAACATTCATACAATTTATGTAATAACCGGAGTAACCGGGACTGAACGTCTCACCATCTCCATTCTCCTACGTTTTTACTATACTTCCTAGATTTGGTAAGATGGTATTGAAATGAGATTTATTTAAAGATGGAGTACAGAAAATCATGCAAATTTCACTGCCACCTCTAAGAAAAATGGTAACGTGTTTAACAATAAGCAGCCCGAATCTGCTCGGTGACAAATAAAACGTCAGTCAGATATAACAGTATCAGTAGTTGATAAACCTGCACCTGGACTACTGTGACACGGGACTCTTTCTCGCGCGAGTACTATACCTATCACTTTCTTCACAGTACTGTGAGAGAGTGACGGGCGATGCTAGGTCGCGCGTCAAGAGTCGCGAAGCCAAGTTGTAGTAGACGGGTTACCTTTGATTTGACTTAGTTTATCTTGAAAACTGCTAGTACAAAGGTACTCAAAAGCCTTTTAATGAGCAAGCCAAAAGGGAATCAATCGGGCAAATATCAGGGACCCATATTGGGCAGAGTCAATTAAAGCCGCTAACCGTAAATTTCTAGGTTAGTAATTATTCTAGTTGTGTAAAATCTGTACAACGTGAGCGATGTTTAATTTAAATAAAACAATTTAAACGGATTATACGGCGTATATTAATTATTTTAGCCTCTCTGACGTTTTGGCAACGTCCCAGTTACCCAAATGTAATGAATCTTGACATTTTCTTTACAAACGCATTCAGATAACATAATATATGCCTCTCAGTCACAACATCAAAGTAAACCTAGTTATGCCTAACCATAACTTTCACGTCAGACGCATTACCTAAACATACCTACTCATATTTGCTTGAATAATCAAAGAAACGTTTACTACAATTACTATTGAATTTAAAATATTTAAACCTGTGTGTTACCATAATTTGTGTATCGAGATACCTATACGCTAGGGTTTTTTCCAGCATTTTTTCCTTTCACTACGTTTTCTTATAAACTGGTAAGCGCTAACACAATATTCCTTTGTTATAGATGAGGGGAAAATTCACAAGATAGTTCAATGGACCCGAAACGGCGATAGCCAATCTGCCCTGCTGGATATTTTCGACGTAACGCCTGGAGAGCCTATTCAGGTAACTAATATCATAACTATAACTTAGCTGGTACCTTGCGATTTATGCGTATGACTGGAATAAATAGGATGTTTTCTTGAAATCTTTAAGATATTTTAATCTAAAAGTGAACGTAGTTCCTAAGTCAAAAAAGGTGTAGGTTCTACTTCTACCGCAAAATAAAACAGCAATGCATTACATTGTTTTCTAGTTGAAAGAACCGGTAAAATTACTGGTAACTTTAACCTCTTGCGTTGCATGTATGTGTATGCTTAATATAGTATTGTGCTTACCACGGGTAGCCGCATTCTAATTCGTAATTGTATAAAGATCTATGATCTTCTACCTTTTTATTCCGTCTAGTCGGTGTTTTTGCTTACTAAAATGACCGATAACGAAAACTAATTTGCGTATATTGTGTCTACCCATCGTTTCTGTATGTGGGAGTAAACTCATTGAAGGCAAAGTTTGTTATAGAATCTAGTTTTAACTATTCTTGTTTTAAGCTTAATGTAATAGAAATATAAACTTGCGTTTTGACTGGTGTAGGTAGATCTAGTTACATTGCTTGGGAGCCTATTAAATTTTATAGGACAGTAACGCAGCAGTAATACCTATTGATATTGGTAACGTGGCCCATTTCTCTAGGAGTGAGTAGTCGTTTTCGAGTCATGAACGTAGACGCAAATAGCTATGAACTTGGATTTACGTTTAATGGGGTTCTGTGATTTTATGTAAGAAGAGATTTCAGGAGAGCGTTTGATTGATTTTGATGATCATTATTCCATGCCATAGGTTTACATTGTGAACATTAAGCTCATTGTCATACTGTGTAAAAATAATTTTATGGACCAAAGATAGATTTAAGGGAATATAGAAGGATTTATAGGGAATATGAAATGTATTCTCATGCTTTATTTGCTTTTCACTAAAAACATAGGCAAACATTTCTTTAACCAAGTATCTACTCTGATAATGGAACAAATTTTGTCGGTACTGTTTTCTTCTTCGCCCTTCTAGGCCATAACCCTGTTTTGTGCCCACGGTTCCTTCTATGCCGGTTTACTAATGTTTCGCAGATAATTATTGAACCGAACGTTATGTTTTGCATAATTGTTATTCTACGGACACCATTGGCTTCTCTGAAACGTTATAAAATAAACCTAACCTAACCTACCCTAATCTACTAGGATACACCAAAACATTTTGAAATATATTTCCCGTTTCAGCTAAAGAAAATTTCTGCCAAATGAACATTATGTGAAACATTACGTTCGGTTAAACAATTATTTCCCAGATGAGGGTAACCCTTCTATGCCGCATCAAACCGGAGTGATCTACAACTACGGCTACAATTATGGGTGTATTTGATAATAGATCGGTTGTTTTTGTTGCTTAAGTGATTATAATTATCTACGTGACGTGCATTTTACATATTCTTATAATGGAACAAATTGTCATAGGCGATGTCCCTGTCCCGCGCTCACGGCTCCCTCTACGCGGCGTCAGACCGGCGCGTGCTACAGCTACGGCTAGCGTTATGCGCGCGTCGCTACGACGCGTGCGTGCGGTGCGCACGCGACCCTTACTGCGGATGGGACCGCGATGCTGCCGTCTGTAGAGAGTATATGCCTGGGTTAGTTGTCTTTTAAATGTGTAACAGGATAATGGGCTGAGAGATATGAATATGATAGAACGCTTCGTAGCGCATACGCCTTTAAATAAAGGCAAACCAACATGTTTGCAGATAAACCCCTCGTCTAAACCCAGACGCTTTCTATGTTGTATACAAAAAAAAAACATATTAAGTTTTTGGAATTTGACAATTAAGTATAAATCCAAGAAAAGAATGCATGCTGCCTATAAATATTTAAGTATCAAAATTAAAAAATCTTACTAATATTTATTATGAAAAATAATCATATTACCTCATTCATTTTGCAAGCATAAATGTAAGTTTCCCTTATGTACGGCTTTAATCGAATTACTTTGCCACAACCAAGCTAATACGTTTTCCTACACAGGTTAATACAAGACGTGGCCAATGAAACGGCGGACATCTGCGATTCGTCGATTGCACGGAAGAGTGTGTCAGCGACCTGGGGCCAGAGCCTGCACCTCGGCAGCTTCATCAAGATGCCCGAGGTGCTGCAGCCGCGAGCCATCACGTGGTACCACTACTCCAGGGAGAAGGGACGGCATCCGATAACGTTCAAGTAAGTTTTTACATTTTCTAATAGGTCGTTTGGCGAAAGATAAACCACGTCGACACATTTATCACATCAGGCACTTGTATTGACAACATTTCATATTTTTAAGACTATCATTTTATTACTTTTCTGAATTCTGCTTAAAAAGATGAAGTAATCTCTGTTTTTATTTATTTTCTGAGATGATTATTTATTTTATTATTAAGTTATAAAAACATACTCATTTTAAAATGTGGCAACACCAAAACCAGAACTTAATGGAACGGTTACTTTAGTCGGTTTTCTTAATTAAAAAAAAACTTAATAAAACTCGGCAAGAATCTTAAGATTCTTGAAACTCGGTATGCACCTGTCATCTGTCAACGTCAAATAAAAAATAAATAAAAAAAATCGCTCTTTGGTTTTGACAACAACCCTATTCAGCCCGTATTGTCTTAGATTGCCGTTATTTGATGTATTTTCTTATATTTCTTTAAATACAGAAGAAGAAATTCAAAGATTTTTTTTTAAGGTACACGACATAAAGCCCTGTCGATCTCTATATTAATTTCCACCTGTTATAAATTTGAAATGTTGTCAATTACACATGGTATAAGAAAATAAGGTATGGCACTCACGAATGACAGGTGAGACTGTTGACGACTTCACGCTATGATTGGTTGGTAGGTTCTGTCAATCCGTTTCTGTGTTGCCAGTGGTGTATCGTAATACTCCCCGATTCTCTTGTTACCTGTATGAATCTCATAAAACCATGAGTGTTTTAAATCAATCATTAAGACACAATAAAACTTTGTCAAAGAACATGTTGCATAAATGCATTTTTCTTTCTGTACGACTGACGGTGCTAATCAGTGACGTCTCATTATCCGGAGTTCCATACCATATTTCCTTAAACCATGGTGTTACAGTATTTGATCACGTTCAAGAGAGTACGATAACATTACAATAAACAGTACCGTTCTGACAACTATAAAACTGCACCGCAAGTGAGTGGGATATTTTATAAATAACAATATATTGCACCCCGAATCTTGCACAATCCAGTTTACTTACACAAATTTCCGCAGCAGCGGCGTACCGTCAAAACAAATCGTTAAATAAACTGTACTTTAATTAAATGCAACCCTAATTTTCCGCTATCTTCCGTTTGCTTACGAACAGAAAATGATTCCGAAAACACTTGAACTGAACACGCGTCTAACAACATTAATTAAAGTGTTTCCAAATCTGCTGCTATCGCGCTTCCGCGGTAATTACGATGCAAAGGGAAAATGCGGTTCGTGCAATTGATATTGGGGCTATTATTTTTAATTGACTCCGAAATCGGCTGGTTTGCTCTGGTTAATATACCGGTTAAAAATATTGACCGTTGACCCCTTTTGAGTTTATTGAGTATAGGTATCGAAAACGGTGAAGAGCGTTCAAGATTTAGGTATGTGATTAAACTACGAATATTATCGACTTTTAAATGAATATTGTGGACTAATATGTGTAATTACCAAGATACTGTAGAAAATAACGTAAATAGTCATTTTGGGGAGATTGAATTTATGCGTGATTTGAAGCTGTAGGTACGATTAGCAATTTTAAAATAACTATTCATAATCAGGAAAACCTAGTAAGGGATTACGGATTACCCACACAGCAGTGGATATAGTGAAACCATATTGTATTTTGCCTCATCGATACCTGACTGAATCGCACTTAGCTAGTACGCGATACTTATTATAAGCACATTTTAATAGTCTGACAATCGGCTGTGGCAAACCATCAAGCGCATCATAGATAGGTCTTAACAGCTACAATACGTGAGCTCACAGAATTTGATTCGAATTGTATATCTGTCTTATTCGCTTTTATGCGATCGAGATACATAAAAACCTCTCCGATTTCACCCAATCCCACTGAGCATTCAGTTCATACAGACGCTGTGAATAGAAATGTGCCGTTCTGATAGCGCTTCCAGATGTGTATGGGGAAAGAACGTGTTCGACAACATTTCCCATACAAATCGGAAAACGTTCACGAGAACGGCACATCTCTAGCTGTGTGATATTATCATGTACCATTTATTTCCAGCAAACCAGAGAAGTACATAGAGACATCGGAGCACGGGTTGTTGATCATCTCCGTGGGCGAGAGCGACGCCGGCCGCTACGACTGCTGGCTCGGCGGCTCGCTGCTCTGCTCTTACAACATCACCGTGGACATCCACAGGTAACATTTGTCGCCACAGGTATGGGCAGCTTCTGCGTATCTATACCGACATTTTAGCCCTATTGAGGTCCATAAACCGTGGGTTGAGGACAGTGACCAATCTTTGAGACATTGGAGCACGGGTTGTTGATCATCTCCGTGGGCGAGAGCGACGCCGGCCGCTACGACTGCTGGCTCGGCGGCTCGCTGCTCTGCTCTTACAACATCATCGTGGACATCTACAGGTAACATTTGTCGCCGCAGGCATGGGCAGCTTCTGCGTATCTATACCGACATTTTAGCCCTATTGAGGTCCATAAACCGTGGGTTGAGGACAGTGACCACTCTTTGAGACATTGGAGCACGGGTTGTTGATCATCTCCGTGGGCGAGGGCGACGCCGGCCGTTACGACTGCTGGCTCGATGGCTCGCTGCTCTGCTCTTACAACATCACCGTGAACATCCACGGGTAACATTTGTCGCCACAGGCATGGGCAGCTTCTAGGTATCCCTAGTGACGTTTCAGCCCAACTGAGGTCCATAAATCGCGGATTGAAGACTCTCTGAGCTAGAGCGGGCTGACGACTGCTTTCCATGAATTTCAGTAACAATCCGATCCTCTCACTAAAATTTTATTTGTTTACAAACGTAATCATTGCTAGTGTTGATCTTAACTTAGCGTAGTCAACTTTAGTAAACCTTCATTAGTTTTTTCTGAGCTCGTGACTTAGAAATAGCAGTAACCAACTTTGGACATCTTCGATGTTAAAATGAGAACTTGATACTTGCTATTATAATAGTCGAAAACATTTTATTTTTGGCAAACTACACATAAAAATAAACTTAACATAAAAATAGCAAATATAGAAATCGACGCAGCCGTTTTGTGTACATTTAATCCTAGGGGTCCCAAGTTAAACAGAAACGTAAGAAGTAGTGCAAATATTGCATCAGCAAACAACTTGCAGAATTGGCGATTTGACTTTTATGTAAAAAGTTGGTCGACATCAAAAAAAATGCGGAGTTTGTAACAACGTATTTCTTTTTTCAGATGTTCGCCTCCAGAGAAGAGTAACGAGTATCAAAAGATATATTCTAATTGGTGCCACGAGTTTGAGAAATATAAAACTGCCATGAAGACATGGGAGCGGAAGCAAGAGGTAAGAAAACATACATTCTAAAACAACTTTGAGATTTCATTCTCATTTATTCCCATATGTTTCAGACACTGAAAGCTTTTCAGAATAAATATTTTTCGTGCAGTAAAGTAACTTTTTGTTTTCTTCCAGCAATGCGCGAGACTGAACGACTCGAATCAGAACACACACCCGAATGAGATCGTGTGATAGCTTCTGAACATCGCCTATCTCATGTTTCAATCAGTGAACTACTACGCGGGTGCCATCCCCGTACCCTACGTCTCCGCTGGCCTCAGCCACTTCATCCTGTCGTGAGTGCCGTCAGTGCCACTATAGTGCCGTGCCTAGTGCCCCCGTAGTGACCACTAGTGTACCCAACCAAGTGACTCCCTCTAGCTTTTGTAAAGACATATTGAAATTAACTTTAAGGACAGTGCTAGCTCCAAACATGAGAAGGTGATTAGACACTCGAAATTTATATGGACATTTTAACATTATTAAAATTAAATTGAACGGTAAAAACGCGCGTCGCGCTAAGCTTGTTGGAAATGGTATGTAAAAAGATTTAGAGATCAAAATTCTCATTATTATAAGTATGCTTTGTTCGTTGGATAAGGAATAGGAAAATTGTTACATTACGGAAAATGGAATTAATTTTGATAATTGCCTACTCGTATAAGTATTATGCAATTATATTTATTGACTGCCGTTCATTAATGTAGAGAGAGTATTTATTATTATTTGTGCCCTTAGATCCGGTTAGTTTATTTATAGCTTGTTTATGAATAGATTATTTGAAGTGGTGATCGTATGGTGATCTGACGATGTGATCAGCGTCATAGGTGGCTAATCATTTTAGTTTTATCATCAGTACGAGATTGTGTTTAAATACCAGCCAGCCACCTCTGACGTTGACAATAACTGTCAACAATGGCGTTGTTTTAAATAGTAAGCCAGCTCGTGTTATTTGGCATTTAATATCTAATTTGCAATTATACATTGAGCAAGATAATCTTGTATCTTGGGTTAAAAGGCTGGTTGATCAAAAGTGTTGGCTTAATTTAAATGTCCCGCTGACACATCCTATCACGTATAAATGCGTCGTCCTTGCTCAGTCGATTTTAACCAGCCCGCCTTGGAGCTCTTTACTACTGTACGTTTCACGGACTCATAAACGCTTTGCGCGTTCGTCGTTTGCTTAAAGTGTACAAGGACTCTTTCAAACATCTCAAGAATGCCTTAATGTAACTCTAGAGTTGAAAGATTTACTAGTCTATGCAATACAATCGCTACAATTATTGAGTACCTTAATTTAAATCGCAGTGATCGGCTTAAAAAATCTAGCAGCTGGATTGCATAGTCGGTGGACTGGACAGTGCCCATTGAATCGCAGTGTAATCGAAATGAGTACAGGTGCAGGATTACCCTGTTAATTTAAAAAGGATATCAACATTGCAGTTAACACCGCACATTCGTCCTTTTTAACTGGCAAGGTAACCGCACGGAACCGACGCGCTAGCTTCAAATCTCTGAGGGTTGTGGGAGGGTTCGCCTCATTATTTTTCCCCTATTTTGTGTAAATAGTTACCTAATTTCGTTCGACTGTATTAATATAAGTGTACGTACGTATAGTATGCACGTCCCTAAATGTAATGAGTATAATTTAAGCCTGTGATATATAAGAAAACATGTTTAGGAAGTAATTTTAAAGTATCGGTCGAGAAATTAAGTAAATCGCTATTGTCAGATTATTTTCTCATCGTCATACATATGTTTCAGGGTAATTGTTTTACTAATTTGAGGTTTTGATGTGATTGTAATTACATAATAACGTTTATTTGACGAAATTGCTTAAATACAGGTAAGCCAACATAGTTACAATATTAGTGTAAATTAATTCAACAGTATAATAGCTTATATTATATTATATCGAAATCTAGCAGCAATAATTCAGATACTAAATGTCAACAAAGTTTTTTCTGATATTTACGGATCAAAGATTAATATTAGAAGTAATTTAATATGACGTAGACGGTGTTTTAAGAATTTATCTCTGCATATTTTTGTACAAACGTCGACCCTAATGTCAGTGACTTGGGTATGCGTTAGAACTCGCGAAAAAAGAGAGAAATAGATTTAACATCTCTTTTTCTCCCTAGAATATTTAATTCATTACACCTGAATCGTGGTGTATAAGTGACGAGTTCCAACGCCTACTCTAGTAAGGCCCACGGCAACTTTCTAACTATGCCGCGATTCTTTTAAAGCCAGGGATCTTGAAGGCTGCCTAATAATGAATCACAGCCAAACTATCATCCTCACTGGTACTTACTTGGACTTTAGTCGCCATATCAAACATTTACTGTACCTTCCTAAGAGCTTGTATATATTTAACGATCATCTTATCATTGTTTTACATAGGTAGCGGTGGATTACAAATTTACAAAAGAATTGCATTTTATAAAGTGATATCATACATATTTTTTCTAGAGATATATTGAGGAAATGCCATGGTTAAGGTTATCCCGCTGCCATAATGCCATAGCGAGTAGAACACTAGTACCTACCACTGCCATTGCCGTCGCTTCTAGGTTATGTGACTTTCATGTTCATTCCTATGTTTGAAATACGTTGACATGACATGAAATAGTAGGTAGAAAAGAGTAGGCGTAGTAGTAACAAATTCTAAATAGTAGACATAGAATACGCATTGAAGGGTGAACTGATTGATTCGCATTTATTCTTAGGGTGAGTTGTTTCAACCGACTGCGCCAATAAACGTCAGTGAGAAAAGTCCGTTTTCCAAACGGTCGAGTTCAAAAGTTCGTTTTCGGCAAATAGGTTGAAACACTCCGCCCTTTACAATTTTATACCAAGAGTATTATGTTAACTTAAATGCATAATTTATAATACAAAAATATTTGCCAACTAGGCTATTCGATTTTCAAGCTTTTCAAAGCCGAAATCAGTAACCGTTGTAGATTAATAGACTCATAGGTGCTTCGACATTTAAGGATTAATTTTGCAAATACTTTATAATATATTTCGGACTTCTCTCATATCATGTACATACATAAATCGAAATAGATATAAAGAATCTTAAAAATATCTGAGCTTTGTCGTTTATTATATTAGCTAAGATTCGGTACTTAAGTATTTTAGTGGTTACTCAAACTACGACGCCCGCACGGGATGTCTTGCGCAATAATTATAACTAATTACTATTACCTGTACTAATCGAGTAGGTAGCTCTGTAAATTTCACATGTTACTATACTGTATTAAGTTAAAATTCAAATGTAGCGTTAAGATTTTATATAATAAATCTATGAAATGTATCTCTCAGGTTTGAAGTTTCATTCGACACCCGACTTGATTGATCTTGTGTGCCAACAGGAGTGTGTAAACGTTCCCGGCGATCATAATAAAAGCTAAGAGAAATTGTTTAAAATAGTGTCAATTCATCACGTGACATACTGGGGTGACGTTTTCGTCATAACAGGAGGGGCGGCCCCTTCGGCGGCGACCAGCCAGCGGGCCCATAAAAACTAAGGGCGCATAATTATATAGTGCCACTAAACTAATTTCACGATACATTGCCAACGAAATCTGTGCTTGGCACCGCCTCGCCTGCCGTCGAAATGTGATTTTTCATAACGAATCGCTTGATTACTGGTGATGTGTGTTATTTCGTACGAATTGCTAATCACACCCTTCGTGCGACGCGGAATTGCCTTCGATATTGATGAATAACTGATGAAGGAAATTAAGCCGTGACCTTAGACTTATTTCAAGGTTTAGTCGCGTGGCCGTAATACTTGCTTTTAGTTACTAAAACAAAGTGACGTCAACACGTCGCTTGTTGGGTAATGAATTATGGAAACATAATAAAGTTCGGCACAGCACAGGGGTAGGCAGGAGGGTAGTGTCGCTGATACATTTTATCTACTTTTACCTGCACCCTACTCTTTGTCGAGCGACAAATATTGTCCGTCTCTTTCTCGTGAATACCTTGCTATAAGGACGGGTAATATTATATTGTGCGACAAGCGACGTCACGATCAGTAAGACATCAATAAGATGTGCTAGGCCTACTGGTCGTAGTTCATCATCTCTCCGCCCGATTTTGGCCATGGCGACCGCTTTCACTCCTAATTGGCTTGGCGCCGGATGACTTACGTAGCCAATCTTCGCGATGAATTTCCGCGCACACTCTCGGCACGTAAGTTCACAGTCTACATAATTGTAATAATGGCACTTAGTGGACGGGCCTCAACTCGTCGCTCGCTAACGTGGCTCTTAGTAATCCTACGTCATTCTAGCCCATGTGCTGCCAAACTGAGACCGTTTTAAATGCCGCCTATGGACATCCTAATACCGGAGGAGTTGCCCGTCCTGCTTCCGCTTTCCTTCTTCCAATTCCGCTTTGCTATTTTCTTCTCTGCCATATGTGACACGTGACCGTACCATCGAAGCTGATGTTGACTTATTATGTAGGCCGTACCACCAACACGGGCTCGTCCTAGGACTTCGGTTACTCTGGTATTGCAGGTGTCTATGGGCGACGGTAATCGCTTTCCATCAGGCGATCCGTTTGCTCCCTATTGTATTTAAAAAAAAAACTGACAAAGAAAAGCGCACTCGGTCGATATTCATGATCGCTCGGAGACAAATAAGGTAGAACCAATCCAGAGTGCGTATCTGACGGTGATACACGCACCACGTCTCAGAGGAGTAAAGGAGATTGGGCAGCACAATTGCCATGTACACAAATATTTTAGTGACCTGCTTTACGTCATGCGAGGAGAAAACAGCTTTCCAAATGCTGCAGCTGCAGCGCCGATCCTGCTATTGTTCTCAGCGTTAAGGTCATATTTGGATGTTATATAGTGTTCCCTAGAGTTGGTCTTAGTTAACAAACGGGCGGACAGAGCGATGGCGCGCAATGTTCGATTGCCATTTTTGTGGGTGAATTGCGAACCGATTCGAACCATGTCGAGCGATAATCGACTTACGCGACCTGAGGAAACCCGTTTTATATGCATTTTAAAAAGTAGCCTATGTATTAATCCAGGGTGACTGCTACCTCCCTACCTACTACTCCATATAAATTTGATCCAATCGGTCCAGCCGTTTGAGCGTGAAGAACTAACAAATATACAAACACACTAACTTTCGCCTTTATAATATTAATAAAGTAGGTACAACACTGAAACTAGTTAGTAAACATATCAATAATGAATACAGTACATACATCGCAACATTGTCTCGAGCTCCCACAGTTGGGACTGGAGTCCCCGTGACAAATCCTCCGCCGGTTTATGATGCAATCTGGAATGTAATCTTCGGACCGCTTTCTGAGACAAACTACTCCTAACTTGTCAAGCGGTAGTTCTGTTACAATGCAATTGCTTCGTAAATTTGGACGTGAAATGCTCTGGCGTCGCTTTGGGTGCTGCAATGACAATACCTATAGAACATTCTCGAGTGTTCTAATAGTAAGTATTCTATAATTTCACAGATAATTATATTGATAGATAGACAGATAAACACTTTATTCATATCCACAACTTACATGGTTAGACACAATAAAAATTGAAAATACTGTCAAAACATGCTACTTAAAACTAGTACAGGTATAAAACAATTAAGGCACATTTAAGAAACCATGTGTTGTTGCAGAGAAAAGGCGCTGACGACTCAGCATATTGAAGCTGCAATCCACTTCACTGGTATTCTGCCAGGACCTTACAAAACTTTCTTCATGTGCCATATTCCTATTAGTTTCGGGTAAAAGTTTAAAAGAAAACAGTTCCGTTTCATTTACTAAATTAGACAAGTAGTAATATTTTTTTAAACTAGAATACCTATTATCTGACCTTTTTAGGGTTCCGTAGTCAACTAGGAACCCTTATAGTTTCGCCATGTCCGTCTGTCCGTCCGCGGCTTAGCTCCGTGATCATAAGTGCTAGAAAGCTGAAATTTGGTATGAGTATGTGTATGTATTACGCCGACGAAACGGTACAATAAAAAATCAAAAAATATTATTTTTTCGCGTACCTCCCGTACTCCTAAAGAGGGGGTGATTTTTTTTTTCGTTCCTACACTAGCGTGTGGGGTGTCGTTGAATAGGTCTTTAAAAAATAATAAGGGTCTTCAAACATCATTTTTTGATAAAGTCAGCAGTTTTGTAAATATTTGCTCGGGAAATCCATAAAATTGTGTCCCCCCCCCCCTCTAACTTCTCAACCACGGGTCAAAAAATTATGGAAAAATTCATGAAAATGAGGCCTTATTAGTACTTCCAATGAAAACTATATTGAATAAAATCGGTCGAGCCGTTTTGAGTTATCGCAAAATTTCATAATTTTCTTCAAAATGACGTAAGTGCCGCGCGGTGTTCTTATACTTCGAACGTTACACGTATTAGTTAAGTGCCATACTGCATTAAAACATTTCGCTCAATATGGCGTGTATAATCGATAACTTCCAGAAGGTAATAAGTAATTACAGTTACTTTGGCGTTTACGACCCTTTTAGAGCTTGAAATCTTTTACGTAATTTAAATTTTATTTTTTGTCTATTGTGAAGGATGGGCAACTACGGAACCCTACACTGAGCGTGGCCCGACATGCTCTTGGCCGGTTTTTTACATTGGGGAAACGCGTTATGCATCCCGCCTGTAGTGTTTGTAGATCTGTATAAAACCTATTTGGTGGGTAGTTATGATGTTGTCTCGAGAGTACGGGTGGGGAAGTCAGTCACGTGAGAGCCACCAGCTGAGACGGACGTGTGACCCGCTGGTGCCATATCGGGCCAATGAGTGCAGCTTACCTATGATGATCTAGGGATCACTACACCGCCTAATCGGGGGACTAGTGTGCATGACGGACAAACCGAGACTTCGGACTGCCGTCTAAAACCAGCAACCGGCATTCGTTGCATCGCCTTTAATTGGAGCGTCCCGGGATCGCTTAATGCATTCAACCGCGTGTATTTGTAAACTGACCTGTCTGAGCTACCATTTCTCGTACCAAGGTAAGTAAAACACGTGGTGTGGTGGTGGTGGATCAGAAAAGAACAAACGATCGACAATCTTGTCAAGATGGCCAGTAGGAACCATTGAGTGAGGTAGATACGCACGGCCGGTCGTTTTTCAGATTCTCCTGATAGAAATATCCTGCAGTAGACCTCTGACCTCGTTTAGGGTCGCAGGGAGTCCATGGATGCGATCTGCACAGTATTGCACCTAGGCGCGAGCAAAAAAATAAATATGTCCTCCAAAATCAATAGGGATTCCGTGAACGTATTTGTAATTTGCCGTCTCTGACGCTCAATAGTTTAAATTGACTATATGATGCCATAATAATCCTTAATCTCACGCATCTTAGCCCCTTACAGAATTGAAAGTAAGAACGTCATCAAGCCAACCGCGATTTCATAACACATAATTCATTATTAATAACAAAGGGGGACAGTAAAGAATAGCGTGAAATTCCTAGTGTTGAAATACAGCGGGGCATGTAATGGCCATTTTCACGGCGCCCGCCGCGAGCGGACTTCGTCTCCATTTAATAATTACGGCTAGGGAAGAACTATTACCACAGTGCTAGTGCAATAAACAGTAAGAGCTCTGTCCTACCGGGATACTATGGCAGTGTCGTCAGCTACTACGTATTCCATACAAAAATAGGATAGCCAAGCGTCGCCAAGTGAGCTTTTTTGCTGGGATACTGCGGCTGATGACGTCGCTGTGCAGTCCTGGTGAGGGAGAGGACTTTCCGTTTTATTCTTTTCTGCTTAGAATAGAGTTCGGTTTCGGGTGAAATCAAAATGCCAAAACCACATAAGAGCGAGCGAGACAGGTTTATACTCGAAGGTGATCGCATAAAAGTATTTTTGTATTAGTAAGATAATACAATTTGAGACGAGCGAGTGACCACAGTTGAGCAATCTATGTATGGATATAGAGGGCATCACGCTACCATAATTATGAAATAACTGTCCGATTCATCCCAATCTTTGATCGCGGATAATGTTTATGATTGTTGCACACAGTTCAACAATGCTTTCACTGGCTTAAAGTGACGCCTCGGTATACAATTGTCAACGTTACTGATATTACATAGTTACTGTGATTGTCCGGTGTTAAAAGTAACATGATTAGCTGCTCAAAAATAGACCTTAATATAATGACTTAAAGTCTTAGCAAAAACCCTGTATTTTATGGACTCTACGGGACAGACAGGGGGTAACGTACCTACTGTAATTATAGTTTCTGCAAAGCTTACCCTGTCTACGTAATACATCAGTAATTACCTTGTAGTCCAAACAGCTATATTATTTATAACAGACAGATATTGTAAAGGATTCCGCACACAGAAGTACGGCAATGATAATCGATATGATTTCACTAAGAAAGAGCGACACGTATCTTCCAAAATACTTGTTCCGATTTTGATTAAAGTCAACTTATAGCCATTTAGGTATCTTATTTATACAACTATTCTTGACATTGATTGATTCATTTGATTGGGTCATGGTTGTTCTATTTATGTATTAAAGTACAGTTTATAATTTATCTATATAAGTACGTATATCGTCGGCTAGTACCCATAACACAAGCCTTCTTGAGCTTAATTTGGGACTAGATAGATTTGTGTGAGGTTGTCTGATATTTACTTATTTTTTTATATTTTATTATTGAAGAAAATCTATATCAAATGTGATCCTTAGGATACCTTCGACAGCACGCCTCTGCAACCTTTTTATCTCACTCAAATCTAGTTTGGCATCATAACAAGGCATCTGTGTGGTTAAATCTACATTTTTTCGTGATACAAAACCGTAGTTACACTTTGTGTTTCGTCCTCAAAATCAACGTGGCGCGTCTCTCTCCAAGCAATGGTCCCCTATCCACACCCTACCCGAATTATCCCTGTTATGCTTAAATAATTTAATCTGGTTACAAGTAATTTAAACTTGCAAACAGAGATTGTAAAAACCATCTTTGGCTTCATACTTTAAATTTATGGCAACGCTGTTTTATGCTCGCGAAAGTTGGCTCAATTTACGAGGACACTAATACCGGTTACTAACGTAAAACTACGTCTAATTCCAGAGTCGTGTGGTAGCTGCACTGCTTTTTGCATCCATTAGTGAGTATTATGAGGGATGACGTTGTGAGGTCACTTAAAACTGCGGTAATCCTACTAGAACTTATGCCCTGGGAAGACATGTTGAAACTATCTTATGTGTAATTTTTGACTGGAGAAAAACACTAGAATCTTTAGGTGATCTGTCTATTCTGAAGTAAGGAACTTGTATCACAAACCACAAATCACAACATTATCAAACTAAGTCTAAAACAAACAGCTTAGTTTGCTGAGGTGTTTTATTTTCCACGTATTTTTGTCACGTCATATGGACTCTATTTCATTGTTGAAATTGTACATAGTAATGAAACACAGACACTGATTGCTATAACAACACAAGGATCTGATTCATCTGATAAGTTCAGTCGGGCTAAGTGCAACAGCGGGGAAAAAAATTAATTACAGAATGTTATACTTAGTATACGTTAATCTTACTTTTGCCAACTAACTAATAGTTGCGTGGTGGTAAGATGCTGTTAGTACTTATAACATGTACTCGATATTACTATATGGTATAGGTAGGTGCGCCTGACCTGCCGGCGCGCATTTGCACCAAGTGCCTTAGAACGTCGTTAATGAAACACAAAACAGTCTATGATACGCCGAAAATGGGAAAGATTGGCATGGCGTTCACTAACCTTACCCCAAGTCCCACTATGCTAGTGACTGTTACTCACGCAACATAAGTTATAGCATATTTTAAGCACATACTATCTTAGGTCTCCTTCCAAATGAACCAGTCAAAATAAGAGACTTGCCAAGTTTGGGTCATATGTCAATGTGACCCATTTGTCAGAAAGGTACCCTCCTTTGTGACTAATCATTAAATCCAATCGAAACATCCATGATCCTTCATCTCATGAGGGAATGACTAGAGATAGAATTAACCTAGTTCTCACCCGAAATCTCTCATGACGTCACACGCTGAAATCACGCCCTCGAGCAAACAGAAGGCGACCGGAGAGCGGTCAGGTCGGGCGTAATCCTTTATTACAGCGCGGGATGAGCGGTGTCCCACTCCTAAGCGCATTATCCGAATTAACAATTAGTCATGCCTGCGTCTGCCTACGAAGTTTGCACAAATTTACATAACAATAAAGCCCCTTCGTTCGAACGGTTATGGCGATTTTTAAATTAATTGGATCGTGGACCGTGGAAAATTCCTAAGCCGCCGCGCGCTGTTTTGTGGTCAGCGGGTGAATAGCTGACGCTTGCAACGGTTTGGATTCGAGTTTTTCGGGGAGAGTAACATTGTTAATTTCAATTTGTGATCTGTGCAGTTTTAATTTGGTAAATACAGTATTAAGGGTTCCGTATCTAAAGGTAAAAAACGGGACCCTATTACTAAGACTCCGGTGTCCGTCTGTGCGTCTGTTACCAGGCTGTATCTCATGAACCGTGATAGGCTGATAGCTAGACCATTGAAAATTTCATAGATGATGTAATTTTGTTGCTGCTATAACAACAAATACTAAAAACAGAATAAAATAAATATTTAAGTGGGGCTTCCATACAACAAACGTGATCGGTTGCGTTAACTTTACACCTCTTTTGTATGCGGCGCCATACATACCAGGTGCAAACTTAACTTAACCCGGCCAGTTAAGATGGGAAGTGTCTGCACGGAACACTCGGTGCGCGAGTCCAACTCGCACTTGGCCGGTTTTTATACTTACTTAGGTCTAATTAAATTGACTTGAATAGGAATTAACGTTTGTAGATAAGGAGAAATGCTGGATGATTGAGAATTCATCTCACATACTTAATTAGTGTTAAATATGGCAGGATGGAAGTTTGAGGGTTTCAACAAGCCCATAGTTGATAATTCAATAAAACATGTACCTACGTGTGTATGTGGATGCAATCAGATGAGTATAATTAGGACATACAACTGCATATTTTAATATAGGTAGCACTAAAACAAAAATTACTAAATACCTAGGTCATAAAACCTATAATAAAATACGTAGGTGTTTGCTCATGAGTATTTATTGCAGAAGGAGCACAACATAAAAACAGAAAAATAGAGGCCTAAAGGCATCTACAGTTGTCTTCTTAACTTGTGCCTTAAGAGTCAGTTTCTGGTGTCATACCGGGTGTGTCCTGTATCACGAGCAATACATAGATGCTACTCTTTAAACTAAACGAGATTTGTATAGCAACTTTTAAGCACAGCTTTTTTGAAGTCATTTAAAAACTACAGTTGACCACAGTCAACTTCATGATAATTTTCTCATCGTTCTAACAATTGCTGGTGAAGCGATGGGACGGGTGATATTGCGTGAATGTTCCTAGTAGTATGGTGAATGCGCTTACCTTAAAAAAATATATGTGTTCTTATTTTAATAACATGTGCGTATCGTCCGATCCCCACCTGCAATGTAGTAAATCGCGTAAAATTTGGTTATAAAAACCAACCTCTGTATCAATATTCATGAAGAAATATATACCATTTGTCAGTGATATACCTATACTTTTTTTGTTGAAAAACGGCGCAATAAAAAGACGAGTAAGAGTACAATGAATATGACGCTATGACAGAACCGCATAGAACGAATGCATGTTTCGCTGCTACATTGATTCAACTCGATCGGTGAATCAGTGAAGCTGTGAGCGCGATATAATAGCCGGCGATAAAAGAGCGACTAAATCGGAAGCGGGACCCGAAGAACAAAGCACAGCTCAAATTGTAGCATTGTGCGCTAACGGCCGGGAAAGGACGCGGCCGCGAAGAATAGAGTCATTTGCCTTTAACAACATTAACAACCCTGACCCTCATGCCATCAGTTTTTGTTTGTTAATCTACAGAAAAGGGCGTAACTCATTTTGTCAACTCGTAATTTAATTTCGCTTGAACCCCAACAGCACGCGTCCGCTCTGTCCATTTGTATTCGTCTGTTTACACGCAAATTTTCATAATAATAGGCGCCGAAATTAATCGACGATGGCGTTTAATTGTACGTGAAAATAACCGTTGCTCCGATAAAGCTACGTTGACCGGCTTATTACAAATTAGATCGTAAATTTCCAATGGCAGAAACGCACCGTCCCGTCGTTACCCGAAACTTTAATATCCCCCTGCAATATAAAACCCACGAGCCTCCCGGCCAAAGGTGACGGCACGCTTTTAGAAATGCTTAAAATGCAATTTTACAAGAGTACTTTTATTTATGGCCCCCAAAAATGTAAAATGCAAACGTTTTATTGCGGGGCTTTGCAAAAATACGAAGAACAAACAATGTCCCTGTTATCCCAAGACGGGGGATGTCAGAACATATTTGCCCGTTTACCGGCCGCGTGGGGCGAACACGTCTTAAGTAGGCACCGAGGGCAGGTAAGGCCCCTGCAACTCCCGGCCTTAAACTGGTATAAGGATTAAAAAAAACTTCATTAGCCTAATCGCATCAAACCGAATGTAAACAGACTTAATCTTAGACCCTTTTAAACAAATGAAGATCCAAATCAACGATAAACTTGATTAGTTGCGTCAACAAAAAGATTTCATTTTGATAATCAACGCATATTGTAGCAGAGATTTATTACATTTGCATTGGGATCCGTCGCCTCTCATTCAATGGCGGGAGAAGAAAGTCTAGTGCTAAATGATTTAGCCAATTTCGGATTAATTTGAATGGAGTTGATTAAGTTAATTTTCAGCAAACAAAGCAATTATTGTGGCGCTCGATAGTTAATAATGCGAGTTTTTGACGGATAAACACGCAATAATAGTAAACTAAAAAATACCTACTACAAAGGGAATATAAAATTAATAACACCAACACTAAGTTTAGCCAACCATAAATATGTAAAAAACGTATTCCTCCTTACGATACAATATGTTCGAGCACTTCGGTTCTCGAACTAGTCTCTCAGTTTGTTTACTTCATCCTTACTCAAGTTCAAGGGTTAGCTAAAGCATATCTCTCGAAGATCGCATTTTGTAGACCGATATCTACAACATATCAATAAATACACACATATGTGTACGACAAAGATCGTCAAGGATCTTGTAAAACATCGACCCAAAATTTTGACGTATTATTTATTGTAGAATTTCTGGGGATTGTTCTCAACTGGGTACTTCGTGCGGTAAAACGTGTATTACCGGCAGCATGATTCTTAAATTATTTAGTATACTTTTTTATAAGCTAAAACCTAGGTATTTGTAGTTAGATATCTTTTCTATAACATCTCAGTTAATACACACAGACAATGTTGCTCAAAAGGATCTTGTAAAACATCAACCCAAAATTTAGCCTTATTATTTATTTAAGCAGACGTTCCAACTCCAGATTGTTCTCAACTTTGCTACCTTGTGCGGGAAAGCGCGTATTACCGGCTGACTCTTGAAGGGTATGGCTTATGCGATTTTTTTATAATACGCTACTGAGATTACACCTTGTACCATCTATTTTTAACGCGACGGGCGGAGGTGGGACATTTTTATTGCCCCTGAGCTCTAGATTAGTTTTGTTCCCTGAATTTGATGCATATACAATGAGCTCGATTATTCTGCGCCCTGTGCAACTTGCATCCTATTGTACTATGAATATAAAATGACGCCATATGACTACTCGCGTCTTACATTTGTATGCGGCACCCTCGTGCGTGAATCAGTTGACGAAGCGCTTTGGTTGCTTTATCTTTATTAGTTCGTTTTAATCGCATTGTGAATAATAAATTGCACTTATTAAATTGCGTTAGTCGGCTGAAGTTATCGCAAATTTTATATTATATATTCTCTTTAATTAAACCTGGAAGCAAGTTACTAACTCCAACGCTTGACGAAACATCATTAACATGATATATATAAACAGTATTAAGTAATAAGACCGTAAGTAGTGAGTGTTTTACTACATAATCATTTTGATATTCCCTCTTCAGAATCATGAACAAAATATTTGTAACACAATAAAAAAATCATAATACTTACCTACTGTTTATTTAATGAACATTAACATTTATTAGACTATGTTATCTTATCAGATTTTGCCAGTCCGTCCATCGAATATGCGAACAGCCACGCAACAACAATGCGAGCGCAATTTGTATAACAATCGCCGATATAATGGCGTCATCATAAAAATAGCAATCCCATAATGGAGTTCAATAGAGCCATTTAATTTTCCTGCAAACAGTCGAAGTGGTTTTGAAATTCTGAGAACATCGAAATTACGCCAGCTACTGACATTCTGTATCGAATGGCAGACAAAGGAACGAATATGAACATGTGCAAAAAATATCTGCCGTATGCATTTGGGAATTTCGCGTGACAGAAAATTTAATACGAGGGGACTCTAATATTAAACCTCGGGGAACCATCACTTTTAATATTTGGCCGCCGTCCTAGAGGGCTCCTAAATTATTTACCAAATGGAAAGGTAATGGCCGACGACGAGTGCGAATGAACGTATGCAAATATTATAACCTGGTATGGCCGTTATAAACCATGTCCCTCTCTAAATCGGCGTAATGAAGAATTTGCGGCCGCCAAATGTTCCCATTCGTTCCCGAATGGAAATATTTACGGCTGCAAAAGTGAATTTGTTTGTACCCTGAGCTACGCGTGAAATATGAGTTTTCATACCAAGGCTGCAAAGCAAATTTAAAATCCACTAACACCTATAGCGCCGGTATTATGCAGTATTTCACCACAAAATCTTTGCACCGTACAATACAGAAATGGGTTAAAAGTTTTTCATCAAATAGCATGACTAAAAGTCTGCTCGAAACAAGAACTGCAATTTTGTTTTACTCTATTTAAAACTTCAGCTAAGCTGGCATAATGTTTATAAAAGTAAGTCAGCAAGCACTTCACTCTTCATTCTACAACCCAGCCAAACTTTCATTGTTTCTATCGGATTAAAAACTTAAATTCAAAAAGGTAAACAAACCTTTTTTAATCACTCCGATTCCCAGGTCGGCCGTAATCCAAATTGCTTCAAAAAATTCAATTGAATTTATATTATCCGAGTGAAATTGAATTGTATAGCAATTGGATGTTTTGTCTTCGGAGGCTGGTGATTTATCGGGAAAAATCACGATTAATTCGTACACGTGTCTGCGTTTAGGGCCGGGGTATAGCCAAGGGGTGAAGGGGTAAGTCACGGGCCATAAAGAGTCACGCATCGCGGCGCGGCTGGCTAATGGTGGTGCAGTCGGGACGGCGGTATGTAACAGGGAACATCTCTTTGTTACTTAATTAAGTACGCAGTCTCAAACTTCTCAAATGGTTGCCGGGGCTGAATGAAGAACGGTAATTGCTATATAAGTTGACGTTATTCTTAGCTAATTTTGAAAAGTTTACAATCGGGAACGCTGAGTCATGTCAAATATGTTGCATAGAATGGTAAGATTAACTAGTACTATCAGGTATAATATGTAAGAGTAATAAACTTTTATAGTAGCGTCAGTCTGAGAAAGTAGTACTTATTAGCTAAACATGTTTTGTAACGTATATTTGTATTATTATAGTTGAAATAAAGACCATTCAAAAAACAAAACTTGAAACAAAACAATCGGGAACGCTGAGTGTGATGGAAGCTGTAGGATAGACATAAAAAAAGCTTTTCATGATCAAGCCGGCATTATTAATATTTGGACATCATATAAATGTTTAAGAAATTATTTATTTTACAAATGGTTTTGTCATCAGTTTATTTGGCAAAAGTAAAACCTAAGTTAGGCTTATAAAAAGAAAATACTGACTGTAATTATATTTTTTTTATAAGTTTATAATGTTAAGGTCAACAGCAAAAAGGCATTACCAAAGCTGATAAATTGATTTTTCGCTGAGGTATATTGTAGCTCATACATCATTTATTTTTTTAGATTGTGTGATAAGGCGCTTAATACCTGTACTATAATCTAAAAAATATAGTACCATTTCAAAACGAGTTTATTGTGTGGACTAGATTTTCCCCTAAGCTACGCACGTCCGATACTGCAGCGGCGGATATTGCACGGCACAGCTGACTAGTATATTGACCATGTTTTTTTGCTGGACAAAGTCACAAAAAACTTTAATAACAGACTGACAGTATCGATAGTTGTAGGCTACGATTGCGGACTGTACCTAAACTTTAGGTTTCCAAAACTGTGCGCCGCGGCACCCTGATGCCCCGTAGAGTGTAAAGAGGCCATGAGACGCCGCGCGCCGCTCTTCATTTTTCTTCGGATACCTACTACAATTGACAACATTTCATATTACTAAACACACGTTAAAATATTTATTAAAATTTATCATTGTGTACTTAAAATATAAGAAATTACATAAAATAACCTAAATCAATCGAAATAATTATTTTCAACCCGCTCTGCTGTTTAGGCATGATAAGTCATAACTTAAAGATATTCCAACCGATAAATAAGGATATTATATCCCGGATATAAATATAACTATATCCAAATCAAACAAAAAAAAGTGCATCCCGCTGATACGATTTTCCCGAAATCTTGGCCTCTGTCCGTAGACAATTGGTTTCCAATTCTATTATAGGTTATAGATGTCTACATATCCAAAGAGGTCATAATTGACGTCACACCGCAATATACGGCGAGGAAGTGCAATTTTCTGTATCTTTCCCGCCATAATTTGTGTATAATTTGCCGGCAGAAAGCAAACGTGCGAGCTGCAATTGGGTTACTAGTTGCGGTGAAGGGATCCCGATAAACTAGGTGAGGTCTTGGTTAATAATCAAGAACATTTTATGAAGCGAATTATTCTTATAAGGTAAATGTGATGTGTGAGGAGGGTAGTTGGGCGCCGAACAGCTGTTTTGTTTACGTTCTGCTTTTAAAATAACAAATATTTAGTTGCAACAACTTCTCTAAGAGAAAAACACTAAAAATATAAAGAAAACATCCAGTAAAAGTGAGAAAAGTGTTATCTCGGTGGCGGACAGTGTTATGATCGCACAAAAAGAACAAAACAAAGTGCCGAGTTGAAGTGCTACCCGTTTACTGAATAAAGGCGGTATAGACGCTAAAAATAAGTGAAAAAATAAATAAATTTTAGTTCAAATGAGTGACAACAATAAGTGCATAGAACATTCGGCTCGAATTAAAATTTTAATATAAAATCTACAAGACACAATTAAGTCTCAAATCACTCTCAAGTGTTCAAGAATTTTGTCAACTGCGTCTGAGGGCGTCATGGCTCGGAGGTCTGAGCGCCGACTAATGTACTTCAGGCGGTAATGGAGACGGGAGTTCGAAACCTGCGAAAATGAACTTTTTGCTTTTTTTTTTTTCCCTCAATATTTTATTTTCTATCTCTCAATATCTTATTAGTATTTAAAACATAATAAGGAAGTGAAATAAAATATAAAGTCAATAAAACATATTAGAAAATGGATTCCAATAAAATTAATGCCACGCCTACGGTGATGACCAGACGGAGGTTAAGACTATTAAAACAGGCGAATCTAGACAATTGTGATCTTCATCATACGCAATCCTCAGAAAATCTTTTCGAATGCAGTAGTCCAGATAAGAACAGGTTAAGCAATCTATCAATCCATCGAAGCCTACCTGATATTAGTAACTCAGAAGAATGCAATTCACATTCTCAATTGAGACTGGAGATTAAAAAAATTCAAATGGAATTACAAAGTGCACATCAAGAGATAATCAATTTAAATGAAGAAAATAATATGCTAAAATTAAACTTATCCGACTCACAGAAAAAAATGCTAATGTATAAAAATATGTACGAAAATATACTTAGTGAACCTAAACAACAACACTTAAAATGTGACAACTGCTCAACTTCACCTACATCTAAAATAAAGAACTTAGACAAATGCAAAATAAGACTAGAATTTGCCCAAGAAACATCAACCACCACAAGAAAAGGAACAAATGCCGAAGAACCTATAAAATCTATAAAGCACAGCGAACCTATAAACATGAAAATTAAAAATAACCCGAGGATGAATCAGAAACTGCGTAGGAAAGTTAAGCGTCAAACAAAAGTGATAAAATCATTGAAAAAATGTAATAAAAAATATAAAATACTTAAATTTGCAACAGACCAGGACTTTAAAAAACTACAGCTAACAACTATGGCTATTACACGCAGTAGGGGACAAATTAAAGGCAACAGCGAATCACCAGCAGATCCCAGTGACAACAACATCCCATCTAAAGAAAAGGACTTACCAAAACACAGCGAAACATGCAACAAGCTTAATGAAGAAAAACGACCGATAAAGCAATCATTAGTCATATTTTCGGATCAAGTTGGAATAGGATTGGCGCAGCGCATTAAACAGAAGAATCCCACACTCAATGTCACGAATATTTGTAAACCGAATGCAAGCCCCAATATCATCTTGGAGGATGTTTCCTCGTACAGCAATAACATTGCTGAAAACAGCACACTTGTATTTCTAATAAGTCGATGTGTAAATGGGAGCGCATCTCTAACGAACTATATCAAAATGTTAACGGATTTAATTTCCCTACCGAATAGGCGGTGCAATGTAATAGTTAGTAGCATCCTGTACAATGGATTTAATGACGCCAAAATATACTCCATCAACCGTCAATTATCACAATTAGCAAATAACAATGGAGGTGTCAGATTCTTGGACCTTAATTCTTGCTATAAATACACGCGTGATTTCCTTCAGAACACAATTGTAAATACAATAACCTTGAATTGCTCAAAATTCAATGGGTCATCTTCACTACAATTCATAAAGTGTGTTCAAGAATCTGTAACGAATTGCCCCAATTATTTTACGAACGGCAAGCGCATGCAGGATCTAACTTAGTAATAGTGCACACCAACATACAAAGCATTAATAATAAATATCTTCAACTGGAATTGCTGACCCAGGACTGTAATTGTGATATACTTTGCCTTACCGAGACATGGACTAATGACCTACAGATGAATAGTGTGATAATTGAAGGTTTCGTACTTGCGTCGTACTACAATCGGAATTTTTTTAAGCACGGAGGTGTAGCAATTTTTGTTAAAGATAGGCTACAATACAAAGAAAGGAAAGATATTGTTAAATTAGCTTTTGAAATGAACTGTGAAATAGCAGCCATTGAATTGAAATCATCAAAAATGGTCATAATTTGTGTATACCGTCCAGATTATGATTTTTATACCTTTAAGAATACCATCATTGCTATATTTAGCAAGATCACCCGGGAAGGCAAAAAAATGGTTGTTGCAGGTGATTTTAATCTTGACATGTTAAAAACTAATAATAAAATCAAACAGTTCAAAAGAGTAAATTATGACTGTAAATACTTAATTACAAAACCAACTAGGATAAAGGGACCAAGTGCCACATGCATTGATAATTTTATAATTAATTTTGACGAGCAACACTGTGAAACAATTATTTTAAATACGAAACTATCTGATCATAATGTAATTATGTTATATTTGTCAACAGCAATACTGAATAAGAGCGAAAATAATTATAAGGAAACTCCAATCCTAGTAAGACATATGAGCAAGTCTAACTACACATATTTTCATTATCTAGTAACTAGTGACAAAAATCTCTTAGAACAAATTATGTTAAACTCTGACCCTAATGTTAAAATGAAAATACTAATAGAAGCGATCACGCACTACTTTGACATAGCATTCCCAAAGCAAAAAGTTCATAAATCAAAAAAAAAATGTATTAAATGGAAAACGGAAGGTATAGAAATATCAAAACTTAATTTACAAAAAATGGAATTATTACAACAGTTTGCCCCGTGTGATCAAAGACAGATAAGAATTAAAACTTACAAAAAAATCCTACGTAAAGTAATAAATAAAGCCAAAAAACTTAGTTTATCAGAGAGAATAGGCAAAGCCAAAAATACAGTAAAGGAGTCGTGGAAAGTCATAAAAGAACTTACCAGTCGAAATCGTAACGTAGAAAAAAATATAATTCAAGAACTACTTAATGTCGATGGTGATCGCATAACCATTAATCAACAGATAGCAAACACTTTTAATGCTTTCTTTTCTTCTGCAGCTCGTAAGATTGCAGGGCACCTCAATTGTGATAAGTTAAAGTGTAAAGAATTTTTAAACAAAATTGAATGCCCGAAAAGAAGAATAACATTTTCCCCAGTTACAAGATTTGAATTGAACAGGACAATCAGGGCACTTCAAGACAAATTTTCCAAAGATATGTACAACCTAGACGCTAATTTTATCAAAAGGATTTTTATCGAAAATGACTACCTAATAGAATTATTACGTATTATAATTAACAGTTGCTTAGACAAGGGAATATTTCCCCAATGCCTGAAAATAGGTAAAGTTATCCCTATATATAAAAAAGACGCATTAGAAGACCCCAATAACTATAGACCCATATGTATTCTACCTGCTGTATCAAAAATATTAGAATCCATAATTAAAAACAAAATTGTTGAATATTTTGAACAGAATAGTTTATTCGATTCCAATCAATTTGGGTTTCAAAAGGGCAAATCGACAGACATGGTGTTACGTAAAGTAATTGACTTTGTTCTTAAGGCTTTGGATGGCTCTCAGAAATGCTCAAGTATCTTCTGTGACTTGTCAAAAGCATTTGACTGTATCCGCCATGAAATCCTCTTAGAAAAACTTCAGCATTACGGGTTTGAAGCTAATGAACTTAACATAGTTAAGAGTTATCTCTGCAATAGAAGTCAAAAGGTTTATGTAAATGGCGTATACTCTTGCGAGAAGAATATTAATATTGGTGTCCCACAAGGATCTATTTTGGGGCCAGTTTTGTTTTTAATTTACATAAACGACTTACCTAAATGCCTGCCTGATTATGCTATGGTTACATTGTTCGCTGACGACACACACGTAGGACTTAGTGATAAAGATATTGATATACTAAGGCAGAAAATTGAGAATGTTATGGCTACGCTCAAAGATTGGTTTAACGCTAACGGGATTATTTTAAACACCAATAAGACGACATTAATAACATATAATAATAAAAATAAAACTGACAATTCTAACAATAGTGACTTAGGATTAAATAGCGTAACAAACACAATATTTTTAGGTTATCAAATTGACAATAGATTAAGCCACTCGCTACATATTGTCAAAATTTGTAATAAAATAGCTTCTGGTAACTATGCTCTCTTTAAACTTAAACCTCTTATTAATAGACATTCTCTACTCAATGCTTACTATGCTCTAGTCCATGCTCACCTCAATTATGCGATAACCACCTGGGGTAATGCGGTGGGAATACAAAGTATTCTTGTAGCTCAGAAACGAGCCATCAGAATCTTATACGGCCTACGAAAAGATAATTCTGCAAGGGAGTACTTTGTAAAAGGCCATATAATGACCGTTATTTCATTATTTATTTTTAAAAGCTTATTGGAAATTCATAGGGATAGAATTAACTTAAAAACAAGAAAACACATACACAATTATAACACACGCAATAGGCATAAACTCTGTGTCCCTCCAACGAAGTTAGTCAAAACATTTAAGCAAGGCCTTCCGCTCAAAATTACGCTGTATAATCTGCTACCATCCCATATAATGAATATGCCGTACCTCGAGTTTAAACGTAAACTCAAACAATTTTTTCAATGTAATCCATTTTACTCGATAAATGAATTTTGTGATAAGTTAAAAAAAGGAGAAATCATGTTTGTGAAATAGGCTTAGCTAATTTGTATATTTAGACTCCTGGAAATTATTTATTTTTAACATTGTATAGTTTAGTACCTATTTACCTCATTTAGTTTAGTTAATAATGCATGTTTTTCTGTAACTTGACTTGCTAAATGTAACGTTTTTTGTTGCTTGGCCAAATAAATGAATTGAATTGAATTGACTATGCCTGATACAGAGATCAACCTATGGGATATATCTTATATCAAACTGGAGTACCATTCCCCAATGGTCCCAATTTCCATAGAGTAGATATTGATCTTAGCTACATACCAACTATAACATAATTATAAAATCCAATTCAACAGATCATGGTTTCTAGAAAAATCTTAAATGTACCCATACACAGTCTTATTTCATACCGTCGATTACTTGGGGTTACTTTGACCCGCGGAGTATCATTGATCATCGAAGTGAGGTTGCCTGCCTTAGCAATAAAACCTTATGAGTGCGTTCAAAAACAAGCTTCCAGCAGTAAAAACAGTGTTCACTCATACACTGTTACCCCGCGTATCAAAGTAACCCCAGTTGAGCGCCAAAAAGATTGGACACATTTTGGTACTTAATTAATGATACAGGGTAAGTAGGATAAGTACCTAAGAATGGTCATTAGGATACTTTTTATCCAACTATATACGCTGAAGCAAAATAGAGAGTAATTTAGGCCTTTTTCTTTCCCCACGAGCGTACCTTCTTGTACATGTTAAATTCGAACACCAAGTGAAATTTGAACCAAATGCTAAAGAAGTGACGGCAAATAAATCAATATTTACTGCGCGGAGCAAAATACATGTGCATTGAAAGATTTATTACTTTTTGGGCGTATTCTTGTTTTGACACGTTCTTATTAGGTACGGCACGTTGTTTATTTTGTATTATTCAGGCGACTTTAAGTAGTTGTAGTATAATGCCGAAAATGTATGTGCCCACTTAGAACAAATGTACCTAGAACGAAAGTTGTATTTTTATGTCACAAGGGGCAAACAAGCAAACGGATCGCCTTATACAAAGCGATTACCTTCGCCCATAGATACCTGCAACACCAGAGAAGTCACAAGTGGCGGCCTTTCCGATGGGAGTACGCTTTTTTGAAGGTTTGAAGGACAACTCATTGCACAATGCAGTCGTGCGAGGAAGGAAATTTCTAGAAAAACGCGTTTTAGTCCCGTATGAGCGCTGTGCGTGTCTACAGAGACATTTTGCATTGTGACATTGACGTTGTGACAGACGCGTCAGCAGACGAAACTGAGCCCGTGGCTCACCAAAACTGGCTTCACTTTCAAGCCATAACTAGGTTTCTAAGCGTATTTATTCTAAGGGTGCCCAAAAAATTATGCCCGGTAACAATAATGTGCCAAACTAGAAATAAATCTATTTAGCAATGGCGTGGCGTGTCGTCAAAGAAATACCTGGACAAGCCGCAGAATTGGCTTATTTGTTGTTTATGGGAACGGGTGCTCACACGCTCTAAAATAGACAAGCTGGTGGCAATCGGTTTTTGTGGACACCATGCCATCAGTAGGTACAGTCCGAACGAATTGCATTTCTAATTACTAACAAGAAAGTTCTACTAGACTGACTAGACTTGAGTAATCAATCAGCTCGCTTTAATTCGACAATTTAACTGCACCGAGTGAGCCACTCGCTGCAATTGTTTACGGTGACCCAGTTCTGAAGAGCTTCCTATTAACCTTATTAAGTCTTGTACGACTAACGCTATCCATCTCTTTCTATTCAGTATCACCAGAGAGAGACGGATTGTAAGCAATGTCGATGAGGTAGCCCTTTTGGAGGACTGTATATTCCTAACAGAAAGGAACATTTCTGGGACAAGTGTAAGCTGGGACATCCTAGGTAACGGCCACTACTACGCGCGGCGAGCGGTAAAAACAAAATCATAGCGATATATGAACCACGCCACGATCCGCCTCGCGCGGATGCCGCTCTATATAGGGTGCGTCTTCATTGAAGCGAGGTGGAGAAGATCTGTATCTCAGCTCCGCTTCACTTATGTGATTGGTTGATTCCGGACGTCCCCGCTCCGTTCCGCTTCAGTCACGCACCCTTATTCTCACGCCGCGCCGCATGCCGCTAAGACCATAGTCCTGGCCACGCCGTAAAGGTGATGCCCAATGGTGATGATGAGGTGTAATGGTTAACTAATAGATCTTAGATTTAACAGACAGATATCATGCTCTAAAGCTAACAATAGATATTAACGTTAATAAGTGGCTTTTATTGTATTAGTAACACACATTTTGAGAATTAGTCTTGGTAGAAATAGAATGAGTATGCTAAGGCAATGAGAAGTGACGTGTTTGTGCTGAAAATGAATTTGTTTATTTTTTATTTTCCTCTTTGTTTTTAATATATTCAAAACCATTACCAAAAAACAACTCGACTAGTAACGTCCAAAATTCAATTTACATAATACGCAAACGAGCAAATCATTGCACCGCCAGGGGTGGCACACCTAATTCCGCTTTAGCCCTACCAAAAACCATAATTCAAATTTCAAAAATTTAACAATAAATCTTTACAGGAAAACGCAATCGGGCAACTGTAAATCTCATCGCTCCGCATGGCCGCGCGACCCGAAACACCACTTAGACGGTATAATTTCAATGAGTAATGGCTAAGGAGCCGACCTAGGTCAACCATTACTGCCCGGGAGCCGTTTCCGTGACCACCATGGAGTATGGAACGAAGGAAATGACTTGTGTTGCTGCTAAGATCAGCTTACGTCAACTACTAAAACATACAATGAGTTCAACATTCAAACATACGTTGAAATGACCATCAATTGCCAATGTCGCCCTGTATTACTAAATTCTGATCCTGATTTCTGATATGTCTGATTGCAAAAGTAATTAAATAGGTAATAACGTTATATTAATAAGGTTATATTAATAAGGTTATTCCTTTTGATATTTTTTTTTTCATAGTATTATGACTAAATATATTGATAATTTCAACCAACTTTTTGAAGTGAATAATTCTTTTCCTTGAGTTCTAGAAAGTAACACAGCTATTTCATGCTTTCATTGCGTATAGTCCATACTAATATTATAAATGCGAAAGTGTGTCTGTCTGTCTGTCTGTCTGTCTGTCTGTTACCTCTTCACGCTTAAACCGCTGAACCGACTTAGATGAAATTTGGTATGGAGATAGTTGGAGACCCGCGAAAGGACATAGGATACTTTTCATCCCGAATAAATTTAGTGTTCCCGTGGGATGAGCGGGTAACACCGCGGGGCACAGCTAGTTGAAAATAAGTTGCAAAAAAATCTGTACATTCGGATAATTTAGAGTAGTATCTGAAACAAAACATAAAGAACAATGTACAAAACAATCAGCATTTTTAACGGATAAGGAACCTAACTCTTTCGTAACCAAGGATTTCTTAGCGCTACGCGCGTAGTCGGAAACTCGCTACGACCTCGGCGCCCCCGGGGCGGTGTTCAAAGTTCTTAATCTCATATTTAGTGGTATATTATCGAATATAGATATAAGGCAAGTGAGTGCGAGGATTTTCGCATTATAAAATATGATCTATAGTTTTTGATTCGTTTCGTTAATCTGATTGTAATTTAAAACCAGTTTCATGGTTATCCTCAAACCAAGATTAATGCATTACAGCCAATGTATTAAAACTGATAAGCGTATTTTCATTGATTAACAATTACGGGTCGGAGTCATGAATTATTAAAGCGTGTAATTGATCGGTTTTATATTCATATCTCCATGTTGAAGCAGAGTACAAATAAAAAGTCATTTATATTTTGTAGTTATTGTACAATAATAATGAGGGTGGTTGCTTGACAGGTAAATTATAGTAGTTCATTTATATAATGCATGGGTATATTTTTATTTTTATTCAATTATTTTAATTCGATTTGGATTCGTTACCCAGTAGGCCTACGTATGGTAAAAGCATCTATCAAATTCCGACACATATCTATGTAGGTTTGAGAGTGACGGATTCATTGTCATAATCATGAACAAAGCATAGATAATACTATATCTATCGCATCTTAGGCACGCACAATCAGCATATGACCTATCATATGATACAGATAGTAAGTACTTTAGCAGACTAAGTACAATTATTAATTGTACCTACTCGCTTTGTACGTAAATATTTTGCTACTTTTTGTAGCTTTTGCAATAAAAAAACAAATCCTTTAATAAAATAGGAGCAAACTAAGTAACTTAATAAAAGATGGAGTCATCTCCCACTTGATCCGTCCCGTGGCACTTCGTGTAAGGGGCATCCAGAGACTGACCACGCTTATCTCCCGCTGTAAACATTGGGCGATGACAGCTAGTCTAATCAACGAGGTGGCCGGATATAAATGATTCGAAACACTTTGAGCACTCAAAGATTAAATGGTTCGATCAAACACATTATTAAGAACACACTCCAAATTTTCTCATTTTTTTAGTAAAAATATGTATGATAAGGTTGTATGATATCCCAAAAAATAATTGTTCTCGGAATTTCGAATAATGATGCGTTCGGACAAATTAAACTTTAAAGTTATTTAGTATTAGGAGGTACCAACGTTTTATCGGACGATCGCTCTGCACTTGTTATGGTCTACTGTAAACCGCACGGTGTTGGGAAAATTTATGCAAATCTACTACTGTAATTATTAATTGGAAAGACGCCTGGTCTAGTATCAGGTTTCCTGGCTTCAAGTGTAAGCCATCTTAAAGTTCTTAAGTAAAGTAGGCAACTTCTGATAGACACATTTAGTCTTATTGTTACGCACTAACAACTACTCTACCTCCCCAAACTGCAACAACTATAAGTTATTGTTCGATAGTAGTCTTGTTTGATTGCAGCGGTTGGCAACATTTTAGCATCCAAAAACCACACATAGCATCAACCCGCACTTGTTAGGAATTGTTGATAAGTATGAATAAAAGGCAGACGTCGGGTCGTATCGGGAAGTCAAAGAACTGGCGTTAAGTAGAACGGACTGGAGAGAACTGCACCGACAAGAGTGAAACTCTTAAATAATAATAATGAATAACTTCATAATTCGTTGTTATTCACGAGCACCACCAGTCAAAGGCCGATAATAATTACTTTAAAGCGACATGCGCGTTGCTTCACATGCTTCTCAGCTCAATGCAATCAGAGATCTCATTAGATCTCATTATCACTACATAGTATAAAACAAAGTCGATTCCGGCTGTCTGTCTGTCGGTCCGTCCCTGTGTATGCTTAGATCTTTTAAACTACGCAACGGATTTTGATGCAATTTTTTAAAAGATAAAGTGATTCGGAAGGTTTATACACATATATGTGTATAATACATGCATAATATAGCATTGCACCCGTGCGAAGCCAGAGCGAATCGCTAGTTTTTATTAAAGCAGTAACATCTGCTAACGTAAACCAAACGATTAGAACGAAGCGAAAAACTGAATTTTTTTAGAGATCTAATTTTTTAAAGGAGACTTAAGCATTCCCATTGACTGGACTACAAGGGGGCTAGAGCTGATAGCACCAGTCATCAGACGCAAATGGAAACGAGAGTAACGTCCGCCGGAACATTGTTATGCTCAAACGTTATTAACTCGTAACGTAGGGTCCGAGCTTATATTTATTTATACAACTTCTCTGTGACTTCCTCTAGGGTGAAAAATCATCACCCTCTTTTTCGCTTGGTCGTTGCATAAAAAGAAAATTTTCTGATAAAGAAATTATTCAGCCTCACAATCTTGAAACAACTAAATTTCTCAGTCCTCTGCTAGCGTGAAAACTGATTATCATTTTTTAGCTTAAATTGTCTAGAACAAAGGAAAAATTATACATTTTACCAGCGCCGCTGGCATTGCTATACCTAGTAAAGCCAATAGCATTGCAGAGTGGAGACCATTTCAGATGCGCATCTCTAACAATGATATCATTATCAGAAGTCGATTGTTTTCAGAGGCCCTACTGGAAAATTGTTTTTATCATCCAAACGCGTTTGTGATAATTTTACTTACTTATATGGGAAATGTACAAACGATCTAAATGTTTGATTCTGTTGCACAGGAAACATGCACTCGAGGCTCTGTTATAGTCATTATACAAAAGGTAAAACAAAAATAGAAAAGTCAAAGTAAATTAATCATATGTAAACGCGATTGATTGTTCTGGTAAAACAAAGGTGATTTCCTTTTCAAATGGCAAAAATAGCACATCTTTTAACGACTACACCATTAAACTACTTAAAGACGCTAAAAATATATAGAAGTCATACAGCACACATTTAAACACAACCTTTTAACGTATCCTCCAAGCAAAGGTTAAAAAGGAAAGCTGCAATTATCATTAAAACTGCACTTGTATTATAAATACACGACTTAGACCTAAGATTGCAATATGCGCTGAGAAAGAATTGAAATAAAACAACACGTTGTCTTTAAATGCAGGTGTATAAAGGAAGTTAATGTACAAAGCTGAGGTGGAAAGCCCGGCTCATGTTGGATTACTATTGCTCTACTCTACTGCTTTAGACGGCGGTGCGAGCGACAAGAGGCCGCGATTTTTTTACGTAAATAACTTTTTCTCTTCTTTTCAATATATTTTACTCTAGGTCTGCTCTTATTGTCATCTGTACTTTTTCACAAGACAAAACGAATCAAACAAGCCCTATTTTGATGGTTGCGTCATTTTGATACAGAGTTCTCATGACTTGCTTCCGGCTTAATTATCAGATCAGCTTTGTGACATAGAATAGTATTTTAGTATTGCATTGTCATCCAATTACACAAGTATGCATTCAAGTCTATCAGAAACCAAAAATTGGTTAAAAGTTATCAGAGGACAAGTAACGCATGAAAACAATATATTGCTAAGCAGAGGTGGAACGGCTATTTCATGTCGGATTACTACTGTTCTACTCTACTACTCTTGGCGGCGGCGCAAGCGATAAGAGGACTCGGTTTACATTTTATTCTAATTTAGTTATTCGATAGTGGTCACTCACAACGGGCATTTGGGGCATCTCACTAGAATGTCGGGCACGTAACGCTAGTCTTTTTATACCTACTTATAAAGAAAAATTAGAAAGTCAATTTTGTTATGTCAATACTTTATGACTTGGCTTTTTCGAACTTTCTGTATGTTTTGAAGGTAGTTGTCATGAGTCGTCACGTGCCCGACAAAGGAGACATTATGGTAGAACGCTTTTTAAGACGTCACTAAATAGCAATGGCTACGCTCACACGCTCAGAGTTTCTCTGCGAAACCGAATCAGAAATGAAGAGATCCATTAACCAGTGAAAACAAATTCATAACAAGTCAACTTTAACCATATAATCTACTTTAATAATATTTCCTAAGATGACAATGAGACGCCGCAAAACCGTTGGAAATTCACCCCGCTTAGCTCTCTCGCCTTGCGCCCGCGCCCACGTTAATGCACAACACATAGCACTCATGCGCCGCGATTGTTCTTTTCTGTCGGGAATTAGCAAACATTTCGGAATACTTTTAATGCCGCCCGCAGTTCTTAGCCTTGGGAAAATAAAAGGTCACATAAGTATCATAGTTAGGTCTTTGTTTCTCTTAGGGTAGAGTAGTAGCTAGGCAAAGAAATACACACAGAGTACGTGAATTCGCCTGCTTTGTATTGAATACAATCTAGGTAAGTACTTAGTTGCAATTGTGTTTTAGGATTTAACAGGTTAGGGGGCTCTATATAGAAAGGATTGTCAATTTTATTAAGAACTCACTGTAATCGCATTAATATTATAAAGGCGAAAGTGTGTGAGTGTGTTTGTTTGTTTATGTGTACTTATGTTTGTCTCTTCACGCTCATACGGCTGGACCAATTTTGATAAATATTGGTATGAAAATAGCTAACACCCTGGTTTAACACATGGGCTACTTTTTATCCCGAAAAATGTAGTGTTCCCGTGGGATGAGCGGGTAACACCGCGCGGCACAGCTAGTAATCGAATAATCAGACCGTATTGTTATATTCTGTATTTTGTGAAGCTAAAATCTTGTGCAAATACCTTTAATAACCCATTCATGAATAAATATCAATATCGTGGTCGCTCAACGATGGTTGCACCGTGAGGCTTATGGTGGATGATTTTACTATGCGATAAATAAGTGACAAAGCATCCGTCACGTTTTGACAAAATGAGAGTGTGAGTGACAGATGCCTTGTACTTATTTATCAAGATAAACGAAACCATAGGCCCATAGCCGTGTGGCCAATGGCGACTGATTGAGTAAGCAGATCATTAGAATAATTAAATAGCTAAGAAACGATTACATTTAACGAATATGCATTTTTTATATTTTACAATACACATAGTAATTTAACTGTTGGTATTTCTGTGTATTATGAGGCTAAAATCTTGTCCCGACACCGCAACATGCACCTAGAATAACATTCCAATAATACATAATATCACTGTTGAGTAAACAGCTAGGTATCAGACTAATTAAATAGCTAAGAAATTATTAGAAATGTACACAAAATTTTACAAATACGTTTTTTATATTGTATTTCAACTTCAAATTTAACTGTTAACATAATATATCTGTGTAATGTGAGGCTAAAATCTTGTCCTAACACCGCAACATGCACCTCGAATAGCATTCCAATAATACATGTCGCTGGTTACCGCCAGACGGCTTGTGGTCACTGAACGATGGTTGCCGGCACCACAGCCAGTAGGTACGTATAAGCCAACGTTTGCACTAGTATGTAATGCACTGCACACGAATAATTATTATTCATCGGCAAAAATATTATTTTCATTATGGGTAGCAATTAAAAGTACGTGAAATAAATAAAAATGTGATTTTTACTGTTTTATTTACTACGAGTTACTAAGTCACCGAATGTGCGAATAAAAATACGGAAACGAACGAATGGAATACTGAAATGAAAAAAAAAAAAATAGCAAATTTTTTTCACCTCACTCGCTCGGAAAACCTCCGTTTATAGGGCGAAATCAGCGTGCAAGTCTATTTTATTCGCTAGCGTGCAAAAGTCATTTGAATTTCAAACACGACGATTTTGGTTCTCTGTGGTGCATGTAACTTTTTTTTATATGTAAGACTCCTTCAACGCGTGACTGATTTCATCAGTCGATAAATCTTCGAATAACCATTCAACGCACGCTAATAAAGGGCGATCTGCTGGTCAGGCCGGTTAAAATCATATATGCACATCAATGCAATTGTATCCGTTAACTATAACCACGTGTGCCAATATGACCTGCGGCTGAATTATTCTCACGCATCTATATATCATACCATTAGGCGGTGATTAAACACAGCGACCACATAAGGAATGCCTGTAGGCCTGTCTGCAGTCGGATTGTGCCCGACGCCGCGTGCGTAGATTATGGTCAAGGCAAGATGCTACGGCACAGTACAGGTTTCATAGCCAGTACTACAACTGAGACTTTATAATTATAAGTAAGAGCGGGCATTAATATGCCAGCTCCGTCTCCCACTTTTGTTCGGCGCACTTTCTGAGGCACTTCTAAACGCACCGATTGTACTTCACGAGCTGCGTCGCATTTTACACATACAACGAATACAGTACAGGCAGCATTTTACACAAACAACTCAAAAATAACAATATAATCAATAATAAATCGCCCCTTCCCTTCGAGAGCATGCACATAACTCCGAAACGTCGGGGTATTTAAATAAACGCTTTTTTGAACGCTATTAAGTCCCGTTTTGCTATAATAATGCGTGAAAATCGTTTAAGTCTAAATAAATTAATTGATAAATAAAATAAATGAATATAATATTTTCTTCGGTTTCCGCGGCTGTCACACATTTAAATAAAACAATTTAAACGGATTATATCGCGTATAATAATTATTTGAGCCTCCCTGAGAGCCTCCTTGAAGGTACTGAAACGTCAGGGAGGCTCAAATAATTAATAAACGCGATATAATCCGTTTAAATTGTTTTATTTAAATAAATGAATATGTTCACCAAATAATTTATGAAAAAGAATCCCTCCCTGAACCTCTAGTTTAACCTACCCAGGTGCGGTAGGGACCTTGCGTTCCTGAGAGAGGAAATAGGACCCACGAAGCAGAACTTCATCGATTTGCTCCCACAACTAAAATAATTATTGTGGTGTAAAATTTTGGTGAACATTTAGTCTTTTTTTATTACAAATTATTTATTTAGGTGATTTTGGGTAGTAGCTAAACTATAACCAAAATATATAAGTTCCGGTAAAAACAGACCAAAACATTATATTATTTACACATTTCATTACCAAAAATATAATTAAATTTGCCGGGCTCCTATTTAGTGACTACTCCAGTTTAGGCTCCACCTTTAGGTAACAGGACCGACCCTTAGTGACATCTAGCACGGAATTATAAGATCGAATGCTCCTAGTGGTAAGTAACAAAACTAATCGGACATGTATATCGTACTTAGGTAGTTTCCAAACTTTGGTGTGTAAGTTGTCCAGTAACAATCGGAAGACAGTCCCTAGACAGAATCGCCGTGCACGTGCTGTGCCGCCGACTTCGCCGTGCCGTGGAGTTCAAGCCGGACTGTGGTACTTGCTAAATTGTATGTGGCATTGTTATTTAGTTTAAGTCATAAAATATCAACAACTAACTTACCTACGTTTGTTTTCATTGTCTGAAGTGTTTACCGGTAGTGATGTATCTTTATAAATACATATATTATAATTTTGTGGATATTATAAATATAGTATTGAACTTTGAACTAGTAAGTAGTATAGAATCTTTTTTCTTATCGATTCATATATTTTTTATGTGGTAATACTACATTTTTATTTTTATAAATAATGACACAAAGGTAAATTAAGAAAGACAAATTGAATGCGATCCACTACAATCTAAGCGGGATTTGAACCCGCGACCTCTGCGTTTCCGGCGCATTGCTCTTCCAACTGAGCTATTTGGTCGCTTCGTCAATCACACCAAAATGACCAAATCCTTCATCCCTTAATTCTTTACGCTACTGGAGCGCCCTCTGCGTCATATATGTTTTTGAAATGCTTATGCGCATTAGCCATACCCTAAGATGTACGCTTTACACGCACGATCCCCAATCCCCATTGCTTTACAGCAACTGGGAAGACTGCGAGAGAGATGGCGCTGTTCTAAATATTTGTGTAGGTAGAATCTTTTTTTTATCGATTCATATTTTTTATGTGGTAATACCACATTTTTATTTTTATAAATATTTTTTTTTTTATAGTAAGATATTTCATGTACAAGAATAAACGAAGGAGATGCATATATTTAAACCGTGTTGCCGCTTTTTTGGTTTATTACACGAGTTTCAATTAGGGTTGTGCTGTTCCCGAGAATTAATTTCTACGTTCTCCATCTTGCATGGGAAATATACACAACAACGTTCGATTCATACGAAACGGGAAAAGTGCGTGAAACATAGACATCGTTGATTTCGATCGTGTATCTTTACAAAAAAATATACACTTAATTAAAATACATACAAAACGGCTTTAGTCATGTCGTAGAAGTCGAATATCGCTCGACATGTTTCGAATCGGTACGCGATTCATCAGTTGCGGCGCCACCTAACCATTCGGCGGTTTTCGATTAGCCGCCGCTGGGGCTGATTGTAGCTTCTGATGATCAATCGCGTACCGATTCGAAACATGTCGAACGATATTCGAATGTTCGATGTGAGTAAACCCGTTCTGTATTTCAATAAGTTTACTTCATTACTTACATTCGTAATGATAACGTACGATATCCATTTTTCTCATAAATTAATCAAGGTAGGAATTTGATTTTATCACTCGCACTATTGTAAGGCTCGCAATGCAACTTACATCATCATCCTCCTAGCTTTTGGCCCATATCTTTGTAGAGAATGAATTCTCAATCGGGGTCGGCTACCTAAATCCCAAGATGTGGCATAGGCACAAGTTTTTACGCAAGCGACTGCCATCAATGCAACTTACAATACTTTCATAAAAGAAGAACACTAAAATACTTAATTAAGAAATGTCAAGATACTGACAATGATATTGCACTGTGTTTGCGGCCGCCGAGCCAGCATCAGCACAGCCATCTGCGGTGGCGGTACCTAGCAGTGTTGTACGACTACACCTGGACACCCACATGCGAACTGTAACTCAACCGCATATGTACGCAATGCATATTATTCTGTGGATAAGTCAAGGTACTGATGATATAGTACTGTGCCTGCGGCCGCCGAGCCAGCACAGCAATCTGCGGTAGCGGTACCTAGCATTGTTGTACGACCACACCTGGACACCCACATGCGAGCCGTAACTCAACCGCACATGTACAGAGTGTATATTATTCTGTCGATAAGTCAAGGTACTGATAATTTAGTACTGTGCCTACGGTCGCCGAGCCAGCACAGCAATCTGCGGTAGCGGTACCTAGCAGTGTTGTACGACCACACCTGGACACCCACATGCGAGCCGTAACTCAACCGCATATGTACGCAAGTAACGCAAAGTACAAGCAGATTAGATATCCATTAAACTAAGTTATAATCGGTATTAACTCCACGGCCGGATGAACCCTCAATCCTGTATAGGCAGGCACAACTAATGCTACAAGTTTAAGGAGGAAACGGGTACACACTGCAAATAAATTCAAACAATGTGTATTTAACTTAACTAGTTAAATGTCTGCCTGTGATTTAATGTTTCACTCTTTTATATTTTTTAGTATGAGACTGCAATAACTTGATAGCATTTTGAGGACATTCAGACTGGCAAAACACATAAATCACTAAAATTTGGGGTTCCCATAAGATTAAAAAATATCTTCAATGATATCTACTATGTACCCCTACATATAAACGAGTAGGAATGTTTAACCATCTAAAATAAACCTAAGGAGATTTACTTGGTTCTCCACAGCGATTAATGAAACCGAGTATTTTTTTTATGTGTATGTAGGAATAAAGCGTGATAAACAATTGCGAATAGAAACAGTTATTTCGAAATAGCTATGCCAAAAGGAAGCACACCAATTAGAGAAGCACAATACTAACTGGAATCAGCGTATAATTAATGAGTTGTATAAAGCATAATGGATGTATTTCCGAGACAACACGGGCTGAGGAGGTCATGGTGGTTAATTCCCGGGGTAGATCGTCCACCGGGATGGCAAAACTATATCAATCCGACTATCTTTAACTAACTTCGTGGAGCATTTTGTGCAGAATTGAGGAACTGTTGATACATTTTGGTCCCTATTTTTCGCTAGGTGGCGTTAACTAGCACAGCCATTCTTTCATAATCAGCAAAACCTCGCTGATATGCCAGCAACAAGCCAGAATTGGAAACGATATCAATTCGGCTATCAATTGCTAACTTTCCCGCGAATTTTCAGTGTAGGCTTCCTGGGAGATGAAGTAATTGTTATTTATTGCACTTACATTTTCGCTGACTCAATTATGACACGGATTTTTCATAATCGTCACAAACAACTTCTTGATGCATTTTGCACAAGACTGTTGAGGTGTGTCCTTCGCGAGTGAGTGATTCAAATGAAGTATTTTTCATTCATGCTAGTAACTCTCACTCAAGGATAAACCTACTCACTATATTAATGGGTCATTGTCAGATTTAGGTGCGCGTCTTTCCGGTGGACATTTGCGAAATAAAGGATTCCAGGGCCTAATTTTCTTATTAAATGCATGTGAGAATAAAGAAAGTTCCCTCTTCTATAATCCGATGTAATAGCAACATAACCTAGGCTCATACACGCTCTTAACTTTTGACCACCGAAGGGACAAATTTTGTTTTTTGAACTGACAATGACCCTAATATGAACTGAACTGATTGATGCTATTTGATATTATGAAGTTGTATTATAAAAGAAATTGAAGACGTGAAATAATTTTTCTCAAAAATTGTATGTAATGTTGCCTTACCATCGCTAGATAGACTACAGTAAGTGGAACATACCGAAGACTTTTTAGAAGTGTCCAGTAAACAGCGAGATTTTAAATTTGGAATCAATATTTGTCCAGTAAGTAAGTATGTAATTCCTATTACGTATCAAGATATTTGAATATCGAAACACGATTTACATCGTCACACCGACCTATAAAAAAAATAAGGATGTGAAGGCGATGAGGTCGTATATAAATGTAAAAAGGATGCATTCCACAAATTGTTTTAATTATAAGTACAGTGCGACAGCAAATTGTAGAAATAAAAAAGTGGCGTCCCTTTTTCATAGATTAAATAGAAAGAGACGACATTGCAGTATACACTTGCAATTTACACTAAGAACAAATGTAAAATAAAATAACTATTGGCAGTATAAACGTAACTCAAGCGGGTTTGGTGCGGAAGTTTGTATGCAGCGTTTAGTTCATAATTGTGCTGTGTAAAATTACAATGATATTTCGGAATTCCTTCCTTTTTTTGTGTCGTTTAGAAAAAACCTCGGAGTTAAAATTGAAGGTAAGCTTTATGATATGAAAATTAGTTAGAAAATACAACAATGTATAACAATAATTAAATTTTATCTTTAAGACTTAGATTTGTAAGACAGTGCAAATAATTAAACGCAGTATTTATAAAAAAAGAAATTAAGGCGGGATTTAAATTAAAAGGCAAAAATTTCAAATTTGTTTGTGTGATCTATTACAATAATTCAGCAAAAATGAATTCAGACGAGTCTGATTCCGAATAGACGGCACTCCTCCATACTTAAAAGCGGAGGCAAAGTTAGCTAAAATAATTTACTTCCGACTAAATCCAGGAGATATAAAAAAAATACAAGAGATTCATTAAATGGAAGGAAGAAAATCAAGTTAATAATTGGTCAGATAATGTGTGATAAGGTCAGAATATTTCAACAATCTTTCTGAGGCAATCGGATGGCTAATATAAAGGAAAGAAATCACAAATATTCAGCAGCAAAATATAGAAAAGTTCTGAAATCAAGCTCTAGATGATAACCATTTTGGCGATGAATGTAAATAAATGCTGCCACTATTTGATAACGATATAACTATATCTTTTATCCAAGTATAAACTAATAATTATTTTTGTTATAGGTTGATATCATGGGAGTTAATGGTGCCTGCGACGACGAATATCACAATGTGTAATAATAAAAATGGGATATATCAAAAATATTCATTGGAAAATGGCCGAATATGAATGTCACCTACAAAATATAATTTTAATCTAATTTTCTTGTTTAATTTTTGAGAAAAGTACTATACTTGCTTCGACCGTAAGAGCCATCCTGGCCTCGTATTATATCCGGACCTCGCCTACGGCTCGGTCCGTCTAATTCCTACTCGGCCAGTATGGCTTACTTACTGGTCTCTGCCGTAATGTACTATTTCTCAAAAATTGCATGTAATGTTGCCTTACCATCGCTAGATAGACTACAGTAAGTGGAACATACCGAAGACTTTTTAGAAGTGACCAGTAAACAGCGAGATTTTAAATTTGGAATCAATATTTGTCCAGTAAGTAAGTATGTAATTCCTATTACGTATCAAGATATTTGAATATCGAAACACGATTTACATCGTCGCCGACCTATAAAAAAACTAAGGATGTGAAGGCGATGAGGTCGTATATAAATGTTAAAAGGATGCATTCCACAAATTGTTTTAATTATAAGTACAGTGCGACAGCAAATTGTAGAAATTAAAAAGTGGCGTCCCTTTTTCATAGATTAAATAGAAAGAGACGACATTGCAGTATACACTTGCAATTTACACTAAGAGCAAATAAAAAATAAAAAATGGTTAGCACTATTGGCAGTATAAACGTAACTCAAGATGCATATTTAAAAAAAAAAGTAGCGACTATAGGTTTAGTGCGGAAGTTTGTATGCAGCGTTTAGTTCATTAATTGTGCTGTGTAAAATGACAATGATATTTCGGAATTCTTTCCTTTTTTGTGTCGTTTAGAAAAAACCTCGGAGTTAAAATTGAAGGTAAGCTTTATAATATGAAAATTAGTTAGAAAATACAACAATGTATAACAATAATTAAATTTTATCTTTAAGACTTAGATTTGTAAGACAGTGCAAATAATTAAACGCAGTATTTATAAAAAAAGAAATTAAGGCGGGATTTAAACTAAAAGACAAAAATTTCAAATTTGTTTGTGTGATCTATTACAATAATTCAGCAAAAATGAGTTCAGACGAGTCTGATTCCGAATAGACGGCACTCCTCCATACTTAAAAGCGGAGGCAGAGTTAGCTAAAATAATTTACTTCCGACTAAATCCAAGGATATATAAAAAAATACAAGAGATTCATTAAATGGAAGGAAGAAAATCAAGTTAATAATTGGTCAGATAATGTGTGATAAGGTCAGAATATTTCAACAATCTTACAATCGGATGGCTACAAAGGAAAGAAATCACAAATATTCAGCAGCAAAATATAGAAAAGTTCTTAAATCAAGCTCTAGATGATAACCATTTTGGCGATGAAGGTAAATAAATGCTGCCACTATTTGATAACGATATAACTATATCTCTTATCCAAGTATAAACTCATAATTATTTTTGTTATAGGTGGGAGTTAATGGTGCCTGCGACTACGAATATCACAATGTGTAATAATAAAAATGGGATATAACAAAAATATTCATTGGAAAATGGCCGAATATGAATGTCACCTACAAAATATAATTTTAATTAATTTTCTTGTTTAATTTTTGAGAAAAGCACTATACTTGCTTCGACCGTAAGAGCCATCCTGGCCTCGTATTATATCCGGACCTCGCCTACGGCTCGGTCCGTCTAATTCCTACTCGGCCAGTATGGCTTACTTACTGGCCTCTGCCGTAATGTAGTATAAATGTCGATTATTTTGAGACAAGTCACATTTTTCCAATAGCTACGTTATTGTTATTAATTAGTATTCAATTTCTCAATACATCTTACGACATGAACGAAATTAACGAAATAAGTATGATGATAATGACGGAGCAGTTTGAGTCTATTATAGATCCACTGAACAAACTGAAGGTAATGAGTGATATAAATGAAGAGCTAAAGACATGACGTATGCACATATACGTATATACATTTTTGGTTGCTCTTTTATTGACTAGATGTCAGCAGTCTAATTCTCGCTAGCAGCAACCCTAAGAACAACTGCAATCAAGGTATAATTAATCAGTTGTATAAAGCAGAATAGATGTATTTCCGAGACAAACACGGGCTGAGGTCACGCTGGTGGCTCCCCTAGGGCAGGTTGCCCATCGCCGAGCAAATCTAAGCCTGGATTGAACACGATATCAATGATTAATATCGTGTTCAATCCTGGCCTCGCGATGAAGTTAGCAAATGTCAATCCGGGTATCATTTTGCTAACTTCATCGCGCATTTTGTGAGAGACCGAGGAATTGTTTTTTATGGGTACATTCGTTTGTTTACTCTATCATTCGCCAAAAGTCAGTAGTCTACTACCGCTGAAGCAAATCTAAGAACAACTATAATCAGGGTATGATTAATAAGTTGTATAAAAGAATATCATTCGTTGCATTAGAGCTATGTTTGCTATAGACCAAAGAGGGTCCTGTCGGACATATTTTATAAAGTACAATATTCTCACTTTCCCCAGTATGTACATTTTTGAAGTCTGTGTTTTCGTCCATAAGTATAAATACCTATTTGTAGAATTGCATTCCATGAGTTCTCGTGAATCTAGAGAACAGTATAAATACACTTTATTTAAACCCTTTGTGAAACTTGCACTTTCTTCTAAAAATTCGTATATGATGTGTGTATCAATTTATAACAAATTACCTGATAATTTTAAGGACATGACTTTAAATATATTCAAAGTACAGGTTAATGCATGGCTTGTACAAAAATGTTTTTATAGTATAAATGAATTCTTCAGTATATAATTTGACAATTGGATATTTTATTACATTATTATTATTTTAATTTATATAACTTTATTTGATGGTTTTAATGATTAATGTTTATAATTTATAATGATGCTTATGTTTGTACACCTGAAAAGGTAGAGAACTGGTGAAACTGCATAAAATTGTTATTTGTACCTACAATGTAAACCCTATTCTCACGAACAATAAATAACTATGACTATGACTATGACTATGACTATCTTTCAGGGATAAACGCGAGCTGAGGTTACAGTGACAGCCCATAGATAATCAAATCTAACCCAACTCTCAAATTTTGTACTTGATTAGACCATCAACTTAGTTGGTAAAGAGGCAGGGTCCTCATTTCAGTTTTGTCGATTAAAAAAAACTTACTACATATAATGAAGGGAAAACCATATTTATTTGAAATGAGTATAAAAAGACAAATCTACTATTTTCGGGATTAAATGCTTCTGTTTCTGTAAGACGGCAGCATTGCACTTGCACTATGCATACCTACATAATTATTTATTAATGCAGCTACCACGGGAACCGGAAACAAGAAGTATAAGTACCAGTCAAAGCAGTAAAAATCCACGAGTGTCAATAAACCCGACGTGCCCACGTTTATGTCGAATCATAAGGTTAACATCCTCCAAAACAAAGACGCCGGCGTCGGTCCATTTTCCTTTTACGCCTTATTCAAATGAAAGCCGTCTTCCGTCTTACGTCAGTCATAAAAAGGATATAAGTAGGTAAATAGAGTAGTTCGGTACCAGGAACGCATAAACAGGGGCTGAATTTGGAGTTTCTAATGATATATATCCAAGATATCACCGTTATATCAGTGGCGCAGATCCAAAACTTCCTTGGGCAAACCAGGGTAGATTCGGTTTAGTGTTTCTTCAAGTTAGTGACCTTAGAAGTTGCTCAAAAGCCTTTCAATAGACCGACGAGAGTGTGAGAGTCAGAATGGAGGGTGGACCTTCACATTGTAATAGCTTTGTACGGAGCGGAACAATTTTTTTAGAGTAGGTACAAAATATGAAGTACATTATGACTAAAAAATTTTGGTATAGTTTTTTTACAAACTCGTTATTCTCACTCTGACACGAGAGGCGGGTTCTATGGACGCTACGCCCATTTTAAGTGTTTATTTTAGTGCTCTATTCCAAGTTTATTTTAAAAAAATGAAAGGACCCGCTCATTCGACGGAAACAGTACATTTTTTTGGGATAAAAATTAGCATTATGTGTTAATCCAAGGTGTCAGCTCCCACCATATCAAATTTTATCAAAACTGGTCCAGCTGTTTGAGCGTGAAGAAATAACAAACACACTCATCATCATATTAGTGTGATTGCCGAAATGGCCATAAGCCAATGTTACGTCGAAATTGACCTCAGAGTACCGATCTAGTTAAAATTCAGCGCGACAGCTACGCAGGATGCAACCTCACAATACGGCACTAATATCGAAGTTTTTGCATTAGGAATAAAATGCTTTATGGTTTTATAAAATAAACTTGACGGCAGAGTGCTTTGAACTTGTATGTCTCATTCCTCATTACTGTCCAGTAACATTTTCTCTGTAACGTCACTCCGTTATTTTATTGTAGCTAGGATAAGTAAAGGTGTTAATACGTATTATAAAATAGAATATATATTAAAATTTTGTAATCTTTACATTGAAGATATCAAAAAAATCAACCATATTGAGAAACTCCTTCTTTGAAGTCGGTTAAAAATAAGTCTTCGTTAAGTCTACAGGTCACAACGTAATTTTTAATAATTTTCAATTGTTGACAATGGCCTAAAAAAACAATTACAGAACTGTTTCCACATCACTTTTACAGTAAGTACTTGCATAACAAATAAACGAATATTTGTAAGATACGAAACAAAGTTTCAAAATAAATCAATAAAAAGAAACAACAAAGAGAAAGTTATTTTCCTTCTAGTGACGTGACTAAATCACATTGCGTATCTAATTTGATTTCTATAATTTATGAATCAATAATATTTTGAATTTGTATTCATTGTGGCCATTACGTGCTGGGAAATTTTACGAGCCAGCGGAATGCACAACAATATTTTCTTCGCATATTTTCTTTATACCTAGCACGTCTTGGCTTGTTTTGTTGTACTTACTTCGTTTTTGAGTAACTATTTTTACTCGAATACGGAAAAACCAATAGGAATGGTCGATTAAGTTTAACGATTTTTTGAAAATGGCGGTTATGCGGAATATGGGGTTAACGTAAAAAGTACAAGTTTCAACCCTATCGATACAAACTCGCGAGGTTGACAGCTCACAGAGCTATTCATTAGTTATAGAAATCTATGAATTTCCGAATTATTTCATATCCGAATATGCCCGATAAATACAATCCCATATTTTTTTCCGATACCAGACACTACTAGATATTTATTTTAATCGTTGAGTACTCGGCAACCTACATAACCTGAATTTGGGTTAGGTTTATTTTATAAAAGTTCTTCAAAATTAGGTACCGTTTCAGAAAATAGCGAGACGAAACAGTTGAGAAAATGCCCACTCGTCTCTGAATCAAAATATATTGAAAGAATAAGTCTTGAAAACAATTGACAAATGCACCTTATCGCAGATATCTTTGTTCCTGATGTTATTGTTGGGCCAAAAGTAACGTGACGATATGGAGTCATAAAAATAAACAGTAGGCCAAACGTCTCACTCGCTCTTAAGAAGAAAGTGCGAGTGAGAGGCCCGGCTGAATGATTTATGACAGCATCGGCACGTTGACTTTGGCCCTACAATAGTGCCCCACCATTAGCCGGTGTATGAAAATCTCATCTCTACAGTTCGATTGAATCGTAATAAAGTATAAATTTCCTGCAGCCAAGTGCTGGGGAGCCTCCTCGGTAACAGCTCCTTGCAATAGACGGACGTTTCTTTAACAGGATCGCTAAAGTTCAAGTATGTAAGTAATGGGTTCTATTTTATTTAGACTTCGCGTTACTGAAAAAGTATGGGTGTAGCAATCTCGGTTTTTAGGGGTTCATAATTTAAAGGGGGCATCAAAAAATGGTTCTGGGTGTCGTATTTTCCACTGTGCATCACTTTTTAGGGTTCCGTACCCAAAGGGTAAAAACGGGACCCTATTACTGAGACTTCGCTGTCCGTCCGTCCGTCCGTCCGTCTGTCACCAGGCTGTATCTCAAGAACGGTGATAGCTAGACAGTTGAAATTTTCATAGATGATGTATTTTTTATTGCCGCTATAACAACAAATACTAAAAATATAATAAAATAAATATTTAAGGAGGGCTCCCATACAACAAACTTGTTATAGATTATGGTACGGAACCCTTCATGCGCGAGTCGGACTCGCACTTGTCCAATTTTTTTTTTTCAATCATCTTGGGTTGGTTCTTCCTGGTTGTAGGAGATACCGATTTAAACAATCCATTTTTCGGGTAGTAAGATCTTGTTTTGCATGTCATTATCGACGGAAAAGCCACTATATCTGTCTACACTTTTATACGGCTTTCTTCTACAACTTTAAAGAAATATCAAAGTTCAATAAAACGTTTGGATTTTGAAAACCTACCATCAATATCCCACCTCCAAACGTTACAAAATAATACTACTGACAGGACAATTTATAATCGTTAATTACTGCACGCGTGTACTCAATCCGCAACGAAGCTCCCTTAAACGTTAGCACCTAGCGATCTTACCGTCAACATCCCCAACTCCAAACGTTACTCATACTACTGACAGTATCATCATTTGTTACTATAAAACATCAAGAACATCATTGGAAACTATTCAACACTTCAACCAATGCCCTACCACAATCCGCAACCAAGCTCACTAACACGTTAGCACCTAGCGATCCTACCATCAACATCACCAACTCAAAACGTTACTTATACTACTGACAGTACAACATATCATCATTTGGTACTATAAAACACATCATTGGAAACTATTCAACACTTCAACCAATGTCCTACCACAATCCGCAACGAAGCTCACTAACACGTTAGCACCTAGCGATCCTACCATAAACATCGTCAACTCCAAACGTTACTCATACTACTGACAGTACAACATATCATCATTTGTTACTATAAAACATCAAGAACATCATTGGAAACTATTCAACACTTCAACCAATGTCCTACCACAATCCGCAACGAAGCTCACTAACATGTTAGCATCTAGCGATCCTACCATCAACATCACCAACTCAAAACGTTACTAATACTACTGACAGTACAATTTATCATCATTCATTACCGCACGCGTGCGGTCTCTTACACCCAGATTACCAAAGGGTTTAAGTTCATGACCCCTGTCAGGCAACAATGCTGTTATCGGGCGGTAAAAGTGATGAACTTTGCGCTTAAGCGGCATCAGGTTTATGACGGGTGCGTTATCAGAGTCAATAAATGGTATCTATTGAGGGTATACGAAAACGTAGGTACATACGTTCATGGGGCCATTAAGGCAATGATTTAGCCGATTTGATGTTGCGTCAAGCTTGTTTTATACAATTTTATAACTTTAAAAAGACCCCCATTTTTATTTCAATCGTAAATTATACACCAAATTTAAAAATATAGTTTCATCCAGCCAATTAGTTAAAATTAGGTAAATGGGTCATTGTCAGATTTAGGTTCGCGTCTTTCCGGTGGACATTTGCGAAATTAAGGATTCCAATTTTCTTCATGCTTAATTTTCTGATAAAATGCCTGTGAGAATAAAGAACGTTTCCTCTTCTATCATCCATCATCATCATCATCATTTCAGCCACAGGACGTCCACTGCTGAACATAGGCCTTCCCCAGTGACTTCCAGATCGACCGGTTGGAAGCGACCTGCATCCAGCGGCTTCCTGCAACCTTTACCAGGTCGTCTGTCCACCTTGTGGGTGGACGTCCTACGCTGCGCTTGCCGGTGCGTGGCCTCCATTCGAGAACCTTACTGCCCCATCGGCCGTCAGTTCTACGTGCTATGTGCCCCGCCCACTGCCACATCACTGCCGCATCATCCGATGTAATATAAACATAACCTAGATTCATACAAGCTCTTAACTTTTGACCACCGAAGGGACGAATTTTGTTTTTTGAACTGACAATGACCCAAATATGTCTTAATTGTTTTTCTCCTTAGGTAGTTACGGTAGTTAATAGTTTTAGTGGTGCCGGCACTATTGACTTGACTTGTAATGCAAAACGGCAAGGACAAGTGGAAGTCGAAAAATTAAATATGGATAACTTTTCAAAGGTGTCATATTGTCACAATGTAATGGGGAATGGATGAAAATTTCAGAAGTGCTTTAAAAGTGGTTGAAATTTTTACTGGTGGTGGGAATAAGCTTTCTTAGCGCAAAAAAGAAGTTTCAGATTTTTTGGCTGCACCGGTGATTTTTAAAAAATCAAAGAGGTTTTAGTTCAGTGCCTCTGAGCCGATTTCGGCTGTTTAGAATGTAACATTCACTTTTATGAGTGTATACACGCATTATTATTTTTTTAGTATGGTAAGACAGTCCTGATCGTTCAACGGTCGATAATAGACAATTGGAGGTAGATGATAAATAGGCGGGTATCCGAAGCAGACGAGGCCAGTCGTGGTAAAATTCTGGTGTAAGATTGTAGTTGGTAACTTTATTAAGTGTTAGTGTGATTGAAATATAATAGTGAAGTTATTTATATGTTGTTTCATTATTAACAACCGATTACTACATCGAAGAGAGTGGTACTGTTTCAACTTCAGAACCGGGATAAAAACACAGACCCACGAAAAGGTACGTAACCGTTAAATCGGTCGTTATTTTTTTTCTTCTCTTACCCATTCCTTTGTTCTCGGTAACAAACTGAACCGTTTCAACAATCTCAATTGCATATTGAATAAAACAGGATAGTAAATGCCATTGACTTATATACAATCTCACGATAGATACCTTCATATACTTATTAATTATAATTATTAATTACCTATTTCAAAGCACTAATCTATTAAAATAGAAAGAAAGTAAGTAGTAGTATAAATAAACTACGTTATGAGTCAAATGTAACCGTAATGCACGTAATAGTTGACAAGTGGATTCCCCACAGAGAATACCCCTTTACCAAAATTACATTCTAATGGCGATTGACTATACTTGCTAAGGATTTAATATATAATAATAATGTGTTTAATACTTATTTACATTGTTACACTGCTCAAATAACTTTTGAAATCGTGGTAAGTAAACAAGGAATTTATTTTCCACAATTACCCATAGGTACGTGTAAGAGTTGTCTTAACTATCAGCGTCAGCCAGTTAAGAAACTTTAAATAAATTAAGGTTGATTAAAATTAGTAGGTAGCTTATCTAAACTATAAAATTATGACGTCGCTCCTGAAGTACGTAGATTTAAAATACATATTCAACTCAATTCCATTATGTATTGATGAGACCACAGTTACATTTCAATCTTACTTGCGTAACAATATTACAAATACACATATGTAAAATTAGTTACAATATAACATAAGTACAATACTTAAAATATAACATTTCTACTATCTATATCATATGGACTGCACTGGAAAAAATTGTTTATGTTAAATATTATGTAGGTAAAAATAGTGTATATCCAGTTTTGTTTTGTTAATACATCATAAAATAAAGATGGTGTTATACGTCTGTACTAGTACACCAGCCGAGGGATAGCGATTACAGTTGTATTGTTTAGACAATTATGGAGTACCTACCAGTACGGTACTACGGTACACAGTAGTTATACTATTACTGTTGTTATGGATATAGTTACGACGACATGTACATGCTTACTTGTTTAAGTTTCAGGCTTTCTATTGCTATGGAAGCAGAAGACGATGATACATACAATGACCAGGAGGGGCGACCACCTCCAAGCAGTCCGGTGCTATCGGGATCAACCACTGCTGTTGTACATCATCGGCCGAGCGGAACTACCAGTGAGCGAGGAGACGTCAGGTCAGATAGGATTCTATATACTCCTAGGCGAAGTCATCACCCTAGTCGCGCTGGAAGTGCACTGACTGCAAGGAGCCATAGTCACGCGCGGAACCCTGACAATGCATCGATTGCTGGTAGACGTAGTCGGAGTCGTAGCCGTGGGAGCGGCCGCGAACGGTATGAATCTCTTACTCAGAGACGCGAGCACCCGCGAAGTCGCACACGCAGTCGTAGTCCCCTACGCAACAAAAACCTGCGGGAAGAGTTGGAATTAGAAAGACAACGCTTGCGTGTTTTAGAGAGCCAACTGAGAAAGGAGCGCGAGCTTCAAGATTTTCGCGGACGCGCACGCTCAAGAGATTTCGAATTACGAAATCGCGGACTTAGCCCTGAAAGGGGTGAGAGAGCCCGGCTCACAGAGCTAGCCATTCGGAGGCGAACTCTTGACAGGGACAGTGAGGAGACCAGGAGGTCCATGGAGCTCCGAAATCGGAGACGGAGCCCTACACGGGACAACGAGGAAACCGGGAGGTTCACGGAGCTCCGCAGTCGGAGACTGAGCCCTGGAAGGGACAACGAAGTCAGGTACGATTCAACATCTCGGTTTTTTGACGAGCTTTTGAATGTCATGAAAAAACAGAATAATAATGAGCATAACAATAGCTTTCCTGTTTTAAACAATGTTATTCCGGATTTTGACCCCATGAGCAAGGAACAACCAATTACAGTTTGGCTGAGCAAAGTGGATGAATGCTCCGAAATATATAAATGGAACGATAGGCAAACCATACACTATGCTCTGCCAAAACTGATTGGGCACGCCAAGCTGTGGTATCAGGGATTACCATCTTTGAAACGGACTTGGTCCGAGTGGAAGCTACTTTTAGCAGAATCCTTCCCTGCAACCGAAAATTACGCAGATTTACTGACAGAAATGCTAGCCAAAAGAGCTCGGTTTGGAGAGTCCTTGGAGTTATATTATTTCTCAAAGATAAATTTATTAAATCGCTGCAAGATTTTCGGTCGGGAAGCAATAGATTGCCTTATACATGGGGTAGATGACAGAGGGGTTAGAGTGGGTGCTCAAGCGGCAAAGTTTGAAAAGACTGAGCAAGTGTTGCAGTTCTTTAAAACCATAAAAATGCCAATTAAGGACAATAACACGGATGTAAGGAGAGATAGGAAACCCTCCAATAACAATGCATTTAATAAACAAGGTTACAAATCGGGTGATCTAGCTAATCAATCCAAACCGCGTCAAAATCTTGATAATGTCGTTTGTTTTAACTGCAAGGAGAAAGGACACCCTTGTTCTAAATGCCCAAAACCCATCGTGAAGTGCTCATATTGTCATTTGATCGGTCATGCAATTGGCGATTGTCCCAAAAAGGCCACCAAACCCGAAGCGAAGGATAAAAGTGTTATGCGAGTACTAATTAACGAAAATCTAGAGGACCCTCACATTGTTCATGTTCGTGAGAAGAGCCCCCTGCTTGACCTTTCAGATGACAATCCCAGTAATAAATTTAAGATCGTTATTGAAGTCAATGGAAAACCGATAGTTTGTCAAGTAGATCTGGGAAGTGAAGCCACGTTAATCCGAAAATCAGATGCGCAAAATTTAGGGCTACACTGGTCAATTGTAGATGGTCCGTTATTGCGAGGGTTAGGTAACATACCGTACGTTCCTGTAGGGCATACTCAAGTGGAAATCAGCGTGCAGGGTGTTACTGAAAAGGCAGTGGATATACTTATCATTGATGATGATCTGATTAATAGTCCCGTACTTTTAGGACACACCTTCACCGAACGACCTAACGTACGCATCATAAAAACATCGTCTGAACTGAAATTTGAAAAAGTAGATCGTGCTCATGTTACAAAAATATTACTTAAATCTGAATGCGATGTTACCATTACTGAAGGCAAAATGGTTGCAGTCCGTGTCATAACCGAGGAACAGTTTAGCGGAAATGTGTACGTGGGCGGTTCGGTTAGAGGGTGTGTAGGTAGCGAGTATTTCCTTTTGCCAGGAGAATATGAGATCAATTCGGGGATGTGCCTACTTCTGGTACAGAATTTGGGAACAAAACCTTTAACTATCGCTAGGGGGTCGTTAGTTACTCGCGCTAGGTATTTGAATGCGGTCAGGCAGGTACATAGCATAAGTGTTACAGCCGAACGAGCAAAACTATTAGATGAGTCAAATATTGAATGTGGACCCGATCTCCATTCAGATATAAAGCAAAAACTGAGTAATTTATTAGACAAATATGCGACCTGCTTCTCAACTGGTTTGCATGATCTGGGATTTACTACTCAAGCCGAAATGGTCATTCAGCTCAAGGATTCAGAACCCGTGGTATATAGACCTTATAGAATGTCATACTCCGAGCGGCAACTGGTACAGGGCATGATAAAAGATATGGTTGAGTGCGGGGTGGTACGCGAGTCTAATTCGCCTTATGCGAGTCCGATTGTTCTAGTTCATAAGAAATCTGGCGAAAAGCGACTTTGCGTTGACTACCGCGCACTCAATAATAAAACTAAACGCGATCACTATCCTTTACCTCGGATCGAGGATCTACTGGATCAATTGTCCGGACAGACTATATTTACAACGCTTGATCTTGCGTCAGGGTACCATCAAATACCCATAGCTGAAGAATCTATAGAGAAGACTGCGTTTGTCACACCGGATGGCCAGTACGAGTACACTCGCATGCCATTCGGTTTGGCAAACGCGCCGGCAGTATTCCAGAGAGTAATGCATAAGGTCCTGGCTAAGATCAAATATGCTGTCATTTACATGGACGACATTTTGATACCGGCGGCCTCATTTGAGGAGGGGTTTACTAGGCTGGAAGAAGTACTAAACGTATTGAAACAAAGTGGTCTCACTCTGAAGAGGCAAAAATGCAACTTCTTTCAGCAAACCATTGAATTTCTTGGATTTGAAATCAGCAAACAAGGCGTCAAGCCAGGGTTGCAAAAGGTCCAAGCTGTTTCGAAATTTTCCGTCCCTACAAACCAACATGACGTCCGCAGATTCTTGGGTCTGGCGAGCTTCTTTAGAAGATTTGTCAAGGATTTTGCATTGATAGCTAGACCGTTGACGGCTCTTCTAAGGAAGAATGCCCCCTGGAAATGGACATCTGAAGAAGAAAACGCATTTGAAACCCTGAAGAGACACCTAGTCGAAAGACCAGTGCTAGCGTTGTATGATCACACAGCTGAGACACAGCTTCATACCGATGCGAGCAAAATGGGCTTAGCAGGCATACTATTACAGCGCTCCGGTTTGGAGCAGTGGCGGCCTGTAGCATATTATAGTCGACAAACGACTATAGACGAGCAAAAATTACACTCCTTTGAACTTGAGACATTGGCAGTCGTAAGCTCACTGATGAAGTTTAGGGTGTACCTGCTCGGCGTCAAATTTACAATCGTTACTGATTGTAACGCTTTACGTTCCACTTTCACCAAAAGGGACCTAGTCCCTCGTATTTCAAGATGGTGGATACAATTCTTAGAATACGATTGTGAGATTGAATATCGGGCAGGGGAGAAAATGGCTCACGTGGATGCGCTTAGCCGAAGTCCCATTGAAGACAAAGACGAACAACCACACGTCCTCGACGTTCTCACAGTAACCGTTGAGGACTGGATCACTACCGTTCAGTCTGGAGATACGGAAATAAAACATATCAAAGAGATTTTACAGGATCCGACGACTGTTAAAATTGCCAATATACATAAAGAGTATAAGCTGAAAAACGGTCGGGTATTCCGTATCATTGATGAGAACACGACGCGTTGGGTGGTTCCACGGGGTGTTCGTTGGCAAATATTGAAGGCTAACCATGATGATGTTGGCCATTTCGGTTTCGAAAAGACCCTGCAGCGCCTCCGTTCGTACTATTGGTTTCCCAAAATGCGTCGATTTACTAAAAAGTACGTGTCAGCGTGTTTAGAATGCGCACACCACAAAGTTCCTGCCGGGGCAAAAGAGGGTGAACTACATCCTATCCCGAAGATTGAGGTGCCGTTCCATACAATACATGCTGACCATTTAGGGCCATTTGTACGTAGTAAGCGCAAAAATTCATATTTGCTAGTAATTGTGGACGCGTTTACTAAATACGTCAACCTCACCGCTGTCCGTAGCACTAAATCCAAGGAAACCATAAAAGTTTTTAAAAATTATTTCAGTTATTTCAAACCTCCCACTCGATTAGTGACTGATAGGGGTACGAGTTTTACGAGCAAGAAGTTTAAAACATTCGTGCAAAAGCTAGGGGTTAAACATATATTAAATTCAGTTGCCACACCACGTGCTAACGGTCAGGTGGAGCGATATAATCGCACCATTTTATCAGCCCTTAGCACAATGTCTCACGGTCAAAGCCCTGACAAATGGGATGATTTTGTCCAAGATGTACAAATAGGCATCAACTCTGCGGTGCATGAAGTAACAAAGAAGTCCCCAACCGAATTGCTGTTTGGCATGAAAGTTACTAATGCTTCACAGGGTATCTTGAGCGAGGTTATAGGGGATATAGATAAAGGCGTAGTAGAATCAGGTTTGGAAGAAATTAGGAGTCAAGCTAAGGATTTGATAGATAAAAACCAGGAAAAAAATAAAAAAAGATTCGATAGCAATAGGAAAAAGGGCACACAATACAAGGAAGGAGACCTTGTTAGAGTAGTCAGGGCTATAGTCGGGGGTATCGGACAGTCAAAGAAGCTGGAGTCGAAATGCCAAGGCCCCTATAGAATCAAAAAGATTCTACCACATGATCGTTTTGTGGTCGAAGACACGCCCATTACAAGGAAGGGCAGACGTTATGAAGGTACGGTATCACTTGATAAAATATTCCCGTGGATGAGTTATGATAATGACCCCACCACCAAATCCTCTAGTGATAGTAGTTCCTCAGAAGAGTAGGCTTTGTATGGGTAGACAAAATATAAGTTCTAGAGTGTAGAACCAACTGCTAAATATCCTTGGATAATTCATTTTACTCACATAAATAGATGTTGAATCGGTACCCGTAATCGTTTGGAGCATGATTATAGTAATCATGACTGAGCATGGCTCCTGTAGTCGTGTCCGAGTGTTAAAGACGGATCTTTAACATCTTAACTTAAGAGCACCAAATTGTAAAAAAAATAAACAAAAAAAAAAGGATTCGTCCTTTCCCAAATAGTTCAGTTAGATTTTCTAGCTTATTGATGACAAATAATTGTATACTTGTAATTAATCAAATTCTGAGTATATCCTTTTTATAATTTAGTATTAATTTTGTTACGAATATAATTATATTTCCAGTTTGAGTGCAATTAAAAATGTTTGTACCCGTTGATCTTGTATGTATATCTTGATTCTTGAAAACCTAAATGTAGTGGAATTCGTAGGTTAACTTAAAGTATGTTTATCTTTCTCTCTCGAACGAAGGGACTCGTTCTGAATCGGATGGCCGACTGTAACATTCACTTTTATGAGTGTATACACGCATTATTATTTTTTTAGTATGGTAAGACAGTCCTGATCGTTCAACGGTCGATAATAGACAATTGGAGGTAGATGATAAATAGGCGGGTATCCGAAGCAGACGAGGCCAGTCGTGGTAAAATTCTGGTGTAAGATTGTAGTTGGTAACTTTATTAAGTGTTAGTGTGATTGAAATATAATAGTGAAGTTATTTATATGTTGTTTCATTATTAACAACCGATTACTACATCGAAGAGAGTGGTACTGTTTCAAGAAGTTCGCCCAAAGCTATACAAAAGTCAAATGACGCTGTCAACTTCTTTGATACTTTTGACAGATCTCTTCAAAAACACAACGTCTTTTACTTTCGCTGTGTTCGCTGTATTTCGACTGCTTTCGACGACTTATAGCACTTTTTACGAATCTGCCCCTGGACCTTGATCATTGCCTGCCTGAACGACGACTTACGCTTTTTGACCCTGGATTTGATATTGCAAGCTTATACGACGACCATTCCAACTCACCCTGGAATTGGAAATTCGCCGAGATGGATGCTGCCGCTTTTGTGAAAGCAGATTCGACAAATTTGCCCAAAGTAGATACTTACATGCTCATGGAATTCATGAAAAACAGTGACAAACACAATGCCGCTGAAATACGAGGCGCCAAAGCGTTATCGTAAGTATCACCTTAACATTTGTCTAGTGCCTTGCCTATCCTCAGCACTCAGCATGTTATTTTGTTTGACGTAAACAAACACTCGTTAAATACAGTAAATTAATCATGATTTAGTTTTAATGAATAAAGTTAAATTCTTGAAGAGAATTTCGTATGTTTGATTATGATTACGTACTCATTGATTTGAAGTTTATAGTAACACTTACAAACGGCTCAAACTCAACGTAATAATTGTCAAGATGGTCTGACATGGCTTGAACTCCTATAGAGCTCTTCACACAACTGTGTATGTCCATTAACTTACTTTTTAGGGTTCCATACCCCAAAAGCAAACAAAAACAAGAACCATATATTCTAACCATAAGTCTATAGGCCTATAAAGCTGAAAAATACTCAAACTTCTGCCGTTTATGCCGCACAATCTGATATTTCGGCACTCTCAAGGGCCTCAAGGCTGTTGACCTAGAACCATGAAATTTGGCAAGTTATACCACCTTATACCACAATATTGGGACCAATCTGCAAAATATAAATTTGTGACTAAATTATAAAAGATATAGCTAGCCTCTATTAAAAGTACGTAAATCAGTTTTCAAACGGTAAAGTTAAGTTTGACGCTTAGTACCTACTGTTTATCTTTTCGCTAGAGAGTAATAAGTATGCAGTGTTTTTTTAGTTCGTACGGAACCCTCGGTGCGCGAGTCTGACTTATAGTTGACTGACATTTTTTATTTATTTTTAGGTCTTCGAGGGATTCTTATGTAGAAAACGCTATTGGATATGTGGAAGTAAATAGAGATGGAAGCATATGCACTGTGCGTGCTAAAGTGGTACCAGAACACAAGTTGTCCAACAAATATTATATTGTTGCTGTAAATATAAATGAGTTGGAGGAAACCATCACAGATACATCATGTGATGGCTGTGCAGCAGGAGCTGGTAAGTTTTCTTGGAAATATCTGTGCATATTATAGTTTATGCTAGATATATATATATATGGTCCCTATACCCAGAAGTGGTTCCAGAATTAACATAGGTCATACAAATTGCTATAGGTACTCCAACTGTTTATGACCAAATTTAATTATTGGTTAATGGATTAATTACACATTTTGTGTGTTAAGTACATTAGGTACACTGAAATAGAAATCCTAATAGAAAACAAATTAAATATACTCCATCGGGTATGTGTGGGCGTGTGTGTGCGTATGTATGTGTGATTGTGTATATGAAATAGGGATATTGATATAGCAGTCATCTGAACTAAACTATAAAAACCCATTAAATAAAGACTAGTTAGTTAGTTGCGCTGGGCATTTTCCGCAAATAAAGACTATTTAAATACCCTATAAGAGAAATACGATCGCCTATCCTTGTACTCTTACGTCTAAGCCTCAAGTTAACTTCGCTAATAGGACGGACACCGAAGGAACCACACAGATATTTAGGGATCCCGCGGGAATCCGAACTTCTTTGCTGCCGCTAATGATAGTGGATAGCGGGGCTGAACAACAGTGACTGCATGTAATTACTTTTCATATCATTGGTTCTTATTACTGTTTCGAATAGGGCAGTCTCCGTAGGAGAAATCCTTTCTTAGAATAAATATCCACCTAATACTGAGCCGGCGGTTCCGGGTTCGAATCCCGGCCAGGGCAAATAGTTGTGTGATGAACTCGAATATTTGTGCTTGGGTCATGGTTGTTCTATGTATTTACGTATATATTTATCTATATAAGTATGTATATCGTCGTCTAGTACCCATAACACAAGCCTTCTTGAGCTTAATTTGGGACTAGATGAATGTGTGTGAGGTTGTCTGATATTTATTTTATTTTATTTATTTATAATACGCCTAGAACGATAGTCTTCATATTCATACAACAGATTTGCGTAGGATGAAGCCGGTTTTGGTTTTATGAACCAATCATAGACGTTTTGCTTGTGATATTGAAGTTGTGACAGATACGTTACACGAACGAAACTGAACCCGTGACAGGTGGTGGCTCACAAAAAACTGGGGGGGGTATTCGACCAATTTTTATTTTATTTTATTTATTTATTTAAACTTTATTGCACAAAATACATAAGTAAAGTACAAATGGCGGACTTAATGCCATGAGGCATTCTCTACCAGTCAACCACAAGGTCAAACAGAGACATTATAGGTGCGGGAAGGGTGTACAACAATACGTGTATACACACGATGCAAATATCGAAACAAAAAAACACTAGTTACGTTGATAAATACATAATTATGGGAATATATATATATATATATATATATATTATATTTATTTATACTATATATATATATATGAGTATGAATATATATGAATATGGATTATATAGGGTACCTGCTGTTAAATGACTACGACGAGATTTACCTAATTTTAGAGAGATAATAGAGATCTCTCCATTTCTTTGCCATCCGTCACTTTTGACGTGTACCTACTTGACAAGTGGCGATATCCCTAGAACATCGCAACTTCGTCTGAATTGAAAGAAATCTGAGTTGAATCGAACGCGCTAAATTTGCGTTTCCTTTGTATGTGACGGCATAAATAACAGGCGCATACTTTAAATTGACCGCGTAGTGTGTGAAATTAGTCAGTTACGTTTCGTTCAAAACAGAAATTCATATGCATGAATAACATTTTTGACAATCATTATCACCTTCGTATTTCCAAAAATTTGGACGAGATATGTCACTTGAAGCTCATCGCATTTTAATGACAGTTTAATGGCGATATCACTGTTATCTTATAGAGATTTGACGTTTGGCGATCACTCAAACAGCATTCTCGAATTGGGTCCCTGGTTTCACTTTCAAGCGCTGGCTAGGTTTCTAGGTGTATTTATTATGAGGTTCCTGCATAATTTTCTATTGTACCTCAGCAATTTCGTACTTTAAGATCTAATATAAAAGTAGTATTACTATTATAGTACATTTATATAAATTTATTTGACGGTGACGAATTAGTAGAGCAGATGAAGCTGAGTATAATGTAGATTACAATGATTAGAAGTCGACTCATATTTAGAAAAAAATAGCCTTACCTTAAGTCGAAATTGCTGTAGGTACAGAATGTTACAAAATTTCATTTTTTGCACCCAAAAAATTATAATAATATATTCTATAATTCCTTCTAACGACAGAAGGATATTCAGGGCGAGCCATTTAAATATTAAAAATGGATTTATACTAGACTTTTGCCTCTATAAGACCTTAAAACCAAATTATGAGTTGATTAGGTTCTTGAAGTACTGTGAGTAACTGCTGGCATGCCTCAGCAATATATTATTTAAGTATACAATCTATATTTTTTCTTCATTCTTACATTTCCTCAAACTAAAATAACGCGATAAACATGCCATCCTTTTTTTCATACACAGTCTAAACGAGACAGATATACCTAATCTTCAGGTCGGCAATTTGGTTTAAAGGAGCGAAGCGACTTTCAAATTTGTTCACAATGAAAAAGTTAACTCCTACTAAGCAAAGTTTAAAAAGCTTTTCTGTACCTTATCTAATGGAAAAGAGTTGTTTAAACAACTCGAAAACAATATACTGTCAAAGGTTTAAAATTGTTCAGGGGCAGTTTCGTAATTGTTACAAAAAGTTAAATCCCACCAAAAACATTCTGTAAAAAACTAGCCAAGTCTCGATGGAGCCGCTTGTTTATCTCTAAAAAGTAATGAAATCTAGACAAAGTCGTACCAAGTCTAAGGTTCCTTACTGCGATTTCTTTATTATCATAGTTAATGTTGTGTGACTAGGCAGTTGAAGGGTACACCAGTATGGGCTATTATCTCGCTTAACAAACATAGGTAGTTACAAAAGATATAGCATTACGTGTAAACAAAATTGACTTGTAGCGGTTCTGGCGACAGATTGATGCAATGGTGTCATGGAGCACCTGGTTCTGTACCCTTGTGTACCCTTCAACGGCCAAGTCACACAACATTAACTATGATAATAAAGAAATCGCAGTAAGGAACCTTAGACTTGGTACGAATTTGTCTAGATTTCATTACTTTTTAGAGATAAACAAGCGGCTCCATCGAGACTTGGCTAGTTTTTTACAGAATGTTTTGGTGGGATTTCACTTCTTTTTGTAGAAACGTGGGCATATTGTTTTATAACAACCTGCTAATTCACTTTAGCAAACCTCACGAAATAATAAGCGAAATCAATGAAATGCAAATAATCCCTCCTAATCCCTAGCAAACGTTTCCAAGCGCAGTAGAAGAATGTCGTAAACGACTGTAACGCGGCCGGTTGCCACTTCGCCATATTAGATTATCGGAAAAACAAACGACGGCGCGTTTTAAAATACAGTCAGCGCCATCTAGCGACGTGTGCGGGTATCGAAAGTGCGGCGGCCGGGGGCTGCCCTCCCTCCGCGCCTCCGGGCTTTTATATCTCCTCATTAACAGATCACAAAGCAGCCCTACTGACCTTATTTCGAAAACCTCCTGACACCACTCGTACGCAAATAATCTCTAAATTAAATATAAACAAACTTGAACGTGATTTAAGCAACATCGATTTTGGCCTCGTTTATAATTCTGCCGACGCAGACGCAAGTATGACATACTTCATTCAAACAGTCCACCAAGCAATTTTGCATAACACTGAAAACGTGCGTGTAAGTAATAAACATTATAATATTAAACCGTGGATTACTCCGGGTCTTATTCGCTGTATGAGACACAGGGATAAACTGCATTTAAAGGCTAAATCAAACCCGGACAATTTAATATTGCAAACATCATACAAAAGATATCGCAATTTCTGCAACAATTTACTAAAAAAAGTTAAGGCTGACTACGAAAAAAAAGAACTAGAGAGGGCCGGTTCAAATAGTAAACAAATCTGGAAGTGCATCAAAAAAGTTACGTACACTACCAAACAGCGGGAATCTTGTTCAAGTTTGTCACGACTACATACATCACCTTTATCATCAGCTAACCATGCCAATAAATTTTTCGTAAACATAGGAAAAAATCTAGCGGAAAATATCCAGAGCAACTTGCCGCTACTACCTTCGCCCAGTAACTACTTATCCAACAAAAATACAACTAAATCTTTTGTGTTGCTAAATACTGATGAGGAAGAGGTTGAACGGATTATTATGGGCCTAAAAAACGATTCTGCAATTGGCTGGGATGGCATATCAAACAAAATACTTAAACAATTTAGACACATATTTGTTCCCCCTCTCACATTTATTTTTCAAAAATGTCTTTCTGATGGAATCTTCCCTAAATGCCTCAAAAAAGCCGTCGTAGTTCCCGTTTTCAAATCCGGAAATAAAGATCGAGTATCCAATTACAGGCCCATTTCGATATTACCATCAACATCCAAAATATTAGAAAAAATTATAAATAACAGACTAGTAAAATACTTAGAGAGTCAATCCTTATTATCAGAAGGTCAGTTCGGTTTTCGACCAAAGCTGTCAACTGCCGACGCTGTTCATGAATTGACTGATCACTTAGTTCAGGAACTTGATAAGGGTAACCAGACCATAGGAATCTTCCTGGACCTTGCTAAAGCTTTTGACACGGTTTCCACTTCCATCCTTCTGCACAAGCTCGAAGCATTAGGCATTAGAGGCACACAGCTTAAACTATTTGCACATTATCTGCAAGGACGCTCACAGTGCACAAAAATAGACAATTTTGTGAGTTCTGATCGTGAAAGTACCCCTTTTGGGATCCCCCAGGGGAGTATAATCGGTCCTACCCTATTTCTGATTTATATAAATGACCTCTGTAATTTGACAATAAAAAATGGTAAAATTATTTCATACGCTGACGACACTGCCCTTCTTTTTTCTGGAAAATCTTCAGAAGAAGTTTATGATCACGCGCAACGTGGTTTTAACGAGGTCAACAAATGGCTTCAGCATCATTTACTAACATTGAATTCAGAAAAAACACATTACATAAGATTTTCCATGCGGAAATTAACCGCGTCTGTGTCTGACCATTCCCTGTATGCGCACAACTGTAAGGATCCCTCTGACGATCAATGTCTATGTCCATCTATAGCTATAACTAATAAATTAAAGTACCTAGGAATTCTAATCGACGAGTCTCTTTCCTTTAGATATCATATTGAAGCTTTATGCAGCAGAGTCCGTAAATTAATATTTATTTTCAAAAAACTACGTTCTATCGCGGACTCACAATTAATCAAAAAGTGTACTTTGCGCTATGTCAATCTCTGCTAAGTTACTGCATTACTACCTGGGGTGGCACTGCCAAAACAACTCTGCTGAATTTAGAAAGAGCACAAAGAGCAATTCTCAAGGTCTCCACTTTCCGTCCTTTTCGTTTTCCTACTAACCTCTTATACAAATCATGTGAAATTCTGACAGTTCGTCAACTATATATCTTGAACACAGTCCTAAAACAACATTCCAGACTCCCTTACAACCCTGACTATACTAATAAGCGACGTAAAGACTTTGTTTGCCCAACTATCCATTGCAGACATGCATTCTCTTCAAGATTTTTTCAATTCCTAGGCCCACTGCTATATAACCGACTTAATGCGAAGTTAGATTTTTTCCCGCTTACTTACGTGATCTGTAAGAAAACACTTAAGGTCGCCCTGCAAAACCTGTCTTATGACGATACAGAGAAGTTACTAATTGTATTAAAGTGAGTGATTTATTATTTTTAATTATAGTTTATATACTTTTTACTTTAGGGACGCATAAATGTTGTTCCCGTAGGAACCCATAGTATATATTTACTTAATTTATTAACATAACCATTCAATAGTGTTTAAATTTTTGCATATGAATAAGTTGTCATTGTTTGTCCTTTTCTCAGCCTGAAACACAGGATTATCCTAGTTCAGGCGCGTAGTATTATCGTCTAGTTATAAGTCTGTTTAGTCCGTAGTCATCACAGCTGTTATATGTTTTTTGAATAAATTTATTATTATTATTATTCCTGTATGTCGCACCCGCTCACGGGACAATAGTGTCTCGGACCTTTGGGAGGCGTGCACGGAGCCGAAGCCAACGCGTAGAGGCCCTTTCGACAATTTAATGAAATGTAATGCGTACAACGAGCGGATGCTGTCCCTATCCGTGTCATGGGACGCACACAGAGACAGCGCCCGCTAGGTGCAAGAACTATTGATGGATATATGGAATCTAAATACAAATTGGGCTATGGGGATGAAATGGAGGACTTGTTAATGGGCTATGGATTGAGACTATCGGGCGTCTACCAGGAAAAAAGTCTCATGTGTAATGCCACTGGTAGACGATGACTCGCCTCCCGCTAGATGGGCCCCCACAAAATAGCGACACATAGAGTGGCCTAAGGGCAACACCGGTGCGGAAGGCTAAGGGCGGAGAGGTGTAATACTGGGCTTTAAACCGAAGCCAACTAACCCCTTACGTTTCCACATCCGCCCCCGAGCCGCAACTCTCGCGACTCCACTCTGTCCGGCCGGCTAAGGCGAGACAGAGGCGGAGGCCCCGACCCATCACCCCCCGTCAGGATCCCCCAGGAGCACTCAGGTACGTGGGGTCGCTACCCCCCAACAGCTCGCCATAAGCTGCCCTGCGTGATTATGTTATTATTATTATTATTATATATACTCTAGGGGTAGGGCAGACAAGACCACGTGGAATCGGGGTTGACAGCTTCGGTTCTGTGGCAAGTCGATTAAGAAAAGGAAAGAGTCCGGGAAAGTGGGAAATTAAGAATGACACTAAATATTCGACATTATGATAAAACATTATATAAATATATAAAATATATAAATATATCAGACAACCTCACACAAATCGATCTAGTCCCAAATTAAGCTCTAGAAGGCTTGTGTTATGGGTACTAGACGACGATATACATACTTATATAGATAAATATATACTTAAATACATAGAACAACCATGACCCAAGGACAAGTATTCGAGTTCATCACACAAATATTTGCCCTGGCCGGGACTTGAACCCGGGATCGCCGACTCAGTAGGCAGGTGTTTACAAACCGAGCCAAACGCGTCGTCAAAATACTTCAGACCTTGGATTTTTGACATCAAATGAAGCGGCCCACCAAGTTGAATATTAAAATACTTAAACGGGTTTACTCACGTCGTAGAAATCGAATAACACTCGACATGTTTCGAATCGGTACGCGATCCATCATCAGGAGAGACGATCAGTCACGACGGCGGCCAACCGAACACAACAAGTTGAATATTTTTTGTAAAGGCGGTATGTCGATCTCTAATAGTTTGGTTGGGCTCTTGTGTTTTCTAATCAGAGTACTGCAGATCTTCGATTATCCTAGTTTTTAGGGTTCCGTACCCAAAGGGTAAAAACGAGACCCTATTACTGAGACTTCGCTGTCCGTCCGTCCGTCCGTCCGTCTGTCACCAGGCTGTATATCAAGAACGGTGATAGCTAGACAGTTGAAATTTTCACAGATGATCTACTTCTATTGCCGCTATAACAACAAATACTACAAATAAAATAAAATAAATATTTAAGGGCTCCCATACAACAAACTTGTTTTATGGTACGGAACCCAATTTTTATAGTTTTCGCTTTATGTGGCCATTAAACCCTAACTCTGTACCAAATTTCAGCTCTCTAAATTTATGGGAAGTACTAGTTCTTTACTGATGATCATGAGTGAGTGAGTGAATGAGTGAGTGTCGTAAATGCGAAACTTTGCTTTCGCTTAACTTCGGAACTAAATGACCTACAGACTTGAAATTTTGGATTTTAAGTATGTAATCATAGCTTACTAGATGACGAAAATTTCTGCGTTCTGGTCTTATCCAGAGGTGCTCAAATAGGGGCCTGAAAATGCGGCGAAATGGTTCCAGTAAAGGATGGTACGGCAGTGTTTGCTTCGCGGTCGACTTGGCGGGGGCACTGCCGTGCCCCCCGATCAAATATGTACATTTAACTACAACTAAGCTAGTCTCTTCTCTGAAAGGTTACATTTTGTAGACAAGTATGTCGAGGCTATAATTTGATTATGCTGGTTCGTTAATTTATGCAAAAAGTCCAGTTAAATCTACATACTTTAACCTTTCAGGGAATACTGTTATGAATTCAAGAATGAAAGTAATTTCCTGAATGTCCTAAAAACGTTTAGAAAACAAGTTCTTGGATCCATGAGGAAGGAAGTAAAATATATAATAATACTTTACTCTGGTTTAATTGGCTTATAAAATTGGCTATTTCTCTAATCGTCTTTAGGAAATTCAGGAAATTACTTCCATTCTTATTTTTCAAAACAGGAGATAATCAATATTACACATTACTTCGCTTTTATATTATTAACCCCCGACGAAAAAAAGACCGACGAAAAAAAGAGGGGTGTTATAAGTTTAACATGTGTATCTGTGTATCTGTCTGTGGCATCGTAGCGCCCAAGCCGATGGACCAATTTAAGTGCGGTTTTTTTTAATCGAAAGACTTTTCCGTCGAGATGGTTCTTAGCTATGTTTGGTGGAAGTAGGACCATTAGTTTCCAAGATATTCAGCTTTAATTGGAACAAGTGACAAGATCTCAGCCAATATTGAAGCCAAGGATTCCAAATTTTGGTTAAATGTTAAGTATTATTAGCATTTTCTATATCACTCACTAAATGAGGATCTCATGATGACCAGGTAGTTGTTAATGGATCTCAGCCAATATTGAAGCCAAGGATTCCAAATTTTGGTTAAATGTTAGGTATTATTAGCATTTTCTATATCACTTACTAAATGAAGGTCTCATGATGACCAGGTAGTTGTTAATGGATCTCAGCCAATATTGAAGCCATGGATTTCAAATTTTGGTTAAATGATAAGTATTATTAGCGTTTTCCATATCACTTACTAAATTAAGGTCTCATGATGATCAGCTAGTTGTTAATGGATCTCAGCCAATATTGAACCTAAGGATTCCAAATTTTGGTTAAATGTTAAGTATTATTAGCATTTTCTATATCACTTACTAAATGAAGGTCTCATGATGACCAGGTAGTTGTTAATGGATCTCAGCCAATATTGAAGCGAATAATTCCAAACGCTGGATAAATGTTGTTTTATTAGCATTTTCCTTATCACTCACTAAGTGAAGATCTCATGATAATCATCTAGCAGGGCTGGACTAAGCGTGGGCCCCCTCCCCTATAAGGAGAACATTATTATGGTACAAGTCCTGCATCGGGGACTGGGTCCCTAGACTAGCTGGGCCCCTAGGCCCGGACCTTGTGGGCCTAGGGGTAAATACGGCCCTGCCATCTAGTTGTGAGAGGATCTAAGCCAAGAATTTCAAATGTTGGTTAAATGTTAAGTTTTATTAGCGTAATCAACAATTTAATAAAATTTTGACAGTACAATAATTAGGTACCAAGCAGCTGAAGATGGCCGTAGGAACTCCTTAACAGCACAGAATAAACCCATTGGTGTTTGGGCTCGTCTGATTGTTCTTGATGGGCAATTAACGTTTGTGTAAGAAAGTACAGTCGATATTAAACCGAGTCTCAGAAAAACTTTTTTAATTTCTGTCACAATACTGGGCCACTGTTTCTAAGTTTTGCAATTCTGCTAAAGCTGAATTGTCATTAGGACTATTGAACAGGTTCCTTTGATTTAGGTCACAAATAGCAACACCTTGCAAGATTTTAACGTGACTAAAGGACACGTAAGCTTTAGCAAAAGTACTCGCCTAAGTGAATAACAGCTTTTTAGGATTCTGTAGTCAACAAGGAACCCTTATAGTTTCACCATGTCCGTCCGTCCGTCTGTCTACGGCTTAACAGAGACATAGTGGAAGAATAAATTTTTAATAACTATTATTTGTTTACCTGCCCTACACGTAAAAAAGTGGGGATGTAATTTTTTTTAACGGTTTATCCCATGGTGTGGGTTATCGATGATTAGGTCTTTCAAAACTAATTCAAGTTACCTAGCATCAACTACAATTTTTATGGAGCTAAGTAAGCCACCTATTTGGATCCTGTAGAATGGAAACCTGGTTCTGTTTTAGGCCATAAATAGCAGGTTCTTTCAACTCATCCAGTGCATTTAAAGTATATATTTTGATTGTCTTGGTTAATAACTTTAGCCATTTTGTCATTATAAGCATTAACTAATTTGACTTTAACGATTTTTTCCCAGAATTGCTAAAGGCAAATTTCAATCTTAGAGAAGACGGCTTTCGTTACCACAGGCTTGGGATCCTGTTGTCGTACACATAGTTAAGGATCAAGCTCGAGGAAAGATTGGAAACTATGGACCTTAAACGGTGTAAAACCAAAAAAGTGTTAAATGTAGAAAATTCCGGAAAAAAACTTCTGTTTGTTTAAAAAATATGAAATAAAAATAAAATTTAAAATTTAAAAAACCCCCGACATAACCTGTAAAAAGAAAGAAATAAAATCTACGAAATGTGCCTTTACAATGAACAGTAGAAAAATAATCCAAGCTTCGTTGCGTCGGGGGACCGCTAAGTAGGTAAATCTGTGGGTAAATGAAATGCAATGTACTTTTAAAATCGTAAAGTGGGAAGCCCCAAATAAATTCATACTTACTTACAATTTTGCGTTGAAAAATATATTTCATTTCACTTAGGTTAGGTACTTAGCGGTCCCCCGAATGCAACGAAGCTTGGATTCTTTTTCTACTGTTCATTGTAAAGGCACATTTCGTAGATTTTATTTCTTTCTTTTTACAGGTTATGTCGGGGGTTTTTTAAATTTTTAATTTTTAGTGGGATTTGTGCTATGGCAATTAGCAATAAAAATAATGATATTATTTGTCTTCATACCATAGTGACTCATCCTATTACGTACCCACTACGAAAATCAATTGTTAATCAATCATGTGTTCATGTGTATCGCGCATCAATAAAGCCAAATCAGTGACCGCGACAGCAAATGAGCGACGTTTATTGGGAATGGGAATAATACTTAAAAGTTTGCCGAAAATGTTACAATCAGCTACGTTATTTGTTGCTTGCAGTTGGACAAACAATGGATATTTATTCCAATGAAGGGTTGGCGATTTAATGTACAAATTGATTGGCTCATTCATCCTCGACCGTTTAATTTTTTACTGAGGCTTTCTGTTTGAAAAAGTGACAATAAAATAAACGAGCACTTAAAGAGAATACGAAATGAGCCTAGCCGTAAACTGTGTCTCATATTGATTGATGCTCGTTTATGAGAGGATGGGACTCTCACTCGATACGATTGAAAAGGTGTGTAGGCAATGTTTTGAAGTTGTCAATCAGTCCTATTTTTTATTGGGATCGAGATGTCTATTTGGTACTAAATAAATTTTGGACATTTTAAAGTGCGCTAATAGTCAGAAGGGCGATTATTTGAATGTTTTAACCTTTTCATTAATGTGTCCGCGATATTGACGGACTCCGTGTGATCTGAGGCGCCATTTTCGTTATTCTTGTAAAAGTCGCAGACATTTCCTATCGAAATGATGTTGATTGCTTTATGAATTGGCAAGACGGTTAAAACGCTCAAATTATAATCACAGAGCGCCGAAAACGCTCCATCCAAATAGCGATCGGGCCGTGGAGTCATCACCCCGGAAAGGTAACAATATATTATATGCATGGAAAAAATAACTAAATTGCCATTTTCACCAAGAAAAGTGCGTTTAATATTTTGTTGAATTATGAGTATAAGAAATTCAGCTTTGAGCTTTTTTATTATATAGGTGTAGTAAAAGTATGTTGTATAATTTAATATCAGTCTACATCTACACCTTATTGTATTTAAATGAAAACCGTTAGCGAAATCTGAAAAATCTCAGTTTTTTTATTAATAAAGCTGAGTGCACAATTAAACAGCGCATTTATTTTTACACTTGGTAATTTCAAAGGTAATTATCATTTTACTGCACCAACTGCATCAATTTAGTTTCTGATCAAATATATTTATAATTTTCATTTAATTTATTTACTGCATTCACATTTTCCTCCAACTGAAACAGAATAAAATTTGGATTTCTTTTTATGTTGGTGTTGAATGTTTTTTTACGAAAATATTTCTAAAATGTAGGTATAAACTTGGAAAGGAATGGATGTGAACATACAAATGCACCGGATCGCCGCAGCGACGCGTCGCGCTAATAAATCGCAGCAGACCGGACACCATCAAAAAGCGTTGTCCGTAAAGTGTTTGGGGGCTTTGATTGATGCTTTAAACTCTGTCGCGTGATGCAGCCAAATCCGGATGAAAACTTTAAAACGTATGGGGCAAAATTCGACGCTTCATATGACATGTGGCCGAGATCTCGCCCCAATATTTGTAACGTAATGTGCCGTTTCCGATTTTTTTTGGAAACTTTTCTCATATTGTATGGGAAATGAGGAAAGTTTCCGGAAATTTTCAGAAACGGCACATCTCTAGTTGAAGCCTGTGGATGCCCATCAGCTATATCTGTGCTAAAATTGATTAAAAGTGGTTTTGGTGTGATGAGGCTGCAGGAATATTGATAAGAAAAAACTAGCCAAGTGCTAGTTAGACTCGCGCACGAAGAATTCCGTATTGGCCAATATATATTCTTTCATTTTAGACTTTTTTTTACCATTCGAAAGCAAACATACACCACAAACTACCTGGATGACGAATATCCTTAAATATGATAGATTTGACTCTAGCTGTAGGAGATACCTATTGCACCCCAGATCATGAAAGCCTCTATATTATTTATTGTAAGACATACTCGTAGTCTCGTTACATTAAATAAACGGCTCGAAGAGCAACAATCTATGGCAATCTATGGTCGTGATAAAATCGGTACTAGCGATATCTCGGGTTAATCGGCAAATTATGCATTGGCGATATAGCAATGCCTCGTCGAATCAGGCCCTTGTACATTTTAACCGGCCGGCCGGTCGTAATTGCAGCAACAAGGGTGCTCTAACGTTATTTAGTCCCGCGGCATTAACGTCCCGCCGCTGTCACGTTCGCGACACTCCTTGCATTTAATTATATTTATTTTTCAATCTACGCTTTTGTTCTGTTTTTGAATTTCAAATGTTCTTAACTCAATCAGCGGACCTTTTGGATACGTTAATTTGTCACGTATTCAAATTTTTGGGTTGTGTTTTGTTTGGGCGAAACATGGGTTTGATAGCAAGCAGTGTACGATTGAACTTTACTCTTGATATGTATGTGGAATGGCTTCCTATTGGAGTTACAATATAATTCATAAGACATTTATATATTTAACGCAAACGCGGAGCTATATTGTGCGACGCGATTTTACTCAGAGATTAGAGAGAGACGCAACACTTTAAAAGTACCACTTCGACAGGGATGGTAGGTTTACTTTCAAAGTATTTCATTTTTATGATATGCGATACCTATATGAATTAGAATTTAGGAAGTAACATAATTATGTTTTGTATACTTAAAAACCTGAACCTGGTATGGTATTGTTATGAACATTGAAACATTTACATGTACTCATATTCATGACTAACTTACTACTCGCCACGTAAATCCCTGAGGTTACCTTCCACATCTTCACCCTCCCCCTCCCGCTACTTTCCTCTTCGTTTCCTAAAAACAATTACAGCGATGATCATATCAGCTAACTCCACGCGAACTTACGTGGCGCGAATCGCAATCAATTCCATAATAACATAAACACTAGGTAATATTAGTCCCCGCATGCTGAAAATGATAGTCAACATTAGGGTGTCGGTCAGCGTTGCCAGAGCTACGGAAAAATCCGTAGATCTATGATTTTAGGCCTTGTGCCCACCCAACCTACGGAATTTCAGACTACTTTTATTTATCACCAAAATATGACGTAACCGAAATGGAATGTCCATTTTCGTGAATAATGAATTGTGATCCTGGCTGAAACACTCGCAGACCAATCAATACGATCTGCGTTTCATTAGACACAGTTCATGCACTTCACTCAGTGATCCGTTTCGTTAATTTAATTTTCTTACTAGCTCAAAACGATGAATAGACTACGGACAAGTTGTGCAAAAATACTAGATTTTTATTGCTTTCCCACGTTTTCAACAGAAGTTACTAACTTTTAGTAAGATTTTTAGGCTTCAGTATTAGTCAAAGTCAAATGAAGCATTGGAACAATCTACGGAATTCTACAGATTTTTTCATCTCACCCTACAGATTTTTTCATCTCACCCTACATTTTCATAAATGTCATCTGGCAACACTGGTGTCGGTGGACGACTGTTGACAAATAGCGCGGGAGGCGTAATGCATATCAGTCGATTCATTACCGTCCGAATCGCAGCCGGATCGATGCCGGACCGCTGACATGAATGATTGCTAGTTTTGTTTATAATTGACAACATTTCATATTTTTAAGACTATCATTTTATTACTTTTCTGAATTCTGCTTATAAAGATGAAGTAATCTCTGTTTTTATTTATTTTCTGAGATGATTATTTATTTTATTATTAATTTATAAAAACATACTCATTTTAAAATGTGGCAACACCAAAACCAGAACTTAATGGAACGGTTACTTTAGTCGGTTCGCTTATTAAAAAAAAACTTAATAAAACTCGGTAAGCATCTGTCATCTGTCAACGTCAAATAAAAAAATATATTTTTTTTCGCTCTTTGGTTTAGACAACAACCCTATTCAGCCCGTATTGTCTTAGATTGCAGTTATTTGATGTATTTTCTTATATTTCTTTAAATACAGAAGAATAAATTCAAAGATTTTTTTTTAAGGTACACGACATAAAGCCCTGTCGATCTCTATATTAATTTCCACCTGTTATAAATATGAAATGTTGTCAATTGAACGAGTATGAATACATTTGGTGGACATTGGATTAAGTAACGATACTCGGATTATAGGTACAACTAAAATATACTTTTCTGAAACATGCAATGAAATATCGTCATAACGTGCGTGCGTTATAACAGGCTTCGGAGTATCACGTTTCGGGCGGGCGTTTGTACCAACTCGAGAGAACTGTAAGGCCTTGGTCTCCTATTAGACGCTGTACGCTGCGCATAGCGTCGGATAGGATACCAAGGCCTTAAGGAATTTCATACAAAATTAAAGGCATAGGACGGGAAGTATTTTTTTTAAACATGGCGTCGGTGTTCATGAACACTAAACAGCTGAATTATATTTTTTTTGAGTGGCGTATTTTTTTTTTTTATGTTTGAGAACACCCGCTAGCCTTAACCGTGGAAAGGGCTTGCCGGCTTTGTATCACTATCCGGCAAACCCTTCTTCCCCGGCCTCTGCAGTAATGTACTATAACGTAATCAAAACATCCAGCTATTGGACTGAGCTGGAACGAGGCTAAAGGAGTAGCTTGCACCTCTGGGGGTGCCTTAGGACAACAACAACAATCTAAAAATAATAATTGTACTTTATGTAGGGGTTAGTATGGTTTTGGACGAGCTTGCGTAGATGCCATCAGAGTCAATCTTGAATATAGAGGAATATCAGAGGATGGTCATCGTAAAAAAAAACCCTTTTGCTGAAAGTTGCATCCATTCCTCCTGAAGAATCGAGCTTTGTTGTTGCAATTGCTAAGAGAGTGTTGCCCTTGCGACGACGAATCAGTCAATTCATTATCGGCCGAATCGATGCGGTCGCCGTTGACATGAATCATTGCTGGTTTGGTTTTTAATTGAGAATTCACAATGCTGTTTATAAGATAAGTAGCTTTTGTCGGATTACAGGTGTTAATGTTATTAAACTTCTATGAGATATCCAAAAACGACCTCGAAAGTATTGAGAACGCTCATACCGAAATGATAATTCCAGGAAACAGTTGGAAGTGGTCACTTAGCGGTTATAAGATATCGCAAAATAGTAACTTTTGTGGGATTACGGGGGTTTTATCAGATATCAAAAAAATACCTCTAAACTCTCTCTTTTCCTGTATTGACAACTTTCATACCGTAATGGTAATTCTAGGAAACAGTTTAAAGTACTTAGTCACTTAGCGGTTATTAGATAGATAGATAGATAAGGGGATTAACCAAATCAGAAATTTGTCATAGAAAACCAAACGCACCTTATGCTAAAATCTGTATTCCGGCAATAAAATTGGTACTTAAACGGATATACGTAAATAATCGCGCTCCAAATTACGCTAGAACTAACGCTGAAGACAACAAACCACGTTAGATTATCCGAAAATGTAAATCCGAATCAATCGCACACCCTTCGCGGCAAAACAGCCGACAGTCAGCGGCCTGAGTCTGCCAATCACGCCAGATCGATGGCGTTGTGTGTAAACTACAGTAAGCCCGGCTTACGACCGATAATCTTCGTCGCGACAGCACCGGCACGCACGCACACTTGTATCGAAATTAATTTAAATGTTAATTGCTGTTATTAAGCAACGATCCTAAGTCCATAAGTCGATTTACGCTTCATCAACCCCGCTTACCGAAACTCATCATATGAGCTTGACTCTCATGGAAATTTAACTCGAAAAACCGTCACCGAATTTTAACGGCTTTAAAGCAATCAAGTCACGAACGATTATCAACTACTTAGTCAAACTGCCTGAGAGTCTATTTGGTCAGGGCGCTTCAACATCGCCGACAGGTCGCGTAATAGCCGAGGTAAAAGAATTTAACCTCCTAATGGACATCCTTTTAACACATTAATAGGTTTTAAAATTCGTCTAAAGCGGCGATGAGGGAACATGCGGCGCTAATGCAAAATGTGGCTTAGTCCTCTCGTGCCGGACCAGGCCTCGGGGGCTCGGGAGTTCGAAAATTGAAACGTTTGCCTCTTTCTTTCACTATCTAACCGGGAAGACAAGGAGTAGAAGGGACGGAACTATCGTATTTTTGAATTTGGAGTGCCCCATGCGGTTGCGGCTGCCAGCCGCAGATCGCAAGGGAATTCAAATCGTACTCTGGTATTTTACTACTGTTTTGTTTCTTATTTACTTATATCTGTAACCTACTTGAATTATACACACGACGACGCCGCATTGGTATAAAAGTGAACCTTCATGGGGCTAGTCATAACAAAAAAAAATGTGCTTAATTTTTATATGCTATATCTGTTAGATATTTTATTTAGTTGAAAGAAGATACTTATTTTGTTCACTTTATTAAGTCGCGGGTCAAAAAATATGTTTAAATAAAAAATACAAAAAGATGGGAAAGAAAATGCATATGTATATGTATATCTGGCTTATATACATCGTGAAATTAAGGGTTAAATATTTGTATTGTCATATCATCGCACGTTAAGGATTCATAAGTCCCAGTGACAACTATGAAAAACTTGATTAAAAAACCAATCAGTTTTTCAATGATTCCTGATTTTGTGTATTGGTTGTGTACTTGTATAGAGCGCCATCTAAAGTGTTTCACGTTTCAAAGCAGTCTGGCATTCCAACTGCCCGATCCTCTCAAACCTATTCACGACTGTTCGGCAAGATAAACACGGAACTGATATCGGCAGAAGCCAGGACCCCGTCACATGATCGAATAGTTGGAGCATCTCTCAACACGACTGGGGCATGTACAGCCCGCAGTCAATCGAGACCAACAAAGCGGCCGATAACAACAGAACTCTCCCTTGCGTCCTAGGCATTAAAGATTTCGGAATAGCCCCGTCAATACATACACGTTGCGCAGTGTATCTGGGCAAAATGAAGTGAGTGCATCAAGCGCGCCGCAGTCGACCGTCCTCTGTTCCTCTCGACATCCCGATATCACTCTTGGCAGAGATCTCGAGTTCGACTTCGGGTATCGAGTGATCGAACAAGTATCGAGTTAAGCTCGAGAGGAGGGTAATGTGAACTAACGCATACTTGATCGGCCGCCCGACTAGCGCCCAAATTCGATTAATGTTTGAACCCGCAGCCACTCGCTTCGATTCGAGTTGACTGCGACTAATCGAAACTCGAACGTGTTTTGCCAATTTGAAATATATAAATCCCCGTAAATCATTTGCACTTCAAATCGTAGGCTATGTGAGGGAAGAGAGTTTGTTTGATGTTAAGATTTCACTCTATGTAGTTGTCAAAAAAACTGAATTCCTTTACATCAAAATTAATCTTATAATAGTTCGAATAAGTCGTATTCATAAGTGTTAAATTTTAATTTTATGGCCAAAGGTGTTCCTCTCCTGGGGCTGGAGGTTTTTGGAAGGAGAGCAGATTTTCGAACTATGTATACCTACTGAACCTAGATTTGAATGCTTGTACCTACGAGTAATTTAAATACTTATTCCACAGCCACACCAGTAAAGTTCAAATAGGCATATATAATACTCGTATGAAGGCACAAATGTACATCACGTTGTATTTTTTTATATTATACACATTAGATGACGACGAATGAATACGATAAAGAAATATAGGAATATTCAGGAGTCATGAACAGGAGTTACAGGGGCGATCGGGAGGGCCACACTCAGCAACTTTCACTATGGAATCAGTCACTCGTGTGTGTTTTTTTTATAGTGCACGTTGCTCAGTATAATCCACGCCATCACCCCTATCTCCTGCTCAAGACTCCTGACTCATCCTATATATAATAATACATGTTACAGGAAAATCATCACACGTGTGAATCCGTAAAAAAACCGGGATACAGCATGCTTTTAAAAGCGTGTAATGCAGTGGTCCGCGAGGCGCGCCGCACGGCCCGACGCCGTTGAACAGCGGGCCCAATTAGAAGCCACGCCGTAACACCTAACTCCATTAAAAATGTTCCCACTCGGCAGAAGACCATAGAACTCGGAATGTCACTAGAGAGACATTTATTTTATTTCAAATAAGCCACATACTTAAATTTCAATATGGTCTGAGTGACCGATGTCTATAGGCTTAGGACACCCAATTAGCAGCCACGCCATAACACCTAACTCCATTAAAAATCTTTCCACTCGGCTGAAGACCATAGCGCTCGGAATGTCACTAGAGAGACATTTATTTTATTTCTAATAAGCCACATACTTAAATTTCAATATGGTCTGAGTGACCGATGTCTATAGGCTTATAGGACACCCAATTAGAAGCCACGCCATAACACCTAACTCCATTAAAAATGTTCCCACTCGGCTGAAGACCATAACGCTCGGAATGTCACTAGAGAGACTTTTATTTCAAATAAGCCGCGCATACTAAATTTGCAATATGGTATGAGTGGCCGAAGTCGATTAATGGCTTAGGTCACCCAATTAGAAGCCACGACGTAACACATAACTCCGAGAAAAATGTTTCAACTGAGTTAACTGCTATATAACCCTCGGAATGTCACTGAAGAGGTATGTCACTAGTGATATATTATTTTATTTTCTATAAAACTTTAAAATTACAGTAATAACATGGCTTGAGTATCTCAGGTCGCTAGGGCCTAAGGCTGCCCAATCAGAAATCAAGCCGGAACGCCTAACTTCATTGATAATATTCCCACACGGCTTGCGGCCATAGCGCTCGAAATGTTTCCAGAGATATTACATTTTGATTTCTATAAATTTAAGCATACTCAAATGACAATATTGCTTGAGTGTAGCCAGGTGTAGGCTTTACAGCCATGCCGCTCAGCACCTAACTGTAAGTAAATAAATAGCAGACAGTACTCCCAAATTAAGCTCTAATAGGCCTGTGTTATGGGTATTAGACGATGATAATAAATATATACTTAGATAAATAATACTTAAATACATAAAACATCCATCACATAAAGACATTCGAACTTCCCTTTCCATTCCCTTCCTGACATTCGAACCCAGCGCCGCGCGTAGCTCCATTAAAAAAAAATCCCACACGGCTTAGGACCATAGTGTCCCGAATATCGACATTAATATATTCCCGATAATCCTTCTCAATCGCACACCAAAGTTACAGCCCTTCCAAGGTTAGTCTAGGGCGAAAAGTCACTCAATTAAATTCTACACACTGTACCGTCAAACAGCACGTAGTAACTCCATTAAAATGGTCCTAGTCGGCTTACGTCAAGCTCTCAGAATGTCCCTCTAGATACATTTTAAATCGATATACGAGTACCTATATGCTTTGAAACTATGTAGTAGAAAGGAAACTATGTAGTCCTGCAAAATAAAATATTGATAAGAATATTAGGTGTATGATAAATGTTTGTGATAAGACTAAAGCATACTATTATAATACTTTGTTGAAGAAACTAAGAGTTGATTTGTTAATATCACGATTCCATAACTGTAGGGTAAATCCAATATTTTTAAAATATTGAGTATTCGTGTTGCAACAAGTTTTACACTATTTTCAGAGCTTTTGAAATATGATAATATTAAACTCACTACTTTGCTCCCAAAGGGGATTGTCTGAGGTACGCCAAATGTTAATATTCGTGGTAAACGGATTAACATACGATATGCGAACCTACCCTTTGGGGAATTAAATTATTTACATACGTAAAGAATTATTCTAAGTGCTAGTTTTCGGAATGTCGACCCTTAAAAATAGGTAGACCCAGTGAATAAATTGTGTCAGAGTGCGATTTGTGTGGATTTATGATAAATTTTAAATACAAAGTCTCATGGTTTTTAAACCAGCGTAAAAACAGTTACAGAGACGGATAGAAGTTCTGTGCATCTCTGCGTGTAGCTACTCGTACTACTACACTACACTGTAGTTGTGTAGCTAGTCACTAGTAGCTGCTACTACTAGTAGCTAAACCATTACAGTGTAGTGTAGTAGTAGCTACACGCAGAGATCCACAGTTCACCTGTAGTGGTGTAGCAACTACTACACTACACTACACTATAGTGGTGTAGCTACTACTACACTACACTATAGTGGTGTAGCTACTACTACACTACACTGTGGTGGCCGGTAAGAAGTCAATCCTGACACCCGTAATCACAATAAATGTTATAACCAGCAGGGATCGTAAAATGTGAACTAAATCCATTGAAATTACTTATGACAACCTGTGACGACCTTTTATTTAACCAACAGGCTCTTATTTAACCAACGGGCTCTCTATTACCGTTGTGGTACAATAGTCTATTATAAAATTATGACCAACAGACAGATGGAACAACATTCGTATGTATATCTTTACTCAAAAACGGAGACGAAGGCGGTATATGCGTTTGGGGCTAGAGGTTGTTTATGTGTAAGTCTGTTACCATTTTCCTGGAAAAATGCTGATCCGATTTAGTTTTTTGCATTAACCATACCAACTACATAACATAAATTTCTAGTCCGTGCCAAATATTTTTCAGTACAGTTCAAATTTTTTACTCCAAACAATTCTGTACATTCGTCCTCCCCGTTCCTTTTGGTCTAGTAGAGAGTGAAGCGTTGTTATCGAATAAATTAGTCATAAGGCGGGTAAATTTAATTAGTGCGATAATTGCGGTATCGCTAATGCCGGGTGCCCTTGTTTTCATAAAAAACCCTTGTTTTCAGCAAGAAACCCTTCAGTCGATTGCCACGCGAACTAACTCGACGTTAGAGATTAAAACGCTAATTGTTGAAAGCGCTGCTTGGTAAAAGAAAAATAAATTGTATTTCAGTTTAAAGCGCGGACGGACGCGCGGGCCTTGAGCGATTATTTATAAATATTTGAGTTTTATAATTTGTATCCAGCGAGACTATCGTGGTCGCGTTTATCGAGCGATAAATAAATGATAAAGCATCTGTCATATGTCACTCTCGCACTCGCAATTAGTCGAAAGCGGGGGATGGTTTCTAATTTATTTAGCGTGTGCGTGTTAATCACCAAAAGCAAAAATAGTTTAATATTCAAAATAAAATGATAAGATTTTCACGGAAGTGGAATGTTTACAAGTTTTCTATTGGTCCTAGACTCTCGAGGAACCGAATCAACAGAGAATGTGAACATTATTTTCACGTAAGTACTACAATGTATCCTTAATGAAAACGCTTGCGTATACTGCTGCTATCCCGAGTATAAAATACCTACATCTCAGAGAGCTAATATTATTGGCAGCACGTCAAAACGCGGCTCGAGACTTTGCTAGGGTTGTGTTGTTTTCAATTCAACCGAAGTTAAAAAACGAAACAGGTTCTCAGTACGTCGGGATCTGTGTCACTTTATAACAGAAAATAACCGACGTGGACGAAACGAAGTTATATTATTAATTAAATAAATAAATAACTAGAACGTACACTCTTTCAGCCGCTTTCGAATAATCGGAGAACATACGCCACTCGCAACTTCGGTAAAACTCTATACTAGATTTAGGTGAAAATATGGTTTTTGTTCTGTATTTTGAAATGCTTAATACGCTGTCCGCCATTTTCGCCCATGATAGTGACGTCACAGATCCCGAAAAGAAACTAAGGGCTACTTAGACGACTCCGAATAGTGCCGTCCGATTTAGGTTGGGATTTGGATAATTCTGGATATCTACGGACTATCCCCAAGGAAAGAAAGATAAAAAAAACGAACCACCTAACCTGATACCTTATTTATAAAACAATATGTCAGACGTTTGGTGCATAACATATTCCAAGTCCACGTGCTAACGCTGTCGAAACGCCATTTCTGTGTAATTAGTCACATCGTGGCAACCCTACCGACACGAGTGAAGCACACTCGCGCCCGTGAACTCGCCGCCACTCGCGACTTCGGCAAATGATCTTGATACTAGATTAGGCTGTGGTTTGGATAATTCTGGATATCTACAGCTAGGCTATCCCTAAGGAAGGTAAGATAAAATAGAATAAAATAATACCTAATCTGATACCTTATTACAAACAAACAAACACAACAAACAATACGTCAGATGTTTGGTATATTCGCATAACGTATTTCGAATCCATGTGCTATAATGCCGTCCAAACCCATATGAAAGCTATTCGTAGCGGCGCTATCCCCGGGCCAAACCACAACTTTTCAGGTTATAGTATTCCAAATATCCACGTGCTATCGCCGTCAAAACCCTTGTTTTCGTGTAATTAGTCACATCGCCGCAGCGCCTCGTAGACACGAGTAGAGAACTCGCCGCCACTGGACTGCTCTTGATACTTGAATACACTTCACCTATATATGTAATCCCACTAATTATTATAAACGCGAAAGTGTGTGTGTGTGTGTGTTAATTTTTTTCACTTATGAAAAGATAGCCTCATCATTAACTTTTTAGGCTTCTCGTGCACCAGGCAGGCATACTGGTCAAGGAGTTTTTTTCTTTGTTAATCAAAGTCAAAGTCAAAGTGTTTTATTTCGTAAAACATAGGTGAATATAGGCGGAACAAAAATATAAAGTAACACTATGTTAATAATGTAATATATAATATTATATTCACTATGTAATATATTCTTATTTTTAAATGTACTTGTTTATACTTATTTATTAGTATTTAAATCCTTTCAGCCTTACGAAAACCACCTTATCTGTACAAATTATTGACTCATAAATAATGACACAAAGGTAAATTAAGAAAGAAAAATTGAATGCGATCTACTACAATCGAAGCGGGGTAATTATTGACTCGCATAAATAGGAATCAACTTAACGTCATTTTGAGGCTTTGTCAAACTGAGTCACAAAATCTTCAAGCCATTTCTGACATAAAAATATACAGTATAATTTTGGATACCCTATACAGGGTGACATCGGAGATGTAATCAGAAGTGACAAGACTTTCTTAAATTGGCTACTAGGAAATAAAATAGCCAACTTTTTAATTCCAACTCGTTCAAGTATCTCGACGTGTTGGCCCGCGTTTTCAAATCGTATCACCGTTAACTCTATAATCCAGGCAAGTTTATTAAACGTCAGCGCCACGCGGCACGGCACGACTAAGACGAAACAATGTGCAACCCCGGAACGCCTGCGAAAACGTGGAGGCGATCCTACTCTCTCGACTATATGCCTCTGAGGAACACGGAAGATACTACTTGGAACTGGGAATGCAAACGGTTAACCGTTTTGTAAGAAAAAACGGCGGTTAAACCGAGTTTTTCAATTCTAAAAATAACCGATTACATTCCCTAGTATGCGATGTCAAAAATTTAAAAACAAAGCGGCCAGCGTTTTGGGGACAATGGCCCGGGCGGCTCCACTAGTGGAGGGTACCCAAATTTTCTAAGTGATATTATTTCTTTTGTTATCTTTTTAGGGTTCCGTAGTCAACTAGGAACCCTTATAGTTTCGCCATGTCTGTCTGTCCGTCTGTCCGTCCGTCCGCGGCTTAGCTCCGTGATCATTAGTACTAGAAAGCTAAAATTTGGTATGAGTATGTGTATGTATGACGCCGACAGAACGGTAAAAAAAAACTAAAAAAAAAACTTAGTTTCGGGTGCCACCCGACCACCTAAAGTGGGGGTGAATATTTTTTTTTGTTCCGACACTAGTGTGTGTGGGATGTCATTGAATAGGTCTTTTAAAAATAATAGGGGTCTCCAAACATTTTTTTTTTATAGTCAGCAGTTTTGTAAATATTCGCTCAGAAAATAAAATAGTGTCCCCCCCCCCCCCTCTAACTTTTCAACCACGGGTCAAAAAATTATGGAAAAGTTCATGAAAATGAGACCTTATAAGTATTTTCAATGAAAACTACGAGTATATTGAATAAATTCGGTCAAGCCGTTTTTGAGTTATCGCAAAATTTCATAATTTTCTTTAAAATGACGTAGGTACGTAGTACCTACTTTGGCGTTTACGACCTTTTTTTTTTATTTTATTAAAATCTTTCTCGTAATTTAAACCTCGGACTTAAAATCGCGGTTTTTAAACCCTACACTGAGCGTGGCCCGACATGCTTTTCTTTATACATATAAATTGTATAGTGTTCATATTCATGTGAATTGTTTAACTGTAATTTCCCTTGTAACCTAAATTTGTGTTTTAATAAATTAGTTTCCTTTAAAAAAAAAACTGATGATATTTTAACGTAAAGTTGAAATGTCCCGCGCGGATCCGTGTTTTAAGCATATTTAAAATAAATGTAGGTAGCAGCGTCAATACAAGCCGATCCCCACCGACTTACCCATTTCAGAAAACGTTGCCTATTGTTTTTGGAATAAAATAAGCTAAATCAGCTTTCGCACAGATTTTATATCATGCCAACTGGTAGGTCTAGTTATAGTTAAAAGTATATCTGGTAGCTAACAAGAATCAGACATGGATTAATGCCTCGGGTCCCAAGCCGGGTAATCTCCTAATTTATAAAGTTTTAAATTGAATCTTGTTCAAAAGTCGTTTAATAATGCACCTGCTTTTTCGCACCTCGCTACTAATTTCCAGTTTTTGACACAAAGCTCCTTCAGCTCGTGCTTATCTCATAAATTTCTCTGTCAGATGCTATAATTCCTTGTTGCCTCGCTTGAAACGCTCTTTATGACAGCTTTTTTGTAGCTAGTTGTATTAATAGAAGAACTTTTTTATGCTTTGAACACCCACTGCATGCCCGAAATTTTGAAATATTTCGAAAAACTGACAACTTGGGAAATTTCACGAGGATCAATTGAGAAAGGCGGCCTGTAGGCGAGAACAGCTGGACATCCCGACATACGAATGATTCATGACTTTACTTGCATTAAAACTCATGACTTATGTACCTACTCAATAGGAAAAGAGTTTTTTTTTTGTGTAGGCAAGGAAGATAATAGTCCTTGGTGTATGGAGGAAAATTCTAGGGTCAGGAAAAGCCCACAATAGCACTACTCAATGAACAGTGAACACTACTCACAATGCACATCAATATCCACTCCATGAGTACTTACTACCAGATCCAGATCGCACCATCGCAGCTTGCCATACAATGATTTAAATAAAGCAGCTATATTAACGCACCAAAATCAACCTTAATGGTACTTTCATCGATTGCCTCATTATGCTTTCAATTTCGTATGCGTGGAAAAATAAAACAAAAGTACACTTCGATAGCCTGCCAAATGTTACGTGAGCCGTAAGTAAGAAGATATATCATGGGCAGTCTGTTTAAAAAATCATCGGTACACGAAACTGCACTTCCCTACAGACTACAGACCCTCGCAAGCGAAGTGGTCGCTGAGGTTTTTTTATCATTGTACATTTTGTATCGAATGCCAGTCGAAGAGATATATATTAAATTTTGTTATTTTCCACTTTTAAGTTATCAACATTGTTTATTGTCCGATGTGATCTTGTCGTATTCCTAATTTTTTCATAATACGTCTATGCCTAAGTATGAAGGGGGAAATAATTTGGAGGGCCACATTGATTAGTGATTACTGCATGATTAGTGCGATTTCATACATTTGCTCTAAGTTACTAACTAACCGCAAGTAGGAATTGTTATTTATTTATTTATTTATTTATTTACAATTACATATGTATGAACTTATATATTATATATTGTATATTGTATGAACTTAGCACTAATCACTTATCTAAATGTGACTAGGCCATAAGCAAAAATTAAGACTGCACCGAGCGAAATGTGAAAAAATAGGCAGTTGCCGTTAAGTAGATAACGTCAACACTAATTGTTTAATCCATTTCTGAACTATATATTTAGCATTTTGAAGAACTTGTTAACAACTTCTCCGTGGAAAAAATATAAGATTATTAATATTTTACCCTAGAGAACTAAGTAAAGTTGGACGAAAATTGTAAAATCGTAAGCAGGCGTTAAGTGTTTTTTTTATACTTTAACAATGGAAATCTATTCTGATTTTCAGTTCAAAAAAAAGATGAATGTTTACATTACAATTTGTCCGCATCGAATATTTCAATTATTGTTTGGTATTAAGGGTCCAGATTTATCAAAAAGTGCTTTTAATTCTCCATACATTTTTACTATGGCGGCCGCGCGCCGATTTAAATACGCATTCCCCGCGCTCTATGGTTCAGTCGCAAACGCTCGGCGCCCTCTTAAGATCATAAGAAGTAAGTCACACCAGTCACACAGGCTATTTAAATAACAATCAGATTTTAACAACTATAATGGTTACGTTTATCGCATCAAGTTATTAAAATTTAAACAAAACATTTGACATTTTTGACCCTGCGAGCATTGCTATATGATCAAAGTCGTTACCGATACCGACTATGCTGAAATCGACCAAACTGGAATAAGACATAGGTACTCACTAAACTTTTATGTATTTCAAGAATAACGCTTACTCTTGGAAATAATGTATAAGAATGGATTTGACCATGATTTGACCCAGTAGCAATAAAATATATTCAAATTTTGACTTGCCAGTTACAACTTAAGTAGGTAATGTGCACATTACTTACTACAAATAAAAGTTTGATTAAACGCAGTTGGTTAAATCAAATATAATAAAAATCCTTAATAAAGTTTGCTTGTGTCAATAATATCATTTCAGGTACCCTGTTTGTAGCTTTCCCGTTTGTCTTCCGTGGCACTGTAAAACGAACACTTTGTCACCCTTATGCTCTCCAAAATGTTTAGAGAAGGTAAACCAGCGAATTTCAGCAGAAAACAAATAATAACATGCACAGAAAGCATGCGACCGTTAGAAGTATTTGTGACGAACTTGCTGCAGGACCCATCCAATATAATGTAACCATGACAGTGAAATGTAAAAAGAACATAATATTGAACTGATAAGTAACGATGAAGTATGTTTATACCATGGCATTCATTTATGTGATTTATGCTATCTTGGCAACATCGGCAAATTGGGAACAATATTTCGCCGCTGCATTTAATTGGCATCTGGTTGAACAACGATGCATGGTTCGGCACTGCTCTATTTCCTGAATACTGTTACCCCACATCTCCTTATACCACTGTCTTGGAATTTGGACTTTGTTAAGATGGTGCGTAAAGTTAGTTTTTCCATGCTACTGTCCAGTAAGTTGAGTGGTTGGAAAAGTAAGCGATGAAAATTTCGGTTTGGTCATGTTTGGTTTGCCGGCCTGTATAACAAGGAGACGCAGCTTGTACCGACCCGGAGACGTCCAATCAAATCTCTTTGTTTGCGACATGTTTCCAACCAATTCGGTGTGCTGCGCTGTTTAATATTTATGCATCAAAATTCACTGGCCAAATGCCCGCCATACACTATTACTAACTGACAAAGGAGGCTTAAGAAGTAATCCTGGCCTTTGCGCACAAGAGGTGTCAAGAATGTAGAGAACTGTAAGTTAAGAAACCTTTCAAATACACATTACAACATTAGATATTGACGGTTACAATGCGATTTCTTGAGTCCAGAAGATGACTAAATCGTTAACGTTAGCTTGGGTCATTAAGAAACAAATATCTTACTTTGTTCACCTTTGTATAATATCAAGGTTTAAAATCTTTTATCGATGTTGTAATAACAACTTGTAATATAATTCATTTTTGGCGAGTATAATACAAAAACAGAAGAAACTTAGGTTAAATTCAATTTATGAAAACCACACTTAACACAGGAGTGGATGTAACAAACAATCTACTAACTGAACAGACAGCCTACGATTAAGAATTCATAATAAAGCTACTCACTTATTTACACTCGAAAACGTCTACCCAAGAGTGACAGACAAACTAACACAGCGTAACATGCGAATTGAATCTGAATACATTGTCGGCATAACTAAAGAGGTTGTCAGTGTTTGCCGGCAGACCGTAGGCTAGACGCCAATTTATTTTGACCTGCCTTGCACCGCACCTTTCGTATGAACAAATATTTAGGAGGGGTCAGGACAACGCATGCAAGGGTCTGGCAAAATTGGCTGTCTAATAGCATTGGGTTGTTCCAGCCGAGTGGTTGACTGACAGTCCCCAGTGCGGATGTCGGTTGATACATTGCGGGCCGTCGCACGGCAAACAAATATAACAGTAATTTACAAAAGGGAGTAAAAGTGAAAATGCATTTAATCCAAAAAGTATCTCTTGGATTAATGCATTTACACTTTTGCTTCCCTTTGTAAGATACCTTCTCCCGACCCCCTTGTCGCCACAGCATGAGGGGTTACTGCAACAACAAAGTAATTTAACGTTGCCCAGGTTCATAGTATTTAACCTAACCTGTAACTCGCTTCGCTACTGAAATAACAGCCCTTGATTTTGTTAAATAGGAATGCGTCAGATGTAATGCAATAGTTCATACCTACCTGCTAATTTTCAAGCTCGCTCCAGACTCTGCTGCTATCATCACATCCGTGTAGTATCATAGATTAATTGTGCTCCTTCATCTCACAGGAATCACTTCGCACAGGATTGTTGTCTCCTTCTGAAAGTGGTATATACATGACTTCCATTGTCATGTATTGTTTGCGCCTTGTGCCCTCGCATAAAATTGACATTACCAGACTATTTATCTCTGTGTAACGTCTTGCAGTTAATATATTAAAACATATAGTACGGTATGAAGTCAGTTCCCCACAGTCCTCAAGGAATACACCATTTACGAGGATTGGACCTGATCTCATCCATTACGAACTTCAATCACTCGTCTGCGACAGAGCGTTGACGGGATACGAGGAGCATGGTTAAGCCAGCATCTAAGGACCATCAGATTCGTCAATCTTCCGGTCAAATAAATAGGTACAACTAGGTACAAATAAGTAAGTAAGTAGGTAAGGAGAATACTTCTCCACCTAAGGTACCCGTTCCCAATGCCTCCCCGGTCAAAACGAATGCTCTCACATGCCCGGAAAAGCATCCGCCTGACTGGGCGATGCGTATAAAACTGCAAATAATTCACAATTAAATTAGCAATAAGGAACACAAAGCAACAAACTTAACTGATAGAGCAGGCGAGCTGGAGCAATCACAAAATACTTTAATTAATATGCATGTGCACTCAAAGGGTCCAAAAACAAACTAAATTGCCTTGTCAAAGAAAATAATTGAATAGTAAGAATAAGAAATTCAAATATCTCACCATAGACAATCTAAGAAGAATCAGTAACGTGGAAAGCCAAGACGTTGTCAAAGAATTATGATTATAATCGCGAGTCGTCGCGACACCCCTGAATTAAAATGAATGATAAAGACTAAAGACAAAAAGCATGGTTGTCTCTTGTTTTAATTGATCCGTAAAGTCTTGACTTGATCGATAAATAGTTATTTGTTATACAAGGGGGGAAAGTTGTATTTTACCCGCGAGTGTTTATTTGAAACACGAGCTAGCGAAAGGATCCTATGATTGACCACGAGCGAAGCGAGTGGTTCAAAATAGAATCCTGAGCGTAGCGAGTGTTTCTATACACGAGACGTAAAATAACTTTCGCCCGTGTATAACACAAAACTTTTCACCTCACTACAGCGAGGAAAAAAGAATAAGGGTTTGTACTATATCTTTGAAAAATATCTACAATAATCAACCAATTTGACATTTATTAAAACTAAGGTCTAATAAGCTTTCATGTAGGTATTTTAAACGGGATTTTTCAGAAAATAAGCTCATGTCAAATTTTACTTTAACTGCGTTGAAACGTCAAAACTCTTTCTCCACATGTGGATAAAAAGCGATTTTCTCAATAGATATCAAACAAACAAACTGGGCTTTCCGAGCTAGTGAGGTGAAAATGTTATTGTTAGGCATAGTAAGTACGTGATATAAACGTGTACGTACACGTACCATACTAGCAACCCGCTATTATTGTTTTCTTTTATTTTAAAAAGTACTAGCTGACCCGGCGAACTTAGTACCGCCAGAAAGTCGATAAATGTAGAGATAGCTTTTTACTATTAATCCCACGGGAACGTAATAAAAAGCATCCTATGTCCTTCTCCTGGTTCTAAGCTACCTCCCCACCAATTTTCAGCCAAATCAGTTCACTCGTTCTTGATAGTGTAACTAACACCTTTCTTTTATGTAAATAGAAGATAGATATATATAGAACATATATAGAAGATTGTAATTTATTTTTTTCAATTAAATACCTAATATGAATAAAAATAATTACAACGACTTTATAGAAAATATTCTTCAGTTCAGTTGGTTGGTGTTTTAAGTTCTGTGGCAGGTACACGATTCTGCGTGTAACGAAGTAGCCGTGACAATGCGTAAGTCGTTTGACGTTTTGATTTGTCAATTTCAATTTCATATTCACTTGAGTTTGCTGGCAGTGTTTTTGTATTAACATTATTTTCTGTAATAAATAGATAATTAAGAGCTAAGAAAGATGGAAGAAATTGGTATCATTCTCCCCGAGAAGGTAAATCATCTATTAAAAGCAATATTTTTTTGTAATATCGGTTTTTCTTTGTGAATCTAAATGTTTGTCTTTGTAGGACGACACAACTACCGATGTGAAGGGAGCGTTTGCAGGGCCACAAACATTCGAAGAAATTGAATCTGAAGACTTATATACTAAATATAAGGTAAATATTATGTTTTAATTGAAACAAATGTTCTTATCTTCCAATTTCATGTATTAGGTTAGCTCAACTGTGAATTCTATCCTATACCTGAAGATGTTTTAAATATAGTTAAAACCAAACCATATATTGTAAGTATAGGCGTTGAAAAACGTGACTTAATCCTACATGAATACTAGTCAATAAAACTATGTTGTCATTGTCCCTAACACAACATGAATAATTTTGATATCCTGTTCATATTTGCTACATTAAATTACAGAAACTACAACGGATGCTTGAGTTTCTGGAAGTGCAGGAAGAGTACATTAAAGATGAACAAAGAAACCTGAAGAAAGAATACCTCCATGCACAGGAGGAAGTGAAACGCATCCAATCTGTCCCCCTGGTCATTGGACAGTTCCTTGAAGCTGTGGATCAAAATACTGGCATAGGTGACAATACCTTATACATATTTTACCCTTCCACAACCTGCATGCCTTATATTACAATATTCAAAGTGTGATTTTATAATTTCCATGTTTAGAACTATATGTATATTTTTACCACTAAGACAACACCACTATCTGGTGTACTCTTGCACTATGTAATTAGTACTGATGGCGAGAAGCAGAAACATACTAGTCAAGAAGAAATGATGACTTGACATTTATTATGTTTAGACTCTTTGCTGTTGATACTGGTACAATCACAAACAAAGACTAACTCAGCAGTCCTATAGGCACAAGAGTCCAAGAGCACACAGTATATTTATTTGTCTTTTGCCTGTCTATTTTTAAAATTCTATTTTGTTATGAGATTTGTCATTTAAGTGATTTTAATGATAAGCAAAATTCTAACCTAAACTGATGATCTAAATTTTCTGCTTAGACATTCATATTTTCAACACTATTAAATTTATTTCTTTAATTTTTACTTAAACCTTGTTACAGTGGGCAGCACAACAGGTTCCAACTATTATGTCCGGATCCTGTCCACCATTGACAGAGAACTCCTGAAACCATCTGCGTCCGTCGCCCTGCACAAGCACTCCAATGCGCTGGTCGATGTGCTCCCGCCAGAGGCTGACAGCTCCATCTCTATGTTACAAGCGGGTATGTTCATAAAAAAAATATGTTTGTATCTTCAGTATGGCATTCACACCCTACTTAAAGTACGCCTATGCGAAATATATATGTATGCTTCTACTACTAGGGGTTTAGGCTTGATGTTAGTTATCAATCACTATTAACCCCTCATATGCTTAAACACGGATCCATGTAGGACATTTCAAGTTTATGTTAAAGTACCAGTGAGTTTCTAGTTGATTTTAGATTAGCAAATTTTTGACGCCGCATAAAGAGTAGTATGTCCTGCGAGTGCATCTTGTTTGTCTCAGATAGTATGAAGTAGGTGTGTACCTACTAGAGGGCACCCTATAATTTTACATGATTACCGATGACAAAGTGATATAAACTAAACTTGCTGTGTTAAAATACAGACGAAAAACCCGACGTCCAATACTCGGACATCGGTGGCATGGACACACAGAAGCAGGAGATCCGCGAGGCGGTGGAGCTGCCGTTGACGCACGTAGAGCTGTACCGGCAGATCGGCATCGAGCCGCCGCGCGGCGTGCTCATGTACGGCCCGCCCGGCTGCGGCAAGACCATGCTCGCCAAGGCCGTGGCGCACCACACCACTGGTTAGTTGTTGTTGTTGTCCTAATGGCTCAGTTTCATTGGTCGATATACGGCATGCGGTCGCTCCACGCTCAGCTCCCGCCACGCCTTTCTATCCTCAGCATCTTTTCTGGCATCGCTCCAGCTCAGTCCGACGGCTCGCAGCTCGCTCTCAACGGTCCCCACGAGCCACTGGTCAGTACTGACACTTAAGGATTTGCCACACTGACAACAGTCTGCGGTCAGCGGGCATGTCAAACTGAACCAAAATACTTATTTAAGTTCAGTTTGACCTGCCCGCTGACCGCAGACCGTTGTCAGTGTGGCAAATCCTATATTGCCATCTATGGTAACTGCGACTGAAAAATAATAGGTGTGTAGACAATTTTTTTTTCGAGGATGTTAATCGATTCAATTTTTTATTGAGTAAATCAAATGTCTATATAGAACTAACTAAACTTAGACTGCTCTAAAAGTCAGAAATGACCGTCAAAGTTCGCTCCATATAATTGCCAGCTACATTGTGACGTCATTCTGTGTGTTGGGTACCAATATTTGTATGGAGACAATAAGTAATTTGTTATTTTGACCGTGAAAGAGTGCGTTAAGTTCATGGTGTCATACAATTATTGTTTACATTTAAATAAAACAATTTAAACGGATTATATCGCGTATATTAATTATTTGAGCCTCCCTGACGTTTCAGTACCTTTACATATAATCCGTTTTGCGATATAATCCGTTTAAATTGTTTTATTTAAATGTGTGACAGTCGCGGAAACCAAAGAAAATATTATAATTATTGTTTAGTTAAATTATGAGGTGTTAATAGTAGAGTTAAATTATGAGATTAAATTTTATTGTTTAGTTAACTATTAAATTCTAAAAACAATTACATATTTCTTTTGGATTAAAAAAAATATCATAAAATTTGCGTACCTTTGAAGTGACAATTTCAATAATTCAACATCAGTTAACACCCCTATTCAGACTACTCAAAACTTTGCTAAATATCATGAAAGTGGTTACTTCACATAAAGAGGAGCTAATCCATTGTGGTTGTGGATCTATGTTACCATAGAATTCGGCTTTGCATTTCGTCAGCAGCGGTAATCTTCCTAGGTGAACTGCATGGCAGTGAGGGCTATCGCTATTGAATTCGCCGCTAGAGGTACCTAGTGTAGGGTGTGAATTGTGAAATGCATACAAACTACTGATAGACTTATCGCGATTTTCACTAAATTACTCGTGATCATCGTAACACATCGTGCAGTTCTTAGTTAATTGCAGACATACAATCTGGGCCTGGGGGGTCCATAAATATAAATATAGAAAATTTTGGTTAAATAGTCTTTTCAAATTAAATTAGATGTCAGAAGTTAGAAGACATTTAGATGTGGTATACTAGAAAGTAATTATTTGTCGAATATGTCTGTATTATACAGTTTCCTGTTCTGTTTTACTGACCTCACTAGACAGTGGCGCCAACTGTTGAGCCCAAAAGACGGTTACCCTCATTTGGGAACAAATAAAGACAAATTATATTAGGTTCATGAATATTGTTAATAGATTGATTATAATTTCCAGCGGCGTTCATCCGCGTGGTGGGGTCCGAGTTCGTGCAGAAGTACCTGGGGGAGGGGCCGCGCATGGTGCGCGACGTGTTCCGCCTCGCCAAGGAGAACAGCCCCGCCATTATCTTCATCGACGAGATCGACGCCATCGCCACCAAGAGGTAAAGCCCCATGCATCCATCGCTAAACATCAGCCGAAACACATTCACTGCTACACTAACAATAAGTCCTCTAAGTCTACGACCATGGATCGTATGCTCTTGACCAAATCGCCGGCGTCTTTCTGTCTGGTTCTTCCTCATCAAACATTCTACTTCAAAAGCCATCTATTCTATCCTAAGCGACATGAGGAGCAAAGTTACTGAACGTATTCTAGAATGTTGTATTGACTGCATTGTGGAATGAATTCTCGCTTGCGGTATTTCCGGACCGATACGACCTTCATACCTTCAAGGAAAGAGCGTACTCCCACCTGGAAGGCCGGCAACGCACTTGTGACTCCTCTGGTGTTGCAGGTCTCTATGGGCGACCTTTGCTCGTTTGCCCCTTATGATAAAGAAATATAGATAGATTCCAAAATATGATATTGAAGGCATAGGTTAGGTCATTCCGATCTTTAAAAATCTGATAGTTTATTGATCACAAATACTGAAGCAGATTTATAAACTGGTGTTGCGAATCAGATATCTATCGATGCTACTAACACTTACTTAAATTTTCCAGATTTGATGCCCAAACTGGTGCCGACAGAGAAGTTCAAAGAATTCTTCTGGAACTTCTCAACCAGATGGATGGTTTTGACCAAACTACCAATGTTAAGGTACTACTATAATATATTTACTTTTCAATTTATCAATTCTAAATTTTGACGATTATTTCTTACTTATCACAGGGTCCCAAGATACAGACTCAGCTTAGTTTGGGTGGATATCTCATGATGTAATTATGTCCTAAGCTTCAATAAAAATGTATGTCATTTAATTTCATTGTGTTTATGATATCTTTGTTTAATGCGCGCATTTTTTCAGGTTATAATGGCAACAAATCGTGCTGATACTTTGGACCCTGCCCTGCTCAGACCTGGTCGCTTGGACAGGAAAATTGAATTCCCCCTTCCTGATAGGTAAGTTTTTATTTCACCCATAGGGACATTCACTAACATTGCATATCTGTCGCGATGATTCAGGTGAAATACATTCAAGATAATATTATTTACCCACCCTATGCCGTAAGTGGGATTTTCTGGCCAAGGCAAGACGTAAAACTTTAGACAAACCACGGGCGGCAATTCGTAAAGCCCCAGATCGCATATTCATACATGCGAATTATTTAAGAATACACCGCCCTAGGCATGTAATTACTATTACGTCACCCTGGGCCGTAAGTGGGATTTTCTGCCCTGGGAGAAGATCGCACTTCCTGGTCAAGGCAAGACGTGAAACTTTAGACAAACTACGGGCGGTAACTCGTAAAGCCCAGGATCGCATTTTTATACAAACACCTGCGATCCGGGTCATTTACGAATTCCCCGCCGTAGGCATGTAACTATTACGTCATTGCAGGCGTCAGAAGCGCCTGATCTTCTCGACGATCACGGCGAAGATGAACCTGTCTGAGGAGGTGGACCTGGAGGAGTTCGTGGCGCGGCCGGACCGCGTGTCGGGCGCCGACATCAACGCCATCTGCCAGGAGGCCGGCATGCACGCCGTCAGAGAGAACAGGTGACACGAAAACAGACAAAACGCCATTCTTTTGTGTTATCATCTCCATTAACTCAAAAGTTTCATCAGATCTGCTGCCTTATTTCCGTTTTAGGATGTATTATTTGTATGGTGGGGAGCTCCGCCCCCCCGGTCTTGTATGTCACCATCTCCTCTGTTAACTCAAAAGTTTCATCAGATCTGCCTCCTTATTTCCGTTTTAGGATGTTGTATTCTTTGTATGGTGGGGAGCTCCGCCCCCGAGCCCCCCGTCTTGTATGTCACCATACGGCATCCTTGCTTGACCGCAGCGGTGAAGGGGTTATCACCGCTATAACCTACCCCCTAAACTCGTATAAATATTTATGATCGTAAGTCCCTTGGTTTCTTTTTCCTAAGCAAATGCAGATATAATCGGCTTGATTTCTCAGTACATTTTGACCTATTACAATCGGAGACAGCACTATTTTCACAGGGTTAATAATGGCTATCGTTTTAACGGCAAGTCTGTTTGCCTCTACAAACTTGTTGTAATGATCATGATATTGCTACCTCCTAACTTTGTTAACTTGAGTGTTTTTTTTTACAGATACATTGTTCTGCCTAAAGACTTCGAAAAAGGATACAAGAACAATATCAAGAAGGACGAGAGTGAATATGAATTCTACAAATAAACGTATTGTATTGTCTAATATTAATTAACTTCAAGTAAATATAACTGATTATGTCACTACAGAGCTTTACTTATTTTTACCTGGCAAATAATTTACAAGAACACACTACTACTACTACTACACTTGTGACAGAAGTAGACCTAATAAGGACTGGAGGATTGAACTACATCAAAAGATTTACAGTCGCAGACAACTAACTACGAAATAATGACTTATTTCTTAAATTAAGTACGTCATAAAGGAAAAATATTTTTTTTTCTCAAAATCTATATTTCATAACAATCTTATAACAATGTGATATCATAATTTTACAAAATATTTGGCATATACCTTAAATAAAAATGAAATTGATACAAATAAATTATGACATTCCGATGAACAACATCATGTCGCAAGACAATTAGTTTTGTGATGAAGATAACCTATTTTAACACGTTATTGTAAACATACGAGCAGTGTAACAAACATCAGGTGCATTCAACGTGCTTACAACAATCTAGGCTGTGTTAAGGCACTAAGTCTATAATAGGTACAGGACAGATGGAAATCGGGAACGAAACTACAATGAATCCCGAAGTATAACGTTTTTGATAGTTTATATTCATTAACTTTTTGAGCGCCAAAGACAGCAAATCCGAATTTCCATGATCAATAACATAGTCATTAAAACCGCTACAAGTATTTTTCAATCGCTATTGATTTTAGAGCACTTTTATTTTTTGCTCCATCGCTTGGCGTTCAAATGATGAATATATGTATTTATAATTTAAAAAGTTAACCCCTCTTTCGCTTAGGTACGGATCCGTCCGGAACATTTGAACATTACGTTAAAATATCAGTGTTTCAATTTGATTAGCAAATTTTTGACATCGCATTCGAGGGGTTAATTATGATGACTATGCGTTCTTTGTGAAGACAATAAAATAGGATATAGTCAATTACGAATCTGATATGTTTCATATGAAGTCCCATGGCAATGGGAAAAATATTATTCACTACATCTGTAAAGCTCTAGTCAACACTCGTAACATTTTAACTGTCTACGTTTTCGATATATTTTAAATATAATGTATTGTTTAGTCACAACTCTAGCTTTCTAATTCATAATACAATATCTTTGTTAGTAATTTTACACGCTACCTCTACCTGGGCCAAAATCACAAGGTTTGCATTTGTACTACAGGATACAAGACACTTTGTTGTGGCAAGTGTAAATTTGATCTGATATTAAATATCTGTGGCCTAAGACTCATCCTATCTGTAACATTATTGCACAATATCATTGAAATGCCCCTTGTACTTTTAGGGTGGATCAACTTTTCTTTCTTGTCATTCTGCCCCGTGACCCAGGAGACAATGGTGGCAAAATTTCTTAGAGAAGTGTTGATATTATTGGTATTGTCAGGATAAAGCCTCCCTAAGAATGTCTTATGACTAGCAACTGCAATGTTTATTGTAAATATAAGCCTTGAAAGTCTTATTAAAGAGTGACCTGGGGGCCGTCTCCGTGGTAACGAGCAATAGAAAAAAGTTGATTAGCGATTATGGCGCAATCTTTAGTTTAATAACAATGGTAAGTAAGTTGCGCAATTATATTGATAGGTGGGTGGGTCGCTTAATTTTCGGGTTCATCCAGATTTAGCTGTATTGAGATTGAACTTGGAATGTTAAGGTTACTTTTACATAAGCTTGAGATATCTTAAATAAAACATTTAATAACTGTGCCAATATACAATCAGAGGCCAATGTTAAGAAAAAATATCAGTCAGGTTCATAGACATCACAGTTTTAAGGCCAAATTGATAGTTAGTCTAACTTACATAATATACCTATTGAGAAGTGGATAGATAAGGTATTTGTGACTGTTTGTTTTACTCAATAAAACAAAAAACTTAACTGTGTTCGAAAACCACAATGTTACTTTGTTGCTTGAGAAGTTAAAATTTACACGCGTTACTCATCTTGGTTAAGCGAGAGCTCGTGATTAAGGTCTACGAACATGTCCAGCAAAAGTCGACTTAAATAATATGAGTAATCCGTGTGTATTGTCAACTATATTGGGTTTTCATAGTAGTTTTCTATTGTTAAGAATGCGATAAGAAGAGCGCTTTCGTTTTCTTGTTCAGCTGCCACTGAGAGTGATTGTTTTTGGTAATGACACTGGTTTAGTGCATACATTTTTAGTTAATTTGTTTTGTTAGAAGCCCATTTAACAACATTTGAGTTTTCGGGCTAAGTCTTAAAGCTAAAAACTGACGGGTAACCGCCGTATCGTAAATTTCATTTATAAGTATTAAATATCAAGTATAAAGTTGAATATAAAAATAAGAAAATAGAATTTTAAATACTCATTCCGGAATGTAAAAAAATTATCGATGATTTTCAACTTACGATTAATAATATCCACTAATATCGATCTATAATTTAGTAAGTTAAGTACAAAAGCAGCCGTCACTCCGCTTCAATAATACTGATTATTTTTTGTAATTTTTTAAGACACTAGTTTTAAAACATGCTGTTTAACAAGACACGATACGGTTGGTAATAAGATATATACTTAAATGTAGAATGCTTATATTGATTTATCGATCCCGACCGAAACGTCGAGATAATCAAACACTTTTTAAACGCGATTAAGTAACGTTTTGTTATAAGAATGTGTAAAATACTTGTTCAACATCATAAATATATAATACCTATAGTGCAAGGAAAGTACAAAGACACGTCATTTGGACGGTAAGTATAGCAACGTGAATTACGTGAATGATTTCTTATCTCTAAACGCATAAGCTACAGCATAATTCTACAACAAACTTGAATAACCAACAATTTTATGGCATAAAAACACGATAAATATATTTTCAACGATATATCGATTACATGCTCAAGAGAGGAAATAAGAGGAATGTGTTGCATAATAGCATATGCATGGAATGATCACCGGAAGCGAATACGGCGGAAATTACGTATCCAACCTGTTAAGATATTGTGAAATATTAACGTTAACAGTTCACCCATCATACTATTTCAGATTAACTTAAGGTCAGTCAGGACAAGCGCGTCTCATGGCATAAGCGGTACCAAAAAAATATAGAAAAGTAAAGATTAAAGCTACTACTATTTTTCTCAAAAATGGTCAGGAATGTTGACTTTATTGATGAAAAATCAGGACCAGGATATGCTCAGCCAAAAAAAAACTTGCTAGCTCGGTTTGCTCGACAATATTGATGTATGAAATTCCTTTATTTGTCGAGGAACAAACTTTACAAAAGTTACAACGATCATATAAAAGTGGTTCTATTCTTTTCGATATTCTTATGGTAAGTGCGCTTATCCTTATAACGAGGAATGTGTTAAATATATACAAACGGCAATAATTCATTTTGATTTAGACTGAATTCAACCAAACAAGAAAAGGCGGCAAGTGTCATAAAAAATTGGCTGAATTAGATTAATAATTCCATGTAAGCCGAATTGACTCTTAGTTGCTTGATGATTCTCTGCTTTCGAGTTAAATATTTTGTTTCAAAGATGCGCAAATCACATTCCTTTCAATAAATACCGTGAGGGCAAGACGGGTGATTCAGCATCAAGCAAAGTCGCGGCAAGATGTGCTTGCCCTGCAGAATATAATGAGATTTTCAACGCGCTTATGCTAAAATAACAAGAACCCAAGCCTTTACGTAATTCCCGCTTACGATACTTGAGTGCAGTAACGATTATTTTGTACAAAAAACTAAAATTACTCTTTACAAGTTGCTTCGTACAACTTTGGTTTGTCATGATCGTTGTGGTTCGATACTAAATGCATAAATAAGCTGCTAGCTCTAGGTCACTTCGATGAATAAATACGTCTTTTTCGTGTCGAACTGGTGGGCATCTGGTAAGTAGTTAGGAATATTTAAATTACCTGAAAAAGAAATCGACTGTTAATCTATGAAATTAATAGATTGAGGAGGAGGCAAATAGCCTATTCAGTTCAGATAATATTTTAAAACGATGGTTAGGTCAAGTTACTGTAATAACATCGCGTCAAGTGTGTGTACTGCATATACGGTGAAACACTGTCCTCACTATGCGCCAAGTTACTGTTTTAACTGTACGGTGAGTAACTGAATACCATGTAAAGCCTGATTAGAAATATATGAGGATGCGCCATATTACGGAATTTACACTGGCTATTTTGTACACTGGCAATGATTTTATGATGGTTTGTCAACAATGTCAATGTCGCTGGTGTCTTTACAAATATTTAAAAAAATCCAAAGAAAATGCTGAAAACCATTCACAGTCGTGAACGTAATATTATAAGTAACGTATACTCGGGTTTACTAGACGAAGAACAGTCAGAAAAAGAGTGCATTCCATTCAATGATATTACGTGGTTACCATAGGAACTGACAGGTATTTAAACTAATGTCATTATAGTGCGGTTGCGATTGGTTGCAATATTGTTGCCATACATATCTTATAAATAGCACCCTCTTGACAATCCTAATAAATATTGCTGGTCAGGCTTTACAATGAGTCACTTTCCTCGCTGTTCGGTTAAGTCATTGTACTATGTGCACAGTGAGTTACTGTAGCTCGTGTGTAGGGGAGTCACTTTATCACATGTACGTAGTACGGTGAGTCCTCTCCTCAGTTCAGTGTACGGGGAGTTGTCCTCATTGCACGATAAGCCCTGTAATCGGTATCGTAAATACTGAGTTACACATAGTGATGTGTGTACTCACTGCACGGGCGGCGCGGCGCAGGAAGGGGTGCTGCAGGAGCCGCGCCGCGGGCAGGCGCTGTGTGTAGTGTGTACTCACTGCACGGGCGGCGGCGGCGGCATGAGCGGCACGAGCAGCGCGGGCGGGCCGGCGCGGCGCAGGAAGGGGTGCTGCAGGAGCCGCGCCGCGGGCAGGCGCTGTGTGTAGTGTGTACTCACTGCACGGGCGGCGGCGGCGGCATGAGCGGCACGAGCAGCGCGGGCGGGCCGGCGCGGCGCAGGAAGGGGTGCTGCAGGAGCCGCGCCGCGGGCAGGCGCTGTGTGTAGTGTGTACTCACTGCACGGGCGGCGGCGGCGGCATGAGCGGCACGAGCAGCGCGGGCGGGCCGGCGCGGCGCAGGAAGGGGTGCTGCAGGAGCCGCGCCGCGGGCAGGCGCTGTGTGTAGTGTGTACTCACTGCACGGGCGGCGGCGGCGGCATGAGCGGCACGAGCAGCGCGGGCGGGCCGGCGCGGCGCAGGAAGGGGTGCTGCAGGAGCCGCGCCGCGGGCAGGCGCTGTGTGTAGTGTGTACTCACTGCACGGGCGGCGGCGGCGGCATGAGCGGCACGAGCAGCGCGGGCGGGCCGGCGCGGCGCAGGAAGGGGTGCTGCAGGAGCCGCGCCGCGGGCAGGCGCTGTGTGTAGTGTGTACTCACTGCACGGGCGGCGGCGGCGGCATGAGCGGCACGAGCAGCGCGGGCGGGCCGGCGCGGCGCAGGAAGGGGTGCTGCAGGAGCCGCGCCGCGGGCAGGCGCTGTGTGTAGTGTGTACTCACTGCACGGGCGGCGGCGGCGGCATGAGCGGCACGAGCAGCGCGGGCGGGCCGGCGCGGCGCAGGAAGGGGTGCTGCAGGAGCCGCGCCGCGGGCAGGCGCTGTGTGTAGTGTGTACTCACTGCACGGGCGGCGGCGGCGGCATGAGCGGCACGAGCAGCGCGGGCGGGCCGGCGCGGCGCAGGAAGGGGTGCTGCAGGAGCCGCGCCGCGGGCAGGCGCTGTGTGTAGTGTGTACTCACTGCACGGGCGGCGGCGGCGGCATGAGCGGCACGAGCAGCGCGGGCGGGCCGGCGCGGCGCAGGAAGGGGTGCTGCAGGAGCCGCGCCGCGGGCAGGCGCTGTGTGTAGTGTGTACTCACTGCACGGGCGGCGGCGGCGGCATGAGCGGCACGAGCAGCGCGGGCGGGCCGGCGCGGCGCAGGAAGGGGTGCTGCAGGAGCCGCGCCGCGGGCAGGCGCTGCGCCGGGTCGCGCACCAGCGCGCTCTCCACGAACGACAGCAGGTCGGCGGGGCAGCGCGCCGCGCCACGTGGTCGAGGAGGCGGCATGTCGCGGATGCGGCGCATCGCCTGGAAATTTATAGTATATTGTGTCATAAGGGTAGTAAGTAGGGGATTACTAACGAAGGTCTATTAGAAGCCCGACGCCGAAGGCGGAGGGCTTTTAATGTCCTGAGTTTGTAATCCCCTTACTACCCGCCATACACACAATATTTTTCATCACATTTGGGAGTAAATAACAAAAACGTAAGAAAAAAATAAACATTAAACTAATGAAACGATAACGATTGGCATCCAACTTTTTTCTGTAGGCCTTTTTTTTTTAATTTACTATAAGCACTGGCAAAACGGCCATCAGGTCAAAACAGAAAAGAAATATACACAGAATCTTACTATCTATCATTAAACAAATAACAATTAACAATATTATGCAGCAATAATTAACACCGGTTATATTATGAAACTTAAATACGAACAGTAATTTTGTTACAAAACTAAATAGTACCTAACCAATAATTTTATAACTTTTTTCTTTTTTTTTGTGTCGTCTACCACAGATAATGCTAAGAACTGCGTTTAGTTTAGAAACATGACAGGCTATACTGCCAGATTGTAAGGATAATTCTAAATTTAATTTAATAAAATTATTGCAAAATACACTTAAATAATTGTAAAACATAAATATTAATGCAGTTACATGTACCGTATTAATTCAATACACAATAAAAATTGCTGGTAGGCAAGTTTTGTTCGTACAACAAAAAACCTTGGCTGGATTGAAACCTCCTTAGTCTGAAGTAATCTGCGAGTGCTAACTATATTTTTAAAACTAAAACCATAACTTCCTCGGGAGTTATAACAATTTATAACTCCCGCGGGAACTATATAGGCCTTAGTCCTCCAGTACACCTGCATGTAATACCATCCTTTACGAGCAAATGTGATAAAAAAATTCGTTGTGTGTCAAATACGTTGTAAATGAACGTAAAAACTCTCCGCACGTAAGGCGCTCCGAGGGTTCCGTACGAACACTTCCCATCTTAACTGGCCGAGTTAAGTTTGCACCTGGTATGTATGGCGCCGCATTCAATTGAGGTACAAAGTTAACGCAACCGATCACGTTTGTTGTATCGGAGCCCCACTTAAATATTTATTTTATTCTGTTTTTAGTATTTGTTGTTATAGCGGCAGCAAAAATAAATCTGTGAAAATTTAGGATGTCACGGTTCATGAAATACAGCCTGGTGACAGACGGACAGACAGACAAACGGACGGACGGACAGCGGAGTCTTAGTAATAGGGTCCCGTTTTTACCAAACCAACATCTCCATAATTAACACTTTTATTATAAAAAACGGACAGAATTATTACTTATAAGACACATTAACAACTTGACATCTAGGTCAAGTAGGTACAAAAAATTGCCATACTTAGTTGTTATGTATTTGACAGTTCATTTGCTTGGGAAAGTTATTGTAGTCCGACTCTAGCTCGACAATATTGTATGAAATTCCTTTATTTGTCGAGGTACAAACTTAAAAAAAAGTTAAAACGGCCATATAAAAAAAAAGACAGGTCCTTAAACTCCAAAACGGAAGATCAGTAGCTACGACTTATCGCGACTTTTTAGTTGCCTTAAATAGCTTAATGACGTTTACGGAAGAAAAATACAAACTTTTTAAAATTTAAAAAAAAGGCATAGGTTCTAAACCGCCAAAACGGAAGATCAGTAGCTAGTTAGCTACGACTTATCGCGACTTTTTAGTTGCCTCAAATAGCCTAATGGCGTTTTCGGAAGAAAAATACACATCAACTTTTTTATTAAAAAAAAAAGGCGGCCATGCAAGAATTCAGTTTTGACATACGAAGTAGTACATTACTGCAGGCAAGGCACGAACTAAGGGACCGCTGGGCAGCATAAACGAAAAACTTAGTCTTTATTTCATAACAAAAACGCATCCATTTCCGAGCATATTTTTTGAGAAATGTTATATTATTATAGCCTTACAAGCGTCGGTCCGGCCCAGGGATAGTGGCGATGGCGCTACAAACAGCTTTCAGATGTGCATAGGTCATATATTTTAATTATTAAACGTAATTAATCAAATTCAAAACATTGTTTACCGGAATGCTGCTCAATCCTGTTCTTTTTGCGAAACAAATACTGAATCCTATTGAAAAAAACTCGACTTTCATCACTGTGAATAGTTTTAGCTTTATTATTGCAAAAATTACTTGAAATTTGCAGAATATTTAGTCCTGTTTCCTCTTTGTCCACATCAGTCACATTAAATAAATAAAATAATAATAAAATAAATATTAAGGGACAATCATACACAAATCGACCTAGTCCCAAACTAAGCAAAGCTTGTACTATGGGTACTAGACGACACAAATATTTGCCCCGGCCGGGATTCGAACCCGGGACCGCCGACTCAGTAGGCAGGTGTCTACCAACCGAGCCAAACGCGTCGTCGTCGTCGACATTCACTGACTTTCAACGTCAGTTAGGTACCAAAAAGTCAATGCCTTGGGTAGGTAAAGATGGTACAAATTAACGGACTTTTCCCTATAAAATTAATTGTTACCTGTAACGGTGGCTCGTTGAAGAAGGGCGGTTCCCCGTCCACCATCTCGACCATCATGATGCCGAGCGACCACACGTCCACCTCCGGCCCGTACGGCAGCCTCGAGATCACCTCGGGCGACATCCAGTACGGAGTACCGACTAGGGATTTGCGTTTTGGCAGCTCCTGGAATGAACATGCGCGTTAACCTCTTGCCAGTTCTGCTCCTCTACGGACAACTGTGTCCCACACGTTGTGCTGACAGCAAATAGTATGACGGCAAATGACGTCGTGGCGTCTGGGGCACAGCTTTACGTCGACGTGAGTAGCCGTCTTTGGCGCTCAATAGGTTAACCCTTAAATGCATGAATTAAAAATACAATATTATAAAATATTATTTTATTTCAAATAAATGTTTCTATTTTCAACCAGTAATTCATTTTTTTTTATGTGAGCTGCATCTTACACTATGCATTTAAGGGTCAATGTGAGACACGTATTTCGTGTGACTAAGTAAGATTTGCTTTAAAATAAATTGATGTTATTTCGTCATGACAATGAGGTGTATAATTGTGTTTGTCGAGATAATGGGAACATATCAAACCTTCACATAAGCGCTCAGTGGAGTTAATTTGAAAACGTCTATAATTATAAACTACGGTAAAATATCATAGTTTCCATATCGACGAAGATAATTAGATGTCTTTCTGGGGAAGGGTTGCTATCCACAGAAAATCATCGTCATTTTTATCTGAGCGCGTAAGATGCTTTGCTTTTTGTGTAGTTTAAGAGTAATTTTTACGCGTAATTGTTTCGCTAAATGAAGCTGATGCAATCTGCAGTTAAAGTGATGAAATATACAAAAGTTTACCTGAGAGACTTGAGCACAGAAACCAAAGTCGGACAACTTGACTCTGCCGTCTGCGGTGAGCAATATCGAGTCGGACTTGATGTCCCGGTGTATGACGCCTTGCCCGTGGAGGAACGCTAAGGCCTGGAAATAATATGCTTCATTCAAAACAAGAATTATTAGCACAGTTAGAAATATCAGGATATATTTTGGAAAATTAACGATCCATATTGTTAGTAAAAAGTCATGAATGAATTAAAAAAGTTTGTCGGTCAGAAATCGACCAATCTCGTACAGGTACAAACGTTTTCGGACATAATCTCTTCATAACTACGGGACTTAGAAATTCATCGAGATTTGGACACGACTTTCAGAGATTTGGAATAAGTCGGAGCTCTCTATAGTCATAGTACCTAAGGATTCGTCTAATATAAGGTCGTATCATAATGTTGCATTACTTTTTCGTCACGATTGGAAATTTTCAAGAAAGGAAATTAACGTAGCTCGACTAAGACTGGGTTCGACCAAACCTTAGTCGAGTTATCTTTATTGTAATGCTAAGTGTTATCTGTATTAGTATTTCTTGTTGAGATGTGAAATAAAAGAGTATTCTAATCTATTGAGGCACTGCTTAGTGACACGTCACCTTGAGCCATGTACTCCATCACCTCTCTTGGTACCTTACCTTGAGGCACTGCTTGGTGACACCTCACCTTGAGCCATGTACTCCATCACCTCTCGTGGTACCTTACCTTGAGGCACTGCTTGGTGACACCTCACCTTGAGCCATGTACTCCATCACCTCTCGTGGTACCTTACCTTGAGGCACTGCTTAGTGACACCTCACCTTGAGCCATGTACTCCATCACCTCTCGTGGTACCTTACCTTGAGGCACTGCTTGGTGACACCTCACCTTGAGCCATGTACTCCATCACCTCTCGTGGTACCTTACCTTGAGGCACTGCTTAGTGACACGTCACCTTGAGCCATGTACTCCATCACCTCTCGTGGTACCTTACCTTGAGGCACTGCTTAGTGACACCTCACCTTGAGCCATGTACTCCATCACCTCTCGTGGTACCTTACCTTGAGGCACTGCTTAGTGACACCTCACCTTGAGCCATGTACTCCATCACCTCTCGTGGTACCTTACCTTGAGGCACTGCTTGGTGACACCTCACCTTGAGCCATGTACTCCATCACCTCTCGTGGTACCTTACCTTGAGGCACTGCTTAGTGACACCTCACCTTGAGCCATGTACTCCATCACCTCTCGTGGTACCTTACCTTGAGGCACTGCTTGGTGACACCTCACCTTGAGCCATGTACTCCATCACCTCTCGTGGTACCTTACCTTGAGGCACTGCTTAGTGACACCTCACCTTGAGCCATGTACTCCATCACCTCTCGTGGTACCTTACCTTGAGGCACTGCTTAGTGACACCTCACCTTGAGCCATGTACTCCATCACCTCTCGTGGTACCTTACCTTGAGGCACTGCTTGGTGACACCTCACCTTGAGCCATGTACTCCATCACCTCTCGTGGTACCTTACCTTGAGGCACTGCTTAGTGACACCTCACCTTGAGCCATGTACTCCATCACCTCTCGTGGTACCTTACCTTGAGGCACTGCTTGGTGACACCTCACCTTGAGCCATGTACTCCATCACCTCTCGTGGTACCTTACCTTGAGGCACTGCTTAGTGACACCTCACCTTGAGCCATGTAGTCCATCACCTCTCGTGGTACCTTACCTTGAGGCACTGCTTAGTGACACCTCACCTTGAGCCATGTACTCCATCACCTCTCGTGGTACCTTACCTTGAGGCACTGCTTGGTGACACCTCACCTTGAGCCATGTACTCCATCACCTCTCGTGGTACCTTACCTTGAGGCACTGCTTAGTGACACCTCACCTTGAGCCATGTACTCCATCACCTCTCGTGGTACCTTACCTTGAGGCACTGCTTGGTGACACCTCACCTTGAGCCATGTACTCCATCACCTCTCGTGGTACCTTACCTTGAGGCACTGCTTAGTGACACCTCACCTTGAGCCATGTACTCCATCACCTCTCGTGGTACCTTACCTTGAGGCACTGCTTAGTGACACCTCACCTTGAGCCATGTACTCCATCACCTCTCGTGGTACCTTACCTTGAGGCACTGCTTGGTGACACCTCACCTTGAGCCATGTACTCCATCACCTCTCGTGGTACCTTACCTTGAGGCACTGCTTAGTGACACCTCACCTTGAGCCATGTACTCCATCACCTCTCGTGGTACCTTACCTTGAGGCACTGCTTGGTGACACCTCACCTTGAGCCATGTACTCCATCACCTCTCGTGGTACCTTACCTTGAGGCACTGCTTAGTGACACCTCACCTTGAGCCATGTACTCCATCACCTCTCGTGGTACCTTACCTTGAGGCACTGCTTGGTGACACCTCACCTTGAGCCATGTACTCCATCACCTCTCGTGGTACCTTACCTTGAGGCACTGCTTGGTGACACCTCACCTTGAGCCATGTACTCCATCACCTCTCGTGGTACCTTACCTTGAGGCACTGCTTAGTGACACCTCACCTTGAGCCATGTACTCCATCACCTCTCGTGGTACCTTACCTTGAGGCACTGCTTGGTGACACCTCACCTTGAGCCATGTACTCCATCACCTCTCGTGGTACCTTACCTTGAGGCACTGCTTAGTGACACCTCACCTTGAGCCATGTACTCCATCACCTCTCGTGGTACCTTACCTTGAGGCACTGCTTAGTGACACCTCACCTTGAGCCATGTACTCCATCACCTCTCGTGGTACCTTACCTTGAGGCACTGCTTAGTGACACCTCATCTTGAGCCATGTACTCCATCACCTCTCGTGGTACCTTACCTTGAGGCACTGCTTGGTGACACCTCACCTTGAGCCATGTACTCCATCACCTCTCGTGGTACCTTACCTTGAGGCACTGCTTGGTGACACCTCACCTTGAGCCATGTACTCCATCACCTCTCGTGGTACCTTACCTTGAGGCACTGCTTGGTGACACCTCACCTTGAGCCATGTACTCCATCACCTCTCGTGGTACCTTACCTTGAGGCACTGCTTAGTGACACCTCACCTTGAGCCATGTACTCCATCACCTCTCGTGGTACCTTACCTTGAGGCACTGCTTAGTGACACCTCACCTTGAGCCATGTACTCCATCACCTCTCGTGGTACCTTACCTTGAGGCACTGCTTGGTGACACCTCACCTTGAGCCATGTACTCCATCACCTCTCGTGGTACCTTACCTTGAGGCACTGCTTAGTGACACCTCACCTTGAGCCATGTACTCCATCACCTCTCGTGGTACCTTACCTTGAGGCACTGCTTAGTGACACCTCACCTTGAGCCATGTACTCCATCACCTCTCGTGGTACCTTACCTTGAGGCACTGCTTAGTGACACCTCACCTTGAGCCATGTACTCCATCACCTCTCGTGGTACCTTACCTTGAGGCACTGCTTGGTGACACCTCACCTTGAGCCATGTACTCCATCACCTCTCGTGGTACCTTACCTTGAGGCACTGCTTAGTGACACCTCACCTTGAGCCATGTACTCCATCACCTCTCGTGGTACCTTACCTTGAGGCACTGCTTGGTGACACCTCACCTTGAGCCATGTACTCCATCACCTCTCGTGGTACCTTACCTTGAGGCACTGCTTAGTGACACCTCACCTTGAGCCATGTACTCCATCACCTCTCGTGGTACCTTACCTTGAGGCACTGCTTAGTGACACCTCACCTTGAGCCATGTACTCCATCACCTCTCGTGGTACCTTACCTTGAGGCACTGCTTGGTGACACCTCACCTTGAGCCATGTACTCCATCACCTCTCGTGGTACCTTACCTTGAGGCACTGCTTAGTGACACCTCACCTTGAGCCATGTACTCCATCACCTCTCGTGGTACCTTACCTTGAGGCACTGCTTGGTGACACCTCACCTTGAGCCATGTACTCCATCACCTCTCGTGGTACCTTACCTTGAGGCACTGCTTGGTGACACCTCACCTTGAGCCATGTACTCCATCACCTCTCGTGGTACCTTACCTTGAGGCACTGCTTAGTGACACCTCACCTTGAGCCATGTACTCCATCACCTCTCGTGGTACCTTACCTTGAGGCACTGCTTGGTGACGGTGGCGATCTGCTCGGGGTCCATGCGCGCGCGGGTCACGACGTCGGTGAGCGCGCCGCCCGCCATATACTCCATCACCACCCACAGCTCGTCACCCACCAGGTACGACGCGTGCATCTCCACGATGTGCGGGTGCGGGTAGTCACGCATTATCACCTGAAACACATATAATAGGTACATCAATAAAAATGTTGGCTAATGTTCATTAACTATCAGTAATTGCTGAACTTTCAGGATGACTTTCAGATCACTCGTACAACAAATTACAAATTGAAGTTGGCATGCATATTAGTTTAAACCAACAGAAGAGAAGCACTTCCTGTCCATCCACATCGACATATTGCTCGTTATTAATTGAACACGGCAACTCGCAATAATAAATACGATTACACATTACGATTGTCTCAATTCCCTATAGAGCAATCGGTAACCGCAAATAGTCAACGCTTGAATCGTAAGCAGCACTGATAATGACCGACGGTACCGACACTACCGACCGTAACCTATTCATCTACTTAAAAAGAACGTAATCTATTCATCTACTTAAACAGAGTTCCACTAAAGGTCCTAGCAACTTACCACTTCATTGAACAATAGCTCCCTGCGCTGCTGCTTGCGTAGGTTCATCATTTTGACGGCGACACGACGTCGCGTGCGCGAGTCGGTGGCGGCGCATACGACGCCCGTGCTGCCCTCGCCGATCTTGCTGAAGCCGGACAGGCTGGCGCGCGGGTCGCCCTCGCTCACCACCAGTCGGAGGGCCGCGCGGAACTGGAAGGGGATTTGTTTTTATTTTTTTTTATTTATTATCTTAAAAAAATTACAAAACTGTATATGTTTCGCCAAACTGCAATGCAGTTTGTTGGCGAAGACCGCACTCTTTACACATTACTATAATTTATATTGTGTTACAGTTGCCGAGAAACTTCTTGACCCAAAATGGCGGATCTGCGCATGCATATTTGTACGTAAATCGGCTACTGCGCAGTCAAGGTTAGGCTCAAGAAGTTTCTCGGCAACTGTACTGACAAGCGTCCACTAACATGAAAACGCTGATTTTCACTCTTATATTACTACGCTTTAGTAGTATTAAAAGCAACCTTTTCTTTAACTCTACCTATAGTCAACGGTTAGCTACTACTAACCTATCTCCACCATGGTAAAGACAAAAGTTCAAAATGTTTGAAAATAACTCTTGACTTTGAATCAAAATACGGCGAATTTAGAAGATGCATGCTCATTGCTCGTAGAACGGATGGCCGTTGGGGCAGAAACATTCTTGAGTGGCGACCGCGGACCGGAAGTTATAGCGTGGAAGGCCCCCAAGGTGGACCGACGACCTAATTAGGATCGCGGGCAGAGAAATTGGAAGAGGGCGGCGCAAGATCAAGCGTTATGGGGAACTTTGGAGAGACCTATGTCCAGCTGTGGACGTCTATCGGCTGATATGATGATGATGATGATGATGAAGTACATTATAATATTATTTTCTTTCATAATACAGCCGCTAACAAGTAATTAATAACGCAAGTTATCAATATTGCCTCATTTCTTAAATTAATGGTGTCAAGTTTGTGACCACACCTGCCATGATAACGTATAGTATGATAAATAGCAGTACAAAACCTACTGCATAAAAATAAAACAGCATAAGTCGCAATGTTGAAATGGGCACGGTACCACACCTTCTCATTAACGCAACGCGTAAAATTTAACTAGGAATTATCCTATTTCCTGTATTTACCCGCTATGAATTTGAAGCACCTTGCAAACCTGTTTTAGATAAGTGGTATATTGAGAAGTTATGGATTATACTTTAAGGGATTCTTGTTCACTTGAGAAAGTAGTAGTAAGGTTTATAATGTAACGAAAACATTCCATTATCAGTACTTTACATTGGACATTGAATTTGTGATTTAATAAATTTTTATGTGGTCAAGTATAAACGATATCAGGTATCAGGGGTTATGTTGTTGTTGTAGGTACAGTCTTTAAATTCCGATGTGCCTATCTGATATTACAGTGGTAGTTTTGTGCACAAAAACCGTATATAGTGGCCAATGTGGCCATCATCATTCGAGGTTTTCTAGTTAGCTAGTGTTAACTATAGGCTACAAATATACATATAGGCTACAAATATACATATAGGCTACAAATATACATATAGGCTACAAATTGGTTTAGAATTTAGATTCTAAATGTTTGACCAAACACTGGATGTGGGTTGTTTATATATGTACCCATTTGCCACACAGGGCAAATTTTGAGGAAGCCGGCGCATTTCGATTTTGTTTTTCATCAATTACTCAAAAGGTGTCTTGTAACAGGATTCTAGATGCCCCAATACTAGTATAGCGTTACGGACCAGCCACGACAGCGGCAGCGGCAGCGGTGAGCAGTACGTGTCTCGCTCACTTGTATGGCCGCCGGGCTCGGATCCTCTCGCTCAACCCCTCGCTGCGCCGCCTCGTCGAAGTCGTGGCAATTGATGATGAAGAAACATAACTTTTTTTAATTAATTGACAGACCCCAGTCTTTCGACGGAACCACCTGTCCCGCAGTGCGGAGGAACATACCTGCTCATGCGTCAATCTGAGCTCATGCTTGGAGGCGGCGAGGGGCAGCTGCGGCGCGCCCGCCCCGCCCGCGCGCGCCGGGTACGGCTCACCTGCCGCGGAGACACATTCCTCACTAACTAGTTATAATATATCACGTACAGCGAAACCTAACACCATATTCCATAATGTACTATAGGCTGCACAAATACATGGCATGAATTTATTCAGAAATGAGCCATGCAATTGCAAAGGTCATTGTACATAAGTTGGTATAAACTAAACCACTTCATGGTTCATCAATTATTACTTAATCAATTTAACACTTGTTTAGAGAGATCCGTTCAGAATTCCATTTAGAGTTGCATCAATTCCTATCACAGAGGTAATTTATTTAGTAACAATTATAGATGTTTTTCATTTATCCAGCTTAAGCACCCCAAGTGAGTACTTTATGCATTGTGTTCAGTTCTGCCCAGACGCGGATCCACTATTGTTGGCAATGTGGGCATGCCCACAAGTAAAATTTAAGTTTAGGTAGCCCGACTTGCACTTGACCGTTTTTAGGTTCCCGTACCCAAAGGGTAAAAACGGGACGCTATTACTAAGACTTTGCTGTCCATCTATCCGTCCATCTGTCACGATAGCAAGAACGGTGATAGCTAGACAGTTGAAATTTTCACAGTGTATTTCTATTGCCACTATAACAACAAATACTAAAAATAAAATAAAATAATTATTTAAGGGGGGCTCCCATACAACAAACTTGTTATAGATTATGGTACGGAACCCTTCATGCGCGAATCGGACTCGCACTTGCCCAATTTTTTTACAAGTAAGTAGGTTTTTATGGGGCTGGACCTGACCCTACCAAAATAAGAAGCTAGGTAGCCTCCAGCCAGCAGGTGACAAGAGATAAATTTTCATGTGATAATTACTCTAATATGAAATGCAAGTTTAATCAACCTCATTCGCAATGGCAAATTGGATAATAACTATTGTAAATGATTCTATGCAATTGAGGGTGTCTTGGATGCTTGTTATTGTTTCAAGGTTTTAGGTTTTATTTTTGCAATTTGTACATAAAAGAAATGTTTAACAACAGCTTACATGGTGAGCTCTCATAATAATGAGGGCAGAGATGGATTTTAAGTTTCAATTTAGCGTAATACAATCATGCAAAGCTAGAAAAACAGTTGCTTACCCATATTGGCATTGTTTCCATTGAGCCCTCTATGCATACTGCTGTGAGACATCTGTTTCGGTGGGTGGTTGTGTTGATAAGGCACGTTGGCATTCTGTACATTTTGGTATGTCATGGTTGCATGGTGGTTGTCATTCAATTCCGACACAGGCCTGACTGTTGCCTCGTGAGTGTGCTGTGCCCATTCCGTAGGCGACTCAGCTATCGGTTTGTTAAGGGTGTAGTTGCTATGCTCTCGTCGTATACTGGGATATTGTTGCGGAGCTGGAGGTACAGGTGGGGACTCTTCTGGGACTGCTGGGGGAACATTTGGCTGATTCCGGAAATCCCTTCTTATTCGTGGGGGACTACTACTTCTCAAAGAATTCGATCTTGCAACATTTGATGTTTTCGGCAATATGACACCATTTTGTACAGGCTGTACTGGAAGGCTCGGAAGCACTTGTGATGGAGTGGAGATTAGGGAGGACACAGAAGCAGTTCGGTGGTCACCTCTTACTATTGTTTTCAAGTCTAGGATTTCCGTGGGGGTAATTTCTGAGGGATCTACCATAGGTAGTGGTCTGTTTGTTGATTTTAATATCTGTAAAATAAAAATCGAAACATTTATACAATGCACAACACTTTTTAAAATATATTTGAATATGGAACATTGGAATTATGATTAATTACATATAGTAGTACATTATTAAAGCATGTTACCTGATTGTTCCCAACTAGAGATGCCCACTGCAGTGGTAGCCCCACAAATTTGCCCTCTCGTCTATCAAAGCCTGTGTGAACTCTGTGTTCAAAATTACTGGGCGGAGAAATAAGAGGCTTCTTCTTTTTCTTTGAAAACATACTGCTCATTTATCTTGCCTGTAACAAAGTTACCTCATTAGACTAGACGCGGCAATCGAAAGCTCGCAGTTTCACCTAGCGAGTGTTTGTTTTTCATTAGCTTCGGTAATAACGATAAGCGCCGGAAACACTTTATGTAACGACAAAAAGAAAGCTGGAAAATAGCGAAGCAATACTTTCTAGATCAAATGCGTAAACAATCGATTAATAGTCATGCTCCACGAACTGTGCTGCCCAAAGAGAACAATGACCACAAACGTATGTCAATACAAACCTCCAATATCCTAAATACTTGCACACTTTGTTGAGCCTTGTGAACACAAACTGAATACCAAATAGCCTACTCCATGGAAACCATGACATTCTTAGCGGCCATGTCGTTGCGTATCAATCAAATTAAATTAACGTGCTATACGCGGTATTGTTTGTATTAGTAATACACTATTGAAATACTTGATTTGCATAAAAACATGACTCTTATGCTAAATAGTAAAATTCACGACGTTCTATCACCGAACCAAAACTGTCACGCAAAACCTCACAAAACGCAAAAAAGCGCATTCCGGACTAGGGTTGCACTTACTCACTAAAAACCGGTTTATACAAGGTATTTTTTTACACGTCGGTGTCTATACATTGTGTAAACGCACTCTCAGCTAAATCGCATAGTGAATAGAGCCTTTATTCTGTGGGGCTGCCATGTGAAATGAAAAATATTTCTGATTTTGTGCTCTTTTTCATGCAGTATAAAGTCCTTTCTGGGTTAGTTTGTCTTCAATAAATCGTCTTGACAGTAGTGACAGGTTCATTTGCTCGTGTCCTTTGCGTTTTGATAATTTTGATTTCAATTTTGGGTTTGCGTTGCAGATAAATCGTGATATTTTGTGTTTTTTATTATTTATTCCAGCATTTAAATGAAATAAGTAAATCCTAAAATGAAGGAGAAACGAAAGAAAGACAAACATAAAAAGAAGAGTAAACATAAGGATAAACGTGAGCGAATGCGTCGTAGTGTAAGTAATTTTAGCTAAAGAGTAAATACAAGCCAAATTTATTTTTTTATACTTAATTCTGCCATTGATTCTTTTACAGTCTACGAGCTCTAGCAGCTCTTGTGAAGATGAATGGGTGGAAAAAGAGCCCGCGCCAAAGCAGAGTACCGCCGAACGAGAAGATTGGATGGCAATGACAGGTATGATGAAAACATACACCAAGGACGACATAAGAAAACCTAAACAGGAAGAGAAGAAGCATATTGACTCATACAACCCTGCAACTAGTTGCCGAGAACTAAATCCCTATTGGAAAGACGGTGGAGGTGGTCTTCCTCAAACTGCAGAGAATTTTCGCAAATCCAGGCAGTTTCTGAAACCTCAAGCTAGTGGGGATCTATATTCCAGATCTTCAAGTTCAAAGGACTCTTCAGATAGAGATTACGAAAGGAATAGTAGTAAAAGCAGTTATAGTTATGGCTCTTACAGTCAGAGGAGTGGTGGCTGGAGAAAGGAAAGCAAAAGTGATGATCATGGGAAAGCAAAAGAGGATAGCAGAAGTAGTTCAAGAGATGATAGCAGAAGGGACTCTAAAGATGATTACAGAAGTGATTCAAGGGATACAAGAGATGACTACAGAAGAGAATCCAGGGACAAAAGAGATGACTACAGGGACTCTAGGAATGATTACAGGAGAGACTTTAAAGAGAGCAAAAGAAGGAACTCCAGAGATGAATCTCCTGAAAGTAGTGGACATATAGAAACAAAGACAAGCTTAATTCAAAACCCAGTAGAAACAAAACAGGATTCTAACAAGGACACACCTTACTTAAGTGATGAAAAAATGAATAAATTAGCTGCTAGGATTGTAAAAGCAGAAATAATGGGAAATGCAACATTAGTTGCTGAACTGAAAGCTAAACTACAAGCAGCCAGGGAATACAAGAAAGAAAACCCTGATGCCGGCAAAGAAGAGGAAGACAGAGTGATGCTAACATCTACTAACAGTATGGGCAACAGTAGACCGCTTACTAAAGGATCAGCTGGGGACCCGAGGAGTAAAGGAGGGAAAAGGAAGGCTGAGACTCACGCTTCTGGAGAGAGATTGAAATACTTTGGCAATGATGATAAATATAATCTGAAGCAAATGGTAAGTTTGAAAATACAAAGCAATTTTTTTTTATCTAGAATCTAAATGTCTTTTTATAAGCTTTTCTTTAACTTGCAAGGTATGTCTATGTATGTATGTATGTTTGGGTATACCTTACCTACTTAACTTTGATGACAATACAATAATATGGTACCAGGGGGCTGGTTACTTGACGGAAAAGGGGGCTGAAGGAAGCTCCTAGAAAGTCTGCAATAGATAAAGCAATCCTACTGAGTTTGGAGTTTTTAGAATTGTCTTAGTGAGCAAAATTTAATGGATGTTCAAAGAATAGTACAGTCGGCTATAAAAGCTTGTTCCAAAAATTACATTTTTAACAGAAACTGATTACTATAATATTAAATTTGTTTTAACTTTATGAAGTTTGTTGTTGGTGACTATTTGAGCAATTTGTTTTGACAAATTGCTCAAATAGTTTGTGGAAATATAAATAAATTGTCCACTACGCTCTGGGAACCAAAATAAATTGTAGCATACATTATTCCATTAACCCAGCCTTTTTAGGGCACATGACCACAATCCAAAGATCTAACACATTTGTTGATGTAAATCAATTTCAGTTTGAAGAAGAGAAATATGGCAACAATTATAATGAAGAAGAGGAACTGGCTAAAATTGCAGCCAAACACAAGAATCCAAATGATGACCTGGAAGACATTTTCACAGATGAAATATCCAAGAACAGAAATGAGGCTAAGGACAGTGAAAGAGAAAAACAGAGAGCAATCAAAATGCACAATAAAATGGAGAAGACTCTTGAAGGATGCGAATATTGTGTAGACTCTAAGAATATGCTGAAACATCTGATGGTCAGTTGTGGGACTAAGGTTTACTTGGCTTTGCCTGCGAGGAAATCTATGGTGAAAGGGGAATGTATTATTACTACAATACAGCATTCTACTTGTGTTACTTCTGTTGATGAAGATGTTTGGGAGGAAATAACGGTAAGTCTAATGGGCTTCAACTAAACACTTTTTGTGCAAAAGTGAAAAGTCAGCTTATAAAGCAACAAAATGCAAATACATCACCATGTCCGATTTACATTTATTTACAAAGATCTCTTTAAATATCGGGAAATATTTGTATGGCATTGCCACGCACACCATCACCAATAGTTGCTGGTACTCTCATATTAAAGTTTCCCATTGCTTTTGAACCCCTATGCAAAATAAATAAAGATAACATTATTTTTATTTTTTATCATTAAGATAACATTGTTAAAATAATTATAAGTCTACTAAAAACCTTGATCTATAATTATTATTCAAAATTTACAGCATTACAGACAAGCTCTCACCAAATTCTTCAATGCGCAAGACAAAGATATTGTGTTTTTTGAAACTGCAACAAGATTACACAAGTTCCCACATTTGGTTATACATTGTGTACCGTTACCAAGAGATGTCGGAGATATGGCATCAATCTACTTCAAGAAGGCACTTCTAGAATGCGAAGCGGAGTGGTCTGTCAACAAAAAAGTAGTTGAATTAAAAGGCAAGAATATAAGGAAAGGTGTTCCCAAAGGGCTTCCATATTTCTGGGTTGATTTTGGCATGGACCCTGGCTTCGCTCATGTTATAGAAGACCAGCAACTCTTTCCTAGAAACTTTGCAGAGGTAAGAATCACCATATTTTTCACCATATTTTACTGTGGAGCATTGGCCTCTCCTTTCTTACTCAAGATTTGTGCTATAGGATCTAACCACAATGCAATAAAATTACGGCAATTATGTGCATATACGAGCATAAACAAATTGGAAATATTTTCCATTTTATTTAATTTATTACATAGATATGTTTGACTTGACCTTACGGATCAAGTTTAAAAGGTTGTACAGTGTGTTCTGTGTCAAGGGAAAAAGGTTGTGCAATATTGCGTAACGTTGTGAAATAATAATTAGGTACATCACAAATAGCAGTTTTGCTTAGCTATTTTTGTACTAATATTTATATTTTTTTTTTTCAGGAAATCATTGGTGGAATTCTAGACCTAGATCACTACTTATGGAAAAATCCTCGGAGGGAACCTGGCGATGAACAAAGGCAGAAAGTACTTGAGTTTTCAAGAGAATGGAAACCATTTGATATAGTCGATAAGAATAAAGATTGACAAAAGAACATAGCATTTGAAGCATTTTTTTTTTCTTTTTGATGTATAGTTAAAGTATTCCAAGCTGAGCTAATCCTCTTACCTGCATTCACAATAGCATTGTGTCTAATACAATCCTATCTGCTTTTGTTCTCATAAACGCGAACCTGGCGCCAACCAGTTACTTACAAAAAAAGGTTAGAACTACATTGCGTGGATATTGAATTTTCAGCCTTTATCCTTGTTGAATAGGTTTAAAATGTTTGTTGACGAGAGATCATAGTCCTTTTTCAAGAGAATACGTTCTTGAGCAGGTTCGGACGGTTGTAAAGTTCCAAAAAGTTATGATCACCATTATTCTGTTAGTGCATTTTGTAGTCTAATGTCCAAGGAAATAGAGTCGATAATCTATATGAACCTTCCAAGGTGGTTACAATCTGCTTTTACTACGAGCTCGTTATCTTAATTTGCGGTTTACCAGTTGTGGTTTGTTCAATGGTATTCAGTTCTTAAGTGGATTAGCTCAGCTTAGATAAAGAATACTATAATACCATTTAACTAATTCACATGAATGTAGTCAGCTGTAGAAACCTGCCATACGCAGCATATGCTTTAGTATGGATGGCGGGAATATGCATTCCTCATTTTGCCGACTGTACAAGCCTGAAGTACTAAATGCTTGATGGCTATATTTTCTAAATGTATTATCAGGTCTGTTACAATATAATTACAGAACATTATTTAGTCCAAACATAAACGTGGTTACATATAATTACTTTACGCCATCCACTACATTGGTGGGGATTGATCCCACGACCTCAAACTTATCCAGAGTAGTGCTCTGACCCCTGAGCAACCCCTGAGGTACCGCGACGTTACGCACATCGCGTGAATGAAATTAAGTATCGGGGCAGCTCTTCCACTAGATAAGTGCTCTAGCTAGACTGTACATACACACAATTCATACTTTCTTCACCCTACATTTATAATATTTAGATTAACTAACCCCCTTTAGGCCTTCGGCTGGCGACATTCTTGAGCTAACTGTACATATATCAGATTTCATTAGCGCAATAACATGAATCTCATTAGGTTTTGAAATGGCAATATGAGTATTTGACTAACATAATATTAACACGTTCACTGACGTGAATGCTATAACATTCGCAAAGTCTTTTGCTTCCTTTGGGTTATTTATTACACATGAAGTATCTTACGGTTGGCAAATGTTATAGATATCACAATATCTTTAACCCTTAAATGCATATGGCATCAAAAATGATACCACATTTTACTTCTGAAATTACTTAAATAACAAATCTAATCCATGTCAATTTTAGATTTGAGACTCAGCTTGACAAAGTCTGAATTGACTTGGAGTTGATTTTTACATGTGTGATTTATTTCAGTGGTATCGTTTTTGATACTTCATGCACCTAATGGCTCAGTTTCATTGGTCGCATAACTCGGACGACATACAGCATGCGGGACTCCCCCCAGACGGTATAACGACCAGTGAAACTCATAATGGCATGCATTATGTAAATCTACCGCACCCCGCATGCGGAACCTATTGACCAATGAAAACAATTCCCCACATGTGGGCCCTATCGACCAATGAAACTGAGCCATAAGGGTTAATTGTGGTAATGTAATGAAACTAATATTGAAATGCAAATAATTTATTCAGTTTCCCTCTTCCTTCATCATTTCCTCTATAAGCCTTTGCCTTTCGGCTGCCTGTCGCATTTTTGTCAATACTATGGATTCATAGTCTCTGTCAGATACTAGTGAAGCTCCTGGGGCTTCCCTCTTTGTGGTTAATACAGGTCTTTCATTGAGCCATTTCAATGTGAGAGGATTTTCTGGTAAACCTGGAAAGAAAAATGAAATTTTAGAATAGTTTTTAATGCTTTCATTTGGTAACATACGTGGTAATTATGGTTTTTCAAAACTTATTGTGATTTAGTTGCATGTTGATGTTCAACTCATTAACCTTTTCAACGCCACAGCAAAAAATAAAAATCAACAGGGATTGAAAAACACTTATAGTTATTAAATTTACAATGTTTTTGAACTTTGAAATTTTTTCATTACTCGATGATGTTGATACCATATCCCTATGTCAGGTTGACAACTGAGGATTTCAAAAGGTTGAATTATAATCGCCTTGATAATTAGTTTAATTATAGGTTTTTTTAATCTTGAGGATAAGATATAAATGACATTTACATTTACACTAACACCATGGTAATAAATTTGATTTCATTGGATATTAGTACTCATTAGTATTAAAAGAATAATAAATAACGGTACACTTACCTTTTTCAAAATCAATAGCCATATCCGATGCTTCCTTTGTAGAAAATTCTATCAATGCGCTACCTTTCTTCTTAGGTGATACAATTAATGCTACAATATCTCCATATTTTTTTAAAAACTTCCTCAAAGTTGCCTCATCATAGCCTCCATTGGTTTCGTCTGTTTTTTCAGCCTTCCACTTGATCTTAATTCTATTCAAACTTGAATCCCAGACGGGTTCATTGAGACGACCTAAACTTCTTTGTATCTCTTCTTTGACTCTCTTCTGCTCTTCTTGCAGAAGTCTACTGCCTTCTTTTTGCAACCTTAGTATTTCAGCTGCAAGCTTTTGTTCATCAGTAAGATTATTCATTCCTCCACCAGACATGGCTTCCCTTTCCCGCCTTTCCAAATCTTCTTTTAGTTTCTGTCTCTTACTGTCAAGTTCTTTATGCCTGAGTTTAGCAGCTTCTTTAGCACGCAGTACTTTGTCGTAAGCGGATCGTGCGGCGGCGTCTGTAAGGATTTCCAGAGCTCTAGAAAGCTCGTGGAACGTTTCTGCTGCTTTTGGATCATCGGGATTTTTGTCTGGATGGCACTGTAATGCCTTCTTCCTGTATGCTTTTTTGATCTGAAATGATAATAGACATTTATATTATGAAACACATCATAAGAGTTTTATAGAACAGGCTTAGATATACAATGATTTCACAAACTTGTAACATAAATTACAACTCTTATTTACCTCGGACTCGGTGGCGTTGATGGTAATGTCAAGAATAGCATATAAATCAACATCTTCGATTTTAGTTTTTGCCATATTTTATTGTAATTAGCAGCAGTTCTATTATTAAAATAAATAACAAATTAAATACGCAATTTACGCGAAAGCTGCAGTCTAACTAAACAACCAAACCACTTTCGATTTTGACACTGGCACTGACAGATAATTGTAGTGTTGTCAAGTCAGTAATTAAAAATTCCCTTAATTTACAAGTCTCGTGACTTTATTGCTAGTTTTTATTTAGAAAAAAAAACAGACTTAAATGAATGCAATTAATTGTGACGGATGGGCCTCAATAGATGAGTATTCATTAGTTAGACTTTGATATTATATATAATGTATTATTAAGATAAGTGTATTACTTGCAGGTTTTAATTACACAGTATTTAATTATCTTGAATTTATGGATTTATTTATTTTACTGGCAATATTGAAAGACGACCTATTCAGGCCCTTATTAAAAACTCTGATATTTAAGAACAATAGGTTCGTAGTTCTTTTTAGTCAAAAAATGAAAAAAAAAACATAGGAGTTAGGGACTTGTGTAATGTGAGGTTATATAGGATTAGTTTTATTGTTTTGAAGTGTTTATTTACTCGTACGTCTTGCGTGAATAAATGAATTAGCAGTAATAATATCAGGAACATCTATCTACAATCGAAAATGTTAACTCGCACTTTACGTAAGTACTACAACCTTTTCACTCGGTATTCTTATGCAGGCATACAATGAAATTTAATATGTTTTATTTAAAGGACAACCCGTGCGAATTAGCCTTGCATCACTAAGAAACACTTCTACAGCGACAGAGGCTGCAGTTACCATTCAAAATGTGCCTGAAGGTATGTTCTCAACCCCAATAGATTCAATGTCCAGCTACGCAATGTTACCTATAGTAACAACCTTTATTGCAATTCAACGGGAACCAATTATTAAATCACTTATAAAAGAAGTATTATGTATTTCTACTTACATATTTCTTTCGTATAAATGCATTGAAGTTGAGAGGAAATCATAAGGGATATTGTCCACAAACATTTACTGTTTTTTGTTTCCTCCCTAAATAATGCTACTAGAAAAAAATCCATCGGTCACTTGCCATGTTTTTCATAAATTCATTATTTAACAACAGAACACAGCATCAAATAAATATATTTTACGACACTATAGTACAAAAAACAAAAAAGCAAAGCATAGGAACACAGCCAGCCTTCATTGAGTAATGAAAAAAAAAACAGTCCAGCTTTGGAAAATGAAAATCATTGGGTATTTTTGGTCCAAGAAGCTTTTTTCCTATAATGCTCCATAACTTGGTAATTCAGGCAAAGCGTAACAGTTTTACACACCATTACATTTCAAATCACTCATTGTTAGTCTTTCCTGTTAAATTCAACGCTAGAATGCTATAGGGCCCTAGTGAGTGGTAAGTTTTTAGATTATATTTTCTGATTTATATACTATAGCATATTGTATACAATGACGCAAAAATTTGAAAATTTAATGCCTCGGGCTGCATTTGCATTCGCATTTTCAATGGATTTAATTTGTGCTTTCAGACAAATTTAGGAAATCATTGTCCGATATCTCCAATCACTTGTAAAATGTAGTATTCAAACTATTGAACCAGTTTAAAATTTAATCATATCCATTATTTTTGTTTTAGAATCTAGCACACAGAGAAAAAATCCTCTTGACAATCCGGACTACTTTCAAGTGCACAATTTATTCACTGTGAATGATTTGTTTGATGCAAGAGTGCACTATGGTCATAAGGAAGGTTCCCTTAACGACTACATGAGGCCATACTTGTATGGTTCTAGACTTGGCCACCTGATATTTGACCTTGACATCACTGCAGAACACCTCCGGAAAGCTCTTAATTTCACCGCCCATGTTGCCTACAGAGGTGGTATAATCTGCTTCTTCAACAGAAATGCATTAAACGCACATTTGGTTGAAAAAACTGCCAAGGAATGTGGGGAATACGCACACACAAGATTCTGGCGTGGTGGTATATTCACAAATGCTAACCATCAGTTTGGTGCAGTCACGAGATTGCCTGATCTTTGTATATTCTTGAATACACAGAATAATATTTTAAATCAACACACAGCTGTGAGAGATAGCGCGAAGATGCTTATACCTACAATTGGCATTGTAGACACTAATTGCAATCCTAATCTAATCACATACCCCATCCCCGGAAATGACGACACGCCCGCAGCCATTGAACTTTATTGCAAACTATTCAAGGGGGCCATCCAAAGAGGCAAAGATGCAAGAATGAAATTCCTACAAGAAACTGAATAAAAACGAGACTTCAGTAACATTTATTTTATTATTTAGAAATAATAGGCAATAAATGATTGTAACTTAGATAAAACGATTTGTTAAACAAAATATACAAATAACACAATGTACCTATACAAACTTGGATACAGAATATGCAATAAAACTTCAGGATAGTTTTTGGTTGTTTTACTGAAGCCCATCTTTGGAGCCTGAACCAAACTTTGGTGCCCGCACCACATCTTAGTCTTAGTTCGAATTGTTCAACTGACCCACGATTTTCTAGAGTTGGCACCACTTATACCCTCGTAAAGTTGCCTATCGACTGAAGACGGAGTGAAAAAAATAAACCAATCAAGCTTCGTGTTTGTAAAGACCAAAAGAAGTGCATTTCAATCTGAGGCTATGATTGGCCCATTTTGCACATCTCCGTTCCGCTCCAGTGCCCTAAAGCTTTTATCAAATAGTTATGAAATACCTACTTAATAGTTTATACAAATTCGAAGTTTACAAAATATTTCCTTTCTTAGTTTGCCTATTTCAGTAAAACGTGTTTTTAAGAACAACACGAATGTAACAAAATATTCAAGTCTATTGACCATCAAATTTATCTAACCCTTTGAGCGCCAAGCGGCAAAGCAATTCACCGTGCCACTGACGCCAAACCAAAAAAAAACAGAGATTGAAAAACACAGTGGTTTGAATTAGCATGTTTTTGACCTTTGAAATTTTTGACGTCAATAGGCGTCGTTGGCGTCTGTGGCACGAATTCCCGATGACGTGATTTGCCGTCTTTGGCGGTCAAAGGGCTAAAACCGCCGTTGTAACCATTAATAAAAGGTATCGCATGCAAAACTAACAGTTTTTTCGTACCTAAGAAGCGTAACACTGCAAGTCCTTCCGTACCAGAAAAGCATAACACTAAGTGCTATGTTGAATACTTACCTACATGAAGTTTTACAGTGTTAAGGCTTCTCACGTACAGGGGCACTTTCTTTCTTCTTACACTTAGTATCTACCTAGGTACGGATATCAACTAAAATAGGCAACATTTTCAATAACAGCAATCACAGAGTAAATGTTTAGAGTATTATCCCAGTAGAACCTTCCGCATCATATGCGGGTGGGGATTGCTGTCAACCTCGCGGCTCTCCCAGCTTCCAGTGATGCACTTTGAGCTACACAGGTACTGCAGAAGTGGGATACGGTATTTGCCGCAGAAGTCGACGAACTTTATGTGCTCCACCCGATTGTCGAAGAATACGCCTGGAATAATGAATAGATTGATTAGGAATCCTGATGGGCAATGACCGTGTAAGATTGTCTGATATTTATTTATTTGTAACGAGGCTTATTCACCAGCTGACGCGCTGGGTCATTTATCCAAAAACTGGCCAAGTCAACAGGGGTGTATCTAGTTCTAAAATTCAGCGTCCTCTTCGCGTTTTAGATATGGTTCCTCATATACATATTAAAACACGTACACGTTGCAGTACAGTGCGTGAGCTGTCTGAATGCGATTCGTGTTTTATACCCGTCTCGCTCGTTCTTACGCGATCCAGATAATAACCTCTCAGTTTTCACTCAAACCCGAATGGCTATTTGAGCGCTCACAGATTGTAGTATTAGGGTTCAGGATCAGAGGTCTATATATACTAGTCTAGTTCAACAAACAGATTGGCAAATCTGACTTAAAGAAACGAAGAGATGAAGGTGAGATCTATTCTATTTATTTACGATTGCTATAGTCTATTTCATATAGCTTTGTTTATGTGTGTGTGTGATATCTGTCATCTTAGTACATTTTATAACCTAAATTCGATTAAAATGTACCTTAGGTACTGAGCTGTCATATGTCACGCTCACAAAGGCATGAGGCATAAGACTCGTAGGAACAGTTTAAAGTTTTAAACGAATGTAGGTGGTTAACGCATTCACTGCCAGCTATGCATAAGTATATATGCGTTCACCGTCATACAAGTTTGTTCCTAGGCCACGCCCCCTGGCAGTGAATGCGGTGAGGATCCCGCCAGTGCCATCCTTGCAGTATCAAATTTGGTAAGTTTTGTGAATAAGAATAAGTCGGTACTTACCTAATAGCACAGACCTGCCAATAACAAAAAAGACTACATTCGTGCCACTTCTCTACGTAGGTAACTAAATTGAGTGGCGAAGGTGAAGAAGGGTGGTAAATTAATGATAATGCTTTGTTTGAAATAGGTACAGATAGATCAGGACGTTTGATCGAACAATGAACAATAATTCACATTCGGCGAAAATGATAACTAGTGCAGGAGGGACTTCGCTGGGGAAGCCAACTTCGGTCAATTTCGCGATTAGTGTGGAGCGGCAATTAGGAATACATATGTGGAAAGAGTGGAAAGTATTATAAATTATAACAGTTTGAGCTGATCTAAAGTATTGCCAATTATCAGCCAAAACAAATAAAAATACCTGAACAACTATGTTATTTTGCAACATTTAGGAGATATCCGAGAAAGTAAGTAAGTAAAAACTGTAAACAATGTTGCAATCTCTTATCTTATCCTTCCAAAAACTGCGTGTTAATGAGAAAAATGCCTTCCGAATGCATCGTCATTATTTGAAAAACCTATTAACTACGTAAACAACGTTATCTACATTAAAAAAAATAGTCACCTTTGCACTTTGGATTGACGCAACACTGCGCCGCTCCTAAATAGTTGATGAGGTCTCTCGGGACCTCTCCGAGCAGGATGGGGATCTCATGGAGCTTGATGGTGCGGCCAGCCAGTTCCAGAAGTGAGGGAGGCTGCAGGGTCATGTCCCGAACGAACCTCACCACGAGCGGGTTGTCTCGAAGACTGAGCTGTAAAAAAACCGAGGGGTGTTTTGACTGTTTGGAAATTTAGATGAGGCGTGAACTCGCATGCTATTTTCATACACTGTGCTCTACTGATCTAAGACGAATTCAATGGGTCAATCCAAACCCGTAACGTAATCAAACTCGTAACTTCGTAAGTATGTGAGTTGGCCCCGTCTAAATGGACCTTTGTGGTATTGAGAAAATTCATAACTTAAACAAGAACGAAGTTTCAAACCATCAGTAAAGTCAAATCCTTTGTGGTGAAATTTGGAAAACATTTAGGTGTACATTGAATGATGACTAAAATATAATATTTAGAAATTACGAAAGCTATTTCCTCGATAATAAAGAATTTGCTCCCAGGCGCATAGCACGTGCTTGCTGATAACGGATGCAAGTGACGCGCAATATATTGTGTTGCAGAGATAGTAAAGTTATTTACTAACTTGTATCAATTTCTTTGCTAATTTCCTTATTATGTTTACGGCTTACGACACCTACCTACTTAATGCGCAAACGTAATCATGCAGGTTAGTCTTGTTCCTATCGACACCAATCCATGACGTAGACAATGTAAAGTGCAAGAGAGAAGTAGGTACCATAAGACCGCCCTTCTATGCTGCAAAGATACTACTAAGTATTATGCCCTAAACCAAATTATTATGAACTGTCTTGCTGGTATGAACGCGTATTATTTACGATTTAGTGCAATTATTCAGTTTTAGATCTAAAGGACAGAAAACGTGAAGCTAAAAGTAGATAGCGTTAACGATTCAGAATCTTACTTGAAAACAGTTTAGAAATAATTTAGTGTCTCTGAAATACACAAATGCGTACCTACTCAATTGCGTGATCTTTTCCACGAGTACAATTGGCCTAGGAGGTTGGTGTCGTCAATATACAAATCAGCTTAAGGAAACTGGTAAGTAGCTTCCATACATTGGCGTAATCGGATAACCATGGCCCTCGGTACAAAATAAAACACTGGAGCAACCAGTTCCAGATGCTAACCGGCCCTAGTACCTTCATGGCTGCGCCAGTACTTCCATGCCCTTTAACAGCTCCCCAGACGAAGTGTTCCCTGTTTCACCGAAATCCTTTTATGCCTGCACTGCACTGTCACTGGGGGATATGTTCCTGATATTGGTAAGAAAAAACCCCCCCTGATGTGCATAGTTCAGACGTATACTGATATAGGTTTATGACGGCTGCATTTTATGCCTATGGGTTAGAGATGTCGAATAGTCCTTACCTCGGTCAAACATTTTAATTTGATGATTTGAGTAGGCAGAGTCTTCAGTCTGTTTCTGTGGATGAGTAACGAGCGCAACTGGTTCAGATGAGCAATGCTGGACGGAAGCTGTTCTATCAGATTGTCGCTCAGGACCAGAGCTTGCAAGCCAGTCAGCCTTCCAACAGAGTCAGGTACTTCGATGATTTGGTTGCCTCCTAGTGAAAGAATCTGTAAACTGTGAAAAAAACCCTTTTTTTATATTTTGTATTATCATTATACAGGGTAGGTATATAAAAACAAACATAAGAAAGTTCCCACGAAACTGTATTCACAGTTTGACTGTAGGTATCGTCTCTGGTCTCAACTTTAAGTTGGAATGTCCGGAGCAGTCATGGCCGTTTGTATAGTCGTGATATAGTCGTGTCACTCTTAAGAGAAAATGGCTTCTTTTTGAGAGTATTTTAACTCTGAGCACGCAGGTTCCTAAATGAAAACTATTCCTTGGACGCAAGCGACGGATCAAATGTACGACGTACGACAGTATCATAGAGTAAATTATATATGGACAGTATACACTGGGAACTCATACAACGTGAGCGTAATTTGTTGCCATAGGGGTTGTAAGAGACGTGGTATGTATATTCATCGATGACTTTAGACTATGATAAACTTTATCGGCTAATGGATACGATCACGGGTAGAATGGTGAAAGTGGGTAAAACACAAAAGGAGGAATCGTAGTTCTAAAAAATCTCACTGCCTAATAAAATCAAAGGAAGCATGCAATTTAACTTTCTAGGTTTCCTATTAAGCGTACCTAAGGATCGTCTAGGATCAAATAAAATACCGTAGATATAATTAAATTGATACAATTAAAAAATGCTTAGCAACCACTACCTTTTCGTCACCTGGGATTTTCTTATTTAAAGGTAGTTAAGAGTCCGCAGCAAGGTCCGCTCAACTCCGCGATGAGATCGCGCGCTTACGCTTTAAAATGTTGTTGTTTCACCTAGAGGAAGACAGGGCGCTAGCAGTAAAGCGAGAGCGCGCTAGCGGCGGGCGGTGCTTACCGCCGCCCCCCCGGACCGTTCCCCGCGCTAGAGTAATTCGCTGCAGTTTCGCAACAATTTTTTAATTTATTTTAAGGTTTTCGTAGTTACGCTCTCATTTTAAAACTACGAGATCAATTTTGATAAATCTTTTTTCTTATCAAACTGCATAGTTTAATCGACACCGGAAATAGGTTTTGACTTCAATCTAAACTATATTTTGGTCGTAGTATGCCGCCAAACTGAACAACTTTCTGGGGTCTAAAAATGCAAAACTTGTACTCGCTCTATTTTCTTTCTATTAACATTTCAAGAGTCATAAACTAGTTTTAGCCCTAGATATATCTTATCTCATTATATTTAGAGAATTTCATGATAATGTGACATGTTATATTAAAATAAGGATTTAACTACGTTTGTATGAAGAATCGAGCTTGCTGCGGACTCTTAAGTTATTGAAGCGGTTAACGGTTGATAAACTTGATAATTGTCAAATGTAAGAAAAACAACCAAAGTCCGCCTTTTAGTAATAAACCTACTTGTTTGGCCTAGGTACAAACGCAGATAAGCGACAGGCGTTCTGTTTATGCTTTGAATACCTTCCTACATCCTTTATAGTCTGTCTGTTCTCGATAACGTAACTACCTTTTGCTATCATTGGGTGACATACATAAATAAGTCTGTCATGATAACAACTCGCAAATAATTTTATGACCTGATCCAGTTTTGCAAATCACTTTCTGATTATAAGTACACCAAATTAATAGGTACAAATAAAATAAGGTAATGCCTTACATAAAATGTATATAGTTGTAATTTCAAGGCATTCCTTTCTGTAAACATTTAAAAGATATGTACCAACAAGAATTGAATACGGATGGCACACATAAGTAGTTTTGTCAATAATGTTTACTTAGATAAATATAAATAATATAAATTATGGGAGTAGGTATTATTTTGTTTACATGATTCATTAGCAATCATACTATTTCACAAACAATCGAATCTGGTTCGAAGGACCGCATTCTTTTCTATGATTGTTCAGTTGTTTTTCTTTCACGCTTTCGATTCATGTTCCTTTCTTTGATATGAATAGGTTATCTATTTATCTAATCAATAGTTTCCACCACTTATCTACGTCATGATCATGATGTTGAGTAGATATTATAGGTAGTAGATATCGGTTTGCGTATAATTCTTTGATATGGCTAAGTACCCAGCTAGACGGGGGATTGTTACTAGCCAATCTTACATTTAGATACCTACGTAAATATAGCACAAAGAAAAGTTATGTATGGGGTGTGAGTAAAATGCAGCAGCAATGACTGAGGGTGTGGAAAGAAACTTGTTTTGTGGTTTTTTATCGGTGGAATGACCATTTATCTGCATTGAACTGGTGTACCTATGGAGACATCAATCTAAAGTATGGTCGATCAGGATCAGAAGAAGATACTTCTTCGGAGATCAGGAGCAAAACCTAAAATGGTGAACCCAAACACCACCCCACACCCACCTTCAATTAAGGTTTACTCGAATCCCGAAAAGTTCTAGATAAACAAGGTGCAAGTTACCGGTCAACTGTACCTATAGAAGAAAATCCAGTAACTTTCCCAGTACGAGTAGCTGATCTACGTATGGGCGAGTTTGATTTCTAATCATCATAATAATATATAGTATAAGTTTATACTGTATTAAGTGTAAACATTTTGTTTGAGCAGAATGGACTTTGCCACACGTGTCGGTGAACCAATCTCATGGGTATATCGCCCTACAATAACATTAGCAACAAAGAACTTCTGTTCACGAGATTCTAAATATTGACGTTAGCTGTTGAGTGAATAAAGTATTTGTACAATTGTTGAGACTGCCGTTTGAGACTCGAGTTATCTGTATTGGACGAGCAACTGACCCGCGACGATTATAATTTTGCACTTTCAAATTGACGATAACGTCATTTCATTAGATAATGGTTATGCGTCTCAAGTAAACTCATTAATGTAATAGGTATATCATTTATGATCGATGGCTCTTAATTTATCCACATCAAAAACGATACGATTGATCTCTTAATTTGTAAAAATCAAAAAATGTTGTATCCTTCGCCTCGTTTCGTAAATATAGGTACAAAGTTAAGAAACCTATTGAAATTTACATTGGGAAATCGAGATTTTACGGTGTCAATTGGCGGAATAAAACTGGTCCTCGACTATTGTTGCGAAAAGGTCCATGATAAACGTTTAAGGCATTAAGAGACGAATTTACTTTTTTATGCTAAGTACTTAATTATTATTGCGATCCCGTCTAGCAAGTCTCGCTACTAGGTTAACCTTGGTCGATCCCCTCTTCGCCTAATGTTTTTCAATGACTCATTATCAATATGGTGCGGTGTACACCGTAAACATATGTTTTTGGGTGCCCAAGATGAACACAACCAAACAGACTTCTCATTGCAACTGGGGTTCTATCTAGGTAAATAGGTATTGGGAATGGTTTTACGGTAGGCAATAATTTTATCCAAACAACAAACATGAATTGCTTATCAGCGAAATGATAAGAGCTCCGTGTTTAATTTAGTAAATCAAATGAAATGTAGTATAGATAGTCTTTTTTGTAATATTTAGGTAAGTAGTGTAGGTACCTATACTGCTGAGCATTGTTTTATTACTTGGTGAGTGATTCTTAATTCATTTTAGTTAAAGTAAGTATTTAATTAACTTACCTGTTCAATTTCCATATATCCTTTGGTATATTGACTATATTGTTTCCACCCATATAAAGATATCGCAGAGATGTTAGCTCCATTACTTGTTCTGGGAAAGAGCTAAGTTGGTTTCCGCTCAAGTTGAGTTCTTTCAATGTGTTTTTGGAAGAGCAGAAGCATTTTGGTAAAGATTCGTTCGTAAGCAAGTTGTGTTTGGCTATGAGGGACGTGAGCGGGCAGTATTTCAGCACGTCAGGGAGAGTCTTGAGCCTGTTATGGCTCACATCCAGTATCTTTAAGTTGCAAAACCTGTTTATGGTTTCGGGCAGGACACTTATTCTGTTGCTGTACAGGAGAACGAGCTCGTAATTTTCCGCGCAATCCTTTTCGTCTACGATCCCTTTTAGTTCTAACGCCAGACCGTTCGTATCTAGCAACTGGTTGGATAGGTCTAGTGTTTTTTGTTCCCTACTGTCGCTATCACAGCTGTCGGATGTGTAGCACTCCATTATGTTGGGTGATGTTGATAATAAGTCCTTTTGTTGTGCACTGGAGTGTTAACTCACATGATAAAGGTTAAGAGCCACGGAGTATCCGCGCGCCTGAGTTCGCGGCGCGCGCGCAACTGTCTCGGCCGAAGCCTCGCGCCCCTCGCCGTGCGCGTAGACAGATCGAGCCGACACTTGCTTGCTTGATTACCTAATTGAAGTAGGTAGATGGCCCTAGACGTGTGACCAAGCGAAGAGCTAAATTATATTTTATCTTTGAAGGTCATGTCATGTAGATCTTAGTCAATATTATGTGCGTTGTTTGCATATAGGTATGCGTGTCTACAAAATTGACTACCTACTAAATACGAAAAATGTAAGCTTAATTTGCAAATGGTTGAGAATAGCTCTTTCAATTTATTTCTTTTTAAGCATAAAATTTATCTATTCTTTGAAATTATGATATAATTAGGCCGTCGTTAAAAAAACCTAACCGAAATGAAATTTAACTAGATAAATGTTGTGAAGTGACAATAAATATGAATTACATATTGTAGGTACCTACTTTACTTTTAGACTTTTGTTTGACATAGTACCTGCACCACATTACAAGGCATTTTGAAGAATAAATAAAATTATTGAATAATTAAAAACTAATTCCATGAATATTTCACAGCTTGTGTTTTGTAATGAATTTGAATTGGATGCATAATGCATATGGGGTGCGTACTAAACAGTACTAAATTAATAATTATACAAGAAAAAAAAAACTAGTGTTTTCTATGCTATTCGGCACAATGGTTAAATACGAAAAAATATAAGTCTTACTGTGTAAAACGCCCTTTAAAAAAGCATATGATGCCATAGACAACACAATGGACTGCTTTATCGTAGGAGGAATACTTGCCGCTAAAGTGGCACTAGATGGCTCTGTAGGTTACTAGCTTTCATGTGACGTCATCTTCGTTCAGTGATCGAACGTCCGAGTGAATGCCGAAACTAGCCGAACTAGTACAAGTCTGAAGAAATCAAGAAACTAAAAATCTGTCGTTCACCTTAGTGATGTAAATTTTGAAAATTCAACAAAATGATAATGTAAAAGCGTTAATAAGACAATCTTGTTTTGATTTTAATTGTATCTTAGTGATATTGTTTTGACTATTACACCCATATCTGTATTTCGTCGGCTAAGTGAGAGAGTTCAGTGCGAGTGCAAGGGTGGTAACGAGAAATGTGAAGTATCTATGAAGTTCAGGATTCTAAAGCCTTTTATTTTATACCTATAATAATGAGCGGACGCCCTAGGACCACGTCATTCGCCGAGGGCAGCAAATCCGTTCGAAAGACATTCGATCAGCGACCACCACTAGGAGGGGTTAAAATCAGCAGTAAGTATCCTCTACCTAACCATTCTTTTGTCGGCCATCGTGATTTCCTACGCCTGTGACGTATCTGAATACTGACAATTTCAAATATGGCTGCAAACTGCCACAATTCATCCTAAAATTAAGGTTGTGTCTTACTGTAATTAGAAATAATCAATATCGGGAGCGTTTTATGTCCGAAGCATATCAAAAATGGCCACAGCCTGAGCTTCGATTCTGCCACATATGCCTCGGCGTGTGACAGTTAGCATGTCAAAATAACTAAGTTTAATAAAAGTGCGTAGTATTTTATATTATCCCTGGAACACTGGACGATGTATTTCCGTCGCCGCCTCTTTACTTGACGTAGCGGCAGTAGAGTCCATTTTGTACAGTTGCTAAGCATTTTCTGGATAATAACTAGTAATTTCGCTAGATCTTTGAGGTTACTTCGTGACGTAATTAAGTAGTCTTCTAATTTCATTAATATCTTTTCTTATCTGAGGTGAGAATACGCCACAGCGCATAGGCACATATAGCTATATATTTGACAGCTGAAGGGTTGGGGCATATCTGCATAGGTCTAGGTACTAGGAGGCAAACCCATGTTCCAACTCTAGACATTGTAAGATATCTTTTTTTTACATCTGACATTGGTATACAGTTGAAATTAGTCCAGTTACTTTTTACATGATCTTTGTGAGACTTTTTCAATGAAGAATTGTCCATTTGTAGTTTCCTATGTTGTTTAAGAAATGGTATTTAAGTACATGTTATTATTCCTTCTAGTCCTTTTTATCAAAATGATTTGACTTTATTATTATAGCCATTCCAATCCCACATAGACGTAGAATGTCTTACATCATGGTGAATATTTTATTTTAACATTTCATTCCGAGGGAACTACTGGTACTCTGAAAAGTTGTATTAGCAGTATTGAGGCTGTATCGCCTTGTGACAATCAAAACTCACTAAAATTTCTTCACTACTCTTCAGAACCTTGTATCTAGTTAGTGGATTGATACTGAGATACAAGCTTTGTTTTAAGTAGGTATTTGTTACTTACTGAGATTTGGTTGACAACAGATGATATGTATAGCTGACATGTATAGGTCTCTGTTGTCTGTTGAGTATCTGTGGCGTGAGTGCACTAGGGAAATAAGGTGTAACACTTATAGAACTAAATTCTGTCAAGTTATATTATTTCTTTATACAGAGGGCTGAATACACTTGAATTTTAAGATTGTCTGGATATAAAACATGGCTTGCCCACTTCAGGATGATTGAGTACCACTCTATTGCTACTAAAGAAAAAGTAACTACAGTCTACTACCACAGGCAATGGCGGTTTTAGGGGGGTTCGACCCGGGCTGTCACCTGGGGTGCTGGCTCCCAACGGGCGTTTCTTTAAAGGTCTATAGCGCCTAGGGCACCAAACCATGAACAACTCGGCCAGGGTGTCAGTATGGCTAAGGCCAGCGCTGACCAGGTTGTCTTGAGGTTTTATTTGACACCAGGCCACTGCAAAATGGACCCTTTTAATTGAAAACGTCACATATCTCGAAGACTTGCTGTGAAACATTTCTAAATATTGCTGACAGATTTCTCGCAGAACATATTACCTATCAACATATTAAATTAGCTGCATATCTTGTTGATAAGAAATAATTGGTAATTGACGATTCAGAACATTGAAAAGAAAGGTGAAAATGAAAATGAGGGTTTTCATTTAATTTTGTAATTCTGGATATTTTTTCTCAGTAGGTACTTATCAAGATAAGTGGATTACTTTCTCCCAGTTGTAATCTACCTCTATAATTAGATGGAATTATTATTATTTAATACTGTGCTTTTGCTTGAACATAATCATAATCAAACATGATTTATTACACCAAAATATAATTTTATAGTAATAGGAAATAAATATATGCCCTAATTAGCCAAAAGTATGTTTGTCACAATGTTCTAGGGCTAGGTCATGAGTAATTAGTCTAATTACGACGCGAAAGAGCAACTAAGATTCAATTAATAACTTCTAAACATGACAGACTCTTAGTTAAGATCGATCGTTATACCTATTGTTTTCGATTTTTTTAGGTATCAAATCCATAGTATCAAAATGTTAAATATGGCCGGAATTCCATACGTTTTTAAGGCTCTACCTATTTTCAACCAAACTCAAAAAAGAAGGTTCTCAATTTAACTATATGTCGTTTTTTTTTGTGTCTTACGCGATTATTCCGCTAATTATGAATAGATTTTGATGATTTGGTGGATCATACTTCAGAGGTAGTCCCATATAAATGCAATCGAAATTAATTTCGCGGTTTTTTAAAAATCAACTAATAAACATAATATAAACCCATTTCACTCACTGAAATTGGTTATTTTTTGTGTAAAGTTAAAGATATACCTAGTTCATTTGGAAAACAATGGCAGGTGCTCCGGGGTCCAGTCCAGGCGATTATTTCAGGGGGCACCAACATTCATACATGTATTTGAAGGCAGAAAATGAGGGGGTGCCGTATCTAGTTTTAGCCTGGTTCAGTTCAATTCATTCTTTATTGCCATTAGGAAAAAATATGCAAAACATTTAAAATTACAAATAGATAAACCACGTATAGCAAAGCGCACCGTAGTACGCCCCGACTAGGTGGACGGATGACCTCGAGGGCAACGGGGAGTCGATGGCTGAGGTCTGCACGGGATCGCACTTTGTGGTGAGCTATAGGGGAGGCCTATGTTGGGCCCACCCCCCTGATTTTCCAGGTTTACCTACATCACAAAACAAATATATTATGTATTTGAACTCCTGTCTCGTGCAGCTCTTTTGTGTGCCTTAAATCATTATTTAAACATTTCATAATACTACACTCTTTCACAAAAAAGAACCGACTTAAATGACAAGAAATTGTATTACCACGTACAGTCTCAGTTATCGTAAGTGTGTAGATGTAAATGAACTCGACTGTACTACTGAAATCGTCATGATGTGCTGTGCCAATAATATTTGAGGAGTCCCCTCGATCTCACGAATATCGTCATCGTCTTCACCAAAATTTTATAGGAGCTATGTAGAGATGCCTAGTCTCGAACAAAAATAATGTTGAAATCGGTTTATAAATGACACAGTTCTGAGGCTGAGGTTACCAAGCATTGAAAACCTTCTCCTTTTTGAAGTGGGTTAAAAATATACTATTATACCTAAAACCAACAATAATCACATTGGAATTGTCATAATCGTCCGTGTAGTCGATATAATTATATGTATTTGATTAGATAGCTTTGTTTGTAATGTTTAATGTAACATTAATAATGTCACAATGTCAAATAAGTATCATTAACGCTTGTCGTTGCATGTTTAATTTCTAATTTATTGCATGTATTACATTTGCCGGAGAATTTAAGCGCTCAATATTTTATAATATGGCTGCACTGCAACGTCATACTAAATTGTTAGCAAGTCACTATCAACCTAGGCCGTCAGTGGGAGTTTCTGTGGGGAGAAAATCACACTTCCTGGGCAAGGCTAGACATTCCTGGGCAAGGCTAGACATAAATCTTTAGGCAAACCACGAGCCAATATGCGCAAAGCCCCAGATCGCATATTTACGGCCGTCGCCTTCGGTTCGGGCCACATACACCTGCGATGGGGCATTCATGAATTCACCGCCCTAGGTATGTAATGTAAATGTACTATTAAAGAGCACGAGTAGGTGTTTGTTACTGTACAGCTACCATGACTTTACAATTACCGTACTCGCTAGCGACTGCGTAACCGATTTGTACGCTGAATGCCGAACTGTAAAGCGCCTCTATCGGCCACTTAAAGAACCAAATCGCTAGTATGAGACCTGAAATTTACTTAATAATACTTACATTACTTATATAACTTAATATTTTCATACTAGAGGGGGGCAGTAAAGATCTAATTAATTATTATTAGTAAAGATTTAAGTAGAAACCACTTTTTAGTAAGTGTCTTCGTGTTGTAAAACAAAATGAGAAGGCTTCAGGTGTACTTGCATCTATTTTTCAACCTCCGATGAATATTCACACCTCTCGCATGGTAACACAACTAAACGAATGAACGGATTTGTTTCTTTTTGTTTGAAAGATGAGTTGATTGGGTTCGCAGCTAATATCGTACACGAATATTTGTTCGATCGCTTGGAGATATTCAGTATTATTAATTTTTCTAGGAAGTTTCGTGTCGAGGATTTTTATCGGTTCAGCGATTATGCACGTCTATGGTCATGTATATAGTACGTATGGTCCGTGCATTGTATCACAATATCCCCTGTGGTTGCTATGCCTCAATTTCACGCGCTTCAGTAAGACTTACGTAAAAGCGCATGTGCCAATTTTTTTTTCACGAACGTCTTCCTAACTCAACAATGGTGATTGACGTCAAAGACACAAACGACAGATAGACGAGATAAGATATTTTCTACATTTAATAATAGATACTTATTAAAAAATGTATGGCTGACTAAATCCCCCCTTCACCACCCAATTGATATAGTCGCTTATTTATGCAAAAAATAGGTATTGTTGGGCCAAAATGAACGTGCCGATGGAGTCATAAACATTATGTGAGACGTCTCCCTCGCTATATAGAAGAAGCAACGAGTGCGAGTGAGAGAAATTGAATGATTTATGACACTATCCGCACATTGATTTTGGCCTTGGCCCTACTATCGTAAGAGTTAATCGTAATCGCTGAAACGATAATCCCTCAAACATGATTAGAAAAAAGTTGAATGCACTCCGAACGTCGAAACGTGTAGACTTGACTTACCTACACCTATGAACATTCTCGATCAAGATCAAGGCATCTCTCAAACAAAAACAAAAAACTAGGATTCGCTTATTAGCTACGGTGGACAGACTCACAGATGGAAGTCGATGTTGACCCATTTCCAATCAACTGTTTCCTTCTTCTTGTAATTTATACGTGCACGTAAATTAGATAACAATCGAGTAGTAAAGTACCGATGGCAAAAAGAGCTTAGCAAAGAATGATATGAAACCTTCTAATAACAAAAAATCCATTGTAACGATAACAATATCGGTCAGTGTGCTTTTATTAATTTTTTTATTCTTACTAATTTCTTCATTCCTTCCCGGTTTCTGCTTTTATCCCTCTCCTTCCTTATGCTGTGACTACTAATGAGGATCACGGTATCTTATCCTGTCGATCTCTCTCATCTAAGCAGGCTTCCGATCTCATCCTCAGCTATTGGTTCCAAGCACAAGGTCTGATTTCCGGCTTAACCTTATACATTTCCCAATGTTTTCGGCATGTATTGTAGCTAGAACCACGCGTGTAGCCTCATGAGCTAGCATTTCTTCCAACCAACTTTTTCCACTTTGGAAGCGTCTGTCACGCAAACTATTCGGGTTAGAAAAAACATATTTTAGAAACCTCGATATCGTTTTTGAAGACCTATCCTTAGATAACCCACACGAATGAGTTTGATGAAAAAAAAAAAAAATTGAGTTTCATTTTCGCGACGACGCGTTTGGCTCGGTTGGTAGAAACCTGCCTACTGAGTCGGCGGTCCCGGGTTCGAATCCCGGCCGGGGCAAATATTTATGCAAAATATTTGTTCTTGGGTCATGGATGTTATCTATAAGTATATGTATTTATATATTATGTATATCGTCGTCTAGTACCCATAGTACAAGCTTTGCTTAGTTTGGGACTAGGTCGATTTGTGTATGATTGTCCCTTAATATTTATTTATTTATTTATTTTTATTTATATTTCTAAGTATGGAGAGCCCCCAATATTTATTGTTATTTTTTTATTTTTGCATCAAAATCTTAATGCGGTTCACAGAATACATCTACCTACCAAGTTTCAACAGTATAGCTCTTATAGTTTCGGAAAAAAATGGCTGTGACATACGGACGGACAGACGGACGGACAGACGGACAGACAGACATGACGAATCTATAAGGGTTCCGTTTTTTGCCATTTGGCTACGGAACCCTAAAAAGTGCCCCCGGGGACATCACCATGGCAACGAGTGGCAGAAAATAGTTGATTAACCCTAATAATAACATGTCCTAAACAATCACTCGATTACCATGCTTAAAGAATAATAATTTAAGGCTGTTCCGGATTGTCTTAAGAGTTAAGATATTCTCCGTCATTAGTTTAGTTTTGTTAAGACGCAAGATTAGCGCTGTGTGTTCTGCATTATCATCATGAGTCAGACATTCTCGAGTATCTCTATACACAAGTTTATTCAAAAATATTTCATTCTATTCTCATTTGCTCTGGAGTCTTGTTTATTACTTATTGTCATAATTTTATATCGTAAAGGATTAATAAAATTTTATATATCTTGACTAGTTTTCGTACCAAATTTCACTCGTTAAATCCTGAGTAATAGCTGCTGTAACAACTTCCCCGCTGTCTAGATGATGTTCTCTGAGGCATGATAAACAGCATGTTAACATCACTGGAAGCAACCAGGAAATTAATAGATTTACGCGAAAATTTAAATGTTTACACGTATTAACACGGCTCATAAATGTACGATTTTAATTGGTTACGGTATCGTATTGTTTTGATCGTGTACTAAACGTCCAACTAGGTATAGTACCCGTAGGCTGTTTAAATTAGCTATACATACGTTGATATTTTTTCCCGAAACAATACAAATACAACTTACTCTACTAGTGCTCTGGCTCTGATCCCTGAGCTACCGCATCGTTACGCACATAATATCCTTAAATTAAACCCGCTTATTACGATTACGTTTATTACTTTATTACCATTTCCAGCGTAATACGTGCACCATTCTTCGTCATTCCCTGCAAATATTAATTGTTTTCTCCCCGCACAAATCGCACAACACGCCTTCACGCATAAGATGTATCTTTTGCCTGATCCCTTTAGAAACGTCTCAAGCAGGCTTTACAGTAATTGGTAAAATATTTTAACCATCAAACCCTAAAAAGCATTTTTTTTAATCAATAAAACGGCCATAGATCATTGTGTTACCGATTGGACATTTTACGTCAAGAAATTTAATAGTTTTTTTATCGAACATTAATATGTACGGACACGTAATACACTCAACGTAAGTGATCGATTCATAGCTTCTGTTCGCAGACGCATTTTTTTGCTATCAAATGATAACTCACTATAACAATTAATGATAATTATCATTGATGAATTGTCTTTTATGATTAGCTAAATTAGAAACAGGATGCCACAGTATAAAATAGATACAGCATTGCTGTTCGTGTGTATGTTGGAAACATTTGACGCTAATTCGGACAATTTATTTTCACTGCTTATGTTATTGTACAGAAACACGTCAAAACTTAATTCCATTTCTAATAAAAAGTCAGAAGATAACTTAATGAATATTGGGAAGATCATTTCAATCGGTAGGATAAGTGACCCATCAACATCGCTATTTTTAACACCATTAATTCCTTACAGGGCATTATTTTGTCTGTCAAATTAGTCTGTCTGAATTGAAACTCAAATTAGTTACTATCAACAAAAAAAAAGGGAATGGTGCCTTAGAGTTAATGTCTGCCTGATGTAAGTCCTGGTAACGTCCATCGTAACTCAAATGCCTCAATTTGGGTTGCTTCTTAGCTATGTTTGATAAATATTTTAAAATATCTGGACTTTAATTCCTAAATTAACACAAGTCAAAAGCAATGACAATTTATATTCTAGTGCATTCTAAATTCCGTCACGCTTTACAGTTTCTAATAAACGCGTTGTTCTTAAATTCGCATGACCCAGTTCTGGGTGAATTTGTGTCAGGAGTCATATGGACAGTTGCGCCGATGCACGGTGCCACTGCGGACGGGAGGGGCGTAAAAAATTCAACAAGCACACGCTTCACGGTTAAACACCTCCACGGACGTGGGCATGCATTTTTAATGCCACAGCAACAGCCTTGGTTCACTGACGAGATTGTTACACTTTTGCACAAGCAAAAGCGTTCGATTATGTTAATGATGTAAACGAAGGTTTATTAATGAAAGCATTTTGAAATGGAACGCGCATTCGTGATTACTAGTTTGTATAATGAGAGTTTAGCTCGTTATTTATACTGGTTTAGAAGCTAGTGAGGCGTATTATTGTTTATTTTTGGCTGTGCCACAAGGGAGTGAACTGAGCTGTACTTTTGATTATTTTATAAATATCACAGTTATTATAAATTATTTTACAATGTTTAATAATATTTAATAAACTATAATACAACTGTATATAAATTATTTTATAAATTACATTTTAACTAAAAGGTTACTTCGGGACTAAAAAATTGTTTAGTATTGTTTCGATTTGTAAATATAGTCTATCAACTCAAAAGTCAAATACTTCTAGAAGTTTCCTAGAAATAACATTCATGCTACGATTAAATCAATATCAATTAAAAATTGAACGTTTTTGAGAATTTAGCGTGTCTGACCGAACTTCAACCGAAATAAATAGTTATACTTTGATTGTTTGTTATTATTGCCTTTTTTTTTTTGTATAATCCTAGTGAGGTAGTTGTTAGGGTTCCGTAGTCAACTAGGAACCCTTATAGTTTCGCCATGTCCGTCTGTCCGTCTGTCCGTCTGTCCGTCTGTCCGTCCGTCCGCGGCTTAGCTCCGTGATCATTAGTACTAGAAAGCTGAAATTTGGTATGAGTATGTGTATGTATCACGCCGACAAAACGGTAAAATAAAAACTAAAAAAAAAATTTTTTTTCGGGTACCTCTCGAACACCTAAAGTGGGGGTGATTTTTTTTTTTCGTTTCAACCCTAGTGTGTGGGGTGTCGTTGAATAGGTCTCTTGAAAATAATAGGGGTTTTCAAACATTACTTTTTGATAAAGTCAGTAGTTTTGTAAATATTCGCTCCGAAAATAAAAAAAATTGTGTCCCCCCCCCTCTAACTTTTGAACCACAAGTCAAAAAAATATGGAAAAATTCATGTTAATGCGGCCTTATAAGTACTTTCAATGAAAACTATATTGAACAAAATCGGTCAAGCCGTTTTTGAGTTATCGCCAAATTTCATATTTTTTCTTTAAAAGGTCGTAAGTTGACTTCCAGAAGGTAATAAGTGATTACAGTTTCTAGGGCGTTTACGACCTTTTTATAGAGCTTAAAATCTGTCTTAACTTAAACCTCGGGCTTAAAACAGCAGTTTATTGTGAAGGATGAGCAACTACGGAACCCTACACTGAGCGTGGCCCGACATGCTCTTGGCCGGTTTTTTTTATTACCTAACACTTGGAAAATTTCGAGTTTCTTGGCATTGGTTTTCACTGAACATTAAAAGAATTGCGCAGCCACGTGCTATTTATGCTTAATCACGATCTTAATATTCACTGGTTTAATTTCATAATCATACAGCAAAACGAGGTGATTCAAGGAAAGTCCATGTAAATTTTATTGCCTCGTAACACTAGCCGTATAACTGAGTTATTTAAATTATTATACTTCCGTGCTATGCAAAATACTATTGCAGAAGGCAGCCAAAAATGTAGATAGTGGGGGTTTATAACTATATCTTGTAGTCTAGTGGCGTTTTGAATGAATACCGCTTGGTTGATTCTAAATAACGCGATGTAAAAGTTTCGATGTGTAACTTTTGAATGAAGGTCTGATATTCGTATGATTATAATATAACGCGGTGTGCAAGTTTAGTTCTGTTTTCAATGAATTACTGATGTTTGGTTGATTCTAATGTACAAGTGGCGGTTGCTATCGCGCTGTTATCAGCCCCTCTGACGATCTCACTATCTCGCGGTCGGCGTGACCGCGCCATCCGCCATTCGCGGAAGAACCGCGCTAACGAACTCTCGGTTTTCGAGTCGCCTTTCGCTGAACACCGGTCACAGTCGAGCGACGTGGTCGCAGGAGGTGCATGTTGCAAAATTGTTGATTGGTTCGTTAACCCACTTCCTCAGTTATTCGCCGGCGGCTTATATCCGGTGGTCGCATTGGAAACAACCGATACGTACAGTTCAAGATGTGATGCTGTGCTGATTGTGTACTCGAATTATACTGTGATGTGGAAAAGTGTGCTCGAAAAAGTGATAGAGCGAATGCTCTCAGTGCAGTGCGTCCCTTGCTTTGACTCTTCGTGTAGAAGCAATGTTGCGACGTCGAGGCACATACACTGTGAACGCTGATCCGGAGGATCAGCCGAAGACCTCTTTACCTATTCTAGTCAAAAAATATGGTACGTTATTTCCATCACCTATAAAGTGACGTGCAATTCCGTGAGTGGGTTAGTTTTTCTCTGAACGTAAAACTATCTTTGTATCAGCTGAGTGGTTACGTAGCCCATATGGCATGTGATGCAGCCTGTTATGCGCGATAGTCTCGCATCATGTCGGTAGTTATCCTATTTACAAATCGGAATATTAAAATATCTGTGTTAATGTCATGTTGAGTGTATAATTATGTTGCCAATTGAATTAGTCTGTCGAAGACCCTCGTTGAAAATAAAAGTGGGGAAACCGTTGTTTCACACTGGATGCAATGATCGGCACAGTTTCTGGCTTAATTAGGTCTGATTTTGTTTTGAAAATTGAACGCTTAATAATACGTAACACGATAATTCGTTATCAACGAATGCTTGGATTATTTACATTTTATTTCAACAACATATAATATTATATATAATAAATACGTAGATTCGAGTCGTAAAAGATATAATTATGGTTACTACACGTTTAATAAAGCCTACGTAGGTACTTAATCGATAGCCACCGTCACAAAATTTTATGGAGGCAATAAGAAACTACGTAACTATCTTAACAAGTTGATAAGATATGGTTCCCAGTTTGATCTAACCCTCTCCAATAGGTAACTAAGACTTTGTACCTACATCGTATCGATCCGAAGTCGACGTCATTAAAAATGCACTTGTAGCAGCGCCGCGAATATCGTCGAAATCATTTAAAACCACATAAACCACATTAATTACATCGCCCGATTTTATCATAAAAAAAACGATGTTGACCTACTTTCGGATTTTATATATGTTATATGAAGAATGAAGTAAGGTCAGGTTGGATTATAGTGAAACAAATAGGGGTAGTGACAAATTTGAAACGTTTTTTACATATTAATTGCTTTAATAGTCAAAGTACGATCAACTGCAACGATATGTATGTCTTACCCGAAACTGTTTTACCAACACATACTGGTTTATTTAGTTTTGTTTGTTGTACTTACCTCGGTGTTTCACTTATCCAACTTGACCTTTTATGATTATGATTATACTGATCATGAAGACGTCAGAAGCTCGCTCGACCACCTTAAAGGCGCATTTTACTTGCATGTGGCTAACATCTTGGCAATGATAATTAATATATCAGTTGTGCAATGTCGTCGGTTGCAAGCAAAACTGCTTTGAAAGTGTTTGACTCTGGATAGTACCTACTGTAAGGTTATATTTATTACTTTTAATCGACTACGCTTGAATAAAAGGTCAATGGAGTGAATAACAAATACGTGCGTGACCTATATAAACTTTATAACGCAAACTGCTCTATTGATTTAATAAGATACAGAATGATATTGTAAAGAGGTAAATTAATTTTCTTTTGTTGCTTACATTTGTAAAGCCATACTCGTAGACCGGTGTATGTGTAACCCAAGTAAGCTTTATCGGTTTAGATTTCTTCCATTATATGTAAAATGTGAATATAATAATCGTATAAACAATAATCGACAAAAATCGCGTTGGTTCCCGGAACAGATAAAGTAAACAAAAAAACTTAAGTAGTCTTTCACACAGACAACAACATCTATTGAAAAACATAACCTGCTCAACACAGATAGCTCCTGTTCTCTAGCAACATTTTGACATCAAAAGATGATTGCTTCAAAATAACTGTTGTTTATTACAAATATGAACTTTGTTTTCAATTCTGTTCTTTCTATAAACTACGTCCAAGTTTACTATCGGGCTCAAAATACGTATTCCTTGTAATGGTTATCGTTACTATATTTTTCACGAAATTTAACACGTTAACGTAAAAATATGTTCTTGCACTAATTTCGAGGTTGTTTGTACTATGCCAAGTTAATTACCGGCAAATAGGATGTCAGCGGAGACAAGGGAAGGCACTTCAGTGCATATTATCTGTGGACTCAGAAGTTCCAAATTTGTGTCGAATCATCCCGTTATTTCAAATAGAGTTTATGACAAGAGCAAGAGAAATGACACGATGCAAACTTTGAATTTCCAACTTAGAGTCTCTTCTTTGTTGCGTAGCCTGTTCTTATCACCGCTTTCCTCCTGTGAATTGAAAAGATGGTGTCTATGAAATATTCTAAAGGGACGTTACTATTATATGCTCGGCCTAAATGTTGAATGGTAGAGAATGACCTATGGTATTAAGTCCGTCGTTTGTACGATACGTTTTTTGTGTGCAATAAATATAAAATAAAATAAATTTTCACGAATTTTGAAGTTTTACGATAAAAAAATATCTCGATAGCGTCGATATAACAGCATTGTTCTACTAGTCTATAAGGTCTTTATCTATAATTTTTTGCAATCACTTGTTTTACGATGCTGTTTCTACAAACGGCATTAAAATTGCACACTGCGCAGAAAAGTTTAATGAATGAATGGTGTTTGTTTTATCAGTAGACTCACTTAAAAGTTTAGTCTACGATAGCGACTTCCAAGTACGAAACTCTTGGGAACAAGCCTTAAGTCCATATATTAAGACTATACACTGTTTGGAACCTTCGTGAACTGTTTAGATCATTCCAACTTTGTGGCCAGAGATATAGATATAATCTCTCACTCAATCCAACACAACCAACCTCCTCAAAAAAAAAAGATGATTAAGAGACTATAGGAAAACTAAGGTACTACTAATGATGAATCCATTTTCTTAAACATCCAATATCTCAAGCCTCTTCGCGCTAAATAATAACCATTTTAACTAAAATAAATATGCCTTCCTACATTTTTTGTTGGGTTATATTAAATTCATTCAACCACCAATGGACTGGGCAATTGTCAGGCCTTAGCTCCGAACGTCTGGCTACGTGGTGACTCTTGCGACTCGTAAACACGCCACTTACGTCACGAACTGGCCTCCTTTGGAAATACGCCCAGAATTATTTTCACATATATCCGACTACGTTAATCATATTCGAGTGTTATCATAAAATTAAAAAAGGCATTGACATCGCTCTGAAAGCAGCCTTTAAAAAAAAAACCGAGCACAAAGGTTGAATTTGTTTATATTGTATGTTTTGTTTGCTTTAGACAATACATTCGTCTGTGTCTCGGTTGGTCTAGGTGTGCATTTACAAGCTTTTATTATTAAAAGCGAAATATGACTTCATTGTCACAGTCGCGTATTTGTTTCCCGATAAGAAACTTATCAATAGCATATATTAAAACAACGATGTTGTTTTATCTATGTATATTGACTACAATTAGGCTGCTAACAAGTTAGTTTAGCTCCCGCTTGTAGTTTATGAGTCTTCCACGAACGCTTAATTAACTCATTGAATTCCCGCAGTTGATTGTCCACTATCCAGATAAACGTTATCAAATCATTAATATTATATACGAACAAATACACTCAATACAGAAGCCAATTAATTGAATAAAATAACAAAATTGATTTCATTCCATAATAAATAAGGTTAGTTTTGTTTGCTGTACGATGCAGTTCCCTCCGCTCCTTAACATCTATACCTTTAAAATACTCCTTCTATCTTCGCACCGTATTAAATGTACTTTTTCCCGTCCTAGTTTCAAGTTAAGAGGCCTTATTCCTTTTAAATGCTGATTGTTTTAGACATTTTTCTCTATGATCAAACATGTTTCGTAACATATTACTGATGTTACTACCTAGAACAGGGCTATTGGGGTTTATTGATATATATTTGGAACCTATAGTTTGAATTTTTCATTGATAATTTTTGTTTCAAAAAGTACTCGAAATTGACAAAATTCACTCGAAAAATTTGTTATTTCAACTTATTTTCGACTGCACGCAATAAAAGCATGAAATAGCTACGTTACTATATACCTGGAACTCGGGGAAAAGTATTATTCACTTCAAAAAGTTGGTTGAAATTATCAATATATTTGTCATATAGTTTTTTTTTTTATAGAAGGAATAAGGCCTCTTAAACATGCCATATTATACCAAACTTTGAAGTTGTTAGGTTGTTATTTAGTTTCATAGCCGTGTCGGCCGACCGGCACGTGGAGATGTAGACTTGTAGAGAGCGTTAATGCGAAGCATTTTCCGAGGTGAGCGATGCGTCATAGTACTCGACCGGTCCTCCCTATTATCTGCAGTTAGTCTCTCGTGACAGTAGGGCTGTGGTGGAAGTTAAAACCTTTTAGCGTTTCCACATGGTCGGCTTTACTTAATTTTTTACGAATTTATTGCTTTGCTTAGTAAATTTTTCTTTACTTTGCTGCTAGATAACACAGTATGGTATTTAATTTTTATATAGACAAACCCCGTGAGTCTCAGACAAATTAAAATACATACCTACATAACGGGTATATTCGACTTCTACGACGTGAGTAAACCAGTTTCGTATGTATTTTACAATATTATAGTATGCTATTTAAGTTAGAAAATAGCTGAAATACAAAGCTAAAATAAACGGAGATTTAGATTCATTCTTATCACAATAAATAACCAAAGTTGCCGCTTTGGATCGATACAACTTAAACATAACCTTTTCATAAATTATCGTAAACGGAATCATACCTTTAGATATTAATTATGTACTTTCAGAATTAATAGCTCGTTCGAAAGCAATCTGCAAATCGTAATTTTTTTCATCCCAAAAACAATACTGCTGGCCATTGCCTCACTTTTGAGGGATGCATAAAATAAAAAGTATAAATACTAATTAAATTATTGTGAGACGATTCTTCAAGCCATTTAACCACGATATTCTAACGTCAATTAATTAACTACTTATTACGACAACGTAAGAGCCAGTTGCTAAAACTGTGTCCAAACTGGGCTTAGCAGTAAAACGCTGAATATTTTCCAATGGGTATTACGGAGGCAAGGTCCTTATCGCCCGCTCACACTCGTGACTTAAGCCTTAAGCGCTCCCGGCTGTTTGCCGCGGGACAAAACGCGGTGTCGTCTTTCAAGAACAATGGTGTTGCCAGGGATTAGCGAGAAAATGCATTGTGCCTATTGTTGTACACCTATGTAAACCTACCACATATTCGTATTTACTCTTACGTATATTACGCATTATTCACACCAGATGCGAATGCTTTCAGCTGAAATTAGTGGCAAATTCACCGAATTTACTCAACGGCCTACGCTTCTCGCGAGTTTCTCTACAGATGTCCACCCACACGAAACATGACAAACAGTGGGAAATATTGCTTAGCAAGTAATCGTAATTTGCGCCGGTTATCTTCATATCAGCCACGGTGGTTGATACTATGTTAAATTTGTTATTGAGAGCTTTACTCGGATGTATGTCATTATGTTGGGAAATTACTGAAGTGAAAGCAAAGCAAGTCAATCTCGAAAATGTATGTGGTGCTCGAGAAACGTGTAATTATCTAAAATGATAGACAAATACATCTTCATTCTATCTTCTCGTATCTTATATAACAAAATAAGTAGAAGGTCGGTCGGTAGGCCGTCGTTCTATTGAGATACTTTAAGATCTACATAGAGCCTAATTTTACGGTTGCGATTGAGATTTCTATTCTAGATTTTATAAACTGCGTAGTTCCTCACGGCAGTGACAGATCTCGTATGACCTGAGAATAAGAACGGACATAACCACTAAGTTGCGTGTTTAGGAATCCCCAGAAACTCCGCCGAAACTTTAATCCAATTGTCCAACATATGCCAAACATAATTCTATTAAGACATTATTAGCCATGGCCGAGTAATTAGCCGGGGGTCAATTTATAAGAGTTCCTTAACGATAAAACGATATAATAAAGCCATTTCCAAAAAACACATTGGGAATGCGTCTCTCTCTAGTGTACTTATTAAGTAAACAAAATCGCAAATTGCAATAGTTTGTTGTGGTCATCATATGTACAAATTCTTTTATCGTTCAGTTGTGTGACGTCACTTTGATTATCACCAGTTGTATAAAAAGAAGGACACGCGCTGTAAGACGTGATACTTGAACTGTGTCTGAACTATACCGTCCAATATATACTATGAGAGTGTAAAGTTTAGGTATCCAATTTAACGCTAACATGCAGTTTTTAATTAACCTTTATGTTCGCCTGCGACCCGACGGTGCTCGTTTGGGTGGAGCTTTGGAATGGTTACAATGCCCCAATCATTTATATTAAATGTACTAGAATTCGGTAGCGTCTTCGTCCGTGAGGGTCGAAATATCCTCTTTTGCCTCATTGTAATCGAGTGAAAAGATCCTACTTCTAAGACGATAATTTTAACTGCCGTTTAACTATATAGTTTTTATTTGGCCGTAAGCACTATTATTTTGACATGTTTGAGAAATAACAGAACTTTTCCTATGTACACAGTAGCGATTAAACAACGGAGAAGCACGAAGTTTTGTTTTTTCCTGATACATTCTTTACCAAAACTGGCTACAAAATTCAAGTCGTAAATTGTGTTACGTATTCGCATGAAAATATAAATAATTTGTTAAATGTATATGTTTAGTTATGTGAGCTGGGATGCTAATATAGTTTACGATCCTGCTGCCGGTGATATTGGCAGATTGCATTATATCTCTTAGTGCCTACGTCAGGCCTATTGTTAAAGACATGCGACTTTCTTAATCGCTACGCCAGAGTTATCTAGTTTATAGTATGTTTATAGTAGGTACTAGCCTACTTGGTCACGTTTACGTATTTTCCTGTATCATTTCAGATGACACAATACGTGTGATCAGTTTTCTAATAAATGTAATGTTATTGCTTATAACGTTACTAAGAGAGATATCAGCCCGAAGCATTGTGTGAGACGTATAATTAACTAAATTGCCCGATCGTGTTTTGTTTCTTTCAGGAAAACATTCTTGTGTATCATGCCACAGTATGTCATGAGAGCTATAGTACTTATACTAACACAGGTATACGGTCGCGTTGTTTGAATTAGCACCACAAACATGCTCTTAGCGTCTAAATGTAATATGTATCGGTGTGGTCAGCGGGCGGGGCGTCGCTCGCGGCGTTTCGCGCTGTGCCCGGCAGTCTGGCACGTCGCGCGCTCGCGTGCGTTCCTTTGGCAAGCTGGAGCGATCCGCGGGGCCCATATGCGTCGACAGCCTGGCGGTCTCCGACGGGCCCGGCACGGTGGCCCTCCGCCCCGTCGGAGAGGTGGCCGCCCGCTCCGAACCCTCCCTACTGCGCTTACTTGACAATGACAAAACCCAGATTAGCCGCGCTTGCGATCGTCTCTCGTCTTTCTGTAAGAAACTTCGCCGTACCATCAGTGAGTGTCCTCCATAAAGCCTGTGATATTGTCTACATTTCCGGTGTAATCTCGATTTCACGCTACGGTCTTTCCCTATTGTATCATACATGTATGTTCATTTCAATGTTCTAATGCTTTGTGTTTTGCTGTGCCGCGCAGGCGACGTGGAAACTCCTAAAAAGGCCGAGCTGGCTTCGGAAAAGAAGTCCTCTGCATCGCACCGTAAGTGCTAGATGTGCCGCACTACATTATTAGTCCTATCAACGGGATTCGACCTCAAAATAACTCTCCGTTTCGTGAAATCATGCAGGATGTTAAGCTTATATTATAAAATTGTCTAACATGGTGTCGGTATTTGACATCTGCCAAACGATATTGCACTGCTTGATACCATGAATCTATAAGGGATTATTGACAAGGTCTCTGTACAAAAACACTCCTAGTTGATATGGATATTAGCTCGGCTGTAGTGTCGCCGTTTTCACATTTTTTTCACCATCTTCTCTGTTCGTAGACCGGCATTGCGGAAATCCTGTGCTCGAGTTTGAGAACCTTAAAATTCTTGAATAATTACCGAGTATTGGGATCATCGCAGTATACCGGATCACTCTTTCATTTCTTAGTTTTTGTTCATGTGTGTTGTGTGTTCTAAATCTCGTTAATTCATGTGTAGTTTATTTGATAAATATTGATGTTTAATTTATGAATGTGTTCATTTAGTACATGTTACTTAGCAAATTGAAATTAATTGAGTAATTGTAAGTAGTTCTGTTTCATTAGCAAATGCATTTCGCATACTTAGCTCTTCAGACTCGGGTTACATTGTATAAGCGAATACAATAATTAATGCATTCCGATCTCGTATCGTGATGTTTGAAATGAATAACTAATAGTAATATGTGACGAATATCATCAGATTTGAGCATGTTGCCAAATATTGCAGCTAAATAATTCACTTCGTTGTCGTACATTGCACTGTTACCTAAATGTTAATTAATGTTATGGAAAATTGTAGAGTAGTTTCCTTTATAAATTAGCGTGTAGACAAAACGGCGTGTAACTTGCATACATAAGTTCTGTTACAATTTCCTTACTCTTAAACTTGGTCTGGCAATTATCACTTTTCCATTAAGTAAACATGTAACTCTAGTTAACATAAAGATTAAATTACAGTTATACACGCAATTGTAACCGCAGAAATAAGAACCAGTCATGGTATTTTTTTACTCGGCACGCACAGACTAGCAGCGACATACCCTAATAGCATCACATTTATTACATTTTGACAAGCATTTCACCTTTTGACTGTTGTGCATGTCTAAAATATCTGTTTAACTTTATCATAATGCAAGAAGGTTAATAAGGGCGTTGAAAGAAGTTAAACAATGTGAACCTTTCAAAGTCATTTTATAAAACAAATGTACATTCCTAACTATCCAAAATTGAAAAATTGGAAATCGTAAGTGATATCAATAAAAATGCATGGATTTTGTAAGTCCAAGCTCTTCGTATTCAAAATAGTTCTGCGAAACGTTAACTAACATGTTTGAGTGATCAAAATGTCGCTTAAAAAATTCAATTATTTTAAGCGACAACTGTATGATAGTAAGTACATTGTTCAATTACATCCCCATACTGTGCTCATAGTTTGCCGCAAAATGCAAAATATTTATACCAATATATGTATTTAACTATGTATATCGTCGTGTAGCGCCCATAACATAAGCCTACTAGACGTGACTGTATGATTAGGTCGATTGTGTGAGGTTGATACACCCCAGGCCAAAAGTATGGAAACAAGCTTATTACTAAAGGGTGAGTACTATTAAATTGTCGCTGTTTTGAATTTCTATTCCAAAGAAAGTAAGAATCAACAGACTCAAAAATATTTATTTTAATAAGGTTTACATTACATTATTTATGTTTGAAAACGAATTACAACTTTTTCAGTGGACGATGTGAGAACGCTCGGACTTTACTCTTAATGCGGCTCATAGAGTTTTGCACGGAGGCATCCGTTATCAATTTAGTACACTTAGTCCACTTGCGTTGAAAATCTGGCAACAAAGTAGCAGGCTGACATGTTCTTCGCAATTTACTTTTGATAATTGCCCAATATTTTTCTATGGGACGTAGTTCGGGGCAGTTCGGTGGATTGTGTTTTTAGGCTCTACTTCTATAGAATTCGCTTCATACCATCGAGAGTCCGGGTTGAGTAATGACAACTTGCCAGATCAGGCCAAAATATAATGTCTCAGAAGTGTGTTTTTTTATAAACGGTAATATCCTTTTTTTTGAGGCATCATGTTATGTATACATCGGTGTCAATTGTTCCAGTTGTAACATAAGGCGAGCTTCTTTTACCACACTGACATATAGCTTGCCATACAAGGTACTTCTTGGCAAACTTTTCAACTTCTACAACTTTTTCAGATTCAGGAAGAGTCGAAATATCACAAGACGAATAGAATTCATTACCTGGTATGGCTTTGAAGTAGGCCTTCAAATAAGTTTCATCGTCAATTATTAGGCAACATTTTCTTTGGACTTACATGGAGTACAAAAGTCTGGAACGTCTAACCGCACAATTATACTGCTCTACGGTTCTCTTGGGAGCTTTTTGCTTCTTGTATGTAGTAATGCCACATCTTCTTTTAATTTTCTGGACATTCGATTGGCTCGTAACTACTTTTTTCGATATATCTCGTGAAGATATTGACGGATTCTATCAAACAACTTGCACACCTTTGATTCTAACTTTTTATTAGGTATTCTGGTAGATTGACCCTCACGCTGCTTTCTGTTTACAGTTCCGCCTTGCTTTATTTTCTTTAGAGTCTTTTGGACCGTCCTTCTAGTCGTAAAGCATGATTTTGCCAGATCTGACGTAGCTATATGAGGATTTTTAGAAAATTCTTGCAAGATCGATTCCCGAACATTTTTTTCTTTCGACGACATCTTGACAAATAAAAAGCAAAATTTTTTTTTTTTTGTAATGTAAAAATCACTAGTCGTTCTAAATTTGAAATCCTCGTCAGGCATTAAAAAAAGTACGTTGCCAGCAAAAATATCGTTAAAAATGTATGCGACAATTTAATAGTACTCACCCTTTATACAAACCTGTGATTTCCTTACGGAATAAATTACAAAATTACAATATAAAAATGATTATAAGCATTTTAAAAGTCTATAACGCAAATTCTGATTATGAAAATTGCCAGTGCAACATTTTGTAGAAAGGCAATAAAAAAACGACGACATGCACTTTGTCCCGGAGTTAGGTAAGTATATATATATTTTTACAACATGCAGATGTTTTAATAGTGGATGTTCTATTTTTTTAATCTTTTGGGGGTTGCCTAACGGTTACTAACATTTACACAAGGAATAATTATTGGAAACTAAATATTCAAAGAATAAACTATGTTTCCACTTTTTTGGCCTGGGGTGTATATTTGTTATGCATTATATTTATATCTACCAAAGTTTATGATTACTCAGTGCAATGCCTTCAGTTATTGAGCGAAGTTATTTATGGAGCTAAATCACCCTGCCACCTCTATATAGGCAAACGGCAGCGGCGGAACAAGTGCCAGTCGGTATGCAATGAAACACTTGACATTTCCCTCATTACTTCCTACCTAGCCACGGCCATTTCGACAAGTGCAACGCACCGAGTCTACGTCTTCACTTTCTAACACTTGCTTACACGTGATCTCATCAATCGCACGCTAACCATTTAAAGACTGGATTTCATTTGCGGTTTAATCCGCACATACGCAATGCCGTCTGTAGTAAGCCTGATAATATGTTATGATCGATAAACGATTAGCGGTACATTTTAGCTAACCGATAAAGATATAAACAAATTTTCTCAAAATATTAAGGTAATTAACTTATCTTGAAGTCTATTAAATTGGTTGTCAAGAGAAGTAAGTCAATTTAAGATCGTTTATAAGGATATCAATGAGTTGCGTGCCTAAGTAAAAGACCATGAAATGCTGGAATAAAAGGATGATAAACTAGGGTGTATGTATAGTGTATCGTTTAGTCTTGCGTCAATAAGGGTAGTATAAGGGTGTGGTGTTATGCCTTTTGAGTGTTTCTGGGCGGGTATGATTGAGTTGGCTCATTCTAGAGAGTATTCCTGTCTGGCTTCACTAACATTATGCTATGTTTTATTTCTATTGAGATTTGCCGTGTGGTTTTCATACTAAAGCTAACTCCATGCCAAAGTCCTTCAATCGATTAGCCTGCAAGGTAACTTCAGAATTTATTGGTTGATCGTAATTTATTTAGAGGTGTTAGCCCGGGCGTACCCCGCTCCCGAGTTCGCTACTACGCAGTACATATACCATTTTATGGACCTTTACTCAGAGTCAGATAAACTGCGTAACTGCGACCTTGGAAGAATTCTACTAGTTATCTGAATACGAATTACCTACGCTACGTAGGATATTTGATTACACCCAACTCTGTTATAAATTGTAACATTATTTATGACTTCAGAGCCGATAGGGTATATATTAAATACATATTATATTATACTAAAAAATCCTCAATAGGTTTCGTTACTGAAAATCGGTCCAAGACTTTCTTGCGATGGACTTAGTTTTCGGCTGCCTGTTTGGACCGAGAAGAAGCGAAGGGGAGAAAACGAACCAATCAGGCTGCGCCTTTGTGAAGCCCAAAAGAAGTGCAATTAAATATGAGGAATGTGATAGGTCCATTTTTTTACACATTTCAGCTCCGCTCTTGTGGATAAGCAGACTTATACTGATATTATTATATGATATACCCCACATCTTTGAAAGTAATTGTTTCAAAGTGTTTTTAAAATTACGGGTAGGTTTGTCATAATATCATAATCACATATCATGAACAAAGAAAACAAATGGTAATTAGTACCGGCGAAAAATCTATAAAATATGAAACTGTTTATAACACGCACAATAAACTAGTGTCCACTTCCAATACTTAAAACGTTCCGAATGAGTATAAACAAAAGCTTGATAAGCCCCATTGTTCGTGGGAATTTTAAGTTGTTGACGTCCTTTTAAAAGAACGATATTAACAAGTGGGTTGATATCCAAATAGTTATTTAAATCGAAGTAGTCGACATTGTGCGCCTTTTTTTTAATACGCGTGTTTTTACTATTTCACATTCAGTATTCTTTGGAAGTTCCAAATATAAGTGTAAGCACCTAATAAATAAATAAATTAAAGACATTTTTTATTTATTATGTCTTTTGCAAATTTAACAAATTTCATTCGGATCTTATCCTGGGATCCTCTTATTTTTAAAATATAAGTTTTGAACATGATAGATGTTTTTGCTGTATGCACACCTAGTTTATCTAAAATTAAACTATTTCTGATAACTGATAGCGATCGCGTACATAATTCTTAATGCCCAATCATGTCGCAAACCTTCGTGGAAATCCAAGATTGCAATAAATTTATTAATTACTGAAATTAAATAATCAATATTCCAGAATTTATTGACTAATCAATCACAATTACAATTACACAACAATATAAAAATTTATTAGGTACGCTGAAAGTTTCAAACAGTAAATATTTATCTCAGGGAAGTTCTCCGGCATTTTTTATTCTCGACATTGATTGATTGATTTGTACATGATAGATGTCTTTTACAATGACGGTGATTTCAATAATGTTTTTCGAATTTCGAAGACACTGATGATAAATGTCCATTTGTAAACGAATATAAAGCTTATTCCAACGTGTTAGGGACTGTGGGTGTATAGTTATCTGAGTCTTCGTTTGTACAGTTGGTAGGGGTAATATAAAAATCAAGAAAATTGTTGCTATTATCGCGCTAAATAAACTATGATAACTATGATAAAAAAACACATCACGACTTATTATTATTACTTTTTTTTAAATCATATTCTTCAGTGTCTTCCTCAGATGTAATCGGAATTGTAAGTACGAATCAGTTTTGATGGTTTTTATAAAATAGTTAATTTATATCCAAACAGCTCGATATACAATTTATACTATACTATATACTTTTATACCTACTTAAATTAAAACGAATATAGCCTACATATATTCCTAGGAGGTAACTTTTTATCGGCTACAGGCAAATGGAAACTGTTCTCTAGGGAGGTGCGAGAAAACTAATTTCACTTAAGCTAAGGTACGGGGAATATACGATATTCTTCCTTACCCACCTCAGCGAGAAATATAAAACAGATGAAGTAAGGTAACAAAGATTAAAAACAGGCGGTCTTATGGCTGAATGAATAAGTGCTTTTTCCAGACAACACTAACTATTTACTTACACAATTCTATGAAGAACGTGTTTTAACCACAGGGCCCACAGGCAGAGTGTCTCATGGTCTTGTTATTTTTCTGTTAATAATAACTGTAACTTCGCCGAACTTATTTGGGCTTGACGTCAAAGAGCCTACTGCTATCTTCCGGGATTTCGAGTTAATTAGGTGACCTAGATATCAGCACGACAAATCGAAGTGATATTGCTCTACTCACTTATCGGTATGGTTTACTAATAGATGTATAGGCTGAAACCGTAAAAAAATCATACTGTATATAAAGCTACGTTATATAAGGTACTACACAACGATTTAGAAACACAAGATTTGAGCGGTTTTCCGGTTTTAGAGAGTGAGTTAGAAAACAAAATAGTTGGGATTTGATGGAAACATACACACACAAACACTGCTGCTTGATACTCAAACACATAAAATAATAAAACCTAGAAATTAAACACTTTTGTAATAGTTATACAATATAATCATACTTGTCCATGTGAGTATGCGTGCAATTAGAGAAGCATTTAAAAAAAACAATCACAGACTAAGCAAATTAGATATTTTTTATAAATGTCAACAGTCTTTGTTTTATAAATTGCGCCCAATGAACAATACGAAGTTTTGTATAAGCTTACGAGCTGGCATTCTTATTTGATAGCTTGCCTTTAAATATTGTATTGTGTTTTAAGTGCTGTGTTACGTCCGTCTTAGTTATAAATTTTAGTGCCACCATTTTGTTTGCTCACGATTGCAAAAGCAACTATTATGAGGTGCATTCAAAAACGGGTATAAATTTTGGTGTCTCAGTTATTTATTCGCAGAAAATGTAACATTTCACTATTTTTACTTTATACTAAACAGCTCTATTTAATAGCAACAGTAGCACGGGAGATTTTTTGTAAATATGTACAATGTACCTACAAATAACATGTTTTGTACATTGATACATCGATCAATCACGAATTAATTCTATAAATAGGGCTGTTTCCACGGCAGGTAAAAAAAAAATGTAACATTAAAAAGTTTCGCAAATAACCTTTACTACTACGTGTTTAGGTGAAATGTCAGGATAAGGCAAATAAATGACTGGTTCTGCTTTCACACGGGGGCACACGGAAATGCTGAGACATTTTCTTGACTCTCCCACTATTTCCTGTTTGTAAAATAACTGCGAACAATGACGTTTGTTTTGGAGGCCGATTATATAAATGCGAGAAGGAATTTAACTACGTCCAACTTCGAACAAACAAATTGATGTAGGTAGTTATTATAACTAGCTTCGTCTGCAAGGGAGAGCAGTCATACCGCTTTTTTTATTAGCGTATTCGGCTAAAAAGCATCGTTCTCCTGTACTGTACAATTTTGCAAATAACAGCCAGTTGTTCCCCTTAGCTCTTCATATGTTAAATCACAAATGGGAACGCGAATATTATAGGACGATGAGGAGTTTCAATGTTATCATAGTTAGTTGGCTTAGTTTGTAGATTCCTTTGTGGCCGGAACAATTGCGTGCGCAAAGCATCTTTACGTAACTTGCTGCGAAGTGTCGCAGGCATCCCACTGCGCTCAAGATCTGTATTCGACAAGCATACAAGCTATATCAAGGGCGGTGGTTTTTGGCGACTTAATTCTTGCTTCTTTTCGTATGACTGTGATGTTACGTCCCGAAATAACTCCCGTCGAGACCATGACACGTTCATCACCTTCGAAACGTCGAGGTAATGAAATAAACACTTTTTTAACACGATTAAGTCTCTTAAGTGTGAAAATCGTGTATGTCTAAATCAATATATAAAAAATATAATAATAAAAATATAATCCACTAGTAAAACGTATCGGACCACTGGAGTGTTATGCTTAACCGTGTATAAGTAAATATCAAGATAAGCACAGTTTGTGTATGATAACTGATCTGACATTTTCACTAACGGGCCTTTATAAACTTGGCTTAAAATGCTGCCGTTTTAATATTTCGCATTCGCATGAAGTAGAGTTATAATGTCAGCCATAAACTTTTATTTTTACTTTAATGTCAATAGCTTTTGTAAGTGTAGGTACTTATTTTCTGAGGATTTCGTGTTATACATGTTCAATTACATTTTAAGCCATTCATATACTAACTTTTTGTCGAAATAAAATTTAAATAATTTATTTAGTAAGAAGGCCACAAATTCACTTTTTCAAGTCAGATTGTGAATCTACTGGCATTTACCAATAGAAGACCGCTGTTGGTAAGAAAGCCGAAAGAAACGTTGAATACGTTAAAATAGATTATACAACCAACGACAACGTTCTTCGTAAAAGTTTTAATAGAATGAACTATCTTCATAATAATATTCTCGTTAGTAAATTGAATAGGAATGAATGACATTTACTCTCGATGGTTACTTTTTCGACATATATTTATTAATTTATATATTTTCTAATAAAATTTTAAATCGCGATTGTTAATAATCACATGCAAATATGATGGAAAACAGATGTTTCCGAGCACTCGGTTTCAATTATTGTTATATGATGGATTCAGTAGGTGAGTATTCCACTCGGATATATTTTTACGAGCAGTTTTGGTATTGATATTTTTCTGCTATATATTTCTGGTTATAATTACGATAGGTTAGACAAGCAAAGGGTAGGTTTCTCTGTAGAGTTCGGCTAATCATGTTAGTCGTGTTCTTTCATTGGAAGGAGTTATTACAACAAGGCCAAGTTAATGGTCGACTTGAAGGTGTGAACCACCTTAGCGGACGCTCACACAAGTCAGTAAGACAAGCCCGAGGCAAGCATTACTGTGAAATGGATTCATTTTGCGTCACACACTCAATTGCATTAGAGAGGCCATTCAAACAGTTGCGTAAGCGATTCCGTTGTAAATACAAGATTAAAACTTAACCAGTGCTAACTCAAAAATTACGCAGGACAGCTAACGTCACGCTTTCAGCTATGTACTTACTTTGTTTTGAAAGGAATGACAGTTTGAAATGAAAATAGTTTTCCGATAATGGACAAAACACATTCTTATGTAATCCATTATAGGTTTGACGCATGCACTATAGATAGGCGCTTTGAAAACGTGATCAATCTCATTTGACTGTTGATAAATATGACCAAAACTCCGTGCTATAGCTTCGTATTTTCCTCCCTTAATTACGTAGGGACGAGGACAGCGGGTTCGAAACACATCGGGGGCGTAACGAACATTTCCGATGTCTTTCGTTCGTCTTCCATCGCACGCACACCAAGCTATAGGTTTTCCCACGTAACTTGATACATTTTATTAATTTTGATGTATTTGTTTCCAGGCAAGGACGGCTCAAAGGTGACGACCGTAGTAGCGACGCCGGGGCAAGGCCCCGACCGGCCGCAGGAAGTGAGCTATGCCGACATGAAGCTCATCGGTAACGGCAGCTTCGGCGTCGTCTACCAGGCCAAACTATGCGACACCGGAGAGCTCATCGCCATCAAAAAGGTGCTCCAGGACAAAAGGTTTAAGGTAAGTAGATTCCATGGAGGTCGACGGGCTTGCGAGGCAACTTCTTGAAACGGCAAGTTTTCGTAGTGGTGACAAAGGGCAATTTCTCTAGAGGGCAATCGATTAATAAGATGCTCTAATGCTCATACGAATATGGTATTGTATTGTGAGGTGAACTATAAAACGCAGGGATGAAGTTTTTGTTTTAAATTGTTCTTCTGAAAACTATTAGCAGGTCTGAGGCTTGATAAATTATAAAAACGAATTCCCTCAAAGTGGTAACAGGAAAAAGGCAATTTTTCTATAAGGCAACATCGAGGAATATTGATTAATATAGAGTCTGGTAGTTAATATATTGCGGAGCTAACCTTACGGCAAGGTTGCAACTTGTAGATTCTGCTCTTCTGCAAATGAGCACTTGCCGCAGTCTTAAATATTTTTTTATTCGCTTTGAAATGTTACGATTACAACATGTCTAACATAATTTCCGACTTTTCAAACACTATCACCTGCTTTACTGCCTGTGGTGTTGAGGCCTAGCTGGAAAAATACTAATAGTCAGCGATCGCATGCGCACCTAATTGAACTGATGACGATGTCCGTTGCTGGTCTTGAAATGTATGTAGCTACGCGCTTATGCCACCATTATTCGCTCTATTCAAACTTAATTAACTTAAAAGACGCCGTAGAAATATACATACATACATGTAGGTGATTTTTTGCTCGTCACCTGACGTATATACATATCAATTTAGTTATCAAGATGATTCTTTTGAACTCATTATGTGCATTATATACGGTAAGTTAGTGTCTTTGAGACATACCAAAGACATACCATACCAAATTTAGAGCATCCGAATTGCTTGTGAGGGGTGAGAAATGACAGGACCGCCTCAAAATAAATTTACATCTTACTCCCCCAACTCGCAAACATACGGTGTTTGCTGTTTACATTTGGTTTACTTAATAGAAACATTAACACAACGTGTTCATCATGACTTCGCACACAAATGAGTTAGCGTCGCGTGTTCTTGTGATTTTACTGTAAAAGATAGGAAACCTACTGGGAAAGGTAGCTAATTAGCAATGATATTGGTGACACGTGTAATACCTGAATAAAATTTGGTACTGGTACTGACGACCTAAATATTTGGTAGGGTTCTGCAATAGCTATGTGATTGTACCTAGCTTGCCTGTGTAATCTCATATACACTGCTTATTAGAGAAGCTAAATCATGTGCCTGTATAGATGAATTTCCTATATATGCTTATTTGTCTGACCTAGTAAACAACTTTCTGCCTTAAAATGTACATTAAAAAGGGCTGTTTTCTCATTAATGAATAGATTTTTTTATGTAATTTGCAACGTGATATCGTAAATATTGATTCTAATTACTTTATCTATGAAAAAAAGGGTAATTTATGATTGCAATGTATGGAGATTAGTTTATAGGTATTGCTAGTTTGGATTTGGAGGCTTGATTTTTGGCATACTACCGGCAGACATTAAGCCCGGGTCCCGAGTTTGAGGTTCATGTTCAAATATCTCGAGGCAGATGTTTTCCTGTTACAATCGTGTATTCCTGCTAAACACTTTTGTTATTTTCGCCATACATTAATACACATCATCTAGCGACTCGCTGATCAGTTAACTGATTGCCTTGAACTGTTTTTATGCCTCAGGCAGTCACCTTGCACTCGCGTGGTTTTTTCTATTGTGCCACGTTATTTAAAGTGCCTGTTTGTAAAGTAAGTTGAACGCGGTTGAATAGATATAATTGAATTGTAAATGATATTATATTCATTCTTTTACAGAATCGAGAACTTCAAATTATGCGACGACTAGAGCACTGTAATATTGTCAAATTGAAATACTTCTTTTACTCTAGTGGAGAAAAGGTGAGTTTTCAGTATTATTAATAGAATAGTTTAGTTGAAATATTGAATTACGTATTTATTACGATTGATATTAACATATATGTGTAACAGATAAAAGAGCTATTTTAAAGAAGTCAATTAACGAAAGTATATTTTAACATAACTCTTTTATTTTTTGTATTATATAGTGACTATTTAGGGGTTCCGTATCCAGAATGAAAACGCTTAATAACGGTCAAGGATCGAAGGCCACCGCGGGGCCCGGGGTAGACCTCTGTCAAGAGATCTGTCCAAACCGTTGTGGCGAATTTGTTCACTAATCCGTAATAAATTTTCTTGTTCCGAAATTAAATAAATGGTATGTTAAAATAATTTCCAATTTAGATAAAAATGTATATAAACCTAGTTGAGTCACATAAACTAATTAATTTCAATATTGGTATTGAATCAGTCAGATAACCTATTTTCCCGACAGCCACGCAACCGCGCCGCGGCTAAACTATATGTATGTATTTATGTATTCTGTATGTTGTATAGACCTAGCATGACGAGATCGTTGGTACGGAACCCTCAGTGCGTCCACGCACTCGATCGTTTACTGTATTTCAGCTTGTCCGTTTTTAAGCTTGTGTTATTTGTGTGTTTTATTTGGGGGAAGGCGGCAGTGCCCGCGGCAGTCAGTACGTTGCTAAACGCAATGCAGTCTATTGAAGTCACAGTATGTCTCTAAACCAATCAGATTGTCGCTAGTGTGCTAACGCACAATTAGCTCTACCAGATTCTTGGCAATGGTTACCGAGAAATAAACACGTATCACAATAAATACTAATCTCTATACCTGATTCATAGTTGTCTTAGATAGTTCGATATTGCTCGGTAACCAAGCAGAGTTTTACGCAAAAACAAGATCCTGTCATGAACCATTTTCAACCATAAGCTTTACATTTGGAGTGGACGAAGCTACACTGTAGCGTTGAATCATTACCATGACGGAAATCAATGCATATTGACTGTCTGAATATTATCGATCATCAAACCTGTGCTTGCTTGTTATTTTTATTTTTTTTTGTTTCTCGTGACAGCTTTGAACTCGTCATTGTCATAGGTCAGGCAAACGCGCAACACGGGATAGCGCACCTGCCATAAAAATATCGAAATGCATACATGTTATACTCTCTATAGAAAAAAAAAGAAGAGAAAATACTACTAACGCCATCTTATAACCACGCAACTAAGTTAGTGTGCCGCGTCCGCACGCTAGCCAAGCCTCGGCAAGCCTACAGGACGCAGTTATATGTTAAAGTTAGACGGAACTACATCGTGTTAACTCTAACATATAACTGCGTCCTAGCTTGGCAAGCATGCGGACACGGCGTAACCATACCTAGTAGTAGTATACCGTCCATCCAAATATTGATATTTTTATGTTATTTGTGCTTATCCCATGTAGCGCGCTTGTCCAGACTCATCTTACATCTTTTTCAAATACTGACTATTCACAGTAGAGATCTGGAACTATTTATCTCTATCATACATAAAAGCTAGAGCCAAGAACCTTTGGAAGTAATCCAAATACGAAACGTCCTCTCAAGGATGCGTTTCTCACAAATTCCTAAATATGTATATATTCGTAAAATGACTCATTCAAGACAAAGTCAACCTAGATGGCTATTCCCTTATCATGCTGTCAACCACGCTCACGCAACTAACACTCAAATTTTTCTTTTTTTTTGTGATTTGGTTGAGTTTTCATGCGTCTAACATTATTCGTGAATTGGTAATATTTGTACACTAGCAATGAATGTTGGTAAAATTAAAACATGGTTGAAGCTTATGCTCTGAAATGAATTCGGATAATTTACTAAACAAATGCAAATGAAACATTAGTTGATATATGCGTATTAAAGACATATTTAAACTGTTATTTGACTTTTGCAGAAGGATGAAGTGTACCTGAATCTGGTGCTGGAGTATATTCCCGAAACTGTGTATAAAGTGGCACGTCATTACTCCAAAGATGAACAAACCATACCCATTAGTTTTATAAAGGTGAGTTCCATCCAATTATTGGGAAATATTACGTTATTTGTCCATTTGTCCAATAGGGAAGTTGCAAGAAAATTATATTGATAATTGAACAATGAAATTCTTCCTTTCTGAAAATGCATTAAGTATTGTTATTTTATTATAAGATCGTAAATTGACCAAGTGACCTCACTCCTTAAGTAAGTCAGCTATTGATAGCCATTCAACAAAATAAACATTTCAAAATACCTACCTATAAATTGGAAATTCATTATATATAACAACTTCCTTTTTAAGATTATTTTAACATGGGAGATGGTGTGGTGGTTTTTATTAATATTCATTCGGTGGTCTTATAGAGTGACGTCGCACAAAACTGTGAAATGTTTAGCCGCGAACCTTGAAATGAAATTATTGGTTTACTTTAAATAAATTGCTGAGGTTAAATATTTTTTTTATGTTGGACTAAAAACAAATAATAATGCAAGTTCCTTATTACGAAAGCTTTTAACTTTTTAAATACGTAACGTATTAATAGGTTGTAGGGTCTGCAGAGGTATTTTTAGGAGGATCGATAGAAGCCTGTTTACCGGCGCGCGACACTGCTAATAGGTTTGAGCTTTTTGCTCATGTCTTTGTATGCGGGTTATTTTATTATTAATAGGGCGACTGAAAAATTTCTATCAAAATACATATTGACAAGTTTTGGTCAATTGAATACTTCTGTATAGGTTAGCGGGGAAAAATACTGCCTTATGTTGATTGCTTAAATGTTATCGGAATAAAAATTAACCTATGTGTCAAGTTTGGGTTTAAACTATCTCTGTTCAAAATTTCATGCAGATCCGTCAAGCCGTATCTCCTTGAAGAAGTAATAATGATTGTGTGTCAGACTCACTTACACACACAACTTTTGATTTTTATAATATTAGTGGGATAATGAAGTTAAATATAACTAGTGAAATATAAGAAAGAGAGGAAATAACAGGGAAGTTATGGATTAAAATAATAATGACAGCGTATAATAAGTCAAGAATGTCACTAATAATCTGGTACTACTTTCTTAAACTTCGTATCTCGGCACTGAATCGAAATTAAGCTAACTCCTTTGTTTCTAAATATGTATTTGTTTAGGTCATGATAATTAAACTAACACACCATTCTTTCCATTCCAGCTGTACATGTATCAGTTGTTCAGAAGTCTCGCGTACATCCACTCGCTGGGCATCTGCCACCGGGACATCAAGCCGCAGAACCTCCTCCTGGACCCCAAGACCGGTGTCCTGAAACTGTGCGACTTCGGCTCGGCGAAGCACCTGGTGCGCGGCGAGCCTAATGTCTCGTATATCTGCTCGCGTTACTACCGCGCGCCGGAACTTATCTTCGGCGCTATAGATTATACTACTAAAATCGGTGAGTGTCTTATTTTAACTACCAATAAAAGGTATCCAACTTCAAATATATACTAAGAGTCACCAATTGACGATGCGGTCGCCGCAGTTTGTAGTGCATTGCACCTGCCTACTGAGCCCCGGAGCTGCCGGCGGCCCCGGATTCCAAATCCGGCCAGGGCAAATATTTGTGTGATGAACTCGAGTATTTGTTCTTGCTTCATGGTTGTTCTATGTATTTAAGTATATATTTATCTATATAAGTATGTATATCGTCGTCTAGTACCGATAAAACATCCTTCGCCTTCTTGAGTTTGATTTGGGACTAGATCGATTTGTGTGAGGTTGTCTGATATTTATTTATTTACCAATTATAATGTGCTTGGTCCTTTGCCGCATGTCAGTGTCAGTTGTTAAGACTCGTGTGTAAGTTACTTACCAACGCAGCTCTTGTCGTGTCTATCGTGTAAATACAGGTAAAGAAAGAATTAAGTTACTGCTTTACACACTCTTCGAGATCTAACGAGAGGCGCATGTCGTACGATTTGCATGATATCGCTTGAATTCGCAAGATAATAAATACTCTAGCGCTTGCAATGGCAGCCAAGGTTTTACGTTTTAGTTTCTTACCTTCTAATAAAAATGTCTGTGTGTTCTAACTGCGTTATAAAGGGCTGATCACGCCGTAGAATCTTCTGGACTCCAAGACCGGTGTCCCGAAACTGTGCGGCATGGGCTCGTGATCGCGAAGCACCTAGTGACAACCACACCGATTTTTTTGTGTACACATGCTTCTGTAGGGGAGCTGGCTTAAATCCTTAAGTAAGAAACACTTTGCAGTTTTATTCCTTTATAAAAATTCAATAATGTGTGCTTCATATAAAATGAACAGACTTATAAAGAGACACAGAAAAATAATACCATGTTTCCTTTATATAAAATGAACAGACTTGAGGATTTAAGACAGTTTCCCTCCAGGGCCCATTTTTTTTTTCATACTGTTCTAACATATGTACATATAAGACGATTTGATGCTGTATACAGAATCCTGTATTAATATAGTGCCAGCGATATATTCAGCAGTGTTGATACACTCGATGATGCCTTCGATGTGTTCCACCCATATTATTGTATCCGACTATTAGTATAGAGTACTAACGCACTTGACGTGTCCATTGCAGACGTGTGGAGCGCGGGCTGCGTGGTGGCGGAGCTCCTGCTGGGGCAGCCGATCTTCCCGGGCGACTCCGGCGTCGACCAGCTCGTCGAAATTATCAAGGTAACTTCATTTTCTCAAGCATGCAATGAAATATCGTCCTAATGTGCGTTAACAACTCGAGAGAACTGTAAAGGAATTTCATACTATATTTAAGGCCGAGGCCGGGAAGTATTTTTTTTTAAACATGTCGTCTGTGTTTATGGACAGGCTAAACAGCTGAATTATAATTTTTTGAGTGGCTTAGCGGTGCAAAGTTCTTGCCGGCTTCGTTCGGTCGTACGGTCGGCCGTCTATACCTACTCACCCGGTAAGCTCTTGTTTCCCAGCGTCTGCAGTAATGTAGGTACTATTTTTTATCCTGCATTTGGTCGGATGGTGCCCGTATTAACGGTTTGTTTGACCAGCGGAGTTTGGTTACCCAGTTAATTGGGACCGTGATCAAGCGTTAGGAAAGAAATGCAGGTCGGGGGAAAGAAATTAATATAGGGTTTAACATCATTGGCATTTTTTAACCCCCATCAATACAGAGGGGTGTTATAAGTTAAACATGTATATTTGTGTGTCTGTCTGTGGCATCGGAGCTCCCAAGCGGATGGTGCGATTAGAAAGCGTTTTTTAAATCGAAGCTTTGTCTGTCGAAATGGTTTTCAGTTATGTTTGGCTGGGTCGGGTTTTTTATGTATTTTGAATTTATACTACGTACAAATAGGCTTCCTAGCCTTTGTCCCATATTTTTGAGAATGAATTCTCAATCGGGGTCGGCTACCTAAATCCCAAGATGTGGCGTAAGCACTAAGTTTTTACGAAAGCGACTGCCATCTGACCTTCTAACCCAGAGGGGAAACTAGGCCTTATTGGGCTTAGGTGGTTTCCTCACGATGTTTTCCTTCACCGAAAAGCGAGTGGTAAATAAATATCAAATGACATTCCGTACATAAGTTCCGAAAAACTCATTGGTACGGGCCGGGTTCGAACCCGCGACCTCCGGATTGAAAGTCGCATGCCCTAACCACTAGGCTACCACCGCTTCTTATCAAATAGGCTTCCTACTTAAGAAAACTAATTTAAAAACTTCGGTTTAACGTTTGAAACAACCCACTCTTACTCTGAAACATTAAATCAATCCACGAGAGTTCTATACAAATTACTACTTTGAGTGGGTGGGTAATTTATAGTGCCATTAAATCACGTTAACTTTCGACCAACGCAGGTGCATCGTTAAGTACCTAAACAATGACGAGTGTTGCGCAAATTGTGGCAAATATACCATTTATAGTGAGCTCTAGAACTATGGAAAGGAAGCCCCATTCACCATGTTTCAGATTTCCTTTTCCACTTTTGAGCAGACATTTAATAGTAAAACAAATCCATACTTGACAGTGATGTTGTCGCGACTTTTCCAAGGAATCTCGTCAAGTGCAGGTTAGGATTGTAGTTCAGTAGTGGAATAAATGCGCTTTAAATATGTGAAAATCTTGGCAAATAACATTTCTTCTTAAATAAAAATTGCGATATAATGGTCATAGCTACAGGAAAACTTATTCACGATAAACTTTAAACAGTCTATATTGTATATAGTGGAAAGAAGTGGTCTGTGCCGACCCCTTATGGGAAAAAAGCGTGATAATCTCTATACTATTATAAAATTCTAGATTAAAAATCAGTGTTCTATGGAGAGGGGTCATGATTTCATCAACAATCTTAATAGCGTGATGCAGTATTTTCATGGCGCCATGCCCTCGGATTCGGATTTGTCCTCGGATCACGCCGAATTGGCTGGCCAAATTTTAACCAATTTTGGTATAAACGACCACGTTATAAAAAAAATCCGCGTTACGCGTTGCGTGCGCCTTCTAGTGTATTTATAATTAAGTACCTTGTACTAATCCTCCTTTCTCTCTCTCCAGGTCCTAGGCACGCCCACGCGGGAGCAGATCCGAGAGATGAATCCAAACTACACGGAGTTCAAATTCCCACAAATCAAAAGTCATCCATGGACCAAGGTGAGTTCACTGCCAACAATACTATATTGGATGTCTTAACAGTTACTCAAGTGCACTAGATACTATTATTTTTAAAAGAATAAATGTTGTCAATGTGTAGTTAGTCGCATTCATTTATAATGGATTGACGTAAGTAGATGCACGATAGTATCAGTGTCTGGATGTTTTGTTGGCAATTCGGATAGAAACAGAGCATATTGCCACCTTTGGCTCCCTCGTCAGGGTCCATATTGAGTCCTAGAATAATTTTTCGTCCCATTTTTTATTTCGCCTAAAAATCATTTCATCTTCTCATCAGATTGTTATAAGCCATACCTAACCTAACCTAGTCTAACCTAACATAGTACTTCACGAATTATAAAAAACTAGCGACCCGCCCCGGCTTCGCACGGGTGAACCAACGGAACCTTCCTCTTGAATCACTCTATCTATTAAAAAAAACCGCATCAAAATCCGTTGCGTAGTTTTAAAGATTTAAGCAGGCAAAGGGACATAGGGACAAAGATAGCGACTTTGTTTTATACTATGTAGTGATGATGTATGACTACAAAGGAATAAAAATTCTGCGAAATGACTTTGTTGCCGAAATGAAACATTTGGAGACGACAAAAATAAGTGTACCATTTTTTAGCACATTTATATCTTTTAAACCCGTCCTTTCAATGCAAGCCAATGTAATGAAATGTCTTTAATCCGTGTAAGCTAACATTAACATAATCTTTTTAAGGTTCCAATTTCATAGAGATATCAAATAACACAGCAAAATATTTACCGTATAATCTTGAATAATTCACGCGTTAATAATTTTCGCTACTTTTAATGTTGACGTAATATGTTAATTTTAAACGACCTGACACAGAAAGAATCACTGCGATAAAAGATCGCTTAAATATACCTATTCGAATTGTCAACTAAACTGGGTCATGAAACTTTATACTACACTGGAAGGAAACGGTTTTTTAAACACTGAATCCCTCGAGATTTTAGTAAAGTTACTAAATGCTAAGTCGAAGCGGTTGAAAAATTCGTAACAACAACCCAACATTTTTGCTAATATGGAGATCGATTTAAAAATGTGTACTTAGTTAGTGGCTTTATTTAAAAAAATGTTAATTGATGTTCGCACGAAGTTATCCATACAATTTATATGAGTAATTAAAAAAGCGTTACACAATGGAACACCAATTAGCGTTCTGTTAAATTGCGCCTTAATTAGGTTTTTTCTTGTAGCTGGCTGTTCGCTATAAAATGGGTAGGTAATCACGTTCTTTGTGTTCGATTTGTAATTCAGGAGACTGCTCCTATGTTCGAAATTCTAATGACATTCCCCTCGTTGTTAGACAAAGGCAAAATCGATAGAGATATGTATTTGTTTATTGAACTATACAAAACATGTAACATGACAGAACCAGGGTTATCCCATATTTTTTGGTAAGCCTACAAACGCCGGTGAGATTAAAATAATTATCTTCATGCCCCTTAAATTGTTAGATGTTGTTGGTATTTTTAACCGACTAAGGCAAAGCCAAGCCGTGGTCCAGCCGTCTTGATATGTACGCTACTCAAAAGACTTTAAGGCTACATGGCTCGTGATACGAACTTTGTACTATGAACCTCCGAGTAGCTCCCCAGTAATGTATCCAGTGTAGTATTCAAGCTCGTTGGCGTAGACACTATAGTTTAGTATTGATTATTTATTTATGTATTATATTGCGCCGTCATTGCAGTTTATGTTGGAGCGAATGACCATGCCCAAGAATCTCACTGATCACCAGCGCCTTCGAGTAAGACACTGCTCGTGACTAAATGCTGTCATTCGCGTACGATCACTTCGCCGAGCGAGGCAATGCTCGATTGTATAGTATATCGTTGATTTTAACATGTTCACCATCCCTACTGCAGAATACGATTTAGTATAAATCAGTAAACTAATCAATATGCTCAAACTAGGTATAACTATGTGATATGAGTTTACTTGTAGAACTATATATTTCTCTCACTGACATGCAAATATTATTTTCACGACACTGCTCGAAAATGTGGTTATATAATACCTGAATCCAGTACGCAAAACAGCTCTTATATGTTCATTTGTAAACTGTATATCTATGTTAGCTCCCAACACGACAACAATGTAGCACCTTAGGGTCACAGTTCGTATCTACACATGAATTTCATAGTAAGATACGACTTTTTAGAAAATATTTCGGAGTTATTTTCTCGGCCGGCTCAAACGACAATTTAACCAATCAAAGCTTAATCATCTGCTGCATGTCAAATTAAATTGACCAATGAGAATGCGTCATTTATGAGGTGTATTTTTCTCTTAAACTTATAAATACCCGCAAAGGAGTTTACTTTTTAAAACGTTTTCGTTAAAAAGGTTTTACCCCGAAAATCATGAACATTTATATTTTAAAATTAGTAATGGGGCGTAAAACAATTTCCTAATTTCTGCAATTACTTATTTTTCAACAAATTAACAGTTTTCAACAAATAAACACATAAAATTATATAATTATATATTGAGTTCATAATATTTTTTTAATTCGGCTTAAAAGCCATGACTCCATTACGATGTGCGCATGCGCTACAAGGCAGCCGCCATATTTTAAAAAAGCAAATGTATTGTTTAGTAAATATTAAATATTGGTTTTGTGATGTGCTTAATTTAATAATGTTCTCATTGACTCGCGAAATAAATAATATTAGGAACGTATATTAATATTGACGCCTAACGTTACAATGATCTTTCAGTGTAGAATGTATAGTTGAGTTGTTTAGCTGAGTGTAACCAAGTGTAACCTAGACTAAATGTTAAAATTTTGTTGAAAGTGAGGTAAGTTTTAATATTTTTGTTATTTCTTAATAAATGGGTTTAAAATCGTCGTTGCGTCGTTTGAATCCGGGGGCACAATCAGCTTTACGTATAAAATAGCCCTAATTTTTACAAAAATGAGGCTGCACCAAGGCGCCTAGTTTACATAGTAGTATATAAAATACTCGTATTTTAATGTATTTCCTCGCAGTAGTCGTGAAAAGCACTCTGTTCAGTCTCGGCTGAAAGTACAATAGATGAACTCGTATTATCGAAGGCCTCCCCTGCGGGTCGGCCTTCGAAATTACTCGTTCATCTATTGCTTACTTTTCAGCCTCTACAACAATGTACTATAGTGTTTTGGGTGCCATGCGCACCGATTGTAAAGAGAATACCAATGTCCTTTGGATTCCGCTCAGAGAAAATGTCCTCTTACCACCTACATGTTTACGAGCACCACACGAGCACTAGTTAATATCTGAATTTCACTAATTTGTTCTGTTACTTACGTCACTAAGAAAACATTGTTTACACCTTCATAATATCATAATATTAGACAAACATACAAATATTATTGTATCTAAAATAATTATTTGACGGATAAAATTAATAACTTGCTAATCCTGTTCATGCTGCTTTGTTCAAAACTAAAGAAAATGATTTTGTTTTAGTTGTTGGTGCTGAATACAACTACTTGAATCGAACTGTTACAGTTTTGCAATTTAAATGATTGAATCTCACAGTGGTGTTAAAATTCAAAACGGATTCTCCTAGTTACAAAACAGAATACATATAAATTTATATGTCAGTTTCAAAACTTATACATTAACTTACACACATATACGAATATGGAATTTATACACATACATTTTTCGGTAATAATGACTTGTAGCAGATTTAGGATGGTCGATATGTTAAAAATTAACTTCATTAAAAAAAGTCTCATTACACTAATTAATGATAATAACTAGCTTTAAAAATAAACTGATATTTATGATGGAGACTCGAGCATTGCCAATTTGACTAATTAATGCCTCAAACGGCCATTTTATCGCAGAACTATAATCAAGCAGGCGTTTAAACCAACCATGCATCCACATTGTATGCAAATGAAAGCATTTAGTGCCAGTTGCTATATGGCATGTTGAAGACCTAGAAGTCACTCTAATCTTTTGAAGCTGTCTACTGGAATGGGGATGGCAACGTGCACGGAATAATCGATAGATAGCCGCTTGTTTTATGTTTGAAGTCTGATATATTATATGTTTACTTAGGGTGGATTCTACTAAACGAGAACTGGTGATTCAGAGCGTAAACAAACAGCGATGTCATTCATTTATTTTCTGAATATACTTGTTTTAGTTTAGTTAGTTATTAACGGCTGGTTATGTCTAAGTCGACCAGGGAGAGTAAAACGGCCGTTAACGACTAAGAGGGCAAGGATAAATAAGTCCTAATATTATACTAGTATTATAATCTCTGATAAGGTAATCCAGTAATCAAATTTCGAATAAAATCCAGTCTCAGAGAGGATTCGTCAATGTGTATTACAAGATGGTGATGGTATCCTAGCCGATCTGTAAAGTTATTATTCGTTATATTTGGAAATCAATGGTAATATTACTATGATTTTGTGGTCAAGTTATCGCTTCGGAGGGAACAAGTAGGTAGGTAGGTAGGTACACCAACCGTTAGTATCTTTATCTACACTCATATTGTTACATTACTATAACTAGTTCAGAAATCAAATACTATAGGTAAAGAGCAAGGACTATATACCCCTGGACCGATATTCTTCATACTACGCACCGTACTCCGTTTGTTACTATCGTTCTACATCGCTAGATGCCGCTAAGGGTATCAATTCATTCAAAAGTCGACATCTTTCAATTTCTACCGTACGGTACGCGCAAGCGTGAAGTAACACAGTCGTCAAGCGTTCAACGACATTCCAAGTTCCAAGTGATACAGTAAAAAGTGAATAGATGACGTTAGGTGCGATGTTTGTTTACTACGTTCCGTTTCGTCTCACTTCACTACTTTTGTACTATAATGTCAATGTATTATTTTACAGAAAGTCTCTTGGCGAAAAGTTATCATTTGCTTTTAATTTCTAAATTAGGAACATATGTGAGTGTCAATCGAGAAAATCGTAAAATAATTTTCAAATACGTTATTATTATTAATTTGAAAATTAAAATATTTGCCGCTAACCGTGAACTATTAAGAGAGAATGACTGAAAACTATGAAGAGCTCAAATAGTGGAGTTACACTAGTAAGGAATTCATGAAGCCTAACCACAATCTTTATAAAAACTATCCAAATGCAGTGCAGTTCAGTTTAGGAACCTAAACTGAATCGCTGAATTTGGTACGATAACAAATTCGCTGATTCTCGATCGAATAAGAAATGAAAGACCGATATTTGTCTCTGGTCCGCAAGTAAGATGCTATGACGCGAAAGGGATGCCGCTATATGAGTTTCGTATATGTCTATCTCGTTCTGACGCCTAACCATTCGGTAACTAAAATATTATACAATTCATTTCGCAGCACACTTCGTTTAAACTAATTAGTAATTTTGAAAAAGAAAAGCGACATATATTTCATAGCGAACTTATGTTTTTTAATTAAATATCAATATTTGCAATACCAAATGTATTATTGAGTGAAATAAAGTTTACAATATGAGTATTTATAAAATAATTGTATTAAAGACTCGGAACGTGTGCCGCCTTCCGCCTGTGACGGTGGCGTCCGTGACATGACTTGGTACTGACTGTTTGTCAGTGGGAAATGTCGCTTGTCAATTCCGGCGTAATTCATTTTGTCCACATTACATCAGTTCACCAACGCCATCTAGCTATTTTGTGTAGCAAAAATTGGCGAGCCCGCAAGCAACCTTGAGCTATCCAGAGGTAGTGCCATCTATTTTAAAACGATCAAACCACGTTGATGAAGAGTAAAAAATAGAATCCTTAAAAATTGTGTATTTAAGTTATATTATCGTATTAAAATAAAGCAGTAATGCGTTTGATTTCCAAAAATCACTTAAAAATGTTGGTGAAAAATAAAATTTTTGTCACTTCCAGGCTACGAAGCAGCGCCATCTAGTTTTTATACCGAATTTTGAGCTTTTTCAGAGTTACGTTTTCTTGTATGAGAACTTTAGTCCAGGGTATATAGTCCTTGGTAAAGAGCTACATTACTATGCATTTCATAACATTACGATATATGATGGTTGATGGTGTTTTGATTTACCTCGCGCGCTCCGCCGCCTCCTCATTCAATCCTGGGAGTTACTGGTAGTGCTGAGTACTTCATATCAAAATCCAAATAAAAGAAAATCGAATGATGATGAATATGTGTGTAGATAAAGTAGTGTATGCAACTGTACATAACTAAGGCTTAAAACACTTGTGTCATCCTATTATGAAACTCGTTTAGGATACTCGCTGTAATGGAGGTTGGTTTGTGCGAACTAGTCATAATCTATAGTGTAAATAGTTAAATTGCCATCCCCATATGGAGTGTTTGTTGGTGTTCAGTGTGTCTTTACGCTGAGTGAAATTTCTCTACGTGATAATAAAATTGTAACATGTGGTTGTCTTCTTTTACAATTGCTCCGGAAAATTGCAACATCGCTCCTGTTATGTTTCATATGGTTTTTGACGTCATCTCATCAATTTGTATCTACATAATAATGTATGCTAACACATTAACATTTTGACGGTCGTCTACATATTTTTGTGATTGCTAACATTGTTTTAAGAGTGTGATTTATTAAACAAGATTTTATAATTATTAAAATCTATTCAAATAATATCTACCAACTATAGACAGAAACTATAAAAATCTTCTACAATTTATCGAAGTGTAATTGTAGAAGATTCGTCAGTATTTAGACATTAATCACTTACATTCTTATCAGAACTTTACTTTTGAAGAATAACTTTACTACCATGAGGCAATAATAATAATGATTTACTCGTTAATATAGCGCGTCGCAACTGTGCCTTGTGAGCTTATTAATCGTATATTTAATATAGCCCGAGACGCCTTCTAAAGTACTAAGAACTGAATATTACACGTACACATTCGTAACCTGCGCATATACACATAATAAAAAGGCTCAGTTTCACTGATTCTTTTGCAAACTGACCAAAAAATCAATTTGGACAGTCTCTTGAAGGGGTCATCCATAAATTACGTCACACGAATTTCATGATTTTTTGCCCCTCCCCCCGTCCTTGTCACAGCTGGTCACATTTGGGAGACTCCCCCCCTCCCTAGTGTGACGTCACATATTTTGCAAATTTACATTTATAAATTATTAAAAGAAAACAGCAGTTCGGAAATCGGTTTTATTTCCATTAAAATATACTTTTTTATAAAATTAACATCAAATCATACAATTAACAACACATAAAACGATGATAGAAGAGCGAGTGGTCGACAAAACAATTGGTATCTTATATTTACACAGATATAGTTGTATATGTTTTTGAGGTTTTCGTAAAGTAATAGTTTAAATTTCGTGTTTTAACACTTATAATAGATTTTGAAATGTGACGTCACGAAATTTAGGACCCCGCCCACCCCCTTGTCACACTTCGTGTGACGTATTTTACGGATGGCCCCGAAGTGAGGTCCACAACCGTCATATAGACCAGTGAGGAGTTGTACCAATAATGAGTCGTCCCGGGCAGGTGTTCCGCGCGTGCACGCCGCCCGACGCGATCTCGCTGGTGGCGCGGCTGCTGGAGTACACGCCGGGCGCGCGCCTGTCCCCGCTGCAGGCGTGCGCCCACAGCTTCTTCGACGAGCTGCGCGAGCCCGCCGCGCGCCTGCCCAACGGCCGCCCGCTCCCTCCGCTCTTCAACTTCACGGAGTACGAGCTGGGCATCCAGCCCTCGCTCAACGACTTCCTCAAGCCGCGCGCCTCGCCGCAGTCCTCGCCCGACGCGCCCGGAGCCTCGCACGCGCCCGCCGCCTCGCACGCGCCCGCATCGGAACATGAACCGGCAGGTCAGTCTCGCTCGCCTCGACACGCCCACCTCTAGAGTATACCCGTCCTCTACTCCGCTGTTCGACTTCACGGAGTACGAGCTGGGCATCCGGCCCGTGCGCGCTCGTCATCAATCGCCCTGACAAAATTAATCGATGTACGTGAAAAATGGCGAAAAGTCGGCGAAACGACATATCATCCGTACTCCGGAATTTAAGATTACCGGTTGGTAAGTTCAATAGTCACATCTGCCCTTTAAATGCCTGTCATATTCGAGTTATACGACAAATTTATAATGATACATTCGTTTTGTTAAAGGCGAGAACGCGGCGGCGAGCGGTCCGAGCGGTTCCCCGGGCGCGTCGTAAGCCTGTCCTGTTCTCCGGAGACAGTTCCCGGTCGCCTCGCCCGGGCTGGTACTGCACGCAGACTGCAGGACACAGACGCCGGTCGCTTCGTCCGGGCCTGTACTGCACGCAGACTGCAGGACACAGACCCCGGTCGCCTCGCCCGGGCCTGTACTGCACGCGGACTGCAGGACACAGACCCCGGTCGCCTCGCCCGGGCCTGTACTGCACGCGGACTGCAGGACACAGACCCCGGTCGCCTCGCCCGGGCCTGTACTGCACGCAGACTGCAGGACACAGACCCCGGTCGCGTCGCCCGGGCCTGTACTGCACGCAGACTGCAGGACCCAGACCCCGGTCGCCTCGCCCGGGCCTGTACTGCACGCAGACTGCAGGACACAGACCCCGGTCGCCTCGCCCGGGCCTGTACTGCACGCGGACTGCAGACACAGTTCCGGACGACATCGCCCGGCAGTGACACCCCGTCGCCCGCCGCCGAACCTCCGATGCGGAATTTAGAAGAGAGTCATTCGTACGCTAATTAGAAATAGTCCTTTTTATTGGCCATCGGGGATAAATTTTATGCATAATAGGTGTTTTCGGCGAGTTATCGTGTGATACCGTAGTGTGATTGTCGATAAAGCTTGAGCTGTCGTAGTCGGTGAGAAGGGTAAATCCGCCGTAGATTCTAAACCGTAGCGATGTGATTACTTTGTACTTTTGTAAGCTCAAATCGTCTCTTTATGTACATACCTTAAATGTTGAGTTGGAGAGTAATATTTACCCGGTAACGACAGATTATCGTCTGGACTCGTTTGTTTGGTTCCGTTGTGATGGGTTGAGCCGCGGCCCTCGAGAGCGCGACCTTGCTTGAGCCGTGTATCTGTAGGGCAGACATATTCTGTAGTGCATTAGTGTATTTATTGTTGGAACGTATCACTAACTCATAAACCTTACGAAGCGTATGCCTAGTGTTATTTCAACGATGAAACTTAGCAGATGCTTGTAAATTTTTATAACTAGCATAAACTGATCTCTCGAGATAATTTATAATGTTTATAAAAACAATTCAGAGAATATAATTTTTTTTAGATTTACTACATTATAGATTTTTTCGGGCAACTTCTATATATGTAATAACCTTTTTTTTAATTGCGGTGTATATTAAGTCTTATCATTGATAATCTATTTGATAGCACTGTCGATGTCCTAATGTAACGACATAGTTTTTCGATAATATTGTATTCTATATTCAATAAATGATATTTCTATTATATAAAAATTTGTCATTGAAAACACTATGGTTATTAGTAGTCATTTATGAAACGGTGTAAAAATAAAGCTATTTTCATTGTCATAGTTTTTAAGTACGTATGCAAACTAATTTCGTTTTGCACTTCAAATTGGCATGGGTAGTCTCAGCGTAACCATTGGTTAGTCGCTCCCGCGTCGGCTCTTTCGAATAGAGGCATATTGAACATAAGCAAGGTAGGTTAAAATTATAGCGTTCCCTTCATCGGCATTATTTGTCCTCCTCACTAAGGTTTGCTTCGCGAGGGAAGTAACCAGTCGGAACTATTTCTTTCCAAATTCTTAGAAATCGTGCTTTGTCATTAATGCTATTGTTTTAGTATTTTGTTCTCGGGCGTGTGCTAGGCAGCTCGGATAGCTAACAGCCTACGTAATGTTGTAACCATTTCGTTAGTAGCACGGTCACGATTCACGTCCTAATAATGTTACAGATGAACGGGAGGTGTAAATCTAGACAAGTGTATAAATGCGTCGCATTTTCTATATAAGAAGTCAATACATTGTGTAACACGTAGTTACGAATACTTATACGCAAATAATTTTATCTTTTACTTATAATCTAATGAAATGTATGTGCTAGAAACTTTTTGATTTTTAGCATGCACTGCCTACTTCCAAAATCCTCATTTTACTCTTGAATTCTGAAACGCGATGACTTTTAATTAATACTTTAAATTATCTTAAGGGATGTATCATCGCCAGTCGGCGAGCGCGCGGCGCATCGATTTCAAATCACACCTAGTGGAGCTTAGTTGTTGATTTGCTGACACCTTTATATGTCGTGTAAATATATTATAATTATCTTTGTGGTATGACTCTGAGTACCGTTATCGGGCGTGGGCTCGGAGGCCTGGGCGCTTGGTGCCTGGTGGCTGGTGCCCGGTAGGGCTGGTAGTACTGGTAGTGCTGGTAGTACTGGTAGTGCTGGTAGTGCTGGTAGTACTGGTACCGACTAGCGCCATACTCCCGGCACTCGGCGCTCGGTCTGCGATGCACCGCCGCGAGCTCGGGGAAGTAGTTTAGATACGCATATTTTTATTAAGTCTATCTAATATGGATTTTGTAATCGACGTTGCTTCTAAAGACCCTCTGTGTAAAAAGATTAAGGCATACTAGTGACCTGAAATTGAACTTTATCCCACGTTTTGCGTGCACGTTTACTACCTTTATGAGAATTTCCGTAAACATAGTTCGAAATGGGGTTATGACTTATAAATTATTTAAAGTAAAGGACTTTTTATTATTACTATTATTGTAATATTAAATTTAATAGTGAGTGAAATTTGTATTTTGTTTTAATTTGTTTAACTGAAATTGAATACATCGTAACACCCATATCGTTGTTAGTTATGAATGAAAATAACATAATTATAAAAGTAAATATTAAATGAATAGTATACATGTTTTTTTATTTTAGCTTTAGTACTCCTTAGGTTCCAAATATTCTGGTCACAGAGCTAAAAACTAGCTTACAAAATATCAAAAATCTGTCTTACGCGAGTATGTGTGCAATAATCTTGTAGAATGTAGTCAGATTAATATAATTAATCTGAAGAAAAACACCAAATAACTAACGTAGTGGCATTAGCCGTACTTCATGGAGAAACGTTTTTTATGGGCAATATTAGGATTTTCGCCGACGCGGTTGTCTCAGTTTGTAAGTATCTGCCTACTGAGCCGGCGGTCCCGGGTTGGAATCCCAGCCAGGGCAAATATTTGTGTGATGAACTCTAATATTTGTGCTTGGGTCATGGTTATTCTATGTATTTATGTATATGTTTATATATATAAGTATGTAGGTATATCGTCGTCTAGTACCCATAACACAAGCCTTCTTGAGGTAAATTGGGGACCAGATCGATTTGTGTGAGGTCTAATATTTATATTTGATAATTGTAAAGAATGGTGGATTGAACAGTTAGATTGAGCAGTGCTAACAACAGCCCATATTCTTAAATTGTATTGATCGATTGTCTATAATTATCTTTTATTTGGACGTACTTATATGGTCATAGCCATTATAAAATTGCCACGAACGTGGTAACATCATGGTTTCCTTCGTTCATAGTCCAGAGGCAAAAAACAAAGCGGGGAGGAGAAAAACATGAAGCCCTTGAAAGTCTCACTCCAAACCCACCATACCCCTCGATTGTGGGAATGCTACTAATACTAATACAGAATATTACATTCTTATCTATGAATACAGATTCGTTTCATTCATTACATTGAGTGGACGTCGTGATTTCTACATACCTAAAACCCGTTCCAGACCTTCCGATCCGATCCGATTTATCGGAAGAAATCGGATAATGTGTAGTGCAATTGTTAGGACATTTCTTCCGATAAATCGGATCGGAGGAAGGTCTGGAACGGGTTTATCATCCCTACTGACTCTTCTGAGTGTGTTTAAGGCTGGGCTCCACACTTATGTTCTATCGCCGACGCGTATCATGAACGGTAGGGTGGACGTCACGCCGAATGGGGCGGTACGATACGGATAGCGTCCAAACGACTGCACGCCGAAATTGTCGGTGCGGTGATACAGCTGTGTGGACGCGTTTCTTCGCGCGACGGCGCAAATGATACGGAATGCCCACAGTGAGCGTCCAAACAGAACGATACGCGTCGGCGGCGATAAGCGGCGGAGATCGGTTCGGCGAAATTATATGAGTGTGGACGCAGCTTAAGAAAACTGATCTATGGTTTCTTTCTGTCAGTGTCAAACAAGTCAAACAACTGTCAAAATAAAATGGCAAATGAAGTCAAACAATATTAGCTATATCTAAATTCTAAAACATCATTATAAAATCTTGAATTTATTTTATCTCGATAAATAACGTTCTAAAAATGGTATTTGTGTGTGTTGCTTTCATTTATTTACTTCACCACTCGTAATATTACTAGTACAGATGGGAACTTGCAGTGTAATTGTATCGACGTTTTAATATATTTTGGAGGCGTACCGTGTCAGCAATCATTGTTTTTGTGGGATTTCTTTTCATTTGCAATCATGCATGAGGCTTACGAAGTCTCCCATCTCCTTAACCTTACGGTCCAAATAGAAGCTATTGCAGCATACGGTAAGAATGACTTGAAATATACTTATTTAGTTGAATCATTTATTATGATCATGCAAGTTACCAATAGTTTTCTCTTATTAACTCAATAAATGGAACTTCCAGTAGGTTAGTTTGGTTTTAAATGTTGTGTAAGTTTACTTAAATTGAATCAATACTGCTCTCATTACTAAATTTAATGTTTCTAAAAATTATAGTGGAGTACAATTGCCCAAAACGATTAACACAACACCGTTGCAGCAGAAGAAATATAATAATAATAATAATAATAATAAGACATTTATTCATTGTTTTTGTACATTTTTGGTTATTACATGTATAATAGCAGTTGTATAGTATACAAAACTATGAAAAGGTAGATGGCTCAGCTAATGCCAGTAATTTAAGATAAAAAGAAGTGGACATACACCTCTTCCCTATAGGGTGTGCTCCCGGTTCTCTTTTTCTAAACAAATTCAGTACCGGAACCGGGAATTCCCGGTTTTCGCCATACAAAATCAGAACCTGGTGCATGCCCTTGTTCCCTATGACTGGTTTATCTAAATTAGTGCACAGAATACCATTTCTAGGCTATTCATAAATCAGAACACTATGCTACAATATTGCAATTAAGTTCATATATTTTTATTAATAAATATTAATTTTTCATTGACACCAAATTTCTTTATAAATTTTGTATAGATGGCCACCTCATATTGGGAACTAGGCAAGGTCACCTAATGATGTACTCGCTGTCTACCACCAATGGCAACCAGAAGTATGAGTTACAACTTCTGCAGTATTGTAAAAACTTCAGTAAGAAGCCTATTCAACAAATTGAAGTCATCCCAGGTAAGAAATTGGATATGTTTCCTATTGTAAACTTTTATTGGTGTGAAATAAAATATTGTTGTTTTGTATTGTTTTTAAACTGAACCTAAATGATGTTTGAATGGTTTGAATATTAAGAAAAGATTCATGCCTAAGCCGTCTATATGCATATGAGGCATATTTCTCTAGGTGAGGAGGTTACATTTTTAGGGTAATTTTTATTAAAGCAGTAAAGTCTGCTAACGTAAACCAAATGTTTACAATGAAGCGATAAATTGAAAAACTGAATCATAAAAAAAAATCAATTTTTCGCTTCATTGTAAACATTTTGTAGGGTGTTGGATCTTTTTGATAAAATAAGTAATTAGGATTTAAGTAAATATAAATAGAATCAAATTTCATCAATGTATATTGATATGTTTTTATTAGTTTAACTTGTACTAAATTTGTATGTTTGACAGTAACTATGTAATAAAAATTCTTTTTTCATTTTAATGTTATGTTTAATTAATGGTATTTTTTACTTTCAGGTGACAATTTACTGTTGTGCCTCACTGACAATATATTAACAACACATGACATCAAAGGTGTAAATTTTCCACTGCAGAAAACATTTTCACAGACTAAAGGAGCTTCATTATTTGCTATTGACAATAAGGTAAAGTTACTTGGACTATGTATTATAAATATGTTGTATTTTTTGACTGAATATGGAGCACTTTCAAAAGTTGACTAGTTGGTAGCACTACTGGACCTAGAATTAAATCTAAAAAATATCAAAATTTAAGAGGCCTTTATTCCTTTTACAATTTATTTTTTCATATTATGACAAATATATTGGAAATTTCAACCAACTTTTTGAAGTGAATAATACTCTTCCCCAAGTTCTAGGTAGTAACATAGCTAATCCATGCTTTCATAGCGTTCAGTCGAAAAAAATTGAATAAAACTAATTTTTCGCATGAATTTTGTCAATTTCGAGTAGTTTTTGAAACAAAAAAGAAGCAATGAAAAATTCAAACTGTAGGTTTCAAATATATACCATTAAATCCCAATAGCCCTGTTCTAGGTAGTAACATCAATAAGCAAAGTTAAGCATAGCGAAAAATGTCTAAAACAATCAGAATTTTAAAAGGAATAAGGCCTCTTAAGGTCATCATCATACCCCTTGACCCCTTGATGACAACAATGAAGGGTTTTTGGTGCATGAATGGTGTAAAACTAGGTTGACAGTAGGCGTCAAATCATTTGTGCACCAAAAATGCTCATCACTCATTTGTTGGCCCTCCCTGGGTTTCAAACTAAAAAAAGGATGAATTTAATCATGATGTTACATTACAATATTCGTGGGTGGATCAACTATTTCTTGTTGTTATTCTGTCCCGTGATCCAGGGGACAATATTGATCAAACTTCTTATAAAAGTGTTGATAATTTATATTAATGTAAGGAGATAAGGATGGTCTCATAACTACTGCAATTACAAAGCTTTTCGTAAATATAACTGTGAAAATCGTAGTTTTAAAGAGTGACCCAGCGAACATCACCTTGGCAATGAGCAACAGATAAAAAGTACAATTTCAAAGCATTTTTGTAGCATAGACTTAATAAATCATTATCATCGTTAATATTTTATCTAATTTCTAGTCTCAAACTTCAATGACTGGTGAGTCAAATTCGGTGGTACGTCTTTGCGTAGCTGTGCGAAGAAAGCTGCAGTTGTTCTATGGAAAGAATGGAGAATTCAAGCAGCATTTATTTGATTTCAACATACCTGATGTGCCGAAGGTTTTGGCATGGGGCCAACAGTATCTATGTGTTGGTTTCAAAGCAGAGTATACACTGTATGATGTAAGCATTTACCAAATTTTATTAATTATTATATTATAATAACAGGATTTATTCAGTGTTCGGCACATGGCTGGATTTTTTTACCCATATGACTGATGTAGCCTTAGGTTAGATTTATAGGGCAAAGCTTCGTCGCCAGTTTCGTTACTGGGATAAAAATTAATTTCAACAAAAACAAATCCCATTTTCACAAATTTTGTGTATGCATGAGTTAATATGGAAAACGCATAGATTTCTACAACAACCAACATGGGGTCATCCCATCTAGCTCTATATTTTGACAGGAATGAGCTTTTCAATAAAAATTGTTTTCATAACCAGTAGGTAGAATTTCTGAGGTAACAACGACATAATAAAAAGCGTACAGTAAAACAGAGGAAACGCTTTTAACATAAGTTGAAATTAATTTAATGGTAAATTTATTTTCAGTTATCGTCAGGGAATCCAAAAGAGCTCTTTCCTACAAGCAGCTCTAGGTCTCTAGAGCCCACTATAGCAAAGTACTCTGAGACCTGTTTCATGCTCGGCAGGGATCTGACCTCAGTCTTAGTCGAGGAAGCCAAAGAGATAGAAATAAGAAACACTGTTAAGTGGCAAGCTGCACCTATTGCTCTAGGTAAGAAATATTGAATTTTTAAATTTAGAACTAACTGTATATTGGTTTGTAACATTTAATACAGTATAATGACATAATGGTCTCAGCAGCCACGGGGTTACTAAAGAAAACAGAAGATGAGGATCCATAGTAGGTCATATTATAGAAGATTAGTTGCAGCTACACTTATTTCCACACTAGGAGGTGACCGCAATTTTGTCCGCGTCATATTTTTTTCTCTACCGTAGATGGGTGAAAAGTATCCAATAACCATCTTTACCAAAAATGGTTAAATTTCGTCACTACATTTTGAAAATAAAAAAAAAAACTTAGCATATACTTATTTATCGAAACTGCTCAGAAAATTTGTAGAGTATCGGCTGATATGCGACCTCTAGGCGAGAACAGCCGGTTGTTTCAACAACCAGAATTCCGACATACAAATGAATTTTTAGCCAAGCTGAAACGGAGACATTTTTCTCGCTTCGCTCGCGCAGACAATTATGGATATGGATAGTGCATTGAATAATTGGTGGTTACTATTATCTTTTATGCCTTAAACGTAACTCTAAATCAATCAGCCACTATGTTGTTCAAATTTATATAAAAAAAATGGTGTGTCCAGTTTGGGATGAGCCCTACCTCCTGGGGCTGATGCAGGACGACAATGTGGTGGTGCAGACGGTGGAGCCGGCGCTGTTTATACAGACCCTGCCCGAGCTCAACAAGGCGAGACTCATATACAGGTATGGATCAGATCAGTCTAATTGTCTTTACAAATTCGAACCTAGTACCCTTGGTTTAGTGGGTCAACGTCTTTCTTTCGTCTAACGAATCAGTGCAGCGTTGCAGTCTAGGTATTCACCTTGGTAGAAGGATGGATCGGGAAAGGTGAGCCCAATAAGATGGTGTGATTAGTTGATCTTCCTATCTACATCACAAATATCACAATTGAATATCGTGTTAATTTACCCAAACAAAGCCTTTTGAGGCATAGTTTTGTAAGTATTTGTGTTTCACAAAGTAATAAAGTTAATAGTTTTTAAGCTGTAATCCAAAAATAAAATATTTTGATGATGATGAATTGCAGATGTAATCGCGGTTTGGTGTTCGCCGCTTCCGTGGGGCAAGTCTGGTGCCTCAGCTCTGTGGACATCAACAAGCAGATCCAACAGCTGCTCAAAGACAAACAGTTCCAGATTGCTATAAACCTAACCGTGAGTATTACGAGCTTTTAAAGCTTGACCAGAAATATATAAGGATTGTCAAGAGGGCAGGCGCTATTTATAAGATCTATATGGCAAAAATTTAGAAACCAATCGCAACTGCACTATAATGACATTAGTTTAAATATTTGTCAGGTCCAATGGTAACTGTAATATCATTTAATGGAATGTACTCTTTTCTTGACTTTTTTTCGTTTAGTAAACACGTGTACACTTTATATATAATATTCCGTTCACGACTGTGAATGGTTTTCGGCATTTTCTTTGAATATTTTTAAATATTTGTCTTTTAAAGAAACCAACACATGTAAATAATATTGTCATTGTTGACAAACCATCATAAAATCATGTCCAGTGTAAGAAATTAGTTCCTGTGAAATTCCGCAATATGGCGCATCCTTATATATTTCTGGTCAGGCTTTAGTTAGTTTCATTTCACCTGTCCCTTGCCCTTACTATGAGTTTACAGTGACTGTACTCGCTGGCGACTGGGGCAACGATTTGAATGGAGAATTGTAGTTCTACAAAGTAACCGCTAGGGCGCTGTACTATACTCTATACAAATCGTTTACGCTGTTGCTAGCGAGTACCGTCATAAAGGTATCGTCGTACGACGCGACATCGTGCCACGATGCGACTTCGTGTTGTGGAAATGTATAAATCCAAAATTAACTTTATCTTCATGTGACATAATGCAAAATTAAAATTCATTTTACAATCTCACGACTTCGCAACGTGGCGCGATGTCGCGTCGTACCACGATACGATGTCGTATCTTGTAATTGTGCTTTGGCTCTAAATCTAATCAATCAATCATCAATCATCATCTGGGTAAGGGTACTGGTGTCTGTGTATAATCAAATTTCGTAACATAAATTAGACTCACTTCCAGGTTTCTGATTAAGTTAAAAGTCGCAAAATGAGCTCTTAGTTTGTAACTAACACTGTGGATTCAAAGTCCGGAACAAATAATTTGTATTTGTAATGAATAAAGTATTATAAGCCGGTAGGTGGTTGTGAGAAATTTGAATATTTGGGACGGCGTAACCCCCATCGAATTTGGACTCATCTGACTCTCTTTACGTCCAATTGCTGACGCGGTTGGCACAACGGTAGTGCAGCTGCCTACTGAGCTAGGCAAAGGCAAATATTTGTGTGATGAACTCGAATATCTGTTCATGGGTCATGTATGTTTTCTATGTATTTAAGAATTAGATTATCTATTTCATAAGAAGAAATTACATTGTTAATTATTCTAAGTAAATTTACATGAATTTTAATATTATGATCGTCAATAGAAACATAAAATTAAATAATAATCATTCATTTAGGACAAATACACCATCATAACATAACTACAACACTAAAATAAAATCGTAAAATGCTATGAAAGTATGTATTTATCTGTATCATAAGTATCTATATCGTCTTCTAGTGTCCATAACACATGCTTACATTTAGTAGAGCTTACCTACTGTGGGACAAGGTCGATTTTTGTGGATTTATTTCTTTTAGTGCAAGTCGGCAAAAATAAAAATATTTTGATAAAAACAAGTTTTATGTTAATTTTATATACTTTATAAACAGAAACCGGATTATCGGACCTTTTATCTGGTTCTGGATTTTCACCAATAATATTTAATTGTATTTTATAACATAATCAGAGTGTTACCAGTGTTAACACATTCTTCCTGTTTACCTAGGTTTCCTGTTATGAATCAAACCACAGAGTTCTATGGCGTTCTGGTTATCCTCCGCTAAACAGTAAAGTCTGTGCTCATTAGCCATTCATTTTAGTAACCATTAGGAGGTACATTGTGAGCAGTCGTTAATTTATTTTGCACAGTTCTGTGTCAGTTCTGAGTGTTGTGTGGTACTGCCAAATATTCAGGGTGATTTTTGAAGAACTCGTACATTCTAGTTTTATTTGTAAACGATATTTAATCGTTTAAAATGTTTCATTATTATTATTTTGTAGCGGAAGACATCTTTTAACGAGTTGTTGTAAAGCTAGTTATGAATATGTTATTGTTTAATCTATTTGTTCGGGTTATCTACCAGTGTAAATACTATATCAATTCGTACCTATAAGAAATTAAGGATCGACGGGAGTCCTGTCATTTTCTGGCATGCGCAATACAAGGAGGACAGTCATTTTTACGATGATCGCTATCGCAAGATCCGTCATCATAAAGGTCCTTGAAGGCTTGAGGAATTATGATGAGGTCTCTTGAATTGTCAGTGAGTCCTAATATTAAGTGTCAACAAGGTTACCTAACATAAACTCGAAAATTGCAATTCCGAATATTAAAATCCCGAAAACGTTTCGCATTTTTTTAGTTGCCCGAAATTTGGTTTGCCCTAAATGACATTTCCCATATTATTATTTTCCCAATTCTCAGTTCTTTGCAATTTTATTTCGTATATGATTCAAATCGACACTTATTAAAATTCCAAAGTATCATTTGTCAACTACTTTTTATGCCGAAAAGTATTGAGTCCGAAATATTTTTATCCCGCTGTATCAAAAAATCAAAATTGTAGCATGTCGGAGCGAATCAAATCTCATTTTAGGTTAGGGTCGCAGTTCAACCTAACACTCTCCCTCGCTTCGCTCGTCGTCGTACCTAACCTAAGCCAAGTCGGATCTGCCTTAGACTAGATTAATGGGTTACGTACCGTTATCAAATATCTAATCTTTAAACTCGATATAAACCTCCGTGGCTCGCTCGCTTCGCTCGCTCGTTAGGGTCGCAGTTCAACCTAACACTCCTCCTCGCTTCGCTCGTCGTCGTACCTAACCTTAGCCAAGTCGGACCTGCCTTAGAACTAGATTAATGGGTTTTTAATCGTGACGGTAAAAATATATATGGGAAAATTAGATTTAGATTTTACGTAGCATCGGAATTATGAAGAGGTGGTTAACAAAGCAGTTGTCAAATAATAAAGTTGGCAATCTTTCTTCTGGTTATCGAGTTTCGGGAAAACGTTAATGTGGGAAATCAAACTGGCGACATTTCAAATGTTGAACAAAGTATATGGATTATAAGAATTCGGTTAACCGTTTTCGGACAAGTGAAAATCGGACAAGTGTGTTTCGGAACTTCGATAGGTTACCCTCAAACAAACAGGCTGCTCACCCAATGGAAAGCTAGACTTCTCAGTCGGACACTATTTTGCACATTTAGGCGATCCACTACATTGAAGATTTGGATTGAACCTACGACCTGTAATACTTAGGAGCTGTCACAGCTACCGACCTTACGCACATCGCTTAAATTAAATTAAGTATTATATACCGCCAAAGCGCCCTTTATACCACTTTTTGTTTTTAAATGCTAAGCGCATGCGCCATGCTTCTAGGCCGTGCGTTTACGCAACATCCCTCGCCTTATTACTTCTCCAGTAAGTGTTAGGACAGCGAGAGAGATGGCGCAATCCCATAAAGTTAGTTTTACATTAAAATGATGACTGAATATGCTCTATCATTTTCAGGAGTTCTTTTTTTGTATAAATAATGCGAACTTAATATGCGTAATAGAACTTAACACTTTACTTCGCTGTAATTCGCTGGGTGCGAAGTAGGTGGTGGGGGAACCACGAATTGATCGCAGCGCGCGCCGTGGCCAAAAAAGGAACTTTCGTCAGGCCAACTGTCACTTTTTACTAGCGAAATTAGGGCATCTAAAAATAAATAAATATGCGCCACGAAACCTGCAGCGTAGTTAAATGCAAAAACAGTCGCAAAAACAGTAATCATAAATAAATAAATTTCCACAAGCAAGTTGGAAACGAGAACGACGAATTAAATGGATAATCGCTATCAAGAGGAAAAAGTTAGTATAACCTATAGAACAACATTTTTAATATTACCTAGGTATATCTTGAATGTTGTAGGGAGTAGCATGTTTATGCGTTTATTATCTTTTACATTTTGGACATGTTGAGCAAAAACTAATTGTTCCCCATTTTATTGTAGTTTGGGATTTGAAAGCGATGTTGTGTTTGATTGAGCAGAATCCAGTTATAATAATTAATTTGGCCTTGTTTAACTGAAAAAAACAAATAATCTGTATTATTACGAAAATACAGTCATAAATGATCGGTTGCATTATGCATGAAATGCGTTTTTCGGTTAAATTTGTTTATTTTGTAACTTACTTCTCGTGAAGACAGCCATGAAAAGGTCCGTGTGAATTACATTTGAAAGTTATTGATTTTGCCATTTTAGACGGGAAATAAAGAAGTTCAACGTTTTATCGACACTATAGATTAACAAAAATGAAAGAAAATTACGATATTTCATTGAAATTATTTGTTTGTTTACTTACTATTCGTAAAAACAGTCAGCCATTTGACATTAAAAAGCCCGCCGTAAATGTAGCCGCTAGTTGACGCTGTCATCGCGCACCCAGCGAATATGAATATGACACTTGCTTCAATTGTTTTTAAGGCCTAATTTAGTATAAACCACGCGTTCATAAAAAAAATCGATGCATTCAGCCATAAATGTTTATAACGAGGAAAAGTTTTTTTCAATACTCAAAACGCATTAATTTGTTCTGTTTCAATAATAAATTATTAGTAGTTTATCGCGCGCTCTCAGCGAACAAATACCTTTTTTTCCGCATACAGTTTACAAAACAATAAAAATGTTTCACAGTAAAATCAACAAAAAGAGACAGGCTCAAATTATAGCTCTCATGCAAGTAAGTGAATATTTCTGTCATAATTATCAGTGCTTTCGAAATTTAACATCGCTGGGGGGAACAGATCCGTGCCACCACTGAGGACTAGTCCAGAAACCATGTGATTATTTACGGGGGTGGATTAAAAAACACCGCGAATTATTACGATGGTAAAGCACGAAAAAAAAATAGTCTATGTCCGACAATCTATTCGTAGAGGTCACGACATCTTGCAACAAGGAATTCAAGGAGGAAGACAAAGGCTTCTTTTTTTCAGTCTCAAGAGTCTCTAGGTCAGGTTTTGTTCTCCTGTCGATTAGTGTCCGTCATTTGCATTTACTTGTTCTAGGCAGTCTGCCCTACGCCTTAATTTCTCTCCTCAGTCCCTACTATGCTCACTAAGCTACTATTATCCAACGTTTATTAGCGGCCGTAGCAAGTTAAATGATAAAAACGTGAACTCTGATAACAGCCATAATCAAAGGATAACGAGTTTTAGTTTCCGAGCCCCTATGCTATATCACAAACATTTTAATATACCGTCCTAAGCTCTATGCTAAAAAAAAAACAATTTATGACATTATTATAACGGATTAGGACTTTATCGCGTTGTAAAAAAGGTGTTTATTTAATATTTAATTACCTCGACCTTCTGGATGTCCATGGTCTTGAAGGGACCAAGGTCTTCCTTTTGCTATAATAATGTGTGAACATCATGTATGTAGGTTTAAATCAATAGGTATGATTTACGTGACTATCCTACACTGTGATATGATGTCAGAACTTGTACGTCGTGACTTCGTAACCGTACGCCTGGTACGTTTGTGAAATGGGTATTTTATGAGAAGTCCAGTTTATTGGTTATTGGCGGCAACAAAAGGGATGGTTATTGAACCCGGTTAGACGCTAAAACTGGTATGACCACTGTTAATATTAGTAGGTACATAAATAGGTATATTCTTATGCAGAACCTACATTATAATCGCAGTGAATGTTTGGATACATATAGCACATAAGTTATTATATATTTCGTTGAATCAATTGGCAAAACAAATGATGAGGAAATTGAAAATGGCTCACGCAGTCCGGAACCGCAAGGGGACTCTTGACGGAATTGTTAATTCGTGTAAGTATTCGTTTTAAGCTTAAGTTTCGATGCCGCAGACCACACACAATAATTGTACACATTGAATGTCTTTAATTGAATATTGTCTAACTGGAGAGAAAAATAAACGATGCGACACAAACTTCGAATATGGAGCTTCGTAGTTGTCGTCCTGATTTGAGTTGTTAATACTCTCCCTGCTATGGGATCCGCTGCGACTTCCAGCTCGCTTCGCCCGCGGACCCCATGGCAGGGAGACTTTTAAACATTCTGCCTCGTGTTTCCGGTTTTATATATTGTATCTGATTCGGATTGGTGAGCATTCAATGCCTCGATGATCATTATGCTTCACGTGGAATATGCTTTGAGGCTCTGCTATCACCAATTTGAAAAACACGCATCGTTTTACAATTTTGTTCCATATTATATGCTGCTCTACAACTACCATAATTTGTGACCCCAATCGGCGGTGTCGTCTTACTTTATGCTGACATAAACAAAAATATATAGGTATAGTCCGCGTTAAAACTTTGGTTTTTATATATTTAATACCTATAATTTTTCGCATCACTCATTCAGTATCCATAAGGAAATCAAGATACGTATTCAGCAGAATATAACTTGTCTGAGGTTCAACTTTGAGCGTTACATCATTATGATCGTCGTCATCATCATATATGTGGTAGATGACAAAGTTTAACAGTGGCATAGCTAAGAATATCACTGAAATAGATCTGGTACCTAGTTTACCTATTCGGTCCAACTTCCCCTTTATCTAGAATAATCCATTTACGTAGAAAACTCTCGTGAGTCTCAGACATTTTAAATTACATATGAAACGGATTTACCTACTCTTGCCGTTCAAGTAGAATATCGCTCGACATGTTTCGAATCGATTCGCAATTCGTCAGGAGCGCCAATCACTTGCGGCGCAGGCTAATCGAACACGAGATTAATCCACGCTACATCTTAACGAGTTTTATGTTTTACTAGATGTCCAAACTGTAAAAAGTTCTCGTAAGATAAGTCCCAAATGTCTTACCAATCTTTTATTATTTGCAGAGTTTAAACGACTGCCCGGAAGAAGACAAGCGGCAGAAAATACATTCCATTCAAATGCTCTACGCCTTAGAGTTGTTCGACAACAAGAAATATTCCCAAGCTATGACCGAGTTCGGTAAACTGAACACGGATCCCGCTGACGTCATCAAACTGTTCCCAGAGCTCGATAGTAAGCCTGGTTCTAGTGGGAAGAATGGGAAACTGAAAGGGGAGGATTTGGAAAATGCTTTGAACGCGTTGGTGAAGTATTTGTTGGAGTTGAGGTCGAGGAAGAGCAGTGCGAGCGAGGCGAGCACGTCGCAAGATGATCCGGGACAGAGGAACGTATTGCAGCAGTTAGAGCTGATAGATATTACACTGCTTAAGTGTTATTTGCAGGTTAGTTAAAACATATACCACCATCGGACAGCGAGGCGAGGGGTGCGACTTAATCCTTATGTTGTCAGTTAAAACTTATGCGCACGAAGCCATTTGCTTCAACATTTCTAATGCGAACCGCTAAGGAACGGAACTTGCTCACATTGTATGTATTTCCTGAAAATTATAACTTGGGTCTAAAGGTAAAAGTGAATAAGCTGTTACTGAACCATAGATCTTCGACCCCGTGGTCTGAGGCCGATCGCTGGTCTTTACGAATAATCAATAAAATTAAATAAACTAATATGTGAGGGCTAAATCTCATATATCCGCTCTGACCTAACTTAAAACAAGTCACGAATAATGCGTAAATACAAGGATAGTTAAATATCTATTTTCCCTCGACGTTAGATTTGAATATTCTTAGTACTCATAAAAAGTCCTTGAACCTATATTTATGAGAACCTATATTGTTCTTCATAATTTCCTGAATTAGTATCACTTATATATGATCGTTAATAGGCATATCAAATATGGAATTTGGGTCCTTGATTCTCTCATAGCCTAAAGGACTGCAAAGAACCATTGATTCTCAATGCTTGGCTTTACATTTTTAATCTTTCTATTCGCCATTGCTTCAACAGATCAACGACGCTCTAATAGCACCTCTATTGCGCTTGAACAACTGCCGACTAGACGAAGCGGAGAAGATCCTAACAGCTCATGGGAAGCACAGTGAACTGGTCATCTTGTATCAGACCAAAGGGCAGCATTTGAAGGCGCTACAGCTGTTGAAGGAACAGGCCAAGCAGCCCGACTCCAGTCTCAAGGGGTACAACATGACCAAGAAGTGCTTACAGTCGCTCGGTAAGTCACATGAGAAGCATCTACATACGTTAAATAAAATCCCAATTAGATTACTTAAAAAAAAAAATTTTTGGTCGACTTATGAACATTAGAAATTGATCAAAAAGGGCTTCCATCAACTGGGTAACAGTACAGTTTACAAATCAATAAAAATATTTCACAGTAAAATCAACAATAAGAGACTCAAATTAAAGCTCTCATGCTAGTAAGTAAACATTTCTGTCTTATTTATCAGTGCTTTCGAAATACAACATCTTCTAGCACCGATAAATTTAAATTACCTTTGCTGTGTGTTTATAGTCCATACCGACCTGTCATTTCGATTACCATGAACGCAAACGAGATGAATATAAAAATGTGTGGTAAATGTAAACAAAACATTCCGAAGAAAGACTTTTTAAAGTGTAAAACATGCACTTTATATTTTGATTTAAAATGTGCGAAAGTTTCGGAAAAATTGTTCGACATTATGACCCGGAAACAGTTATGGAATTGTTCATCTTGTTTACATAGTTTGCCTAAGCGCACGCATACTCATTCTGCAGAAGGAAATGTCACCCTCCGAAAGAAAGAAAATATTGCTACAATCTCTTCTTTGTCGTCTACTCCCGATATATCTACAGCGCACGACAAAGTACAACTGCAATCATCTACCTCTAATCAACGTCCGCTAAGTAGGTCAAGGTCTACGGAGCAATTGAATATAAGTCAAATTGATACCTTATGTGAAAGCTTCTCTCAAACGAACTTGTCTAGAAGCGTTGAAAGTTTAGATGACACACACACTCACTTACAATTGGATTTAGTTAAGAGTTTAAAAACCAAAAATGATGAACTCTCATGTTGTTTACTATCGACACAAAATGAATTAGAAAATCAAATCTTAAACAATATTGAACTGCGCAGAAACACTGAAAAGCTAACACAAGAGATCCTAGTACTGAAACAAATATGTGCAACTCCTGCACTGCCTAATATGATAGTGAAATCGAATAGGAAGAATAGGAGGGGCCTGCAAGCTAATGATTCTGGTAGTCTCTCACATTCACCAATTGGAGGGCAATGCAGTCCTAACTTCATATCTTCGGAAAATACACCACGACGATCAGCACCTGTCAAAATATTTGAATTAGAGAAAAATATACGTAAGCTGCAAACTGAGCTTAATCAAGCCGTGGAAGAAATTGTGAGACTCAAAGCTACCATTGCTGGGCTTGAGAAACAAGAATTTAGTAAACAAACATCGATTCCTACTTCGGCCGCTGTTAAAATTAAAGACCAGCAATTTTTTAATATGGAAAAGGATAAGATGATTTATATATTTGGGAGTCAACAATGCACCGGATTGGCATCTCAATTAAGTTATTCCCGATACTCTACTAACTATGAAAAGTACAAGGTGTCTTCAATTTGTAAGCCTATGGCGTCGACAAAGGACATATTAATTGATTGTTATAATATTAAGGTAACGTCTGAAGACTTTGTAATATTATGTATAGGTGAAAATGACTCAAATCCCTTTGTTTTTGAATATGAACTGTACGCAACACTTAAAAAACTGAACATGTGTAATGTAATTATTATTCCTGTGTTGAATAATAAATATTTAAATGTAAATAAAATAAAGCATATTTTAAAAACTGCATGTTACAACTTGAATAACTGTTTTTTCTCGATGAGCCTTCAGCTTGGCAAACAGGTACATACTACTTGCATAAACTTTGTAAACGTATTAATTTGGTAATTGATTTTCATGATTATAATAAAAAATACCTGCATGCAAAAAGAACGCTGAGCTTTAACAACACAGCATACGGTTCTGACATATCTAATTATGCCCCGCAATCTTCTAAGAATAAAAAAGGCAGCACTCCTAACCATCTCTCAAAAGAAAAAAATTGTAAAACACCTAAAAATACATCTATATACAAAAAAGGTACCATTCCCTACTACTTTCCGATAAACAAAAAAGCTGAAATAAGTGAAAACATTAACCAAAGTCTCGATCTTTTTTTTCGTACCTAAGGGCAATAAAGATGAAGTCATAATTTTACATCAGAATATACAGGGTGTCCTAAATAAGCTTAATTTATTAGATGTATGTATCAATGAATTTACCGAGAAAAACACATGCTATATTATAATTTAAAGATAACTGTTCCTACCAGATTAAACTCGTGTCTTGATCTTTTTGCTAGTAATATAAAAGATGCAGTAGGTCAAGTTCACAAGCTATATCTTTCAGATCATGAGACTTGTCAAATTTTAAAATATGTCACAGATAACAAGAGACCTACGGCAAACTATTGGTATAAGACTGTTAAAGATTATAGTCAAGATAACGTCAATAAATTTATAAATTATATGAAAGGTCTTACTTGGAATGAAGTTATAAATGAGTCGAACTTTAACAAAGCTTTTTCCATGTTTTATGATGACTTTTGTCTTTTCTATGAGTTGTGCTTCCCTAATATAAAAATTAAAGTAAATTCAAATTATTTCGAGCCGAAGTGGATCACCAAAGGGATAAAGAATTCCTGCAAGCGAAAACGAATCTTAAGATCACATTGCTATGTTAAAAATAAAGAGACGTTAGAAAGCAAATTGCACTATAAATCTTATAATAAGTTATTAAAAAAATGTACACAATCACAAAGAAATGTTAACTCAAAACGAATAAGTTTATCTAAAAATAAATGCAAAGCTACTTGGGACGTAATTAAAAATAAATATGATATGACGACCACTTTGGACTCTGTAGAGTCTGTGCTAATAGATTCAAAAATAGAGTATAATCCCCAAGACATAGCTGAAGCATTTAATAATTTCTTCATCAACGTAGTGAATGAATCGAAAAATGGCAGGGGTGGACAATTAATCATGGAAGAGGGAAATGTTATCAATTCTTTATTTTTAAGCCCATGCACTGAAAAAGAAATAGAGGCAGTAATAAAATCACTCCGTAATACTAATGCCGTTGGCGTTGATAACGTTTCAACTTATATTATCAAATGTGCTGGAATAGAACTTTCTAAGATATTGACTCGTCTCATAAATCAATCCTTTCTGCAAGGTATCTTTCCTGAGAGATTAAAGCAGTCGGTTGTGAAACCCTTGTTCAAAAAAAATGACCGACGTATTTTGAATAATTATCGACCTATAACTCTAGTCCCCGTATTGTCAAAATTTTTCGAAAAAGTAATGAAAGATAGAATTGTTATCTTCACCGGGAAATACAATATTATAGCGAAAGAGCAGAACGGATTTGTAAAGGATAGGTCGACAACACATGCTGCTTATACTCTGATTCGTAGTGTTACTGAGAACATAGATAAGAAAATCCCTGTAGTTGCTATTTTCTTTGATATGACAAAAGCATTCGATCTTGTAGAACATTCGTTACTTTTAAAGAAATGTGAACATTATGGCGTCCGTGGTAGTGCATCGAAGTGGATTGAAAGTTATTTGGAAAACCGCACCCAGTGTGTTGAAATTGGTAAGCTTAATGAATATAACGAATTTACTCAATACAGATCAACGTTTCAAGTCAATGCACGAGGAGTACCTCAAGGAAGTGTTCTAGGGCCTATATGTTTGCGGATGACTTATCATTAGTTATTCCAGGTAATGATAAGTGCACAACACATGAAACTTTAATAAATGATGCTGTTGAACATATAGGTCAATGGATCGATAGCAATAATTTAAAGTTGAATGTAGAAAAGACAAACTGGGTTCAATTTTCTAACTACAGATCCCAGCGTGATGCCCTAAATGTAAATTTTAAAGATCAAATTATAAAAATTTGAATTTTTAATATCCTTGACATTTTGTTTAATAATGAATTAATTGTATGATAATATTTATTAGGTATTTTGTAATGCTGGTATTTTTAATTTTTTATTTTAATTTTTTAATTCTGATCAAAATTGTAATTCTCAATAATCTTATACTGACATTTTATCCTTACTGTACTTATATGAGTCTATGTTGCTCGAAATAAATGAATTTTATTTTATTTATTTATAAATACCGTTGATGAAGTTAAGTTCCTGGGCATTACTCTTGACAAGTTCTGTAGCTGGAAGCCACAAATTGATAGTATATGCTCTAAACTAAATCGATTTGTTTTCGCTCTAAAGAGGTTAAGAAGCGTGGCAGGGGAGCCGACCGCCTTGACAGCCTACCATGGTTACGTCGCTTCCCTTCTTCGCTATGGCATTGTAATTTGGGGTAACTCGTCAGATATTCAGCAGGCATTTTTGGTTCAAAAAAAATGTGTCCGTGCGGTATGTGGTGTTGGTCCAATGGTCTCGTGTAGACCGTTATTTAAAAGGCTCAATATATTGACTTTAACGGAAATTTTTATATTTGAACATGCTAAATTTGTAAGAGGTAATCCAGAGATGTTTTCCAAACCAGTACAAAATCCAAGTTTACGTAGTAGAGATTTGTTTAAAGTTAAACGCACTGTAACAAAATCAGCATTGCACAGTAAAAATTGCTTTATAATGTCAGAAAAAAATTACAATAATCTTCCTTTAGAATTAAGAACATTGCCTTATAAATTATTTTTATATAAACTTCGATTATGGCTCATAGAAAAATGTTTTTATAATTTGAAAGAATATTTTGACACGTGATTCATAAATTTCACATTGTCATATAAATTATATTCCTATTTTAATTTAAAATCTGGTAATTGAATTTAATGATTATTATATTATTTTATCAATGAGTATTATAATCTGTTAATGTAAGAATTTGAAATTTGCATGCCATTACTATGGTGAATTGTGTTGTTCTTTTGTAATATTTGTCATCCTCATGTACCATGATTCTAGCAAATAAAAGAACTTTGAACTTTGAACTTTGAAAAGGGAAAGAGACCAAGGAATAGCTGGTTGGAACAGATCCGTGCCACCACTGAGGCCGTTGTAGTTATAAAAACCCAAACAATAATATTCATATCACTTACTAGGTTTCTTTCGTTATTGATAGTTTTCTCATGGAGGTCATTTGTATTTTTATAGATCATTTGTGGTAAAATTTTTATATTTTTCCTTGTTTTATTCCAGGTGCCGAACACTTGAATCTAATCTTCGAGTTTTCCGACTGGATCATACGAGATCACCCAGAAGAGGGCTTGAAAATCTTCATCGAAGACAAAATAGAAGTCGAAAACTTGCCGCGACACAAAGTTCTAGACTTCTTATTACGAGAGCATATAACTCTAGTTGTGCCGTACCTCGAACATGTCATACATACGTGGAATGATACCAATCCCTTGTTCCACGATGCTTTAATTAACATGTACAGGGATAAAATTACGGATAAAAAGGCTAATATTACCGAAGAGGAGTTGCAGCACACGAGATCGAAGTTATTGGCGTTTTTGGAGAAATCCTCGCATTATACTCCGGAGAGGGTGATATTGCACTTTCCTGCCGACAGTTTATTTGAGGAGAGAGCTGTCATTTTAGAGAAGCTGGGCCGACACGAACAGGCGCTCGCTATTTATGTACAGATTTTAGGTGAGACTATTTTTTCATGTAAGAATTTTGTTTATACTGTAGGTACAATATGCCAAATGCAAATCAACACGGAAGTACAGTTCATGAGCTCTTAAAATAGCCTTCTGATTCAGGTAAAATCAGAGAGGTTTATATCTTGGACGCATAAGAACGAGCGGGACAGGTATAAAGCCGAAGCCTATATCAAGAGCTTACGGACTGTTCTATACATACCCAAACGTAATTTTACATTCCAGGTGACGTCGATCGAGCCATACAATACTGCGAGAAAACCTGCGACAGCTCCAACGACAAGAGCAAAGACATCTACATTATCCTTCTGCGGATCTTGATGAATCCTCAGCAGAGCAGCGCTCTCACGGGACCCCTGGCCAACATACCGAGACACCCGAAAACGTCTGTACCTGATCTGGAGACAGCTCTTAGTATTTTGGAGAAGCATGCGGACAAAATATCACCGATTAAGGTTGGTTAGGTGCTAGTATAATTGATAAAAGAGTGGAAAAATCGCCAGTTGAAACAACAACGGAAAAGTTATTATTATTATTTATATTCGTCTGATTCACTAGACGCGATATTACTTTTTAACCAACTTCAAAAAAAGGAGTTTCTGTGTTTCGCTGTATGTGTTTTTTTTAAACAATTGCTTCTTACCTATTTCTACATGACCTGTTTTGTATGTTTGCAGGCTCTGTCTGTGTTACCCGACTCGGTCCCCCTCGCAAGACTGAAGTACTTTCTGGAGAGCGCTCTGGACAATCAGCTCACGCTCAAACGGAGAACTCAAGTCCTCAAGGGATTGCTGTATGCCGAACATTTACAGGTATAAAAATGTCATATAGTCGTGTGAAATGATTTTGTATGTTTTGTCCGCTGATGAATATTCTGCGTCCGCGAAAGTTTATGAGTGTGTTTATGTGTAATTTCGATAAATTTTAATATGAAAGTAGCGCGCGGTGCAGCTAGTATATAATTTCTGGTTAAGAGCGCAAAGATGGCACTTTTACTGACTAAACCAAAAACGGCTATTCCGATTTTTTCATTCATACCTGTCTCACCGGCTTTAGGCTGCCTGTCCACATAAGTGGAGCGGAGAAACTTAAACCTATCAGGCTGCGTCTTTGTGAACCCCAAAAGAAGTGCTTTTAAATTTGAGTAATGTGATTGGTCACTTACAAATCTCTGCTCCCGCTCCAATTTTCATGCATTTATGCGGCTGAGATCATCTATCAACCTCTCTGATTTCATCGAAATCCGGTGGCTCTAACAGCTCACGAGCTGTAGTTAAGTTTTCCGTGAACTTTTACTAGTGTAGGAGTGGCTTGCAGGTGTTGTTCAAAATATAAGCACCTACAGAAAGGTGTTCTTCCCGGGTGTAGCGATAGCCATTGAAACGTAGCAGTCCTTTAAGCACTTAATATTTATTCTCACTTGCAAGCACACACAAGTGTTGAAGGATAACATAGAAAGACACAGGCAAGGTATAAAATAGGGCAAACTGTGCCCACACTGGTTAGCAAAGCTTACACAATTTTCCCTGTTCAGGTCCAAGAGTTGAAGCAGTTCCACGAATCAAAGAGCGTGGTGATCAACGACTACAACGTGTGCCCCGTCTGCAAGAAGCGGTTCGGCAACCAGAGCGCCTTCGTGCGCTACCCCAACGGTGACATCGTACACTACTCCTGTAGGCTAGAGAAGTGAATCGCGAGTGTAGTTAGTTTTGTCGAACTGAAGGTATACAGAGCTGAAGCAAAAAGCGTAAGGAACATGCCGCCTTTTCCCACGAGGCACTCTGAACGGGATCACTCAAAAATTCTGAAGTTTCATTTATCCAAAACCATCAATATTTAAGTGAAATAACGCGAAACAGTCATTTTCGCCATGGATCATATGTTACATACTTTAATTAGGTTAGGTTAGGGTTATATGATATCCCAAAAAAAACTAAATATTTTATCAGAAAATTTTCGATTTTTATGGTGCATTCGGACAAATGAAACTTCGGAGTATTGTAGTGTACCCACTCTGGGCACGTGACCAGGGCTCCCAGTCTCACGAGGGAACGCAACTGAAAAAAAAACCTAGATTACGTTTTTTTTTTCTTGCTGTCCAATGAGGACCCTAATTATGGAGAGCCTAATAGGGCCCCGGCATGCTTTTAGATGGCCTTAATAAGGAATGCATCTCTTGCATGTAACGGTGTACAGACAACACCAGAAGTAGCGATCCAAGCGCTCAAGATTCTAACTTGGTGAAATAACGACGTATCTGCATTATTTGTGTAACTTTATATGAATAATATTTGAACCATATAGTTATATGCGTCGTTGTAGTACCAAAACGATGCGAATTATCTGCATACAAGTTTATTATTAAGAGAATAAGGCTCTTGCAGATTTTTTGCTGGCAGCATTTCCTCGCTGAACAGCTATGCTGATACGTTGAGCGAGGAAGCTGCCAGCTCTTCGGTCCCCTTTTGGATAAATCTTTGTAAAGCTTGCGGGCACTGGGACCCCATGGACCTAGGGTCTCGACCCCAAACGGTACAAAATTGTATTCGAGGCCGAGACCCCTATATTTGGTGCTTTTCAGTTTCTCGGCCGCTTCAGCAACTGCACCCGCTCTGCCAGATGTTCCGTGAAGGTGGGACCGCGCCAGTGTGTCTACACAAGTGGCATCCCACACAGGCACACGTCCCAGCCTCCACGGAACTAGGGACATCCCATCCGGTCTCTTGCCATCGTCCCTGGCGATACCCGATGGCTCCAGTAACGCCGGCACGTTGACGGTGGCAAGAGAGCGGCGGATAATGTCGTTCAGAGTGGCATGTCTCGAGAAGCGGCCTGCACTTTTCTGGCAAGAGAGGCCATGGTGTCCCAGTGTATCGACCGCGCTGCCGCAGGAACATCTATGAGGCGCACAGATTGGCACTCCCAAGTCGCAGGCAGGTGGATATGCGGAGGGTATCGGGCTCTAGGAACGTACCAGTATTGGCAGAGGGGAATGCGTGCAGCCAGTGGCCCGCTTCCTTCGTGCCCGCTGCCAAAATTCTGGCACGTTCAGAGCCCGTACTGCGACGATACGTTAATTTTGATAGGATGTCGTCCCAGGACCTTTGTGATTGACCTTGTAAAAATACATAGAAAACTGCCAAACCAAATTTCCGGTTCGCTGTGTCCACTGAAATGAGAATTGAAATAATTAATTAATTTTTAATAAACATTCTCATTTATTGCTTTCATGTTTGTTATCTGTATTTTGAGTAGCCTTTGACGCTTCCGTAGTATTAGGCGTAGTTAGCTAGCATGAAATATTAGCTGAATTTCAACCGACTCCAAAAAGAGCGGCTTTCGGATCCGACTGTATTGTGTGTTTATTTTACTCAATAATTTGTATGAAGTTTGATGCCTGTATGTCTGTGATACTTTAGTCAACACGTTTATGAATCGATTTGGATTGTAGTTGGTATACGACTTCAACACCACCAATCTCATCGTCTCAGCTTCAGCTGATTGATGCATTTGAATGGCTAAGGGATAAAACTGGCTAAGTCACTTTTGCAAAAATTTTGAAGACTCAATGTGTCGTGCAGTCGCCTTGCGTGAAATTATGCCAGATTTAGTGCTCATTGTCGCTCAAACGTATTCTGAAAGATAAAGAGTAACTGAGTATTTCCGATAAGTGAGAATAGTTTTTTTTTTTTATTATTGTTGCTAGTTTTGAGCCGAAAACGGTGTGCAGTGTATTCGTGTAGGATAATGTCAGTGGCAAGAGTGGCTATTCTCAACTCGGCTTCCACTAATAATCGTCAAGCAGAGAGAAAAATCGCACGGCGCCAGTGTATTTATGTGGACGTTGCTCACGGCCGTAACAGTGAGCTATGTGAAATATATATGTTAGCGGGGGATCCATACTGGTTTTAAATAAGACAATCATGTGATGGACAAACTGTATTTAACGACCTTCTTCTTCGAGTGTCTGACCAAGAATGCGGGCTTAACGATGTTGCAGCCTTTTATAAGTTAATGTCAACAAGATGCACCTGCACTCTTGAGTCAAATTACTATTTGAACATTCAATTTTACTTAATAGATAAATTCATTGATCCTAAAGCAATTAATCGTAGTTTAATTTCATGTATTAACAAATGTAATATAATTTATTTTAACGTACATTAATTTTATTTATAATGATAATTACTATGCAAATCATTATTGGTCTACCTACAAAGTAATACTAAAGATTTTACCAATATTGGAGAGGCGCTAACACGGCCATTCTGATCTAAAGCTCGTGCTCTGAGCGTGTTTAATTTTTGTAATCAAAAGTAATAATCCTGGTGGTGGTGTAAGCAAATCGGAAACATAACATGGCACACAAATTGCGCTCTTTTATTTCTGGCACTTAATATGTGCTCTTTTGTTTGTGGCACTTAATATGTGCTCTTTTGTTTGTGGCACCTGTGTGTGCTCTTTTGTTTGTGGCACATGTTGTGTGCTCTTTTGATTGTGGCACCTGTGTGTGCTCTTTTGTTTGTGGCACATGTTGTGTGCTCTTTTGTGGCACTTGTTGTGTGCTCTTTTGTTTGGATCATAGTATCTAAATTTTTATGTATGTGACGTACGTTGTAATTTCTTGCCTTGTATTTCTCCTGTATATTTTATGAGGTGTGCAATAAAGAGTACTTGTATTGTATTGTATTGTATTACCTTACCCTTTTCTTATTTGACATCATTGGCCCGGCGCACAGCCACACCTATTACAGGTGGGTTTGACAAAAATAAGATTACAAGTTTGTAACTGGTACGGCCGCGCTTCAGGCCGTTGAATTAAAATCTCGCTAACACGGTCAGTTCACGAGAATTCCCAATTATAGATTAGGTGTTGGAATTGGCCTTAGATGCTTATGAGGGACACCAATGTTTTATAACCTGGACCTGTCCGAAGATTTTTGATTTCATACCTATCATTGATGTTTAAATAAATCAATTGGAACGGATTATATCGCGTATATTAATTATACGACGTTTCGGTACCTTTACAGATACCGTTGTCAAAGGTTGACTGAAAAACACAATTGCTGTCATAATTACATTTGTGCAAACTACCCATTTTATAAATGTTAATTTAAAATAAAGGTTTTCATACCAGCTAGATGGGCCTAATGTGTAAAGACAGTTACACTTGTGCCAGAAGGGTATTTATTATTTTATTTAAAATATGTACCAGCGGTTCACTATAAGGCTTACTGAGGAGAAAGAACCGCTGAAAGAAAACTCCCAGATTGCCTTATTTATAACTATGATAAACTTTTAAACAAATACTCTACATATCGAGGGCTTCATGCTATTGGCCGGGTGCAGAGGTCGCGTAGGGAAAGCGAAAATGATCGCAGCGCTTGATGTGGCCAAAAGTGGTAACTTTGGCCTCTCTGTTTCTGTCAAACGTCATACTTTTGTTATAATGCTTACGTTTTCTACTATAAAATAATAAACTGAAATAAGTAAAATGGGTCACGAATACGATAGGTGTTCTGTGGTAAACTGCAATAATACAGGACGAAATAGCAATTGCAAATGTTATGCTTTCCTACACCGAGTTGGAAACAAGATCAGAAAATGAATTGGATCGCTGTTGCTAGAAGAATAAAGTAAGTGTATTAAACTGAACATATTTTTATCTATTTAGTGCAATAATAATATTATGATAGAATGATTACCATGTTTCAAAAATATGAAATGTAGAATTACTTATAATTTGTAAATGTTACTTATTGTTTGTTTATTAATGTGCCAAAACTAACAGCTTCCCTTTACTCTCGGTTTGAGGCTGAAACCTTATGTTCTGACCGATGCTTTAGAAGCCAGTTTTGAAAATAGTAGTAATTTTACCAACATAATAAAACATCATTTTTTTCCTTTAATTTGTAAGGAAACAACAAAGAAGTAAATTGACATAATAATATTAAACACATATATAGTAATTACTTTCTTCAATAAAGCTAAGAACAAAATGTGTTTCACATTAAAAACAAACAGATTTTGCACTTGTTAGGTGCTCTACAATCAATATTTTCAATTTTTTACCTTAATTTTGTTGCGTCCATTATTTAGCACTTTTGACAGAGCTCCGCCAAAGTTGTGAACGCTAGGTGGCGCTAACGTCATGCACCCGGCCAATAGGGGCGTATGCGCAAAACCCCTACTTTTCAGGAGAGGCAAAAAACTTAATAACTTTTTGTCCCTTCGACAGATCTTTTTGCAAATTTGCATGGAGTATTTATATTGTCGCTGTTTTTATCTAGTATGATCAATTTTACGTAAAGTATTCCAAAAACTAGTAATTATGCGCTTACGCCTCTTTACTGCGGCGCAAATATTCGAAATGACTGTCGATTTTCCTTGAAAAATACTTGAAATTGAGGGTCGTATAAATTAAATCTTTTCCTATTCAATTATGCAATGACAATTGGTCTGAGTTCTGTTTTTATATCGAAATACTTTCTTTTTACAGTAATTTTCACATTGTTACGAATCTCCTTCAATTTTTTCTGTTTTTTTTTTACGCCTGTTTCGCCCGACAAAAAAACAGTGCTAGTGGCTTTTGAGTGTGGTCGTATAGTGGTAATCTAAGGCAAATTCAAGCATTTAGTTAAGAAAGAATATACATTTCAGTGATTAAATTATTCGTTTCCTTGATTATAACTTTTTAGAAGAACTTATGACCCGGCTTGAATCGGCGACATTCTGGGATGTTAAGTAATGACGGCAGATGTCGATCTAGAGTCGGCTGACCATCTCGAACGATTATTAATTGAGCACTTCAGTGCTAAATAAAGTCTCTCTGTCTACCCGTCGGTCTTTGCCTAGAACAGCAGTCATAAAGTCGTTAAAGGTGACTTCTTGCGAACTCCAAGCAGTTGAGGTGCCCACTCTCTGCAGAAATCGGATTTTACGAAATCTTAGTAGTTACTAGTAACTAGTAACCAGTTTGTAATGTGATAACATGACAGTCTTCAGACAAAAACGAAGCATTAACCGTACGCTGTGGCGAGTTGATGACACTACTTTTGCCAACCCAACTCCATCAGAAAGCCCAATTCTAGGAGACCCTTGATGTTGCTGACGAGTTATAAGATAGACTCCGGAAATCGGTTGATGTTGTGCCCACTATTCGTCCACTCGAGGACACCTTAGCTGCTCTCCTGAGGTTCTGTTTTCCCGTGGCTGTCAAGCAAATCAACCTCTGAAGTGATTGTAGTTGAGCTTCAACGGTGAATAGTTTTGTTCTTAATTAAAACTTGTTATGCCGGGCATGCTACGTTTTTTTTATTTACCTTGCTCGACAAATTAGAGCTCTGTATTGATCATTTTGGGTTAGTTACCACAAAGCATCTGTTAGCGAACATTACCAATTAAGTGTTTTCGAATAAACTGTCAGTTTGTTGTTAGACAGCCAGTGTAGAGCGGGTGAAGTCACATTCACATACCCTTGTGATTACCGCTCGTTAGTATTACTAGTATTACTACCTATGTCGCAGGATATGATGACTTTGTAATAGTGATGTTCGTTTAGTGTGGCGATGATTCCACAAAAGTGGTGAGCGGACGTAGCTTCGAGGGTTCTTACTTTGCTACCACTGCCTTTTTGACTGCACCAGTTTCGATGCCTATAAATCTCTTTCATTCCGGCTCCTACCAGTACCGCTTTTATGCTGGTGAATTTTATCCTGTCGTTGCCGTCGACGTCCCTCAATGTCTATGAATATGCCTAAGCATAAGGCACAGACTTGATTTTAGTATTTTGCAGAATACTTTATGTTGCAAGTGCTTAAGCAAAAAACTGATTAATTTTCACTGAAGAATCTAACGCCTGAGTAGAAGGTTTCTACCTGGTTTTGTATGACAATTACTTTGACTTGTCTACGCAGTCAGAGCCAAAACAATAGTAAATATCTTGATAATTATCTCTCTTCCCTTCTATTCCGTTCGGTTCTGGTGATTTGTATGAGTCAAGCAGTTGAAAGCCCTCTGTATTTTTCGTCGCCACTCTCTCTCCGTTGGAGTATTCTCCTCATCCACCCAGCTCACTAACCGTTATAACTCACAGCCCGAGAAGTGTCTGTACGAGGGTTGTTCCTCCGCCGCTGAGCTGGTGAAGGTATTATCTGGCTTGTGTAGGGATCCTAAAACTGCAGTTACCTGTTTGTAGAGGAGACTTAGTTTGGACTTGACTAATTTGTGCCCGTGCTCAAATGTTTATTGTTGTATTGAGTTTCCTCGTCTTTTTTCTGCTTATCCTAAACTTCTCAAGCTTGACTAGTTAGTTTTGTCCCTGCAGCTGTCTGAGATGGATAATTATGCATGATTGTAGCAATCCATAATGGTATATGTAAGGACGCCTGTTTATCTATTTCTTTAGCGCCCCCCTGCCCCATATTTCTTGGGAACCTCTGTTTTCAACAAAGTTGGACCTAGTCGACTCGCATATTATGTGCGATAGTGCGATTCATGCTAAGTGGGTTCGTCCTTTGGATGACATCGAGCATTTATGATTTGGATATTGAATCGAATCCACCTGGGATACGAGCAGGATGGTTCCTTAGAAATCTACCAGTTAGAGATGTTCTTCGGAGAAAGGTGTGACGTTCAAGGACTTTGCGCCCATATGGTGCGACTTTATATATGTTGCCGAAGACTGATACTATCACTGAAAAGTATGGTAAATATGGTCGTATGTACATACGCCGCTATTGTGCGACAATTTTTGGTAAATCACACAATCGAGTAATAGACGTATGAATATATACGCCTTTATACTCCGATCATATTATGAGATTCCATTACATTATTGCGCTTACGCCTACTGTACGCCTCTTTGGATCGATAAAAAATTATGACCTACAATGATACGCCAAAACATATTTTATTTATTTTAAATAACTTATAATTACGATAAAATTATGAAAAAAATTGACCCGATGTATCGTTATTAGATGAATACGATGCCGTTAAAAACGAGAAATCGCATTTTTGCGCATACGCCCCTATAGTATGAAGCCCTCGATATACTACTTTTAACATTAATTTGTTTTACACCGTTCGAGGCCCAAGGTTTCTAGTCTTGTGTCTTGCTTGATCCTTGATAAGATGTACAACAGGATCCCAAGCCGGTGGTATTGAAAATGGGATATTCTTTGATTTCAATAGCCTCGCGAAGCATTCGATCATTATCGAGGATTATTCTCCTGTTTAATAATATTTTAATATTGCCTCGTTGCTCGAATAAATCGTGACTCTGTCGAGCACGCCAAAACTGGTTCAAGGAGGCGCTCCTGTAGTCTTCCGATGGAGCACTTGTTCCGTTGATCATCTGAAACAAAAACTCCAAGCACAGTATCACAAAGCTCGGTCACTTCTGACCTAGTAGGTACAAGTAAAACTAATAAAAGCATAATATTTTCTTCGGTTTCCGCGACTGTCACACATTTAAATAAAACAATTTAAACGGATTATATCGCGTATATTAATCTATTATGCGTATTATCGCGTATATTAATGTATATTAATTTATTATGGGAGGCTCAAATAATTAATATACGCGATATAATCCGTTTAAATTGTTTTATTTAAATAATAAAAGCATGTCTTCATTATAATTCTCAAAAATGAAATAGGGTCAATGATTAAGCCATATTTAAATAATGCTGATTGTATTTTTAAGTATATTCTAAACAGAAGGAAGAAATTTAAAAAGCACAGTAGGTAAGTTTCGAATAATGTTTTTGTGACAAACGTAGGTAAGTACATTTATTTGTATGCGGGTGCCCCTTGAAATCTCGACATACTTTTCATCGAATTTCATTTCATCGAAAACGATTCACAGAATATTCAGTATAAATATTATCTCTTGGAGTATTATGGCTTCATCGACTATTCATTACATATTATAACAATTATTAGAGCTATGTTATAAGGAATTTCAAATGCTTAAAATTACATTTAATAGATTATTTTAAAGACAGAACATCAAATAATTTATATTATTTCATCGAGGTATTATTATACAACTCATTCATTTCAGGTTAGGTTAGGGTTATTTTTTTGATGACCGCAAAAACGAAACGGCTCCCAGACATAGGTTGGTTAGGTTAGGGTTTTTTTGATGACCCCAAAAACGAAACGGCTCGCAGACATAGGTTGGTTAGGTTAGGTTAGGGTTATTTTTTTTTGATGACCCCGAAAACGAAACGGCTCGCAGACATAGGTTGGTTAGGTTAGGGTTATTTTTTTTGATGACCCCAAAAACGAAACGGCTCGCAGACATAGGTTGGTTAGGTTAGGGTTTTTTTTTTGATGACCCCAAAAACGAAACGGCTCGCAGACATAGGTTGGTTAGGTTAGGGTTATTTTTTTTATGACCCCAAAAACGAAACGGCTCGCAGACATAGGTAGGTTAGGTTAGGGTTTTTTTGATGACCCCAAAAACGAAACGGCTCGCAGACATAGGTTGGTTAGGTTAGGTTAGGGTTATTTTTTTTTGATGACCCCGAAAACGAAACGGCTCGCAGACATAGGTTGGTTAGGTTAGGGTTATTTTTTTTGATGACCCCAAAAACGAAACGGCTCGCAGACATAGGTTGGTTAGGTTAGGGTTTTTTTTTTGATGACCCCAAAAACGAAACGGCTCGCAGACATAGGTTGGTTAGGTTAGGGTTATTTTTTTTATGACCCCAAAAACGAAACGGCTCGCAGACATAGGTAGGTTAGGTTAGGGTTTTTTTTTTGATGACCTCAAAAACGAAACGGCTCGCAGACATAGGTTGGTTAGGTTAGGTTAGGGTTATTTTTTTTTGATGACCCCAAAAACGAAACGGCTCGCAGACATAGGTTGGATAGGTTAGGTTAGGGTTATTTTTTATCACCCCAAAAACGATACATACATACGCATACATAGGTAAACAAAAGGGTACACACATAAACATAAAACATAATATCTACCCACATCCGTCCGCGAGCGCATTGCGTTTAGTTCCTCACATAATTCATTGAAGTTGTAGAATGATAAATACTGAAATGATTTTCTACAATGTAAAATTTAAAACAAAATAATAAAATATGAAATAATAATATATGAAATAAAGAACTGCGAAATAAAGTATATAATAAATAATATTTCTATCTATTAAAAATCGGTGTTATAAAAATACACCATTTAATTGTTCGATGTAATGAATATTCGATCAAATGAAAAAATGCGTACCGTTGACTTTGCACTGAAATTCGATTAAACGTTTGTCGAAATTTCAAGGGTAAACCATTTGTATGCTCATCAAATATTCACTAAGACGATTCTTCTGAAAAACCCCAACATCAGACTTCATTATTAATATTATTCGCGATTTAAATGTCGCAAGTTTTGAAACCTTATTCCTTAGGTAACCTTCTAAACGAAAGTTGAAATTAAATAAAAAAAAGAAATATTGTCAAAACTATAAGCAAATCTTAAATAATTTACCTAAATATCTAACTCTTAAATTGAAGACAGACTGATAGTTAAATTATATTAAATTAAGTACCTTACTATTTTTCGGATCTCAGAGATTTACAGACAAACTCAATACTGAACATATCTCATAAAGCAAATTCACAACAAAATAACAATAGAGAAGACTGATGTTGAATTCTACAATTTACTGTAGTTATAAGAATGAGCCCAAAATTTTATGAAAAGAACAAGAACCGAAAAATTATGGGTATTATGAAATAAGCGATTTCAAATGCAGGTAGGTACAAAAAAAAATTAAGCATTTTTTTTGTTAACTGTAACTATCTAGAACTCAGGGAAAAGTATTATTCACTTTAAAAATTTGGTTGAAATTATCGATATATTTGTCATAACATGAGAAAAACAATTTTTAAATTTATAAGGCCTCTTTATGACGTTTTAATAGAATTTTAATTATATTTTATGTTTAAATTATCAATATTAATTATCATCATCTATTCAAGTTAATTATAAGTATTATACGAATAAAAGCTGTATTATTGTAGTTAATAAGGCATTAATTGATTTAATATTCACTGAATAAATGAAATGAAATCAATAAAGCTCTAATGCTCTGGCATTTTATTACATCTGACATATTATTGTAGATTCTAGTTTAAAAAAAAAATTAAGCTATAGCCGTCACAATCATGGAATCTCAAGCTCATCAATAATTAAGAGAGTCTTTGGCGTATAGTTTATGAATTACATTAAGTAGGTAACTATCCAAAACGTCAACAAATTTAGATTTTCGGTCCTGATGAATGTGAGTAACAACGATTGCAAACTTATAAATGGAGGGTAGATTTTACCGTTGCCGTTAACTTGATTCTAACACGGGTACAGCAATGTTTCCATTGTTGACTTAGAATAGTAAACTACGTAACGGTCATGTTAATTATGAGCCTTTGTTGTAAAATTTCTTGTCGAAATATTATCTCATCGCAGAAATAAACGTCAGGCTAAGTGTACACCAAAATTTCGATTGTATTATTAATTTCTAGTAACGCAATAGTAAATTTTTACTTGCACTTACTGGTAACACTTTATTGACAAATACCCTCTAAACTGAGTATGTTTTTATCACATCTACCCCAGAATCTAGCTACAGTTTTATTTTTAATCACTGTACTAAAGTCGTAGTGAAAAGTGAACGACTGACCTTTGTGTTTTAAAATTTCTGTCGTGCACACGCCATGCGTTGTTCCTTGGTGTTCGCCGATCTTGCGTTGCCTTTACTGGTAAAATGGCTGGCGACGTGTCCCACTGTTCCTCACTTGAAGCAATCAATTTCACTTGCCGACTTGGAAGGGTTAATTTATTTTCTTCATTCATTATTACGGTGGTTGCCGAGAACAGAAGAATATGAGATGGAGGACGAACGTGTGTTGTTCTAGTCGTCCCGATATTGTGGAGCGTAGGGTTGTGTACCGGCTTCTGATGTTAGCGGGGGATCCATACTGGTTTTAAATAAGACAATCATGTGATGGACAAACTGTATTTAACGACCTTCTTCTTCGAGTGTCTGACCAAGAATGCGGGCTTAACGATGTTGCAGCCTTTTATAAGTTAATGTCAACAAGATGCACCTGCACTCTTGAGGCAAATGACTATTTGAACATTCAATTTTACTTAATAGATAGATTCATTGATCAATTAATCGTAGTTTAATTTCATGTATTAACAAATGTAATATAATTTATTTTAACGTACATTAATTTTATTTATAATGATAATTACTATGCAAATCATTATTGGTCTACCTACAAAGTAATACTAAAGATTTTACCAATATTGGAGAGGCGCTAACATATATGTAGTGTCTCAATACAATGAGAATAATCGTGAGATAGAAATATAATTGAACAATATACTCCCCTGGTTTAAATCCAAATTCAAACGTCCGTCCGTTAACAGTTGCTTGCAAGCAAAGGTTACTACTACGCTGTAACCAGTTGTTTTTTTCCAGTACTCGTTGCACCTGATTTCTTATACAAATTTTAAGTTGTTTAGTGATACATTTAAATGCATTAGTACTATGCGATTACAATTAATTTCTTTAATTTTAAAACAGCTGATGCAAATTTGACGTTGACAGCTCGAGGGCCGTTCGAATGTTATTTATGTATTATAAAGCCGGTAGGTGGTTGTGAGAAATTTGAATATTTGTGACGGCGTAACCCCCATCGAATTTGGACTCATCTGACTATCTTTACGTCCAATTGCTGACGCGGTTGGTACAACGGTAGTGCAGCTGCCTACTGAGCTAGGCAAAGGCAAATATTTGTGTGATGAACTCGAATATCTGTTCCTGGGTCATGTATGTTTTCTATGTATTTAAGATTTAGATTATCTATTTCATAATAAGAAATTACATTGTTAATTATTCTAAGTAAATTTACATGAATTTTAATATTATGATCGTCAATAGAAACATACAATTAAATAATAATCATTCATTTAAGACAAATACACCATCATAACATAACTACAACACTAAAAATTAAATCGTAAAATGCTATGAAAGTATGTATTTATCTGTATCATAAGTATCTATATCGTCTTCTAGTGTCCATAACACATGCTTATGGGTAGTAGAGCTTACTGTGGGACAAGGTCGATTTTTGTGGATTTATTTCTTTTAGTGCAAGTCGACAAAAATAAAAATATTTTGATAAAAACAAGTTTCATGTTAATTTTATATACTTTATAAACAGAAACCGGATTATCGGACCTTTTATCTGGTTCTGGATTTTCACTAATAATATTTAATTGTATTTTATAACATAATCAGAGTGTTAACAGTGTTAACACATTTTTCCTGTTTACCTAGGTTTCCTGTTATGAATCAAACCGCAGAGTTCTATGGCGTTCTGGTTATCCTCCGCTAAACAATAAAGTCTGTGCTCATTAGCCATTCATTTTAGTAACCATTAGGAGGTACATTGTGAGCAGACGTTTATTTATTTTGCACAGTTCTGTGTCAGTTCTGAGTGTTGTGTGGTACTGCCAAATATTCAGGGTGATTTTTGAAGAACTCGTACATTCTAGTTTTATTTGTAAACGATATTTAATCGTTTAAAATGTTTCATTATTCTTATTTTGTAGCGGAAGACATCTTTTAACGAGTTGTTGTAAAGCTAGTTATGAATATGTTATTGTTTAATCTATTTGTTCGGGTTATCTACCAGTGTAAATACTATATCAATTCGTACCTATAAGAAATTAAGGATCGACGGGAGTCCTGTCATTTTCTGGCATGCGCAATACAAGGAGGACAGTCATTTTTACGATGATCGTTATCGCAAGATCCGTCATCATGAAGGTCCTTGGAGAAGGCTTGAGAAATTATGATGAGGTCTCTTGAATTGTCAGTGAGTCCTAATATTAAGTGTCAAACAAGGTTACCTAACATAAACCGCCCTCTATACCTCTTTTTATTTTTAAATGCTAAGCGCATGCGCCATGCTTCTAGGACGTGCGTTTACGCAACATCCCTCGCCTTATTACTTCTCCAGTAGGTATGCGTTAGGACAGCCAGAGAGATGGCGCAATCCCATAAAGTTAGTTTTACATTAAAATGATGACTGAATATGCTCTATCATTTTCAGGAGTTCTTTTTTCGTATAAATAATGCGAACTTAATATGCGTAATAGAACTTAAGACTTTACTTCGCTGTAATATGAATATGACACTTGCTTCAATTGTTTTTAAGGCCTAATTTAGTATAAACCACGCGTTCATAAAAAAAATCGATGCATTCAGCCATAAATGTTTATAACGAGGAAAAGTTTTTTTCAATACTCAAAACGCATTAATTTGTTCTGTTTCAATAATAAATTATTAGTAGTTTATCGCGCGCTCTCAGCGAACAAATACCTTTTTTTCCGCATACAGTTTACAAAACAATAAAAATGTTTCACAGTAAAATCAACAAAAAGAGACAGGCTCAAATTATAGCTCTCATGCAAGTAAGTGAATATTTCTGTCATATTTATCAGTGCTTTCGAAATTTAACATCGCTGGGGGGAACAGATCCGTGCCACCACTGAGGACTAGTCCAGAAACCATGTGATTATTTACGGGGGCGGATTAAAAAAATACCGCGAATTATTACGATGGTAAAGCACGAAAAAAAATTAGTCTATGTCCGACAATCTATTCGTAGAGGTCACGACATCTTGCAATGAGGAATTCAAGGAGGAAGACAAAGGCTTCTTTTTTTCAGTCTCAAGAGTCTCTAGATCAGGTTTTGTTCTCCTTTCGATTAGTGTCCGTCATTTGCATTTACTTGTTCTAGGCAGTCTGCCCTACGCCTTAATTTCTCTCCTCAGTCCCTACTATGCTCACTAAGCTATTATTATCCAACGTTTATTAGCGGCCGTAGCGAGTTAAATGATAAAAACGTGAACTCTGATAACAGCCATAATCAAAGGATAAAAGTTTTAGTTTCCGAGCCCCTGTGCTATATCACAAACATTTTCATATACCGTCCTAAGCTCTATGCTAAAAAAACAATTTATGACATTATTATAACGGATTAGGACTTTATCGTGTTATAAAAAAGGTGTTTATTTAATATTTAATTATTACCTCGACCTTCTGGATGTCCATGGCCTTGAAGGGACCTTTGCTATAATAATGTATGAAAATCATGTATGTAGGTTTAAATCAATAGGTATGATTTACGTAACTATTCTACACTGTGATATGATGTCAGAACTTGTACGTCGTGACTTCGTAACCGTACGCCTGGTAGTTATTGAACCCGGTTAGACGCTAAAACTGGTATCACCACGGTTAATATTGGTAGGTACATAAATTAGGTATATTCTTATGCAGAACCTACATTATGATCGCAGTGAATGTTTGGATACATATAGCACATTAGTTATTATATATTTCGTTGAATCAATTGGCAAAACAAATGATGAGGAAATTGAAAATGGCTCACGCAGTCCGGAACCGCAAGGGGACTCTTGAATTGTTAATTCGTGTAAGTATTAGTTTTAAGCTTAAGTTTCGATCCCGAAATCGGCGGTGTCGTCTTACTTTATGCTGACATAAACAAAAATATATAGGTATACTCCGCGTTAAAACTTTGGTTTTTATATATTTAATACCTATAATTATTCGCATCACTCATCCAGCATCCATAAGGAAATCTATAGATACCTATTCAGCAGAATATAACTCGTCTGAGGTTTAACTTTGAGCGTTACATCATTATGATCGTCGTCATCATCATATATGTGGTAGATGACAAAGTTTAACAGTGGCATAGCTAAGAATATCACTGAAATAGATCTGGTACCTAGTTTACCTATTCGGTCCAACTTCCCCTTTATCTAGAATAATCCATTTTACGTAGAAAACTCTCGTGAGTCTCAGACATTTTAAATTACATATGAAACGGATTTACTCTCGCCGTTCAAGTAGAATATCGCTCGACATGTTTCGAATCGATTCGCAATTCGTCAGGAGCGCCAATCAGTCGCGGCGGATTAATCCACGCTACATCTTAACGAGTTTTATATTTTACTAGATGTCCAAACGGTAAAAAAATCTCGAAAGATAAGTCCGAAATGTCTTACCAATCTTTTATTATTTGCAGAGTTTAAACGACTGCCCGGAAGAAGACAAGCGGCAGAAAATACATTCCATTCAAATGCTCTACGCCTTAGAGTTGTTCGACAACAAGAAATATTCCCAAGCTATGACCGAGTTCGGTAAACTGAACACGGATCCCGCTGACGTCATCAAACTGTTCCCAGAGCTCGATAGTAAGCCTGGTTCTAGTGGGAAGAATGGGAAACTGAAAGGGGAGGATTTGGAAAATGCTTTGAACGCGTTGGTGAAGTATTTGTTGGAGTTGAGGTCGAAGAAGAGCAGTGCGAGCGAGGCGAGCACGTCGCAAGATGATCTGGGACAGAGGAACGTGTTGCAGCAGTTGGAGCTGATTGATATTACACTGCTTAAGTGTTATTTGCAGGTTAGTTAAAAACATATACAACCATCGGACAGCGAGGCGAGGGGTGCGACTTATTCCTTATGTTGTCAGTTAAAACTTAGTACAATAAGAATTTAAACTGCTCGTCAATATTTATATTATTTTAATAATTAAATTGTAATATTAATTGACATATCATAATATATTAAACCTAGAAGTGACAATTAATCAAGCTACTCGTAAAAGTACGTGTAAAAATGGCACCAGCGAAGGGAAAATCCATAACAAATGCAGTGGCGGCCGTTGACAGGTTGGTGGAAATCACGTTAAACTTAAAAGACGAAATATGTGAAATGAAAGGTGAAATTAAATGTCATGACATCATACGCGAGCAACAAAAATTACTCACCAGCCAAACGGATGTGATCCAGATGATCCTAAGAGTAATTACTAGCAGTGGACATCCTTCACTTTCACCACTACACAACAACATCTCTCTTAACGAGTCTGGGCCTGAAGGCATTGTCCTAATAGACCCTCCACCTGTTACCATGATGCACACCGTTCCATCTTCGCCGGCGCCACCGGCATCAGCACCACCTGCTCCCCCGCTCCCTGAGCCCGAGGCCCGGCAGCAGCGGACCCGTCCGCGGCGAACACATGCCAGCGTCGTCAGGAGTCGCCCCCAGACTACGGCCCATACCCAGGAACCGACTGCCAGCAACTCTAAAAACGAGCCGTGCCTGGTACCATCCCCGGCCCCAGCCGAAAGAGATGCTCCATCGACACCACCATCACATCATTCAGGTCTTCGTGCGGCTGCTCCTCGTGTCGTCAGCCTGCATGTCTTCAATCTCAGTGAGGAGACCACCGTCGCCGACGTAATCGACCATGTCCAGACGGAGATGAATATTCGTGCGCCTGTGTGTGAGCCACTTGTTGTTACTCGCGGCCGTTACACATCTTTTCGTCTGGAGGTGCCTGCAGACAAGTTGAAAATTGCCAGGAACCCTCAGAATTGGCCAGCCGGAGCAGAAGTACGCCTTTTTAATGTTGTGCGTCCAAAAAACTCCACAGTACACGGCGGCAGGCAAACAACGAAATAAAAAATATTCAGTTTGTCGTCATACACCAAAATGTGCGATCCATTTGTGGTAAAACATCACTAATAAATGTTCTGTGTAACACAGAAAAACCTCACGTACTTGCATTAAGTGAAATTTGGTGTAAAACTAACGAAATACAAAGTGTGAGGTTAAGTGGGTACGCGTTAGCAAACAGTTACTGCCGGACGCAAATCCCTCACGGGGGCACAGCGCTATACGTACTTCAAGGTATACAGTATAAGCAGCGCGCGGACCTACTTATCTTTGCTATACAATACCACTTTGAATTTGCGGCAATTGAAATTACTTCGCTAAAATTAGTTATTATTGTATTATATAGAACCGGTAATGGTAATTTTGACATGTACCTACAGAATTTTGAATTACTATTGAATAAGTTAACTGACGAAAATAAAAAGTTTCTCATTGTTGGCGATCACAATGTTGATTATCTATCTGATAATAATATGAGACGGCGGGTTGATGACGTACTCAATAGCTATGGCTGCGGTAACACTGTGACGTTTTCCACTCGGGAAACCGAAGACTCTAAATCATCCATCGACTGTGGCATAGCAAATTACGTTCGCGACTGTCTCACTGTGGCGCCGGTGCATACTGCCATTAGCGACCATAACGCACAGAAATATGTTCTCACAATAGACGGCAACCACCATTTTATGGCATCTAATGATATGGTCGAACGTCGATTATTCAATAACGAATCAATTTATTTATTTTATTCTGATTTTTCTAATTACAATTTTAATTTTATTTACGATGATACTATTGACATTGATTATAAATTTAATAAATTATTTAACATATTGACATATTACATAGATATACATTTTCCAATAAAACGCTTGACGGTGAAAAAAAAGTCGTCTGTCCCGTGGCTCACGGACGAACTGCGTGGATATATTCAAAAGCATAGTGACCTACAAGAGATAAGGCGTCAATACCCTAATAACCCACTCATATCAGATTGTATTGACCATTACCATCATCTCATTAAGTCCGAAACGCTTCGAGCTCGACAGGATCACATTGAAACCCGGCTAGAGGAGAGCAAAAATCCTTGTAAAGAAATATGGAGGGTGGTCAATGAAGAAATAGGTACCAAACTAAAACCCCAGAATATTTGTCTGCAAGATCAGGACTCCAAGGCTTGCATATCTCAAAACCAAGTGCCTAATGTCTTTAATTCGCACTTTTTAAACATAGCTTCAAAATATGCCATACAAAGTGATGAGTCATTGTCCAAACAGTACGTCTGTGAGCACCTGGGTAGTGGTGATATGCCTGTATTTAGTTTTCCCATAGTAACATGCGATCTCTTGGACAAGACCATAAAGTCCATGTTAAAGACACGTGCAACTATTGACGTGTATGACATATCCTTAGATATTATATTAAGTGTTTGGCCTGTTATCTCTGACATATTGGTAGTTCTCATAAATGATATGTTTCGTGCTGGTGTATACCCAGACGTGCTGAAGAGTACCAGGGTATGTCCTATTTACAAAGGGAAAGGCGACAAAACGGATGTAAATAATTACAGACCCATTACAATAGTACCTACCATCTCTAAATTAATTGAGTCAATTATGTCATCTTGCCTAATGACCTACTTAGAAACTAACGACCTTATTGCGGAAAACCAATACGCCTATAGAAAAAACAAGTCGACCACTGCAGCTGCACACAAAATCACTGACTGCATCACCACTGTTCTCGATGACAGATACAAAATGGCAGCTATTTTGTGTGATCTATCCAAGGCGTTCGACGTTATCAGTCACAGGCTACTTCTAAATAAACTAAGTCTGTACGGTCTTCAAGGTTCTGATCACAAATTGTTATCATCTTTTCTATCCAATCGTAAACAGGTTGTAAAAGTGTCTTCCAATGGCAAAATGTTAATTTCAGATGTCGGCTGCGTAAGGCTGGGTATCCCTCAAGGATCAGCCCTTGGAAATGTTTTATTCACGTTATTCGTTAACGATCTACCCTCGGCAATTAAGAATGGCCTATCGGTGCTCTTCGCAGATGATACCACAGTCATAGTTAGCGCAAAAACATACGAACAGCTCGCCGGTAAAATTCATGAAGCTTGTGTGCAACTGCAGAAATGGTTTTCGTCGAATGGTTTATTATTAAATGTATCAAAGTCTAATGTCATGGTATTCTCGGGCCGGAACATCGCAATGCCCCCATGCATTAAAGCCGTCCCGATGCCATTGTGTAGTGAATGCAGGTTTCTTGGATTCATGCTTGACTCAAACTTGAACTGGAAGTGCCATGTAGACATGCTGTGCGACAAGTTGAGTAGTGCTGTCTTTGCTTTAAAGAAATTAAAACCGTTAATATCAAGTAACGCATTAAAGTCTGTATATTTTGCACATTTTCATTCAATTATGTCATACGGTACTGTTTTTTGGGGAAATTCCACTGATGCTCAGCGAATTATGATACTCCAAAAACGAGCACTTCGAATACTGGCCGGAGTAGAACCCAGGTATTCTTGCAGGGATCTCTTCATAAAGTACCGCATTATGACTCACTACTCACTTTATATATTCGAGGTATTAATGTATGTACGAAATAATTTGTCGATGTTTGCACGTGTCGAGGTATCGGGCAAACTAATACGTTCTACGGGGAGACTTAGGACAGTCCCGCGTCGCATGGCACTTGCAAAAAAAAACCCGCGCGTCATCGGCCCAACGTTCTATGAACATCTACCCGACGAGTTGCGAACCGAGGCATCAGACGAGAAGTTCAAACATCAATTGAGAAACTTTTTATTGGATAATCCATTATACTCAGTAAATGAGTACATGGATAAATAATTTATATTTCATTTTATATTGTTTTTTGTTTCTTATAGGTATTTTTGTTTTTTATATTGTTTTTTGTTTTTATATTGTATATTGTTGACAATCCTCTAAGGAGACACCTTTGACATATTTAATTTCATATTATTTGACGTAGTAACATATAATAATTGTTGTATTTCGCACCGTGTATAAATATTGTTGGTATATAGTTGGTATTTTTAGAATTTTTGACAATCCCTTAAGGAGATATTCTTATTATTATGATTATGACATGTAAATAATCTTTTGTTCCAATCAATTGTTATGTTTTTTTTTTTTACTTTTTTTACTATTATTATATTATCTCATTTTTATCTTTATGACGATCATAGCATAAATGCATGTAAATTGTCTTAGCGTAATTTATACTGACATTTTATATTATGAAATAAATAAATCTAAATCTAAATCTTATGCGCACGAAGCCATTTGCTTCAACATTTCTAATGCGAACCGCTAAGGAACGGAACTCGCTCACATTGTATGTATTTCCTGAAAATTATAACTTGGGTCTAAAGGTAAAAGTGAATAAGCTGTTACTGAACCATAGATCTTCGACCCCGTGGTCTGAGGCCGATCGCTGGTCTTTACGAATAATCAATAAAATTAAATAAACTAATAATTCAATAAGATTAGCTGAAAATTTGGCAAAATTAAAGGACAACTTTTATCTATCAGGATATGTAGGTTATAAAGCTAAGTTTAATTTTATCTACTCTCCCCCCCTCTCAGGGGTGAGCGTCACCCCGCCGCGCCCTCGAATGTGTCCCGGAGCGCGGTATTTTCCACTTTAAAAGAAAACCGTGTACGATACATACAAAATGTATAGGAACGAAAAAATTCTGAATAAATTTACTATAAACCTTTCATACATATAAAAGCGATAGCACTTATAAAATCAGCGCAATCTGTTATCAAATACTAACGTTTTTAATTATTGATCTTTTTTTTCTGCTAAAAGGTTAGTTATCTCAGAAACTTCACACTTCTCGGCCAAAATATGTATGACAAAAGTAAAGAATAGAAAGTGTTCTTTCTAAAAATGTATAATTTATTTCTGTTACTCTTTCATTTACCGTTGCAGTGCTATTTTTTAAATTTCAGTCATTTGGCCATTATGCGAAATAAAAATATTCGTACTAGTTAAACGACGTTACTTTCAATTCTTATATGTTTTTCTGTAATCTACAAGTATTGAACTATATTCTGTTTTTTTTTAGACTTACTATTTTAGGAAATAAGAGATGTGTGGGGAAATCGTCAAGTTTTGCTCGTTTTCGTAAATAACTTCAAAACCGTTTAATTTACAATTATGAAATATATATATTTGAGATGATCATAGTGTACCCTTTCATTTGATATGTCACACGATATACTTTACTAATTTTTTTTCAAATTTAACCCTCAAATCTGGCCCCCATGTTTCATATTACTTGATTTACTTTACGTTACGTTACATTTCCATGTTTGGGTCAACAATTTACATACGTGTACCAAATTTCAACTCAATCGGTCCAGTAGTTTCGGAGAAAATTCGCTATGATTATAGGAGGATCCCTCGTGTGTCTGTCAGTCCGTCCGTCTATCATAGCCACTTTGCTCCGAAACTACTGGACCGATTGAGTTGAAATTTGGTACACATATGCAAATTGATGAACCGAACATGGACGTGTAACGTAACGTAACGCAAATTAATAAATTTTGACATGAGGGCCCGTTTCAGGGGGCAAATTAGAAAAAAAAAATGTCAAAGTATATTGTGTGACATATCAAATGAAAGGGTACATTATGAAAATCTCAAATATATATATTTCATCATTCTAAATTAAACGGTTTTGAAGTTATTTTCGAAAATTAGCAAAACTTGACGATTTCCCCACACATCCCTTATTTCCTAAAATAGTAGGTCTAAAAAAAATAAATACAGGATATAGTTCAATACTTGTAGATTACAGAAAAACATATAAGAAGTCTATGGTATTGCAAGTAACACCGCTTAACTAGTACGAATATTTATATTTCGCATAATGGCCAAATGACTTAAATTTTAAAAATAGCATTGCAACGGTAAATGAAAGAGAAACAGAAATAAATTATAAATTTGTAGAAAGAAAATTTTCCATTCTTTACTTTTGTCATACATATTTTGGCCGAGAAGTGTGCAGTTTTTGAGATAACTAACATTTAAGCAGAAAAAAAATATCAATAATTAAAAACGTTAGTATTTGGTAACAGATTGCGCTGATTCTATAAGTGATATCGATTTTGTATGTATGAAAGGTTTATAGTAAATTTATTCAGGATTATTTCGTTCCTATACACTTTGTATGTATCGTACACGGTTTTCTTTTAAAGTGGAAAATACCGCGCTCCGGGACACATTCGAGGTCGCGGGGGGGTGACGCTCACCCCTGAGAGGGGGGGAGAGTAGATAAAATTAAACTTGGCTCTATAACCTACATATCCTGATAGATAAAAGTTGTCCTTTAATTTCGCCAAATTTTCCATACATTTCACTCTAATTTTCTTGAACTATAATATGTGGGGGCTAAATCTCATATATCCGCTCTGACCTAACTTAAAACAAGTCACGAATAATGCGTAAATACAAGGATAGTTAAATATCTATTTTCCCTCGACGTTAGATTTGAATATTCTTCGTACTCATAAAAAGTCCTTGAACCTATATTTATGAGAACCTATATTGTTTTTCATAATTTCTTGAATTAGTATCACTTATATATAATCTTTAATAGGCATATCAAAGATGGAATTTGGGTCCTTGATTCTCTCATAGCCTAATTGACTGCAAAGAACCATTGATTCTCAATGCTTGGCTTTACATTTTTAATCTTTCTATACGCTATTGCTTCAACAGATCAACGACGCTCTAATAGAACCTCTATTGCGCTTGAACAACTGCCGACTAGACGAAGCGGAGAAGATCCTAACAGCTCATGGGAAGCACAGTGAACTGGTCATCTTGTATCAGACCAAAGGGCAGCATTTGAAGGCGCTACAGCTGTTGAAAGAACAGGCCAAGCAGCCCGACTCCAGTCTCCAGGGGTACAACGAGACCAAGAAGTGCTTACAGTCGCTCGGTAAGTCACATGAGAAGCATCTACATACGTTAAATAAAATCCCATTAGATTACTTAAAAAAAAAGTTTTTGGTCGACTTATGAACATGAGAAATTGATCAAAAAGGGCTTCCATCAACTGGGTAACAGTACAGTTTACAAATCAATAAAAATATTTCACAGTAAAATCAACAGTAAGAGACTCAAATTAAAGCTCTCATGCTAGTAAGTAAACATTTCTGTCTTATTTATCAGTGCTTTCGAAATACAACATCTTCTAGCACCGATAAATTTAAATTACCTTTAAAAGGGAAAGAGACCAAGGAATAGCTGGTTGGAACAGATCCGTGCCCGTATCACTTCTTGTTCAGAATTTGGTGTCAGTGGTATGACATATGTAAAGATAACTAGTTTGAGGAGCGGAGTGTGTGCCGGGCTTATGGAATGATAACCACAATCACATTATGATGGTATCTGGTTTATTCACAATGAATATAAATAGGAGAACTCACATTTCGTGTCCAGTTCGATCAGTTGCAAATCAGAGAAGGAAAAATAACATAGACAAGCGTCTTAATAGTCTTAAGGTCTATGGTACACAGATACAACAGATGATATTATACTATGGTTGCTTAAGGCAGATACACACTATTCAACACTTCCCCTTATGCCTTCAAGCAACTACATTCATAAATATGTAGTAAAAAATCATATTTCACAATTGTACAAAAGTTTAAGTCTATATAGCATCAGGTACATAGTCATTTGTCACAATAAAAATTAAAAGATCAATATACATAATTATACAATGTTAAGTTTCTCTACCATTTAGAGATGTAACTTTTATAAATGAATTATATGTCCATATTGTATTCAATATAATATTGATGTCTATTAAAATTAGAGACTCATCATAGTCATTACAATGAATGATTAATAAATTGTAAGATATATTAATATCTATTGGTCGTCATCACAAGTACCAAATTATAATAAATCATTTTTCGAAGTGATATTCATGTCAGTAATGAAACTACAATGCTTTTGCACACACAATGGCTTGGTCAATACATCGGCTATCATCTTGTCAGTTGATAAATATTTTACAGAAATACGGTCATTCTTAATTAAATCTTTAACAAAATGATATCTTATATTGATATGCTTCGTTCGTTTGTGACAGAATTCTTTACATTCTAAGAGTCTTTGAGCACTCTGATTGTCATTAAATACTGTACAAATTATTTGCTTATTTAATATCTCATTAAGTAGATTTTTAATGAAATAAATATCTTTGCAAACATCACCTATAGCCAAAAATTCAGCTTCTGTTGTCGATAGAGCTATACATCTCTGTTTACGAGATTCCCAGTTAATGGTGTTATTGCCTAGCTTTATGACAAAACCAGTATAAGATTTCCTGTCATTAATGTCATTGCCATAGTCAGCATCAGTAAATGCCTGTAAATTACAATTAACACTCTTTATATAATATAAACAATAATTAATTGTACCAGCTAAATACCTAAGTACACGTTTCGCTGCTATCCAGTGTGACCTATCAAAGCTGTTATTAAACTGGCTCAATTGACTACAAGCAAACGTGATATCAGGTCTCGTACACACTGAAAGGTAATTGAGACTACCAACAAGTTGCCTATAGTCATAGGTCTCATTCTGTATATTAACACTATCGTTACTAGGTACAGTCAATTTACAATTTAAAGCCATAGGCGTTGCAACAGGTTTGCAATTTTGCATATTAAATCGTACTAACAGTTTTTTAATATATTCTGTCTGATCTAAAAACAAAGTACCTTTTGACCTATTTCTTGTAACTCGCATGCCTAAGCAATTTCTTAATGGTCCTAAGTCTTTCACGTTAAATTCTTTCTCTAAAATATTTAACAATTTAATTTTGATTGAGCTATTTTTAGAGTAGAATACATAAAAATCATCAACGTAAAGTGCTACAATGACAAAATCGTGACCAGACTTCTGAGTGTATATACATGGTTCACAAATAGATTGTTTAAAGTTATTATTTAATAGTACTTGGTTAACTTTTTCGTTCCACATTTTACTAGCTTGCTTTAAACCATAAATACTCTTTTGCAATAAACAGACTTTATCTTTATTTCCATTACAAAAACCTTCAGGCTGTTCCATGTATATTACCTCATTTAAGTTTCCATTTAAGAATGCTGTGGCTACATCAAGGTGATCTATTTCCAAGCTCATTTCATTGGCTAAGGAAAATAAAATTCTCATAGATGAATGACGGATTACTGGAGCGTACACATCGGTGTAATCTATGCCCTGTTTTTGAGAAAAGCCTCTGGCAACAAGCCTTCGGCACGATAGTCGTTGGAGTCGGGCTCGGCCTGCACGCCTTCCCCTCCAGATGACCCCTGCTTAGACAATGTAGGGCGCTGCTCGCGCTCATCGTCAGCAGATTCGTCGGAGTCGGGCTCGCTCAATGACTGGTACTCCTCGTCATCTCCATCAGGTGTAACTGAAATTTCAGAAAAAACATTATTAGTTTCACTATCTTGACTAGAAATTTCGACATGATTATCCTGCAACTCATTATTAAAATTATTATTGTACAAATTGTCAGTGTAAAACAAATAATAATTATCATTTAAATTAATAGATCCATTTTTATAATAAAACTTATTCTCTAAAAACGCTACACTACGGGACAATATCACAGTATTGGGACTAGACGGCTCGCACAAACAATAACCCTTTGTAGTCTCACTATAGCCAATAAAATTGCTAATTTACCCTTGGCATCTAACTTCTGGCGTTTCTGTGACGGATTAAGATAGTATGCTGTACATCCAAACACACGGAGGTGGCTCAGATCCACCTTGGATCCAGAGAAAACCTCTTCAGGTGACTTTCCTGCTAAAGAGACCGTCGGGCATCTGTTTTTCAGATATATGGCAGTCATTACTGCCTCGCCCCAAAAACGGTTGCAGAGACCAGATTCGGTAAGCATACACCTAACTTTGTCCATAATAGTGCGATTAAGGCGTTCACTCACACCATTCTGTTGTGGACAGTATGGTACCGAGTTTTGATGAACAATGCCTTGCTGTTTTAAATAATTAGAGAATTTATTATTAATATATTCACCACCAAAATCGGATCTAAGAATCTTAATTGACTGCCCTGTTTGCTTTTCTACATGTGTTTTAAAAGTAATGAAATGTGACATTACCTCTGATTTTTCCTTCATGAGATATCTGAAGGTTTTTCTAGAGAAGTCATCTGTGAAGCACACAAGGAACCTCTTGCCGCCCCAGCTAGGCTCTTGCACAGGGCCCAGAACGTCGCTGTGGATGAGCTGCAGTGTTTCATCAGCGCGCCTTGCTTTTCCTTTGGGATAGGATGCTGCAGACATCTTCCCCTCAAGACAAGCAGTGCAGTTTTTGATGTCTTCATCCTGAAACATTATACCACATGCACCATCCCGCAAACATTTCATACCTTTAATATTTAGATGGCCTAAGCGTCTGTGCCACAATTCCGCTGGAGCAGCCGATCGCTAATATGGCCCTCGGTGATTCCTGGCTACCATCCAGGAACAAAGAGTGTTCCACGAGTGAGGTCTTGTTAGTTACACACACAGAGACATTTAATTTATACAGACCATTACAACACACAGCACATGCAATGGGCTTGTCAACATCAGTGGCTTTGCTCTCATAAATACAACAACCATTTTTATTAAACTGGACAATATGGCCAGACTCGACCAACTTTGATATCGAAATCAAGTTGCATGAAAGTTTTGGCACATATAAAACATTACTAAGTGTTAACGGACTCCCCTTGTCTTTCAATGAGAGTTGCATTTTCCCTACGGCCTCACAATTAATAGTATTGTTGTTTGCAACAACAACAGGCGACTGGCGCGATACAATATCATGCAGAAATGATTTATTGTTAATCATATGGTTTGTCGCACCACTATCTAAGTAAAAATCCTGTGAAGGTGATCCAGCCATGAATGCAGCGACAATGTTGGTTCTGTCAGTGCTCGCCTTCATCTTCTTCTCACGCTTCAGCTTAAAACATTTAGACTTTACGTGGCCTTGCTTCTTGCAGAAGTCACAGATGATGCGAGTGGTCTTCTTACTTATATACGCGGTCGTACTATATTAGCTGTAGTTTTCCTACTATATTCCTGAAGTAGCCTATAGTTTTTATTACTTCACTGGATAACTGAACATTTGCTGAAACCGTTGACAAGTTGGAAACAATAGTATCATACTCCGCTGGCAGTCCGCATAGTAAGATTTCTCCCACTTCCGCGTCTTCTGTATTCCGCCCAATATCCTGGAGTTGTTGAACCAATGTTGTTACACTTTCAATGTAGGTAGACATAGAAGAGTATTCAGCAAATTCAATCCGATGTAGTTGACGCAGCAAGGGTACCCGACGAAATAGACCCTTATCCTCGAAAACATCCGACAGTTTCTTCCATGCAGAAGAGGGAGTTTCTGCATCTCTCACATATTGATATAACTCTTTAGACACTGAAAGACATATGCGTGCCAAGGCACGTTTCCGTTTACCATCATCGCTATCCCGTTCCTCAACGGCGTCCCAAAGCCCTTCCAATATGAGAACGTTCTTTATGGTGAATTTCCATGTATGGAAGTTAGCGGCACCGGTAAGTTTCTCAATGGACGACATGTGTCCGCCGACTTGAAGGTTAGGTTGCGATACATGTGATGACGAAGATTGTTCCGTATCCATAACGTGATATTTAATTTTATTAGCCCGGCACGAGCTCACTCAAAATTATGATGACAGCGTTCCGATAGTTATCTTATATTTTAATCTTTCTTTATAGCTGGGCCCATAACCTCTTGTTCAGAATTTGGTGTCAGTGGTATGACATATGTAAAGATAACTTTAGTTTGAGGAGCGGAGTGTGTGCCGGGCTTATGGAATGATAACCACAATCACATTATGATGGTATCTGGTTTATTCACAATGAATATAAATAGGAGAACTCACATTTCGTGTCCAGTTCGGTCAGTTGCAAATCAGAGAAGGAAAAATAACATAGACAAGCGTCTTAATAGTCTTAAGGTCTATGGTACACAGATACAACAGATGATATTATACTATGGTTGCTTAAGGCAGATACACACTATTCAACATCACTTAGGTTTCTTTCGTTATTTATAGTTTTCTCATGGAGGTCATTTGTATTTTTTCACCTCACTAGCTCGGAAAGCCCAGTTTGTTTGTTTGATATCTATTGAGAAAATCGCTTTTTATCCACATGTGGAGAAAGAGTTTTGACGTTTCAACGCAGCTAAAGTAAAATTTGACATGAGCTTATTTTCTGAAAAAACCCGTTTAAAATACCTACATGAAAGCTAATTAGACCTTAGTTTTAATAAATGGCAAATTGGTTGATTATTGCAGTTATTTTTCAAAGATATAGTAATACAAACCCTTATTCTTTTTTCCTCGCTGTAGTGAGGTGAAAAGTTTTGTGTTATACTAGGGCGAAAAGTTATTTTACGTCTCGTGTATTGAAACACTCGCTACGCTCAGGATTCTATTTTGAACCACTCGCTTCGCTCGTGGTCAATCATAGGATCCTTTCGCTAGCTCGTGTTTCAAATAAACACTCGAGGGTAAAATACAACTTTCCCCCCTTGTATAACAAATAACTATAAAAGATCATTTGTGGTAAAATTTTAATATTTTTCCTTGTTTTATTCCAGGTGCCGAACACTTGAATCTAATCTTCGAGTTTTCCGACTGGATCATACGAGATCACCCAGAAGAGGGCTTGAAAATCTTCATCGAAGACAAAATAGAAGTCGAAAACTTGCCGCGACACAAAGTTCTAGACTTCTTATTACGAGAACATATAACTCTAGTTGTGCCGTACCTCGAACATGTCATACATACGTGGAATGATACCAATCCCTTGTTCCACGATGCTTTAATTAACATGTACAGGGATAAAATTACGGATAAAAAGGCTAATATTACCGAAGAGGAGTTGCAGCACACGAGATCGAAGTTATTGGCGTTTTTGGAGAAATCCTCGCATTATACTCCGGAGAGGGTGATATTGCACTTTCCTGCCGACAGTTTATTTGAGGAGAGAGCTGTCATTTTAGAGAAGCTGGGCCGACACGAACAGGCGCTCGCTATTTATGTACAGATTTTAGGTGAGACTATTTTTTCATGTAAGAATATTTTATCTTTTGTATGGTTTGACAGTTCATTTGCATCTACTGTAAATGCAAATCGAAACGAAAGTATAGTTCATGAGCTCTTAAAATAGCCTTCGGGTTCGGGTAAAATCAGAGAGGTTCATATCTCGGCCGCATAAGAGCAAGCGAGACAGGTAAATAAATAAATAAATAAATAAATATTAAGGGACAATCATACACAAATCGACCTAGTCCCAAACTAAGCAAAGCTTGTACTATGGGTACTAGACGACGATATACATAATATATAAATACATATATAGATAACATCCATGACCCAAGAACTTTGAGAAAGAATTTTGCACAAATATTTGCCCCGGCCGGGGTTCGAACCCGGGACCGCTGACTCAGTAGGCAGGTGTCTACCAACCGAGCCAAACGCGTCGTCAAAAGGTATAAATCTGAAGACTATTTCAACAGCTCACGGACTGTTCGATACATATATCTAAACGTAATGTTTCATTCCAGGCGACGTCAATCGAGCCATACAATACTGCGAGAAAACCTGCGACAGCTCCAACGACAAGAGCAAAGACATCTACATTATCCTTCTGCGGATCTTGATGAATCCTCAGCAGAGCAGCGCTCTCACGGGACCCCTGGCCAACATACCGAGACACCCGAAAACGTCTGTACCTGATCTGGAGACAGCTCTTAGTATTTTGGAGAAGCATGCGGACAAAATATCACCGATTAAGGTTGGTTAGGTGCTAGTATAATTGATAAAAGAGTGGAAAAATCGCCAGTTGAAACAACAACGGAAAAGTTATTATTATTATTTATATTCGTCTGATTCACTAGACGCGATATTACTTTTTAACCAACTTCAAAAAAAGGAGTTTCTATGTTTCGCTGTATGTGTTTTTTTTTAAACAATTGCTTCTTACCTATTTCTACATGACCTGTTTTGTATGTTTGCAGGCTCTGTCTGTGTTACCCGACTCGGTCCCCCTCGCAAGACTGAAGTACTTTCTGGAGAGCGCTCTGGACAATCAGCTCACGCTCAAACGGAGAACTCAAGTCCTCAAGGGATTGCTGTATGCCGAACATTTACAGGTATAAAAATGTCTTCTGAACTTGATAGTCGTGTGAAATGATTTTGTATGTTTTGTCCGCTGATGAATATTCCGCGTCCGCGAAAGTTTATGAGTGTGTTTATGTGTAATTTCGATAAATTTTAATATGAAAGTAGCGCGCGGTGCAGCTAGTATATAATTTCTGGTTAAGAGCGCAAAGATGGCACTTTTACTGACTAAACCAAAAAGGGCTATTCCGATTTTTTCATTCATACCTGTCTCACCGGCTTTAGGCTGCCTGTCCACATAAGTGGAGCGGAGAAACTTAAACCTATCCGGCTGCGTCTTTGTGAAGCCCAAAAGAAGTGCATTTAAATTCATTAGTATGTCGGCTCAACCGTCTGTTTTGCATGTCACCGCAGAGTATCTGTTTCTAGATTTAACGTTGTCCCATTCCAAAGTCCTTCTAGGAGTTTTTTACTCGCCCTCTCTTCAGGTTGACTATTTTGCTACTCTTGAGAAACTTCTTGAAAATATCATGCCATCTTTCGACCACCACATAATTATGGGGGATTTCAACACTTGCCTTCTTAAGAACGATTTTCGATCTAAATCCCTGAAATCTCTTGCTACAGCTTGCATGCAGTATGACTATTCTCCCTTCTAATTCTACTCATCATTTTCCTAATAGTTTTCCATCGCTTCTTGATATCGCTCTTGTTTCTTCTGTTAGTCATGTTGCAAAGTATAATCAGTTCCCCGCAGATGCATTTTCTTACCACGATTTACTTCTTTTGTCATATAAAATTCGGCCGCCAAAACCTAAACACAAAACTCTTCTGCAGCGTAATTTTAGTCGTATGAATGTCGAAGACCTTCGGAATGATGCACTTCAAGTTGATTGGAGTGTGATTTCTGAAGCGGACACCGTTGATGAGAAAGTTGCCATCTTCAACTCTTTGCTAATGGGACTTTATGACACTCATGCACCAGTTCGTCCTGTCAAAATTAAGCATTTGCCTGCTCCCTGGCTGACTGAGGAAATACGAGCGTTAATTGCAAAGAAAAATCTGGCTAAAAGCAAGTACAAAAACAGGCCATCGGATAGGAATAAAGATCGTTATCACGCTTTGCGTAACCGATGTAGTACAGTATGCCGTGACGCTCAGAGGCGACATATCCATAAGTCAGTGGAGGTTGGCGAACCTGCAAAAATTTGGAAATTTCTCAAGTCATTAGGAGTTGGGACTTCTGACCATAGCTCTATTTCTAATAACGTCAATATCGATCAGCTCAATCAGCATTCCTCTTCGTCCGCTACATTCAGTGGCCCGATTAAGACTAACACTCTTAACAATCTTTCAACTGTCCCAATTCCTGACTTTTCCCCTTTTTCTTTTGAGCAATTTACTGTCAGTGATGTTAAAAAGAACGTATTATCTATTTCATCGAACGCAGTTGGGGTTGATGACGTGAGCCGCAATATGATTATTCCTCTTTTAGATCTACTTGCCCCTATCATTACCAGCATCCTTAATTGCTCTGTCTCTTCCAATGTTTTCCCCACGATTTGGAAAGATGCTGACGTAATTCCTTTACCCAAAAAACCCAATCCTTCCTCATTCTCTGACTATCGACCTATTTCTATTTTACCTTTCCTTTCCAAAGTTTTCGAACGTCTGGTCCATCGTCAATTAACATCTTTCTTAAATAGGAATAATCTCATGAATACTTTCCAATCCGGTTTCCGCTCAGGTCATAGCACGGCTACTGCGCTTATAAAGATAACTGATGATATCCGTGCCGGTTTAGATAAAAGAATGGTAACTGTTTTAACTCTATTGGATTTCAGCAACGCTTTTAATACTGTCGATTTCGATGTTATGTAGGGCTTGCAATATCGGATGGTTTTCCAATTCCGGAATTGACTTCGAGATTGGCACTCAATTCCGGAATTCCGGAACTGGTTCCGGAATTGACTAAACATACAAAAATACAAAAAACTAGTATTTTTTTTTACTATTGAAGGCGGAAATCGATGTACTATTGATTATTAGAGGTTTTCTATATGTCAAGAGATATTCACCCTAAATAGTCTATGAAATGTCTGGATATCTTATCTTACATGATAAGCATTTTTCAAAGTATTCGCAGGACGGCAGGACCAAAAATATATTGAGACGGTTGTATTGCGTCATTCTCCATCGGTGTCGGGGTAAAGGTACACTTCATTTAATACACAAATGCCTCATATTTATGTTTGTTTCTTTGTTCTCATTCCTACAGTGATGTTCGCACAAATGCTCCAGTATCTTAGTTAGTGTTCACATCAAAAGTGTCGTAATCTAAAGCTTGGTTAGCAATGTCTTAGTCCATCTCGTGGTGAACTGCACAGTATAGTACAAATTATCTAAGCTAAGCTAATCCACTTACCCGCATTCACAATGGTATTGTGTCTAATACAATCCTATCTGCTTTTGTTCTCTTAAGCGCCAACCAGTTACTTACAAAAAAAGGTTAGAACTACATTGCGTGGATATTGAATTTTCAACCTTATTCCTTGTTGAATAGGTTTAAAATGTTTGTTGACGAGAGTTCATAGTACTTTTTCAAGAGAATACGTTCTTGTGAAGAGGCGGACGGTTGTAAAATTCCAAAAAAGTTATGATCACCATTATTCTGTTAGTGCATTTTGTAGTCTAATGTCCAAGGAAATAGAGTCGATAATCTATATTAACTACCAGTTGTGGTTTGTTCAATGGTATTCAGTTCTTAAGTGGATTAGCTTAGCTTAGATAATTTTTACTATACCACACAAGTCGCTTGTTATCAGTCATCCCACTGTCAAAAATACGTATTTTGAGCTTCCGTGGAGTCAACGGGAATCTAAAAAGCTGCCGCCATAGCGAAACAGGGCACATCTAAATTTTTTTGTGAAAATTTAAAAAATATATAGACAGATGCGCCTTTTTTTCCTCTTTCCGAATACGTATCCAACTCAATTTCAAAAAAAAATGTTAGATGTGCCTTTTTTCGTTATGACGGCAGAAAGGACCTCCTCATTCAATGAATTCTTAGATCAAAGTTTTTCCTTCAGTTGTTTTGATTCAGTTTTTCAGCTTTCTTATTCTGTCTTTGGTTGAAAGATTTATTGACCTGATTGTATTGTACTCGAGATACCCTATGACATTGTGTCATGTATGACTTTTTTATTATACCTTGATATTTCATACCCCGATGATCACTATCGTAAGTTTTTACCGAGCACATAACTATCTTGAAAATGTTGTGACTCCCGATTCCTTACATTCCTATCATTAACAACAATGCCCTTGGATTTCCATCACGAGGCCGCAATCATGAATAAAGACATATCTCTAAAATGCTTAGTGGAGCCTGAATTCAATGAAAGATTTTGAAATATCTAGGTATGTAGTGGGTAGATAAATAGTGGCAAGATCTTAGACAGATGTGAATTAAAACCGTTGAATTTGGCTCATTCCTGGTAAATAATCTGCAATTTAGTGTTTTACCAAAATAACCAGTATAACATTTCGACTATATGGTTCTCACTGCTAACTGTAACAAATGCTAATGCTATATTTACAAATAGTGAACTTCATGTCAAATTAAATTCTCTACCCGTCCACCATAGGGCCAAAAGTCAAAACAGAGATACTTCAAGTACCCACTTTTTAGAGTAGAATTTTAACCGTTCTGAGAGCGTTAAAGATACAAGTGGATACATATAATATTTAAGCTTAAACAAACTTACCATCCGTAAAACATCTTATATTACTGTCTCGGAACTACATAAAATAATGTCGTTTCAATTCCGGAATTTTCGATATTGAGCGTTCTCAATTCCGGAATTGTAATATTGGAAAAATCATCCGAGATTCCGGCATTTCGAGATTCCGGAATTCCGGGATGCAAGCCCTAATGTTATGCTTGCGATATTACGTTCTATTAACATATCTCCTGCAGTGATTGACTGGTTTCATAGTTATTTAGTAGGTCGTCGTCAGCGGATCAAGGTGGAAGCCTCTCGTTCTTCATGGTGTAACACGCAGGCTGGCGTTCCGCAAGGCGGCGTGTTATCGCCCCTCCTATTTTCCATTTTCATTAATTCAATCACTAATTCTATCTTCTCTTCTTCTCAAATCTACTCACAAGGTTTACTTGTTGATCTGCCTTCAATTATTAATAACACAAATATTGACTTGGAAAGAATTCTGAACTGGAGTAACTGTTATGGTCTAAAAGTAAACCCAGCTAAAACCCAGGTCATAGTTATAGGTAGTTCGAAACTTTTATCTCGTATTGATTTTTCACTTCTACCTGGTATATTTTTTGACAGTATACTGATTCCTTTTTCACAACAAGTGAAAAATCTTGGCGTGATTATGGACCGTACTCTCTCCTGGATTCCTCAGATCAGCGAGGTCAGCAGGAAAATGTTTGCTGCGGTAGGGTCCCTGAGACGACTCCGTAACTTTTTACCAATCGCCACTAAAATTACGCTTGCCCAATCTTTACTCCTTCCCATTTTAGACTATGCTGACGTGTGCTATCCTGATATTACTGTGGAACAGCTGAATAAACTTGAGCGCCTTCAAAATGTATGTATTCGGTTTATATTTGGCTTGCGCAAATATGACCACGTTTCCTATTTTCGCTCGCAACTCAAGTGGCTTCCCATTCGTCTTCGTCGCAACTCCCATATTCTTGTCTGCCTCTATAATATAATTTTCAACCCCGCTACACCTTGCTACCTAAAAGAACGTTTTAAATATCTATCTTCTGTTCGTCGTTCTCAAAATTATCTTCTTTCTCCAATTCCTTCTTCATCAAAATTTTTAAATGACTCTTTTGCCTGCCAAGCGATTCGGTTGTGGAATACTTTGCCGCTCGACTTACGCAAAGCTCAATCCCTCCCCATCTTTAAACGTAACGTAACCTGAAGCAGCACTATTTATCACTTCCTTAGGTGATGTCTGAAATTAATTTCGAATGTACGTTATTACTTTATGTACGTATACTATATGTATATACATGTAAATTATAAGTTATATGTGTAGGTATATTTATTTATTTATTATATATATTTATATTACAAACAATTCAGATGTATGTGTAAATTAAGTTTCTTAACCAGTTTCTTGCACTACCTTTTTAAAATGTATCCTCCGACTTTTTCTGCTACCCAAAGGTTGTCTGGAAGAGATCGCTCTTTAGCGATAAGACCGCCTGTTGTTACCCTATTTAACGTTGCTTTATTTCTTTGTTATTAATCTTTTTCATGTGGTGCACAATAATGGATATTATTATTATTATTAAATTTGAGTAATATGATTGGTCACTTTTACAAATCTCTGCTCCCGCTCCAATTTTCATGCATTTATGCGGCTGAGATCATCTATCAACCTCTCTGATTTCATCGAAATCCGGTGGTTCTAACAGCTCACGAGCTGTAGTTAAGTTTTCCGTGAACTTTTACTAGTGTAGGAGTGGCTTGCAGGTGTTGTTCAAAATATAAGCACCTACAGAAAGGGGTTCTTCCCGGGTGTAGCGATAGCCATTGAAACGTAGCAGTCCTTTAAGCACTTAATATTTATTCTCACTTGCAAGCACACACAAGCATTGAAGGATAACATAGAAAAACACAGGCAAGGTATAAAATAGGGCAAATTGTGCCCACACTGGTTAGCAAAGCTTACACAATTTTCCCTGTTCAGGTCCAAGAGTTGAAGCAGTTCCACGAATCAAAGAGCGTGGTGATCAACGACTACAACGTGTGCCCCGTCTGCAAGAAGCGGTTCGGCAACCAGAGCGCCTTCGTGCGCTACCCCAACGGTGACATCGTACACTACTCCTGTAGGCTAGAGAAGTGAATCGCGAGTGTAGTTAGTTTTGTGGCTTATACAGAACTGGAGCAAAAATCGAACATGCCCCCTTTTCCCACGAGGCACTCTGAACGGGATCACTTAAAAATTCCGAAGTTTTATTTATCTGAAACCGTCAATATTCAAGTGAAATAACGCGGAACAGTCATTTTCGCCATGGATCAAAAAGTTTGTACACAATTAAGACAGAAAATTAAAGTCCAATATAATTTACCTCTTTTGTTACCAATTTTCTTTGTGATTTCCCATACATTGGTATCAGATTATGTATAATTAAAAAAGTATAAGCATAACAGAACCTTAATAATCGAACATAGCCATAACATTGATATAAAATTACTAAAATAATTGGTAACAAATTAGGAAAATTATATTGACTTTAATTTTCGGTCTTAATTGTGTACAAACTTTTTGAGAAATGCTCACATATTATAATTAGGTTAGGTTATGGTTATATGATATCCCAAAAAAACTAAATATTTTATCAGAACATTTTCGATTTTTATGGTGCATTCGGACAAATGAAACTTCGGAGTATTGTAGTCTACCCACTCTGGGCACGTGCCCAGGGCTCCCAGTCTCACGAGGGAACCCAACTGAAAAAAAACCTAGATGACGTTTTTTTTTTCTTGCTGTCCAATGAGGACCCTAATTATGGAGAGCCTAATAGGGCCCCGGCATGCTTTTAGATGGCCTTAATAAGGAATGCATCTCTTGCATGTAACGGTGTACAGACAACACCAGAAGTAGCTTAGCGATCCAAGCGCTCAAGATTCTAACTTGGTAAAATAACGACGTATCTGCATTATTTGTGTAACTTTATATGAATAATATTTGAACAACTCTCCTGACAATGTTCATTTTGCAGATGCGTTGTATTTCAAGTAATCATATTATAGTTATATGCGTCGTTGTAGTACCAAAACGATGCGAATTATCTGCATACAAGTTTATTATTAAGAGAATAAGGCTTTTGCAGATTTCTTTTGAGTATGTTATTGGAGCTACTAGGTTGGAATGTCTCTAATTCCACCCGAACCCGAAGGGTTAAGATCTGGCAGACTAATACTAGACAACATACTTACTTGTAAAAATACATAGAAAACTGCCAAACCAAATTTCCGGTTCGCTGTGTCCACTGAAATGAGAATTGAAATATTTAATTAATTTTTAATAAACATTCTCATTTATTGCTTTCATGTATGTTCTCTGTATTTTGAGTAGCCTTTGACGCTTCCGTAGTATTAGGCGTAGTTAGCTAGCATGAAATATTAGCTGAATTTCAACCGACTCCAAAAAGAGCGGCTTTCGGATCCGACTGTATTGTGTGTTTATTTTACTCAATAATTTGTATGAAGTTTGATGCCTGCATGTCTGTGATACTTTAGTCAACACGTTTATGAATCGATTTGGATTGTAGTTGGTATACGACTTCAACACCACCAATCTCATCGTCTCAGCTTCAGCTGATTGATGCATTTGAATGGCTAAGGGAAAAAACTGGCTAAGTCACTTTTGCAAAAATTTTGAAGACTCAATATTGAAGTTCTCATTCTCAAACCGCTGTATGGCTCAGGTAAAAATATATAAAAAAAACGAGAACTAGCGAATTTTACCCCAGTTTTAAATAGTCAAAAGATGAATTGAGAAATTTTGCGGCCGTAGACAAAAATATGAATTAAAAAAAATACTTTGCCAGTTTTTCTCTTTACCCCTTTATTTTTTTTAACTGTTTATTAAACAGTTTAAAACAGGGCTCGTAACCGGTTAATCTTATTAAAAAAAAACTGTATGAACACAGAAATTTCACAGAATTACTGGTCCGGTTATATAGCCGTATCTACGAAATAAGGTTTTAAAGCACAAAAAGATCGACGATAATAACGAGGAACCCAAATCTTTAACCGGTAAATTAGTATAGATAAAGGTTGACGGTTACAAGCCCTAGTTGGAGGATTATCCATTTGTAATTGTATTGCCCCTTTTTAAGTACCTACCTAATAAGATTTTTTTTGGAGTAGGTTGTTGTTTTTTTATTTAATTAGTGGTATACTGTGCTGAAATTCGCAAATACTATAATTAACAACAAATTAACGATCGGTAGAAACGATACAAAGGGATTGCGGATTTGATCACAGGCACATAAAAAATATTTTACTATTAAGTGATAGACTTGGCTGTACATTTATGAACTTTATTTTCCTGATTGTATGTTAATATTTATATACTTGTGTAAATGAAGTTACATTTAGTAAAATTTATATCGACATGATTTTGTTTGATTGAAACAATACTTCAAGTAAAAAGTATAAATTATCACTTTGGTATTTTTTCTTGCTTTAGGTCCATTTTTACCATGCTTTTTTAATTATTTTAATGGCATTTTCAGCTGTTAATGACGGAACGACCATAACATTAGGACTTAATACTATAAAAACCGGTATTTACCTTTACCAATTGAAGGTAAATTTCCGGGGCTCAAATCAGGGGCGAAAAAAGCCAGTCAAGTCCGACTCGGACCCACGCACCGAGGGTTCCGCATGGCACCCTAAATAATATCAACAAGCTGCGCCACCCCCCTACACTAAAACATTTCGAGAAAGTTCTTAACCTATTGACCGTCATTTTGTAATGATTCCTGATGGAAGTGACATATGGCATTAATGGCATAGACCACATAAAATTGCATAATTATGTTTTTAGTGTGAATTTTGTTTGACTAGTACGGTAATACAAAGTAGGCCTAGGTCGTGAGGACAGAGTGCGTAGAACCGGTTGAGAGGTTAACCTTTTCAACGCCACAATGGTCATATCACGACATCGGAAAATTGCTGCGCTGAAGCCAACGTTGTCGAATGACGTCTAATGTTCAATGATCAAAAACAAACCGCTGTAAGTACCTATTTTTCTATGACGGAGCACTTCTTGATTTTTTTTACTGTGTCGTCAGGGGCACGGGGAATTTCTTCATCTCTAGAAATTATACCATTTTTTCCTAGGTATATATATGAAAAGTTTATGGTAATTCTTAGGTGAAAATACCGTTGTTATAGCCGTTTCGTTGTACTGAAGACGTCAACGGGTGATGTAATCATACTTTTGTGAAGTTTAAACATTACTAGATATTTTGCGACATGTCTGTCTCTTCCAAAATAATATAAAAAAATCCTACGTGCCTAAAAAATATTAAATATTGAACACACAATTTTATTTTGACATCTAATGCGGTCGTAGGCGCGTAGGCATTCGAGCGCTTCATTCTATCATGACTATGGCGGTTAAGAGGTTAAGTGTAATAAGATCTAAAGCGACAGAGTCCTAATACGCAACTGTAGCAGTAAACTTGAAAAGCATTAAGAGGCCTTATTCCTTTTCAAATGCTGATTGCTTTAGACATTTTTCTCTATGATGAAACATGTTCTTTAACATGTTATTGCTGTTTCTACCTAGAACAGGGCTATTGGGATTTATTGGTATATAATTGAAACCTACAGTTTGAATTTTTCATTGATAATTTTTGTTTCAAAAACTACTCGAAATTGACAAAATTCACGCGGAAAATTAGTTTGTTCAACTTATTTTCGACTGCACGCAATAAAAGCATGAAATAGCTATGTTACTACCTAGAACTCGGGGAAAAGTATTATTCACTTCAAAAATTTGGTTGAAATTATCAATATATTTGTCATAATATGCCAAAAATATTTTTTAAAAGGAATAAGGCCTCTTAACGCTAAGAATTCTCAGACCAGTTTAACCACCAAAGCACGCATCACTCGAGATTGAGGTCACAACACACACACCATTAAAAACCGTAAGATACGAATACGATGCATAGTAGCACGTGGATTGGAATAGTAATTTAGACTGCGATATCTGAGATCGTACGAAGCCATGGAGTAAATTGACATCATTTCATATTTCTAACAGGTGGAAACTAATATAGACATCGAGAGAGCTTTTCGTCGTACGCGCTAAAAAATATTTGAATTTATTTTTCTGTACTTATGTAAAGAAACAAGAAAATACTTAAAATGAGATCTCATGTCCTTTTCCGGGATTCGAATTATCTCCACACCAAATTTCATCTCAATCGGTTCAGCGGTTTACGCGTGAAGAGGTAACATACAGACGGACACTTTTACGCAGTTATAATAAAGTTACACGATTTTCACACATTATTTATGACAAAACTTTTTTGAACGCGATATTTCCCGCTTTGGTATAATAATAACAAACAAAACTGTCTCCAAATGGGTCCAATCGTCGTAAATGGGTTAAACACATAGGTATGCGAGTTATTATCGTCATCACTTTTGAAAATGCCTGTATGTGATACCAACGTCAGTAAAAAATTAAAAATGTACTACCTAAATGTATAAGTATCTACTAGTGTCGTATAGAGTTAGTCCGTTATTTATACGATATTTTTCAAAGTAAGTAAGTAGTATAGCCGGTATATTAGGTACCTACATTTTTAAAATTACGACTTTCCCATGAACGCTTATGTGCGTTTAAGGCACTGAGATTACTGCGAAGCATCACACCTGGCGCAAGTTGGAAACAATGCCGACATTGAATGCGTTAAATAAATAAACAAATAGATACAGAGAGCGACAAAAAGACCACGGAAACGTAAATAGATTGGTCTACTTGACAGCAACACGTGCTAAGTAGAAAAAAAACAATAAGACAAATTATCGGCGACAGATGTGCCGGCGTATTTGTATTGAATGTCTTAGTTTCTATAATTCATTTTTCATCACCATGCATTAAGATGCAATTCATACACCTATACCTACAAATAAACAGTACATATAGAATTCCAAAATAATGCAAAATTTGTATGACCCTACCTACTTGAAGGTGCCCGCAACTTAGCATAAACTTTTTTTTACTGTAATGGGCTATCCACGTACTGCGGTTAATCGCGCGCCCATGCAAATCCTATATCGAACCGTTAAGATTTATCCTGAAATATTTAAAACCGGCCAAGTGCGAGTCGGACTCGCGCACCGAGGGTTCCGTACAAACACTTTCCATCCCTAGGTGTTTAAGTTAAGTTTGCACCTGGTATGTATAGCGCCCCATATAAATTAGGTGCAAAGTTAGGTATTAAAAAAACTACCTACTAGATCTCGTTCAAAACAATTTTCGTTGGTAGTTTTTATAGTAATGTACATCATATGTTTTTTTTAGATTTTTCATTTTCTTATTTTAGAAGTTAGAGGGGGGGGGGACCAACTTTTTTCCACTTTGGAAGCGTTATTTTTACATCAAAATCTTAATGCGGTTCACAGAATACATCTACCTACCAAGTTTCAACAGTATAGCTCTTATAGTTTCGGAAAAAAATGGCTGTGACATACGGACGGACAGACGGACAGACAGATAGACAGACAGACATGACGAATCTATAAGGGTTCCGTTTTTTGCCATTTGGCTACGGAACCCTAAAAAGGAGCTCGCTCCTTAATGACCTGAATTTCAACAAGTACAATTTTATAATTGTATATATAACAGATACTCCACAGTCTTCGATAAAAAGAACCATTATCTTAATTTTTTTCACGAAATACTCGAAAATATTTGGCACGCTCGAAAAACGAGAATCTAAATCGGTCGCTACCTACCCGCCTAAATTAGTGGTTCCCATTATAGCGTGCACTGTCTGTCTGTCTTACTCCCGAAATACGGGAACAGACAAAACAAAACGTCTCGAAATTGGTACTTCGTGAACAATTAGGTACAGCTAAACTCGTAATTAAGTTAGGAATCGAGCAGCTCTTTAAATATTTGTATGTATAATTCATGGCCGCAACCATTTAAGACCTTAGTGTATTAAAATATGGTGATACCATAGGCCACTGACCTCATGCTTAGTTCGGTACGTGTTGTCATATCGCTATCAGTTCATATCAAGGTTATTTATATACACTGTAGGTAACTCGATTTGAATTATTATTATACGTTTTCCTCTATAAACCTTTTGAAAAACATTGTATTCCGAAATAACCATCTCCTTAAGATTACAATGGAATTATATAAAATGCTGTGGTATTTTCGTTTCGGATTTAAATTGTAGGTCGATCTAGCTTAAACCGATACTTGAATCTACCTTCGTTTTAGGGTTTAAGGGACTTTAGGGTAGTTGCCGCTCCCTTCGCATGGTCCCGCTGGGAGCATTCACACCGTCGCGAGCTGCAGCTCCAACCATTCAAGTAGAACATTACTGGTAATATGTAATTATCGGTTTCGTATTAATTGGCGGTGTGAACGCGCCCGGCTCGGTGACGCGTGCTGTGACGCAACGCCGCTCGAACTAGAGCCGGCTCTCGCGCCGCTCGCTCGACCGCCTCTGTGGCCCAATGGATAAGGCATCGGCCTCCTAAGCCGAGGATTGTGGGTTCGAGTCCCACCAGAGGTAAAAACCTGATGGCTTTTTTGGAGAATGTGTGCGGGGAAAGTTGAAGTGGTGGGTGGTTCTGGTTACTACAAAAGGCATCATGGGAGAATTACTTTTTTTTCTTTTGAGAGATAATTTCCTAATAAGTTTTTAATTTTTTTATCCGTAAATTGTTTTTTTTTTCTTTTTTACATATTTTTATGTCTACAAATAACTCGTGAGCACACAAAAATAGATATTTTCCTACCGCCTCTTTTAATGTTTGACGGTTGTCTGTTGAGAACGTTTTTTGTTTTAGCCGCTCCGCCGAACGCCTCTGTGGCCCAATGGATAAGGCATCGGCCTCCTAAGCCGAGGATTGTGGGTTCGAGTCCCACCAGAGGTAAAAACCTGATCGGCTTTTTTGAAGCATATGAGACAAAAGTTGGAACGGCAGACGATTCTTATTAGTTAGTAGACGTACTGATATGTACTCTATGGTATAAAGGGATTGCCGTATGAGCCGATATTTCTAACAAGTTTTTTTGGGGAGGTTAAGTAATGGGAAGAAAAGGTAAGTATTCAAAATACGTACGTCGTCGTGCTGTCCGCTAAAAATAAGTAGGTACCTACACTCATACTTACACTTTTTTTGTTCGAAATAATAATGTCGTCATCAGATGCTATAGGTATCTCTGTAGCGTGAGTAGGTATTATGTATATTAGAACTTTTTGTTGGGAATGATTACGATCGAATAATATAAAAGTATTTGTCACATTAGACATACTGGTAAATTGACGAAATACATTATCCTTTATCCAGATAATACCGAATTGTAGTATTTTATTTAGAATACAAAAATCCTATGATCAATTTTCTCACGTTTAGGTAATGTCGTAGGTCGCGCCACATAAGAATAGTGTTGTCAAACTTATCGCGCTGTACCCACTATATGCGACCGTTACAGTATTGGGCGCCAAATTACTAGGTATACCTTATACTAATTTGGCGTGCAATACTAACTGACACGGTATTGCGTTGCCTAATTGACAAGGTTAATTTATGAACTCGTGAATTATGGAAAACCATAATGACTTTCAACTGCCGGGATTACTCTAAGAAGTGTGAGTAGAGATGTGCCGTACTAGAGAACTTTTCCCGATTTGTATGCAGAGATAACGTGCTCGAGAACATTTCCCAAATAAATTGAGGAAAGGTTCCGGAAATTCTCGGAAACGGCACATCAATAAGTATGAGCAATACAAAACACTTTGGTTGAATGAAAATTAACTAAAAACTGCCTAATGAACAATAGACAGTCGAATAAAATGTCCTAGACTAGGTAAAGGTATTTCTTGGCTATCGTTTTCGTCTGTCAAACGTTTATCAAGGCAAGCCCAGCACCTGTCATTCTTGGATTTCATAACATCACGCCGACTGCCAGTGGCTACATCTGACACCGATAAACCTATCTGTGCAATATTGCCTCGTCGCGTCGTTTATAAAAGTCCGTATCGGGGGAAAGCTGCTAGATATGATAAGGATACAATATTATTGATAAGAGCCTGCGCATCGATCAGTCGATCCGATCCCCTGCAGTCCTGTGTAAGCAGGCGGCATCGTAAGAGCCGTATATTCTATATCGATTCGAACTCAAAAGATTGGAATCGGCAATTATCGGCGTTTTGAGCATAGTCATTGTTTAAGCTAAAGTGTTCGTTCTTTTGGACTGCGGTGCGTATAATGAAAATGATGGGTGAAGACATGGGTTACGGGGAATATTACAACTATGACAACAATTGGGCCGCCCCTCCAGAGTACTACGAGCCGAACTACCAGCTTCGACAGCCGCAAGCGGAGGATGACTACCGGTACAATTCCTATGCGTAAGTAATGTTAATAATATTATATCTACTTACTACATGTAAAAACAAAAACCCACTGTTCAGCAGCTGTTGATAATAAGGGTCTTTCCCCTTGTCTCGGAATCTGGCTGTTGTTGTTCGATTATTTGATATTATCAATGGAAAATTGTAGACATTCAAGATATGGTAGATCATTCAAGAATAAACGTTGGCTAAATTGTTACGTCGAGTACTGTGTCGCATGCCTTGCGAGTAAGTTAAGCAAGAAGAGAAATTCAAAATTGACAAACTTAAAGAAAGAAGTACCTATATACCTAATATGAATTACTTTCATATGTCCAATTCACGAGCAAGTTTTACCTAGAGGAACCAATGTTATAACTTCAATCTAATATACAACTCTATTAAAATTGATGATAACTTGAAAGATTTATAACTACTGAATTCACAATGGCTTTTATTGCTATATCAGCCAAAGAGATTTCATAAAACTGCAAAAATGTCGTTACATATTAACTTCTACCATTTTATTAATCTTAACCTATCCATTTGCAAAATCCAAGCCCTAAATTATATTGATGCTCATTCGTGCTCCCATAAAGTAGGGTTATTGCAAAATAGAAGTAGCAAAGTTAGGGTTTATGCACGCAAACTTGACATGTAGAATGCCAAGTGCACCCGGCGGTACGGCTTATAACAAATTTCTATTTCAATGATCCCATTTACTTTTATTGAAATGTTTGTCGTCTACTAATATTGAATGTTATTTGAGACTACGAAAAGTATGTTCCCAAAATTCCATGATAAGACTTGCGGCGGATACCTACGTACTAGGTAACTATGTATTTTCATCGAAAACATGAAGGATACTCTTTGAATTTGTGTAACCACCCAGGTTAATATATCTTTTCGGCTATACAGCTGACTGCAGACAGAAAAACAACGACGACGCAATTAGCTATTGGGTACTTACCTATCCTTGTACTAAGTTAGCAGCTATTAAAATATGGCAATCCAGGCATCTCATGCCGTGTAAATTTTTAATATCCGCATTTACCTACCTAAAATCAGTTAAAATAGGTCTGATACTTGTTGTTTAATTTATTTTTTTACCTTTTAGCTTTACTTACATTCTTGAATAACAATAACAAGACAGCGAGCCTTGAGTGTGGATAGCGATGAGTTGTTGACTTACTGCTGACGTACAACGATGATTCATTAAAGCTTTCGGTTACTTGCTACTGTTTTGCATGGAATTAAATATTATTCTATCCGTTTCTAAACCCGGCAATGTACAAGTATGTAGTATGTGTACAATAAAGTATTGTAATATTGTAAGTAGTGATATGTATTTGTTGGGCATTTAGGCTATTAAACACTTAAAACACAAAAATTCCATTGGAATAGAAGAAAGGTGTTATTAAGTGAGGTTAATAAAAGTCTAGCTAGACACATTTAATAACGTTTGTTCGCTTTACTAACTTGTTTCCCATCAGCATGTACCTACAGTACAGTCAGCGTCAAAAGTAGCTGACAATTTTAATACTGGTTTATGTAATTATAATACTGTGTAAATTTGACATAAACCAGTATTAAAATTGACAGTTTATTTTGATGCTGACCGTCGCGTAGGTAACAATGTCACATAACCATGGCCTGAGTATATACCTACGTTGTACGAGTTTGTAGTAATGCAATATTTTCACTATCCTTATGGGCTTAACCCGAAATATACCTACCAAATATCCGCTTGAGGGAAAATATCCTCGCCACAAGCGCCGCCGATATTGTATAACTAGGATGTGGCCGCGCCCGCGTAAAACTTTTTTCTTTACCATAAAAAGTATCCTAGAACCATCTTTGGATGTCCAGCTATCCATGTACCAAAATTGGTTACATTACATACGATTCAACCGTTTCGGCGTGACGAGCGGATACATAGTTTTTAACCAACAAATGACGCTGTCTCGCCGCCCGCCTACATAAAATATGCATCACGCTGTTGAGATTTTTCCTGAAATAATGACCTCTCTCCATAGTCTCCATAGAAAACTGATTTTCAATACAATTTTAGAATTTCATAATTGTTTATATTAAGTATATTATTACTAGCTGTGTTGCCCGCGAATCTTATCTTGAACATCTTTACCTATTATATTATTTTCAGATCTAAGCAATGTTGAAATTACTTTTCTTTTTTTGCAAGTTGTATGAGATTTAAGTAACTCAAGTGGATTTTGATGCTGGCTACTGTAATTCAACTAATAATAAATAATAATTAATATTGAAGTGCTGCTCCCATACAACTAACGTGATTTATTTGCCATTTTTAGGGTTCCGTAGTCAACTAGGAACCCTTATAGTTTCGCCATGTCCGTCCCTCCGTCCACGGCTTAGCTCCGTGATCATTAGTACTAGAAAGCTGAAATTTGGTATGAGTATGTGTATGTATCACGCCGACAAAACGGTAAAATAAAAACTACAAAAAAAAATTTTTTCTGTACCTCTCGTACACCTAAAGTGGGGGTGATTTTTTTTTTGTTCCAATTCTAGTGTGTAGTGTGTCGTTAAATAGGTCTGTTAAAAATAATATGGGCCTTTAAACATTACTTTTTGATAAAGTCAGTAGTGTTCTAAATATTCGCTCCGAAAATAAAAAAAATAGGGTCCCCCCCCCCTCTAACTTTTCAACCACAGGTCAAAAAAATATGGAAAAATTCATGAAAATGAGGCCTTATAAGTACTTTCAATGAAAACTATATTGAAAAAAATCGGGCCATCTGTTTTTGAGTTATCGCAAAATTTCATAATTTTCTTTAAAAGGACGTAAGTTGACTTCCAGAAGGTAATAAGTAATTACAGTTACTTTGGCGTTTACGACCTTTTTCCGTCTTTCCGTCTTTGACCGTCTCTAGTGAAGGATGAACAACTACGGAACCCTACACTGAGCGTGGCCCGACATGCTCTTTTTACGTAATGGTACCGAACTTCGTACGCGAGTCCGACTCGCTCTTGGCCTCTTTTTAGTTTTTTTTCGGATAAATTGCTCTAATTACGCGGAATCATTATGAAATCAGGTATCAATTCCCGCACTCAAAAAAAAATATTGATCTTCATACAAACTTTCAACCCCTTTTTCACCACATGCTATATGAATGAATATGCACATGATATATTGGCATATACTCCAGTACACATTCGACATAGATTATGTTAGCTCGCGTGTAAACAGGTATTCCGGCGTGCCCGCGGTTGCGTGTCCGCACTTATAGCTCGTGAAGCGCCGCAGTGAGCACCATCGAGCTCGTAATCCACCAGATGCCGCCTCTCCCAGGCTTTGCCCTAACCCTTAATTGGTTTGGAAACCCTCTTCGCAGGTTAGCGTGCCACCGCTCATTTAGACGTTGCGCCTAACCAGATTGCCATAACGAAATTTCCGACGAAACCCATCGACTTACAAAGTCACAAAATTAAAGGAAATTCACGACACGTTTGGCTATAAATTCTTCTTAAGTGCCATAGGTGCTGGCTTGATGACGTGTGTATGATTCTTGTTTGTTTTCCGTATCTAATCTGGGTCACGAAGGCGAAAGGACAACGTACCTATATTCCTTAAGGGATTGGCAGTATTTATGTTTTGTAGCATGAACACATTGTAGCTTTCATACAAAGTTGTTTTTAAATTAGGCAGAGCATAGTTTGGTCGCTGGTACTGTAGGACAGGTAATGGCTTCAAGTTAGTTTGGTCATAGGGTAGTTTTTTCGGGCGATCGGCGCGTGGTACGAGCGGCGCGGCCCCGTATATATTCAACTTTCACACAAATTACTTTCCTATCGTGCCCGCTATCAGCCCCCATTATTTTATCATTAGCCATTGCGAATACAAAATGATCATCTTTTTAAATTCAGCGCATAATGACACGTTTGTTTGATATAAATTAAACGACAATATCCTGCTATTAACATTGTTATAGGTACCTCCTTTGATTTGAACTCAGCAAATTATGAAGGACTTTCTTTTCGGTAAGTATTTTTAATGGATGCTTAACGTTAGCTCTAATATTAAATCACTTACTCGGTCTAATATAGTTACGGTAACTAAAAACTAGTACCATAACATAACGCCCAAATGACAAAATACATCACACATTTTAATAACGCTTAATAGTAGAGGATCCCTTTAAGAACGACCTTCACCGAGATGTTTATTTGATTAAATGTATGTTATATTTAATTTAATATGTCAATAAATATATTGCATATGGGTTGCCTAACAAATTTTAGTCCAGGGTATGTTTAATTAATGATTAAAAAAAATTTTTTTTAAACATTTGATTATTAGATAAATTCTATACCAATCGAAAGTATGAAGCCCATAGAATATGCAAACGTTAGGTTGCCTATTCTTGTCCCGTCACAACTATCGGGTAGCCAGGTTTAAACTGGTAAATCTATAGTGGCATTTTGCAACGGTCTGATTATTGAATTGAAATTAAATAACATTAAAGATTATTTTATTATGAACACGGTGGTATAGGGTTGCCTGCGAAAAATCAGTCCAGAATTCCGGTTGTCGAATTTTGAAAAGTAAAATATTGCAGCGAGTGAATGTGTGCGACTGAGAGGTCCCAACCAAAACCATCCCATACGATAGAAGAGGACACGGCATAGCAGCTGTTTGAAGTCCGCCCATTTAAAAAAAGAGAGTGCGCATGCTATTTGTGCTTGAAAATTAAAAGGATAGCGATAGACTCGTATATGCTGTACATCATTTTGGAGTAGATTGTCGCTATAGATACAATAAAATTCATGGTATAATAATATACTCCGCCTGGTACTCTCTTCCGAGACTCACGAACCACGTGACTGACACAAGCCTACGTCATCATGGTGTTCAGAGATTCTCATACTTTTAAATGTTGGAGAATTTTAACCAACGGTGAAAAGTGTTTAAACGGCATTAATTTTAAGTGATTCAAGTAGAAACATAGGTAGTAGAATAAAAGAAATCAAATGTATCTAATCTTTCGGAGTTTCTTCTCAACAGTGAACTTATTATATCACCTCTTGTGAAATGTCGATAGACTCAGACATGTAAAAGTGCCCTTGTGGCCTACTTGCAGAATAAAGTTCATTATTTCATTAATTAATTGATTAAATAAAAAGTTAAATAACTATTTCTCTATTTTAATAATAAACTACTCCAAAATAATGTACAGCATATACGAGTCTATCGCTATGCTTTTCATTTTTAAGCACAAATAGCATGCGCACTCTCTTTTTTTAAATGGGCGGACTTCAAACAGCTGCTATGCCGTGTCCTCTTCTATCGTATGGGATGGTTTTGGTTGGGACCTCTCAGTCGCACACATTCACTCGCTGCAATATTTTACTTTTCAAAATTCGACAACCGGAATTCTGGACTGATTTTTCGCAGGCAACCCTATACCACCGTGTTCATAATAAAATAATCTTTAATGTTATTTAATTTCAATTCAATAATCAGACCGTTGCAAAATGCTACTATAGATTTACCAGTTTAAACCTGGCTACCCGATAGTTGTGACGGGAAAAGAATAGGCAACCTAACGTTTGCATATTCTATGAGCTTCATACTTTCGATTGGTATAGAATTTATCTAATAATCAAATGTTTAAAAAAAAAAATAATTAATCATTAATTAAACATACCCTGGACTAAAATTTGTTAGGCAACCCATATGCAATATATTTATTGACATATTAAATTAAATATAAAATACATTTCATCAAATAAACATCTCGGTGAAGGTCGTTCTTAAAGGGATCTTAGACTATAAGTAAAAAGAAATACTATAAACACGAGAAATAAAGATATGTTGTCTCCATAAAAATTCAAACATAATTATATTGACACCGCTGACGCGGTAACTGTTTTTAGGGTTCCGTAGTCAACTAGGAACCCTTATAGTTTCGCCATGTCCGTCTGTCCGTCCGTCCGTCCGCGGCTTAGCTCTGTGATCATTAGTACTAGAAAGCTGAAATTTGGTATGAGTGTGTGCATGTATAACGCCGACAGAACAGTAAAAAAAATAAAAAATAAAAATCTTCGGGTACCTACCTCTAAAGTGGGGGTGATTTTTTTTTTCTTTTCAACACTGGTGTGTGGGGTTGAATAGGTCTTGTAAAAATAATAGGGGTCTTCTAACATTATTTTTTGATAGTCAGCAGTTTTGTAAATATTCGCTCCAAAAACAAAAAAAATAGTGTCCCCCCTCTAACTTTTCAACCACGGGTCAAAAAAAATCGGAAAAATTTATGTTAATGAGGCCTTATAAGTACTTTCAAGGAAAACTATATTGAACAAAATCGGTCGAGCCGTTTTTAAGATATCGCCAAATTTCATATATTTTCTTTAAAAGGTCGTAAGTTGACTTCCAGAAGGTAATAAGTGATTACAGTTTCTAGGGCGTTTACGACCTTTTTATAGAGCTTAAAATCTTTCTTCCTCGGGCTTAAAACAGCAGTTTATTTTGAAGGATGAGTAACTACGGAACCCTACACTGAGCGTGGCCCGACATGCTCTTGGCCGGTTTTTTTTATCAAATAGTACCATACTTCAACGGTATTGCAGATGCAAATGCTAAAATAGTAAACATATGAAGGAGGAGGCCCTCGTACCTGGGTCTCCCTCGCTGGGCGCTCCAGCTGGCCTCGTTTGGTAACATTGTTTGCCCGCTGCGATAGGGGTTCGGAGTTCTAATCCCGGCCGGACAGGACAGGTGTGCTTTGGTAATCCATTAACAGTATTTTGATTAGTTGTAAAATTGTGTAGGTAATTAAGTTATGATTAATGTGCACTATGTAGAGATATAAACGATCATTATCATAAGGTTAGCATAACATCGAATATTTAGTTGGTTCGATTTCTAACAAATGTTTTCTTAAACTTCGACTCCACAATCGATTACATTTTGTAGGAATATTTTACTAATACGAACTAATTGTAGACATGTCGTTAACACCTTTCACGGACAGTACGTCGAGAGCCGTAAATTAGGGCCTTAGTGATACGGCACCTCGTCTGTGGACCACTTTTATCTTCGCATAACAGCCACTCTGCCTACAGCTGAACATTTCTCATAGTTTATATTTATATATATATAATATATATATTTCTTTTTTCGTTCTTCTTTGTTTGATGTGAAAACGTTCCATTTTAACAATAACTGAGATGACAATGACGTAAAAACGCTAAATATTCACCCTAGAACATTTCCATATCGTTAGTTAAGATAAGGTGCGCATGATGCGCGCGAGTGGGAGTGCCTAGTGAGCCGGAGCGGAGGGCGCGCACACCTGCCCGCTAACCCTCAAATCTGGCCCTCGCTTACCTCACAGTAAACGCAAACTTCACATCAAACGGGAACAATATTGAATATCTTGGATAAATAAATGAATTATTTTTATTAAAACAGTAACGTCTGCTAACGCAAACCAAATTTATTTATTGGTATTCAGGATAACAACAGCCGTAAATATACATATGATATAAAGTTGGTTACATAGCCCTTCCAGTGGCAGAAACCGGGAGCCGGACCCCACGTCAAGTGGCAGGCATCCGGGAGCCGGACCTGACAAAACAAGCCGTTGAGTGGCAAGGTTTCTGATTGCATGACAGGAGAAGTGGCACAGCCATCTTGGCAAAATATACCGTTAAGTGGCGGGCCTCCCACGGGTGGTCATCGCGAATTTCCACATGTTACAAAAAATATCTTTTCTCAATAAAAAATGTACAGATGTTGTATATAAACTATATATCGTTGGATTCATCATAAAATGCCATATTTATTGTATAGAAATTAATGCCATTCCATTTATAGAAATTTTGCTAGTCTTGATCAATCGTCGAATGACTAAATTTTAACCACTTTATGTATAAAAATAACTATAATTAGAAAAAAAAACAGTGATCCGTAGAAAAAACTAATTTAATGGCAAATCTATATATTTATTTACACCTATAACCCTTTTTATTACACCTCACTATACAATATTTTCTAACCACAAGGTTTTTAAAATGCTCACGGCTCGACGGTCGACGCGTAATGGTCGGGGGGGATCGGGAAGATGACGCAATTTATGACGAACTTTGCTTTGCGCGTCAATTCGACCGTTAGTGAATACCGTCCTTGCTTATTGACGAATGCATCTTACAAGTGTGAGCAAGCGAAATATAGTTTTGACGGTTTTATTTCGGGTGCGAAATAAGACATCGCACAGGGTCCGGGAGCCGGATCCTGCCACCCAACGGCTTGTTTTGTCCGATCCGGCTCCCGGATCTCTGCCACTTGACGTTGGGTCCGGCTCCCGGTTCCTGCCACTTAACGGTAAATTTTGTAAAATAGACGCGCCACTTCTCCTGCCATGCAACTGGTGGCGCTGCCACCTGAAGGGATAGCAGAGGGCCAATAACAGTTATCCATTGGTTACATAAAAAAATATATTAAATGTTTATAATGAAGCGTTACGATGCCAGCCTAAGGAAAGCAGAAGCAACTGGTTGAAAAATTCAATGGCTCGCGCACCACGTTCAGTGGTCCTATAGGTAGGACGCCCGTGTTGGCCCGGAAAGCCGTTGGAGACGCAAGTTCGAACCCTGCCTGAACCATTACATTTTGAAATTTTTCGTTTCATTATAAATAAATTATATTTCTGATATTCGTCTCTAAATGTATAGCTACAGATATATCTGCCGAAAATAAATTCGACATGAAAATAATTTTAGTAAATTAATAGGTATGTAACTTTAGATTAGTAATTTGGTCTTATATAGGTAGTCGAGTATAGGTATCTACGAATTAGTTACGACCTTCACTCATTTGTTAAATGGATGATTAAAAACATATTTTTTATTTTTTGAAACGTAATGAAATGAAATTATTTATTTGCTTTAGATATGGTACAGATAGATGGATAAAAACATATAAAGCACTAATTACATATCTAACCAGCAATGCTGCCATGCAAAAAACATACAATAGAGTCTACAGCTATAAAAGTTAAAAAAATACATATCATGTCAAATCAAATATAATAGAAAATATATGCTGATCACACACATACACATACAAATTAACTCAATTTTACACATAATGAAATGATTAATTATTTAAATCATTCATTGAGGACAAGCTTTTATGAATTAGCTTGGTCAGGAATGTTACAGGCGAACCATTCGCGATATTACTTTTAACAGTTTTAACATATTTACTACATTTTATAACAAAAATACTACCATTAAACACATGGGTTCCGGGCGTGTCTTAGACTATTACTGTAATATCTGTTACAACCTTTTATTTAATGAAATTAAATAAGACAAAACTATTAAAAAACAGTATTTCGGTAAACAATAAAGTGAGACAGCGGCTTATCTTGCACGTGCAACGTTTGGGTTAAAGACAAAGCAAACCCCTTGAGGGGATTAGCATAAACAATAGTTTTACGCGACTTTGGGATACCTAGGCGCCTCAAAGTAAGTGCAGCTGTGCAATTCCTTCAGTTACCTGGATTTAGGACCCGTTCAATCGTAATCACTTGAGGTGGTCATTTGTAAACAAGATTAGCACATCTGGCAGTCGAAAGTTACTTTTGGAAATTGCTAGACAAAATGTCACGTAAGCATTATCCGCGAATACTATTTCTATTATATCAGTATGTAGGTACTAGACTCTTAATGCTGTTTAAATTCCTGAAGTTGATTTTGGATTTCTTGATTTTAGTAGATAGGTATATTACCTTAGTACCTAAATTGAATTTGGTTGTGAATCATCGGCGTCTTACAATCTGAGACATAACATATTCTGATTATGCTTATCTCTTTATGACTCATGGAAAGAAATCAATCATAGTTATTCATGGCAGTGTAGTTAGTCCTATTTATAAATCTATCTTGCTGGAAAACCCTTAATGTAAATAATGATAAAGGTCGGTACTTACCTGTTATATTTGATCTTAATTATTTGTAAACACCGACTTAATAAAATTTCAAACCAATCATATTCAGAAATCGGACAAAATATTCATTATTTGGTAATAGTAATAAAATAACGTAACTTTAGGAACTAAAAATAAAATGTGTTTTATACCCGTCTCGCTCGCTCTTATGCGATGGAGATATGAATCTCTCCGATTTCACCAGAACCCGAATCCAAATCTAAGAGCTCACGGATTGTATTTGTGTTGTAATAGTTGACCTGTTTCGGTTGATCGGTTCAGTGGATCGTATATACTCTCACATAATGTTGCATGGTTTCGTTTTGCATATACTGTAAATAAAAGCGATGAGCACGCAACCATAAGCGATAGATATTTTAAAAACTCATTCACAATAAGTCAATTAAACAGTTCGTGCACGCCAATTACGGTCGCTCCCAATATAAATAATTGCCCTTTGTTGGTGCCCTTTTGGGTTCACGAAGCGCTTTATGGGTTTAGACCTCATCAGTGTTGCCACTACGAGGTACATGCTCTTTAAGGCTCATAAACCCTTCAAAAACGCTGATTGTATTGGACATTTTTCTCTATGATCATTGATCTAACATGTTTCTTAACACACAATGGCCCCCGTCACATCTCCACCGATCCTCAATTAGGGCCGGAGCAGCGGCAGAAGCGGCCGAAGGTATAAAACGAAATAAATATAGTAGTCTCGGCGCTGCATGAGTACAATTTCACACCTTTTGGCGTCGAGACCCTGGGTCCGTGGGGCCCCAGCGCATTAAGCCTCTTCAAAGATATGTCGAAGAGGCTTATTGATGTTACTGGTGACCGAAGAGCTGGCGGTTTCCTCGCTCAAAGAATCAGTTTGGCGATTCAGCGAGGAAATGCCGCCAGCATCTTCGGGGCTCCGCAGGGGCCATTTTCAGATGTAGTTTAATTTTAGTGTGTTCTTGTTTAGTTTCATTTTTTTAAGGTTCCGTAGCCAAATGGCAAAAAACGGAACCCTTATAGATTCGTCATGTCTGTCTGTCTGTCCGTCTGTCCGTCCGTATGTCACAGCCATTTTTTTCCGAAACTATAAGAGCTAATACTGTTGAAACTTGGTAGGTAGATGTATTCTGTAAACCGCATTAAGATTTTGATGCAAAAATAAAAAAAATATTAATAAATATTGGGGGCTCCCCATACTTAGAACTAAAACTCAAAAATTTTTTTTCATCAAACACATACGTTTGGGGTATCTATGGATAGGTCTTCAAAAATGATATCGAGGTTTCTAAAAAAATTTTTCTCTAAACCGAATAGTTTGCGTGACAGACGCTTCCAAAGTGTAAAAAAGTTGGTCCCCCCCCCTCTAACTTCTAAAATAAGAAAATGAAAAATCTAAAAAAAACATGATGTACATTACTATAAAAACTACCAACGAAAATTGTTTTGAACGAGATCTAGTTACTAGTTTTTTTTTAATACCTAACTGCTTCTAATTTATATGGGGCGCTATACATACCAGGTGCAAACTTAACTTAACCACTTAGGGATGGAAAGTGTTTGTACGGAACCCTCGGTGCGCGAGTCCGACTCGCACTTGGCCGGTTTTTAGGTTTAGTTTTATTGTACTTTAATCTACCTATGTAGGTATAGGTACATCTCATATAAATAATAAATTACATTTCTTAACATATTATCAATGTTACTACTTAGAACATGGCCATTGCAAAATATTGGTATATTTGAAACCTACAGTTTGAATTTTTTATTGATAATTTTTTGTTCAAAAAACTACTCGATTTGACACAATTCACGCAGGAAACTGTTTTTTTTTTCAACTTATTTTCGACTGCAGGCAAAGAAAGCATGAAATGGCCGTGTACTTTCTAGAACTCAGGGAAAAGTAATTAAGTATTTTTTTTTAAAGTTGGTTGAAAATATCAATAGGTATAGGTATTTGTCTTAATATGGAAAAAAAGGAATAAGGCCTCTCAATGACCGAGCCAGCGAAGCGAGCGAGTCCGTTTCAAAAATCTTTCGTCTGTCCGGATGTCCAGATTTCCGGATTTTCTCGCCTATATAGCGCGTATTGATATTGATAGCCTATTACATGCGAGTCATGCGACCTATTTCTCAACAGGTTGGCAGAAACTTTGTGAGTACATTCGATAAGTATAGGTAGTTATATAGATTTCTTTCGTCGATTCTGTTATTCGAAATTTAAAAAATGGCGGTGGGGGTCACAAAACGTAAAAAACTAAAAAATAAACATTTCGAAACAAACTCGCAAGGTCCACAGCTCACAGAGCCACTAACTTGTATTAATGTAGCGCTTTTAAAATCTTCGTTCGCAGAGTTAAAAAACTTAACTACGTATAGAAATTAACTGAAGTAGGTGTAATTTCTAAGTTTGTCTATTTAAGTTTTCTTAACATTATGTATCGTATTGCGCATGCCATGTAGGTAAATAAGAGAAATATGAAGTAGTAATCGGTATTTATTACTAGTTCTGATAAAATAAAAGTGAGTCATCAAACTGTAAACAAACAAAATATACCTAAGTATTCGTACTTAAATCTAAATTTGCGGAGAGAGTAACTATAATTAAAAATATAATGGAAATCGTATCGCAAGTACGTAGTTATATATGGTTCGCGATCAATAAAATTAGTCTCTTGTTTATTAGGTACAGCGTACCTGTAAGCTTTGTTTTTATACTTGTTATCAAAACATAATAAAGAGATAAAGACTCACAGTCACAGTCAGTGACACATATACCCTAATTATACCGATGATCTAACTTCTAACCTAACCTAAACTGAAAATCGTAAAATCAAAATAAATGAAAGTTGTCTACCTACTTCAGAATAATTGCCTATGAATTCCCGAAAGTTCGCGAGATTTAAAAGACAAAAGACATGAACACGTGCATGTCATAAATGATAATTCCAATCCTACCTCGCATCCTATCGCGCATTGTCCGCCATCATTGTTTCTCGCTAAGTACTTGCACATGTGCAGGACTTCAATACAAGTTACAAGTTAAAGACAAATGTTTGAGTGTCGATTACTTCGAAACGGGAAGGGAATTTGGCCAGATGTTTCCAAAGTTATTTGGGGTTTTTAAGTTTTATTGTGATGGTTGATAATGGTGCAGTTTTATTTTTGTTTAATGGATGTTATAGTACTAAATTTTAATTGTTTGCGGTATAATTTGTATTTTTTTAAATATAATTCCTCGTTTTTATCATTAGGTTCGACATAGATAGTACCTGCTTGTAGGTTTGTTAGGAATTTATTGCGCATACCTAAATGGAATCAAAAGGAAAAGAATAAAGTAGTAAGTATTACTTCGGTAGCTAAGTAGAAATGATATTTAGTCTAATTTGCGCTCTTAAAAATATAATAAACATTAGGTAAGGAAATCGATTTGCCGTAAAGGCCGATACATATCTATATGTAAAGGATTTAATACGCACAGAACGAACAATCGGCTAAACAGTAACATGTTCTAATAAAAGGAAAAAGGAATAAGAGTAAGGTTAATAAATATTTTCGTATAAAACATAACCGCGTACAATTTTGTCTAAATGTGTCCTACAACAGCCCGAAAATTATCAACAACGAAATTGTGATGTTACACAAAAATCTCCCAAAAAACATGGGCTTACACGGGCTTAATAAAAACACTCTAAATGAAAATCGTTATTCGGGCATTTGGAGCGGCGTCCATAACGAACCGGCCTCAACAATGGGCTTAACGCGCGCACTCATTACAAAAAGCGACATAACATAACGCTACGTCGAAAGCTCTTTTCACAAAGTATACTCCAGGTTTTTTTGTTGGGAAGGCTTTAGTATTTAGCCCTCATTGGTCGGCTCTCGCCCCGCCTAGTCGGGCGCGCGTCGGGATTGGTCGGGGTCAGTAGAGCACCCTCGAGGCTGAGTAGGCTGTCGAGGCACGAGGGCGGCGCGGGGTGTTCTTCACCCCGAGGGCCACTCGAGGGTTGTTCAGTGCGTCCGCGGCGTCGAAGGGCGCAGCACGTGTCACGCGAGTGTTTGTGAAGGCTTCACCATTATTCCGAAGGCGAGCTCTCCCTGTCGGGAGATGAAGTGCGAGGAGGGCGAGCGGTCGCCGCCGCCGCTGCTGCCGCCGGCGTCGCTGCTGGCCTGGAGCCCTATCCTGCTGCCGCCGTGGGGCCCGGCGTTCCTGCCGGCACTCTACCCGGCGGCGTTCCGCTCCGCTTTCCCAGGGTGAGCCTCGCTCGTTGAATGATGTTAATGCGGCTAAAAGTTTCTTCGAGTGTTTCAGTGATATCTTATAATTAAATGTTGTAAGAAATTGGCAGGAACGATCTTCATAGAACCATATCTAGAGCTTAATTTCTTAGCACCATACATTCCAATCTTTTAGTGTGATGGGTAACCTTTTAAAAATATTGAGGTTTTTTTTTTGATGTCATTCAATCTTATATTTTTTTAATGTTTATATAAAGAATGCTCTATGTATTTTCAAAACCGGGGGTTTGCTGCAAAAAACCGATACTTAAATGTTCTTTACAATTATGATGAAGTGTGTGAACAGAAAAAATTACTTTGGCAATAATTTCCACCTAAAAATGAGCCGTTAGGTAATACGCGTTTATCTAATTACATCTTTTAAAAATGTGTTAAATATCATTTAAAGTATAGATGTTTTGAAATATTTATAACACATGATTTTATTTGGCTTTGCCTTAAAGGACGCTTCGGCACACATGTCAGCTCAAAGCGTGTGACAGTTTGCACCTCGTCTCTTACCTGTTTACAACCTGCTAAATGCCCGCGAGGGTCCTTTCATGCAGTCACGTACTCCTGAGATGACAAGCTACGTGTTTAAGCCTATTGGAGTGACTGTGCCGCGTTTTTATGACAAGTAGGCCTACTTAATTGAGTCTATTGGCTTCTTAACAGACGTTTTTTAAGTACAGATTTTTTAATTTTGTTAGAATAAACTTATTTAAGTAATTAATGGATTTACAGTCACGTTTATTTCTAACCCATTAAATAAAATGAACACCCCTTGCTGCTTACACTTTTCATTGCGTAAACAAGGCAAACGATATAATTTATAACAATTAATGTACTTCTGTTAATTTCATCGCCACATCAGCGACAGATTTTTAATAAGTGATACTGATACCATGCACTGATAAAGAAGATGTTGTAAAGTTCACTGATTGAATACTAATTAATGATTCCAAATATAAGATCTATTCTTGAAATGATTTTCTTAGAAATGATTGCGATTATAAAACCAGCCGTATTTACAAGCGGTAAATCCATCTTATTCTATGTCGGCACGGTGCTTGTAATAACCATAGCCAAGTTCCTTTATTAAGGTCACGTTTCAAGAGGTAGTACTTCGTTAACAAAAACATTTCAACTGACGGAATGTCGTACTTATGTTTTCTTTCAATCTACACCATCACAAAGGTTGTAAGCTTGAGTCGGACATCGTTTTTGAGATACCCATTCATTTATAAGTAGACTATTGAGAGAACAAGCGCGTAGAGTGGCTTTTACATGTTGCCGTTTGACTTACAATAACTAATTTAGTATAAACAAGTATGGCGTAGACTGTACCTGTAGATGCGCGTTTAAATCTTTTAAAAGGCAGTTTTAATTTTGGTTTTAATAAATTACAATTTAATGGTAATTAATTTTTTTTATCGTATAGCGCATTTACATGTAACTTTAACTCTACATTCAGGGTCTCGAGCCACGAGATTGCGTCAGGTGTTAGCTCGTAACAGATCTCTCGGTAATAGATAAGGTAGATATTTTCTTAATATTTAGGTACAGCATCATTCAATTCAGGAAGACCGAAGTTATCGTGGACAGTTAGCAGCAGAAGTGGCTGGGCACGCCATATGCTGAAATTGATGAACACGGACTCTGTTGTCTTAAGAATAAGGGCTTAAACCTTTATTCCCAAGACAGATCATTTTGAGCGAAGCGAGTGATGATTAGCTACTTTAAAAAAAATGTCGTGTACATTCCTAGGTCTGTGAATTCGTGGATGTCCCAGATCGGAGGTGTTTGTGTCCTGAACCGAAGGTACCCATAAATATGCGATCTGGGGCTTTACGAATTACAACCTATGGTTTGTCTGTGGAAGTGAGATTTTTTCACCGCTTACCGGGCAGAAAATCCCACTCACGGCCTAGGGTGATGTAAAAAATATTGTTTACGCAAGTAGGATGCTAAGTTTATATCAAGCAGTGGACGTCTTTCGGCTGACAATGACCCCAAACAACCTAACTTTCTGATTTCGTAACTCAAAACCAATTTCCGTTGTCACCAGGTTATTGGACAGTATGAAGATGCCGGGCCAGCGACCTGGCTTCCAAATCTCAGACATCCTGGGCCTAAACGAGGGCAAGGGCCTGGAGCCCCCGCCGGGCCCCGGGGGCTGTTCCTTGGAGCTGCCGCCGTATGCTCCTCCTCACCACTACCCCCATGACCTGCTGCGGCACCACCAGCCGTGGCTGTCGCTAGACCACCATGATAATACCGGTAAGTGGTTAATCAAACTTGTATTCCCAGAATTTTTATTCTTCTAAGAAACTTTTATTCAAACTAATATGGGGTTATTGTCGTTACTATCCGATAGTACCTAAGCGTTATTCTTCTTTATTTCACAGTATACTCTTGGCCGTTAGTCAGATGGTTTGATTACGGCCTTTGCGAGACTTTTCCATTCCTCTCTATACATCAGGTTCCCTATATAGTACACAAAGTTACCTATTCATAAGAGCAATACTATAATTTACTGTATATAAACTGTATACTATGTTGTAAAAAAATGAGATATAATTTGAGCTCTCCATCTGTACAAAAACATGACATCTAATACCATTCATTCATAAAATGACAGCAGATGTTATCCGCAAGTGATAAATATTTGTACTCTTCCCCTAGAAAACAGAATACATAATCACGGTAACACATTGTTACCATGCCGTCGGCTCTCTACATTTATTGTCGTTGTCCAAATAATAATAAAAAATGTCCAATAGATCATATTAAACTTTGCATATCTTTAAATTTGACACTCACGAGTAGGTACATAATCGAATTATCACCGTATATGGCCCACTCGAAAATAGTATTCGGTGGCAAGTTTCGAGAGGCAGAGATTATTTTTTGAAATGCTCCTCCAGTTGAGTGCCTTCACACTAATCTGCTGTTGTCATTAATTATTTTTATCGCTATCAAACACTTTCGGCGTTCGATTGCTTTTGTATTTACACAGGACTTTCTCTGTTCGTATTTTTTGTTGTTTTCTGAATACTGCACACTTCATGAAAACTTTATACTTCGTATCAGGTTTGTTTTTCATAGTTCTTATTGAAACTAAACCATGTTCGAACTTAAAAATGATTTTATTTTTGGTTATACCACTCTACTTTTCCAGTGCTCATAATTATTCAATAAACTAAACGATAGGGTAAGGTTGCGATCATTGGACCGGCTCTTTCATTGGACCGCGTTGGTTTCTCGGAAACGAACATATTTAAAAATCCATGATGGCGTCTAAACGCTACCTATTTGTACCAGTTAGGGAATGCAATACCCGGTCATTTTTGTTACCCGGGTATTACCCGACCTTGATTTTCAAAACCCGGGTACCCGGGTAATACCCGGACTTAAACAAAAAGTATTAAATATTGGGTTTTTTTGGTTTTTACGGATATTTAAGAATGAAAAGCACGTTTGATTACGATTCCAGACTTTAAATCTTATGGCGCTACTTAGGAAAGGGGGCAAACTTTTTTTCAAACATGTGTTACGGATGTCGAGTACCCGATAAACTAACAACTAACAGTTGACGCTGAAATTTATACGTTGTGACATGAATAAGCCACTGAGGAAGGATTTTGCAGGATATCAACAAATTTATAATTGACTAATCGCTGCTACGTTGCTGCCTGGTGGAAAACGGCTCACACAACTTTCAAGAGTCCAATAGATTTGGAAAACACCTGTCTGCGGTGTATCAAGAAAATGTGATAAAACCAGAGTTGTACAGAACAGAAGCTGCGCCTGGCTGAGAATATGCGAGTCCCACAAGGAGGCGGCTCACATGTCCAAGAATTCGCCCGGGTACTGTTTCAGGTTGGAAAAAGACTTCTAGAGAATCTGGAGGAAACCAACAGCCTGGTTAGATTACCAGACACGTAATGCAGGATATTTCTGTCCATCTAAGACCTCATTCGGAGCGTATACGGAGACCTGAGCCAGGTGATGGGACGTGAGATTTCTTGGGTTTGTGAGAGAGCCATACTCTCGCCAAAAAATGTACAGGCAGCGGCATTTAATGCGTGGATATTGGCGAAAATCAAAGGTGGACAAGCAGCATATAATTCCATTAATACTGTCTTGGATGAAGGCAACGTCACAACATCACCCGGGGGAGTTCCTTAACTCATTGAGCGCTTCTGGACTCCCTGCTTGCTTCTTCGGAATCTGTCACCTCCTAAGTTTGTAACGGAGCCCGGTTAAAAGTAGTGCAGATGCAGCGAAACCTCATAGAGGCGCAGATTCTGACGGGGTGCGGCGCCGGGCGGATCTGAACTACAGTCCACTATCGTATCCATTAGTTAACTTTATTTAAACTTCTGCCTCCTGGGGATAGGGAGAGAAATTAGGGGTGAATTAGTCGCTTACTGACACAGACCAATTTCCACGCGGGTGGAGCCGCGTGCAAAGCTAGCTAAGTTACAACGCAGTTAGTTAGAGTTACAGGGTTACAGCCGTAATAGAACATTTTGTTGTAAGTTATTTATGATTTCACTAATTTTTCTTAACATTTCTTATTTCGGGTAAAACCCGGTTCATGAGTTGAAAACCCGGGTTTTTACCCGACTCCAAATGTAGTCGGGTACCCGGGTACCCGGGTTTTCGGGTACCCGGGTTGCATTCCCTAGTACCAGTAAACCCCCCCGGTCCTGCCGGTTCGCCCGTGGCCTTCGTCGAGGAAGCACCTACGTCGGAGTGTATCGCGCGCTCCCGATGTTAAATTACGGCGCTTTTTTATAACAAGTAAATACAGTTTTTAAAGATGTTTAATATGGGTTTTTTTATTAATTGCGTACTTTATTTATCTGTTTATCCAATTTTCTAATCAATATGGTTCAATAAACAACGGTTTTTTTATAAAAATGGTTTAGTGCTTGCACAGCAAATTGCCACGATTGGACCGGAGGGAGGTTCTTTGATTGGACTGGTCCAATCATAGAAACTTAAAATTTAAATTTTAATTGGTGTATTTTGTTTGACGAAAACGTGGCGAATATTATGCATGGAACGAAGAAAGCATGAAACTTGCATTAGATGCTTTACGTAACCAAGAAGTTGGTCTGAATGAGGAAAGTAGAATGTATGGTGTACCAAAGGCGACACTAAAGCATAGATTTGACAAAAAAAATGTAAAGGCTTACTCCCGAATTATGAAATTGTACTTACCTTTCAAAAAACCGCTCTGATAATAAATCATTGGTTTGATTATAAAATTTTATTTTATTTGTTTGAATTCCAATGGGTGCGTTGAATGGACCGCTACAAACAATTCCCCAAGTCCAATTATAGCAACTAACTGGTCCAATCAAGGAAACAGTGGTTCAAACAAAGCAACCTTTGCGAAACCGGTTTTTATTTTTTTATTAATTTATGCTAATAAATAAAAATCTACATTGACACCTACATGTTCTTTTATAGAAGACTTATCAAACTTACTATTCTATACTTCCCTAATTATAATATTTCAGCTGATATGACCATCCCAAGTAAAGTGGTCCAATAATCGCAACCTTACCCTATTTAGATTAAATCGAACTGCGATAACTTCAAAAAAAGAACATGGCGGTACCAGTTTTTTCAATAGTCCTCTGTACTAAAACTAGATTTCTAAAGGTAAATTTAAATCAAAATGCTGTACTAAACGATCACGCCATGGGTTGTGTGTTCACGCCCCTCAGGGGCTAAGGGGCATGGGGTGAATTTGTCACCAATAGCCCATCGGCAGCTGTAGCTATCAATTACAAATGTTTGCGGCTGTTAGGGACGCTATTTGTTCTTTATTCAATGACAGTTATAGATTTTATTGTGTCATTGTCTGTGGGAAGTTACCGACGCATGCAATGTTCTGATTTCTTAAATGGTCGTTTGGTAGAAGAGGTCAGATCACGATTGCTATTATACTAGTAGTTAAATTAAAACTTTCCAAATCAAATGCGCTATGAATGTATTGTAGTAACTATGTGTAGTAAGGTTAGTTTAAGTTGTAGAACAGAGATGTGAAGATTGCAACAAGTCCAAAATATCAAGATATTTAGCTTACACTTATTGGAGATAAGATAGCAGATATTATCGAGACGGTATTTCATACATGTAAAGATAATGAAATGACTCCACCAATTTTCAGATACATGCCTAAAACTTACCTACTTTTTGATCTTAAATAAAACAAATGTAGATTGGATTACTTTTACGTTTGTGCCGCTGAAATTTTCCGCTTCCTAGGTTCTCTGTTTATTGCTCGTTAGGGATAGGTTGCATTACCATTATTAAATTCCAAGATGTCCTCATGAGGATGATCGTACGGAGTGCCAGCTGCCGGGGGGTGGGAGTGGTCTACCCCCCCGTCACGCCCCGCCCCGCCCTGCGTGTGAAACTTGCCGAGGGGTAACTGGAACAATGTAATATTGCCCCTGATTTTTCACATCTCGTTATTTGTATGCGATGCGAACCTAGTTGGAGTTAAATAGAGCATAACCCTGAGGATTAGCTGGAGATTTGGATGTGTTAGTAAACTGTAGTGGTGCTATTAATTTCGCTTTGTTATGCATTTATTTATTAACTCTACTGCAGAGCGCTTGAAGGATTTTTTCACTTGAACCGTGGGAAACTTACTTTAGTTAAGTTTTTAATAACTAAGTTAAAGTTATAAAAATGCATTACAACAAGTTCATCTGAATTGCCTTTAGGCACAAATATGCAACGGGATTAGTTAGCGATGATAGGTAGCCGTAGCTACCAAAAGCAATTGAGTGACTAATATTATATTGTGGTCAAGTCGAGAACTACCTACATAGACAAACAATTTTCCAATGATTCATTTCCATTAAAAGTAATTATTATCAGAGAAGAAAATACCTACAACATATCTAAGTATATCAAATTTCTATCATACCTTTCCTGAAAAAACCGGCCGTGATAGATTGACGGACTGACAGATAAACGGACTCGTGATATTAATAATAACGGGCTTTACTTTTACATATATAAGGGTTCTGTTTTGCCAAAAAATTGGGTTGTATTAATTAAATAGTAAGATGTAGTCAATGATTACTAACGTGACTTTTCCTTTGTCCTCAGGAGTTCTCGGCCAACAAGCCAGCCCGGACAGCACCTCCCGCGCCTCCGAGCTGTCGTACGTCGGCGCGTCGGCCTCCTCCCCGCCCATCGACCCACGCGACACCGACGACGTCGACGACCACGACATCGAACACGACGATGACGATCACGAGCACGACAACATCAACAACAACTCCGACCCGAGCATGGTGCACAAGAAACGCAAACGCCGGGTTCTATTCTCCAAAGCGCAGACTTACGAGTTGGAAAGGCGGTTCCGTCAGCAGAGATACTTATCGGCGCCCGAGCGGGAGCATCTGGCCAGTCTGATCCGTTTAACTCCGACGCAGGTGAAGATCTGGTTCCAGAACCACAGGTACAAGACGAAGCGCGCGGTGCAAGAGAAGGGAGCGCACGAGTTGAACGTCGGCGGGTTGAGCTCGCCCCGACGCGTCGCGGTGCCCGTTCTGGTGAAAGATGGAAGGCCTTGTCTAAGCAAACCGGATGGCCTGCCACCTCTGGGCATGGCTCTGCCCCCATACCAGCCGCTGCACCACCAGCCCCCCGTCTCAGCGCATGGTCCTCAGCCAGCCCCTTGTTGGTGGTGAGTCCCACCACCTTACTACAGTGATTCCTAGTCCACGCGTTGCTGTTCGTTTGCTAAACTGCAGTTTTCCAAACTTACTGCGATGGTAAAAGTTTCTAACGTCGAAATTAGGAGTTTGAAACTTGTTAAATTAACAGTTAAACTCGAATAGTAAATTAAATTCTTATATAAGACCTACTATTTAATAATCGGCATTTAAGGTATCCGGAGTTCCTACTTATTTATTAGGTATTCTAAAATCTTCAGTAGGTTCTAATCTATGTGATTTGGACGATTCTGTATATCAATTAAATTGTTATTGGCGAAGACGAATAGCTATCAGAGTAGGCCTTAGCTAATGATCGAGTACATTCCATCTTTAGAAGTGTGTATATTTATGTATAAAGCCTTTGAAAAGAATAAGAATATTAATATTATGAGAAATGACCAGATTTTATCAGAATGCAATATTTAGATGTAAGTCATGTAAGGTTCAGTATTATAGTCGTGTATAGTGAATAATTATTTATATTCCAAATAAACTACAATTATTTTACGTAACTACATACATTTTTATGTAGTTTAGGAGTTGTAAGTTGTACATAATGTGTATATAGCAGAAAATGTATCCAGTTACGCAAATAAATGCCAACCGATGCGTATCAGTTAGTCTGCATCATTGCTTTCCTATCTTATCTCGCAAACTACATTACAGCGAGGTATGTCTATAGGTACTATCTGTCTACATATTCATCCCATATATCGTGGCGTGGCGCAACACCGACACCAACCCTGTGTGAATTATAAAATAAGCCTATGGAAAATTGTGTTACATAAATAAATTATTATCAAAAAATAAATTAAACGATTGAGAAATATACATTCTTTTGACTTAAATGTACCTTACCTTTTCAGCTTTGAGAGTTTAAATTTAGGCTTGCTTGTTGTAAGTAAGTATGTGTAACTAACCTGGAATTGAATACGAGTATGTACATCATTATTAAAGTAAAGGTCCATCTAAGCATGTTATGGATTTTTAAACACCACAGGGTGTGTTATAAGTCGTCGTAAGTTGAGTCTAATATTTCTGGAGACTATCTAATTACTGGAGATCTACTTGTTAAAGTCTATCTGCATCTTACAGATGTTGTAAATGAACTTAAATTTTGTTGTTATACTTTCATTTTTGGCATATAGCCTCTAGGAAATGCAAAGCTGGTTATTTTCTCAGAGTGAACCCGGTTATAAGGGCTTGTGCACAAATCACGTGAGATTCGATAGGGGGAAGGGGGAGCAATAAAAGAACCTCACCAAATATCACCAGGAGGGTCAAAAAGTAGCCGAAAAAACCTCCACTTTTATGCCTCAAAGAATTATTTGCATTTGTTGTTCGTGTTGCCAATCCAACCATCACATCTGGGAATATTTAAGTTAAGTTAGAAGCATTTAATACGGTCACTTGAGATAGTATAGTCATTAGTTAATTCTCATTAACACGGCGGAAATGTGTCGATAACACAAAAGATTTTTTTATTTTTGCACCATATTCTTAATGCATTTTATTATTAGCTTTTTTCGGATTATCAATTTGTCCTCGAAATGTTTGTTTGTATTGTTTAAATATTGAATATGGTCACGTGACTATGTAGCCCATGGCCCACAACACATACCATCGACCATCCCATCTCGGACTATATTTATCGAACGGTTACCAATGTTGTCAGTACCAACTATTGTTTACCGGTTAAACATTTACCTCACTTATCTTATCGAGCTGCCGATAGCTTGCGACCCGATTACTGAGCCTATACGTGATAAGTTTTCTCCTCACCTGTTCTATTTCGTGCCAAGAATTATCTATCGCCACCACAGGTTACCTATAAGTATTCGCTATTGGTTCACTATCAGGTGAACAGAATGCAAACATTCGCAGATATTTTGATATAGCCACGGTGTGAGCAAACTGAGTTAGTTCACTACAAAAATGTTGAGTCATCGAAAATGTTAGGGCTCAGGTGATCCCGGGCACTCAAATTTTCGATGACTTAATATTTATCGTTGTAACATACTGATTTACAAGGACTAAATAAATATCTTGCCGGAAATTTGGATTGTACTTAGTAACCACTAGGACAAGACTTGCCTACAATTTTCGCACGGCTAACATTAATAAAAAAAGATAGAGCAATGTATCAGGTCAGGCCTGCGTGCAACGTGAATCAAAAACTCATAAGTTAGAGCCTGGCTAAATAAATGATATAAATAAATATGGAGCAACAAATCGACCTAGTTCCAAAGTAAGCTCTAGGTAGGCTTGGTGTTATGGGCACTAGCCCATACGTATACTTATATAGATAAATACATAGAAAACTGTTGTAGATAGTAACCTTAGTTGTGTCTAGACTTTTTAATAATTAAGTTTTTTATAGTTATGTCATATTTTAAATTTACTGTTACACTTTCGAATATACATTTTAACCGTCAACATCTTTTTCTAATTTCTATTTACCAAAATCTTTAAATATACTCTTCAAGGCTCTATACCCCGCGTATTACAACACGTTATCAGCACGAAAACGCAGAAGAGTAAAAGGATTTGTGTAAAAATTGTGAAAAAGTTGTGTTTTTTATTGTGACTGAAAATAGTAGTAATCGAAATGTCACATGAAACTGGAGACTCCTCGAGTGTCAATAAATCGAATTCCCCTACGAGTTCATCTTCAATTCCATCTTTTTGTATAAGAAATAAGGATGAATATCCTACCTGGAAATTCAAGATGAGGAATTATCTTTTGCATGAAGACCTGTGGGCAACAATATGTGGTTATCCGGAAGATGACACGACCCCTGCTTCGAAAAAGGTACGAAACGACGCAAAAGCGCTAGCAAAAATTTGCTTAACAGTTGACGGTGCAGCTATTACTCATGTCAGATGTGCGAAAACTGCTGCCGAAGCATGGAATTCTTTGCAAAAAGCTTTTGAGGATAAGGGAATAGGTAGAAGACTAGCTTTAGAACGAAAATTGTACAGATTAAGCTTGTCGGACTTTGAAAACATCGAACTGTACATTAATGCAGTTATGTCAACCGCACAGGATCTTGCGGATATAGACAAGGTTATAGAGGACACATCGCTTGCAGCCATACTTTTAGGAGGACTCACCCCAAAATATGATCCTCTCATTATGGCACTAGAAAATTGTAATGTCGACGTGACCACTGACTTGGTGAAGACAAAACTGCTGAACGAAATGTCTAAGGACGCAGCTGTACCTGGAGATTCGGTTTTACTTACTAAGAAGATGCCTAAGTCAAAGAAGAAGGAAGTTATATGCTACGAATGTAAAGTAAAGAACCATAAGAGACCAGACTGTCCGTTAAGGAAGAATAAAGAGAAGGTTAATGTAGTAAAAGTAAACGACGCCACATTTACCGCTCTTAACACTTCTGGAAGCTCAAACAAGGACCAATGGTACGTAGATTCAGGTTGTACAAAACATATGACGTCAAGACGTGATTGGTTCCAAGATATTACGGCTCTCAATAATGGTAGCGTTACAGTGGCTAATGGTGAACGAATTAAATGCTGCGGAATTGGAGACATTTCACTAAACACACCCAAAAATGTTATCAACAAGATAAGTGATGTTGCTTTTGTACCAGATTTAAAAGCGAACTTGATTTCTGTAAAGAAAGCTGTTGATAAAGGTTTTATTTGTGTTTTTGATACTACTGGTTGTAATTTTTATAAATCTAATACTTTTCGTTTTACAGGTGATTCCGTTTTACATGCCTCGCCCTGTGGTGGATTGTACGTTTTAGATGGTACTGTTAATGTTCCCGAGAATGTGGCGAATAATAATTTGACACAAGATGTGCACTCTGGCTGTCAGGACAATAGTTATAAGCTCTGGCACAAGAGGTTAGGACATTTGTGTCGTATAGGCATGAATCAACTGAAGAATCACGAGGTAGGCGTAAAGTTTAGTAAAGTAGACAAAAGTAGTTGCATTGCTTGCGTGGAAGGTAAACAAGCACGAAAACCTTTCAAGAAAGTAGCGCATAATAGAGCTACTTCCCCTCTTGAGCTGATCCACATGGATTTGCTAGGACCGGTCTCTACAACCTCCTTTCAAGGAAATAGGTATATGTTGACTATTGTAGACGATTTTACGAGAAAGGTGTTTGCTTATTTTGTCCCTTCCAAAACTGAAGTTAAAAATAAATTCTGTCTGTTTCAAACATTTGTTGAAAATCAATTAGACAAGAAAATTAAAGCGGTTAGGACTGACGGCGGAAAAGAGTTCGTGAATAAAGAGTTTGTTGATTATCTTGCTTCAAAAGGTATCGAACATCAAACGACGACGCCGTACAGCCCTCAACAAGTTGGAGTCGCAGAACGTACTCACCGTTCCATTACTGAGAAGGCGAGGACGTTGTTGGCTGAAAGCTCACTGCCAAAAGCTTTCTGGGAAGATGCTTTCCAAACTGCCGTATACCTAAAGAACAGGTCACCTCATCGAGCTTTAGGTGGACACATTCCATATGACAGATGGTGTGGTCGTAGAAGTGATCTTGAACATCTGAGAGTGTTCGGATGTAGAGCACTTGTCCATGTGCCTTCGTGTCACCGGAAGAAATTGGATGTCAAGGCAAAGGAAGCGATTTTCGTCGGTTATTCTGAGAATCCAAATACATACATGTTTAGGGATCCAGCTAATCCTCGAAAAGTTATTACTTCCAGAGATGCAACCTTTTTTGAAAATAGTTTTACAACGTTGAAGCAGAGGCAGAATGAGCCTGTGGCACAGTCCGACTCCGTACTGATCTTTGAAGAAAATGAGCTCCGTACTGAGCACGAAGATCCTCAATTCTTCGACTGTATTGGGAATACCGAACCTGAGGCTGGACCATCTTCACGGGTAAATCCGGAGAGCACTGTAGAATCAGCAGATATGGAAGATAGCGAGTGCGAGTCTCTCCATGAGTTACCTCATAGTGTCGATGTGGAGCCAGCAGATGTGGAAGAGGAACAATATATTCCTGAGCACAGGTACCCCTCAAGAAGTAGGAAACCACCTGATTTCCTTTCATATAATGTGTCGATTGATGATTCCGACCCTATGACTTATTATGAAGCTACTCATGCCGATGATGCCGAAAAGTGGCACCATGCAATGGCTGACGAGTATAAGTCGTTATTGAAACTCCATACATGGAACCTGGTGGATAGACCGAACAAGAAGGTTATACCATGTAAATGGGTTTATAAGAAGAAACGGGACGCTCATGGAAACGTCATCAAATATAAGGCTAGACTGGTTGTCAAAGGTTTCAATCAAGTCCAAGGTGTGGACTATACAGAGACGTTCGCTCCAGTTCTTCGTCATTCTTCCCTCCGCACGTTGTTTGCCTTAGCTGCAGAAAAGGGCTTAAAAATGAGGCACTTAGACGTGGATACGGCGTTCCTGAATGGGGACTTGGATGAAGAGGTTTTTATGGAGCAACCTGTTGGTTACAGAGAAAAGGGCAAGGAAAACAAGGTTTGTTTGCTGAAGAAATCTCTTTATGGCCTTAAACAGGCGCCCCGTGCTTGGTATAAAAAGTTGAACGAAACGCTTTTAGAAATTGGTTTTACAGGAACTCCTTCCGAGCCTTGCGTTTATACGAAACTTTTTAGAAATGAACTTATTATTTTGGGTATTTTTGTCGATGACATAATTGTCTTTTATAAATCAGATTTGACTTTTGACAATGTCAAGAAAGATTTGTCTACATATTTTTCTCTGAAAGATCTCGGACTATTAAAATGCTATTTAGGTTTAGAAGTGGAAAGCAATTCCGAGTATATAAAAATAAATCAGAAGAATTATATTCTATCTTTGCTCGAAAAGTTTAATATGAAGGATTGCAAGACTGTGGACACTCCTTTAGTAGAAAAGACTATGGAACGACGAACTGATTGTCAAGTTGGTGAGTCTTATCCTTATCAGAACTTAATAGGATGCCTCATGTATTTGACGGTAAACTCACGACCCGATATTGCATACGCAACAAGTTATTTAAGTCAGTTTAATACGTGTTTTACAAAGGAACACTGGAATGCTGCAAAGCGAGTTCTGCAGTACCTGAAAGGTACTTTAAACTATTCTTTGGTTTATAGGAGAACAGGAGAACCTTTACGAGGTTACTGTGATGCAGATTGGGCGAACTGTGTAATTGACAGAAGGTCATACACTGGTTACACTTTTAAGTTAAGTGGCGGTCCAGTATCCTGGGAGTCAAAGAAGCAACCGACAGTTGCGTTGTCGTCCGCGGAAGCCGAATACATGGCACTAGCGTCTGCTACAAAGGAAGCTTGTTACTTACGTCGCTTTATTTATGAAATAACGGGTAAGTTTTCTTCAATTAACTTAGCTTCTGATAGCCAGAGTGCCATGAATCTCGTTCGAAATCCTGTACACCACAACAGGACGAAACATATAGATACGAGATTTCATTTTATTAGGGAAAAAGTATCTAGTAATATTGTTAATTTAGAATATGTGCAAAGCAGTGATATGCCTGCAGATGTCTTAACAAAGCCACTTGGCCCAATTGTACATAAGCGATGTATAGTTAAGTTAGGACTAGGAACTTAATTTTGTTTTAGTCTTTTTGGCACAACTTCGATTAAGGGCGGCTGTTGTAGATAGTAACCTTAGTTGTGTCTAGACTTTTTAATAATTAAGTTTTTTATAGTTATGTCATATTTTAAATTTACTGTTACACTTTCGAATATACATTTTAACCGTCAACATCTTTTTCTAATTTCTATTTACCAAAATCTTTAAATATACTCTTCAAGGCTCTATACCCCGCGTATTACAACAAAAACATCCACGACCCAGGCACTAGGCATTCAAACCCAGGGCCGCCGGCTCAGTAGGCATCTGTAATGCCACTGCACCAGTTGTATCGTCAAATAAAAATGAATATGCGTAAAAAATAATTAGCATTCATAATTATATGATGACATTTCGCCAAGATTTATTAATAAGGCTTAGCTTTCGTTAACTGAACAAATTTTTCGTATGAAAATTATAGTTATCCATGTGTAGGTATAAACATGTATGTAGGTAAGCGATATGAGTAAGACCGTATCACGTGTATTCTAGTAGGTATACCTTCCTTAATCCAGTGGCAGTTCTGAGGAAACAGGTATTCTGAGAACCTTATCAAAAGTCCCAACTCAATTTATTTCAATGAGTCATCATAGGCGACGTACATAGGTGCAGTAAAAATAATCTAAAACAACTATTAAATTATTACTCGTATTTAAAAAAAGATATATGAAAAATGTTTATTCAGTTACACACATTGAAGTACCTACCAATTCGCAGTTAAAGTTTTCTGTTTTTATCTGGAGGATCAATTACATTTGCCAAGTGTGACTATTTTTTATCTAACGGTCCCCACGTACGTCCTTAATACGTTAGGTTAAGCTTTTAGCCCACACCGCATACCTTCTTACTACTACTTCTTACTCAATAAATACCTACTATCTCCTTTCAGTGGGAGAATAAAGTGTTTAAATAGGTACATACACATTTGTACCGAACCAATTCTAGTTTCGTCAAAGTTTGTTTGCCTACGGAATACCAGTAAGCTGGGTATGATCGACACTACCGACAAAACTCACAAAGAGCTAATCTAACGCCTCCGCGCCCGAATACCTTCAACAATGCGATGTCGTTGTTATTAAATAAATAATAACAGCGACACAAAGGGCTAGAGTCGCCGGTAGTCACAATGGGCAAACAAACTGAAATAATTTCGATAAATTCTCGAAACGCCTTCGATTGTGAGGTGTAAAGGACCAATGATCGAGAATCGGGGGTTAAGCCGATTAGCGTACACAAATACCTAGTGCCTTTCGGGTGCTGACACCGCGGTGACACACGTGGGACAATGTTTGTTCTCCTAGCTTGTGTGTTACATGGCTATTCAAGTGAATACTACTTAAGGTTTATGGGTACGTCTGTATCGCTCCTTTCTATTGTTAGTTGTAAAATTAGTGAAGTTTCTACTATATGGTATCCACGGCAGAAAGGAAACAATCTGTTAAAGTTAAAAATTGTTGATTACATTTCCTACCTCCTAAAAAACTGGCCTTAACTACAAAGTACAAACTTTGGCATGTCTATTGCCAAACTGCAATTAAGTGTATCATCAAATTTTATGTGTGTAGCTGCCTAAGAGTGGGTAACACAACAGTCTTGAGTTTGATCTACTTAATTGCAAAGAGGAAACAAAGATTGGAGACGTAAAACGCATACAAAAGTAACTGCATGCTGGAAGAAGTTACAGTTAGGTACATTGCATGCTACAAATCAATTTTATTAGATGTACTACATCAAATAAAATTTGTTGTACCTGTCCATAGCCACAGTGAAGCGAATTGTATCCACAGTGAACATACAGCAGCAACGATGTACTTAACATCATAAATCGTGATATCCAGTATTTCGTTATATATTTCTATGCTTTGACTTTGAAAATTAGTATTAGTTACTATTACTATTAGCAACTCCGTGGATTTTAGAACCACGGTAAGCTATCAAAAGTCAAAGATAATGCTACAAAAATAACAATAACCAAAACAACAAAGTGTTTGTTTATTAGTTTCCATAGTCATCAAGTACTATCGCCCAACGCTACGGGTTCACACTTTCTCAACAAAATCGTCTGCAGACACAGTTTTAAGTATTCACGCCTTCTTTTATGACAAACCAATTAGGAAACAATTTGTAAGTATATAAGGTCGGTACGGTACCTTTTCTTTTGTTTGACCTGACCAGACACAACATCTGGTGACCATCGAATTCGGCCTTTTCCATTAGTTTAGTTGTATTTTAAACGGCTTTGTTGTTAAATTTCGAATATTTGGCTGTGGCTGAGAAATGACAATTCGTGGACGAAAATTGAAAAAAATTAAAAGTCACTTTTGCTCTCGCTGGGAACCAAATCGCATTTTGTTCACTGTTATCTCGCAGCAGATTCACCATGTTTGAGCAGCACGGTTAGCATAACTTTGACACGCGACTCTTTGTCGCGCGACAAATACTTACTACCTGTCACTTTTTTTCCAATACCGTGCGAGCGAGGCAGGTGACGCTAAGTCGCGCGACAAGGGGAGTCGCGAGTGAGGTGAAATTTAAATTGCACCCATACGTGTCCCGTGTGGTGTCCCGGTGAGGACCACGTATGAGCGCAGTAAAATTTTTCTTTGTGTGTTGATCTTTGTCTTTATAGCAATATAATGTTATTATTTATTAGGTATTTGCTATGGAATTAGTTTCGGCTCGAATCATCTTATCAAAAACGGGCCTTATCATTATGTGTATTACGACAAAAAACGACTATAAGGTAACGAGATATTTATCTAGTAATTTCAGCTCTTTCTCATTTACGTAGGTAATCAGCAATTGCTTCGGGAGCTTTAGGCTTAGGCTCACAAAAGTTGGCTGTTAAAAGTAAAAAAAATCTGATTCAAGGAATATGCCACGTTGTCTCTTTAGGAATGTGATCACCAGATGTTCGGTTGCGTACGATCCATACAATTTCGAACGGTATTTTTATAGCACAAAAAAGGGGTTTGCAGTGATTTCTGAGTCATTCTAATTTGTACCGTATTGTTAAGAAAATTTAAATGAAAATTAATTCACAAGTGTTACTGGTCAAAAAATCACATGCCGTTTCTATTGGTGGATGATGTAAATAGCGACCGCTGCGAAGTGCATACGAAAATAATCCTAGAGGTGTGTACCCGTAGCGTTGGGCGATAGTACAAGATCCCAATGCTTATCTTTATCGGTAATGGTGCGCATGTCTCTATTAATAAGTGGCTATGACGTAGCCCTTTATAGCCGCAACCTGGACATAAAATATCATTAGCAAAACCTATAGATACAAGCACGAAAACAAACCAACTCGAACCCAAAGTCTAAACAACTCGGTTTACTTTCCTTTGAAGGATGATGTAGAAACGGAAGTCGATAGTTTGCTCGAAGTCGGAGTTCTGATTGTGGGGTGTATTGATTTTCGGAGCAAGGATTACGCTATTTGGAATCGTTTTTCGGCGCGATAGGGTTAGTTTTAGGTTGTAGGTTGGGTTGGTAGCGAACATATGAAACACAATATTGTTGATGTAAGCGCAATCTGTATGATGGACGGCCCGTATCGGCGGTCAGCGCCCAGTCGACTCGAAACGGCGATAACGGCGGAAGAATTGCACTTTTGCCACCACCTGAAATTATTACTTACCTATAATAAACAGTATAAAAACTGTTTATAGACAGACTATATATATTGACGACGCGGTTAGCGCAGATTGCCGGCGGTACAAATATTTGTGTGATGAACTCGAATATATTTGTTCCTGGGTCATGGATGTTATATGTATGTATTAATATATTTTGTATTATCTTCGTCTAGTATCCATAGTACAAGCGTTGCTTAGTTTGGAACTAGGTCAATTGTGTAGGATTGGCCCTTAATATGAATTTAATCCACAAGGTGTTCTATCCATTAAGGCGGTTGTCACACTGCTCCGCATCTCGCAGCGTCGTCCATTGATGCGTTTTTTAACTTTGTATGTAGAATCTTGATTTTGTATAGAAAAATCGCATGGTACGACACACTGGCTCCGCCTCGACGTGCGGAGTAGCGAGACGCACGACGACTCGCGCGCTCGGACGGAGACGCGGTGCGTGTCGCTGGGTATGTCACACCGAGCTCCGCAGTGCCATACGGATTTTAGTGCAAGTCTTGCACTGCAAGAAGGACGTATTTAAGAAAGTATAAAACAAGATTATGGTAATTTGTAAACAAATATTTTTATTAAGTATTTAGCGTAAATATATGATCTGTGATTTATGCTCAATTAGTGAATAGTTATTAAAATATTAAAGGCTGAGTTACTTATTCGAAATATTGTTTTTATTTAATTCCAAATATATTTAGTTTTATAGTAAGTATCGGTTTTAATCATAATCAAAATATAGGGAATTCTTATAAAAGTATAATTGAAGATTGAAGTACATAGTAGATTATTACTTAAGTACTTGAGTGTAAGCTAAAGCTTTTCTTCGGCTGTGATAGAACGTCGATTTGTGTCCGCGCCAGTAATAATCACTCCAATTTTGCTTAGCAAATAATCAAATGACGCGGTTGACATGCGGGTGCAATTAAACAATGTTTCTTCGCGTTGCCTTAAATCTTCGTAATCTCTAGCAAAAGACCTATTTATCGGTCTGGTTTGTAAATAGGAATGTATCCACAATTTATGACTCGATTGTACAAAAACCAAGCTGCAAGTATCACCGCAGCGTTCTGAATAAGTTCCGTTTCCATTTTATCGACAAATAGGAACTGTTTTCACCTTAACGTTCGAATGTGAAATGAACGCAAGACGGAGGTAACGCAGCTCCGGACGGAGATGCTGAGAAAACTCGGACGTTGGTGCGTTGTCTCCGCATGCGAGTCCGTAGCTCCGCGTCTCGCAACGAGACGCGGCGGCAGTGTGACAACCGCCTAACAAACATTTAAGTTATAGACGTGTCATAATCAGGTTTCCAGAATGAACAAATTTCTCACAACCCTCAATACGGTGGCCGTGTTCAAAAGACCCGCAAATCCACCAAGTAAATCAAAGTCATCAAATAATTTACTAGGATCTGAAGAACTTCGTTAGGGCTCCGCCACGCGGCCGCGCCCTCGGATTTATACGCGCCTAATAAACACGTTGTAGCACAACACCAATATTACCCCCGTACCCTACTTAAACTATTCACAATAAGACATACTATTGCTTGAATGAAGAGCTAAATTTTCATGGCATTTGTGAACCAAACGAATATTAATAACAGTTCCCGCGATCTAACGTTTTCATTTGCGTTGTCGGCTGTCGTCGCGTCGTTTAGGACTTATATGGATTAGACTACGTTTGAATAAATTTTCCTCCCCCAATGCGGCTTGAGGCCACATTCAAAATTGACTTTGTGATAAGATGGATGCAACAATTTCGTGTTGCACTGAAACTTTATGATTATATTTGTCAAAACCACCGATTCCTTTAATTTTCACATACTTAAAGTCTTACATACATAGGTACCTACAAAAAAAAAAACAGTGACAAACACGGATAATTACTTGGCAGTTCGAGTTTTTAAATTAAATATCAATTGAAAGATTGTATTAATAGGTCATATTATAAATTAATTGCGTATTTAACATAAAATAAACGTACTTTTATTCATATATATAAATAATAATTTCATAATAGGTAGGTATATTACGCCGATAACAAAATTGTACTTTAAAGAAAATAAGCGAAGATATTTTTATATTTTCTTTTGGTAACGTTAGAGCACAAGAAAAAAAACTATATAACAAAACATCTGTCAGTCTGCGAGTTTTTAAGGTTAACTTGTTAATTTTCCATTCTGTCGAAGCATTTTATTCAGCAATCAAAATATACTTCACTTAGCGTGTGCATCGCGAATTTTACCGCGCTAAGCGTTCGCGGGCGTTTAGTTTTTCTATTTGTATCAGCCATTTTTCACGTGCCAACGACAACGCACAGACATAAAGGTTTACGACAGGCCGTCATATTTATGGCGCGGGTATTGTGATATATTTTTTGTTGTGCGCATTAGGTTTTATCTTGCTTTCCGCTAAATCAAGTAGCTACTGGCCGGTGTCAGGAAATGCCCTCGCATACATCATCGCACGGATGCGACCGTTTTGGGGTTATGCCGCGATTCCGTAGGGCCCGTCTTCTAGTTTGTCTATTGTTATTGTTAGCGATCATTCTGTTTAAGTATAACTTATTATGATGTTGGTAATTGTGAGGTGCTTTTGGAGGAATATTTAAAATTAATACGCAAATATTTTTATTTCATCAACCTTAAATATTTTTCATTCATTAGTTTACTATTTAAGTAGGTAATTTAGAAAAAATGAAATTTTTGGCAATTTTATTAAGTGTCTATCTCAAGTTTTCAATCCAACTCTCTCCCAAATCTTAAGAAGTAATAATGCCTACACGCTATTACATATAAGAATTGCATTGTTTTTGCTAAAAACCGGGAATCCAAACAATATATCTTAATAAATCTATGAGACAAGCAACCGAGGCTAAAGTTAGTAAAACACCCCTGACAATCTCCCGCGGTGACGACGGTTATCACGACCCCTGTCCAAACTAGCACACTTCCACCACAGCCTAGGAATATTCCAGTAAAAAAAATCAGAACTGAAGCAGAGAATTAATAGCTTAGTGCGAACATCGATTTTCTGTGACGCTTTGGGTTTCCGAGTGCGCGTGTTAGGACAGTCAGTTCGATTAAGACGTCTCGCGCCCTTTTTTTCGTAAAAAAGGGAAAATGAATAGTGCGGGGCGGAAATATTACCTAGTAACGGCATTTCCGCACCATAAATCGCCGTCCAATCTGAGGAAACTGTACCGGCCTTTTGTATTAATGCTACACTTTATTTTATTAAGCTTTTTATCGGCTGTATTGTTGTTAATATTTATTGGAGTCGACCCGGCATTAAGTTATGTCGGAAAGAGGTTGAAGTTATAATAATGTTTGCTTTTTGCAAGTATACCCCATTGCATATTTGAAATTAACGCACCTGACTTTTTTACCTTGTATAAACGGCTCTACAAATGGTCAAGTCACACTCGTAAAATTGAAAGGCAATTAAGTATTATGTTTAATATGGAATTTGGTTTGGGTTTTGACATCTCATACATTATCATTGTTTTTCTCACCTAAAAGTTTTTAACAAATTGTAGATTTTGCAACTGCATAGGTATATATTGTACCTACATCCGTAGTTGAAAGTGTTTTCTAACAAATGGTTGAATGAGGTAAGTCTCCTAATCTGCTTCATTTTCTAACTGGTTAATTTCGACAACCGCCTCTCAACATCTCTGATACTTACTGTAAACTTTTTATAAAATGAATCTACCTATAGGTATTCTAACCAAACTTGTAAAATAAAGCTACTGCACGAGTTCTGTTTTAGTATACAACGATTTAAAAAATTGTTAGAAAGTTTTTGGGTTCGGAGAAAATCGTGTATTGTGAAATAGACGGTTATGGGTAAATAGTTACGCGAAAATGAATTAAATTAGCAGCCTATGAAAATAGTATGTAGAAGCTACATTGTGAATCCTACAGGCGGCAAATTTGTAGTAATATCTATCACTACTAATTCTCGCTTGTCTGTCTGTCCCTATGTATGCTTAGATCTTTAAAACTACGCAACGGATTTTGATGCGGTTTTAATACTTAGAGTGATTCAAGAGGAAGGTTTATATGTATGCTACATGCATATTTTATCAGCATTGCACCCGTGCGAAGCCTTGGCGGGTCGTTAGTTTAATTATATTCCTTTAGTTGCCACGAATGGCACAATGTAATCGATGTTTGGTCATAATTTGAACAGGGAAGACGCACCGTAGGTACCTGTCACCGCAATATCTACAGGGGAGGCTAAATCAGTAAATCAATACGCGCGGGCCGCGCTGCCCGCTCAATTGAAACTTGAAGGTTGGTCACTTTGCTGTCGGTTCAGTTTAATATGACTGAAATTGGTAGTTCATAAGAGGTACTGCGATTTTCAATTTAGCAGTATTTCAGCTTTAACAATGTTATACAACGGTTTTATATCGGTTTTTACTATTTGAGCTGTATTTTCTGACATTATTATGTATTTTAAAGGAGACACGTTGTATGTAGAATTGGAGACATGGTGTTCAAATATACTGTAGGTATTTCACTTACCCAATATGAATAGACCTTTTAAAGATTTTAGAAATTTGGCGATAACTCAAAAACGGCTCGACCGATTTTGTTCAATAGGTATAGTTTTCATTAAAAGTACTTATAAGGCCTCATTTAAATGATTTCTTCCGATTTTTTTTTGACCCGTACTAGTTGAAAAGTAAGAGGGGGGGAACACATTTTTTTTTATTTTCGGATCGAATATTTACAAAACTGCTGACTATCAAAAAATAATGTTAGGAGACCCCTATTATTCTTTTCTTTTTCTTTTTTTTATCTTATCTTTTTTTTTTTTTTTTTTTTTTTTTTTTTTTTTTTTTTTTTTGCTTTTTTTTTTTTTTTTTTGGGCGGTAGACATAAAAACAAGTAACACATCAATCTTATGAAATATATTAAAATTAAAATAAAACAGTTACATTACCAAGTTTTCACCACTTCCATATAAAATTTAACTTTTACATTTCCTGTAGAAGTATTTGTTGCACTGCACATGCACTAATTACCAGTAAATTTCACTGTGTAATCCTGCTGGTTTTGACATTTGACATTTCATAACCTAAAAACAAAGAACAATGGCAAACTATATGGAAATTGCTGAGTCGCAGAAAAGTTTGGAAGCCACTGTGCTCAAGATGTTCTCCGAGTTCGAGTCCAAGCTGAACAGGGCTCCTGCAGTCAAGGTAACTCTCAATGTCTTGAGTGAAGAGTTTGCCACCTTCAAAGAGCAAACAATAACAATGCTGAAACTGCTCCGGGAGCAAATAAAGGCTCTCACAAAATCTCAGGACATTGTTGAAATGCGGCATCGAAGAAAATTCCTTCTATTTAATGGTGTTCCGGAACAAGCCGATGAAAATATAAGCAATAGAATAGCTTCCATCATTTCTGAGCAACTGAAGATCCCGGGTGTCACATCTGCATCTTTCAAAGCCTGCCACAGGCTAGGCAAGCCCACTGGCGATCGTAATAGGCCCGTCTTGGTGCGGTTCGCTGATGTTGCTGTGAAATCTTCAGTTTGGAAAAAGAAGACTGCATTCAAGGGAACAACTTTTGCAATCTCTGAATTTCTCACACCTCAGCGGCAAACACTGTTTATACAGGCACGTAAAGTGTTTGGTATGAGGAGCTGTTGGTCGCTCGATGGCAATATCTTTGTCAAATTGCCCAACGGTGGACGTGAACGCGTTGAGTCCGAGGAGGACATTGTTCGGCTGAAGGAGTCCCGGTCGAAGCAGCCGCCTGTATCATCAACGCCTAATCCCGCAGTACAGTCCGATGATGTCGAGGAGGAGAGCGCGCCTGGTCCCAGTGGCCAAGGATCCCGGTCGCGGCGTGCTGCGAAACCGGTGCCATAGGTCAGCAGTGTAGTAGTATTATAGCGTTTTCGTTCATTCTTTGCATAATTTTCCACATAGCAGCAGGTTACCATAGCTATAAAAGACGCAGACAACTTCTTTGTCTTAATTTTCTTATCTATTTGAGTGTACCCACTTTTAATTTGTATTTCAGTTTTAGTTTATTTAATATCATATCTGCGATCTGCGTATAAGTTTTGACACTGTCACTGTCACTTTCATTTGACATTGTACTCAAGTTGTTCGAGTTCGTTTTTTTACCGCCTGCTGCTACTTATTGTATTAGTCTTATAATATAACATTGTTAACTCTGGTCATCATGACTTTGTTTGGTTATTTCTCACAAGCTAACCGGCAGGATGAGCAGGATTGTGTGTGTGCATTATTGTAGTTATTTTTTTTTTATCGTATTATCTCTATAATATTATTATATTTATTTATTTATATTAGTTTATTTATGTCAGATGATGAAACTTTTTATTCTGCCAGTGATCATAGCTCTGCATTTCTGTCTTTAAATTCACTTGACACTTCTCACACTGTAGGCGAACTTTTGTCCCGTGAATTTCATAATTCCTGTTTCTTTAATGTGTGCCATATTAACGCCCAAAGCATTCCTTCTCACTACACCAATCTTATTGATACATTCCAGTCTGAATTTATCCACGCAATACTGGTGTCGGAGAGTTGGTTGAAGCCCACACTTGACTCGACATCATACGCGCTGCCTGGATTTGTACTAATAAGAAATGACCGAACGGGCAAGGGCGGCGGTGGTGTCGCTATTTACTTGAAAAGCTCAATTCCATACAAAATTTTGAATATATCCCCGTCCCTTTATTCAAGCACAGCGGAATGGATTTTTCTTGAATTAAATATTGAAGGGGTAAAGGCCGTTCTAGGTGTAGTTTACTGTCCCCCCACTGTTGATTATTTTTCTAAACTAGAACAAGTATTTGAGTCCTTAAGCTCGGACTACACACATCACCTAATTATGGGTGACCTTAACACCGACCTTGGTAAAAATTCTCCACAGCATGAAAAACTTGCGTCTATTGTGCGGTCTGTAAAATTTTCCATACTTCCACTGGATCCCACCCACCACACTGGTTCTACTGACACATGGCTTGATGTCATAATTACGTCGTCCCCCGATGATGTAGTAAAGCATGGACAGTTTTTAGCTCCTGGGTTCTCTCACCATGACTTACTGTATGCATCATATAAAATTAAGCCCCCAAAATGTAAACCTGCTTTGGTTCTGATGCGGAGCTTCAACAAAGTAGATCCTGAGGCTCTCGAGAGGGATGCTAAGAACATTGACTGGACCCCTGTTCTAGATGCTCCAACAACTGACTCCAAGATTTCTCTATTTAATGCCGCCATTTTGTCACTTTTCGATACGCATGCTCCCTTGCATGCCGTTAGAGTCCGGCGTCCCCCCGCTCCTTGGATCACTGAGGGCGTACGCATGGCCATGAGAAGGAGGGACCGTGCTTTCAGGATCTTTAAACGTGATCGGACTGACGAGAACTGGACACTTTTTAAAACAGCCCGCAACCGATGCAATCAGATGGTGCGAACAGCGAAGCGGCGATTCATTCACCAAAACGTATCCTCTTCATCTATGGCTGATGTCTGGAAATTCCTTAAGTCGCTTGGCCTGGGTAAACCTACTAACGGTTTCGATGGCATTTCCTTTTCTCTCAACGATTTAAACAGACATTTTTCTTCTGCCTTATCAATTGATAACCATGTTAAGATCAGCACCCTCTCTGATATTTCGTCGCTTCCTCTTTCCGTCTCAGAAAGCTTCTCATTTTCGCCCACTTCTGAAGCAACTGTCAAGACCATCATTAATAAAATAAAATCTAAAGCCGTCGGATGTGATGATGTCGGTCGGTATATGATAGTATCTGTTCTAGACTGTGTGCTTCCTATAATAACTGACATCATTAACTCCTCGCTGTTTAATGGCGACTTCCCTTCTCTTTGGCGTAGTGCTTTTGTTATACCATTACCTAAAATTAGTAACCCCACATCACTTAATAACTTTAGGCCTATTTCAATTCTCCCTTTTCTGTCAAAAATTGCTGAAGCGGTGGTTCACAAACAACTATCTAACTTTATATACTCTCATAATCTGCTGAGCCCTTTTCAGTCTGGTTTTCGACCCAGCCATAGTACATGCACCGCGCTTCTCAAAGTTACTGAAGATTTAAGACGGGGCATGGAGGATCAAATGGTCACAGTACTTATTCTGATTGATTTCTCCAACGCATTCAATACTGTTGATCACGACATCCTTCTTGCCTTGCTCGAACATCTAAATGTGTGTCCCTCTGCCCTAAGTTGGTTTTCCAGTTATCTTCGTGGTCGCCGGCAGGCAGTCCGTGTAGACCGATCTTTGTCCGACTGGTGTGACTTAGCCACTGGCGTACCTCAAGGAGGCATTCTTTCTCCACTGCTATTTTCCACCTTCGTCAACTTTATCACTCCCGATCTTCGCTGTTCTTACCATCTGTATGCGGACGACCTACAGATCTATGATAAATGTAAAGTGGCTGACGTTACCGCTACCATTGACAAATTAAACTTAGACCTGTTTCACATTCAACAATGGTCGGAGAAATTTGGCCTGTTTGTGAACCCTTCTAAGTGTCAGGCTATTGTCATTGGTAGCTCTCGCCAGCTTGCCAAACTTGATCTGGACTCTCTCACACCACCTAATTTCAATGGAATGCCTATTAGGTTTAGTCCCAGTGTCAAGAATTTAGGAGTTCACTTGGATAGCACACTGAGCTGGAAGGTACAGGTGAGCGAAATCAGCAGGAAAGTCATTGGCTCGCTTCATGCTCTGAACAAACTTAAGAACTTCTTGCCCATTAAAACCAAGGTGTTACTAGTAAATACCCTAATTCTGCCGATAATTGACTATGGTGATGTGTGTTATCCGGACTTAAATGAAGATCTTCTTGATAAGTTGGATCGACTTCTAAATAATTGTATTCGTTTCATTTTCTGTCTCCGTAAATATGATCACGTGTCCTCATTTCGCTCTCAACTTGGCTGGTTTCCCATCCGTCAACGACGCAACATTCGTATGCTTTGCATTCTCTATTCGATTCTTAACGATCCACAATCTCCTGAATACCTCAAGACTTTCTTCTGTTATATCGAATCCACTCGTAACCGTCATTTTCGCTCTTCCGGCAATCTCGCCCTTTCTATCCCTCTTCACCGCACTGGTTTCATGTCCAATTCATTCTCAATTCAAGTGGCTCGCCTCTGGAACGGTCTTCCTCTCTCAATTAAACAGGCACCGAGTAAGCTAGCGTTTAAAAAGTCCGTGTGCAGCTTCTTTGCTGGCAGAAATGAAGTCTCGTAGTCTATCTGCTTAGTATGTTTCATCTCTGTATGTATTTATGTATATATTTATTTATATTATATATGTTTATATTATATTAGATGTATGTATATATTTACATGTATAGCAAAATTATGTATAACTATTATAATTATGTTTTGTTACTTATGTGTAAGTTAGTTGCACCGCCTACAATTTTTCCGCTTTGCCCTAAGGTTGACTGGTAGAGAATGCCTCATGGCATTAAGTCCGCCTTTTGTACGATAAGTTTTCTTTTGTGCAATAAAGATTAAATAAATAAATAAAATAAATTATTTTTACAAGACCTATTCAACGACACCCCACACACTAGTGTTGAAAAGAAAAAAAAAAACACCCGCACTTTTAGGTGTTCGAGAGGTCCCCAAAAAAATTTTTATTTAATTTTTATTTTACCGTTCTGTCGGCGTGATACATACACATATACCAAATTTCAGCTTTCTAGTACTAATGATCACGGAACTAAGCCGCGGACGGACAGACAGACAGACAGACGGACATGGCGAAACTATAAGGGTGCCTTCCTAGTTGACTACGGAACCCTAAAAAAGATTGCTTTGAGGTCAATCATTATGGAAATCTTTATAGTTGTAGGTGGGCTTTCTTTATGTGGCTAAAATACTACTAAAGTAAGACATCAAAATAATATCTCTCTCTGCTCTAAATCACCCACCGGAAGTGGCAAATTGATTGGCCGATTTACCAATATGGAGCCAATTCCGGTTCTAGGCACAGTGGCGCCCCGCCGTGTGTTGTGAAAGAGACGTCACAGACGTCGATTAATGAGTGACGACTTACTTACCAGCTTGAGCACTTATTGTATTTGCCACCAACATGGCTACGATTTATGGCGGTTGACGAAAATTACTTTTATTGGTAATACTTGGACACGTGGCGACAGAAAAAGTATCGACAGCTGGAGTGTTACAGCTAAATTAGGCCACCCACAAATTATTTGCGACTCGGACCAACAATTAGAGAATTAAAATACAGCTTTCAATAGGTCTCTAAACTTTACAAAATAAAATAGATATTTTGGAAGCAAAAAGAGATAAAAGTTATCATACAGCGTAGGTAACACTGTAGCGTACAGCGTGGCACACGTTGTTTGCTGGCAAAATGTGTCTTATGGAACCAAGAAAAATGGGTAAAATGTTCAGCCGTTTTCGGCTCATGTGGCCGCAAAAATATTCTAACAGATATTATGGCAAGGTGCACATAAAAAAATTAAACATGCATTGCATCGCACAATCTACTAAGAAGTTTCCGTCGGATCCACAGCACCTTCGTAAATTATTTCCCGCTCTGAGAAGACTTTAGGAATAATCGGTATAAACGCTATTTAACGTAATAGTCCATTGAAACGGCCACCGCGGCGCGTGAGTCAGCAGCGGCTAATGGTCATCGTGTTGGCAATGATTAATCACCCTTATCGCTGATGGCTCTATGATGAGCGCACCCAGATTTAATACAGGTAGTGGATGGGCGGCATGAAGGGTTGTGATTTAGCTAACTCAAAGTTATACTAAGTTTCTGGGCCCAGCATGGCAGTGTCGACTGACATGGCACCGTTGGTTTCTTGTCAGATGCCATTGCGACTTGGGTTCCCCTTTTGCTTACCATCAGGCGAAGTGGAGCCACTATTGTTGTGCCATTATAATAACAAAAAAGATTGATTGCGTTCAACGAAAAGACGACCATGTTGTTTACCTACTAAATCCAGCTCGCTGAGAAATTGATGGAAGTATCAGCGTGATTTGAGTGCGTATGACACGATAAACCCATGGGCTGAAGCGTGTATTTGCCGGGAACTTATAAATTCCTCATAGTAATGGCGCTTGCAGACATGAAGCAGCCGGTGTTTTGTGGGCAGAATTCAGACATTGTGTAGCCAATGCTTCGTTAACACTAAATAGCAAAAATCTGAATTTGAAAATCATTGAAAATCATGCTTTAAAGGGAACAAGGGAAATATTTAACAAATACTTAAATAAAATGTTACACGTGAGATTATTGACTGACATTATTTGCTAAACGACGGACATGCTTTTTGAACTGCTTATCCCTAATAAATTTACCGCCGCTGGTGAAAAAAAAGTGGTGTAGATGCTTCGCTTGTTTGCTAGAATTGCCATGTTTTATATATTTTACCTTACGTGCTCGTGTAGACGATTACTAAATGTGAGAACACGCCGAGATGGTAGATATAGATAAGTATGTGAGATATTATTTATTATAACAACCGGAGCCCATTAATCTCTAACAAACTCTTTGCTTTTAACCACTAAACCGCTTAATCAATTCGGGTTTGAATAGTACTGTTTCGACAGCACTAGGGCGCTAATGATGTCTATAGAATTTCATTTGAACATCAAACTGACCATTAGGATTTTTAAACTGTTTGTGAGGTGCAGCTACCGTATTTTAGTCTGTGGAGTGCACCTACCACGGCATTTAAAATAAATTTATAGATGGTTCGGGCAATGAGCATGTGCCTTTCCAGTCCATTTGTTTTTAATTTGTTTTGAATTATAACGAATCGAATTGTCTTGAAACTATTTGTAAACAGAATGTACAGTACACAAAACAAATAAAACTTCTTCGCAGATTGTAGTGACACAAACAAAAAAGTTTTAGTAAGGGAGAAATTAGATGACTGCGGGGAGCCGACCGGACTCAATCAATCTACTAAAAAAGTTTCGGCTAGACGATTGTTTGCAAAAAACAAATCCACTGTCTACTTTTTGTAAAACGCAATTCTATAGATTCTATTAAATATATCTCGTTATAACCCATCGTCACGGGCATCCGTTTTGTGATAATTTCTATGAATAAACTATATTAAGTTAATCCCATATATATTTTTTATATATTCTTTGAAACTCGGAAGTCGAAGGCCTTTTAAAGGACAGCGACGCGTAATTCTTATAATTACTTGTCTATTGTAGCCACCGGAAAGGACCCACGCCAAGGCGTCACAGTAAAGGCATTAGTAGTAGCAAAAATTAACCGTGAACGTACGAGTATATGGCTGAATGGGCTACCAATTACCATTCGGCGCAGACAGAGTGTCGCCGAGCTCTATGGATTCATAGACACGCTTAACTTTTTTTTGCAATCGTTGGGGGTCCGAATTTATTTTTTTAAGGGATAAGTATGTTTATGTTGGCACTTGTTTTTATGATTTTGTTTTTTATTTTAGAATAAAATTTTAGGATGGTGGTATTGGTGGTATCGTTAAAATTTACTTAGATTAATTAAATATAGTCACGCTATAAGGATTGAAATTGCGAAGGATCGATGTTAGGTATTGGTACTTATAGCCAATAAGAAACCTTCACATGAAGACGCGTGTAAGTGCCTAGGTATTGTTTTGATAAGAAATACTGATACAATCTATATTATTGTTGAGTACTTTTACAATATTTAAAGATAATAAGCAATACTGATAGCAATGATTTAATTTCTATCTATATGTTTTGTTTGATAACGATTATCAGTTTATTATAAGTAATAACTAATACCTCGATTAAAAACTCTCTTGCTACCTATTAAAACTAAATACCTACGTACCTAGTAATAGTTATAATTTAGTCAATAGTATATAATAGAATCGGGGTAGTACTTATACTCATTTTGGTCAAATTAACGGCGTATTTACTTATTTGTGACACAGATTAAATAATAATAACAGGAGCTTTACCAACAATTCTTGTAAATTCTCCCCTAAAATAGCAGTTTATTGAGTAAATAGACTCAATCGAACCCATGTTTCCATTCATTCATTCACGCAAGGCGTTCAATCATATGATTTGTTATTCCTCGCAACTCGCAAATCGCGAGGGAATTTAAAGAAATCACGCAAATCTATGGAATTTTACGGTGAAGACCCTAAATGCAACTTTTAAACGCTATATCTGAGTGGCTGGCTTTTAATGTCCCTTTGAACATTATAAAGCACGATTACATGGAGTTGTTTGTGTTCGAAATTCGAAAGCAGTTTTATGCAACGGTGTAGATGCATGAAATTGGACCGAGACCACGGCATTGAGAAGGCGGAAGAGTATCCCTGGACACCTCCATTCATAAATGCATGTCCATTCATAAGGATTACTACGTGCGAGCGTATGCGCAGGTAAGCGAAATTTTATGAATGAATCCCAATTTTACTCACTCTTTTTCGCCAATTGCTCGTAGTGATTTGTCGTAAAAATATCGCTGTGTTATTCTTATACGGGTTATATGTGTTCAGATGGGTCACGCACGATAGTTAGGTAGGTAACCTTTTGTAGATCTATTTTTTAAATCAACGACTTAATGTGCAGAATATCGTCGGCCTAACTCGCATACCTCGTAACTCAATCTGACCAAATTTTACAGGAGGCACAAAAAACTTGATTACCAAAAATTTTGCATGAAGACTTGCTTAGTTCTTTTTTTTACATAATGTTAAGTTAAATTTAGCCGTCAGATTGATAAAACCTATTTTTTTGTAATCACCTGAACCTGGAAAATTTGGAGTTACGAGTTTTTCTTCAAAATTTTAGAAAGCTAATCGGGAGTTAAGAGCTTTGCTATAAAAATCCGTATATAAATAGAGGATAGGCTTTTGATCTGAACAAGGTAATTGTGGATAGAATAAATAAAAAAGTAGCAAATTTTTTTTTTACTTTAAACAGAAAAGCCTCTTCTGGCTTCAGAAATGTGGGTAGCTAAATTATAATTATACATTTTTTTTTCAACTCTAAATAGGGCTAAAAATGTTATAAACTACAACTTTTCTCAAACAACAAAACAACGCTTCTATAATAATCATGCTCACGAGGTGACCGCCATGTGGGATGTTGACTCGACGATCATTGTCCCGATAGTCGTTTCGGCGAACGGTTTTTGTAGCGATGAGTCTCGACAAACATCTTAAGAGACTCTCGCTAGATGGCTTGATCAAGGGCCAGATACAAAAGGCGGTACTCCTGGACACCGCACGCATCGTCAGGAGGTTCCTCTCTCTGCAGCCCTAACCACCGGTAGCCAGGGCCCCGCCGGCGGCACCCTAGGTTAGGTTTCTTATAATGTGTTTATATACTTTTTAATTTCTATATTGTATTTTACTTTTGATATAACTTTACTCGCATAGAGAACGGTTTGTATGAGGTTGGTAGCAGACTGATAGGTGGATAGTTGTTTATATCGGAAGGATCTCCCTTTTTGTACAATAACATTATTTGAGACTCCCCAGCTCCTTGGAGTTTTCTGGATATCCAAAATTTTATTAAATAGAGTTATTATTGAACCTATTAGTATTTTCTGCCCAATTTTTAGAGCTTCGTTTGGAATATTGTCATGGCCCGGGCTTTTATCCTTCTTCATTTTTTTTATTTTTTCTATAATTTCTCTGTAGTCAAAATGTATAATAGGTGTATTAAGCTGTGTTTCGTGGTTTTAAATTACGAGTACATTTTCTTCGTTGTGTTCTTCGTGGTGAAGATTCCGGTAGAAGTCTGTTGCAATGCTTATTAGCTCTTTTCGTGTTTGTATCTTGCCTGTTTCTTTTTGCGCTTTCAATGGGTATCGATGTTTTCTCTGTATTTAGTTGTTTATATGCTTTCTTTTGGCTTTCGGTGCTGACAAGGTTTTTTTCGATCACTTCCATTCTGTAGTTTCCATAGTCCCTTTTTAACATTTGTTAGTAGTTTTATAAAGATTCGCTAGTTCTTTTTTCTCTTCTTTAGTTTTTAATGGTTTCGACTGTAGTAGAGTCCACCTTTTAAGTTGTTGTTTAGTTTCGTCAGTTAGTATTTCGTTATTATTTTTTTCGAGGTGGCAGCCTTAAGACTTTGTTTCACGGCTGTCTCTAACTTAAAATAGAAGGTATCTATATCGTCGCTACTTTCCCACTGCATCTTTTCTAGTTTTTCCTTTAATGTCCTGAGGTATTCTTGTTGATTTTTGTCGATAGATCGACTCTATGTTCGCTGAATGTCGCTCGACTTCTTCTAGTTTTTTGTAGTTGAACGGTGCCTCTCACTAACCTATGGCCGCTGGGGAATATTCTGTTATTCAAAATTTCTATGTTTGTGAAGAGCTGTGAGCAGTTGCTCAGTACATATTTAGTCAATCTGATTTTTGTGTTGTTTATCCGGCGTGGTCTAAAAGTCCAAAGGTTTTTGATTTTTTTCTTAAATATTATTATTTATTACTTTGAATTTATTGGATAATGCGTATTAACGTCCTACGGTACGTTTTTGTCTAGTTATGAAAATATTTTCTGCAGTCTCGCTTTCCTTTGTTGATTCATTTTAGTATCCGCCTACAAAACAAAACAATGTTATTAAGTAAAAAAACTTAAAGCACCTATTTTTTGTAGATGGGATGGGACTCGAGTTCGACTAGATATAACATAAATTAAAATAGTGACAAAAACAAAACAGATGTCTATTCGAACAAGTCACAACTGTATACTTGAGTTTATTGCCTACATACGTTTTCATGACTTTTGACCAGCGGCAAAACCACCGGGATCGGTTTTACATTACGGACATAACTTCGTATTAGAAACGTCGGGATTTATAAATTAATTATTTAAACACGAGATAAAGTCTCGACCAAAGTCACAAAAAGATTAAATAATTTGCGTAGAAGACCACGTAACTAATCTTCATGCGTAAAGATCCACGCAAAGCAAACCTCGTATGTCCACGGCACGCAACCAAACGACATTTTCAATAGTCTAATGTGTTTAAATATGATAAATATCTATCAAGAATACACAATCAGTAAAATCGTAGAACCTTATTACACATACCTGTTATTCAGCACCCGTTTTCTTCCTAAATATTTACGCAAAACTGACGTGCAGTCACAACGCCATCGCAAACTGTACTGAAGGGAGTGGCGGGGTGGGAGATACGAGGTATTTCTTTTACAAAATGGCGGTCGGGAGTTGCGAGGTTTTCTATTTTGCTTTTTAAACGTAAACGGTTTATTTTTGGTATTTAAGAGTTTTGCCGTTAGATGCGTTCAGAATAGTACTATCTAATAGTATCAAAACATGATTTTCAAAAAAAATGGAGTTACGAGGTATGCGAGTTAGGCCGACGATATGCGAGTGTATGTTCGGATACATAGGTTAAGGTGCAGACTTCTTTTTAAGTTGAAACTAGTAAGTCGCTGAAAATCATACTTTTGTCTTTGGCAAAATATGACGAGGGAATTTAGACTAACTCTCCAATTATATCAAGAGCTTGCCGACTGTTCAAATAGTCAATAGTTGAAATAAAGACTCACCGGGGGGCAGATGAGTAATTCCTCAAACGTGCACTCTTAGCCCATTCACCAGTGAAAAGGCGGACACTCCAAACATAAGCGTTTCAATGGACACCCATTTGGAGTAAGAAGTGTTTTACAACGCGGCAAAAAACTTAGTCAGTCAGGTACCGATCCGGATGCGAATCCGTAAGGCATATGGTTCCCACGCTGGACCAACAGTTACTTTATTAAGTGTCGACTTCACTTGTTTATTCAATCTTCTTTTTGTTTGCTAGAATATAGAATTCAATTGTTTGCAAAGAACAAAGGCGCCACGTGGTGGGATGAGGTAATTTGGCCAACAGATGTTGAGGTTTGCTTGTTCCGACTCGTTGGTTATCTGGTGTTAGAAACAAATACGATAAAAGTTTGGTTTGGTTTTTGCTAAATGCATAAAGCCTCGGAGATCGGGGTAGAAGTGATAGGCAAATGTTTTTTGAAATAGATAACCTTAAAGGGAGATGTGATATTTCCACAGATGTTTGTTTATTTTAAAAACTAATATTTAGTGGTTTTGTTCGCGTTAAGTATGATTTTGTTGGTGAGATACAGACATACCTATTTATTGTACGTTAGCATAATTATATATAGTAATTTTATCTTTAAAAGTAAAAAAAGGTCTCATAAGTCTTAACGAATGACATCTGTAGGTAGGTAGATGTAGATACCTGTGGCCTGGTGTCACAAACTTCTGTGAAGGTAAGAATTATAATGGCTTATTATTCAAGAGCAATAAATACAAGGACTCGAAATAGGTACAGCAAAATAGGCTAGCTGACTGCAACTGGCTTCTATGGACGTCACGTTATTGGTATCTCAAATCTACAGATTAGTACAATATTTACGGGGCAGTACCGAGTATAGTACTTATATATAATTTTACTGTAAAGACACGTTAGCTAACTATAAGTAGTTAGGTATGTTAACCGACGTCCAAAACGTTCAAAGTTCGACAAGGTAATTTTTTATGTATAAATAAATAAATATTATAGGACAATCATACACAAATCATCCACCTAGTACCATTTTTTTTTTATTTATTTATTTTATATATATGTAGATAACATCCATGACGCAAGAACTATTCGAGTTAATCACACAAATATTTGCCCCGGCCGGGATTCGAACCCGGGACCGCCGGCTCAGTAGGCACTAGGCAGGTGTCTGCAAACTGCGCCAACCGCGTCGTCAAATGTATATGTTCCCCGCATACTCGAAAACGGTTGAACCGATTTAGTTTTTTTTTTAAGTTTACTTTCTAGTTGGTCCCATTGTAATTTACATAACTTTGATTCATTGACGATGATTATTTTTTGTTAAAAAGTTATATTAACTATTAGAGCATATTTAGTGTAGGTAGAATGCTTCCTTCTTCCATCGAAGTTTTTTGTTCCGATATATTTGGCTACTTTGGTCGCTCCATTGGTTTTCGATATATTTGGCTACTTTGGTCGCTCCATTGGTTTTCGATATATTTGGCTACTTTGGTCGCTCCATTGGTTTTCGATATATTTGGCTACTTTGGTCGCTCCATTGGTTTTCGATATATTTGGCTACTTTGGTCGCTCCATTGGTTTTCGATATATTTGGCTACTTTGGTCGCTCCATTGGTTTTCGGTGCACGAATGATTTGACGCTTACTGTCGGCCTAGTGTTCAATCATTCGTGCACCGAAACCCCGGGATCTCTAGCAACTACTTACTAACTATTCGTACACAAACACAAGTTTTTTTTTTTTTTTTTAAGTAGGTATGCTTACAAATCTAGAAGAGAGGTATGTATGTACGATGTATTTCAATTGTGTTACTCTTGAGTAAATTCCTAAAAAATAATATAAAAAAAAACAAAAAACGTGAATCATATTAAAACTATTCCGGTAAATTTTAATGTGTTTAAATCTCCATTGACTGTATGGACATCCGTTCGGAAGTGTCCGGCTGTGTCCTCACTGACAATGAAGTGTGGCCACCCAGAGAGGCTGTAGTAGTGAGTAGTAGTGACTCGCGGGTACGGCACCGGTGAAGTACAGGAGTGATGACTAAATGATTAGACTATGTGAAGTTTTCGTTTAATTTATTTAATATTTTGCTATTGTCAATGTGATTTTTGAATTAACGATTTTCAGATAAATATAAGTACTAGCCAATGTAAACGAACGCAAGGGTTAATTAAACAAATAAATAATACACAAGGGCAAAAATTTTGTTTTTCTGGAATTTCATTGCCTTGCGTTCGGCGTTTCAATATTGAATTTATTTTTCTCGTTGTATGAAACAATTGAATAAGTTGGTTCGTTAAATTTTACTTACAATAATAACTGCTCTTACGAAATAGGTAAGTATATCCCACATAAAATATTAATATATTGAAAGATAAAGCACATGGTTACGAGTTTACGACAAAGTCTCGTACGGTCAGCATTAAAAGTAGCAGAAAATTTTGTAACTGACTTATTATCAAATTCAAATTACATACTTAAATTGTCAGCTACTTCTGAAGCTGATTGTACTTCTCCATCTATATTCATTTATTTCTAGATTTATGGCACATATATAGTCATAGCGACGCACCGGTGATAACAGGACACGTTGGCAGCCTGACAAGTATATTTCAATTGATTGTTTCAATGACAGAAACAGTTTCGGTAAGCTACGCGTTCCTGTATTCGTTGCCGGCGAAGCGTGCCAACATTTCTCCACCGCTATAAACACTGTTCTCGTTTTTTGACGGTCAAATAAATTATTTTTAATCTTTACAGCTAACGGGTATTACGTACTAACACTTTAATGGCGTACAAAAATTTGCAATCTCAGTAACAGACCTCTGGCAACGAGAAATGCCCATGATTAATCGAAATGAGATAGAAGAGTATGAAAATGTAATTAGGTGAATACGGCAAGTCAATATGAACAAGATAATATGATATGACTTTGTAGGTACTTTTAAATGAATATTGATACCCTGACGAAGAATGTAGTGGGGAATCCGCCCTAAGTAAATTTTGAATTTGAATGATGCCACGGATTTAACTATCTAAAAATCATCATAGTTGTATTTTTTAAAGGAAATTATTTTATTACTTAGAGAATAGCATGAGGTATGAAGCGATAATTAGGAGAAAATTATCTCAAACATGCGCGAACGCGAAAGTCTTATTATTAGGTTCTTTATTTGAAATAGCCACTAAGAAAACATTTGAAAAATATTATTTAATTTTATTCGCTCGCCCGTACTTTCTTTCACCCACCCAGCACCCATTAGGCCCATCGTTCCATTTATCACAACACCTTTAATTCCAGCCCACACAAGCCATTGTGGACAGGCGTTATTCTGTAAACGCTTCTCATTATGAAACCACACTTTGTATAAAAATATGCGCTCGAGTATAAAGGTAAACACTGTTTTTTTTCATCGACCAGAGAGAATACATGTTTGGGCCGCTAGTGACAGAATGACAATGGCACAATGAGGGATGATCTTGAATGGACGGACCACACTCCGCTTCGCTGTCGAAGTGCACTAATAAAAGTAATAAATTATTGCAATGACCGTGCTTGTAGTTGAGAGTAACGACAAATTGTTGATCTTGAAATTCTTAACTTACAAATTATTCGTCTCCACTTATGAGACAAGAAGACAATGTTTTATAGTTTAATCCTTCTGGGTATTTATGTTTAACGATATTTAAGCGTGTTGGAGCTTGGAGGTCACATTGAGTGTTAAATTAGATGAATTTATTGTAATACTGGATTAACAGAGTTAAAGCGAATCTTGTGCTGCCCATTATTCTTTACGAAATACCACTCACGGGCACTAATCACTCTGATCCTGAAAATCCTGAATTATGCACAAACACAAAAACAACCAAGTTATTTTTAAGATTATGAAGGTATATATTAATTATGTAAATTCTATGTTACGTAGGTACTGAAATACTTTATTTTTTTAAGTACCAAGTAACATTTTAATAAATTTTCTAATCTACATATACTATTCTATGGAAAGGAGTTATTATTTCAGAAAAAATCTTAACAGCGCGATGGAGCAGTGTGGTGACAGCCCTACAGCTGCATCTGCTGGAAAATAAATCATTTCCTCTCATTATGTCGAAACTTCACTGTCAGACGAACTGGCGCCACAGCAATTTGACTGTCTTAAAAGGAAATACCACTACTTCCTTTTCCATACAAATCGAGAAGTTTGAGGTGAAGACTGAAACAAGCAGACTTCATACTTATTCATGCAAGATCTTAATTTACACTAAAATGAGACGACGTGACATAAGTAGAAGATGTCACTATGGTTGTTATTTTATGACCTTATCCCGGGGTATGTGCAATTGTACATGACTTATAAAAAAAGTTTTTTTTTTCTATAAGTACGTTGCTTCAATGGAATTCTGTTAATTGCACATCACATTGCTTGAAGTGAAAGATAGTGAACGATATTAACATTATTTGCGATCCTATTCATAGCATCAGGGCGGAATCAAAAAAACAATTTGTCATTTTCTCGGTGTATTGTGCCTTTGATCCGCGTAACCGCTGCGCATCACACCCACTCCTGAATGATGGCTTGCCCGCCTCCGGCTGGGCTGGACTCTTCAATGAAATGGAATAATCTATAGGCAACTTGGCTTTTACAAGCACTGATATGAGCAGCGAGCAGCTGAACTGTCAAAAAAACATAGGACGTCAAAGTCAATGTTGCACTAGCGACCCGACCCGGCTTCGCACGGGTGTAATGCTATATTATGCATGTAGTATTTTAAAAGGAATACGGCCTCTGAAACCTTCCTCCTGAATATTACTCTATCTATTATAAAAATAGACATCAAAATCCGTTGCGTAGTTTAAAAGATCTAAGCATAACATAGGGACGGACAGACAGCAGGGAGCGACTTTGTTTTATACTGTGTAGTGGAAGGTCTATAAGTATTAAAACGGGTCTATCGCGATAATCCCTATTTACCTTCATAACTAACGTTTCGGCGCCCGTTAGACTCGTTTTAATTTCTGCTAATTAGTATGTGTACCTACAAACCGTGAGAGTATAAAGTGTCATCTATACGTATTCCCAGTTCGTTTATTAGGTACTTATATTATTCTGAGAACTACGTTTTTCTAGTTTCTTCAAAGTACGTTGAGACTTTTAAGCTACTGCGCATACGCATGGCTTCTACTAATAAACTAGTGGTACCGCGTCTAAATCTAAACCAAATAAGTAATCCCCGGAGTCTTGGACAAGCCGAACCTTTGCGAAATCAGTAGAGTAGAAAGAAAGCATTATGCTCTAATATAGGCCGGTGAAAATTGTGTGTTCAATATGGATGCCAGGCCACATCAATGCAATACACACTATCTATATAAATAGGCACAGCTTTAGATATTTACCTTCTCAATCTATATACTAAACATACATTATGTACTAATCGGGTTGTTTAAGTGTGATAGTTTGTGTTACGTTTCGCGTTACATGAAATCAAAATATATACGTGTGTTCACTGAAAAAATGGTTCACTCTGCATAATACTCGATGGTAATAACAAAACACTGAAACGGAACTTGATTCCTCCGCAAATAGAAAGGCACATTTCAGCGAAACGCTTCAGTAAAGAAGTTGATAAACGCCGCCATTGCGTGCGAGCGAGACGGCCTGCGCACTCACGTCTAACAAGAACAAAAGGCTGTCGTCTATTACCTAACGGATCAGGGCGCGTAGTATATGTTAGATAGTAGCATACACAACGTTTATGAAGACTTTTTTATACGCAATGGATATTAGCAGTTATTCCTTAAATAAGTATGGATAAAAAGTAACTTACGACCAAGGCCTGTGCCGTGGGCTAGTGTTATAGGTGCTATATACATAGTTATACAGGGACATATATATATCCTGTACTTCAATATATAGAAATATCCATAACCCAGGAACAATATTAGAGTTCTTCACACAAACCGGGATTCGAACCACCGGCTCAGTAGGCAGCCACTACCACTGCGTCAGCAGCGTCGACATATCTATAGTAGCAGAAGTTTCCAATAATATATATTATTTTTCTCCGAAGCGTTTACAGGGACGTGTAAAAAGTAAAAACTCAGAAAGTTTTGTTTCATTACAATTATGAATCTTTCAGGCATCTTTAGTTCAAATGATGATTACAGCATAAGCTAACAAACTATACGAAACTCATTAGTGACCCGTATTTATGTATTTTTTTTTATTCAAATCTTGCACAATGTGATCTCTTAGCATATACTTCTCTAAACGATCTTATGAAGGCCTGAAAATCCGTCTCGAGTAAATTGAAACTAGAGAGAGATAGCAAGCACTGAAAACTCAATTACTCACCGTCAGTGCGAGCAGGATACAAGACACGGGAGTGAGAGCTCAATAACGAGGCATCCAAGGGTTGGCTGTTTCTCTTACGGCAGCAGGCAATATCGACAACTAACTTTCACAAACACGTATCTCTCTAACAGCGATCTAGAACTTTGAACCCTTTTCAAAACACACAGAGTTGCTTTTGAAAATGTCTGAAAACTATTTAAGAGATTTAGTGAATGGATAGGCAATATGTGGAGATTTATGTGTGCGTGTGTATGTACGGCGTACTTACGAGGAAGTCTTACGAGACAGCTTTATTTCCATTGCCGGAGAATTTGTGTGCATTGTTTATGTAAGATCGATGTTATTAAAACAATTGTCTCACTGCAACAAACGTAAAACTGCAGCAGTAAGTAGTCGTTACTATTATAGGCAGGCATTGTGTTTGATACTCGTAACGTAGGTATATGTATGTAAACACTTTATTGTACATAAAAACAAGAAAAACACATTACAAAAGAAGAAGCATGTACAAAGGCGAACTTATCCCTTTAAGGTATACTTATTAGTGTTCACTGTTCACAACCAATTTTCTTCAAGAATGGTAACCTATTTAATATATTTACTATGTCTGAACGGCAGAACGGGATAAGTAAGACTCAAATTCTTGTCTAAATATGATGATCAGCAAATTACACAACTTGTTTAACAACTTGTGACAAACTGCGATGTAGGTATTTAATTTACTAAAGTATATTTTCAGTAGAAAGTTCGCTTGAAATCTAATATCTCAGTGCGTCTTATTACAAAACAATCCACTTGGTTTAAGAAGACATGACGTCACGGGGTTTTTAGTTTCCGTGAATAATGACACCGACGGAGGGTGGTCGTTTTAATGAAGATTGCATTTTGACGGTTTTGGGAAACGGTGATTTTCTTCTCTCAGTGTTCAAGTTAAATTTAGAAGCACAAAAGTGTTGTATTAATACACGCTGGAAAAATATAATTGACAACATTTCATATTTATAACAGGTGGAAATTAATATAGAGATCGACAGGGCTTTATGTCGTGTACCTTAAAAAAAAATCTTTGCTTTTATTCTTCTGTATTTAAAGAAATATAAGAAAATACATCAAATAACTGCAATCTAAGACAATACGGGCTGAATAGGGTTGTTGTCTAAACCAAAGAGCGAAAAAAATATATTTATTTTTTATTTGACGTTGACAGATGACAGATGCATACCGAGTTTTATTAAGTTTTTTTTGGACTTCCGGTTCGTGACTTAAGATGGCCGCATGCGTTTAAGTTTTTTTGTTCGTTATTTATTCATTTTTGTTATTCAATGTGTAGTATTGATAGCGTATTGTGCAGTGATCTAACGTATGAGTGAATAGCTAATGAAGAATTCAACTTGAAGCGTTCATAGCCCTTCCTGGGTCAAGGCCCGATAGTCCGCGTGGTTTTTTGTAAATCGCTATCACTTTACAAAAAGCAAAACCTCACCGAACAACGGCATGCTCTACGAGCAAACTCGAAATTGGCGAAATCATCATTAACTTTGATGGAAGCCATATTTTAAAATTAGAATAGTAAGTTTTTTTTTGGACTTCCGGTTTGTGACTTAAGATGGCCGCATGCGTTTAAGTTGCGTTGTTCATTATTTATTCATTTTTGTTGTTCAATGTGTAGTATTGATAGCGTATTGTGCAGTATGAGTGAATAGCTAATGAAGAATTCAACTTGAAGCGTTCATAGCCCTTCCTGGGTCAAGGCCCGATAGTCCGCGTGGTTTTTTGTAAATCGCTATCACTTTACAAAAAGCAAAACCTCACCGAACAACGGCATGCTCTACGAGCAAACTTGAAATTGGCGAAATCATCATTAACCTGATGGAAGCCATATTTTAAAATTAGAATTAGAAGTTTTTTTTTAATAGAAAACCGACTAAAAGTAACCGTTCCATTAAGTTCTGGTTTTGGTGTTGCCACATTTTAAAATGAGTATGTTTTTATAAATTAATAATAAAATAAATAATCATCTCAGAAAATAAATAAAAACAGAGATTACTTCATCTTTTTAAGCAGAATTCAGAAAAGTATTAAAATGATAGTCTTAAAAATATGAAATGCTGTCAATTATGTATGATATTGAGGAAACTCCAAATAAGTAATTGAGCGTTTATAAAAAATACCTAAGGTTTTGTTATTGTTGTCACTTTCAAACACAAATTATCGTCCATAAAACTAACTTAATTTCGGGTAAATTGATGCAAAGTTTGACACACAAAAACGACATCATTCGTATCAAGGTACGATCTTCTTATGTCACTTTTCATTTTAATTTTCTAGTGAGATAGCCTGGAAATCTGGCTTAATTCAGGGTTTTGCAGTTCCATCAGCACTTCTTCGCGTCAGCGTTCGTTCAGCAACATCAGCGTTCTTAACACTATGTGATCTCGGATCTACTTCTCACTCTCAGGTGGACTGATTAAATTAAATCTATAATAGGTATCGAGGAAACTAGAAAAACAAGAGTATAAATTTTTTCTTAAAGGTTTTTGATTTTTTGTCACTTTTAATTACAATTTTCCAGCCAGAGAGTTAAGTAAGTATGGAAATCCATCTTAAATTCAGGTAGTGATGTCCCGCTGTCTCGCTAACTCGCCATTGTGCAATATAATGGCGCTGACGTAGGAGGGCCTTAATGAGGATGGATGGCACTGGATATTGCAATGCAATAATCCCATCAGCCCGCTTTTACTATGAGATTTATTCGTTACAAACAGTGAAAAAACGTGACATCGTGAAAAAAACAAAGGCCATAAAAAAACTGCGTAAGTTTTAATCCAAGATTTAATAAATTCTTTTTACGTTTGGATAATTTTTCGGGTAGACACACAGTCTGGAAATCAAACATAAATCTTAGTCACAATGAGGCCCCGTTGTCGTGGTAGTATTTAATTGCACACGTCAGAAAATAAACCAAGAAACAATATTTGCGCTGACAGCACAGAGTAAAACTAGGTACCACTAGGTTAAGTCCCGTCCCTTGCCTTTTTGCCTTTGCCGGTGTTGTCATACCTACTGCTCGATGGCATATATGTAATTATAACGATAATACCTACTGTTTTAAGGCCTTTTTCAAAAGTAAGCCGGGCAGATAATTTGAGTCTTCAGCCTTCGGACTTGTTCCAGCAGGTTGGCAACTTATTCCGGTTGATTAATACCCTTGAACATAAATAAATATTAAAGGACAATCTTACACAAATCGATCTAGTCCCAAACTAAGCAAAGCTTGTATTATGGGTACTAGACGACGATGTCGACGATATACATATATTGAGTAGGCACACAAATATTTGCCCGGGCCGGGATTTGAACCTAGGACCGCCAGCTCAGTATAGGCAAGCTCCGCAGGTTCACTACAAATGCGCTAACCACGTCGTCATAGTAATCTGTTATCCACCTCTTATGGTATTGTTTCTTCGTTTGTTTTGTGAGATACGCATAAAGACTACTTGTATCGAATACGATGGTAGGGGCTCATCCCCCGGGGCGTGATAAAGCGGCCGTCGATTCGATAGTGAGTCGGGCGCATCATTAAGTCTTCAGCGTTCAGACTTCAGCAGGTAACTTGTTCCCACTGATTTACGACCTATACTTTCTTGAATATACGTACTTGATGTTCAGGAAATTAGGAAACGCAGGTCACGTTGTCCCATGCAAAGATCTGTAAATAAATAAGTCTTTTTAGTTTTTACTAGCGACCCGCCCGGCTTTTCACGGGTTCAATCCTGATAAATTATGCATGTATTATACATACTCTTGAATCAATCTAATCTATCTATTAAAAAAAACGCATCAAAATCCGTTGCGTAAGTTTTTAAGATGTAAGCATACATAAGGACCTACAAAAGGAAGCGATTTTGTTTTATACTATGTAGTGATTTACTCCAAAACGAAAAAAAGTATATTACTGTAATTTGAACCCAATTAAGAAATTGTACACATAGGCAAGTAGTATTGTTTATACGTTGCGAATGTTGCGAATTACGAATGACCTATTTATATATTGATATTATGTCGCCTTTCTCTAATGTATTCATAGGTATCTAAATAAACAGTAAAGCATGTACAATAAAATAAATCCGCAGCAGTTCTAATACCATCAAATAGTTATTCTCAAATCCAATTGGTTCCAGTAACATATTCGTCTCACCCTCGAGACCAATAAGACCGGTCCCTCCCACTTAATCTCGGAGTATCGTTAACAAATTTAATATTTACTCTCACGACTTATCCTTATAAATCGTCGACAATATTAAAACCGCCAGTACATTTTGATTGTTGTACCGGAGTCACCCCTGGTTGATGGCCGTTGGTCCAAGTGAAAGGTGGCAGATGGCAGTGCCTACTTTTTGAAATTCCCCTTTCTTCTGGAGTTTATGAAGGAGTTAGACTGGTTATATAGAGTAGCGCTCCACGTAGCACACAGGCTGCATAAGAGCTTATACATCCCCTATACGACTTATTTCAGCTGTGTAAGGGCTGTATAAGCCATAGAGCATAATTATCTGCTACGTTGCATGGCATGTCGACTTGCGGATAATGTCCAGCGCAACTAACTAACTAACCCTTTTCTTCTTTAGTTTCGTGTATAAGTATCTATACGTACGTGTCTGTCTCAAGCATCGTAGCTCTTAAACTAGTGAATTATGAAGGCTTTTTCCTATTGGAAAGTTTTATATTAGTTCTCCACACTGCGGGATTCCTTTTCCTAGATCTGTTTTTGAACTCTGGTAATATAGTTATTTATTTATTAAATTGGTTTCGTTGTCATTTCAAGAAAATATGTAAATAATTTACAATTTCTGGTGGTACCAATCAACTTTGTTTATGTCAGTTTTCAGGATATTTTTATGGCAGTAGGTACCTACTTATTTCTTATATCACGTATTTGCGAAGTAATCTTTCTATAAACCTAACTCAGCGAAAATCACAAAAATAAACAAAAGCTCGTAACTTGTGCCGCAGAGTTCCCCTCGTACCTAGTATGCTAACCCATGCTCGGCATTACTGATAATCCTGGGCCATAGCCGAGCCTCTCGCAGATTTGGGTGGCGACTTTATGAAAATATCACAATTTATATCATTTAATACCAATAACACTCCCCACGATCGTGCGATACGAGTACCACATACCTACCCAAGTAGCACACAAGCTGAATAAGCGCTTGTACAGCTCTTATAGATTATTTTATCTATCCAAATATCATAAACCCTCCATGATGCGTTCAAGAACCGCACATTATGACCACCATAAAAATAGACTGTTTTGCTTATCTGTAAAAATGTTATTCTTGCTAAATAATAACATCGATTTCGATAATATTATCTATTAAAATTTCGAACATCTGAAAAACAAAGAAATTTGATTGGACCTATATTTTTATATCAGTCGAGACGACGTTTAGTTCGAAATAAATTGTCAATTTGTAATCAAATTTGACAAATGTCGCACGTAACTAAGATATCGAACGATATGATAGTTGGGGCCGACTCTAGTTTGTCTCTGAATTAAAAAAAAAACTATGACAGCTGCCAGAAAACTTCATTACCGCCATTACCGGGTAATATTTGTTATAATGTGCGAGTCCTGAATGCATCATGGAGGCTTATGATATGTGGCTAGATAAATTAGTGTATGTAACTGTACATAATTCGGCATTAAAACACTCGTGTGATGTTATTATGAAACTTGCCTTCGGCTCGTTTCATAAACCCACACCACACTCGTGTTTAATACCCTTCATTATGTACAGTCACATAAACTACTATTATATTATACTAGCTGACCCGGCGAACTTCGTACCGCCTGAAAGTCGATAAATGTGGGTAGAGATAGCTAGATTCAGACTACCACCACTGATAATGTACAACATTTCATATTTTTATGACTATAATTTTATTACTTTTCTGAATTCTGCATCGAAAGATGTAATGTCTGTTTTTATAGCTAAGATAAGCGATTTCAGTGTATGAAATTAAGTTTATAAGTTTATATATTTTTTCTGAGATAACTATATACTTATTTTATTATTAATTTATAAAAACTTACTCATTTTAAAATGTGGCAACACCAAAACCACAGTATACTTTATAGTACTACATACAGAATGGACCAGCACACCCCCGCCCCTTATTCGAGTTACCTCACCCCGCAAGGGCACCGAGTAGGAATCGAGTTTGCTGCGTAGAAAATTTTGAAAGGGTTGTGATCTAACTGTGTATATGGGTTATAGGTGGGCATTGACTCGTGAAATAGTGATGGTGTTGGTGATGGTAATAATGATGATGGTGGAGACTGGTGGTGATGATGATGAAGGTGGCAACTGGTGGTGGTGATGATGATGAATATGGTGGTGACTGGTGATGATGATGATGATGAATATGGTGGTGACTGGTGATGATGATGAATATGGTGGTGACTGGTGATGATGATGATGATGATTAGGTATGATGATGGTGGTGTTGATTCTGATGATGATGGTCATGGTGGTGATGATGATGACGATGATAATTGTAATGAGGGTGCCGATGGTGATGGCTAATGATATAAATGACCCCAAAATCACCATCATCACCATAATCATCATCAACATCATCATTCTCGCCACTATTACCACCGACACCATCCCCACTACCATCACCATCATCACTTCCACCACATTCACCATCACCACCACCACTATCACCACCATCATCATCACCACTATCACCACCAGCATGACCACCACGGACTACCACCATCACCACCGTCACCACCATCATCATCACCACTACCGTTGTCGTGTGGTTGTGATAATTTTCTAGCTTATGTCATATTTATGTGCAATTAAAGTTGTTGCAATGCGTCTGAGGCAGCCCTGTGCGTCTTACACGCACACATTGACACTGACATTCTAGTTCAGTTTTTAGTAGGCAGTGTCCGCCCTGCGCCAAAACTCTGGTTCAATGGAACGGTTACTTTAGTCCGATTTAGTAATAAAATAAACGGAATGTCATTGAGGTTGACATGACATTATCAAAATTCAAAATTGTCGGTTTGGTTTGATTCATATTACTGATCCATTACTGATTCTGGAAACAGTAACTATTGAACTTACATCAAGATGGTCTTCGCAGATAAATAATGGTATCTTTGGCACAACCAATTTCCCCACTGCTAGACACCAATCTCCTTTATTCTTATGTGGCACATTAAAGAAACGTTTATCGGGGGTTTTCGTCGAATCGTTCTTCCAATCGGGCACAAAAACATTACTTGGTGTATTTTGGAGGAGTATATTCCTCATCAACCCACACACGTGCGAATCTATCCATTTTTGTAAATTAATCCCAGCATATACGTAGGTAATTAATTAAGTAACACGGTTAGATTTTCATTTGAAATCTCGTTAATAAAATTCGGTATGCATCTGACATCTGACAACGTCAAATAAAAAAAAATATATATTTTTTTTCGCTGTTTGGTCTAAAACGACAACCCTTAAATCTCTCAGCACTAAATTGTCTTAGATTGCGGTAATTTTATAGCCTAGCAAGCGTCAGTCCCACCCAGGGATAGTGGCGCTACAAACAGCTTTCCTATGGCAATAATGTGCATACGTCACGTGCAGATGGCGCTACGATGCCACCCTAAGGCATGTCGAAGCAACTGGTTGAAAAATTCAATGGCTCTGACATCTGATTCGGTGGTCCAATTGGGAGGACGCCAGTGTTGGCCCGGAAAGCCGTTGGAAACGCAGGTTCGAATCCTGTCCGAATCATTAAATTTTTCAATTTTCGCTTCATTTGTAAACATTTAGTTTACGTTAGCAGACGTTTACTGCTGTAATAAAAATAAGCATTTAATTGGTGGCTATAAATATTTCCAAATATTGCATATTAAAATACTATAACTTAGTAGTGACCAGCAATATCAGTGCTTTTAAATGCAATCACATAGGACCTATGTACAATTTAAACAACAGCTGTGCCTAGGACTTAAACAGATTAAATAAAAACAAAAACATCACTACACGCTAAGTTAACCCTCAAACGTGACAATACCAGTGTAATTAACCGAATAAAGGGTGACACCACAAAGCTGCCGTGATGGATCCCTTTAATATAGCCGTCTAGGTGCCCTGATTAAAATTAAATCTTAAATATATTAAAAAATCCCTTCAAATGATCCGTCTTCATTAGGGCAGTGTTGAGACAGTAATGGTAGGCGAAGTAAGCACGTCTTGTTAGTAGACAGGTTTGTCAGTGTAGTTTAAGGCGCTTAGTTATGCGATATTATTCTCGACCGTCATTGACAACATTTAATATTCCTAACAGGTGCAAATTAATATAGAGGATTGAGGGAGCTTTGCGTCGTGAACATATAATACACGCTAGTTTTATTATTTTTAATACCTTTTTGTACATGGTTTTAGTATGTCTATCTTCTTCTCGTACTTACTCAATTGCTCAAAGGTTAACTGGAAGAGATCCCTACAGGGATAAGTTCGCCTTTGTACCTATGTTATTTGTAATAGATGTATTTTTAATTGGTTGCATTTAGCTCTCGGAAATATATATATAAGTTCCGTAGATTTTCCATGGTCTCTATTAACAGGTCTTAACCAAACTTCTATAAATTCTGTCATCCGTCTGTTACCAGATGAAGCGATCGAAAATCACTTACCTACAACAAAAACATTCTGTTAACAAAAAGCACTAAATGGTAATACAATGTGTGTGAACGCGATTTAACACCATCAAAAACCAGAGGTCCTATCGCATTAAGTAAGATGTAACAGAGGGCGAGGCCGGAGGGTTCAGGATATTGCCTAATCACGTTCGCACCCTAACTGCCGTTGTTTTACATTCAGCCAGCCGGCGCGTAAAGGCGGCTAACACGATCAATTAACACGGATTTGTATGGCTTTGGCTTTTTTAGGGTATGGAGTTTGTTTATATTGATTATTTTAGTATTTTTATGGGTTTTCAGTCTAGTTTAATATCTTGTTCTAAGCACATTCTTATAATCTAATTAACTAAATTTTACTTGCCACAACATTCAACTAGGAATTTGAAGTTATGAATAAAAAATTGGTAGAAACATATAGGTGTTGTAAATACGTGTGCGTGTTTGAATTGTTTAGGTTCTTATACAAAGTGTTCGTGAAATAAAAATAGTTTTATCTAGTTACCCGATTGTAACGTTGATATTATTTATAATTATGTTAATGTAGATAATAATTACATTCATAAACCAGAGCCGTAACGGTAAACTCAACTAACCCCATCCTCCTTATCCGAGTAATTGGATTGCCAGGTTAATAATGCGTAAAACAATCGTAGCATCGGAAAAGTAACATTGCTCCGCGGACGGCCGCGCAGTTTACGGGTTATTAATCCTGACAAAGCGCAGTGGAAGGGTTGACGGCGGTTCGCTGAAATATTGTGACGTTTGGCGTCCCGCGAGTAATTTAATTTTTTTTTCGATAAAGATTTTTTTACATGTAACCTACATACCCAGATCAACACAGTCAATACAGTTGTGATGGTGACCTATAAAAAGAAAATAAATTGGCACGGAATACTTAATAATAGTTCTGATTAAAAGTGTTTTATAGAGTAAAATAGAATTTGAGTTTGTAATACATCAATAGTAATGTGAATGCCGACTCAAACAGGATTCCCCTATTGTTGTCCATCGTGTAATTTCAACTTTGATGCCGTTTCTGCAATAGATAGTCCGTAATGTTCAGTAAATATCGTATTGTACAATAACATTACCAAGCCAAATGAGAACGGAAGGAACGGTGTACAGAATAGACCCCCGACCATACATCATTCGGTCAATGAGGCTACAACAATCGAACAACAAGCCATAGAGCGTTCGACATTGTGTGACGTAATTTTATCAAAAATATCGGGCGCGACAATGGTTCCTCTCGCCGACAAAAGTCGGAAGACCGGATGCGATTCGCGTCGTATCGCCGACAAACGTACGGCGACATTTTTTACGCAATCCGGTACAATGTCTGATTGTTGCGAGATGTTTCCACCCACAACTCAGCCCATCGCTCATCGCCCATCGACAATCGGAAATGACTTACGAACTTCGGAACTTTTAGTGCCACTTGTGTATTGATATTGTAAAAGTGATCATTGCCCGCATTGTTGTATCGGCGATTGTACAAGAATACACACAGGTGTGCCATTTTGCACTGCTAATAGTTATTCTGGCTGTCGGTAATGGTTGTGTGCGTACGAGTCATATAAGAACCCTTTTCAATAAATTGACCCTATAAAATTGGTACGAAATTTATAGGCACGCAGGCCAATTAATAGCATAGTGTGTCATTAAAGGAGTGCGACAAAGTTGACACAAACGGCGTCGCCGCCATTATTGGACTTTTACTGTTATCGCATATCGTAACGCTCATCGTGCACCGTGTAATTAGTCCACAATGGGAACATCACTCGCCACCACGGTCAGTCTCACCCCTAAACCTGCGAAGACTCCATATATTAACACAAACTCCATTTCTGCTTATATTTAATCGAAACAAAGCAACTACGAGTTGAACGAGCAATGGAAATCTTACAGGACGTAAGAACAGAGTACGCCCTTAATTGCATGTGGAATCGGTGTGACAGATATAAAGCGTCAGTTAGTCATCGCAACAATACGATGGGCATGTAGGTACAATTGATTTTTCGGTTCGCCATTCAAGTCAATATCATAGGGGGACGTATATCCGCTTTTTGGTGCGATAAAATAAAAGTTTTTCTCGATATTAGGGTGGTTTCCACACCCTAATAACATGGGTAACATCAATTATAAGTAGAAAATAGCTCGTGTTATGCGAAATGAAATGCTTATACCTTCTGTTTTAATTTATTCTTTAGAATCTCTCGCTTTTCTCGCCGGAGGGCCGTAAACCAGATTTATTTTTTTAAAATTAATACGTTCTTTTCGAGATTTCCGTTATGTGTGCTAATTTATTGTGTGAATAATCCCGACAATTGTCTGCTATCATTTTCTTCTTACATTGAAATCCTCCAAACCCGTACCCATCCTCAATCAATTGAAAAGTCGACATTAAACATTGCACAAAGACACCCTCAAAGGCACCCGCCAGACTGAATGCATTCTCACAGAAAGTTAATAGGTAGCCAAAGGAAGGAAGTAAATAGTCTTTATTCGATTAACATTGGCTTCGGCGAGTCAAAGAGAACGCTACCGTTGCACAAGGGAAAAAACTTGGATACTCTTACATTCTAATGGTAATTCAGATGGGCAGGAAGCGTGACTTGCAATTTTGAGACTTTGAAATGGAGTTGCACTCGCAGTAGATAAGTAGTGGTTTTAGTTGCGATGAGGACCTACTTTGTGGTATCAAGAGAAAATAATGTAAGTACATGATGTACTTGTTTAGATGCCAGTGTAGTTTTAGGGCTTAAAGGATTGTTACAAAGGAGTGTAAAGATTTTGGACACACTATATATTTTAATAATCTCTAGGTAAGTTATTCCAAAGCAGTATTCTGCATGCTAGAAAGCTTGTAAGTCAGGATGAGTGTTAAATCATCAAAAAATAATCTGGGAAACAGGCGTTGTTATGAAAGCTTTTCAAATAAATAATGCAAAGATCTACACACTAAGCATAAGGAAAAATTCGAAAGGTTATCTAGCATTAGGGTGGTGGGGAGGTTAACACGCTGGACTGGTAATCCAGAGGTACCGGGTTCGAATCCCGGTCTCTTCCGCCAGGTCACGCGTTTAATTTTTTCTTTGTGCTTTGATCTTCGTATCAATGGTTTAAGCAGACGTTACCAAGGATACAACGACATGATTCGGTTCTATATTTTACTCTACTGTAGGTACCTACATTAGTTTAGGTAGGTGACACATTATTTAATTTGTGAGTAGCGCTGGTTTTCTATCCTAGCTCTGAAAATCTATATCCGCCTATACCAATTACAGGGCGTAACAAAATAAGATAATAATTACCTATATATGCACTTATAGGTATTTAATCTAGGTTATTAAAGTTAAAATTGCTAGTTTAGTAAATGTAAGAAAACATGAAAATAGGTTCACACCTGGAAAGTTATTCCCTGATTTATTCAAACAACTACTGATGTATACGCATGTTATCGTGACGTGAACTGGTACACGAGTTGCCGTCGGGACTACACCAGTTAACAATTTTCTGATTGAAAAAGAAAGGTAAACGGCTGTTTCTTGGCCGTGGAAATTATAGTTGTAGGTATGCAGCGCTTTCAGATAAATATTGGTGGAGGTCTAAGTTATAGGTATTTACTTAAGCGGAAAGTTCTTAGTAATTGTTCGTAAGTAACCCGCAAAGTAGCCGTCGGCCCTATTGATAAACCAGTTAATAAATGTCTGATTGAAAAGTAAAGGTAAACGGGTACAGCTATTAACCTCATCTAAAAAGTATAGCCTCAACTATCATTTCCCAGGCCAAGAAACATCTAGACCTGGGAAATTAGAGTTGAGGTAATACGTAGCGCTTTTGGCAAGTACTGGTGGTGCCGGGTGTACAGCTAGTTTCTAGTATTCATACTAGAAACTAGCTGTACTATAATATAATATATGATTTACTTACGCAGAAAGTTCTTCCTGCATGATTTATTCAAACAACACGTGTTATCGTGGCTTGGACTGAACTGGCATAGAAGTAATTGTTCGTAAGTAACACGCTAAGTAGCCGTCACGGGACGAGGCTAATAGACCAAGCCAGTAATTATACACTGATTGAAAAAGAAAGGTAAACGGTGAGACGTCAAATGCTATTATATTTACTGTTTCTTACACTGAAGGCTGGGGAATTATAATTGAGGATTGTATTTTACAATATGTGCTTTTTTAGGGTCATAGCATTTTTCAGTTAAATACTTAATGTCATAATTATTCTTAGGGTTGATTATCACGACTGTATAATTAATACGTGATTTAAATAAAATACATGGACTACACAGTGTACTACTAATACATAGTAAAATGTCTGTGTTATCAATTTAGACAATAAAATATACCACTAAAAATACGTCGGCATAAAACTTATATCAATTGATATGTATTAAAGTTATTCGACCTAGTCATCTCATCAGGGTAGAGCAATAAATACGACCTCCACATCAAAGGGATACATTAAACGTTTTCGAGTTTTTATTGCCATTGTGGCATTCAAAAATAAATCCGTACTCTAAAAAACACAATGATAATTTGTCATCGAAGAATGACTCGAAAGCACCTGGCCTCCACGCGACCCCTAACAGTACCCACTGCCTTTGCCAATTCGCGACGCGTAGACTTTTGTCAATATGGTTGTTTAATTTATATTATGTGATCTTCAAATTATATTTAAGTACTTCTTCAAATATGTGCAGATGCGGTGGGGGGCGGAGATCGGCGGCAGATGCGAGCTTCCCCTGCTTTTATGTATGCGGTTTATGTATTTTAATGGTGCTGCACAATAGATAGCGTGTGAGGAACTATTTATGATAAGAATAGCTACTTGCATAATAAGCATTTCTGAAAACCAAAACCAGTTCCCCGTGACTCTGATTATACAGACACAAAGGCAGACACTTTAGAATTCGAACTTCGAACAAAGACATTATTCAGAAACGTGTCTATGGTATAAACAACACACAATAGAGTTAGAATAAAAACAAAAGAGGTCACTCAGAAAAAGAAAAACCTATTTTCAAATATGGCAACCCGGTTGTGGCGCCGGCAAAATTCGCGGTCGGCGAATCGACTTCCTGCGCACTGTTTCCCGCCAAAATGGATCTTTTCCGGTGCGTATTTGTCATTTTTGTATTACAGCTCCGTAGAATAGCTATTGTTCAAAATATTAACAGTTTATTAAAGTATTCTTAAACTGTAAGACAAATTAATTTAGGCTCGTTTCACTTTTGGGATTATAGACTTGACAATGTTGAAAACATAGGATTGCGAAATTTAAGGAAACTGAATGAATGAATGAAGATAGTATCAGTTTATCTTGTGAGTAAGTACCCTAACCCTAGCGTTATATCGTAACATCCACCCAAGATATTTTTTTACAATGAACGTTTCCATAGTTTTCCCGCTGGCCATCATATTCGCAATCCGTTTATTCGCAGCAAACCTCGTTACCGGTCGAAGATTAATATCATGCGGGGCGCACCCTCATCACCGCATCATGGAGTTGAGAGCACTTTCAGGTCGTGGCTAATGAACGTTGACTATGCAAATAAATATTGTTTTGTGTTGTTACTATGAAAGTAAATTTGATACTCTAAAAATAAGCAGGTACGAGTACGACTACTTTTTTTCAATTCACTTTTCTGGGTGGCCAAATCCAGCTGAAAGAGCTATGGTTTTTGCAAGATATACATTTGTATTTGTACTAAGTAGTATGAAGATGACATGACAACCAATTACCAACCTATTTACAAACAATCATTTATTTAGGTAGTGCATTCATTATGATTATATTTATGTACTTACCAATTAGGTACTTTTTATGTCCTCTTTTGGCTATCGTGATTTTGCGTTGCAGTGAGCAGTGTGAATGAATGACGAGTTATGGTTATTAAAGTAAACCTCTTTACCCTTTTATTTAGCTAATATTTTTATTTTAACAGTATCGCGTATTGCCCATAATATGACATCGGTGAATCTAAGATTGTGCGATAACTATTTGGAAGGGTAGCTGTCCCGTAATCGTGTGAACTGATTTCGTAATTAGCGCGACGAGTCACAGAGGTTGCGGGAATCACCTCCCTCGGTTTGTTTTTTATTTCAAACCAAATGGCGAATGCCGAAATAAATATAGATAGGTACGATGTATTACAGTTTATGAGATCACGATGAAAGCCATGACAGCTTTTATTGAGTCTTTGCCACATTATCTAATATTATGAATCTCATGTGATTTAGCATTTTCTGAATAAGCCATTTTTCTAGGGATATAATCAAACTACTTTGTCGGTGGAGAAACGCCAAGATGAGCTCGAGCTAAGCATCTGGTGAAGGCGAGGCGACGGGAGCCCACTGGATGTAAACTTTACAGGAGCATCTTAAGTTTCTACTTATGGTCTATTTTAGGCAGTGCCGGTAGCAGCAGCTACTTGTGTGTCTCTTTTCTCTCTGGCATCAGATCTGTATTGGCCAAAGCGTGACAAAAGCATTAGCACTACGTTAATCATGCGGGCGACGCGCGACACCAAGGCAAAATCTGTTTTGATCAGTTTCAATTAAAGGCTGCGTACGCAGGCTGATTTTTCATAACTCGACGTCTTACATTATAATCGTAGTGTCTTTATTAGTATTTTACTTTTTATATACGTAATATTGTGAAAAAGAGATTAAATGAATACGTGAATAATAATAGCGCTCATTTTTTCCTTTTGATAATCCACTCCAACTAAAAGAAAAACCAGGTAGCTACAGTAATTTCCTGAAAAATAATCAATATTATAACCTATAATTGTGAGAACTGATTGCGTAATTAGTGCGACCGTCGTCAGGGGTCAGGTACGGGAATCGCCCTTCATTGCTTTTTACTGCATCCGTGTGACGGTTTAACTACTAATGTTTTCTGCTGGTCTGGTGAAGGTCGTAGAAGTCCATATTGAAGGCTGCAATCTTTGTAGTGCCGGACAAGGTGGCATTCTTTGGCTTATTTCCAGCAATGTCAATAGTGGCTGATGATGTTGCAGAGCAGAGGTTATGTCCAAGCGTGACAAAAGGATAAGTAGAAATGTTCACCACGCACACGAAACCAAGGAAAATCTGGTATATGATACAGCAATAGGTAAAAATCCTGTATTAGTGCACTAATACCACTATAATAGTGGTATCCCAAACGAAACTGTGAGAACTGATTGCGTAATTAGCGCGACCGTCGACTGAGGGCGCGGGAATAGCCCTCCGTTTGTTTTTTACCGCACCCGTGGGACTGTTTAATTACTAATGTTTGCGCTGGTGTCAATTTGGTGTTTGTCGACACGCTTTTATGATTGCTGACTTGACTTAATAAGTGAGAACTTCATAAAGCTCTCGATAGTAACTATTAGCATGTTATAATTTTACATCTGCTCTTAGGTAATTGGAAAAAGGGAATACCAAGTAGGACATATACTTATGGAACAAATAAAAGAAAAAAAAATGCTTCATCATTAATCATAATATCAAGAATTGAAGGGAAAATCAGAATGTAGAAAACGCTGGATATTACTCCACCGTCAAGATGCTGATGACTTCATCTTCTTCAATTTTCCTCTAGACTTGGTGGTGACCCAAACAAAAAGTGAAGAATGACAAGGTCTTTTTTAGTAGTGTCTAACAAACTCCCAGGTTAATGGAAATGCAAACTTTGAAAGAGGATCCCAAATAGAAACGATAAATCCGAAAAAAAGTTACAATGTAGAATTAGAATTAATATCCAATCTGGAAAAAAGTAGTTATCACATACTTATTGTTTTAGTAATGTCATATTTAATTCAATAATGTCATTAGATTTTAAACCAAGATTTCCGATTTTGAACACACATACAACATGTAGGTACGATTGTACGCATGTGTTTTAAAATGTACATATTTACTACTTATTTATATTATAATGTCATGCTCCTTGTAGCACTTAAGTAAGTAATGCTCATTCAGTGATGATCCGTAAAACTTATTGAAAGCCGAAACAATGCAAAAGCATCAATTTATATCAATTTACATGATGTGCATTGTTTTGTTAGGCCCGCGTTCCCGCGCTTCCGCGGCTCTTCCGGCACGTGCCGCGCCATCTTTGAATTGCACCCTACAACACCGGTGTTGCCAGTATATAATAAACAAACATTTATAAAAAAATATACCATGCAGTTTTAGACCTTAAATCAGCGCACACAGAGCGTATTTTTATATCTTATTTAAATGTTAGTTATGATAAAATGGTGATTAAAAAGTTGATTGTTTTATCTGTCGCACTAATGTTGTTTGGTAATTATTTGGAACGTGTTGGCGCTCCGTGTATAGTATTACCGGACGTGTGTCGATTTTGGAACGTTGTTATTTTCAATAAGTCATTTCTCCACCCATCACAAATTATTATTGATTAAAAACACACTTTTGAAAAGCCCACATTAAAAAGCACGCAGAAATTGCCGACAGTAAAGATTTTGTAATAAAGGAAAAGCTAAATTGTTAAAGTCGTAGTAACGTGTAAGGAAAAGGCATCTTATTAGAATAATTAGTATACTTATTCAGTTCCAATAAGTAAATATATTTATGACTAGTTTTTTAAAATTCGTGGCAAACGTGCAGTTCTACAGAAGGAATAAAGTCTATCAGGTCTATTGGATATTGAATGACAGCTGTGCCTCCCACGGGCCCCGTACTAGCACTAACAGGGCATCAACACTGCAAATCACGCGTCATGGGCAAACAGCAGTTAACCTGACGGCGAGCAATTATTGCCGCCATCACTGTAACAAATAGAGCAAACATTGATGCATCGCGTCACCCTTGATGCATTGATTGACGTTGTTGCAATTACAGTAGGCCCAATGTTTTTTTTTGGAAATAATTACTTACCTACTACAATTTATTTTGCATTATGTTGCATTATGTGTCTGGCGACTTTTAGCCTGAGCGTCTCCTCTCAGTGTCTCCAGAGAGGAGACCACTATTGAGAAGAAGAAATATTACTCGTATTAGTACAAAGATATTTTTTTACAAAAAGTTACTTATATACTTACAATATCAACTAGGTCGCTGCACTTACGTTCTCAAACTTTCGTATTCTGAAGCTAAATCGCTTTCTTATTCAATTACATACAAGATAAAGATAAAAACTTTAGCAGTGATTGAAAGATGGATGCGAGTAGGTACAAAGTCGAAATTGCTTAGTAACCTACTAGGTCTTCAAGGGTAAATAGGTGGATTATTGTGAGCCCATGATGTCCCACTGCTGGGAAAAGACCTCCCCTTTATTCTTCCATTGTTCCCGGTTTTGGCCTATTACTGGCCATTCCTTTATGAAGGAGTCTAGCTCGTCCCGCCATCAGGTGCATTACTTGTAAGAAAAGAAAAAATATCACTCAAATATTTATGCATGCCCAACAACCCATCCTAGGGAAAGAAAAGTAAGTTAATAAGTTATAGATAAGAAAGTTCAAAACAGTAAGTACGTTTTGAGGCTGCATGTACTGTTTCATCCTAGAGTTCTATATGGAAGGGTATTAGTTACTCAATCACCGAAGACAGTAGTTTCTTAAACAAATAGTACGGGTGTATTGACACAAAGAAAAAAAAATATGGCCCGGCGGAAGAGACCGGGAATCGAACCCAGAGTATAATTTTTTCACAAACTGGGCGCCGACGACGAGCTCGTCGCCGCTATGACTCCTAGACAACGGACCTGCAAATTCGGACTTGTCTAAAGCACAAGAAATAGTGGTACTTCATATCAGGGACCAACTAAGCGCGATGATCTATATGATGTTGTTGATTCCACTCCTGGGTCTCCTGGTACAAGCAGCGCCTACCTACTGTATTTCTAGTGTTCATGTCTAACAGTCGATCAGGACTGGGGCCAAGAGAGGCGTACGCCGCAGCAAACATTTGCGGAGCCGCGCCCGCCACGCACGGTAGGTCGGACGGGAAATGTGCCGCATGATACAGAATATAATGTAGGTATGCAATGTGTATACGTATAGGTATAGTTTTATTATCTTTCTGGAAACTAACTTTTGACATTTATTCAAAGGAAAAAGATCATTACAACATGTCCTCGAAGAAGGTGCATACATTTATTTAATAATAACTTTTCCAAAGCACGAACCGTGACGGTTTCGCTTTTGACGCGAGACAGTGTCAACCGCATTTGTCATACTATATCCAAGGGAAGAAAGGCAATATATTTCACGTGACGTTACGTGGCAATTGTATAAGAGTACCATTTTTTATGACCGCGCCCGTCCCTACAATATTAATTCTGAAACCATTTCTGGGATTTCTCGGACTAGGCCTCTTATATCGTAATAAGCAATTAGATTGTGACGATATCACCACCAATAAAAAGTTATTCATTTATCCTTGCCATTTTGCAAGAATTGATATTAAGTAATAAGACTAGTTTGTGTACATAATGTCTACTTTGTTACTAGGTATAGGTATATACTTTATCAAATAGCTTTGTGATCATTAAAAACATGGACGTTCCTTTTAAATTAAAGTTCACGTTGTCGTTTAATTTAAAATTCACGAGCTATCTTTATCCATTACACTATGGACATTAAACCGAGACGTCCATTCGTTGTTTATCAGCCTGTCAGTTCGGAAACTCACGACTCGAACACGAGTACAGTCGGGAAAGTTTTCTCTAACAATGTGTAATGTTGCCATTTGTATGCTCCGCCGGCGGAAGTATCCAGAGGGATTGCGCAACTTGCTATTGTGGCGCCATCTACAACTGTCCGGCTTCTGACGCGTTTCCGGCTCCTTCAAGATGTCTTGAGCTGTCACGTCTGAGGGGATGCCTTCTAGTTTCCTTGAGGGTCTTTTTTATTCATTTTGTTAGAGATTTATTTGTTTACGAAGTCTGAATTGAGAGCGAAGGTATTTTGATGATAATAAAGTGTCTTAAGTTATTCCAGTTGCAATAAAATAGGTTTCCTCTTATTTTCTGTATATTTTTCTATTCACGTTTATTATAAGTACTTGGTTATAATATTTTCTTCGGTTTCCGCGACTGTCACACATTTAAATAAAACAATTTAAACGGATTATATCGCGTATATTAATTATTTGAGCCTCCCTGACGTTTCAGTACCTTTACAGATACCGTTGTCAAAGGTTGACTGAGAAAAACACAATTTTTCTCTGTCAACAAAGTTACATTTGTGCAAACTACCCATTTTGTAAATATTAATTTAAAAATAAAGGTGTTCATACATGCCAGATGGGCCTAATGTGTAAAGACAGTTACACATGTGCCAGAAGCATGTCAAGCGTGCGCTTTGGGCCAATGGGCTCAAGATACCACGCCTCAACCAGAAACCCCGTGTGATGACTCCTACAGTCGAGCGTAAACCTGCGGTCCTGCCATATGTGAAAGGGGTCACGGATAGGATTGGAAACATCTTGAAACGGGCTTCGATTAAAACATATTTCAAGCCGATGAAGAAGATGTCTCAATACCTGAGGCCCGTGAAGTGTAGCATCCCTCTGCAGAGTGCTGGTGTTTACAAGCTGGACTGCGAGTGTGGTCTGTCATACATTGGCCAAACGAAACGTAGTATAGCTACACGGGTTAAGGAGCATGTAGCCGATGTCAAGCACCGTCGTTGCAATAGGTCTGCAGTCTGCGAGCATGTCATGGACAAACCAAACCATTCAATTAAGTTTGATAACACTTCAATCCTTGCCAGAGAGAAACGATATTTTCCCAGAATGTTGCGCGAGGCTATTGAAATCAAAAAATATCCCAATTTCAATAGAGAAGATGGTTTGTCATTACCACCGGCTTGGGATCCTGTTGTACATCTTATCAAGGATCAAGCAAGACACAAGACTGGAAACCTTGGGCCTCGAACGGTGTAAAACAAATTAGTGTCAAAAGTAGTATATGTAGAGTTTTTGTTTAAAAGTATTTTATAGTAATAAATAAGGCAATCTGGGAGTTTTCTTTGGCGGTTCTTTCTCCTCAGTAAGCCTTTAGTGAACCGCTGGTAGATATTTTAAATAAATAATAAATGCCCTTCTGGCACATGTGTAACTGTCTTTACACATTAGGCCCATCTGGCATGTATGAACACCTTTATTTTTGAATTAATATTTACAAAATGGGTAGTTTGCACAAATGTAACTTTGACAGAGAAAAATTGTGTTTTTCTCAGTCAACCTTTGACAACGGTATCTGTAAAGGTACTGAAACGTCAGGGAGGCTCAAATAATTAATATACGCGATATAATCCGTTTAAATTGTTTTATTTAAAAGTACTTGGTTTGTTAATTTTTACAATAAAAATTCACTGAAGCTGAATTAAAATGATATTGGGTTTTGTTTAATTAGGTTTTAAATTAAGGTAAAAAATAAAATATTATATGTATGCGAGTAATTCATAAAGCAATAAAGATATAATTTTGTGAAATGTTTTTACTTAGCCGGTTCTTTAATGCATAAAAGTAGGTATGTCTTGTACACTTGTTTTAGACACATATTTCCAAAATTTATATCATATACATGAATTACTTACTAAGATTTCATACAATAAAGGTAAAAAGTAATCCTTTTGTTGCGACTCTATCACTTCTTGTTTTCTTTGTATTCGAATAAAAATGAACACTCAATATTATATGAAAAATAAAAGCTTTTAAAAAGGATCGTGTCGTACTTCACATTTTAGTAACTTGTATTGCATTACCACAAAATAACTGTTGCTCTTATCTTATGCTCATAACGTTCACATTCTTAAATAACTTCAAAGGGAGATTCGAGTCCAAGGAGATACTCCGTTGACCTGCAATGTGCTCCATTTTCACTGCACATTTTATGCGTCACGAATTATTTCTGCATTAACTCAGTCTCGTAGAGACTACGCCTACAAAATTAAACTAGTAAAAATGAATGGTGTGCTGAAGTGCCAATAGGCCGACTGAAAAATAAAATGAAGATGGCATTAGTTTCGTAGCATCAGCTACGCTACGGGCTACGAGCGAGTTAAAAATTACAATAACGTCAAAGTAGGCATGGAATTTTGTCAAACCTTTTTAGAACATCTAACATTTTCATCATCCCTTGGATGTGGATGAGAATCCCTTGGATGTATTCTTCAAGTTTTAAGTGTGATCAACATGAATAAACGGCGGCTGACCATAAAATATGTGTTGGACAAGGGCGCCATCTTGCCCTAGCGGAACGTCTAACAAACAGAGCGCGCGAAGCAGTTTAAAAGACGCTAAGATTACTTGCTTGTTTCTGTTGAGAATGCTCGCGTACGGTGTCTTTGACGAATCGCTAGTTCAATACCATACTGTTTTCCCTATCTTGTGCTTTGTAGTGACTTATTATACCTAGATAATGTTTATAATATGGTGATTTCTGGATTTGATTACTAAACGTAAAGTGGAAGTGTTTTGATGATAATCATTGCAAGTTAGTTTGCATTCCCACGCCCGCGACATTCCAGTTTAACATGAATGATCATAATAAAGGCCCTCAATTGCCTATACATATTTTACTAACTGTTCAAACGTGGCTTAAAAATATGTTGTCTGTATAGCCAAAACATACCACTGACATCTTCGCATATATTGCAAAAACTTTATCATCAGAATAGGACGCATGAGCCCGTAAACATGACTTACGACGCCTTTGATTTACGTTATAAAATTTAATAAAACCGTCTGTTTATCCACTAAAGAATGACGCGTGTCGATAAACGTGGGCGCCGCTCTACCAATACCAGTGAACCCTCTGTTCCGCTAGTCTAGTTTACCGCACGGTTGCAAAAAGATGAATCAACCATAGACAATCATAGTTCCATGGACATTTCTTGTGTGAGCAACACCGTGAGTGTAAAGCGGACACAATAACAAAAAGTGGAATCGGTCATAGACATATTCATGGACGATGGTGCTTTTTAATTCGAGCAGTAGTGGTGGGAAATAGATGAAGCGAGGAAAGGTAGTGATCTGAAGGTCTCGACTGGCTGGTTGTAAGCTGTAATACAATATCGGGCGACCTTGCCGGGAATAGCGCCCGCCCACGCGCCGAGTCAATGTTAGTTACTCTTCTTTATCTCCGCGAGCTTATTAAAACCTGTACGCTAGGGTTTTTTGTAAACAGTGTGTGATAATGCGGGATTATATAACGAGATTCGGTCGTAACGGATCACGTGAGGGAATTTCTATTTTATATACCTAGGTATCTCTACCTAGGTATATAAAATAGAAATTCCAGTAGAGAATAGTTTACAGTACCTAAACTAGAAACGTTTTCATGTACGATATGTTCAATTCTGAATTAAATATTGAATGACGACTAGCTTTTAATTATCCGAACTATATGACTAAAGTAAACAACTTGGTATAAGTAATCATAGAACAAAAAATTCTAAATCAGGGACATGATTCTAAAGAAATATGAAAAAAGGGTTATGAAGATGTTTTTGAAATCAAGTGAAGAGTGTCATATTATCAGATGTAGTAACTAAGAAGTTTAAAGCATAGAACAAACTTTATTAACAACGTCAAATGAAAGGTATTATATTTTGAAGAATCCGATATGATGACGCAGATAAGAGGTGTCATTATTTTACTACGACTAGGTGCCTAACTCTTTGTTCCTCGGGGTTGCATTGGTACTTTATTCTTCAAAAAGTCAATAAATCGCTACAGGACACTTGAAGAACTGACAGTTTCCCATGGACAATATATACATTGCTATAAGGTCAGTCTGATGTGTAAAACAGCAGGGTCATCGTAATTATGTCGAGTTTTGCAGCCTGATTTTCTAAGTACGTTCTACATATTATGTAATTATTCATTAAGATTCATATGTTATTTTTACGGATATTCAGCAGTTTGTACAACTTTATGAGACGTTTATTGTTTGTGACAGCTTTTGCTTGTTATCCATTATATATTAAGTACTGCAGTTTTATTGCATTTGGCACTTCCTGAAGACGGAATATTAACAGTTAAGATGTTGTAAATGTAAATATTCGCTAAATTTACGACTTGCATAGGTTTACTGCTTTTAAACAAACCAGAACTGTGTCTGTGAATCGCATTTAATGTTAACTTTGTGATTGGCCTTTGTGGCTTTTCCACATTACAATTATCTGACATGGCGTCGAATAGTCCGTACAAAACTGAATCAAAGGGTTTGCTTACTTTCTCTTCAAGAAACATTGGATAAAGTCGTCAGGTGTCAAACAATCTGGTGGGTATCGGGACTATCAGGATATACGAGGGCGGTTTGATAAGTCAGTGACTTTTAGTAAAAAAAAAAAACTATTTCAAATTTTTTAATTTTATTTTTCTACATAATCTCCTTCCAATTCGATACATTTCTTCCAACGATGCTCCAGCTTTTGTATCCCCTCGAAAAAATACTTTTTATCAAACCCTGAAAAATAGGCTTTAGTTTCAGCGATGACTTCCTCATTCGATGAAAATCTTTTCCCGCCGAGCCATTTCTTCATGTTTGGGAATACAAAGAAATCACACGGTGCCAAATCTGGAGAATAGGGTGGGTGCGGCAGTATTTCATAACGTAATTCTACTAATTTGGCTGTTGCGACTGCCGACGAGTGTGCAGGGGCGTTGTCGTGATGAAACAGTATTTTCTTCTTTGACAGATGTGGCCGTTTTTTCACCACTTCTGCGTTAAATTTCTCCAACAAAGCAGCATAATAAACACCAGTTATTGTTTGACCTTTCTCCAAGTAATCGATATAAATAATACCTTGGCTGTCCCAAAAGACAGTGGCCATTACCTTTCCAGCCGAATTAACGGTTTTCGCTGTCTTCGGGGCCCGTTCGCTAGCAGAAGTCCACTGTTTTGACTGATTTTTCGTCTCTGGCGTATAATGGTGAATCCATGTTTCGTCCACCGTCACGAATCGACGAAAAAATTCATTAGGATTATGTTTCAATTTGGCTAAGCATTGCTCGGAAGTTCTTACGCGAATTCGTTTTTGGTCGGCTGTCAGCAAGCGCGGCACCCATATTGCGGAGAGTTTTTTCATACTTAAAATATTATGTAAGATATGAAAAACTCGTTCAGATGAAATGTGTACAATCTTGGCTATCTCACGTATCTTCATTCGACGGTCATCCAAAACAATATCGTGGACTTTATTCACCATGTCATCAGTGGTCACTTCAATCGGCCTTCCAGTCGGCAGACCGTACTGCGTCATTGGTGGTGATACGTCCACAACGAAATTCTGTAAACCACTTGTGTACCATTCCATGCGATGGAGCAGATTCCCCATAATATTTTTTTAACCGGTCTTCAGTCTCTTTGATAGTTTTGCCACGTAAAAAGTAATGCTTAATTAGCACACGAAATTCACTTTTCTCCATTTTCCGTCAATTTCCCGCTCTTATCTGACATATGCCTCGATTTCTATTTTAATTTTCGCAATATAAAAAAAATTATGACAGCCAGTTACCAAAGAGTTAAGAATTAGAATAAAAAGGTTCGATTATGAAAGTTTTTTTTTTTACTAAAAGTCACTGACTTATCAAATCGCCCTCGTAGACCTATATTACGTCTAATTTTTAAGTCTATAAAGTACTACTTACCTTGTACGGCGCGTTCATTTGATTTTTTATATCATATGTACTTAAGAAAAAAAAACAAACAAGAAACTACACTGAAATTCATGTGTGTCTAGCATGTGTCTAGAGAAAAGGTAGGTAATGGCACTTGAATACAAAATACACACTTGTAATGTCAATCTGTACCGTTCTGCAGACGCAAATTCATAATCGAATGAGGTTTGACATATTGTACCAGGAGCCAGCAATGGGACAGAATCTAGTGGTTTTAGCTTTGAGATAGCAATAACATTACAGTCTGTTTTTTAAACACACATTTGACAGTTCTCTGTTGATGTTTACAAGTGATGATGTAGCAAAGACATATTGCTTGCCAAATCTAACGATCATGAATGGTTGATTGAATCGATTTTATTGACGAACTTTTTTCGAACCTGAATATATTTTTGTTTATTTTGTGTAAATTACCATTTTTTTGAGCTACGAGCCGTCGGACTCGCTGGATATTTCTATGTAAAATAGCAATTTGTTTTATTATTCTTTCTTCAGGTTATCAATTTATCGATTTAATCGATTTCTACTACCTAATTTACAGAAATAGCACATGAATCGAAACGCAAGATTTGGTCACAACGCAGCTTTTAAGAAAAAGATCGTAGTACGTAAAAGTGTAATGATTTATTATCGTTAAATACTTCAACACCGTGATAAAAAAAAATACATAAACTCAATTGTATCAAATAGAAAGTTAAAAACGTTTATAGATACCTGAAAAACTACTATGTCATTGCAGGTTTTTTTTATAAAATTCAATATGTTGTGCAGATTTACGTTATATGGGTCTTGACATGTGTCAAATGTGTGCTTAACAAAATCAGACTAATATATGGGTGAATCAACTTTTCATTTATTCATTCATTTATTCATTGATTGCATCCATGGTACAAAGATTTTATTACATATGAATACAGTTTCTCATGGGCCCTGATAGGGCGTAGCAATATGTATACATTATACCTATAGTGTAAGATTAGATAATACAATTTTTAACACATTACATTTTCAAAAAAATCTATTCAATTATTACATAGTTATTAGTGTAATTCAATTTGATTATCTATCGATTTTATTTATAACATATACATTAATTAATTAAATAAAAGAAATAAAAATTAAATAAAAGAAATAAAAATTAAATATTTTATGTGCTTGCGTCATCAAAAAAATCTTGCAGGGTGTAATAACATTTTTTTTATAAGAAAGTCCTTCAACCGTCTATTGAACTGCCGTTCTGTTGTTTGTTCTTTTATATCCTCGCTTATTTTATTATAATTTTTTATTGCCATCGCATTTGGGCTGGTTTTGTGTAGTTTAAGTCTGGATCTCGTGGTTGATACCATATTGTTTTTATACCTAGTTTCAAAACGCCGTGGTCGATGTTTCAATTTAGAAAAAAAAGCGCACCTTGTTGCTATGGTTACACAACATTTGTCCCTCGGACAACCTAAGCATTTTTCTATCACAAAGTATGAAGATGCCGCTTGGACAACGGGGACAGAGTAAACAACACAAAAAAGTTGATTCACCCATATGTGTCCATATTAATCATAAAATACAGCAATGCTAAAGATTTAACTTTAGCAATAGTAAATCTAAAAACTTTTGAATACCGTAACGTATTCGTAAGTATTCGGTATGCACAGACGTACAGTTCTCACCTTCTATTTACGTATACACGAAGTAATAATCCGTCTTTAGCAGCAAAGGAATGTACAAACAGATCGAGTGCATTACAAGATTTATCACCAATAAATGTATGTTAAACGTGTGCACCGCATATTTAAAGCAGCCACTTTGCGCATCAAGCACTCCTAAGGAACAGCCAAATATTAAATATAAAAAAAAAACAAGGATCGTTAAAGTCAATTTTCCCTCATGTTTGCTTCGTTTACGGACAAGCGGTTAAAAAAAAAAGTTTGTTCCAGCTTACGTCAATTCCAAATTCAAATATTCAAGTATTGTTTACAAACACAACCGCGGTCGTCATAGAGACCGCATCAATGGAGAGCGGTAAGGACAGTGTTTGTATTTGGCTGGGTTTGGCACAGTGCTAGTCACGTTTAGATATTCGAGAATAGCTGTGATGAAACGTGTCCGCGGCGTCATTTCATGGCGGAACTCTCGTTCACGGCAAATGATGGATTTTATTTTATTACCGGGGTATAAATAACATTTTGTTTGTGCCAGAAAGAAATTACATCATTTTTTTGCAAAATGTATTGAGCGCAAGATACCTACGTTTACAGCTAATAGTAAGATCATTATTAAACATTTCAAATATATTTCAAAAATGGGTCACCTTAGCCTATTCAGGGCTTGTCACAATTTACTACACTAAGCTTAGATACATGTAGAAGATTACTGCACCTGGCAAAGGGCATCGGGCTAGCCAAGATTAATAATAAATGACTCTGTAAAGATTAACAAATACATCCATCTAAACATAATAAATTACATTCGACAATGGTCCGTCCCTACACATTAATTGTTTCTGTGCACTAATGAACTGTCAGATAATAACAGGGATGCGTATCGTTATGAACTTATGATTATGTCGAAAATGTAAGACTGTAATTTATCCCGACCCTTATATAAATATAGGTACACGCGTTTGGCTCGGTTTGTAGACACCTGCCTACTATGTCGGCGGTCCCGGGTTCGAATCCCGGCCGGGGCAAATATTTGTGCAAATATTTGTTCTTGGGTCATGGATGTTATCTATATATGTATTTATATATTATGTATATCGTCGTCTAGTACCCATAGTACAAGCTTTGCTTAGTTTGGGACAATTTGTGTATGATTGTCCCTTAATATTTATTTATTTATTTATTTATTTATTTATAGGTACACACACGTAATACGTAAATACAAAGTTGTATTTGTTAATATTTGCTATAGCCTATAGCTGCTGATTACAAAACAATCATACCGATACTTTTCCCTTTTGCTGTGTTAGGGCGGGAAAAACTAACAAATACAACTTTGTATTTACGTATTACGTGTACCTATATTTATATAAGGGTCGGGATAAATTACAGTCTTACTTAGGTGAAATCTCAGAAAATTCTACGTGAACATTATACAAAGAGATCGCCGACCAAAAAATGTTTTTTTTTTTACAGACAGATATGAATCCAATCACAATGATCAATATATGTAGAGTTGGGGTGGAATATCATTAAGTAGATAGATATTCAATTCGATTTTCGGTTGTAATGAGTATTGTAGTAGGCGTTGACTGTCACAGAGTCTGACAAAGGATTACAGAAATCTAGATCCACGCCGAAAAATAAAAGAAAATGTTAATATAAGCCGGCAAACATTAATTATCAACAAAGTCTGACAACCTATTAATGATCGGATACAACTCAGAACACGCTAGATGGATGAATAGATACCAGTCTAAAAATACCCCTTTTCTTTTGGCTAGGTCTTCGCGTCATAGAAGGCATAATGTATGGCGTATAATTAAAGCGAATGGCAACAACACAACACGTGCCCTGTTGATTTGGCAGAGCCAAGATGACGTCATCGTTTTCACTTCCAGTGTCTGGTCATGTTTACATTTAGATTCCGATTGGAGACGTCACAGGAAAGGGAGGAAATCGGCTTTTATGGCAATGGACTATTTGTATGACGGTGAGTTGTTATCATTAGCACGGTCGGAAGATTTAGGTGGTGATGAAGCCAGAGATAAATTTGATAGTCTATTGTTGTCTTATAATGTGTAATTTCGACAGTGTGCCAATCAACTATAATTGACCTAATGCCACGTTTCACTTTATGCTTAAAATTTTAAGAGATTCGAGCTATAGGAGTGTAGGTACTAACCCTGGTACGTTTCCCGCTTGTCAGATAATCAACACAAAAGAAAACTCCTTTTGCTATGTCGATCTTACTTTTAAGTGCTTTTGACTAGATGGTTCAAGGGGTCTACTTACTTTCTTTTTTTACGACAAACGTTGAAGACGAAAACAAATAAATTTTAATAGTGTTTTCCCACAGAATTTGTTTTACTGTGACAACGGAAATGGCATTTGTTACATAGGAATTTGCTAATATCAAAGTCTGTTCCCGAGATTTGAAATACTATTTTTATGTTGTTTGGTCTTGAGCCAGAATTCGATAAAACGTTATTTTTTCAGGGTATTAATAAGTATCATTTCACTTTTCTAGTGGCCCGACGGCACATATACCTAAATACGTAATACATTGTGCTAGATAAAAGTAAATGTGTTTCATGTTTATGCCCTCATTAGACATGTAAAATGTTGCAACTTTTTGCAACCAATAGATTATATCGAGGGCATATTTATTTGAACTGAAATATTTTTAAGATATAATATATTCAAGAATTTGAAGGTTGTAAGCCTTTTCCTTGGTGTGATGGGATTTGTTTTGTGCAATATTTAACATAGCGGAGCGCATCTACCGAAAAAATAAATCTGGTGGTAAAATTATAGGCAATATTTGACTGAATACCTATAGCAGGTATTCTAGTATTCGTATGCGCTAGCTTTATCCTGCGAATGCATCATAGTAACTGGGTCATGAATGTTTTCTTCGTATTTAAGTATGTAAATAGGTAATCTAAATTAGTATTGCATAAGTATATCGTCCTCTAGTGCCCATAACACAAGGTACCAGATCGATTTGTGTGCTTATCCGATATTTAAGTGCAGTAAAAAAATACTTATGTGGTAGATATCAATCGCATTCGCATACGAGTAAATGAAAACAATTGGCATATGAAATGAAGTGCTTCACACTTAATTTTGCATATGCGTATTTATTGGCATCTTTAGATAGATAGATAGATAACACAATCATAGCCATTATTATTATTACATATATAATAAATTAAATTCAGTATTCTTATTTTACATTTGGTATACATATATGTCAAGTACCAACAAGTCAAGTGTTACAAATAATTTAATTTATATTAATAAATATTTATTGCCGTCATGAATTCTTAGTAAAAGATAAAACTGATACCTATATATGCTTCAGCATTGGATATACGTTCCATGAGAAATCCATTTCGCTGTCATAGGTGGACCTAAAATATAATCATATTTTTCTTGAATTTCAAGACGACGAGTGTTATAAATAAGCATTAGAAGTTGACTTTAAGGTTAATCGACGGTTTAACCTTGGTAGTGAAACGATGGCGCCTGCCGCCTCCACAAAAATATAATGTATCAAAACGACATTTATCCTCTCCTCATAAATTAAAATAACCATAACATCCGGTGCTAAATCAATAACTATGACGTACCACGTGCAATTTATTGTACATAATTTAAGACTGAAATCGTTTTACAGCATCAATAACATTGCAAAAAATCTACTGATGTCGGTGAAAAACAGACATTTTAAAATGGCCATTCTTATAACAAAAATGGGGCACAAAAGAATTGTCAATATAGTTTCTTGAATCAGCTCACGAGACATCATTTAATTTAAGAAGTAATCAAAATATTAGTGTACCACTTTTCGATTCTATTTCATTTGTATTTAGGCCCAAAAGTGGTAGGTAAATAGATCATTTTCTTAGCTAATTGTACTCTAGAGCATAAAAAAATTATTGATTCCGTATAGTGTGTCAAATTAAAAGAGAATCATGGTACTAATTAACTTTTAAACGAATCTGTTGCAAAATCAAGCAATTTTATGGGCATAAATGACTTCCATTATCAATCGCTTTCAATAAAAGCTTGTTATACCTTAATAGAAAGTGTGAAAACTACCTGTACATTCCAAATACTTATACGAATACGTTCCAGAAATAAAAAAGCTTGCGTCACTTAAAAACAAAAACATTACAACTAAACTTCTATGGTCTAGATTCCCACCGGTACCTATGTCCATTGTCCAAAACTGACATCGCAATAAACACACATGAGACATGACTCTAGGTATTGAAGAAGTAAGTAGTCATATGACTGTGAAGAAGAATACCTCATCATCCTCCTAGCCTTTGTCCCATATCTTTGTAGAGAGTGAATTCTCAATCGGGGTCGGCTACCTAAATCCCAAGATGTGGCGTAGGCACTAGTTTTTACGCATGCGACTGCCATCAGACCTTCCAACCCAGAGGGGAAACTAGGCCTTATTGGGCTTAGGTGGTTTTCCTCACGATGTTTTCCTTCACCGAAAAGCGAGTGGTAAATATCAAATGACATTCCGTACATAAGTTCCGAAAAACTCATTGGTACGGGCCGGGTTCGAACCCGCGACCTCCGGATTGAAAGTCGCATGCCCTAACCACTAGGCTACCACCGCTTCTTAACAGAAAAAGAAGTGAAGAAGAATACCTAACAACTAAATTCTCATCTCATTTTGTCATCTAGACTCTCTGGATACAACCCACTTCAGTGGTACAAAAAAAATGCCATGTCTCAATTCTCCCCGAAATGACCAAACCTGACACCGTGTGACTCAATGCCATTGTGAATAATAGGTACGGCTCTGAAGAAGAAGAGACAACAACTAGATTCTTGTCTATAGTTCTTTCATCTAGACTCTCTGGAGATGTAACGTCACACTGGTACAAAAAAATGCCCTGTCATGTCTCAATTCCCACCGGTATGCCTGGAACTGACCGCAGACACGAATGACTCACGGGATCGGATCGCGCCAGGTGAAACATGAAAACATCCGCGAATTCTTTCCAGGTGCAAGGCGAACTATTTTGGGAGAGAGATATAGTTCGAAGCCCATTTCTTAAGCGAATCCCATTAGCTTTGTACCCGATGAACAATACTCATTATCTGTATTGTTAACTGTGGCCACAGCTGCCACTTCAAAATGTAAGGCGTTATAAGTGCAAATTACTTTTACACTAAATTAGTCTTTAAATCAAACGAAATAAGGTTTACTCTTAAACAAAGAGAACACAGATGTTGGTCACTTCGTTAGTGAAAGAGCAGCTGTGAAGTTCCTATCGATGCTTATAATGACAATGAAGTGACCAACATCTCTGTTCTCTTTGTTTAAGAGTAAACCTTATTTCATTTGACTTAAAGACTAATTTAGTGTAGTATAAGTAATTTGCACTTATAACGCCTTACATTTTGAAGTGGCAGTTGTGGCCACAGCTAACAATACAGATAATGAGTATTGTTCATCGGGTACAAAGCTAAGTGGATTCGCTCAAGTAAAAGGATTATTTCTATATGTAAATTTAAATATTTCCTTTGTATTCGCATTGGCACATCAAACAGATTTTTTATTAGTTTTAACTACACAAACGAATAAAAACATGGACAATTTCGAATGCAATTGGCAAGAAAGGATGATGGGTTAGTGTTTGCGTTCTTAATTTGAAAATTTATGGAATCGGCTTTTAGTTACGGTTCAGTTATCTATCTGTCTGTTATGTTTTTCGGAAATGGAGTTACACGATTATCACTTTGACTGTTGCTCTTTCAATGCTATATTATAGGGTACGCACCTGCTTTAAAAGTACCTACTATTCAGTCGAAGGACGTCAAAGCGAATTGATCTTAAAAATCAGAGCCTAGTCGTCCATCATAATATTATAAGGTCTGAATCATAATGCACTCCTGATTCATATGAGATTTAGCAGAGATGACATTGAAATTCCATACTGATGAGAGAGATTCACCTCGACTGAACCGAGAACTGACCTCCCGGCAAAGAATAGACGACGTCCCTCCTGCTATATTCCAGTGCAGTGCTAAGATAGACAAGTCATCTGCTCGAAATGCTACGTGAGTCATTCGTGAACTTGGGTCCATTTACAGGTGGACTATTCTGGGCTATCCGAGCCATCATGAGTGGGAGTCTGTCGTAATCGTAGTAGCATTTTCGGAAGTGTGTCTCAAAACGCTATTATTGCGTTATAATTGATAGAAAATTGAGGACATTAATTTATCTGAATTGTGGGATTAGAACTGTCTCCCTATATAAAGAGGTGGGGACAAACCAAACTTGCTTGGTTTCAGAAAACATGCAAATGAATTTATTACCTCTAAAGCTAGAATAACGGAAACTAAAGAAAGACTGAATATATTAGTGCCAGATGCAGTTGTCTAACTATAATCTTGTCTTTAAAGGGAGATTTAAGTGAATTGACATATATATCCAAAATTACCTAAGAGTTTCGAAAGCTTACTCCAATCTAAAAATAAATGTGACTTTCACATAAAAATAGCCCTTGGGCGAGAAAACAGTCATAAACCATGTCGGCATGTTTACGTTTACATACGTAACGCGACTGTTTGTTATTAAATACGTTTAGTAATGACGATTAGAAGAACGAGTGCAAAATCGATAGTTACCTCTTTCAACTCATATAGAATACATCTGCTTTTGTGGAATTTAAACATAAAAAATGTTCGTAGCAAGGTCTGTTGTAAGACAGTGTAATGGAGAGAGATACGAGCTTGAGATTGTAACGTGCGACGTCTCGATAGGTGGGTCAATTTCAACAAGACGCATTTTTTGTATCATTTCGGTGTGATTCTTTATTTTTGATTATTTTTGAGTTTTTTAAATGTGAAGAGATACTTTAGACTATATTATTAAACATACGTAAAAGGGACCCTGAAATCAGAAATAGTTTTCGAGATATTCGAGATCGAATATGAAACACACAACGGAATGATTAATGTACACCAGGATGATAAAATAAGTGCACCGCAATGAAATTTCATACACCGGAATGAAAGAAAAGTGGCATATTATGAAAGTAATTTTACTTTTTATATTCGTAATATATATTATATTGGCATTACATAATAATATAAACAAATATCTTAGTCTGGTATCAAAAACAAAATAAAAAAATATTATTATTTCAACAACATCTATGAAAAGTGAAGCTACTTTTGTTGTCATTCCGGTGTTTTCCTCATTATGGTGGGGTTTAAAGTCATTTCACTACACCGGAATGAGAATGGTGGAATGAGAAACACGACAATTTTTATTTCTTAAAAATAAAGTAAGCGCTATATTCTAAAACTATATCAACTCTTGAAATCGCGAGTATACTTTACCTGATATATATAAATTTCAAACCACGCAGTTAAAAAATAAAGAAGCTTTAACAAACTCCGGAATGTTTTTTTTTTGTCCCCTGTCCACCGCGATGAAATATTCACGTTTATACAAGCCAACGTATTGCCACTATACACAACCGGCCTCGACGAGCGCCGCAGCTTGACTAATTCTTTGAAGTGCGCGGGAGACGGGGGGCATACTTGATCAAATTTGGGAAATAAATCGGTTCGAAACATTGTCGGCGGTAATGAGAAGTTTTCTCGGGACAAACGTATATGCACTTATTCAAGGTTATACAAAGGAGATATATAACGGGTAATGTGCTTTTTTCGTTACCTATTTATATGGTAATAAAATAATGGTAACAGATTTTCTTTGTCATGCATAGTATTTGACTTACCCGGCATTTTACAAACAAAACCGGCTTGGGGACAACCCACCTTGATGAGAAATTTGGTCTAAATATATATTTTTTTATTATTATATACATTAATATTTTAATTTTAGCTGTTGCCCGAGGTAGACAATGGCGGGCTGTTTCCTAAAGCGTTTTCAGTCTTTCCATCAAAAAATACTGCTTGGGAAATTGACCCAGGTAGGTATATCGTGTCCGGGAGCGTCGGGAGAGTAATGTGCGCACGCAAAGAAACGTGACTTGAGATCACAGATAACTGTTAAAAAGATACGATACAAAGATCTAACACAAGGAAAAATTTGCCACCTGGATTTGAACTGACATCATCTGTTGCCATGCCGGGTCGAGTGCTCTACTAATTGAACCAAAGGCATCCTTCGTCTGTACTTTATAAATAATGTAAAATATAAATTGAATTATTGTCCTAGAGAAAGCACACAGCAGGCTTTATTGTTTGATAAATAATTTATTGCGTATATTATTGGTTAAATGAAAAAGTGTTCGCTACTCTTGCACTTACAGTCCATCAAACTGACTCACTGCATAGTTTGACAGTTCATTTGCTTGGAAGAGTTAGAGTGGTCTGACTCTACCTACTTCTCAGAAAATGACAGATACTGATAAACGTGACCGATATACGCTGGCTTGTCTTAAACAGGCTAGGTCACAAAAAGTTAAATTAGTCGTTGATAGATATTTCGATGATGTAATGATACAATTGAAGGTATGGCTTTCCCCACAAGGTAAAACTGATGACGATGAACGCCTGAAGAATTAGTTGGTAGTGGGTGGGATATGTCCGGTCACCGTCGTTTTATTTGGAGACGGCCTAGGTGGAGATGATTTTAGTAGTCAAAAATATTGTTCTAAAGTTAGAGATGAAATATTTTGCGTGTAAAGCGCACATCCTAGGGTATGGCTAATGCGCATAAGCATTTTCAAACACACATGACGCAGAGGGCGCTCCAGTAGCGTAAGAATTATGGAATGAAAGATTTCGTGAACGATCTAATAGCTCAGTTGGAAGAACAATACGCCGGGAACGTAGAGGTTGCAGCTACGAGTCCTGCTTAGATTGTAGTAGATGACATACAATTCTTCTTTCGTAATTTACCTTTGTGTCATTATTTATCGATAATGTTTTACAAAATATTTTCAGTTATTTGTACATATTGCATGAACATCGCCTACTACCCTGGAAACTTTGTCTTACTTGTATGTATAAAAGCTATGCACGTCTGTACACAAGAATAAGAGTCAAGGTCTGTCTGTTAAGACGTCTAATTTTATTCATTTTTCTAGGATACCCTTGCTTTCCGCAGTCCCAAGACCGGGAAGGTCACAAGAGTCGTCTTAATAACCTAACCGATTCTTTTATTTGTTCTGACATCAAAGATAAAAAAATATCGTTTTAATGTGGTTCCCGAAGGCCATGGATGTAATATTGCTATGAATGCAGTGCAGATGCTCAATGCATAGTGGTCAGTTTTACTCTTGTTTTCGACGTAAGGCTGTGGTTTTTGAAGCAGCGATCGAGTTTCTTATTTCGAATTATTGACTTTAATTTTTGAATGTTACGTATAATTTTCTTGAGCAATGTTTATAGATTTAATAAAGAGGCAAAATATGGGAATTACTTAATAAAAAAAAATGTTTATCGCTAAAGGCCGGTATGAAGATAAAGCCATCGGTGAAGTGGAAGCAAAGATTTAAAAAACTGTATAATTATATTTTGTTGATAAGACTTTCTTCATGAGGACTATAAGTAGCTAAGAAAGTAAAGACAATGCTTCCGACGAAACGAAGAATAATTATAACGTTTATTCACAAAAATAGCTTTATCCTACACATGTATCATGTTCTTAAAACGTTTGTTTTATATAAACAATATTCAAAATTAAGTTGCTAATTGTTGTTAACAAATTGCAATATTGATGTAAGTACCATTAACTGACGTGGTTTAAAATTATACGAGTATTGGTACTATCAATACATATGGGGCTAGTGCCTAGAATATGTATTTTATTTAAATAATGTAATGATTTTGTGGCTATTCTATTGATTTTGTAGCTAGTATTTTGATGCGGATTTCGTTGACACGGAAGCGCAGCGATGTTATCGCACCGGTCAAGCCAATCGCTGCCGCCTGGGCTCAGCCTTGGCTTGGGCGGGCGTGGGGCGGGCTCGCGGCCGCCCTGGCCGCCGACGACCAGTGCGCGCCTGCCCCGGTCCGACACTCGACGTCGGCTCGTCCACCAACACACACTAATAACGACCAGTTAACTTCGGTAAGGTTACCTAAGAAAGTGTTAGTCTAAGTGGAAGTGGGGTAAATGTTACAGGACTATGTGAGTTTTAGGCTAGTTTTCGGCGCGTTTAGTGTATTTAAATAACAGTTTAAAGTGCGTACCGTTTTGTAAAATTTCAAAATTGAATTAAGAAATTATGAAATGTATAAATAATGCTTTAATGAGTTAAACAATGCGACAATGTCGTTAATTCGTCAAAAACCCTACAAAAACAAACAAAAACTAGATAATCAATCGGAAATCGATAGTGTCAAACTGACGTGTTTAACTTTTTATATTTTATCGATCGTGAGAAACAGACGTGTTATACTTCCTTTTATCAACCGTGTCAAAATATCATGTAGGTAAAAATTGGATGTATTAAGCTGTATGAACTCTTTACACACTTAGTGTACTCGGGTGTCACACAGATGCCAGGGTGTCTCGATATCAGGTATCGATGCACCTGCGTGAACACGATACGATCTATTTCGAGCCGCGCGCCGCGCGAGCCAAATTTGCGAGCCCGCCAAATCGACGCGCGCGAGTATTTTTGTAACCGTTTCACAACCTCACTTTTTGTAGTCGAGTAAATTGATTGTGAATTGAGGCGCATACTAGCCAGACAGTTTTGAAGGCGGTGATTGTACCTATCGCGTACGAGTTTCTTTTTTCTCGTGTGTTTTTTGTCAACTAGGTCAGGTGCGTGTCTTTTCTGCTTTCTCAGTCTAATAATATACGAGTATGTAAAAAAAAAATAACGTTAGGTTATTTTCTATATGTATAAAAAGTATAGACAAGTTTTTATGGCAAAACATAGTTGACATTGGCCTTCGTTCTTGACCGAAAATTATGATGATGTATCGGATAGGTGTTTGTCGTTTCAAAAAGGAAGTGATGATAGATACCACCAGCTGCTAGTGTTTAGAATTGTTTGTGTCAACAAGTTTTTTTTGATCTCAGACTTTTTATGTTTGTTTTCAATTAACTATCGTTGATTAAATAATAGTTGCTTTTAATGAATTATTGATAGGTAATAATAAATCTACTCCACTTGATTATTTTTTCAGATAGATTTTGCGCATTATTTCTGTATTTATGTAACAATATTTTTTTACGTTATCTTTAATTTTTGTTTAGTAAGGATGTTTCCTAATTTGCCGTAGATCCTCTTTTGCGTAGAACCGTCTACGCGTTGAAGCGTAGCGGTGCAGTAGGCTGCTACGACAATCGATCATCTGTGTTTTCTCTTTTCCCTCAAATCTCTAGTTTTCTTATAGTTCTATGCAACCCGAATTATTGAAATGATATGTCGCGTACACACATGTTAACATTTCATCAACTTTCACTTTAGTTCCCCGACTTATGAACAATGTTAGAAAATCTTGGCATCACGTAAACGGTTATTGTGCTATATCTACTAATATTAGGTAACATGTAGACTCAAGAGCATGCTGGATGCATTCCAGACCCGCTCGTATCTGATGAACCGACGTTCTTGACTTGAGACTGATGAATGGTGGTGCCGATCTAAATTTGAACCAATGACGTGGGTTTCGTGGGATAATCATTCGAACCCATAGGTATGGTTAGTGTTAGCGAGATATACTGCCAATTCACCTAAAGTTTACGGATATTTCTGAAATGCTAAACACTTTTATGGCTTAATGAATACGTTTAGTGCTTACGCTTGACGGCAAGCATAAACAAATGGGGATTCATAATGTTTACAAACGCGGGGTATAATTAAACGCAAAGTACTCGTTTATGCTATTACTAAAGTCTCATTTAGCGAAATCTTAGATCAAGGATTAAAATTAAATAAAGTTCCACTAATATTTACGAAATTACGTCTTTTCTGACGGATCTACGGAGCTGTACGTACTTGCTGTTTGTTGCGAGACGCTTCATTCGAATCTCCAATCGTACCCAGTGTAACGAGCTAGAAAGTTCGTCGTATGACAGATATCGCCGCCGTGCTAGCCCTTCAGAAGTATTTTCATCTCTCCTGGAATAAAACGAAAGCACTATTAGTTACTCATAGCGCTAAAACTAGAGTTTACGTAATCGGAATTGCGGCAGGCCGCTGACTTATCGGTGAAACTCTTAGCAAGGTCGCAAGAATCTCGAAAATAGCCGGACGACGAACAGACATTCGTAAAAACGAATTTTCAAGTTTCCCCGCGACACGGAGAGTTGGCCGCGGCCCAAGAACACGGGCCGAGCGGCTATTTCTGGCCCCGCGACCACTCAACGTCATTGCTCTATTTACGAGGAACGAGCACACTATTGTACTCAATTATGTCACCTGAAGACAACTATATGTGCAAGACACACAAGGTTAACGACTGGAGACGTAATGTAAAAAGTCATGCTAGTAGCTGTATCAGAGGATTCCGTGAAAACGTACACAACATACCTCACATTATAACTATATAGAGCGCCTATGTATGTAGATTGGGTTCTGATGTCTGTGATTTTGGAAACTACTTACATGTAAATAGAAACATATCGACAATGTCTAATTTCTATGTTTTCTTCATGTTTCGGTCTAATTTCTATGTCAGGAATGCCAGTGGGAATCGGATCTCCAGACGCTATACCACTGCTCTATATAAACAAACCCACTTGCAACAGGTTTGATATAACTTCAACTACTACAAGAAAGTTTTCTTTGTTGCAGACCACGAGCACGACATAAGTCATCAAAATGTTTAAAAATCATTTAGAAATGATTGGCAGAAATGAAACGGCATCGAAGAAAGCCAAGTTTTGGCAATCCTTCGTCCGGTCTCTTAAAGGTAAGAACTATTTTCCTTCAATTCTCCTCTTATTTATTTTTTGACTCTCTCAAGAGAGAGTGGATTTTGAGTCCTTCTTTTTCCTCTATGTAGACCTGTTTATCGGAAGGTAGACGTTATGTCGTATTGGTAGGTAAGTCAAGAAATTGGATACAGATAGGGTTAGGCAGAGACAATCACACCCTTCATCAGTTACACTGACAAGAGTCGGGCCAACGTAATAAATAAGTGACACAGCATCTGTCACTTATACTCGCATTTTGTAAACGAGACGGATGCTTTGTCACTTATTTATCGCGTGATAAAATCAACCATCATAGGCCCGTTTCTATATAGCTTTAAAAAGTAAGCGGATCATCTTCAAAAAATTCTGAATTCAGCTTCTTTTGCGGATACCGACAGTTTTGAATGTTTTTTCCATAACAACAAACCCGATATAAAGGGTGGGCCCTGTAACAGGAGCAATAAATTAAAACATAGATTCGTCCCTTGAAACTAAACAACATTTGTTAAGCAACTTCTGAAAATAACGTGTGTTAAATGACATTTTGTAGAATAAAGTTTAGACAAAGAAGCAATGTATTGCGAAATGTCCGATATTAGTAGAGTGACAGCTATGTCAATTCTCAGGGAATGTCAACGTTGGACGACATACATTGAAAATACTATTTAATTTGTATGAAATAATAAAAAAAATAAAACTGACTTTTTTTAAAAGTTGCTGAACAAATGTTGTTCAGTTTAACGAGTAAAATCTATGTTTTAATTTTTTGCTTATGTTACAGGACCCACGTTATATACTGAAACATATTAATTAGGTCACAGTTCTTTAGCGCTAGCTCTATCCGCAGTACATACAGTTGAGGAGTTGAGAATAACACGCCAATATCTTTGGAGCTTACTCTGTAGTTACTTTTGACTAATGATATACATATAATCAACGCTGCATACAGAGGAGTACAAAATTAATACTACGCTACAAATCCAATCAAAGATTCATGTTTGTTTGTTTGTCTGTAGATATTTAAATTCAAGAAAATGTTTCTTTGCTCTCGAGTCCCATCACTACGAACTAAGTTTTGCTATAAAGCAATTCTGAATCAGAACTGATAGAAATTTTCCTTCAGGATCGGAAGACATCAGAGCCGAGGAGAGGTACAAGCCCACCCGCCGCAGTGTGTTCCCGGAGCTGAGCTACCCCTACAACAAGTCCATCTATGACGACCCCATCGGCGCTGCTGAGCGCATCACCGTCCCCGGGTACCGCTACATGCCGGTGCACCGTGACGTGTACGGATACTCCCCGCGCCCCATCTACACGCACAACTACCCCCGCTCCCTCGACCGGTACAGGCCAGGTGAGTCCTTCACGGAAACCAAATAACTTGCACATGCAGTGTTGTAACTAGGACGGTACTAAATGCTACAGGCTGGAGAACTTAGAGAATCGCAAAAATACCTATGAGGGTTGCGCTTATCACAATGCATCCGCGGTTTTCTGAATTATTTACGTTTCAGACAGTGATGGACACTTATCTATTTATGACGCGATAAAACACAACTTTCAATAGGCACATGATGGTTGTGTTTATCACGTGATAGATAAATTATAAAGCAACTGTCCATGTCGTACTTATTATGTAACAAAAAGTGATAAATTTATCACTTATCTATCACACTTTAAACGAATTCTACTTTAAACAATCATGGATCCGCTGGCCTGTGGAATCAATTTTTTGGATCATGTGTCGCAGTCACATAGAAGTTCATGGCAGAGGCATACCGGCTAGTTACGGCACTGAGAATTATGTGGATGCAACATTACACAACGCTTGCCAATCACTTACCTCGCTTGGTTAAGGTCCGCGATTTGTGTAATCTAAACAAGCCATGAAACAGATTTTGTCGTTGATTGACATACTCGTATTTTTATCTGTCACAGAAAATTATACTTTATTACTTTTTTACTATAATAAAAATAATCGTAAGTCAATATAATAGTTATACAACTTGACAAGGCAATATATAATATACAGGGTGGCCCATTTAGATCGGTCTGTATATCGTATCGGGAAGGTCTTAACCTATAAGACATACGAAGATCTGTTCTTAGGAACCATGTCATCGATTTTAATAAAAAGAAAAACTGCATTCATACATAAAAAAACCTGTACTCAGCTCAGGAATCGAACCCGGATGTTTTGAAAAATAAATTAAAGAGTATGAAAACAATATATTTTATTCATTTAAGACATCATGTTTCACAGTAAAATTGACTGCTTAAGACCTACACAATTGATATCTAAGTAGAAATAGTTAGTTTTATTTTTCACTTCGTCCGGGTTCGATTCCTGAGCTGAGTACAGGTTTTATTTATTGAACTTATGTAGTATGCAGTTTTTATTTTCATTAAAATCGATAACATGGTTCCTAAGAACAGATCTTCGTATGTCTTATAGTTTCAGACTTTCCCATACAGACCGATCTAAATGGGCCCCCCTGTATAGGCAATAACCTGAAATGATAACGAGATGATCTGAAACTTTTACGGGCTATGTTTTTCAGTCACAAGGGTTTAAACATCTCTAGATAACTGAAATGAATGGAATCTTTACCATAAATTATTTTTAATTCAGGGTTAATTAAAGCTCAAATCAAAACCGTACGAACTGGAAATTTAAAAAAGGAACTAAACTTATTTTGTGAATACAAATAAGTACATACAATTTTAAAGGGATTGGGAACGATATTTTCCTCCGTCAAATTAATATCACGTCATGGCGCGATAGACTATGTGTTGCAAGAGACTAGAACAAAAGGTCAGACTGTTTTGTAAACACATCCAACACTAAAATAGAACGTATTAACGTGATGACAGATGACCCGTTTTCGATATAGGAAGCGGTAATTGATTGGCAAGTGCATCTTAACAATAATACACATTCGGCATTTGGCAATCGACACAAAGTCTTTTAACACTATGTAGGTAACCTCGGGAATTCTTCGACTCACATTGATAAAATGTTCTTGTAGATAAGCATACAAACTAACTTTTATAGAGCTTTGTCGGCTTGCGAGCGCTTGAGCTATTGTATTAACGACTGTTGGTAGGTACACCACTGTTAACCAAGTATTAGTACACCTACACATTGGCATTTAACTTTAATTGTTTCAGCATAAAACATCTACGGCCAGTAAAATTATAATTTGGAACACCATATACGGTCGCCGCGCCTTCTGGTGTTGTCATTTTTGTGACTTCATCTTGAATTGGAATCAACTTGTTATTTGAAATAACCGACATTCATTTATTTCATATGTTAATTAGGCGGCTGTCAACGCAAGAGCATTATGAGGTAGTCCTCAATAACATTGCGGGTTTTCTGCTGTTAATATTTTACTTTGTAATAATATTTTATAAATAAATATTTGGAAATTCATTATCGACGCGTACCCTGCTGAAGGCTCGAAGATACAATTGAAGGATCGATTAACACTACATGGAGTACACAAACATAATAATAAATAATATCAAATCCAAAGCACAATCTGACAAAATATGTCATTAATTCTAATGTTTGTACATTGTTATATTTTATGTTTGTAATGTATCGTGAAGGAACTCATTTGTCGAACAAGTTGTCAGCTTTATTATTTGTTGTCACAATCATAGCGCGATGCCATCTTCACCGGCTAGGTACTCGTGATAATTTAATATATGTTGGCATTAGATGTTTGCTTGCGGTTTCAACTCATATTATGTAAGCTATCATGGCTAATAATCGCATGTGTCATATATTAGAAATCACCTCTTATACATAACATAACTTCACACATAATAATCCATGTATGTTAAATCGACCTCACTGTTTATATCTACCGATCTTCTAGCATTTGTCAGGCGACGCATTTTGTCTATCAGTGTACCCCCCTATTTATGTAAATATATTATTAATACCCTCCATTATACAATACTATCCGAGGATTTCATGTAGAGGTGAGTTCTACGACGCTGTATATATAATTCATTTCATTTATTCTAACGCTTTCGCAGTGAAAACCTTACTAACACCCTTAGTACCTATGTTTGACATTTACATAGATACTTCATTTATGTAGATATCCATATAAAAATGGCAGAAACTTCGTGTGATCTGAGATATTTAATAAAAAACTTTAGGATATATAGTTTCTTACTGACTCAATAAAACCACCACTTACCACCTATATAAAAGTACTTTCTCAGTTTCAAAGTCCTACTCAAAGGATTATTCAGTGTGTTTGAAATATTCTCCTTCTTTGTTTTCCCATTGTACTTGTTAGCTTTCCATTAGTATAGAAAGGAATTTTCTGCTCAGTTTACCATGTACCGAGGCGCATCCGACGAGGCGTCGACCCCTTCGACGCGCACAAGGCGTGGCAGGACCATCTTGACCGCCTAGCCGCCATCGACCGCCTGTACCCCTCCCGCTACGGTCTCTATCTCAAGGACCGGGCTTACCCCGTCACCGACCTCACCGCGCCCGTCACCAGCCCCCTGGAGCACAAGAGCCTGAAAGGCATCGAATACGAACCCGACAACAAGCCTCACTGGGGAACAGGTAAATACTAAACAAATATATGCACGACACGCACTAGGATAATGCCTAGCTACACGTTAGCCTCGACTACCACCGAGGACGGCTGCAGATCTTACCAGTGATCACGATGGTAATAGACATTCCATCTAAAATTACGCCCGTCCTTCGGCCAGATTCTTGCGGATAATGTGTAGAGCTGTCACTAGAATAAGTCCCACCGCAGTTAGACTGTTCGTTATTGACAAGAAAAATCCAAACCAAGTCTTTCTTGGTGTCTCGGAAAGACTGATTCCTTTGTTACATCACGAACTGACTAACTATGGCGAAGGTTCTGTTCCACATTATAAGCTGCGATTCGATAAAAAATAATTGTTTTACTGAGAATACATTTAGTGTTGGATGGTTGTATCTGTTGGAACGCAGTGAATCATGTGGACACAGCAAATCGTTTAGTACTAAAATAGCGACTCCGTTCACTTGTTCGATTCGATCACCATTGAATCAAATTTGAGTAGAACGTGACGTCAATTAACTTAATATAATTATATCTACAAGAATGTTATGATCAGTACCTAAGTCCTGGTCTTTATTTATTTCCTTACCAGCAAAACTTCTGTGAATAAGTAAATTCAAAATTATATTGTATCATTGTAAATTAGTTCATCACTTTGTTTATAAGTTTTAATGCAACTATTAAACTGCTATACAATCATTGTTACCAAATGTACATACTACATACCGCAACACAACATTAAGTACTATAGTACAAAATTTTATTACGTTAACTAACCCAATACGAATCTTTATTAAAACATAAAAGATCAACCCGTGTTTTGATTTAGTAGTTTAGTACCTTCCGAATGATTTACCTAAGCTTAGATACAAGAACACGTTTTACAAAAAGATGATTACAGAGAAGATACATACAAAAGTTTTAATTTAGACTTAAACATAATGTTAATACAAAGCACATGCATGGAAGCTGCATTGTAAAAAGCTATTCACATCCAGATATTAATTTCCAAATTATTAGAAGAACAACTACACTCAGAAAATTTTAATGATCAACGATTAGATACACATAAAGTTTAGAACCCTTTGGCATATAATTTTGGCAAAGTTCCCAACTGCCGATGATCCTTTGTTATGGGAAACACTAAAACCTGTCTATTCTTAGTCCCATGACTCGTCTCTGAGCCAGTGATATTCTGATTGGTACTGATTGTAAGACTTGCCATGAAGGAGCGTTGCCGGGGCGGATATCGGATGCGTTCAAAAAGGATCCCTTTTTCGCTGAAGCCGAAAAATGGGCAGACTTTGATCGCTCGCTCCGAGGGATGTCGCCCACGCCCGTGAAGCCGAGGATCAGCCCCCCGAGGGACTGCGAAATCGCTTACGACGCCGACGGTAAGGGCCGTAGGCACCCGAGCACTCTGTACCTCGTCAGATCCCTTATCTGAATGCTCCTACAACGAAATTTCGAGAAAAACCGAAGAACAAGCCCTGTTGAGTAGATAGTTGATTTCGCAAACTGTATCGTACACCCGCTTCTATTTCAGTAGTTAGAGACCCTATCCTTGAATATCTTAGTGAACAAGACACCAAGACATCTTTATTCACGGAATTGTTTCTTCTGTCCCTTTGTATACGTTATTTTGTCCTTCGAGTGTACGTGTTCTTTTTTCAAAAGGAAATGTCTTCAATCCACACTATAATACCAAGCATGATGCACGCATACTCATAATAGGTGTAAGAACAACCATGCTTGGCCTTTACTTCGTGCCTATTTATAATTATCTTATTCGATGAACCATTACCACTTGAGTCATGGATTCAGCTTTTACATAACGATAGCATGTGTACGTCAATGTGAAGCTTGTAACATTTGTGGGCGATGACGAAGTACAGTTGTGTCCGTGCCGTTACTGAAGTGTTATACGCGGCGTGTAGGTGCGCCGTTGTACACCGCCGGCGGGATGCGCCGCAGGCCCTGGGCTGACATTTTCAACCCGAGCCCCTCCCTGCCGATCTCAGCGATCACGCGGGACCCCTTCTGGTACGACTGGCCGGAGCTGAAGCCCATGGCGCGGTGGGACCGCAGCCCGTCCTACATCCGTGACTCGTACCTGTCGCCCGTCAAACGCACCTTCCTCTGGGACAAGCACCCCGTCAGGCCGCTAGGTTAGTGGCGCTGTAAATATGCTCAATCATACAGCTTAAAATCGCCGCTAATTATTAATGATTATTATATAGTGACTTAATGATTTAATGCGTTTGTGTCGTCTGAAATGAACTGAGTTTATAGATAATCTTATGTCATGGCAGATTTAATGGTCGCTGACGCACTCACCGTGGGTGATTTAAGCTGCACTATGCCCTTCATGCGTAGTCTATAAAGTATTACGAACATCAGGTATCTGGCGATGAGATTATGCAGTGTTTCTATAGAACGTAGTACCTTGTTGGAAACAAAAGTACCTACCCTTGATACCTAAAGTTATTTACTGTTCCTGTTTTCCTGCATCTACAAAAACCTTAAAGAACAAAGAGTTTACATTTCGAACGAGGAATTCATTACTTTATTATTCCTTACTTAGTTCATTTTACAGAATCACTCATTTAGTTAATGTCATATCTATTTTACGACCAGATTTTGATCGCCAATACCGCGAATATCTGTGCTATCTTCCTCTGGGTTTGATATTTGAAAATAAACGATACCCTTGTCCTTGAAATCCCTACATTTTATATTGCATAACATGCACCACATGCTCGTATTAGACATATGCACTAAGTAGCCATTCACATTCATATTACTATCGACATAAAAATAAATACCTCAGCGGAGATGTTTAGAGAAGGCGTCTAAATTACGCAAAGGCGTGTTACAAAATACGAAATGGAAAATACCTAAATTTTCCATTGATATTTGATAACATAAAAGAGTTTTCTTTTCTATTTAGTATTTGTACAGCAGTTCGGAAAAGTGTTCCCACATCGTATCTAATTCATATCTAAAGGCCTCTGACCATTTCCGCGCACAATGTAACATCTTTTTCATTTACATCTTATTCACAACACTGTAAATATGCACCGAAGCACTCTTTTTGATGTTTTCATATTATATTACTTTGAGTAATATTTATCATTACACTTATATATATTACACATGTATCACCAATCATTTGAAATATTTGGATTTGCGTGCCATTTTCAGCTACAGTACTTATTATAATGATATTACCTAATCTAACTTTATTATTTACTTATTTTGTACATATAATTATACGTCGAGGATTGATCAACATAAAAACGTGTCCAAAGCTCGTCCAAATAGAGGCATGTTAAGTAACTTATGATATGAAAGATTTTTATATTACAAGTTAAATTTTACGGTTACTGTTAAGTTTCACAAACAATTAACAGAAAATGGCTGATTATACCGGACTGATAGCTCTATTTCGGCGGACTTATGACGGTTGCGGGCCAGAACCGCCGTAGGTAATAAATAAATGACAAAACATCGCTGTCACTTTTACAAAACGTGACGGACAAATACTTTGTTACTTATTGACCGAGCGAGTGAAGATTCTCCGCTTAAGCTTGGGCCAAAATTATTTCGTATGTCCGGATTTCCAGCTGATCTCACCTAGAGTTTGCATTTCTCAACCGATTCTCATGATTTTTTGTGAGTAGGTTCGTTAATAGTAACTTGTAAACTCGTGAGGTGTACAGCTCACGGAGCCTCTAGTTTATCACTTACCCCGCGGTTTTCAGTGCACAAATGATTTACCTACCTCTTGACCGACAGTAAGCGTTAAATCATTACTTACTTACTCCGCTGGCGCAGACGCCATCGCGCTCTGTCTTGAACAGTCTCCTCCCCGATTCCTAGGTCCTTCATAACTTTCGTCCTTCCATCGGTACCTCGGTCGGCCGACCGGTCGACGACCTACAGGCTGTCCAACATACGCCCTTATTACCGACCTATCGTCCGGCATTCTCTCTAGATGCCCGAGCCACCGGAGTCTTGCTGCTTTTATCTCCCCAATAATATTTGGCTCAGACACTAGGTCTTCCAGCTCTTGGCTCTTACGGATCCTCCAGCTACCATATTCCCTCCGTGTCGGTCCCAAGATCTAAATTGGATTAAGATTTAAATCATTGGCACACCGAAGACCTTGGAGTATGTTATCACGTTATAAACACAACTATCTAATGACATGCCTATGCCCGTAGGTAAGGTATATTAGTTTGACGATTGAAAAACTAAATTTTATCTACTACCTGAAACAATTATTCCTTTGTTCCGTTTCTTTATAACGAATAGGATGCCTTGTTTTAGATAAATTGTATAGGGACCTATACTTGGGATTTTCGCTGTGGTGATGAAAATAGCAGTAGGTACCTTTACGATATACGAAGTACCTACCCTAACTTACAATGAATATGATTTCTTTTTCAGCTGCTGCTTTCTAAAGGGCGTGCCATCGAATCTTCTACTTTAAGAATATACCTATGAGTACATTATACAATTTTTATAATACCTATCTACATAATAATCGATGTGTTGTTGACTATGTTATCATAAATATGACAACGTAATTAAGTAATATTCATGATCACATTACAAAAGTTAATTTTCTAGTGTTGGAAAATAAATACTTACTTAATTAAAGATCTCAAAGACTGCAATAACATAGTCACTGCCGCGGGAATTGAAACATTTGTTACACAAATCTTGTTTTTATTATAAATTCTATTTTTATGTATTTTAAAGCTAAAAAAAACTAAATAAATACTAAAAACACGATTATGTTTTATCTTTTCCCTATCTTTTCTACGGGTTTCATTTACATCTTACGGAATTCCCTGTATAAATTATTTACAAATCGACTTCAAAATTGAGGAGTGTTCTCAATTCAATATTATTTCTAGGCCTGAACACATACGTAAGTATGTTAGTCAAGTGATTTAGGTATTTCAACTAAATCTCGCTACGTTACCGACGTCAGTGGCGTGCCTGATATATACATATATGTATTTAGGTAAGTATTCCAAATAACACATTGCCTACGTAGGTACTGACATGATCTAGGAAAATGTCATTGCATAAGATTTTCAATTTATTATAGCTTTCTCGTATGCATACCAGCCTAATATGGCTAGAATCTCTGTAACTTAGTTATATTAGGCGCATATGACGTAGTTTTATGTTAGGTACTTAATTTTTTTAATGGAAAAAGTAGCGTCTCAGAAAATTATGTACGATTCACATTGACCGGGCCGGGCCGGGTCGACTGCCGCCGCGTCGCAACGAGCGCTCTGGCAGCTGGCAGCAGCGGCCGACCGCGTCCAGTAACCAGGTCGGGCGGGTTCGGCTGCCGCCACGTTCCAGCGGACGCTGGAGCGCCCGGTGCCAGCCGACTGCGTCCGTCCGAGCGATAAATCTACTAGGGCGACGGAGGGACGAACGGAGCCGATGGCGCGCGGCGACAGCCGAGCACCTCCGTCCGCGTCCGCAAGCGCCCGATCGGCCGGCAGCGGCGCCAATAACATTCGAATATGGGATCTGACTGTTGTACAGAAGCTCTACATTCCTTTAGCAACTATTTAGATGCGCTTGAGCGCGCGCGCCGACTCCGCCCGGTCAGTGGGAATCGTACATTACACCTATTCTATGTGTAAGTGACGTATTTATATGTTACAAAAGCGTTTCGGCATATCGAGCCAAGTTTGACGAATCGATGTTGATAAAGCCGATCTCCAACGAAAAATAAAAAAGTATTAGCTTATTTAACATAGAAAACTACCGTGAGTCTTAGACATATTAAAATACATAAACGGGTTCAGTCACAGAAATCGAATAACGCTCGACATGTTTCGAATCGGTACGCGATTCATCATCAGGAAAGCCGATCAGTCGCGGCGGCTTCTACCACGTGAGTAAACCTGTTTATGTATTTTAATATGTAAATTGGCTTATTGTATTATATATAAAACTGCGCCGCGAAGTGTAAGCCGGTCATCCCACGGGAACACTACATTTTTTCGGGATAAAAAGTACCTTCATACCAAAATTTATCAAAATTGGTCCAGCCATTTGAGCGTGGAGAAAAAACAAACATGCACATAAACACACAAACTTTCACCTTTATAATTATATTATTAGTGTGATAAATAAACTTCCATGACCAACAACCAATTCATCACACAAATATTTGCCATTGTCGGGATTCGAATCCAGGACCACCGGGTCAGTAGGCAGCTGAACTACCACAGCGCCAACCGCGTTGTCAAACATGCAATGCTTAAAGGCTTATTACAATTACACTTATGGCTAAAGTGAGGGATGCAGCAATACGAAGGAGCGAGATGTTGTTATCTCCATACGTCTCTCAGATATTGATGCATCCCTCTCGTTAGTGAGAAAGTGTAACAGCCGCATTAATGAAAATCTAATGAGATCTATGAATTCTATGATACACCACTGACATTTGTGGTGCCATTGCCATTAAGTAAGTATTGTAAGACTGGCACGTTCGAAGTGAAACTAAAGCATCGGTCCTTAAAATAGGTTCTATTGAGCACATAAATGGTGTAAATCCTGACCAGAAATAGAATTATGAGGATTGTCAAGAGGGCGCTATTTATAAGATTTATATGGCAACAATTTTACAACCAATCGGAACCCACTATAATGACATTAGTTTAAATATCTGTCAGTTCCACTATGTTAACCTCGTAATATCATTTAATGGAATGCACTCTTTTCCTGACTGTTTTTCGTGTAGTAAACACGTGTACACTTTATTTATAATCTTTCGTTCACGACTGTGAATAGTTTTCGGCATTTTCTTTGGATAATTTTAAATATTTGTATTTTAAACAAACCACCACGAATGACATTGACATTGTTAACAAACCATCATAAAATCATTGCCAGTGTAAGATATTAGTTCCAGTTAAATTCCGTAATATGGCGCATCCTCATATATTTATGGTCAGGCTTTACATATACTCACTACACATCTACCGGTAACCGGCCGGAGAAAAAGTAAAATAAAAAAAAGTTAAGAATATATCGGACTTTCACATAATAATTATTGTTGGTAATCTAATTGAGCACGATTTTTACACTTATTTAAAAATTATTTAGTAATCACTTAATCAGTCCAAAGTATCACATGATGTGACCCTAACGAAATTAGTTAGTGGTGTAACTCACAATTTCGCTAGGGTTAAGCTTGTGGCACCTAGCGCCATCTTGTTTCCACTTTGCTAAACTTCCTCATAGGACATACTATATACCACGCTAAAAAAACTGACATGTCATGTGTGTCATGTCTCTTTTAATCTTTAACCAGCACGGCTAGTATAACTTTGACACGCGACTCTTTCTCGCTTTTTCTTTCTCTATCTGTACAGTAGGTACTATGAGATAGTGACGGATGATGCTATCTCGCGCGACATGAGTCGCGTGTCAAAGTTATGCTAGACGTGCAGGCCTCGGACTTTCATTCACACGGTAGGACTAATGGAGAGCTATGGAGCCGATATTAACATTAAAATACTATTCATACTTATACTCATAAGTGTACCTATTTCATTCGCAATTTTAATTTTATAGTCGAGGACAAAGTCAGAAGAATATAAAAAGACCTGATTTGTGTAAGCATTATTTTTTTTTCGCCACCATAAAATACGTAAATATTTGCAACTTTATCCATGTTTTCAGGAGTAAATTGGGTTCTATATTGATCGAATATCAATTTATGACTAGAAAGTGCATGATATTGACAATAAATCGAGTTAAATTAGGAGTTTTAAATATTGTAAAAAAATATTTTATTTATAATTTTAGTCATTTAATGCTTGGGAATGTTAACCATAATAACCATAAAGGCAGTTTGGAATTAAATAAATGAATGAGTATGAGTATGACTATGAATTGTATTTTAATGTTAATAACGGCGCTCCATAGTTTTCCATTAGTCCTACCGCGAACGAAAGTCCGAGGCCTGTTTATAACATAGCTTGTTTAAAATATATATGGTCAATCCGATAGAGTAATAAAATACTAGAATGTGCCCGCAACTAGGACGTAAGTTTTTTCAACACACTTGCTCGTAAACAAGGGTTTACATGCTAGAAAAGCGGGCGGTAAGTCGTAAATTACGCCCTAGGGTGGTAATTAATTTTTATCACACTTTAAGGGTTTACAGGCTTAAAAAAAAAAATTAACTGTTTATTTCAATAAATTTCAGCATTACATTTCAGCTTAGTCAATCTTAATTTTTTAAGAAAACCAGGCGGTAAATCGTATATTACGCCCTAGGGCGGTAAGTAATTTTGGTATTTACTACTACTTTTGTTTTATTTCCTCCAAAGTGTGATGAAAAACGTTGTACGTGACTAGTGTAAAGGAATTCCAAACTCGTGTCATTAAAGCCCTCGCCTTGTAATAGACACTCGTTTATAATGCCTCGTTTACCATTAGTTACGTAATGTACTATTTATTATACCGTAGTCGGATAAAAAATATTTTATAACCATCTTTGGATGCTCTGTACCAAAATTTGTTAAGTTTGTACAGCCGTTACAGCCCAACAGATGGCGCCAGACTGGCATGACGCCGCGCGCCCATGCAAAACAATACACGATCCTGCATCACACTATATTAATAAGATTTTTCCGGAAATATAGAAAACTGATTTTCAATACAATTGTCGGATTTTATGATAGTATCTAGATTATAATAGAAAAGCGTCAAGACACGTCATCATGAAAAGTCTAGTTGACATTGCTTATTTAGGTCCGATCAAATCAGGCAAACACATCCGTCCGATTGGCTTTATACTACTCGCGAAGTTGGCCGACTTCATTTTGCTGCGGAAACCCATACTTCGTCGGTCAATTTCGCGAGTAGTGTAACGGGGTTAGAATTGATATAACTGGTCAGATTGGTGAAAAAATTGTTTCGTCTAACTGCAGCTTAAAATTTATTTGAGCTTAGCGCTGCCATCTGTATAATAATTGTCTATGGTATGCCATAAATAGACAATCGAAAATGTACCTTAAATACATGTTACGTATATTGGAAATAGCTTGTTGTCAGAACAGTCAAATCAAAGCGTCAAGATAGATTGTTATGAAATAAGGCGTGCGTCAAAAACATTCGTTGATGTTTCAAATTATCACTCGTTTCAAAACAAATTGATATTTGAGTTGTGAAAAATGGAAGAAAGGGACGAGGAAAACATGAACGAGTCAATAAACAAATCAGAAATGACGTTTGATAATCTTGTAATTTTGAAGGAATTCAGTAATATCGTAAATCACGTCAGGTACGTTGAGAAATGGTTTACCTAAATATGAGTTTAGTAAACAATATAATTGAGAGCATTTTTTGTACTTTTCCAGCAATGAGGAGTTCCTGGAGACAGTGCCTAAAGCAAAAATGAAGCGTGTTAAGTGGATTCCAATGTTCAATTGTCTTAAACAAGGAATTCTTGATGAAATGATTCAAGAAATGAATTCCATGTGGGCTTCCGAAAATTTGCCTCATAAGCTAGAGACCTTACAGAAACAACAAGGGAAATATAGCCACATAGATTCAAACATGACATTATGGTAAGTGCATATACTAGAACTTTGCATTTTCATCTCATCAATTATACTGTAGCCAGGAGATTCTTGGAGGGTGTGGCAAAAATGGAGCACTGGATGGTTATATCAATACTGCCACAGCCATCCTTATCCATAAATTACTACCATAAATACTCCCTAAATTTATATAAGCTGTTTTAAAAATATGAGGTGTTATTTTTAAAACTGTTCAGGTTTTTAGATTTGTTTTACATTCATGAGATGAAACAGCAAGGTTAGCAAAACCCTCATTCCATATCAAATGGCAAGTTTTATGCAAATTAACATACTGTCTGCTATTTTTTGTTCTATGAGTACAAAAAAGTGTCTTTGTATGGTTCATAATTATGTTTATTGTAATAAACATGCAATAAAACGTTTTGTGTAAAATATCTAGTATGCCTATGCCTAGTAAGCTCTCAGAACTATTATTGCTCAGGCCCCTGGCCGCTAGCTTGGCTATAGAACTATGGGAACAAACTCCCCTGGTACACTCGCTTACTGTAGTGTTTTATCTGTTCACAAGTGTTAATGTTACATACCAGCATTAATTTGGATTTTAACCAGCCAGACTAGACTGTACCTCAGTTGTACATGGCAATGCCTTGTCTCCCTTACAATACTTTAAATGAATAGATAGATGTTTATGAACTCACTATAAAATTCAAAGGAAAAAAAAATTGTATTCAAGATAGTGAACACGACAAGATTAGAGATGGGCACTCATGGATAAATAAATTACCCAGTTTTTTAAGTGAATACCAATCCAGGTCAATCTACCCATAGCAAATTTGGGTATAGACTGCTATGTACTTACCCATTAACACCTATTGCTAGTAAGAGGCGACTTAAATTAGTGTAGGTGGGTTAGGTTATCGAAAAAATTATAAATGGATTAGTTACTAATGAGTATACAAATTGGTCCCGAGTTCATGATGGCATTGCTCAATGTGGTATTAGAGAATCCATCGGGTTTAAACCAGTTTTACTATGACACAAAAGCTGGTTTTGGATACCCTATGTGGTACTGAAAATATTCCAATGCCCATTGACAACATTCTAACCAGGTCTTTTTCGATATCAAATAAAGCATAAAAATGGAATATCGTCCTACTTTAACATTTTCGAAAATATCCTAATTTAAGATTTCAAAGTCTATTTGAAAGTTCCTCATTCTAAAAGAGCATAGTTCACAAGTAATTGTAATTATACAGTCAGACTATCATTACTAAGATGGATTAAGTATTGAAATTGTACCACTGTTCTATTTGTAGGTTGTGACTGTCAATTTTTTTTCTACAAGGTGACGTTATCAAGTACAGATTCTTAGACAATGCTGCTCTCACATATTTTTTTTGCAAAACTAGTCCCTGTAATCAAATATAAATAGTAGTTTTGGGTTCTGTGTTTATAATAAAGTAATGAAATTAGTTTATACACTTTTTGAAAATTTTAAATGTTGTAAATATCTCTAACTAACATATGTTTATCAATCACATATATGTATTAGGTAAAAGTAATATCATGTATATATTTTGTTAAAAAAGAATAAGATAATGACAGCGAAATAATAAACAGCCTATTTAACATTTTACAGGAGGCCAAAGCTCGGAGACGTAAAGAGTCAACTGAAGGATCATGATGCTGCCAACTTGCAGAAACAAAAGAAAGTTCTAGAAAGTCTAGCAAAAGAATATGAGGCTAGAGTCAGCAGGTTAAAGAAGATTCTTTCTGCCAAACGAGGATATATCAAAGCATTACAAATGGATGTTCACAAATATCAGAAGAAAAACGAAAACATCATCTCTAAAATCAGTGAAAAACTTGAGAATCATCAGCAGCTAACAGACATAATCATGCCCAACAAGCCAGATATCGAGATAGACTGGGCAATAGATGTGGAAGTAGATGAGAACATTGAAAATGCATGACCACTTTATTGGAATAAAATTTATATTTCAGAAAATTGTACACACCTGAGAAAAAGTACAGTGAATTTTAATAATAAGTGTATTTATTTAACTCAATTAATTCAGAAACTATGTAATACTTCTACCAAGATGTAGATGAAAATAGATTATAAAATTTTAAATGTTTAAAACATCACACTGATTAGTTAACACAGGTGTAATCTTGCAGTGAATGTTTACCAGCTAACTACATAGAAATACACAAAATGAAGACTAAGCTTACTTGAATTTTATAGTAATATGTATATTAAATTGATAAAGAAAAGTTTTTCAGTGAATGATAATGATAGAGAAAAAATATAATTCGTAATAGAGTACATAAAATGTTCATACACCATCCATTATAATAAAATTACAATGTTACAAAAAGAAAAAAAAAGTTTCCTTAAATGCAAAATAAAACAAAATAAACTTATTATTTTTAATAGTAATATTTATTCATGAAAATTATTTGACATTGTTAACATAGCTAAAAAATATAATTGTACAATGCAAATTCTGCATATAATTTTATGTTATAATAATATAGCAATTGCACTATTGTTGCGAGGACTACACTGCTCTATCACCTCTGACATTGGTTTATCTAGATGCCACAGTATGTAAGCTGCGAAGGGAAAAGCCTCAATAAAGGAGATCAAAATGCCAATTTGTAGCAAATCATTTTTAGATTATCTACTTATTTTGTAAGAGTAATACTGAGTGCAACATAACATTAATTTCACTGGGACTTCTCCGCTGTTGTGATAGCAATGTGCTCGCGCCCGCGCTCCTGCCGGCTCCAAGCAACGGAAATATGTACTTCATTGTATGTATTCAGTGACATCAGAAATATAATACAAATCTAACAGATAATCTTTTTAAAGACAAACAAATTTAAATAAAAAATTTGGAAACAACTATTATCGTCGCTTATACGAGACCTATAATAATATACTTTACATTTATAGGCACATTAGTTACAGAATAAACAAAGCGAATGTGCTTTCGATCCACTACAACTCAATAAACATGTAATGTGAAAATGTAACTACGATTTTCTTGTCCAATGCCCGCATCTTTAAGATTGCTCGCCACTCCAAACTCTTCAAAAATCAACAAAACAATTTAACTATTACACCGACATGTCAACAACACAATAAGGGACAATCTGATCTAAAACATTGTGTTATACCGGGGATCGAAAAAGCAAAAGTCACGAGGCATCGCCGAATAGATCATGCTTGCTCAATCTCCACAAAATCTCTGTAGAACTAAATTCATAAATTAATATCACTCACATTAATAATAAAAATTAAAAATAAGAAGGCACAAGCAAATTGATAAATAATTTTAACAATCCATGACATACTCGGCTCTGGCCAGCGACCGCACTAACGTAATAATTATAATACATGATATAATCAATCATTTGTAGCATTCGTCTCACTGTGCAGCACACTGGATCCCATACGTCAGTTATTTCTTTTTAGGCGGTGACCGCTGTGGCGTCGCCGGCCTCCCGCTGTTGATACCGTTGTATTGATATTTCGCCTTTTTCTCAGATGGTTTCAAAATCTATGAAGGGATTTTCGAGATTAGTCTCTTGATTCGATTAAAAGTCAGCAATTGAATATAAGCACTCCAGTTCATCAACTTCTCATACATTATGATTTTTCAATATTAGTTTCTTGTTTGAAAGAAAAAACATGGATTGAAAACTAGTGGTCCTTTTTTATAGTCTTCTTCTCAGACGGTTTCAATATCTATGAAGGGTAGGTGGGTATTAGTTTTGTGAAATGACAAGGTTAAAGATTGATAAAATGTTAGACAAGGTGATGCCAGGATAACTCACCTGGAACGAGCACATGAGAGTCTCATCAACGGACATCATGCCACCGGCATTGTCAAACTCTCCACAGTAATTTGGTGCAGAGAACAAAGTGACAAGCTGCCTTTTCGCAAAGAATTCGTAGCCATCTTCCACAACCTAAAAAACATGATATGAAAAGTAAAAAATCCGCAAACACTACTAGGAAATCCGTAAAATTATGAATGGCTGTTACCTGATGGGCTCTACAAATGAGATCCAAATCATGTCTATTGAGAAATTTGCTCACGACATCGGGCCCGAATGTGAATGATACGCCGCGATCGTTCTCGCCCCATCCTTGGACATCCTTGTCTGGATCTGACCACAGCAAGTCGCAAAGCAAACCTGTTGGATAAAATACTGACATATGTATTAATGTACTCAAAAATATTGGTGGGATTTCGTTTCAGGTAAAGATTTATTGGTCAGATTCAGCTACACATCCCTTATCAGGATGTTTTGTACTGGAGGAATTGCATGGGTGACATGACACTGCTTTTGATCTTTTTCTTAAATAGCTGAAGTCGCAACCAGTTGTCCTAGCCCTTCTGTTATCATGGTTCATCGTAAACAATCGCCAACTATCAACTCTTGGAAGAAATGTAACTACATCCTATTTTAACCTTTTGACCGCCACAGTCGGCTGTGGCCGTCAACAAAAAATCGTGCCCCTGACGCCACGTCGGCCACAGCCGTCCAAATTTCAATGATCAAAAACTTTGTAATTCTAACCGCTACAAGTATTTTTCAATCCCTGTTGATTTTGGGGCACATCTTTTTTTTTTTACTCTGGCGTCAGTGGCACGGTAAATTGCTAAACCGCTTGGCGGTCAATAGGTTAAATGCTAAGCCATGTTTAAACTCGCGACTCCTTTGGATATAATGACAATACCAAAAGGCGTCGTGATGAGCGACCACAGATTTATTTACCAACAGGTGGCGCTGTACGGCTGTTCCTGCATCGCGCTGTTAAGATTTTTCCCGACATAATGACTCCTCTCTACAGTAAATTAATTTTTAATACAATTATATAGTTGTATAGACACATAAGTTACACAGAAAAACATTAATGCAGACTGCATTAAAACCGATCCACTAGTTTTAACGTTTATCCATCACAGAGACACGCAACTAAAGACTTTGTTGGATAGGGTAGAAATATATGATAACCTGTATCAGGCACGTCAGTGGGTCTCATTATCCTTCTAATCTGTTCCATGCCCTGAAGATCTGGAGAAAGACCTCCATGACAGCAGAATATCTTCTCGTCAATGATAGCAGCTATGGGCAGGCAGTTGAAGCAGTCCGTAAAGGTCTTCCATAACTTTATGTTGTATCTGCGTTTACACTCATCATAGAAACCTGTGGAATTAATAGAAGCCTTATTAGTGACAACTGAACTCGAACTTCAATTGACATTGTCTAGTTCATGAATATTTTCTTTACTGCAAAAGGAGAGGTGCCCCAAATAAAATGGGAACAAGTTAGGATGATTACGATCGTAGTTCACTCAATAGGATAGCGTAGTTTCCTCCAGTAAAAAAAAATGCAAAAAGCAAATAAAATAAGTTATTTGAGCGTGAAAATCACAGTTCGTGTTTCTTTTATGAATTGCATATTATCCGATTTGATATGCTTAGCCACAAAGCACAAAAGAACAAAAACATGGTACTCCTAAGTCACATAAGATAAATAAATATCAGACAACCTCACACAAATCGATCTAGTCCCAAATTAAGCTCAAGAAGGCTTGTGTTATGGGTACTAGACGACGATATACATACTTATATAGATAAATATATACTTAAATACATAGGAACACCATGACCCAAGCACAAATATTCGAGTTCATCACACACATATTTGCCCTGGCCGGGATTCGAACCCGGGGGACCGCCGCTCAGTAGGCCAGGTGCTTGCAAACTGAGCCAACCGCGTCGTCGGAAACATCAAACACTGGAACTGTTATGTGATCGATAGTCGTGTTATACTATGTTTTGTTCGTTCGAGCATACACGCCTTGATGAAATTATCCAATTATGAAAACTATAATTAAAGCCTGACCAGAAATATATGAGGATTGTCAAGAGAGCGCTATTTATAAGATTTTTCTCCAACTTGCTTGGAAATGTTGCCATTAATGTAGTAAAACTGGACCCCGAAATCGTTCGTTATATTTAGAAGGCTATAATGAAAATTAAAAAAAAATATATATTATTGGCCTTAGCCGGGAAATCAATATTATTTAAATAAGACGATTTAGTAAAAAACACACCTTCCGTTTATAACGTCTCATACAAATGAGGGTAATCTTAATTTGGCCGGTTACTGCATTTTTACTTTTAATTTTTTCAAAGACTGATAATTCACCATACAGCCAATTGTCCACTAAATTTAAAAAATAAAAACTATTATAAACTTTTTAATTGTTCTCTGCGTTTAGTTCTTGCACTGAACTTTTTTTTGCTCTGCTACTGTCAATGTATTTGAAATGTCGACAAATTTCGAATAACGGACAAACAATTTGAACAATAATCTTATATGCGGTTAATTTATTTTCATGATTCTTAGTTATTTATTAGAGATTTCTCACGACAGTTTTAATTTTAATAATATGATGATATTTAATGAGTGATTTGAAAATTTATAAGTGTACCAAACGTAAACAAATAAAAAATAAAACAGAAAAGATTGTGTCGAAATCAATATAAAAGTTATTTTGAACTTATGATCTTCTCCGAATGATAAATATGGTATGGTTTCTAAAAAAAACAGTGTGTTTAGAAGTTGTTCATTTAACTAAAATTTATAATTACCTATGTGCATATTTTTTGTTATTGTGTTTTCATATATATTTAATTCTTATTCATATATTTTGATTTAAATCAAACATATGATTCGGACCCGAAATTTTATTCCTATTCCTAAAAAAAATAAGTACCAAATGAACTTCATGGTACTGATACATTAAATTAAAATGTAGATTGGTGATTATTTCCAAGCATATTTGGAGAAAAGCACTATACAAGCCTCGGCGGGAATGTCAGTTCGCAGATTCGTATTATTGAAGGACTCGGCTACGCCTCGTCCTTCAAAATCATACTCATCCACGAACTGACTTTTCCCGGCCTCGGCAGTAATATACTATATATGGCAAACATTTTGCAATCAATCGCCACCGCACTATAATGACATTAGTTTAAATACCTGTGTTCCTACGGTAACCTCGTAATATCATTTAATGGAACGTACTCTTTTCCTGACTGTTTCCTGTAGTAAGTAAACACGTATACACTTTATTTATAATATTAAGTTCACGACTGTGAAAGGTTTTCGGCATTTTCTTTAGACAATTTTAAATACTTGTCTTTTAAAGAAACCAACACGAATGACATTGACATTGTTGACAAACCATCATAAAATCATTGCCAGTGTAAGAAATTAGTTCCAGTGAAATACCGCAATATGGCGCATCCTCATATATTTCTGGTCCGTTACTACCGCTACGTTGATACCGTTGTCAAAGGTTGACTGAGAAAAACACAATTTTTCTTTGTCAAAGTTACATTTGTGCAAACTACCCATTTTGTAAATATTAATTTAAAATAAAAGTGTTCATACATGCCAGATGCCAGACTTTATATTTAGACGGTATGTTATTCGACATTGTTCTGTTTCGGCTGGAATCAAAACTTCGATGGCATTCTAGTATTCTATAATGCTATATTTATTTAATTTAAACTTTATTGCGCAAAACAAAAAGCAGTACAAATGGCGGACTAAGTATCAAATGGCATTCTCTACCAGTCAACCATTAAGGGTTAAACAGGGATACCAGAAGTTGGCATGCAAATCAGAAATCGAATTGCACAGAGAGTATCTATATAAGGGATAATACGGAATTACTTCAGTATTGCACACCGGATTAACTGTTAATTTTCACTCCGGACTACCGCAAGGGTTGAGACGGCAAATCAGGTCGAAAGTAGGAAGTACTAAGTAAGCCGATCCCTCGACCCGTCCTCGTGATTCGCCTGTCATTATTTATTGTTTAGGACTTATCGTCTGAGGCACAATTTACAACTGCGCGCAGGGGGGAAAGGGTTACACTTCAATTTTCCCTACCAGGTTCTAAATTATACAAACAACTAGCGACCCGCCCCGGCTTCGCACGGGTGCAATGTTCCTCTTGAATCTCTACCTATTTAAAAAAACCGCATCAAAATCCGTTGCGTAGTCTGTAAAGATCTAAGCATACATAGAGACAGACAGGAAGCGACTTTGTTTCATACTATGTAGTGATTTACTTGCAAACAATTTTAGATATGGAACGTAACAGTGGCGCCATCTGTAAAGAGCTCGGTTAGTTATGAAACTTATGAATCTCAGTACTCACCATAAATGCGGTTTATACTAGCGCACTCATGATTGCCTCGCAGAAGGAAGAAATTCTCCGGGTATTTGATCTTGTATGCGAGCAGGAGGCATATAGTTTCCAGCGACTGCTTGCCGCGATCCACATAGTCACCGAGGAAGAGATAGTTGGCCTCTGGCGGGAATCCGCCATATTCGAATAGACGTAGTAAATCTGTGTACTGGCCGTGAATATCACCTAAAATGAAAAAGTTGTTATGTGAACTGTTATGTAGGTAAAGTCAAGAAAACTGAAACACGTATATTTCTCGATCTTGTCAGAATGTCAATAAGGGACTAAAAGGTATGCGTTTTAGTTTCCTAAAGGAAACTAAACCGCGTTATAATAAATGACTATTATAGTCAGTGATTTACAATTAAAATACGTTATGCTAAAACGAATTGAACGATACCCAGGGTACGTTCAGATAGAGATGTATATAACTCGAGAAACGTTCTCGAGAACGGCACACCTATACATTCACATGATAAGCGTCAAGCGCGTTTATAACTCCATACAAAAACGCGAGTTGGCATACACAGCCAGAATAAAGTGTATGTATTGTAAACTCGCGTTAAAAGCTTGTCATGCAATTGGCATAAAAGACACTCGTTTTGCACAAAATTATTTAAAAGTACCTAAAATAATTAAAACTCAAAGTATAGGTAAAAGTGGTTTATTAACAAACAAAAAAAACATCAAAAATAACAGATTCTTGACTGAAAATTATATGATTAGTACTTGGTACTGAAACCCTTTGCATCAAGAACAGCTTGGCATCTTCGGGGCAGTGATGCAATCAGCTTTGCGAGGAAAGAATTTGGAATGCGTTCCCATTCTTCCATTAATTGTTCAAATCTGTCATAGATATTTCTTGCTTTTCTTGCACTCACACGACGTCCTAGCTCCTTCCATAGATTCTCTATCGGATTCAAGTCCGGACTTTGACTGGGCCATTCCAAAACCATCACTCTATGTTTTTTGAACCACTGCTTAACAAGATTCGATGAATGTTTCGGGTCATTATCTTGTTGAAATATAAACGCTTTGCCGAAATTTTGGCGTGCCCAGGAAAGAAAAACATCTTGTAATATTTCTTCATAAACTTCCTTCGTCATAACGCCGTTTATTCGATGTAACGGATCAACGCCACTTGCACTAAAACAGCCCCACACCATAAGGGAGCCACCGCCGTGCTTGACTGTAGGGAGCTGTTACTTGGGGTCATAGCGAGCATTGTCGGGGCGTCGTACGTACGTAATTCCATCTTTTCCAAACAGTAAAAACTTGGATTCGTCGCTCCAAATTACCTTTTCCCACATTTCGGCAGTCCAATAAAGATGTTCTTTCGCACATTTTTTTCTAGCTGTCCGATTCTTCTTGGAAATAAGTGGTTTCTTAGGTGTGCGTGTGGATTGAGTGAGCACTCTTCAAAAATGAGAAAAAATGTGCTGATCATTTAGTAAAAGTTCTAAAACAATTGTAAAACTAATTGATTAATTTGTAAAACGATAAATAAAAATAATACATTCATTAATTTAATGTGTGCTCACTCAGTTCTCACAAACTACCAACGAAATCTGTGAATGTGTTTATTTAACATATAATATTTAAATACTAATTTTTAGTAAAACCTATGCTTAAGGTAGGTAATAGTTTGTAGATCACCTGGTTACGTATTTAAAGTTTTACAAATAATTTCGTATGCTCACTCAATCCGCACACTTTCGAAAACTTTTTTCTGATAGAAAAACTGCAGATTGAAACTTCTTTATATGTGTATAGTTCAGTAAAACTCATAAGGGAATTTGTAAAATACAAAACTTACGCTAACGTGGCAGATTTTTGGATAATAAATGTTTGTAAGTGCTCACTCAGTCCACACATTATTCGTAAGTTAAAAATGTTAATATCTTAATATTTGTAGTATCTAGGAAACTATAAAGTAGTTCAACTTTTAGTTTTTTTTTTACTAAATATCCACCATCTAAAATGTCATATTCGTTGTCTGCTTTTAAAGATAATCAAATTTAATTTTAAAATACAATCTAAGATACAGTCCACATTTTAGATCACACTCCACTTCTTAAAATACAATCTAATATTAGTATTTTTTTTTTACTAAAAGTTGAACTACTTTATAGTTTCCTAGATACTACAAATATTAAGATATTTTCATTTTTAACTTACGAATAATGTGTGGACTGAGTGAGCACCTACAAACATTTACTATCCAAAAATCTGCCACGTTAGCGGTTTGTTTTGTATTTTACAAATTCCCTTATGAGTTTTACTAAACTATACACATATATAGAAGTTTCAATCTGCAGTTTTTCTATCAGAAATTGGGTTTTCGAAAATGTGCGGATTGAGTGAGCATACGAAATTATTTGTAAAACTTTAAACACGTAACCAGGTGATCTACAAATTATTACCTACCTTAAGCATAGGTTTTACTAAAAATTAATATATAAATATTATATGTTAAATAAACACATTCACAGATTTCGTTGGTAGTTTGTGAGAACTGAGTGAGCACACATTAATGAACGTATTATTTTTATTTATCGTTTTACAAATTAATCAATTAGTTTTACAATTGTTTTAGAACTTTTACTAAATGATCAGCACATTTTTTCTCATTTTTGAAAGGTGCTCACTCAATCCACACGCACAGGTTTCTAAGCAGGGCGACGAGCACGAAGTCCATCATCAATCAGACGATTTCTTATAGTACGTATGGTCACAGAAACTGAATCTTCAGCCGATATTTCTCGCATAACGTCGCTCGCCGTGAATCGTGGATTGTCTCTGGCTATTCTCAAAATGTTGCGGTCAACCAAATGTGATGTGCAGCGTGGGCGACCAGGTCTGTTGGGCTTTTTTACACATCCGTGAAGCTTTTCGCATTTTAAAACCTTCGATATAGTCGACTGATGAAGTTGAAATTGCTTAGCCAGCGTCGATTGCGTTAAGGCATTTTTGTACCCAATTACAATTGCTTCTTGTATAGCTACTGTTAAGTTTTTATTTCCACGAGGTCTCCCCATGACGGAACTGATAATTCTTACAAATATTGTTACGAATTAGCACGATATTCTGCTTTTTATTGTATTTATGTTCCAGAAATACGAATTCAAATTGATTTTTGAAATATGTACCGGCCTGTTAGCATATCAATAAATCAATACAACCTTTTTAGATTAGTTATCAACAAATTAAGTCCTTGGTTTCATCTATTTTGAAATATTTTACAGAAAAATCACAATATGATAGATTTTTTTCCGCTACTGTAATTATAAGACCTAATAACACTGTGTTCTAGCAAATAAATGATTTGATTTTGACTTTGATTTGAAATATCCGCCCTCATCCAATTTCTGCCCACGATTTGAACCAGGTCGTCCGTCCACCGTGTTGGGGGCCTTCCCACGCCGCGTCTTCCGGTCTACGGTCGCCACTCAAGAACCTTTCTGCCCTAACGGCCATCGGTTCTACGAGCAATGTGCCCCGCCCTCTGCCACTTAAGTTCGGCGACTGTCTGAACTATATCTACAACCTTGGTTCTCTTGCGTATCTCATCATTTCAGATTAGATTCCGCAAGCAAACTCCGAGTACAGCTAGCTCCATTGCCCTTTGAGTACCTTTGAACCTTCTTATGAGGTCCATTGTAAGCGACCATGTATCATTGCCGTATGTCATCCATCAATCAATAATATGATTATTTTCGAATGCTTCCATCGGTTTTACCGGGTTCACTGTAGTATCTGTATTAATTAATGGTGTGGTGTAAAAACCATCTACACCAGTGTGTGCTTGGCAACCAAAACGCCGATCACTGGTCATAGTTAATCGCTAAGCCATAAGGAAAACAATTCACGGAAATTGTGATAATGATAATTGATAACCCAAGAAAATATTATGAGTAGGTATATAAATTAGGTAGGTATGTTGTGGTACAGGTAGCTCACGTAAAAAGAGTGCGCTCAATCTTATTGCGCAGTAGTCATTTATACTTACTGCGCAGGAAGATCACCTGCGTTCTTTTACGTGAAGCGATCTGTACTTTTTACTAAAGTTAACACAGGACTGTAGATTCTACGTAATCTCACTCTTCCATCAACATCTTCCAAGTCAGTATCCAGGTAACTAAATAACTTAAAAGTACTAAAGTCATCAGTTGAGTCATTAACATCACTGAACAAGTGTTAATGAAATGTCAACTTTACATCTATACGTCATCCATAAGATTGTACCTACTCATTCAATAGATACCTAGAGAATCATGTGAGCGGCGTTAAAACGGTTTACTGTTAGGTAAAGTAGGCTAAAAATAACTAGATATAATGTAGTCAAATAGCTGTTTAAGCTGCGACTACACCGCCGCTCAAAAAACGGTGGCGGTGCGTTTACGCCGTCATTGCGTAAACGTATCCGTACCGTTTTTACCGCAAGCTCCCACACGACTGGTCAAAAAACGGCGACACACCGTACAACAAACAATAGACGCGTGACGTTCGCGACATTTCTTTTCCATGATTTTTTTGAGCGTGACGGTGCAGTGCACCGTTGTTGAGCGGCGGTGTGGCCGCACCTTTATTCCACTAGTCTTCAAGACTGACTATTCAGACTAGCCAAGACCTATTTATAAACACTGATGTATGTTTCATGCATACATAACATGATTTAAGGCAAAGTTTATCTTATTTTAAGTATCCCCTTACTTGCCGCCAGATGCACACTGTTTCAAGACAGGTATACAGCAGAAACTGTTTTAGCTGACTTGAAGGTTATTATCTGGCAGCATTCCTCTATAAAAGAACTTAACAATATCTAAACAGAGCCGAATTCATATTGTTATCATCAAATATAGACGATGATGCAAACCTGGATATATAATCAACCATGCAACCACATACAAATATAAAAATCTTATCTTTGAACCTTACAATGATGTTGTCATACAACCACTAGGATACAAATAGGTAAAACATTTATATAGCATTATAATGAAAATAAGTAAACAAGCACAGTTCGTGAGCTGACTGAATGTTATTGAAGTTTTATAGGTGACTCACACTCACTCGCTCTTATGTGATCAAGGTTTCCAATCTAAGAGCTCACAAAACGAAAAAGGGTAAAACAATATCAAAGAAATGAAATAAAATTATCCTCCTTATCTTTATCTCCTTATCATTGAAAAATATGAAATAGACACAACTTACCACAAATCTTTAGTGGCGCTTCTAGTTCCAGTAATATTGGCTGCTGCAGGAATATTTCCCGAGACTTGGTGCAGAGCCCGCGCACCTCCGACTCGGACATCTGCACTGTTTTCCCAGGCCTGCATCCTCGAACTGTGCCAACATTACACAACCAATGTTAAGTGGATTACCAAGAAGCCTGCCACTACGGCTGGCATTTAATTGGCTATGTACCAATACAATATGTGTGATTTGTTAATCAATGTGTGTGATGCACTAGAAATGATTCACTGAGATTTCAAAGAAATAGTTTATGATCAACCAGATTCATTGTACAAGTGAATGATGATACTTTACTAATGGTCAGTGTCAAAATGAAGCTCTGAATTATACTGAAATATATTATTGATAAGCTTTACGATATGAAAAATTACAATACAATACAGGCATTACTACCATATTATATACAAGTTATGGTGTAGCCATTAGACAATTTTACAACAATAGGCATGTACAGGCAAGACCTTCAACTATTCATACACAAATACTTAATATTCATAATTACAATGCATGCTATTATCAGCATTCTAGATACAGAATGCTTGACACATTTTAAAAATAGATAATTCTTAACAGACTCACACATGGGTTTCATAAAGCATTACACATCAACAGTTGTAAGCGCATGCTTGAGTATTGCCGTTAAATTATAATAAAGTAAAAGAAATTATTTTTATGCTCCATATATACAATGATTTGTTATTTTTCTGTGGCTTAACTTGATACAGGCTCGCTGTACCAATAACATCAAGGACACCCAAAATGTTGTCATGAATAACATTCTTTGATATGCAGAAGAGTTTGGGAGAATACACAGCTACAACCCATATCAAACACACGGTTATTACTTGGTTCATAGAATGGGTTATTTTTAGCTTGATTGGAATCTAGATCAAATTGCAAAGGAAAGAACTGAAATATAAAATGCCTTTGTATGGGAATAAATCACTTGTCAGGTCATACAAACGGAAGAATAAAACCAATCAAAAGAATCTAGCGCAATACTGTGGCCAAGAACTATGCAGGTAACCATACATTCTGATGAAAAGATGTCTTTCAATTTCCCTTTCCGCCTTGCTGTTTCCTGTTGCACTCTGAATACTGTTGTAACCCATCAAAAAGCAGCATAATAAAGTGAAATAAACATGTTTAAATCAAGTAAAGTAACATACAATGCGAACAAAGCATAACAATAAGGCCTAGGAAGTGTTCCATATAACTTGACATCACCAATAATCAAGGCACCAGTGGTGCCGGGTTGCTGAAGCGTTATTTAATAAGAACATCCCTTCGCGACAACGAAAATAGCCATCAGCATCTCTAGCGGTAGAGCATCAAAAGTAGAATCAGATAAGAATTGAGGATAATCGATTTATTTATGAGTTTGACGTTTCTATACCTACATACTTGAGATAATTACGCAACTAACAGCACGAGAACATGAATTTATTATTGTGAATTTTAATGTGTTAGTCCTGCCACTAAAATATACACTGTTATAAACAATAAATCGAATCTTTACCTTCTAAAAGCCTGTGAATTAGACTGTCAACATTGAGTTCGTCAGCCATATTTACTACACTACACGAATAATTTACGTCAAAATCTTTCAACAACCACCGCCGCGAGCAAACTTGTGGTTTTTACACTAGACCAATAAGAAAGGACAAAGGTATAGCACTTAAAGCCTTGTTGCGTATGTCATGCTCCAACTCTTCAAATACACCATAAAATTGGTCAGAAAAATTTGAATATGAATTATTTTAGAGAAATTCTATATATTACGGCAAAAGCATTTTATAATTATTTTGTTTAATTCTTGAGTTTAATAAAATTCTGATTGGATGGACTTCTATTTTATCTGTCATACAAGTAAAAATATTTGTCTATGGTAAACTAGTGTTGTCATACGCAAAATCCATTGCAAACATAGACAAATGTCCTATCTTTTATGAATTCCTTACGAACACGAGCAAAATGTCGCTGTACTTGGCTGTCAAGCTATTTTCTCATCGTAATGTGCCGTTCTGGCGCATAGTATGTATGAAACATTACGATTTGGCGTGTGCGTTCTATTTTATTTTAGACGAGATTTGACGACCGCTCAAAATATCTTCATGGCTTTTTATTCGATTTTTCTGCGCACTGTTGTTTTCGGTATTTCGTAAACATTGGCAAAACAACGCGATAATTCAATGAAGTGTGCGGAAAATTGTCATTATCGCGAGTGAGAGAGGTATTTAGTGCACTGCGGGAGCGGACGGGCGTCATTTAGGCGGTTTCCGATGGATGAAAAGATGGAGAGCGAACAGAGCTATAGCGGCGAGAGCAGTAGCTCGTCGGACAGTTGTAGTGGGAGCGGCAGCGGCAGCTCGGAGCCCGACGAGGAGCTGACGGAGCCCGTGCGTCTGCTGGGCCAGAGCCTCGAGCTGCCGCAGGAGCTTTGCGAGAACTATGGACTTTTCAAAGAGTTCTTCTCTTATAAGACTTGGGAGGCTCTGGAAGACACACACAAGGAACAACTTATGAAGTATTTACCTAAATTCGTACAAAATGAAGAAGAAGAAAGAGATAAGACCATTAAGATGTTGTTTGACCATGAACCATTCCATTTCACTTCACCCTTTGAAGCGTTTTATAGCAATTTGAGACAGGGTAACTACAGGCCGGACATCGCTAAGATGAGAAAGTTTTTGCAAAAAGCCAGAGCAAAGCAGCAAAAGCATAGGGTAAAACTATAAATTATTAATATGGCTTAGCTGCAGTACTTGTTTGTGCATGTCAGTGTATTAATATTTTAAATCTATTGTTTTCAGATAAAATCTTACTATGCTAAACTAATGCCTGAAGTGTTGATATCTCGGGAAAGATTGCTGGCAGCAGCAAAAGCTGCTCCTCCAGGCCCCACCCCTCGCTTGCCGCTCTTGCCACAAAAAGCATCTTCCAAAAATACATACAAACCTTTGTATTTAAGAGCTAGGCAGAGGTATTTTGAGGAGCTGGCAGCTATCCGGAGTGAAGTGGGGGGTGATGAATCCGAGGATGATAACTATCCTGAGGGACCTCCTGAGCCCTCTCATAAAAAGCGTAAACAAATGCATACTGGTCAGGTATGTAAAATTAATTACACTGTATCTAATTCTTATTCACAAAAAACAAATTAAGATATTATTTATAAGAGACTAGGGTCAGTGATACAGATCCAAAACATAAAGAAGCATACTTGAAAAGCAAAATTGAAATAAAGCCATGACAAGTTTTAATGATGACTTTTACTGATTGGATCTGAATTTCTGAAACTTTGTCTCATCATATAGTTAGTTCATAATACATGGGCATTCCTAAGGCTTCAATAATAAATGTACATAGAAAGGTACATGTACATATATACATCTGAAAGGATTTATCAATCAAAGTTATATGTTACACCTACAGATATTTAAGTACTTTCTAACTTTAACAAGTGGAATATTGAAATACATATGAAACATGTTTACTCACATAGTAGAAGTGTAGTGTATTTTTAATATGTCTGAGACTCGCGAGAGTTGTCTATATAAAATTCACAAGTGAAAGTTAGGAAGTAATAAATAATTCTGAAAAATCCTTGTACAGATATTTTCAAATTTTTCAGTTGTTTACGCATTATTGAGAGGCTTGCTCAGCCGAATATGAGAATATGACAGGAAAAATGTGTATACATTGTGGATTTATTTCTGAAGTCTGGAAGTGGTCATATATTTTTGAATTGGACTGTACATGGGTGTAAATGTATACTAATTATGATAGAACTTAGTATGCTTATGGTTCTTACTATAGGCATGTTTACTCTTGTAAACACTCTATTTGTGGGCAGGATTACCTTAAGCACATCTTTGTCATAATTCTTAAATAAGAAAAAGTTTTTTTTTATTTGTAGCAAAATCTGGACAGCAATGTTTCTGGCACTCTTGGAGGGTCGGAAACTTCACATCCCACATCCCTAGACTGCCTCAAGAATGTGTTGGCAGCACATAGAGCTCGACGGCAGTATAGAGAGGTAACCTTTAGAACCAGCATCAAAGAATTTAAATACTAAATAAGTATTGACTGTTACCATGATTTGCGCAATTTTTTAAGTGAAATTAATCACTACTTAAAATATACACAATACTTATACAAGTATATTACAGTAAGCATAAGATATCAGTTCAAACCTGGTTAGGGTCTAACATTTTTTTTACTGTTTCCACTGATAAGAGTTTGTACTGTTCCTCTAACACTCAAACTAGAGTTTTAATAGCTGTGGATTTCCAAAGATAGCAAACTTGTTTGTCAGGAAGTTGTCCCGCAGATCACAGACATCTTATGGTATTATATGGTATGGTATATCATCAACATGGGTAATTAAAGTGTAATTTGAGAAAAAACAAATCATATTTCTGTACCTGAAAACCATGGCACTGTAAAGTGCCTCACCATAAGTATGGAAGGACTTTCACTTTTATGGTTCTCAGGTACAGATATAATGCTCCTTTGTAATTAATGTAATTTGTTTTGAATTTCAGAATCATCCAGAATTAAACACAGCCGGTTTAACATTAGAAGACATAAAGCAAAGAGTAGCTCTTGTAAATGGTACGAAAAAACTTATGTTTGGAGGGCAGAAAGCTGAAGCGCCTGCACAAAAGGTAAAAAGGGGTGCAAAGAAGGAGTCAAGCCAAAAACAAATGAAGTCTGACAGTAAAGCAGTTAAGAGAAAGGAAGAAGACAGTGTTGAGAATAAACCACTGTTGCCAAATATTAAAATAAAATGTGAACAAGAGGAGTCTGATTCTGAAAATTCGTTTGTAGAGCCGAAGGGTGCTAAAAATCCTAAAAAGTTAGTTGATAGTGTTGAAATTAAGCAGGAAATCGTGGATCCTAAGTATTCAGATTCTCTGAGGTAAGTTATAACATTGTCTCATTCTCATTAATGCAAAGTTATTAAACGTATTCATGACTAAAAATAATAAAGCTACTGCGTTAATAAAAACCAACTTGATACAGGTTATCAAGGCTACAGTATGCAGTCTGCTGTTGAAAATGGTCATTATATTTTCTTCACTAAAAAATATATAAAGTATAGCGATATTGCAACCAGCCATACTCAAACCTTTTTTATAACCGGTTTAAAGACCGGGTTTGCATTCCCCACCCTGGGTCACATTGTCGCTGCTGCCTATATCTAGCAGGTCGCAATAATCTGGCTAACACTATTAAAGCTCAACTGTTAAGTAGATTTCGCCTCTCTTTCTGGCTGCACAGGCTAAAAGAATAACGGGCCACAGGTTGAGTGTACTTGTTCTAACCCAATTCAATCAAAGTAGTGACAATATTTTACATTTATTTTCAGCATAAATTACAATGATCCTAAATTGGAAAGTGTCATAAAACAAGAGCCATTAGATCCAACGCTTGCGCTACAAAATGCGGCCAGAATTATACAACCAGTCCCTATCAAACTTGAAGACTTAGATGGAATTGGTAAGTATTTACACAGAAAATATATCTATTTTTTAACTCAGGGGTTCTCAAACAGTACGTTCGAAACTCGCCCCAACTTCGCCTTTTGAAAGGGGTGTCTCCACCAATCCGGAGCTGGACCGAATGGACCTTGATTTGAGAAATCACACGCGATTGACTTGATTCAGGCGCGGATTCGGAATTCAAGTTTATAGGCTAAATATGTATATGTAATAGTGTCGGTAGCTCGTTATATGGGCCTACAACACAACCTTTTTGAGGGTGGGATCCGCGTCTGACTTGATTTCACTTATACGGAGTGGAGATGTCGACTTCTGTGCTTGATCGGTGACAATGCGCCGTAAAGAATGAGTGCGCACGTAATCTACAGCTACATGTTTATTCAAAGGTTGCAGTATAAAAGAGGTTGGGAACCTCTGATTAAACCGAGCTAATGCGAAGTCAATAACCTGAAAAAAGTTTATCTTTATGTAATTTTAACTGTCTTAATTTATATTAGCGACCCTTTTATTTTCTCACTCATGGAATTATTTACTTCGTCTTTTTGGCTGGGCTTTAATTGGTTGTGTATCTTGTAATATTTGCATGTTGTATTCTAATGAAACCCAGAACGTTTGGAACTTTAATTAAAGTGATGGGGGTTCTTTCTGTCTTAAACGTATTCAGAAATTGTTAAATCACCAAAGCCTTTTTAAGCTCGGTTTTCCAAGGATAGCGGTGGGATATGCATGGGTGGGAGCGGGAGGTCCAGCGCTTTGTCTCGCTCCCTCCAATGGCTGGCGCTCGCCACTCGCCACTGACGGCACCGCTATTCTAGAAAGCTTAAGCAAGAGGTCATTTTATCGTCACGAATCGTGAATATCTTGTACATCTTTCCGACTATTATTGGTCTTATGCGTCTTCTTAAATCTTTTTTGCCTTTCTGGATGCTGCCTCCTTCGTAAACTAAAAAACAAAACGCGAGCGCAAAAACTTATGCTGTATTTAATGAATATTGACATGGTCTGAAAGGCCTTTCCCCAAAGGCTTGACCTCTTGAGCGTCAAAGTCGGCAAATTACACTGATGAAAACTGTGTCTTAGAACCCACGATGTAATTTACCGCGTTGCACTGTGGGCGCGCTCCTAACTAACGGTTGGACATGAGATTTCGCGACAGTAAACTATTTATTACAGACCAACTGCTGTTATTATGGCCTCTAAATTAAAACGTAATGCTAGTATAGTGCATTTTTACCCAAAAATTAATAGGCATAAGAGAATAGTCTTCCAATATTATAATAAAAAAAAATATACGCGAGATTTTTGACAGTATTTTATTGTGATCGCATGCAAATATCCCTAGGGAACTTTTTTATTGGTCCTGTGCTTAGGGCTCACTCAAAATGACAAAAATGACATATTTTTTATAACGCCTGCAATATAAAATTATATCATCAAAAGAGATTGCTATTAACATACACAAGGCACACTGTCGAAATAGTGATATAATATTATTGTTATTTTAAAGAATGAAAAGTCATATTTTTATCGTTTGTCTGTTTTAAGAAAAAGGTTCAGGATAAAGAAAATTCCAAAGGTTATCCGTTCTGTATAATTTGGGTCTCGGTTTCACTGATGAGTGGCTGGGCTTCTGTCAAAGGTACTTTTTTGTTGTCCTTTTTACAGTACTGGAGATGACTGGATCAGACCGTAAAAGTAGCGAATGCGTCAAATCACTATGTTAAAACTGCATTTTATACGGCTGCCATAGCACAATTAAGAAACAAATTGCTATAAACTTTACATAGGCGCTTTCGAAAAATTACCTTAAAATGCAAATATTTCTAAAATTCCGCTAAATTCGGCCAAGTTTAAACTACAGCGCATTAAAATTAGCTTTAACTTGTAACTTGTAATACTTAGTATCTTGGAATTGCTTGGCACAATTTCTATAATCGTGATTTTCTAGTTTAATTATTCATGAATGATAAAACGGCAATTATTATTCATTAAAATACTAAACAGCTACATATTGTTTTTTATAGCTATACTTAAACATATCGTCTTTGTAATAAAATCTAAAAAAGGACCTCAACTTGTACACAAAAGTTACAATAGTTTGTAGAAGTATGGCCGAGTTTTACGGGTTTACCGGATAGTTATGTTTACCGCATCTTTATTGACCAATAAGTTAAATAGGTGAAAAAATAATTAAAAGACATAATGCTCCTTGCGTTAAAGTTTACAAAAATGTAGTTTTAAGCCAAGAAAGCGAAGCTTTTTATTTTTGAGAATGTCCAACCGTTAGTTAGAAGCGCTCCCACAGTGCGTTGCATTGCTATAGACATAGATTACACGCTCATTATGGCGTTTAGTCCATCATTCTCCACCGTCAGTTTATTGTTATTCATTAATTTTCACCAGCCCGTAAGTCCATCAGTCCAAGAGTTACTCGATCATCCTCTCGTTATCCTGACCAGACTGATGGACTGGACTGACACCAGACTGACCGTTTGGTTTATTGCTTGGCATTTGAGGATCACTTTCGAAGTTTCACAGTATCAGCCGTTTCTCTAGAACTTTTCCGAACGAAAAATACATTATTTGCCGCGCATCAAAGAGTTGCTGTAGAAGTATGGTCGCTCAAAACCTCAACAATACGGAATTCATCAAATCAGCTACTCTTTATAAAATGTCAAAAACGATTTGTTAAGATCAAAAAGTTAATTTTAATATAAACACATACAATATAATATTTACAATACCAAAAACGAATAATAAACTGATACTATTTGTTAGTATAAAGTTTCTATGAAAATTGTCTAGTGATGTCATAGAAAGCAGTAGTCAAAAGACATGTTCTTATTAGTTTGTGTCCAATTAAAAATAGTATAATGTTCAAAAGTTAATGGTATTTTATTTGGTTCCGTTTTGTTTGGTTTTTTTTTAATTTGTGTGTGAATGTGGTTTCAATGATACAATTATTATGCATTTATAGTCAAATGGTATTTCTGAGCCTCGCCGCCTGACATATGCATGTTTTCGTTTATCGCTTCGCTCACTAACATTCCTTTAGAGTAGCTATCTAAACCCGTATTCTATTTTCTATCTGTCGCAGCCTCTAACCGTATATCAATGACAGATATGATGGCGCTGCCAGTGGAGTTAGCCGATGACGGTGGCCTTCCGGAGAGCAATGAGGAGCCGGTGGACACGGACGAAGCCCTGACGGAGACGACGCACGCGAACTTCCTGTCTCTCGTCAGGGCCCTGTTCCCGGCGCGCGCGGCGCACAGGGCCTCGAAGCAGCAGCTGCATGCGCGCTGCAGCGCCGTCATGAGGTCGCCCATAGCGCCGCTCAACACCTGGTATAGCTGTAAGTTCTGTTTACTTCATACAATATCTATCTATCAGCCACAGACGCTACAAAGTGCGATCCCGTGCTGACCGCATCCATTGATTCCCCACTGAGGGTTCACGAGGTCATCCGTCCATCTAGTCGGGGGCCGACCCACGCTGCTCTTTCCTATACGTGGGGTAAGAGTCACGCAACGTGCAATGGAAAGGGCTATGCTCGTTTCTTCGCGCGATAGAATCAGAAATGAGGATATCCGCAGAAGAACCGAGGTAACCGACAAGGCTCACAGGTTTGCCCGTGTCAGTGGCAATGGGCAGGCCATGTAGCCCGGAGAATGGATGGCCGTTGGGGCAGCAAAGTTCTGGAGTGGCGACCACGTAGGTGTAAGAGAGCACTTTATACAATACAGATATTCAATTATTTGCCGCCGGTCCACGCCCCATTGTAACATATGTATGAACGTAAACTCATATAGGCGTTGCCGACACTTAACAAGTATAAACTACTGAAGCAAAATCAGATGCAACAACGTAGAAATTATTTCTTCTGAGGAGACGGAACGAAGGTTGAAAGCTTTGGAAGCGTAGTTCCTACTAAATTACAACCAATTTCAGACAAGCTGGTTCACGGCAATAAAGTACAAATTCAGCCCATACACGTGTTCCGAGCAGGACCTACGAGACGCGACACAGAGGGCGCTGAACGTCGCCACTTTCTGGTCCCGCACTGTATGATATTATGAAACCATCGACACGAGAAGAAGAAGAAGTACAAATTCGGTTAAAAATAAAATATACACTTTTTTGGAAGTTGCATTACGGTTAGAAGAGTCCTTTGGCGGCTGAGACGGACACACACTATCCTGATTGTCAGATAATATACAAATTAAACACTTCGTCAATCTGATACTGACACATCAGTTATTTTAATGTTTTTATTATGAGTAAAATGTGTGTATGTTTACAGTGTCAGATGACTGGTGTGCTGAATTGGATTCAGCGCTCGATTTCTTGGCTGGAGAAAGAGGACCACACCCTGATGATTTTGTGCCCTACTTGCAATATATTCCTGAAACGCAGGTAATAACTTTTGAAGTTTAGATTGGAAGTAATAGGAAATAGTGCTGCGTAATAGTGAACGACCTCTTCATCATCCGCATCACAATCCTAAATTAATATATTAGGCAAACTACACTGTGCGGTTTCCCGCCACGGTTCACATCATGCAGCGTCAAACCGCGGATCGATGGCATATCCATGTTGAGCAATGAACAACAGCAGCGGTAAACCGCTCTCCGTGTTGATAGTCCGCGGCAGCTGTTTCCCGCGGCGGGAGAACCGCTCGTGGAGCATCAGCCTTAGGGCCGCCACAGACGTTCGGTCAGCAAGCGTAGGTCGCCATATATGACAGACAGAGGCACTTTCTGACGTCATTCCGTACGGAAACCGAACGGCTGTGGCGGGCCTTAAGAGTTCAAGTAACTGAATAAATGCTGAATAGGCTATTTGACTGATGTTGAATTCTACAGCGTACTGTAGTTATATGAATAAAATTAGCTAAATATATCACGAAACAAAGAAAAAAAATCCAGAAACATATATCTTTTTTGGAAATATGTGACTTCAAAGGTACGCAAATTTAATGATTTTTTTTTAATCCAAAATCAATTTTGAAAATGTTTTCAGAATCCTCATAATTTTACGAAACAATAATTGTATGACAACTATGAACTTAAACGCACTTTTCACGGTGAAAATGCCAAATTTCTTAATTTTTCCATACAATTATTGGTACCTATACCGGCCTGTGACGTCACTAGCCTGACGCGTTTTGTATGGAGCGTTTTTAGCGCTACGGAGAAATGTTGAACTTTGACGGTCATTTCTGACTTTTAGAGCAGTTTAAGTGTAGTCAGTCCCATATAGACATTTGATCACAATAAAAAATAGAATCGATTGACATCCTCAAAAAAAATTAGTCAACATGTCTATTGTAGATGTACCAGTGGATCGGCGCGGGGCGCGACTGCGACGCGATCCTCGGGCGGCTGTGCGAGCGCTGGGTCCGCGCCGCCTCGCCCGCGCCGCCCCCGCACGAGCCGCCGCCGCCCCGGTGAGTGCAGTATGCGTACAAACAACCGGCAAACAACTTGAACCAAAATGGCGGATCTGCGCATGTAAATTTGTACGTAAATCGGCTACTGCGCAGTCAAGGTCACGCTCAAGTTGTTTGCCGGCTACTGTACAATATCTGTGGACCTGGCGTCGATGACGTCACGTCGGCGCTCTGGTACGGTGCGCGACGCGACGGGGCGAGCGCGGGCAGGTACAAGGGTAGGGGGAGGGGCTTCACATTCCAGCGAGGTCCACAGATATTGTAACCGTGTTGTATGCGTACTCTTACATTAGCATTTCTGTAGTAGGAATCATTTTTAACCGACTTCAAAAAAAGGAGGAGGGTTCTCAATTCGACTGTGAAAAAGTGATTATATTTGAAAGCAAAAAAATAAAATTTTAACAAAAGAAGAGCTGACTTCAAAAAACTTGAAAAGCCAGAAATAACCCGATCATGTACAGATTACATTGGAATTAGCTTTTGAAGTCCAGTTACCACCAAGCAGAGCTACTATGTTGTACTGTTATAAAAAAAATTGGGTAAGTGCGAGTCCGACTTGCGCATGAAGAGTTCCGTACCATAATCTATAACAAGTTTGTTGTATGGGAGCCCCCCTTTAGTATTTATTTTATTTTTAGTATTTGTTGTTATAGCGGCAATAGAAATAGGTACATCATCTGTGAAAATTTCAACTGTCTAGCTATCACCGTTCTTGAGATACAGCCTGGTGACAGACGGACGGACGGACAGCGAAGTCCCAGTAATAGGGTCCCGTTTTTACGGAACCCTAAAAAAGAGCCTACAAACATAATTTATATTCTTCGGCATAATTTTACAAGTTCACGGTAAAGAAAATACGCGGACCAAGTTGCGGGCTTCTCCTAGTGTGTAATAAAATTACAATTATAAGTAGGTTTACGTGCGTAGTGCCTACGCTGTTCAATTTCACATGCCATGTATGGTAGATTTTAGTGATACGAATATTATTATTTAAGATTTTAATTGTACCTAAAATTATGTGAAATAAATGATTTGTATTTGTATTTGTAATGACTTAATTTGACACGTTTAGGTATCCTACGTCATGGGTGGTGCGACCGCTCACTAGCGCGGAGGTAGCCGAGTTCCGGGCGCAGGAAAGGAAGCGATACGCGGCTTCTGCGAAGCCTTTTACTTACATTCAGCATGGGTAAGTTAATACATCATCATCAAGTATTTTATGCAATCGTTACACAATGAAGGTTCTTTAAGTCGAGTACCGCGTTGAGGTCACGAGGCTTGCCGAGTGGCCTAAGTAAGGTACGAGATTTTAAGACCTAATTGTGTAACTATTGCATACAATACTTTATATACGAGCAAAACACAGAAAAACATTTTTTTACTTTAATCGTCATTCCCCACTATGAACTTTTATTTTTGATGTAACCTATTTCGTGCAACTAAAACTGACCTATTAAAAAAAACATCATCGCGATGGTCATAGCGGGTGCCTCGTGATTGGTTAAATTTTTTGACAAGTTATTTCAACCAATCAGTGAACAGTAAAATAAATTTTGCTGATGTTCTCTTTTTGAAATCATTAGAGTTGAGTAGACAGATGTCTTACGAATATTAAAGTTCTGTAGCTGGTACCATAGAGTATAGAATTTTGGTACAGGATTAAAAAGAGCGTTATTGTGATTTTGTCTGTGTAATTATGATTGACAGATTAAATTACGCGAGTATAAAAATAAATATAAAACCCTTCGAATGCGTCAAAGAAAACCTCAAGGTATGGGTTAGATTTGGCTTACTTTTTTTTCACTATCAAATAATTATATTCAATCGTTCTCAAGTGGGCAAGCCGGTGGAAATCGGGTTGTATGGATGCCACTAGTTTGGAATTCTTAGCTTAAATATTGGTTGATATCATATCATTAATTCCATTCAAAACGGAATATCTCGGAGAAGTCTGCTTATATCTTCACCAAACGTATCTATGAACCATCTCGACCAAAATGTCATCGATGAAAAAACGCATTCAAAATAGTACATTACTGCAGACGCCGGTAAAGAAGGGCTTGCCGGGTAAGTAGGTATAGACACCGGATATTGATACAAAGCTGGCAAGCCCTTTTCACGGCTAAGGCTATGCTAGTGCTTGCTTTTCTCAAACATGTGCGATAAAATAAAAAATACACCACTCAACAAAATGAAATTCAGCTGTTTATCCAGTTCATGAACACTACACCATGTTAAAAAAAAATTACTTCCTGGCCTAGGCCTTCAGTTCTCTCGAGTTGTTCCGAAAAGTGATACTTCGAAACCTGTTATAACGCACGTTATGACGACATTTCATTGCATGCTTGAGAAATGTACTATTAAAGTCAATTCATTCATGATGATATACAAATCTTTCCAGTTACCTACTATTACAATGGCCTCAACATTTTCAATATTTTTTAGAAACTAAGAAATTTATACTTGTAACATTCCGTTATTAACCCGAAAACAGTGATCTCACTTACAAGTTCCTGGTTTATTATGCATATCTAAATCTGTAGTATCATCGTAGCTCTAAAACGATAAAACCGACTTAGTTTTTTTTAAATACCCATGAAGTCGGTTCATTCGATTGTTTATCACCTGCTTCCTACGTGTTTGAGGGTTTTTGTTAGTTGTTAAATGTATGTTCGTTAGGTATCGGGCAGTGGTCGGCCCTTGCGCGCGCTGCGGCGCGGGCGGCGGCGCGGCGGGCGCGCTGCTGGCGCCGGCGCGGCCGCGACACGCGTCCTTCCTGGCGCTAGTGCGGGACGCCGTGGCCAGGCTGCCCAACGGCGAGGGCACCAGGCACGACGTGCTCACGCTGCTCAAGTGAGTGTCGCCATAGTTAGGTATCGGGCAGTGGTCGGCCCTTGCGCGCGCTGCTGGCGCCGGCGCGGCCGCGACACGCGTCCTTCCTGGCGCTAGTGCGGGACGCCGTGGCCAGGCTGCCCAACGGCGAGGGCACCAGGCACGACGTGCTCACGCTGCTCAAGTGAGTGTCGCCATAGTTAGGTATCGGGCAGTGGTCGGCCCTTGCGCGCGCTGCTGGCGCCGGCGCGGCCGCGACACGCGTCCTTCCTGGCGCTAGTGCGGGACGCCGTGGCCAGGCTGCCCAACGGCGAGGGCACCAGGCACGACGTGCTCACGCTGCTCAAGTGAGTGTCGCCATAGTTAGGTATCGGGCAGTGGTCGGCCCTTGCGCGCGCTGCTGGCGCCGGCGCGGCCGCGACACGCGTCCTTCCTGGCGCTAGTGCGGGACGCCGTGGCCAGGCTGCCCAACGGCGAGGGCACCAGGCACGACGTGCTCACGCTGCTCAAGTGAGTGTCGCCATAGTTAGGTATCGGGCAGTGGTCGGCCCTTGCGCGCGCTGCTGGCGCCGGCGCGGCCGCGACACGCGTCCTTCCTGGCGCTAGTGCGGGACGCCGTGGCCAGGCTGCCCAACGGCGAGGGCACCAGGCACGACGTGCTCACGCTGCTCAAGTGAGTGTCGCCATAGTTAGGTATCGGGCAGTGGTCGGCCCTTGCGCGCGCTGCTGGCGCCGGCGCGGCCGCGACACGCGTCCTTCCTGGCGCTAGTGCGGGACGCCGTGGCCAGGCTGCCCAACGGCGAGGGCACCAGGCACGACGTGCTCACGCTGCTCAAGTGAGTGTCGCCATAGTTAGGTATCGGGCAGTGGTCGGCCCTTGCGCGCGCTGCTGGCGCCGGCGCGGCCGCGACACGCGTCCTTCCTGGCGCTAGTGCGGGACGCCGTGGCCAGGCTGCCCAACGGCGAGGGCACCAGGCACGACGTGCTCACGCTGCTCAAGTGAGTGTCGCCATAGTTAGGTATCGGGCAGTGGTCGGCCCTTGCGCGCGCTGCTGGCGCCGGCGCGGCCGCGACACGCGTCCTTCCTGGCGCTAGTGCGGGACGCCGTGGCCAGGCTGCCCAACGGCGAGGGCACCAGGCACGACGTGCTCACGCTGCTCAAGTGAGTGTCGCCATAGTTAGGTATCGGGCAGTGGTCGGCCCTTGCGCGCGCTGCTGGCGCCGGCGCGGCCGCGACACGCGTCCTTCCTGGCGCTAGTGCGGGACGCCGTGGCCAGGCTGCCCAACGGCGAGGGCACCAGGCACGACGTGCTCACGCTGCTCAAGTGAGTGTCGCCATAGTTAGGTATCGGGCAGTGGTCGGCCCTTGCGCGCGCTGCTGGCGCCGGCGCGGCCGCGACACGCGTCCTTCCTGGCGCTAGTGCGGGACGCCGTGGCCAGGCTGCCCAACGGCGAGGGCACCAGGCACGACGTGCTCACGCTGCTCAAGTGAGTGTCGCCATAGTTAGGTATCGGGCAGTGGTCGGCCCTTGCGCGCGCTGCTGGCGCCGGCGCGGCCGCGACACGCGTCCTTCCTGGCGCTAGTGCGGGACGCCGTGGCCAGGCTGCCCAACGGCGAGGGCACCAGGCACGACGTGCTCACGCTGCTCAAGTGAGTGTCGCCATAGTTAGGTATCGGGCAGTGGTCGGCCCTTGCGCGCGCTGCTGGCGCCGGCGCGGCCGCGACACGCGTCCTTCCTGGCGCTAGTGCGGGACGCCGTGGCCAGGCTGCCCAACGGCGAGGGCACCAGGCACGACGTGCTCACGCTGCTCAAGTGAGTGTCGCCATAGTTAGGTATCGGGCAGTGGTCGGCCCTTGCGCGCGCTGCTGGCGCCGGCGCGGCCGCGACACGCGTCCTTCCTGGCGCTAGTGCGGGACGCCGTGGCCAGGCTGCCCAACGGCGAGGGCACCAGGCACGACGTGCTCACGCTGCTCAAGTGAGTGTCGCCATAGTTAGGTATCGGGCAGTGGTCGGCCCTTGCGCGCGCTGCTGGCGCCGGCGCGGCCGCGACACGCGTCCTTCCTGGCGCTAGTGCGGGACGCCGTGGCCAGGCTGCCCAACGGCGAGGGCACCAGGCACGACGTGCTCACGCTGCTCAAGTGAGTGTCGCCATAGTTAGGTATCGGGCAGTGGTCGGCCCTTGCGCGCGCTGCTGGCGCCGGCGCGGCCGCGACACGCGTCCTTCCTGGCGCTAGTGCGGGACGCCGTGGCCAGGCTGCCCAACGGCGAGGGCACCAGGCACGACGTGCTCACGCTGCTCAAGTGAGTGTCGCCATAGTTAGGTATCGGGCAGTGGTCGGCCCTTGCGCGCGCTGCTGGCGCCGGCGCGGCCGCGACACGCGTCCTTCCTGGCGCTAGTGCGGGACGCCGTGGCCAGGCTGCCCAACGGCGAGGGCACCAGGCACGACGTGCTCACGCTGCTCAAGTGAGTGTCGCCATAGTTAGGTATCGGGCAGTGGTCGGCCCTTGCGCGCGCTGCTGGCGCCGGCGCGGCCGCGACACGCGTCCTTCCTGGCGCTAGTGCGGGACGCCGTGGCCAGGCTGCCCAACGGCGAGGGCACCAGGCACGACGTGCTCACGCTGCTCAAGTGAGTGTCGCCATAGTTAGGTATCGGGCAGTGGTCGGCCCTTGCGCGCGCTGCTGGCGCCGGCGCGGCCGCGACACGCGTCCTTCCTGGCGCTAGTGCGGGACGCCGTGGCCAGGCTGCCCAACGGCGAGGGCACCAGGCACGACGTGCTCACGCTGCTCAAGTGAGTGTCGCCATAGTTAGGTATCGGGCAGTGGTCGGCCCTTGCGCGCGCTGCTGGCGCCGGCGCGGCCGCGACACGCGTCCTTCCTGGCGCTAGTGCGGGACGCCGTGGCCAGGCTGCCCAACGGCGAGGGCACCAGGCACGACGTGCTCACGCTGCTCAAGTGAGTGTCGCCATAGTTAGGTATCGGGCAGTGGTCGGCCCTTGCGCGCGCTGCTGGCGCCGGCGCGGCCGCGACACGCGTCCTTCCTGGCGCTAGTGCGGGACGCCGTGGCCAGGCTGCCCAACGGCGAGGGCACCAGGCACGACGTGCTCACGCTGCTCAAGTGAGTGTCGCCATAGTTAGGTATCGGGCAGTGGTCGGCCCTTGCGCGCGCTGCTGGCGCCGGCGCGGCCGCGACACGCGTCCTTCCTGGCGCTAGTGCGGGACGCCGTGGCCAGGCTGCCCAACGGCGAGGGCACCAGGCACGACGTGCTCACGCTGCTCAAGTGAGTGTCGCCATAGTTAGGTATCGGGCAGTGGTCGGCCCTTGCGCGCGCTGCTGGCGCCGGCGCGGCCGCGACACGCGTCCTTCCTGGCGCTAGTGCGGGACGCCGTGGCCAGGCTGCCCAACGGCGAGGGCACCAGGCACGACGTGCTCACGCTGCTCAAGTGAGTGTCGCCATAGTTAGGTATCGGGCAGTGGTCGGCCCTTGCGCGCGCTGCTGGCGCCGGCGCGGCCGCGACACGCGTCCTTCCTGGCGCTAGTGCGGGACGCCGTGGCCAGGCTGCCCAACGGCGAGGGCACCAGGCACGACGTGCTCACGCTGCTCAAGTGAGTGTCGCCATAGTTAGGTATCGGGCAGTGGTCGGCCCTTGCGCGCGCTGCTGGCGCCGGCGCGGCCGCGACACGCGTCCTTCCTGGCGCTAGTGCGGGACGCCGTGGCCAGGCTGCCCAACGGCGAGGGCACCAGGCACGACGTGCTCACGCTGCTCAAGTGAGTGTCGCCATAGTTAGGTATCGGGCAGTGGTCGGCCCTTGCGCGCGCTGCTGGCGCCGGCGCGGCCGCGACACGCGTCCTTCCTGGCGCTAGTGCGGGACGCCGTGGCCAGGCTGCCCAACGGCGAGGGCACCAGGCACGACGTGCTCACGCTGCTCAAGTGAGTGTCGCCATAGTTAGGTATCGGGCAGTGGTCGGCCCTTGCGCGCGCTGCTGGCGCCGGCGCGGCCGCGACACGCGTCCTTCCTGGCGCTAGTGCGGGACGCCGTGGCCAGGCTGCCCAACGGCGAGGGCACCAGGCACGACGTGCTCACGCTGCTCAAGTGAGTGTCGCCATAGTTAGGTATCGGGCAGTGGTCGGCCCTTGCGCGCGCTGCTGGCGCCGGCGCGGCCGCGACACGCGTCCTTCCTGGCGCTAGTGCGGGACGCCGTGGCCAGGCTGCCCAACGGCGAGGGCACCAGGCACGACGTGCTCACGCTGCTCAAGTGAGTGTCGCCATAGTTAGGTATCGGGCAGTGGTCGGCCCTTGCGCGCGCTGCTGGCGCCGGCGCGGCCGCGACACGCGTCCTTCCTGGCGCTAGTGCGGGACGCCGTGGCCAGGCTGCCCAACGGCGAGGGCACCAGGCACGACGTGCTCACGCTGCTCAAGTGAGTGTCATCATAGTTAGGTATCGGGCAGTGGTCGGCCCTTGCGCGCGCTGCTGGCGCCGGCGCGGCCGCGACACGCGTCCTTCCTGGCGCTAGTGCGGGACGCCGTGGCCAGGCTGCCCAACGGCGAGGGCACCAGGCACGACGTGCTCACGCTGCTCAAGTGAGTGTCGCCATAGTTAGGTATCGGGCAGTGGTCGGCCCTTGCGCGCGCTGCTGGCGCCGGCGCGGCCGCGACACGCGTCCTTCCTGGCGCTAGTGCGGGACGCCGTGGCCAGGCTGCCCAACGGCGAGGGCACCAGGCACGACGTGCTCACGCTGCTCAAGTGAGTGTCGCTATAGTTTCTATAGTTGGAATCATTTTTGTAGGCCGAGCCTACTTACCCTTGTTGTACGCTAACAATGCCAAACTATTATTCGGAAAACCGCAAAGTTAACCCGTAAAATTAAACACACAATTCTTACTATACGAGAAATGGCCGCTCGGTTTCGAAACCCATTTTGTGTCACTGGGAATTAACGCTTGAATATGACACTCGAATGCTATCCTTAGAAATAAAATAAAATAAAGTATGGATGAATTATTTTGTTTACAGCTAAAACCAATACGAAATAATATGAGTATGATTTGGCTTTAGTTCGCTGAATACAATATATCGCATCTTATTAAAACAGCTTCTATACATTTGGACCGTTCATTCAATAATCAACTCTATAGTTCTTGATCATTACCTACAAAACACTGTAAAGCGCTTACAGGCCTATGAATTAGTCAACCTTATAGATATCGAAGCAGTTATATTATATGAGGTTAAAAAGAGACTGCCACTTATGAAGTTTTCTAGAGGGTTATTTTCAATATTATGAATTTCATGTATTCATTTTGTTTCCAGAATGTCTCAGTGGATATCCGCTTGTAGTGATCAGGCTTTGCTGAGTGCATTGTCGACCGCCTTAGACAGACTTCTGTCGGCCAAGCGCGATCCTGTTGTGAAGTACGATCAGAGGACTGCAATATGGACATATTTACACAGAAACAGGTAAACATGAGTTTTTTATGGTTCATCAGGGTAAATAATGCTCCGAAAATAACGAGTAATCATACTTAATAAATTATGAACATTTTACAAGTCAATACATTATAAGAATTCATTTTTATTATTATTAAATTTTAAAATACAAATTATTATAAAAATATTAATTATTAAATACAAATTGGAATCGATTCATGCCCAGTACAGCTTTCTTAGGTTTGGTTTCAGTCAAAAGGAAATTTGCTTATTCTGGACCTTTTGAAGCAGCTTTACATCAGCATCAAAAGTGGGTTATTGTATAACTGGTATTTTACTATTAGATTATATCGAATTGCAAACTGAAATTGTCAGCTACTTTTTATGCCGGCTGCACGTATAACGCTGCTTCAAAAGATCCAAAAAAAGCAAACTTAGTTTCGTCTAAAACCGTGTACGTAATACCCAACCAGCAAAATTGCACTAACAACAGTCTAAAGACTACAAATTTTCGCTCTTATATTGATCCTATATCATCGTATAAGCCTGGATTTGGGCGCAAATTATAAGTGTATTTACTTTATATCGTCCTAATATCAGTCTAATTGAATACTGATTGCATTTACAGTAATCTTGCCAAAACGAATTTAAGCTGCCTTAGGCTAATATCGCTCTCACGTAAGTGTTTTGTAAGCCTACATAGACGCATATTGGTCCAACGTTAGAATCTTGTGAGCCTAAACAAGCTTATTTTGATTACTTGTATGTCTTGAGTGAAACTGCAGCGTGACAATAAAAAATAAATATTACTGTCACAACTGTTTATGAATTACCTAATAGTGACGGTAACTTAATAAAATAACGTGTTTGTGAAAATCTTGGTGTGTGTTTATGTTGCGTTGCGCGGTAACTTTTTACGTTGGGAAATATTATTTACTGTAAAGTGGACCCTGTTTTACACTTCAAATTTCATGCGCCTACTCAAATATTCAATTTAAATATCCTCTTATAATTTTTTATTTCTTTATTTGTTGTGATAACGGTGCCATTTTGATAGTTGCATTTTTCCAGCGCGCTATTAGACTACTGTAAGATCATTTACGCTAATATTAGCATTCTGAATACAAGTGGTACGGCCATATTGAATTAATTTAGGGTTTCTTGCTTAACCTACATGAAAACTAAATTTTTTAACATTAATATTTGGAATGCTATTTCCAATCTCTGAAATCCATGCCTATTACACAAAATTGAAATCACAGCACTCTCTTTTTCACAAAACATTATGGATTATTAAACGTTATTCTTACAATTGTGTTCCCAAAGTCGATTTAAGATCATACCATCTTATATTGATCTTATAATAGTTTTATGAAGACCAAAAAAGTATGCACTTATAGTGCTTTTATGTTATGCTGATATTAGACTGACATTCTTATAAGAACATTTATCAAGACCATTATAAAATCAACTTAGAGAATGTGGTTATAAGAACAGATATTCTCAAGTACAATGAGTCTTCGTAAATGTTGTTGTAGGAGTAAGAGGCTTATAATAGTATTATAAAATGCGCTTATATACATATATGAGACTAGGTAATAAGACTGAGAGTTCTTGAGTCCGTACCATCTTATCTAAAGCTAATATAAGAGCAGCAGCATCAGCAAAACAATTATAAGAGCGCTATAAGCCCACCACTCTTATAAAGTGCGCAATCTAAGACTTTTTTGCTAGTTGGGTAGTGCAATTTAAATATTGATCGGTAATTAAGGTGACCAACAACTGGTGGTGGGCACGCATTTATCGGAACGTAGAGTATAACGCTCGTGTGGTGTGCAGGAGCGAGGAGGAGTGGCTGAAGTCGTCGGCGCGCGGCCGCCGCGCCGCGCCCGCGCCCGCTCCGCAAGACCCCGCCCCGCTCACGCCACCGCCCGCCGTAACTATACACTTTTCCTTCAATATAACTAGGAACAATCGAGAATATGGTCTTGAAACTGATAAGAGTAATATATTTTTCTCAAACATGCAATGAAATATTGTCTTTGCGTTCCTTATAATAGGCTCGGAAGTATCGGTTTTTGGGCGCAACAACTCGAGAGGACTGTAAAGGGATTTCATACTGCTTTTCAGGCCTAGGCCTGCAAAGTAACTTTTTTTTTGGTTTCAACAACAAGGTCATTCACACAGCTGGCAGGTTTGATAAAAAGCAGGTTTTGTTTTTAAAGGTTGGTTGTTAGACACTTGTGGAAAAAAAAAATCAAGATGGCGACTTTTTTTTTTCAAAATTTCAAATTGGTGCTAGGCGGCTCAAACTCGGTATCGGGGGGCTCTCGGGGCTCAAAAATATGAATCTGAAATCTTGTCCGAAAATTCGGTGAAATTCGGAAAATGTCGAAAAAAAACGATTTGTATGGAGAAAATTTCAAATTGGTCCTAGGAGGCTGAAATTCGGTATCCGGGGGTTTTTGGGGCTCCTGAGTCAGAATCTGAAATCGGATTTTTAAAATTCGGTCAAATTCGGAAAATATCGGACAAACAATATTAAGCGTTATTCTTTGAATTATATTTTTTTATTTCATTGTATGTTTGAGAAAAGCACTATACATGCCTCGTCGTGAAAACGGATTCCCGGCCTCGTATCACTATCCGGCCTCGCTCGCACGCTCGCTCGGCCGTATATACCTACTTGGCCGGAAATCCTCATTTTCCCGGCCTCTGATGTAATGTACTATTTTATGAAAACTAATTTTTGTTCAGCATCATATCTCTATCAATGTTTCTTATTTTTATTTTTCGATGAGAAAATAATTTATGAAAAGTGCAAGATAATGTGCATACATCGGGGTTTTCAGAGCGGGAACGTTTGACATTTGCCAAAGAGTACGTATTGACTTAAAAAACAGAATGTACTCTAGCAAGTTTCTAGGTCATGAATAATTAATTGAAAAATATAAAATAATAATCATTCATATAGGTATCATGTGTTATAATGGTCAGCAACCTCTACAGTTAACTCCCTCCTCATTTATAAGCAAATAGTTCATAGATATCGGGTGTCAATATTGACATTATATTAGACACTTATTGCCATACCGTACCCTTGTCTAGTAGATTAATTACTTATATGCAATTGCATTTTAAAATCCATACTAATATTATAAATGCGAAAGTGTGTCTGTCTGTCTGTTACCTCTTCACGCTTAAACCGCTGAATCGATTTTGATGAAATTTGGTATAGAGATAGTTTACGATACGAGGAAGGACATAGGATAGTTGTCAACCTGGAAATTATAACTAAAAAGATTGAAAAGTGAGTGAGCATTTCTGTTGGGGTGCGGTGACCCTGTAGGAAATGTAATTATTGTCTATGTTTTGGTGTACCTATACTGTGAATTTACGTGTAAATAAATAAATAAATTATTAGACCAAAGGCACAATTGCTCTTACATTTGCTTAGGCGCCTTTAATACTTAATCCCTTTTATCAAGTTCCACGCGTACGTAACGTGGTCGCCGGCAAAAGCTAGTACTATATAATAATTAATACAGCAAAAATAACTTTTGGTAATGCAAATATAAGAAGCGACTTAATCTTCATAGAAAATTATTTAATGACTATCCCAAATGCTATTAAAAACTACAGGGTGCAAGTCTGTCCACCAGTGATAATTTAAAAACATACATTTTATAAAACCTATCAAGATGTTTCTACATTAATTTTGAGCGTAAAAGGAAAAATGATTTTTAATAAACTGAAGTAGAAGAAGAACTGGTGTTGAATAAAAATTATGGCTATAGCACGCTAAACATTATAAATGAATTGCTAAAAGGCAACGAAATAGAACTTCAATCGCAAACTTCTCGTGCATCAATTGATTCCTTCAAAAAGTTTAAATATGCACATATTACAACTGTCAACGTGGAAAGATCGTTCAGTTCATTGAAAAGGATATTTACAACAAGTCGCCGCAGATTAACTATTCAAATATGGAAAAAATATAAATAGTTTATTCTGAAAATCGTGTCAACTACTAAATTTAGTGCAGGTAATTAATAAAAGTTCTTTTTATTGTTATCTTACGAGGCTTGGTAGTAAAGCTACATTACTACATGAATTAAAGTAAACTGTCTCATAGAGTGCATACAATTCGCAGAGAGGTAGTTATTCGTTAGGCATAATATGATATCTTCTCAGACTAACGTATCTGTTTATCTCTACTCTTTTTCAAACCGTTCCCGCTCTGAAAAGCCCGATGTATGAATGTGGGGAATTCAAAGCAGTTGAAACGTGACGTTCGTCAAGCGTGACGTCACAGTCTAGACATGCGCGCCCACGACTACGACACGGACATTCGAGATTCAATTTTCTCAAAGCCGTGCAGGAGGTACTTATTTATTGGAATAGACTGCGACGTCACGCCAACACGCCATGACGCATGAATCTATTTTTTTTTAAGATTTAAGTTTTTTTGTGCTGAATATTATATAATAACGATACAGATATCATAAAATATTTTGACGACGCGTTTGGCTCGGTTTGTAGACACCTGCCTACTGAGTCGGCGGTCCCGGGTTCGAATCCCGGCCGGGGCAAATATTTGTGCAAAATATTGGTTCTTGGGTCATGGATGTTATCTATATATGTATTTTATATATTATGTATATCTTCGTCTAGTACCCATAGTACAAGCTTTGCTTAGTTTGGGACTAGGTCGATTTGTGTAAGATTGTCCCTTAATATTTATTTATATTTTATTTAAACTATGAATACGTAATTTTATTTATTTATTTTAATACTATAAAAAGGATGGGTATCTGCATACTGTCTATTCCTATAACAATCAAATGAATTCCATGTGTAAACGTTGCAGATGGAGCTGGAGGTGGGCACGGAGGAGGTGGTGTCGTGCGTGTCGGACAGCGACGTGGACGTGGACGACAGCGGCGCGCCGCCCGCCGCGGCCTGCCTGTCGTCCGCGCAGCTGCTCATGCAGGTCGGGACATGTCGCCTGCGACCCTATGGTGGCCCTCCACTTGGCGTTGCGTGTTCGCGTAGCGTATTCGCCGTGTTTGTCTAAATATTCGTATCAAGTCCAAATATCACAAACACGACGTCCACACATGCGAAAATATATTAAATACGCAAATATGTTTGCCGTCGCTTACACAACTGAGCGAGCCATGTGTAGACGGTGAACGCAAATATTTTCCATATTTGCGTCCTTTGAATCCTTTGATGTGTGACCAAAAACCGACAAGCGAGCGGATACGCGTGTTTGCCTATTTGCGCTATTTGGCATTTCGTGCAAATATAGACGAATAAATCCTCCTCACATGGTCGTATTTGGCCGAATAAGGCAAATACGCGAACACGCAACGCCAAGTGGAGTGCCAGCATAACAGCGGGCACACATTGGGCGCTCGGCGCTGCGTTGAGCGCGCGTTGATAGCGTACACACACCGCGTTCAGCACGGCGTTCAGTGAGCGTTAGAGCGGGAGCTACTCTACACGAATATATATCAAATGTACGACAAAATGGCGGCGCGTGTATCTCGAAGCGCGCGGCTGACGCGCGTTTGTACGGAAATCTCAAAGCGCGCTCGATCAGAAACGCGCGCTTGCATGTGTACACCTAGATAAGAACTCCTGGTTCTCAAAACGCGCGTTGACAAAGCGCGCGTTTGACGAAAGCGCCCAATGTGTACTCTCTCTAAGTCTGCCCGTCCACAGATACGGAGCGGACTCAATTAACCAAACAGAATGAGTCTTTGTGAAGACCAAAAGAAGCATTTGAATCTAGACAATGTGATTGGTCCAATTTAAATTCTCCGCTTCTGTAGACAGGCAGCCTAAGTGGGCTAAGTAGAACGAAGCTTAGTAGAAGCGGCTTTACGTCGGACATATATATATATAGGCTGGTGCTGAGCCACATGGCTACACATCCATAACTAGTCATTTGTTATCAGTTTTCGAAGTAATAGATCAGTTTTGAATACGAAATCAACATTATTCTTTTAGTTTTTTTTATCGTTTGTTTTTTTGTTGAATTAGTTTTCAGCTTTCACTCTCTATCTTGATTATGAGTCGCACTTGGACCTATGATTTGTCTTTGTGACAAAAACATGTGGAGTTGTGTAAAAGGATTTAATTGAATTTCCCTTTTTAACTCCCGACGAAAAAGAGGGGTGTTATAAGTTTAACATGTGTATTTCTGTGTCTGTCTGTGGCATCAAAGCTCCCAAACGGAAGGACCAATTTAAATTTTTTTAATCGAAAGACTTGGCCGTCGACATGACTCTTAGCTATGTTTGGTGGAATTAGGACCAGTAGTTTCCAAGGTATTCAGCTTTAATTGGAACAAATGACACGATCTCAGTCAATATTGAAGCTAAGAATTCCAAATTTTGCAGTAATGCAATATGTTCAGTCGGGGTCCCACGATGACCAACCACTTGTGTCGGGGGTGTTTTAAATTTTTTATTTAGGTTATTCTGTAACCCGCGGATAGTCTGAGCCAATGAGTCGGTGTTGCAGGCGACGCGCGTGCAGCCGGAGAAGGCCCGCAGGCCGGCGCGGCCGCCCAAGCCCAAGCCGGCCAAGCAGAAACCTCCGCCCAAGGCCACTGCGCAGCGCACGCCGCAGGTAACGTGCCGGGTAAACATCCAGAGTATCACCTGGAATTTGACCTTGAATTAATATTATTAAAGCTATCGTGAGATATCATTAATAGTTGTAAAAACAGTTTTATAGAGATATCATTAATAGTTGTAAACGCGGTTAGGGCATGCGAGCGGTGGTAGCCTAGTGGTTAGGGCATGCGACTTTCAATCTGGAGGTCGCGGGTTCGAACCCGGCCCGTACCAATGAGTTTTTCGGAACTTATGTACGGAATGTCATTTGATATTTACCACTCGCTTTTCGGTGAAGGAAAACATCGTGAGGAAACCACCTAAGCCCAATAAGGCCTAGTTTCCCCTCTGGGTTAGAAGGTCAGATGGCAGTCGCTTTCGTAAAAACTAGTGCCTACGCCACATCTTGGGATTTAGGTAGCCGACCCCGATTGAGAATTCATTCTCAAAAAATGGGACAAAGGCTAGGAGGATGATGATGAGTTGTAAAAACGGTTTAAACGAAAAATTACCCGACATGTTTCGAGCTCATATGGAGGCAAATGTCGGGTCGTTTTTGCTAATACGTGAGTTTAAACTGTTTTCATAACTACGGACGTTGTATTGTTGTGACGACCCTGCCAACGAAATTAACCTAGAACCGTTACTGTTTTATGAATCGCTGGCCGAATATTACAGGGTTCTATGTTACATTTTCAGAGTAGTTAAAATTTATGACGATGTTCAAATTTAAACTCGTCAAAAGTGAACCATAGAACCTTGTAATATTGATCCAGCGAAATGGTATCAATTGAAACAATAATATTGCTTTGGTAATTTGCGATATAATAACGTGCCAGTCAATTAGTGCTAACCTTAAACTTAATTTCGTAATTTTTGTCATGCATTAATGCATGTAACCGCGAAAAGAAAAATATATAGTCTATTAAATATAACAAATCACCGCCAAAAGTGCAGAATACGTTTCCGACAATTGAATATTGAATAGAGAAATTGTAAAGACGCGAAACGCGTGTCGGGTAAGTTGGGTTAACACTAACTAGCACGTTATTGTATTCCGGATTAGCAAAGTCATAGGTATCAATTAATTACATAAATGGTATCGCTAAAGAACTTTACGTCACCCAAGGCCGTAAGTGGGATTTTCTGCCCGCCACGCGAGGACAAAATCTCACTAGCAGGCCAAGGCAAGACGTAAATCTTTAGACAAGTCACGGGTGGCAATTCGCAAAGCCCAGGGACATTCCCGAATTCACAGCCCTAGGTATGTAATGTACTATTTCTCAAACATGCAATGAAATATTGTCTTTACGTTCCTTATAATAGGCTCGGAAGTATCGCTTTTTGGGCGCAACAACTCGAGAGGACTGTAAAGGGATTTCATACTGCTTTTCAGGCCTAGGCCTGCAAAGTAACTTTTTTTGGTTTCAACAACATAAAATTTTGTTCTTTGAAGTATATTCTTTTATTTCATTGTATGTTTGAGAAAAGCACTATACATGCCTCGTCGTGAAAACGGATTCCCGGCCTCGTATCACTATCCGGCCTCGCTCGCACGCTCGCTCGGCCGTATATACCTACTTGGCCGGAAATCCTCATTTTCCCGGCTTCTGATGTAATATACTATAGTCAAATCGGCCGGCTGATGTGTGTTTATATCTCGCAGGCGAAGCCGAGTCCGCCTGTGCCGAAGCCGCCGCCGCAGAAGGCGCCCGCGCTCATGGCGGCGTCCGCCAAGCAGGTCCGTGCGCTTTCGTTGTTATTACTACTAACTGGCTGTAACTAGTGACGACTGTGTTTATTTCACCGTTTTATTTTCTTCTTTTTCTTTCGTCAGTTATTTTCATTCGCAACTCACGCGTAACCAAAATAACATGTGTAGCGTATAACGTATATTCACTAAGTACGTCTTAAGTTTTTTCAAGTTTTCTAAAGATAAAGATTAATTTATTGTCAAAACCGTGTACATTAGATCATATTATGTCATAGAAAAAGTCCAACAGTTTACCCATTTCGGGCGTACAATATAGCAACAATAGTACATTGTTGTAGAGGCTGTAAAGTAAGCAATAGATGAACGAGTAAATTTCGAAGGCCGACCCGCATGGGAGGCCTTCGATAATACGAGTTCATCTATTGCACTTTCAGCCGAGACTGAACCAAGTGCTTTTCACGACTACTGCGGGGCAAATATACATTAAAATACGAGTATTTTATATTGGTCATTAAACTCGGCGCCTTGTCGCAGCCTCATTGATGTAAAAATTAGCACTATTATATACATAAAGCTGATCGTGCCCCCAGGTTCAAACGACGCAACGACGATTTTCAACCCATTTATGAAGAAATAACAAAAATATTCAAACTTACCTCACTTTCAACTAAATTTAAACATTTAGTCTAAGTTACACTCAGGTAAACAACCCTACTATACGTTCTACGCTGAAAGTTCATTGTAACGGTACGTAATATTAACATACGTTCCTAATATTATTTATTTCGTGAGTCAATGTGAACAGTATTAAATTAAGCACATCACAAAACCAATATTTAATATGTACTGAATAATATAATCTTGCTATGAAATTCATGTGTAGATACGAACTGTTACCGTAACGTGCTACATTGTTGTCGTGTTGGGAGCTAACATAGATTTACAGTTTACAAATGAACATATATAAGCGGTTTTGTGTACTGGATTCAGGTAATCTATAGCCACATTTTCGAGCAGTGTCGTGAAAAATAATACTTCGCATTACCCGTTTTCCTCCCTTGCATGTTATTGAAACGAAAGCGGCAGGAAATGTTTCTCGCGCGACAGAGTCACGTATTGCTGTTATGTTGTGTAACACACAATGTAATTAAGTTTTTTATTTCAGGCGGGACTCGTAGCGCAAGCCGTGAAGAGCGCGACGCACGTCAAGACCGTTCCGCAGCCGCCGAAGGTCGTCAAGCCCGCCGCGCCCAAACCCGTCAACGTGGTTAAACAAGTTTGTCTAATTTATATATCCACTTATTAAATAATAATAATAATAATAATGGGCAGCTTGTGGCGAGCTGTTGGGGAGTGACGACCCCACGGACCCGAGATCTCCAGAGAGTCGGTCAGGGTCCTCGTCTCCGGTGCGCCTTCATCGGCCGGAGTGGAAACCTAAGAGGACCCGTAGGACTCTCAGCTCTGGCTTGCCTTCATTGACCGTCCAGAGAGGAGCGTTAGAGCTATATAGCTCCAGGTGCTCAAGGGCATCACGCCGCGAGTAACTTCGGAGAAAGCGCAGCACACCTCTCGACACCCCTGAGCCCTCACGCTCGTGTTGCTTCCGGCCGTCGGCACGACGGCATTACGGGGCCCACCCAGTGAGGGGCGAGTCACCACCCGCCAGAGGTAACAGTCGCATGGATGGTTACGGCGGGTGACATTTTTCTACTGCAATAGCCCAAATAAATAGTCCATCCAAACTTCACTTTAATAGCCCGGTTTCTTTTCCATATCAATGCAATAGTTCAATTACCTGCTGGGACCCGTTCATGGATGTATCATCTTATTGATATGATCAGGAACGGGTCCCAGCAGGGCAACAGCCACAGCAAATTTCTCCAAGGGGCCTCTACGTGTGGGATCCATATCCCCACGCAAGCCTTCCAAAAGAACGGGACTTACGAGCCCGAGACTCAAAAAATGAGAAACACATAATAATAATAATAAATCTCCCATGGATCGACTCGAATGGACTTTGTGACATCTCAGCGAGTTCTCAACCGATTTTAGAAATTTTTGTTTTAAAATGCACAAATTAAATTTCGCTAGGTCGTGACGAAGAGAACATTTCGAAAAAAAAAAAAAATTCCGCTCCAATCTATGGTGCAAGCTTAGCCGGTGGCTGACTCTGCATCGACCTAGTTAATAAAAAAACATAAGAATAACAATTTGCGTAAAAAGTCTTACATCTACACAGAACACACTTAATAGGGAACATTAAGTTTTCCAAAGGTAGTCATATTATATATTTTCCCGATAGTATACGTTATTTGGACCCTGAATCTACGAATAATTTATGTTTGAGTCGTGTAGTTTTTTAGATATCATTTTTTAAATCCCCTAAATGACAGTTGGTAAAAGCCCGAAAGTAAACATTACCGTTCAAGTCAAACAATATTAAAAAAAGTAATTAAAAAAATAAACAACTATTTGTTGACAAGTTGACATTGTCAAACGAATTAACGGGTTTGCTTGTTATTTACGTTTGCTTTCGTGTTTGCTGTTTTCTCGAGGTTTTAAAGACGACTTGTGCCTGATTTCTGGATTCCGACTTACCTGCATTCCACGACGACCCCGCGCTACATATTGGACTACGACTGGCTTTTTTCTTACGAATAACGCACGAGACTTCATTTACCTGCCGGAGCCAATCCGAATTAAAAAACATTGCCTCTCTCATTCAAAGCCAGATATGCCAATGTGCAATGCAATATCGATTGCTTCGCAATATAAATCGAGAAGCCTTAGACGCCGTGATCCAGGCTACGACATGGTCGCGATAGAAATCCTGCAACACGATCAAATATCTCATCGCGTGTTGCCCAAATGGGTTTATTTGTTTTTTATCAAAAGTTTATGGAGGAAGAATATCAGACAAAAGGCTATTACAGAAAATAGTGGTTTTGTTGATATTCTTTCTCCAGGGGCTGTGGTCTTAGCCGATCGAGGCTTCAAGGGGATCGACACACTTTTGAAGGACAGAAATGTGATGTGAAGCCTCACTCGGTTATAAACCACAGCCACTTTTTTAAGATATATACAGACGAAAGTGTGATAATTGCCTGTGGTCTGATAAATTTACAAAACGAAATAATAAAAATGCAGTGAGTATTTATACTGTTTTATTTCATTATCATTAACAATAAAGCTGTTGTAAATTGTTTACAAATTACTACTACTACTAGTACTACTCAAGCGTTACTCATCATCGGATGGCGCTAGTGCATGCTGCGGGTGTTTCCACGCGGCACCCATTTATGGCGTTGGGATCGAAATCGATCTCGCTAAAAAATGTTCCCGTAATTTCAAGACCCGGGATCTGTGCTAAACTTGTATTTAACTATTTACCTTCTAATGCGGGATAGCCTTCGCTACTTATGTCAAGTATCATTCTATCATTTTCATTCAAGGAAACAGTCGCAATATAATATATTTTTGTGATTTTGTGTTCTGATACAACTTTGGCTTAATAATGCAATTATTGTGGTCTCGGTTTTTTCCATATAACCTACTGCATGCTAGACATAACCGTTTCTTGATGCCCTAAAATGTAAACAAAAAATTACTTATTATACTGTAGTAACACTTTAATTCAACATAACATGTCGACGCGACTCTCCGCGACATGTCGGAAACGAGCCCTGAACTTCTTCGGTCATATTATGAGGTCCTCAAAGCATTGTCTGGAGAAGCAGATTATCATAGGCGCAGGGAAGGGCATTAGGGCACCCACTAGATGGTCCGACACACACTAAAGAAGGCAGTGGGCGATAGCATGCACCGGGCGGTCCACGCAGCATATAACCGCACTGAGTGGAAACAGATATGTGGTCGCGATCCTCATCAGTCCTCACTAACGAACGACGAACAAGAAGAAGACTTTAATTTGTGAAAGAAGTTATTTAGTAGCCTACATCAACGTTTTTACACACCTTATCTCAGCAATTTTGTTTTTGTCACTGGTCTTTAAATATTCTATAATAACTGCCGTATCCACATCTGGCAAATTTGTAGAATCTGCACAAAACCAACTGATGCACTCATTATATAAGCTAAGGCTGGCCGAGGTTTGTTTACATCGTTTTCCAAAATACGTGCGTGAGTCGTCAGAAAAGAACGTCGTAGTCCAATATGTAGCGCGGGGTCGTCGCGAAGCGCAGGTAAGTCGGAACCCAGAAATCAGGCACAAGTCGTCTTTAAAACCTCGAGAAAACAGCAGACACAAAAGCAATGGTAAATAACAAGCAAAACCGTTATTATTATTATTAATCCGTAAATGGCGGCTCGAAGCTTGTGCCAGTATCAGTTTTTTGGTTTATAACCAATGCATGACTTCCGTGTTAAAAAAACTAATCAAAAAAATAAAAATCAAATTATTAAAACATGAGATGAAATGAACATGAACAAAGATGCTAATCATTGGTTAATCTCAGCAAAACCGTTAATTCGTTTGACAGTTTGACAATGACAACAAATAGTTGGTATTTTTTTTTATTTTTATTTTTTTAATATTGTTTGACTTGAACGTTAATGTTTAGTTTCGGATTTTTACCAACTGTCATTTAGGGGATTTAAAAAATGATATCTAAAAAACTATACGACTCAAACATAAATCATTCGTAGATTCAGGGTCCAAATAACGTATACTATCGGGAAAATATATAATATGACTACCTTTGGAAAACTTAATGTTAATTCTTGTGCCGGAACTAGGAAAATCCTGTATCTCAGGCTTTGAGAGAGGTCATTTAATTACCAAAATTCTTAGTCAATAAATCTTACTAAAGAAATAGATAAAAACGCGTACAAATTATATTCTAAGTGTCAAAGTAATTGTTTACAATTATACTATAAAACTATATATATATATATATATATTTGCATTATTTTTAATATGACATAATAATTGATTTAAATGTCAAAATTTTATTACATATTAAAATATACACATTACAGTCTCTTATAATATAAAATGTTAACAAATACAAAAACTTACTCAAATAACCCGCCCCGCACCATTCCAGGAGCAAAAGTTCCCATCACACTCGCTGCGTTACCGCGTTGAACAGCGATCGATAACCTCTGCGCCAAAATTGATTACGTTTATTAGGTACGGCATTGCAATGTCAGCGTCAGCATAATTAGAAACTCGGTCAGGTTATCGTCGATATTGCATAAATCGTCGCCTCTGTATTTTAACATATTATAATATCACGAATTATGAAAACAATATTTTTCTTAGTTATTAAATAAGGATTAATGAATCGAGAAAAGTATCTCATTTCTTAAAGCTAGGTGATCTATAGACTCCTATTGCTACGTTCAAATTACAATTCTGTAGGTTAGGCTATTCTATTACTATAATATAAACTGCCAAATAAATAAATAAAACCCACCAATGAGCGGCGCTTTTAGACGCCTTCATAGTCAATAGAATTTATGTATCTTTGCTCGGCGATTTTCCGAGCAGGACATTCTGCGTCACCTGTTTGGTGGTTATTCGGCTTTTTGAAAAGTCTGCATGTTGCACGTTTCGGGGACTCCGCTTTATTTCCGCACTCTTTGATAGAGTGACCTACATCACCGCAATAACCGCACGTGTATTCTGCGTGCTTGCATGATTTGAAACACCTGGTGACGATCGTGAAATCTCTCACTGGGCATGAGGACCAAAAGAGGATTAAAGTTTCTTATAGGAGCCTTACTGCGTATTATTTATTTATTTATACATGGAGAACCAACAGCTTAACTTACGCTAATAGTGATATAACTAGTAATACAGAGCCAATTATAGGATCTCACATATAGCAACATAATAATATTTAACATTATGCTTGTCCGTTTGGGCTCTATTTCTAACCCATTTACGCTGCCTGTCCACAAAAGCGGAGGGAAGCGAAGGTGTGTGAAATGGACCAGTCATGTTCTCAGATTTAAATGCACTTTTCGGGCTTCACAATGTCACAGCCTGATTGGTTCATTTTCTCAGCTCCGTTTCAGTGGACAGGTTGACTTAAGCTTATAATTATAATCCAAACTAGCCGAGCAAATCCAATAGCAACTTTGTATGTCACCTCAGCAGGTTCAAAAGCCGGCTACGCCGATAAGTCAACAGCCTCGTCCACCCGTCAAGCGGGCTCCATCCCCTACGCCGGCCGCGGCGCTGAAGCCGCCGCCCGGCGCCGCGCCGGCCAAGCCCGAGCTGCCGCACCACTCGCCGCTCATCAGGCAGAGGCCCCTGCAGAAACTAGACGTGCCTCACACTCCTGTAAGTGCTTGCTCTCTACTGAAGCCGCCGGCCAAGCCCGAGCTGCCGCACCACTCGCCGCTCATCAGGCAGAGGCCCCTGCAGAAACTAGACGTGCCTCACACTCCTGTAAGTGCTTGCTCTCTACTGAAGCCGCCGGCCAAGCCCGAGCTGCCGCACCACTCGCCGCTCATCAGGCAGAGGCCCCTGCAGAAACTAGACGTGCCTCACACTCCTGTAAGTGCTTGCTCTCTACTGAAGCCGCCGGCCAGGCCCGAGCCGCCGCACCACTCGCCGCTCATCAGGCAGAGGCCCCTGCAGAAACTAGACGTGCCTCACACTCCTGTAAGTGCTTGCTCTCTACTGAAGCCGCCGGCCAGGCCCGAGCTGCCGCACCACTCGCCGCTCATCAGGCAGAGGCCCCTGCAGAAACTAGACGTGCCTCACACTCCTGTAAGTGCTTGCTCTCTACTGAAGCCGCCGGCCAAGCCCGAGCTGCCGCACCACTCGCCGCTCATCAGGCAGAGGCCCCTGCAGAAACTAGACGTGCCTCACACTCCTGTAAGTGCTTGCTCTCTACTGAAGCCGCCGGCCAAGCCCGAGCTGCCGCACCACTCGCCGCTCATCAGGCAGAGGCCCCTGCAGAAACTAGACGTGCCTCACACTCCTGTAAGTGCTTGCTCTCTACTGAAGCCGCCGGCCAGGCCCGAGCCGCCGCACCACTCGCCGCTCATCAGGCAGAGGCCCCTGCAGAAACTAGACGTGCCTCACACTCCTGTAAGTGCTTGCTCTCTACTGAAGCCGCCGGCCAGGCCCGAGCCGCCGCACCACTCGCCGCTCATCAGGCAGAGGCCCCTGCAGAAACTAGACGTGCCTCACACTCCTGTAAGTGCTTGCTCTCTACTGAAGCCGCCGGCCAGGCCCGAGCCGCCGCACCACTCGCCGCTCATCAGGCAGAGGCCCCTGCAGAAACTAGACGTGCCTCACACTCCTGTAAGTGCTTGCTCTCTACTGAAGCCGCCGGCCAAGCCCGAGCCGCCGCACCACTCGCCGCTCATCAGGCAGAGGCCCCTGCAGAAACTAGACGTGCCTCACACTCCTGTAAGTGCTTGCTCTCTACTGAAGCCGCCGGCCAGGCCCGAGCCGCCGCACCACTCGCCGCTCATCAGGCAGAGGCCCCTGCAGAAACTAGACGTGCCTCACACTCCTGTAAGTGCTTGCTCTCTACTGAAGCCGCCGGCCAAGCCCGAGCCGCCGCACCACTCGCCGCTCATCAGGCAGAGGCCCCTGCAGAAACTAGACGTGCCTCACACTCCTGTAAGTGCTTGCTCTCTACTGAAGCCGCCGGCCAGGCCCGAGCCGCCGCACCACTCGCCGCTCATCAGGCAGAGGCCCCTGCAGAAACTAGACGTGCCTCACACTCCTGTAAGTGCTTGCTCTCTACTGAAGCCGCCGGCCAGGCCCGAGCCGCCGCACCACTCGCCGCTCATCAGGCAGAGGCCCCTGCAGAAACTAGACGTGCCTCACACTCCTGTAAGTGCTTGCTCTCTACTGAAGCCGCCGGCCAAGCCCGAGCTGCCGCACCACTCGCCGCTCATCAGGCAGAGGCCCCTGCAGAAACTAGACGTGCCTCACACTCCTGTAAGTGCTTGCTCTCTACTGAAGCCGCCGGCCAAGCCCGAGCTGCCGCACCACTCGCCGCTCATCAGGCAGAGGCCCCTGCAGAAACTAGACGTGCCTCACACTCCTGTAAGTGCTTGCTCTCTACTGAAGCCGCCGGCCAAGCCCGAGCTGCCGCACCACTCGCCGCTCATCAGGCAGAGGCCCCTGCAGAAACTAGACGTGCCTCACACTCCTGTAAGTGCTTGCTCTCTACTGAAGCCGCCGGCCAAGCCCGAGCTGCCGCACCACTCGCCGCTCATCAGGCAGAGGCCCCTGCAGAAACTAGACGTGCCTCACACTCCTGTAAGTGCTTGCTCTCTACTGAAGCCGCCGGCCAGGCCCGAGCCGCCGCACCACTCGCCGCTCATCAGGCAGAGGCCCCTGCAGAAACTAGACGTGCCTCACACTCCTGTAAGTGCTTGCTCTCTACTGAAGCCGCCGGCCAAGCCCGAGCTGCCGCACCACTCGCCGCTCATCAGGCAGAGGCCCCTGCAGAAACTAGACGTGCCTCACACTCCTGTAAGTGCTTGCTCTCTACTGAAGCCGCCGGCCAAGCCCGAGCTGCCGCACCACTCGCCGCTCATCAGGCAGAGGCCCCTGCAGAAACTAGACGTGCCTCACACTCCTGTAAGTGCTTGCTCTCTACTGAAGCCGCCGGCCAAGCCCGAGCTGCCGCACCACTCGCCGCTCATCAGGCAGAGGCCCCTGCAGAAACTAGACGTGCCTCACACTCCTGTAAGTGCTTGCTCTCTACTGAAGCCGCCGGCCAGGCCCGAGCCGCCGCACCACTCGCCGCTCATCAGGCAGAGGCCCCTGCAGAAACTAGACGTGCCTCACACTCCTGTAAGTGCTTGCTCTCTACTGAAGCCGCCGGCCAGGCCCGAGCCGCCGCACCACTCGCCGCTCATCAGGCAGAGGCCCCTGCAGAAACTAGACGTGCCTCACACTCCTGTAAGTGCTTGCTCTCTACTGAAGCCGCCGGCCAGGCCCGAGCCGCCGCACCACTCGCCGCTCATCAGGCAGAGGCCCCTGCAGAAACTAGACGTGCCTCACACTCCTGTAAGTGCTTGCTCTCTACTGAAGCCGCCGGCCAAGCCCGAGCCGCCGCACCACTCGCCGCTCATCAGGCAGAGGCCCCTGCAGAAACTAGACGTGCCTCACACTCCTGTAAGTGCTTGCTCTCTACTGAAGCCGCCGGCCAGGCCCGAGCCGCCGCACCACTCGCCGCTCATCAGGCAGAGGCCCCTGCAGAAACTAGACGTGCCTCACACTCCTGTAAGTGCTTGCTCTCTACTGAAGCCGCCGGCCAAGCCCGAGCCGCCGCACCACTCGCCGCTCATCAGGCAGAGGCCCCTGCAGAAACTAGACGTGCCTCACACTCCTGTAAGTGCTTGCTCTCTACTGAAGCCGCCGGCCAGGCCCGAGCCGCCGCACCACTCGCCGCTCATCAGGCAGAGGCCCCTGCAGAAACTAGACGTGCCTCACACTCCTGTAAGTGCTTGCTCTCTACTGAAGCCGCCGGCCAGGCCCGAGCCGCCGCACCACTCGCCGCTCATCAGGCAGAGGCCCCTGCAGAAACTAGACGTGCCTCACACTCCTGTAAGTGCTTGCTCTCTACTGAAGCCGCCGGCCAAGCCCGAGCTGCCGCACCACTCGCCGCTCATCAGGCAGAGGCCCCTGCAGAAACTAGACGTGCCTCACACTCCTGTAAGTGCTTGCTCTCTACTGAAGCCGCCGGCCAAGCCCGAGCTGCCGCACCACTCGCCGCTCATCAGGCAGAGGCCCCTGCAGAAACTAGACGTGCCTCACACTCCTGTAAGTGCTTGCTCTCTACTGAAGCCGCCGGCCAAGCCCGAGCTGCCGCACCACTCGCCGCTCATCAGGCAGAGGCCCCTGCAGAAACTAGACGTGCCTCACACTCCTGTAAGTGCTTGCTCTCTACTGAAGCCGCCGGCCAAGCCCGAGCTGCCGCACCACTCGCCGCTCATCAGGCAGAGGCCCCTGCAGAAACTAGACGTGCCTCACACTCCTGTAAGTGCTTGCTCTCTACTGAAGCCGCCGGCCAGGCCCGAGCCGCCGCACCACTCGCCGCTCATCAGGCAGAGGCCCCTGCAGAAACTAGACGTGCCTCACACTCCTGTAAGTGCTTGCTCTCTACTGAAGCCGCCGGCCAAGCCCGAGCTGCCGCACCACTCGCCGCTCATCAGGCAGAGGCCCCTGCAGAAACTAGACGTGCCTCACACTCCTGTAAGTGCTTGCTCTCTACTGAAGCCGCCGGCCAAGCCCGAGCTGCCGCACCACTCGCCGCTCATCAGGCAGAGGCCCCTGCAGAAACTAGACGTGCCTCACACTCCTGTAAGTGCTTGCTCTCTACTGAAGCCGCCGGCCAAGCCCGAGCTGCCGCACCACTCGCCGCTCATCAGGCAGAGGCCCCTGCAGAAACTAGACGTGCCTCACACTCCTGTAAGTGCTTGCTCTCTACTGAAGCCGCCGGCCAGGCCCGAGCCGCCGCACCACTCGCCGCTCATCAGGCAGAGGCCCCTGCAGAAACTAGACGTGCCTCACACTCCTGTAAGTGCTTGCTCTCTACTGAAGCCGCCGGCCAGGCCCGAGCCGCCGCACCACTCGCCGCTCATCAGGCAGAGGCCCCTGCAGAAACTAGACGTGCCTCACACTCCTGTAAGTGCTTGCTCTCTACTGAAGCCGCCGGCCAGGCCCGAGCCGCCGCACCACTCGCCGCTCATCAGGCAGAGGCCCCTGCAGAAACTAGACGTGCCTCACACTCCTGTAAGTGCTTGCTCTCTACTGAAGCCGCCGGCCAAGCCCGAGCCGCCGCACCACTCGCCGCTCATCAGGCAGAGGCCCCTGCAGAAACTAGACGTGCCTCACACTCCTGTAAGTGCTTGCTCTCTACTGAAGCCGCCGGCCAGGCCCGAGCCGCCGCACCACTCGCCGCTCATCAGGCAGAGGCCCCTGCAGAAACTAGACGTGCCTCACACTCCTGTAAGTGCTTGCTCTCTACTGAAGCCGCCGGCCAAGCCCGAGCCGCCGCACCACTCGCCGCTCATCAGGCAGAGGCCCCTGCAGAAACTAGACGTGCCTCACACTCCTGTAAGTGCTTGCTCTCTACTGAAGCCGCCGGCCAGGCCCGAGCCGCCGCACCACTCGCCGCTCATCAGGCAGAGGCCCCTGCAGAAACTAGACGTGCCTCACACTCCTGTAAGTGCTTGCTCTCTACTGAAGCCGCCGGCCAGGCCCGAGCCGCCGCACCACTCGCCGCTCATCAGGCAGAGGCCCCTGCAGAAACTAGACGTGCCTCACACTCCTGTAAGTGCTTGCTCTCTACTGAAGCCGCCGGCCAAGCCCGAGCTGCCGCACCACTCGCCGCTCATCAGGCAGAGGCCCCTGCAGAAACTAGACGTGCCTCACACTCCTGTAAGTGCTTGCTCTCTACTGAAGCCGCCGGCCAAGCCCGAGCTGCCGCACCACTCGCCGCTCATCAGGCAGAGGCCCCTGCAGAAACTAGACGTGCCTCACACTCCTGTAAGTGCTTGCTCTCTACTGAAGCCGCCGGCCAGGCCCGAGCCGCCGCACCACTCGCCGCTCATCAGGCAGAGGCCCCTGCAGAAACTAGACGTGCCTCACACTCCTGTAAGTGCTTGCTCTCTACTGAAGCCGCCGGCCAGGCCCGAGCCGCCGCACCACTCGCCGCTCATCAGGCAGAGGCCCCTGCAGAAACTAGACGTGCCTCACACTCCTGTAAGTTCTTCATCTCTACTTTTTCCGGGGCATTACCCATTGTCTGTCTGTCTCACGTCGAAGGAAAGCTGAGCCTCGACGCCACGACGTCATTTATCGCTATACAACGTTATACTATTTGCTATCAGCTTGGCGTGTGGGACACAGTTTTCCGTCGACGAGCTGAGCGGCCAAAAGGTTAATGGTCCAATCAGAAGTAATATCAATGCCCTACGGCATTTCTTAAACTCTGATCATACTAACCTGGTTAAAGTACTAGAAATCAATAGTAAATAGGTAAGATTAAATTATGATTTAATTCTTTATTCAAAAATAACATAAAAATTGTAAATTGGTCTTTCAGGTATCCTTGCCGATTGTATCGAGTCAGCCCACGACGCCTGTGGTTTCGGTCGTTCAACCGGTATCAACAATAACGTTGCATCCGGCACCGAACAAGGTAAATACCGCTTTATCTACACCCCTATCATAATACCTCTATCTTATAGTAAGCTCTGAAACCGTATCCAATGACCAACATGATTCACGAACCTTGGTTTTACAGCAGGTAACACAAGGCACAAGATCGCTGCTGATAAGGCCGCCCGCGGTGCAAACGACGGTCACGGCGGTCGTCTCTACTCCTATCACGCAGGTCAGAATGCTATTCATCAATAGTATATTACTGCAGACGCCGGGAAATAAGGCATGTACAGTGCTTTTCTCAAAAACATGCAATGAAATTAAAAAATACACCACTCAAAAAACATAATGTAATTTTTTTTACATAATTTTCCCTCCATACTTTCTTTCTTCCGGAAGTCGTCCACGTACGAATATTAGGGCCATTATACACAACCTGATAATAAGAATCTTAATTTCTATAATAAATAAAATAAAGGCAGAGGATTTTTAATATTGTCTATGGTCTCTGGTGACTCAGTCATCAGTTCGTGTGTATGGCCTTAACGCGGATATTGTTGGTCCGATACTCATTCAGCCACTAGAAGAAAAATTTAAAAATATATTTCAGCTGTTTAGCCTGTTCCTCATGAACACGACGCCATGTTTACATTAAAATTTGTGTACTTTTTGACATAATTATGTATTTGCTTTTGACGCGGGTAAAGTAATTAAAAAAAAAAATTACTACCCGGCCTAGGCCTTCAATTTTGTATGAGATTCCTTTACAGTTCTCTCGAATTGTTTCCGCCCGAAACTTGACACTTCGGAGCCTGTTTTAACGCACGTTATGACGATATTGCATTATATGTTTGAGAATAGTAGATTACCTTCATTTACGCTTCGGTATTCGAACTCAGTCATTGGTCGTTTGGTCGCGTTCCAGATTTACCATTGTACCATTGTGTCCTTAGCCGACTGCGGCGCGCCGGGGGGTGGTGCGCGTGCTGAGCCCCGCCGCGCCCGCCGCCGGCAAGAGCCTCATATCGCCGAGGGCGCTCATGCAGCAGGGTGAGTCTTTGTACCATTGTGTCCTTAGCCGACTGCGGCGCGCCGGGGGGTGGTGCGCGTGCTGAGCCCCGCCGCGCCCGCCGCCGGCAAGAGCCTCATATCGCCGAGGGCGCTCATGCAGCAGGGTGAGTCTTTGTACCATTGTGTCCTTAGCCGCCTGCGGCGCGCCGGGGGGTGGTGCGCGTGCTGAGCCCCGCCGCGCCCGCCGCCGGCAAGAGCCTCATATCGCCGAGGGCGCTCATGCAGCAGGGTGAGTCTTTGTACCATTGTGTCCTTAGCCGACTGCGGCGCGCCGGGGGGTGGTGCGCGTGCTGAGCCCCGCCGCGCCCGCCGCCGGCAAGAGCCTCATATCGCCGAGGGCGCTCATGCAGCAGGGTGAGTCTTTGTACCATTGTGTCCTTAGCCGACTGCGGCGCGCCGGGGGGTGGTGCGCGTGCTGAGCCCCGCCGCGCCCGCCGCCGGCAAGAGCCTCATATCGCCGAGGGCGCTCATGCAGCAGGGTGAGTCTTTGTACCATTGTGTCCTTAGCCGACTGCGGCGCGCCGGGGGGTGGTGCGCGTGCTGAGCCCCGCCGCGCCCGCCGCCGGCAAGAGCCTCATATCGCCGAGGGCGCTCATGCAGCAGGGTGAGTCTTTGTACCATTGTGTCCTTAGCCGACTGCGGCGCGCCGGGGGGTGGTGCGCGTGCTGAGCCCCGCCGCGCCCGCCGCCGGCAAGAGCCTCATATCGCCGAGGGCGCTCATGCAGCAGGGTGAGTCTTTGTACCATTGTGTCCTTAGCCGACTGCGGCGCGCCGGGGGGTGGTGCGCGTGCTGAGCCCCGCCGCGCCCGCCGCCGGCAAGAGCCTCATATCGCCGAGGGCGCTCATGCAGCAGGGTGAGTCTTTGTACCATTGTGTCCTTAGCCGCCTGCGGCGCGCCGGGGGGTGGTGCGCGTGCTGAGCCCCGCCGCGCCCGCCGCCGGCAAGAGCCTCATATCGCCGAGGGCGCTCATGCAGCAGGGTGAGTCTTTGTACCATTGTGTCCTTAGCCGCCTGCGGCGCGCCGGGGGGTGGTGCGCGTGCTGAGCCCCGCCGCGCCCGCCGCCGGCAAGAGCCTCATATCGCCGAGGGCGCTCATGCAGCAGGGTGAGTCTTTGTACCATTGTGTCCTTAGCCGACTGCGGCGCGCCGGGGGGTGGTGCGCGTGCTGAGCCCCGCCGCGCCCGCCGCCGGCAAGAGCCTCATATCGCCGAGGGCGCTCATGCAGCAGGGTGAGTCTTTGTACCATTGTGTCCTTAGCCGACTGCGGCGCGCCGGGGGGTGGTGCGCGTGCTGAGCCCCGCCGCGCCCGCCGCCGGCAAGAGCCTCATATCGCCGAGGGCGCTCATGCAGCAGGGTGAGTCTTTGTACCATTGTGTCCTTAGCCGACTGCGGCGCGCCGGGGGGTGGTGCGCGTGCTGAGCCCCGCCGCGCCCGCCGCCGGCAAGAGCCTCATATCGCCGAGGGCGCTCATGCAGCAGGGTGAGTCTTTGTACCATTGTGTCCTTAGCCGACTGCGGCGCGCCGGGGGGTGGTGCGCGTGCTGAGCCCCGCCGCGCCCGCCGCCGGCAAGAGCCTCATATCGCCGAGGGCGCTCATGCAGCAGGGTGAGTCTTTGTACCATTGTGTCCTTAGCCGACTGCGGCGCGCCGGGGGGTGGTGCGCGTGCTGAGCCCCGCCGCGCCCGCCGCCGGCAAGAGCCTCATATCGCCGAGGGCGCTCATGCAGCAGGGTGAGTCTTTGTACCATTGTGTCCTTAGCCGACTGCGGCGCGCCGGGGGGTGGTGCGCGTGCTGAGCCCCGCCGCGCCCGCCGCCGGCAAGAGCCTCATATCGCCGAGGGCGCTCATGCAGCAGGGTGAGTCTTTGTACCATTGTGTCCTTAGCCGACTGCGGCGCGCCGGGGGGTGGTGCGCGTGCTGAGCCCCGCCGCGCCCGCCGCCGGCAAGAGCCTCATATCGCCGAGGGCGCTCATGCAGCAGGGTGAGTCTTTGTACCATTGTGTCCTTAGCCGACTGCGGCGCGCCGGGGGGTGGTGCGCGTGCTGAGCCCCGCCGCGCCCGCCGCCGGCAAGAGCCTCATATCGCCGAGGGCGCTCATGCAGCAGGGTGAGTCTTTGTACCATTGTGTCCTTAGCCGACTGCGGCGCGCCGGGGGGTGGTGCGCGTGCTGAGCCCCGCCGCGCCCGCCGCCGGCAAGAGCCTCATATCGCCGAGGGCGCTCATGCAGCAGGGTGAGTCTTTGTACCATTGTGTCCTTAGCCGCCTGCGGCGCGCCGGGGGGTGGTGCGCGTGCTGAGCCCCGCCGCGCCCGCCGCCGGCAAGAGCCTCATATCGCCGAGGGCGCTCATGCAGCAGGGTGAGTCTTTGTACCATTGTGTCCTTAGCCGCCTGCGGCGCGCCGGGGGGTGGTGCGCGTGCTGAGCCCCGCCGCGCCCGCCGCCGGCAAGAGCCTCATATCGCCGAGGGCGCTCATGCAGCAGGGTGAGTCTTTGTACCATTGTGTCCTTAGCCGACTGCGGCGCGCCGGGGGGTGGTGCGCGTGCTGAGCCCCGCCGCGCCCGCCGCCGGCAAGAGCCTCATATCGCCGAGGGCGCTCATGCAGCAGGGTGAGTCTTTGTACCATTGTGTCCTTAGCCGACTGCGGCGCGCCGGGGGGTGGTGCGCGTGCTGAGCCCCGCCGCGCCCGCCGCCGGCAAGAGCCTCATATCGCCGAGGGCGCTCATGCAGCAGGGTGAGTCTTTGTACCATTGTGTCCTTAGCCGACTGCGGCGCGCCGGGGGGTGGTGCGCGTGCTGAGCCCCGCCGCGCCCGCCGCCGGCAAGAGCCTCATATCGCCGAGGGCGCTCATGCAGCAGGGTGAGTCTTTGTACCATTGTGTCCTTAGCCGACTGCGGCGCGCCGGGGGGTGGTGCGCGTGCTGAGCCCCGCCGCGCCCGCCGCCGGCAAGAGCCTCATATCGCCGAGGGCGCTCATGCAGCAGGGTGAGTCTTTGTACCATTGTGTCCTTAGCCGACTGCGGCGCGCCGGGGGGTGGTGCGCGTGCTGAGCCCCGCCGCGCCCGCCGCCGGCAAGAGCCTCATATCGCCGAGGGCGCTCATGCAGCAGGGTGAGTCTTTGTACCATTGTGTCCTTAGCCGCCTGCGGCGCGCCGGGGGGTGGTGCGCGTGCTGAGCCCCGCCGCGCCCGCCGCCGGCAAGAGCCTCATATCGCCGAGGGCGCTCATGCAGCAGGGTGAGTCTTTGTACCATTGTGTCCTTAGCCGACTGCGGCGCGCCGGGGGGTGGTGCGCGTGCTGAGCCCCGCCGCGCCCGCCGCCGGCAAGAGCCTCATATCGCCGAGGGCGCTCATGCAGCAGGGTGAGTCTTTGTACCATTGTGTCCTTAGCCGACTGCGGCGCGCCGGGGGGTGGTGCGCGTGCTGAGCCCCGCCGCGCCCGCCGCCGGCAAGAGCCTCATATCGCCGAGGGCGCTCATGCAGCAGGGTGAGTCTTTGTACCATTGTGTCCTTAGCCGACTGCGGCGCGCCGGGGGGTGGTGCGCGTGCTGAGCCCCGCCGCGCCCGCCGCCGGCAAGAGCCTCATATCGCCGAGGGCGCTCATGCAGCAGGGTGAGTCTTTGTACCATTGTGTCCTTAGCCGACTGCGGCGCGCCGGGGGGTGGTGCGCGTGCTGAGCCCCGCCGCGCCCGCCGCCGGCAAGAGCCTCATATCGCCGAGGGCGCTCATGCAGCAGGGTGAGTCTTTGTACCATTGTGTCCTTAGCCGCCTGCGGCGCGCCGGGGGGTGGTGCGCGTGCTGAGCCCCGCCGCGCCCGCCGCCGGCAAGAGCCTCATATCGCCGAGGGCGCTCATGCAGCAGGGTGAGTCTTTGTACCATTGTGTCCTTAGCCGACTGCGGCGCGCCGGGGGGTGGTGCGCGTGCTGAGCCCCGCCGCGCCCGCCGCCGGCAAGAGCCTCATATCGCCGAGGGCGCTCATGCAGCAGGGTGAGTCTTTGTACCATTGTGTCCTTAGCCGACTGCGGCGCGCCGGGGGGTGGTGCGCGTGCTGAGCCCCGCCGCGCCCGCCGCCGGCAAGAGCCTCATATCGCCGAGGGCGCTCATGCAGCAGGGTGAGTCTTTGTACCATTGTGTCCTTAGCCGACTGCGGCGCGCCGGGGGGTGGTGCGCGTGCTGAGCCCCGCCGCGCCCGCCGCCGGCAAGAGCCTCATATCGCCGAGGGCGCTCATGCAGCAGGGTGAGTCTTTGTACCATTGTGTCCTTAGCCGACTGCGGCGCGCCGGGGGGTGGTGCGCGTGCTGAGCCCCGCCGCGCCCGCCGCCGGCAAGAGCCTCATATCGCCGAGGGCGCTCATGCAGCAGGGTGAGTCTTTGTACCATTGTGTCCTTAGCCGACTGCGGCGCGCCGGGGGGTGGTGCGCGTGCTGAGCCCCGCCGCGCCCGCCGCCGGCAAGAGCCTCATATCGCCGAGGGCGCTCATGCAGCAGGGTGAGTCTTTGTACCATTGTGTCCTTAGCCGACTGCGGCGCGCCGGGGGGTGGTGCGCGTGCTGAGCCCCGCCGCGCCCGCCGCCGGCAAGAGCCTCATATCGCCGAGGGCGCTCATGCAGCAGGGTGAGTCTTTGTACCATTGTGTCCTTAGCCGACTGCGGCGCGCCGGGGGGTGGTGCGCGTGCTGAGCCCCGCCGCGCCCGCCGCCGGCAAGAGCCTCATATCGCCGAGGGCGCTCATGCAGCAGGGTGAGTCTTTGTACCATTGTGTCCTTAGCCGACTGCGGCGCGCCGGGGGGTGGTGCGCGTGCTGAGCCCCGCCGCGCCCGCCGCCGGCAAGAGCCTCATATCGCCGAGGGCGCTCATGCAGCAGGGTGAGTCTTTGTACCATTGTGTCCTTAGCCGACTGCGGCGCGCCGGGGGGTGGTGCGCGTGCTGAGCCCCGCCGCGCCCGCCGCCGGCAAGAGCCTCATATCGCCGAGGGCGCTCATGCAGCAGGGTGAGTCTTTGTACCATTGTGTCCTTAGCCGACTGCGGCGCGCCGGGGGGTGGTGCGCGTGCTGAGCCCCGCCGCGCCCGCCGCCGGCAAGAGCCTCATATCGCCGAGGGCGCTCATGCAGCAGGGTGAGTCTTTGTACCATTGTGTCCTTAGCCGACTGCGGCGCGCCGGGGGGTGGTGCGCGTGCTGAGCCCCGCCGCGCCCGCCGCCGGCAAGAGCCTCATATCGCCGAGGGCGCTCATGCAGCAGGGTGAGTCTTTGTACCATTGTGTCCTTAGCCGACTGCGGCGCGCCGGGGGGTGGTGCGCGTGCTGAGCCCCGCCGCGCCCGCCGCCGGCAAGAGCCTCATATCGCCGAGGGCGCTCATGCAGCAGGGTGAGTCTTTGTACCATTGTGTCCTTAGCCGCCTGCGGCGCGCCGGGGGGTGGTGCGCGTGCTGAGCCCCGCCGCGCCCGCCGCCGGCAAGAGCCTCATATCGCCGAGGGCGCTCATGCAGCAGGGTGAGTCTTTGTACCATTGTGTCCTTAGCCGACTGCGGCGCGCCGGGGGGTGGTGCGCGTGCTGAGCCCCGCCGCGCCCGCCGCCGGCAAGAGCCTCATATCGCCGAGGGCGCTCATGCAGCAGGGTGAGTCTTTGTACCATTGTGTCCTTAGCCGACTGCGGCGCGCCGGGGGGTGGTGCGCGTGCTGAGCCCCGCCGCGCCCGCCGCCGGCAAGAGCCTCATATCGCCGAGGGCGCTCATGCAGCAGGGTGAGTCTTTGTACCATTGTGTCCTTAGCCGACTGCGGCGCGCCGGGGGGTGGTGCGCGTGCTGAGCCCCGCCGCGCCCGCCGCCGGCAAGAGCCTCATATCGCCGAGGGCGCTCATGCAGCAGGGTGAGTCTTTGTACCATTGTGTCCTTAGCCGACTGCGGCGCGCCGGGGGGTGGTGCGCGTGCTGAGCCCCGCCGCGCCCGCCGCCGGCAAGAGCCTCATATCGCCGAGGGCGCTCATGCAGCAGGGTGAGTCTTTGTACCATTGTGTCCTTAGCCGACTGCGGCGCGCCGGGGGGTGGTGCGCGTGCTGAGCCCCGCCGCGCCCGCCGCCGGCAAGAGCCTCATATCGCCGAGGGCGCTCATGCAGCAGGGTGAGTCTTTGTACCATTGTGTCCTTAGCCGACTGCGGCGCGCCGGGGGGTGGTGCGCGTGCTGAGCCCCGCCGCGCCCGCCGCCGGCAAGAGCCTCATATCGCCGAGGGCGCTCATGCAGCAGGGTGAGTCTTTGTACCATTGTGTCCTTAGCCGACTGCGGCGCGCCGGGGGGTGGTGCGCGTGCTGAGCCCCGCCGCGCCCGCCGCCGGCAAGAGCCTCATATCGCCGAGGGCGCTCATGCAGTGTGACGTTCTGAGTTAACGTATTACTAATTAGGAAGTAGTAATAAAACAACTGAAGTCAACAAAATTAAAATTAACAATTTATTTAAAAATTTAACCCGGTAATAAAAAATGGGTCGTGGGTCTAATGCCGGTCTAGTGTTTGCCGTCGTGATCCGGTACTCCCCTGACTGGACGACGACTACGGCGAGGGCGGTCTTGACGGCCAGCGGTCACGAGGGGCAGGAGCGGCGCGAAGCGAGCGGCAGTAAAACGGGCTCCAGCTCGTCGCCTTGATGGTAGTGTGCCTTTTCTTTTGAAATATAAAACTGTTCTTCAGAACCACAGCCAGTGTTCAGCGTAAACGACGCACCCTGTAACGTGACAATTCACTGTGTCACTACAATGCCTTTTTGACCCGCTCGAATTGAGAACATCCTAACGACGAGAAGAAAAGGGAGAAAGCCGGTGCAGTAATATGCGTGCTTGTGTTCACAATCAGAGCGGAGTTACAATGAGCATGATATAGAAGCCCTAAGCAAGAACAAAGAGATAACTATTTATTTATATAAGTGGGTACGTACACATTCGTACCTATTATAAAGGAACAAAGGAATTACTAATGTGAAATTAGCAAACATGGTTCAATGATTAAAAATGATTTAAGTATGAATTATAAATTATGAAATTATACCAAATTAATTATTTACGAAACTAACATATGAATAAAATTAACGTTCAACACTTTGCACTTACCAGAGAAGTGGGTGCGATATTATAGTTACGTGATCTGCGAAGAATCTCCAAAAATGTCCGCGAACATCACATAATTTTTAAAACGAATAATTATTATAATTTTGTACGAGCGCGTATGACGACACGGCAGCAGCTATGAACGCAACTCGTACGGGTCCGTAGTATAAGACGGTGTGGCGCGGACTGGCGGGGCGCGGGCCTGCTCTAGAAACTTCTCCGCGAACAAACGACTCTGACGTCAGGACCAGCTTACGGTAGCCGGTTTGAGTGCGCGCAATCGCGTACTAAAGTGCTAACGTTTGTGATGATTTTATTAATGATAAGTTATTTATTTTATTTGTATTGGATTATATATTTCAATCGTATTTTATTTTAATAAAATAGATTAGATTAGTAAAACTGTTAAATAATAATTTGATTAGTGTAAATAAATAATTATGTTTGTTAATAATAAAATAATAAATACATTTTTAAAATAATAGAATTTCATTAGGTGTATAATTTAAAATGTAATAATTTAATGCTCATAATTTATTAGATTAAAATTAATAAATAGGGTAAAATTAATAAAATCTTTAAAAATAACTATAGTTTAATTAAATAAAATGAAACAGTAACGTACAACGTTACATTACCCCGCGCGCCGAGAAAAGGATTTTTGTTCCTTAGAATAAAAATCCGCGCAATATACGATTACGTATTTGTATTATTCCTTCCATAATACGTTCATACATCTCACATTCATAAAATAATATTAGTATCTGAATCAACCATAGGGATACCAATGCGTCCTGTCATACGGAGGTGCCCAGTTATCAGTTCAACCGGTAACCATTACAAATACTTTTATTGCACAAGTTGTTATTGAAAACGCAAAAAGGGTGTTCCAAATATTAATTATTTATTTAAACCTACCAACTTCAGGTCCTTAATGTGCCAAGTTCCCAAACCTTTGCCAGACATATCCTCTAACTCGTACACTAAAGGAGATTTCTTTTTAGAAATGCGACATTTAATAAATTTAGGAGCCAGTTTTTTACTAAAATATTTATCTTTATCGCTTAGAACGTATGCTCTTTTCATTACGACGTCCCCTACGTTAAATTCCACATCTTTACGACGGAGGTTATAATGTGAAGTATTTTTAACGTGAGCCTGCCACAGCTTAGCTTGGACTTGATCAAATATACCAGACATGCTACCTAAATTTTCGGCGTAAATGTCGCGTGGTAAAAACAAAACTTCGTCACCGAGATCAGTATCAACATAATGTGTACCACAGGTTACGAGTTCCCTGCCGAACACCAGGAAGGATGGCGTAAAACCAGTTGCCTCGTTCACGGAGTTATTTATGGCAAACTGAACTTTTGGAATAAAAATGTCCCAAGTTCGGTGATCTTCCTCCACAAAAGTTGAAATGCTGGTAATGATGGTGCGGTTATAGCGCTCGACAGTATTTACTTGAGGCGTGTACCTAGGCGTATAGAAGATGTTTGGAATGTTGTACTTTTTGAACAAGTCGACCGTAATATTCGAAATAAACTGACTACCATTATCAAGGTAAACTGTCTGAGGAATGCCATGGACTAAAAATAGTTGATCTTCAATAATTTTTGTTATTATAGGAGAGGTGGCATTTCTAATGGGAAAAATCAAGCAAAATTTCGAAAAGCAACAGGTTATCACAAATATATATTGGTTTTGTCTGCGACTGACTGGCAGCGGGCCCATAAGATCAATCGAGACTATCTGAAAAGGTCGACAACACTGTTTAGGGCGACCCATTTCACCCAAAACTTGATGATTTTGATGCTTATATTGTAGACACTTGGTACAAGAGCTAACGAATTTAATGACGTCCTGATGCATACCTGGCCAGAAGTATCTTAACGCTAACCTACGATACGTTTTAAAGACACCTAGATGTCCAGCCAAGGGCTCTGAATGATTTTCTTGGATAACATCGTGACGAAACTCGCTAGGGACGACCTCCTTCCACGAGAACTCTGACGTTAACTCGTGTTTATTTTTGCACAACCTGTACAAAGACCCGTTTTTTATGAAGAAATTCGGAAAATTTTGAGGTTTTGTAAGACAAGAGTTATATATATTTCTGTACCAAGAATCTGTTGTTTTGTTATACGAATCCGACAAATTTATAGCAGAGACAGGGACTGCTCTCGAAAGGGCATCGGGAATCACGTTGTCAACGCCTCGACGATGTTTGAGCTCAAAGTGGAAAGCCGATAAGCGAACTCCCCAGCGAGCCAAACGACCAGTGGGGTTATTTAGAGAGAGAAACCACTTGAGGGCGCTGTGATCAGTGTAAACAGTGAACGGTCTCCCATTCTCTAAATAACACCTCCAGTGTTCGAGAGCGATGACCACCGCGAGGGTCTCACGCTCAGTAATACTATAGTTGCGTTCTGCCGCTGACAACGACTTGCTCATATAAGCTATTGGGTGCTCCTTACCGTCTATGGTTTGGGTCAACATAGCACCCACGCCATAGTTGCTGGCATCGGTATGCACTTCAAAAGGCTTGTCGTAGTCAGGGCAGGATAAGACTGGAGCGGAAACCAGACATTCCTTGAGCTTGTGAAACGCAGCGTCAGCTTCAGGAGTCCACTTAAAAGGAGGGCCACCTTTCTTATTCGACGTTAATTTATTTAAAGGCCCTGCTATAGTACTGAATTGCGGCACAAACCTACGATACCACGTCGCGGTGCCTAGAAATCGTTTAATATCTTTACGACAAGTGGGTGTCGGATAGTTTAAAATGGCTTCAACTTTTTCAGGGTCAGTTCTTAAGCCATGACTGTCGACAACGTATCCCAAATATTTAAGCTGACTTCTGAAAAAGTTACACTTCTCTAGATTTACAGTAAGATTCGCTTGGCGAAGTTTGTCTAAAACCCTAAGAAGAAGAGACACGTGAGAATTAAAGTCCTCCGAAACAATTATAATGTCATCTAAGTAGGCAAAGACCTTAAGGTCAAATTCGCGGAAGAGAAGATCAACCAATCGTTGTTGTGTGGCAGGTGCATTGGTGAGCCCAAATGCTGTGCGTTTAAACCGTAGGGTTCCACGACCTGGGACATAGAAGGCAGTTTTATCTCTATCCTCGACAGCAATGGGTATCTGCCAAAAGGCCTTGGAAAGGTCGATACTCGAAAGGTAGCGAGCGTCACGAAGGTTGTCAAGAATTTCAGAGACGTAAGGAAGATTGTACGCGTCCTTTCGAGTAACCGAGTTCAGTTTACGGCTGTCGAGGCAAAACCGAGGTTGGCCGTTCTTCTTGGTGACGATGAGAACTGGCGACGACCAGGCGCTTTCGCAGGGCTCAATGACGTCAAGCCCCAGCATTTCATCAACCTGCTCGACGAGGATACGTTGCTTCTCCGGCGACATCCGGTAATAACGTTGCCGGATGGGCTGCGCGTCTCCAGTGTCCAAATGGTGAGTGATCAAAGAAGTCTTACCCAAACCCTTGCGTTCGGCAGAGATATCCTCGAACTGTGCAATGATGTTGTCAGCTACGGACTTTTCGGAATTAGATAAATGATCATAGCCGTGAATAAATGTGGATTGTACAGATTCTGATTGGTCGTTACTAATTGCTGCGTTAGAAAAGCTAATGCAGTCTAAAAAATTTGGAAGAATATTGAATTTACGCCAAAAATCTACGCCCAAAATGAGATCTGTTGCAATGTCTGGGATAATATAAGCCCTGATTAAATGAAATTGATCCTGGAAATGTATTGGTAAGTTCATGTAGCCTTGACTATTCATAGACTGACCACCTGCCGCTGTCACTGAAATACAGTGGTCGTCATTAATAATCAAACCTTGCTGCTGTAGTGCTAAATGAGCACCGTTGCCGACAATAGTGATGGCAGATCCCGAGTCAAGGAGACCTGACACATTAAGACCATTGATAACGACTGAAGCATAGGGCCGATTATCATTGAGAGGTTTAGAACGCAGAATTGTGTCGATGTTGTACGAACTAAAAAATATGTTTATAGTTTTAAGCCATTTATTCCAATCGTCGGTATCAAATTTATCAACTGGAAGATTTGCACAATTCTGCAGATTTAGTTTTTTGAAGTCGAAGGCCTGTTTTTATTACAATCAGGGCACTGTGGTGTCTTAACGCCTTTATGGCCACATTTAAAGCAATAAACCTCATCCTTGTTTGCCTTGCACTGACGCAAGTTGTGGGTGTTGGTACGACACCTGGGGCAATACAAAGACTTGACAGATGGCGCTTCAATTGCATGTAACTGTTTCATATTATTCGATTTATCATAATTATAATTGTTAGAATAAGGTTTGTTATTATATTTTTTATTATATTGATTAAAATGTAAATTATTGTTATTATTTCTAAAATTATAATTTTTATTTGAGTTATTACCAACGTAAGCAAACTCAGGTGCCAAGGTCTCAGCTGTCCGTCTGGGTGGTTCATGAAAGTCGGCAAGACGTGCCTGGATGCTTTCGTAATTACGGCAAAGTGTGCTCAAAGTTTCAACGTCAGCTATCTGAGGAACTGACGCTAAAGTACTAGCGTAGCAAGGCCTGATATTGTGGAGAATAATTTCCAATTTTTCGTCTTCGGATAAAGTCCTTGAAAGACGTGAAAATAAACCGGACATGATCGACAGGTAGATAGTGATATTTTCTGATTCACCCTGTGACCTTGAGCGAATCTCAGAAAGAAGCCTGTAATCGTAATCACTTTGACTGAAATCCCGTTTAAGCAATGTAACGAGATCGACCCATCTGGAAACCTGACCCTTGATACTTCGGTACCAATGCAACGCGTCTCCAACAAAAATTTCAGTAGCGTACGACAAGATTTTAAAGTCTGAAATGCCTCTAGCCTCACAGAACTCAGTAACGCGCTGTATAAAAGAGCGGACGCAGGTCTTCCCGTCAAATTTAATTTTACACAGTTCGTTTGAACTACCGCGATCGCAAGTAACGTTAACGTTAACTGGTGATACATTTGATACGGATTCTGTGCTAAGGGAAGGCAAAACAGATTCGACAGCAGTATCCTTAAGGGAATTGAACCTGGTTGTGAGTGACTGAAATTCCTTGACGCATGCTTCGTACATAGGTTTCGTTGTCTCATCACAAACAATCCGATTAAGTCGGTGATAAAGATGGCTTAGCAAATTTTGTGTACGAAGCAATGCGTTCCTATCGGGCCGAGAATCTAAATTCGTCTGTATTTTTGCGAGAACGTCATTAACACCCTTCAAATCCACCGATAGTGAAAGATTGCTCTCTAAAATGTCCTCCGACGGAAAAAGCGGTCCTAATTTAGAGATTTGCTTACGCAGATCCTGCACCGTTAAAGCCGGAGTATCACCACGAATACCTACTTCGTATTCTAATTCAGGTTTCTGAAGCGATAAGAATTTTACGGGAAATGCCATTTAAAAAAAAATAATAATAATAATAATCCCGGAAAAATAAAAGTGTGAAAATTAATCAGTGAAAAGTGTTGAACGCTCTACTAAATATCAGAAAACTGCTCCGTTCTGTTACAATTGCAATCTATATAACGTTATGGTTGGCAGTAAAAAAAGAAATAACTCAAAATAAAAGCAAAGCAGGCACAGAAATAAAAATAAAAAAAGCATTAAAATATTGCAACTAGTGTATACGCCAAATTACGAAATAAATTTTTCACAAAATTAATAAATAAAGTTAACACTTGTGTGACTCGACTGTACTGAGATAAGGAGTTACACTATACAGAGTGTTTTAAATTTGCACACAAAATTGTAAACAAACCGAATTAAATATACAATTTAATTTATTTAATATCACAATTTGACATTAATAATAATAATTATTGGCGTACACCCAAGTTACTAGCAACCAAAAATAAAAAAAATAAAACGTTTCACAAAAATAAATAACACAAAAACACACAAATTAAATACACGAGGCAAAACTAGACATTAGACCACGTTAGAGGGCGCCAGTGTGACGTTCTGAGTTAACGTATTACTAATTAGGAAGTAGTAATAAAACAACTGAAGTCAACAAAATTAAAATTAACAATTTATTTAAAAATTTAACCCGGTAATAAAAAATGGGTCGTGGGTCTAATGCCGGTCTAGTGTTTGCCGTCGTGATCCGGTACTCCCCTGACTGGACGACGACTACGGCGAGGGCGGTCTTGACGGCCAGCGGTCACGAGGGGCAGGAGCGGCGCGAAGCGAGCGGCAGTAAAACGGGCTCCAGCTCGTCGCCTTGATGGTAGTGTGCCTTTTCTTTTGAAATATAAAACTGTTCTTCAGAACCACAGCCAGTGTTCAGCGTAAACGACGCACCCTGTAACGTGACAATTCACTGTGTCACTACAATGCCTTTTTGACCCGCTCGAATTGAGAACATCCTAACGACGAGAAGAAAAGGGAGAAAGCCGGTGCAGTAATATGCGTGCTTGTGTTCACAATCAGAGCGGAGTTACAATGAGCATGATATAGAAGCCCTAAGCAAGAACAAAGAGATAACTATTTATTTATATAAGTGGGTACGTACACATTCGTACCTATTATAAAGGAACAAAGGAATTACTAATGTGAAATTAGCAAACATGGTTCAATGATTAAAAATGATTTAAGTATGAATTATAAATTATGAAATTATACCAAATTAATTATTTACGAAACTAACATATGAATAAAATTAACGTTCAACACTTTGCACTTACCAGAGAAGTGGGTGCGATATTATAGTTACGTGATCTGCGAAGAATCTCCAAAAATGTCCGCGAACATCACATAATTTTTAAAACGAATAATTATTATAATTTTGTACGAGCGCGTATGACGACACGGCAGCAGCTATGAACGCAACTCGTACGGGTCCGTAGTATAAGACGGTGTGGCGCGGACTGGCGGGGCGCGGGCCTGCTCTAGAAACTTCTCCGCGAACAAACGACTCTGACGTCAGGACCAGCTTACGGTAGCCGGTTTGAGTGCGCGCAATCGCGTACTAAAGTGCTAACGTTTGTGATGATTTTATTAATGATAAGTTATTTATTTTATTTGTATTGGATTATATATTTCAATCGTATTTTATTTTAATAAAATAGATTAGATTAGTAAAACTGTTAAATAATAATTTGATTAGTGTAAATAAATAATTATGTTTGTTAATAATAAAATAATAAATACATTTTTAAAATAATAGAATTTCATTAGGTGTATAATTTAAAATGTAATAATTTAATGCTCATAATTTATTAGATTAAAATTAATAAATAGGGTAAAATTAATAAAATCTTTAAAAATAACTATAGTTTAATTAAATAAAATGAAACAGTAACGTACAACGTTACAGCAGCAGGGTGAGTCTTTGTACCATTGTGTCCTTAGCCGACTGCGGCGCGCCGGGGGGTGGTGCGCGTGCTGAGCCCCGCCGCGCCCGCCGCCGGCAAGAGCCTCATATCGCCGAGGGCGCTCATGCAGCAGGGTGAGTCTTTGTACCATTGTGTCCTTAGCCGACTGCGGCGCGCCGGGGGGTGGTGCGCGTGCTGAGCCCCGCCGCGCCCGCCGCCGGCAAGAGCCTCATATCGCCGAGGGCGCTCATGCAGCAGGGTGAGTCTTTGTACCATTGTGTCCTTAGCCGACTGCGGCGCGCCGGGGGGTGGTGCGCGTGCTGAGCCCCGCCGCGCCCGCCGCCGGCAAGAGCCTCATATCGCCGAGGGCGCTCATGCAGCAGGGTGAGTCTTTGTACCATTGTGTCCTTAGCCGACTGCGGCGCGCCGGGGGGTGGTGCGCGTGCTGAGCCCCGCCGCGCCCGCCGCCGGCAAGAGCCTCATATCGCCGAGGGCGCTCATGCAGCAGGGTGAGTCTTTGTACCATTGTGTCCTTAGCCGCCTGCGGCGCGCCGGGGGGTGGTGCGCGTGCTGAGCCCCGCCGCGCCCGCCGCCGGCAAGAGCCTCATATCGCCGAGGGCGCTCATGCAGCAGGGTGAGTCTTTGTACCATTGTGTCCTTAGCCGACTGCGGCGCGCCGGGGGGTGGTGCGCGTGCTGAGCCCCGCCGCGCCCGCCGCCGGCAAGAGCCTCATATCGCCGAGGGCGCTCATGCAGCAGGGTGAGTCTTTGTACCATTGTGTCCTTAGCCGCCTGCGGCGCGCCGGGGGGTGGTGCGCGTGCTGAGCCCCGCCGCGCCCGCCGCCGGCAAGAGCCTCATATCGCCGAGGGCGCTCATGCAGCAGGGTGAGTCTTTGTACCATTGTGTCCTTAGCCGACTGCGGCGCGCCGGGGGGTGGTGCGCGTGCTGAGCCCCGCCGCGCCCGCCGCCGGCAAGAGCCTCATATCGCCGAGGGCGCTCATGCAGCAGGGTGAGTCTTTGTACCATTGTGTCCTTAGCCGACTGCGGCGCGCCGGGGGGTGGTGCGCGTGCTGAGCCCCGCCGCGCCCGCCGCCGGCAAGAGCCTCATATCGCCGAGGGCGCTCATGCAGCAGGGTGAGTCTTTGTACCATTGTGTCCTTAGCCGACTGCGGCGCGCCGGGGGGTGGTGCGCGTGCTGAGCCCCGCCGCGCCCGCCGCCGGCAAGAGCCTCATATCGCCGAGGGCGCTCATGCAGCAGGGTGAGTCTTCGGAATTACGATTGGTGACTTCCATTCACAGACAACCCCCACTAGACGGAGCATATAAAGCCGGGTACTCATTAGCGATCTGTAACCGTAACCGTTGCAGTTACTGTAACCAAAAAACATAGTGTGTACGTGGTTCGCGAGCCTGCTGCGAGCGGTACGCGTGCGGCTCGCAGCGAGCCGACGTTTACAACGTACTCATCTCTGAACCTGTAACGTTGCACGTAACTGTAACCGTTACTGTTGCCAAAAACATAGTGTGTACGTGGTTCGCGAGCCTGCAACGAACGCCACACGAGCGACTCGCAGCGAGCCGATGGTTGTCGGTTTTTGCCGCGAATCAAAGGGCGCTCGCGCTCGCAGTGCGCTCGTGGACGTCAAGAGGAGAGGTTGTTGCTAGCCGCTGCGAACTGATTTTCGAGTATCGTCATGAGTGAATGGTCAGAAGATAAATGTCTTTTGCTTTTTACAAGTATGTATGCTGCACAAGCGAGAGACACTTCGTCCGACATCGTGGAGTTACAAACCAAGACTGCGGATCCGGCTTGTCCCACGGTGGCCTCCTCGTACACACTAGAACCTCGTTACTGTATCTGTTTGGTTGCAGTTACAGCTCGCTAATGAGTACGCTCGGAGACAGCGAACCGGCGACGTCGCGAGCCTGAACTGTAACACGCGTACACACTAGAACCTCGTTACTGTATCTGTTTGGTTACAGTTACGGCTCGCTAATGAGTACCCGGCTTAAGGCGACCCGCGCGCACCAACGATATGGTACGGCAGAACATTAAAGTATCAACACGGCGGCCACCGTTTAGTTGTGTCCATGTTCATGTGGTCTCTCTACACCACTTAACACTAGAATTTATCATGTTATTTATTTAATTTCTTTTTTCGTTGACGTACGCATGGATCATAAACAAGGACGCAACTAAACGGTGGCCGCCGTGTTGATACTTAAATGTTCTGCCGTACCATATCGTTGGTGCGCGCGGGTCGCCTTACATGCTCCGTCTAGTGGGGGTTGTCTGTGCTTCCATTCAACAATCTTTACATCTTTTGTACAACCAAATTGTCGGTCTTTTGGGCTTCACAAAGACGTAGCTTGATTGGCTCATTTTCTCCGCTCCGCTTCCTGTGGACTGGCAGACTTAGTTAGGGCCGACAAAGGTGGAGGACTTATTGCAAGTAAAGTCCGACGTTTTCCTTCTTGATACAATAGTAGTTTTTCTGAGGTTTATAACGAATAGTAAATTATAACGGTGATTGTCTCAATTCCAGCTACTCCAACGACAGCAAAGAAACGGACTTCAGTGGCGAGCACCAGCTCTATTACGACTATCGCTCAGGTAGGGACAAACTCCAGCCGCTATGTGTAATAAAATATTTTATAATATCTGTTCCATTGTTTTCTTACGGACAGGTATTCACTCGCAGACACTCGAGTTTCTACACCAAAAGTGTCGTATTATAAACGTAGCTTCACACATACATATGACAGGGATCGGGAACAGTTACCACGGTACCTCACAGCGCGGCGGTGGCGAACGTGGTAGGAGCCACGCGAACAGTCCAACTAGCCGGTGGCCGCACGCTACAGCTGGCACCTAACCAGATCGTATTTGATAATGTCTGTTCCATTGTTTTCCTTCGCACACTCGTGTTTACCTGTTCGCAGACACTACAGTTTCTACAACAAAAGTGTCGTAGTCTAAACTTCAACCTGTTCGCAGACACTACAGTTTCTACAACAAAAGTGTCGTAGTCTAAACTTCACGCATTCGACAGGGATCGGGAACAGTTACGACGGTAGATCACAGCGCGGCGGTTCCATTGTTTTCCTTCGCACACTGGTGTTTACCTGTTCGCAGACACTCCAGTTTCTACACCAAAAGTGGTCTAAACTTCACGCATTTGACAGGGATCGGGAACAGTTACGACGGTAGATCACAGCGCGGCGGTTCCATTGTTTTCCTTCGCACACTGGTGTTTACCTGTTCGCAGACACTCCAGTTTCTACGCCAAAAGTGTCGTAGTCTAAACTTCACGCATTTGACAGGGATCGGGAACAGTTACGACGGTAGCTCACAGCGCGGCGGTTCCATTGTTTTCCTTCGCACACTGGTGTTTACCTGTTCGCAGACACTACAGTTTCTACAACAAAAGTGTCGTAGTCTAAACTTCAACCTGTTCGCAGACACTACAGTTTCTACAACAAAAGTGTCGTAGTCTAAACTTCACGCATTCGACAGGGATCGGGAACAGTTACGACGGTAGATCACAGCGCGGCGGTTCCATTGTTTTCCTTCGCACACTGGTGTTTACCTGTTCGCAGACACTCCAGTTTCTACACCAAAAGTGGTCTAAACTTCACGCATTTGACAGGGATCGGGAACAGTTACGACGGTAGATCACAGCGCGGCGGTTCCATTGTTTTCCTTCGCACACTGGTGTTTACCTGTTCGCAGACACTCCAGTTTCTACAACAAAAGTGTCGTAGTCTAAACTTCACGCATTTGACAGGGATCGGGAACAGTTACGACGGTAGCTCACAGCGCGGCGGTGGCGAGTGTGGCAGGAGCGACGCGGACAGTGCAACTGGCCGGCGGCCGCACGCTGCAGCTGGCGGCCAACCAGACCGTGCACCTGCCCGGCGGACAGGCCGTGCAGCTGGCTGCCAGGGCGCTGCAGCTGACTTCCCTGCTGCCCGCTCGCGCGGTTAGCCCGCAGGCGAAACCGCCCGCGCTCAAGACGCAGCCCACAGTCCAGGTGAGAATTGGCTTCCAACCTTCGTTAATAGCTGGGCCAGGGTGCACAGGCGAGCGTCGCAGGAGCCACGCGAACGGTCCAACTAGCTAGCGGCGGCGGCTAGCAGGCGAAGCCGCCGGCGCTCAAGACGCAGCCCACGGTCCAGGTGAGAATCAAAATCAAAATTGTATATTCTGCAAGTAGGCTACAAGGCCACTTTTACGCGATTGTCTCTGAATCTACCGGAAATTCACAAGAGGAGGCTGTGATGAGAAAAAAGCCGCAAGAAACTCAACAGTAGGTATTTTTTTCGCAAATTGCACTTAAAACTATTACAATTAGATTCGCTTCGTTTTCGAACCCTCTGCGAACACAAGTCGGCTTCGATCCTTCGTTAGTAGGTGTCACGTCACAGATGTGGAAACGTCGGAAATATCTAATGGTCGCACTCAATTATCAATCAATCAGCACCTCTAACACAACTGTGACACGCGACTCTTTCTCGCGCAAGCTGTATTACCTATCTCTTTTTGTTTAGAACTGTGAGAGAGTGACCGGTAAAAATAAGTCTCGCGACAAGAGTCGCGAGTATATTGTACTAGACGGGCAGCTCAGACAAAATTCGTTTAAAACTACGCTGCCCTCAGAAGTAAAGCCACTTCGTAGTTCAGGTTTTTCATAGAAATATACGTTGATGAAGATGAATAATTTTAACAACGCATTACGTCTTTTTAGATCCCGGTATCCACCGTCCAATTGACCGGCCAAACGGTTCAGATCGCGAGTCCAAACGTCCACCTTGCCGGACAGAGCGTTCAACTCGCCGGACACGCGGTCAAGCTACCCGGAGGTCAAAGCGTGCAAGTGGCCGGACAGACCGTTCAGTTGCCGAGTGGACAGACGGTACAGCTAGCCGGGAGGAATCTCCAAACGGTGCAGTTGACTGGACAGAATATGCAAAGCGTGCAATTAGGTAAGACATCATTGTTACACGTTACGAGGTTTGTTGTGAGGATCAAATGTCTATGAAAAGATTCAGTGAACGGACAGATGCCGTTCTGCTGCCGAGCGAATAGATAGTTCAATTGGCCGAGAGGAATATTTAGACGGTGTATCTGGCTGGGCATCGAGAGGCGTTGTTAGACGTGAATAAGAAATCATACGCAAACTTACCTAACAAATTATTGAATTTTGATCGTGAAAAACAGTTTTGCTCATTTCATCCCGTGTCGATTGATGATTGTTTAGTGTGTTCAGATGTTTAAAATAGATTCTTGTTAGTGACAAATGCATTCACTTTTAGGTTCTCAAACGGTGCAACTGGCCGGCCAGACCGTCCAGCTCGCCGGCGGCCAAACCGTCCAGCTCTCCGGCCAAACGCTACAACTACCTAGCGGTCAAACCGTCCAGCTATCCAGCGGACAAACTCTCCAACTGGCCAGCGGACAGACCGTGCAGCTGGCCAACCAGACCCCCAAGTCGATGTCGCAGGTTGTGCGCAGTCAGGCGGTTGTGGATAAACCCGCGCAACCGATCGTCGCAAAGCTGCTGACGAATGCACAGGTGTGTTTATTTTTGAACTCCCTTTCATTTATCTGTTATATTTATATAAGCTCGCTGGGGGTCAAACCGTTTAGCTTTCCGGCTAAGCACTATATTCAGTTATCGAGCGGAGAAACAGTCCAGCTATCCAGCGGACAAACTTTCCAATTGGCCAGCGGACAGACCTGGCCAACCAGACCCCCAAGTCGGTATCGCAAGTTGAGTGGAGGCGGTTGTGGATAAACCCGCGCAACCATTTGTTGCTAAACTGCTGACAAATACGCAGGTGCGTTTATATTTCAACGTCTGTTCTTTTTTTCTGCCATTTATATAAGCTCGCTGGGGGCCAAACGCTACAGCTACCGAACGGACAAACAGTCCAGCTATCCAGCGGACAGACTCTGCAACTGGGAAATGGACAGACCGTGCAGCTCGCCAACCAGACTCCCAAGTCGATGTCGCAGGTTGTGCGGAGCCAGGCGGTCGTGGACAAACCTACGCAACCGATCGTCGCGAAAACGCTGACTAATGCACAGGTGCGCTTATTTTGATGTATTTATTGCGAAATTTGAGCACTGTCATGGCTATATTTTTGATTAATTATTGATTCAGCAGTTCACAGCCGAAACCTTAACAATTTTTTTTAGATTTAATTTTATCACAGAGGTGCCATTTATAATAAAGATAAAGCAAAAGTCCGGAGTTTTCCTGGACCGAGGCCTCTATCAGACGGGACCGCGGCTCGATCGGGCCGTCAAAAGTAACCAATGTATCATGTCCTTGGTTATATTGACTCTTTTGTTTTTCCAGGGTCAGATGATCTCCCTGGAGAGCATGGTGGGCGCGCGCGTGGCGGCGGCGGGCGCGGGGCGGCCGCGCGCCGCCGTGCGGGTGCTGGCGCCCGCGCCGCGACTCGCGCGCCCGCTGCTGCTCACTGCCACCAAGCCGCTGCACAACATCATCCTGCAGGTGAGTACGTGCGGGTGCTGGCGCCCGCGCCGCGACTCGCGCGCCCGCTGCTGCTCACTGCCACCAAGCCGCTGCACAACATCATCCTGCAGGTGAGTACGTGCGGGTGCTGGCGCCCGCGCCGCGACTCGCGCGCCCGCTGCTGCTCACTGCCACCAAGCCGCTGCACAACATCATCCTGCAGGTGAGTACGTGCGGGTGCTGGCGCCCGCGCCGCGACTCGCGCGCCCGCTGCTGCTCACTGCCACCAAGCCGCTGCACAACATCATCCTGCAGGTGAGTACGTGCGGGTGCTGGCGCCCGCGCCGCGACTCGCGCGCCCGCTGCTGCTCACTGCCACCAAGCCGCTGCACAACATCATCCTGCAGGTGAGTACGTGCGGGTGCTGGCGCCCGCGCCGCGACTCGCGCGCCCGCTGCTGCTCACTGCCACCAAGCCGCTGCACAACATCATCCTGCAGGTGAGTACGTGCGGGTGCTGGCGCCCGCGCCGCGACTCGCGCGCCCGCTGCTGCTCACTGCCACCAAGCCGCTGCACAACATCATCCTGCAGGTGAGTACGTGCGGGTGCTGGCGCCCGCGCCGCGACTCGCGCGCCCGCTGCTGCTCACTGCCACCAAGCCGCTGCACAACATCATCCTGCAGGTGAGTACGTGCGGGTGCTGGCGCCCGCGCCGCGACTCGCGCGCCCGCTGCTGCTCACTGCCACCAAGCCGCTGCACAACATCATCCTGCAGGTGAGTACGTGCGGGTGCTGGCGCCCGCGCCGCGACTCGCGCGCCCGCTGCTGCTCACTGCCACCAAGCCGCTGCACAACATCATCCTGCAGGTGAGTACGTGCGGGTGCTGGCGCCCGCGCCGCGACTCGCGCGCCCGCTGCTGCTCACTGCCACCAAGCCGCTGCACAACATCATCCTGCAGGTGAGTACGTGCGGGTGCTGGCGCCCGCGCCGCGACTCGCGCGCCCGCTGCTGCTCACTGCCACCAAGCCGCTGCACAACATCATCCTGCAGGTGAGTACGTGCGGGTGCTGGCGCCCGCGCCGCGACTCGCGCGCCCGCTGCTGCTCACTGCCACCAAGCCGCTGCACAACATCATCCTGCAGGTGAGTACGTGCGGGTGCTGGCGCCCGCGCCGCGACTCGCGCGCCCGCTGCTGCTCACTGCCACCAAGCCGCTGCACAACATCATCCTGCAGGTGAGTACGTGCGGGTGCTGGCGCCCGCGCCGCGACTCGCGCGCCCGCTGCTGCTCACTGCCACCAAGCCGCTGCACAACATCATCCTGCAGGTGAGTACGTGCGGGTGCTGGCGCCCGCGCCGCGACTCGCGCGCCCGCTGCTGCTCACTGCCACCAAGCCGCTGCACAACATCATCCTGCAGGTGAGTACGTGCGGGTGCTGGCGCCCGCGCCGCGACTCGCGCGCCCGCTGCTGCTCACTGCCACCAAGCCGCTGCACAACATCATCCTGCAGGTGAGTACGTGCGGGTGCTGGCGCCCGCGCCGCGACTCGCGCGCCCGCTGCTGCTCACTGCCACCAAGCCGCTGCACAACATCATCCTGCAGGTGAGTACGTGCGGGTGCTGGCGCCCGCGCCGCGACTCGCGCGCCCGCTGCTGCTCACTGCCACCAAGCCGCTGCACAACATCATCCTGCAGGTGAGTACGTGCGGGTGCTGGCGCCCGCGCCGCGACTCGCGCGCCCGCTGCTGCTCACTGCCACCAAGCCGCTGCACAACATCATCCTGCAGGTGAGTACGTGCGGGTGCTGGCGCCCGCGCCGCGACTCGCGCGCCCGCTGCTGCTCACTGCCACCAAGCCGCTGCACAACATCATCCTGCAGGTGAGTACGTGCGGGTGCTGGCGCCCGCGCCGCGACTCGCGCGCCCGCTGCTGCTCACTGCCACCAAGCCGCTGCACAACATCATCCTGCAGGTGAGTACGTGCGGGTGCTGGCGCCCGCGCCGCGACTCGCGCGCCCGCTGCTGCTCACTGCCACCAAGCCGCTGCACAACATCATCCTGCAGGTGAGTACGTGCGGGTGCTGGCGCCCGCGCCGCGACTCGCGCGCCCGCTGCTGCTCACTGCCACCAAGCCGCTGCACAACATCATCCTGCAGGTGAGTACGTGCGGGTGCTGGCGCCCGCGCCGCGACTCGCGCGCCCGCTGCTGCTCACTGCCACCAAGCCGCTGCACAACATCATCCTGCAGGTGAGTACGTGCGGGTGCTGGCGCCCGCGCCGCGACTCGCGCGCCCGCTGCTGCTCACTGCCACCAAGCCGCTGCACAACATCATCCTGCAGGTGAGTACGTGCGGGTGCTGGCGCCCGCGCCGCGACTCGCGCGCCCGCTGCTGCTCACTGCCACCAAGCCGCTGCACAACATCATCCTGCAGGTGAGTACGTGCGGGTGCTGGCGCCCGCGCCGCGACTCGCGCGCCCGCTGCTGCTCACTGCCACCAAGCCGCTGCACAACATCATCCTGCAGGTGAGTACGTGCGGGTGCTGGCGCCCGCGCCGCGACTCGCGCGCCCGCTGCTGCTCACTGCCACCAAGCCGCTGCACAACATCATCCTGCAGGTGAGTACGTGCGGGTGCTGGCGCCCGCGCCGCGACTCGCGCGCCCGCTGCTGCTCACTGCCACCAAGCCGCTGCACAACATCATCCTGCAGGTGAGTACGTGCGGGTGCTGGCGCCCGCGCCGCGACTCGCGCGCCCGCTGCTGCTCACTGCCACCAAGCCGCTGCACAACATCATCCTGCAGGTGAGTACGTGCGGGTGCTGGCGCCCGCGCCGCGACTCGCGCGCCCGCTGCTGCTCACTGCCACCAAGCCGCTGCACAACATCATCCTGCAGGTGAGTACGTGCGGGTGCTGGCGCCCGCGCCGCGACTCGCGCGCCCGCTGCTGCTCACTGCCACCAAGCCGCTGCACAACATCATCCTGCAGGTGAGTACGTGCGGGTGCTGGCGCCCGCGCCGCGACTCGCGCGCCCGCTGCTGCTCACTGCCACCAAGCCGCTGCACAACATCATCCTGCAGGTGAGTACGTGCGGGTGCTGGCGCCCGCGCCGCGACTCGCGCGCCCGCTGCTGCTCACTGCCACCAAGCCGCTGCACAACATCATCCTGCAGGTGAGTACGTGCGGGTGCTGGCGCCCGCGCCGCGACTCGCGCGCCCGCTGCTGCTCACTGCCACCAAGCCGCTGCACAACATCATCCTGCAGGTGAGTACGTGCGGGTGCTGGCGCCCGCGCCGCGACTCGCGCGCCCGCTGCTGCTCACTGCCACCAAGCCGCTGCACAACATCATCCTGCAGGTGAGTACGTGCGGGTGCTGGCGCCCGCGCCGCGACTCGCGCGCCCGCTGCTGCTCACTGCCACCAAGCCGCTGCACAACATCATCCTGCAGGTGAGTACGTGCGGGTGCTGGCGCCCGCGCCGCGACTCGCGCGCCCGCTGCTGCTCACTGCCACCAAGCCGCTGCACAACATCATCCTGCAGGTGAGTACGTGCGGGTGCTGGCGCCCGCGCCGCGACTCGCGCGCCCGCTGCTGCTCACTGCCACCAAGCCGCTGCACAACATCATCCTGCAGGTGAGTACGTGCGGGTGCTGGCGCCCGCGCCGCGACTCGCGCGCCCGCTGCTGCTCACTGCCACCAAGCCGCTGCACAACATCATCCTGCAGGTGAGTACGTGCGGGTGCTGGCGCCCGCGCCGCGACTCGCGCGCCCGCTGCTGCTCACTGCCACCAAGCCGCTGCACAACATCATCCTGCAGGTGAGTACGTGCGGGTGCTGGCGCCCGCGCCGCGACTCGCGCGCCCGCTGCTGCTCACTGCCACCAAGCCGCTGCACAACATCATCCTGCAGGTGAGTACGTGCGGGTGCTGGCGCCCGCGCCGCGACTCGCGCGCCCGCTGCTGCTCACTGCCACCAAGCCGCTGCACAACATCATCCTGCAGGTGAGTACGTGCGGGTGCTGGCGCCCGCGCCGCGACTCGCGCGCCCGCTGCTGCTCACTGCCACCAAGCCGCTGCACAACATCATCCTGCAGGTGAGTGTGAGAGCGAACCCGACAAATACTTCTTCTTCCTCGCTTCCTCATCAAATTCAAATATATTTATTTGCGAAAATACAGTCAGTATGGTGTTGGGGTACAATTTCGTTTCCATGTATTTTTACTTGCAAGCAAGCGTGCAAATGTTTGTCAGTGGGGCCAAAACTAAATAATATTAAATTAACTAATAAAAGAATTAAATTATACAACAATTAGCAAATTAAATGATATCAATAATAATCATAATCAATAAACATAATTACAAATTTTCATCAGTTATTCAGTCATATTAAATTCTAAATATTCCTTAACGCTATAAAAACACTTGTCAAGAAGCCAGTTTGTTAGGTTACGCTTAAATTTATTTCCCTGTAGCAATTTCAGGCATTCCGGCAAATGGTTATATATTCTTATGGCCATTATGTATGCATTTTTGCCATACATCGCCTTGTTACAGAGAGGCTTACATATACGATTCATAGTATTTTGTCTAGTCTGTCTTTGAACGATTTCGTTTCTCTGTGTGAAATAGTGCTGTTGGGATTTTACAAAAGTACAAATGTTTTTAATATACAGACATGGCAATGGGAGTATATGCAACTTTTTGAACAATGGAACACAAGTGTCATCCTGTCTTGCATTGCTAATGATTCTTATCACTGAGAGTCGTGACCATTTGAGGCCGTTATCCCTTGCACCAAAGCTCTCCACTCCACACGGTTCACTCTTAGCCGGCACGTCGTACAAATTCGTCGATCCTGGACGAATTGAAGACCAAGTGCCGCTTATCGACTATTTGCCTCCAGCGAATCCTGCAGTACTTGTCACGTGGCCAGACGTGAGCTAGATAGTTTGGAGAAGCTCATTGTAGTTGGCCACGTGGAAGGAAAAAGTCCCGTGGGAGATCACCAATGACAGAAGCCTGTCAGGGAACTCTACAGGCGGCCACCCGGAAGGCGGAAAATACCTTACTCGAAATCGATAATGTTTCTCAAAAGGCTTAAAATGATCGGCGCCGCCGGCGCTGTGGAAAGAGGAGGTGAAGGATTGGTTGAAAATCCAAATCGACCAGGATTTTTACTCCTGTCAAAAGATTGCGCGGTGATGCCGACCGATTTTGAATACCAATGGATGGCTGTCATAGAAGGACAGAGCTCTCTGTAAGACGGTAGCAGTACGAAAAATCTATTCTTACTTTCTCAATCTAAAGAAGTTAGGCCATCATCGTGTTCTAAAATAAGCTTCACTGGAGTCTCGATGCTCAGTGTACTACGCAAATATTCACTTATTGTTAGCACATGGAGTTATGATATGGAGTATAAAAAAACTGAAGGTTTAAATCTTACTGTAATATAATTTTCGTTTTTGTTTTGGACAGCAAAGCGACGGCAGCACAATAAGAGTTACGTCGAGCGGCGCGGCTGGTTCCTCACAAACTATAGTATTAAGTAATATCGGTGAGTTTATTGCTTTATTTTCACTAAATAATCTGTAGCACCACTAAAACTTACCTCTATAGTATATCATCCTCGTTCGCAAGTCATTAAATTTTCACGTAAAGACGTTTAGTCTGCATATTGCCTTATAAATAATAATATTTATTAAATTGCTATATTAATTTCAGGCTCCCAAGCAGTTACTACGTCAACTGCGTCAGCACCAGTGCTAAAATTACAGCAGGTACGTAGTTATTTATCACATTGGTGCATCATTTGCCTCTTGCATCTATAAAATAGTATATTGTGTCATAAGGGTAGTAAGTAAGGGATTACTAACGAAGGTCTATTAGAAGCCCGACGCCGAAGGCGGAGGGCTTTTAATGTCCTGAGTTTGTAATCCCCTTACTTCCCGCCATACACACAATATTTTTCATCACATTTGGGAGTAAATAACAAATACATAAGACAAAAATAAACATTAAACTAATTAAACGATAACGATTGACAGCTAATTTTTTCTGCATATATTTTTTTAATTTACTATAAGCACTGGCAAAACGGCCATCAGCTTAAAACAGAAAACAAATATACACAGAATCTTACCATCTATCATTAAACAAATAACAATTAACAATATTATGCAGGAATAATTAACACCGTAATATATTATAAAACTTAAATACGAACAGTAATTTTGTTACAAAACTAAATAGTACCTAACCAATAATTTTATAACTTTTTTCTGTTTTTGTGTCGTCTACCACAGATAATGCTAAGAACTGCGTTTAGTTTAGAAACATGACAAGCCATACTGCCAGATTGTAACGATAATTCAAAAATAATTTTAATAAAATTATTGCAAATTACACTTAAATAATTGTAAAACATAAATATTAATGCAGTACATGTACCGTATTAATTCAATACACAATAAAATTTGCTGGTAGGCAAGTTTTGTTCGTACAACAAAAAACCTTGGCTGGATTGAAACCTCCTTAGTCTGAAGTAAACTGCGAGTGCGTACTATATTTTTAAAACTAAAACCATAACTCCCTCGGGAGTTATAACAATTTATAACTCCCGCGGGAACAATATAGGCCTTAGTCCTTCAGTACACCTACATGTAATACCATCTTTTACGAGCAAATGTGATGAAAAAATATTTATACAACGACCAATAAAAGCGTGGCACTTACGATCGTGACCCGATAGGCCGATTTGAGAGCGACGGCCTCGGCCGCATATTTTACATAAAAATGTTGCGCCTTGATTAATTAGATAACAAATATTGTCTATACTATCCGCAAAACTAAGTGGCGAGTCGGGTTATAAATCATCGGAATCATGCTATCTCTTTCACACCTGCACGGCCTTATGGAGCGGCCCGGTCAACAATAGTGCAGGTAGCGTTACGCATAAAAAGGAATGTCGATAAAGTAATGAAACAAAGAAAATAAATTACGTGGTGTTTTTTTAATACAGTATTGTATAATTACTATCAAAATGTTAAATAGGTTTATTGAATTTTTATTACAACAATTTAATATTACAATAAGAAATCAAACTTAAATCTAATAATTAACATAAAATATTACAATAAAATAATTACGATGTAGGTATAACAAAATAAATAACTAAACAAGGAAAATACTAGTCACTTAGCTAATTATTTAAGAAATATCTTAAACATTAATATCATATATACTTATTTATTTTATTATATGTCATTAAATAACTGTAAAAACAATTTCAATAAAGATATGATTTCATTTGAAAATATAATAATTATATCGACGTTTACATCATGAGTTATCGACATGTTACCACCCCTACAGTAGCGGACGTTTATTGCCCGACTCGCCACTTAGTTTTGCGGATAGTATAGTCTTTGCACTTCTTGGAAGTCGCGTAATTCTAATGATAGTTGATTTGTCGTGTATATGTATTGAAAACACAATTTCTTACACCTATAAAATTACATTCTAGGTCAATCCGATACAACAAGTAAAACTTCCACAGGGAATTAAAATTCAGCAGGTGATTTTTGAAAATAAGCATGCTTGAATGGTTTTCTTGCGTAGAGCGTGACGTAGAGTTGCGAAGGAGCGTATGGAGCTATTAGTGACACTGTCTAAGGGTGCTACTTCACCGCGATCATTTGCCTGTAGTATAACAAAGACATCATTTGTTTTTTGTTACATTATAGGTGAATGCCCTCGCCGTGAGTAAGCACGCTCAGGTTGCTTGTGTATTGGAAAAACTAGATCAAAAGATGGTATCAGTCATTCTACAAAGAATGTTTGAAGAGTAGAGATGTGCCGTTTTTGAACGTTTCTCGATTTGTATGGGGTAATAACGTTTTCGAGAGCATTTCTCATGCAAGTCGGGAAACGGTCTCGAGAACGAAGAGTCACACGACGATATTAATAACGCCAAGTGTTGATAGTTTTTCGAATGTACGCATTTTCCTTAGTCACTGTATACGGTGGATCAACTTTTTCTTGTTGTTATACTGTCCCATGAGACCGTTAAACTTCTGGAACAAGTGTTGATAATTTTTATTACAGCGGGGCTGGCATATCTTGACGCGACTTCGCTTGTCGCGCGACTTTGCGTCAAATGTCTTGCTCGCACAGTATTGACAAGAAAGTGACAGATAGTATTTGTCGCGCGACAAAGAGAGTCGCGTGTCACAGTTATGCTAGACGTGCTCGTATTGTCTGAAGATAGATAGTGTCCAATAGGAATGGGTCTATAACTGTTGCAATTACAAAGTTTTAGGTAAATGTAACCGTTTAAAATCGTTGTTTAAAAAGAGTGACCCAGGGGACAACATGGCAACGAGCAACAGAAAAAAGTTGATTAACGTTTTACCTCCATACTCTCTGGTTGTGGTTGATTTGCAACATTTGTGGTGGGAAAAGGCTTACTTATAATAAGTTTTTTTTTAATCTTCTCACCAAAGCTATTTGATTTGATATATTTTCCTAACTTATATTTTAATTTAATAACTAATTTCTTCTACATTTAATGATAACATTGGCAACATGTTTACTTATTTCTTATTTTTTCCACAAACGCATGAGTTGCAATTGAAGTAGTTGGGAGCTAGAGTGTAAGGCATGTATTTTGTGAGAGATTTGAAATAGTAAAAATAACAACCTTGCTGGGTTTGCATTTACTAACTACGTGACGTACTTTGTGAAACGTGCATTATGTTATAAATTTCAAGGTGAGGAGACATAAACGACCAAAATTTCGTACCAAACATACTGGAAGGACTGCTTTACTTTCCTATAGTTATTTATTACAAGTCGGTAAACTGGGCTATTGATTCCAGACATCCATGATAATTATATATCCTAGATATTGATGTAGGGTATATATAATTCTCATGTTTTCATGTACCTGATAGGTTTAAGTGTGCTAGATAAGGTGGACAACCGTATACGCAAGAACGAACAAAAACACGAACGTCAAATATTGCTAATATTTCGTGTTCGATATTCGTGTTCATAATATTTTTGTTCGTTGCTAGATACTTCGCCAATAGAGTGAATGCAATGCAATGGACTGGTAATCCACAGCTACTCAGTATGACTCCATGTGAACAAAGAGTAGCGTAATTTTGCTTATTCTTTTAGTCATTTAATTATTGACAAAATGTTATACCTACAAATTAGCTTTATAATAACAACCTTTATTACTCATACATACACAGTTGAATTTAAGATATTACTTTTCTGTAAGTGGTGCAAACTCGTGTCGGAGGCCAAGACTCGCTTAGGGTCGCTGAGCCATTAAGTTGAATTCTATGACGCGAATAGCAAATGTATAACGAAGAGGTACCAAAGCCAGCCCGGTTTGTCCAGCGACTTCAATCCATACTAATATTATAAATGCGAAAGTGTGTCTGTCTGTCTGTTACCTCTTCACGCTTAAATCGCTGAATCGATTTTGATGAAATTTGGCTGCATAGATATAGTTTAAGATCCGAGGAAGGATATAGGATAGTTTTCATCCTGGAAATTATGCCTAAAAAGATTGAAAAGTGAGTGATCATTTCTGTTGGGGTGCGGTGACCCTGTAGGAAATGTAATTATTAGACCAAAACCATTGCTCTTACATTTGCTTAGGCGCTTTTAATAATCCCTTTTATCAAGTTCCACGCGTACGTAGTCGCGGGCAAAAGCTAGTGTTGCCATATCACGGCTGTATCGTAATGACGTTGTAATTGGTGTCAGCAGGCGGGCGCGAACGCATCAGTGGCGACATCTAGCGCCGTCAACACAGTACGGAGCGTGCTCATGGACGGCCAGCAACTGAAGCTGGTCGGCGGCCGGCACGTGCTCGCGCGGCTCCTGCGCCCGGCACACCCGCCGCAGTGAGCTGTCTACTGTTAGTGGTCTCAAGTTCAGAATTAAAGGCCAGTAGCGTCGACCTTTAACGGACTGTTCGTGTTAATATGGATAAAAACACTAAAGTTCCATAATTCCAGCATAAAAAAAGATGGTCATAATCATAGGTATTTCCAGTATATTGGACATTGCCAAATTAAGGGTTATGAATGGCGCTGACAGCTGATCCCGTGGGACGTCAAGCGCCGCAGAAAAGATGTTATCGTCGTGTTATCGCATGACTGCATTGTGGAATGAATTGTCGCTTGCTGTATTTCTACTCCTCTGGTGTTGCAGGTGTCTAACTAAGGTGGGCGACGGTAATCGCTTTCCATCAGGCGATCCGTTTACTTGTTTGCCCCCTCTGACATAAAAAGACGTGCTTAACGTTACAGACAGTTTGAATCGTAAAGGTTGGTACGATACGCGATTGTTGATAACGAGAGCAGGCATGACATAACGAGACTATGTACAGATTTAGATGCATATCTGCTACCACAAAACAAAGAGTTGCCGTAAAAATACCTAGTATGTGCTTCAAGTCGCTTTAATCTGTCTCATAGTATACATTGTTGAATAGAAATAGTTGTATGTGGATTAGCACTGATTATGTTATAGTGCATTCGAGTTAAGAAGATTGTGTCTCATCGCGGTTACTCCTTTTAGCCACGCCCTTCAACCAATTAGGTCACGTTGATTAAAAGGATTTTTTTTTCTATCCTAATACCTACATACCTATTCAATAAATGCCGTGTGAGCGTGGTATTGTATTTTTAAGATATAATACGAGTTTTTTATCGTTTGGTAGTACATATTATTTGAGTTCCAAAAATAATAGTAATTGGATCTGAACTACAGAATAATACATATATTTATGTTTGCTATCTATTACACTATTGGCAATTTTCATTTGGATCCTATCCTAGGATCCAAATGAAGCGCTTCAAAATTAAAATGTTTGCATATGGTTTATATTTTTATATAGAAACCTCCCGTCTCAGACATATTTAAATCCATATCAAACAAGCTTACCTACTCACGTAGTTTGAGTCAAATATATATAATCGGTTTCCGATTCGGAGTTCCGATCACGCGGCGGCGACCAATCGAACACATTTGATATATTTTTCCCGGTACTTTATATATTGATCAGCTTATGTTAAACAGTAATAAGTAAATAGCAGTATGTGTTCATATTGTCACGAGAAGAGAAGTTGGTTGTGATAGCTCTCGTTTCTCACTCTTATTGAGCGGAGAATGCAAAGGTTTCGAGAAGACTAATAACAATTGTTTCGCCGATGAAACAAAATGGCTGAAGCTATTCTTTAAATTTTTACCATGGCATATTGAATGCCCAAAAGTGGCTTATGTGTATTATTTGTATGCGTAATGCTATTATTAATGCTTTGAAAACAGTTTCGAGGTCTATAAGATAACGTAAATTGAAATTTTATGGTAATTCAATACGTTGTTCTCCTACTGTTAGTAGCAGTAAAGAAATGTAGCGCGCCAACGGAAAATGAAATTAAGTTATGGGTAGAGTGGTTTAAATAATTGTGTAAATAAATCCATTGTATTGGTAAAATTCAAAAGAGCTTATTTTATGTTATGAAGTAACAAATGCTGTGTGAAAGTTTCGTTTGTTGTTATATATTTGGTTGAATAAGTAAATGATTTTTCTACATGAGTGTGCAATATGTCCCAGTAGATTGGGGCCCATTTGACAATGGTCTGTTAGTTACTAACAGCTGATTACACAAGGTTTACATTAGACGTTTCGAGTTTGACATAATACGATGGCTCAACTTATTTTGGTTGTTATTCTGTCCTGTGACCCAGGGGACAATGATAATCAAGCTTCATTTTAAAAGTGTTGATAATGTACTGTGTTACTGGTATTCTGTTGCAATTACAAAGTTTATGCTATAATAAAACCCCCGGTGAGCAACAGAGAAAAGTTGATTGATTGGTCCATAATTAAAAGAGCATAATGAATAAAGTCACAAAATTCATCGTTTATTGAACGTCAACGTCACGATTAGAGATGTGCTGTTCTCGAGAACGTTTCCCGACTTGTATGGGGAAAGAACGTTCTCGATAACATTTCCCATACAAATAATCCCTTTTATTCTCTCTCGAGAACGGCACATCTCTAGTCAAATATGTCGAAATATGCAGTGAGCAAGTCAGCTGAGTTCATCTAATTATAAAGTTCTCTCAAATGTAGCTTATTTTAAATGTATATAGCGTATCTACTTAATTGCGAAGTGACTAGAAGGAGAATATTAAGTTACTGTAGAAGTTAGTCAAGGGTTGCTCGAATCGAGATTTAAACAAAGTAAACCGTAATTTTAAGAATGTAAATTGATAGTTCTATCTTTAAATGAAATAATTTTCGTATTCGTATCATCTTCGGATATTGCGTCTTTCTTATTTAACTACAATTAAATGTACAAAGCCAGTATTGTAAATGGCTCGCGGAGCCGCATCTTTTTGTATAAACGCTTATAAAAGAAGTGGAAGTGTTAATTAGTTGTAATTTTTTTAAGTTAAATACATCCCGATAACAGCTACTCAACATTTTTGTATATAACACTGTCAATATATATTGATATTGTAAAATATTTATGTGATTATTTATTGAACACGGGAGGCATAGAAATCTGTTCGCCAGATACTGTACCTTACGACAAAATTATTATTTATTTTGTTGTTTTCATATTATACCTGTTTCGACATGAAATTCAATTACGAATGCAATATATTAAGTCCATTTAATTTTGTGGGTTTCATTTAAAGAGTTTTTACCCTTAAATATATATGGTATCATAAACGATATCACTTGTGAAATGACTTTAATAACAAACCTAATCCATTAGTTATTTGAGACTCGGCTTGAGGAAGTCTGAATTGACTTTGAGTTGGTTTTCGACGTGTGTTATTTCAGTAGTATCGTTTTTTGATACTTCTTGCACCTAAGGGTTAATCCCCTACAAAGAGTTGTACGTTTTCCCTTGTGATTATTAACCCTTTGGATGCTTTCCGTCAAATACAGAAGTGTCACTCACACGCCAAACGCTATGTCGCAAGAGAGTGAAATAAAACCTTATTTGAAAGAAAGATTATACTTATCCTCTCAATTGCTTCGAATTTTGAGTTGGACTCTATTTATTATATAATAAAATAAGAGCGGTGACAGGTAGCCGTAGTTACCAAAAGCAATCTAGTGGATATAGGAATAAGGCCTCTTACAGGCCATACATTTTTAAACTACTGGTTGTTTTAGACATCTTTGTCTATGATCAAACATGTTTCTTAACATAATTATTGATGTTACTATCTAGAACAGGACTATTGGGATTTATTACTATATATTTGAAACCTACATTTTGAATTTTTCATTGATAATTTTTGTTTAACTACTCGGAATTGACAAAATTCACGCGGAAAATTAGTTTTTTTTACTTATTTACTTATATACTTACGAATGCACGCAATGAAAGCATGAAATAGCTATGTTGCTACCTAGAACTCGGAATAGTACATTGTTGTAGAGGCTGTAAAGTAAGGCCGACCCGCAGGGGAGGCCTTCGATAGTACGAGTTAATCTATTGCACTTTCAGCCGAGACTTAACATAGTGCTTTATACGACACGAGGAAATATATTATAATACGAGTTTTTCATATTGGTCATTAAACTCGGCGCCTTGTTGCAGCCTCATTGTTGTAAAAATCAGGGCTATTATAAACATAAAGCTGATCGTGTCCCCAGAGTCAAACGATATAAAGACGATTTTCAACCCAGTTATGAAGAAATAACAAAAATATTCAAACTTACCTGACTTTCAACTTAATTTAGACATTTAAATATTTAGTCTAGGTTACACTCAGGTAAACAACCCTACGATACATTATACACTGAAGGGTCATTGTAACGGTACGCAATATTAACATACGTTCCTAATAATTATATAATATTTCGTGAGTCAATGTGAACATTATTAAATTAATCACATTACAAACCCAATTTTAATATTTACTAAACAATACATTTTGTTTTTTTTTTTAATATGGCCGGCTGCCTCGTAGCGCATGCGCGCTTCGCATCTCATCGCAATGGAGTCATAGCTTTTCGTGATTCAATGTGAACATTATTAAATTAATCACATTATCACATTACAAACCCAATTTTAATATTTACTAAACAATACATTTTGTTTTTTTTTTTAATATGGCCGGCTGCCTCGTAGCGCATGCGCGCTTCGCATCTCATCGCAATGGAGTCATAGCTTTTCAGCCGAATAAAAATAAATTTGAACTCAATATTTATATCGGTAATTAAAAGTGTTTATTTGTTGAAAACTATTTATTTGTTGAGAAATTAGGAAATTGTTTTACGCCCCATAACTAATTTTAAAATATACATTTTCATAATTTTCAGAGTAAAACCTTTTTTAACAAAAACTTATCAAAAAGTAAACCTGAGGAGTATTATCTTACTTATCGTATTTATAAGTTTAAGAAAAAAATACACCTCATAAATGACGCATTCTCATTGGTCAATTTAATTTGACATGCAGCAGACGATTAAGCTTTGATTGGTTAAATTGTCGCTTAAGCCGTTCGAGAAAATTAGTCTGAAATATTTTCTAAAAAGTCGTATGTTACTATGAAATTCAAGTGTAGATACGAACTGTTACCGTAAGGTCCAACATTGTTGTCGTGTTGGAAGCTAACATAGATATACAGTTTACAAATGAACATAATATAAGCAGTTTTGTGTACTGGATTCAGGTAATCTATTACCACATTTTCGAGCAGTGTCGTGAAAAAGTATTATTCACTTCAAAAAGTTGGTTGAAATTATCAATATATTTGTCATAAAATGAAAAAAAAATTTTTCATGGCGATCCTGCCTTAGCGGACCAAAGAGAATCTTCTGATCCTAAAACGCAGCCAGAAACGCAGCCACAACCAGAACCTCAGAACAACTTCGACCAAAAACCACCAAGCGACCAAGAAGACAAGAAGACCAAGAAACCAACCTTGAAATGGCGACCCAAGTAAAAATCTCTATCGAAGGAGTCGACGTCACGATATTAGGACCGCCCGAAATTATACGGAGCATCCGAGTGACAGTATCACTGACGGGACACCGCACCGTCCAGGACACAGCAAACATACGGATAACGGCTTCCGTACCTCGACCGACACCTCGCCAGCCCCGGGATCAGGAAGCATCCCAGCCGACAGAGACACCACTGCAGCAGCCGACAGAAACACCGCTGCAGCAGCCGACAACGCATCAAGCGCAGCCAGCCGACAACGCATCAAGCGCAGCCAGCCCAGGAAACAGGAGCCATCAGATTGGATTTAATGTAGGAGTCAGTTGCTTGTTGATGATGGAGTGCATACTTAACACGCGTACGATAAACATCAACGGAAGGAACAGCTAATTAACCTAAACCTTGTACCTATCTTTATAATAACAGAAAATAAACCAGTTTAACCTTAACTTAACATCAGTGTTCTTTCTACGCACTCCATCAACAAGCAAGTGTATGAGCCAACTGACTCCTACATTAAAAAAATAACTGTAATTTAAAAAAAAATGTAATGAAAAGGGAATTCGGGCTGAAGAGCTTGGATCAAACCCACATTCAAAGGGGGATGATTTTTCTCGGTCAATAAATGATTTTTTAGATAAAATTATTGAAACAAATATTATAATATTAGATAAAATAATAAAAATAATAGAAATTAATATTATTATAATAATTATTTATATTAATAAAAATTAAACTTTTTGATTGGAAGTCAAATATACTAAATATATTATAAAAATAGTTAATTTCCTCATCAGTAAATAGAAATATAAAGAAATAATCATACCACATCTATCCTCTTAACGCTGCGCTTATATGTGCCGGTGGCGGCCTATCTACCTACCGACCTATCTGAAACCCAAATTTTTGTTTCCCATCTGTAACGTTTCACCACATTTTAATTGGTCCTAAAGCCATTTTTCTCCGCAGCGATTTTTTTAAATAATTATAAAACAAACCTAACCTAACCTAATGGGTTCTTTAAAACAATGTTTATACATCCTGAAAATATTACGGGTTTCAAGAAAAATTACTTTCGGACAGATGAAAATTTAGCGAAACGTTGCTGACGGGAAACAATGTTTCGGAGTTAAGATGACACCGCCGGGCTTGTGCTAGGAACGACACACGACGACTTTAGGCGATCTTGCCGTTCAAAAGGTTAAATGGGTATTTACTCTTCCTGGTACCTAATTCGAGAATGCCGTTTGAGAGATAGTAAAACGTCAAAACTTTATTAGATAACAGTGATATCGCGTTTGAACTGTCATTAAAATGAGATGAGCTTCAAGTGACATTTCTCATCTCCATTTTGGAAATACGAAGGCGATAATGATTGTCAAAAATGCTATTCATGCATATGAATTTCTGATTTGAACGAAACTTAACTGATTAATTTCACGCACTACACGGTCAAGTTAAAGTATGCGCCTGTTATTTAAGCCGTCACATACAAAGGAAACGCAAATTAAGCGCGACCGTATTGACGAAGTTGCGATGTTCAGGGATATCGCCACTTGTCAAGTAGGGACACGTCAAAAGTGACGGAAGGCGATGAAATGGAGAGATCTCCATCATCTCTCTGAAATTGGTCGAATTACCCCCCTGATGAAGACTTTCCCTGTCCGAGTGTCCGAATCTCAATTGTAAACCTTACGGCTTTGAGGGCTTACCGTGCCCCATATAAGGGTCACGGAGTGGAAACGAGTTGTGTGAATGTGACCTTTGAACTTGATTTTTGAGGATATTTAAAACAAAGGATTGAGGTGGGAAAACACAGTTTATTTCATTACTTATGTACATGGTGGGTGTAAAAACAACAGCGTATATAAAAGTTACGCTCATGGCATCACAGGAAAACAATAATCACAAAAGCTAATGAAACTTAACTCCTATTGATACAAGTGTGCGAATCGTTTGCAAGATACGAAATGTTTGCTAGCATGATTGATATAGTGATCCATGGCATATCCCGAATGTGTACACAACTTAAGGCTATTTTAGCACGAGAGTGCTAAGGTGGACTTTTCCATCTACGGGGATCACGTCGATGGGAATGTTCACAAAAATGTGTACGGTTAAGTGGATTATAATAATTAAATATCGTTTAGTGATTTGTGTCCAAATATTTGACAATCGTCAGTTGTGTGACGATCACCAGCGGCTTGTTAATGATACAGTCAGCGTCAAAAGAAGCTGACAATTTCATTATGCTGACTTAAAGCGCTTTTAGGCGCATTTTGCTTGTAGCGGCTATAGTGCCCCGCTGGTAGGTAAGATGTCAATTCTTACAACTGATTTCTTGCCGGCGGGGCACTATAATCGGAGCAATATATCTTGGCAATTACAACAGTTGGCATTGTCATCGGTTCGAAGCACAATTGTTTTGAAAGTTGTCGAATCTGGCTTTTGCTGATTGTACATATTTTTATGAAAATCCCTGATACTACAAAGGTATCACATTTGAATTTCTAACTAGTCCTACACTCCCCATTCGCCTCCCTCGATCTTGCTCATATCATATTCTAACACTGACGTACATACATATAAATAGATTTACATTAAATAGCACACGAAAAACGCATTGCTGGATTAAAAACAATTGAAACAAATAGTGCCGTTATAAAAAATACTTTTCAACAAATCGCTACGTATCTAATAACATTAAAATAATAAACGCAATCCTATATCAGTCTTATGCCTATATTAAAAATAATTGAAGAATAATAAAAGTTACAGTAATTAATTTGCATAGTAAAGATGACGTTTAAACGGTACAATATTATTAGGTACACCAAGATTGATATTTTCATCTTATCCTATCATCCGACTACACGAAAAATAAATGGGTTTGTTGCTTACTGACGAATTAATACCACAGGGTTCTGTTAATACTGACAAGACACACAATCGAACCTTCAGAGATATGATATACATAGTACTATGCTACTATACGTCTCCCATATATGACATTCATTGGTGCTCCATAGTTTACGTCTATGGAATTGTTATACCATATATTAATTTTGTTCCTATAACATAACTACTAGTAAACTATTAGATTAGCAGAGTGCATTGATCCATAATATCTGCAATAGTAACATATCATACATCAAATAATATATTCTTAAATAGGGAAGTTAGCGAGACAATCAAGCCATTTAAAAATCATGAGAATGTCTAATATCTAGGGCATACTTAAACATTATTAAAGGGGAATTAGTATTAAAGATACTACGAAGTATCAATTAAATCAATGATGAGAAGCTCCGTACAATAAAGTCACTAGCAAGCTCATGAGTATACAACATTAATGTCAATAATATCGTATCTAATATGATACTTATTAGGATGGCAAATTACATTCAATAAATAGTTATAGATTACACTTTGTAACAAAAATAAGTTAGCGACTTCTGCATTTGACGCATACCTAAATTTACAGTCCAATATCTAATGTGAATACAAAATATACTTACATATTATATCGTATCTCTGAATATGAAGTCCTCTCGGCGGGTACGAAGTCCTTCCAACGTACATATTATATACTTACAAACAATAGGCACTGAAAGTTTAAATATGATCAGTAGGTACGCCTGGACGATAGACCTCAAGGTCTTTGTCCGAGATACTATGGCAGCTAAATAATTACAAGGTGCATTGAATGCCTCGTGTACTATCGAGGACGTTCCGTTCCTATTTCATTAATCATTGCCTATTTGTGGTCCTAACATTGTAGAGGCGGGTGAGAAAATAAAGATTCAGCCTTTCTGTTTCTGTTACCTCCCTCCGGTTCTCATAGAAATCGGTTACACGTTTATTTTGACGTCAGTTTAGGGCATCATTCTTTCAGTCCAAGTCCAAGAGGGTTACACGATGATTCTCTCGCCATTCTGTTCCGACTGATGGACTGAACTGACGCCAGACTGAAAGTGTAACCGCTGTCATAGGACTTCTATACTTCCCTTCTTTTCTTCCTTCCCGAAACATTGCTTGCAAGCAATTGTCGCTGCCCCACCCACGATATGTACAGAAGGCATTCTAAGATGAAGTTGAACAAGCTTGAATCGAGGCGAGTGCGGGGCTCACTCCTCGGCGTCTTCGGCGTTCTCAGCGGTGAGTAGGTTCGTGTTGTCGTCGGCTTGGAGGTCCTCGGTCAGCTGTGAAGAAATAAGAGAAATAAGCACCATATCCATACCAGGGCCAATTAGAAAAAAAAGTGCCCCAATGTTTTTTCGTTCCATTCCGTTACCATTTCCATATAACACAGCGGTAACAGAATGGAAAAACAAAAATGTATGAATATTTTGGGAAAGTTTTTTCTCCTAATTAGATCGAAAGAGCTCGTGATTCTGAGTAGAAAATACCCAACATATCGAAAAGAAAAGTGTACAACTTTAGAAAAAAATGGCCCACCCATTCCTTCAATTGCTCAAAGGTTAACTGGAAAAGATCCCTAATAGGGATAAGTTCGCCTTTGTATATTATATTTCATTTATTATCAATGTATTTTAACCAGTTTTTGTGTACAATAAAGTGTTTACATACATACATACAAATCCACTAATTATTCACTTGCCCTTCATGCAATGAGTTTTACGAAGCCATGAAGGTCAACCAACAACGAATTTACGTGCCTACCTACGCGAAATGCAAAGTACATTCCATTCAAAAGGATAGAGACCGCGGTTCAGTACGTAAAAAAAAAAAAATTAAATCTGTTTATTTCGCTATAAGTCTACTACAAACTTCTGCTTAGACTCTAATCTTAGATTTAAAGATTTTATCGAATCTAATCATATTAAATTTATCTATATAAAAGAAGAAGTCCTGACTGACTCATCAACGCACAGCCGAAACTACTAATGTTAGAGAATTGATTTTTGCACAGTAGGTTATTTTTATAACGTGGGTTAGGGATAAGAAGCGATTTTGAGAAATTCAACCCCTAAGAGGGTTAAAAAGGGGATGAAAGGTTGTATGGGATACAAGTTTTTTTTAAAGCTAGGAACTTGAAACTTTGTAAAAAGGTATTAAAATATAATAAAAGAAAAATCATTTCAGCGTTTTTGCAAATTCATCCCCTAAGGTTGTAAAAAAGGGGTTGAAAGTTTGTATAGAGATCAAGTATTATTTTGAGCGCGGGACTTGAATCTTTGTGTAAAGGCACACTATTATAATAGGTACAAGAAAAGTGATTTCAGCGTTTTCAAAAATTCGTCCTCTAAGGTTGTAAAAAAGGGGTTGAAAGTTTGTATGGACATCAAGTATTATTTTGAGCGCGGGACTTGAATCTGCGTGTAAAGGCACACTATTAAAATACAAGAAAATTTATCTCAGCGTTTTCAAAAATTCGTCCCCTAAAAGGGTTAAAAAGGGGTTGAAAGATTGAATTACAAATTCTTTGAACTTCTGATTAAGCCATATATAATAATAACAAAATAACATTAATTTAACGTCATTATAAATTCAACCTCTAAGAGGGTTAAAAGGGGGATGAAAGTTTGTCTCGGGGTGCAATTTTAATTTTAAGCTAGGAACTTGAAACTTCTTAAACAGGTATTAAAATAAAATAAAAGAAAACTGATTTCGGCCCTGAAGGTGGTGAAAAAGGGGTTGAAAGTTTGTATGGAGATCAAACCTTTTTTGAGCGCCGGACTTGAAACTTTGTATAAATAAATGCATATAATTATAATTCAAGAAAAGTGTTTTCAGCGTTTTTGAAAATTCAACCTCCAAAGGGAATTAAAAAGAGGATGAAAGGTTGTATGGGGTGTTTTTTATTTTAAGATAGGAATTAAAAACTCAGTAAAAAGGTATTTTATCCAAAAATAAGAAACTATTTCAGCGTTTTCGAAAATTCATCCCCTAAGGCGGTGTAAAAGGGGTTTGTATTGAGATCAAACATTTTTTTGAGCGTGGGACTTGAAACTTTGTATAAGGGTACATTATCAGAATACAAGAAAACTAATTTCAGCGTTTTTGAAAATTTAGCTCTGAAGGTGGTGAAAAAGAGGTTGAAAATTTGTTTGAAGACCAAACATTTTTTTTGAAAGCGGGGCTTGAAACCTGATTTCATAATGATTCAGCGTAATTAGAGCAAAATAGCCGAATAAAAAACTAAAAAGAGGCCAAGAGCGAGTCGAACTCGCGTAAGAAGTTCGGTACCATTACGTACCTATAAAATGCCAAAAAAAAACAAATTTGTTGTATGGGAGCTGTACTTCAATGTTTATTATTATTTATTATTTGTTGAATTACAGTAACCAAATCTCATACAACTTGCCAAAAAAAAGTAATTTGCACATTGCTTAGATCTGAAAATAATATAATAAAGATGTAAAATGTTCAAGATAAGATTCCACGCGGACGAAGTCGCGGGCAACACAGCCAGTTAAATATAAATTGTGACAATGCGAATGAGAAAAAAACTAGTCGGGAAGGCTGTTAATTAACATTTTTTATATACCTATGCTCACCACTTGCTTTACAGTTTTGTTATTCATGGAGTCATATGGAAATCTATTCAAAGCTTGCGGCAGTGCATGCGTCCACACTCTCCTACCGTAATTGTTATTACTTGATGGGACGTACATACCTACATCATTTCATTACGTGCAGGAAAATTATTATCTGTAAAATTCACTCTCGTGTGTGTCCACTCCATCTTTTATTTTATTGAGTATCCGCGGCTTCGCGCATATGGCAAAGTAATTTCAACTATCCTTTGTTTAACTAAACTTCGTTTTCCGGGATAAAATATAGCCCCCACTATCTGTAGGTACATGAATATCTTATTAACGATGTGATGGGCTGTCTAGTCTGGAGCGCCGACAACACTTAGAGCACATTCACAACACTTTATTTCGGCATCATTTATAGACGGCGACTAGTCGGCCGACCAATCGGCAACATAAAAACTGATTAGTCTGCAAAAATCATAGCCCATCTCTGTAAGTATTTTATCTATGTGCGTTTTGTTTCATATTTCTAGTTTAAGAATTTTTGCGATTTTTTCTGTTCGATCGATAGCGTGGGCAACTAACTACTCTGCAGTCATTTAAATATTAGATTGACTTTTCTGTGCAATGGCACACAAAACACGCAACACGAACAAATTAGTAGTGGTTAAAGTTACTTTATTTATTTATTGAGAGATTTGAGAGAGAAGAAGAGAAGGGCAAAATCGGGGCATCTATCCCACTGCGATAATAGGCAACGGTTTTACCCTTACTAAAACATAGGAAACTTTTACCTCATACGAAAATGTTTCCCCAGAAACTTTGAGTTGTCAAGTATTTGAGTAGGTACTTTAAGAAGTCCCGTTCCTCCTCGGAAGCCTCCCGCGATATGTATATGTATTACCTATTATGTTGGATGTATTTGGTATTCTGTTTGACCAATAGGGATCAACACAATACGCAAGTTTATGATCCTTTGTTAAGTTCTTCGTGTACATAAAGGCAGTATTTGTTCAAAAACTAAAAAAAAAAATACATTTGTCAGATGTTCAGTATTTGTTTCAAACAATTTAAATATTATTAGTAGCATTGACATAGCCGTAACGTTACTAAATAAGTACCAAATGTTTCGCAACACATTTGCTTCTTGGAAAACGTTTTTTCAAGTTATTATTTAATACAAGTTATTTTCAACAGTTTCTTAAAGAAAGTTGTTCAGTTTGAAGGGTAGAATCTATGTTATAATTTATTGCGCCTGTTACAGGCTACACCCAGTATATATAGAATGTACTGATGGCAAATAAAACTGTCGCATTGACAAACTCATTGTATCTAGCGCTAAATATGCCGTTATTAATTGTCCTTTACCGTGATTATTTATTTTGAGATAACGTTAAATGTATTAACTATACCTAGGTTGAATAATTCTACGCGCGTTTGTAGTAATTGTGATCATTTTTATTGTGTGCATCCAGTGACCTATATTCTCGGTTTGGATGGGAAGTTTTCCTATCGATAGTGATATTGCAGAAAATGCCTATCAATCAAACGTCATGACACGACCTGTAACGTAAGCATTTTGCGAAATAAAACAAAATGTGCCAGAACATTCTGAAATCTATAACATTAAGTACCTATTTAAGTACTTACCTATAACCCGATCGGCAAAAGATCCCCCTGGGACACTACATTCAAAATTTCAAAAATTCACCTTGTAAATAGAAAAATAGAATAGAAGGATAGGAATAAGATAGGAAGGAAATAGAAAAACAAAACACATTTTGTGAGGTGTCCCAGGGATCATCATTCGCCGACCGAGGTATTTTTTTTATTATAAATAGACATTGTATAAGTTAACTAAGATTTGCCATAATAAATGACAACATTAAGAAGTAAAATTGAGAACTCTCCTTACAGCTATCAGTTCAGGAGCGTCTTTTCTATAGGGCTTATTTTTGTATGAGTTTCATAGAGAAATAAGACCTTTTAAGAAAGACACTCCTCAGTTCTAAATGAAGCTCAACTCACGAGAGAGAGGCGTAAGACCCCGTGGGTGGCAAGTTAACAAAGAAGGTCAAAGATCAACCGCTTGACCTATGACAACATATTGTCATACGCGCTTAAGATATTATGACAGCGCACTGCTTGAAAACTCTGGGCTTCCTCGATGAGTTAGGTACATGGTAGCTGAACCTTAGCTGAACATTTACGTGATCGTTTACTTTATCTGTGACTGCTAATGTTCTAACTTAAAAAGTTTATTCTTACGTAGGTAAGTATTTATTTTATTTACAAAGGATAGAAAGTTTAAAATCCGGTAATATCATGCGAAAATGTTTGCTTATGTCAAAATGTGGCGCATAGGCAAGCTATAAAATATTACTTCACATTATAACTAAAAATCAAGCAGTTTTCAATCTATGTCATTTCCCATCGTTGGCGCTGAAGAGAAAAATGTGCAAATGACGTTATTCTCTAATATATATATAAGACACTTCTCATTGTCAAACTATAAACTACTTATAAAATGTGTGAGCCTCAGTACATAAATAAATAGATATCAGACAACCTCACACAAATCGATCTAGTTCGAAATTAAGCTCAGAAAGCTTGTGATATGGGTACTAGACGACGATATACATACTTACTTATATATAGATAAATGTAAATTAAAATACATAGACCAACCGTGACCCAAGCACAAATATTTAGGTATATATTTGACGACGCGTTTGTCGCAGTTTGTAGAGCACCTGCTTACTGAGCCGGCGGTCCCGGGTTCGAAGGTATATATTTAACTGACATTTACAGATTTGCAAGAATTTTTGTATGTATAATCCCAAGATTTTGAGGTCTTCTAAAAGTTCCATAATTGTCAGTTGTGCTTGTTTGTTGTAGTTAACCTTAAGTCATCATTGTATTATGCTTACCCCGATATGCGGGGAGGCGGTGTGGGTCCGCTTGCGCTTGCGCACAGCGAGCGCTAGCAGCAACACGAGCGCGATGGATGACAGGGCTGCCACCAGCAGCGGCAGCAATAGGTTGTCGCCTTGGGAGTAGCCCTGTAACAACAACACGGATTATCCAATAGTTTTTAGGGTTCCGTGCTCAAAGGGTAACAAACAGGACCCTATTACTTAGACTCCGCTGTCCGTCCGCCTGTCTGTCCGTCTGTCACCAGGCTTTATCTCATGATTAGTTAGACAGTTGAAATTTTCACAGATGATGTATTTCTGTTGCTAAAAAAACAGAATAAAATAAATATTTAACTCATGTTGTTAACGTCAACTTTGTACCTCATTTGTATCCGGCGCCATACATATCACTTGGCTGGTTTTTTTATTACGATATCAAGAGGGCACTACGATCCGCGAGCTAATAACCAACGCTTCAGTGGGCACCACGCTGCACAGCTCTGCCTTTCGTTTTTTTTTATTATTATATTTATACTTCATTTTAATACAGTTCCCTGCAAAACTGTATGACGTACATAAGTACAGTACATGTTTGTCTGCAGGTACGAGTCTCTATCTAATACCAATCGTTACCACTACCTACGCTCGGAAAAACCGACTCATAATAAAATTGATTACGAACTGAAAAAAGTACTAGCCTCGCTACCCATAATTTCGATCGGGAGAGGAAAAAAATGCTATAACGCTTTTTTTGCTTTTCCGTAGTCGGATGAAAGATTACCTTTATATCCAGCTACTCGTATGACAAAATTAAATTAGGTAGGTATTACGATACAGGCAATAATTTCTTCCATCTGCAGAGAAATGTATTATTTTAGAGTTACTTATATGTATAATAGAAGAAGATACATATAGATGCTTTAATATTTACATATAGATGGTTTCATGTTACGAATTTCGTAACATGAAACCACTATAAGGCTAAATTGGACGCAGTTAACGAAAAGACCCAATCCAAGCGAAACAACAGATCTGAAATGGTTGAAAGTCCAGAATCTCAAAAAAAAGTCATAAAACCCTTAAATAATGGCCTTTATTTTACACAATATCTAGATAAATCAGTTCGGTAGATATGATAGCTAGTGCGGTAATAATTACTTTAGGACATTATCAAAGTGTTAGCCGCCGTCTCCTGTTATTCCCCAGCTGCAACTTTGCCGTCGCAACCTATCTGTCGCGTTGGAACTAGGTCACGTTTATAACTTAGGTACATACTAGTGGCTCCGTGAGTAGGTACACACCACGAGTCTGTTTCGAAATTTTTCGCGTTTGTATTGCCCATATCTTCGCCAAAAAAAAACAACCTTTTTTTACAAAAAAGTTTAAATAAGAGCCTGTTTACTATCATCATTTGTGAAGTGCGACTTGTAGGCGAGAACATCCAGTAACCTGGACAACTGAACATCCGGAATTCAGACATGCGAAAGCGTGTTTGCTCAAGCTGAAACGGAGACACTTCGTTCGGTTTGCTCGCTCGATCAATATATAGGAAGCTTTTACTTTGAGGCCCTCAACGGTTTTACAAGTCCATTATCGGCTAGGTCATAGTAAGCAGTCTAGGGACGTGGGTCATTAGACGTCAGGCATCCTATTTGAGAAATTGCTATAAAGATCTAAATTTGCACAAGTGCTCTACGCAATTAATGTTTCAAGTCTAATGGTTACATATGGTATCTCTACTTAAAAAAAATAAGTACCTGAGTATTTTTAAAGAGACATACATGTCCCTAGACATAATAGACACCTCAGTACGTCTAGCATACATAACTATGACACGCGACTCTTCGTTGCACGACAAATTACTGCACGTCACTTTCCTTTCAACATCGTGATGCTGAGTCGCCCGACAAGCGAAGTCGCGGCAAGATAGGCTACCCCTGCACATAACACTACACCAAGTAGGCGCAGTAATACTTAAACATCGCCGTTAAATTTATCTCCATTTTAAGTACTTCTGTTCAAAGGACAGCTTAGCTGAAATGTAAGCATAAATCTCACAAATATAAAGATCGTTGCGACATTCCAATATTGACTAAGGGTGCGGTAGAAAATCCGGATCAGCGTTGGAGTAAATTTATGTTTTACGTAAGCTGGCCGATGAGTTGGTTAGATAGCTAGTAGATTTGATTCGAGATTATTTTAATTGGGTCATGTCTACGATATAGTCACGATGTCATGCTCCGCTGCGTGGTTTTAGAAGGCTTTTGTTTTGCATCCCTTCCTTATTCAAAGTTGAAGTGTCTCTTGACTAGATACGAAATTCACGACGTCTAAGAGACGTCAGACGTGTCACGCTCACGCCACAACCGACGCGGAAATTAACTTTACTGTGTATGTGTGAAATGAAAATTCGATGAAGTGAAACATTCAATGAAATGTGTGTCTATTAAAGAAGATAATTCCATATCTTTGTTATCTAGGGGCATGGTAGTGCCCCCGCCAAGACGAACAAAAAATAAGCGGGGCACTACCTACCTTTTCTCGAATCGTTTCATTAAGCTTCAGTACCGTTATTCGAAGCCTAAATTAATATTTGAGAGTGGCAACACTGTCTGTCAGATGACGTAGCGGTTCCTGATAGGCTGACATTTCCCGCTCTTTGCCCCACAAAGTTTCTCTTGATGACCACCAGGGGGGGCCGCGGCGCCTTGGCGCGAAGTGCGGCCTCTCGCATCATTGGCGTTTTGTTTGTCGCAACGTACGGTTCCTTACAAAAAATCGAGATTTTTTTAAGTACTAAAAATATTTTATGATCCAAAAACGGTGTTACCGTTCGTTTTTTAATATAATAATATGTTACAGGAAACATGACGGACTCTAGCTCTATTACTAGTTCAAGTTCGTCATCAGAAACTGAAGAAGAGCTGACAGCCGCTCCAGGTACGTCGGGCCCAACAGCCGCCGCCGCCGCCACCTCCATCCTCAAAAAGGAAGGCTAAAAGGTCGGAGTCGGAACCCAAACGTAAACGACCGCGGCATGATAATCACAGCGAAGAAATTAGGCTTTTATCCGAACAGGTTAGTGTGATAAGAAATTTGATTGGGAATATGTGGCAGCCAATTGCCCCTATGGCCCACTCTTCCGAAATTGGGGATCAGGTCGATGCTGACGTGAGCGGCGAATTGTACGTTGAAAACGAGGAGGCACCTCCGACCTCTGGTGGTAAAAATCCGTTAAAATTGTCATTACGTACTGTGCTAAAAGAGCCAGCGGTGCCTAAATCCTCATCAGCTCATGTCAGCTTCATAAACTCGATCCACCATTTCGATTCCGAAAATTGGTCCAGTGTTCGTTACTCCGAAGTGCAAAAGCAATATTGTTCCCAACCCGCATTTACAGATTTAGAAACGAATGATGAGATAAAGCCTTTCGACAGGTTTTTAAATCTGAGTGTTATTGAGCGCGGTTTTGCTTCTCTAACTCAAGCTCTCGTTAAACAGAGCGAAGCGGCTGATTCCGCTTTTGAATCCCTTCTATCATGGTCTCGCTCCACCACAGAGTTATCCCCACAGTCCTTACAGGACAAACTAAAGGAATTATTCATTGAAGGTAGTTTTCAAAAGATCTCTAATGATGCCCTGCAATTGGCGTGTGGTCATCGTGCTGATCTCAGCAGCGAAGAGATAGCATTCTACGCTCGGTAAAGGATATTTTTTTTAAAGAGAGTTTGAGAAAAATCTCGCCCAGTTCACAATACCTTTTCCAAAAAGAGGCCTTTTCGGCGGCCATTGAAAAACAAGGCGGCATTTCTAAAGCTTTTTGGCCAGTACGCACGACAACTCAAACCAAACCTGCTGCGCAAGCAGGCCAGAACCAAAATGTTGGTACGCATAAATTGCCCGCGCAGGGCATTTTTGACCCAACTAGTTTCCATATGGGTATGCCCATGCCCATGCCTAGACCCTTTGCTTACCCACCTGCACAAGGTGTTCACAATTTTTATCCCATGGGTTGGCGTGATATGTTTCGCCCACCTAGGTTACCCGCTAACTCTCAGAACAAGGCCAGCCGGCAAAAGAATACTCGAAATCAGGGCCCATACCCCCCCCTATCAACAGGCCACCCGAGGCCAGAGTAAAAACTCGAGCTCCAGTGTCCCACGCAGGGAGTACACTCAAAAAAGGAAATTCTGACTCGAACAGTTTCCAGGCGGGGCAACTAGCAAAATTTGTACAAAAATGGCAGTCTTTGCATGCCCCACCTTCATTGATAAAGCTAATCCAGGGTTTTCGAATCCCTTTTTTCATAAGATCTCCACTGGTCATGCCGAACCTGGCCCATTTTCAAACACCATTCTCCAGGGACATGGAAATCGAAATTCAGAAATTATTAAAAATGGGGGCACTGCAACCCACTACCCCCAGTCCCAGCTTAATTTGCCCAATGTTTTTGACACTGAAAAACGACGGATCATACCGTCCAATTTTCAATCTCAAAAATTTGAATTTCTATCTTCCGATTCAAAAGTTTCGCCTAATAAATATGCACAGAATACCAAATTTCCTACAACCGTCGGATTGGCTCATAAAAATAGATCTCTCAAATGCATACTTTCATCTGCCCGTTGCACAAAGTCACAAACGCTTCCTACGACTACTTTTCAACGGGCATCTACTTCAGATGACGTGTCTTCCCTTCGGTCTGGCGTGTGCGCCAAAAATGATCACTTCATTGACCAATTGGATAGCCCAAATTCTAAGAGACAAAGGGTTCCGCATTCTGGTTTATCTCGACGATTTCCTATTAGCAAATCAGAACCCATACACCCTAAAAGAGCAAGGATTAGAGACTGTACTCCTTCTTCAGGAATTGGGCTGGCAGGTAAATCTCGAAAAGTCCACTTTGACACCACAAAGGGTATTAGAATATTTGGGCATTTGTTGGGATCCTCACTCCAACCTAAAATATCTGCCTACAAAGAAATGTCAAATTCTAAAGCAAAAACTAAAACTATTACTGACGCGAAAGTCTGCGAACCTAAAAGAGATGCAGAGTATTGTCGGATCTACCAATTTTGCCAGTTTCCCTGTCTCACGAGGACGCCTAAATCACCGAGCCCTGCTGAAGCACTGTCAATCCCTGTTACACCGGGACCCTCAATGTCGCTTTCCAATTCCCCAAAAAGCTTTAATCGAATTGACGTGGTGGCTAGCCAATGCCGAAGGTCAATCGAAAATTCACCATCCTCCTGTATCCCACTACCTGGTTACCGATGCCTCGGAACTGACATGGGGAGCCCAGATAGACAACATAAGAATTTGGGGGCAGTGGTCTCACGGGGAAGGAGCCTTTCATTCCAATCAGTGAGAAATGTTGGCCGTATTATACGCCTTAAAAGGTCATTGTCCTTACCCATCCAACTCGTCGTTAATGATTCAGAGCGACAACATGTCCGTGGTATCGTACTTGAGAAACGAGGGAGGAACGAAATCCTCAGCCCTAATGGATATCTGTTACAAAATCTTTCATATCCTAGACAGTTTCAACATTCATTTCGTGATTCATCACCTTCCCGGAAAATTCAATTCCGAAGCGGATCAACTGTCCCGCCTACGTCATGTTCCCGAATGGCATCTATCCTAAGCAACATAACAAACACAATATTTCGGAAATGGGGAACTCCACACATAGATCTCTTTGCTTCAGCGACTGCTCACGTAGTCCCCGAGTACGTATCCTTGGACGTGAGAGATCAGCTAGCCCAATTCCACGACGCTTTCTGTCAAACCTGGGACTACCAACTGGCCTGGATATTTCCGCCCCTGTTTTTAATCCCACGGGTACTAGCCCACCTCAACAGCGCAGTGGGCACATATTTAATAGTAGCGCCCCGATGGCCAAAAGTATTTTGGAGACCCGATCTGAAAAACCGTGCGCTGGCCCCTCCTTTCACCATTCGGAACCTGGACCTAGTGTTGATAGACACCGCCACGGGCTGCCCACCTCCCAAAGTTCAGGACATGATCCTGGAGGTTTGGAAATGTGGGGGTGGTCGGATAGTATAAAGGATTGGTCCTCAGAGCAAAAGAGTATTTTGTGTTCTAGCTGGCGAAAATCTTCCCTTAGAACTTACCAACCAGCCTGGAGGAGATGGAGGTCTTGGTGCCACGAAAATAAAGTTAACATGACATCTCCTTCAGGGTCAGATTTCGCGAGATTTTTAATTGACATGCACCAAATTCAGGGATTAGCTTACAATACTATTTTGGTTTATAAATATGCTATAGCTACTCTTTGTGATCCAAACCACGACATTAAGTTAAGCTCATGTGCTTGTAAAACACGCTCTAAAGGCAATATCTAACATAAAACCTGCAACAACTAAGGTCCCGATATGGGACACTGATGTCTTAATTAAATGGTTACAAAGTAATGCTGTAAACCAAAATAGTCTATTTGAATGTTCTAAACGGGCCTTCATCCTGCTTTTATTGTACTCAGGGCGTAGAGTGCATGATCTTACCTTGTTAGCTATTAACTCTGATAACTATATTGTAGATGACAATCATATTATATTCTGGCCAATTTTCGGATCCAAAACTGACTGCTCTACTAGGCAATCTGGATGGCGATTATCAAAAAATAAGGATTGTAAAAACTTGGATCCGGTGTTTTGGGTTCATAGAGTAATACATTTATCAGCTGAAAGGCGTACCGCGTGTAAGAGTAATGCATTATTTCTAACTGCTTGTGGTCCCCCCAAAGCAGCGTCGCGCACAGTTGTCGCGAACTGGGTCAGAAAGGTACTGGTGGAGGCAGGTATTCAGGCTAGTCCTGGCAGCGTGCGCCCAGCAAGTAGCCTCTAAGTGTTGGCTACAGGATTGTCCTCTGGATGAAATCCTAGCTCGCGGCAACTGGCGCACGCAAAATACATTTAGAAAATTTGATTGCAGGGAGATAAAACAATCATTATCTGATTCTTGCTCCGTACCTGTCAATCATTTTAACCCTGTAGATAATCAAAATAATTTTACTTAATTGTGTACAATTGTTGAACTTAATTAAGTTAATTTCTTTGCAGCTGATTGAGCGTTATGTGATTAAAATAATTTAGTCAATTTGTATCCGAAAATTGTTTACTTAGAATCTCGTATAATGTTATTCTATGTGTATATACCAATCAATAGATCTTATTAATGTAGGTGTCATAGGATAATTTTTGAATAAATAAATTAAACTACAATATGTTTACAATTATTCATGTTCTTTATTAAATAAAATTCTTTGTTTACAATTTTTACGTTTCAATATTACACCCTTACCTGTTGTGTATTCACTATTTCCAGCATGAAGTTTCACTTGATATTTTTGTTTATAATCATGAAGTCACCATACCATACCAAGTGCATGTGCACTTAATATCACACACCAGGTTTCACTTACTTTCTAGAAACAGGTCACATTGGCGTTTGACCACCAGGCGATAACAGACAGATCTCAAATATTAATTTAGGCTTCGAATAACGGTACTGAAGCTTAATAGCAGCGTTTTACCTAACAATAAAACGCTTATTAAGCGAAATACCTTATTCGAAGCCTAAACTTTTATCGCTGCCTGGCGTTTATGAACCATTTTGCAATAAAACAACTATACTTTACTTATGCTCACTATTGTGGGTAGTCACTAATGCACAGATAAACAAAACGTGTACACGTTCGAATGTTACACAGATAATTTTTCATCTCTTGTTTTCTCCACATATAAAAATATATTGCAAAATTGTTTTTATATCAAATTAGTATATATATCAAATATATATATTCTTTTTGAGATCCAATGATGCGAGAGGCCGCACTTCGCGCCAAGGCGCCGCGGCCCCCCCTGGTGGTCATCAAGAGAAACTTTGTGGGGCAAAGAGCGGGAAATGTCAGCCTATCAGGAACCGCTACGTCATCTGACAGACAGTGTTGCCACTCTCAAATATTAATTTAGGCTTCGAATAAGGTATTTCGCTTAATAAGCGTTTTATTGTTAGGTAAAACGCTGCTATTTTGCTTATCTGTTTATATTGGTACCTTACCATTCGCGTTTTGCATCACCTCACTCACTATGTGATTTTTAGCATACACTCCAGGTTGTCCGGAAGATCTCTCTAGCGATAAGACCGACTGTTGTCTACCGTATTTTAGGGTTCCGTAGTCAACTAGGAACCCTTATAGTTTCGCCATGTCCGTCTGTCCGTCTGTCCATCCGCGGCTTAGCTCCGTGATCATTAGTACTAGAAAGCTGAAATTTGGTATGAGTATGGGTATGTATCACGTCGACAAAACGGTAAAATAAAAACTAAAAAAAAAATTTTTTTTCGGGTACCTCTCGAACACCTAATGTGGGGGTGAATTATTTTTTCGTTTCAACGCTAGTTTGTGGGGTGTCGTTGAATAGGTTTTTTGAAAATTATAGGGGTCTTCAAACACCATTTTTTGATAAAGACAGCAGTTTTGTAAATATTCGCTCCGAAAAAAAAAATAGCGTCCCCCCCTCTAACTTTTCAACCACGAGTCAAAAAATTATGGGAAAATTCATGAACATGAGGCCTTATAAGTACTTTCAATCAAAACTATATTGAACAAAATCGGTCGAGCCGTTTTTGAGTTATCGCAAAATTTCATAATTTTCTTAAAAGGACGTAAGATGACTTCGAGAAGGTAATAAGTAATTACAGTTACTATGGCGTTTATGACCTTTTTATAGAGCTTGAAATCTTTCTCGTAATTTAAACCTAAAACCGCTGTTTTAAGCCCGTCTATTCTGGAGGATGGGCAACTACGGAACCCTACACTGAGCGTGGCCCGACATGCTCTTGGCCGATTTTATTTGTTTGCATGATTTCTTGTGTCGGAAGCAATGAACTAGAATGTGTAGATAAATTGACATGGAGCGCGGCTTACTTACAAGCCCTAATGATTATTAATTACCTAAATGTTTCATAGATATCGTTTGAATATATCTACCTCGAATTTGAATTTGTTTGATATTCTACTTGTACCTTTTTTGCGATTTGGCGTCGGGTCGGAGGTCAAAATATGCTTGATCGAATTCTACCTTAAATTTCTGAATCAGTATACATAGGTTCCATACTATAGGTAGTGCAGCGAGTAAAAGCACTCAGATACCTTATACACATTTGCGGTCGATTGCAGACACCCTTTTCGATTTTTAGGACGCATTGGATCGAAGATTAGACATTTTCTGGGAATACGGTTTCTTAATTATTATTATAAGTCATAACGATAAGAATCTAAATAGCAGGTAGCAGCTAGTAACGGGGAGCTATTTAGATAAAGGTATTAAGTAGGAAGATGTAGTGATTATGTTTAGGTTGTGATTTCACCGCTTACCTACCTTACAACTTACAACTAACCTTTAGGAAACGTATAAAATTGAAAATAACTTGAAATATGTATGTATACACCACTAGATATTTCCTAAGAGCATTGAGAATAGGCATTGTTTTTATGGATAGAGATTTTGGACATTTTCTTTTGTGTCATTATATTTTTATGAGCTTCATGGTAACAACACCAGTAGGTATCTCTCGGTCGGACTAGCTTTTTACAGCTTGATCAATCACGCTAATTGGTTCAGGGATGGTTGGTTGGACATCCAAAGATGGTTACAGAAACCTTATCCTATTACGGTTTATAAAAAAGGAGGGTTACGCGGACTTTATTCTTAGGTTAAAACTTAGGTACCCATAATGCATCGTCAAAAAGAAATCCTAGACTACCGGAGAATAGGAAGTCCTCGTAAAGTCGTAATAAGTTGATAACTACTAGTTTATGACTTTCCGTCTTATTGAATTATTTATGGTTCGCATAATATGGAAGTAGTAATCTTTACTATGTTTATTTATTACCTAAGTAAGTAAGGAAAACGATTACTTGCTTGTTTTTTAGGTACGGTTAGCATCAAAAGTACCTGACTGCTTTAGATGCTGACTGTAGTACTTTTTTTCTGTAAATGTAAATAAATTACTTATCCGTTTGTGTATATTTCCAGGATACCTATTATATATCTGATCCAATCTCCAATTTAGGGCCAAAAATAATTACAAGATGCGATATCGCATCGTGGTGACCTCTAAAACAGCCACTCGTTTATTGCTTTTATAGTCTAACACAATATTATAATTTATGTTGGAACGTACGTATTAAAGTAAAACATCCTTCGTCTGCATAATTCTTTTACCGTAATCAAGAAAAAAGTATCTATCCTATAACCATAACCAATATAACCATCTGCATCTTTGGATGCCCTAGCAGGTAAAAAAACTGTCTAGCAGTTTTAGGTTGTTGAGACCACAAAGATCAATCGACTGATAAGATTGTTACTTGTAATACCCACCAAATCACCATATTTGGAATTGGAACACTTGATGGCAAAATTCGACGTTCCTAGCCTAGTCACATATGCCCGAATTCTGGCAAATAGGGGAAAACCGGGAGATCTGACCAGGTAGGAGACTTGAACCATCTCAAATATTTCTTTCAAATTTCGCGCCATCGGCGCCGTTGATAGCTCGAAAGACACTTGCATAAAGGCGGTGGCTGCGAGTGTGCCATATTGCCCCCATTACTACGGTTCGGCTTTGAGCGAGAAAAACGAGTTAATGTGTGTGGAATCGTCCGTTGCAATTGTTTAGAGGAAACATCACTTTTGTAAGGCAAGGGGGTAGCGGGAGACTTGACCACTCTGTCGGTGGGAGACATGATCAGTGGTTCAAATGTCCCGCTCTGCTCTTTAGTTGATTATTATTTTATTATTATATTATTAAATGTTGATCATTTGTAAGAGAAACTCGTTTATATTTTCGGGTTTATGATTCCTGATGATTATTGTTTAAATCTTGCATAGTTTTTGGTTATAAGTGAAATTATAGTTCAGTTTTTGTAATATGTAGGAAAAAAATGCTTAAAATTTTGTTATATATAATTTCTTCTAAGAAAAACTCATAATAATAATTATGGTTTTATATGTTGTTAATTAATGTGTATAATCGTACGTGATTCCTGATGTTCCTGAGGTGCCTAGTTTTCTGTTAGAAGTGAGATCATAATTTATTTTCTTTAAAATTTACAAAAAACGGCCTCATGTCTTTAACTATTGATTATTTGTAAGAAAAACTCATGTATAATTTTGGATTTAAAGCTTATTTATAAATGTGCATAATCATATGTGATAATTGATGTGCCATTAGTGTTTATAATTGATCAGTTTTCTGTTAGGAAATGAAAATCTTGTTTGTATGATTTACAAGTCAAAAACTAGCTTAATAATGTTAAATGTTGATTGTTTCTGTAAGAAAGTCTCGTTTCTAATTATGGCAGTGTTTTTCGTGAAATACTAATAACAAAATAATAGTTTTTTTTAATTTTTTTCCTTCTAGACAAATTTATGGTCAATTCTCCCTCAAGCCCTGGTCAACTCACCCGTAGGGGTGGGAGATTTGATCCATTTTTCCGTTTTCAAAAAATATGAAATAAAAAAATATATGTTGACTTTATCAACAATCTAATATTATCAAATTATACCTAACAAGATGAGACATACATGAGCCCAATTACAAGACGCTACGACTAATACATAAAATTTTAAGCATCTTTAATGAAATTGGTGTTCACCTCTCCCGGACTTCCCCTAATCTTTAACAATAATAATATTCGAAAGACACAATGAAAATACACCATGCACCATGAAGCTGGTCTGATGATGGAGATGGTGGTCATATTCATATGAAATCTGTAATTGAATAACTCAAAACGAAACCGTGTTTGGCTTCTTTAGAATAGCCATCGCGAGTAGTTGATGGACGTTTAAAAAAATTACGGCACGGAAAAGCACATTTCGCAAAATAAAAACTTGTCACAGAAATTATCTTTTTAGAGTAACTTATTGTAGAAATATCTTTAATGAATAGACATATAATTTTCCATATTTTTTTAATTAGTATAGACAGGGTAGACAAGTAATATCTTTGGCAAGCCATACCTAGCCTACTACCAAACGACAGAAACTATATATCTAGGTACTTACATAGCTATGTAATTGTCATTCCTTAGGTACGAGTAAAGCTACCCCTACCAACAAAAACACCTATACTATAGGTGCTATAGCACGTCTGAAATGAGGTTCCGCTCATTTTCTCCCAGCAGATCATAAATTAGGCGCTTCCTCTACCGAGCGGCATATTGCTCTTCACTCCGAGTTAATTTGAGAGTTTAAAACCTCAGAGCTCGCTTAGCCGTGTCATTAGAACGCAGCGCGAGTGTGAAACGTTGCTCGACACGTAATATCTGTTCGTGTGTTATTAGTTACCCCGAGTGTTGCAAATATGGATACGTGTGTTGAGATGACATGAGCACAAAAGTCCTCTTTGAAGATTGTTTTGCGAGCTGATTCGACATCGATAGGTATCCGCAATTTAGTAAAATATCGGCTTTACTACCGCTATAATATAATGTTTCCAATGTTTCTACTAAAAAATAATTTTAAAGGTACTGGTTTTTCAGCGAATTCAGCCTTTATTTAGTTCTCTCGCTTTACGGGTTTGGTACATTCATCGGCGTTTAGTTTAATTTCAATAATTCGAATATCACGAATTATATTAAAAACTGACTCAGAAATATGTAGAGAGAGAGAGTGCTTCTTTGAACTGATATACAATTTCAGTTTCATTCGTTTAACTATATTAAAGAAGTTATGACAATGATTCTAGAAGTGAAAGTGAAATGATGATTCTGGAAGTTTTTAATAAGCTTTCAGAATGATGCAAATCGAATTAATTTCATCCGCCGTTGGATAACAAGGGACAAAATAGTTTTTGGGAAGATCTAGTTGTATTAAAAACTTTCTCTTACACCCGCAAGTTATCATGTTATGTAATCAGTGTCCTCGCCAGGGAGCAAATGTTCTCAATTACCCTATAGTTTTTGTTTACACAATCCTCTTTTTGTCATGTTGCATGTTACTTTGCTTAAAATACACTCTAATGTGATCATTTGCGCAGTTGTGTCACCTCTAAAATAGCGACCCGACCGCAATTACGGTACCTATCTAGTTATTTTATTAACTGTAAACGTGGTTTCCATATCCGCTTTCGTAATATTTTACAATCTGCTTACTACAAAATGTATCGCGTTTTAGTCGAGTCGGGCATGTAATATTAAGCCCAGTGCACGCTTCGATCAGACATCAGTTACTTACGTAAGAAAGGAAATTGCAATTTTACTCACCGTCCATTGAAAGTAAGATGACGTGTCCACGAAAGGCCACCGAGCTCCGTACCAGGCCCCGTCGCCCGCCTTCGCCACCGTCACCTCGTCGGCGTCCGTGTCTGCTGCCGAGTCCGGCTTAAGCGGCGGAAGCGAAAACACCTCGTCCACCTGCAGTGACTTGAAATCCTCATCGTCCTCTACTGACAGCAGCGTGTCTTTGAAGTCACTCATCCGCGAACTATCGCTGCTGGTCGTAACTTCTGTTGTCACCGGCCGTATCGTCGTAGCTTTCGTCGTGATCAGCACGTCTTCAAACGCTATTGGAGGATCAGTCGGTGGTTTCGCCGACGGGACGAACGAACGAGAATAATATCTAAACACGTTCCGCACTGTCGGTTCCGGTGTAACAGTCGGCTTTATAATTATATTACTATCTGTCTCCCAAGGTTTCATGGACATATACTGATCGAGACGCCGAATGCTACCAGAAGGAGTGCCTATTAGGGGTATTTCCTCATTATCTTCAGTTGGGATAGGAGGTATTGTTGTAGAAGATGTCGAGCTCTTCCACGACCTCAAAGCGGGCATAGTCCAGGGAGGAGTAGTGACTCTTTCACTAGTCACAGTAGTTGAGACTGTTGTAGATGCGGTGGTGGGAGACGTAGTCGTCGTCGTTGTCGTCGATTCCAGTTTTGATATTAACGTTGAAACCAAATCTGGCGATATCTTAAGCTCCTTTTTGCGTGACTTCACCATCGCCAATCCGGCTGGTGTGTGAGGCGAGGAGGTGATCACGTCATTGTGTTCCTGCTGGCTCTTGCGTGCGTATAGCGCCCCGTTCATAACATACAGCGGAACGGCCGCCAGCGCCAACGCTACAATTATACCGACTATCACGAGCAGAATATATTTCACTGAAGATCTTTTCCGAGAATGACGAACATGGATTGAGGGGCTGTAGTCCCGGCCTTTGCCCTTAAGGCCGCTGTTGTTGAGCACCTCCTCCGTCTGCGGGAGGATGGTGTACTGGAGACTGTTCTCGCCATGTCGCACCGTCTTGTACATGTTAGCGGAAGTTAAGTATTGTGAAAAGAAACACTACGGTTACTGTCACATGCACTGCTATCACATATTTTGTCGGAGACGGCGGAGTCGAGCCGTGTTAGCGTGACGAGGGCTCGGCGCCTGGCATCGCGGTGAGCGCTTTGTGCGCCGTGGGGGCTGGTGCGGGGCTCGCGCAGGCGCGACAACATTGAACGGCGCGCGCCCTCCGCCACACCGGACACCCCCAGCTTTGAGGTTATGACTGAAGCCGGCTGCTACATCACACGGCACGACCATAACAATAACAATACCGTACTCGTTAACTAACCCACCTCGTCGTCGACAATACTGCGCCAGACGCCCACTATACGACGCGAAGATGGTTTTTCAACATTAGGATTTACTGAGCGTAATACAGGGAGGCTTTTTGATATTGTAACCGGGCGTCAAATGAAATGGAAAATTTAGTTTGGGTTCACAATAACGACGTTATTGGGAGCGGACGAAATGGGTCAAACAATCTTAACTACAGACTTTATGATTTGGGGTTTTTTGTGGAGTTTCTTTTATGGTAGCGCTTTTCGTTCCCCAAGCTAGTAACTCAAAAGAAAAATGTTCGTTAAAAATTTTGGTTGAGTTAAAGTGCAGACATTGTTATTGTCCTACCATTAAAGACACAGGTTAAGGTGACTGGAACTTTATTTGCAAACTAATGGTATTTTTATAGGTACTATCAAATAATATTTAGTATGTCGTCGTCTGGAGGATAATAACCCTTAAATGATTCATTCACCCGTCGCGCCGGTAAGGCTTCTGTAGTTTGTACTCACAAGTCACAACTAGGTAGGTACTATCGGCTGCAAAATTGCATGGACCCCCTTGAGGCGATAATGGCTTGGACGGCTGTAGGCAAGGTTTGCAGTTAACAAACTAGATGGCGTCTTTGTGTCCAAAGCTGTCGATTTTAATGGCATAATTGAATATAATAGGCTTATAGTCAATAAAAATCTTCTACTATTTAATAATCTAACCGGACAAATTAAAATATACATTTATCATCAAATTGAAAATAGCTTACACCGAAACCGTCCGTCCACCCGTCTTTTTAACTGGCAACCCAGTTCGTTTAACTATGTTGCCCTTCTAAAACCGCTCGCGTTATTTCAAAGAAACCCATCGTTACAGATTCTTTTGACGCCATTTTATACAAAGTAAGTTCGTAATTATAAAATTACGAATGTTTTTATCCACGGTTTCACGGTTTTATAAACATATGCCAAAAAATTATCAGGAATGAATATGAAGTTTACGTAGTTTATACACAAGAGGTGTGATTTAATAAAACTTCAATTAAATCACAGAAAATTAAATGTAAAGGAAATTTAATTATTTAGGCAATATGCGGGGTTATCGTAAGAGTAAGTCATGTTTATCATTACTCTTGTCTTAAAAAAAAACGAGGACATGAGTAATAGACACTAATTCGTGTCATTTATTTGTATAAAGCTTTCAAACCAAATAATACCTACCAATTTCATGGTTATGAGGTTTTTATCAAAAAGAAAACATAGGCTCTCAAATTAAACATATACCTAGGTAATTTATGTTTGTGCTTAAGATGTTTGGAACACTACAATTGGAATAATACAAATGTGGAAATCAAAATGTTATGTTACATCATAATTTTTAATATAAAAACATAACACGATATTTATGCAGATATTCGTATGAAAATATTGAGTGTTAAATCAGTTAGGATTCTACAATCAACAATTTAAAACATGACCTGAATTCATAGGTATAGGGATCAATCTAATTGTATAATATAGCCTTAAACTCATGTCAAACTCTAAACAGTTAAACAAACTTTTTAATCACTGGGGTTTATAGTCGCAAAGTCAAAATAATTTATTTCAGACAGTGGTCCATAATATGTTAGTTACATTTACAGAAAACCCCACCAGAACGGGCGCGATTTTTGTTACTATAAAATTAACTAAACAGGACTAATAGATCTACAATAATAAAACAACTAAAAATCATAGTTTCTTTATTACTTACACAGCATGTTTTTTGTTTCATGTAATTCAAGGGAAAAACAATACCACTACTTAACGTTTTGTTGAAGGTAAAAAGCTTAATTATTCGTTTCTGAAATCAGAAAGAGGATTGAAGCTTCACCTTAATCAAAACAACATTTGTTTATTTTATTAGTGAATCAATTTTAAAGACAAAACTGAGACCGGGTTATATAAATAGTTATATTTCGATTTTAGTGTTTTAAACGCTTTTGCTTGTCATTTATCAATTAGCTATAGAAAATTCTCGTGATGTAAAAATATTGTAATAAACTCAATACCTATCACAAAATGGTGTAAAAATATTAAACATGGTTTTTCACTCTTTTTGTTATATTAGAAGCAATTATCATGTTCATGTTCATAATAAATACTAAAAAAAAATATATATATATATATATATTTTTCGATTTCAAACAATAATGAATAATGTAGCATGTTGCAGAATTAAAAAAATATTGTTTTATTTACTAATGTAACCCGGTCTCCGCTAATTGCCATCTTTTGCATTAATAACTAGTATAGCCACCATTTTTGTCTATTAACGGCTTGCAAGCGGGAAGGCATCGATTCTATTAAATGTTCACACAGTCCCGAACCACGAATACTATCCCATATTGTAGCACAGTGCGTCTCCAATATTTCTGAGATTCGCTCATTTCGGTTATCCCAACGTTGAACGATAACACCCCATAAATTTTCTATGGGATTTAAATCAGGTGATCTAGCGGGCCACGACACGACATTTATATCTTTGTGCTGGCGAAACCACTCACGCACATTTTGCGAACGATGTATAGGACAGTTATCTTGAACAAACGTAATTAGTGGTAATTCTCCTTCTGGATAGACATTCCTAACAGTTGGTAACATGATTTCTTCCAGCACATTTAAATAGTCACCACTTTTCGCCCTACTCGGCACTCGGACCAATTCTCCCGGATCAGCCGCACTCATCCAACCCCACATGTTCACAGTTATACGACCTGATTCCATATTAGGCACTACGTGGTCAGCGTCATACCGAGTGTTGTCGCGACGCCATAAGCTTAGACGTCCATGTTGACTCGATTTAAATGTTTTTTCATCGGTAAAGATGACATTGCTCCAATCATCATTTAAGTGCTCCCGGGCGAACTTTAATCTCTCTTCTTTGTGATGTGGGGTTAGCAAAGGTTTGACTGCATGCCTACGATGATGCAATCCTTCACTATGAAGGACACGACGAATAGTATCCACACTTGAGTCACATAAACGGGCGTAATGTCTTATTGGTTGAAAGCCGTTTGCTTCATACTCCCGTACTAACATTTCACGCTGCTGTGCATCAATCAGCCGTGGTCGACCACTTCTTTGGCGGTGCAATAATGACCCTTCTTCTCCGAATCTCCGCACCCATAAAGCTACCGTTTTTTTCTGCAACAAAATTTAGGAATATATAATAATTGATAAAATATAAAACAGATATCGTTCAAATATAATTATTATGTTTGTATTATATATAAAAATATACTTCGAACCTTAAAACAACTACTTACATTTACACCGGTTTCTCTGGCAATTTCTGCCATATTTTTGCCTTCATTATGCAAGGCAATGATCTGTGACCTTTTCACTAAATCGATATTGCAATGAGAACTCATTTTAATATTCGATAAGTAATAAAAAGCAATAATAAAAGACAATCAAATCAACGGAACTAGCTACTGTTAGCGGACGAACTGTTTTGTAATAAAAACTGGAACGGTATATATTTGATGTTCTAAATCTACCCTCTAAGTAACTATGAGTGTAAGTATGCCAATAGATAATAGTTGCCCATTTCAACAAGAATACCAAATGAATTTACTTACTATTCATTTAATTTGTATTTGTTTAAAATTGCAATTATTTTTTGATAACACTAAAAAATAGATAAGATTTCTTTATCTATTGTTTATTTTAAGTCTTAGTTTTTAATTTTTACTTTAAGGCTTTATTTAAGCTTTTCCTTTGCTATTACAAATTGTTATTTACATTAAAAAAGTATTAGTACTAAACAAAATTCTTGTTTTTCTTGTAAACTAAAGTTATTCTGAGTATGATAATGAATTTCGTCAGCTTTCATTAAGTCTCGCTGGCTTGGAGGTTGAATACATCTGTCTCGATGTCGGAGGGTCCATGTTCAAATCTTCGCAATAATTATGAAGAAATACAATGTTTTTGGGTGTTGTGTGAATCTTCGTTGGTAGATTAAAATATGATTTGTATTTATTCATCCTTACAAAATAACATAAATGGCCGAAGTATAGCATTCTATAATTTCTGGATGTTGGACAAGAACGACCATAATAATAATATCATGTCAGTTAAATATTGGATTTGCGGGAGAAAACATATTTTATTTTATATTTGGTTGTTATCAGTGCCATCTAGTGGGATCTTATTAAACTAATGAAGTACGTGACATAGCTCAACCGTCTTGACTGGCTTCAAAGCATTCGCGTTTAAAAAGGGGTATGCACTTTTGCTGCCGATAGTACATAAATCTACATACAGACATATTATGACTCAGATATCTCGGAATCCTCTTCCAATTTTCTGTAGTTCTGATTCATAAGCCGGTGAGATTTATTATTAATTATTCTGTGTAAAGCTTAGGTAGGTATCTACTAAGAAGATTATGTAGGTAAGTATACGAACTAATAATGCAAATGTAAAAATTAAATGATACTTTATTTTTGCCTGTTCTCAGAAGTCTTATACTGAGACTGGTGTATCTGTGTACGTGAGTTTAATGATAATAAAATTATTTACGAAATACACTCGTTGGTTTCATCACCATTTTTAGGGTTCCGTAGTCAACTAGGATTCCTAGTCTAGGAACCCTTATAGTTTCGCCATGTCCGTCTGTCCGTCCGTTTGCGGCTTAGATCCGTGATCATTAAAGTCGAAAGGTCATAAAAAAGGTCGAAAGAAACTATACGACATGACATTGGCTTCGACTCCGTGGACGCTTGCTAAGATAACCTAAAAATGCGACGTTTGCATTGTGCGTACCTACAGCTCTAAATTACACATTATTTTGACGACGCGGTTGACGCAGTTTGTAGAGAGCCCGGGTTCGAATCCCGGCCAGGCCAAATATTTGTGTAATGAACTCGAATATTTGTGCCTGCTTAGATTATTTGTGCTTGTACCCAGTGGCGGCCTTAGGGGGTGGCGAACGGGGCAATCGCCCGGGGCCTCGCTCTTGCAGGGGCCTCGCGCAACAACCGAAGAATCAAGCAAAAAAAAAAAAAGATTTGTTTAACTAGATTTTTTTATTTAAAACTTTTGATTTTGATCCTTAATAATTTATTGAGGTTATAACAGTAAATTAAAATAAAGTTAGTTAACTAATGTTCTATTATGCCTTTGGCCTCGGTATCATACGGGCCATTAACTCGGCCCAAGGGAAGACAGGGACACCTTCCTTGTCATCCACTTGGGTAACTCCTGTCCGGCGCGTCCTTGCCGCGGGGGTGGGCACCTCTTACTTTCAGTAGGCCGGCGTAAGAGGTGGCTAAGTTCGGACAGGGACCTAGTTTTGCGAGGTATAACGCGAATCCCTAGCCCAGGGTTACGGGTGAAGACCCCAACGGCTGTGAAGGCGACGATGTTGGAACATCGAACCGGTGGAACAGGCGGACGAGGCAAAAACCCCAGCATAGAGCTAGCCTTACGTATTGAGGCGCATAGGTCATGCTGGAGCTACGTTGCTAGGCAGGGCAGCGTAGTAGCTTTGGTGATGGAGGACCCAGTCCTACAGCAGCGAGCACAGGCCTTCAAGAGGATTACTGTCTTGGCGTCAGGTGGCAACCGGCCGTAAAAAAACCCCATAGCCAACTCTTAATTTCTTGTCCAAAAATGAAAGTACACATAAAAGAATCGAATATAAACACTAGGGCGTCCCCCGGAAGCGACGGTCGAAGTAATGAGCGCTCATCGATGCGAATGGCCACATGGAATATTGGATCTATGACGGGCAGAAGTGCCGAATTGACGGATGTCTTGAAAAGGCGTCAAATCGATGTGTGTTGCGTTCAAGAGACCAAGTGGAAGGGCTCTAAATCACGGAACATCGGTAACGGCTACAAACTTACGAGTATATACCATGGAACATCTACCACCAGAAATGGTGTCGGGATAATAGTTGCAGAATATCTTACACAGCGTATAGTAAAAGTAATTAGACAAAGTGATAGAGTTATATCAGTGAAACTTGCATTAGATAATCAGCCTTGTATGAACGTAATCTCAGTATATGCCCCTCAATCCGGTATCTGTGATGCAGAAAAGGAAAAATTCTGGGAGGATATGAGTGGCATTTTAACAGACATCCCACCAGAAGAAATCATTCATATCGGCGGTGATCTGAATGGTCACGTAGGAGCGACCAATATAAACGCAGAAAGGTGCCACGGAGGCTTCGGGTACGGTACCCGTAACAGTGATGGGGAAAACATTATAGAATTAGCATTAAAATTTGATCTTGCCATAATAAACACGTTCTTCAAAAAGAAAGATGCTCACTTAATTACGTACCAGAGTGGTGGAAACTCGACCCAGATAGATTATACACTCGAAGGCGTAAACACCTTGGTAGTTACAAGGACAGTAAGGTTATACCCGGAGAGCCTTTGACCAGTCAGCACAGAATTTTAGTCACTATATACAAACTTCCTAAACCGATAAAGCAGAACAGACAGCTAGTCCCAAAAATAAAGTGGAAATCACTCAAAGAAACGGTAGGACAGTCCTTCACCAAGGAAATGAAAGAAGAACATCTGGATCTGAACCGCATGGACACAAATGCGACTGCCGCGGACATGTGGAATAGTTTCGAAACGGCATGCAGAAATACTGCAGAAAAACATCTAGGTCGCACGAAGGCAAAGAAAGGCCCGTTTAAAGAAACAGCTTGGTGGAAGACGGAGGTGAAAAATGCTGTAGCTGAAAAGAAGAAGGCATTTAAAATTTGGCAGTCTACAAATGATGATGCAGACCGTTTAATTTATAGGGATCTCAAACGTGAAGCTAAGCGAACTGTTGCTATATCTCGAGCTACATCTAATAACGCATTCTACGACCAACTGGAAAATGCTGATACACAAGTAGATATTCACAAACTAGCAAAGTCACGTAACAACAGTAGTAAAGATATAACAACAGTCAAGTATATCAACGGCATCCACGGTAATCTACTGACCCAAGATAGCGAAATCAGAGTCCGTTGGTCACAATACTACGAAGACCTGTTAAATGTATCGCATCCGAGAACCCTAAATACGAATCCACCAAACCCAGTCTGTGGGCCTTTCTCAGCCATATCACCCACAGAGCTGAGGAAAGCTTTATATCAAATGAAGAACAACAAAGCACCAGGGCCGGATGAGATACCGGCAGAGGTATGGAAGTGCTTGGGTGAAGACGGTATGCTCTGGCTGTACGAATTGTTTAACAAACTTATACAAGGTCAGCACATTCCGGATTGCTGGAGAAGTAGCCTACTTATGCCGTTCTATAAAGGGAAAGGAGACGTCAGAGACTGTGGTAACTACCGCGTCATTAAACTCATGTCTCACACGCTAAAATCTGGGAAAGAGTCCTAAATAATAGGTTAAGCCAACTTATCTCCCTTACCCCAAATCAATGCGGTTTTGTGGCTGAAAAAGGAACGTCAGATGCTATACAAACTGTCCGGATCCTGTTAGAAAAAGCAAAAACCAATAAAACTAACTTGCACATGGTTTTTATCGATCTAGAAAAGGCCTTCGACCATATCCCCCGTGACCTAATATGGGAAGCGCTCAGAAGTCAGCTAGTGCCGGAAAAGTACATCACTTTAATAAAGGATATGTATCATGATGTGAAAACTCAAGTCATATGCCCGGCAGGTAAGAGCGAAAGCTTTTCTATAGCAACAGGAGTGCATCAAGGTTCGACACTTAGCCCATTACTCTTCAACGTGACAATGAACTACCTCACTAAGAACTGCCAGAAAACTCTACCGTGGAATATTTTATACGCTGACGATGTCGCACTTATATCAGAAGATATAGATGATCTTCAGTGCACTTTTAACGCCTGGACCGAAGCGCTGGAAAAAAACGGCCTTAAGATCAGTAGGAAGAAAACCGAACATATGTCATGTGTGTTCGATGGCATTTCTAATCCCAGCCAATTCGAGATCTACATCGGTGAAACAAGAATCCCCACGGTAGAGCAGTTTAAATATTTAGGGTCCATTATCAGCAATGATGGCAGAATTGACAAGGATGTCACACACAGAACCACCGCAGGATGGCAGAAATGGAGGGACCTGACCGGCGTAATGTGTGACAGGAAAATGCCTGTAAGAGTCAAGGGAAAGATCTACAAAAGGGCTATAAGACCTGCTCTTTTGTATGGCTCGGAATGTTGGGCAGCTAACAAACAACATGCCAACAAATTGCATGTTACCGAAATGCGCATGTTGCGTTGGTCTGGAGGTGTAACGCTAATGGATAAAGTTCGCAACGACCACATTAGAGGGAGTTTTAAAGTTGCTCCTATATCCGACAAGCTGGCAGAAAATCGCCTCCGGTGGTACGGGCACATCATACGACGCCCTGAAGACCATATGGTGAAGTTAGCCCTAAATTTACCGACACAAAAACGAGGACGTGGAAGACCACCTGCCACTTGGCTGACGACAGTCGAAAAAGACTCGAAAGAAGCTAACGTCGACGCTGTACTAGCAAAGAATCGCGTACTCTGGAGAAAAAGTAGATGGGAAAATGGTCAAGGAAGATGATGATGAACTAATGTTCTATTATATAGATCATTTCCATACATTTTCGGACCGCCTTCTGCAAATTAATCCCCATATGGCTATATTTATTATTCGGTACTGTCATTTTGTCCCTAAATTCACATATGCTATGCGGTGTAGCCCCTTTTGGAAACTTCGAAATTACTGTGAAAAACTCGACAGTATTATTTGGAATCAAATTGAAAAAATTATCAACATCAAAATTGATAGCAGGATGTTTTTGATCGCATCTCTGCCTGTAAGGTTTGGTGGTCTCGGAATACGACAAATTTCCAGCGTCGCATTACCGGCGTTCCTGTCCTCGGTGCATAGCACGCTACCTCTCACTGGAAAAATCCTAAATCCATCGCTATGTGATAGTGGTTGTGAGGTGGCTGGTTTGTCCGAGGCCAGGGACGCATGGAAAATGGCCTGCCCAGGTAATGACATCCCGTGTAGTCCGAACCTTCAAAAAATGTGGGATCAACCGATCTGCCGGCGGGTGCATGAGCACATTTTAGAAACATGCACATCAGCTTCCGAAAAGGCCCGCATTCTGGCAATATCCGAGAGGGAATCGGGTTATTGGCTACACGCGTACCCCTGGCCCAATTACGGGAACCTCCTGGATCCAAACTCTTTCCGATCTGTCGTAGGCCTGCGTCTCGGGGCGAATATCGTAGAACCGCACCGCTGCCATTGTGGTACACTCGTCACTCGGTTGGCCCACCACGGACTCTCATGTTCAAAGAGTGCTGGTAGACTGTCCCGCCACTCCTGCCTCAACGACATCATTCGCCGGGCCCTGGTCAGCGTCAGCGTGCCGGCCACTTTAGAGCCAAATGGCCTGTCGCGTGACGATGGCAAGAGGCCCGACGGAATGACCCTCGTGCCCTGGCAACAGGGACGGCCTTTAATATGGGACTCCACATGTGTGGATACCCTAGCGCCGTCCCATTTGGGCACGACGTCGTTGAGGGCAGGTGGAGCGGCTGCTGCGGCAGAGACAGCCAAACGCCGCAAGTACGCAGCTCTCGGTGATAGCTACGTATTTGCGGCGTTTGCCGTGGAGACCTTAGGACCGTGGGGACCGGAAGCAACTAAGCTTTTCAAAAAGCTTAGTTATTTACTTATCCGGTCCTCCGGTGATCGTAGGGCTGGCTCGTTCCTCGCCCAACGCATTGGCGTTGCCATCCAGCGAGGTAACGCGGCCAGCCTTATGGGCACCCTACCTAATGGTAGCGACATAGGGGATATATGTACATATAGTTTAGGTCCCAATAGTTTAAGTTAGGTTTAATTAGATCATAATTTAAGTTTTTTAAGGTTTAGTTATTATATATATAGACTTTTAATTTTATGTTGTTTTTTCTCTAATATTTTTTTTATATAATAATAATAAAAAAATAGCAATAATAATATCAAGCTTGCAATGCGAAAAATATGAAAGTAATATTAACTAATTAATTAATTCAAATCATATTTGAAAAAATAATTAATGTATTAGGTACTTGAATATCGCTCCTCGAAATACTTGAAGATCGTTTTTTTTTATCGTATAGCACTTGGGTCGGTTCTGCTCTTCTATTACCATTAGTATTTCATTTGGTTCGTAAAATTATTAAGACTGCACCGAGCGAAATGTGAAAAATAGGCAGTTGCCGTTAAATAGACAACGTCAACACTAGTTGTTTAATCCACTTCTAAACTCTATAAATAGCATTTCGAAGGATGTGTTAACACCTTCTCTGTGGAAAAATTATAAGATTATTCATATTTTACCCTAGAAAACTAAGTAAAGTTGGATGAAAATTGTAAAATCGTAAGCAGGCGTTAAGTGTTTTTTTTTATACTTTAACAATTGAAATCTATTTTGATTTTTAATTAAAAAAAATGTTTACATTACAATTGGTCCGCATCAAATATTTCAATTATTGTTTGGTATTAAAGTTCCAGATTTATCAAAAAGTGCTTTTAAGTCTCCATACATTTTTACTAAGTATGGCGGCCGCGCGCCTATCTAAACTAAATACGCATTCCCGTGCTCTATGGTGTAAACGCTCGGCGCAGTCTTAAAGAATATTTGAGGAATTCGATGACACAAAATCGGCTTTCAGCCCTTGCTATTCTTTCAATCGAAAACGACGTAGCTCATTCGTTAGATTATTGTGCTTTAATTAAAGATTTTAGTGTTAGGAAAAGCCGCAGACATCAATTTAAAAATTTATCATCTCTATATTAGTTAATTTAGTAAATCTTGCAATGTAAAATATTTTAAAACTCAAATTTTATTTATTTGTGTAACTAGCATTTCTCCTCAAACATGACAAATGCCTAAACCAAACAACCAGACCAGCCCTACTTTCGCATCTCCTACTTTTCACGAAGGACAAAGGGCCTCGCAAAGTCCTGCCGCCCGGAGCCTCGCAATGGGTAAGGCCGCCACTGCTTGTACCATGACCATTGTTCTATGTTTAAGTATATATTTATCTATATAAGTATGTATATCGCCGTCTAGTAGGTAACCATAACACAAACCTTCTTGGGCTTAATTTGAGAGAAGATCACTTTGTGTGAGGTTGTCTAATATTTATTTATTTATCTGGGGGCACGGTAGTGCCCCCGCCAAGACGAAAAAAAAGAGGCGGTGCACTACCTACCTTTTCTCGAACCGTTTCGTCTCATTTTCAAACCCTCATAGTTTCGTCCCAGTCCCGTCCAGAGCGCCCAAATTCACAGGTTAAGATGCAGTTAGGGAACATATGAAATGTACTAAATTTCATTGATCTAGCTTTTATACTTTAGGTTTTATTGGTACCTAAAATACGCCGATTTTGCCACTCACTCACTTATGTATCAAAACCTCTGGGGTACTTCCCGATGACCTAGAAAGCTGAAATTTGGTATGTAAGCTAGGTTTAGTACACAAACAATAGAATAATTCTGAAACTTGGAACTTTTACCCCTCAACCCCTTAAACTAGGGGATGGAAGTTTGTATGAGACTTCTGCATATTTTGATACTAGAGGTCTGAAAATTGATATAGGGACTCCTTTATTATTTATAAATAATAAAATACATATTCTAGGATTTTAAAAAAATCACCCCCCACCCTTTAAATAAGGGGATGAAAGTTTTTATGGGTTTTCCATAATGGGCGATAAAAGTACTATATATCGGGCTAAACGTAAGTATTTCTTATACACAATTATTACTACTTCGATATCTACACTTCAACTTCGTATTTTAAATATCTGGGGGCACGGTAGTGCCCCCGCCAAGACGAACAAAAAAGAAGGGGGCACTACCTACCTTTTCTCGAACCGTTTCGTCTCATATTCAAACCCTCATAGTTTCGTCCCAGTTAACACTAGAGCGCCCAAATTCTCAGGTTAAGATGCAGTTAGCAAACATATAAAATGTACAAAATTTAATTGATCTAGCTTTTATACTTTAGGTTTTATAGGTACCTAAAATACGCCGATTTTGCCACTTACTCACTGACGTATCAAAACCTCTGGGGTACTTCCCGATGACCTAGAAAGCTGAAATTTGGTATGTAAGCTAGTATTAGTACACAAACAACAAAATAATTCTAAAACTTGGAACTTTTACCCCCCAACCCCTTAAACTAGGGGATGGAAATTTGTATGAAACTTCCGCAAATTTTGATACTAGAGGTCTGAAAATTGAAACCTATAGGGACTCATTGTTATAAATCAAATACATATTGTAGGACTTTTAAAAAATCACTCCCCACCCTTTAAATAAGGGGATGGAAGTTTGTATGGGTTTCCCATAATAGGGGATAAAAGTGTATTATATATGGGGCTAGAATTAAGTATTTCTTAAATACACAATTGTCTACTTCAGTTGTCGCTCAAGAAACCCTACAGCCCAAAAAAATTAAAAAAACTAAAGCACCTTACAAAAAGAAATGAGATCCCACCAAAAACATTTCATGTAAAATTTACGGCCAAGACTCACATTCTCATAACGCTTTCGCTGTAAAAAAGTTATCAGATCCCAGGAAAAGCCAAGCCCCTAAGCCCCGACTTTACTAACCCCACCACCTTGGTTTAAAAAGTATGGCATCAACTGGCTTCAAGCCCCTAAACCCGGAGTTTACTAACCCTACACCTTTGTTTCAAAAGTATGGCTTGGCCGTTTCATAGACTACCGTAAATAAGTCTAGCTGACTGTCCGGCCCATATCGTAAGGAATTAAGTTTATAAGTATATATTATCAAAGACATAAACTTAGTTTCTTGATACCATATGGGCCAGACGGTCCGTTGGACTTATTTACAGTACTCTATGAAACGGCCAAGCCATACTTTTGAAACAAAGGTGTAGGGTTAGTAAACTCCGGGTTTAGGGGCTTGAAGCCAGTTGATGCCATACTTTTTAAACCAAGGTGGTGGGGTTAGTAAAGTCGGGGCTTAGGGGCTTGGCTTTTCCTGGTCGGGGCTTCAGCCCTTGCTATTCTTTCAATCGAAAACGACGTAGCTCATTCGTTAGATTATTGTGCTTTAATTAAAGATTTTAGTGTTAGGAAAAGCCGCAGACATCAATTTAAAAATTTATCATCTCTATATTAGTTAATTTAGTAAATCTTGCAATGTAAAATATTTTAAAACTCAAATTTTATTTATTTGTGTAACTAGCATTTCTCCTCAAACATGACAAATGCCTAAACCAAACAACCAGACCAGCCCTACTTTCGCATCTCCTACTTTTCACGAAGGACAAAGGGCCTCGCAAAGTCCTGCCGCCCGGAGCCTCGCAATGGGTAAGGCCGCCACTGCTTGTACCATGACCATTGTTCTATGTTTAAGTATATATTTATCTATATAAGTATGTATATCGCCGTCTAGTAGGTAACCATAACACAAACCTTCTTGGGCTTAATTTGAGAGAAGATCACTTTGTGTGAGGTTGTCTAATATTTATTTATTTATCTGGGGGCACGGTAGTGCCCCCGCCAAGACGAAAAAAAAGAGGCGGTGCACTACCTACCTTTTCTCGAACCGTTTCGTCTCATTTTCAAACCCTCATAGTTTCGTCCCAGTCCCGTCCAGAGCGCCCAAATTCACAGGTTAAGATGCAGTTAGGGAACATATGAAATGTACTAAATTTCATTGATCTAGCTTTTATACTTTAGGTTTTATTGGTACCTAAAATACGCCGATTTTGCCACTCACTCACTTATGTATCAAAACCTCGAAGGCGTAAACACCTTGGTAGTTACAAGGACAGTAAGGTTATACCCGGAGAGCCTTTGACCAGTCAGCACAGAATTTTAGTCACTATATACAAACTTCCTAAACCGATAAAGCAGAACAGACAGCTAGTCCCAAAAATAAAGTGGAAATCACTCAAAGAAACGGTAGGACAGTCCTTCACCAAGGAAATGAAAGAAGAACATCTGGATCTGAACCGCATGGACACAAATGCGACTGCCGCGGACATGTGGAATAGTTTCGAAACGGCATGCAGAAATACTGCAGAAAAACATCTAGGTCGCACGAAGGCAAAGAAAGGCCCGTTTAAAGAAACAGCTTGGTGGAAGACGGAGGTGAAAAATGCTGTAGCTGAAAAGAAGAAGGCATTTAAAATTTGGCAGTCTACAAATGATGATGCAGACCGTTTAATTTATAGGGATCTCAAACGTGAAGCTAAGCGAACTGTTGCTATATCTCGAGCTACATCTAATAACGCATTCTACGACCAACTGGAAAATGCTGATACACAAGTAGATATTCACAAACTAGCAAAGTCACGTAACAACAGTAGTAAAGATATAACAACAGTCAAGTATATCAACGGCATCCACGGTAATCTACTGACCCAAGATAGCGAAATCAGAGTCCGTTGGTCACAATACTACGAAGACCTGTTAAATGTATCGCATCCGAGAACCCTAAATACGAATCCACCAAACCCAGTCTGTGGGCCTTTCTCAGCCATATCACCCACAGAGCTGAGGAAAGCTTTATATCAAATGAAGAACAACAAAGCACCAGGGCCGGATGAGATACCGGCAGAGGTATGGAAGTGCTTGGGTGAAGACGGTATGCTCTGGCTGTACGAATTGTTTAACAAACTTATACAAGGTCAGCACATTCCGGATTGCTGGAGAAGTAGCCTACTTATGCCGTTCTATAAAGGGAAAGGAGACGTCAGAGACTGTGGTAACTACCGCGTCATTAAACTCATGTCTCACACGCTAAAATCTGGGAAAGAGTCCTAAATAATAGGTTAAGCCAACTTATCTCCCTTACCCCAAATCAATGCGGTTTTGTGGCTGAAAAAGGAACGTCAGATGCTATACAAACTGTCCGGATCCTGTTAGAAAAAGCAAAAACCAATAAAACTAACTTGCACATGGTTTTTATCGATCTAGAAAAGGCCTTCGACCATATCCCCCGTGACCTAATATGGGAAGCGCTCAGAAGTCAGCTAGTGCCGGAAAAGTACATCACTTTAATAAAGGATATGTATCATGATGTGAAAACTCAAGTCATATGCCCGGCAGGTAAGAGCGAAAGCTTTTCTATAGCAACAGGAGTGCATCAAGGTTCGACACTTAGCCCATTACTCTTCAACGTGACAATGAACTACCTCACTAAGAACTGCCAGAAAACTCTACCGTGGAATATTTTATACGCTGACGATGTCGCACTTATATCAGAAGATATAGATGATCTTCAGTGCACTTTTAACGCCTGGACCGAAGCGCTGGAAAAAAACGGCCTTAAGATCAGTAGGAAGAAAACCGAACATATGTCATGTGTGTTCGATGGCATTTCTAATCCCAGCCAATTCGAGATCTACATCGGTGAAACAAGAATCCCCACGGTAGAGCAGTTTAAATATTTAGGGTCCATTATCAGCAATGATGGCAGAATTGACAAGGATGTCACACACAGAACCACCGCAGGATGGCAGAAATGGAGGGACCTGACCGGCGTAATGTGTGACAGGAAAATGCCTGTAAGAGTCAAGGGAAAGATCTACAAAAGGGCTATAAGACCTGCTCTTTTGTATGGCTCGGAATGTTGGGCAGCTAACAAACAACATGCCAACAAATTGCATGTTACCGAAATGCGCATGTTGCGTTGGTCTGGAGGTGTAACGCTAATGGATAAAGTTCGCAACGACCACATTAGAGGGAGTTTTAAAGTTGCTCCTATATCCGACAAGCTGGCAGAAAATCGCCTCCGGTGGTACGGGCACATCATACGACGCCCTGAAGACCATATGGTGAAGTTAGCCCTAAATTTACCGACACAAAAACGAGGACGTGGAAGACCACCTGCCACTTGGCTGACGACAGTCGAAAAAGACTCGAAAGAAGCTAACGTCGACGCTGTACTAGCAAAGAATCGCGTACTCTGGAGAAAAAGTAGATGGGAAAATGGTCAAGGAAGATGATGATGAACTAATGTTCTATTATATAGATCATTTCCATACATTTTCGGACCGCCTTCTGCAAATTAATCCCCATATGGCTATATTTATTATTCGGTACTGTCATTTTGTCCCTAAATTCACATATGCTATGCGGTGTAGCCCCTTTTGGAAACTTCGAAATTACTGTGAAAAACTCGACAGTATTATTTGGAATCAAATTGAAAAAATTATCAACATCAAAATTGATAGCAGGATGTTTTTGATCGCATCTCTGCCTGTAAGGTTTGGTGGTCTCGGAATACGACAAATTTCCAGCGTCGCATTACCGGCGTTCCTGTCCTCGGTGCATAGCACGCTACCTCTCACTGGAAAAATCCTAAATCCATCGCTATGTGATAGTGGTTGTGAGGTGGCTGGTTTGTCCGAGGCCAGGGACGCATGGAAAATGGCCTGCCCAGGTAATGACATCCCGTGTAGTCCGAACCTTCAAAAAATGTGGGATCAACCGATCTGCCGGCGGGTGCATGAGCACATTTTAGAAACATGCACATCAGCTTCCGAAAAGGCCCGCATTCTGGCAATATCCGAGAGGGAATCGGGTTATTGGCTACACGCGTACCCCTGGCCCAATTACGGGAACCTCCTGGATCCAAACTCTTTCCGATCTGTCGTAGGCCTGCGTCTCGGGGCGAATATCGTAGAACCGCACCGCTGCCATTGTGGTACACTCGTCACTCGGTTGGCCCACCACGGACTCTCATGTTCAAAGAGTGCTGGTAGACTGTCCCGCCACTCCTGCCTCAACGACATCATTCGCCGGGCCCTGGTCAGCGTCAGCGTGCCGGCCACTTTAGAGCCAAATGGCCTGTCGCGTGACGATGGCAAGAGGCCCGACGGAATGACCCTCGTGCCCTGGCAACAGGGACGGCCTTTAATATGGGACTCCACATGTGTGGATACCCTAGCGCCGTCCCATTTGGGCACGACGTCGTTGAGGGCAGGTGGAGCGGCTGCTGCGGCAGAGACAGCCAAACGCCGCAAGTACGCAGCTCTCGGTGATAGCTACGTATTTGCGGCGTTTGCCGTGGAGACCTTAGGACCGTGGGGACCGGAAGCAACTAAGCTTTTCAAAAAGCTTAGTTATTTACTTATCCGGTCCTCCGGTGATCGTAGGGCTGGCTCGTTCCTCGCCCAACGCATTGGCGTTGCCATCCAGCGAGGTAACGCGGCCAGCCTTATGGGCACCCTACCTAATGGTAGCGACATAGGGGATATATGTACATATAGTTTAGGTCCCAATAGTTTAAGTTAGGTTTAATTAGATCATAATTTAAGTTTTTTAAGGTTTAGTTATTATATATATAGACTTTTAATTTTATGTTGTTTTTTCTCTAATATTTTTTTTATATAATAATAATAAAAAAATAGCAATAATAATATCAAGCTTGCAATGCGAAAAATATGAAAGTAATATTAACTAATTAATTAATTCAAATCATATTTGAAAAAATAATTAATGTATTAGGTACTTGAATATCGCTCCTCGAAATACTTGAAGATCGTTTTTTTTTATCGTATAGCACTTGGGTCGGTTCTGCTCTTCTATTACCATTAGTATTTCATTTGGTTCGTAAAATTATTAAGACTGCACCGAGCGAAATGTGAAAAATAGGCAGTTGCCGTTAAATAGACAACGTCAACACTAGTTGTTTAATCCACTTCTAAACTCTATAAATAGCATTTCGAAGGATGTGTTAACACCTTCTCTGTGGAAAAATTATAAGATTATTCATATTTTACCCTAGAAAACTAAGTAAAGTTGGATGAAAATTGTAAAATCGTAAGCAGGCGTTAAGTGTTTTTTTTTATACTTTAACAATTGAAATCTATTTTGATTTTTAATTAAAAAAAATGTTTACATTACAATTGGTCCGCATCAAATATTTCAATTATTGTTTGGTATTAAAGTTCCAGATTTATCAAAAAGTGCTTTTAAGTCTCCATACATTTTTACTAAGTATGGCGGCCGCGCGCCTATCTAAACTAAATACGCATTCCCGTGCTCTATGGTGTAAACGCTCGGCGCAGTCTTAAAGAATATTTGAGGAATTCGATGACACAAAATCGGCTTTCAGCCCTTGCTATTCTTTCAATCGAAAACGACGTAGCTCATTCGTTAGATTATTGTGCTTTAATTAAAGATTTTAGTGTTAGGAAAAGCCGCAGACATCAATTTAAAAATTTATCATCTCTATATTAGTTAATTTAGTAAATCTTGCAATGTAAAATATTTTAAAACTCAAATTTTATTTATTTGTGTAACTAGCATTTCTCCTCAAACATGACAAATGCCTAAACCAAACAACCAGACCAGCCCTACTTTCGCATCTCCTACTTTTCACGAAGGACAAAGGGCCTCGCAAAGTCCTGCCGCCCGGAGCCTCGCAATGGGTAAGGCCGCCACTGCTTGTACCATGACCATTGTTCTATGTTTAAGTATATATTTATCTATATAAGTATGTATATCGCCGTCTAGTAGGTAACCATAACACAAACCTTCTTGGGCTTAATTTGAGAGAAGATCACTTTGTGTGAGGTTGTCTAATATTTATTTATTTATCTGGGGGCACGGTAGTGCCCCCGCCAAGACGAAAAAAAAGAGGCGGTGCACTACCTACCTTTTCTCGAACCGTTTCGTCTCATTTTCAAACCCTCATAGTTTCGTCCCAGTCCCGTCCAGAGCGCCCAAATTCACAGGTTAAGATGCAGTTAGGGAACATATGAAATGTACTAAATTTCATTGATCTAGCTTTTATACTTTAGGTTTTATTGGTACCTAAAATACGCCGATTTTGCCACTCACTCACTTATGTATCAAAACCTCTGGGGTACTTCCCGATGACCTAGAAAGCTGAAATTTGGTATGTAAGCTAGGTTTAGTACACAAACAATAGAATAATTCTGAAACTTGGAACTTTTACCCCTCAACCCCTTAAACTAGGGGATGGAAGTTTGTATGAGACTTCTGCATATTTTGATACTAGAGGTCTGAAAATTGATATAGGGACTCCTTTATTATTTATAAATAATAAAATACATATTCTAGGATTTTAAAAAAATCACCCCCCACCCTTTAAATAAGGGGATGAAAGTTTTTATGGGTTTTCCATAATGGGCGATAAAAGTACTATATATCGGGCTAAACGTAAGTATTTCTTATACACAATTATTACTACTTCGATATCTACACTTCAACTTCGTATTTTAAATATCTGGGGGCACGGTAGTGCCCCCGCCAAGACGAACAAAAAAGAAGGGGGCACTACCTACCTTTTCTCGAACCGTTTCGTCTCATATTCAAACCCTCATAGTTTCGTCCCAGTTAACACTAGAGCGCCCAAATTCTCAGGTTAAGATGCAGTTAGCAAACATATAAAATGTACAAAATTTAATTGATCTAGCTTTTATACTTTAGGTTTTATAGGTACCTAAAATACGCCGATTTTGCCACTTACTCACTGACGTATCAAAACCTCTGGGGTACTTCCCGATGACCTAGAAAGCTGAAATTTGGTATGTAAGCTAGTATTAGTACACAAACAACAAAATAATTCTAAAACTTGGAACTTTTACCCCCCAACCCCTTAAACTAGGGGATGGAAATTTGTATGAAACTTCCGCAAATTTTGATACTAGAGGTCTGAAAATTGAAACCTATAGGGACTCATTGTTATAAATCAAATACATATTGTAGGACTTTTAAAAAATCACTCCCCACCCTTTAAATAAGGGGATGGAAGTTTGTATGGGTTTCCCATAATAGGGGATAAAAGTGTATTATATATGGGGCTAGAATTAAGTATTTCTTAAATACACAATTGTCTACTTCAGTTGTCGCTCAAGAAACCCTACAGCCCAAAAAAATTAAAAAAACTAAAGCACCTTACAAAAAGAAATGAGATCCCACCAAAAACATTTCATGTAAAATTTACGGCCAAGACTCACATTCTCATAACGCTTTCGCTGTAAAAAAGTTATCAGATCCCAGGAAAAGCCAAGCCCCTAAGCCCCGACTTTACTAACCCCACCACCTTGGTTTAAAAAGTATGGCATCAACTGGCTTCAAGCCCCTAAACCCGGAGTTTACTAACCCTACACCTTTGTTTCAAAAGTATGGCTTGGCCGTTTCATAGACTACCGTAAATAAGTCTAGCTGACTGTCCGGCCCATATCGTAAGGAATTAAGTTTATAAGTATATATTATCAAAGACATAAACTTAGTTTCTTGATACCATATGGGCCAGACGGTCCGTTGGACTTATTTACAGTACTCTATGAAACGGCCAAGCCATACTTTTGAAACAAAGGTGTAGGGTTAGTAAACTCCGGGTTTAGGGGCTTGAAGCCAGTTGATGCCATACTTTTTAAACCAAGGTGGTGGGGTTAGTAAAGTCGGGGCTTAGGGGCTTGGCTTTTCCTGGTCGGGGCTTCAGCCCTTGCTATTCTTTCAATCGAAAACGACGTAGCTCATTCGTTAGATTATTGTGCTTTAATTAAAGATTTTAGTGTTAGGAAAAGCCGCAGACATCAATTTAAAAATTTATCATCTCTATATTAGTTAATTTAGTAAATCTTGCAATGTAAAATATTTTAAAACTCAAATTTTATTTATTTGTGTAACTAGCATTTCTCCTCAAACATGACAAATGCCTAAACCAAACAACCAGACCAGCCCTACTTTCGCATCTCCTACTTTTCACGAAGGACAAAGGGCCTCGCAAAGTCCTGCCGCCCGGAGCCTCGCAATGGGTAAGGCCGCCACTGCTTGTACCATGACCATTGTTCTATGTTTAAGTATATATTTATCTATATAAGTATGTATATCGCCGTCTAGTAGGTAACCATAACACAAACCTTCTTGGGCTTAATTTGAGAGAAGATCACTTTGTGTGAGGTTGTCTAATATTTATTTATTTATCTGGGGGCACGGTAGTGCCCCCGCCAAGACGAAAAAAAAGAGGCGGTGCACTACCTACCTTTTCTCGAACCGTTTCGTCTCATTTTCAAACCCTCATAGTTTCGTCCCAGTCCCGTCCAGAGCGCCCAAATTCACAGGTTAAGATGCAGTTAGGGAACATATGAAATGTACTAAATTTCATTGATCTAGCTTTTATACTTTAGGTTTTATTGGTACCTAAAATACGCCGATTTTGCCACTCACTCACTTATGTATCAAAACCTCTGGGGTACTTCCCGATGACCTAGAAAGCTGAAATTTGGTATGTAAGCTAGGTTTAGTACACAAACAATAGAATAATTCTGAAACTTGGAACTTTTACCCCTCAACCCCTTAAACTAGGGGATGGAAGTTTGTATGAGACTTCTGCATATTTTGATACTAGAGGTCTGAAAATTGATATAGGGACTCCTTTATTATTTATAAATAATAAAATACATATTCTAGGATTTTAAAAAAATCACCCCCCACCCTTTAAATAAGGGGATGAAAGTTTTTATGGGTTTTCCATAATGGGCGATAAAAGTACTATATATCGGGCTAAACGTAAGTATTTCTTATACACAATTATTACTACTTCGATATCTACACTTCAACTTCGTATTTTAAATATCTGGGGGCACGGTAGTGCCCCCGCCAAGACGAACAAAAAAGAAGGGGGCACTACCTACCTTTTCTCGAACCGTTTCGTCTCATATTCAAACCCTCATAGTTTCGTCCCAGTTAACACTAGAGCGCCCAAATTCTCAGGTTAAGATGCAGTTAGCAAACATATAAAATGTACAAAATTTAATTGATCTAGCTTTTATACTTTAGGTTTTATAGGTACCTAAAATACGCCGATTTTGCCACTTACTCACTGACGTATCAAAACCTCTGGGGTACTTCCCGATGACCTAGAAAGCTGAAATTTGGTATGTAAGCTAGTATTAGTACACAAACAACAAAATAATTCTAAAACTTGGAACTTTTACCCCCCAACCCCTTAAACTAGGGGATGGAAATTTGTATGAAACTTCCGCAAATTTTGATACTAGAGGTCTGAAAATTGAAACCTATAGGGACTCATTGTTATAAATCAAATACATATTGTAGGACTTTTAAAAAATCACTCCCCACCCTTTAAATAAGGGGATGGAAGTTTGTATGGGTTTCCCATAATAGGGGATAAAAGTGTATTATATATGGGGCTAGAATTAAGTATTTCTTAAATACACAATTGTCTACTTCAGTTGTCGCTCAAGAAACCCTACAGCCCAAAAAAATTAAAAAAACTAAAGCACCTTACAAAAAGAAATGAGATCCCACCAAAAACATTTCATGTAAAATTTACGGCCAAGACTCACATTCTCATAACGCTTTCGCTGTAAATAAGTTATCAGATCCCAGGAAAAGCCAAGCCCCTAAGCCCCGACTTTACTAACCCCACCACCTTGGTTTAAAAAGTATGGCATCAACTGGCTTCAAGCCCCTAAACCCGGAGTTTACTAACCCTACACCTTTGTTTCAAAAGTATGGCTTGGCCGTTTCATAGACTACCGTAAATAAGTCTAGCTGACTGTCCGGCCCATATCGTAAGGAATTAAGTTTATAAGTATATATTATCAAAGACATAAACTTAGTTTCTTGATACCATATGGGCCAGACGGTCCGTTGGACTTATTTACAGTACTCTATGAAACGGCCAAGCCATACTTTTGAAACAAAGGTGTAGGGTTAGTAAACTCCGGGTTTAGGGGCTTGAAGCCAGTTGATGCCATACTTTTTAAACCAAGGTGGTGGGGTTAGTAAAGTCGGGGCTTAGGGGCTTGGCTTTTCCTGGGATCTGATAACTTTTTTACAGCGAAAGCGTTATGAGAATGTGACTCTTGGCCGTCAATTTTACATGAAATGTTTTTGGTGGGATTTATTATATACACGGACAAAAAAGAATCAAGAAAAACTATAAAATACCAGAACGAGAACTCAAGAAACCGTAATGCAAAAATTCATCAACACAGTCATTAATTACACCATACCTACAGGATGTAGGTGTTAATCCGTAACCATAAAGGTACCAAAGCTAATGGGAATTCATTTTCGAATTCATCACTCGAAATAATTGCTCAATTTCTGATGACGGCCGAGGATAAATTATGCATCCTCAATACATCATTGCAACTCGCAATGTGACGTCATCGCATAAATCATTGGTTGACTAGGGTACCACCACCCCGAGTGTGAAACTGGTGGCAATTCACCATTTAGTAAGTAACTTACTACTTATGTATCTATCTACGAAACCCTAAGTTTGTTATACTAAGGCAGTACCTACGCATCAAATGCAAAACAATCTAAATTACAATAACCAGTTGGAAGTTATTTCTTATCCCAAAAAAATCGGAGCCAAATAGCACTTAAATATGATTTTCCTTTTAAATTAGCAAGGCAATGTAATTTACAATTTTATTAATAGTGTGCCAATCGTGTGAATGTAGAATAAATCCAATCGTTTTCATAATAGCAAAACACGTAATAGGAAGCGACTTATTGTCTCAACTAGCAAATTAGTTTGCTCTATGGTCGGGCAAAACCTAAGCTTTTTATCATCAAATTAACGATCCTCTCCGCATAATTGCGGAGGTGTGCGTGCCCATTAAATTACGTTAGTTGTGTAATAGCGAGGTGTTAACGCTGCGCAGGCGCCCCATACTAATCAAGATTAGAAAAAGTCGCAGGCGCAGGGCAGAGAGTCCACAACGAGTTTCTGTGTCCGGTCAAACGGCGAGCACACTACACGAATACTAATTTACTTGACCTTGGACCGAATCACGTTTCCTTTCGAAATTCATTCGTGAATGCGATATTTTTAGAATAAAAGTAAAAAAATGCGAGCGAAATAAAGGGTTAGGCGAGCGAGTCGTCTTTAGTTTTTTGTTGATCAACTTCTACGTTCTAATTTGGAGGGTCTGTTATCCTTGAGCCTTTTTGTTTTTATCGCCCTGTGATTCTTGTGTTATGGTAACGTTATGTTATTTTGTTGCAAACCATCTTGTTATTTCCATGCCCTAGCTAGCGCAGTCCTTGCATTAAAGAGAGGCAAATGTTCTACGTTAGACACGTAGGAAACTTCACACATGTAGTTACATGATTAATTTTACAAACAGAATTTTATTGTATGTAGGTTAATACCTACATAGCGTGACAAGGTAACAAACTTACAACCACACTCACATACTAATGTGTATCGTAAGTTTTCTTCATCCTCGGTAAAATATTGTTAATGATTACAGATATGAGATTGCAAAAGGAAGAGGCTTTTCTAAGAACCGGTCGTGCGTATGATAACCCATAACAATTTGCCTACTGTCTCAATGAATGCAAAAGATTTCAGTGTCTATTTACTGGGATTACAGGCGTGTTTATATATCTTTACCTATGCAGTGAGTCACAGTTAGTTAGCTTGTTAGTTTATATAAAATCAATTTTAAAAATAAATACAGAGACGTAAGAGGATTTAAATGATAATTTACTATAGACAGATGCATATCTTGAAAATCACAGTAAAGGGTGAGCAGTGAAATCCTCTGTAGGGCTGCTCTAGTACAATGACATCGACAAAGCTGCTATTTCCGTGGGGTTTTGGATCCGAGCCAGCGCCGCGGGGCGTCGCGTAAATAAACGCACACGACAAACGCACGCTGAGCGCACTCCGGTCCGTTTTCGACAAATTTAGTATTGCCCTGCGGTACCGAGGGCCGCAGAAATAGCAAGACAATCGCCTATAGCGATGGCTAACGATGATTGAGACGTAATATACAGCTATGGGTTACCAAGTAACTGTTATGTGGTAACGCAGGATGTGACTAGATAAGACTAAGTTGTGCTGCGCTACTGAACGGCGATTTGCGAAATGTTTGCGCTGCGATAAGAGTCGCACCTTGACTATTATTTATTACTTAGGCCAGATTCAACCAAACTTTTATCCTAAGAAAACCGCATTAAGTACGCTCGGAAAGTAATGTCCAGCCGGTCGCTCAAATGCTAGTTACTTAGGTCCTAAATCTATCAAAACTTTTCTTATGCAAAATAAAGCTAGGTACATATATGCATCCATTTCTTATACATACTCTCCTACTTTTCCTAGCAATGCATTGGGGTGTTTAAGTAGCCAAAAGCGGCGTAAAACATGGCGTAAATTCTTAATTAGTTGTAACAAAATGCAACATCTTTTGAGCTCAATCTGTATGTAGAGGTAAGGTCGAATGTGTGTTCTTAATCCGATTATACAAGTTCGGCTTTAAATTTGGAATTCATTTTGGCAGAACGCTCGAGAACTCCCAACCGTACTATCGTGCTTAATGTATTCAAGTGGTAAAAAACTTGGTGCCCACTTAATTTAAGAGGAAACCAGTTTCGTGATTAGATATGGATATTTTGAGGGTAAGACTTGGTTATTAACACTAATACTCGACATTACGAATCCTTTACAACCTTGAATGTTCACAGCACATCCTGCCGGCGTTTAACGAGTGCCTAAATAAATATTTTGTCAGACACATGGCTGGCTTTGAACGTGGCTAAAATCGTGACAACCTTTGTTTGAGGGAACGTAAAACTAAAATCACTATTTATTGCCGGCGAATATTGTTCTTGTGTCTAAAACTCTAAACAAAAAGGACGGCCCGCTGGGGACCCATGTTTTTTTGACCATTTAAGTCAGCGCTTTCTAAATATTATGTATTATCGTTTCCCCGAACCCTAGGGGCTTAGATAAGGCCTTTTGCTTATCTTATCTACATAAGTGATAGCCCGGTAAGTCTGAGATTTGGCTGTCTGGTAATTTGAATAAATATACCCCTGTGTTTGGGTACTACGGCTTGCGCACCCAAAATCGGTTTAGTTTAAGTTATTATGACCTAAGTATTATTCTGTTAGGTTTCTGCGATGCTCACTCATTTAAATAAAACTATTCGAGACCGTAAAGACACATGCCTACATAATATAGACATAACCACGGAACACAACAAAACAGCCAATTGCGTACACTTATGTATAGCAAAATATATATTCAGTAGGTACTGATATCTTCAATGTAGCGACCTTTCATATCGAAAGTATTGTAGTAGTACCTACTGGCTGCGCCCGTGGTGTTACACGCGTGCGGGATATAAAGTAGCCTATGTGTTAATCCAGGGTGTCAGCTACCTCCATAACTAATTTTATCAAAATTGGTTCAGCCGTTTGAGCGTGACAAGGTAACAAACTTACAACTACACTCACAAACTTTCGCCTTTATAATATTTCGCCCTTATTAGTGTGATTAGCTGCTGCTCTCGGTGTTGCCCGCTCATCCCACAGAAACACCATTTTCTTTTTCGGGATATAATGTAGCCTATTATGTTAATCCAGGGAGTTAGCTACATCCATTCCTCCTCCAGCTCCTCATAATCCCATCCTCCAATTAGTCCAGCCGTGAAGAAGTATCAATAAAAATACACTCTCAAACTTTCGCATTTATAATAAGTGTGAAATCTAGAATATAACCCAGTTAGGATTGGTTTGGGTGGATGACCCAAGTGTAGCATTTTATGTAAATTCCGAACGTACATAAGCGCGAGCCTCTAAGATTTATATTCAGTAAAGTTCGTTGCCTAATGTAATTTTTATCCCGGCTGAGCTTGTCATAACGACGTCATTTACATGCCTTGTCAGGGTCAAGCCGAAGAATGCTAACTAGTATTAAATATACTGTTTACATTACCTAACCGCGGAGGAGAAGAAACAATAGTTAGGAGTGGCATAATATGTATTTACTATGCTTACACATTTATGCATTCATGCAACACGTGGCAACACGCATACGGATGAAGACTCACTCAACTAATTTTTGTATCAAAGTTTCCGTTGTGCCACGACAATGAACCATCGGAGGTTCTCTTTTAAGGTTCCTTATTGTATTCCTTTTTTTCGCACAGCGGAACTTTTTCCAATCTCTTTTTTTACTACGCCTACGTCCTAACTAACTAACTTAACTAACTAAAGTAACTTTTCGTCCTTTCCTTACCCATACAAGGCTTCCTCAGTAACCCAGGGTTTCCCATACATATAATTCCGGGATTGTGAAGTCCTACTTGAAAGGAATCTTAATTTTTTTACATGGCTGTCGCAGATTTTTTTTTAATGAAAAATCTGACCAGCGCTTCACCCCCCAATCTCCTGATGGTAAGTAGCTACAACATTGAATATATAGCTTGCTGCAGGTTTATGTCTTATAGGAACTAGCAAGCATGAAAAGAAAGAAAGGAAAAAAGGCAATATTTATCGCACGGCAAACAGTCGCATATTGCTGGTGTGCAAAAGGTAGCCCTGCTGTAGCTTGGTAATAGATTTGCTGTCTTCGAGCTACATGTTTTTACCCAAAAGACAATGGACATATTGTCTCAGACTTCAGACATGAAGCCATCCCTTTCTACCAAGTAAAAGTCACAGATAATCAAACATGATGATGATGAAAAGGGAATCTCGCATGCATTGAATGTAAATCGTTGTACCGGGAGCATCGTCCGCTCCTGACCGTGGCTGGCCCAATGCCACCATCTGCAGCGCGGGCGCCGCGCCAACATTCACACCCTTCCGCGTCGCTCGCGCACCGAGGTTACTCAGAACGTGCGGAGCGATATGGCTACGATATGGTCAGTGGATCATAGGAAACATATTTGTTCATTCTACACCTCTTACAGGTCACGACTTTATGCGACAAGCGCTGCAACCAGCGAGGTGGGAGCGAAAGGACCGACCGTGGCGTCTCGTACACTCCTATGGGCGCTTCGCGAGAGCCGTCAAGGGCAAGGAGCTAAACTCACAAAATATCCATCAAGACGTACCAGTGTAGTGTATATGCTGTCCAAGTATCATATGTTGTTAGAATTCTTTTGAATTCTTTGTTATTGCGTGAACGGTGGATAAACCAACAAACACATGTTGCATAACCATATATGATCCTGTGTTTTACGGTATACAGGTTCAGGTTTTACAGTCGCGGATATAAACATAGTTTACAGCATTCATGCGTTTGAGCCCGCGGGAGATTTGGAGGTGAACTCCAAGGTGCTGGAGCCTCAGTTATTGCAGTACATTCCTACTGGATTGCGCACGGCACGAAACTATAATATTAAATACAATACGTAATAGATCCAATCATCATCTACATTTTATTAGTCACTATTATAAAACTATTCTAGCTAAAAATTGGAAAGTGGTGTCGCTGTCGCAAAAAAGCCAAGGTTCGAAAAAGGACAGATGCGCGTTTCTAAAATAGGGACTTAATGCTTCGCTACACTCCGCAAATATTGCGTTTGAGTTATATTTTTTAAATATTTATTTGCGAATGTCTACGTGCAACGAGCCGACACCACTGGTGCTTTAATTTGTAATAACTAATGTAATACGAATTCGTTTCTTCCGTGTGTGATTTCTATCTGTGCTATTCTATGTCTAAACCATTATTAAGCAACATGCAGCTGAAATTTAGTTTGATTTTAAACATAAGACAATTAAGACAACAGATTTTTCATTTTCTAAAACATTATAAAACAAAGCCTCCATCAGTTCTGCTGGACCTGATGCAGACTTTACTAATAATCATCTTGATTCTTCCTTGTGGTTTTGCTATATAGATAATGTTACATATTGTGTGTATAAATACTTGCTAAGTAGGTATATATTGTAATTTTTGTGACGCTATATATGCGAAGTACGAGATTCTGGGTGTAAGTATAGTTTATGTGTAACTATTTATTGTTACACGTGCTACCATTACACATTTTTGCTGATCTCTGTTTACACTCGAGCGAATTTGGACGTCAAGTGCCGTAGGGCTGTTCATGGGCTGTTCTATTTCTGTTCAATGCTCGGCGGAATATTTTTACAATTTGACAGGAGTTGCGTAGATGTGATGTGTTTATTTTAATATTCGAGAAAAATTTCACTTTGTTCACGCTCGGTGCTATTTTAATGGAGTTGTATAAACTTCAAGGTTATTAAATGAAGAAAAAAGTTAATGTCGATGTTTCTAATAGCATAATATTCGAGAGAGCAGAAATTACACACGCGAGCTGTGTAAACGTAATGTTTACAAATAGATAGAGATGGAACCATATGACTTGTTAAAATCACTTAATGCACCTTGAATAGACGTGATGAAGCCGAGATATTGCGAAATCAAAGATATCGCAATGCCTCATTGAATTAGGGCCCTGGTTTAATGGACTCGTAAAAGGCCTTCCAAGGTTATTAAATTAGGAACGGTTGCAATTCACGACCGAGTGTCAACGTTCTTGTTATCTTTATAGACAATACTAAAACTATAATATGAGGTTTCTTCGTACGGGATTATTTTTATCACTTTGCTGTGCAATATCCTCTCCCTCTCATCCCCCCCCCCCCCTTTCAGTCAAATGTGTTTAATCCAAATAATGAAGAAAAATAGTTTTCTGATTCGAGCCAGCCGCTGCTTAATGTGACAAGAGACCAAGATATTGACATTTTTAATCGTTCCATTCCTTCCGTGAGGTGTAAATTGGCATCATTTTTCTTTGATTTTAAAAATGAGGTAGTAGGTATGCCCGAGCGTAAAGTATGTTTATGATTGGATTAGGGTTGCTTAGTGATGCTGATTTGGTCAATTGTAAGCTATTGTGCATGAACTCTGCAGATTATAAATAACACACTGTAATTAATTAGGTACTTATTGTGCAACTTTGTTCCAACTTCATAATTCAGTTTCAATATTTTAGTAGGTAATTTCAGTATTAAATTGTAGGTACACTGTTAATATTGCATGTGTCTATGTAAAACTGTGCGTATTATTTAACTTAATGTTAAATATTATTATATTATATATTAATATTATGTTGCTATATGTGAGATCCTATAATTGGCTCTGTATATTACTAGTAATGTCACTATTAGCGTAAGTTAAGCTATGGTTCTCCATGTATAAATAAATAAGATAAATAAATAAATATTACATCTTGGTGAAAGAGAACATAAGCCAACTAATATAAAACTATCGGTTTTCTGCTCGAGAATACTCGGAAAAAATCGATCGGTGTTAGACCGAGAAAAACACCACCAATTTACAACTACCGGTTGAAAATTTTCAGTTTCTTTGTTAAATTATGAGTCCTGATGCTTATCGTTTCATTATGTACGTTTAGCAAATAATTCAGTCTTATCTGTTGGGTTGGTCTATCCGTGATATAATTTATATAATAGGCATCATTGCTATTTGCTATAATTTGATTATTTTCCATTGGTTTCAATGACATGCATTTTGAGAGTCAAAGTATTGTACTCCAAATTCTGGCCGATTGTGATGTAACCAAATAGTTACTAACCCTACCACCATTTAACCACTCACATATAAACAATATAAATAATGTTGTATTTGTATGTGTATTAGCATATTTGGCAGTCTAGTTACTTACATACAATCTAGCGAATCGAATTTGTTATACAAACCATTATTTCTTTGTCGCATTCTTCACTGCTGAAGGTCGTGGCTTACAAAGCTCCACTCACGAAGTTGTCACAGTTGTCACTGTAGCTGTTACCATGTCATTGAGCCGATGGTCCTGGGTTCGAATCCCGGCCAGGGCAAATATTTGTGTGATAAACTCGAATTGTTCCTGGGTCAAGGACTCATGGATGTTATCTATATATTTTTTATATATGTATATTATATTTATCGTCTTGTATAACCCATAGTGCAAGCTTTGCTTAATATTTATTTATTTTCAGCTTCTCTCTAGTTGGGTCGGTTTGTCACACCAATGACAAAAATAATATGCTGGGTAGTAAGTTTGAAATTAGAAGTTCGTGTCTAAAGGTTAGATAATTTGATTACACTATAGCAAATTAGACTGCCGTTTTTGGTATTAATGTCGATGTTTTATGAAAACAATATTTGGTGAGCAAAAAATCCATTTTGGGAAGCAATAAGATATACGGACTCAACGTAAAATTATTCTGGTGTATGTATATTGATTTTGGAATACAAAATGATTTAGTTTAGGGAGCTCTGTATAGAGTGGGTTTAATTTATATGGAGGTAATTAATTTTACTTGGAATTTAGTTTTAGGGTATAAAAGCCATTTTGGTGAGCGTTTAAATAGTAGCGCATACGAATTGCTGACGGTATATGTACCTAGTACATAAAAATCTTGCCAGTCTCAAGTTTATTTTTATTACCTGCATATCTTCCAGACGTCAGTCTGTGCTATAACTTCGTAGAATCTACAGATAGAAATAAAACTTATCAACACTCTTATTAACGATTTAATTTTATTGGCGATTTGGCAATCGGCTGGCAGGATTTGTTGGCATTGGCATAGGTCCGGGCCGTTGAACTGAGCGACGGAAAGTGCAAGTGCATATGTGTATGCTAATTTAGATTTACTGTCGTCGTAAAAGCTGGGTTATCTCTGTATTGTTTGTAGGTAGATATGGAATCGGGTTCCTCGGCGCTTCGTTTGGATATACGATAGGTTACGATTGCGATTTTTCTACTAACTAACACGAGGCCTGAAATAGACTGTATTAATTCTGACAGTGTTTCGTTGTCTAAACGTAGCTTAAACTTTAAGTGTAGCCTCAAGTTTACTTCAAGAGATTAAAACGATAATTTGTAACTTAATCTTAAAAATAAACCTTACCTATATTGTAGTACATTCTCGATAGGTTTGTAAATGTTGTAATTTGTGGGTAAATCAGGTCAATATCTATTAACACGTTCAATGAAAAGCTTCATTTTGTGAACTCACTCTCAGTGCGTTACAACCCATGAGAGTCCTGTATTGAACTTTCTGGCTGTGCGGTACAAGTCAATTACAGCCTGTAAGAAGGGTTCTATATTTTACCTAAAATGTCTTTACTAAATCCATATATATGAAATTTAATTATAACAATGGTTAGTCTAATAATGAGTCTACCTTATACTGCCTTCGCCGAAGTTGATGACTGTTCGTTGAGATTTTATAGACGAATTAATTAACAGGTCAAAATTGACTTGTAACGCACAGCCAGGACTGGCACAGATAAAAATGTCGATGATTTAGTAGTGATGGGAAAGATGAACCAAATAAATATATCGAAACAATGTATTACTTTTTTTTTACATTTGTTACATTGCAACCAGATGATGGGCTCATGTAAATACGTCATTTGTGTGATGCGTTTGAGGGTATTTCAATTTCGTTCTCCGTACTTAGATGAACCGCCGACGATGGTTGACTGCCACTCGGGGACGTGGAGGTTCTAACCGAATCATGTTCCAATATGTGAACTTCGTCTTTGTTCCAGCTTTTTAAAAATTTTGACCAACATTCTACGAGACAGCATTTTAGACCCATTCATGTTTACGTATAAACAGAAACAAACGTGCGTACTAATAGTAGGGTAACAACACTAATGCACTCTGCACTTACGTGCAGTGCTGTACAGGGCCCTACACAACAGGTCATATATGCCCTGTTCCGCACTGAATAACAAAAGTTTTAATCTGGTGCGAACAGGTCATATGTGACCTGTTAATTAATTTATATGTTGTCGGGTAGATTGTAACATGACGAATCTAAATGTATACTTGACTATATAAAAAAAATTAAATATCATAACTTTATGGCCTTCGCACCAGTGCAAAGTCGCGTATTTCGGCCGCCGCACCAGGCGAAAGTTCAGAACAGGGTCAAAATGACCTGTTTCGCAGTGAACGTGTTAACAAAGTCGACGTCATAATCATAACATAATGCGCCGCGGCGCGAATTATTTTGAAATTGGCAACGTCTTTTTCTTAGAAACTAGTTTTCTAAAGGAATCGGCAAATATTTTTGGTAAAAACATCTCAGTTTTTACCAAAAATATTTGCCGATTCTTTTACCTTTCGCATCAAAATTCGTATCACAACCTCAGCTTCTACATTGGAACACCTGCTTCTCAATCAGCCTGGCGAGACCGTAGCCGGAACCTTTTGTATCACTGTCACTCCTCAATAAGGAAAATACGGCAAACTTTTCTACAAAGTCAAAGCTATGCGCGTCCGGACAGACTCATAAATTTTACAAAGCTACGAAGTTTTTTCGGAAAGGAAAATGTATTTCTGCCCCTATATTAATACAAATTAGAGGAAAGAAGGTAGACTGCTATATCTTATGAATGAGCCCACTGGGACCGAGTCCGTTTGGGTAAAAAACGTAACTTATATCTACTTAAAGCGAGATAACTTTAGTGGAAATATTTTCTAAGAAAGAAATTAGTTTCAGGTTGAATGGGTATTGGTTTTTCGTGAACCCGATTATTGGAAGTCTCGTAAATAGAAATAATAGAGCAGTAAATAGGTCGTTCAGAACAGAGTCCATTTGTAGTTGGGTATAGTATGGGATCGTTTATGTTACAGTTTTATTTTTACGTCTTGACCGTCCTTGTCGTGGGCAGTTTTCATGAAACAAGTGATGAAGGATTAAGGAAGAATTTTTTTGTGATATACCTACCTACTAATATCTACACTATCGTTTTGAGATTACGATGCGTGAAACAGTGTCAAAACGTCAGACAATCAAGGTAAATAAAACACATAGCGATAGCCCCGGCATATTTACAAAAAATTTTGACTTCTAAGTATTAGGCAAATTCGTACATTTTAGCTATAGAGTACCTGCAAGCACCCTTAGATGTTTGTAAGTACATGTCACTAGTAGACTCTATTGGCAGCTATGGACTCACAACTAAGACTAATATAGATAGATTAGAAAACATTCAATTAAGATTCTTGAAACTTAGTAAACAACAAAACTAAAAATAAATGTAGATCTGACTATAAAGGACTTTTAAAATTTGCAATATTTTACCGGTAAGCTTAAAACATAAATACTTCTTGCCATAAATGACCATAGCCGCCAAGAGCATAGCTCAGAAGCATCCAACCTGAACAACATACCCATGACATCAAGTCTATGACTTCCGGAAAACTATTGGTACCAAGAGAAAATAATTACTTTGGGGATAGAACCCTAAAGAAACGCATCCCGTACTTTATCAATAGTTTACCGGAGGAAATACGACGAGAGCCAAACAAAAAAAGTTCAATAGAATGTTAAAAAAACACTTTTTCACACACTACCGTAATACATATTTTGTACCTAAAATAAAGATTCCCTAGCAGAGATCCCACAGTCAAACCAGCCACTGGTTTTGTGGGACAATGTATTTAGATTTAAGGAAATTGAAAAGTTTCTAATAAATTGCATAGTAAATTTTATTTCTAAAAAGAAAGAAAGGCAAATTTGGAAAGAGGCCTGCCCCGGTACAGACTTTCCGACGAGGACAGAGATCCAGAAATTGTGGGACATGCCGATAAATCTAAGAGTACACAACCACCTTACTGACACAAGTCCCACCCCGAGAGACAAGGCCAGGCTCCTTGCAGTTTCTGCTCGCGAGTCCGGATACTTAGATGATAATTATTTCAGGGTGGCTGTTGGCCTTCGTCTAGGCCTAGATATCGTCGTTCCACACCAATGTCGTTGCGGATACCAGGTAGATCGTTTGGGTCACCACGGCCTTAGCTGCCCCAAAACCGCCGGCAGACTCTCCCGTCACGCTTGTCTAAACGATATCATACGTCGGGCTCTTGTTAGCGTCAACGTGCCTGCGGTACTCGAACCAAATGGCCTCGCACGAGATGATGGCAAGAGACCCGACGGCATGACGTTAGTACCGTAGAGGTTGGGGCGGCCCTTAGTGTGGGACTCCACCTGTGTGGACACTTTGGCACCGTCACACATTGCAACAACGTGCCAAAATCCAGGCCACAAACGCGGAGGCGGCTAAACACCGAAAATATATGTGTTTAGGTGACAACTATAGTTTCGTGCCGTTTGCGGTAGAGACTCTAGGCCCATGGGGCCCAGCCGCTCATGATTTGTTTAATTCCCTTAAAAAAAACTAATACGAACTACCTGTGATCCCAGAGCTGGCGCGTTTCTCGGACAAAGGCTCAGTATTGCTGTGCAGCGGGGAAACGCCGCCAGCATCTTGGGATGGGATCATTTGCGCCAATGACCGACCTTGGCTAGAGTTAGGTTATAGTGTAGGTTTTAAGTTTTTAAATTGTTCTAATAAATAAATAATAAAAATAAATAAATAGTAAGTTTTAATTAGGTATAGTAATTTATTTTAAACTAAGCTCATCCAGTTTAGAACTCAATACCATTGAGTGGTTAACCACAAATTAAGATAACAAGCTCGTTGTAAAAGCAGATTGTAACCACCTTGGAAGGTTAATATAGATTATCGACTCTATTTCCTTGGACTTGGAATAATGGTGATCATAACTTTTTTGGAATTTTACAACCGCCTGACTCTCAACAAGAACGTAATCTCTAGAAAAAGGACTATATGAACTCTCATCATCAACCATTTTAAACCTATTCAACAAGGGATAAGGTTGAAAATTCAATACCCACGCAATGTAGTTCTAACCTTTTTTTGTAAGTAACTGGTTGGCGGTTACGAGAATATTGAGAGAGAGAGTTACGATAAACAAAAGCAGATAGGATTGTATTTGACACAATGCCATTGTGAAATGGAGGTAAGTGGAGCTTAGTTTAGATAATTTTTTACTATATGTGTAGATGTACATCTAGCGAGATTATAGTGTTATACGAGTATGTACTATATGTACACTGTTATTGTTTGACATCCGCGTATATTTTACTGTTTGTGCATTTGTAAAAGTAATTTTAAGATTATCTATTTTCTTTCTAAGCGAACAGTGCCTATTGTCGGAAAAATCGGTATGAAGTCACAGAGCAGATATGCTTTATGTCCCAACAGTTCCAGGGCAGAACTCGCGCAAAAATGTAATGCAGGCGCTACACTATTCGCGAAACTGACCGAGGTTGCGCGAATATGATAGTGTGGAGAGCCACTTGGATGGAGGAAGTAATAATAATAATACTTCGGTCAACTGGACTGTGAGCTAGGTTTACGTTAGAGCGGCCGGCCACATACAGTCTGAATTCCGGTCCGGTTTCAGAACGGAATGACGTCAGCAAGCGAGACATCGCCATATGACAGACAGAGACAGAGACACTTTCTGACGTCATTCCGTTCGGAAACCAGATCAGAATTCAGACTGTGCGGCCAGCACTGCGAACGTTTACGGCCCCGTACATCAGGCTAGTAAAATTCCAAATAGTTTTGGATCCCGTCCAGTTATAATTCAAAATACACCGCCTTGAACTTCCCCAGCGGCCATCCAGAAGGGCTACTCGGGTGTTCGCAATTTAACCGTCTTATAGTGCCGTCTTGCTCACCCAAATATACTTTTACAGAAGATCGAGAGGGACGGCACTATACGACAGTCGAGTTTCGAACATCGGAGTAACCCCTCAGGTGTTGTGCCAATTCCCGCCACCTTTTCTACATTTGACAGTTTTTCTTGGAAACACGGTTTTAATTGGCTTTTCTGTTACAAATAGGATACCTATGAGTTATTATGTATTGCGCAAATGATGTTACTTTTTACGTTACACAGCTGTCGTGTTCCATAAAATTCCACGTACCTACCTATAAATGTTTCAGACAGCCTGATATCCATGCTCGCATTAAGTTGAACTGAGAGTTCGTGAAATTTGCAAGGCATATTCGGATAGATCGTATATTTTCTTGGCGTTTCTTAATATCAGCCCTAAATTTTGCCACAAAGAACACTGGAGTTACCAATGTCTGCGTATGACTAATATAAGAAGATATTAAATAAATATGACTATAGTAAATGGCATCTTATGATTTTCGTGGGCAATTGACAATGGACATATTACGTACATTAAAAAGCTCCCATAAGTCTTAAACATATTTAAATACATTTTGCGTCGTTATTGCGACTAAACCCGCTCATGGTGAAGAATCGCGAATAGATTCGAAATATTTCAAGCGATATTCGACTGACGACGTGTATAAACCTGTTTCATTCGTATTCTGATAAATTAATAATCATATTGCAAATAAATATGGACCAACTTAAGGTAAAATAAAGCCTATTCTAGACTCCCTTCAACTGTGACATTGGTCTTTACCTTTGTCTTACGATATAATATAATTCACGTGGTGGCAAACAAAATTCACTACAATTTATGTCACTGTTCTTCAGAACCTCGTATCTAGTAAGTAGATTGACACTGAGATAGGTACGAGCTTCGCTTTAAGTACGTACTTGTTACTTAATGAGTTTTGGTTGTCAACAGACGTGTGTATTAGTGGGCTCATAATACCGATTATCTACATAATCCTCTTATGGTTAAGAGTAATAAACCTCGAGATATTAAGCTCTAAATGCATCGACCGTTTATAACGAAGGGCAGGCATATTTCATAAGCCAAGGTAAACGTTAACTCGCCTAAAGTGCTCCGAACTTCTATTTAGCATATAAATGTAATAATGTTGGTAACATTGCGATTACTATCGTTAACGATACTAATGATACCTTAAATAATTTTACAGTGATGAAATATAACGAGAATTTACGCTGTAACCGCAAAGGATGGATACGCTTAATCAGTTGTAATGTTAGGGTTTTGAATTATTTGAGTTTTTCGGCCCAATGTTGCACATATTCTGTCCTCCAAGTTCTTTTACAATAAATAAATAAATAATAATAAAATATATTTATTCAAATAATCATTTTAGTCATATTACAGTGTATGATGCCTCTTTTTATTAGGGGTCCGTAGTCAACTATGAACCCTTATAGTTTCGCCATGTCCGTCTGCCTGCCTGTCTGTCTGTCTGTCCGTCCGCGGCTTAGCTCCGTGATCATTAGTACTAGAACGCTGAAATTTGGCATGAATGTGTGTATTGTATCACGCGGACAAAACGGTAAAATAAAAACTATTATTATATTTTTTTTTCGGGTACCTCCCTGAAGTGGGGGTGTTTTTTTTTTCGTTTCAATACTAGTGATTGGGGTGTCGTTATATTATCATATTCGCTCCGAAAATTAAAAAAAAATTGTGTCCTCTAACTTTTCAACCACGAGTCAAAAAATTATGGAAAAATTCATGAAAATGAGGCCTTATAAGTACTTTCCATGAAAACTATACTATCGTATAAAATCGGTCGACCCGTTTTTGAGTTATCACAAAAAAATCATAATTTTCTTTAAAATGACGTAAGTGCCGCGCGATGTCCTTACACTTCGAACGTTATACATATTGGTTAAGTGCCATACTGTATTAAAACATTTCGCTCAATCTGGTGCGTATAATCGATAACTTCCAGAAGGTAATAAGTAATTACTTTTACTTAGGCGTTTACGACCTTTTTATAGAGCTTGAAATCTTTCTCATTGTCTAAAATGTTTCTCGTTATTTTCGTCTATTGTGAAGGATGGGCAACTACGGAACCCTACACTGAGCGTGGCCCGACATGCTCTTGGCTGGTTTTAAGTATTAATATACCTGTGCTAAGAGGCATCTCTCTTCCTTGTAAGGGTAGAATAAGATAAAATAATATTTTTACTTCTAATAACTTATATCTAAGAATTTAGTAACAGAAATTAAATTCAGACAACCTCAGACAAATCACCCTAGTCCCAAATTAAACTCAAGAAGGCTTGTGCCTAGAGATGTAGGTACCTGTACCGTACTCGAGACTATTTCTCGATTTGTATGGAAAATGTTCTCGAGAACATTCTTTCCCCATACAAATCGGTTCTCGAGAACGGCACATCTCTACTTGTGCCGCTTACGCTTGTGTTATGGGTACTAGGCGACGATATACATACTTACATAGATCAATAACTACTTGAGTACATTGAACGTCTATGGGGTCATAGGCACAAATAATCGTGTTCATCATCACACATGTATGTGCCCTTGCCGAGATTGGAACCTACGACCGCCGGCTAGGTAGGCTGCTTTATCACCGCGCCAACCGTATCGTCAAACAATACATACATTTGTCTATTGAATGGTGGTGGAGAATTCTATCTATCTATTCCGTCCGTCCGTTCGTCAAAGCTCAAATATTTTAAATATTATTTGTTATACCCCGCGCGGCGAACGATGATCCCTATGACACCTGTCATCTCAGTACATTTTTCCGATTATAGGTTATAAAATGTACTGAGATGACAGGTGTCATAGGAATCATCGTTCGCTGCGCGGGGTATAATACACAATATGTTATTTAACGTTGTTATTTTACATACGTGCATGCTGTAAACTGTATACAAGAATCTGGTCAGAAATGAAAACAAAGTGCGTCACATGTGCGCCAATAAATATTATCTTAATTCGTCCCTTCTGTTCTCAAAAATTAACTGCGTAGGTGTTTAGGTACATTTAATGATTTTTTCTACAAACTGTTCACCGATTTTTACGTAAGTTAGGTAGCGTTTTATGTAATAATTGCGTACCAAATCATTTCTGTCCGAAAAAGCAATCTATTTAGACGATAACAGGAGTGGACAGAAAGCGAAAATTTGATGTGTCACTCAGGGCCTGTGCTCAGGGCACTATTCAGCCCATCTCATTCAGCAAATCCTGTTACATTTTTGTTGTGTGAAAGGGCACAAAATTTTTCACACATATTATCAAACATTGGTAACTATCCCCCGCTTTCGCAGCAAAGTCTAAGGATTTACTTGAATATCATGGGATACAGCCGATATATTTGGATAACGTAAATCCTTGTCCAATAGGACTGCTTAGTGTTACTTTCTATCAACAGATCAACACGTAACCACAAATTTCCCTATAATCAGAATGCTATCACACTGTCAAGCAAGTTATTATTACTACAGATAAAGCTGCCGCGCACATGTGCAGCGTTCCCACGCCGCCATGTGTCGACCAGTGTGCCGGAGCCTTAGTCACAGAGTGTGCCAATTTTGTCATCCTGGACGCGGCCTAGTAACTTTAGTTATACGAGTATGTTATGTCTTCCGTGTGTATTCATGACAAGTTTTAGACAGAAATATAAGTCTGAGCCTAATTCAAAATGGGAGATTTCAGCCCATGTTTATCAGTCGCTTGAACTTTATATATGACTTTTTTATCTTATGTAATAACAATTTACAATATTATTCTTACTCACCAAACTGTTACGTTTAATGGCGAAGACAAACTATAGACATAATTATATTTTTTGCGATCGTGAGATGAATTTGAAATACATTATGATATAGATGATTCAGAAAGCAGCTTTACACATAAACTCGAATATCTTACGAAATTTAAAGAAAACTACTTTTGCAATTATTGAGACGTGTTTAAGTATACGAGTTTCTTAACCATAGCCGTGAACTTACTTGTACTGTGGCGTTCTTATTGAAATCCTGTTTATGCTTTTACGATGGCAGAGCCCTACCTACTATTTTCCATGCACGCTGTAGGTAAAAATGGATGAGCACGGATCAAGTTACGCTGGGCAGCGGGCGCCCCCCGGGTCTTCCTCGCAGGCTTCGGAATGACGGCTAATTGATCGATGCATTAGCTAATTAAGCGTTAAGAGAAAAATCCGGGCAGGAGATTTTATAGATGCATTTTATACACACGAGAATAACAGTAAGCAACATCAAAAACGAAGTAACTACGCTCTGCGTGTCGCGATCGCGATAATCCGATCGTTTTAGGGTGCACCGTGGTGCACTTTTCTGTCTTCCGCTTTTGTTACGCCTTCATTGGCCGGCTATTAGCGTGGCTCTGGACGCGTACCAAGCCTGTCTTGACAAAAGCAAGAATATTGTTATAACGATTAATATTATATATAAAAAATAAAAAAAAACAATACGTATATATTTTGATTACTTGTAGCAATTGGATACCTAATACGCATATAAAGATCATTGTTGATTAAATAAAACAAACACAGAAAACAAAACCAAATAGCTGTTTCAACAAATAATACAAACTTTTTTGATTTGAGGCTTCATTTTTATATTCTGGGAAATAAAATGATGCATTATTCTGTTGGCCGCTACTCGTAAATTAAATGATTGATGAGTAATGGTTGTGCACGTTCCGGCAGATGGGATTCCCAGGAGTTTTACTTAACATTTTGCCGAAATCATCGCGAACATCTCGAGTAATCATTGTAGAGCCTTCATCAATATGTGCATATTGTGCATTTCAATATTGACCTTAAAAAGTAAGATAAATCCATACAAACGTCCGAAAATAAGAGTCGTGAGTTAAGAGCAAGAAGGTTATTTTGTACGCTAGAGATCACAAGAACGAACAGCGGTTGAAGACATAATTTTGGCTTTGAAGATTTTTGCCAATTTTTGCGGGGTTTTAAATAAGTATTCATATATTTCGTAAAAAAAATTGTCAATCAATCAATCGTAAAATATAGTCATTAGTTGTTATTAGATTCAATAACCTACACCATCATATGTCTTCAACTGGCATTAAAAAGAGCGGATGTCCAGCATCTATATTGCGCAAATTTCTTGAGCGAAACATACGAGCAAGCGGGTTCCGGAGAGCACCAAAAAACCGAATTGAAATACTGCTTTACATTATGTATAAGTATTTACTGTGATATTGCAGAGAGCAGCCATCTTTATTATTCAGGAAATGACATGCAGCGTTGTCGTCGCCTACATGCTATAGCTGGTACACAAGCTGCAAGCACCTCGAGCGGAACAATGTATCGTGAGTCAGATATCATGAAAGTACTCGCCCCTGGCGAACCAATTTTGATGATTCATTGTTTGGCTAGACTAGTGTTTAAAAGGATAGCTTTGGCTAGCTCGCATCAAGCTTGTGTAGAAATGTATAGCTTAGCTACATAGAAAAAGATTATGTAGTTTTGTCTACAACCTTTAAGGGTGATTAGGATGCCTAAATGTTATTCAATATGGCATTTGAATTGAAAATGTTAGGTGGTGAAGATGATGAAATTTGGCTCCATGTTTCAACTTTGATCATATGCGTTTACAAAATGATGCAAAAACTTCCTCGTGTAAGACTACAATTTTTTTCATTTAAGTGTTTTTTTTTAAATGGTAAAACAATTGGTTCTTAAGGTAAAATATTGCCGCAGAGTGTTTAAAGCAACAACAGATGAGCGGATTTTTTGTGCGATTGAGATTAAAATACGTTTTTTTATCTCTATTTAAATGAATATTTGTGAGCAGTAGCAAAGCGTGGGGTCGCGATATTACTGTAATATGAAACCAATACATATTTCAAACCCTTGTTTGAAATAAGGACAAAACTGCCTAAGGACGCACTGTAAAATGAGCCTTTGTGTTTCTAACGCTACGATATTTACTACTGTATATTGGTACTTAAAATCACAATGCACCCCAATCAGTAGTGATTTCATGAGTTATCCAGACGCTGTGATTGCGAATCACCGCTGGGCGCATGAACATGGAAGGCTTCGCAGATTGGCGGATGCGTTTTTGCTCTCGGGCAATTCAATACCTAGGGGTGAGTTTTTCGACATCCTTCACCGATTAATTACACAAGAAATTGGCTATGCATAGCTGGAATTTAATAGTTCCTGAGATGAGACATCGTATTACCACAGACAAGATACCCCTAGACCGCTATTCTTCATACTACGCACCGTACTCCGTTAGTTACTATCGTTCTACGTCGCTAGATGCCGCTAAGGGTCTCAATTCATTCAAAAGTCGTCATTTTTCAATCCCTACCGAACGGTACGCGCAAGCGTGATGTAACACAATCGTCAAGCGTTCAACGACATTCCAACTTCCAAGTGATACAGTAAAAAGTGAATAGATGACGTTAGGTGCGATGTTTGTTTACTACGTTCCGTTTCGTCTCATTTCACTATTTGTGTATGTTTTATTTAAACATAAAAATTACTTACATCCTAATCCTAATCCTAATAATATTATAAACGTGAAAGTTTGGATGGATGTATGTATGTACGTTTCACTTAATCTCAAAAACTACTGGACGTATTATGATGAAACTTTCCAGTTATGTACCTTATATATCAGAATAGGACATAGGCTATCATTTATATCAAGTTTTATCCCTTTTAGGGACGAAAAACGGGATTAAAATTTGTATGGAGAGCAAATCATTGTAGTTGCAACAATTCCCTACATGTCATCGTTTTGACGTAAACTAATCAATCTTCTTCTATATTTATAATTTCGTCACGGGGTACGGTAGACCCGATCGAAACCTATCTCAAATTAATAAGCGTAAAAAAATAAGAGTTTCGAATCGACAACATATATCCGCAAAATTCGGATTGCCGAGTATTTTGTGATTTAAAATATTAAATAATGACATTTAAACCTTCAGCCATATTGCTTTCTTTGACATGCCTTCAGAAACGCGTTTGTTGCGTTCAGAAAATGTTAAACAATTTCACACCGATTGACGTGGTGAATTGTTTAACCGTAAAGCCTGTATTTGAGGATGCGCCATATTGCGGAATTTCACTGGAACTAATTTCTTACACTGGCAATGTTTTTGATTTTATGCTGGTTTGTCAACAATGTCAATGTCATTCGTGGCGGTTTCTTTAAAAGAAAAATATCCAGATTAAATGCCGAAAACCATTCACAGTCGTGAACGTAAAATTATAAATAAAGTGTACACGTGTTTACTACGAGAAAAACAGTACCTAAGGAAAAGAGTGCATTCCATTAAATGATAGTAGTGTTCCCGTGGGATGAGGAAGGAGTTGCAAATTTGTTACTTATTTATAGGAAAGTGGATTTGTAATAATTTGGTAGCCCACTTTTATTACCGACTTCAAAAAAAGGAGGAGGTTCTATGTTTCACTGTACCAATGTAAGTATGTTTCTTTTTGTTTTTTTTTTTTTTCATGTATGTTCACTAATTTCTCCTTCAATTGTAAATCGATTATCAAAATTATTTTTTTATTTGAGAGAGTATACTCCTGATGTGGATCCATTACTACCAAGACGGAATCTGATGATGGGATCCCAGTGAAATCAAGGGCAATCCTCAAATAGTATATTAAGCACTAACAGTGTTTTTCATGTATTTTATAAAATTTATTCAGGTATTTGGGTGGTTCCGTACCCAAAGGGTAAAAAGGGGACCCTATTACTAAGACTTCGCTGTCCGTCTGTCTGTCCGTCTGCCACCTGGCTGTATACATACCAGGTGCAAACTTAATTTAACCCGCCCAGTTAAGATGGGATAAGTGTTTGTACGGAACCCTGGGTGCGCCAGACCGACTCGCTCTTGACCGGTTAGATTTTGATTGTGCGTGTTCTGAGTTGCAAAATGCATACAATGCCGAGAAAAAAATGCATCGTTATTGCAATGAATAAAAAGATTCGGCTTCAAAAATAAACTGAAAAGCTTTGTTCAATAAAGAAAAGAAAGAAGTTTACCTAAGGTTTGTTAGTCAATAGTCATCTCTTATAATTACCGAATAATCACCGGGTCATGTAACGATTACACCTGTATAGGCTTCCTAACTATAGTACAATGATGAATATGAGTATCTGAACAATACATAATTAGGTTTTAGTATATCTGATAAACCGCGGGTAACACCGCGGCCCGGGACTCAGCTGACAATATTAAAACTCTTCACAATTTTTTTGAGAATCTTTTGTCAAATATATAATACATTAAAAGATCATAATTGTGAAGTGTATATTGCGATTGCTTACATTTTACCCGAGCGAAGCCGGGTTTACAGCTAGTATAATAATATTTTTGTCTGGGCCTACGATAGACCTTCACGAAACGCATACCAAACTATTCTTTGTAAAAAAACAATAAATTCTGATATGGAAACACGTAACCGCAAAATTCGATTAATCGCGTAATTTCAAGAATAAAATACATACAATTTTACAAATTTGAAACAATGACATTTGATTTGACGACATCACACACCCATCTGGCAAGACATGTCAAACCAGTGATGCCAGAAGGGCTACCCCGATGTTCAAAATTTGACTGTCGAATAGCGCCATCCTTCTCGATCATCTGTCAAAGAATATTTTAGTGAATGGAATAGCACTATACGACAGTAAAATTTCCAACATCGGAGTAGCCCTTCAGGTAGGTATCACTTTTCGATACGCACATCATCTGAAAATAGTACGAGCTTGAACTATGTACCCCCGCTTGGTAAGTGAATAAAAATAAAGTAATAACTGAGTATGCAAAGATAGTATAATCAACATTATATAAATAATCCTAATAATATTATAAACGTGAAATACGTTCGTTCCTCTTAATTTTAAACGATGATTGATGGACGGTCACCAGTGTTAGGAAATCGTCGTAAACAGCCAATTGTTGAATTGTCTCTTTCTAAAGACCGATGGGCAATAATTATTTACCGCTGAGTACAGTATTAGAGCATAAAGTTTTTGTATTACTCGGATCTTAGACTCGGATACACGACAATGCCCGAATTGTCTGTCAATTATGCACCTAATTCGGGAAATAGGCACTTATGCTTTAGGTAATTAGATTTTAGAGATCAATATTAGGACAAACTTGATTTAGGACTTTAAGAGAGTATGCGCAGAAATTATTAGGACAAACGAGTAGTATGCCATTCAACAGTATGCCAAACATTTTTAGGACAAAAAACGTTATGCGATACGACAGGCACCCGAAATTTATCTATACAAAAACTAACAGAACTAACGACAGTGATCATTCAATAAAACCACAATTTTATAAACGTTTTCTTTATATTACTTTTAACAAAAACAAAACGAACGAATATATATTCGCAGGCCGCCTGCATGTAGGCAATTCCTAATTGTTCTAGGGTAAATGTCAAACATTTCCGCAAATCGTCCCGTTGGCGTAAAGCCATTTTGTCGTCGGCGTTGGTCTTGGGCCATGGCAAGCGGACGATGCAATGGTTACTTTGCTTTGCAGTAGATCAATAAGGTTTCCTTCAGCATTATATCGCCGTACCCAACGTCAAACTGTGTCCCTGCTAGCATTTAACCGACGTGTGATCTCATAAATCCGTATTCCTTCCTGGTGTAACTCCACTCTTTGAGCTCTTCATTGTTTTCAGTCATTATCATTATCTTTTAATAGTTCACGGTTAGCGGCAAGCATTTTATTTTTCAAATTAATAACGTTGCTGAAAATTATTTTACGATTTTCTCGATTGACACTGACATATGTTCCTAATTAGAAATTAAAAGCAAATGATAACCTTTCGCGAGGAGGTTTTTTGTAAAATTAAGTGACAAATAATAATATTGACATTTCAATACTATTATTGAAATATAATTTTCGGCCTTAATGCATTGCGAATGTCTAACGACATTTTAACGAAATGGGTAGGAAATGAAATTCCTTGACTGTACAAAACTTATCTAACAAATATTACGTTACTGTTTGTAAGTGGGAAATGTCGCTTGTCAATTCGGGCGTAATTTATTTTGTCCACATTACACCAGTTCACCAACGCCATCTAGCTATTTTGTGTAGCAAAAATTGGCGAGCCCGCAAGCAACCTTGAGCTATCCAGAGGTAGTGCCATCTATTTTAATACGATCAAACCACGTTGTTGAAGACTAAAAAATATAATCCTTAAAAATTGTGTATTTAAGTTATATTATCGTATTAAAATGAAGCAGTAACGCGTTTGATCTTCAAAAATCAAAAATCACTTTAAAATATTGGTGAAAAATACAATTTTTGTCACTTCCAGGCTACGAAGCAGCGCCATCTAGTTTTTATACCGAATTTTGAGCTTTTTCAGAGTTACGTTTTCTTGTATGAGAATAGCGGTCTAGGGATATCTTGTCTGTGGTATTACGGTATTAGTCACAATAGTTAAAAGATTTAAATGAAAAATAAAAATGTGAGAGGGAGCTGTTTCACTATTTATTTCATATTGAAAATATGATATCCTATCTTAACTCCGTAACATTGTTCCTATCACATTTTAATTTTTCCGAAAGTATTCTTTTCCTGAAACCCGTATTAGTTTCAGAATTGTATAAACATTGTTTTAAAGAACCCATTAGGTTAGGTTAGGTTTGTTTTATAATCATTCTGAAAAACTTACGGTTTTTAATAAAAATTGGGCAAGTGCGAGTCCGACTCGCGCATGAAGGGTTCCGTACCATAATCTATAACAAGTTTGTTGTATGGGTGCCCCCCTTAAATATTTATTTTATTTTATTTTTAGTATTTGTTGTTATAGCGGCGATAGAAATACATCATCTGTGAAAATTTCAACTGTCTAGCTATCACCGTTCTTGAGATACAGCCTGGTGACAGACGGACGGACAGCGAAGTCTCAGTAGGTAATAGGGTTCCGTTTTTACCCTTTGGGTACGGAACCCTAAAAATGGCTTTCGGACAAATGAAAAGTTGGCGAAACGTTACAGATAGGAAACAAAAATTTGTGTTTCAGATAGGTCAACTGAAAATATAATATTAGGTATCGCTGTATTGCTTAGAAAACCTACCATTTGATTTCAAAATGATATCATACACAATAGACCTACCCACTCAACTCGTTTATGAAATCTAAACATCTTTGTACCTATCATATTCATGCAACACGACTGTTGTAGTTTTATTTTGGAAATTAAGGCAATAAAAAATGGTCCAGCCACGTTTTGCAAGCCTAATTTAGCTAATTTGATACTATCTAATAGGCCGCATTATGGAATAAATTGACCAAACCACGGCTGGGTAAAATGCGTAACAGTACGAAATCCAAGACCTTGGTTGCAACAATCGTATGATTTTTTTACGTCATATTGTAAAAACTATTTGTAACATTTGGGAGAAGCAAAAAATGTTGCTATTTCGGCGAAAATTTGCAACGTAGCTTAACTTAAATTAGTTTAGAATTATGTGGTTGCTATTGCGTTATTTATAACACAAATGCCAGTTTCTTAGTTCCTTATTTATTTTCTCCTTATACAGCCTGTTACCGGCATGCGGAATTTATTAAAACTGATAATAATATGATCCATTAGTTATTGTTTGCATATATTAGCTAATTACAATTATGTGAATTAACTGCACAATTAAATTTCTTAAATCCGCACATTCAATGTAGTGGGTGTACAGCGTAATTGTCGTTACTCATATCACGCTGTCATTTAACACTCACTTGACAATTTATTTACTGTACATTACTGGCAATTAAAATTTTGTTAGAAAGTTAATAAAGCCTGAATTTAAGTTAGTTAATTAAACTAAGGTCATGGATACGTTAAAGATCTATGTTACTTTACTCTACTTTAGGAAAAGCCTACTTGGCGGTAACACGTTGTATATATTAATAAGTAATTAGGTACGTTTGTTTTTATTATTTAATGGAGAAATGAAGGCAGACCTAGATCGGCGTTTGGTTAATACCTATGTGTCGAAACATGAATTAGGTATAAGTTTATGTGGTGGATAAATTATCCACACACTCCTTCAATGGATAAAATCCTTAATGTGTCCGTAATGTTCGTTAAAAATTAAATTGTAATAGCTCAAAAATACTAATGCTAATAGTTTTTAGGGTTCCGTACGCAAAGGGTACAAACGGGACCCTATTACTGAGACTTCGCTGTCCGTCCGTCCGTCCGTCCGTCTGTCACCAGGCTGTATCTCAAGAACGGTGATCGCTCGACAGTTGAAGTTTTCACATATGATGTATATCTATTGCCGCTATAACAACAAATACTAAAAATAAAATAAAATAAATATTTAAGGGGGGCTCCCATACAACAAACTTGTTATAGATTATATAGGTACGGAACCCTTCATGCGCGAGTCGGACTCGCACTTGCCCAATTTTTCTATAGACTCCATGATAACTTTTGCATCACCTACTCGTTTCTGACGTTTTTATTTAATGTACCTACCTAATGCAGCTACCCAAAGGTTGTCTGCAAGAGATCGCTTATTAGCGATAAAACCGCCTGTTGTTTACCTCTATTTAATGTTACGTGTAATCTGTATTTGTTTGTATTCATTTCCCGTTGAGGTGTGCAATAAAGAATATTCTATTCTATTCGAATAATAATGCAAAGAAACACCTAAGTATGCTAATTTTCAATAGCACTTCATATAAAGTAATGTATACCTACTGCCGTGCTACATTGAAAAGTCGTATGTATGGAATCTATACAAAGATACGACCTTTTATCGCACGGCAGTGTATACTTTGCAAGTTCTGGGATTATACACTACCTGCTCTTATCTCCGTGATCCGTTGAGGCAAATTGAATTTCATATACTTACGATTGACGTAAAACGTTATAGTTTAATGGTAACTACAGCTTAATGCATAATTCAAACGCTATAAAGTTACATACGGGTCTCACTTCCTCATGAATTAAGTATTAAATCAACTGTGGGTATTCCACTTATTTGTTACCTATACTGATGTAGGTATGTAGGTATCTATGTACCTACATAAATGTTGTGATTCATTCGAGCGACAGAGTACCTAAGTAGCAAAATGGACTACGAACACCGAGCAGCGCAAAATAGCTTAAACCATCGCACACCCGGGTTGCCTTGCCTTTACCTTTGTTCGGGCAAAATCGGCGCGCGTTGTATCTACTCCAGGAGCGCACGTGTCGATCGGTAGTCTCACCACGGTTCAAAATAGCTTCTCAAGCAACAAGACAGAACCTTCTGTAAGTTTTATTCTGTAGCTGTGGCAAGACAGAAGAGGGTGATCAGAGAGGGGCAAGCATAGACCCAATTTTAATTGCTAGTAGACATTTTTACATAGGTACATACTTATACAGACATATATTTGTGTCAAAACGCTGCGATATATTTGACACTATAGATAGATTTTTATGTATAAAAACAATATATAATAAATAGAATACTATAGATAGAGTATAGATGTTACAGATTTATTAAAATAAGGTCACTGTTGGTAAGACCGGCATACTTCATTTCATTTTTACTTTGGAGTGATCTAACTATATAAATTATTAACCTAAATTAATGGTCGTAATCGTATACATTAAGAATTTTAATGACGCGAGTATAGCTAAAGTGACTCAACGTTTTATCACACAATAAGCGAAAAACAATCCTTTTTTAAAAGTCGGCGTGTAGACGGTCTTCCCGTCTAGTTTAGGGCAAGTCCGTCCAGTAATAATTTTATCCACAGTTTAGTTGCTAATACGTTCGGAAACATATTCTTCACTAGAATGATTCACGATAATGCAAATTGCACTTTAACTCCGTGAAAATAGAGTTCAGATTCGGAGTGAACGCTTTTTTCCTAATTTTAAGGGAAGACCGGCATATGTTAGCTGAATGGGGTGGTAAACCTTTTTGGCAAATAATTAAATTACACTTATAATAATAACTAATATAATTTTTCATAGTAATTTATGCTACTGTTACATAAAAAGAGGTTATATTAATATTGACTTTAATAATGGTAATAGTAAAGTAAAAAAATCACACAATGCACAATGTTTTAGACCTTACATTATGTAACAGTTGCATAAACTACATATAATAATATTATAAAGGCGAAAGTTTGTAAGTGTGTTTGTGTTTGTTTTTTACTTCTTCACTGTTAAACGGCTAGATCAATTTTGATAAAATTTACTACGGAGGTAGAGGTGACACTCAACAACAACAGTTGGTAACTCCTGCATTAAGGGAAGTCCGGCATGAGACGGCCTTGCCTTGTAACGTAGTAGACGGACTTCCCAACTCAACAAAATTTTAATGTTATAACTTTTAGAACGCGTAATTACAAAACTAAGCCAGTTGTGCTTAGTTTAAACACAGAATAGAGATAGCTGGTTCTTATATTACTTAGGTGGTTATTTCCTGCTAGGCTACTTATCCGAAATCTATTTTTTATAAAAAAAAAATTGAGGACTGTCACACTAGTACTTCGAGTTCAAAACACGAAATGACTTGTTTAGGAGAATTGCTCTAAAGTTGTTAGTAACAGCGATATCTGTTTTAGTACGTTAGACTAGAACGAAGAACTGCTTTACCTGCCGAACGCCAGAGCCGCGTACGCTTTCAAATTCAAAAGTTATAACGTGTTGACGGTCTTACCTTATAGACGGACTTACCCACAGTGACTTACATTTGATTTGATTTTGAATTGGAGCTACGCTATACCCAGGGGATACACGATCACGATATTCACGATACACTATTAGACCTACGCTTGAATTATATATGAAATGTAAATTTACACCGCCGACTACACTACACTGGTATCAGCTTAGGGTAATGCCTAAATTGCCTGGGATCATTTACAATGCTCTCTATAAAGTGGTTTCCATTTATATTTTTATTTATTCAAGTGAATACATATGCTCAGGCACTGCTAGTGCTGATAAATTGCTTAAAAGATAGAGTGATTGTACAATAGTAAATAAGGCCAGTAGTAAACAGAGGCAGGATATGACAGAAAACAGATGGGATCGATTTAGCTTACTTTTTTTCAAAAAACAATAGGCAACGTTTCCTAAAAAGGGCAAGCCGGTGGGAGTCGGGTTCTATAGAGGCCATACCACAGGTATTTGACCACATTGGTATGATAAAGACAATCTTGTTATACTGATTTTCCTATTACGGTGTACAGCAAATATAAACATCGAAAAAAGTATGAAGAAGTGGCGAAATATCTTAATAATTATTATTGTAGTTAACTACAGGATCGATCGCTCTACGTGACATGATTTTAAGTGTATGTATTTGCATTTTTATAGGAATAAAAAACTATACAATGGTGTTAAAAGGTATTTTATACGCAGTTTAGTATTTCAAAAGGAATTTAATAATCTCCATATTTTTTAAAAAGTTGCTGCTTTTGACCGCATAGTTAGACACACCACGCGTCACGTTTTGTTCTAACACAAAGCCACCACGTGTCTACGAATGTATAAGGTATGTTTGTATGCATATGTGTACGGCACCTGACCTAACCCAACCCTGCACTTGTGAGATGACTCCCGCTGGGATACAGTCGGGCTGTGTGATAGATGATTTATCGATATCGATAGTTGTCCGCGTAAATTTATTGATGTTTGGTGGTAGTTTCATTATTCAGGTTAATGACAGGTTTAAAATTAAAGTATTACTGGGCAAAAGTCTTTTACGGTACCATTAAAAAATACTGTGTCTGGTAGATGATAAGCAAAACCCACCGATTTAAATGAAATGACAAGTTGTCCAAAACCTTAAGACTGTATCAAAGTTAAATAAATGAATTACACAATAATATGTAATAAAAGAAAACCATTAGTAGGCTCCTCTAATGTATCGGAAATAATTCACTATCATGTGGAGTAATTATGAGAGAAATTATGTAAGACAGGTCATAGTGATATTTTTGGTTTTCACTTAACAACAAGAGGATTCATAAATATATTTTTTCTATGAAAAATCTCCATGTAACAGCCTCCATGTCCAGTCAATGTGAATTTGTAATCGTTGAAAAACAATTTTTATTGTTTTAGTCTCATAAAAGAGTGGCTAACTTGAGTGTAATGTTTTTTCCTGTAGAGTTAACAGTTCTTTAATTACTGTGGCGTCAGGCCAATTTGAACGAACAAGACGTCACATAAATAATAGCAGTCTGGGCCCGGCACGCACCAGGGTAGATAATTACGTTTGCTGGCGGGCTATAGGGGATGTCATAGGTAATGGCTGATAAAATTCGTTAAAACTTTAAGGAACATTTTAGTTTTCCTATTACAGGATATAGATTGAAATGCTTATTATTTGAGTCTATAATTGTAGTTGTTTTTTGACAAATTTAACTTACATGTTGTTAAACACCGCTGATTAAATCGCTCCACAAACTAGCTAGTAGAGGATCCCGATATAGAACGACCTTCACCGAGATGTTTATTTGATGAAATGTATTTTATATTTCATTTAATATGTCAATAAATATATTGCATATGGGTTGCCTAACAAATTTTAGTCCAGGGTATGTTTTGTTAAAAATTAAAATGAAAAAAAAATTAAACATTTCACCGGTTTGATTATTAGATAAATTCATAATAAAATAATCTTAATTTTATTTAATTTCAATTCAATAATCAGACCGTTGCAAAATGCTATACTACGATTTCTAATTCAAGACCAAAAAAACTACGACAGATACGTCACTGTCAAAATTGACAACATTTAAATGACATCTGAGTTTGTTTCTTGGCTTGCACCAAATGGACAATGTTACAAGTACAATACCAGATATTGTACCAAAATTCTCCGGTGTTTAAGTTTTTATTATCTCCTCTCGTAATTATGTAATAATAAATATTTCTAGTTATTTTGTTAAAACATAGAGTTAAAGTTACCAATAAATAAATTATCTTAGCGTGTTTAAAAATAAAAATAAATTTACTATTGTAAAAATACTTTATTGTAGTGGCAACCTTGTGGTAGTTTTTTTGGTCTTGAATTAGAAATCGTAGTATAGTAGGTATGGATTTACCTGTTTATACCTGGCTACCCGATAGTTGTGACGGGAAAAGAATAGGCAACCTAACGTTTGCATATTCTATGGGCTTCATACTTTCGATTGGTATAGAATTTATCTAATATTAATCAAACCGGTGAAATGTTTAAATTTTTTTTTTAATTATTAATTAAACATACCCTGGGCTAAAATTTGTTAGGCAACCCATATGTAATATATTTATTGACATACTAAATTAAATATAAAATACATTTCATCAAATAAACATCTCGGTGAAAGTCGTTCTATATCGGGATCTTAGACTAAGCGAAAATCAACACTACTTAATACAATACAATACAATACAAGAATTCTTTTTTGCACACTAACAAGAAGAATGTTACAATTGAAACCTTAATTTAAAAATGGTAGACAATAGGCGGCCTTATCGCTAAAGAGCTTATCTCATTTTATTTCGATGAAAAACTTAGTAGGTAACTCTACACAAAGACTAGTGTGCCCTTTATCCCGATAATTTTTATATTTTTTTATTAGGAAAGTACAAACAAGTGTAGGTAAACAGGTATGAGAGTAAACATCGATACCCAAACGTGCCCAAACGTTGTCTGGAAGAGTTCGCTCTTTAGCGATAAGGCCACCCAATGTATACCACTATGGTAAAGTTTTTCTGTTTGTATTTTTTGTCTTGTCGAGGTGTGCAATAAAGAGTATTCTATGTATCTATCGATAGATTTAATACATAGACTCCCATCACTCGGCATCTTACTTTTTTACGTGAGCGGGGTTGACGGGCCCGTCTAAAATATGCCTCTTATGGCGACAACGAATTTTTTCATCGGCTCCCCCTTAAGAACGACTTGTCATTTTGTTATTGAATTTCTCGCCCTTGAGTTCTTTCGTTTCTTTTCCTAATGGGCTATAAACAAGACCACGGTTAATAATATATTATTTCTTGACAACTCAAAGCACTTTTGGCTTTACGATTTGCAGGTTGTGATGAAGTTAATGGTTGAAAGTTATCGAAGAGCAAGATGTTCATTTGTTCAATGTTCTCGATGATGAAAGTGCAGTTGAGTCATGTGCAGATAATGTTGCTTTATATAACTTTTAGTTTTAATGAACGGGTGTTTTCGCGTAGGCCCCTAATATGATTTTAAGTAGTCTGTCAATACAAAGAAATTAATATCCAACTTACTAAAAATACATACGTACTGTTAGGTAAGTACACTTTCATTTGCATTTTGTACTCTGTCCGTACTAAATCATTAAAAAGTAACTAGGGATACGGAATTATAAAAGCAGTATTACTGCGAAGTTAAAACATAAGCACAACTAGGTTCAAAATTGTTCAAATCCTCCATTGGATTCATCGGTAGCAATTACAATGTATGTATAATACTATGTATGTAAAATGTATGTATATGTATAGTAAATGTATGTATATGTATAGTAATCAAGCGTTTAATTTTGGAGGAAGAAATCGATGTAGGTATCATAAGTTCATAAGGTACCTAAATATTAAATGAATCCAGTAAGTACAGTGAAAAAAAAAATTAAATGAACCTATTTCGCTCTTATCGCCATGACAATAAGGGACAAACTTAGAATAATAACGCCGGCGTTCTTATTCTAAGGGGACAAAAAGGTACGCGTTTCAGTTTCCTTGACTGTACGTTAGAGAACTAATCAGTAATCTTGTTACTTAATTATCTACATAGTTAACGATAACGGCGAGAGTTGAACAAATTTTCTGTGTATCAAAATAAATATCTGTTTATGTGATGATTAAACAATTTCAGTTGACGTTAACTTGCAAGAGACGCGGTGGCCGGTTTTGTGAAATTTTGTCACGTTTTTACAAGCGGATCTTTGATTTCTTTCGTGCGTGAGTTTTTTCTTTTTATATAAGAGATAAAAAAGTTTGTTTCCATGTGAAAACGTCTTTAAGTATAGAACGCATGTCACAATGTTACAGACGGTTAGAGGGCAGACAGTACAAACGTTATTGACCAAAAAACGTACTCCCAAATAAACAATGGACTAGTAAAGCAGGGATTTGTCGAGTAATTTAACTCGCAAAGTTTCTAAAGCTTTCCAAAAGCCATTTGTTTCAGCTAAAGTAAAAATAGGTTAGTGTTTTTTATTCCCTTTGCGCCTCGCTTGCGAGTTGGAGCAGAAAAAGCGGTGAACACCACAGGCTTAAGTAATAAGTTTTTTCTAGCGTTCCACTTTAAGTTACGGTAGCAACTGGATTTAGAGACATTGAGAGCTATTTGATTTTAACAGAAGTTACGACATAGACGAATGAATTCCGTCTTTAGCGAAACATAATATTAAATAGGTAATAGGTACTTATATGACAACCTCACGCAAATCGATCTAGTCCCACATTAAGCTCTAGTAGGCTTGTGTTATGGTCACTATGATATATACAAACTTAAATAGGTACATAGAAAACACCCATGACCTAGGAAAAAATATTCAAGTTCATCACTCAAATATTTGCCCTTACCGGGATTCGAACCTACGGCTCAGTAGGCAGCTGCACTACCACTGCGTCAACCGCGTCATCAAAACGGGTCCATATAGACTCACATTAAATTCTTATTCATAATTGTCATTAGTCATAATTTCTACTTTGTTACGAAACAAATAACTTTTCAGGATTGTTATGGGTAAGGCCGCGGAAATTTACCAATGTGACATAGAAGTAACAGTGCTTGTACCCAATACTAGTAAAAAGACGACCGTATAACAATAAAACAGCTTTAGAATCAATGATTCTACTGTGACTTGAGGTCGAAAATAAATTATTTTCTTCTTAAAACAGTTTTTTTTATTGAGATGTTGTTTTTATTTATTTTATTATTGTACGGGAGTTTTGTTCGACTTTGTATATTTTCGGGTCATTCAAAATCTAATAAAACTCATTTAAGTTGAGTATATTCTGTGTGCACTTCCCTTTACAACATTTATTCGTTATGTTACGTAGAAAATACGTAACATTTTGCTAAAATGTAACATATTCGTAACGAAAGTGTAACGTATTTTTGAAAAAAAGTGGATTTTCATGGTGAAATAAAGACATTTTTAGTACAATAATACGTGTCACTTGCTCTAAAACCGTTACGCTATTGTACAAAAAAAGACTGATTAAAAACAATCACTCCTTACCTTTAAAATCACACACGACACTTTGGGGGTACTTTCACGAAACTATGACTGTGTCTACTTTGAATTGCGTTTGTTGACAAACTGACGGATTTGGACTTGCTCATCGGTGTTGCCCTACTAGAATATGAGTTGCCAGTGCACGTAAACGTATTTTCGCCAAAAAATATTTAAAAACAAGCTACATAAAGCGTCACAAAAGTATTGTAACATAAGTGTGGAATGCTGGTCCATTAAAATAATGTAAGATAAAAAAATAAAATGATTATACGTATTATCATTATTTCGTAATCAGTAGAACTATCCTTATATCATAAATTTTAGTTTAAAACAAAAGTATGCCCATGAAAGTTGAAATATCATAAAAATAACAGAGCTTTTAGTACTCATTGTCGAAAAATTTAACCAACTTTCGTTACGTTTTGGACGGAAATATATTTTTAGTATTTTTATAAAGGGGTTTATATTAATTATCTTACTTGCGACCATGAGAATTCCTATATCTACATATAATAAAAATATTTTTGAAACAGTAGGGGTTACCAATTTTTTTTAATCAGCTGGGTAAATTTGAAACGTCCAAATTGGTAACTTTCCGCGGCCTTACCCTTATAATACCTACAAACCTAACCTAACCTGAGCTAATTGGTATTACTCTCAAAACTGCTGTAAAGCTAATAATTCCACAGTTATGGCTAACGAATTTATGACAAACAATAATACGTTACGACAATCAATCGTTATGTGAAAAAATGCGCACCCCATCAAAACATATCGACGGCAAAAACGGAAACGTAGTAAACGTCAAGGAAATTCATTGGCGTTTACTGCGTTTCCGCTTTTTGCTGTCGATATGTGTATGTTGTCTTAGCTCGTGTATGACTATGCCAAAAACCTGCCTAGTAATCTACCTTTGTTATGCTTCGGAGAAACGACGCGGCCGTCCCGAATGCAAAGTGCCTTCAAAACGATGTTGACATTGGCAGCCGTGGGCATTTTCAAAATATATTTATTCCTAACAGGTCGCGTTATTCTTTTTCATTGATATCTAAAATGTTTCTAGAATCTTGGTTGAAACATTAGACACAAAGGACATTCTTTGACAATATGTATTCGATTTTGTGTACATACAATAGATAGAATTGGGGATTGAAGTTTTATAGTATATTAGTGTCTTTCCAGATATTATATTATGGTAGTGTTAGTGTCCATAGGCTTTTTTTTAAATATTCGATGTTTTTTTATTTGTTTAACGATTTAAATAATCATTATTTACTCGTTTTACTTAAAAACGCAAATTTTACGTTCTATAGTATATTTTACTATCCTAAATTTGAGTTGAACCCTATCTAAATAAGAGCGTTGACAGGTAGCTGTAGACACCAAAAGCAATTGAGTGCGCAATATTCAAACAAAATAAACTCGTTTTACCATGAATCGCTAATTTTCCAATTGAATAGAAATGAAGGACGATAAAGATCCAAATGAAGAGTAGTTATATAGGCACTTATCTCTTGTCTGAGCAATTCACTTTCATTATGTGAAGGAAATACATCTTCATAAGACCAGTATAAGTATATTGTGTTTGTGTAACTACTAAGATAGCGAACTCGCCTCGCACTTTTGAACACATTTCCTATCAGTGATTTTCCCATACGTTATGTAAATGCTTTTAATTATACACATGTAAATGTTGTTTTGAGATGACGTTGCATGATTTCGACAGCGCTCACGTCGGTACAATGCACTTTTATAGTAAGTATGCTAACCGCGTCAGGTTGACTTACCTCCAAAGTGATGTCCTGTTTTACTCGATACTATTTGTCGTGAGGACGATTTTTTCTTCGGTATAAGTATTTTTATTTAACCCCTGAATAATAAAAAAAGATGTGTGAGATTATGTGTGTGGTTTGGTTTGTAGCTATGTATTTCCCAAAAAAAAAAATGTTTTTTTTTTGTTTAATCAATACTTACATATTTTGTTTAGTCAAAATTAATTTTAGGGATTGCGAGGAATATGGCTAATAATAATAGGGATATTGATGTTTCAGACAAATGAGTTTTAGGACAACCATTACATTATAGAAAATGATTGTTATGGCAATTGATCGTTAAGGCTATTGCCCATTAGGAAAAAACAGTTCGGGCAAGTGATTTTTAGGACAAACGATGTTAGGGATCGCGAGGGAGACCCATATTAAACAAACTATCGATAACTGTCCGAACTAGCCGCACTAACGTCTACCAACCGCAGGTTGTACGCGCGGCACGCACTTCCCTAAACGTCCCGCACATTGTCTCGTCCCAGACGCTACTATTTACCCGCCTGTATATTAAAACACCTTTGTTTTCTCTTTCAAAAGCGCGAAATTATAATATCAACGGCGGCGGTAATAAAGGAAAAGTTTGCTTTTATATGTTTTTACTTATTCTATTTATTCAGACTACTACAGACCGCAGGACTACTTTTGTCATTGGTTTTCCTGTTATTACGAGTTGCTTATAATTTAAATAATACTTAGAGTGCATCATTCCATTTATTTTGACGTTGTTATTATATAAGTTTAATTAATGCAAAAGTTGGAAGGTTGGATGGTTGTTTAAGTATTCTTACAATACATCCCACAAAGCTGAGCTATGATTGACGCATAGACAATGAGCATTATCAGTATTATCACAGAATAAAACAATGCACAACGTAAAATACTTTTTACTTAAATACTCCTAGTTTTTCGTCGATCGCCTTGTGAAAAAATCGCGAAGTGTGGGTTAAATTCACGTTTAATTATACCGAGGGTGCATTACTAAAACGCAATAGAATATACTATTTACTAATTAAAAGTGATTACTGCAAGTGTCCCACTCGCCACTCGATTGCGATGACTTTGCAACTGCTAGATACCACTATGATATCGCGTACAAACGAGGTGCACAGTTAAAAGCGCAATGTTATGGACAGATATTATATTTTATTTTAGTATATACTTCGCAGAATAATGAGCGACTTCACTATATAACTCCTTTCTACCTACTCGACATAAACTAGATTTCGCCTTCTTACTTATATCATATTCATATTTTTATATATATTGTTTACCGAACCCTAAAATGGCACCTAGTAAATAGTTAAAACATTGAGACATACGAGTATCATTACACTTACTCGTAATGACATGGTGTTAATGTAGAAATGTATTTAGCTGGCAATGGAGGACGCATCGGCCAGCTGATGCGATATTTACGCAAACAACCGTACAGCGCGTCGACCCGCATAGATTGACCACAGAGCTGCATTCGGTGGAAATAGTGGAATAGATAAACTCCATGCAAATAATCGCATGGGGTTTACTGCTGTCAGAGGGTTAATAATGCCTCAAATAAAATCGTTCCAGCCGTTTTTCCGAGTTAAGGCCGCAACATCATGCCGACTGACCGACAGATAGGCACTATGGGCACTGTGCTATGGTGTTGTAGGTGATTGACCGACATTGTTTCGCTAGAAACAGTGAGATACGTCACGTCAAAAGTGACGGCGAGATAATTAAGATATCTCAAAAATTGGGCGAATTGAGCTCCTGGGTCATAGTCAGTTCAAAAAGAAAAAGTCGTCCCTCCGGTGGTCAAAAGTTAAGAGCTTGTATGAATCCAGGTTGCTATTGCTATTACATCGGATTATAGAAGAGGGAACATTATTTATTCTCATATGAGTTTTATCAGAAAATTAGGCCTTGAAATCCTGAATTCCGCTTATGTCCACAGAAAAGACTCGAACCTAAATCTGACTATGACCCATCTACATAGGTATATTTAATTTACATACTTACAAATGTTATTAACTATGTAACCAATACAGTAAGGGAGAGGTGGAAATCTGCGATCAATAAAATGGCTCATACGACATAGTTTCTACTATGCTCGAAATGATCCAAGGGAAATAAAACCATGTTATCAAAGCTAAACGATTTTTTTTTCACAACATTATTCATAATACAGTTGATCGAACCGAAAAACCAATATTTTTGTAAATAAGCAGGGCAGGATTTCAATATAGGTACCTACGTATGTTATACGGACTAAGTATTCAATAGTATCGTATAGGCAAACGCTTTTCGTGGCTACATAACCCAACGAGAGAACGGCTTACGCGACCACAGGCCAGGCAGGATGTAAAAATGGCCGACACGCGGTGAATATAAGCGCCTTTTGGCAGGTTTGAAGGCGAGTGTCCTGAACCATACCTTATCTAAAATCTTACCTCATCCAACACCAGTTTCTGCCATTTGTCCCTATCCACTTTGAATAGGTAGCTAACCGATTACCTATTAAGTAGGTATTTTATAATAATATGGAGTGTTGTTAATGATAGAAACTAAGTAGCCCATTTACAAGTTACGAGTTTCATTGCTAGCGTGACAGCCATACTAAATGCAGTCAATTTCTCAAAGGAATGAGGATTTGTACTATTTTAGGAAAGCGACTATTACATCCCTGTACCGCGCACACCTGGGGACCGGTTGCACTCTGCCCACGCAATTCCCTCTACCACAACCCAAAAAACTCCTTCAAAACAACTGACTATATCGCTGAACAAACATCCATTGCTCCCTCACCTAGACGCGGCATAGAGCAGAAACAAGAAAGAAATCAATGTATTATCTACATCGGCTACACTATGCAACTCACGCTATGCCCTGTACCACAACTCAAAAAACACCTTCTATACAAATTACTACATCGCTGAGTGAACATCCATTGATTTCTCACCAAAACTTAGTACTGAACAGATACAAGAAAGCAAGCATTGGATATCAAATTAGATTTAGCGATGGTATCGATAATTTCACAGCATATTGTAAAAGCGCAGTTCCCGAGACGGCTAATGACAGCGAGTCACCAAACTATTTATTTGCATTTTAAGGCGGTATTTTTCCTTGCAACGACTAAGCTTTATTCAACATCGGAATTAAAGTTAAACGATATTCCATATCATGGAACCTCGATTACAGGTACGGATTGGTTTCGCAATTTTTGTGAGTGTGTATATGTGTATGTTTACTAGTATTGCGCTCAAACGGCTTCATAAATTTTCATACATTTTGGTATGAAGGTAGCTACGACCCAGTAGGCACCCTGGATGGGTGGACACATTTGGCTACTTACTATCACGAAAAACTGTAGTGTTCCCGTGGGATGAGCAGGTAACACCGCGCGGGGCAGCTAATTAATAATAAATCCAGGACTAACAGCTCAGTAGGCTCAGTAGCTGCGCTACCACTGCGCCAAGAAACTTGACATTTTAGTAATATATAGGTACATAAGGATTAGGTATTGCGCTAACTACTCGTGCTTAAATATTTCTGTGTGTTTGATTAGAGCTTAATGTGACTCTATTTCTTATGTGAATATGTATGTTATGATCTGACGTAGTCGACAGTCGACTTAACAAATAAAAATATTAGTCTAAAGTTTTGTAAGAGAAACTAAAAATCATAATTAGGTACCTATTTTTAACTCAAGTGTGCATATTTTAGTATTTCCGATTACTTAACATCCATCAAACAGACTTACCGCCCATGCGAAATCTTTTAAGAAACAGTCACGCCTATTCTGCATAAGTAACGGCGTCAAAGATTACCTACCTAATAAATAATGCAAAATTGCTATCACAGACTGTAAAACCTCACCATAAAATATGTATTTCTTTATAACGAACGAATAAATCATGACGATGTCATGAAAATTTTGTTAATAACATTGGATGTGTTCCATATTTGGACAAAAACTAGTTTTAATATAGGTATATTTGTATGCAAAATTCTAGCAAAAAATACCATTTACCCGTAGCGCAGTCGACGCACTGTTTATAAGCTAGTCTTATCATGACTTTAATTGACGGTAGATATGATTTGTTAATTTACGATCAATATATGTACCTATACATATGTCATGATTTGTAGGATTTAAACTGGAAATGTAGTGAATATTTTATGAACGCAGCTATATTTTGAAAATATTAACCGTCAAACCTGGTAACACAGGTGTTCTAATTAATATGATATCTGAACGCAGCGACAAGCTGCCTAAATATTATTTTAGAATAGCAACACTGATCACTTGTCTATGATTAATAATCTATCAACCAATAAAAATGTCCTGTGGATGGTAAGTGAACTTCCTGATTGGTTCGCTTCGGACCAATCACTGATGAACATTTTCCCGCGTTTTGACATGACGGGTGGTGCCGAAGTTATCGTCAGGACAGGCATTCTGGTGGAAGAACTGACAGAGAGAGGAAGCCGAGAAAACCTCCACAATTCAGAAGTACTAAATGAACAAACTCCCACATGGTGGACGAACTGATACTGAACAGTGCACGTAAGTACTATTGAAGTGTTGTAATATAATTATACACTATTTTAATTAACGAATTTCTATGTTTTTTATAAAGTAAACCTTATCCGTTATATGTTGAGTTAAATGCCGATAGCGTTTAATAATTTTGCTTCTGTTCCTGTGTAATGAAAAAAAAACTAAGAAAGTTTAAAGGACAAAAAGGAAGGAAAGTTTAAAGAAACGTTGTGTTCTTTGGTTAAATCCATAACGAGATTTTTTTTTACTTGAATGCGTAAGTTGGTACTCTTACCCGCATATAAAAAAAATACATTTGTAGTATTTTTTCCGCTGGAAATGTATTCGTTATATTATAGATATTGAAGAGTTAGTATATTTATTAGTTAGTACATTAAAGTAGTAAAATATTATGATGAAAGTAATTTAAATATGATCTAAAATCTACCTTGTGTTAAGACAAAATTCTCCATATCATCAAATTATAAGGATTCAAGTAGTGTTAATTTTTTTGGGTTCGAATGATAAGATAAATTATGTTGTTGGTTCAGATTATCATTCTAGTCATTAAAAATTAGCATGATTTCTTCGGATATATTATATTTGAGATATATATCTTATAAATAAATACAAATTATATTGGAATTGAGATGCAACATGTTTCTAAATAACCCTAGTAAGCGTCATAAAAGTAACTTGGCATGTATTGTTCTATTTACTTATTACATGGTGATAGTTTTTAAAGGACGTGACATGAGCATCGATTTATAAAGTTAATATTATGGAGTGAGAAAATGTCAGTTATATTAGATTAGTTATGTTCTGACGTAAGAGTGCGTTTGGACTCGGGAGTTAAGCTGATTTTGAAGTGAGCGTACGTCTAGATTTATGTTGCCTGACGTGAGAGTGCGTCTAGGCTCTGGAGTTACGTTTGTTTGACGTAAGCGTGCGTCTGGATTTTGGTTTGATGTGAGAGTGCATCTGGATTTTGGTTTTTCTGGCGTGAGCGTGCGTCTGGATTTTGGTTTGCTTGACGTGAGAGTGCGTCTGGATTCAGGTTTGTTTGACGTGAGAGTGCGTCTGGATTTTGGTTTGTTTGGCATGAGCGTGCGTCTGGATTTTGGTTTGTTTGGCGTGAGCGTGCGTCTGGATTTTAGTTTGTTTGACGTGAGCGTGCGTCTGGATTCTGGTTTGACGTGAGAGTGCGTCTGGATATTTTGGTTTGTTTGGCGTGAGCGTGCGTCTGGATTTTGGTTTGTTTGGCGTGAGCGTGCGTCTGGATTTTAGTTTGTTTGACGTGAGCGTGCGTCTGGATTCTGGTTTGTTTGACGTAAGAGTGCGTCTGAATTTCGGTTTGTCGGACGTGAGTGTACGTCTGGAATTTGCTTTGTTTGACGTGAGAGTGCGTCAAGATTTAATTTTGTTTTCGATGTGAGCGTGCGTTGTTTGATGATTTGAACGTACGCTTGGAACTTACGTTTTTGTATGAAATCGCGTAAACGTGCATTTAGTGATTATTTGCATTGTACGCGTCAGCTTGCGTCCTAGTTTAGTATGGTCATGTGAGCTGAATGCTCTAGATTTTTTTTAACGACGAAAGATTAAGTTTATAATTTTAACACGAACATAAGTTTGAATAATATTAAAAGTATGAACATGTATTTGGATATTGTAAAAATATGAGTCTTTGTTGAATTAAGAAAAGAGAGTCTTAGAGTTTACGAATTAATTCACAATAAAACTTAAATGTGCGCTTGAAGTTAAGGAAAATAATGAAAAGAATAGTATATAATATAATAGAATAGAAGTAAAAGTTATTAAAAACCGGATAGTCAGTATGTCTAGTGAGAGTTCCGATGACGATATACCTCCTGCTATTACAAGAAGGAGACACCTATAAAAATCTACTGATGAAGAAATTACTGATAGTGACAGACAGTTGAGTGGCAAGAAACGGAGACATGAAACTTCAAACAGTGATGAAAGGCAAGACAACTCTAAACGTCGTCGATCAGGTGGTTCAAGTAACAACGTAAATGTTGCTGATTTAATAGAAGCATTAAAAAAAAAAAAACCTTCTATTAGTTCACACCAGATGTTAAACGCTTTACCTCAGTTTGATCCAGATAGTAAAAATCAGAATATTGATATAATGTGATGATGTGCAACCATGCACAAGGTAAATGAGTACGCACGCATATATAATGGGATGACATTCAAACATCTCATTTTGCGACGCAGAAACTGACTGGCACAGCCAAGAAGTGGTTTTACTCCTCGCCAAGCTTAGACTTCACATGGCTTGACTGACAAGTGAAATTACGCCGAGCTTTTCCGATTGATGAAAATTTTGCTATTATGTTAGAAGAGATGTTCGCTAGGAAGAATAAAGTAAACGAGAACCTGCGTACATATTTTTATGATAAACTAATGCTTTTAAACCGTTGCGAAATCACCGGGAAAAAGGTGGTAGATTGCCTTATTCATGGCATGTCTGATGTATTGATGAGAAATAGTGCACAAGCACTTAAATGTTTAGAACCTGAGGATTTACTGCAGTACTTCGTAATTCAGCAACCAGAAATCAAAGTGTTTTCTGTCACGCAGAAGAAACGAGGATATACTGAAGGAATGGAACATAAGGTGTTTCACAAATAAGTGCTTCCAGAAGAAAGAAAAACAAAATAATTCATCTGCGGTGTGTTTTAATTGTAATGAGGAGAGACATCGATTTGGTAACTGTCCAAAGGTTGTAATAATATGCACCATTTGCAAGAAAGTTGATCACAAAGACAAAAACTGTCAATTTTACTCTTCAAATAACAAAGAGAATATGGAAAAAGTTCTGAATATTGATAGTTCTAGTACGAATCAGAAATTTAGAAAAAAAAATTGATGTTAACAATAAATCATTACAAGCTTATATTGACTTTGGTAGTGACTGCTCCCTTATCAAGCTTAGTGAAGCAGAAAAACTGGATCTAGACAAAATTCTATCTGATTTACCTTTGATTAGAGGATTTGGCAATTTTTATATAACACCTATTTGTAAATCTAAAGTAACTGTTCGCATTGATGAAATACAAGCTGATGTTTTAGTACATGTTGTCCCTGATAAATATTTACACGTACCTGTATTAATGGGCAAAATTTTACAGAGATGCGTAATGTCACAGTCTTCAAGGACAGTAATAGCTTGATATTTTTTTTAAATAATCCCCTAGCTACGATGGATTCTGAGCTCGAAATGGAATCTGGAATTGTCAATCTGGTAGTAATGATATTGTTTTGACTGGAGTGCACTTTGTACCAGTCTATATTAATAATGAACCCTACAATGGAGATGTATATGTTGAAGCACAAATGCGACCAGTTCCTGGTAAAGAGAATCGTATGCTACAAGGAGCGTATAATTTTGAGGATGGCAAAGGAAACATATTGGTATCCAGTCTGTCAGATACGCCTGTTACTTTAAAGGGCATTTTATTAAGTCGAGCTTTTCCGTTTAAGGAAGTCAATGTGGTCGACGTGAGGCGAATAAGTACAAGAGTAGATACAACTCTATCACCTATAAATATAAACGAAATACAGATAGGTGCCAACATATCTAACGAGGTATTGATAAAATTACACGAATTATTACAAAAATACCGTGAACGTTTTGCTTGTTCGTTAGATGAAATAGGATGTGCCTCTAAAGAATTCGAAATGAAAATTGAATTAAAAGACAACAAACCGATTGTCTATCGACCATATAGACTTTCTCTTTCGGAAAGAACTAAGGTTAGAGAGATGATTTCTGACCTCTTAAATAATGAAATCATCAGAGAATCAAGTTCGCATTATGCCAGCCCAATCTTGATGGTTAAAAAGAAAACAGGTGACCAACGATTATGCGTCGATTTTAGAGCTTTAAATAAAAATACTGTTAAGGATAGATACCCACTTCCGATCATTGAAGATCAAGTAGCGAACCTCAGTGGAAACAAGTTTTTCACCACATTGGATATGGCATCAGGCTATTATCAAGTTCCACTAGCTGAAGAGAGCAAACACTTAAAGGCCTTTGTTACTCCGGACGGCCACTACGAATTTAATTGCATGCCGTTCGGACTAGCCGCCGTGTTTCAGAAATTAGTAAATAAGATGTTAGTGAAGGAATATGGCCTTACTCTGAAACTTTCAAAGTGTTGCTTCTTTTGCACGACAATTGATTATCTTGGATACGAAGTCTCAGAAGCAGGCATCAAACCTAGTCAGCATAAAACCGTTGCAATCGAACAATTTCCAGCTCCTACTAATGTCCGTGAAACAAGGCAGTTTCTTGGATTAGCTAGTTATTTCAGGAAATTTGTGAAGGGCTTTGGCGAGATTGCACGGCCACTAGCAGGCTTTTTATAAAAGAGCGCTGACTGGAAATGGACTGACACCGAATCAAAAGCTTTTTCCACCTTAAAAAAATATACTGTCTAGTAGGCCAGTGTTAGCACTATAATCCTAAACTAAAAACTGAGTTGCATACTGATGCTAGTTCCTTAGGGATTGGAGGAATCCTCATGCAGTGGCAAGAAAATTCCAACGAACTCAAGCCGGTGGCGTATTTTAGCAGAAAAACGTCGCCTGAAGAAAAAGTTTACCATTCATATGAATTGGACACATTAGCGGTTGTTTGCTCACTCAGAAAATTCAGGACATATTTATTAGGTATGCCATTTACCATTTTCACGGATTGTAAAGCCTTACGATTAATGCTAAGCAAAAAAAAAAGACCTTATGCCTAGGATTGCCAGATGGCTTTTACAAATGGAAGAATATGATTATAAAATTGAGTACCGCCCTGGTGAACGCACGGCTCACGTCAATGCTCTAAGCAGGAACCACGTGGAAAGTCCCAATGATAATTGTGCTCCTGAGAATGTTATTTCAGTGCTACGCATTGAACAAAATGATTGGTTAGTTATCTTACAGTTAGGAGACCCAGAAGTTAGTCAAATCATAAATACATTAAAACAAAATATTAATGAAGAATACAGGGAAATCAAAAAACATTACATACTTAAAAATAATGTACTTTACAGAAAGATTGATGTCAATGACAACAATATTTTGAGATTAGTCATACCAAAACGGGCAAGGTGGCAGATATGTCCTCTCAATCACGATGAAATGGGACATTTTGGTATAAAAAAAAACGCTTGAACGCATACAAAGTCTTTATTGGTTCCCCAAAATGTCCAGTTTCGTAAAAAAATACGTTGGTGCTTGCCTAGAATGCGTGTATAACAAAGACAGTAGCAGTTCTGGTAAAAAAGGCCATATCCACCCTATTGAAAAAATGAGTGTTCCATTTCAAACTGTCCATATCGACCATCTTGGCCCCTTTGTCAAAAGTAAACGACAAATTCTTACATTCCAACCGTAGTTGATGGCTTTTCAAAATATGTTTTTGTTAGACCGGTGAAAAATACTAAGAGCAGTACAGCCATCAAAGTTTTGGGAAATATTATATTTCAAGATTTCGGTACGCCTGAAAGAGTTGTGTCCGATAGGGGAACAGCTTTTACGTCGAGTCAATTCAAACAATTTTGTGCAGAAAATAATATTAAGCATATTCTGAATGCTGTTGCTTGTCCACGTGCAAATGGTCAAGCAGAACGCTTCAACCAGACCATTTTAAATGCATTAGCAACAAAAAATTCGCTTCAAAATGAAAAAGATTGGGATTTAGCTGTTCCTAAGGTACAATTTGGTATTAACAGTACAGTTAATGCCACAACAGGAAAAACACCTTCAGAAATTCTATTCGGAATAAGACTAAAGGGAAATTCTGATAACATGTTTAGAGAAATTTTGAAAGATACAAACAGCAAAGATAAAGATATTAATGAAATTAGTAATGACATTAAGATTACAATCGATAAAAAACAAAAAAAATTGAAAGAATTGTATAACTCTAGACTAAACCTGCTAACAAATATAAAATAGATGAGTTAGTAAAAATTACTAAAGTTTCATTTGCGGAGAACCCAGGCCAGAGCAAAAAATTCTTACCTAAGTTCATAGGCCCCTACAAGGTATCAAAGGTGTTGGGTAATGACAGGTATGAGATTACCATGTTCCGAGTTTTAACATGTCAAAAAAATATCGTCCTGTTGTATCAGGTGATCGGATGAAACCATAGATTAACGTAAATGCTCTCAACGTTATGAGCGATGATAATAGTTCTGAATCAGATTCCATCTAGGCATTATAATAATGAAGAGTAAAACGTCTTATTTTTTGCATGACATAAATATGTTATGATGTATTAATATTTATCTCTTTTATGTGAAAGGCCTATGTTTGTGTTTTCTATATTTGTACATAAAAAAGGGTAGGTGTATTGTGTAAATAAAAAAGTATATAAAATTGTACATATTACTTATAGGATAAAAATAATAATAAATTCAACAAGAGAAAGAGTTAATGGCCGGATGTCATGATTGGTATGTTTGTATAAATGTAGATACCTACTTTGGTATTGTTAATAATTAAACGAAAAATAATATATTAAATTACGCTTATAGTTATTTATGCGTTGTTTGTTTCGTTTGGCTTGATTTAGTTATCAACTATTCGTTTACATAGGTACTAACTATCCTGTCTAATTTATTTTGGTATTCATTCGTGCGTCGGAGCCTGCACGATGTCTGATGGCCGAATGTCATGATTTGTAGGATTTAAACTGGAAATGTAGTGAATATTTTATGAACGCAGCTATATTTTGAAAATATTAACCGTCAAACCTGGTAACACAGGTGTTCTAATTAATATGATATCTGAACGCAGCGACAAGCTGCCTAAATATTATTTTAGAATAGCAACACTGATCACTTGTCTATGATTAATAATCTATCAACCAATAAAAATGTCCTGTGGATGGTAAGTGAACTTCCTGATTGGTTCGCTTCGGACCAATCACTGATGAACATTTTCCCGCGTTTTGACATGACGGGTGGTGCCGAAGTTATCGTCAGGACAGGCATTCTGGTGGAAGAACTGACAGAGAGAGGAAGCCGAGAAAACCTCCACACATACACAAATTATACCCATTTGTATAACATATATTTACATTATGCGAATTTGATGCTTATACTCTAGTATACGTGCATGTTAGGTGCGATTGTATTATTGTTATCGATTAACTTCCTGCCGTATTACCCTTGGTTACGATATACGTAGGTACAGATAGACACTACCATATCAAGTCGTATCAACTATGTCAAAGTGAATTCATAGGGTTGGTACTAACCCCCGACGAAATAAAAGTATTTTAAGATTAAGGTGCATCTCTTATCTCTTTATCTACTTGTGCCTTCGTATCTTGTAAACGTTGAGTTTGATGCAGGTTTCTTCTTAGCTATGATAAGAATACAAAAATATTTAGTTATTTGAAGATCATTTGACTTGTTTTTTGATAACGTAGGGCTGGATTCGACTTTTCTGAAATTTAAATGATGTGTGATTAATAAAGTTTTAGTCAAGTAAAGGCTCATCTAAACCTAAACGCGTAAAGTCTCACACTGACTCGTAAAAAAGACGATAAAGAATAATTATTTAATAGAGTGGATACCAGTTAAACAAAAAGCTACACATTTGGAGTTTCTTGCGAATCCGCGGCGGCAATTAACTTTTTAAGGGTCTCAGAACAGAATAAACTCTTTGTTTCCATCGAATATTTGGCACGACTTAGCTATTTTTGGCCATTTGATAATCTGCCTTGAGCGTAAGTCATTCAAGCATTTGAATATACAATTATGATACACAAAAATCTTTTTGGTATAAATAGATTAATTAGCCATTTTAAATTATAATCAACTTGATTTACTGGTTTAGGTTTAATTAAAGATACTGGGACCGGTTTCAAGAAGATTTAACTAGTAATCTATTTAAGTATTTAAATGCCTATAATATATGGTTATCGGATGCTTTTTGCTCTTAGAATAACAAAAGTGAAACGTATGACTTGTTCTTCCCCGCGAACGAAGCTGCAAATCTTCTATCTGACAAACTATGATCATCCTAACGGTCTCCTTATATTTGGATCCTTCATAGAAATGGTTTTTAGAAACGCGGCAGGTATGGTACCAAAAGTGGATGCGTCTTATTTCTTAGAAAAACATTGGACCTATTTTCATATGACCGAATACATGTTTGGTAAAATTGTCATACATATATGAATCAAATTGTATAACAGTATTCTTGGAATGTATAATCGTTATTTTACAGAAGCAAAAATTATAGAAAGTCATTTCTTATAACAATCATTTGATAGAATGTACGTTTAATAGAATGCACTATAAGTGTAAGATATTTTAATATAATTGCAAGCATAATAAATTATAATTTAGGCTGCGAAAGTCCAAGTAGGGCTCTCGCTGGTTAGAACACAGTATAAAGACGTTTGGACGTGTGCCGACACAGAACACCCTAGAGTGTTTTTGATAATCCAGTGTCGGCGGAGCAAGCAGTTGCGATTATTAATATTATTCACATAACTTTCTATTAAGAGTATTACGTTATTTGTGTATGCTATTAAATGTTCATTAGGTATATTAAGTGTTCAGTATACGAAACAAGAAATATGTCAAGTGTTGTTATAAGAAATGAAGATATATGAACTGATTGTATACGAAATGATAATTCTATCAATTGATCAACTTTATGTGTTGAAATTATATCATATGTTTTTAGATATTGTGAACGTTATACCATTTCGTGACTACTTTTAAAAAATCTCGTAGTTGTAACTCATGTTACTCTAATAATAATAATAATTCATTTATTTCAGGCATCAAAGGCCCATAGATAAATGCCTTACAATCTAACATACATATTAAACATTAAAATATTAAACAACTAGGTCACGATGCGTTACGTAAGAACGTGTACTAATGAAGAACGTAGTATAACTGACGCTACTATGACTTACTGCCTTTTTTCCCGAGTTTTTTTCTGATATGAATTTTTTTTTCAAAGTAGTGACGATTTGTTTTTCTAAGAACTACACACCCACCAAAAGTCGTAACCCAGCTAGAGGTAATCTTAGAATTTCGAACCTCGAAGTTACTCAGAGTCCGACAAAGGACGCCGCCGGAGGACCAGTTTACCCACCAATTTAAATAATACCTCCTAATGGCACACCGCAAAAAATATCACACTTGTAACTAGGCACGATTATTCGAAATCACGTCCAGTGAGACAAAACAAATAACGTTTATAGCTTGTTGTGGTAATTAATTCGAAAAGACATGAAGTAATTAATCAACTATATATCTACACTTATTAATTCGCTTGTAAACGGGTTAGCCATTTTTTATTGATTTAATTAATTGCAGTAAACAAAAGTCAGTGTTAATGGCGCCATTCATATTGAGAATTATAACGCTGAGTTCTAATTTGATGGGACATTGAGATATTTCCAACTTAGCAAGAGCTCGGCATTATCATGAATATAATTATATATTTTTTTTCTCTATTCAAGCTGCATTAAGTGACATTAACAAGTTGTAATTTTATAGAAGATTTTGCTCAGTCAATATAGTTTTAAGAATTTAACTGGGTCCTGTCATTCGCACTGTAGATTAAGTCAAATTGAGAAAAGCAAAACCAGTAAACTCTGTTATAACCGGTTATTTCGAAACAATATAACCGGTTTTGCATTACCAACTTTCAATTAAGCGCATCGCTTAAGTAGACATAAAAATCGAATATCTCGAACGCTGTGCGTTCATCGAAAACATAAGTGAATCAAAGATACCATAAACCTTGCCGTGTCTAAGCTAGACCACTTATTCATCGCTTCCTCAATCCACAGCCTTATACGTTACATGCATGTGAGCGCGTAGGGTTGTCAGATAAAAGATTTTAAGGTCCGGTGAATGACTTTCATTGAAAAATCCTGAGGATTTCTTATATTTTGCTATTTTTATCGCTAATATTTACAGCTATATAGAAAAAGAAATAGGTTTGTCCACTTGGGGGTTTCATAAACCAAAATTTATTTTTAAATTGGTCTCTATATAAAGAAAAAATATTGTTGGTTCCTACTTTCTGATAAAAAACATCCGCGGGCCTTTGTTTGGCCGATTGTATTGATCACGTGATAAAAAAGCGGTAAAGCATTCCCTCACACTCACATACTCGTGAAAACGTAACAGATGCTTTGTTTGATTTATCGTATGATTAATGCGATCATCATAGGCTTGAAAAATCTACGTTATTTTACTGAATATTTTCAAAATCCTATGATTTACAAAATTCTGAAAAATTCCTAAAAATCCTGAAGTAACATACAAATCTTGAGATATGGCAACCCTACTAGTGCGAGCTCTGGATCGCACAAAGGAGCCTTGTTCGTGAACCACCGAAGGCCGCCCGGCCCGGCGACAACGAGCTACATACGTCCACTGTACGCTCATACGGATAAGTTCATGGCTACTTTTATTTTTAAGTGAGATAAACTCAGCAAGAAGGTCAAGGACTTTATTTTTGGCGGATGCGGCGGTGTGCCCGTTGGCAGCGTCTTCTGATTCAAGAAACGTTCTCAACTCACCGATATAAATGGCTACGGAATGGTACTACTGAATCTCATACTCATAAAGCTACTTCGGTATTATTAACACTTGAGAAATAAAATCAGACGAAAATCAAAGAAATCCTGTTTCGTTCATTCCAATTGGCGATGTTTACGCTTTGTGTTCGCGTATTTTTAAAGTAGCAAAATAATGTTGACACTACACGACTGTCGTCAATATTTTTTACAGTAATGCGTCTGTCGTGCCGCAGACTACTAGAATCGTAGTAAACAACGCACATACAATATACATATACCTATTACTGTATTTGTTTTTGATTCGAGCAAGATCTGAATGGGCACTGTATTCAGAAGTTTCGAGTTGTTCAAGTAACATTCAAAAAGGTGGGGTAATACTAACATGTTTTATTGTCTAATGGGGTAAGAGTTTATGACATATAACAGGTCGTTATTTATTGGACTGTGGCAGTCTTCTTCAGTTGAAAACTGGCGAGAAACTGCGCAGGATCGGGACAAATGGCGTGCTCTAGTTTCGGAGGCTAAGATCCTGCTTGGGTCACTGAGTCAAAATAGTAAGTTATGTTTAATTACAAATTGACTGATGCCCGCGATGTTTGATATAACGTTTTTTGGCCTAATGTAATCACACAAATATCAGACAACCTCACACAAATCAACCTAGTCCCAAATTAAGCTCAAGAAGGCTTGTGTTATGGGTACTAGGCGACGATATACATACTTAAATATAGATAAATAAATACTTAAATACATAGAACAACCATGACCCAAGCACAAATATCCGAGTTCATCACACAAATATTTGCCCTGGCCGGGATTCGAACCCGCGGGACCGTCGGCTCAGTAGGCAGGTGTCTATATAAATACAAACCGAGCCAAACGCGTCGCAATATGTTTCACATATTGCGTTATTATTTCCTTTCTATATAATCTATCAACTTGTTAATTGTCACATGAGTTACGTTAGGTCAGGTTGGGGTAGATTAGGTTCGAAACTGTAACAGTTCCAGAAAACTTTTTATGTCAAACATTACATTAGGCGAAAAATAATTATATAAAACATTACGGGCCCCATTTCGACATCGCTTGCGTATTGGCATTTAGCTATGGCGAAGTCGGTGTGGCGGTTTTTTTATGGCGCATAAGGTATTCACCGTATCGGCCGTATTAGCATTTCGTCGGCAATTCAGTGCCGAGATGTCCTTGGAATAAGGATGTGGATAGTCTGAGCAACAAAATACTTATAGTAGCGTTTGAATCTATCTATGTATCTATCAGCCACAGGCGTCCACCGCTAAACCTAGGCATCCCCTATAGCTCACCACAATGTGCGGTGTTGTGCAGACTGCATCCATCGACTCCCCGCTACCCTCACGAGGTCGTCCGTCCTCCTAGTCGGCAGCCGTCCCACGCTTCGCCTTTATACGTGGTCGCCACTCCAGGATTTTGCTGCCCCAACAGCCATCCGTTCTCCGGGCTTTAGTTAGTTAACGTGTATTTAATGTCACTTTATGCAGCTCGAATCCCAAACACCGAGTTTTAATGACAGTTAAAGGCGATATACCTGAGATATACTTGAGAAATTGGCGGTATCTCAAAGTACTTCAACTCGAATTAGCACCCAGTGCCGAGATATCCTTGGAGTAAGGATGTGGATAGTCTCAGCAACAAAATACTTATCGTAACGTTTGAATATTGAATGGAGTTTGTAATCGATATAGATTTGAAACTGTATACCGTAAGCTTTACTGTGAAGGGATTGGTATTGACAGCAGGATCTTGAGTTCTAGTTGCGCCTTTCTTTATACATGAGACTGTTGCTTCCATTCTGTCACTGGAAAATACTTGTTCATAGGTGCGGGTTATTTAAAACCTTGCTACTGGATGTTAGCAGCGGACAACTAGTCGTTGCGAAGTTCCTTGGGGCACATTGAGGCACGGACGTTATGGTCTTTGTCCTTCAAACCTTCAAGAAAAGGGCGTACTCCCACCTGAAAGGTCGGCAACGCTCTTGTGACTCCTCTGGTGTTGCAGGTGTCTATGGGCGACGGTAATCGCTTTCCATCCGGCGATCCGTTTGCTCGTTTGCCCCCTATGACATAAAAAAAACCGGCCAAGAGCATGTCGGGCCACGCTCAGTGTAGGGTTCAGTAGTTGCTCATCCTTCACAATAAACTGCTGTTTTAAGCCCGAGGTTTAAGTTAAGACAGATTTTAAGCTCTATAAAAAGGTCGTAAACGCCCTAGAAACTGTAATCACTTATTACCTTCTGGAAGTCAACTTACGACCTTTTAAAGAAAAAATATGAAATTTGGCGATAACTCAAAAACGGCTTGACCGATTTTGTTCAATATAGTTTTCATTGAAAGTACTTATAAGGCCGCATTAACATGAATTTTTCCATATTTTTTTGACTTGTGGTTCAAAAGTTAGAGGGGGGGGGACACAATTTTTTTTATTTTCGGAGCGAATATTTACAAAACTACTGACTTTATCAAAAAGTAATGTTTGAAAACCCCTATTATTTTCAAGAGACCTATTCAACGACACCCCACACACTAGGGTTGAAACGAAAAAAAAAAATCACCCCCACTTTAGGTGTTCGAGAGGTACCCGAAAAAAAATTTTTTTTTTAGTTTTTATTTTACCGTTTTGTCGGCGTGATACATACACATACTCATACCAAATTTCAGCTTTCTAGTACTAATTATCACGGAGCTAAGCCGCGGACGGACGGACAGACGGACAGACGGACAGACGGACAGACGGACATGGCGAAACTATAAGGGTTCCTAGTTGACTACGGAACCCTAAAAAACAGAGGACTTATTTCTGCTTAAGGTGCTGCTCCCGGGCATTCAAATGTTATGTAACAAAAGTTATTTGAACTATTAATTTCATATGTTGTTAAATTACAGGCGGAATTCTTAAGGGAGCACTCTTAGAGGACCACAAGTATGTACAAACTCTACACCAAAAAATCAAGTTATGTGTCTGTGGGTGTCTATGTCTATGCTACGGCCCATTTGACGATAATTCTATAAGCTCAATGACTTACACAAAATATTATTTGGATGAATGATTAATTTTACTTCAAACACGTTACTTGACTCATAAGTATTCACTTAGTGTCAGTGATTCACTATTTAAAACGTTTTTTTTTTCAACTAAGTACATGTCATTCAAATAAAGTAGTTTCTTGAACAATGTATTTGCTTAATCAATTTATAGTGCATTTACATAACAGGTATGTATTCTTGACTGTAGAACATTTTGACTAAAAGATAAATGATTTAGTCATTCATTATAATACGGTTAATGTTGCATTTATATTTGTAATTATTTTACAGTACAATGCAATAATGCTTTATTGTCCACCAATATCAGTTTACAGAAAAAGTACTCTTAAACTAGTAGGTAATTTGTTCCTGAGTCATGAAAGTTTTCTATGTATTCTATTTATCCAAGAAATAAATATATCGTCGCCTAGTGCCCGTAACAAAAGCCTACTAGAGCTTAGTGTGGGACAAAATCGATTTCACTGGAATGATGTAGCTTCTCACTATACTCGAGCGCCAAAATATCTCACCTGAAATAAATGCCTTTCATCCCTCGCTAACAATTAACACATTTATATTAAAAAAATAAATTGTAATTTATAAATAATATAAACGTTACTTTATTTTTATTTCGAACGAGCCGAAATATCTCAAAATAGATCAACCCACAATGGCGTATTCTCCCACAACGCAATACGTTTGATAAACCCAGTGCAGATCCCCTATTTTTAGGTATAACGTAGATTCTTGAAAACATATTGTACTACGGGGTCAATGGTCGCATAAAGCGACCATGGCGATTTACCAGAATGTTTGATAAATATTTGTGTGCGTCACATGCGCTTGCGATCGTGTCGCCGACCAGAACAAAAAGGGCGTAAGTATGGAGAATTTATATACACTTATTGCGTTGTTAGGGCCGATATGACGTAGTACTAGGTATACAGCTATAGGTATAGACCAATATTCATGATCACATCTCGTGACTGTCGTAAATGACTGCATTGACGCATGCATTCATATTACGGATATCGAAATATTCGAGACGATAATGTGAGTTTTTCTACTCAGTTTTTATTTTTTTATTGAAACTTTATTGCACAAAGCAAAAGTCAGTTGAAAAGTTTAGATTATTACAAAATACAAGAATTTTATAAGTATGTATTGTATTGAAGTTGTGGACAACTATGTATACCTTGGACAAACTGTCCAGTTAGGTAGGTCCAACTTCGAGAAAGAGGTCAATCGTCGAATCCGACTTGGCTGGGCAGCGTTTGGGAGGCTACGTACTATCTTTTCTTCCAATATCCCGCAGTGTCTCAAGACAAAGGTCTTTCAACAATGTGTGTTGCCACTGTTGCCAGTGATGACATACGGAACTGAAACGTGGTCGCTCACGATGAGCCTTATAAGAAGGCTCAAAGTCACTCAGAGAGCAACGGAGAGGGCTATGCTCGGAGTTTCTTTGCGAGATCGAATCAGAAATGAAGAGATCCGCAGAAGAACCAGAGAAACCGACATTTTTTTTTTTTTATTCAAAATAGCCATGCATTTAACCTCGATTGCACCTGATGTTAAGTGACCATAAGGCCTAAGATGGAGCATGCTTGGCTAGAAGATGCCTATTCACTCTCGACTTGAAGAGATCCAAGTTATATTTTTCAGGAAACAGGTGCGCAGGAAGAGAGTTCCATTCCTTAGCTGTCCTCATGAGGAAAGTAGACGCAAAGCGTTTCGTACGAATCAGTGGTATATCGACAACATAAGGGTGGAATCCAAGTCCGCGCCGAGTACTGTATTGTCTGAACGGAGACGGTGGAATTAATTCATGCAGTCCTAGTGCACACTCACCAAAGTGTATCCGGTAGAAAATCGATAAACAGGCGACTTTCCTGCGGTGTTCGAGGTTTTGCAGCTTTTCCTGAACTAAGGCAGGGTCGCCAATGAGCTTCTTCGCACGTTTGTCAATTGAATCCAAGGCGGCCAGTTGGTATTTGGCGGACCCATCCCAAAGATGGCAGCAGTACTCCATGCATGATCGGTCGACTTGCGCCTGATATAATTGAAGCAGCTGTCTCGGCGTGAAGTACCGCCTCACCTTAGATAGGATCCCAAGTTTTTTACCAAGACATAGCCCGAAGGATAGCAAAACTTAAGTGGCAATGGGCAGGGCACATCGCTCGTAAAACCGACGGCCGCTGGGGCCATCGAGTTCTTGAATGGCCCCCCCCACCGGACGACGCAGCGTGGGTAGGCCCCCACAAGGTGAACTGATGATCTGGTGAAGGTCGCTGGAGTCCGCTGGATGCGGGAGGCGCAGGACCGGTCATGGTGGCGTTCTCTGGGGGAGGCCTATGTCCAGCAGTGGACGTCTTTTGGCTGATGATGATGATGATGTATTGCATCCCTCACAACTGAGAAATGAATAAGGAATAAAATGGAATCATAATATTCATAATCTTGAAAAAAAAACGCAATAAAATACCAATCACAATTTAGGTACGACAAAACAACTTTACTTAACCTAACCGAATCAATAGGATTTTTAAGTTATGAAAAAAGTATGACTTCCGTAAAAATAAATGTCGACGCAATGAAAAATCGATGAAATTAAATAATCGATAAAATTTGTCGGCGAAACAAAGGGTTTGTTTGACCATTTAAAAAAAAAACACACATAAAAGCAAAATTTATTACTTACAACTTTATTTTGGTCTACACACATAAACAACCCAAAAAATGTACCTACACCCTAATTTCAATAGTTGACAGTCTGTCTGTAACCTATGAATATGCCAATCATTGACTGTGTCAAAAACTTAGATATTTATTTTTATATTTCTGTCGTACATAAAATGCTCTTTAAAAGACAGTAATTTAAAATTTAAATAGACATTACTTATAGGCAAAATGTCATTTGATATTTACCACTCGCTTTTCGGTGAAGGAAAACATCGTGAGGAAACCACCTAAGCCCAATAAGGCCTAGTTTCCCCTCTGGGTTGGAAGGTCACATGGCATTCGTAAAAACTAGTGCCTACGCCACATCTTAGGATTTAGGTAGCCGACCCCGATTGAGAATTCATTCTCAAAAATGGGACAAAGGTTAGGAGGATGATGCTGACTTATAGGCAAAATGTTAAGAATCACCACAGAAATGTGAATAGTAGACTTAGAAGTTCACCTTAAATTTTATTAGTACGAATGTTTCAAAACATAATTAATTACAACATTATTAATGACGCCGCCCTAAATATGCTCAAGCTATCGCATCGCAGTATGCGACATAAGTTAATTATGTCGCGACCTCCGAGACCGAGGAAGCGGGCACTTCCGAGGTTCCGGAGCGGCACTCCAATTATCGGTATAGGTATATTTTTAATAACTGGGACGTTTAATTTTAAATACAGCGTGTATATTTGATATAACCGCAACATGTAGCCAAACGGAGATTTTAGTGCTATAATCTGATATTTATAACAATTATTAATTTAGCGTTATTATAACTGCCATAGCGTACTTCATTTTCTGAGCAGTAATGTATGGCGTAGTTATTACTAGTGACAGTTGTGACATCACGATGTTAAGCGTCAACAAACAACAACAAACAAATACATTGCGTGCTGAATTATTGCATATGGAAAAAAAAGTTAGATTTTTTTATTAATTTACGGATCAATATACTCGTATTAATAAGTGACTATAAACAGCAGAGAAGTTCATCTTTACTTTTAATAAAATAATAGTATAAGTACCAATAATTCACTGATAGTAATCACGACGCCGACGAATCCCTAGACCTTGGCTACTACGGAAGTAATAGTAATTATGACGACGACTACTACTGCGATCAAATGAAACTCGCGGGATTGCCTTTTAATTCATAAAAAGGTTAACTTTAACCAACATCTATTGAGTGATTGAAATAGATGACGATAAACAAAATATTGTTGTAATAAATGACGAAAAACGCTGAATTATCATTATCATCCACCGTTATATGCTCAAGTCATCGCCAACCTAGCATGCAACATAAGTTAATTATGTCGCGTCCTCCTAGAGTGAGGAAACCGGCACTTCCGAGCGGAAGACGCGCGGAAGCCACGCTTCCTGGCCTGCTGGGCGCGTCGACTATTTTGACATATTATTGCAGCCTCCAAATCTCACGTCGTATACAATATATACTCGTACACACACGACAATACGGTATTTGATTAAAGTGAAAATAAGTTATATCATAATAATATAAACCATTAAACACAGATACAAAAAAAAGAACCAAATAAAATACTACTAACCTGTGGGGATTTTACAAATTATTATTAAATTAATTATATTAATGATTATTTTTAATTATGGACAAAACTAAAAATAAGATGAGTTTTGAGTACTGATTTAATGACGTTACAAGGCAGTATCTTCATAGAAACTTATTCATACTAACAGATCGTTTTTGACATTTCATAAAGAGTAGCTGATTGAGCTATCATAAAATACGTATTGCCGGGGTGTATTAAGCCATATTGAGGCCCCTGGACAGCGCAAGTCTTGGGACTCTCTGGTTTATGTGTTGGGCGACGTAAGTTAATTATGACGCGACCTCTGAGAGCGAGAAAGGAGGCACTTCCGAGCGGAAGACCCGGCGCGGAAACGGGCACTTCCTGGCCTGGGTGCGGACTTATTGGACATATAATTCGTGGTACAGCCTCCAAATGTTACGTATACATTCATAAAAATTGGGCAATAAGTATATTATAGCCTGACTAAGATATTTTTAGACAATATTAAATTAAACTAAATATACAAACAAACGCATAAAGTATTTACTACGCTGATACCTGATAGGTTATTAACAGTATAATAATGTTTGTTTATATGTTTATTGTAAGTTACAATTCTTCTGTAGGTAATTAAGAGTTACAAATTGAAATGTTCACCTCCTTCTCAATATTCAAATGTATAGATATGATAATTTGTCGTGAATCATTGAATTTATCTATCAAGCATTTGCCTGTAATGTAACAAAAAACACATATAAAATTCTTCGAATTTACTAACATATTCATCAACAAAAAGCAAATATATATTTCATATATTTTTTGTTATATTACAGGCAAATGCTCGCAGTGAGAAAACACCTTTAGAATAACATAGGTATTCGAAAATCGATTACTTCCGAGCGGAAGATCGATCTCGGAAGCCGGCACTTCCTGGCCTGCCTGAGGGCATAGGTATACATAGGTTTATTGACACCTAATTTGTCTTGCAGCCTCCAAAGCTCCAAACCTTGCTTTACTAATGCATCAGAAATAAGGCCACGAATGCTCCAAAATGTTGGTACAGCACATTTCCACTAAACCATGCAGATGTTTAAGGTAGCCTAATGGTTAAAATACCTTCAAAATTCCCTACTTTATTTATCAGAGATGCTAATTCGAATTCCACTGAAATGACGTATTTTTTCAATTTCCTATCGCTTAAGCGAAGTATTGTGTGTACCTATTTCTAGTGTTTTTTTTATTAGGATTTTTATGCAGTATATATAAAATCTGAATATGTCTTCGTTCTAATAAAGTCAACCGCGAACCTCGGAACAACGTGTTCGAAAAGCGGGTAGTTCCGTGCGGAAGTTGGAGTGCGGAACCGAGTACTTCCTGCCCTACTTGTGTTGTGTCTGACAGACAAGGCATTCGACAAAATATGCGAGGGTAAACATGGCTAAAGTAAAAAAAAAAACTACAGGTATTAAATACTTTAAGCTACACGATAAAAACCCTCGAGACATCTAAAAATATCGTTATTCGTGTGACTTAATGTAAATTTTGTACACGTTTTTTTATCCATAGATTAAATAGTCCAAGTCCATACTAAATGAGTTATACCGCATCAGGGTCCATGATGTGATATGATATGATTTTATAAAACCTTGTAAAAACCTTACACTCTTCAAACGAACGGTTGAACTGTTTTTCTTGTTTCTTAGCTAGAAAAATATCAATCAAGTCTTATTTCACACAAAATAAAATACTTACAGACACAAGTTATAATTATTTAACATAAACCTTAAACCTGCTAACATAAAGATACATGAATTCAATAAAGAATTTTATCCTATTCTGGGCGAATAAACTTTTTGAACGACACAAACCTGTCCACATTTTTTTTTAGCTTTGTTGTATAATTTATTTATGTTTTAACTCATAATTTACGTTAACATTTGCAATATCCCAACTGTTAAATAAACCTAATAGCGCCGGGGACTGTCAGCCTCAAAGGTGTCGGTGAAAGAGATGATTCGCCATACTAATATTTTGTCTGGGACTAAAAATGGCCTCTATAATCAGGATACCTGTATTCTGATTCGGAAGTGGGATTTCCTGCCCTCAACTCCCGGGAAGTTTTTGACACCATAATTAGCCATCAGCCTCCATATTTTATTTGCATTTAGGTACAAGCGGAAGATAGGGTGCGGAAACAAGCACTTTCCGACCCAACTCTGAGCGTTTAGGCTTTTAAATAAAATTAATTTTATTTGAGAATACATTATACAGTTTTCTTATCTATTGGCTGAGACTCTTCGCTATAATACTGTTCGCCGAAATAGTATTACTTGTCAGCAAGTATTTAGTAGGTACTTAATACCATACTTAGTCCGCCATTTGTACTTTTTTTTGTAATATGCATTAAAGTTTAAATAAATAAATAATACACAGCGTATCGAAGGCTTGTTTATTTAAGGTTTCAAGGCTGTAGCTATAAAATACGAGTGGGCAGTCGAGCCACAGCATTAACCTCTAGTCTCATTGATTACCTTTGGATACGAACTGTGCCAGAGGGCCAGACATTGGTCAGAGCTGGCCTCTCATCCGGCACTCTTTAGTTGTACTGCGTCATTCCATTTTTTATAGGGCTCCGTACCGCAAAAGGAAAAACCGGAACCCTTATAAGATCACTTTGTCGGCCGTCCGTCTGTCAAGACCCTTTATCTCGGAAACGCGTGGAGGTATCTAGTTGAAATTAAAACAGTCTAAACAGAACTCTTAAATGTTTACAATGAAGCGAAAAATTAAAAAAATTAATGGTTCGGACAGGATTCGAACCTGCGTTTCCAACGGCTTTCCGGGCCAACACGGGCGTCCTACCAACTGGACCACGAACCAGATGTCAGAGCCATTGAATCTTTCAACAAGTTGCTTCAACATGCCTTAGGGTGGCATCGTAGCGCCATCTACCGTAAAGATTTAGACTTTATCGTCGGCACCATCGTCTCAAATTTGTTGAGAATCGATAGTAACGATGTGCTACACCCGAATTAATTATTTTTTATTAAAGCAGTAACGTCTGCTAACGTAAACCAAATGTTTACAATGAGGCGAATTTGGTTTGCGTTAGCAGACGTTACTGCTTTAGTAATAAAAACCGGCCAAGAGCATGTCGGGCCACGCTCAGTGTAGGGTTCCGTAGTTGCTCATCCTTCACAATAAACTGCTGTTTTAAGCCCGAGGTTTAAGTTAAGACAGATTTTAAGCTCTATAAAAAGGTCGTAAACGCCCTAGAAACTGTAATCACTTATTACCTTCTGGAAGTCAACTTACGACCTTTTAAAGAAAAAATATGAAATTTGGCGATAACTCAAAAACGGCTTGACCGATTTTGTTCAATATAGTTTTCATTGAAAGTACTTGTAAGGCCGCATTTTCATGAATTTTTTCATAGTTTTTTGACCCGTGGTTTACAAGTTAGAGGGGGGGACACATTTTTTTTTATTTTCGGAGCGAATATTTACAAAACTACTGACTTTATCAAAAAGTAATGTTTGAAAACCCCTATTATTTTCAAGAGACCTATTCAACGACACCCCACACACTAGGGTTGAAACGAAAAAAAAAAATCACCCCCACTTTAGGTGTTCGAGAGGTACCCGAAAAAAAATTTTTTTTTTAGTTTTTATTTTACCGTTTTGTCGGCGTGATACATACACATACTCATACCAAATTTCAGCTTTCTAGTACTAATGATCACGGAGCTAAGCCGCGGACGGACGGACAGACGGACAGACGGACAGACGGACAGACGGACATGGCGAAACTATAAGGGTTCCTAGTTGACTACGGAACCCTAAAAAAGGACTCTTAAAGTTGTGAAAAGATCAAACTTGGAAGTTTTTTTTTATTTCGGCTTTGCATTTTGGAACTAGATCACATTCAGCTCAGCGTCAGCTTACTGTACTTACTTACTGTATTATGTATATACGTTAGATTTTTTGCTGACATTATTATTCGACATAATTATATTTAGACGTGACCAACTCTAGGAAGACGCTTGCCCTTGTCTATGTCCGTATGTCACTAGGAAGCGACGGAACCGTTTATTTGGAGTGTTTCCTAGATTTAAATACGCGCGTCTTTGTTTTGTTTAAGTGTACAGCATATTAATATCAATATAATAACGCTAGGCAACGTAAAGGTTACACGACGGATGTAACTAGCTGTGTTGGGTCGTAAATCTCGGTGTTGTCTTATGACAATTCCACATATGGCTGGCACAGTTCGGTTGAGACACGGTCTACATTGCATAACAACATAGAAATAGACGAACTATTGATACAAATATCAAATCTCAAAGAAAAATAGAAATGAGTTTTACCTGGCGGAAGAGACCGAGAATCGAACCCGGTACCTCTGGATTGCCGGTCCAGCGCGTTAACCATTAGGCCGCTGTTATTTTATAAATTTATGAAACTCGTAATGTCTCATTTTTTTATGTGGGTACACCACAATGTTTATATTAAACCATTGATACAAAGATCTTCCACCAGGTAACTCTTTTAAATTTTTCTTTGAGCTTTGATCTTTCTATCAATGGTTCAATATAAAAAAACCGGCCAAGTGCGAGTTGGACTCGCGCACCGAGGGTTCCGTACAAACACTTTCCATCCCTAAGTGGTTAAGTTAAGTTTGCACCTGGTATGTATAGCGCCCTATATAAATTAAGTGCAAAGTTAGGTATTAAAAAAAACTACTTACTAGATCTCGTTCAAAACAATTTTCGTTGGTAGTTTTTATAGTAATGTACATCATATGTTTTTTTTAGATTTTTCATTTTCTTATTTTAGAAGTTAGGGGGGGGGGGGGGGACCAACTTTTTTCCACTTTGGAAGCGTCTGTCACGCAAACTATTCGGTTTAGAAAAAAAATATTTTAGAAACCTCGATATCATTTTTGAAGACCTATCCATAGATACCCCACAGGTATGTGTTTGATGAAAAAAAAAAATTTGAGTTTCAGTTCTAAGTATGGGGAGCCCCCAATATTTATTATTATTTTTTTATTTTTGCATCAAAATCTTAATACGGTTCACAGAATACATCTACCTACCAAGTTTCAACAGTATAGCTCTTATAGTTTCGGAAAAAAATGGCTGTGACATACGGACGGACAGACGGACAGACAGACAGACGGACAGACAGACATGACGAATCTATAAGGGTTCCGTTTTTTGCCATTTGGCTACGGAACCCTAAAAAGGTGTACCCTGTACCCACATAAAAAACCGGTTAAGAGCATGTCAGGCCACGCTCAGTGTAGGGTTCCGTAGTTGCCCATCCTTCACAATAGACGGGCTTCGAGGTTTAAATTACGAGAAAGATTTCAAGCTCTACAAAAAAGATCGTTAACGCCAAAGTAACTGTAATTACTTATTACCTTCTGGAACATATCGATTATACGCGCCAGATTGAGCGAAATGTTTTAATATAGGATGGAAGTTTACCAATATGTGTAACGTTCGAAGTGTATCTAGGGACGCCGCGCGGCACTTACGTCATTTTAAAGAAAATTATGAATTTTTGCTATAACTCTAAAACAGCTAGACCGATTTTATTCAATATAGTTTTCATTGAAAGTACTTGTAAGGCCGCATTTTCATGAATTTTTTCATAGTTTTTTGACCCGTGGTTTACAAGTTAGAGGGGGGGACACATTTTTTTTTATTTTCGGAGCGAATATTTACAAAACTGCTGACTTTATCAAAAAATAATGTTGAAAGACTCCTATTATTTTTAAAAGACCTATTCAACGACATCCCACACACTAGTGTTGGAACGAAAAAAAAATATCACCCCCACTTTAGGTGTACCCGAAAAAAACATTTTTTTTTAGTTTTTATTTTACCGTTTTGTCGGCGTGATACATACACATACTCATACCAAATTTCAGCTTTCTAGTACTAATGATCACGGAGCTAAGCCGCGGACGGACATGGCGAAACTATAAGGGTTCCTAGTTGACTACGGAACCCTAAAAAAGGTGTACTTTGTATGAAGATTTTCAGCAAGACATATTATAATAATTTGAACGTTAAAATTTTCAGTATTCCTTATACATATTATGCTACTTAGGGAAAAAATATTCTTTGCCATTTACTCTTTCGGCTGGCAATTGGCATCATAAAAATGCAGGATGTTTTTTTCTTCACTTTCGGTCGGTTCGATGCCCAGATGAGACGAGCAAAGTTTTATTAATCTGTGAATTTAGTATTGCTTAATTTTAAAAATAAAAAGTTGTCTGAATTGAGCAAAATATCCAACCAGAAATATATATAAGGTACTTAACCTCCATGGGCATAGCCGTGGGACACGCTGTATATTACACTGGAGAGTGTCATACGTCCAATCTAACACATTTCTTATTTCTTGCGTCTACCAGCCAGCTCCTTATAAAATTTGACAGCTTACCATAACTATACGATATTAGGACCTGACTTTAGTTTATTGAAACAACTAAATGTGTAATTGCGCTCAACGACACGGTATTGCACTTAAGCGATATTTGTCCATGCGCTTTTATGTTTTCAATACCGATATGTAAAATAAAAACGAATTTACTTATCCACTTTACATCGAAATTATAAGTAGGTAACTAGGTACCTAAACAAAGACCGTCAATGTTACGTAAAAACTACTGAAACTAATGGAAACAGTAAACTATATAGCAATGGAAACAGTAAACTAAATAGTAAACTGTATAGCGTAGATATTGGAACCGTAAACGCGATCGAGACGCTGTGTCGCATTGCCAATTTACGCTTGAGGTTTTGTAATTAGTTAGAGGAGACCGAACCGAAGGGTTTTGAAATAGAGGTGTGTTAAGATAACGTAAATTTCCCGGTATTTAAGTCCAACAACAACGCTGCTTAGACGCGCGCCATCGTCTGCGGGTCCGTGATTGTGCGTCCTAGCTTCGCTAACGGATGTAGATCCAAGAAATTAACGTTGTTTCGATCACCCCTGTTCCAAAACTCCTCGGTCTCCCCTAATTTTGAGGTACTTAACTACCTACTACTACTAATATTGTAATACTCGTAAATTGTAAGTTATGCCAGTTTAAATCTTTTCAACCTTGTTATTTCTCAATTTGATATTTCATCGATATAATTCTTGGCAAGTGTAAATTAAGATCACTTATGTAACTTTACGATGAAGAGGATCTCGCAATGATATCATAAACTTGTTTATTTGGTGATTGTAGCTGCTCATCTAGGTCAAATGTAGATTTAATTATATTAAGAAATATTGCCGTAAAACTACATGCAAATTAGAGGTATTAATTTCACTTACGGCCGCCGCCAAAAGCAATTGACATTTTGAGTCTTACCTTCATGGAAATTAAAAGCGAAGCCAGTTTTAAGATTGGTGCAATAGAATACGTGCTTACCTGCTTTCGAATAAGGTATTTCAATAATATAATAAGCCATTGGGATTTACGCCTATGTGTACTATTACTTCATAATTATCGCCTGATGTGTGCATATCATATTATAAAGTAATAGTACCTAAATGGCCATAATCAGTGTATTTTGATATGATAGTGTGTGTATCATAGTGTGATGTATGTATGTGGTATATATACATATACACAACTTATGTTTCTGTACGTAGGTAGATTGATATACACATGTCACTTGAGTCAGTCTTCGATTAAACGGTCTACATATAATTACGTGTGTTTCCCTGCAACCAGCTTAGTCCCAAATTCCTGTATTCCCGAATTTCATACATAGGTGAGTTTGCTGATAGTTCAAAGCAGTAACTTTATAATGCTGACGTCAAGAAATGACTATTCCATCAGTTAATCTGCAGACAAGTTTTGAAAACAACTCAACAAAGATAATCAGAAAGCAGCTTTCATTCTAATGTGATTGAGCTCATCATCTTTATTTACTGACTGAATAAGTCATTGATGGAGTTACGGACTAAAGTCTCGTCGTCGATTCTTGAGGATCTTGGAATTATCCTTAGCTTCTGCTCTCTGCAGTCAAATCCCGCAACCTCAACTTCTTTGGACGTGTGTCTCGGCGAGTCATAGTCCATAGAACGCCTCTTTGCTCAAGAAGGAGGTGTCAGATATAGAGAAAGATCGCCAATGAGATTGGACCGACCAGATCAAAGCCAGTATGTGTATGTCGGCTGCCGCTAATCCTCACAGAGACTAGGGGTGATGTTAAACGGGTTACTCAAACCTCTACCAGTACATAATAGCTACGACCTTTCTGTAGTAAAGAGTAGTAGGTATACCGAAGAAGATGAACTTGAACAACCTGATCTCGAACAAAGGTTAAGCTAAAGCGGTTAAGTTTTAATGTACTGTCAATAGTCTTCTTAATTTGTTAGTATTATAGTCCGTCATCAGTTACATACCGTCGGAAAATACCTACTTGAAAATAGTAACACGACCAATTTCAGAATTATGTTAACCAGCTAATCGAGTATGATAGGTATTGAGTTTTACCAAACTGTCTACTATTATGTGACAAATCTTGCAACAATTCTGAAGCATTGCATAACAAATATAAAAAGCGGTGACATAATAACGGACCTACCGCAACAAACTACTAAAACTGCACTCGTGACGTAAATGGACTAGGTACTTACGGTTGAGTTATTACTACTTAGTTTCACACAGGCGCAAACCAGTCTGATAACGAATAGGCTATTTGACTGTTTTAAAATAGTCATTAATCATTAGTTTTCTTATTCTAAATTAAATGGCTACATGATGAAAATATTAATCGAAAATTGGACGTCTGTAGTAAACGACAGTCCGTTTTTGACGTCATAATATTATTATAGGTTATTTAACCAAAACAAACCTTTTACAAGTGCAATTTCATAGCCAATGTATGACGCTAGAAAGAAGTTTTGTTTTTGTTTTTTTTTCAGCTATAGTGACGTCACACAGCAATACAATGGCGGACGCTGTTTTCGGTCACGCGACACAGAATATTAAATTATGATTTTAATTTTCAAATAACAAAAATGCCAAACGATTTTTTGATAAGAGAATCATATTTCATTTGACTTGCTCATGTAATTATAATATTTTTTGTTGTTTAGGCAAACACCCTATAACTTTGCCTACTGAGCATGATTATCATTATCATTATCATGTATGGCATAACTATCCGCGCCTAATCCCTGATATCGATTGAGGTGAATGACATAGATCTGTTTTAAGTACAGCCCGAAAAGTAACGAAATGATAATGTAAGTTCATTGAAGTAGCCCTTATGATTTCACAATTAGGTATAAAGTTCCATTACTCGTAACAATGCTATTTGGTATCGCCAAGGAATAAAAACGATTACTTACAGAGAGATTCTATGTTTTGTTTTGATCTTCGCGAAAAGGAAGGTCCTATATTTTATTGGTTATTTGAATAAAATGTTCGCAGACATGACCATTTGACCGATCGACTCATGTCTACGACTGGCTCAGAACACGCGCCGTATTTGCCTGAATAAAGGCGGAAGACGAAGCCGATCACCTAGATGTTGCAAACTACTGGTGTGGTTCGCAAGGCACAATGAGCATGTCTGGGCCCTGGGCATCGCCTAGTATCACTACAAGTGGTGCCGTTACCAGGATTATACAGGTTATATTTTCTGCTAGCAGCAATTCTTTTAGGAGTCGCTAATTTTCCTTTGGAATTAACTAATAGAAACGGAGAAAACGATAGTTTTCGACACTAGGTATAACGACATCCTACTTCGTCGAAGTTGTCGAAACGTTACATTTATTTCGTACATCGTTACGTGGAACCGTGTTGTAGTTCTGTGTTTGTAATGGACACGCGCACATTGTGTTTGCAATGGAAGAGCGTGCTTTATCGTGGCTGCGGAGTGTCAACCTGCGTCAACGTTTCACACTTTGCCTTGAAGACCTGCAAGATAATGGGTCAACGTAACCATACTTACAAAACTGTTTACTATATATATGTACCTATCTGTAACAAAGTTATGCGGTATTCGGGAAAACTGTGTATATATACCAAGGTTCCTGAATAGTAAAGCCTCTTTATTTATATGACTTGATAGGTTACTATCACTTAAAAGGTCACTCACTGAGTGGATAGACCATACAAGTGATTACGATATACCTACCTGTAATATTATGATTGATTTTGGCTACAGTTCTGACCACCTGTAATTTAAATCGATTATAACAAACAAGTCAATAAATTAAGCTTGAATTTATACATCAGTTCAATCTAATACACGGTCCAAATAATTAATAATCATTGCATCATATTTGGAAAGATTTCAAAGGGAATTTTAATCACAGGAATTAATTTAATATACAAGGACATAGAAATAAAACCATCACTTATTCGGTTCCAATCCACCGATGATGGAGAGACTTATGACATAGCAACGCTTATGAGACTTACATTGTTGTTGAACTAGACTATAAAATTGGTTAACATTGTATGCAGGTTGCTATAAGACTGTAAGTAGTATGTCGTCATTTATTACTGCCATTATCGCATTAGAGCGCTGTAATGATCACACAATTATCGTTTAGCACGCTACTTTGATTAGGTGTGTTCAAATTGTATAGCGGTTACTGATTGAAATCGTTTTACTTCCAAGTTCGTGCTGACGCGTGTATTTATATCATACTAAAACTATTATTACCAAATAGCCAAGAATTCGATCACAATTTTATGTAAAGTGTCGATAATGTTGATGAAGACTAAGATGCAGGCTTATCATAAAAAATGTCTGTTCACTCCGGACTTGAAGAGATCGAATAATTTACAGGGAAAGGAACATAGGTTCTCTCTTTGGCTGCCCTATTTAGAAATATACTCAATTTATCTACCTTCTTGCTTTACTATATGTGACAAGCAAGGCTAAGGACTAATACAAGTAAACGATCACATTTCGTGCTAAAAAGGTCGAACTTAAAAGGAATAAGAAGTGGTTTGTCAGTATTTATTTAAGTCTGGATTTTTTCACGATTTTGTTATTTGTCGCTCCCTTCTAGCGCTAGCTGGCGCTGCAATCGTGCACAAAGCCAACCTGTGATATTGGCATCGTATTTTGTGTCCGATCCACTTAAATAAAACAAACCGAGTGTTCGCTTACCGCAAAACACCAAAATTACATACCATATTGTAAAAAGTCGTTGTGTCAATCAACTGTTTTCTGATGCTCGTTGCCATGATGGCCTCCCCTGGGTTAAAAGAAAAGTTTAGACCAACTTACAGCCATCTTTAAAGTTTAAATAGTTCAATAAAAAATGTTTATCGACTCTATCCTCATGAACCTTTATAATTTTATTGGTTCCATACAAATATCGATTACAGAGATTGACGTTGTTAACATCTTAGCTTCTTACTTGAGTAAATATATAAAGCAATTTGTGATCTGGATTTAGATTAGTTTATGTCTTAGTTAATTAATCCCTACCTTGCCTAGACCATTAGTGCTTAAGCCTGAGTTTATCTATAGTGAAGATGAGCGAAATTAGCTATTCTATTTATCTAGCTAATAATCAGTTCAGTTGGTTGTACCCATTTATTATTTCTACTATGTACATATTAATCTCATCTCTAATACGATTGCTTTCAAAACTGATAGGATAGGAGTCGTTTTCAAAAAAACATGTACTAAGTTTAGCTTTAATTAAAACAAAACTTAATTGATTCCATTGTGTAACGATAGTTACCAATTTCTTTTGTATGAGTAACTTTCGCTTCACAAAAGACGCGATCTTAATTTTGTTTTTATTAAGCCTTTTCCTATGTACATGTTTATTGAAAATGACTTAGACGACAATAAATTGCTTCAATTCTACTAAAACGCACCTGGTACGAAAGGAATGCATTACGGAACATTAAAGTTTATTCATTTTTATATTTTTGATAGAGTTCCATTAGGGATCGGAATCCGGTAAGATGGATCAGGAAATCCGGCCGAATCCGGTATTATTTGGTCGTCATCAGACATGCCATCCCTGAAAAAAGCACTAGCTCTTTAGCAGTAGGTATTCTGAAATATACAAACTATTAGTTACAATTAACAAAAAAGTTCCTATTCTTGCGAGAGGCGACCAAACGACACTGGAAAATTCTATCTTTCATTATCCAATCATATCGCAAAACAATATATAAGTAGGTGACTAAACGGTTCGAGAAAAGGTAGGTACCTAGTGCCCCGCCTATTTTTTGTTCGTCTTAGCGGGGCACTACCGTGTCCCCAGATGTAAGCGGGTATTTACGAAAACTACGCGTCTGTTCCGAATACACTGTTTACTAGTCTGCATGTATGGCCGACCAAGCTCAGAGGTGACTCCTCAAAAATGTATTAGGAATACAATGACGTCAGTGAAACCAGATTAGAATAAATACCAATCAGCCAGTGTTTTGATCTCTTATGAAAGACCGTGCTATGTACCTACATAGCTAATCCAAATTTTGATGCCATCCTCAGCCGAAGTCCACTGCTGAATATGTTAGTGTCGCATCGTCCCGTTCTTTAAAATACATTTTAAAATGAGAACGAAGAGAATGGTACTTTTATTAATTTAATTTCGAACTAAACCCTCCTTCTTCTTCCTTACGTGCTGCGCTCCCTGCGGCCAGCGTATTCTATCTATTTGCATTAACACTTTAACAGTCCAACTGACAGAGCGCTATGTATGTTGAACATTTTGGTCCAACCATACTTATATACAACGGATTGCCGTTGATGCAGCAAAGTCCTTGAGTGGCGACCACGCACAGGAAAGCGCAGCGAAGGACGGCCCCTGAATAGGTGGACAATTGGACATGACCTCGTTACGGTCGCAGGGAGTCGATGGTTGCGGTCTGCACAGGGTCGCACTTTGTGGCGAGCAATAGGGGAGGCCTATGTTCAGCAGTGGACGTCTGTGGCTGATAGATAGATATCTGGACTACTTATACTGCTATAGATATATTGAAGTAACACACACTTAGCCGAAATTGACTCACATTACTCTATTGGAAAAAACCATCATGCATTAAATTACTATAAATAATGATGAATCGGCGACTAAAGGTCTTTATCTATGAGTACTACTTCTGGAATTCGACTCGAGGCATTTTCATAGTTACGTACAATGCAAATACGTATCCTGTTTCCAGTTTTTAATCTTAATGCTGAATAAGTAGTCTCCGTCTCCACTTCTCTAGTAACAGGTTTTATCGACGAAGCGTATGTTGCGTTCATTATAAATTAAGTATTATCCTTATTTATGTTTAGCGTACAATTAGAAGCTCTATACAAATATACTCTCCTTGTCTCTATCGGTATATGTTGCGTACTTGATACTTGATATGCCAAGTGCCTAATAATCCATATTTGTGTTTTTATTACACTTTAGCGCATACGAATTGGCTCGTCCTTACAAGCTTTTTATTTAAGTACATTTTTTTGTAGAGCAAGTTTGCAAGGCAGACTCACGGGCATTACGTTTTAAAACCAGTTTTGTAAATTTAACCATCTTGAGTTGAACATGTTGGAAACATCGGTAACATTATGCATTTTTGATGGCACTTTATTTTCTGTGCGCTCGACTCGGTTGAGTTGAGCGAACCCTTTGACAAACTAATGCGATGGAAGTAACTTGTTTTTAAAGATAGGCAAAGTTAATAGTATGTACCTACCTTCAGCATTCATAAAGTGCTTCAGCCGCTGCCACTTTTCCTGCCAAATGAATCGATTGGAAGCTATAAAGCAACAGAATAGAAAAAAAAATAATAGATCGAGTTTCTACCGTAAGTACAGTATTGTAAGCTTTTTATAGTCTAATCAAACCATCGCAGTTAGTGTAGCTCTTAGTTTTGTGATACGCGACAGGAATGTGATAGCAGTTGAATTGAAAGCACCTTAAATTGGATATATTATACGGTATGATCTGCCGAGGACTCTAAAGCCTAATACCTAATCATTGAATTGCATCAACGGAATACTACCACACAATGAAATGCTATAATGTTATGCTATATCGAGAGCTCTCTGTTTAATATTATATGTAGAGACATATAGTAAGCAGGGGTAGTTTTAAAGACGCACTTATCCCCATAGATAGAGATCTATGGGGATAAGTGCGTCTTTAAAACTACCCCTGCTCTTTATCTAACCTTCTTCCTAATATACCCGAATGGGTGACATCTAAACTGAATTTATCCAGTCTAAGCGCACGTAAATCTCTGAACTGCATACATAATCCACTGCAGAGAACATACCAGAACCGCTGTAAAATTTAGAGGGTTGAAAATTGAGCTCAAACGTGCCAAGCATCGGAATAGGTGCAAAACTGGAGCAGACAATTTATGTCGCACAGTTGGCTTTCTAACACTCTTATAACAGATATAACATTCTTAAACTATTATAAAACCAGCTTTATTTCAGCGCAGTGTAGTGTCGACGATTCGTCGCAGTAGATGCGAAATAAGACGTTGGTCAAATAGTTTAGATTCGACCGATGTTACTCCTAGTTTCGACAGTTGGAATCCGAACTGCGGTAAAGTTTACCAACAATCGGTCGGGTAAAGCGATTCATTACGCCTCTACGGCTGACAGGGCATAAAGGACGGTAAACCTCTGTTAAATGTTGGTGACTTTTTACTTCTATTCAAACCTCGCAACTCACTAGCTCAAAAGTGGAAGCAAACTTTCGGACAACGGAATAAAGTACACGTTTCTAAACAACGCAAGTTAGATAAGACAATGCGAAAACAGCCGATTCTTGGTTTAATCAAAGAAATAGGTACGAACCTTTATCAAACGAATAGAGAAATTCACGTAGATTTTGTGTAGTCAATTTAATTCACAGTATCAATGCTTGATTTACTGGTCGGAGTGAGGTGATGTCATGAAAGCGTGTGTGTAGGTTTCATGTAGGTTTGCGAATAAGTTATGAGATGCATTAAGTAGGTACTCTGCTATTTTGTTTGCTTTGTGAATTCATTGAGTTACATGTTGTATTGTGTGTGAAAAACTGCTTTATGTGGGAAAATCGTACAACATGAATAATATGAAAAGCTTAGATCGTGAAAACATCTGATTGATGTGAGTTTTATGTATCTTTGAATAGGTATTATATATCGTGCGTACTACTTAAAATGTATTGCCGGTAAATTAAAAAGATCCAAAGTCGTATATAAGAGCTTATACAGCCCTTAATCAGCTGAAATAAAACGTATAAGGGTTTATGCAGCCCGTGTGCCACGTGGGACGCACAAAACTTAATTTTACTTCACGGATACGGGTTAAGTTTATAATTAATTTTACTCGTATGTACTTAATATAATGTTAGAAATACACATTTTCGTGATTTTGAATATTAAGTAAGAAGGTTCGTCGTTCTTCGTCGATGAGCTGGGACACCACGGGTTATCTTGTCATCACAGCGCTGGCCGTCTGTCCAGCAGAGCCAGACATGCCGCCCTCAACGATATTATCCGCCGAGCTCTTGCCACCGTCAACATTTCCGCGATCCTGGAACCAAATGGTGTCTCGAGAGACGATGGCAAGAGGCCTGACGGAATGACCCTGGTCCCGTGGAAGATGGGTCGCGTGCTGGTGTGGGACGCAACATGCGTCGATACGCTAGCACCGTCACACCTTCCACGAACCTCGATCCGGGCCTGCGGGGCAGCGGAGACGGGTGAAAACCGCAAAATACACAAATACCAGGGTCTCGGCTCTCAATACCACTTCACCGCATTTGGTGTCGAGACCCTGGGCCCGTGGGGTCAAAGCGCTAGATTTCTTTTTAAAGAGCTTGCGAAACGGCTCATCGCCACCACTGGTGACCAAAGGGCTGGCAGCTTCCTCGCTCAGCGTCTTAGTATAGCAATACAGCGAGGTAATGCTGCCAGCGTCTTTGGTAGGGTAAAGGCACCAGTGGTCAGCCCCCAATCGACTTTTTGAAGTTTGAACAGTTGGCAATTGTACAGTAAGTATTCGTCGGATAATGAGGCATACCACATGATTGGATTAAGGCGATATTGTCCGTCCGTGGTCGCGGGGAACTAATTGACGCTTTTCAATCGCTGACGCGCGACGATTTTTAGCAGGTTTTTAGTTCTAGTGATTAAATAAATAATTTTATCGAGACAATCCTAGCGAATTTACCTAGATAATGTTAGTATCCATACATTTAAGCAAAAAACGGGAATCGCAAGATCCTCAAGTATTATATACAGGGTGTCCCTAAAACCAACGCCAAAATGAAGAGGGGTGATAGAACAGCTCATAAGCAACCATATTAAGTCAATTTGACCTTAATATTTTTATTAAGGTTCATGGTTTTCGAGATATTTGCATTTTTTTAAAACTCGTGACTTTTGATGCCCTGCGTCAGTATGTCGATTGCCACCACTGCAAATTTAGGTATTTTGTAAATCTGTTTTTTGCAGGATGTCACTAAAAACATATCCTATCGAATGTAATTTAAATTTATTACATATCATGATGCTTTGTCGGTAAAAATAATAAAAAAAAAGAATTATAGCAATTTATAAAATTTAGCCTGCGGTTTTGATCGATTTTCATTTAAAAAAAAATTTGTAAACTAACATGGCACACAACATAAAAAGATAGTCAATTTATTGTAGTTTTCAAAAAGGTACAGCATTTTCTAATTTACGCAGCAGTTTACGAGATATTGATATTTTACACCAAAAGGAGCTCATACTGCAGTTATTACATAGTATGGAACCAGAGCCCCTACTAGGCTCAGAGTTTGAATTTCGAACTAAAAATAGAATCAAAGAATACATAATTTCAAATTGGAACACAATTCGAAATTCGAATTCAAGTCGGCTTTCTGATTAAAGAGTACCTATTTTAGTAATTTTAGTACACTTCGTCAATTCGTTTGATGTGCTTTATTTAGTTTGGGTTCTTATTTTCTTAAATAGACTTGCTTTACCAATAGAACTCGTGTTGGCCTTGTGATTTGGATTTTTGGTACAATTTAACTTTGCTTTGTGCATCTTGGACTCGAGTTCTGCCTATTGATTTTAACTTCGATTTACTTTGCCTCTGTTAAGATTAATTGTAGTGCGTTTGTTACAAATATGCCAGAGAATTATACTCCTCAAGAATATGCCAACATGCATTTTGTCTATGGGGAATGTCAAGGTAACTCTTGTGCTGCAGCTAGACTCTATCGAGAAAGATATCCAAATGTAAGGCATCCGGACCATCGAGTGTTATGAAATGTTCATCTCGCATACTCACAAGGCGTTTTGCCTGGCAATCGTGGCGGATTAGGAAGACCTAGAGGAGATTACGATGAAGATATTTTACAAGAGATTCAAAACGACCCATTGACTTCGACACGGAACATTGAACGTAATTTAGGGATATCAAAATCTGTTGCCAATAGAATATTACGTCGTTATGGATTTCATCCATACCACATACAACGTGTTCAAGCGTTGCTGCCCCGTGATTACCCACTTCGTGTTCAGTTTTGCCAGAAAATGCTGCAAAAACAAAGAGAGGACCCAATTTCATATATATGGTTTTATGGTCTGATGAAAGCACTTTTAAGAGAGATGGATTTATGAACATGCACAATTTACACAGTTATGCATTAGAAAATCCTCATTTAATGAGGGAAGATCGGTCGCAGTACCAATTTAAAGTGAACCTCTGGACTGGAATATTAGATGGGAAAATAATTGGCCCATTTGAATTACCAGAAACGCTGAATGGTCCAAGTTATCTGCATTTCTTAGAGAATGAGTTGCCAAATCTTCTCGACGACGTACCTTTAGCTACGCGGAGGTCAATGTGGCTGCAGAATGATGGCTGTCCAGCACATTATGCACGCGAAGTGCGACTACATTTAAACCAAACTTATCCACAGAGATGGATCGGCGGTCTGGGTCCCATTTTGTGGCCTCCTCGATCTCCAGACCTAAATCCTCTGGATTTCTATTACTGGGGTTATATTAAAGAAAAAGTTTACAATGAACCGATTAACAGTATAGCGGAGCTGAGACAACGCATTTACGCAGAGGCCCAAAACGACGTAACAAGAAGTGCACGTCACATCAGTCGAGCATTTTTAAGGAGATGCCTTGTATTCAAGTCAATGGCGGACAATTTGAACATTTAATTTAGTTACATAAAACAGGTTTCGTTTTTTTTTTAATGTTTTTAGTTTTTTATTCACTTAACAGATAAAATCTCATAAACCGCTAAATAATTAAGTCACTTCAATACCATCTTAAAAACAACTCTAATTTTGCTATCTTTTTACGTTATTTGCCAGGTTCGCTATGAACATTTCAATTTTTTTTATTCTAAAATTGGATTGTGTTCCTATTCTAAATAAAGTATTCTTTAAATCGATTTTTTGTTCAAAATTCAAACTGAGCCTAGTAGGGGGCTCTGGTACCATACTATGGAATAACTGCAGTATGAGCTCCTTTTGGTGTAAAATATCAATATCTCGTAAACTGCTGTGTAAATTAGAAAATACTGTACCTTTTTGAAAACTACAATAAATTTACTATCTTTTTATGTTGTGTGCCATGTTAGTTTACAATACTTTTTTTAAATGAAACTCGATCAAAACCGCAGGCTAAATTTTATAAATTGCTATAATTAGTTTTTTTTTATTATTTTTACCGACAAAGCATCATGATATGTAATAAATTTAAATTACATTCGATAGGATATGTTTTTAGTAACATCCTGCAAAAAACAGATTTACAAAATACCTAAATTTGCAGTGGTGGCAATCGACATACTGACGCAGGGCATCAAAAGTCACGAGTTTTAAAAAAATGCAAATATCTCGAAAACCATGAACTTTTTATTCAGGTCAAATTGACTTAATATGGTTGCTTATGAGCTGTTCTATCACCCCTCTTCATTTTGGCGTTGGTTTTAGGGACACCCTGTATATGTTTTTCATAATCTTCAAACACTGCTTGATATGTTTACGACTCATTCCAAAATGAGTGTGTTCGGCGTCTACTGGGAAAAGAGCGCCTTAATAGTTTATTGTAGTTTTTAAGCAATATATATCAAAAACAATCATTGTTTTAATAAAATATATATTTAAGTCTACACAAAAAATGGCACGTTTTCCCAGTGGTCAGCCTCTAAAATCCTATTAACAGCCTCGCTGAATCCAGCGATTCAGCGGAATTAGCAATATTTATATCAAAATCAACTATATTATTTATCTAAATCTTGTTTTTTATAGCTACTATTCTCATAAAACCAAAAACTCCATTGATACAAAGATCAAAGCGCAAAAAAATGTGGTGTATCCAACTTTACGTATTTACAAATGTATAAGACAAAACTCGTTGATTGTTTAAAATAACTGAGACTGTATTAATATATCTTATCTGAAAAAATTGGCGAAACAGACGAAAAACCTATTTTAACAGAAGAAACGGTCGAATATTATTCAGTTAGGTTCCTGTATAGAAGTAAATTATTCCAGTTTAAAGTCCACATTTTAATTTACTTTTTATTGAAACAATTATATTGGTTAATACTCTATACAGTATAGTTTCTAGATTCCTATTCAAATATTTACCTGCCGCCTTTAAATATCACTTAAATTTGTACAAACAAGATAGTGGCTGAATACTGGAGCCGCAATTGCAATAATTGGGAGTACCCAATGGTCAGCCGCGTAAAAAAACATTTGAAATGCGGCTGACCACTGGGGTTTCTCACGATTACGACAAGAAATGTCTTATAATTTTTTTTAATTTGATTTTAACGGTTCGAACGGTCGTTTTTACTCACAATTTAAAAATAATTGAAATACTCAGTAAACAGCCGGGAAGGCTGACAATTGGATAATTTGCATAAAAGTGGTACCTCGTGGACAGCCCCTTCAATCTATGCGTAAATCAGCGATATTCCATTATTTATATTGATAATTATTTCTCCTCTCTGATCCCCTGCTGCTCTTGTCGCGTTATATATTAACCAATGAGGAATCAGAGCATCATTTTAAGTATACGTGATTCGTTTATTTCAACCATAGCAATATATTTATGACCAATAAACGACCCAAGAGGCTGTCCACTGGTACCTGGCAGACCACTGGTGCCGTTACCCTACAATGCCACGGGGGCCATTTTTAGACTTAGTTTAGATTTAGATAAGACTTATTTTAATTGGTTATTGTTTATTTTGTTCTGTTATATTTTGAATAAAGAGTATAAAAGTAGGTCACTTCTTCTTCGTTTACCACCAGTTTGTTAAAGCTATCGGGTTGTTGCTTCAGTAGGTACATACTACATAGTATTATTAAATCTTGCTTTTACCGTCGACTTTATTAGGTAATCACTAATCAACCATTATTATGGTTGAAACAATATTCATATTCTTCTGATGCGTCATGCATTATAGACTAAGTAATTTTCTTAAGCTCTGTGATACCTCACGATTCTCACAGAATATACAGGGGGAGACTATAAATACCATGAGAAAACCAACGTGAAAAAAACAAAAAAAAAACATCGTGAGGAAACCACCTAAGCCCAATAAGGCCTAGTTTCCCCTCTGGGTTGGAAGGTCAGATGGCAGTCGCTTGCGTAAAAACTAGTGCCTACGCCACATCTTGGGATTTAGGTAGCCGACCCCGATTGAGAATTTAGTCTCAAAAAAAATGGGACAAAGGCTAGGAGGATGACATGAGGATGACAAACTATAAATACCATGGTGTTTCTTGAAAATATAATATAATTTATTTGATGTCGATTCAACCTGAAATAGTTAAAAACGCTTGTAAAAATAATAATAAAACGATCTGATATTTTGTAATATTTGTCCCACCCTGCGTATTGTTTACTTTTCGTAGTATTTAGGTATCTATCGTACCTTTATCTGTAGATGAGGATGAAGTACGTAGTTTTTAAAAACAAGTGAATAATAACTCGTACATCGTAACGGATATTGACATACGTTATTTGGAGAAAATATTGTTTTAATTCCCGGCCACGACTTTGTGCGACGAGCGGTGAGCGGTGGCCTTAAGTGGGAGCGGAATGTTCGAGCGCGTTGTCTCGCTCACTCCTATGGTCGCCGCTCGCTGCTCCGCTGGTCGCCAGAAGTCATGGTCAGGTAGAAGCCTAAATTTGCAGGAAAGACCCTCGTTCCGTACCACCCTGTATATCTTAGGAGACTCACGACGTATGTTGAACAGTGACTCACTGCAGTAAGTAAAGACAATTTTTAATGACCACTTAAAGCTATTTATTTTATTACACAAGCATAAATACTTAAGTTGTAGACATAATAATACCAATGGGCATTCTCTGATACATACGCCACAATGTTAATAATGGCGTGGCATTCCTACATTAAAATGGTAATGTAGAATTGTACAATGTCCTGTAATTATTATTATTTTTTATGATTGTGGTCCAGAGGGATAAATTACATTGTTGCTCGTATAATATTAGCAAATAGTGAGCTAGTAACCGTTTAATATCTACCGATAATATAATAGGTAGCGAAAGCGATAGGTTTACGATTTTGATTTTCGTCTTTCTTATATCGTTTTTTTTATCGCGTCATTCATGCAAGCGTCATAGGCCCGATGGTCTTTAAACATAGTGTAAAACTTGACATATATTGCAATCACTACTTTTGCTGACATATGAGAATGTGATCTGTCTCATAATCATTTATTTTGTGCGAAGAGTTAGTTAACATAAATAACATAGGTATACTTCAATTTTAGTTGGTACTTATATAAGTGACTTTAACTTTTTTTTACTTTATGTTTTTCGCACGATTAGGTATGTATGGAAGAATCCACAATTATGTAGAGTCCTAAGTGATAGGTCTAGTAATTATAATCAAGTACTTATGGTTTTTGTGTTCTAGTGTAACGTTTGAAACCTTATAATCAAAACAATTTTCGCATTCACACGTTTCCCGAACCTTTCACTGTTTACATAACTGTTACAGTAAACGCTTTAATTACGAAATCGGCATAAGATATAATCAATCGAAGAAATAAACGACTGTCTGTTATTTTCACAAGGTTTTACGACCCAGGTATTTACTTTTATCTTATGTAGGTACATAAGATAAAAGTCTACCTACCTACAATTTTTCTGCGCTGCCCTAAGGTTAACTGGTAGAGAATGCTCCACGGAATTGAGTCCGCCTTTTGTACGTTAAGTTTTTCTTTTGTGCAATTAAGTTTAAATAAATAGCGCTAGTTTAAGTCATATAGACGCACAAGGACTATTTACAGTCCGTGAGCACTCAAATTGCGATTCGAGTTTGAGTGAAAACTGAGAGGTTCTTATTTGGATCGTGTAAGAGCGAGCGAGACAGGTATAAAACGCGAATTGTATTCTGACAGGTCACGCACTGTAAGTCTTGTGCTTCTCTACCCTGAGGTAAGTATATCTATGGGTATGCAGCCCGCGGTTTCATTCGAGCTGGATTACATGGCATCGAAAAGTTGGCACTTAAAGACAATAGTGATGATATTTCGGACAGACCCAAAACCAAGGGTATAAGCTCTTTGGCACTAATTCGTTTGTACTTTGAGATATCGCCAAATACGCGATGTCTCGGGTATATCTCGGGTATAACGCCTTTAACTATCATTGAAACGTGGTTGCGATTCGACCTGTTACTTTAACTATAAAGTAAAATTTCGCGTTACTACCCGGTAATTTAAATTGCGCTTGATATCTATGACGTCGTATATAAGTAAGGCGCAAATTTAATGTGCTGATTTGGTCTGGTGAGGAAAGGAGTAAGAATGTATTGCAAGTGACTATAGTTATAATCGGCCATGCAAATGCGGTCAGCGTGCAAAGTTATATGTACACTATCTGTAGCGTTGGTTATGTACATAGTGTGGGTTATGTCACGTCGCGATCAGTGACCGATTTATGGCCGTGGTTCATAGGTGATTGATCCAACCCGGGTTAGATAACGTGTTGCGTACGTACTTGTTTATAACCATGCTATAGGTATCTGGCAAGACGAGCAATAAAGAAGGCGGAACCCTACCTACCCCTTTCTCCAACTGTTTCGTCGTATTTTCTAATCGTCATAGCTCCGTCTCAGATAACACCAGAGAACCTAAATTCACAGGGTAAGATATAGTTAGGGAACATATAAACTACACGAAGTTTTATGAATCCAGATTTTATATATTAGATTTGGTCTCGTACCTACTCACTCACGATTCAAAACATGTAAGGAGGCATAACTTCTCCATATTCTAGAAATAATTTAGCATGCAGCCTAGGATTTACATAGAACAAAGAAATTAAGAAATCTGTAACTTTCACCCTCTCACCCCTATAAGGGCAGGGTACAACTCTGATGTATACAAAAACTTCAAAAAGGACACTGCATAATAAAATGAGATGATAAAATCCCACCAAAAACATTTCACGTAAAAGTGACGGCCAACACTCGCAAGCTCATAATGTTTTTCCTGTAAAATAGTTATCAGAACCCGGAAAAGTAAAACCCGTTTAACTTGGTTTAAGAAGTATGCTTGGCCGTTTCATAGATCTTTTGCATGTCATAACATTAAAGACCCGTGACAAAATTCCTCAGTACTTAATCCACCACAATTTTGTAAAACCAATTAATTCACTGAATAATTTATACCATGTTCTGCATTGTGAAACACATGGTCTCATCAACGTACTGCGATATAAAAAGCCATTAGCAACCAAAGTAGGCACACGAATTGTTCATGACCCGGATATTTGATACCTAAATGAATATATTACACGATATAATGCGCTCATTACAAATGTAAAAAACCAGGAAATGAGTTAAAGTAGCAAACATTTAGTTTTTATTCTGCGCCTCAATTCGACGTTTTACACTGATCGTTTCGAGATCTCACTATTATCTACTTTAGCGATATGTGCTATTTGATTGTTTTACCGTAATGGAACATTCTTTCTCATTCAGAAAGATACCGTTTTGTTAGGCGTCAAATTCAATATGGCTTTTCATGTCTATTGAGTACAAGTAACAAGAACGACTAATGTCTCTATTAGCCTATGTAAGTTGAGGTAACACAAACATAGTTTATTATAAAATTCCAAAACTGTATTGAAAATCAGTTTTTTATGGAGATGAGTCATTATTTCAGGAAAAAACTTAACAGCGCGATGCAGAATTTGAATAGGGTTGCAGTGCCCGCCGTAGAACGCCATCTGCTGGTAACAAAGTCTTTGTCCGCTCAACACTAAACCAATTTCGGTACGGGGATAGCTGGACATCCAAAAATGGTTATCTAGGATACATTTTACCTGATTATGGTCAGGAAAAGAGTTATAATCGGTAGAAAGTTGTTAATGTCAACTTATTCTAGTAGATATTTTCGATAAAATACTGTATATAAATTCTTAGCTATACCGGGTTCGATTCCCGCCAGGCTACGCATGTCAGTTTTTCTTTGTTCTTTGATTTGTCCCTTGATATTTGTTTATTTATTTACTGCTGTCTTATTTATTTAAACAACATACAGCTATCATTACAGGTCTTAACCTAATTTTACGATCTAAAACTAAATGATATTTTTAATCTGGATATTGCTAAATTGAACATATCGCAATTATTAGTCGAATAATTTTAGCTGCACTAGGATTCACTTAACACGTAGTGGTTACTTAACTTTTTGTTAGGTAATAAATGATTATACTTACAAGTAAATTAAATAATTATCTCACATAGATCACAACTGGCAATTGCGTTGCAACTTTCCATTTCGAAATTGTATCACTGACTATGGATTCAGTGTAATTTATGTCATGTATAAATAGCGCTAACGAATTAACATATCATTTTGAGTACGTAATGACTATGTTATTTGCATGATTGCTATTGTATCAATAATAATTGTATAAATGCTAGGGAGCACGCGATTTTTTGAAAGCTTAAGTAGGTATTACACACCCGAATTATGAGTTGCGTAGGTCATGTAATTTGGTAAATACTTATTTGCCTAATTAAAGTTAAGTAGCATAAATGTAGAATAAGTTTGACAAGGTTTGTTTATTTTAATTTTATTAGCCGGTCTCCAAAGCTACTGGAGTGACAACCACGAATGGGAAGGAGAAACGTGGGCAGACCCCCCACTAAATGGAAAGACGACATAGTTAAGGTAGCGGCCAGGGAGTGTTATGCACGCGGCCCGGATTCGCAGCGAATGGAAAATGCACGAGATGATCCATCACATTATCACATCTAGCACAACTTTGACATGAGACCCTTTCTCGCGCGAGATATGCTACCTATCCCTTTCTGTACAGTTAAGAGAGTGACGGGTGATGCTATGTCGCGCGATATGAGTCACGAACCATAGTTGTGCTAGACGGACGCAGTGGATAGATACTGGGGCTGATGATCAGATGATGATGAGTAGGTATGTTTTCGCAATATTAAACTGCGACACTCATAAGATACACGAAAGGAGCCCTAAAGACCTGAACGTAATTCTTCTTTATTTTGTCGTAACATTAATATACGCTGTGCGATGCAAATTCATAACACGACGAGGTGACGTAGAAAAACGTTACAACAATGTTATAACGACTTTTGTGACGTGGAAGTAAGCCAATAATAAAAATAACTTCATCATTGTTTAAAAAGATTAAAAATTTAAATACGGTTTTATCCTTTGTTCAACGCACTTTGGCACGTTATCGCATCGCTTGACTTAAAAGGCCTCATTCCTTTTAAAAAATATTTTTTTCATATTATGACAAATGTTCTGATAATTTCAACCAACTTTTTGAAGTGAATAATACTTTTCCCCGAGTTCTAGGTAGTAACATAGCTATATTTCATGCTTTTATTGCGTGCAGTCGAAAATTTTCCGCGTGAATTTTGTCAATTTCGAGTAGTTTTTGAAACAAATATTATCAATGAAAAATTCAAACTGTAGGTTTCAAATATATACCAATTAATCCCAATAGTCCTGTTCTAGATAGTAACATCAATAACATGCTATTCCTTTTAAAATGCTGATTGCTTTAGACATTTTTCTCTATGATCAAACATGTTCCTTAACATGTTATAACGTCGTCATTCAATCATTTTTTACGTTACATAACGTGGAAATCATCCACGTAAAAGTAACGCAACATTAAACGTGGTATTGTTTAGATTTTAGACCTTTTGTCAACAGTTGAAACTGCCTATGTTAGTGTACCAGCTCCACAATAATTTTGAAATAGCCAGTTTGCGAGAACATGTATCATATGAATTTATGGCTTTAAGCTCAAGGAGTAATAAGGAAGGACGATTTATGATTTTTTTACGCTAGCGCTGATTCTCAGTAGGCCAATTATAGATACTTCCGTATTCGAGTTTCATTCCGTTCATTTGATGCAAAGTTATCTTATAGCTCATAGCATGCGTTAAGACCTTGAACACATCATAGAACACAAAGAACTCAACGAGCCAGAAGGATGTTTTCGACGTCCAAGTAAATATAGTAACTCTCTTATCAGTAGTGTGACGTCATAAAAAGATTGTGGCTTCTTTTTTATTGAGTTGCAAAATAAAAAGTGTTTCATCGCCCTAAAGTGGGTAAGCCGGTGGGAATCGGGTTCTATGAACGCCATGCCACACCTCCTATATAGAAGTAATAAGAGCCGGCGCGCGGCGCACAGAATAAAACTCTTCAGATGGTTCTCTTTTGATCTTGAGAAATCCGTCTGAGAATTGTATTTTATTGTTTGTTTGTTTAAAATGCGACATGGTGACGCGGGTCACATGCGACTGGCTGCGATCGTGCCCCGATTGCCTAAATAAAAGTGGAAGATGGAGCTGAACGCCGCCTCGTATACTATTAGAGTAGCCGACGCGGCAGTGGCCACGCGTGAAGCTGAAAGCCTTGAGGCGTTTATCAAATTGTCTATAGTTGCCCGTAAGCTGCAATTTGTATGTTAATTCACAGTTTTTACACGTGCGTACGTATATGTTTCTGTGCCTTTTGTTTACTACGTGCGTTGAATATGAATCGAGTACGGGGGAGTAATTCGACGTGTCTTAATAACATATCGCTGATATATTTTGCTATTCGGGGTTAGTGAAATGTCACTTTTGACTTTTATTTATCATTTGACTAATATATTATTGACGACGCGTTTGGCTCGGTTGGTAGACACCTGCCTACTGAGTCGGCGGTCCCGGGTTCGAATCCCGGCCGGGGCAAATATTTGTGCAAATATTTGTTCTTGGGTCATGGATGTTATCTATATATGTATTTATATATTATGTATATCGTCGTCTAGTACCCATAGTACAAGCTTTGCTTAGTTTGGGACTAGGTCGATTTGTGTATGATTGTCCCTTAATATTTATTATTGTGTATACCTAGTCGTATAATATATTACCGCTTACGTCCAGTGTGGTGACAGTTTTGTAAAGCATATGCTTATTACCTTCGTATCCCCAAAGTCGATATCTATACTATTATGATAGTCTAAAATTGTATTGTATTTTTTTCTTATAAAAAGGTCATTATTTCCGAAAAATCAGAACAGCGCGATGGAGGATTTGTTTGAGCGCGCGGGCCATACAGCGACATCCAGTTGGTAAATGTTTTTGTCCGCTGACCACGCCAAATCAGCAAGAGGATTTTTTTACCAGTTTTGGTACATGAATACCCGGATATCCAAAGATGGTTATGCAAAGATGGATATATTCTATATAGAGATGGTTATCCAAAGATGGATATATTCTACGACGTGAGTAAACCCGTTTAAGTATTTTAATATGCCTGAGACTCACGGTAGTTTTCTATGTAAACAAGATGGTTATAGAATTCCAAAACAGCGTTTTACAGGAAAAGTGTACTTGGAATGGGTCCAAAAATGTATTACAACGTTCCAAATCATATGAGTAGTATTAGAGGATATAACTACGTTCAAAGCCAAATTGTAAAAATTTTTAGTGGACAAAAAATATTATTCAGTAAATGAATTTTTGTCTGACTGCATTTGATGCTAACTGTGCACCCCGGTGGAACAGTCCATTAATAGCTAAAATTTGTATGCCTTGCGGCCCAACGTCGTGATGTAGCTTTTATTTTATAAGATGCCTATGTACAATTGTACCTGTGTTGAACAAATAAACAATTTGTATTTGTAGAATACTTTTTATCGGACGACGATAAAGCAAATAGTCTTATTATATATGTCACATAAGCTAAACTTGCAAATATCACGACGAAAAGAGACGATATATCGGAGGTAGAGCTTATGGGTTTATCAAAGCACACTCGAATTAGCGCCCAGTTTTATTTTATTTGTCACAATCGGTTGCCATCGAAGGGATAAAAGGTTCCACCGGTTTGTCACCTGTCACACAATGTTATGGTACAGTCTAAACCAAAAGTAGCTCGCCGCGTTACGTCTTTTTCATACATTTGACGAAAACTAAAATATAAATATATAATATTAATAGCAGACAACCTCACACAAATCGACCTAGTCCCAAATTAAGCTCAAGAAAGCATGTGTGACGAGATTTATGAAGTAATTATGACTTCAGGGGAAAAAGTCTATGAAATGAAAATTAGATGAAATGACACATTTTATGACACGCTTGTTATAAGGGATCTTATTTTTAAAGACTTGGCGTGCGTAGCATCTTCTGTCGATGACTGTACGGCGTGTTGTTGAAATTTGTATTTAATGAAAGGGCACTAGTAATTGTACGTAATTCACATACCTGCGTACTTCCTGCATCTATAAGATGAAATTGGCATGGCGTCACCGTTGGACGGTATTTTTGTCATGCGAAGAGGAAAATTCTATCGTTGATGGTAAAAGGTCGTATCTTACTATGAAATCCATACAAAGATGCGACCTTTTAATTCGGTGCGGAATTCAGGTATTCTACGAATTACAATGTCTCAACACTTGGGTGCTTTTATTTTTTGTTTACAAAGATGTTTCCAAAGTTCAAAATTTACGTGAGTTATTATAAGTAGACACTAAGAAAATGGGCAGTTATTATTCATTGTCATTAATGGAACTAAATAATTATATACATTGTGTTTAACTTGAATGATGAATAGACAATTATTTTATCGTACAAGAACTTTAAGACATATCTCACGAAAACAGCTAAATATGTGTGACCTAATCCTAACACTATGATATATCGGAATCAGAAATTGAAGTCATGGCAGTTTGAACTGAGATTGACATAAAAGTTACGTAAGCAGCCAATCGGAAATCCTACTTTTCTCCCAAAGGTACAAAGAAAACGATGACTGAACAAACTGACGCCAATGAATCTTAAACTGTAACTGTAAACACGGTTATGAATAAAACCGGAGATTCAGACAAAGAACGTTGAATTGGGACGACGAACAAAGTCGTTCGAATTTCGAACGAACGGTCGAAATAAGACCGTTGTCCGTTGAAGTCATCATCGCGATCTTTTGTTTTAAGACCATGTCGAGACGCGAAGCTGTTGGTATTGAGAAATATTTATGATATGTTGATATTCTGTGTGTAAAATTGTTTTGTAATGTGGAAACGTAGAATGTACTAAATTGGAAACATCAGTTTTACCCTGGGATTAACAGTTACACACACATTTATACTAGCCTTTCCTGTCGCTTTGCTCGCATTGAAATCATAGGTATACGGGAACCGTTTTTTTTTCGGGATAAAAAGTAGCCTACGTGGTAAGTTAGGGTGTAAACTAACTCTGTTCCAAATTTGATGCCGTTTCAGCCGCTACAGTGAAGCTCGGATTATAGGCAATAAATATCATTTTCTCATCTTCAAAAAAAATATTCTTCGGTTCATACATGACGGAGTTCTGAGATAACAAACATTAAGAGAATACAAATATAACCAAATAGATAACCTCCTCCTTTTTTAGTCGGTTGAAAAACCAACACCAGTCCATTCAATACGATAGCAAAAAAGAATTAACACTTAGTAACCAAAGCCAATGACTAAGCTTGAGCTAAGTAGCACTTTGCATGATTATAAGCCAATAAAAACTTTACTCCAATCAATCAACTTAAAATAGTTTTAAACTCTCTCATCAGATTCGGACATGATGAAAATGGGACCAATAGTGAAAAAATTATCAATTGGGCGGCATTTTACAAAAACCACCAATAAAATGCAATTCACACGGCGTTTGCGAAAATCAATCATTGAGAACCGCTATAATATTTTATTCTGTTGACATAGATTAGCGACTTAACATGTTCAACGAGACAGTATGCTTTTGAAAACTGCATGCTGTAGTACAGACAAAGTTCTAGTCAAAAACGGCACAAGGTAAAACTGAGAAATATTTGGCTGTACACGTTGTGGCACTTTTGCGAACGTAAAATTCGCAGTCTACAAACGTGGTACCATATCCCGAGGGTCCTAATTTACGTCTCTCGGAGTACTCTAGATGTGAATAGAAAGTGATAAATTGTTATCTTATTCGTGTGATCAGTATTAGCCCTATCCCCATTGACTGGACTAGCCAGTATTATGTTTGCGTTGGACTGTTAGTATAGTTTGTTCAGCAGTTACGGACACCCGCGTTCTATTTCATTGCGAAGCCGTTAAATGAGATTGTCTCAAGTTGCCAGAGCTGTGTTTATGTAAATTCATTTCATTGGGTGTAGGATTAACGTATACATAAATACAGATAATATATACAGCCACAATGGCTGTTGTTTGCACTGAGGTCTCGTTCGTTCTCTACTGAACCGGTAGAACTTGAGACCTTAAAGCTGCTACATTGTAGAGGTTACTTGTATAAGAAATGTATGCGTATTTGCAGTGTTTTTTTTTTTTGTAAAATCCATCTGAAGAAGCAATATTTTATTCCGTTTTCTTACTTGAGGAAAATAATTGCTTATTTGTGGCTTTATCTCGCCAGAACGGCTGGGCAAATTTTGATTATTTTTGGCAGTTAGCTAGGCATGCACAGATAGTTATAGGTTATTAATAGGTTACTTTTTACTCAACTAAAATAAAACAAGAAAGAAGAATGTGACTTAATTCTGTTAGAGGTTTTACTCTTCTGTAATCCTGGCCGACTCCAACTGACTCATGTCAGATATATATTTGTACTTTATATTGCTTTGTCCGAAGCTGCTAAGGAGGCGGTGTACGTACGTGCGATCTTGGGTGAACTGACGGGTCATTCTGACTCTGTTACCCTGTACAGCGACAACCAGTCAGCGGCGAAGCTTGCCACGAACCCAGTTTTCCACAAACGGTCTAAGCATGTGGACATTCGATATCACTATATTCGTGAAGCCGTTGACAACAACATTGTAGAGCTTAAGTACATGCCTACTGATCAAATGACTGCTGATGTTTTGACGAAGGCATTGCCGAATTGTAAGCACAAGTCATTTGTCCAGGACATGCTGGAAGTCGTCCAAGATTAAGAGGGCGTGTTAGAGGGTTTACTCTTCTGTAATCCTGGCCGACTCCAACTGACTCATGTCAGATATATATTTGTACTTGTTTTTATATTAGAATTGTAAAAAGCCCTTGTCACTTGTGTTATTTCTTCTGCTAATATATTTTATATTATTTATATAAAATGTGGTTTGTTTTAACATTATAAGAAATTCTCGGCGCAAACTGAATTGCGGGCGCATTTAGTATAAAAATATACTTGACAAAAAGTTAATAATATCTACTATGTTATATTGGGTAGGATACGGAACCCCAAAAAGCAAAAATAGGCTATTTTCATCTAGGAGAATTATTGCACCTACGGACCTTAATATATATCAAAGTTTCCGGCCCCCAGACAGCAGTGGCATGGTGTCCAATACGTTTGATACGTTTGCATTGCACTTTTCTTCCTCTTTGTTAAATCCAGTCTACAGAAGCATTTTAATCTAAGTACCTATAAGTATACTATTATAAAGACCTAAAATCGTATTGAACATATGTTTTCTATGGAGAGGGATCATTACTTCGGGAAAAATCGTAAAAGAGCGATACTGCATCGTGGCGCCAGCCTTTTTTTGGTAAAAAATATTTGTCCGTCCATCACGCTGAAATGGCTTGACGAATTTCAACACATTTTCTACATAAATATATATATCTAGAAAATCTATGTAGTGGTATCTATACTACTACATAGATTTCTAGATATATATAGGTTCAAAGATGGTTACATAGGATATTTTTTACCTAACAAAAAAAAAAACGCAAAGAAAAAATACGCATATGAAGTCGTAGGCACAATCATCATGAAGTTATAAAGTTTACCTCGATTCACTGGCCATAAGCGGCACTTTGGAGTTGTTTCAACGATTTCCTGGTCAGCTCTTTATTTGCTCGCTTGATTTACGTTACGACACACAGGAAGATTACACCGTGATATTGCTCTGTTTACCTGCGTAAGGCACTTGTCCCACCGCCCACGATGAGCGAGTATGACATCGGTCATTCTGGCGTCAGTTCAATCCATCAATTTGGACTGTCGGTTTACTGTCATTTTATTTAGTTACACCAGTCCGGGCTGTCAATCCGAGGTGGTTACTTCATTCTCTCGTCATTCTGACCAGCAAGACTAAACGTGTAACCGCTGTCTAGCAATTAAAGCTAGAAAGACACTAAAAACGAGTTGGCGAGCAGTGAGAAGTGAGTGTGTAGTTTCGATAGATTTGTCGCTAGGCTGCAAGCGAGTGTTCTGTACGACAGGCGATTATTATTAGCATCACTCGCTGGTGCGCGAGGCGGTCGAGCATACGTTACTCTCTCGGCGTTCTGATTCTGACCTTCTGACAGACAAGCGAGTATCGCTGTGCGAGTTTTATCTTTATCATCGCTTCCTCGCCAGCGGTGAGACAAGTGCCTTTAGCGACTGACTGAGTGCTTACCAATTACGGATAATTACTTAGTTACTACCTATATCAATTATACTCGCAGCCACGCTTTACACTTAATGAGGAAAATATCGCATAGTAATAGTCAAGAAAAATTGCTATTTCGCTAGTTTCGTTTTATTTTATTTATTTGCAGTAAGAACAGTGTGACCAATGCATTTGTCGTTCGACAAGCCATACTTTTGAAACCAAGGTGTAGGGTTAGTAAAGTCAGGGCTTAGGGGCTTGGCTTTTCCTGGGATCTGATAACTTTTTACAGCGAAAGCGTTATGAGCATGTGAGTCTTGGCCGCCAATTTTACATGAAATGTTTTGGTGGGATCTTATTTCTTTTTGTAAGGTGCCCTTTTAGGTAGCTTTTTTATTTATTTTGGGCTGTAGCGTTTCTTGAGCATCAGTCTTCAGAGCTCTATCTTTGCATATTTCTCTTGTTGATATCATTTCCTCTTACGCATTCGTCTTACGCTTAAATCTGCTTAAGATGGATATAAAAATCATTGATTCAACAATATAAAATATAAAATTCCGCGTGTTAATTGTGCTGCATTTATTATCGCATTTTGGTAGGTCTATAAAGAAATATTTAAAATACGAAGTCAGTGTGTAGTAATAATTGTGTATTTAAGAAATACCTACTTTTAGCCCCATATATATATACACTTTTATCCCCTATTATGGGAACCCCATACAAACTTACATCCCCTTATTTAAAGGGTGGGGGGTGATTTTCTAAAAATCCTAGAATATTATGTGTTTTATTTATAACAAGGAGTCCCATATACCAATTTTCAGACCTCTAGTATCAAAATTTGCAGAATTCTCATAAAAACTTCCATCCCCTAGTTTAAGGGGTTGGGGGGTAAAAGTTCCAAGTTTTAGAATTATTTTGTTGTTTGTGTACTAATACTAGCTTACATACCAAATTTCAGCTTTCTAGGTCATCGGGAAGTACCCCAGAGGTTTTGATACGTCAGTGTATAAGTGAGTGGCAAAATCGGCGTATTTTAGGTACCAATAAAACCTAAAGTATAAAAGCTAGATCAATGAAATTTTGTACATTTTATATGCTCCCTAACTGCATCTTAACCTGTGAATTTGGGCGTTCTGGTGTTAACTGGGACGAAACTATGAGGGTTTGAAAATGAGACGAAACGGTTCGAGAAAAGGTAGGTAGTGCCCCGCCTCTTTTTTGTTTGTCTTGGCGGGGGCACTACCGTGCCCCCAGATTTTACTGGATTCAACTTTAATAGGTCACAGATTTGCTATGAATAGATCGTATCTAGGAAATTTTATTTACGTCATTTGTTAACTTATTTATATTCCTATTTGATTCGGATATAACTTGTCACATTATATCATTATTTCGTCGTTGAAACGAATAAATTATATTCAATTAAAGATATATTGAATGAATAAGAAAATTATATAACATTTTAAATACGTGACATAATGTGCTTTATTATACTTGCGTACCTTAACAACGTAATGCCAAAATCGCTTTTACTCCATCTTTTGTGACGGTGAAGCCAGACAAGCGTATTTTTTTGAGTTTTGAGTAATTTCGGTCGCGCTATACTTAGTGTGACGTGATTACGTGACATGGTGTATGGCGCGACCGAAATTACGCGACTCAATATTTATCCTAAGACAATGTTTTTGTGATGTACCCACGAACTGACCTTTAAATATATAAATATTAAGGGAACATCTTACACAAATCGACCTAGTCCCAAACGAAGCAAAGCTTGTACTATGGGTACTAGACGACGATATACAATCTTTGACTTTGTCAATAAAATTGAGACTTTGTGATGTGACCAAATTACCGTTAATTTATTTCAAACGAATTGTATATTTTAAGGGTTAACACGATTACACAGACTTGGTCAGAAACTTGTTATCGTGTCCAAAGGCTAGCGTTAGGTTGGCTTAGTGTCGCAACCGGGAGCCTAATTCTGGTGAGAGGCGGTTGCCCAAGTGGTTGCCGACGAGGAAGTGATGGTGTTGCGTGGGTTACTGACCTTGGCTGTGCGCTGCTTGCTTACCAATCGCTGATTATACGTAGATAGCGAGCCGGGCCTAAGTTTAGCTGTGTCGTCGAGTACTATGAACCACTAATGTATGCTAAATTAATAACTAACTAGCGATGTAAGTTTTTAAATTAATATTTAACTTCAGAAGCATTGGATTTGTTAGAAAATTAAATCAAATTCTCTAACAATTTGGTGATTTGATGCAAAATAACACACGTCCTAGTAATGAAATGGAAAAGTCTCATGAAAAAAAATATATAAAATTATGATATGAATTATCCTAGCAGAAAAATTATGAATGTGTAATAAAAATAATAAAGTTTACTAAGTAAACTCGTTTTTATTATAATTTTTCCATTAATGGTGTACATATTAACTGCACATAGGTAATAATATATTTAAAATATTGATGGGATTACCCAGATTCTGCAGCGCATCAGGTATGTTTGCCGATGCCCGCGTAGATGATTTTCACGCCATAATGCGCAAAAAATAGCATCTATCAAAACCAGAATACGGGGTAGTTCCAACAGCATTCTAAGTATATTAATTGACAGAGCCGACAGTCCTCTGCAGAGGTACTGGATATCGGCATTAATAAACCCTCACTCTGAGCAGGTTTATTATGTCAATTAGGTAGTAGGCATTAGTGTAGTATAAGTAATTATATAGTTAACTAGCCTAGTTTTAAGTTTACTAACTATCATGGACCACTGTTGTCTTGAATAAAGAAATTTTGAATTTTGAATTTGAATAACTGAAATTAACTCGTCAAACTGCTAAGACAGGTTTTAGTAGACCTTCCGTTGTTTTAAGTTTTAAGTCTAAGAGGAGAGTAAGTATATCGAGATTAGATAACTTATTGATCCTGCAGCGATATCGACATTGATTTTTCGTACTCAACGAGGCAGTCAAACATGCGGCTGGTTCACGGACTATACATTGCTGAGTTGGGCGCCATTAGTGCCACTGGACATTCACATAATTAAACATGATTAGGCAGTGTTCCAACACTGCCATATATGAGTCAAAACAAGCAACGACTAAGATCAGAGAAGAAGAGATCTTCAGTCTAGATGCCTGAACGAATACCGACTTACGTGACAGTATTCAAATTGGAACTAGCGGTTCTAGAACTAGAACTCTTTTATCGATGAAACCTTGTAGAAAGATTAATATTCTTTTCGGAGGTAAACTTTTTGTCATCCTATAGGTGTACTGCCGTTTGGCAAATAATGTTTCCCAAATAACTTATCGCAACAGTTTTATTTCCAAAATGCATCTCTAGCAAAGTTACATTTCTCATTGTATTCATTTGGTCAAATCATCTTTTCCCAAAATTTTACTTTGTCAAGATTTTATTTAGCAAATGCTTATAAGCAAATGTTTGATTTTGTCATAAATTATTTTCCAAACAAAATTTTCCCAAATTAGTCACTTTGCAAGCTGAACTTATAGCAAAAGTCTGGTAAATTGTAAGCCCTAAGTATTCCTAAATATTACCTAATAGTAGTACGTAAGGCAGGTCCGACTTGGCTTAGGTTAGGTACGAAAACGAGCGTAGCGAGGAGGAGTGTTAGGTTGAGTTGCGACCCTAACGAGCGAGCGTAGCGAGCGAGCCACGCGGCCCTATAGTGATAGCGAGTGGGCGAAACATCATAATATCACTTATTTCACCTTAAGGGAAATCCGACTTGGCTCAGGTTAGGTACGACGACGAGTGTAGCGAGGAGGAGTGTTAGGTTGAGTTGCGACCTTAACGAGCGAGCGTAGCGAGCGAGCCACGCGGCCCTATAGTGAGTGGGCCACACATCATAGTATTACTTATTTCACCTTATACTGGGATATAAATCGTATGCCATGCAATATTTTGGGATAAGAATGTTATGCCAAACGATATACGTGCAAAAAAAAAATTGGGAAAGTAAAACTTGACAAGTAATTATTTCCTAAGCAACCACTTGCTAAACAAAATGTTTGCAAACTGTAAATTTGCGATACGTAGTTTTGCTAATTGCACTTTTTGCCAAATGAAAATTTGGGAAACAAAGTTTGCGATGTTATACTTTGGGGAACGTTTTTTGCCAAACATTAGTAATCCCATCCTATAGGACTGTCCCACTGCTGGGCAGACCTCTCCCCTAGATTTTCACACCTCCCACTTAAGTGTGTTTCCTCCGACCAGTTTTTGAGGAACGAGTCCAGATCGTCCCACCATTTCTATCTCGGTCTACCCCGTCTGCGCTGTCCATCTCGCGGTACCCACTTGGTGGTCGATCACACTATAGCCCACCGTTCTGGGCGCATGCGACAAACGTGGCGAACCTTATTATGTCAGGTAAAAGACGATATCTTTTAAATTCGTTGAGAATACCTCCCCTGCCTAACCGGGACGTAACCAAATCCAAACAATTCATACGGAATATACACACACTAACGACGACACTTGGCTACCACTTTTTTGCTATGCTGCCATGACATTCTAGAGTAGGGCAGAGCTCAAAGGGCTTTCTGGTAGCATTGCTAATTCCTTTATTATATATGCTATACTTCAAAAAGGAGATTTCGAGGAGATGTAATTTTTATTGACGTTATTTTAGTGGTTTTGTGAAATGCCTTAACGGGGCCCCAGGTTTCCGTAGAGAACACTTTGAGAACTGCTATCGTAGACATTATAATATGTGCGATTAGAATAAGACCTTTGACATTTCCAAATCGAATACGAACGTTCAGAGATTTCATCATATTATGACAAAAGAAAACCGCGTAAAGAGTGTCTGGTAAAGGACAATATGAAATATGGACTAGGTGTTCGAGGGGTTTAAAAAGTATGACAAAAATGTTTAAATGTTTTATAGACAAGTAATCATCGACGTGTCTGTCGGGATTGTTTTTTTATGTCTATGTGAAAATCAAATGCTCTTGCATGAGAAATTGTTCTAACCATGATCAATACGTAATCGCGGTGGCTTTGCGGCTAGGGTCCAAGGTCTGTGAGCCGCATCGGTGCATCTGTGGGGTCATGGTCGAAGAAAACGGACACCATGGCCTGAGTTGTCAGAGGTGCGCCGGGCGGTTCTCAAGGCATTATGCCATTAACGTTGTCATTCGGCGGGCTTTGGTTTCAGCCAACGTTCCCTGCGTGTTGGAGCCCCCAGGGTTATGCCGTACCGATGGTAAAAGGCCGGATGGCCTAACATTGGTTCCATGGCAGAAGGGACGGTGTCTCTTATGGGACGCTACGTGTGTTAGCACGTTTGCACCGTCACACTTGAGCCACACTACTAGATCGGCCGGGGCCGCCGCAGAATGTGCGGCAAAACTCAAGCACACCAAGTACTTTGCCCTGGAACCAATGTATGATTTTGTGCCTGTGGCAGTGGAGACTGCGGGACCGTGGGGTACTGAGGCCAGGGACTTTATAAGGGAGGTGGGTCGCAGGCTCAGAGACAGAGGGTGTGATCCTCGCTCAGGGTCGTATCTGGTTCAACAGATTTCACTGGCCATACAACGTGGGAACGCTGCCAGTGTAATGGGAACGTTTGGGCCAGGTGCGACTCGGGGCGAGCCTTTTTAAGTCCTTCTTCACCTTCCAAGATATTTGCTATCGATCCACAACGTTGACGAAGCCTGTTGCAGATGTCACGTTATTGGTGTGTTGTTTGACGAAGCCTGTCGCTGATTAGATTTTTGTATTCTCTCTGACGATGCCTGCGTTGCGGATTTGACTTTTACACTTTGTCTTATGCATTATTTACTGTTGAATAAATGATTTAAACATACGTAAGGTGAGAATTTGATATTTCAGCCACCTGATCGTACTGATTATATTCTTGCAATATTTATAAACAGAGCCCAAAGCCACCTGATTTCAGTCGGTCAATTTCGCACGTTCTTTAGTTTGCATAGTGCCAAGCCTTTTGAAATGTCTGCCAAACTTTGTTGTCGGCTTGGTATAAATCTCGTCATCATATTAGTCGAGAAAGACGTTCACTTCTGGACATTTCATTACTTAAAGGATCTACAAATACAATCAGAAATTCGACAGTAAACAACAAGTTTTTTTGCAATCTTGATACGAGTATATCGTTTATCGTTTCAAACTCGAATCCATACATTTCGCATGTCTCTGTGAAAAACAAATGCTATCGCAAAACAAATAGAACCATAGTGCCAACGCGCAAAGTGCGAGTTTATTCTGCAAACCTGTAGATATCAATGTGACACGGCGTTGCGTTACCGATCTGAATTTTAGAGCAGATTGCGCGGCTGTGAATAATTGTCGACGTCCTTTGTGCGCATCGTCGCTGATTTTCATATTGACAGTCGTGGACAGAAGTGGCTTTCTGATAATGAGGTAAGGTAAGTAGCCCTACACTGAAAAATAAAATAGCTCAACTAGTTTAATACTTGATTACTAGCATATATAGCAGCTAATATTTGCGCTACTGTAAACAAGTCTTTTTTTTTCAGTGTAATGGCAAAATTGCTATAAGCATTAATAGGTATCTTTTTTCTAGTCAAGCTAGGCTTGCTTTGCTTTAAGTGGCTATGTTTATTATGAATATTTTTACTAAGTTAAAATCTACCTCACGTATCACTGTACCCTATAGCTTCTATTAATAGCTAGCGCGAAATAAAAACCTGTAAAAGTGCCACAAAAGTTAGAGAACCTCCGGAGCCTACTAGTTACACTATGTTACTTTCTAGAAATCAGGGCAAAGTATTATTATTAACTTCAAAAAGTTGGTTGAAATTATCAATACACGTCATAATATGAAAAAAATTAGTACAGGGGTTTCTAAACTATGCACCGCGGCTAGAGTCATAGTCGCATTAAGGGGGGTGGCCGGCTGGGCCGTGCCCACCACAATATGGTCCAGACCCTTGATAGTCATGGCTCCATCTCATAAGGACATGGCCGGACCCCCATCTATAGGCCCCGTCTGAAAAATAATCTTAGATACGCCAATGGCTCTGGTGCACCGTAGAGAGTAAGGAGTGCACCATATACAAATGACTTCTCTAAAACTAAACTCACGTATCCTTACGTACCCTTTTCCAATAAGCACCGAGACAAAATACTGTGTAAGCCTGTAAGTATGCCACAAACTGGAAATATTGGATAACCGTTGAATTAGAGTTTTACGGCTTTGCCGTCATGATAAAACTATTTTTCTTATCATATTTTATTACAACAGTGGTAGTGCATAATACTTTTGGCTATGACTGTAGATAGGTACCTACCTTCATTATTTTGGCTGATACCAGTTGTTGTATTTAGTTCAGTTTAGATAACGCCGTTGAAAATAGACGACTCGGTTTATTGGCGGGTCACAAGATATATGTATAGCTACGTGACGAAAAAAGAAGGGCAACGAAAAGATGGATATATAGATTGTGTGAAAGAGTGAAAGAGGATATGTAGCTAGATATCTGTGTGTCTACAATTCGCAACTTACCGCCACGGCATAGTAAAACACTACAGTTTTCTCTCTACTCTAAGAAAACCCAAGGGTCAGGGACCCCCTTTAGGGTATCCCTTTAGAGTTTAGATACCTACTTAAAAGTACCTAAAGGATACCCTAAAGGGGAATCCTGACGCAGTACCTATACTCTTACTCTTTGTTTATACTATCAAAGAAAATCCAAAGGAAAGGGTTTCCCTTACGTACCTCCAAGGGTAATCCAGGTTTAAGGTACTTACTTAAAGGGATACTCTTACCCTTGTATTTTTTTATAGTATACATTGTCAGTCAGTAGTGTCAGTTTAACTTTAGAAAATCTGCATAACACCTATAAGAGTTCTTGTTATGGTTAATTCACTTTAGTCGTATCAATTCCACGCCATATATACCAAAATATCATTAATAGCGATTTAGTTACCGAGGTAAATCGAATCGGCGTAGATTATTTCGTAGAATTGATTCTTGCTTTTCGTAGCGCCCGACCCGGCAGCACATTTATCAAGATAACGTTTTATTTACATAATGTATTGACAAACATGCGGGCCCTCATAATCGATACTGACTGAAAGACGTCAGTCCATAGCTTTGTTAAAGTTCTACAGAATAATAAAGACGCAGTAATAATTGCTTGTACAGAAAATGTAGTACTTTTTAATCCTAAAAGGACATTGTAAGGAGTAAACAGGAAGAAGATGTTAGATCATCATGTTGTTTTTTGCTGCGTGTTTTTGCCTCACTGTCACCTCAGCAAATTGTCTGCCATAATTTTTCATGAAACTCATCTAGACAGTCCCAAAGCCGTTTTAGAAATACTGAAACGCTCGGAGTATCGCCTGTCCATTAATATCGAACGCCGCAGTAAGCGTTTGCCTTTATTCAGTCTTAGGTAAGTACTTATCAACTCAATTGAAAAACTAGCCCCGCTATCACCTAAATATATATATACATATATATTGAAACGCCTGCTGACTGCACCGCTGTACTAGAAAACCAAAGTTTTAGCTACACGATCCATGTAGTCTTGTCAAGAATAATGCCATCCACCCGTCACGCAAAATCAATAAAACATCGAGTTGCAAAAAAACAGGTCACGAAAACCTATAACCTAAGACAAGCGTAATAGAAGATAAATCGTTGACTCTTGAAAACTGCAGGGCTACTCTGGAGTTCGAGTTTCGAAATGAGAACCATGCCATCCCTCTCGATCTCCTGTCAAACAACATGAATGAGCGGGACGGCACGACACGAAGTTAAAATTTCGAACATCGGGATAACTCTTCTGTACGAGCAAATTGAACTGTAATATTTTGAGTCAACATTACATTGGCCCGGGGATTTACGATTTCGTCGACGATTGGCAAACAAAAGAAAGGCGAATTCAATTGTTTCTGTATCTGTTAAACAAAGTCGATCTTTTGATTTCATAAGTTTACGTAGTAGGTACATTTTCAGACAGTATGGAGTTAAAAGACAGAGAGTGACAGGAAAGTGGATTGTTTGGATGATAACGGGTAACGGGAGAGATTTTTTCAACCAGTTTCAAAAAAGAGGAGGTGATCAAGTCAACGCATGTCTTTATTTTTAAACACATTTTTGTTATTTGACAGCTTGAAGCCCCGAATGGGAATTCTTGTGAAAATTTGAGCTGCCACGATGGGATCCACGATGAATCAATAGAACTCACAATTTTTTGTTTGCACACCTATAAATGTGTTAAAGTGTTTCATATTTATGTATACATTTGCTTCGTTATTCGTTAATAACGCATATCTAAGTCAGATTAGCTATTTATGCCATGGTCTCTGATTTTATTTCGTATGAGAGGTTTTACGTCACTGCTGTCATCCCGCGTTATGTGTGAGATCGTAAACTCAATCGTTTGAAAACGTACGATGTGACACCATTTACATTCGTGACTTTACTGTCCTACATTTGAGATAGTTATGGGTACATTGTGTAACTTTATATTGATTTAAACTTAAACTTACAACTTACTCATAAAAATCGGGACACCAGTCCCTTTGACCATGGACGTAGCATCACGTCTGAAACGGCGAGGTTTTTAAATAATAGTTATTTGTTATGCAAGGCTGCAAAGTTGTTATTTGGAGCGAGTGTTGAAATTGAAAGCTGAGCGAGCGAAGGAATCTAAGATTGAACCATGAGAGCGAAGCGAATGGTTCAAAGATAGATCCCTGAGCGTAGCGAAGCTTTCAAGACACGAGAAGCTAAATAATTTTGCAGCCATGCGGAACACACAACTTTTCACCTCACTACAGCGAGGAAAAAGATGCAAGAAAAACAATTAACACATAAAAATAATCATATTTAATTTTGCCTTCTATTTAACACATCAAATTTAAAAAATTAACACACTCAAATCCAAACCAAATAAATACTAGAGAAGCACACATATTAAAAATTTAAAGTAATATGGCCGTAATTTTTATTAATTATCGTGGTGTATATTTTATCGTTGGGTTTTTCTTAAGCACTGTTAAATTATATTTGTATTTGAAACTACTTGACACATTTGCCACACATGAATGTGGGAGAATGGCATTCTGGGAAGGATTAGTTGGCCACTCGGAAGTATTTTCCATAACACTTGCTTTGGAAGTTATTGGACGATGGGATCCGCATAAGATTATTTCAGCTTTATCTTCTTTAAAAACGCCAATATAATTCGGTAAATTACTTATCGTCTCCAAATATGTATAACAAACCCTTTTTCGTTTTAATGCAGGCTTTTAGCATTGAATAAATACTCCAAATTGGGCTTAACTTTCTTGTTTTCGATATTTTTATAAAGTAAGACAACAGTATGTATTCTCCACAGAACAAGTTTACGTTTTTTACGTGAATTGTGAATACTTCCAACTTTTTAATTATTATTTTTTTTCTCGGGTGCGTTCTGAAATTACACTCTTATGTTCCAACTTTTATAACAAATAAATATTAAAATTTCAACATATTCAACATTAAACCACGTTTCCGGACGTGATATTGTAGGTTAATTTTTTTTAAAGAAATATTCAAACGTACATATGATTTTAGCCGGCCAGACCAGATCGCCCTTTATTAGCGTGCGTTGATTGGTTGTTCGAAGATTTATCGACTGATGAATTCAGTCACGCGTTGAAGGAGTCTTAAATATAAAAAAGTTACATGCACCACAGATAATCAAAATCGTCGTGTTCGAAATTCAAATGACTTTTGCACGCTAGCGGATAAAATAGACTTTTGCACGCAGATTTCGCCCTATAAACGGAGGTTTTCCGAGCGGGTGAGGTGAAAACGCCTTTTTTAACGCGAATAAGTCTCGTTTTGTAATAAAACCATTTGTTACTTTATAAAGAACTATTTTCTTACTTTAGTAATAAAAATACTACAATATCGTACGTAGAGCTAGTAAAAAAAGTAAAACGTTGTTCGTGTCTAAATTAATATCAAAATTGACATTTGGTAAGTTTAAGACCTTTTAAATGCGTAAGAAGAACATTAAACCGGTTGCAGACGTTAAATACGAACCGCAGCGAATCGAGAGCTTTCCATCATAGCATACGGTGAAGAGTTGCGAGTTGAGGATGTTACGTCATATTTTGTAACTTAAGTTTGAAGTACAATCCGCGGCTCGAAAATATTCAAAAGTATTAGTACCTATATAAACAAAGTTATAAAATGTCTGGCAAAAGATACCTAAGTGATAGTATTATAAGTATTATTTGATTTCACTAGCCATACATGTCTGCGCCTAAATTTGCGGACTCATCACACCAAAACGGCTGACGGAGCTTTATCCTATACCTTTTTCCCCGAACACGGCGAAACAGAGTTATGTCTATATCGTCATCGTGCGAACTATGTTATTAAAGATTAAGAACATACTTAGTGCGGAACCAAAAAAAAAATGCTGTCGACCACTACCGATACAAATTATTTTGTCTTAAGTTATTTGGTACCGGCTATATTTTTCTTTACGATAACCTACGAATGTATGTCTCTGCTGTTGGATCTGATTGCGATGATATTTCAATCGTTTATCTGCGGTCCGATGACTCGGCGAAAACTGACCGTGTTATGACGGGTGAAACATACATTCACACATTATAAAACTAACAAGATTCAAAAAAATTGCGATATATTTGTCGTTCGTAAATCTGACGCATCCGAAGACATCTGTCCGAAATATTATCAGTATATATAAAAAAAATCTGACGAGTTACTGTAGATTGTAGAATAACACCGAATTCGCTATAGATATTTGAGGAGTTCGTTCGATTCCTTATGGATCTCGTCATCAGATCATCATTCCCTTGCCCTTACCTATACCATTTTGTTTGGGGTAAGGGCAGCATGTTTTTCCTCGTCATCAGATTTTGACCAAAATTGTATAGGAGCGGTTGGTCATCTCAATGCCACCTCTACAACAAAAATGTATTTATTAAGTCGATGCCTTCTCCTTCTTAACCGACTTCAAACAAAAGAAGTTCTCAATTCGACTGTACCTATTTTGTGTATGTCTGTTACCTCAGAACTTTCGACTGGGTGAACCGATTTTGATGATTCTTTTTTTATTTGTAAGCTGGTGCTTTCCGTGTGGTTTCATTTAAATTTGGTCCAGTTCTGGCATAGACATCCATGAGAAAGTCATATACTTAAGTGTTAGTGTATTTTCCATTTCGCTCAAGGAAGTCGTTTTTTTTTTGTGAAAAAGTGATTATATATTTGAATCACTAAAAAGCAAAAATACAAAATATATTTATTTTACAAAATAAATAACCGACTTCAAAAACAACTGAAAAGCCAAAAATAACTCGAACATGTACAGATTACATTTGAATCACCTTTTGCAGTGGCAAACCTCACGTAAACTTGCGCGGCATTTGTTTTCATAGTAATAATTGAGTGGTTTGGCACCGACTTCAAAAGGTGATTCAAATGTACCTAATCTGTACATGCTCGGGTTATTTTTGGCTTTTCAGTTTTCCATGATGGCAGTTCTTTTTTTGTTAATTTTTTTTTATTAAAGCCCGAAAAGTCTTCTTGAAAATACGTAGTTCTGTGGCTTATGTGGAGTGTTCTCCGGTTAAAAATAAACAACTAACTTGTAAAAAACAGCATTATTTTTTAGCACTGTTACATATATTCGCCCGATAATCCATGACCTCATCGTCACCGATATTTCCCAACACACAGCGACGTTACGACAACTCCATGAATCGTGCTAGCTAAAGGCCAGCGTCATAGTGATATAAATGTCATAATATATTCGACATATTATGTCGATAAATTAGTGTGAAGCCATTATCACATATGTATGATAATATGAAGCGTTTTAAGCAACGCCTAATTAGGTTTGTTATAATTAACTTGTTGCTGGCCTACCGAAATAAGTTTTAAAGTGTTGTACTTAAATAATTGTTACTAAAAATTAGACTACACTATTCTAGCCGCTTAAAGACAAATCTCGGCCAAATGAAATCAATCTTTTGTCTTTTTGAATATGAGAAAAATTGCATTTTGATTATGAATGCGCCTATTAAGGCTAGAAGTATAAAGGGTAAAACTGTAATAAATAATGTAAGTATTGGAAATCAATTTACGATTACGGAGAAAATCTTAACAATAGGATGTACGTTTTTTTTCATTGATCACAACTCCCTCTGTTACCGATTTGTGTATTAAATTCCGTTGCTGCCTCATAAAGCCAAAAGGACTTGAAACTTTACACTTAATTGCGGGAAAGCAAAATGGAGGATTACGTCAGCGACGTTTTGGACATTTTTATAACATAATATTTAATAGTCATGCATAGCAGAACTGAACGACTTAATTAACTAGACCTTTTATTACTTAGAGAAAACAAAAACACAAAATAAAAAGTATATAATGAAGCCTTAAGAAACTTATGATCTTAATAAACCTAACCTAAACTATGTACATATATCCCCTAGGTCACTATCATTGGGTAGGATGCCCATAAAGAAAGGCTGGCGGCGTTACCTCGCTGAATGGCAATGCATTGCGTTGGGCGAGGAACGAGCCAGCCCTACATACAATCACAGGAGGACCGGATAAGCAAATAGCTCAGCTTTTTGAAAACCTTTAGTAATTTTGCCCGTCATGGTTTGCAACCGAAATCTAGAGACCTGCATTCGCGCTGCTTTCTAATTCTAAATCCTTTCTTCAATGGCTCTTCTGAATAAAAATGAAATCCTACGATATACGACCTCTGATATTTCCACAGTCATCATTCTCCGTGTAATCACGAGTGAACCAGTTTGCCGTCACACCAACATTTCCTAGTTTTGCCTGCATGCAACAATAAACTTATTAACGTCATATGTTGATCTCAAACAAGTTCCTGGGATTACCTGCTCACGTAGATTGAATGAATGAATAAAATTAACAAATGGCGATATATCTCTTTATAAATGATTAAAACAGAACGATGTATTAGGTACAATACAAAGATCAAACACAATGACACACAATGACTTAAATGCGATGTAGGTAGTAAGCAAATATACTCGATATATCGCTGAAATGGCTGTCATTATAAATCGAACTAGGCCTTATTATATATCTGTTGCATAGTGTTGTATTAAATTGGTGAGCAAAACGTGAGTGAAAAAACCTAACGCTACTAAACGGACCTCAGAAAACAATTAGGTGGTTATAATCAGTTTTAGAAATTTCGAGTAAATTAAGAAAATGAGGAGGCTAGCACCTATTATCCTCCAATAATTGGTTTTAATTACCCTTTTATTTGCCGTTAAATTGTTTTTCTACTCCAGTACTTTTTTCTGTCATTTATATAGTTACTAACTCTAAATATAAAGACATAAATTATGAAAGTCTGCAAAAGTCTATCTTCTATTGCCCAAAAAAACACTGCTAAACGATGTTATAATGTCGCCAAAAAAGCATCACTTAGTACCACAGATTACAAGATAAACATTTGCATTCACACAATTTGCAATTTAAAAAAGAACTTATTGTACTAAGGCATTGCTGCCAACTTAAAAAAAAAGTTTTATCTTCAGTGCATGGATGTTTAGTATAGTGGACGTATACCTTTATGTTTAAGTTCATATTTTTTTGACGTCAATAAAAAAAAAAGTTTATCAGAGACTATTTTTTTTTAATTTTGTTGATTCCGAGCGGGAACCTGTAATTATTTTCTTAGTTGTTTATTTGCATTTTATTTATAAAATGTCGAGTCGTAGAAAAAGTATTGTATGCAACGTTGTATAAGTAGGTCAAAAAACACTCGTGGCATCTTTCTTACGATGTTCGCTACGCTCACATCGTAACCCATGCCACTCGCGTTTTTTGCCCCCTCTTATACAACGGTTGCATAAAATACTATTTGGGTATTCATGCAGAATATTTTATGGCGCTATAAGGGTGAAAGTTTGTGAGTGTGTTTTTATGTTTGTGTGTTTGTTACTTCTTCAAGCTCTAACTCCAATTTTGATAAATTTTGGTATGCAGGTAGCTGATACTCTAGAATAATGGCTACTTTTCATTCCGAAAGAATGTAGTGTTCCCGTAGTATGAGCGGGTAACACCGCGTAATAGTAACTCAATAAGTAGTGTATGTTTCTTGTGCTACCTACTGTAATTTGCTTTAAGAGTGCCGTACATATTTATATGTGGAAAAACGTGGGTGGCATGTATACAAGTTAAAAGATAAGTACGCTTTCCAGGTCTCAAAGCAAACTTTATTAGCTGGTATCGTTATTTATTTGGGCCCAGTAAAGCCAACAACCGCCGGTTCACCCGTTATCACCGATAGCCCCGACCTCACCCCCGTTCTCACTGGCGATACTGAACAAACAAAACAACATCGCAATGACAACTTTACTGCTACACGATAAGCGTCAAACCGAATGCTATAATTTTATATCCCGTTTAGGTATCTAACGATATCGACAGTATACATACAACGAGATAAGAGACAAAGTAAAACAGCAAACAAGGAACAGTTTTTACTATACGTTTTAGAAATATATCGAAAAGTGAAGGTTACATTTATTTCGACGTGGGTGGGATATTGGCATTATGCAGGAATAACTTGTGCACGTTTTATTTTGGTAAACTATGGAGTATTAATTTTAGTGCCAATACTTTGCCCCGTACAGAAGGTATTATTTCTAAAGATAAACATGATCAATCTGAGTCTGCGGTGATGTTTGATTAAATATAACACCGAAAAACAAACTCAAGCACAACTGTAGGTACTATTGTACGCCATAGAAAAGTTGTGCATTGTTTTTTTTATATAGTAGAGATAATTATAGATAAAAACATATATCAGCCATTTCGGTAAAGGATCATGAGGTCTACAACTATTTAAAATAGCCCATGTAGGTACATAATATTTATACAAACTTTCCCACCACAAATATCTGGAGCGCTTCCGATCCATCGTTATCGAGTTATGTTGTCTCGCGGGGTTGGAATAGTTCCGCAACTTTGGCTGCAGACTCGTGAACTAGTCTTTGACTTAAGGACTTATAAAGCTTCCCGCTGAAACTCAATAATTATAATACCGGTAGCTCATAATTGTTTAGTTGAGGCATTAAATTTAAGCTCAGTCGGCATTAGTGCTTGATAGACGGCAAATTATTTATTATATATTCTTGTTATATTTATTCTTGTTTTGATGTCATTAAAACTCAACACTTTGAAATTACCCCATCTCTCATTACTGTGTACAGCCCAGGAAATTAAAACACTAACCCTTTTGACCCTTATTGTCACATGACAAGAGCGAAAAGATACTGCACATAAATGACAGGACTACAAACATCGTAAACATAGAATATTACACTGGAAAGCATCACTTTCAATTCTTACACCTTCTGTAGTGTATTTAATATCTTGCTGAACTTATCGCAACTGTCAGGTCAGCAGGCAGAAAGGGGTCAAACACGAAACCGAAAATATTCAATTACAGGGAACTTTTTACGCTAGATTTCCTTAGTAAATTCTCCAGTGAAAAGGGACGAAAATTCCTTTTTTCCATCATCAAGAAACCATCAAGATTCAAACACGGCGAACTTTTTACGCTATGGTTACTAAGGAAATTCGAAAGTGGAGGGGGGGTATTATATCTGAATTATCTGACTATACATATATTACTGTACCAAGGCCTTCACAAATGTAACTGCTTTAGTGCTCATGCACTGTTTCGTAGATGTTCCAATGGGAAGACCCATCCCCATCCCATCACAGTAAACAGACCTTAGAGTACCTGAATCCAACTGCTTTGTGTTCCCAAGGAACATTTGGTTTAAGGTAGCATACGTTACTGCTTTAATAATTGTTATTAAATAGTGGCTCTGTGAGCTGTATAGTTAATATACGCGATATAATATGTTTAAATTGTTTTCTTTGAATGTGTGACAGTCGCGAAAATAATATGTAATTTATTAGTTTGGGTGAAGCATGTTGTTACTAATCGTAACTTGAGACGATGGTGTCGATCATAAAATCAGAATCTTTACGGCGATGGCGCTACGATGCCAGCCAAAGACATATGGGAAATTAAGTAACTGGTTGAATTTGATGCTTCAGCTAGTGGCTTTGATAGAACAATTGGATGTTCGCCCGTCTGGCCCGGAAAGCAGTGGTGTCAAATCCAAATATTATATTTTTAAATTTTTGGCTTCAATATAAACATTTCCGTTTTTCTACTTTTCCAGGTCTCCCGCCTTCTCCGCTTCGTCTTCCGGTTGGTGGTTGCCACTCGAAAACCTTTCCGTTCCATTTGAAGACGGTTCTACGAGCTGAGATGAGAAACGGTTTAATGTAAATAATGACACAAAGGTAAATTAAGAAAGAAAAATTGAATGCGATCTACTACAATCGAAGCGGGGTTTGAACCCGCGACCTCTGCGTTTCCGGCGCATTGCTCTCCCAACTGAGCTATCCGACCGCTACGTCAATCACACCAAATCTTTCATCCCTTAATTCTTTACGCCACTGGAGCGCCCTCTGCGTCATATATGTTTTTGAAATGCTTATGCGCATTAGCCATACCCTAGGATGTGCGTTTTACACACACAATCCCCAATCCCCATTGCTTTACAGCAAGTGTGAAGACTGCGAGAGAGATGGCGCTATTTCTAAATCGATTCTTATTTTTTTTTATGTGGTAATACCACATTTTATTTTTATAAATAATGACACAAAGGTAAGGTAGGTTCCAATTTTTCTTTCTTAATTTACCTTTGTGTCATTATTTATAAAAATAAAATGTGGTATTACCACATAAAAAAAAAAAAAATAAGAATCGGTTTAATGTAACTTACATCGTGTAAATATCACCGCATATCGAATTATAGTCAACACGTTCAACATAATACTGTGTTTGATTTCAGCCTGACATTATGGGAGATTCGGAACATATCGGATTATCGAGTCAGCGGGCAAAAAGCCGGGTCGAACGTGAAACGATCAAGATTCTATCACGGCGAACTGTTTACGCTAGGGTTACTTTGTAAATTCACTGGAGCAAGTTTATTTTCGGTCTGAGGTTGTATTGTAAGGAGGACAGCGCACTTAGGATTATCAGAGGATTCGCTTGAGTTTCTAGCGAAAATAGAAGTTGCAAGGTCGGTGATCACTATATCTCACATTCAAGCATTTGGAATTACTTTTACATTGCCTAGTGGCAAATTGAACAAAATACAGTTCGTCGCATCAATGGAAAGTGGGCATTTTTCGTCTCTCCAGTGGGGAAAAATTCGAAACTCCTATAACTCCTTATATGTCTATCCTCACGTCGCGAGTTATATAATTATGTTTTGATATTCGAGCAGCATTAACTTGTCAATGTCAAGTTGTCATTTAGGTTAAGTCAAATTGTCGTAGAGGTAAATAGAATATATCGAAAATACTTCGGATTTAGCCCCAGTAAACAGTTATGCTAACCCTACTGACGGAAAATGACGACACAGTCGATGATTAAATATGCTTATCCACTTAAAGATATGCAAGTGACTCTAACGATCCGAGTAAACTTTTCAGAGAAAACAGTTCATCGTCATCACAGACCATAAGAATACTAATCGTCACATAACGTGAAAATTATAATGATTTTCCACCATACTTAGAAATGCACAGACCATGAAAATTTTTTGCACAAACATGTAAAGTTGCAATGTTATTATAAATAGCTACAACCTATTTCTACGATCTGTTATTTTTAAGTTGGTTATTGTACCATTGGCTGCACAAATGTATGCATTGCAATGTATTGCATGGCCCATTTATGAATGAATTCACATATAAATGGACCATGCAAATTCTGCAGCTCATTTAACATTTTCTGTTTCAGGATGAAAAAGCCTTGCAACTCTTGCAAGGATTTTTCAAATAATCTCTCATATTAAATTATTTTAATTTTAGGTGTTTTGTTTATTTATAACTATGTGGATAGAAAAATAGGCGTTTAATTTGCTAAAAGTTACATGACAGGTTATTATTTTGTTTTATATCTTCTGGCGTTTGTAAAAGTGTGGCATCTTACATACAAAATACATAATATTTAGCCCATCTTTGCGTGTCCTCCGATTTTTCTTTCACTTCTTGATAATATAATGAAACACTTATTTTTCCTTTTATTTGGTCTATATAATGTCCTTCTTAGCCTGCCCCTTTTCCTTTTCTCTATAATAATCTTAATGTAGTTATCGTGACTTATGAGACCTAACATTTTTCTCTTCTAGAAATTTATGAAACATGTAATGTCTAATTTTTTTATGTGGGTACACACCACAATTTTTGTATTAAACTATTGATACAAAGATTTTGACGACGCGGTTGGCTCAGTTTGCAAGCACCTGCCTACTGAGCGGCGTTCCCGGGTTCGAATCCCGGCCAGGGTAAATATTTGTTGTTCCTATGTATTTAAGTATATATTTATCTATATAAGTAAGTATATCATCTTCTAGTACCCATAGCACAAGCCTTCTTGAGCTTAATTTGGGACTAGATCTATTTGTGTGAGGTTGTCTGATATTTATTTTATTTATAAAGATATCAAAACTTAAAGAAAAAATTAAATGAGTTACCTTGGGACGAGACCGGGAATCGAATCCGGTATAATCGAACCGAACCTCTGGATTGCCGGTCTAGCGCGTTAACCACTTCGCTACCTGAACTCCTACCAACTTTTCGAATTTTTCCTTACGCTTTGTGGGTCGATCTTTGCATTGTTTATTTGAAAGGTTTTACACCTCACTCATTTAAATTATTCTTTAAGCTTTGATATCTTTGTATAAATAGTTTAATTTTTCTCTTCTGTTTTTACTTATTTGCAAAAATCATGTTCGGTTACGTGTTTGCGTGTACTGGCAGAATAACTGAGCTGTGTCCAACGTTCTCAGAAAGCACGGTGGTGGTCGCGAGCCCTTTTGTTTTCATACGTGACTCGCATTTTAGATGTACGCAAATTAACTAAATTTAGATCACTTCCACTCTTGCTCTCGGCCCCCTTTGGTGCGAAATGGCCGGAAGAGTAAAGTCGCGTCCACATTTGAGTTATAAATATTTTGTTATATTTTTGCTGTATTTTTAACCGACTTCAAAAAAAGGAGGGGGTTCTCAGTTCGGTTGTATGTTTTTTTTTTTTTTTTTTTTTTTTTTTTTTTTTTTAATGTTTGTTACCTCATAACTCCGTCATTTATGAGTCGATTTGGAAAATTCTTTTTAGGTTCATGAATAGACATCTCAAGGTTGGTCCCATAAAATTTTGGTGAAGATCGGATGACGAGATCCATGAGGAATGGAAGGAATTCCTGAAATTTTATAGGCAGTCATAATATTTTTCATATATTTTCTAAAACTATTTAAGTATTTGCATATGGTAGTCATCATCTTCCAATGCTGAACTGATGATGGAAGGTACAACTCCTTAACGGTTAGGAGTTAGGAGATAATTAAAACGACATGCATTCCTTCAAGACCTCCCTGATCACCCCGCCATAAGTATTTCATATGAATCACTAAAAAGCGAAAAAAAAAATTTTTAACAAAAAAAAGAACCGACTTCAGTAAAACTAAAAATCCAAAAATAACCCGTTCAAGTACAGATTACATTTGACTCACCCTTTGAAGTCGGTGCCAAACCTCACGTAAACTTTAATATATAAATATAATAACAGTGGTTTGGGATCGACTTCAAAGGGTGAGTCAAATGTAATCTGTACTTGAACGGGTTATTTTTGGATTTTTAGTTTTACTGAAGTCGGTTCTTTTTTTTGTTAAAAATTTTTTTTATTATTATTGATGATGTCCTCTTCATGGGGTCCGATGACAGCGACTTCAAGTTGTAGGGCTCGTAGGACTCCTACGACGGTGGGCGCGGATATGACTCGCAAAACCCAGTTTGTTGGTGAAAATCCGGTCACAACGCGGGCAGTGGAGCTCACCACGGACATTGTAAGTGTATGCATAAGATGGCCTCGGTCGCGCCTTACGCTCTTGACGTTTCATATCCAGCGCTTCGAGACGCGCCTCTTCAAACTCCTTCACTCTAACGCGTACAGTGGACCGCCAAACATCCCGTTTACGACTCATGGCTTCCCATCCATCAGGAGATATACTGCTGGCGGTAAGGTGTCTCTTAAGTACATCCTTGTAACGGAGATGCTGTCCCCCAGCTTTACGCGTGCCTTCTGAAAGTTGAGAGTAGAAGATTGCTTTCGGCAGACGGTTATCCTCCATACGGACGATATGGCCACACCATCTCAGTTGGTTCTTCATCAGCATTGCCTCCATGCCGTGCATATGTGAACGTCTCAGGATGTCCGTGTTCGTCACACGATCCTCCCATTTTATCCTCAGGATGTTGCGGAGACAATTCATATGGAAGGAATCTAATTTCTTGATGTCCCGTCTATAGAGACACCATGTCTCAGAAGCATACAGCAAAACTGGCAATACAATGGCTTTGTACACGGACAGCTTAGTAGCGAGTCTAAGGTCATGCGACTTCCAAATCCGCTGATTTAGCTTGCCAAACGCAGACGCAGCCCTCGCGATGCGTATTGAGATCTCCGCGTCTAGACGATTGTCATTACTTATTTCACTGCCAAGGTACCGGAAGCGGGACACCTCGTCCAGAACGCTATTACCCAAAAAGATGTCAGGCTTAACAGGCTTGGATTCCGCGTGGAGATTGCACCATTATTTGCGTCTTGGATTTGCTGATGGTTAAACCAAACTTTGAACAGGAGGCTTGAAGATGACTAATGTAGGTTTGGAGAGCAATGGGGCTATTGGCTATGAAGCAGGCGTCGTCGTTGTAAGTACAACCTCTGAAAGTAAATATGCCTTGTTAGTTGTTCTATGAAATCAAAAGACGTTTAATTTCTTTTTATGTGATATTGCTATATTGGGATTTGATTTTATCCTTCAAAAGAAAGATAAATTAACTTATTCCCAATTATAAATTTATGAAACGTGGTCTCATTATTTTTAATGTGGGTACACTTACGAGAACAAAAATATCTGAACACGACCCTATTGCCAGGAGCATAAAATCGTGTTCAGATATTTTTGTTCTCGTAATTGTGTAGATGTAAATGAACTCGACTGTACACCACATTTTTTTTATACTGTACCATTGATAAAAAGATCAAAGCACAAAGAAAAACTGTTTTTTTTGACGGATTTAATTTTTCTGTCTTTTGGTCTTTGTATCAATGGTACAATTATTCCCCATTATTTTGCATGTTAAATACAATATTAAAAATAACTAATATCTTTTGCTATGGTCAATTTGACTTTCTTAATTATAAGTTACGTAGGTACTCGTACATTTAGTAACAGTACACAGTTTTTAAACTGACTTTAATATCAACTAGCCGCAATTGAATAAAAAACCAACCGATTTTAAAGATAACTGTTAATGTTATTAGCAGTGTGAGTGTGTGACACCCTTCTTTAAATAGGCCGAGGGGAAGCGCGGCTAGATTGGCGCACCACTGACTTATGCGGGTGGTTTGTATTCCCCAGGCGACCCGTTTTTTTTTCAACAACCGTTAGCTATTACCATATTGATTTCGCTATTATAACGGTAAAGGGCATCTTTATTAAGTGCTAGAAAGATCGTTTACGCGGAAACAAAGTCATTGCTTTCTTTTTTGCTTTACCTACAGTAGTCGGGTACAAAGTATTTTATATATAAATCATATGTGTACTTAGCAAAATAATTGAAATCTGTTTAGTCGTAAGATTGTGATCATATATCATACTAGCTTTTGCCCGCGACTACGTCCGCGTGGAACTTGGAAGTATGAAAGCAACCTCGTACAACACGATAGATATTCACCTGATCACCTTAATTAATAAAAGGGATTATTAAAAGCGCCTAAGCAAATGTAAGAGCAATTGTGCTTTTGGTCTAATCATTACATTTCCTACAGGGCCATCAATGTCATCATGAATTACTTAATCACTTTTCAATCTTTTTAGGGATAATTTCCAGAGTGAAAACTATCCTTTGTCCTTCCTCGGACCTTAAACTATCTCCATGCCAAATTTCATCAAAACGATTCAGCGGTTTAAGCGTGAAGAGGTAACAGACACACTTTCGCATTTATAATATTAGTATGGATTCGTATGATAACAACGGGGATGATTTAAAAAAAATAGGGTAAAGCAAAAATATCTGAACCCGCCTCTACACCGTAAACAATAGAGTTGTGTCCACATATTTTTGATTAAAGTTTTACTCAGATGTTTAAGAACTCGACTGTACCTACGTGACCGAGAACGTGACGACTTTAAACATTTTGAAAATACTTCTGTAAAAGTGAGGTACTTACCTATATAACTTAATAATTATAAAAAAAAAACTACATACATTATTCTTCGCAGGCCTCAACTAGAATATCAAAAATAAATATTCCATGAATAGATTCCAAACGAAGTAATTTTAAAACATTGTTACTGATATGAATAAACATTTTCGTTAAATTCATAAAATTAGTTTATTTTATCTTAGAATAATAACGCCTAGAAACCCAGTTCACGCGCAACGGTGAGGCCACTAAAACTAAGCCAGAAATGGCTAAAAGCGCCGATCGGCTTGTCAGTTGCAAGGACGCGTAACAAGTGTAAAGAGCTCCCACATTTTCAATTATTATGGCGGTTTGTGCAAGGATAGGGTGTCACAATGCATCTGATAATAAGGATAAACATGCTAAGACAACATTTCACTCGTAAATATTATTCTTTAATTCGTATTTTTACGTAAAACAGTAATCAAAACTTCATATTTTCTATAAGCGGCATGACAACGTAGTGTTTCCAGTGTAAGGGTTTTTTTTACCCATAATTCTGTCCTGATGACTTATTTTTTGGGAGTCTATAATTAAAAATACAAATATGAAAAATTAAGAAGATAAATAATTTTTTTTATCAAGTTTTTTTTGACTTGCCGTGTATGTTTGAGTATGTCTGGGTAAAATATTGTAAATCAAATTTGAATCGAGTTAAAATTTTGTGCACCTGTTTAAATCAAGAGACAATGCATTACAGTGTTTCAAGTCAACAACGGGTCTATTATTCAATTAAAATTTAGAATGTCACCAATCACCACTGGCAAGAGTATACCCCAAATTTCAGGGGAATGTGATTGCGCTAGCAACATTATTGCTGTGTTTGTGTGCGTATCGCCGCGTGTAAATACGAGTTGTTCACAACTACATGAATCCATTTTATGCCTCACGTGCGGCGCCTCGGCCGTAAGAAACTATCCTTCTAGGCGTTATTATTCTAAGTTTTATAGACATTGACAAGACATGAAAACATGACAAGACAGACTGACGATATGGTTTTTGGTAACTACTAAAGAGGATGCGAAGTGCGAAATGAGTTTGTAACATTCGTCCGCCATTATAAGTCTCAATTTTCCATTTCGTCTATTAAGCGTCGGGGTGGTCTAATGATACGCTTGCTGCGACGTGGCGCCATAGGTGTAGCCGGTATGTTGGGTGCATTCTGCGGTGATCGCGATGTAGCAGCTTCTGGAACAGCTTCAGATGCGTTGTGGCACTTGAGACGCTATAGGCATTTGTGCAGCGTCCAGTATTGGGGTCGAAGATGCGACTGGCATAAGATGAGTATGAGATGTCCGTCCAGAGGAGCCTTCGTTGTCTTCGGTGAGTCGGGGACGTATATGGTCCGCGTGATACCTTCTTTCCACACCCATTGGAGTGTTGATGACATATGAATATCGATGAGTCCGACGTGACACTGTGGCTGGTTCCCAACGCGACTGGTCTCTGGCACGTACATACACAGTATCACCGGGTCTATAATTCGGCGTCTGGCCATCTGAGTTCACGTTTGCTTGTATTTGCTTGTGTTGTAATGACCTTTTGGCACTTGGTCGGACATTATCAAGGACGCAAGCTATCTGACGCCCAAACATCAGCTGGCTCGGCGCCTTGCTAGTGGTACTGTGGGGCGTGATGCGATATGCAAAAAGGAATTGTTCAAGTCGTTTTTTCAGGCACTCTGTGCTTGAGGACATTCTGGTTTTGAAAGTCCTTACGAGACGTTCCGCTAACCCATTTGTTCTTGGGTGGTAAGGTGATGATTTGATGTGTTTAATTCCGTTGTCTTTGCAATAACTCTGAAACTCCTTGTAGCGATTCACATGATCTCGTCATGTGTTCACCATCATATGATCATATATCACCATCGTAAGACTCACATCATCATTATCATCGTCAAATTCCTGACACATTAACATCATATTTCGCCAAGCGAATACTAAGGTCGTCATTTAATAGGTATATGCAATACAAATGCCTAATAGAAGTAACAGTATGAATGTTTACGAAAGCAAGTAAAAAGGCATTCCAATAACCAAACAACCTACCATTTTAAAATAGCAAATTACTATTCACAAAAATTACCAACGGAAGAATTGAGCTTTATTTATACTGCGTAAGGATCAAAATTGTGAGAATGTCCACTTTGTCTACTTTGTCCAGTTTGTCCAGTTTGTCCAGAGTTAAGTCTAAATACGGAGGGGAATTGAAGGATGGGATTCTTTTTGTTTGGAACTTCGACTGAGTAACATTGTTTTCTGGCAGTTAAGGTATTAAAATTAATTATAAGGGGAATTTCTGTTGGGGTTTTGTTTGTTCCTGAAACTATATTTGCCTATTGAGATTTAGTGGGGTTTTGTTGTTTTAAAGGCTATTAAGCTTAGTTACATGCCAGAAATAGTGTTTTGGTACATGGTTGCCAGGTGAAAGATATTTAACCTTGCGGCTGTTAAACGAATATCTTTCGGACTCTTCTAGTTTTATCCGAGTTAGGCAGCTAGGACACTAGCCATATATAGTTAGATTTATCTAAGCTGAGCTAATCCACTTAAGAACTGAATACCATTGAACAAACCACAACTGGTAAACCGCAAATTAAGATAACGAGCTCGTAGTAAAAGCAGATTGTAACCACCTTGGAAGGTTAATATAGATTATCGACTCTATTTCCTTGGACATTAGACTACAAAATGCACTAACAGAATAATGGTGATCATAACTTTTTGGAACTTTACAACCGTCCGACCCTGCTCAAGAACGTATTCTCTTGAAAAAGGACTATGATCTCTCGTCAACAAACATTTTAAACCTATTCAACAAGGAATAAGGCTGAAAATTCAATATTCACGCAATGTAGTTCTAACCTTTTTTTGTAAGTAACTGGTTGGCGCCAGGTTCGCGTTTATGAGAACAAAAGCAGATAGGATTGTATTAGACACAATGCTATTGTGAATGCAGGTAAGAGGATTAGCTCAGCTTGTAATACTTTAACTATACAAGTGCAGTGATCAGCCTCCAAGCGTGGAATGTTCTGTCTGGGGAATGCAAGGACCACACGTGATGGACATGCGGGGTAATCCGCGCTTGCTGAAACCAGATGGTCTTCCAGGCTTGGTCTCATATACTTATATAATTATCTCATCTATATAATTGTCTCATCAGCCACATGGGGGGGGGGGGGGGTTCAAATACACCGATGCTAGCCACATCCTCGGGCTAATCACCCGAACTTATAGTTTAGCTTAGTTAGGCCCCCATACACGTTTAAATATAAATATGAGACCTAGGTCTCTAGTGTTCTTTGTATTAGCTAGGGAACAGGGTATAGTGATAGGTACACTTTAATAGGAACATTAGGATGGGGTTCTTTACCTACCGAGCAATCGGTCAATCGTCATTAACTAACATAACATTTATTCAAATTATTTTAACCTTGTCAGGTATAGTGAATGCAGAGGTTGAACTATTATTTTCTTAAGTGTTTAAGACCCGGGAAGTTAGTAAGGGAAGGACAAAATCTTGTAATAGTTTGTAAAGAATGAAATAGACGGAATGGAATAGACGAACCTATTATTTAAGCTAACCAGATATCTAGAACCTTTATTTCGACATGAATATTTATAGAAACAATTAGTTAAACTTTACCGTTCTTGGGTTAAGGTTTGGTAAATTAATATACACATGCTATAGCCTTAGTATCAGGATAGCATCACTAAAGCAAAGTCAAATCAGCTGACAGATGGCATTCACTCTTACAATGAACAGAGATAATTTTCAATATTTTTATAAGTTTGACAAGGGAATTGTGGATTGTTGTGTAGTATGGAAAACAAAGCATCCCTATTGTTGGATTTGGTGTGTCTGAAGTGTAAATTGCTAAGAAAAGCCGGGGACTTGTGGATAGCAATAATGAAAGCTATTCGTTCCCGTATTTACATCACAGATCTCAGAACTAAATCAATTTATATCACAAAGGTTGAGAGTAATTCCCTTATCAGAATGAGTCAGTCGAGAGTTGAAAGATACTCCGAACGGACACAATAGTCTACATTTATGAGTATGGTCAAACGAAAACCAAGTTCTAGAACCCATTAGAAGGGTTCATACCTACTAAGAAATAGTAGCGTACTAGAGTCCTTATAAATACAATTATAACTTAATTTTTCTGAATTATCATAGTTTTTACAATCATTACATATTTTTAACTAGTTAAATAGGTAGGTAAAGTTTTTAGAGTAGGCTACTGTGTAGTTAACTTAAAGAAGCCTGCGCCAAAAGGCTTCCCCAAAAGATGGATCCTCTGACACTTTGCCTCAGGCTAGGAAATCATGCATAGATGTAGAGAGATCCCACAGTGGTTTGATCACTCAGTAGATTAGGGTGAAGGTCCGTCCATCCTCGCACTGTATGTCTTATTTAGATTTGAAAACTAGGGATAGTTAGCTAAGGCATATGGTGTAACTCCTTCACACACTTAGGGAGGTTGGCGATTTTCTAACAAAAAAAAAAAAAATTTTTATACACCTTAAAGTTACCTTCTTCATCCTACTATAATCTAGTCTTTACTAGTTCTTAATTGTGATGACTAAAACAACTTCCTACTTATTGTATAGGTCTAGAATCCACTTCAGAATGTCCTACTACAATTTATTTAAGGGATGTATACCATCTTCTCAGATTAAAGTATAATAACAAAATTTATTTAATATTGTCAAATATGAAAACTTAAGATTAATTAAATTCATAATAAAATCTCATAGATCCTGTAACTTTCATCTATTTATAGATTGGTAAGGAAGTGTAGTATCATATTGTACATAGACATTTGACTTCTAATCATTCTGGAGTAAGGACATGCAATTGCAAGAACTAAATTATCTTTCATCACAGAATCCTAATAAGATTTGGATTGATTCACATACTGATCTTTATTGTTACATAGAGTAATCTAATATATCTAAAACTGACTTGTGGACTGGATGAGTTTTGTATAAGAGTAAAATAGCCCATACTGAATCATGGCATAGGGATTGTAGATATTTTTGAAGCTAGACTAAATAGGAAATATTAAGTTATATTTTGGGAATAGATAACATTAAGTTAAGTTAGACATTTAATTAGTATAAGGAACCAAGGTAGCAGTAGGATAGAAGCTAGGGATTAATAAGCAACAGTTTACACATTTAGTTTGGTTAACAGGGATATATAGTAATATTGGTTTGGAGGCACATAACAGCACACCACGGTTAAATATCTCTTAAAGAATTTGAGTTGCTACAAGAACGTAGGTTTCTACCAATCTAGACGTTCACAACGGTTATACCGATCACATGTGGCCATTAGTTATAAGAAAAGTTCAAGCACAATTGTTATGAAGATCCTTTCATATTTAGATTTGTTTAGTTGTAGGATACTAGTAGGAGGATAGGATAGGACTGGGAGCTGCTGTTAAGATATTCTTAGGTAATTGTTGTAGGGTTTCCTTAGGGCTTCGTTGTAGGAGTAGAGTTTGGTGAGGAGGGTGAAGCAGGCGTAGGACCTGTTCCTTTAGTTTAGGGCTTAGCATATATTCCAATTGGCGCGCGTTCCCAGGATTTGTTTATTTAGTAGGTAGCTCGTAGACATTACAATTGGTAGTCCCGTGACTCAGGATAACTCTAGAGTTAAAGTACTTAGGAAGTCATATATTACATCCTGAGAGGTAAACTGCGGACCATTATCGGAGACTAAAAATTGAGGAAGGCCAAAGGTAGCAAAAATCGTGTCCAGTTCATCACACAGTTTAGTAGTTGTAATCTTCGTCATCGGTTTGACCTCAATCCATTTGGAAAAAGCGTCTGCGAGGACCAACCAATATAAACCCTCGAAAGGTCCCGCGAAATCGACGTGAATTCTTTCCCAAGTTTGATCTGGCAGGGACCAAGAGAAGATAGGCAACTCTGGATTATTAGGCCGGTTCTCCTGGCACTTGCGGCAACTTTTCACGTGTGTGTCAATATCTTCTTCAATGGTTGGCCACCATACGTAAAAACGTGCCAATGCTCTCATTGCTGATATGCCTGGGTGTCCACGATGCAGGTACGTTAAGGTAGCTTTTTTTAGTGTCGGGAATAATAATTCGACCTTGCCACATAATAATCTTGTTTTCTAACGAAAGTTCACCGCGTTTTCGAGCGTATGGTTTTATTTCGCTTGAGTATTCCTGTTCACGCCAGCCGGTTTTAATGTGCTGTGATACATGTCTGAGTGTGGTATCCTTTTTTGATTCTTCCCTTAAGATCTCCTCCGATAGCACGAGATCGGTTAGTCTATCTGCCTGCAGGCGTGACACAATCCTGTGGACGGCGAGTTCAGCCTTGGAAGGCAGCTCTTCTGGATTGGGCATTCGTGATAAATAGTCGGCAATCAGATTGTTACCGCCTTTTGTGTATACGATGTCGTAATCATAGCTCCCTATTATCAAAGCCCACCGCACTAAGCGATTATTAGCGAATTTCGGTAAGTTGAGTTGAGCCCCCAGGATGTGTATGAGAGGCTTATGATCGGTAACCAGCGTGAATTTGATACCGCGAAGATATGGATCGAATTTCCGGACTGCAAAAAATATTGCAAGGGCTTCGCGGTCTATGACCGAGTATTTGGATTCCGCAGGTCGAAGTTTCCTTGATGCAAAAGCGATTGGTTCTTCAACGTTGTTCTTCTTGTGGAAAAGTATCGCTCCGACGCCCTTCTCTGATGCATCACATGCTAAGAACAGCGGGCGATTGTCATCGAAAGCTACAAGAGGCTTGGAGCGTACAATCAAAGATTTCGCATGGTCAAAAGCCTTAATTTCTGTGTCTGTCCATCGCCATTTCAATCGGCTTCCTGTTAGTGCGTGAAGGTCGGCACAGACACTGTGCAAATGTTGTATAAAACGCTCGTAAAAGTTGACCAATTCAAGGAAAGACCGAAGCTCCTTGGCGTTTGTTGGAGGAGAAGCTTTGGCAATTGCTTCAATCTTCGATCTTGTAGGACGAACGCCATTTTTGTCAATTGTGTGTCCAAGGTACTCAACTTCTGATTGTAGGAAGGTGCATTTCTTCAAATTAACTTTTAATCCTGCTTGTTCGAGTGTTTCGAAAACGATTCGTAGTGTTTGGAGGTGCTGTTTGTCATCTTTGCCTGTTATTGCAATGTCATCGAAGTAGACTGCTACGTTTGGTATTCCTTCTAGGAGTTTGTCAAGGTAGTGCTGAAATATTGATGGAGCAGTGGAAATCCCAAATGGCATTCGATTGTAGGTATAGTAACCTTTATGCGTCGATATTGTTAAGAACTGTTTTGAATCAGGACTTATTTCGAATTGAAGGTAAGCATCTTTAAGGTCAATTTTAGAAAACTTCTCTCCATTTGCGAGGTTCTGCCGTAACTGGTCAAATAATGGAATTGGATGTGCGTGTGTAATTAGTACGGGATTAATTGTGCTACGGAAATCACCGCATATTCTGATCTGACCGTTGGATTTGACTACGTTGACTGTTGGCGTTGCCCATTGAACTGGTGTGACGTTTGGATCTACTTGAGTTATTATGCCTTCTTCAACTAGACGTTCTAGCTCAAGTTCTATGTTTTTTTTCATCGAAAATTTGATCGATCTTGCTGGGATGTGTTTCGGCTCAGCTTGAGGTTTGATGTGTATGTTTACTTGGTAATTTTTGACTTTTCCAAGTTTTCCGTCGAAAAGAATAGCGTATCTGTCCAATACTTGCTTTAGGGAGTTAGGTTCAAGTCGAGTGTTTTTGATAGAGTAGACTGGTTTGGGGAAGTCCATGTTGAACATTTCACTCCACTGTAGTCCGAATAACATTGGTTCTGCTGACTTCATGACGACGACAGGTAATATTTTTTCCTCCCCTTGCATCTCGTACTGTAACGTCTGTAAGGCCCTTTGGTTTGAGTTTGATGTTGCCGTAAGCACGTAATCCTGGAGCCTTCGTGAGAGGGGGTGACCCGATACGTCTCCAGAACTTGGTGCTGATAATCGAATAGACGGAGCCGGGGTCCCAGTCCAACGTACAATGAACACCATTGATTATGACGTCTATCCGCTTGCTGTCTTTGCTTTTTGTAAGGTTGATTTGACAAACGGTATCTGTGTCGTCGTCATTGTCATCTGAGTCAGATGTTTGTGAAGAGTCGTTATAGCTTCCGTTATGTTTCAGCTTGTACAATTTGTTTCTTTTAGTAAAAGTCTTTGATGTGTTGTCGCTTTGATTAGGTAGACATGCTTTGCCTGACTTGATGCAACAGTCTTCGAAATCACCCTGTATATGGCACTCTTTACATCTATGAGCTTTGGCTGCGCATTGATTTAGTGAATGTCTTTCGGGCTGGCCGCATCTGAGACATTGATGAGTTCGTAGTCTGCGTGGAGATGAATGTGTTGATGTCTGGTGAGGTCTACCATTTATTTTAACTTTGTTGACTTTGACGTATTTATCTTCATCGCCTTCTGCTCGTTCACGTGACTGTGCAACGCTGAAGATTTGTGCAAACGTTACTTCTTTCATTTTCCCGTCTAAAAGTTCTTGTAAGTCAGGCCATTTTTGTTTCAGATCGATCTGTAACTGTTGGTGGTTTAGTACGGTGGCAAAACAGTCACGTAGTTGTCGCTCTAATAGATTGTCGTTATAGCCGCAATCTTTGCTTATTTCTTTAAGTCTGTTAGCGTAGTGTTCCATGGATTCATTTTCAGCGCGTATGCAGTTCCAAAAGTCCGTAAGTGCTCTGTATCGTGTGCGCTTAATTCTGTACAGGTCGAGAAGCTTCGCTCGGATGTCTACGAGTACATATGTACTGGTTTCAAAATGTGGTGTCAGAGCAACTTTTATGTCGTGAAAAGTTTCAGGAGTGAGGCAGGCGAACAGAAGCTCTTTCTGAATTTTTCGTGCGTCCCCTTCCCAAAGTCCGCATTTGGTTTCGAAATAGTCTAAGTATAAAGTTTTCGATCGTTGTGTCATTAGGATTGAATTTGTCACCTTTAAAACTGTTGTAGATGGTGTTTCTGCTGGTGGAACTGAATGACTCCGTGCCATTTGTCGTGTTCGGTGTGGAAGTCACGTCAGCCGCTTTGTGTTGTTGTAATAGTAACAGTTGTAAAATGTCCGATATTTGTTTTTGTTTTGCTGCCTGCAATTGCAGAAATTTGTCAAATTGTTCGCTGTTCATTTTGCTTTTAATTCTCATCGCCACTGATATGAATAAACATTATCGTTAAATTCATAAAATTAGTTTATTTTATAGACATTGACAAGACATGAAAACATGACAAGACAGACTGACGATATGGTTTTTGGTAACTACTAAAGAGGATGCGAAGTGCGAAATGAGTTTGTAACAGTTACATCAATGTAGCTTTTATTGCATATCAATGGAAACCACATAGTAAAAATGGTTACGAACTGTTGTTTACTCCGTGTGATAAAAAATGTATCGCATGACGTACGAGGTCTAGTATTAAATTAATGTAATACAATTAATCTTACAACATTGAATTGATCAAATACGCAGTTTTATTGCGGAAGTATTAGATTATTTTTTATTCCCATTCAAGTACTAGATCGGTGGCATTGCCAAAGGGGTATTTCAAATTACATTTCAATGTTAATTAACCATTAAGAACAAACTATTATTAGTATAATTACATTGTAACTTTTTGGTTGTTTCTTCCTTATGTGTGAAAAAAAATATGATTCAACGAAGTCTATTAAATTATAGTACTTATTCAAGTACTCTGTTGCAGTAGTTTTGTGATTTAACACGCAATTTGGTTTTGGAAGTGTAGGTACTGTTATTATGCTTTAGGTATTATATACTTCTGTATATGTAGTGTTTCATCATAACTCCGTAAAGGGCGGATATATACTCGTATAAGAATGCCATAAAACTGTTTTATTTGTAATTTTTTATAATTTTAGATTTTTTATAATTTTTAAAAAGACATCCGAAAAGTTGCAAGATTAAAGTGGTAATGGATACAGAACATTGCTCCTAGAACTTATGGATGCTGTGGCCGAGAAGTTCTTGAGTGGCAACCACGGATCTGAAGACGAAGACAAAGCCTTCTACATGGTGAAATGATGATCAGGTGAAGGTCGCTAGACCGAAACAAAGAACTTTCTTTATTCAGTAAATAGGCCACAAAAAAGGGCACTTTTATAAGCCTTAGTGTAGGCACCGGGATTTTCCCGATAAACTCAGCAGAATGTACTTTTTTCCTATATATACTTAAGTAACTAAATATTAAAATAACTGTATTAAGTTCCTAAACTTAAATGTACCTTAAGACGTTAGACGTACCTAAGTCGACAGTTGAAGCGTTGCTTATGTACGGCCAGCATCAAAAGCTGGCTTATGTCAAATTACATTCAACAATTGTCAGCTAATTTTGGTGCTGACATTACATAGATTATCTCGGATGTCAAAAGCAGCGTTTTATTTAAGCCCAGTGTTGCCGTGTTTCTCATAACTTAGGGATATCGTAACATCTTTACGTTATCTAGGTCACAAGGAGTTCGTGCCAGAACGAAGGCATGCAAAATATTACAGAACGTATTACAGCACAGGTTAAATAACAATTACGAATTAATTGACGAAATTAGCCAATACATTACGTTCGCGTACGATTCTCGATCTTTTAATGCATTATCGGCACATGCAACACGTTTATAGTGCAATAACTGTGAGCGTGATCGTGTAAACAGTATATTTTTCATAGTAGTAGGTGTAAACTTTTTTACAGCAGTCGGCTAAAAAGGGTAAAAAGTAGTAGGGTAAAAGTATCCTATAATCTTTGGAGGTCGAGCTATCCCCGTACCACAATAAGTTCAAATCCGGCCAGCCGTTTTGGCGTGATAAGAGAAGAAAAAACATCTGACCAATAGATGGCGCGACACTGACCCTTTTTTTCCTGAAATCATGAAATCATCATAGAAAACTGATTCTCGATACAAATCTAGAATTTTATAATAAAGATACAAAATAATTTTATAGTCAAAGTACTGACATAGACCGAAGAATCGCCAAACTAAATTGGCAGTAGGCAGTCATATCGCTCGTAGAACCGTCGTTCGCTGTCGCAGAAAGGTTCGTGTGGTGACCACGAACTGGAAGGCGCTGGACATGCCCCTACTAGATGGATAGACGATCTTCTGATGGTCAGAGGAAGTTTTGGACTCGGGTATTATAGGAGCGTTCGATGTTAAAAGAGTTTGGATCGATTTAACCATGCTCTGCTGCTAAGTATAAACGGCCGATGCATGTAAAATAGTTGACATTGATTGATAGGCGTAACTTGGCGAGACTTTGTTCGCTTATAGACTAAAACAGGCTTATGACGACCGGCGGTCTGCTGTAAATATTTCACCGTACCCTCGGTTTGCATGGTATTGAGCCTAAAAAATATCACACTAATATTATAAAACCGAAAGTTTGTGAATGTGTTTATGTGTATATGTTTGTTGCTTCTTCACGCTTAAAGGGCTGGACAATTTTGATAAATTTTGGTATGTAGGTAGCTGAAACCCTGGATTAACACATAAGCTACTTTTTATCCCGAAAATCAATAGTGTTCCCGTGGGATGAGTGGGAAATGCCGCGCGGCACAGCTAGTTGATCATAATGCTACGAAAGAAACATATTGCATCAATACTATCTAAAATCCAATACAAAGGGATCCACTCCAATTTTATGGCCCCTCACCTCGGCCACACCACGCGTGTGACCACAATCCGTCGGCAGAACTCATAAAATCGTCACATGTCGGTCTAGTGCCTCCACCGCGATTTGTTGGGGTTTACTCCCCCTTCGTCGTGCGACTTTAATCTCAAAACGGCAAAACATGCGGGCATGCCAATTTTTTTTAAACTTTAACGCAAACTCAACTCTGTGGGAAGCTGTGAGATCTCATAATAATTATAAAATCAGAAATGATGTCATCATGAGAACTCCGCTTTGACACGACTCATTAAAACTTGAAAACGAATCTGAAAATAATGCACACGTTTAACGTCCGACGTTTTTACGCGTACGGAATTAAAATATAATGACGTATAACAAACTATTACATTGGAATGACGCTGTGGGAAAAAATACCGATTCTCTTGGGATCAATTCTGAGGAAAGCGGTTATTCTAGCTCTGTGTCAAGACCATTCGATGCTCGCTTGTTGCAACGCGCGCAAAGAATGAAGCGAGACGTGCAGTTATAATCGACTCGATAAGGATTCGCCGAAGATACTCGACTGTGAATAGCAGTCTCGTTCAATCCATTACGATGATCAAGAACTCACTTCCTTTTAAGTGTTTTTATTCGAATTTATTATCGATACAATGTGGACGTGCACTACAGCAATTACGCATTACGGAAGTAATCTACAAAATGAAATTATTACGCACGGGCGTACATAAGTTCTCGTGTAATATTACGTATTGTGTTTTACGTCATCGGTTGGGCTTGATAAACTTATTTATTTATGCCAAATATGTCTCAGTCGCTGGCTTGTTTAGCGATGAAACGAATTGTAATAGTATTTTTCATGTTGCGAATATATGCCCAACGAGGCGGTTGGTTAAAATCTCATTTAGTGGCTTACACAAGTCGCTTTGTGTGGCTGCAATATAGCCGAAATTCGGGCTGTTATGATTATGATGTCACTCGGCTTTAATAAATATTTATCGCTTGTAATAGACTCCGCTTTCTTCAGAAATTTTAATTCATTAGCGCCCAAATCAAAACGAATGACCGTGGCCTACCTACCTAGATTTATTATGTTAATGATTTACTCAAGTGCAACCGTTTTTTTTAATAAATATTAAAATACATACGAAGCGAGTTCACTCACGTCGTAGAAGTTGAATATCGCTCGACATATTTCGAATCGGTTTGCAAATCATCTTCAGGAGGTCAGTCGCGGCGTGGCTAATCGAACACTAAACTGAAACATAATTATACACAAACTGAACATACATTGCAATAATTCGACTTCTACAACGTGAGTAAACTCCTTCGCTGTTGGTCCTCTTTTGATGAAATGGCAATGAGGGTGTTCAGTATTTCCTGGAGTTTTTTGGACATTTCCTGGTTGTGAATATTGGCGAACATTACTTTCAGGATTAGGGTCAGGATGCGCTGGTCGTCGGAAAGTTTCAAGTCCCAGCAGTGCTTTATCCATTCTTCAAAACACTGCAACGAAAATGGACATCAAATACAAATCCTTTATTGATAACACCAAGTTACATGTCAACAATTTTGATGGTACATTACAGGGTAGCCGTTTCGTATGTACAACCGTTTTTAGGGTGCCTATATTTTTTTATTTTTAATCCCGGAAAATATACCGTTTTTATATTTTTATTTTACAAGTATATCACTCAAATATTTTGCAATACCAATTCAATAATCATAAAAACATATCAATAAGAGATAGAATCCAAGATATAATATTTAAGTGCGACCTTATATTGTTCATATCATATAGATTTAATTACCAAATAAAGTCGTACAAATCACAGATTACACTTAATTTCTGAATGAAAACGGCAATAACCTAATATGTGTATGTTTATGAATGAAGTATCTCATTACAGATTGGATAGGGGCGATGTTCGTTATAAATCGCGAGGGTGCAACGGTTCCCACCCTCGAAAGGTTAACGCATTCTCTTATCGGGGGCTGATTGAAACGGCTAGAAGTCAGACAGTTCGTTATTTTTAGCCGAGGGCGGGTCCTCGGTGCTGGTTAACAATCCAATGTTCACAAACAGTAGTTGAGTCCTTTGTAGTTATATAACGCTGTAGGACGTTAGCATACAATCAGTGTAACTGCTAAATATTTAGCTATACTATGATAAAACTGTAATCGAAATTGTTATATAGCCAAACTGAATGGGCTAATTTCTTATTAAAACCTATAAATAACATGAGATACGAAACTTAAAAAAGTTCATTTAAATAAGACAATTTAATCTGATTATATCGCGTATATTAATTATTTGAGCCTCAATGAGGAATTTGAATTTGGGGCTCAATACGTTTGAACTGTTTTATTTAAATGAAAAGTGTAATTAATAAACAGGGTGGAACAGATCGAGGGACTTTTAAGCAAACAGGGAATTGTTCAGAATGAGTTCTTAATTTTTCACCAATGAACTATGTCAATATTTCTATCCATTTTTGAGATACAGTTTGTTAAACCTCACTGTAAAAATCTGCACATACTGTAAATTTAAAATGTAAATAAAACCTTTGAATTAGTAGGGTTGTCACTGATATTAAAATGTTTTATTTTGATGACTTTTTTTACTTTTAAATCCAGTTGTACAATTATAATAGGTCGATTGCAGATCACTCAGATGACACTATCCTGTCAGCCCAGTCTTTAGAAATGTTCCACCCTGTATATTTATATCTAGTAGAATCGTCTGATATCCAATGCCAGTCTTAACGGCCTGTTTACACTTTGATTGTGAATAGTGCTATGTAGTTTACAATTCCTAGTTGCGTTTAGCAGCAAATATATGAACTCGCACTCGTAAACAGGCATTAGATATTGTTGTCGTAACTAATTTTCAAAATTATAACAGACAGGAAGTTGCGGCCTGCGTAAAAAAAAGCGCATCAACTAGTATGGGAGCATACATACATATTTAACTGCTCATGTCAAATTATAGTATGGTTAATTGACTTGTTGACCCATCGTACATTTTGTTCCGAACCACAATAAGTTGCATTTAGATGACTTGCTTGGTCTTTAAATTTAGAAGGTCAACAGAATGCCGGGGTCGTTTGCAAATGACCTATAACAATTTTCCATCCAAATCCGAACTCACTTGACACTAGAATTTAGTCAATCCGGTTTTTTGCATTTATTGAAAGAGTCCATTTGCAAATTAAATTCGTTCGCTCGTTTTCGCACCTCCGTCCTTTTTCCCCTATTAAAGTTATTCAAGTCATCAGTTTCGTGATTCAAGTGTCGGCTTAGGGTTTTTATTGTGTTTTAATTAGTGTAGCATGTGGGACACGCATGGGACACGCGACCCGCATCCAGAGAATGCTGGGTTCGTGTTGGGAATCATTTGGGTTACTAACTTTTACATCCTCACTTCTAACATGAAATATTCCCTTTATTGTGGATTTTATTTCACGAGACATAAGATCGAGTTTTCTAAACACAATTAGTTATAAGACGAGGTTAGGTGAAATGGCAGTTTGCGAATGGCCGGTATCGTACGGACGATTACGAAAGGGGTGATGAACAATATGGCACTCAGCACGCTTAGCGGTGAGAATTTGTTTACAATTTAAATACCGGTTTAAAGGATTGTCTAAATAGTCAGATCATAGCAATGGCTCTAATGATGATAAATATTCTGTGGATGTTTAGGGGATGCTCAAGCTTTGGGAACGTGACAAACTTAAGCATGTTTAATTTAGTCATCCAATACTTTAATCTTGTGCTTCATGAGATTGAATTGATGCCACACATTGATTTAAGTTGATCATAGTCAATGTTCGTTGTTTGATTGGGGTTTAGCAACAATTGTCCTAACATTTAACCTCAATTTCGATAAATTCATGATCCAAAATCAACCATAACCCTTGTCAAATGTGACAAAAAGCTTGACTTTGACAAGGGACTTTGCGTAGACAAATGTTGTTGTTACAGTAAACATTTGAAGCCCTGTCGAGATCAAAAATCAATTTGAGAATCGTTAGCGACAGATTGAGCGGAATGTTTTAATGCAGTATGGCACTTAACTAATATGTGTAACGACTAACGTTCGAAGGATCAGGACACCGCGCGGCACTTACGTCATTTTAAAGAAAATTATGAAAAGTGGCTCGACGATTTTCTTCAATATAGTTTTCATTGAAAGTAATTATAAGGCCTCATTCAGTAATTTTTCCATATGTTTTTGACCCGTGGTTGAAAAGTTAGTAGGGGGGCGGCGGCTCTTTTTTTTGGATTTCCGGAGCGAATATTTATAAAACTGCTGACTTTATCAAAAAATAATGTTTGGAGACCCCTATTATTCTTAAAAGACCTATTCAAAGACACCCCAAACACTAGTGTTGGAACGAAAAAAAGAGAGGTACTTACCTACCAGAAAAAAAAATAGTTTTTATTTTACTGTTTTGTTGGCGTGATACATACCTACACATACTCGTACCAAATACCGCAGTGTCTTAAGATGAAGGTTTTTAACCAATGTGTGTTGCCAGTGATGACATACGGTACTGAAACGTGGTCGCTTACAATGGGCCTCATAAGAAGGCTCAAAGTTACTCAAAGGGCAATGGAGCGAGCTATGCTCGGACTTTCCTTTCGGGATCGAATCCGAAATGATGAGATACGCAAGAGAACCAAGGTTGTAGATATAGCTCAAACAGTAGCCAATCTTAAGTGGCAGTGGGCACATTGCTCGTAGAATCGATGGCCGTTGGGGCAGAAAGGTTCTTGAGTGGCGACCGCGGACCGGAAGACGCAGCGTTGAGAGGCCTCCAACAAGGTGGACCGACGACCTGGTTAAGATCGCGGGTAGAAATTGGATGAGGGCGGCGCAAGATCGATCGTTGTGGAGAACTTTGGGGGAGGCCTTTGTCCAGCAGTGGAGATATGATGATGACTCATACCAAATTTCAGCTTTCTAGTACTAATGATCACGGAGCAAAGCCGCGGACGGACGGACAGACGGACAGACGGACATGGCGAAACTATAAGGGTTTCTAGTTGACTACGGTACGGAGCCCTAAAAATGATGATGATAAACGCGATCATCATAGGCCCGCTGTAGGCGTCATATACGTTGCCTCTAGAATAATATTGTTACAATATTTCAGATATAGATACTTAGCACCTAATTGGTATCACTTGAACTACTATGTCAATAGTTATTGATATTATTGAAACAGTGTCTGCCTCTCAACGTATTATCGTCCAATGACCCCGCATAGACATGAGTGATCGTCGTTGAATCTATATACTTACTTAGACATACGATAAAGTAGCTTATGTATGAGATGCTGCATGTCAATGTAACTTTATATTCATAAGCTGTTTAACACATTGCCACCTTGATTGTCACCCGCTGTTTAATATTAAAATCTTAGTATCGTAAACAAGTCCTTTGCTCCAACGGTCCTAGTTTTTTTGCGCGGTGGAAAAGTTTCGCATTACAAATATGATTTCGAAATCACCACATCAGTCCCGCTGTTTTGGTATTCGTATAACTGCGCGAGTGAAATCGCATCCAGAATCCGAATTTCACAATTTTCAATTCAAAATGAGCACGCGTTAAATAAATCAGTTCACTTTCTCTCGCCTACCGATTTGCGAATTGCTTGTTTGCTGCCAATTATTGGCCCAGTGCATAACAGCTGGGGTGTGTGCTTGTAGATGTTTTCGGACTTGACACATTGACAGCATTTTGAATGTACCTACTGTAGACGAAGGGTGCTTCAGGACCCTTACCACAAGTTGACGTAACCGTACTGGTGTCCTATTCCTATCTCATCTCCGAAACATTGTTTCCCATCTGTAACGTTTCGCCAAATTGACAACATTTCATAATTACAAGACTACAATTTTATTACTATTTGACGACGCGTTTGGCTCGGTTTGTAGACACCTGCCTACTGAGCCGGCGGTCCCGGGTTCGAATCCCGGCCAGGGCAAATATTTGTGTGATAAACTAGAATATTTGTGCTTGGGTCATGGTTGTTCTATGTATTTAAGTATATATTTATCTATATAAGTAAATATCGTATGTCGTCGTCTAGTACCCATAACACAAGCCTTCTTGAGCTTAATTTGGGACTAGATCGATTTGTGTGAGGTTGTCAGATATTTATTTATTTATTACTTTTCTGAATTCTACTTAGAAAGATAAAGTAATCAATGTTTTTATTTTATTTCTGAGATAACTATTTCTTTTATTATTAATTTACAAAAACTTAATCTATTTTAAATTGTGGCAACACCAAAACTATGACTGAATGGAACGGTTACTTTAGTCCGATTTCTAATAAAAAAAACGCAATGACGTTGAGGTTCACATGACATTGTCAAAATTAACAAATAAATTAGACCCTAAAACAACAACCGTATTCAGGCCTAATTGTCTTAGATTGCGGTAATTTTATGTATTTTCTTATATTTCTTTAAATACAGAAGAATAAATTCAAAGATTTTTTTGCGCGTACACGACACAAAGCCCTGTCGATCTCTATATTAATTTCCACCTGTTAGAAATATGAAATGTTTTCAATTGTCATTAATCCGAAAGTATTATTTTTCTGAAACCCGTAATATTTTCAGGATTTTATAAACATCGTTTTAAAGAACCCATTAGGTCAGGTTAGGTTTGTTTTATAATTATTCTGAAACCAATTTTTGGAAAGAAATGGCATTCGGAAAAATTAAAATTTGGCGAAACACTACAGATGGGAAACAAAAGTTAGTGTTTCTGATAGGGACCTACTATATCATGCCTGCGTGAAAACATCTTTCCAAATACTTCCGTGGTTTTGGTAATATTCTAACCATGAGAAATAGAGTCGATATTAGGCACTCTCAGTAGATCAATGACACCAAATGTGTTAAGCAAGCCTGTTGAAGGTATGGTTCAAGGTTCAGTAAATATATTTATGTTTACAATGAAGTAAAAAAAATCATTAGTTCAGGCGGGGTTCCAACCAACGGCTTTCCGGGCCAACACGGGCGTCCTAGTCGTTCTACCTATTGGACCACTGAGGCTTATGCTAGAGCCATTCAATTTTCGTTTTTTTTTCGCTTCATTGGAAACATTTGGTTTACGCTAGCAGACGTCTACGTCTCGTGGTTGTCACGGTAGAACGTGTCGATCGCGTATAGGTTTAGTTAGCCACCAGAAAAGGTGTCTCCCAAACATTACACCATAAATCGTCTGAAATAGACGCAAGGGCCTATAGTAGTAGTACTTCTGAAATATCACCTTTAACTAATCTTACTGTCTTATAAGTTACTTGATTCATTTGAGACTACCACACGTGAGTACCTATTCCTAAAATTTCGTCATTATGTAACGTAGGTAAATCTTAACTTTGAAGGCTTAGCATTCATTGCTATAAAGCCAAAACTCGTGAACGGGTAAATATAAACGATCAAAAGCATATTTCAATATTTATTTTCAATGACAATCACCATGTTGAACGTATTTTTATTTGTCGCTTTGTGTCGAACATCCTTTGTATTTCTCTCGGAAATTGCTGTAAATATATTCGTGCTATCCGCTACGCCGGCTGCGTTTGATGCAGATAAATGTTTCATTGACAGAAACATCAAAATAAATAGCGTCCAGCAGTAGGCATGAGTGGACGATGATTTTCTAAATTGGACTAATAAGAGACGAAGTGATCCCTTTTGTTGTTTTAGGGAGTTCCACAAACTCAGCCAAAGTCAAAAACCAAGTCAAAGTCGTTTATTCTTCAATTTAGGTATAATCACAATTCTACATTGCACTTATTAATATCTAATGTTTTTCGAAACAGTAAGTACCTATACCTATATTACCTTATACCTACGTCATTACCCGATTTACTTCAAATCCATACTAATAATAATATTATAAATGCGAAAGTGTGTCTGAACATTCAATATACTCTATGTGTGTCTGTCTGTTACCTCTTCACGCTTAAACCGCTAAACCGACTTAGATGAAATTTGGTATGGAGATAGTTTGAGACCCGGGAAAGGACATAGGATACTTTTCATCCCGAATAAATTTAGTGTTCCCGAGCGGGTATAAACACCGCGGGGCACAGCTAGTAATATTATATTTCTGTTTTTCGTGACGTCAAATACCGATAGGTACTTATACTTACCTAGATTAGTATTAGATGCCGTGTCTGTATTCTACTTTTAATTACTCAATTACAGGTTAAATGAGCGTGAATAACACTATGATGGAATAATCTCAATAAGCAATCATTCACAGCTTTGCGGATCACAGCAATCATAATTATGATTACAATAATAATACGTAACATCGTAATTAATTCACCAACAAAAGATCAAGGCCTCGATTCTAAGATATAAGTTTTTGCTCTCGCTCGTGACTGTCTGAGCGATCTGAGCAACAAAAAAAAGCGTATAGAATTTTAAATGGATCATTTTGCGTTTATGAACTTAACACTTTAACATGTTTCATAATTTTAGAGGCGCACAATCATACTTAAATTTTGCTAGGGCTAAATTCGACGGCTCTAAAAACTTCCGTCCGCGTATTCCCATACTTTAGCCTTGTGATCTATTCGAAATAACATTAGAGTTTTTCTTATTGATAGATGTAAAATTCAAAATGGCGACTAATTCTAGTGGAAGACACAGGTGCGGACCAACCGAATGTTAATATTTAATACAGCATAAATTGCAAAAATCGATCTATATACGTTATACCTACAACCTTTTTTATAACCAAGATGTTGCTAAATTAGGGATATCGAAATGCATTGTCGAATGAATGCCCTAGTCCACCGGCAATTTGGTAGTCTCGAATTCACGTTATCGAAATCACCTTACTCGTGTCCATTAAAAGCAAATGAGCCTGTTTATTACCATAATGAAGCGTGGGTTTTATTCGGTCCGAGAACTCGACTAAAGTCAAGTCTTAAATGTTCGCATAAAAAGGCTAAAAGCTTAGCAATATGCTTCAAATTTATATTGCTAATAACAATAAGCACAATTATCTTATGTGGAGGCAAGAATTTTCATTCATTCTTAAAGCACCGACCAATTTCAAAACTGACCAAGAGGATATCCACCAGTAGATGGCCGTAGCGACGTCTCTGTAGTCTGTACCAAACATATTTAGAAGTATGTCTTAGAAGTGTGTAGTAAGTCTTCTTAGATTTTAGTGGTCCCTAGTTAAAATTATGTTCAAAGTAGCTCTTGTCCGGTGTTTTGGAATTTTCTACAACTCGACCGATATTTTGGTCGACATCAGACAATAAAACTCAGAGCATTTTATTTTAAATGTAAATATGTATAATGTAAATTTCAAATATTTAATTACATACCAATTCTAAATGTGCACGAGATTATAATCTGTGCGATGTGCTATCTCTGAAATAAAAACAACCATGCGCCAAAAAATAAAGGGGCCTAAAAAGTGCAGTGGGTTAAAGAGGACAGTCTTACTTTACTAGGAGATAGGACGTAGAGATTATAATACCATGCTGTATACATTGTATTCCTTCTGTAATCGTTTGTTTTATTTGAGGATAGTGATTTTCGAAGTTAAATTTTTGGACAGAACCAGCAGCTCTAGCACAACTGTGACACGCGACACTTTCTCGCGCGAGATTTACTGCCTATCTCTTTCTGTACAGTACTGTAAGAGAGTGACAGGTGATACTAATCGTATTTCGCGCACAGTTGTGCTAGACGGGCAATCATCCAGTCCAAGTGTAAATGATGACCACGATCACGGTCGACAAGAGAGTGAGTTATATGGTAAGGAGGACTTGCTACCATCAAATCATTTTGGTCGCCATCTACACAAACTCACATAACTTGATGTTCTTATACACTGTTCAAAAACGATATGTTACCTTCTTTAATGTTATTTGACGATCTCAAACATTCGCAGAACAAGGGCTCGTTTAAAATTCACGTATAAATTTAGCAGTACGTGTCGGTGCGGACATCATAAGGATTCATGAATTCTTATTAAGGCGCGATACGGAACTCTACGAGCAGAATAAAATTGCCTACCAAACGAGCGGACCAAGGCCAAACTTAAATATAGCTCGCCTACGCTGCTGTGCGACGGTAAAAGGTCGTATCTTTATACGGATTTCATAGTACGATAAGGCTTTTAAAATCAGCTCGTGGTGCCGCCGTTTGGCGAAATCGTACGTTCTGTGACTAAATTGCGTCAATCAAGGGATTACAAGTTTTTAATACAATTGTCGACCGTCAGTTGTTTTGTAATAGTAGTTTTATGTTTGCAACAATTTAATCATTTTGAACTTTTTACACACTTTGAAATGAGGGAATATCGTCTCTCTGTAAGATTCCCTTGCTGAAAACAAATTCATAAGATTTCCTTGACTCAGTTCCAGCATGCCAATAACCTGAACTCCTTAATAAATTGCGTCTATATTACAAACCAAATCGTAGGCACTCAATATTATACGTGAGCTCCCCGCCTACAACCCACAGTCACTGACATCATACAAAGCTGGGCTGCACTTTTTTATTGATGATATAAAAACTATAGCGCATTAACAAGCAGTACGTTCTAGTGAGATAGATGGCTTCATAAAAAGCAGTACTAAGCCTTAGGCTTGCACGAAATGCCGGATATCCGTAATCCAAAAGTAGGGTAAACAATACATTGATGATGACCCCGGAAACTACTGGTTCTATTTCCACCAAACATAGCTAAGAACCATCTCGACGGACAAGCATGGACCTAGCATGTACTGACAAGTCTTTCGATTAAAAAAACAACTGCACTCAAATTGGTCCATCCGTTTGGGAGTCACAGACAGACACACAGATACACAAATACACAGTTACACATGTTCAACTTATTAACACACCTTTTTTTGTCGGGGGTAAATAGTGTAAAAGTAACACGCGTTCTTATGGAAGCAATTGGAATACTAACCTCATTTACGTAAATTGAAAACACGTGCTGAACGATAAGTTTTCAAGAATTATAAACACATTTAACAGATGATTCGGCCAACATTTTAATAATCATCTGGTAGACTTTTGCTCTTCATGGCCATAGCCATGGGATTGGTAAGTATATGCATTGTAATGATGTACCTATGTACAAAAACGTGCTAAATTTACTTTTTTCACTTCTGTACAAGGGTCTAAGTAATAAAAGTACTTCACAAATCTTACATAATTTCATAGAAATTGCTCGGGAAAGTGAGCCACCAAAGAACAAGTGAACAATATGGCCAAAAGTATGCGAACACATCATAATGCTATTGTTGTGGCTGGCAGGACGCTCACGTCATAGGTCTACAATAACTACTAAATAAAATACTGTCTGAGCATTCTTAGAAGCCTAATGGAACTGTATAAGTGAAATCTGATATAGATTAGTTCGTTGCTGATATATTAGCCCAGCAAATTTTAGCTGAATAAAGACAGTATACAAGCGCTTATGCAGCCTATGTGCTACTTGGGAGAATTATCTTTAGCTCATATATATGCACCACGTGTTTATATTTCTTATGAAACAATCACTTTACGGTTCACCACTCCGCCTTCCGTTGTTGTTCAGGGAGTTTGGCGCGCGATCGTATCACATTCGATTTGGTTGATCGCGACGCGCCACGATCGAAAAGAACAAACCTGTGCTTTATACGGAGCGACGCCTGCTTAGTTCTTGTAATAAATCAGCCTTTAGGGAAGGTCTATTAAACCAGAACTGGAACAATATTGGAATCAATACATTTCTCAATAAATTGAGTGATTTATATAAACAATGTTTTAAAAAAAAGAGAATAAAAAAGGGGAACAAGTCTAAAATTTCGTGGATATCTAAGGGCATTACAGTTGCTAGTAAGATGAAGCGCTTCCTAAGCACTGTAGATCAAAGTAACTGTGATATATCAATACTAAACTATCGTAACAAGTATATTTCAATTTATAGGCGCGTTCTTAGAAACGCGAAAAGAAATGCTGTACAATCACAAATTATAGTGGCACAGAAATCATCTAAACTTTGGGAAGTTATAAATAGTCATAGGAATAAGTCAAAAGTTAAGAAAAACGAAAACCTCATCTTAAAAACAGATAAAGTTATAAGCGATCCTCAAGAACAAGCTGATTTTTTTGGGCATATTTTTGATCATGGGAGCGTAGCCATCTCGAGCGACATCTTAACATCTTTAGACTTACTAACACAGAATACTGAAAGAGTTCAGGAATCCATGACTTATAATAGTGTAACCCCACTTGAAGTTCATCGGATAGTGAAGACTATAGCACCCAAATCATCGGTCGGACATGACGAAATACCGATCGATAAATAACGATCATAAAGGATAATATAGAACTGTTATGTGAACCGCTAGCGCTTTTTTATAATGATTGCTTTGATTTAGGTATATTCCCTGATCAGCTGAAAATAGCCAAAGTGTTGCCAGTTTATAAAAAAGGAAAAGAAAGTGAACCTACTAATTATAGACCCATATCGCTGTTACCAGTTTTCTCCAAAATATTTGAGAAGTTGATGAAAGTACGATTGCAAAATCATGTCGTCTATCATAATGTGCTCAACGGTCGGCAGTTTGGGTATCAAAAAAGCATTGACACCAGTGAAGCCATCGATACCTTAATACATGATGTTGTCACCCAACTAAATGACAAGAAAAAAGTTGCAGGTGTATTTCTGGATCTGAGCTCGGCTTTTGACACTGTTGACCATAACATATTATTAGCCAAACTTGAACATTATGGCATCAGAGATAGTGTGCTAGCATTATTTGAGTCATATCTTAGAAATAGGAAGCAGTTCGTTGAAATTAAGTCCATAATGAATGGAACTGAGGTAGTGGTAAAGTCCAGGATGGCGACAATAAGCAGAGGGGTCCCCCAGGGATCAATTTTGGGTCCCTTATTCTTTGTGGTGTTTCTGAACGATATAGTAAATTATATTACTGACTCAGTGCCATGTACCAACCTAATCTTGTTTGCTGATGACACCAACGCTGTAATAGCTGCTGATAATATATCACAGTTAAATGACAGAGTAAATGCTGCCCTATTGTTGTTTGCCAGATGGTTTGCAGTAAACAACCTGAAACTGAACTCTAACAAAACCAACGCCATTTTATTTAAAGCTACAGCAAAAAACACGGATACTTTGGATCCAGCAGTTTATGGCGATAAAATATTGCAAACTGATTGTGTCAAATTCCTGGGCATTCATATTGATGAGCTACTGAATTGGAAGCACGAAGTTCAGGCGCTTAACAGCTCTCTAGGTTCTGCTTGTCATGCTCTTCGTAGCCTGCGAGATGTTTTAAAAACTAAACAACTTAAGTTAGTATATTACGCCATAGTAGAATCTAAGTTGCGTTACAGCATAAAATTATGGGGTAATGGCTATAACTATAATGTTGATAGTGCGTTCAAGATGCAGAAAAGGGCCATTCGCGCTATTGTTCGCATCCCACAAAGGGAATCATGTAGACAGCACTTCATAGACCTCAAGGTTCTAACAGTACCATGTCTATACATTCTCGTACTGCTCACAGACTTCGTGAAGCACTTAAACAAATGGGAAAGCACGTTGGACAGGGAGCACAGATTGTCAACGAGACGTAAGGATATACCATGCAACATAGTGCCTAGGCTAAACATTGTGAAGTACGCGGCGTATTACCAGTCGGTTGTCCTTTATAACAAGCTATCTGTTGAGCTTAAAATGATCACAAATAGTAAAATTTTTGGTGCAAGACTCAAGCAGTTTCTGTTGGAAAAATCGTTTTATTCAATAGATGATTACATGCAAAACAAATAATAATATTAACTTGACATGTCAATAAGATTCAATTTATTTATATTTATTAATTGGTAATGCATTTCTAATCACGTATTTAATCGCTGACATTATTATTATTTTTTATTTAATTTTTACCGACTGTGCAACAGAATATTTTGAGACGTGTATTATTAGTATTATGTGGTGACTTTTAATTTATTTAGATTAAGTAAGTACCTAGTTTAGAACTTAGTATATATAAGAATTTCAAACACAATTTGTAATTGTTCTTGAATAAATGATATGATATGATATGATCAATAGCACAGACAACCAATAAAATACAGTGTAGAATAATTTCACGAGTGGCTTTTGCTAAAATCAAGATAAAGAAACTTTTGTAATGTTTGTATTTGTCGATGATTTCTGATTAGCTATAAGAGGTGTTCGTAAATTGCAAGGGCTTACCTATAAGGAATGCGAGGTCAAAACTCGAGAATGGCCAAGGGCCAAAAAAAACTCATTTATACATAGGTTACGTCGACGTTACAAAGTTCCCAGCCATTTTTGTTCTGGATAATGATAATGGATAAAATAGTAATGGGTTAATTTTAACTTGTTTTTTAACTTCAGTATATATTAGCCAACACAATCAAATACCTTGCTATCACGCACAAGATTGGCTATTGTAGTCATATACATACACACAGTAGGGTTGTACAACAATATTATATACAATATCATTAATATTTAATACTCTAATTCAATTTCTAATTACAATAGGTAATACAATACAGTATAATACTTCTGAAATTTAAATAAATACTAACTATAAACTACGAGCTAAACTAACTAAAATAAACGGCTAAAACGGATTAAATTTTATTTATTATAAAATACTTAAAAAATCGGACCCCTTTAGCATGGTCCCGAAGACGCTGGCAGCATTTCCTGGCTGAATAGCAACGCTAATGCGTTGAGCGAGCAAGCTGCCAGCTCTTCGGTCCCCCGTGATGTCGACCAGTCTTTTCGAAATCTGCCTAAATAGTTGTCGAGCACTATGGGCCCCCACGGACCATTACTATTATTAATTATGTATTATATCTACGTATGTGTATGACGGGCTTTAGTCGTCAGTGTGAACTCACCTTTAGCTGTAGTTACGTGGACAAAATTTACTGCCACTGATCTAATCGCCCAGGAAACTAAGTACAAATTTATTGTTAACACCTTGCTTTTACTCGATTGTGTGAGTTAATAATCTAGAATAGGTTTGCTGTGTACGTACCACCATAAAAGTTATTTTCTTGCCCTCGTGACATACTTTAGAAAATTGTTTATAAGAAAATGGGTTGTCGTAATATTGTTACATTATAAAACTGCTCCCCAATTGGGTGTTAATTTTAAAACAATTAAGTGCGAAAAGCTGAGTCAGACGTACAAATAAAAATTAATTCCAATAACATTTTAGCACGTTTTGTCTTTAAAATAAAGTGAAACGTTCGAGGAAAACCAGCTTTCCCGGCAAAAAACGATGGCAAAACTTACGATGTAAAAATATTTATATCTAGAAAAGACGTATTTCATGATTTTACGATTAGCGGATAATTACCTACACAAAAATCGCTACGACAAATACAGCTCATCTGCTTTACCCGATGAATGACTGGTAGAGAATGCCCTATGGCATTAAGTCCGCCTTTTGTACGATCTGTTCTTCTTTTGTGCAATAAAGATTAAATAAATAAATCAGTGGCGGGATGACATAGATGCGGATGCGACAGCTAAGGACCGAGACAAGGGGAAATAATAAATAAATAAATAAATATATAAATATCGGACAACCTCACACAAAAAGGATCTATTCCCAAATTAAGCTCAAGAAGGTACTAGACGACGATATAGGTACGTACTTAAATAGATAAATAAATATATACTTAAATACATAGAACAACCATGACCCAAGCACAAATATTCGAGTTCATCACACAAATATTTGCCCTGGCCGGGATTCGAACCCGGGACCGCCGGCTCAGTAGGCAGGTGTCTACAAACCGAGCCAAACGCGTCGTCGAATATGTATATCAATGGAAGAGGCCTTTGCCCAGCAGTGGGACACCGAAACAGACTAAAAAAATAAAATAAAGCTAACACTATATTTGTGTTAGTAATCGTTTTATAATAGCATTGTATCATTCCCACCTGACCAGTTACATAGTGGCCAATCCCGATCACAGATACGAAATACGGTATACCTGCTACCTAACACAATAACATCTTAAGTGCAGTATAAACTCCTACACTTAACGCCCTTTCGAACGCGCGCGCGGTATAAATCATTAGTACTACTTCCTATTGTGTATGTAAGTGTGTAAGTAAGCCAGTGGCTTAGTGCTGGTGCTATTATCTAACAGTGAAACTTGAATGCGAGTGTGTGCGGCCTGACGTAACCGCAGCCTCACTCTCACTGCTAGCGACTGCGGATTTTGAAGTAAACAAGCCGTGTAGGAAGCCTTGTTTCCGAAACCTTATTTGTTTTGACACGACTGTGGAAAATTGTAACAGCTTACGCGTTGAAGTCTTTTGGACGTGTGCGAAGTTTGGGTTGCGATAGCTGGGAGAAAATCTGAAAATTTGCGTCTTCTTGTCTATTATATAAGTAGACGTAGAGTAGTGGTATTTGTTCGAGATTAGAGGTCAAAATATACAGGTCCGTCACGCCGTAAATATTATCATATTGTTTGAATGAATTTGAAATGTATACATGTTTTTTATGGGTGCATGTTATTTTGTAAGGTTCTTAATTGCAATTATTTTTAATATTAAGCGACATATTTATCGTAACAATTGTTTAATAAATAGTAATTTACATAATTTTCGGAATATATGAATTGACAAGTGCAATATACTTAACTTTAATTTAATGATATATGATTGACATGTCTACTAGCAATATTATGAAATATTTCTACGCCAATACTGGCCGAATATGTCGCACAAAGACACTATATATTAACCAAATGTACCATATTCTTGGAAATAACTGATAATGAATTATGAATGAATCATGAAAATAAGTTTGAAAAACTAAATCTGACTACCTATTCAAAAGCTTTGAAACCTCAAAGCAAGGTTTATGCCTTTTATTTCATTTGCATTGTGAGTTGTAAGGCACTACTAATAATAGATAATGATTAAATGAATTCCAGAAAATGATTCGGGCAAACATTCAGTCATGTTCAGTTCTGTTGTTTTCGTTTGATACGACCTTACTCATCAATATATATGATGATAGATAGTTAGACGCTACGTTGGAACATACTGTAGATCAATGTATATTGTCAAAATCCGTTTTTTTTTTGCTTTTTCGTAGCCGGATAACTAAGTGAATGGTCAGACCTATTGTAATTTATAATTGGTATTTATAATTTATAAAGAATAGTTTAAGTCTAGAGGACTCAGATTATAGAGGCGACAAGTCCCGTAGCGTTCGTATCACATTTGGCCTATTTTGTGAATGCGATGGCATATACGACTATATCGACGGTTAAGAATCAACCTTGTCTAAGTAACAAAAATAAAGATTGATGATCATGGCTAATATGATTTGCTTTTTTTCTCAACCTAGGTGAAAAGGTGCAAAACGTCAAAAATGTTAGTTAGACGGTATTGATTCTTAAGCGTCGATATGTAAAAAGCACCCATATGATTTCAGGAAAAATTGCCAACCTGGCGCCATCTGGTTTCATAATTTCCTTTATCCTCGCATCACGCCGAAACGGCTGGACAAATTTTAATTAATTTCGGTACAGGGCTAGCTGGACATGTAAATATAGTATAGGATAATTACCCGACTATTGTAGAAAAAAATAAGCTTACGAAGTTGCAGGCATTTGAAATTTATAATTAAGTTTTCCAGTAACCCCTCACTGAAATGTCTAACATTATCTTAATGTATGCTATTACTAGTCCATTGCCTACCCAGATTATGTAATAAGAAATTGCGAGTGTGTGCACGCACGGATCTACGTGAGCAATTTGTCCTTGAACAGTTCGATGAGTCATTGGTTTTTTTTGACATGCTAAGTGGGAAAGTTGATAAATAGGCAACCTCTTGCAATGACGGCACATTTTCTTTAGTTTTAACCCCTGATATAACCGAAACTAATATAATTAAAGACATGTAGGTAATAGTGGGGCGCTATTACTTGGGAAGTTTGGAAATTTAAATTTCTCTTATTTTATCAAGAAACGGATTAATGACATTTTCAACTCCCTTTTTCCATAAATATCAATTGCTTGTCAAAACGAATGAAACAATCCAAACCTTCAGATTCAGATTCAGATTCTTTATTGCGAAACCATGGTATTACAGATGTAACTTGAACTTGATAGGGTTGCGTTATTTTGTGCATAAATTCAGCTCTATAAGGAGTCGGGAAGTAGGTCAAATTTAATTTCATATATACAGATATTAAAATAGAAACTTGAAGCTTGTAAAAGTGAGGACGAAACTATAGATAGATTTTTGTTTTTGATAATCATACATTGCCAATCTAAGCTATAACACAATCATAGCCCTTATTATTATTACATATAGAATAAATTAAATTCAGTATTCTTATTTTACATTTGGTATACATATATGTCAAGTACCAACAAGTCAAGTGTTACAAATATACTACGATAAAAGAAATAGTCATGAATTTTGAGGAATTTAGTATATCAAGTTTACTGAATAAACCCACACTAGCTGTGCCGCGCGGTGTTACCCGCTCATACCACGGGATAACTACATTTTTCGGGATAAAAAGTAGCCTATGTGTTAATCCAGGGTGTTAGCTACCTTCATACCAAGATTAATCATAATTGGTCCAGCCGTTTGAGCGTGAAAAAGTAACAAACATACACATAAACAAACTCATAATATTAGTGTTATATAAATCAGTTCTACTTTAAAGTTAAAGTTAGGTTGGTTAACTTTTTACCGTCGTTGCGGAAATAAATCTACAATCATAATCAAAAATTTGCTGACACGTTCGTTAAAATAATCTAAGCTCCTTAATAAAAAAACTTACTCAGAAAACGAATAGAAGAAACTCACCAAGAAATTATGAATGACATTGACAACTAGGAAACGTCTTCAAGTTGCATTGAATATAATTAACTCCGTAAGACTCGAACTGGGTCATTATAGAACTTAAGCCGCTTTGGAACGGAAAAGTTCATAGCGCCCCGAATCCACGTTGGCACGGGTACTTACGTCACACAGCAAGAGGTGTGTCTGTCAGTACCATATCGGTGTAGAGTTATAGACACACGTTGGCCAAGCATTGGCTTTCGTAACCTTTCGATAACCACGTCTCTATAGCGAAAGAACAGAGCACATAAAATGGGTTGAATCTCAGCAGCAAAACAACTGAGAATCACAGTTGAAGATGGAATGGTATGCTGACGTAGAAAGAGCCAATCTAAAAAGCCTGGGCAAAGTACTCAATCCATTTCGATCGCACTATCTACTAATATTTACTACTGAAATAGGTACTTCAAATGTCAACAACTCCAAATACTTTTTAAAAATATAGTAATGAGTTCCTTCCGTCTTCAATGTAATTTTGTAGGAATTGGGAGGAAATTATTGCAAAGAAGTTATAGTCTTTTCATCACATTTGCTCGTAAAAGATGGTATAACATGCAGGTGTACTGAAGGACAAGGGTTTTTGTAGTTCACGCGGGAGTTATAAATTGTTATAACTCCCGAGGGAGTTATGGTTTTAGTTTTAAAATTATAGTACGCACTCGCAGACTATTTCAGATTAAGGAGGTTTCAACCCAGCCAAGGTTTTTTGATGTATCAACAAAACTTGCCTACCAGCAAATTTTATTGTGTATTGAATTAATATGGTATATGTTTGTAACTGCATTAATATTTATGTTTTACAATTATTTAAGTGTAACAATAATGTGTCTTAGCAATTGTTTTATTATATTTAATTTTGAATTATCATTACAATCTGGCAGTATAACCTGTCAAGCTTCTAAACTAAACGCAGTTCTTAGCATTATCTGTGGTAGACGACACAAAAAAAAGAAGAAAAAAAGTTAAATATTATTGGTTAGATACTATTTCGTTTTGTAACAAAATTACTGTTCGTATTTAAGTTTTATAATATTACGGTGTTATTTATTGCTACATAATATTGTTAATTGTTATTTGTTTAATGATAGATGGTAAGATTCTGTGTACATTTGTTTTCTGTTTTAAGCTGATGGCCGTTTTGCCAGTGCTTATAGTAAATTAAAAAAATATATACAGAAAAAGTTAGTTGTCAATCGTTATCGTTTAATGTTAACTCCCAAATGTGATGAAAAATATTGTGTGTATGGCGGGTAGTAAGGGGATTACAAACTCAGGACATTAAAAGCCCTTCGTTAGTAATCCCCTACTCACTACCCTTATGACACAATATACTATTAACCTCATGTTTTGTTAATACTTTTGATGCGATATTAAAGGCCTTGACCTCTCTTCGCGTTTTAAATAGTAGTTTATGTGACTGTACATAATGAAGGGTATTAAACACGAGTGTGGGTTTATGAAACGAGCCGAAGGCAAGTTTCATAATAACATCACAAGAGTGTTTTAATGCCTAATTATGTACAGTTACATACACTACTTTATCTAGCCACATATCATATATTACCCGGCCCGGTAATGGCGGTAATGAAGTTTTCTGGCAGCTGCCATAGTTTTTTTTTTATTCAGAGACATAAACTAGAGTCGGCCCCAACTATCATATCGTTCGATATCTTACTTACGTGCGACAATTGTCAAATTTGATTGCAAATTGACAATTCATTTCGAACTAAACGTCATCTCGACTGATATTAGAATAGAGATCAAATCTAATTTCTGTGTTTTGCGGAGATGTTCAAAATTTTAATAAATGATACTATCGAAATTGATGTATTTAGCAATAATAGCATTTCTACAGATAAGAAATTTGTTCTAACAAAACAGACCATTTTTATGGTAGTCATAATATGCGGTTCTTGAACGCATCATGGAGGGTTTATGATATTTGGATCGATAAATAATTTAACATTACTTGACATCGGCAAAATGTCTAGGGTTATGATTTATAAAGTATTTATGGCTATGAAACCATTCGGCGTTAATATATACTTAGGTATGTACTTACGAGGGTCACTGGTGGCCTTCCTATGTTTTTCTACATATACACTTCAATATCTGGTCCAAAAGGCGCTTGTAAGTGACCGACATAAAATCTCAGCAGACCCTTCCATGATGAAAGGTCTTATATACTTTTGTTGTTGAATAATAGCTGAGACGTTTCAGAATGTGCGGCATAGTGTGATGTGAAGTCATGGCGTTGAGACACGAAGACTCGCGCACGCGCAGTGGAGCGTTGGCCGGCACGGTCCGGTGGGCGCGCACTACCGGGTGGGAAAACCGGACACTTGGTTTTGAATAACATTTATTAAAAGCCTTTCATCCTCACGTGTCTCATGTACTAAAAAATCTAAACTTGAAATGTTCAAGCCGAAATAATTCAAAATCAGCAGCAAAATAAAGTAGATAATGTGTCGTTCAAACTTTACAATCTCGCATCTAGGGTTTCAAAATACATAGGTACCTTTCATCATCCTCCTAGTGTTGGGCCCGTCTCCGCTTTCTTAGTGTCCGCTTTCTTACTTTTTCTCTTCCACTTCGCTCTATCCTGGACATCGTGTTCTTCCAAACCGCAGTCGTTCAGGTCTTTAAGAACGACATCGAGCCACCGCAACTTGGATCTACCTCTCCGCCTAGAACCCGGCAAGGCAAGACTTAGTGCTCTATTGCCGACGTACTCCAAAGGTATCTTTGGGAAAATATATTTTCCCGGTTCTGCGCTTTTAAGACAACATGTTGAGGCAAAATTAGGACCACAGTGCTGGCCGTTTTAGTTTTTGGCAAGTTTTTGGAGACAACAACAGAACGACAAATTGTATCTCTTAAATTCTGAAAGACCAATTTTAATGAAATGGCAAGAATATTGATCTTCATAATGTCGGAAGTGGTGCTAGTTTCTCAACGTATGTCACCTTAAGACACCTGCACTTCAAGCACAATTGTGACGGAAATATTACTTAACTCTTTCTTCGCAGTACTGTGAGAGAGTGACGGGCGATGCTATGTCGCGCGACAAGAGTCGCGAAGCCTAGTTGTGCTAGACGCGGGTTGTGTCAGTAGCCGACGCTTTTAAACCATTTCATTAGTAGTACTACTACTGCCATCAAAAAAAAAATCAAAAATGTTTATTTGGTAAACTATACTTAATTGGTACATACAATAGTGACCGGTCCCTCCTGGTAAGTATGACAATACTTGTGTTAGGAGGTTCCGCTCCTCCCCGGAGTGGAGTTGTTATATAATAAGTTACAACCACAAGTATTAAAATGTTAATGAGTAGGCAGGTATAGGTATACAACTATAACATAAAAGGAACATTAATTGTTCCTAAGCCGTTACTAAACTATACCTAAATCTATAATAAGCTTGACTGGAAATGAATTTTATACAAAACTTAAGATATGGCTACTCAGCGAATGCTATTACTCTTTAAATGAGTTTTTTGAAAAAAATACGCAATGTAATTAGTTCATAGAATAGCCAATTAGTATTATTATAATTTTTAGTGACTTGTAATTTTCTTTAGTATAACATCGCTAACATTATTGAATTAAATAATTTAGATACTTAGATATAAGGATTGTAATTTGTACGCCAGAAATGGCTGAATGGTGATAAAACCAACTATTTATAAGATCAAAATGTAACCCGTTCAATGCAAATAAATGACTTTGACTTTGACTTTGACTAAAAATTCCATCACTTTGGACCATTTCCATATACATCACTCATCCATGAAGTTTATCCCTATAATCATTGTCCTAAGATAAATACTTATCGTAACGATAAATTCGTCGTTAACTTTTTTTTTCCTGAAGTGCACAACACGTAGGTGCTAGTTCAGCCACGTTGACATTTGAAGCTTTACGTAACCATTGCATCTAAACTCCTTTGCCCAAGCGCGTGCCGTTTGTATGCTAATATTTTATGCCATGTCTTTGAAGCCTGATAACAATCTATTGTTATTTCAGTTATGCTGAACAATACTTGGTGCTAGACGTTTGGCAGATAAAATCTGACGACATGACAGATGTCAAATCCCGGACTTCAAGGCGACTGGAGGAAAATTCTTTTTTTATTTTCAATATTTATTACTGGAAAAATCTATGGATTTCTTCAAATAGCACGCCCATCGTGATTTTGATTTTGGATACCACATAGAGTCACCGGATAGGATTGCTTTTTGTTGAAGTCGATCTTAATCTTAAAAAGTGATTAACGTAGGTAGTAAAGTTTGTTTGTAAAATTGAAAAAGGTTAATTATACTTTGTAATATTAAACTCAAGTATATGGTATGGGCAAAAACATATTCTACCTATTTTATTTCGGTATAATTCCTCGTAAGTCGGTCGTTCTATTCAATCCATTAATTTTGACCTACTTTATTGGACTTCACATTAGCGCGCGTGAGAAGTTAAGGTAAGTACACATCTACTGTATCGCGCTCACTTTTACTGAGTGAGAGTGGTAGCGCTATGATGCATATCTTGACCAACGGACTGTGCGGACTTAGCCTTATGTCGATGCAGAATCGTCCTGTACATAATACATTAGCTAATACCTTCTTCCTTGATATTTCGACAATACATCCTTTTGTATGGAAATTAACATTACATCATAAAGATGTCTATCATCTAGGTATCTAAAAGTTAAACTACTCAAAGTACAAATGATTTCACGTCTGAATGGACAACGAATTATAGTACGGCTCTTCCCAGGTGAATTTTTCGCTTCGAGCCCTAATCTTTCAAACAATAGCCATTGTATCTATTATCGCAAAGCCGCTAGCTCACGATCAGGATTTAATATCATAGAATGAAGGATTTTTTAGGGTTCCATATTCATTTTCACTTACGTACGCCACTTACGGGGCCTGTGGTTACGTTAATCACATTCGCATTTTGTCAAAACGTGACGGATGCTTGGTCACTTATTTATCGCCTGATAAAAGAAACCATCATAGGCCCGCTGATCGTAAGTCGTAACACAAGGTATGAGGTACCAGGAACTGGAAGACTCAGATTGTGAGAAGTAGATAGTTATACCAGTTTTTTACAACAAACCATATAAAATTCGAAAACACGTTCAACCACAAGAAGTAATAATGCCATCTTCGGCAATAAAACTAGCCTTCACGGCGTCATAAATGGTAAATTGGCACATTTTATTAACGCTCTAAGCTACCGAAAAATTGCAGCTACATAACACTCGTCATTATAAAGCCTCAAAATATTGCGTAATTTGATGGCGTGTTTGACGCAATGTTTTCGTGGGTCGCGGTAAGTGTGCCGCGGATTTCGGTCAGCCGATGGCCCAGTGCATGCGCTCGCGCAGCTTACGTCACAGCCGGCTTCCGTGCCGCACGTTCAGTGAAAGGACTGCACTTGCATACAGGGGTCTAAGGTCCGAATTTTGAAGTTTGGTGTCCCTTTCGCTCAGCAGTTGTTCAATACGGTATTTGATGACAGCTCAAATCAGCTACTCTTTATGAAATGTCAAAAACGATCTGTTAGAGCCTGTCCAGATGGAGCGTTTTACGCGCGAGGGCACTCGCGCGCTTCAATTTCATTTTGCATCCAGATGCCGCGTTTTACGCGCGTTACTACGCGCGATGTGCGGCGGACAAAATACGTGCACTCGCTACTGACTCGCGAATACTACTGAACCCTCCAATGGCGCCAGAGTATCTCGACTCGCGCGGCGCTCGCGCGTAAAACGAGCGAGTCGAGAGTCCGGCGTATTTCACGCGTTTTACACGCGAGTTTTGAAACGCGCGAGAGCATCTGGACGGGGTGCAGTAGCTCTAGTACCTCGGGTACGCGCGAGTGTCTACGCGCGATTGCCCTCGCGCGTAAAACGCTCCATCTGGACAGGCTCTTAGTATGAAGCTTCTATGATGATACAGGCATGTGACGTCATAAAAAGCAGTAGTCAAAACACGTCTTTTTTTTAGGTATGTACAATTAAAAATATTATAATGTCCAAAAGTTAGTGATAGTTTATTTGGTTCCGCGTATTTTTTAATGTGTGTTTAGTGGTATCAATGCCACAATTTATATTCACTATAGTCAAACACCGTTTTTATTAATGAGCGGGACACGATACGAAATTCAAACTTCGCACGGACGCTTATTCGATAGAGCTGGGCGATGTCTTTATTTTTGAAATGTCTCGCCTTTAGGCATTACATTGGAAATGTATCGTCTGTTGACAACCAAAACTCACTAAATAACAAATGCCTTCTTATAACAAAGCTCATATCTCAGTGTCAATCTACTTCTTCTTCTTCTTTCGTGTCGAGGCTCCTCAAATACCTACTTCATGCGTCACCGACAGCCCTGACCGTCACATCCCTCAGGTCAAGAAGCGAACAGGAATATGCACTAGCAGATGCGCCATCGTTTGTGGTGCTCAGTTACAGACGCATTGAGTTGACTGCTCCCGAAGCAGACCCCATCGAGCCATGCTTTCCTTACAGCGGCCAACTTGAGACCTAAGCCCGTTTAGTGTCCTCCAGATTGGCTATGGTTCGTTTTGGCCAGGCGGTAATTGCTCCAAGGCTGGCACATATCCATCAGGTGGGCGACACGTGTTTTGCCACAACAAACGACGCGCATCGGCTGGGTAGCCCGGCAGGGGACTGGTGCTCCGCTGAAGCTCTAAGTGAAGTGTCAATCTACTTACTTAATACGAGGTTTTGAAAAGCAGTGACAGACATTTTAGTGAGTTTTGGTTGTACCCGGCGGGATTAACTTTTGCTATTCGAGTTGTATTGAGTGACAATAACAAGTTAACATAGGAGATTGCCATATCTCATGATATCACATTACTTTAGCCTTCTGCCTAGCTTTTTTTTTAAATTAATAACCCAAATCGTGCTCAAATATTGTTGTCTGTTCCTATAAATTATACCTTAATTTTTTTTTGTATATTTGGATAAGCCGACAAATACTCGTAAAAATTATTGTATCAGCTTCCTGGAGATCTTCCGTACTAATATAATCGGCTATTTCAGCTTTAAGAACTAATCCCAATATGCGGCCCTTCTGTAACGCAACCAGGTCAAAAATAAAGTTAGGTCTCTTAGAGGATATTTAGATGCTAGCCCAAAATTAACTTAGCAAAAGAGAGCCCATCTAAACGAAGTTTATTTTCTAAGTATGGTGTTAGCTTAGTCGCTACTCGCTTTACGACTTATCTTACGAGGAAGAATTTTAATGAGCGGAACGTGGAAATACTTTTATACTTACCCATATTTTATAATACTTGTTCCTGTTCCTGTTCTAATCTATTTCGCGCGCTAGTAACTCAACCATTTGTGTCGGATATTTATAATCTCATTGAAATCAGATCAGATTCGACGAGACATTGCGATGTCCCAAATTTTGCAATATCTTAGCATCCTTATCAGCACCGCGAAGCGTAATTGTGCTAGGCGAGAAGACGTATGTCGATTTTTGCGATTTGAACTGCAACAAGTGATACTAATTACTTACTCATAGATAACATTCTTACACTTTCACGGACAGTAAGTACGTCGAGAGACGTAAATAAGGACCTCCGTGATAGGGTCACGCCTGTGGACGGCGACTTTAATCTTCGCAAAACTGCAACTCCATCTACAGCCGAATAATTCCTCATATTTTTTATATGAAAGCAAATAACCATTATTGGCTAGATTTTTTTGTATGATTTTCGCCTGTGTCATTTATAGCTTGCAATTTCCAAAAAAGTCATGTGTCCGTGTGTGTAAAAGTAGTAAACTATGGCTCTTTATTTCAAAATTAGATACATAATAAATACCTAAGTAAAAGTAAAAGACAAGCTTTTGGGACTAGGTCAATTTATGTCGACCTAGTCCCAAATTAAGCTCAAGAAGGCTTGTGTTATGGGTATTAGGTATCACACAAATATTTACCCTTGCCGGGATTCGAACCCAGGACCGCCGGCTCAGTAGATAGCTGTTCTACCACTGCGCCAACCGTGTCGTCTCATATTGAGGTACAGCTGCCGGCAAACTTTTAGAGCATATCTTTGACTGCGCAGTAGGTAGCCGATTTACGTACAAATGTACATGCGCAGATCCGCCATTTTTGTTCTAAAAGTTTGCCGGCAACTATATTCGTGGTCGCGCTTATAATTTAAATTTGAAATATAATATCAAAATAGAGTAAATTAAGCTCAATATGTATGTAAATAGTACATTACAGTGAATTCGTGAACGTCCCAGATCCGCAGGTGTTTGTAATATATGCGATCCATAAATATGCGATCTTGGGCTTTACGAATTACCGCCCGTGGTTTGTCTAAAGCTTTACGTCTAGCCTTGGCCACATAAATAGACACACACATAGGGTGACATAAATGTTATTACAGTTACTTCTAATAGCTATCGCTAAAGTTGATAGTGTTCAAAAAAAGGTCCCACTGTTATGTTTTTCATAAGGACGCGTTGACAGGTTATTGGTATAAAGATGGAAATAAATTTCGTCCCTTTGGAAACCGAACAATGAGTACCTTTACAAAGCACTGTCGCAAATAATGGTAAGGTCTCGGAAAGATGTCATCAGACTCCTCGAATTTAGCCCCAGGTTCTAATTTATATATTGCCAGTGATAAAGTTGAATATCGCAACAAATTAATAAACCTGATATCGGCTACAAAATGCGCGTACTGTTAGACTTGACAAGGAAATGAATGTCACACTGCTTTGTGTCGCAATGAACCAGTTTGAACCTGTTATTCAAAAAGGCAGTAACCACCTTTAAGCTTAGTAGTTATTACTACATTTTAACATTGTATATTGTGGAGTTATGGTTACCTTATTTTGCCAAACGAGACACTTACCCGGCCTGTTAGGTATTACATGACAATAGGACGAGTGACGCTGCGATACGTAATAGGATTCGACTTAAGCAACGCTTGTGTAAATAAAATGTGGTCTCAGATCGTTTTTCATACTTAGAAGCAGTTATCGATATTCGGATTTCAGCGGACTAGCATTCATGTTATTCTCTGTATAATCTCATAATCATATTTTTCTACTCCAGTACTTTTTTCTGTCATTTATATAGTTACTTACTCTAATATAAAGACATGAATTATGATAGTCTGTAAAAGTCTATACTCTATTGCCCAAAAAAACACTGCTAAGCGATGTTATAATGTCGCCAAAAAAGCATCTTAGCAGCTTAGTATAACATCATTATTATACCACAGATTACAAGATAAACAGCTGCATTCACACAATTTGCAATTTAAAAAAAAATTGTACTAAGGCATTGCCGCCAACTAAAAAAAAGTTTTATCATCAGTGCTTGTATGTTTAGTATAGTGAACGTATACCTTTATGTATAAGTAAATTTTTTTTTGACAGATAGATTTGAGAGATGACAGTCAATAAAAAAAAAGTTTATCAGTGACAATTTTTATTTTTTATTTTGTTGATTCCAAGCGGGAACATGTAATTATTTTCTTAGTTGTTTATTTGCATTTTATTTATGAAATGTGGAGTCGTAGAAAAAGTATTGTATGCAACGTTGTATAGGTTCGTAGGTCAAAAATCGCTCGTGGCATCTTTCTTACGACTTACTCTTATACAACGGTTGCATAAAATACTATACTCTTCTACTTCCTGGGCCCTAATTCCAGATATATATTTCTGACTAGAAAAGGAGCCCGCAACTTCGTACGCGTAATTTTTTTATACCGTAGCCGCTTAAATAGTACCCTATAACCACCTTTGGATGTCCAGCTATCCCTGTACCGAAATTGGACAAAATTTGGCCAGCCATTTCGGTATGATGCGAGGACAATGGAAATTATGATTATGAACAACAGATGGCGCCAGGCTGCCACGGCGCCGCGCGCTCATACAAAACAAATGACGATCCTGCATCACGTTATCGAGCTTTTTCCTGAAATCATGACCCCTCTCCATAGAAAACTGAGTTTCAATACAATTCTTCAATTTTATAATAGTATAGAATATCTTGGAGAGATCGAGGTGGCAATAATACCAAAGTATACTTGTATTGTTGTAATGTCTGCTTGCTACTGCGATTTACGTCTACTTTAAAACAGTAGCCCTTAATAAATCGATTCGTTACACGCCTGTAATAGCAAACCCAGAACTAATTGAAAAGATACCAAGCTAGGAAATGGATACCGGTCCTTAGCCCATAAATCAGCTTCATATTGTAGGTTAGTGTTGTTCTAGCCCGTCCACTTAACACGGTAACAATATCATGTGCAGTATTTTAACTTCATCGAATGTACGATTACACTAAATTAACAAATTTAAATAAGACCAAATGTTTATAATGAATCGAAAAAAATATTAATACCCTAAGGCATGCAAGAAGCAACTTTTTGAAAAATTCAATGGCTCTTGTATTAGGTTCAGTGGTCCAATAGATAGGACGACCGTTAGCCAGGAAAACCGTTGGAAACGCAGGTTCGAACCCTGCCGGAACCATGACATTTTAAAATTGTTCGTTACATCGTAAACGTTACTGCTTTAATAATAAAAATAAGACCATGAGAAAATATTTTTTAAGAGCATTTGGCATTTCAATGTGGCGCCAAATGTGCTTATTTGTTTGCTACTCATCCCAGGGGAGCATGTTGTGTCCACTTATTATGAAATTTAATCTCTCCCTGCTTGTCGAGATCGCGAGTACAGTTGCAATTAAATATTACGTTACTTTTGGACCTTAACTTAACTTAACACCATCACCAGTCGAAAAGTGATGAACCTTTTCATTCCTTGACTATATAATGTATATTTTAGGGCTCATTTAACTTTGTTCTAGGTAAATTTATTAGAGCCTGGTGGCCTCGACTTTCACAACATGTGGTATTCCAATAGGTATGGTTTGGTTACAGTATAATCTATGTTTTGACAGTTTACCTTCGATTATGAATATTTTGCAACAAATAGGTCATTTAAAATGTATTAATGAATATAATTCTTGAGTACTACTATAATCATCATCATCATTTCAGCCTATTGCAGTCCACTGCTGGACGTAAGCCTCCCCTAGGGTTCGCCACATGGCCCGATCCCCCGTTTTCGCCATCCAGTCACCACCAGCCACTTTTTTCAGGTCGTCGGTCCATCTGGCCGACGACCTGACTACTATAATATCAGTAACATATTTTGAAACGACGTGACGATGTTTGATTATAATACACGCGACCTCTATGCGTCTTAAATCCTCCTGTGTAAAGGCCCATAATCCATAATAATGATTGGACCATCAAGGCATTTTCCGGAGAAATATATTCTGACTTTCACACAGCAAAACGTCTCTATATCGCTTTTCGTTTCCCGCATAAATAAGTAACGAATATTGAACAAACAGTGACAAACTTACCGCGCGGCTGTAAGGGCAGCAGTCCCTGATGAAGAGCTCCGTACGAGTTCGAAACATGTCGGGCCGTTCCTGACAATTTCACGTGAGTATATACCGCTTAGTAGGTACAACAATTAAATATATCCCACGAAAGTTTTAATAAGATTATTGAACAAAAATACGTTAGACCCGTTTTTTTCCTTAATACAAACCAATTATTTTGTGTTATCCTCATAGCTGTCATATGGCTCAGTGGTTAGAGCACTACTCCTTCAATGTAGAGGTTAGGGTTCCCACTTGGATTTCATTGGATTGCATAGATTTGTGGATTCATAAATATTTTCCTTTGTGTCCGTCCCAATGGATTTTGATGCGGTTTTTTTAAATAGAGTGATTCAAGAAGAAGGTTTATATATTATGTATAATACATGCACAATGTATCGGCATTGCACGTATGCGAAGTCGGGGCGTGTCGCTACGCTAGTATTATATATAAATAAGAAATGAAGGTATCGCCACAAAAAAAAATCGGCATCTAATTCTGATCAATACTACAAAAGGTTTAAATACTGCGTATCTGTTCCAGTTGGGGCGCGGTTTCGCACTTCCGCACATGGTCGCTGCTGTATTCGGCTCGCAGTGTATTGAGTTCATTATTTTTTGTGTCAAGCTCGATAGTGAGCTTGTTAAATAGATTACGTTGTTTACTCGTTATAATGTCGGCCAGTTTTTTCCTTACCACCACATTATTGTAAAATGTTGTAAGGACCAGATCTTTGCAATGACAGTTACGTCTTTTTTAAATGGGGTCCACGTATAATTGGACTAAAGATAATACGCTCTGCTGCACTGTTAAGTTTAAACTTATAACTACTAAGCTACTTAAGTACAGGTTGTATGGATGTAGTTATTTATTTTAAGTTATTGTTCTGGAGATATGTAGGTAAGGTATGACACGGATTTTTTTAGCATAATCCATATTTTTGCGAACAAATATTATCATACTATCCATAATTAACAAAAATACCCAAAATATTCATACATTTTTTGTTTTTCCATTCCGTTACCGCCGTAGTAGATTATATGGAAATGGTAACGGAATGGAACGACAATACTTGGGACCGTTTTTTTCTCCTGATTAGATCATAAGAGCTCGTGATTCTGAGTAGAAAACACCCAAAATATCGAAAATTAAAAAAAAGGGGGGGGTGTACAACTTCAGAAAAACACCCAAAAAATCGAAAATGAAAAAAAGGGGGGGTGTACAATTCAGAAAAAATGGCCCATTTACCCATGAGCGCCCATCTCTAATTTGATGACATTGACATCTATCCAAGATCTCGTTATTATATTTCTACTTTAGTCATATGTGTAGGCATATTTGAGCGAGCGAGCACAGTGTCTCCGTTTCAGCTTGGCCTTTCGTATGTCCGTATCTGTTTGTTCGGATTTCCAGCTGTTCTCGCCTTCAGGATGCATTTCTCAACCGTAGCTCGTTTGTGAGCAGTTTCTAAAATTACAAAGAATTTTGTTATTTTAAATTATTTTTTTCGAATTAAAAAAAATGGCGGATATATGGCATTTTAACTTAAAAAAAGTAATTAAGTCATCTCGAAAAAAAATGTGAGGTCTGCAGCTCACAGATCCACTTCATTATTTCCACTTTTTGAATTTGAAAACGTTAACTAATTCTACTCTACGAAATTAACATTCTTCCATATTAAATTAACATTCTACTCTACGAAATTACCATTCTACTCTACAAAATTCTCATTCTACTCTACGAAATGGATACACGATACTTTTATCGGCGAAATAAAAGGTATATAAAAATGTGGTGGTTTTAGGTAGTTTTAGGTACCAAATAACTCTCGTATCTCATCCAGTCCAATTCTTAATCACCACCTCGCTTGAATGAGGTCACATTTGGCAGTCCTCTCTCCGAACGACTAAAAGCACAATTCGATGTCACAGATTCCCGAATATTCATTAAATTATGATGTCTAGTATTGACAACGATGATAAGAGCCAAACAGACATCTTATAACATTAATTTCGTGATGTGAACTGTTCAACTGCTGGTGCATAATATCTACAGAGGCGTGGCATCAAAGTAAGTAAGTACGATAATTATTGCTCTTGAAGGGAAACTAAACGGCTCCAGCTTTCCCAGGAATATATTTGAAGATACGCCATTGTAGTCTATAACAGGTTCACTCATCTATTCGTAAAGGACTGTATTAGTTATACCAACATTACCAACGTATTGGACTAGAGTGGAGTACATTCATGCATTTAGCACAGATTGTATGTTCTTAATGTAAGTTTGGTTTGAGTCCATCACATATCTTAGCGTCTAAGTTTGTTTCTAAAACAAAACACGTCACGTCTAATTTACGGGAAACGTAAAAGCGATGTTTTTAGATATTGCATTGAAAACTTGCAGTGGACACCCCTTATAGTGAGGGAAGTAGTGTCACAACGTGCAAATTTTGGTATCGGATGAATCCACTTGGCACAGATGTAGTATACGTAAAACTAAGCTAATTTAGTCCGGTAGCCATCCACCACCCCCTGGCGGGTAGGAAGGGGGGCAGTCAAAGTTACACGGCAGCATATTTTTCTATTAAACTGGACATTAAATGTCTCTAAAATGAATTCCTCATGCCCAATTTATCAGAAAATGACACCACACTTGTGGTATTGGGTAGATAGAAGCTGATATGCTGGCGTGTAACTTTGTCTGCCCCCCCTTCTTAAGCGCCAGGGGGTGGTGGATGGCTACCGGGCTAAATTAGCTTAGTTTTACGTATACTACATCTGTGCCAAGTGAATTCATCCGATACCAAAATTTGCACGTTCCATACATTGGGTAACACTACTTCCCTCACTATTAAATAACTAGTAGGTATATCCATTGGTGATCGAATGATCAACAAGCTAACAAGAAAGTATCCCTTGAAAAAAATTAAAGGCCCATTTAGACTAGGCGTGAAGTCACATACGAGTATCATTACATTTAGAAGTTAGAACGAGGGATTGAATCTTCGTACATCGGTAGCCCGCAATAGGATGAAACTCGCAAAGCGAGTTCACGGCCCGTTTAAATGGACCTTAAAGTCGTCTGATTCTAAAACGGGCACTACACTCGTATACGAGTGGCGCCTTCAATCTGAAGAGAGTGAGGTCAATTGACAACTAATTGTCGAGTTGTCGACTGCCCAGTCCCGCTATCAATTTACAACCCATGTACTGTTATCCTTTTCTGACCTAGTGATTGTAGTAACAGTGAGAGTGAGATGAATAATGAATGTTGCGACGGATGCTTCATTGTGCGGAATAGGAGCTAACTACCGATCCCGTCTTTATTTAAGTCCATTACTTGTTTAAAATAAAGTTGTGCGTTACTTTTGCTAGTTCTTTTACTGATATCGTCGGAACTGCAAGCAAGGGTAGCGACTTCATCATTACATTGTCAATGATCCATTAATTTGTATGAAACTGCTGCATCATTTCTAATAATGTGAACTGCTAAGAAATGGAACTACCTAGTTCCCGTCGTGGTTATAATTTCTGTTTCTTCAGTCCAAAAGTGACTATTACCGAACCATGGATATCATTTCGCGTCGCGTGTGGTAATACAGTGTCTTAAGGCGAGTGGGTATGTGAAATGGTGATTTTTAAAGTCCAAAGGCTCGTAATCTAGCCAGCGGAAAATTCTGAAAAAATATATATGTTATTTATGAGTAGGTATTTCCTTTTTTTAGTAAATAATTTTTATGACAAAAATAATGTTGAAATAGGGTCGTTTTCATTTTTCAATTCCCTAAGGCTTCTAAACTATGAGTGATATTTACAAGGTTCTTTCAGAAACAAAAAATGGCAATTCACTAATCTTTAATCGTATTGTTTAAGTTACTAAAATGCAAATTCGTTCTAATAAAGCATCAAAAAAACCGAATTTTCGCGAGCGCGGCCGGGCGCGGGCTGTGGGGTGTGTGTGTAAATCTAACCGTCGAAGGGAAGGCTGTATCACGTGCTCTCGCGATCAATAATGTTACGGAAAATGGTTATAGTACCAGATCACGCGGAGGTTCGATCTGGCTTATTACGCTTGAACTGTATTTTAAGAAAGCGTAGTTCGTTTTTTCACACGACTACGCGACAAAAAAAAGAGCACTGAATATTGTTTACAGAACCTCATTTTTGTGTAGAGTAGACCTTCACCCAACTTTTCTTATATTAAGGATCTCATAATCTTAAGTAGGTACTTATAAAAAAAAAACATCGCTCAGCATTCCTGAACACATTTGGATACTTAGATATTCTCAGCCACGGACACACATCAGCCATGGCTCCCAGAGACTACACTTTTGGTTTGGGTTTTAAAGCCCTTATACCTAGACCTAAGGTATTTCGGTTAGTAATTAATATCAGATGATACCGATATTTCGCATAATAACGTCTAACAATCTGTATGACTTCAACCCTGCGAGATACAATATCGTATTTCCGTTCGTTTAAATACCGTTGTAATATTCGGTAAAACGGTGGTTAATGTTGTTATACACGAATATTTGCTAATATTCACATTCGTTCAGTATTCACAGTCAAGACCATTTATTTGATACCCATATTGAAGGGGTTTAACCCCTGGGGTTGCGAAATAAAAACTGAACCTGCCATTTTGTTCGCGGCCATATTCAATTTTCATTTTATTAGCTCTCGCTCGGACTATGCGAGTTTATGAAGTAGCTTGGACGCAACTCAACGAGGTTATGAACGAAGTATCGTTCCGAGGGCGCGCGGTCGGCGGGGGAATAACGTTAGGCTCCGTCCAGATCCTCAAGGACATTGACAGCCATAGTCGCCTTAAGAACGAGTTATCAAAAAAAACCCCATGTTTTGATACCCCTTGGATTATATTATTTAGTTTGATAAGCGTAATCGGTTCGTTTTATGATAGACACCAATATAATAGTAGACTGGAAAACATAAACACATACGTAATTGGATGTATTTTTAGACATGTTAGACACCTAAACAATAAAGCTCGTGTGGCGAATACAAATATGTTTGTATATGTGAGTGATTAAATATTATAGACCAAACAAGTTTACGTTGGAGTTTCACAGCTCTTTTTATGGCAAATGTATACACAGAAATGTATTATTTGTAATCTGTGACGGAACTTGCTTTGTGCTAAATGTTGGGTTACTCTTTGATTAAGGATCGGAAGTGGTTTTAAGTTGAGATAAGATACAGATAATGTACATATATTACTGACTGATGTGAATTCACGAAATAAAGAACTCTTTTATGTTAGGAGACGTCAGTGCAAAGGGATCAGACAATCATTGGGCTAAACGGGAACAGTTTTATAGTGCAGGTAGTGTTGTTATTGTTGTTGTGGAAAAAAAATGTTGTAGTTAATCAATATTAGTGGATACATTTTAGATACGTACCTATCCCAGTAGCACAAATGCTGCATAAGAGCTTATACAGCTTATTAAACGGCTTATTACAGCTGTGTAAGGGCTGTATAAGCGCGTAAACTTACAGCCTGTGTGCTAATTGGGATATTACCTATACTTACATGTAATTGGAAAAGTCGAATTCAGACCCAGTCGTTACAGAGACCGAATTCGGACAGAGAAGTTAAACAGATAAACCAGGCTTTTTTATTATGTTGCACTTTAATTAGATATAATTGTTTACGCCGTAAATACTTTCCTGCATTCATTAGCAAGCTCGTAAAATAAGTAATGTTACATGAAACGTGCTACTTCAGGTTTATAGCATGAGAAAGTGTGTCACACACTCCTGTAGCGATAACGCTGGGTGTTTGAATGAAAAGTAACACAAACACATTACGTGGAGTTAAGTTTACCTCATTGGGCACGTTTGGGCTAAATTTGAAGCTCTTTAACTTTATGTAATGATCTCCACTTGTACAAGACTGAATTTTGGAGGCTGTTGGTTACATATACTACAACATACTGTTTGTAGTGCAGTGTATGGTCATGTATATAAGTATATTTATTCGTAGTTGAAGCGAATACATAACGTTATAACTAGCAGTCTAGCCGTCAAAGGCAAAATGTTCTCGTGATACTGAAATTAAACCCTTTAGATCTTTTCCTTACTACTACTACCTTTGTTACCCAATATATGCTAGCGTATGCTATGCATAATCACATCCAACATCTTCTCTTCTTTCTCAGACCTGAAAGCTGTGAATTTAGTTTCCTCCTATATCTTTGACAAATGCAATGCCGGAAATGCCGCATATGAACACAAGAACAGATCTAAAAGGCAAAACATTGTCAGAATTGTTACTCAGCAACTAGGGAATGATATCCCTCAATTATAAGGAAATCGACAAGAAGAATATGAATGCATTAGCAGTAACCTCTGGCACAAGGCACAACTGTGACACGCGACTATTTCTCGAGCAAGAAATATTGCCTATCTCTTTCTTTGCTGTACTGTGAGAGAGTGACGGGTAATGCTATGTCGCGCAAGAAGAGTCGCGAAGCGTAGTTGTGCTAGACGGGCAGGTCTTCAACACCCGAATCAGGCTGCCTGTTCACTGGAGCGGAGCAGAGTCAAGCTGTCTAAAATGGACCAATCATATTCCTCAGATTTAAATCACTTCTTTTGGGCTTCACAAATACACAGCCTGATTGGTTAATTTTTTCCACTTCAATGGACAGGCAGCCTCGTGGTCGATTAAGTGTATATAGAACGAGTGGCTTTTACAGCTTTGCCGCCAGACTAGATTCTGGTTCCTCTGGTTAGCAAGTTATTTCCATGAAAAACTCCTATTACGTAAGTCCATGGGCAGTTATGAATTGATGATCTGTTCCCATTCCAACGTGACTCATTTTGCATTTCGTGATATTGCTAACCAGAATCTTGGTGTAAAACAAAACATTGTATAAGTTCCGTTGCAGTTTAAATGGAATTAGGGTATGTTATCGCTCGCAGGGCCGAGCGGGGTCGTCCGTGACGATAAGGGGGCTATCGACTCGATAGGCTATCGCGGGGGGCACCTCGACATAGGGTTTATGGAGCTCTGGTTTGGTAAGATTCTTGAATGCCTAAATCATTGCAAATACAGGGTGTTTCCATAGGAATCCATCGATCGATGTTAAATGGATCCATCGAACGTGTTAGTTTCTATTACAGCCAAAGTTGCTGCCACGAATCGGTTGATGTTTGTCGGTTGGCGATCGATAATATCGATATATATTGATAATATGGTAACACCACGGTAGGAGTAACACTAATGGATCAATATTTAACACGGGTTTATTAGTTGTAACTTAAAGATTAAGTAAGTATGTAATTACCTAAGAAACAATGTAATTATATCTTGGAAGTAAATTTTCTTTCAAATTAGACTTCAAAATAAGTCGACAATACAATAATTTGGTATAGATTTATGGAGATGGAAGAAGATGATTGTTGAGAACAGCACAAGATGAATGTGTTTAGGCTCATTAGATTTGTCTTGGCAAGAAATTAACGATTGTGTAAGAAATTACATTAAAGAAAGTCAATAAAAGTATGTCTCAAAAGCATTCTTTGAATATAACAAGTTATTTTACACTGATGATACGATACTAACAATATGTACAATTAAAATTTACTAACGAATAATTCCTTCATAAATTTGCTACAACATTTCTGATAAGTATCAAAAGTTTCCATGATAGCTTCGTGTAAATCGTGTATAAATCACAAACACCCGACAAATGCCTTAAGGCATCACTGCCATGCTACGGTAAAAGGACGTATCTTACTATGACATCCGTATAAAGATACGACCTTTTACCGTAACACGGCAGGTCAGCTAACCTTTGAACGTAGCAGGCAAATCTAAAAGTCGTAGGCGGTGGGACTTGTGACTTTTGGCAAAAACATAACTTCCGTGATTTTAAATTGACTTAATCCGGCTAATCAAGATTTATTAAAATTAATGTACCTCAAATTCTCATCTAACAAAATTGTATTAGTAAGATAGATAAATTTAGAGCATGACCATGAAATGACCATCATGTACTATATCAATTTAACCAATGATAACTTCCTTGCACGAACTACATACCTTACTATAGTCTGGCTAATGAAATATTACTCGAACTTTTGGCGGGAAATTAAAAAATCTGCGCTGGTCACACTATGTGTAGTAGGAATTATAGTTATGATCCCTAGAAAATATTTTAGATTTTCTATACACACGTAAGGCACCTAAATGTTGACGTGCACCCTATATGCAAGGCGTATAATTTGATGTAGTCTAAATAAGACGTAAGGCGTAATTCAACCAATTTTAGAGAGATGATGGAGATCTCTCCATTTCATCGTGTTGTTTCACTTTTGACGTGTCCCTACTTGACAAGTGGCGATATCCCTAGAACATCGCAACTTCGTCAATCCGGTCGCGCTTAATTTGCGTTTACTTTGTATGTGACGGCATAAATAACAGGCGCATACTTTAACTTGACCGTGTAGTGCGTGAAATTAGTCAGTTACGTTTCGTTCAAAACAGAAATTCATAGGCATGAATAGCATTTTTGACAATCATTGTCGCCTTCGTATTTCCAAAATTGAGATGAGCTATGTCACTTGAAGCTTACCTATCGTATTTTAATTACAGTTCAAAGGCGACATCACTGTTATCTAATAGACTTTTGACGTTTTGCGATCTCTCAAACGGCATTCTCGAATGAGGTCCCTAGCTCGATAATACCATAATATATTAATCCATCACCAAAAAAATTACACACGTACTATGCCAAATTTCAACTCCATCGGAATGTTAGAATTAGAACAATTACATAAAGTATTAAAATTATTTATAGATGACCCACCTACTAAATTGTTTAAATCATAGACAATTGGTGATACCACAAGAAAATATCTGTCAACATTATTTGGCCGGACTCTAAGAACAAATGTAATTTCGTATTAAAGCGTTATCTGCCTGTTCAATTCAATGGCTAGGCGCATCGTTGTGTATTTAACTTGCATTTATGAGAGGCAGTCGACAAAGGCCCGCTCCGCGGGGCTTCTATGTATATTATGCTTAGCTGCTAGCCTGCTAAATATCATTCGTGGCTCAACTTATATTAGCCATTCTATCGAATGCCAGTAGTTACCAAACGCCCAGCCATTTAATCTACTGGCTATTTGGCTGCGTATAAAATAATTATGACGCAAAAAAGACCATGTATTTAACTAAATTCATTTAACCAATGATAACAGTTCCTTGCAGGAACTATCTTACCGTAAACATATGTAATCTCATGCAGACGAACGCGGATTGTTTTCGTTTTCATTGATAGCGATCCATTAGTAGTTATCGTCGCCAATAATAAGCATTATCGGCAAAACTGGGTCGAACGCCGATAGCGAACCTACCTATTTCCGCAGTATTGTGTTAAATAATGCGGTTACATTAATAGAATGGGATTGACGTTAAGCCGCGGTTATTAAAACAAGCATGTAAATAACAAGTACATTTTAATGTCCTGTTCCAGTTGAAGGTACGGTGCTGAAGTCAACGAAAACAGTATACGGCTAACAAGAAAATAAGGCCCATTTTTTTGGGCATGTATTAAACAAATTTATATTTCATGTACAATTTTCTAATAGGGGAGACCAAGCGGGAAAGTCGGGATTTTCTCAAGCGTCTTTGAGACCTATGGATTATAAAAATTAGATGATAGGAAGAAACAAAAATGATATGAAGATACATTTTCGAAATAACAGTAAAGGTAACATCACAATAGTGAGTTTTAAATGAAAACTACTTACGTGATTTCAAATCCCCATATCCATATTCATATTCATTTATTTTCCTTATTTAAGGTAATACTGTGTTTCAGGAGTTTAAATTCGGCATCGAAAATTACGTTAACCTTATTTCAGAGCAGTATTATTATATTATGTGACGTTTTCAAGCAAAAGGTAACACTAAGTCGCTTACCATAAAAGCGTGTCGACAAGTTGACAGTTCATAGGTATAACGTCACATATATGTAATGGACAAAGTGATAAATGGGACATTTTTCATAATTCCCGGTCCCGGGCATTGTAACTAAAAACCAAGGGTAATTTTTCACCCTTAACCTAACTGGCCAATGTAGCTTTTAATTATTCACAATGCCCGGGCATTATGAAAAATGCACAATTTACCATAATAATATTATAATTTATGACACACGCGGGCCGGATCGCCGACTATAATAATAAGCATGATTTAAATGAACCAGTTTAATGAAATGCCAACAACAAATAAATGAAGTAATTTGGATATCGCTATTGTTATTATGTTTAATAGACCGGCCACAGTAAATATTCTGTGGTAATGACGACACCAATATTATATGGCGAGCAGTTTGAAGTACGGTCAACAAATTAAACTGTATACCGGCTTCAATTTTACAACAAATTGTCCTCTTACCGGCAAGGACCAAGATTTGTGTGAAGGACTCGAATTTTTGTTCCTCTGACATCAAGGACCTAGGCATCCTTAATTAATTGGCGAGAGTTGGTACAGGATCGTAAAGCGTGGCGTGATCTGGTATCGGAGGCCAAGATCCACTTTGGGTCGTTGCGCTCAGTTAGTTCGTTAGTTTTTGATTCTGATTATTGTCATTTGATTGGTCATATTTATTAGTCCAAAGTTATATTTTGAAGCTGTGGTAAAAAAAATAGGTACCATTGGCTACATGACCTTGTCACACGTTCAGGTCCATGTTTTCTATGTATTTGCAGTTTATATTTATCTATATAAATATGTAAATATATCATCGTCTAGTACCCTTAACACAAGCCTAACAGAACTTATTTTGGGATCAGAATCAAGAACTAACTAACTGAGCGCAACCACCCAAAGTGGATCTTGGCTTCCGACACTAGATCACGCTACGCTCTATGATCCTGAGCCAACTCTCGCCAGTTAGGGATGCCTAGGTCCCTGATAAAGTGATTAAGTTCAAAAAGATAATCAGAATCATATGATAATATTATAAAACTATCGTGAGGCATCTTTGATAATTATAAAAACGGTTTTACTCACGTAAAAATTGTCAGGAACGGCCCGACATGTGGGCCGCCAGTCGCGTATAACAGCACGGATAGCTGCCCCATGATGGAGAGCTCCATATGAGTTCGAAACATGCCAGGCCGTCCCTGTTAATTTTAACGTGCATTCAAACCGTTTTTATAATTAGTATAGAATCAGATTAACTAAAAATTATATTCACTTGTTATTAAATTTTAATAAAAAATTGCAAATGGAAACGAATGATTAGATTTGTTTGCAGACGGTACGTCGTTATCAAGTTTCATTAATAGCTTGGCACGGCAGACCCGGCGGGCGATGTGTAAATCTTGTTCTCGAACTTCTTATCAAATTAAATATTTAATAGATTGAATGCAAAACAGAAGTTAGTCTAGGGGTCTTATTCGATTGATATTGCTATATATATATAGAGATTCGATAAAATGATTATTTTAATTAATTAAGTTATATATACCTTAATAGAATCATTTTATCGATTCTGAAATACCATATTTTATTTTTATAAATATTGACATAAAGGTAAATTATGAAAGAAAAATGTAACGTGATTCACGGGAATGTAAGCAGGACTCGAACCTACGTTTCCGACACAGTGCTCTCCCAACTGAGCTATCGCATCGTTACGTCAATGACACCAAATCTTTGATTCCATAATTATATGCTACTCGAACGCCCTCTGCGTCATGTGTGTTTAAAATGCTTATGCGCATTTAGCCATATATAGCGCACGATCCCGCAAGCAAAGTAAAGTTAAAAAAAAAAAACCCAGTGGATCACATTATATTTTTCTTTCATAATTTACCATTGTGTCAATATTTATGATTGCCATATATTGCCATTTGAAAGATTTATCGGTCTTATTATGGCTACGTAATTGACTTTTTTTTTAAATGGTGTTTATAAACTAATTTCATTATTTTGTTACCACGGACACTAAAACATTATTTTTATTTTATTATACCTACCTGTTTAGTTTACAAAATATTCAACAAAATGTGAGAGAAGCGTCGGCCCATAATCGTTACCAAAGGTGACGTCACTTTGTGGAAAAGTTGACAGTCACAACGCACAAGAAGAGCAGTAGTACAATTTCCATGGTAAATCTGTGACTTTATTTCTGTTGCCGCTATAACAACAAATACTAAAAACTGGATAAAATAAATACATATTTAGTGGGCTCCCATACAACAAACGTGTTTTTTTTTGCCGTTTTTGATGGTGAGGAACCCTTCCTGCACGCGTCCGACTCGCATTTGGCTGGTTTTTTCAATCAAATCCAGGTTTTGAGGTTCGACTGTTTGTTTCCTCCTCTAAATCTTAACCAATCATATCGAAATTTTGTAAACTGAATCGAAAAGAACTAGAACTAGACGTGGCATGGCATCGGACTGGCTGACGTTTTATAATTCGACATTCGCTTCACATTAACCCGCTTAGCAAAAAGCAATATGGTGACCAACATATCTGACCGGCAGTATTATCATCATCATCATCATCATTTCAGCCACAGGACGTCCACTGTTGAACATAGGCCTCCCCCAGTGACTTCCAGATCGGCCGGTTGGAAGCGACCTGCATCCAGCGGCTTCCTGCAACCTTTACCAGGTCGTCTGTCCACCTTGTGGGTGGACGTCCTACGCTGCGCTTGCCGGTGCGTGGCCTCCATTCGAGAACCTTACTGCCCCATCGGCCGTCAGTTCTACGTGCTATGTGCCCTGCCCACTGCCACTTCAGCTTGCAAATTCGTCGGGCTATATCAGCGACTTTTGTTCGTTCACGGATCTCCTCATTTCTGATTTGATCTCGCAAAGAAACACCGAGCATAGCCCTCTCCATAGCGCGCTGTGCAACTTTGAGCTTCCTTATAAGGCCCACAGTAAGAGGCCACGTTTCTGTTCCGTATGTCATCACTGGTAACACACATTGATTGAAGACTTTCGTCTTTAGGCATTGAGGTATGTTGGACGAGAAGATATTTTGTAGTTTCCCGAACGCTGCCCAGCCGAGTTGGATTCGTCGATTGACCTCCCTCTCAAAATTGGACCTACCCAACTGGATCACTTGTCCCAGGTAAACATATTTGTCAACAATTTCGAGGGTAGAGCTCCCAACCGTTACTGGGTAGGGTGTAACATGGGCATTCGACATTACCTTTGTTTTGTCCATGTTCATCCGAAGACCTACCTGTTGGGAAACTCTATTCAGGCCATCGAGCATTGTGCCGAGGTCCTCCAGCGATTCTGCCATGACCACAATATCGTCGGCAAACCGAAGGTGAGTAATGTATTCGCCATTAATGTTGATGCCGAATCGTTCCCATTCCAGGAGTTTAAAAGCATCTTCCAATGCGGCGGTGAACAGTTTCGGAGAGATAACGTCTCCCTGCCTTACGCCTCGCTGCAGAGGAATAGCTTTCGTGCTCTGCTCCTGTACTCGAACCGACATGGTGGCATTTTTATATAAACATTTCAGAACCTCGATGTACCGATAGTCAATATGGCACCGCTGGAGAGACTGTAGCACTGCCCAAGTCTCGATCGAATCGAAGGCCTTCTCATAGTCCACAAACGCCAAGCATAGTGGCAAGTTATACTCTTCGGTCTTCTGTATAACTTGACGCAGCGTATGGATGTGGTCTATGGTACTAAAGCCTTTTCGGAATCCTGCTTGTTCGGGAGGCTGGAAGTCATCGAACCTACGCGCGAGACGATTCGTGATGACCCTCGAAAACAACTTGTAGACATGGCTCAGAAGCGAGATGGGTCTGTAATTCTTCAACAAGGTATTATCCCCTTTCTTGAAGAAGAGCACCACCACGCCTCTGTTCCATGCCTCTGGCGTTATTCCCTCGAGCAAGACGGAGTTGAAGAGTTTCTGAAGGGCTTTCAGTATCGGTGTTCCACCCGCATTCAGAATCTCTGAGGTGATTCCGTCATCACCCGGTGCCTTGTTGTTCCGAAGCTGTTTGAGAGCCATCCTAATCTCATATAGGCTGATGTCCGGGATATCTTCGGTAAAGTGTCGGGTCAGCTTAGCTCTTGGATCTGCGGCTGAGCTACTAACAGGTTTAGTAACCGAGGTGTATAGCTGCCCATAAAACTTTTCGATCTCCCCCAAAACTTCGGCTTTTGTCGACGTTATACTACCGTCCTCCGTCTTCAGCTTCGTCAGCTGGGTTTGCCCAATAGACATGTCTCTTGCAAACACTTTGGAGCCTTGGTTCCGCTCTATCGCCTCTCTAATACTGTTTGTATTAAAGTTGCGGATATCTCGTCGCAAGGACTTCCATATCTGTCTATTGAGCTGCCGATATGCCTTAGCATCAACGGAGGTCCGCAGCACGATTGAACGTCGTTCTGCCATGAGTTTGAGGGTGTGATCGGTAAGTTTTTGCGGCCTGTCTCTACGACGGGGTTTGAAATATTTTGACCCGACCGCTTGGACAGTTTCTACAAACCTGTTGTTAATCTCGTCCACTGACTCGCAGTTCTCTAGGCATTCAAAGCGATTTGACAGCTCAAGCTGAAAGCTTTCGGGGCAGTAGATATGGGCATTATAAGGTCGGAGCGTAGATTTAATCAAACGGGACCTTTCTAGCTTGACGTTTATGTTCAATGTGCCTCTAATCATTCGGTGATCGCTTCCGGTTTTCACCCTGTTGATCACGGAGACATCATTGAACACTCGTCGCTTTGTGGTCATGATGAAATCAATCTCATTTTTAGTGGACCCATCGGGACTCATCCAGGTCCATTTCCTCTGAGGTGGCTTCTTAAAGAAGGAATTCATCGCAAAGAGGTCCTCCTTCTCCATGAATTCTGCCAGCTTTTGACCCCTGGGGTTCCGTTGCCCATACCCAAATTGCCCCACTCTCAGTTCATTATCGCCTCTCATGCCCAGTTTCGCGTTGAAGTCCCCCATAACAACATTGAAGTAGGTTTTAGTGGTATGTATGGCCCTACTGATGTCCTCATACATAGCATCTACTTCCTCATCAGGGTGTGTAGAGGTCGGTGCATATACCTGTATCACCTTCAGCAAGTATCTCTCCGATACTTTGAGTATCAGGTATGCAACCCTGCTCGACACACTTCCGATGGTGACGATGTTGTTAATAAGGGACTTGTGGACGAGAAACCCGACACCACCTTGGGACAGTTGGTCGCCCTCCCGGTAGTAGAGTAGGTTACCGGATTTCAGGATGATCGTGTCCTCACCCTCTCGTCGGACTTCTGACATTCCGATGATACTCCAGTGCATCCTACTCATCACCTCTTCCAGCTCCACAATCTTCTCATCAGTCCTCAGCGTGCGTACGTTGTGTGTTACCAGGGCCAGTCGTCGTTGGGGATGGTAGCCCGAATTCCTCCTCCGGGGATTCTTAGCACCCCCTGCCCCGCCGTCACCCTGACCGCTACCGTAGCCAGGAACAGCAGGACCACCGGAGACTGGGGGCCTGGTTTCATCTGTGTCTGTCATCAGGGGGGTTGTTGCCGATTCTCGCCACGCTTGGCAGGCGGGTTGGCGAGCGCAGTTTTTTATAATATTTCGCACGCAGACGCTGCTCCCCGTCTCGTGCTATAGGATTTGGTCGCCTCTTACGACACGCCTCCCGCTGGCGGTGGGGAAGTGTATTCTTTACGGCCGTCCCCACACGGCCAGTATTATATAACACCGCTATTCGGCCAATGATTGCCACGGCGAAAAAACAAAAACAAAGATGGCCGCCCTTATTGTTTCGTTTCGCGGTCGCGATTTATGTGACATTTTAAATAGCCAGGCCTACTTCTGGGGACTTTAAAAAACATAACTTGGCGAGCTTTGTTCGCCATCTCTGCAGGCGTGAGGTTTTTGGGGTCCCGTAGGCGAAGGATATAACCCGGTTCCATCATCAGACCAGCCTCAATGGAGCCATTTTATACTGTCGAGTTACGCAGGTATGCTAAATTTTAGCTCAATTAGATACTATATGTGGTTGAAAATTTATTTGCAAAATTTGACCCGAACATAGGTACATACAAACATTGCAAGATATAAAAAAAATACATTTAAAAGCAAAAACGGGTCCCGTAATCCCGTAGAAGAATCGTGGTAATTTCTAGGCTTATTTGCTTACAGTGGCGAGGAAAACTTCAAGTACGAGCCCGATTCACGCTTGACTGTTTTTTAAAAGCTGCTTTGTTCTTAAATTATGTAACTTGGAATTCTTAGAGAGAGCATAAAAAGAAAATTCCGGTTGCGATGAAACGACTGTTCCATCGTATATAACTATACCTATAGAGGCTATGGCTTCGTCCTGATTATATGTTATACGTTGTCTTGTCTGATATCTGGGTAGTGTAACATGTTTTGATGTTTCATGCGACCACGTGTCCATCAATTCCACCATTGTGTCATGTGTGTTAATTTAATGGACACATAATATTTTATAGAATAAGCATTTGCAAAGGCGAACTTGTCACTAAGGAATCTCTTCCAGTTAACATTTGAACAAACCTTTGTTACAACTAATGCCCGGGCATTATGATTTATTAATCATAATGCCAATCAGTCTGACCAAAAAGTCTACTCTTTTTGGTCAGACTGTACGTTAGGGACCAAAAGATAAATTGGGGCAGTTACGCTAATCTAACCGACCTAAGAAGTTTGTCACTAATGTCATTATTCGGAATGCCCAGGCTTTATAAAAAATGCCCAATTTATCACTTGGTTCATAATTATTACATACTTACATATGAAAATGGAATTGTTTTTATCAATCTTTTGATTGAATTGTAATTGTAACATATTTGTCATATTTATTATGTGTGAAATTGACATGTTAATTTTACAAATGGTGACGCTGATTTCATCGCATATAGAAGTTTCTTACAATTTAGTATGTGTTGAACAGATGTCTTTTCTTCTGTTCTCTATTTACAACCCTGTAATTTGGAAAAAACCCGCACCACCATTCTCCGGAATGGCATAAACTTTATCAGTTCGCTTTTACGGCTGGACGCTGTCCTGTGGTTTCACTGCTCGTCGAATTAACTGTTTTTTCGACGCACAACAATGCCCTATCCTTTGCTAACATTATGCGTGTGAGCAAGATATCATTGCTCTTCAACCCACACGAGTTCCTAGTATAAAGAATTAAAGTCCATTGCGCCCAACGCCGGCCAATATTCGTAAAAAGGCACTTCAATTTGCGGTGATTTTTTACTAGACGACGCGCATTCGAGAAGTATTCAAGATTCTTAAAGGAATTATAATTTCTGTTTCTGTCACATCAATTGCTTGTGCCGATGCAGTTAAGTAATTATTACTTTTAGAAGGGACACTTATAAAACACATAGAGGAAAATACTTTACAACCACTTGTAAGAAAACGTACACATTCTGCCATACACTTGAATTTTAAAATTAAGCACCATTAAGTAAAGGTCTAAATCGACTGAAATGTAGCTACTTTAATAAAATCATATTCGCCTCTGACACTGTTTTTTTCTTGATTCAACGTAAAGACGATGATGGAAGATGGTTTCCTTTTCCTGAAGATGAAACCTAGACTGAAGATACTTATAAAGTAAAAACCGAGGAATTTTGACACAAAAACAACGAAGGTTAACAAAAACGATCACGGAAAAAGCGTGGTGATTATAGTAAAAACTCCAAAATGCTAAGAAATGGACATCGTCACAACTTTTACTCAGTTTTGAAACCAGGCTATAAAGTAAAGTTTACTTTACCCAGGCTATAAAGTAAAGTTTACTTTACCCAGGCTATAAAGTAAAGTTTACTTTATAGACTGGTTTCTGGCTTTACTTAGTAAACCATGGAATATCGATATAAGACGATGAATATGACACGATATACCCATGGGAAGACTTTTCTAGCATCAGGACAGTGATTATAATAAACTAGCGACCCACCCTGGCTTCGCACGGGTGCAATCCTGATAAATTATGCATGCATTATACATATAATAAAAACCTTCCTCTTGAATCACTATATATTAAAAAAACAGCATCAAAATCCGTTGCGTATTATTAAAGATCTAAGCATACATAGGACCGACGACCTGAAAAGAGTGGCGGGAAGCGGTTGGATGCGGAAAGCTGAGGACCGGGTATGGTGGCGCGAACTGGGGAAGGCCTATGTCCAGCAGTGGACGACTGCGGGCTGATGATGATGATGATGATGATGATGAAGCATACATAGGGACAGACAGACAGCAGGGAGCGACTTTGTTTTATACTATGTATTTCAGCGTTTTAACCGTCTTACTCTGTCCCCAATATTGACGAACTACGTATAAATAGTGGCGCCATTTTCGGTTGTCTTGGAGAAGTCGCGGATTTCTACAATTATGATCAAAATGATTTTGAATGAATTAGTCAATATTGCGAACAGAGTAATAAGACGGATTAAAGTTTTAAGAGCAACGTTCAGCAATGTTTGTCTTGAAGCGTCTTTTAACTTTGAAACGACTATGATGATGAAGGTTGACTGTTAGCTTTAAATAAACGTAGCAGGCTTCGAGTGAGCGGTCCGCACGCAGGCTGGTTCGCCGTATGATCCTCGATCAAACCGGTTGGCAACATTGTTCATTATTCAAATTAGTGCGTGCTGATATAATTCCACACCTCAGAAGCAGTTGGTCCTATGCCCTGTACTTTTAACAGTTTTAAACGACGCATCCGGCCAGTAGACCTTAAGCTACATAATTCGTGGTGCTGCCGATTAGAGCCTTCAGACCTGTGCCCTTAACATGAGTTAACGAGACCGTACTCGCTAGCGACAGCGTAAACGATTAGAGTACAATACAATACAATACAATACAATACAATACAATACAATACAATACAATACAATACAATACAATACAATACAATACAATACAATACAATACAATACAATACAATACAATACAATACAATACAATACAATACAATACAATACAATACAATACAATACAATACAATACAATACAATACAATACAATACAATACAATACAATACAATACAATACAATACAATACAATACAATACAATACAATACAATACAATACAATACAATACAATACAATACAATACAATACAATACAATACAATACAATACAATACAATACAATACAATACAATACAATACAATACAATACAATACAATACAATACAATACAATACAATACAATACAATACAATACAATACAATACAATACAATACAATACAATACAATACAATACAATACAATACAATACAATACAATACAATACAATACAATACAATACAATACAATACAATACAATACAACACAACACAACACAACACAACACAACACAACACAACACAACACAACACAACACAACACAACACAACACAACACAACACAACACAACACAACACAACACAACACAACACAACACAACACAACACAACACAACACAACACAACACAACACAACACAACACAACACAACACAACACAACACAACACAACACAACACAACACAACACAACACAACACAACACAACACAACACAACACAACACAACACAACACAACACAACACAACACAACACAACACAACACAACACAACACAACACAACACAACACAACACAACACAACACAACACAACACAACACAACACAACACAACACAACACAACACAACACAACACAACACAACACAACACAACACAACACAACACAACACAACACAACACAACACAACACAACACAACACAACACAACACAACACAACACAACACAACACAACACAACACAACACAACACAACACAACACAACACAACACAACACAACACAACACAACACAACACAACACAACACAACACAACACAACACAACACAACACAACACAACACAACACAACACAACACAACACAACACAACACAACACAACACAACACAACACAACACAACACAACACAACACAACACAACACAACACTATACGACACGACACGATACGATACGATACGATACGATACGATACGATACGATACGATACGATACGATACGATACGATACGATACGATACGATACGATACGATACGATACGATACGATACGATACGATACGATACGATACGATACGATACGATACGATACGATACGATACGATACGATACGATACGATACGATACGATACGATACGATACGATACGATACGATACGATACGATACGATACGATACGATACGATACGATACGATACGATACGATACGATACGATACGATACGATACGATACGATACGATACGATACGATACGATACGATACGATACGATACGATACGATACGATACGATACGATACGATACGATACGATACGATACGATACGATACGATACGATACGATACGATACGATACGATACGATACGATACGATACGATACGATACGATACGATACGATACGATACGATACGATACGATACGATACGATACGATACGATACGATACGATACGATACGATACGATACGATACGATACGATACGATACGATACGATACGATACGATACGATACGATACGATACGATACGATACGATACGATACGATACGATACGATACGATACGATACGATACGATACGATACGATACGATACGATACGATACGATACGATACGATACGATACGATACGATACGATACGATACGATACGATACGATACGATACGATACGATACGATACGATACGATACGATACGATACGATACGATACGATACGATACGATACGATACGATACGATACGATACGATACGATACGATACGATACGATACGATACGATACGATACGATACGATACGATACGATACGATACGATACGATACGATACGATACGATACGATACGATACGATACGATACGATACGATACGATACGATACGATACGATACGATACGATACGATACGATACGATACGATACGATACGATACGATACGATACGATACGATACGATACGATACGATACGATACGATACGATACGATACGATACGATACGATACGATACGATACGATACGATACGATACGATACGATACGATACGATACGATACGATACGATACGATACGATACGATACGATACGATACGATACGATACGATACGATACGATACGATACGATACGATACGATACGATACGATACGATACGATACGATACGATACGATACGATACGATACGATACGATACGATACGATACGATACGATACGATACGATACGATACGATACGATACGATACGATACGATACGATACGACACGATACGATACGATACGATACGATACGATACGATACGATACGATACGATACGATACGATACGATACGATACGATACGATACGATACGATACGATACGATACGATACGATACGATACGATACGATACGATACAATACAATACAATACAATACAATACAATACAATACAATACAATACAATACAATACAAAATGCTTTATTGCACACCAAAAAAGTTTACAAATTGAACAAAGAAACAATAATTTTAATAACGGTAAACAGCAGGCGGTCTTATCGCTAAAGAGCGATCTCATCCAGACAACCTTTGGGTAGTGGAGTTGATCAGTATAAATCACACAACGAGCAAGATGAGTAGGTACTGCGCCCCTCGCGGTTACTTTGTCGAGCTACAATTCTCCATACAAATCGTTTACGCATTCGCTAACGAGTACGGTCACAGTAAACTCATGGTAAGGGTAGGGGCCTTTATTCTTGATGGAATTCCAGTTTCGTTTTCAAGTTTGCATTCGATCAATTCAATGCACTTTCATCGAGCGATTCAGCATTTTAAATGTACGTTGGATTTTATTGACGGTTAGGACGTGTATTTGCAAAAGAAAAAACTGCTTATCGTAGGGGCGATTAGAAAACACGCCAAAAAGCATTTTTTTTCCATGAAATCCCATGTGAGAGGACTTAGACTTAGTCTAAGATTAACTAAAATAATGTGCGCTTAACTAGTGCCTACGCCACATCTTGGGATTTAGGTAGCCGACCCCGATTGAGAATTCATTCTCTACAAAGATATGGGACAAAGGCTTGGAGGAATGTGTCCGCGTTTCCCCCATTCTATTGTAGGTGAATAAATGAAACTATATGGCAAAACGACTATAAGGAATCATAATTATGATATGCCTTACATTGGTCCCTCCTAATTTTTATAAATTTTTAGCTAATAAGTACTTAACCGCCATAATAATTTATTTAATTGAATTTATAGTTTCCTGCCTTTATTTGTATGAAGCTTCTGTGGCACAGAAGAATAATTTGATACGGTTTATGTGAGAGGTTTTGAATCTATGAAAAAAACGTACGCAACATTAGTTCGCGTTAAAAGAAAAAAAAAATAAGTAGTTTATTCCCGTAATCGAGTAAAAAAGTATCCTAAAATATAGAGAATGTACTTATGTCTCGGGATCACTTCACAGTTTGCAGTTTGCAAACTGACTTCAAAAAAAAAGATTGGGTTCTCAGTTCGTCAGAGATTTTATTTTTATGCATGTTCCAAGATTTTTCGAAAACGGCTGGATCGATTTGGAAAATTATTTTTTCAAAAAGGTTACTTGCTAGTTGGTCCTATAACATAACTTCGTTTCGGTGACGTTACAGTTATTTTTTATTAAAAAGTGATTATAATATATAACCTTACACGTAGGGGAAGATTGGCACCATTCGTACACGGGGCAGCTGCATACAGTCACTATTACAGCTTATCAGGACAATATATTTATTACGGGTTTGTGTGTGTGGGTAGGCGCTGACGGCGTCCGGTGGACCACGAAGTTAGCTGTCAGTGCGGTTACCAAGAGCGACACGAGAGGGCGTTAAGGATCATACGATCTTAGAAACGAATGAAGCCAAATTTCTAGGCCTCATCCTAGACAGTAGTCTGTCGTGGAAAGCGCACATAGAAAGCATTTGTAGCAAACTTAATAGGTATTCGTATGCCTTGTATATATTGAATAAAGTGGTGAATAAACCAGCTGTATTATCGGCTTATCATGCGTATGTATCGTCAACGCTGCGATATGGAGTTATTTTCTGGGGCAATTCTACTAATCGTAATCTTGCATTTAAAGCCCAGAAAAAATGTGTAAGGGCAGTATGCGGCTTAATGCCCACCGAATCCTGTAAACCACAGTTTATAAATCTAAAACTTCTAACACTTCCGTGCTTATATATCTATGAAGTTGCTATATTTGTAAGAGACAATAATACAAGATTTATGTGCTACAACAGCAAGCGGCAACATAACAAATTGTTTGCACATCCATCAAAAACAGCTCTTCTCTCTAAAGGTATTTTGGGGATGGCTCCAAAAATTTACAACAAACTACCGAAAACTGTTACAGAACAAAATACTGCTATGGGATTTAAAAAATGTTTAAAAACCTTTTTGATCGGAAAAGCTTACTATAATATTGATGAATACTTTAGTGATAATATTGATTGATCTTATTGTGATAATATATGAATTAATAATAATTTTAGTGTATGTAACGACTGTATATGTATAATATAAGAATTTATAAAATATACGATCAGATTAATAAAATAACAGTAAGTACATAATAATAATAAATTAGTTTTATATGGTATGGATCTAGCCTGGCTGATCCACACATTTTATTTTTACTTTGCATGCCACATGTGGGCAAATTGTGCCGTTCTGAAAACATGCTTGTATCATCTCTAAATGTAACATGTACCACAATTTCAGCAAATAAATAATTTGAATTTGAATTTGAATTTGTTTTCGCACCCTTTAAGTAAATTTTTCGTCGATGTTCTCGGATGTATCGTTCTTAAGTGGAGCGGTAGATCTGAAAATTTTGTTGATCAACGGTAAGTAAATACTATCATTTCCATGATAAAGTACATATTTTGTGTATATCTCTTCATGAATTTTGTGTAGTTACCAATATTTTATTTTGACCTTCGGGGCAGGTTCGTACGCCTACGCCTGGGGCACATTCATATACGTCATGCATGTACCCTTATTAACATGTTTCTTTTTATTTCAGAAAATTAGCAAAAATAGTGCGTAATTATACGAAAAAAGAGTTTTCTAACGAAATAGAGTCACAATTGATCGAATACATTGAAAATTTTCGAAAATGCATTGCGGGCTCAAAAGTCAGTAAGCTGTCATATGATTATGCCAAAGAATTGAAACGGAAATATATATATATATAATGGATATTTCCGTACAAGTGGCAAGTGTAGGAATGGTGCCAATCTTCCCCTTACATACACTATTCCGCCAGAGCTGCATCTTCGATATAAAATTTTCCACCAGCAATCAAAGTGTAATCCGTTATGAAAACAATCACGTCATACGAGTAGGTACAGGTATATACGTACTTATAGGTACTTCCTAGTGTTAAGGTAGAAGGGGGTATTATAATAAATGGCATGTGAACGTTGGCGACACGGCGACGCAAAGACGAACCGGTTCCTGACTTCCTCGTGATCAGCGTTATTGGAACTTGTGCTTTAGAAGAAGAAGGCAGTAAGGTTCTATATAATTAATGTGTAGTTAATGCTTTTTGGGTAGTGGTAGGCGTGAGCTGTGACGCCATTCAAAATTGGCGGAGATTTTCTTCGTCACGAGTAATTACTGAGTTGTAGAGCAGGATGATTTACTTACAATGTAACCCGATTTCTATATAGATAATTCTCATAGATCAGTCAGGACAAGTGCACTAGCACACCTACCATATCGAAATATCGATAAGTTCAGATATTATACTAATGACGCCATTTTACACACTACGCCATACCTACTCCCATACGCTAAACCACAACCAAACTATAGTGAGTTGGCAAAAGTAAGATAGTTTTAGTAAGTAGTATAACAAATACACTTTTTGAACTGGGCATCGTACTATATTATAAAGGCGACAGTTGGTGAGTGTATTTATGTGTATGTTTGTTACTTTTTCATGCTCAAACGGCTGGACCAATTTTGATACATTTTGGTATGAAGGTAGCTGACACCCTGGATTAACACATAGTCTACGTTTAATCCCGAAAAAAATGGTGTTCCCGTGGGATGAGCGGGTAACACCGCGCGGCGCATCTAGTATTAGATAAAAACGATGACAATATAAATACTCCATGCAAAATTGCAGAAATATCGGTTAAAGGAAGAAAAGATGTTCAGTGTTTTGCCTCTCCTGAAAAGTGGGGCTTTTCTTATACGCCCCTTTAACATGAAGCCCTCGATACATATTAGTCACAGTGACAAAGCTGTAGGATAAAATCTTGAAAAAACTTCTTATGATGCTATACCTATGCATAAATATGCATGTCAATGAACATTTCAAGGATGTCCAAACATTACTTGGAGTATTCACTTCTTAGTCATTTAATTGGTGCCCTGTTTAATGGGTGTTCAAGGAAAAACTCCAGTATCAGTTTTTAATAAATATTATTATACAATTTTCCTTGTAAATGCCCTAAATATCACAAACCGGATATCCGCAAAACCACTATCCGCCATGCTTAGAAGATAATAAAGAACTGTATTTAATAATTAGCGTTTTGTTTATACATAACAGTCAGAAACTAATCAATTCCAGAGGAAGTTCAGGCGACAAAATAACAGTTTAATTATAATAAATACGTACGGATATTGGATATACTACATACCAGAGATTTAAACTGTAAACCACCATTCAAAAATGACACGGAAAAGCCGAACTCCATTGTTACGACAATAACACACACAATGGCCTTTCAGTCTTTTACAGACTATACAAAACATTGTCATGTAGGAAAAAAACGACAATAACAGTCTTCTACATACTAACGTTATCAGCCCCCATACAAAATAATTCTTATCATTAAATATAAGGCACTAGTGCCTATAATTGAAGTCTGGCGTATTTTAGATTAACGCTACATTAATATCTTCTTCTTGATCCGGTCTTATCCCATTTTAGGTAGGGTCGGTTCTCTTAAACGCTTTTCGCCAGCTTAATCTGTCCTGGATAGGGTCTAAATTTTGAGCTTTGAGGCCGTTATTCACCACCGACGTCCATGAGAGCCAGGGTTTACTGCGTCTTATCGATCTCGACTCCAAGCTCATTTTACCTTTTTGGGTCATGTGGTCTTCGGGTCTCAGCATTACGTATCCGTACCAGCGTAAACACGTTAAAACGTGTTGCAAGCTTTTCTGGCAATCGTGTAACTTTTCAGGTTACATACTTACATATTAGAAGTTAATTATCTAGCATAGTTTGTTTCAATATATACAGCACCATCTCATACACCACCTTAGCCCTACTGTTGACTGTTCATCATCATATCTTTAAGAGCTAGGCTCTTGACTGTGGAGTAATTCCTAGCTCATTCTACACTCCGCTTTTTATTTACGTTTCGTCTATTGAGTCTTTTACGACGGCACAAAATTTGAAGGAAAATGAGATCCACTCGACCAGTGCATCCGGTTGAAGACGTCATGTAGAACAAGTTTAAAATAAAGGCATTTTTCAAACACAACAGATTATTCTACCTCTTGCTTTTACGTATTCACGCAACATTTGAATTCTAAAGGCGTACTTATTATACTAAAAATATATTAAAATTCATAATGCAACATAATAGGCCCGACAACAATATTTAATGTGCATGTAGGCGAATATAAATAACACAAAAAGCCTCCTTACACTGCAAGGCCAAATATCACTCGAGGAATAAGGCAGTAACAATCTACGATGCTCGTGAAGTGTCATTGCCTTTCATCTTTACGGAGAGTAGGTTTTGCCATTTTACGCGAACCCATCTAGTGCGACAGAAACTCGTTTTCGTTTGCGTTCTTGTAGACTAATCAACGCAGGAGTTTACGCCGAGGATAGTTCGTATATAAAATAAAGTTCGAATCCCGGCCATTTGTTAAGCGAATCCCATTAGCTTTGTACCCGATGAACAATACTCATTATCTGTATTGTTAACGGTGGCCACAGCTGCCACTTCGAAATGTATGGCGTTATAAGTGCAAATTACTTTTACACTAAATTAGTCTTTAAATCAAACGAAATAAGGTTTACTCTTAAACAAAGAGAACACAGATGTTGGTCACTTCGTAAGTGAAAGAGCAGTGAAGCTCGTTTCGATGCTTATAATGACAATGAAGTGACCAACATCTCTGTTCTCTTTGTTTAAAAGTAAACCTTATTTCGATAATGAGTATTGTTCATCGGGTACAAAGCTAAGAGGATTCGCTAAACCAAAAGAATTATTTCTATACTTATTATTTTCATTATTAACCGGGCGATCGAAGGGTCTCCGGTTCAGGTTGATCCAAAATTATTTCGTAAGTATATCAGAATTCCATACATAAATTTTTCGATTCGGTTTTCATATCGAATCAGACTCACGAGGTTTACGGATCACTAGGCGTATAGTACTATAGAAAATAACAAAATAATATGTTGGGTATAGTAGTGTCATTTAGGGCATAGTAACTGGTTATACACTTAAAATATAAATAAAATAACATATATTTACCATTTAAAGTTGTACATAGCATGACTTTCCTGTGACCACCACACTAGGCCAAGCCTGTCTTGTGGAGTCATTTTCAACAGTTACCAATTTCATGTTAATGAAATCTAAATACATTCATAACAAATAAAACATGTTCAAAGGCAAACTTATATATCTATGAGGGATCTTTTGTCCTAGGGTATTAGGCAGGGACCCCCTATGTTCTTAAGGGTTTCGAAGCACTGTGTCTGCTAGAACTTTGGGATCTGCCAGTACTGTTTATGCTCCTTGTTGACTGGGGTATCCCGCCGTAAACAGTTTCGCCGTACGCAGGCTAACCGAAGGAACTGGTAATTGCGAACAGTTACAGTATTGTTTTATTGGAACTCTATAATAATTTGCCAGGTGTCATCTCAGAAACTGCCCTGACCAGTCCGGTCTTTGTGACGATTTCATACTGTTTACTACACGACACAAAGTTAGCGAAGTTGTGTTTTTATCGGGTTTAAGAGAAAATACCTGTGGTAATTTTTCCATACAAATCGAAGTTTCGTTTTCGTCTATTTCCTCATCTAAAACTTAACCTATCTTTATGAAATTATAGGATCTGGATAGGAAGAAAATGCTCTGTGTCGGACCATTACTTTTTCTGCGCTATATTATACAATTTGTGTAGTAGGCATCTGTTTTTGGACAAATTTCCGCCACAAACGGACGCCTAGTAAACATTATCTATAATAATTTGCGCAAAAATCAAAATATTCCAACACAGAACATTTCTTTACCATTTTGTTCCTTAAATTTCGTAAAGATTGGTTAAGTTTTGTTGGAGGAAACAGATAAGAACGAAACCTCGATTTGTATCACCCGGTTAGGTTGAGTATGGATAACGTGACCATTTATTTTTTGACTCAAAACGGGACATTGATCTATTCAGGTCAATGAAAATAAAAACAGTTTTTTTTTTCACAAAAAAGTAAGTGTTTATACAGTTTGTTAGCAGTTATATTTATCAGAAGAACAAATTTGCTTTAGTATAGCTGGTGACGATTTCAGAAATCAATGAAAATTCATCAAAAACCTCGTTATCCTTATTACAGTCAATATATTCCATTTCAATTAATATATCGAGAGGTTTTTGAACGTCTTCCCATATACAGGGACCTTTTTTAAATCTGCCCAATAAAATATCTCCATTTCTTTGGTAAGAAAGCAAGTCCACTGCTCCAGGTATTCACAGCTTGTTTTATAAAATTCTGTAGCTGTCCTTTTCACAAACTCTTCATCTATATCAGTACCATTTTTTTTTTCAATTTCACCATTAATTGACGGACCGTAAATGGAATAAATTGATTGGTCTGTTTCTGAGTCAAATTGACTTTTAGTTGATTGACTTCTTTTGTAGCTTCAATTGCCGATACAGTCTGACCTTCAAGTTTCAATACAGCTTGATGAAAACTTGATGACTGAACTTGTAAAAAATGGGGTATGGACCTCATTTGTTATCGACGCCATGTGGCCATAGTTACCAGGTGCAAACTTAACGTAAACTGATAGTATGGGAAAAGGGGCAGTGGTATATCCTCTAAATAGCGGATATATTTCTTATCAGGTAGGCCCCGCTTACTTCGCCATGGCGCTTAAAAAACTGGATTTCAAGGTTATGAGGGACCAGCAATATCAGCGTATTAGGTACGGATATTATTGATTTTGTTTATCTGTGCGGGTATTTACAGAGCGTCACGAGAGCTAAGCTCGTCAGCAAATGTTTTATGTTGATCTAAGTAATGTATGACGAAACGATTATGGTTGCATGCGTACATTTAAACCACTTAATTGTGGCAGTACACGTAAACTTGTGTTTTTTGCATCGATTCGTGCGAGCGCGGCGCACGATTAGATTCTGTATCCGAGCACCATACCACGGCATGTTGTAATTCTAATTTAAATCATTACAAAATCGCTGTAATGACACAAGCAGGTGTTGCCGATGCGGGTTGATTATGATTAGAAAATGATACGATAAGCAGTTTTATAATGCTTGAATTACATATGCCACTTCCTTCACCCGAGGCAGTTGGGTAAAATGTCGTGGTGTCACCGCGCCGACTCAATTTTATCGCAGATGCATACATAATTACGTAGTTATAAATTTACAACATTATATCTGATCATTATCGCTACAATGCCCATGTTTCATATTCAAGTTTGCAACCAAACTAAAGACATTTTAAAACTCGGATGAAACACGCAACCTTTTCAAGAAATATTTATAGTTCGGCTTCGAGATTCGTTTCCTGATTAAGCAAACGTCAGCATTACAATGGCCTTTCATCTTTTGTGAGTTAATATTAACCCAATCACTTATGAATGTTGGTTGGAACCCGGCAGTGGAGCCGAGCGCTCGAGGTGATCTGCGAAGTGCCCTTTTAAACTGACCAGACCACCATAAAGGGAAGGTGGTGCCTGTCGTGGCCACTTGTATGTATGTGTGATTGAGTGGTTGAATGATCTCATACACGTTATTGATGCGATCGCGCACGATCTTAACCCCATGCGTTATTCAACGATACTTATTAGTATGGTTGGGGGACTCGCTTCGGAAGAGAGGAGTGATGAAAATTAATGAAAATAATAAAGCGCTATGATAAAAAATTAAGCATATGGAATAGATGCTCTGTTAAATAATTATTATTTTCGCCAACTGTTGAATGAACTGTCACTCGAAGTATATCCGGACTGATACGACCTTTAAGAAAATATCGGTCCCATCCGAAACGCCGTCAACGCGCTTGTATAATTAACAACATTTCATATTTTTAAGACTACAATTTCATTATTCTGTATTCCGCTTAGAAATAGGAAATAATCACTGTTTTTATATTTTTCCTGAGATTACTAATTATTTGACTATTTATTTATTATAATTTACTCATTCATCAAATGTTTTTTAGGGTGTATTGGACGCATAGCTCTCTTGATCTCTATATGAATTTCCACCTATTAGAAATATGAAATGTTGTCAATGACAGCTTCTCTGATGCTGCAGGACTAGGTATCCACTGGCAATGGTAATCGCTTACCATCAGTCTGCTCGTTTGCCTCCGATATCATAAAAAACCCATTACATTTCACACTATATTGAAATCGTGATACAATGTACAATCAAGTGCCTTTATGTACTGTGGCGATAACAAAGGTGACATTGCCATTACCTGCTCAATCAACAAGCCTGCCTATTGACGGACGGTGGGTTAATGCCCACTCTATTAAACCGTGATTGTAGTATGCTGTTTGCAATTAATGTTAATATTGTTCCGGCAAATAGCTTCTTTGAGCACCTACACTCATTTTTGCGTCTTATTTTTACTTATAGAAGAGTCCGCGGATAGAATTTTAGCAGGCTTATAAATTAATGATTGCGTATGTCACGTGATAGTTTTCTGTATGTGGGTGCGAAGGATAGGAATGCTTTAAAATTTATTTATTGCTAGATAAACGCAAAAAAAAACGTAGGAACGCCCAATTCGATATTTTTGTTAATGTTTGAATGCTACTGGAATAGCAAACATTAATATATGTCCGATGTAATGTCCTGAAAAGCCAAGATATTGCTGAATTCAAGATATCGCAAAGTTCCATAGAGCTAGCATCCTGTATAGTAAATTTTATATTACTTATAGAAAGTTATTTAGCTTTGTTAAAAATAACACATTATTTTATTGTCTTACTTAACACTCGGCCCTCGGATTCCCTTGAATACGGTTAGGGCAATTGTTTTGTTTCGAAGTAGCTTATTGTTTATTTTCTACCTAACCTTGGTTGAGTGAAAATGTTTTACTGCAGTTATTGTCTTTTAGTGTATACGTTTAAAAAATAATGTCTTTTTTGTTTGGTGTAGTGGTATTTTTGCCACATCTGTTTTTGGAAAATGCCTTTAGGTAAGAAGTCGTTCACAATACTGATATGTGCATCATGGTTTAAAAATAATTATATGTGAAGTATAAGTAGATTGATGATATCTTCCAAAAATCAATTACCTACATTTAATAAGCACGATATTAGGACGTACGTCAAACTGTGCTTGTATATGTATGTATTATTATATTATAGTTGTGCTTAGATATATGTGTCTTTGTAAGTTCATCACGCGAAAAACGAATTTGGGCGCTTTCTGATTAAGTTGATACAATTTACTACAAAACATACAATGAGATTTGTAACAAAAACTTCTATATACTGAATCATTGTGCCTTTAAATAAATACGACTAGATTGTTGAAACAAAACATGATTGACCCGTGGAATACTCATTTAACCTCATGAAACGGTTGATCGAAATCAGGCCACGTAGCTATACGTAGTACCGAATTTATCAAGCATCTATTCTCGGAATTAAGGATAACCGAAGTCAATTGCAATTTGCGACGTTTTAGCAACCCAAGATTTGGCTATTTAAAGATACATTAGGTGCTTAATTATCTGTTAGATACTTAGCTCTCTAGCAACGTCATACGCGTCCTCTTGAGCTGACTAGTGCCGTATTTACCCTTAAGCCTTGTGGGCCCTAGGGCCTAGGGCCTAGGGCCCATAAAAAAATGTTCTCCTTATAGGGGAGGGAGCCCCAAATGCCAAGTGACTAGGTGCCCTGACCCTCTAAGTCCGGAAGCTGACGGGTGACTCTTCAGCGTTTATACAGAATTTTTATTTTCGTCCTTCCTATCTCGACCAATACCAATGTTGGGTCAGAAGATGGTTAAAGTCACGTTAAAGTTTTGATTTTCTTATGAATCCTAAAAACGCTTTGGAGTCTTATTCTAGTTTGATTACAGTTATAGCGTCATGTTCATCCGTTGTGGTAATAAGTAATAACATATGGTAATAATTGTGAGACCAGGATAACGTTAAAACCGCGGGGTTCACACTCTCAGAGCAGAGATTCGTCCAAAGGTGATCAACTGCTGAATTAAGAATTTGAGTAGTAACCATCATCCCAAGTAATTAGTATCAATTAGTAGCCCATACCATGGCGAGTGCTCTGAAGAGCTATTTTCTCTTATCCCACCCCCCTATTTCCGTCATGGAACCACGGAACGTGGCTATTTGCGATGTCATCGCTTCACCGTGGAAAATATTCCCACGCGTACCAAGAAGTTTGGCAATTCCTTTATCTGCCGAACTAATAAGACAAATAAGATAAAATGCAAATGGTCCGTCAATAGACGTAGTTATAGGGTATGTGAAAGGGTTAGTGTTTACTGGGGCAATAGCGATACGTGTCTAAGCCAATAATGGCATAGGGTCACGTGGTTCCTGTACAAGCTATTAGAAATAGCCGGCTGAGGATAGGGTTGTTGAATTAAAAATCATCCACCATATCACGAGGGCCACAATTTACGTCAGAGTAGAGTCCGCGGACGTGTTAAAAAATTGCTAGTTCAGTGCAAGTATAGGCTGTAGCTGTATTACACGACGCAAAAACTGTCGAGATATCAAGTCGGCTATCGCACAAGGTGTTGTATTTCAATAACCAAGCCTCGGACTAAGCACGCCATTGGAAGCCAAACGCTAACGCTTCAATTTCTAATGTAACTCACATTACGGCATGTTTCCCATGAGAAAACTTTAATGCTTAAGTGAGAAATAGTATATCCCCTTTGAGAATATGACTCTGCTGTTGTGACATTACAGGTATGACGCCTTTAGTTGTAAACAAGCGAATTATGGTTTCTGGCATAAAGTTATACCTATCTACTATTACATTGTATAAGTAGTAATAGTAAGTATTAACTATAATGTATAAGTAAAGCAATTATTAAGAACGAATACGTTCAGAAGACGAAAGCCTATAGTGATCTCTAATAACTACATGTTTTTGTTACATAGTAACGGACACCAGGCCAGTCCCACTAACATCAAAAGATTTTAGCTGCTAGCTGTAAGACAGTATGTACATGGCTTTACTATCAAGTGAGATTATTCGTACGATTAATGTTTGTTGAGGAAATTAACATTATTATATTTTAATAAATAATGACACGAAGGTAAATTAAGAAATAAAAATTGAATGCGATCTATTACAATCGAAGCGGGGTATGAACCCGCGACCTCTGCGTTTCCGGCGCATTGCTCTTCCAACTGAGCTATCCGATCGCTACGTCAATCACACCAAATCTTTCATCCCTTAATTCTTTACGCTACTGGAGCGCCCTCTGCGTCATATATGTTTTTGAAATGCTTATGCGCATTAGCCATACCCTAGGATGTGCGCTTTACACGCACGATCCCCCGATTGTAGTAGATCGCATTCAATTTTTCTTTCTTAATTTACCTTTGTGTCATTATTTATAAAAATAAAAATGTGGTATTACCACATAAAAAATATAAATCGATAAAAAGATTCTATACAAATATTATTATATGTTATTTTACAATACATACCTCTGATGTAGGTACCTATAGTTCCGTACGATCCGAATAAGAGCTTTTCCGCAAGATTAATGCGTATGTGAACACTTTATTGTACACAAAAACATATATAAATCTAAGATAAAAATACAGGCACAAAGGCGATCTAATCCCCGTAAGGGATGGTGGATGATGTGCCGTTTCCGGGAATTTCCGGACACTTTCCTCATATTGCTTGCGAAATGTTCTCGAGAACGTTCTTTCTCCGTACAAATCGGGAAACATTCTTTCTCAATGGCACATCACTACCCAGGATATGACCCATGGGAGCTTGGCAGACTCGGCAACTGCCACGGTCTACATATTATAACCAACGCAATCTTAGATATTACTAATCTCGATCTCACAGAACTCTTGAACCGAAATAAGGGTTGATACTTTGGTATTTTCACAGAATGTGTATCTGAGGTCAACGAACCTAACAAGAAATAATACATTGAATATAATATACTAAGTAAATAGTTCTTGTGCGAGTATGACTGCCACTTGTTTCACAAGTTTTGTTACCTATTCCTTTCTAAGCACACCTCCTCAACTTCTAAGGAAGATGATGTGACCCGTTTTTCTATAGGTAACAAGTGGTTTAGCAAGTTGTTTTGTAAAATTTCCTTATCCCAATCCAACAAACGATTTGCAAATTGTTGTGCAATTTTTGCACCGAATTCAAACATGGCGCATTAATTGTATACCCACTCAAGTATACACAAATTAGCTATCACACCATTCACACCATGCTTGCACACGAAAAAAATATATATTTATTACCCGTGCAATTAATTAAATATTCGAAGTCTCACATTTCGAGTGCGGCGAGACGACAGATGCATAATGAAAAGAAATTCTGGGCCTAGGACTGCAAAGTTTCGTTTGTTTTAACATACCTACATTTTTGACACAACATCAGGGCATTGTTTTATTAGATTGCGTATTTGAGAAAAGCATTAAGTATACAAGTAAGTACACTAACTCGGCCGGCAATCCCTATTTTCCCGGTCTTTGTGGTAAATGTACTAATATAAGCATACCTAAGTTGTCATAAGTTGACAATGTCTTTGCAACAATGGCATGAGTCAGACATTTTTGTTCCTTATAAAAAAGCTTTATATGCATTTGACAATTTCCGTCAACTTTTACATGATTTTATTACGTGCCCACTAAATTATAAAGCTACTTTTGGGGGCGAACCCATACCACAACATACACATACACAGCATGATATTGTGCATAACATAACACTAAAACCGTCAAACGGGTTTGCAGCGAACGAATGCTATAATAAAAAGTTGCCCAAGGGACTTGGTCGTGCGTCTCGACTCCAATGGCCGATCCTGGGAGCTCCAGCGACATTCGAAAACGAGCACGTTCATTTCGTCCCTGTCGCTCTTACTAAAACTGAGATTCAACTAAAAGTGACGGCACGCTAGTTTCGAGTATGCTACTCGGTTGCGCTGGAGCTGGTCGAACCAGCTCTAAAATTGCGAACTTTTTTAAACAACCGCCTTTTTGTTTTACTCCAAAATTGATAGTTGTGGAGCTTTAACCGTAACCTTAAGCGGCGAGTATATATTCTTTGATAGCGAATTTTCGTACTCTGTTGGCAAGACTTATAAATTTAATATAAGTTAAAAGCGCTTGAATATTTATTGCTACTTTGAATTTAATTTGCAATATTCAGATTTTGTTGCGTGCCTTGAACTAATACCTAATACATGTGTCAGCACCTATTTAAACTTAATAGCAATTAATTAAAAGAAAGAACTACGTAACCATAACAATAAATAACTTAAGAATTGTTAATAAAGCCTACTACTAAACTCGCGGTTTTCTAATTCAAGACCAAAACAACTACGACAGATACGTCACTGTCAAAGTTGTCAAAATTTAAATGACATCTGAGCTTGTAAATCATTGCCCCAAATGTTTTGAATACCTCAAGTGTTACAAGTACTTACATTACCCAGATTTTGTACCAAAAATCTCCGATGTTTAAGTTTTTATTATCTCTCGTATTTATGTAACAATAAATATATCTAATTATTTTGTTAAAACATAGAGTTAAAGTTATCAATTAATAAATTATCTTAGTGTCTAAAAAAGAATAAGGATTTTACTAATATTTTATTGCAGTGGTAACATTGTGGTAGTTTTTTAGGGTTCCGTACCCAAAGGGTAAAAACGGGACCCTATTACTGAGACTTCGCTGTCCGTCCGTCCGTCCGTCCGCGTCCGTCCGTCCGTCCGTCTGTCACCAGGCTGTATCCCAAAAACGGTGATAGCTAGACAGTTAAAATTTTCACAGATGATGTATTTCTATTGCCGCTATAACAACAAATATCATGCCCGGACTTGCTAAGGATCATTAATATTACCTTGCCAAGACGGCTACCTCGCAGGGGCACATATAAACTGTTCAAGGAACGTTTCAGAAGGACAAAGCTGGGTGGGAACTCGCCACTATCCAGGATGACGAAGTTTTATAATCACGTTCCGGTCTCTAGGGAGATTGATATATTCCATGACAAGTACTCAAACTTCAGAAAAAGTATCATTGCATATCTGGCCTCCCTGGATTCCGGAGCGTGATGAACCTCTGAATTCGGATTTGTACTATGTCTTTTATCCGTGTTATTTGTGTGATTGTTTTTTATTTGTTTTTAGATGTTTTCTTTTTTGTAAGTCTTTTTCTTCTTTTTTATGTACCCGCACTGCCTGCTATTACGCTCAACATAGATTGACTGTAATGGCAGTCACTGCTTAGTAGCAATTTTATTCTTTAAAGAACCCAAATGTTAGCCGTGGTTACCTATAATTGGATAAGCATCCTGTTTGTCATTTGTGTACTTTTACTATGTTATAGTCTGATGTGTTATCTGTTGGTAATCCTTAAATAAAAAAAAAAAAAAAAAAAAAAATACTAAAAATAAAATAAAATAAATATTTAAGGGGGGCTCCCATACAACAAACGGGATTGGTTGCGTTAACTTTGCACCTCATTTGTATGGAGCGCTATACATACCAGGTGCGCGAACCCTCGGTGCGCGAGTCCGACTCGCACTTGACAATAACGCAAGTGGTATCCCATGCTAAGGGAAGTCCCCGGGACCACGGTACCAGGGTGCAGCCGTCGGGTCTCTTCCCGTCCGCGGCAGACAAGCCGACTGGCTCTAAGGTGGCCGGGACGGATACAGTACCGAGGGCCCTGCGGACGATGTCGTTGAGCGCCGCATGTCTGAAACATCGGCCGGCGCTCTGTTGGCAGTGAAGGCCGTGGCGCCCGAGGGCGTCTACTGAGGCTCCACAGCGGCTGCAGGGGTGCGGCTCGCAGGATCTTAACCCGAGGCGGAGACACACGGCGATTCGCAGAGAGCCTGGATCCTGGAGGGTTCCAAGCTTCTGCGAAGGCAGGGCATGAAGCCAGTGTCCCGCCTCGGGTTCTGAAACCGCCAGCAACCGGGCCCGCTCCTCTGGGTTGTGGCAGTCATCCAAAATGCTTTGATGGATGGCTTTGATTTTTAACTGGTCCCAGGCAGCTTGGCTGGCTTTTTCAGTCGGCAGGCTTTCACCTGGGTTGCTAGCCCTCCATGCCGTCTCAGCATCCGCCAAGCCAGCCACCTCGACATCAGTGGGATTAGGGACATTAAGGATTCCACTGATGAGGGTGGCCGTACTATTGACGGATGACAGAAAAGCAGGGAGAGCTAGGTCACCCGTGGTGCGAATACCTAGGCCGCCATACTTGATTGGAAGAGTTGCCTGGGACCAGCTGACAGAATTATGTGCTATATTAAGAATTCTCTCAGTGGTTACTTTTAACGTTTCATCTATAATTTCAGTAAGGTTTTGGTATTTCCAAACTGGGCTACAGCGTAAAATATACAGAAATTTTGGTGAGAAAAGACACAATCGTAAAATGTAGATGGCAACATGAGGATTAATTTTGAAAAATAAATCCGAGGAACTATTAAAAATATTTAATTTTGAAAATATGGTTGGGGGGATGGCGTCGTCGAAAATGGGAGCACCAAGTAGGGAAAGGGTGTCGGGGGCTAGTATGGTGATGTTGGGCGCAACATGGTTAAAATTGTTTATGATCTCAGATCGGGAACTGGGTGATAGCTTCTCAGAGATGAACACATTTCACACATTTCACACTTGTCAAAGTTTAATGAAAGGCCCACCTCGGAGAAACAATTGATGATACAGTTCAGGTCATCTAGAACTGTAGATGCATTTCCACCTAAGGTGCCGTCATCCAGATACCAGACATTGAGTTCAGAAGAGAGTTGTGTGATAATGGGGTTGATGGCTAAGCTGAAAATAGCGGGGCCGAGCGGGTCTCCTTGCTGGCAGCCAACGCAGGAGGCAACTTCATTATCGCCAAACATTAATTTCGATGGAGTACCGTAGCACTAGACGTATTGTAAATTGAAGAGATTTTTTTTTATTTCTCATATTTATTCTGAAAGTTGGTCATTAATTGTCTATCTCTGTAGCGGGTTGAAAGTAACTAATTTCGACCATAGGGTTGAGAGATTTTGGAAGAAAAAGAATACTTACTCGCGAATCACGAATCGTGAATACGTAAAAATTAACTCTACCTACGGACGGATATCTTCTATTGTGTGGCAATAACAACAAAATGATATTTTTATATGTATATACACAACCGCAACTACGTTTTTCATTAAAGTCTAATAAATAGCAAAACGTGAATTTAGTTCAAACATTTAAAAAAGACGACGTTTTAATGTTTTTTTTTTTTAATTTTAACCAATCACCTGGTTGCTGTGATTCGAAATTTAAAATTGGATTTTGGTTGAGAAGTAAATATAAGTACTTAGACCAATTTTTTTTACAGCATTTTGATCGATTATTCGTACGTCACAATAAAGTATCCTGTTTGGTTAAATATTTTTTTTATGTAAATCAGAATTCGCTTTAATAACAACAATATATTATATATTGTAGTAGGTACAATACATTATTCAAAAATTTAAATAATATATTTTTATAAATATAACAACGGTTGTTGATACAAAATTTAAAAATTAAAATATACTTAGATACAAATTGAGCCTTAATTTTTTAAATACTACTATCATCCTTAAGGTTAGAAATGAGTCGCTATTATTTAAATAATGGTCCCGGTATTATTTAAATAATGGTCTACTTTCAGAATAATTATAAGAAATCAAAATGAAAATGTAAGTAGGAGGTAGTACGACTAGGAGGTACCTACTTGCATTGCACCGCGTTAAAATTTTGCCTGACTTCAATATAACAAATAATTGTAATCTCCATCAAATTACTATTAATTTTAAAACAAAATACAAGACTGCTTTTAATTTAGTTTTATAAAATTATATCTATATACCATGCTAACCTCAGCGAGCATGATGAGGGAGTTTTGTTGTGGCGGCAGAAGCAAAAACAAAACAGAGCGCCGAATATTGCCGATAGTTAACCGAACGCACCCGAATGGAAAACGAATCTCGTTCGAAGCCGAAACGTCGTGATCGCGCTGTTTGATTTGAAAACAAAATTTACCCGCTCGTGGCCGGCTCAGTACGCGAGCGAGCGTGATACGGAATGAACGTGTGGTGCGTTTTGCGCGAGCGTTGACTCTGCGAATATTTTTTTTATTTTGCGAATTATACCAGCCAGAACTAGGTTTTTGGAGTAATAAGTCGGAAACAGAAAAAAGTTTTTATCACTAAAGTTAACTTCGATGCAGTTCGCGCAAGTTTTCTATCAAATTTTGTGATTTCCGTATAGACGCGAAAAAAGTGGAAAAAGACTTCGAAAACAAAGGACAGTTTTGTACATTTTCGCTACGTTTGCGAAATTGTGTTCAAAAAAATTATCTGGCTCAATCGTGGACTGAAAAACAAGTAAATCCTCGGCCTACTAGTTGTTAGGACGCAATCTGTGGTCATCGAACAATCAAAACAAAAAAGCAACGAATTTACTGCATTGCTGATTTCTTTAAATTTCTTGTTAAACCTATTGTGACATTTTAAAAACTAACCTAAAATTATAGTGAGTTCGTCGACCTATCAATCCCTAATTCAGTGAAACAGTTTGCTGATTTATAAACCAAAATTTATCTGGAATAAGTGACGAGTTGGTTTATAATAATGTCTACTGCCATAATGCATCAGTCTGCGCTGTACGACTTTGGTGATATGTTCTTGAAGGTATGTTGATCTTTTTCTTTCCTTTTTAGTGTCTTTAGCTTACGTATTCGCGCATTTTATTGTCTTAAATATTATCATAATTTATTATTTGATGTACATAAATGGTAACAATTAACAAAAGTGCAAAAGTGACTTCTTATTTTCAATAATATCTAGCTTCGGGTAGTCACACATTTGACGTAAAGAATAAAAAATCGATTTTAAATGCTTCATAACAATAGGTATACGTTATCAGCTGTCAAAATTACCTACACATTCGTAAACATTGCGTTTTATTCGAAGTGCCTGGTTCACGGTATTCTTTTTACTTTTGGCCAAACTACAATGAAAATCAACACGCTGGTCTGTACATGTTTGAATCACGATAAAATTAAAGGTACTTTCATACATACCTAGGAAACACGTGTTCATATATCACAGCGTTCCGGCGGTTAACTTTGTGTTTTAATGTGATGGTGCACATAAACTCCTACGTGCATTCCTTTTTCAATGAGGTTTGTTACTGCCAAGATGTGCTAAATTAATTTGAAGGATTTCGCTAACACCAACCTTAATAGGATGGAGTTTGATAGTAACCCTTCACACAAAAAATCACATCATGTTTGACTATCTTGCAAATATAGTATGTAAACATTACCTACCTCATTCTAAAATAATTTGATGGACCGTTAACTAGGTGTGTATTATCTACGTAGTTTGCACTTATATTTACTATTCTTGCTTATCACGAATCACGAATGAATCGTTAAATGACATACCTAACCTAGGCAATTTAACGATTCATTGTTTTGCGACTGTTTTTAATTTCTTGCTTGGTAGGTAGGTATCCACCTACTTATTCATGTCATGATAAACAAACCTAACGCTACGCCACAAAAACAAACTTATTTTATTAGTCTCGTTAAATAGGTAGGTAAGTACACAGGAATTAATATTAGGTACATTTATGCATTGTCTACTTACCGACTATATTGGTACCTACCTTATAGGTTATGGTTGATTTTATGCCGTATACTTGGCAAATACTTTGACCCTAGATGCCCTTTTCACATTTTATTTCATAGGTACGGTCAGCATCAAAAATAGCTAACAATTGTAATACTGCCTTATGTTAAATTGCATACTAAATTTGTCGGCTGATTAGGTAGTTTTTGACAGAAATACGTCTGTCAGATCAGAGATCAGTTACTGACATAACTGACAGACGTTGTCTAAAACAATTTGAATCGCGCAAGGAAGTATGAGAAAAAGGAAAGTGAGTTTTTCTGGGATAGTTTTCCAAATTTGTATTACAAGAAATAATAAAAAAATCGCTGAATCGGTTGCCCGTTCGTTCTCGGGTTTTGCGCGTTAGCGATACTTATCGATTCATTTCATTTTATGGATCGATATATTATATACTTACCTTTTTATGAATAGAATTCATATTGTAGCCCAAAGAACATTAAAATAATTTAAAAACAATCTGTGTCGATAGTACCTGTAACGAATGTTGATTTTTGGACATTCGCGAATGCGAATAATTGACTTTGACATTCGCGAATACAAATGCGAATATTGCCAATTTTTTCGGTAAAAAATTCAAACGCAACAAAGAACGAAGAAACTAGCTTGAAAAATGTTAGTTTCTTGCTAAATTCATGTAATTTGCTTAAAACTTATATTCCAGATCTAAAAACGCAAACACATTGTCTTAGATGAGCCCATTTTAAGTAGTACATTAACTTAAAAATAAAACCATAAATTCCTGAACAAAAATAGTCACATATATTTCATATATACTTGTAACAGTTGTAACTGAAATAGGACTTGGCCGGATAAATCTGGTGCATGTCAGAGGACTTGGGTGACGAGTTGAGGGAGATGACTAGAGGACCCGTATGTCTTCCATAAGAACTAGCCCAAGACCGGGACACGTGGAAACATTAGAGAGAGGCCTTTGCCCAACATCACCCTCTTAAATAAAATAAATAAAGTAGCATTAAATAATATAGATGTGGGCATGAAAATAATAATATTGCTTTGCTATTCCGCGATATAATATCGTGCCAGTTAAATTTGTGCTAACCCGTTATACTTATTTGCGTATTTTTTCATGCATATATGCATTTAATTGTCCCACCCTCCCACCACGATAAGAAAAATAAATACGCAAATAAATATAACAAACCACCACCAAAATAACAGAACTTACCGTTTCGGTTGTCGGACTCCAGACCGTCAACATCTCCTGATGATGCCTCGTAGAGGGGCGAAACACGTGTCGAGTAAGTTCTGTTATTTTGGTGGTGGTTTGTTATATTTATTTGCGTATTTATTTTTCTTATCGTGGTGGGAGGGTGGGACAATTAAATGCATATATGCATGAAAAAATACGCAAATAAGTATAACGGGTTAGCACAAATTTAACTGGCACGATATTATATCGCGGAATAGCAAAGCAATATTATTATTTTCATTAATATGGATTTCCGCAAAGTAACGCCTGATTCAATTAATTAGATGTGGGCATATTTAACCCCATACAAATATGACTCACGTTTAGCAGTCTTTATCTTTTGTTTATTCATTTTATGCGCCGAAATTGTATGAAAAATAACGAATACCGGTGTATTCGGCTCCATACAAAAAAAACGGTATTCCATTTCGGTATCTCGCTTATTATTACATATTTCAATATGTTAGTGAGCTAATTTCAAAGCTCTATATCAATACCTAAATTCAATTTAGTAACGTATTAAATAAAACCTAAAATAAGAAAAATATTTGAATTTGAATGAATACCGGTAACGATCCCTGCTTATCTCTCTGCCTAACAGACTTATTTTGTCCAACAAATTTTATTTTAAACTGATAACAATCCAGTGATTAGAAAACTCGTCCTAAATAGCTCAGGATCCATTCACAATCTACTGAGGACGCCAATTTTGTACGTAACGGTTCCTAGCTCAGTCCACGTAGGTAAAACCAGTTGCACAGTTGCGTGTGTCTAGAAGTTGCAATAGGTACCAGTACCTAGTAGGCGTCGACGGTTGTCGGACCAGAAGAGCTTCTCAAATGTTTGAAATTGGAACGTCTTATAGTTCCATCCCTCTCCTCCTGTCAAACTATATTGGAGTGAACGTGAGAACGGGATGTGACAGTTCTCTGAGCATGATAAGTGATAACGCAACTTATTCTTTTGAAATAGTAAAATTTTATGAAATAATTATTTAGTAACAAAGAATAATTACGTTAAGAATAAAAGTATGCAATAAAGAATATGAATATGAATTTGAATCTCATCAACTCTCTGTTCTTCATCCGCTAATCCCACGGGAACACAAAATTATTTCGGTATAAAAAGTAGCCTATGTGTTAATCCAGGGTATCAGCTACCTTCTTACCAAAATTACAAACATACACATAAACACACAAACACATAAACTTTCGCCTTTATAATATTATCGTCATTAAGGCCTTATCACACTGCGATTTGCGAGCAAATTCTATAGAAAACTCGCTCGCAAATCGCAAGTGTGTTAATGCAATGTTTGTAAGTTATGAATTTAAATTATCACTAACACTGCATATTTATTATCTCAATTAAATTCCTCGACATCGAAATATAATATCTATCCTTTTCGAAAACTTTTTCTTTATAATCTCATCGCGGTGGGTAAGTAGCTAAGCTCGTATCTTGTATCTTTGAACCCTTGAGTAATCTCTGCCCGGCTGGGTATACAACCGACGCTAAGGGCTCACAGATATGTGTAACATCCCATATTTCCAAAATGTCTCGAATGTCCTACTTAACAAAGTTTATTATTGCATGTGTCTGATACGGTTTTGAAACCTGTTTGTCGTGGCAGGGGAAAACCGGTCCTATTAGCCATTTCACATAGTTATAAATCGTTTGCTCGTGTATTCTATCATATGTTACCTGCTCAGGGTTTTTGTGGTTTTTTACATGTGGAAGACACTTGTTGCTTGGGGTTGCCTTTCATTTGGACACACACATGCACACACTACACCTATTTATACCGATGTAATGGTTTTGATAGAAGCAGGTTTCTGTATCTAACGAGTTAGGTACATATGCGTACTGCATATGTTAGAGCAGTCAGGCCACGTAGATATTGTGATAACACGCAGGTAGGATAGCAAATAAAACAGAGATTATATGAGTAAGATTGTTAGATCTTTCCTGTAAGACTAGACTACGTTTTTTTTTGTTCTATAAAGTTACCACAATGCTGATAAGACTGTCCCGTTTTGTTACTAGGTACGCGGTTTTAAACATAACTATTGATTTTACAAATTTCCTCTAAATAAGAACGTAGCATTGTACAAATTGTCCATAACACCGAGAACTCGTTGCAAGGGCATGGTATTTTCCAAACGTCTATAGATTGAAAACATTACTGCCAGTGGGAATTTTGAAAGGTGCATCTTTTTCTAACAAAAGCAATAGTTTTGAGGTTCTAAAAAAATTGCCCACGACCGTTCAGTTCTATAAATACACCTACAACCGTCTACCTGTCTTTTATTTATTTACACACACCACCGCTCCGTATTGTATTGGGGATATTTTTTGCACCACTGGTGGGGTATCTACAAAGACGGCTTTGTGAAAGTCCCTTTTGTCCTGTTAATATTGATGGTAGGTGTCTCAGATAAAATAGGGATCGTCTACCTTATAATATGAACAACTCCATAATTTGTACGGGCCGGTGCCTATTTTATTACTTCTCTACCTTCGCATTACCTAAGTACTTTTACTGCCGTGTTCGTTAAGGCTGACGGTGAACCTAGAACGATTAGATCAATATTTTAGAAAACGTAATGCTTATGTATTAAACGCTTATGTGGCGGATTCCTTATTAGTAAGAATCATAAACATAGACGTTAGCCGTAATGTTAAATGTACGTCGCCCTAGGCCGTAAGAGGGATTATGCTGCTCGCTACGCAAGGGAGAAAATCTCACTTCACTTCCTGGTCAAGGCAAGAGGTAAAACTTTAGACAAACCACGGTCGGAGATTCTTAAAGCCCACCTTCGATTTGGGCCACAAACACCTGCGATCAGACATTCACGAATTCGCCGCCCTAGGCATGTAATGTACTATTAATTTCAAATAAGTTTTAAGGCCTAGAATAGAAGCTTGTGCCCCCGACTCGATTCTACTATAAGCAAATAGTTGTACTACTAGAATAAAATCTACATTTACATAATGCGTATTTTATTTACGTTTTCTGTTCATTTGTCTTTGATAGACTTATATTTAAATAGGTGCCTACCTATTTACTTTGTCTTCAACTATTGGCATAGATCATCTCGTTGTCAAACAATGAAGTTAGGTTTCATATACTGTCGCGATGTGATAGGTACTTATCTTGTGTCTTTATGTAAATTTATGTCATTTATATTCAGACAAGCAATGTATGTAAATGTAGATACATAGGTTTTTTAATAGTTTATTTTGTATCGTCCTGCACGTCCAGCACAAATGTCACTGCCTATTGCTTTTCAATACCAACACAGGGAACTAAGTAGCGCTATTACTCCTGCGAGGCTTCCCGGATTAAGCCAACTCGATTCCTAGAGCCTTTCAAGTCACTTTTTTTTAAAGAGTGAACGCTCCCACCTGAAACGCCGGCAACGCATTTGTGACTGGTGTTGGGCGACGGTCGCTTTCCATCAGGCGATCCGTTTGCTCGATTGCCCCCTATGACATAAAAAAAAAACATATTATTTGCGTGCACATGCTGCGCAATTGCGATTTTCGGCCTAGTCCGTTCGCCTGTTAGTTGGTCAGTAAGGCGTGTAATCACGTGGGGCGGCGGAGCGTGCGATCGCCACGCTTGCAGCCCGCGATATTGCCCGCATTACCATACATTACACAGCAATCCGACACATTCCTCCTAAAATAGGTATGAGATGCGGGCGTAAAAACTGCCATTGTTCCGATGCTCTTGTGAAATAGAGACGCTAGCTCTTGACGGCTGTTGCAGGAGGTTCCGTCATTTTCTCGACCCTCTGCGTCTACTTTTTTTAACCGAAAATTATTTTTGTAGTCTGTGTCTGTATTAGGTTTTCGTTCCTAAAAAAGATTTTAAATTCCTCCAAACCTTCAAAAAACGAAGCACACTCCCAACAGAACGCCGGCAACACACTTGTAACTCCTCTAGTGTTGTAGCACAACTAGGTATCCATGGGCGAACGCTTACTATCAGCACCTCGTGGCAACTCTAGCACAACTGTGACACGCGACTCTTTCTTGCACGAGAAATATTACCTATCTCTTTCTTAGCTGTATTGTGAGAGAGTAACGGGCGATGCTATGTCGAGCGACAAGGGTCGCGAAGCGTAGTGGTGCTAGACGGCAGGAGATCCGTCTACTCATTTGGCTCCTATATGCCTATCATAAAATAATTCTGTGTCCCAGTTGTGCTAAAAGTGAAGTTCTTTAAAACACACTTGTTTACTTTAAAATACCGGCCCTATAGTTAATGCTCGTCGTTCAAACTTGTTTTGTTTAAGTCACATTTTAATGAACTTGTAGATGCTAGGTAGCTCTGATGCGGTTAGACTTGACCATGCAACAATCTATTTTCGGTGCCATTAACAACGCCTTAACAAATTAACGGTTGAAGTGTTAAAACGCTTAGCGTATATTTTTAATAGCTACGTCAAGAGGCCTACAGACTCACATTTAAATCGAACGATAATAAACCTTCAATCATTGCTTTTATAACTCCTACGTATGCTATATACGCACTGTATTATACAGTGGAAGACTATTGAAAGTCGTCACGCGACTCGATTTGCTCTCCACGTGAGCTGATAACGGGCTAGGCTTTAAAACAGCCAAAATAATGTAGACATTCCTTATATACATAATATACCATGTATTTACTTCATCATCTACACGACAGTTCTTAAAATAATGTCAAGCTATCCATCATCCAAGACGAGAGATATCCAATTTATTAAGCGACGTTTAGGTGTGTTAGAGACTTGTCTTGTCACAATCTGCATATGTAAATACAAGCTTTCCATACTTTTCGCAATCAATACTGGAAAGGTTTCTCAAACCTAGCGCCCGCAGTGTTTCTCAACACTTGAAACGTTGCAGAAACGCTGGAGTGCAACGTAAACAATCGTCGATCGTGGGAGTCCGCGGTGCTAACGCAGCATTCGTTAGTACAATAAGTAATTTTAGAGTATTTCCTCTCATGCTACATTGGCGAAATGCGATGCTGCGTGGGCTTTAAGGCGCCATTTTGAATCGCGTCGCGTTGCAGTGCAATTCGAGATGTATGTTTCTGACGAATAGCTGGGCGTCAAAATATGCAAGGTCTCATTTTTCTGTTCTATCTGGTACCTACTGTATACAAGGACTCTGGCTACTTTTTTTTGCTTAATTATTTTATGGCTTTATTGATTGCTTTTACCCGATATCTTGCTTTAATATGTAATTAAATGAAGTTCTTAAAACAGGCCAGGCACAACCTATTCAATAAAACTAATTAGAAGAATAATCCTTAAAATGGATTCAGAGTCTGCGAGCGTAATTGAGGATGACCGTTAAATTAACACGTGTGTAATTTCAACCATACATCAAAAACTTGATACGACGTAAAAACATATTTTGAGTCCAGTTGTTTACCCATTACCTGTATCAAGTGTTTGCGACGGTGGAAAAACCTAACGTTACATTACGATGCGCACTAAGTGGTAAACTGGGGTCACATTTGGCGAAGGGGACTCTGCAAAGCGTTGGGCAAGTCTCACGTCAGGGGCAAAAGGCCAATAAGTCAAGTTGCGTAGGCCAGGTCCAACGCCCCCGGTCGTTATCGTCAGTGTACTATTTTTAGCTCCTTTCTCTGCGACAGCGCTCAGGACATGACTCAATTCTTTGTTCTCTAAGAGTAAACGTAGGACAGAGCCTTATTACATTAGAACTGGGTAGGCTCAACTAGATCAACTTATAAAATTATAGTTTTCTTACCGCTAAATAAAAATGTAGTTCAAAACGACACACATGTCCAAAATAAATAGCCACCAAGATGTTGCGCTTTCCAAACATGCGTGAATATTGTTTAGTTTTTAATATGTGGCTTACCTTGAGTTCTTGGTTGCTCAATGTGGAGATGCCATTATGCGTCGAGGTATAAATATACTCTAGCTAGACGCTAATTTGAGGCAAAGTTGGAGGTTTCACAGTCACAAGCGTGGCCCTGCGCCGAGATTGCGACAATAGCTTTACTACCCACGTACCCCGATGAATTATAAAATCAATCCGAGCTAACTTTATACCCATCTACATAAAGCCTTCGTGAGCGAAAACGTTTTTGCCACTAATAAACACTTAGCTACAAACAGCACAGAAAAACAACTGTATATTATTTATATAGATGAACTACCAACGAAGACATGACTAATTGTTTGAACACGGAAAAGTTAAAGCAGCTGATTATACCCCAAATAGATCTTACACATAAATTTATACACGTTAACTGACTTAAAAGAAGGCAAAATTACTTTTTATGTAGAATTACATTAAAAACTTCACATTTGGTTCTTTAATTCCCTATAAGTGTTTACATATACATATTATGTGCATACTAATGATGTTTAATCAGAACTTTTGGAAGATTACGCCAGGTGAACAGGTGATGTTATTATGATAATTAAACGCATTCAGTTTTGACCTTAGAATTTAGTACAAGTAAAGCGCTTATGTGTTTAATTTTTAAAAACAATTTGTCAAGTAGCTCCTTCTAGACGAGGACATACTAATGTATGTCTGTTGTTCACACTCGGCGAGACGCACATGTCTTCGCTTTTCTTGCCCGGGGACTTGGCAAAACGTGTGTATGTCTAGAGCTTAAACGGGTTTTAATATTACCAACGTATATAAATAACTAGCGACCCGCCCCGGCTTCGCACGGGTGCAATGCTATGTTATGCATGTATTATACATATAAACCTTCCTCTTTAATCTCTATCTATAAAAAAAACCATCCGTTGCGTAGTTTTAAAGATCTAAGCATACATAGGGACAGACAGACAGGCAAACAGCAGGACGAGACTTTGTTTTATACTATGTAGTGACAATTCTCGGAATTTGAAGATTTTGTCGCAATCTCAATGATTCAGCAAGCCATCAACGCGTCCCTTGCACTCCCTTCCAGAATACCCAGAGCAATTTTTTTGTCATTCTGAAACCCTACAATAAGATCATTCTAGTTCTCAGGCCATTATAGCCATAACAATACCCTTACCATGAGTTCGTGACCGTACTCGCTTAGCGACGCGTAAACGATTTGTATAGATGAGTACAGCGCTTCTACCGGTTACTTTGTAGAACTACAATTGCTCCATGGAAATCAACGCAGTCGCTAGCGAGTAGGTACAGTCACTGTAAACTCATGGTAAGGGTACTGCTATAAGACATTAAATAGACATGGTTTCGTTCGCGGCACTCCGCTAATTGTTTCGGCAGAGCAAATGCGAGGGTTCAATGCCGGACAAGCGACATTGTCCAACGAGTTTTTTCCTCTTGTGTATCATACTTGAGCACACAATCGCGAGTGGAAATGTTCGATTCTTAGTGTGCAATTATTTATCAACATCGTCGCGCTATTAGTCAGACGTTTTTATAAATCTGCATCGAATGTTTTTACTTAATTTTAATGTTTCTTTTCTTTTCTTTTTCAAAATGCTTTAACGATTTCATTCCTATCTTCGATGTTGCAGTAGATTTCTCGTACCCCGGATGTGGAATTGATATTCTAAGGGCCTTATCACACTTGCGATTTGCGAGCGTATTTTCTATACAAATAAGCGACGCGGCGAACACGCTGCGCGATCGCCTTCATACAAAATACGCTCGCAAATCGCAAGTGTGATAACGCCCTTAAGGTACTATTCCATGCATACCAGTGGCCTGATGTCAAACATAGCGTTGGTAAAGCCGGTTAAGTTGTTACTTAGGTACTTTTACTTAGAGTAGACAGTTTGGATACACAAATCCCTTAAAACAAGGCAAGCCAGTGTATATCGCGTTTTACGGACGCCTCGTCGTGCATAGGCTGATCAGGTCATTATTTTATATACAAACTAAGACCCAAGCGGAATAGTCCTCGCGTAATCACTTCGTCCACGGCCGCCATAGCTATGGTACCTAACTAGCAAATGTTTTGTCGGCTTATAGTTGTCTAACTAGCCAGTGGTCTTACGCAAAGTACCAACCAGATTCGCAGCGTAGAAAATGCAATAGCAAGCTCGCTTGATAATTAGTTTGCGAAATAATGGAATATAATACAAAATGCTCAATCGCCTTTAATATTAAATATATACCTATATTTGTCTTGACTTTGAGATTAGGTTTCAGACAGATAACTATAGGTAGTGTGTTTATACTATTTATATACCACACTACCTACCTAATTGTAAATCATAGTGAGTAATTCAATTGTTAATACATATATAAATATTCCTTTTACATGATATTCACATAAAGAACGCTAATTCTAGCTATTAGACACCGATTAGCATTTATGTATTTGTATGTAAGGGTATAACTTTATACTCGCTCACCTCACCGCGAGCATGTAATGTAACAAAAAAAAAACAATATATGTTTATTATTACGTTCCAGGTGAATACTAGCACCCTAACACATTTGCAGTTCTGCATACCTTTTCAGAAGTTATCCACAGATTACGAAACATGTTTTAAATTGTTCCGTTCCTATTTTCATTATTACAGTCTATACGTTAACGTTGTTATTCGTCAATGGTTTGTCCATATAGATAGTACGTAGTTGTAAAGCTTATCTTTTTATGGATCCAGACATTTACATTTATCTTTACGAATCAAAACACCCAGTTTGCGGAATGGAAATCTACGTAAATACTGATCAACTCTATTTACATATAATGCATAAAGTGACAAAGGAAAGGTTCATTTCATATGCGTTTCAATGACGCCATTGAGGTAGAACGTAGACAAAGAATAGACGTTTTATCGTTAGTTACCATTTAACGAGTGAGTAAGCAAATAGTTACCGTACACAACGATAATGATAATACTTTATCGGGGGTCTTGGAGTGCAGCCTATAAACACAGGGTACTGTTCTATCTTATCTCCCGACTGATAACAACGGGAACATTAGTCTGGTAACTTCGTGGAGCTTCAAAAATAACAATCACTAACAAATTAACGCTTACGTTTTGCATGACGCTATGCTTAAGATGCATAATTCGCGCATCGCTGAGTTTTTACGATTATTGTGAATGTGTAAGCGTTAAGATACCTCATGCCTCTAGTAAACAGTTTTATAGCAGGTTCAATGACGTGAACTACAGGAAATTAATCCAATCGTTTCCTACAAATGAATCTTATCTCCCGGCTGATAACAACTGGGAACATTAGTCTGGTAACTTCGTGGAGCTTCAAAAATAACAATCACTAACAAATTAACGCTTACGTTTTGCATGACGTTGCATGCCTAAGATGCATAATTCGCGCATCGCTGAGTTTTTACGATTATTGTGAATGTGTAAGCGTTAAGATACCTCATGCCTCTGGTAAACAGTTGTATAGCAGGTCCAATGACGTGAACTACAGGAAATTACTCCAATCGTTTCCTACAAATGATCTAGTCGTAAGGTCTATTGATTAATAAAAACTCCAACAGCATTTTGAATGGTCGTAATAAAACAGGAAATGTTTCTTATGGATCCCTCTGATCCTGACAATAACTTCAATCCATCTGGATATAGCGGTGCTGAGATCTTATTGGCATAGCAATAGCTTGAATCCATACCAGTTCCATATCTACTAAATATTGCTTATAAATTTATGAAACATGTAATGTGAAATGACTCATTAATGTGGATGCACCACATTTTTTTTTATATTGTAGGTACCATCAAAGGTCAAAACACAAAGAAAAATTGAAATGCGTAACCTGACTAAAGAGACCGGGAATCGAACCCGGTACCTCTGGATTACCGGTCCAACATGTTAACCTTTCCACCACCCTAACGAATTTTTCCTTATGTGTGTCGATCTTTACATTGTTTATTTGAAAGGCTTTATACCTTACACCTTTCCGCCAGGTTACGTATTTAAATTTTTCTTTGTGCTTTGATCTTTGTATCAATGGTAAATATTGCTAAGCTAAGATTTCATATGACGGAGTTCTGCCTCGATTACATATATGTAGATATGCTTGCACACTACTAAACCATTCGAACCCGTGCAAGTAAACCTAGCATTAAGGCATTGGAGGCTCGATGCAGTTTTGGCACACATTCGCTAAGGCGTTGCGTCACGGACCGCGCGCGTTCGGAATCGGGCACATCGTGTAACACGTTTATGTTACCACTGGCTACCCACCTACTTGTGCACGCTTCGCCTCGCGATCCACCACTTTACATAATTGCTCGTAAAACACATCAACTTACGCAACAGCAAAACACTTGAGATTCTGGTTGAGTTCACGAAAAGGGGGTCACCGTCCGGTCTAGTCTACAATTCTAGATAAATACATTTGAATACGTTAATCCAAAAATAATTTGAAATATTTTAAAATGCGTTATTTTACGTTCTAATATTTACTTATTTCACTAGTACCTATTTAAAAGGAAACTGAACGCGCGAAAATAAGTTTCATTTACCGCAATGCTTCCACATCACAATCGGAACGTCCGTACTAAAACAACTATCCAAGTTTATACAAACATAATGGCTTCGGTTAAATGTCAGAAGTTAAGGTTTCTGATTTATTGCACTTAGCTAAGCATATTAATTGATACCCAGCTAAGTGAGCCAAGGAAGACTCCACAACCTAAACAAGTTAATTTTCAAAATAGGGCCAGTCGGGTGACATCATAACGTGTGTACTTTCAAGGCCACGTGAATCGAATGTCACTATAGTATTAGACAATATTAACATTAATGAGATGCGTTCTTGATTCAAAACGAGGCTGTGCCCAATACTGTGTAAACAAACAGAAGCTTTGGCACAGCCGCAATTACGTCACGGAGTTGCGGGCCGCGGGCAAGCCACGGATATATTACAGCACTGACGGCGAACGGAGCGACATTCTATCGGTTGAAACGGTTTTAACTTTCTTTTCTCGTTTCGTAATGATACGGCCCAGCGGAGAGGAGCTGTCGCTGCGCCTGCGCCGCTGCACCGGGCGCCGGCGTCGCCGGGTTTCACAACCGGCGCCCGATTATCGACTTCAATAACCGATTTACATTATGCACGTACCGTGGGCCTGCTCGCGACGCCGCTCACTACCACGGAAATCTCGTCAAGCTGTCACTCCTTCGGAGTATGAAGCCGATCTGTTGCGTATGCTCACATTGTATGTTGCACAAACGTGACGGGATTGCACCGATTGTAATCCGCGCGTGCCGCGATATCTTATGCACTTACAGGAAGTGAACTTTCGAACTCTTTCACTTTTTTTATTGCCACTTTTAGTGCCATCCTTTAGTATTGCATCCTCGAAAACCGGAGAATAAATCTCATTTTAAGCTTGCACTGTGGTTAATTAAAAGCGCTTTGTTTGTAAACCGTGCCTGCCATGTAACAGAGTTGCGCATACCCATTGTATGTATTTAGTATTTCCACTTAGAAACAATTGGAATTATGTAACTGGTTAATTAGGGCAACTCGACTCATTCGTGCTGGAAACTAATTTTACCTAAGGCCGCTTAGTTTGAAATTGACAATATACCTATATGCGTTCATTGAATAGCCGAGTCTTAACGATGAATGACAGTTTCTAAACCCAAAGTAGGTTTTGTAATTTCGATAGTTTCATCGTCGTCTTCCAAAATCTTAATGATGTAACAGCAATTATTGTCCAATTCTACTAATTAATGTCCAGCAATATTTATAGTTGTTTAATTAACTCTGATGCCTTTTACTTTTCAACTCTGCGTAATGCCGCCTAATATCTGTGACCTCGCGAGCGTAGGAGGCGAGGCGTCACCCAACGAGCATTGTGTTGTATGTATTTGTAACATTTACTTATGCACGCATCCGGGTGCCGACCGCGTCCTTAGGACTGTTTAGTCATAGCAATACACGAATTTAATTAATTTATGCGAAGGCAGGAAGGCATTTAAATTAAAGAAGATACTGCAGCGACGTTGGCGTCTACAGTAGACTCGATAGCAAGACTAAGTCTCTATGTAAAGTATGAGCTGTCATTGTCGTGTAGATAACTGTCAATTAATTGCTCGTGGTTGCAGTATATCAAGTTGTTTATCAAGCTAACAATTATCATGCTACTCAGTCGGCTACAAAGGGTAGGTACTAGAATTTATGAATAGATACTTACCAAGATGCTTATCAAACCGGCCGCGGTCCTTATTGCGTTTTGCGTCACGTATCATATAATTGCCGTGCGCTATTTTGCAACAGTCGTCAAGTCTGCCACCCACTGGCTAGGATCGTGATGGTAATCGAAGGACTTTCTTATTGCGTGGTAGAAATACAGGTACTTAATTACATGCGCAAAATGTAAAACGATTATTCGACTAAAAATGGGCGTAAATGTCTATCAAGACTGCTGTCAAACTATAAACATTAACCTATTCAATATACTCTATGATTAACCTTTTTCGCATATGTCACTGTGTCATAATGTCCAAGGTTTATATATATTTTTATGAAAAAATTTCCTACAGTGTTCTTCTCCACTTAATTTATCTAATGAAAAGACGGCAGATAGTGTCACTATTATTATTTGCTTCCGCTGAGTCTTAACCACTTTAAAATGTATAGCCTAAATATCTGCTTAGTACTGTTCTTATTGCCCCAATAATTGCATAACTATATACTTGCCTCAGTTTCCGTGCTTCGATCTTATACCGAACTCGATAGTTTGTTGTCCGTAAAGATGTGTGTCAATAATGAAAGGAAAGTGGCACGACCGGCCGCCGGTAGGTCAGTGTCGCTTACATAACTAGTGTCATACCATCGGTCGTGTCCATTTTGGACATGACTCCTTTTGAGAACATTGTCCTCCTTAATTCTCAAAACAGCAACGTTCTATCCGAATCCGCGTTACTTGCAAGCGTAGTTTTATCCATTGCATAACTAAACCGCATATTGTTTCACACTTGACTTTAAAAACGTGCATTTTACTGCGAAATAATACATACATAGTTATGTAAGCGGTATGTACAAACCTATTTTCTTAGGTAACTAAAGGTTAGGCTAGGTGAGTCGGGGTAGAGGTCAGTTTTCTCCCTAGTGCGGAAGCACATGGCAGCAAGCAGGAAGGCAGAAGGCGTGGGTACGCCGTCATCAATGCCGTTGAACTGCGCAAGGTCTCGCGCACGCTTCCTGCTTCGCGTGTATCCTCTTAAGCCTCCGCCAGTTTTAGTTCCTCCGTTATCTTAAACTTGGCAGACGTAACTCTTGACAATTATGAGTACGATCAGAGATTTCGTCATCTTAAATGTCACTCTCGCAGTTGTGCTTGGCAGAACGAAATAGCTCGATTAAATTAAGTTACGATAATTTTTTAAATGGATATGCCTACTTTTACGTATTTATGGCTGAAAAAAATGTGATTAAACATAAATCCAAAAGATTCTTGGATACACTATAACCTTATTTCTTTTAATAAATACACTTGTAAAATCCGCCTGCACGCAACCAAACACAACACCAATGTTTCAATGCCAACCATTAAACGAATAGGCAAAAACACTGCAATAAAAATAAAACTCCATTTCATAGTCCGGTTCCATTAAATACCGACTTCTTGCCGTACTCTCATGTTTTTCGAAACCTCATCGTCATCTTGGGTAACTAAACAACTGAACCAGAACATCGTTTTAAGATTGAATTTGAAAGAAAATTAAGCGGCAATACTGAGAAAAACGTGACTGGACGATTGCCATATTTTTAATTCTACTAACGTAATCGCGTGGCGAAGTATGGGTATGCAAATTTTAGTGCTGGCGTTGTTTTTCCATTATTGAACGCACTAGCAAAACAATAAACGAACTGCGTACTTATCGAACCGTGATAATAATAACATCATAAGTTCATAACAGTACGGCAGTAAACGTTAAAACGTCGTAGATTTTTACCCTGTTAATTTATACAGGTGAATTCCATAACAGGTTACGAGCAGGTAGAGTTCGCCCTAACTGCAACGCTCATCAAATCGGTGCTCACCGGCGTGACGCACACTACCTTCGTGCTCAAGGGTCCATGAAATGTAGCGTCTCTGTTACTATCTGCCAACTCGCCGTAGAATTGTAATTGAACAATCTTGATTATTTAGCGGGTTTGTTTAAGTAATTATAAGAAACGGAACTTTTAATTACGGAACGCGATAACTCAAAATTTAAATATCGTTTTTATTTCCTATATAAAGTAACTCGATTCGGTAATGTCGAAGAACTTTTAACTCAGTACTGTCGTGACTGTGCAATATGCCTACAGATCGTAAACATTTACGTGTACACGGTTGAAATGTTTCGTAATGCATTACCACATCAGACCCTCGCCCTAGTGAGGTAAAGAGCCATCACCGTGACTAGCGGGGTGGTCTATGGCATGACGCGGAAAGCCATGCTCCAGTGCTTTGGAGCTCGGGAATACTGAGCGATAACAAACTACATGCTAGCACCCACATGTAATTAGGTTTCCATAACGGCGACTTCCTTTCTTAAACTCTAAGGACGCCGTTGTTAGGTATTTTAATTGGGCACTTCTACGCTACCAAAGAATACGGCTGCTACCTGCGTATATTAAGTAGACCCGGGTTCGCTGGTCAGAAAATAAAAACTCAAAACTACAATTGCAAACCCAGATATTTGCTCCTAAGTGTGGCACCTCATGTATAATGAATTAGTGTGTCATTCCTTATAATTGATTCTCATTTCCCTGTAACTCCGTTGATAACAGGCAATATAATTGCTTAGAGATACCGGGAGTTCAAACACCAATTTTAACCGAAAAACAATGGTCGTTTGACGCAAATTGATAAGTTATCCAAAACTAGTACAAAGCTAGTTCAAATGTTATCGCCGCTCAGAGATAATGCCGGCCCGAGTTCTTGTTTTGTAGCAGTTTGTTCAACTTGTATTTTGTCATCGCACAGTTTATTTACAATATAACAAGAAAGCTAAAAATAATCGTTAACTGCCGCATCCGCTTCTCGCGTCTTCTGTGAAGTGCTATAACTGGTATGCATATTGCACATGCTACGAATTCACACGACTATTTTGTTACGCTTTAATTGCGTTTTACGATGTCTCCTTAGCAATTCAGTTGCAAAATCTTGCCCGAGATCTTAACTTTACTTATCCTTATTCGTGTTATAAACGTTTTATTAGTGGTCGGTTTATTGCTCTATCCGGCTTTCAAAGGTTTGACGGGATTTTTTGCACAGAGTCATAATATGGGCCGGAGAATAGCAGTATATAGTGACGAGAGACCGACTGAAGTTTCGGTTTCCGTTAACTTCAACTAAAATACTAACTTCTACCCAAATTTTGTCAAAATCTGAAGTTCAGTTTTGACAAAAAATCTTTTTGCAGTCGAACCCTATCGGAGAGCGACACGCGCTACTTTGTATTTACCCCGTAAATGAACTATCCCGAAGCATATACAGAAAATCCTTTGTCGCGCGGACAAAACTGCGAAAATAATTTCTAATAATCTAGGTAATAATTTAAATTCCATAGTGGCAGTATTGCATGTATTCGCCTACGCGAGTGCAGCGAGGCCGCATCGGCGCACTGCACTGACCCGCATCGCTCGAACGAAAGTGAAACCAGTCGTAATCGCCCGGTTGTTCTCTACTTTTGTAATATAACTAGCCTAGCACCGTATCTGATAATCGAGTGCGCTTACTGGAACCTTTTGCCGAGCCGACCATCCTTTGTCTTCTTTTTGTTGCTTTATATATTTAAACAAAAAGTACATGGGAACTACGTTTGCTCAGTTACCTTTCTTAACATGCATAGATTTCATTTTATGTAGTAGTCTATCGGCACATCTTAAGCGAATCTAAATTACATTAAATATGCAATTTCGAATTTGCCTCAGCGACAGTCATAAACAATTTGATTGGCATTTGCGTTGAACTGTTGGAACATTATGAATTAACACCCACATCTTCAACGAACGCCCACTATACATTATTTTTCCTCTTAATAAGTTTAGTTACGTCACACGATAGGTATAAACGAAACAAAATACCAAGAAAGACAAACAAGACTATGCATCATAATAAATAAGTAATATTACAGTTTTAAGCGACATTTCAATTTAAAGTAATTAGTCGGAAAAAAAAACATAAATGAAGAACGGATGTTGCACATCTGTTGCGTTAAGTCAGAATAACAGGCAATTAGTAAAGATGAAGGACCAACGTCGGCCATATTCGCACAATGTGTCCCACACATTGGACCACTTCCCTCGCCTGTCCTGACAATCATAACCATTTTAAGTGCAAACCCAACTACATAATTTTGAAACCTCCGTATACTATAAATTATCGTCGGTTTGAAGCCCAAAGCAATTAAACTTAATAATACGACGCATATTTTTTAAGCAAATAAATTCATCCAGCGTAGTATAATAAAGTTTTGATTTATTATGAATAAACCGAACGGCGTCGACTTCTAAGGTTTAGGTAATCCTTCAATTGAAACCACCAAGGTTACCATTCGCCCATCGAACATACTCACTTAGGTTCATTACGAACGAAACAGCCATCGTAAAATTAGACACATTAAACCGCAACTATGGTCAATCTTGAGTACGCTGTCGTGTTAGTGTTGAAATGACACGTTGTGCTAATGTGAAGGGTTTTTATCTAGTGAATAAGTGCTATGATTAGAACCCTGTAATTTGAGCCGCATGCTACACACCGAAGATATGACAAACGCCGATCATATAATAAGATGAAAGCAAATATTAGTTACTCATATTTGAGACTACCATCTAAAATCTTTCAGTATTTTCGGTAAAGCTAGCGCCTAATCCGCACCTAGTTATTAAGCAATCGCCATATTCAAATACGAGTAATTCACAAAATACAACATGTAATTCTACCAGTTCGTCAACCTTCTTATCTGTTTTTAATGCTTCTTCATCGTGACTATTAATACGTAAACTTATATCCTGTCAATGATTGTTTTATTAATGTGTCCTCTTGTTTGTTACAGGTAAGACTGAGCCGCTTTCATGCTCTTCGATAACTGTACGTACCGACTTTTACTTTTATAAAGGGTCAGAAGTCGTGTACGGTAGCTGAAAGTAAAGTTAATTCATGATCGATTTGATTCGATAACTCTGAGGTAATAGTATCAGATGACTGAGTTAACTTTATTACATACAGATACTCATTACGGTTATACTTACTGTGTGATACAATAACCCAATTATATTGAATAATCCGATTAATTAAACGAGTGAAACAGAAAAACTTCATAAAGGTCCGATGATCGATTTCCAGTGTTGCTATTTTATTTGAATCGTTGGCTTCATCACCACCAGTAGGCACTCGGAGAGTTTTAACTAGACTTATCGTAAGCGAGACCAATGTAACTTAGATACCGTTTCTATATTAAAGTTGTGAAAACGTTGCTTAAATCCGACAGTAGCAATTCTCGTCAGAAACGTTATTCTCTTTATTGTTACAGCTACAAAACCTTTCGCAATACACCATCTTCGATTACTCTGCCCTCTTAACCTTTAGCATTTCCATTATGACACTAGGCTTATTTGTCAAAACCGGTTACGTCGTCTCCAAATATTTAGAGAACTTATTTACTTGGCTGTGTTGCTACATGGCCGAGTTCACACTTGTATGTGACCCACATAGAAGTAGGTATCTGAGTTAATGATCTGATAGCTATGAAGTTATGCAATAAGAGGTCTATATTAAAGAGTATTAGTATTCAAATTACCGATTGGCTAAGTATGAAACGCATTTAAATCGGCAGTTTGTTATTCATCTTGGGTGCGAGCTCGCTGAGTCGCCACATTAGGAGGTCGGTACTCGTAAGATGACGTCTCACGTCTCTATGATGACTTGACGATTTACTATAGATTAATTTCACATAAGGATGGTGAATAACACATTTTAGGGGCCTACTTTATTTACGAAATTACTGCTTTTTTGAGTAACTATAACGAATGCGGTTCAGTAAGAATTGTAAAGGATGTGTGGCTTTATAGATGTATAGGTACATGTACTTGTATCTTATATACCTTTAACCATAGGTTTCACGATTATGTTCGTATTTGTTCATTAAATCGCTATTTTCAATACGGTTATTATATTACGGTTTAAATTAGGTTAATAGCATTTAGGCACCTTAGTAACATGATTTAATTATTTTGTTTACCTGTACCCGTCGTAGCTGTTGTTACGAAATCGTACAGGTCATACTTAACTATGGAAAGAGAATGTCCCGTGAGCACACTGCGAAACCAAGGCTTTGTTTATAATTCACAATGCCAGAAGACAGGCTAATGTAATCGGGATTGTTTACAAATAACTAGCATATGGAAAAGTGTAATTTGGGGGTGATTATGTCACCTTGTGGAACAGAGTATTGTTGCGAGTACGTAAGTATAACGTAACGCACGTGTGAGCCCTGGTCGGTCGCTGCAGCGGAGAAAGTGGCACAGCCGGCGGCAAGGCCGTCTCGGCGCTCTCCGACCTTCAGCGCCACACTTCCGGGTGCCAAACACTATAAATCTCTCAATAATAACATTTGAATTATTCCAATTGCAATGCCCGACGGCGCCGGCTGATGTACGATTGGAAAGTCGAAGAAAATTCGGACCTTGTCGACAAGCCCTTATCCGCCTAATCGCGTTGCGTAAATGGCGCCAGCTTAAAATTGTTATTATAATTTGTTACACGATTAAATAACTTAATTGCTGTCAAACTATAATTGGAATGAAATCTTGAAGCAATTTTACTTATGTAACGCTGTTCAAAAACCCTTGAGTCTCAACCGTTATTGGCTCTACAAGAGAATTAGGAATTCGTCTATTTTCAGCATCAGCAAGAAGTGACGTTCTCACCTTCTAACTAATAACTATTTCAACAATGCCGTCAACAGTAACATCGCCAATCGTTTTCAGTATTTGACCGATGGATTGTATCTAGACACGCGGCAGCGTGTCCAGCCAAGTTTACCCCAAGAACTGGCGAGCAGCAGCCGTGTGTTATATTACACGAACCGTTTGGAGCCACTTTTGACCCCTCAATAACTCCAAATCTATTTAAAATAAAAACATGAAATTTGACTTATGTATTTAGATCCTTTAGAACAACTAGAACCCCAAATTTCATAAATATAGGTGAAATAGGTATTGAGATATTAAAGTCCAAAAAACGGTATCTAGACACGCGGCAGCGTGTCCAGCCAAGTTCACCGCAGGAACTGGCGAGCAGCAGCCGTGTGTTATATTACACGAACCGTTTGGAGCCACTTTTGACCCCCCAATAACTCCAAATCTATTTAACATAAAAAAATGAAATTTGGCTTATGTATTAAGATCCTTTAGAACAAGTAGAACGACAAATTTCATTAATATAGGTTAAATAGTTATTGAGATATTAAAGTCCAAAAAACGGTATTTTTATCACTGACTGACTGACTGACTGACTGACTAGTAATCAAAAACCTAACCCACTTCCAGGTGACCTAGAAAGGTGAAATTTGGCATCCAGCTTAGTAATTGTGTGTGTATACATATAAAAATCGAAAACAGTGATTTTTTACTTTTTTAATTATTATTATTATTTATGCTTCTTGCCTCAGAACTCCGTCATTTATTAACCGATTTGGAAAATTCTTTCTTTGTTTTAAAGATGTATTAGCATAGCTCACACTCTTTCTCTCTCTCTCTCTCTCTCACACACACACACACACACACACACACAGACACAAGAATCCAACACTAACCGATTTGGAAAATTCTTTGTTTGTTTAAAAGATGTACTAGAATAGCACACACACAAGTAATGATTAAATAATTAACACATCATAATAATTTATGTACAAAAAGTAATGATATCCCATCAAAAACATAAATGTTAAATTAGAGCCAAGTTCTCGCATGCCACGTTGTCGACTTCGCCGACAAAAGAATTGAGATCTATATGGGCGCCAAGTTCTTTGCCCTAAATTTTTTAGATACAAGGACATGCGACATACTCAATGCATTTATTTTACTTGGGGTGTAATTCAATATCAAGACTGGACTTGGCTAGTTTTTACATATAAATTTATATTATATTTGTCTAATCATTAACCTATTTTCGTAAAGGTATGTACGTAAGTTAGTGTACGTCCTGTTACTTATACTGTTAGCTTGATTAGTAATACTATGTTACTTTGATAAAATGAAGTCAGTTTGTAAAAAACTAGCCAAGTCCAGTCTTGATATTGAATTACTCCCCATGTAAAATAAATGCATTGAGTATGTCGCATGTCCTTGTATCTAAAAAGTTTAGGGCAAAGAACTTGGCGCCCATATAGATCTCAATTCTTTTGTCGGCGAAGTCGACAACGTGGCATGCGAGAACTTGGCTCTAATTTAACATTTATGTTTTTGATGGGATTACTTCTACCAATGACTATAACCCTTAATGTCTGTCATTTTGTAGCTTCAAACCAATTCAATCAGTCAGAAATATTTGACAATCTGCTTTTGAGACTATGTAAACGATTGTTTTTTTACCTAATTCCATTCGTTCTGTATCTCGTAGGCTATAATCGACCTGCATTTCATGCGCGTATAATATAAACCCTGAGATTGTACTGACAAAACGACGTGGAAGTATTATGCTATTTTATTTGCATCTACGGTAAGCAATGATTAAACGATAAAAAAAATCACAGCATTTCAGAATCTGCTTCAAATATGAAGTGCTTGTGACATCACTAATAACCGCGTCCCTCGTGACAATCGGAACGTGTGGCGATTGCACCATCCGAGCCGTCGCGTGTGTCACGGCACCGTTCCACCGCTCCGTAGATCCGCTGACAACCTTCATTTCTAAAATGGTATAAGCGGAATACAAAACTAAACTAGGATTGTATCAGATCGCTCTAGAGATGTGCCAATCCTGAGAATTCCCGGAAACGTTCAACATTTTGTATGGGAAGAACATTTTCGAAAACGATCTTGCTGCATACAAGTCCGGACCCTTGCAGAAAGGTTCCCATGACGAACGCTAGCTGCAGTTTTTTGGATAGTTCTGTTGAGAACAGAGCTCTATCAATCTATTATTTCATGCTTAACCCATAATAGCCGTCTGTATTATAGCATTTAAAAATGTGGTCCGCAGGCTTGACAACGCTTTTGCTTTATTAGTCAGTGGGCGTCGGAGCTATACGGTAGCAAACCTTTATTGCAATTCTAGCTTAGTAGCCCACTTTTTGATCACGCTAACTTTAACAGGCCTAAACTAGAATACCCAACTTCAGTGACACAATGTTGGAAACGTGACTGCACACAGTATTATTTGAGTTAGGTTCTGCATGTATTGTAAGGTCGCTTATTACATTTGACCCGCTCTGCGGCTTAATGTCTCCATAACATATTTACTAATTGCACCGATACAACGATGCACGATATAAATCTAAGCACGCTTTATTTACACACACGCAATGAAATACATACTGCATGTTGTAAAATGTTGACTTTTTTAACCAAAAGATTTAACTTAGGAACGAAAGGAATTATGTAGATTGTTAGGATTTACTTTCTGTGTTAGTTTCATGTACTGCCATGAAAATGAGTTTAGTAGTGATAATTACTAGGCACAAACGACGTGGTGTTTTTTGCGGAAGCTCTTAGAATATTCTCAGAAGTGTTTTTTGCTTCTAATTAGAGCCTGCTTATCTCGCTTAGTTCCAGTCTCTGCGGTTTTTTGACTATGACTTGGTTCGTAATACCAGTCGTTAATAATTTTCATTAATTAAAGAACTTGAGTGCAAGTTAAGAAAATTCATTTTACAATTTGTATAAATATAATGCAAACTTTATTAAAATTCCTGAACTTCCTCAACTCATTCTGTCTAAACTCTATTATCAATATGATGATAAGTAGACGAAGATTTAAAATAAACTCAACACATTTCTGTTTGTTCTAAAACCGATTCCGATAAGTCGAATCACCCAAATAAATTTATCTAATTATGTTTACTTGTAATCTAAATTCATTCAACGGCAGATAACTAATGACTGTTGCTAGGCCCGCGCAAAAAGTGGATTTAGTTAGACAACTCATCAGAATTAGATAAAAAGTCGCAAAAAAGCTTATTCATATGGACGGGGCATCGTGACCTTGAGGCGGAGTTCGCCAGTCAAATATTAATTAAATATTTATAACTCGTTTGGTGAGTCCGGCGGCGTCGCGGGCGTGTTGGTGCTGAGCTGTGCGTCCGCGTCGCAACTCGCACTGAAATGACCAAGAAAACGAGTTATATTGTTGGAGTGCGTGAAACCCCAAACACAGGTACTTAAGATGTAACTTCTTAAGAACTCTTAAACCTTATAAGTGAACTGCGTTTGCACAGAAGAAACAACTTTTGCTTTACGTTTCACATTTTCGATGGTTCAGATCGTTGGCTAATTACCTATGTAGGTATTATTAGCCTGAAACTTATTCATAGTAGGTACTTACCTACAACTAGAACTAATTAAAACTTTTGATAAATGTATCTACAGCATGATTATATACTATTTAGATTAGATATATCTGTTAAATCACAGTCAGTACGAACCCTTTTGTTTAGTTTAGAGAGACTAAAATCTATAAAACAAAGCGTTAATGGTTGTCGCTAGGCTAGCCTTTCCACAATGTAGAATTGAGAATACCCATTTCCAGGTAAAATGCGTTTACCTGCTATTGTTGTATTATGAACATACCGAGGGCACACCCGAGGGTATAAATTTGGGAGTTAATATCGTTTGTCATAAGTCGCTCATTCGGGCATGAGGTGAAGGCTGAGCATCATTAATATGTCCATTATTCATCAATTCTGCTCATTAAGAATCGTACCTGTTCTATGTTGCTCAATATTGATCTTGACTTCTTTTTTTTATATAAATTAATTGTTAGGCCTTGATGACTGATGTAAAAGTCATTTGTGATCGCTTTTATTAGTTTTTCTTTGTATTTCGCCTTTCGTCGCTCGTTCAATATGTCACGTTATTATAAATGAAACTTTAATAGAGACTTCATGTCAAAACGAACGATTTAATTGTTAGTCGATGGCTATAAACAGTAAATACAGTTGTATCTGTGGAGTCTACTATTTATGCAAAGATCTTATCGAGTGCCAGCTATGCAACAATACTCGTTATTAATTGTAATGTAAAATAACGCAATTTCCATAAAGCATTCGGTCATTACAAGGTAAACTAGCCGCCCTATAAATCTAACGCAATCCCGCAAGACCTGTTTAGGGCACCATAAACAAGAATAATTATGAAATTGACTTTTATTAGTATTCAATTCAGACAAATTGGTAATAAATCTAGATATCTAGAAGCTTTCGACATATCGTAAATTGACAGCAAGGTTGCAGCACGGTTGAAGAAACTGAATTGATTGGTAAAATTATCCCATCGACCGTAACTATCGGCTCGTCAGTACGCGACATGTTTTTTCATTCACAATGTCATATTCATTACACATCACTACGACTCATTGATTAAAATGAAATATCTAAGTAGGTAACGAAAACGCGTGCCAATCTAAACTAAACAAAGGACACAAATTGCGAAACAGAAACCTTAATTTACATGTAGGCCAGACAAATCATGAAAGGTTTCATGATATATGTAGTAGGTACCTATAATAAATTCTTGTTTATTGACTAATGACCTCCTTCATAAAGTTCATTGTTCTTCTTTCCTCGTCCTCAAACACACATTGAAGTGTATATATAATTATAACTTTGACGACGCGGTTGGCGCAGTGGTTAAGCAACTGCCTACTGAGCCGACGGTCCCGGGTTCGAATCCCGGCAAGGGCAAATATTTGTGTGATGAACACGAATATTTGTGCCTGGGTCATGGATGTTCTATGTATTTAAGTATTTATTTATCTATATAAGTATGTATATCGTCGCCTAGTACCCATAACACAAGCCTTCTTGAGCTTAATTTGGGACTAAGGTTGATTCGTGTGAGGTTGTCTGATATTTATTTATTTATTTATTTATTTATTTATAACTGTAATTGTTTAATAATAGCAGATATAATGCGTAGCGTTATTACAATTATGAGTTTTTCTTCAAACAGTCGCAAATGTGTAGGTGTATTGGTATCATTTTCTAAAAATCCATACAAGGTCAAGGAGATTAGGTGTGCATGGTGTGTGAATAATTGTGAAAGACGTCTATACCTACTCAGATGTAAATATTAACTTATAGGTTCTTCCCAGTAGTTTTCCATCTGTTACATAGAACTTTATAGTATCAATACACGTATAAACAGCGGTACGATACGCCAGCTGAATTAATGTCCCCAATTCAATTGAAGTGTTTAATTAGCACAAGTGGCCCCGATTGCTTCGTTGATCAGACCGAACCAACTTAACACAACTCGTGTTTTCCATTCACGCTTCTAGTAAATTACGATACTTAGTAGAAACTTGCCTTCCTCCCTGACAAACTCCGGTGTCGTGATAAGTTTGAATTAATCTCTCGGTGTTTGCACCTTTGTAAACAATGTTTTTCCTCAACACGCTTCTCGATTCATCTACCGAGGCAATAATTTAAATTGCATACGACGGAGCGCGTAGTTGGTTTTTTTCTCAGCTGTTAATAGAAATAACACAAATATAAGACATCAATACCGCTGAAAATAGACTCCGAGACAATTGCGCGCCGGCTGTAGCCCGTCTTAATAAACTCTCAGGTATCTTTTTGGTATATAAATATATCACTCTCGTTTACCTAAGTAACTTTCTATCTCCTTTTGGCCAGAATAGTCAAATTCATCAGATACTTTGGTCCTTTATATTTACAGAAACGCTATTATTTGTGGCATATCATACTTACCTGCCAGAAACTTTCGATCTTCTTTTCGTAGAACAGCGAAATACATTAAGGCGTTGGTCCTTCATACTTGCAGAAACGCAACTTGGTAACGAGGTTGTTAAATTTGTATTCGGCTCCGTGAGCTGCCGGGTTCAATTAGCCATCACCCAGTTGCGTTAGAAACGACACCTCCCATTATGGGCCCGGGTCGTGACACGGCACGTCTAACCGCGGTGGCGTAATATTTATTGTAGTCAGTAATTTCCACGTGCAACTAACGTAGTTAATTGTTCGGGGCCGTGGCGGCTGTGACTGCGGAAAATGTGGACGAAATCGTTGATGAAATCAAAGTAATTCTATTGATTAATCTCAATCTCACAGCGTGGCGTCCATAGAAGCCTTTTTCCACCGAATTGCTTAGTACAAGGTTATTGAGCTTCTTTGTACTTGAAGAGAGACTCAACTCAAATCTGCAACGGTTTGCCCAAGAATACTTTTCACGCCACGCCACTGAGGGCTGATAAGAGCTAATAACTGCGCAATTCAGCCATAAAAGTGCACAAAAATTCACCTACAGTAAAATAAAAAGACTGATGGAGTAGGTTCCTGTTATGTTTACCGAACCCAAAATCCAAGGCGACGAATCTCAAAGCAAGCTTTGCGAGCACGGATATCACGAGAACTATCTCGTTAATAACAAATCTATCTGTAAAGTACGAGTTTTCCTCCGGCTCCAGTACGGTTTTACTTTCTTGTAGGAAGTGCTGTCACTTTCGATGGAGACCGGTTGAGCGTATACGCGAGCTATTCGGGCCGCTAGTAAGGAGCAAGCGTTATACTTTATACACACTTCTATATTTCTATGGCGCCTACGCAACACAGCTTCAATTCGCTTCTATATAGAAAGGTTGAATACGACCCAATGTACTTCAAAAAGTTGCCTTAAATTATACTTTTATACTATTGAGAACCAATTATCTATGGAGAGAGAGGTCATATAGAGACTTTGATTATGACATTATCTTCCACCTCTCATCACGCCAAAACGGCTGAAACAGGGATAGTGGGATCTAAAGATGGTTTACTTTTCACTCGACTAAGGTAAAAAAGAGGGTTACGCGGGCGAAGTTGCGGGCATCTTCTAGTTATTTTTATTTTACCTGACTCGTCCGGCCGGCCACTTATCAATTTAACTCTCAAGTAAGTATTAAGGGCCATTCCATCGATCTTGTACTAATGGCTGGTATCGTTAATCTTCTATAGGTTTAAATAACCACCTAGATTCTTTCTTCTTTTCTAACTAAACGACCGTTTTATAATTGTTTTTTTTTTGTTCACAGGTGAGCCCCGATTACTCGGACAATGGTGGATTAAACTCTTTCGTAAGTTGACTCATCGACTATGCATATAAATTTAGATTTATATGTCATTGAGTTAATTAAATTGTATAGGTATAGGTTGCTGTAACAGACGCGCCATAGCGCTCCAAATTTTACAGTCTGAATGCATAATTAAAACACAAAAACTTAATTAATTTAATGCAGTTTTAAATGCAGTTGCCGCGCGGTAATGACAGTGACCTTGCAGCAGACTGCAACAACATCACTTAAAGTTGTTTGATGCGTTTAGCAATCGTCAGATGGACAGCGAAGTCGGTCAATGAATTATGGTCACGCAATCTATTAATCTTCCTTCACGCTGCCAATAAATATTAAATATCAGTTTGAATTATCGAAAAATATACTTTAGGTATCTACAACTTCGACTATAAACCATATCACTCGAAACTACCTACACACAAGACTTGTCTCTGAATAAATAAATAATATAAATATCAGACAACCTCACACATAGCATATATTGTAGCTATAACTCATTGATATAATAACTGTGATCGGGAATCTCAACGCAATTACCAACATAACAAGAACGTGCAGCGCACATTCAAGACTATGACTTTACTTCATAGAAAACAGTTTATCCGTTTTTCTTTTTACACCGTGAATCACACATCGCACAATTTGCGGGGAAAGTGTATCTGCGTGACGCAACAATAAAAATTGCTCGGACAAAGGAATTACTGCAACCAGATACGACTGACGTAAGGATCTAAGTCTCTCTAATGACCGCCACACAATGACGTACGGAACATGACTTCGCCAACTGATTTAGTTACTCGACCCGTATGGCTCTAAGCGCAGAGCCACATTCCGCACCATAGCAGGACTTAATCGGTCTCGTATTTCCTTAACGATACAGCTTGTCAGGCTAGGAAATATCGTAATATGACAACTGGTGAAACGTAACACGCACTAAATCTTTTATCTACACCCATAACATTGCTATAATGAGTTCAGTTCAGATACTGTAGGTGCGCATGCCGAGGTAGAGGACGATTTGCAAACAGTTGAGTTATATTCATAACTTATCGAAATTCGATGCGGTTATAAACGTTACTCAACTATTTTATACCATCTCCCTGCGCCGCCGCCACTCCGCTACATTACTTCGTGGGATCAGTTACTGATAGAACTGAGCACTTTGTAAAAGTATACACAAATGAAACTGTATGTATAATGATGACTATGTGTGCAGATAAAATAGTGGAACTGTACGTAATTAGGCCTCTCAGTAGGCATCAGTTACATAAAGTACGTAAGCTGCAAGTTAGCATTGCCGTAGTGCAACGTTGTTTACTCGGTCGGTTCTGCAAATCGACCTCGGGCCAGCGTTCTCTTGTTGCATCTATAAATAAGGAGGTGCTAAAAGCGGCCTGGGCCGGGGGACGTGCTTCCTCCGCTTTGAGCGGCCGAGGGGTAAACAAGCTCGAGCTGAACGGAGCCCTTTGTTGACACTCGCTTTACGGCCGCCGACTGCTCTACCTCGTCGCTTCGCGGGTTTATTGCGTGAGCGCAGTAAACGCCGTGGCGACGCGGGCGACCTGCGCCCAGCCCAACCTTATTTCGTCGTATACAGTCTGCGCCAATCAACAACAAAAGTAACGTCCACACCTTTAACCTCTCAAGCCCCCCACCAATTTAATCATTCCAGACCCTAAACCGCCCACGTCATTAAAATAAACAAGACATATTTCCAATGTAATTCCGCAATGTATTTTGTACGCATTGTCCATTTGTAATGTTTCGACGCTTTTACGCATAAACCCGCCAGATCCAAACGAACAAAAGCTACATACTTATGCTGATGTGAATTCTCAAAACAATAGCTATAACGTTTACACCTTCAATTCTTAAAACCTCGTCCTTGCTGACGACGTACGTGATTTCCTTGCTCTTCAATATCTACAATAGATATCCATTGTTTCGTCTAATGTACAAAGACAATCGTTGCGGGTATTCAAATTATAAATACGGGTGCCATGTGATGGCATTTATATACCATAGTCGGACCGATCTCGCATTGCAATCACGACTGTGGGCTATCTGCATGCGCGGAGGCGCGCGGAGCGGCGACCGCGTCCGGTCTTACTCATCTAACAGTTGCTAACTAAATATGAGCATAGCTACCTCTCTTACGTTATCGTGTTACTTTGTTATCGCTCACTAACTGAACTAACTCCACATACCATATTGTACACGAGCATGGACGCTGGTTTTTAGTGTTCGCGATGATATCGCGTGGCCAACAACATAAAAATGTAAAGACCACTGCGGTTAATACATAAAAATAACCTTTTTATTCAAGCATCCAATAAGGATTTAAATATTGTATTATAGTGGGAGTAATTTATGTGATCATACTAATTTCGTTTCATTATAATTCGTTGCATTTCATTACAATCACATGGCGAGCTCCGCGGGAGAGCATACGGCTATTATTGTCATTGCGTCTATTTTAATAGCCTGTAGGCAGAGCATAACATTATTAATGACTACGTCAGGACCAGTCTGGATTAAAACTAGGAGCGCTATATTTCAATTCACTGGAAATAATTGCGGTTCAGTGTGAACTGCCTAATATTCACTAAACTAGTTGATCATGTCCATCGGTGCAAAGATATTCAGGAAAAAAAACGTGGACTGATATAAAATTTTGCATTAGCAAGACTAGTTTTTGTTTTATTTATTATAGCATCATTTTTGCAAACTCTTGAAATTGTATGTAATTGTTCCACTTTTCGTTTTAAATACGCCTTTTTAGAAACAAATAATTGGTTTTGACATGCGTATAACGGCATTATTTTGTATACTGACCAATAACTTAGCAGTAACGATTGGAAACGCATCAGAGATTATTTGGCAATATATGTTCTTATTTCAATTGAGACGAACATGGCCGTATTGTGCAATGCGTCACTTAATTAATCATAACTGTAGCACTACGCACTGTCGGTGCACGCGTGAATCACAAATGACCATTGTTTGTTATGATTCCGCGTTGCACAAAGCGACACGTTTACATTAATTTAAAGGGAGACCGTATAATTACTATTTATCCACAGGAAAACCGACTATTAGGTCAATATCACCAGCTATCAGTTCGAGTACGATTCGACTAATTGAGTTTATATCCATCGAAATGTGTTGAAACCAGTATAGAGCTAACTATACGGATACAACAACAACAATTTAATTACATAAGTAGACTTCAACGGCCCTTTTGCAACTCCGAGTCTACCAGCAGTTCCCAAGAGGAAACCACTGTTGAGAAGAAAGCGAAAAAAACTCAACAGTCAATCATTGTAAAATAAAATCCTGATATTCTAACTAAAACCATTAGAACTAGAGACACACTCGGACACGAAATGTTATCTTCAGTCATAGCAACAAGGCACAATTTTTCCCCAATGCTAATAGAAATAAACAAGTTATTGTTCGAGACGTAGGGGCGAGGCGAAAGACTGAAAGGTTAATGACTACACAACCATTATTGGGAGGTTGTTGGTGAGACGCTGAGAAGGGGCCGCATCTCGACGCTGGTTATTTTCGCGCAATCATTCAATAAACTTGATGGGACCAATCGACAAGACCCTCTCGCTCCTCAAAGAAATGGACCAATTTCTACCGCCGTTTATTTTAACGGTTACCAGTTTAGCACTTACGCAAGTAACTAAATTTATATGTTCTCATGACTAGCTCGTACTACTAAAGGACTAAATAATTCCATTAATCTTTGTTGTGCCTGTTTGGACATACGGACAGGATACGGTCAAGCGTTAAAAATCGTTAAAAGTTCATTTAAATATGGAACGCATTTGATTAGAACCAATTAACGTTCAATTAAGCAGTTCTCTTGAGAGTTATATCTCTACCAATTGTCGCCGGCGACCAGCCCCGTTTAATACCCTTTCAACTATTTTAAACTCTTTGTTATGTATTTCTATTACTGTCATTTAAAACTGTAATAGAGAGGGTTTCCTGCGTTGCTATTGAGCAGCAGAGTTGCTACTGCTTTCGAAATGCGTGCAACTGGTTACACCATATAAGTTTCGGTAAGATTCTTCTCTTGCGTTACCCATTACATTACTATTACATTGTCCTCCAAAACCCACTTCAGTGCCGTTCCAGAGTACAGTACAGATTTCTGCTCATCTAAATTGCTAATAACATTTTGAGTTATACTGACAACTCCAGCCCAGTTTCGCGTTCTTTGTTAAAAACCGATGATCTCGAGAGGTCGTCCAAAAATATTTTAGCAAGATCTCGAGTTCACGTAACGTCAACAACTGAAGGTGTAAATTGTCATTCATTAGGAACGTAAATACGCAACCTGTAATAGACGTGCACTGAAAGATCATTGACCCAGCAATAACGATTACAAAAGTGTTGCTATTTGCTACTGTACGGTGTCATTTAGGATTTATGATAAAACTTTGTACTTTTTAAATAATTTGATATATTTTTTTATAAAAAATAACGCCACATAAAGAAACAAATAATAGAAGTACTATATGACATATTAGAGGGTGCCCTCAACTTCATCCGCGCAGTCGGGTAAAAAGTATCGTATAAACTTATTTGCATATCTCTGTACCTAAATTGGTTAAATTCCGTTCACCCCTCTCGGCGTGATGAGAGATGGCTGTACAGACAGAGCCATGCACCCAAAAAAATGCTGCATCGCGCTGTTAAGTAAGTGTGTGTATTTTTCCTCATGTAATGAATGACCCAACAAAATTGAATTTCAAAAGATGACATGTGATAGAATTGAGGAGTTTTGAATCACTTACAAACTCTCGTATATTTTGCTAAATAAACGCAACCGTGGGTCTAGGACCTCTTGTCGTGACCTACCGGACGAACGGCCACGATACGCAGTCGTTATATTGTCATTTTTAATATATTTTCAGCGTGTTCTCATTAGGCGTTTTGTTAACGAACACATCTGTATTTGCACCTCCACAGTACACAGCGCTCGTGGCGTGGCACATTTGTTTTCGTTTGCCGAAGAGTCGTTGGCCTCTGGCGTTCATCCATGTGAATAGAACACTAATGTTTACTCTTTCAATATAATATCGCTGTAATTCGGTCCGCTTATGTCACCGACAAGCGTCCACTTAAAAACCAATTCCGGTACTATAAAAGTTTAGTCGGCCGTACTAACAGGGGTATTTCTGGTTTGAAAGCTAATCAAGGACTAGTCGTATGCACCCTGTTGCTAGCTCTTCTAACTAACTGTTCAAACAATACTTTAGCTCGGCCGCGTGCTTGTCTCGTTGACAACGCGCCGTGCTAACCAAAACAGCTCACACGAACTCGTGACGCGTAGCGTTATTCGAACGTTCATCGGAGTTTGGTTACAAAACTTACAAACACCGATCGAGCCAAATACTATTTACCCACCACACATTACTGTTTAAATAAGTTATTGTCAAAAATTGTATGTCGATATAACTAATGTCTACCATTAGAGCGATTACGATAAACACCCGCGCCGCGCCGTGGGCCGCCGCGGCTGAATGCCCTCAGTTTGAAACGCAACGACGGCTATTTGAAATCGACAGTGATTACAATTTTCCCTGGAGCTCGGTTGCGCGGGCGCAACGTCCGATGGAAAGCAAGCAGCATTTAACCAATGTTCTGCTCTAATAACTCTTTAATTACGCCTTGGCCGTCGTTTTCCTTCGGCACTTGGCGGACACCGACTTAACCCCTGCGCTTTTCCCTGCAACATTTCACCCGCGATTGCACCGCCACGGCTCTAGCACGCTCATTTGTTTGCTACACTTTCGCCTTTGACGGCTAGCTATATTGTTTCAATGGACAGAAATATATTCTGAACTATCAATTCCGTCCGCCGGTCGGTCGTTCGCGTTCACGACGTTTTGGGAGTAGTACAACGGTAACTTTTCTTTGTTGTTTATGTTAAACGATTTTCTTGTCTTGCTATAATTTAACACGCTTAAACGCACTGCACTTACGAGACATGTTTTAATCGTATAGATTGTCGCGTCTCTGTCACATTGTAATATGCCTTACCTACCTAAATGATAAACATTTTGCCTAGTTCAACCGTTACAATAGAGTGTGGAGCAAACCACGTAGAGTGGAAGGACAATCGCTTAATTGTGGAACCTTTACTACTAGCGGTTATTGCCCGTAGAGAACAATAGGTGCTCATATGTACACCAATAAAAGCTACGCGTGTAATTGCTTGCCTACCGTTTGGTACTAACTGCGAAACAGCAATAATGTGTATAGGTATATAATTACTACGTCCGAGCAGATCGGAATTCCTATATTCCAGAAGCCATCAGATTCAAACATAAATTCGTTATATAGGTGTTCGCTATGCGAACTTCGCATTACCTGATCCCAGAGACAGGTACACAGCTGTCATCAACCAACAGCGAGATATAATTTGTTCGTCGTATTCCTAAACACAAGTGTTTGCGTGTTTACGATCCCCGGACGAGGCGGAGGCGAATAGAATATACAATGACATGTCATTCACATCGATTGAGGCCGCATACAAGATGCGACGTATCATAAATTATGTATAGTGCTCATGTTCCGTGTCTCAGATCGCCCCGACCTTCGCCGCTCTCTTCTCCAAGCTCACTCACAAATCTACTAAAGCCTTCGTGCTTAAGTGTGCTTGCGAAACCTTGCGTGGGTCGCCCATTGTCTCCGCGCCTTAGTAAACCAAACCTTTTGCATTCGCTAACGTAATTTCAAAGTAGGAACTACAATAGTTACGAGTCTATCAATGAGGCTGCATAGGGTCGGATGAAAAGATCAAAACGATAGTGTTACCATAGTGTTAGATAACATGACGCTTGCAGCGACCGTTGCCCCTCTCGGCCCCGACAGCGCTAGCGCACCGAGAGGCGTCGGCGACTGGCACGGCGACAATTATTCCTCGCAGCGACGGGCCCGGCTTACTGAACAATAGTGCACAATCATCGCGATTGTGCCGCAGTGTCAACTGCCTCTCGCATGAGCTCTAGCATTGTTATGGTGATGCTTCGGACCGGCAGGTTCGACGCTCCGTGAAAACAAATGAACCAACCATTTGCATTTCTAAACCGTACTACCGAACTAGACGTCTCACGACTCAAAAAAGGATTTTTACTGAAATAAATAATTCATGATAGGAAACTGGACCGGACGGGCGCGTCTCACAATCGTTTACCATTAAAATTCGTCTCACCCTCGAGCCCTAAAAAGTATTCCACCACTTAAGGCTCGGTTAATTGGAATTATTAACCATTTCAACGTGGATACCATTAGTGAAAACGAGGTGAACTCGAGCAGGTAAACGACGAAACCAACTTCGGGGTGTCTTTTTTGTTAACTTTGGCAGGTACCCGACCCTCTCGCCAGATTGTGTTAGGTTTTTTCATCAATAAAAAAAACTACGAATCGTGAAATGCGGCAAGCGTGATTTGTAAATCTTACAGCATAGGGATCAAAATTACTTGTAAATCTTGACTTATTGCTTTAACTGCGTAATAGATTGTACATTTTGTAAAAAAAAAAAGGTTTACTACGAGTAGTTTTGTGTTTACTTTTGAAAGACCCTAAACCTTTTGCACTTGATAACGGATCCCATTTATAAACATAGGGCTAGTCATTTGTGTAGGTATCTACCTGCCTATGTGTAGCTACATAACTATATAAATGTTTTTATCTCTATTCTAGAACCAGTCTCGGCCAGTGCAGTCGATGAACACAGCAGTTGCCGCCACGGGCCTGGTCGGCACCGGAGCAGCCGGAGCCGTCGGCTGGGAGCAGCATCCAGCCCTGACCAGAGCTGCTTCCGTGCCCGCGCACCGCGCCGCCATCGCAGGCCTCCTCGACAGACTCGGCCACCGCCGCCTCGAGCGCACCACCAGCGAACCCGCGCCCCCGCCGCCCGCCACCAGCCGCTACAAGACCGAACTCTGCCGGCCCTTCGAAGAAGCCGGCGTCTGCAAATACGGTGACAAGTGCCAGTTCGCCCACGGCATGCGTGAACTTCGCAACCTCCAGCGCCACCCGAAATACAAGACTGAGCTCTGCCGCACGTTCCACTCGGTAGGGTTCTGCCCGTACGGACCCAGATGCCACTTCGTGCACAACGCTGAAGAGGCCAGACGCCGCGAGCCGACTTCTCCTGGAGGATCCTTGGCTTCACTCTCATCTGGTGGCTCAATGGCTTCATACATGAGCGACGGTTCCCGCTCGCCTCGCTCGCCGCACTCCCCGCACTCCCCAGTGGCTCCTCAGTCGCCGCACTCTCCGCCGGCCATGTCGCCGCCCGCGTTCGCCTTCCGCGGCTCGCAGTCGCCCGACCCCGAGGACGAGAGACTGCCCGTGTTCAACCGCCTCTCCAACGCGTTCGGCGACCTCGTCATCGCCTAACGCCCTAGTCCTAAGTTAACTTATACCGAGCGATAAGGATCGTCCGTCACCGTAGTGCCTAACTCGACGTCTTCCAGGCCGCGCCGAGCGCCGCGCCGTCCCGCACACCCGCTCAACGAATGATCTCCAGTTTGCCGATGCTCTTAACTACTTCGCCCTGTAATATATAACGTTAATGAAGTTTTCACTGGCGTCTCGAAAGTTTGCGGTGTGAATTTATAGTAATTACGTACATCTTTAATATTATCGGCACGCACTTGTAAATGGCACCTTATATTATTAGATATTTATTGCATAGCTCGCGGAAGTCTTCCCTTAGCGATCCTCCGCCGAGCGGTGGTCTCTTGTAAAGTTAGATATAGAACATTTTATTTATTTCATACTGCCTAACCGCGCTCGGTTCTGTACCGCGGGGAGGCGCTCGTGATCTATTTTTAAGGATTTAAGATAATAATTTATTATTTATTTCGAGTCTCTTTAACTGTAATAATTATTTTGTAACTAGCAGTTGCGATGCCGCACCTTTCATTATTCTTAGTCGACTGATTCCGGTACTGTTTATTTCTCAACCTCAAATACCATCTTGAACATAGTCAACCCAGCAGACCCGGAGTCAGTCGTCATCTCGTCGGGAGCTCGGCGCCTCACGCGTCCACAACACAACACCTCTGTTCGCCGCACCGAATGTTCCGATCCGGGCCACAGGGTCTAGTAGCAGTAGTCGCTAACCGCCATCGCTAGCGATCCCAATCATCCGTGGCCGTCGAGAGCCGCCGGTGATCCCGCGGCGCGCTCGCCTACGGCGCTCGTCCGCGGGATTTTTTGTTTCGCGTCGTGCGAGGAGGACCGGCTGCGAGCGGAAACCTGTTTGGGATTTTCGTGATTGTTTTTTTTTTCGACCTCGTGCCTCACTCTCCGGTCCCTCTCGCCTCGACGCCGAACTGATCGCGTCCGGGCGCGCTGCAAAAAGTAAAAGAGGACGCCCGCCGAACTCCCGAGGACTCGCGTACCAATAATAAAGCTGCGTAGTGACCACAGACCATAATATATGCTTCAGTTTAAGTGATACGATAGTACGCGGGCCGCGGCGCCGTCGCTGAGGCGGCGTACTCCACAGAGTGCCTTTTACTTTAATAACAAATTAAATCGATTATAATATTTAATTTTTAGTTTATCGAGATAGATTGATTGTTTATTTATTGTCTCCTTTTGAATAAAATATTCAAATTGGCACAGTTATTACTTTTGTATTTTTGACAGAACTAAGGTGATTAGTTTCGACTTAGCTATAGTTTTTTTTCTTTGAATTTAAAGTGTGATATTTTATAATATTTATATAACAAAGTTTAATGTTTTAATTAAGGGACCAATGTAAGTGATTAGGAGAAATTCTGATAGAAGCAGCCAGATACGCTTTCGAATCTTACCAAGAGACTGCACTCTCGCCACTTATGAATACCTACATAATATTTTGTTATACTTGTCAGATCTACGATTTTGTATGATCAATAAACGAACATGTTAACCGTTGCGGTTTTGTGTTTAATTATCATGATCATGATAGACCGAGATGGTATTTTTGTTTTCCTATAGTTTATTAGTTTCAGTTTTTCTCCGTATTTTAGCGATTCGTTGCATGGTGACCACTTAAAGATAATAATTTTGTACCTAATCATAAGTTAGTTGTAAGCGTTTTCATAAAGTTCGCGAATATTATTTATTATCAGTTCATTACGAATTATAAACCATTAAAGCTGATTTATTTAATTTCTTTTTGTATTTAAACAGACATTAAAGTACTAAGTTTACATAACTTAATGTTAGTAATATATCATGAGTCATTTAATATAAACAGGCATTAGGTTTAAACTCTAGTACCTACCTATGTCAGTTGTAATTAAGTATTTAATTTTTTATTTAATTCCATTGTAAGTTTAATCTTAACCATCCAAAAAATTGACTACGTATTCTCTTTTAGACAAAACAAATTAAGGCTAAAGCTTGTTTATGACATTTTTTTCTTGTAAGTTTTCCTTATTTCCATCTGCATTTTTATTGAATTATAGTAAAAATATGTTCAATTATGTTTTTTTTTTATTTTTACTTCCTTATTATTTGCATTAGGTAGGGGAAAGTAGTACGAGATGATCCCCTTAAGCGGGAATGACCATAAAATTTACAGTTTTCCATGCAATCCAAAAATGTTGGCACTAATTACTAGCCAATTTATCGATCTAACTTCCCTCATACTCAAAACAATAAATTAGTTTAGATTTCATGGAAATATTGTCGTTTTTCCAAAACCTTACGAAGTAATCATCTTGTACACCCCGGTGTACAAGATGATTCCCATGGTAAGGGTAAGATGATCCCTATGATCATCTTACCCCCTATTGAGAATTAACAACTGTTTTTTGAGAATTAAAAGGTGTTAAAAAATAAAATTACGCAGAAATGGAAAGGATCCAGACTATGGTCTATAAACTGATATAAATAGCAGGCAGACGAGTTTTGTCGTCATGAACAAAAAAAAAACAAACATAATTCAGTCTTCTGAGATAGATTAGCACTTATAACAGTCATAAACTTCTTTAATATAGGAAATTAAAAGAACAAACTGTTCAGTAAGTTAATGTTCAGTAGTAAGTTCAAACTGTTCAGAACAAACTGTACAGATAGTAATAATCAACTACCAATAACAAATTTAATTAATTTACGCTCATTCGGCTCATTATAAATTTATTCGTTTTTTACCTGGTGCATTTATCTGCAATAGAAATATTTAATTCCCATAACCAATTTGAAGATAGAAACACATACAGGCAAGCAAACAGACAGATATACTGACTAATAGAATAATAAAAACATTTTATATTAAATATTTAAAAAAAAGTTTCGTTCATATTGTAAAGATCATCTATTCCATATGTACAAGATGATCCCCGGGGATCATCTTGTACACATAGAATGGGATCATCTCGCCCCAAATCAAACTTTTTTTGGCAATGTCACCAAACATAAACTCCAAGCACGAGGCTATGTTGCCGTAGCCTAAAAACCAAAATTAGGCATATTAGAAAGCCACAAACATAACAGTCATTGCAATTAGCAGCATATAATAAAAGTAACATAAGCTCAAAGTCAGCCTTACCTTAGATTAAGCACACACAATTTTTATTTTTTTACGTAAAAGACGCTGTGTCTCACGCACCGCTATCACACTTTGGCTGAGGCGGGGGGGTGTTTGGAGCTACAGTTTGGCATATAAACGTACTAGATGGCGTTAGCAGTTTTCACAAAATCGCAAATGATCATCTTACCCCGAGGGATCAACTCGTACTACTTTCCCCTACCTATATTAATGCTACAACTGAGTCCGATTAACGTTGAACGCCAAGTTTATTAACGCTTTCTCTAATATTACTTTATTGCAAAATGAATCTCTGAATAAGTGCTCATTAAATACGTAATGAGACCTTAATCGAATTCAGTCTTCGTAGCAACAAGTGGAAAGGGATTTTTAAGAGCATTTAATATTAAAGTCCTTTCTGGTTTGTTCGTGTTATTGTCTAAATTCCATGAGATTTGAACGGCATTTCCGATTACTTTGAGTAGTTGAGATAGTGACAGAATAAAGGGCCAACCCCATAACCGAATTGTCGTGCAAACTGCGGAACTTTGCTGAAATACACAATTTTCGAAGGCAGACATGGCATCACATAGCAGTAGAGTAGATAACCCAAACTTATCTCTAGTTAACAGTAGAATTTATTGAATGTTTGCGGCCCTATAATAGCCGTATTAATCGTGCAATATGTGTATAAAACGATATAGCATCTATTAACATCACAGTCATTATTACAAGACAGATGCTAGAATAGAATATCCTGTTCATCACACTTTGCTCGTAAACAAGGGTTTACATGCTGGAAAAGCGGGCGGTAAGTCGTAAATTACGCCCTAGGGCGGTAATTAATTTTTATCGAACTTTAATACGAGTTAGTGATAGAATCTAACTAACTATTGTGGCGCAGTGAACCAAAGAGGATCTTGGCCTCCGAAACAAGAGAACGCCTCCGGTCCCGATCCTGTGCTATTTCTTGCCAGTCATCGGCGTGAAGCTGACACAGATCCGCCTCCACACTGTCACCCCAGCGATATCTGGGTCGGCCCACTGGACGACGACCAGTCGGTCGTCCCAAATATGCCCTCTTCACCGCCCGATCCTCATCCATCCTCAGAACGTGACCAAACCAGTCATTATTACAAGACTGATGCTAGAATAGAATATTCTGTTCATCACACTTTGCTCGTAAACAAGGGTTTACATGCTGGAAAAGCGGGCGGTAAGTCGTAAATTACGCCCTAGGGCGGTAAGTAATTTTTATCGCACTTTAATACGAGTTAGTGATAGAATCTAACTAACTATTGTGGCGCAGTGAACCAAAGAGGATCTTGGCCTCCGAAACAAGAGAACGCCACCGGTCCCGATCCTGTGCTATTACTTGCCAGTCATCGGCTTGAAGCTGACACAGATCCGCCTCCACACTGTCACCCCAGCGATATCTGGGTCGGCCCACTGGACGACGACCAGTCGGTCGTCCCAAATATGCCCTCTTCACCGCCCGATCCTCATCCATCCTCAGAACGTGACCAAACCAGTCATTATTACAAGACTGATGCTAGAATAGAATATTCTGTTCATCACACTTTGCTCGTAAACAAGGGTTTACATGCTGGAAAAGCGGGCGGTAAGTCGTAAATTACGCCCTAGGGCGGTAAGTAATTTTTATCGCACTTTAATACGAGTTAGTGATAGAATCTAACTAACTATTGTGGCGCAGTGAACCAAAGAGGATCTTGGCCTCCGAAACAAGAGAACGCCACCGGTCCCGATCCTGTGCTATTACTTGCCAGTCATCGGCTTGAAGCTGACACAGATCCGCCTCCACACTGTCACCCCAGCGATATCTGGGTCGGCCCACTGGACGACGACCAGTCGGTCGTCCCAAATATGCCCTCTTCACCGCCCGATCCTCATCCATCCTCAGAACGTGACCAAACTAGCGAAGTCTGTGGGATTTGGTCTCGCCGATGATATTTGGTTCGGCCACTAACTCCTCGATCTCGGCGTTCTTCCGAATCCTCCAAGTGCCGTCATCACTTTTGATAGTTTAGTTTAGTTTAGTTTAGTTTATTTATCACACCATTACAAATTTCTTATGAATACAAGTACATGTCAGTTTATATTACTCTTCGGAATGGGATCGTTAAAACAAAAATGATATTCATAATATTAATACAATAAACTTTAAGATAAATTAAATGTGAAAATGATAGGCCCCAAGATCTTCCGCAAAACCTTTCTCTCCGCTACCAGGAGCTGACTTTCTTCTTTTAGTGTTAGTGTCCAAGCTTCACAGCCATACATAAGGATTGGTCTAATTACCGTTTTATAAATCCGTAACTTGTGATAGAATTACAACAGAGTATTCGTCGAGCATCGAGAAGTATCGAGGTGCTTTCTCTGAGGTGTTTCCGGAGTGAAATGACATTACTACATGAGTTCTTCAAAAGTAAGAATGCGTGGCTCTCTGATGTTGTAGGTACATCCCTGCACGAAGTAGTAGGTAAGTATAGCCGTATAATATTTGGTAGAGACCGATCAGTAAATAAAGTAGGTATATTATATGGATGTCTGCGTACAATTAGGAATAGGTAACTAAAAAGTAGTACACGGAACCAACTGAAACCCAAAGCCTCGTCGTTACTCCAACTGATTATTTGTATAAAGTTAATGATCCTAATGTTTAGAACGTACCTAATTATTTATAAATAAGGACAATTGCCGTGGTCTATCCATCTATCAACCACAGATGTCCACTGCTCAACATAGGTAACTCGCCACAACGTGCGATCCTGTGTAGACGGCATCTATCGACTCCCCGCGACCCTCACTAGGTCTGTAAAAATTGTCTTTAGGGTCGCCGCAAACGTTCGGAATTTGCGTTCGGTACGGTTCGGTTCGGTAGTTTCGTACGGAATGACGTCAAAAAGTGTCTCTGTCTGTCATATGGCGATTGGCGATGTCTCGCTTGCTGACGTCATTGTCTTCCGAAGCCGGACCGGAATTCCTAACGTCTGTGGCGGCCCTTAGTAGAGAGCTCCAGTATTTAATTTAGGTTTGATCAGTATTTACACTTCTTTGAAAAACTGTACCTACAGTCAGCGAAAGAAAGGTCGGTTTAGTCGAAATATATTTTTTGCCACTCGACCCATTGCAACCGACCGCTCTCAGTCGGTTAGGATAGGTAGGTACTTGAATTGGATTATTTAAAATACGGAACAAGTGAATACTACACATGTGAAATTACCACGAAATAACATGAAAACAATCAAATTCTTCTAAGTACATTTTCGCGAAGCGGTAGGGACTCCAATACCTTTAGGTACTCATTTTTTTTTACTAGAATCGTAGGATTTACTGAATTGAAATGTCTAATGCTGAAACGAAGTTGCGGACACCTAGCAGGTAGGTCTTCACGTGTATAAAATTATCTGCTCAGTCGAATCATATAATAATTTTGTGCAACCGTCAACATAACTTGGTAGGTAGGTATATCTGTTCCCTATGGCTATAATTTGATCAGGCATCACGTTCCTCGGCTGAGTCGGCCACTTTGGTAACCCAACACCGAGATAACGCCTGACCTTGACAAGACATCTCATTTCCACAACCATTCATTACACATTCAAAATCTCGTATCATCCATCGAACACCGCTCTCACGAGGCGGTTGAGTCTCCAATCGCATGGCTAGTTTTTTAGGGACTGTAAAATAAAACGGGTCGGTGTTATGGCGATGGCGTGGTATTTTTTTTATACAACGAAACGGCTGTTAAAAATAATATTATTGTTCAGTATAACGAATACTATAATTACGACAAATTATTTTGGTTATACTTTCGAGAATTTGCTTGACTTATTGAACTGGGTGTTAATTCGAGCGTACTGTGAGATATCGCCACATAAGCGGTGACTCAGGTATAACTAAAAATAGTGTCGCCTTTTGGTTGTTTGCAATCCGGACTGCATAAAGTATTAGTTAGCCTAGCAAGCTACGGTTTTGCCCTAAGATAGTGGTGCTACAAACAGCTTTTATATGGAAATAATGTGCATCATATATATATGCAATATATGCATCATAAAATGTCAATAGCGATACATAAATGTCATCGACCAAATTCAAAACATTGTTTATCGGAATGCTGCTCAACGATTCGTTCTTCTTGTGAAATGAATACGGAATGGTAAGTATTGAAAAATAAAATACTTTCATCCCTGTGGATAGTTTTGGCTTTATTATGCGGAAATTACCTACTTAATATTCGCGGAATACTTAGTCTTGTTTCCTTTTTGTTTACATCAGTGTTATTCACTGTCTTTCATCAGCTAGTAAAATAAATTAGTACTTCTAAAAATCCGCAATATGGCCTGGACTAAAAACCAAGTTGTTGGGCTATAACATTTCACGTTACTAATGGTGGTCACATTAGGTTTGTACCTTATAGTTATGGCGTCGCGTCGCATATAAATGAGGATAGAACAACGCGACCGGGTTGGCGAAGTGGCGATAGGTACTAGTTATTTCGCCAATTTGGAGATATATATATATATGCCGATGGTATAATGTCTGAGGTAATCGACACACATTTGACTTCGAACGTACCTGCTGTTAAGTAACGGTGAGGCCTAAGATGAAGCATGCTTGTCTAGAATGTGCCTATTCACTCTCGACTTGAAAAGATCTAACTTATATTTTTCAGGGAAAAGGTGCACAGTAAGAGAGTTCCACTCCTTTGCTGCCCTGATAAGAAATGTAGACGCAAAGCGTTTTGAACGAATCAATGGAATATCAACAACATAAGGGTGGAACCCACGCTGGGTACCGTAATGTCGAAATGTATATTATAATATAATATACATTTCGACATTACGGTACCTAATACCATATATTATATGGTATTAGGGCCCTGAGTTATGTATAAGCTTGTATTGTATGAGTAGAATAGAAGACAAGCGGCGTGTATACACGTGTGAGCCTTATTTGTTTTCGCGAGATATGTTTGCAATACGTGTGCAGAGGCGTGCTTCGAATCTTAATGGAGATATAGGGAAACAAATATTACTTTGCATGGGAAACTTTACAGGCAAGAGGCAAGCCGTGTGACAGTGATAGCTTCTTCTAGAACTTTGTAAGTAAATTTACATGCAACAAACCTCATATCGGTTTTAAAACGACAGGATGCAGTAAGTAGTAGTACATTACATAAGTAACCTACGGCGGTGAATCGTGAATGTCCCAGATCGCAGATGAGTCGTCTTCAAAAGACATGTACCTACATAGTTAAAGACTTTATAAAACAAAATTACGATCGCGTATTTTGTGTAACTAAAGTTAGTCATACAAAAGAAATGTTTGAAGTTTTGTTTTCATTAAGCCTTTAACTAAAGTACATGTTTTTTTTTAAACGACTCTGATGGCATAAATATGCAATCTGGGGCTTTACGAATTACCGCCCGTGGTTTGTCTAAAGTTTTTCTATTTGCCTCTAGGCTAGGAAGTGAAATTTTTCACCCCAAACTCCAGCAGTTCGATAATGAAATAAATTGAACAATCTACTTATTTAATTATCCATCAAACTTATGTAATGTGATATGCAATAAATGTTTGACTTTGACTTTTATCCACCAATCACCAGCCAACAAAATAACCACCCCACCACCAGAACCAGCTTACAAAATGTGACGACAATCGGTTGAGAAATGCGACCTGTAGACGAAAACAGCTGAAAATCACTGGTAATCCGAACTTCCGAACATCCGGAATTAGGACTTACGAAACCAATTTTAGCCTTAAAGAGACGCTTCACACGCTCGGTCAGTTAATTGTTGACTTCACGTATTGCCAACAAAGTTTGTGGATAAATTCTGTTTGGTTTTTGGGTCTGCTGATAAAACCATTTCGGCCGTCTAACCCAACCTTAATGTTATGTAACAATCATAGTTTGTGGGATATCAGACGACACATATCAGGCAAGAAAGTAAATACGAGCCGTATGTTTAGTGATAATAATAATTGCTGCTGGATGTAGTGATAAGGCGACCATTATCTAATATTTGTACAGCTAACAGTGATTAGATAACTAAATGTACCTACTATAAATATCTATCTATAAGTTACGGAAAAAAGGTTAGTAGATAGAAAAGTTTAGTTTAGCTATGGATTAGTTAGAGCTAAATCGAGTGATATTGCAAGAACCAGAAAGGCTACTCTGAAGTTCAAAAGTCGTACCGTGTCGTCCTTCTCAACCTGGTGTCAAACAATATTTGACAGCCCCATACGAAGTTCGAATTTTGAACATCGGAGTAGCCCTCCAGTAATCTAGCTGAGGGTACACTCATTGTAATAAACAAATTAGCTAATAAGAATAAACTGACTGACTGAGCTACTTCTTTGTTTCACTGTTGACAGAGCGACGGTGGATAAGAGAGGGTCGACTGGTCTCTGCACTGCCTAAAGATGTTTATCCACTGGAGAGGAATGGCGGCCCGGGAATCGTATTTTTTTTTTCAATTTTTCTTCCGCCTCGCCTCGCTTACTTACACGATATCGCATTGAATTTTGTGGCAGGAACCTAAATATTGACACTCAAGGTCTACCTTTCCTATACGTTAAGCTTCAATAACGTAGGTAGTTAAAGATGCAACAGAGAGTATGTAACAGTCGTGTGGCGTCTATGAAGAACTCAGGGCCCGCCAAGTATATTTCGGTTACTTTTTCTTCAGTAGCAATAGAGAATGGTGCTCTATAGTCATAATAAAATGGGCAAGCTGGTGGGATTTGCGTTCTATAGACGCCGTGTAACTGGTACATACCTAAATATTTAACAAGGCCCAAAATACACACACGTTACAATATTACAATGTTGTGACACTTGCGAAATCTACACAAGTTTGACCACTTTGGGAAGCGAAAGTTTATAACTTAATTTATACCTGAATGGATTAACTGAAAGTAGGTAATTTATTCTGGCATAAGCAGATAAGAGCCTTGTCGTGTCGCTTCCTGTATATACTCTCCAATGAGCTAAGGTATAAGAACTTGCTAGTGCTGTGACCTTAGCAATTTAAAGTAAATTTGTCAAAATTTGTCATTTAACATGTATTAGCCCTATCACTCTGCCTTTACCACTTTTACGAGGTCATATTTTTACAAGAAAAGAACAGTTTCATAATAAAATTCTTCAAAATCAAAAGAGCCAATTATAGGATCTCACAAATATCAACATTTAAAATCCTGATTGTTTAAGACATTTTTCTATATGATCAAACATTTTTCTTAACTTATTTATTATTGATGTAACTATCTAGAACAGGGTTATTGGGTCGTAGCTGAGAGATGGGACAGTGGCCTCATCAGGCACTGGACTTCTCTTCATTTAAGTCTTAATACTAACATAGTTATTTAAGTTTCTGTAGTACTAACAAAATATGGATTCTTTTGTCCGAAATAAATGCATTTTATTTTATTTTATTTTATTTTTATTTTATTGTATATTTGAAACCCACAGTTTGAATTTATCATTGGTAATTTTTGTTTCAAAAACTACTCGAAATTGTCAAAACTCACTGAAAACTGGTTCTTTGAACTTATTTTTGACTGCACGCAAATCGCAATGAAATCATGAAAAAAAAAATATAAGGAATAAAGCCTCATAAAGTAAAAATTCAATCGTCGCCTAGGTGCCGATGGTATAATGTCTGAGGTAATCGATTCGCGACGAGCTACCGGAGGACCGATACCCTATGTATTAAATTTTACTGCGTTAACGCAAGTACAGTCGTTTACATAACATATTGTAATGTAATGCAGCCTGGTACAAATTATTACTCGGCCATTCTCGGCTACAGGTCGCATTTCACAGCCGATTCTCGTGAAATTTTGTTTGCAGGTTCGATATTTACATATATAGTTTTTTTTGTTCTTGGACATTTTTCAAAATAGGGGATGAAAACGTAACCATAGTATTTACTAGGTCCATGCGTAAGAATTATTATATCTCAGACATTAAAAAAAAAACGCGAGTTAGGACATAGATCCACTAGAAGTGTTCGTAATGTAGATTTTTACCGCAGTGGTATAACCATTTCTCAAGCAAACTAGTGGGTGCGTTCTAGATTCTAAAATCTACAGATATGTCTTCTGCCTCACCGGAACGCCACAACAACGTCGCTAGCTGGCTGCTGCAGCCGTGGTGTGGCTGTGGCCCTGTACAAACAAATCATATTGTAAAGTATAGAAGTTATATAACTTAGCGACACTTGGCTACCAGGTTTTATACGGGGCTCTAATTTTGACTGATGCTGTGAGACTAAGAGGCCGTTGCGTTGTAAATTGTATTCCCTGTCGTCAAATTATAGGTGGGCACGCCCAACTTAATTTAGATATGTAGACTGATATGAATTGTCTCAGTAGCCCGACTCGCACTTGACCATTTTTTTTGTACTTACAAATTTTTTGATAGCTGAATCCACGCCTGAAGTAGCGTAAAAAGGCCACCAACACTACCAACAGGGAGAGGAGACTTGTCGATCGGTCATCATAGGAAAGGATTAGATGAGGGTCATGAGGGTAAGCGCTAGGGCTTCCATCCCGGGTTTTTTTTTATGGACAATACCTAATAGGTACCTACCTATATTATGACGAAGCGGCTGGCGCAGTGGTTAAGCAACTGCCTACTGAGCCGACGGTCCTTGGTTCGAATCCCGGCAAGGGCAAATATTTGTGTGATGAACTCGAATATTTTGTGTCTGAGTCATGGATGTTATTTGTATAGTATATGTATTTATCTAGTATGTTTATCGTCGTATATTGTCCAACTACTGTACTACAAGCTTACTAGAGCTTACTGTGGAACTAGGTTGATTTGAGTAAGGTTTTCCGATATAATTATAATAAAAATAATAAAAAAATCCCGGCATTGGAAGCTCTAGTGCCCGATCGTTGCGGGGATCCTTAAGGGAAGCCTTTGTCCAACAATAAGCTTTCAGCTGACATTAATGGAATGTTAGGTATAACTATAGCGGATGTTTGTGCGTCTAGACTATTTTTTGAAGTAGGTACTTCATAGTGTATGATAAGATTCTTTAGTGTTTTGCCTGATAGCGTCATAATCAAATAATTCCTATCTGTTGTCCGTAAATTATGAAACTACCTTACCATGACATGACTGTGACGAAGGCTCTTTATCATCTATGGTTTTCAACGGAACCCTAATAGGCTATATATTACTATACCTCGGCTCTGTATGTCCATCTGTCACAGCATCACAGGGCTGTATTCATCCAACTGAAATAGTTGAAGACAGCTAGAGACTTTAAACTTTCGCATAATGAGTATGGCCGCTAATAAAGTAAAAGTCAAAGTTTAAAGCAAAATCTGGCAAAATGCTATGATTAAAAGCCGTCAAACAAAATAAATTCCAATACAATCATGTTGTACGCGATAGTACTATACGGGACGGTTGGCAGCAATCGCTACAAAGGCTCGTAAAAACGCATACGCATATATAGGCAGGGTTTTACGGCGCGGCCACAACATCAGCGGCAAGCGGGCTGGGCAGGTGAGAGCGAGAGACCACACTCCAACCTTCTGCTCCCATTGGCGTAGGTATATAGGGTGGCCGGGTGGTCTAGTGCCCACCCCAGTATGGTCTAGTGCCCAACCCAAGATTTTGGGTTACCGATGGAAATTCATGGCTTCATCTCAAAAGCCATGGCCAGGCCCTCCCCAGGCCCCGTCTGGAAAATAATCTTAGTTACGCCAATGTCTGCTTCCAACATTCTCTTTGAACAATTTATTAATTCAAAATATAACACAACAAAATAAACAATAAGCAATTAAAATAAGTCTTATCTAAATCTAAAACTAAATCTAAACTAAGTCTAAAAATGGCCCCCGTGGCATTGTACCAAAGACGCTGGCAGCATTACCTCGCTGTATTGCTATACTAAGACGCTGAGCGAGGAAGCTGCCAGCCCTTTGGTCACCAGTGGTGTCGATGAGCCGTTTCGCAAGCTCTTTAAAAATAATTCTAGCGCTCGGACCCCACGGGCCCAGGGTCTCGACACCAAATGCGGTGAAGTGGTATTGAGAGCCGAGACCCTGGTATTTGTTAAACATTCTATACATTTTTATACATTCTCTTTTAGTTCCGTACCTAAAGGTAGGTTTTCCATTTCCATTTTCACGTACGGTGCAGAAACTTGGAGTTTGAGAAGCCGCGATAGCAGTAAGATCGATGCTTTCGAGATGTGGTGTTGGCGCAGGTTGCTACGTATACCTTGGACTGCGATGCGAACAAACGGGTCGATATTAAATGAACTCAACATCTCGACGCGGCTCTCCGCGATATGTCGGAAACGAGCCTTGAACTTCTTCGGTCATATTATGCGGTCTTCAAAGCATTGTCTGGAGAAGCAGATTATTATAGGGCAAATTGATGGCAGACGTGCGCAGGGAAGGGCACCCACTAGATGGTCTGACACAGTGAAGAAGGCAGTGGGCGGCAGCATGCACCGGGCGGTCCACGCAGCATATAACCGCACTGAGTGGAAACAGTTATGTGGTCGCGATCCTCATCAGTGAGGGAACGACGAAGAAGAAGAAGACCTAAAGGTAAACGGGACGCTAATACTAAGTCTCTGCTGTCTGCCGGTTCATCTGTTACAGGTTACAGGGCTGTATCTTTTGAACCATAGTAGGTAGAAACTGAATATAAATCAAAACTAAAAATTAAAGGGGTCCCCATGCAAAACTGCGTTTTCAGGGTTTTCTACGTATTTTGCTCTAACGATTCAATGACAACAGGTAGTAGACACATGAAATGTTCATAGAGTATATAGTATTACTAATAGCCACTATAACAACAAATACTAAAAAAAAGAAAAAAAACCTTTTCTTGTGGTATGGAACCCTTTGTTGTCACGCACTTCTTTTCTCAATTCTTCCATCTTCCATGGCCAAAGGCGGATTTCCAATCTTAGACACCTACCACCCAGCCACCAACCTGTAGGATACAGATACAGATATAGCCGCGCCACATAAAAAGAGCGCTATCAAACTTATTGCGCAGTAGAGAGTGTAGGAAGATCACCAGCGCTCTTTATATGTGGCACGACTAGCCCAGCCCCCTAAATCGGGCCCGGACTTTGGGCCCGCTTTGGGGGGCGTTATGTTACGGGATTTCCGCCTCTACCTATGGCCATCGCTGCCGCTTGCCGCTGACTTCGTGGCCAAACCGTTACGCAACTCCACGCAACCGCCAGGTTGTGAGAACTTTGCACTCTAGCTGCAGATGCTGATAAGTGCGGCTTTTCTATTAGTCAAGAAAATAAATGAAATTTACTAAGAAATTGAATAATCTATCTTCTGCAAAACTGCGTTTTTTTCTGAAACTTTATAGTTTATTATATATAGAAGTTATTTGGGAAAGGAGGCTGTCCGGGAAAAATATTTGAGGAAATGTAAGGACCCTAAAGCACATATACGTAGTACATTACATTACGTAGTTCATTTTAAAGTGAAATGAAAAAAGAAAAAAAGGAAGTATTTATTTAGCAAATTAGAACTAACAGAAATAGTAATAAGGCCGGAACCTCCTAGTAAGTATTTAATGCCTGCAGTAGTAGACCCCCCTCGTAGATCTCCCCCTATAATATTGTTTTCTTTTTCGTATCCATCAATTGAAATAATATCTGCTTGTCACTGGCAAAATAATATCGTGTTTCTTTTGGGAAATATTTTGTTTTCGTGTTTTTATCTGATACGAACTATACTTACGTTTCGTAGTATTCACGTAGTATCTTAATTTACGATAAAAAAATCAAAATAAATCATTCACATTTTAAATCTAGTTGTGTAATTGTGTTTTTGTTGATTTAGCATCCACTCAGCTCGCTCCTGTCACAGAATAAAACACTATAGAAGGTTCTTCTCTCTTTTAATCTTCACAAAAGCTACCTGAGACGCCTCAGGCGGCTTTTGTGAATAACATACACTCGTATTTTATCATACAAACAACCAATAAAATACAATTGTATTTTATTGGTTGTTTGACATAATTACAACGAAATCGGTGTGGACGTTTTTAAAAATCATGAAAATCGAACCCGGGTCAGGGCTAGGGGCCTTAGCGGGCAACGTGTGTTCTTGTTCACGAACATTATGATGTTTTAAACCCTGACCTGATTTCAGCCCCCGCCTGGTGCTGTGCCTAGCGGCCAGACTCTGTAGCTTAGTTGGTCAGAGCTAGGGCTTCCTAACCCTGATTTTTTTATATGGACAATCCTGGGATCAGATCCCTAGTCAGAGCGTAATGCCCCAGCACAGCATAAGGCGCCAGTTCAACCCTATGACGGGTACTTTAAACACGCGATAAATACCTAAGTGACAAAGCATCCGTCACGTTTTGACAAAATGCGAGTGTGAGTTACAGATGCTGTCAGGGACTCAGGGTTGAAAAAAAAATACTGGTCACCTGAGGCTATTGCGACTATGATGCAAATGCGACTTTTGATGATATTATAAATGCACAACAGTTTAAGATCACCCATACCCTTACTGCCTAAAGTCTTCTTCTTCCTCGCTTCCTCATGACTGAGGGTCGTGACCATTTGAGGCCGTTATCTGTTGCACCAAAGCTCTCCACTCCACACGGTTTTCCGCCTTCCGGATTGACGCCTGTAGATTTTCCTGACAGGCTTCCTTTACGGCATCGGTCCATCGGGTTGGTGATCTGAGATCTCCCACGGGCCCTTTTTCCTTCCACGTGACCAACTACAATCAGCTTTTCCAAACTATCTGGCTCGCGTCTAGCCACGTGACCGAAATACTGCAGGATCCGCTGAAGGCAAATGGTCGATAAGCGGCACTTGATCTTCAGTTCGGCCAGGATCGACGTATTTGTGCGACGTGCCGTCCAAGGGATTCCTAGCATTTTTCGCCAGCACCACATTTCGAATGCGTCAATCCTGTTCCGAATGCGTGCCTTAAGGGTCCAGGTTTCTGAAGCGTATAGAAATATAGAGAAGATCAGGGTTCTCATCAGGGTTCTCATCAGCGTTGTTTTCGTTTTCCTGCTGATGCCTCTGTTCCTCCAGATCTGCCTAAAGTGCCAACTATTAATGTAAACAAAATAAAGAGCACAGTGTAAATAAAGTGTTGCGTTTCTATGATATGATATCAAAAGTCACATTTGCCTCATAGTCGCAATAGCCTTAGGTGACCTTATTGGTATTTATACAGTTGATTTAATATCAACATGTCACAATCCTCTTAAGTAAAGGTAGTTCATTCTTCAATACATGTAGACTGTTTGTCTCTGTTAATGCAAGTAGACGCCGCCGGAAGGCAATTCCATTGGAACTAACCAGAAATCTCATAAATCGCTTGGAGCTTGTTTCAGCAATTAATTAATTGCACGTTCCAGAACATTTTTAACAAGCCCCATTCATCATTCCAGTGTCGCAGCTACAATATTGCTTTACTCAGACATATTATATGCTGCCGTATCGGGCTATACAAACAATCTTGATAGAAAGACCGTATTTTCTTGGGTCTGTGTAGTATTTTTTACTTTTTCAGCTCAGAACTGTCAGTGTGGTGTGGAATCAAATTTGATCATTCGTTTTTTTGCAATCTTGAATCCACCTCGCGATTCATCGTCTGTTTTATGAACGTAGTTGTTGTATCTAGGTATATATTTATCTAAACAAATAAAATAACAAAGTCCGTCTAGCGGAGTTATCATAAAAGAGCCATTGATACGATTGGTAGCGATAAAATCGTAAGATTGATACTTCAAAACATAATTGAGGTAAAAGCGTTTTCCACTTGTTTTGCTGAAGCGTATTTTGATAAGACCGACGTTGCAGCGTTTAATCATATTAAAAGTGAGAAATAGTGCCGCTTGAACGAAACGCCGCGAATGTTGTATGAACGTACCGAGGGTTCCGTACAAACACTTATCCCATCTTAACTGGCCGGATTAAGTTAAGTTTGCACCTGGTATGTTTGGCGCCGGATACTAATGAGGTGGAAAGTTAACGCAACCGATCGCTTATATCCCTCTTAAATATGTATTTTATTCTGTTTTTAGTATTTGTTTACAGCAGCAACAAAAATACTATGTATCACGGTTAATGAGATACAGTCTGGTGATAGACAGACGGACAGACGGACAGTGGAGTATTTTATTAGTAAAAGGGTCCCGTTTTTTATTTAAACCTTTGGGTACGGAACCCTAAAAAGGGTCAAAGCAGGTTGTCTAGTCTGACCAAGCGCGCCACACGAAAAGTACAGATGTTACACTAATAACGCCATCTTACAGGAACGCAACCTAAGTTTGTTGTAACATCTGTATCTCGTTAGTAGTCACGTATAATGTATATTAATCTGTATTTTTCGAAATTTTTATAATGGCGCTTATCCCTACGCCCACCCCGACTGAAGTTACTTTATTTAGGTTATCTAAGGAAGATCTCCCATCTCACCTTCTATGAAGTACCTATCCACTCTCAAGTTTAAAGGCTTTACCACACTACTCGCGAAGTTGGGCGAATACGTCAGTGTGGAAAGGCACTCCGCCTCGGCCGACTTCGGTCAACTTCCCGAGTACCTAGTGTAGAGCCAGGGTAAGACATCCAAGATTTTTTTAGGAGCGGGAATGGGTATAAGTTCCGCAAGACAGCTCCTATTTCGTCATTATGAGAAGTTCCCGTTTATAATTCTTACTTGTTTACATATAACAAAAATGGTGACGCAACTGTCATGGCGGCCAAATAGTTAGCCAACATTTAACAAAAAGGACCAAAATAGCCTTCCAAGTTAAAAGCAAGGCAAGGGTTACTGCAGCCTTTTGGAATATAATTAAGAGTTTAGTTTTTTTGCGAAACCGCATAGGGCCATGCCAGCAACAGATGTTTTGAGGACCGAATGTCCATAATTACTACATTTTGCAGTCGACGTCACCTGTTTTGCCAAGTAGATCTTTCAGAATACTACTTATATTAACATGTGACTGATACGAGAAGAGTTCTTCAAAAAAGAAGTGTAAAGATTTTTAAAGGGTCGGGTCGGCAACACGCATGACCCTTTGATACGCCTCTTATTTCCAGAATAAGTCGGTATTTACGTGAATTTTCTTGAATAAAATTTTGGGGTTGCGGGGAGATGCTCTGCAGCAACTTCGAATTCAGTACTCTCAATCATATTGAGGTACATTTTTTTTTAACCGACTTCAAAAAAGGAGGAGGTTCTCAATTCGAACTAATTTTTGTATTTTTTTTGTATGTTGGTTACTCGATATCTCCGAGAACCGTGAACCGATTTTCAATTTTTTCGAAATTTAATCGAAAGGGTATAACTCCGAGTTGGTCCCGTTGGCACTAAGTCGGGATCTGATGATGGAATCTTGGAGAAATCGAGGGAACTCTTCAAATGTTACAGGGACATGTACGGCGCTTTCGGTAATTTATTGATAAGGTCAAGAATTTACATTCAGTAAATAGGATTTGGTGTAAGGAAACTGATGATGAACACATACGAATCACTAAAAAGAAAAAAAAAAAAAAATTTTAACAAAAAAAAGAACCGACTTCAGTAAAACTAAAAAACCCAACAATAACCCGTTCAAGTACAGATTACATTGGACTCACCCTTCGAAGTCGGTGCCAAACCTCGCGTAAACTATAATATATAAATATAAGAACGGTTTGGGATCGACTTCGAAGGGTGAGTCAAATGTAATCTGTACTTGAACGGGTTATAGTTGGCTTTTTTTAGGGTTCCGTAGTCAACTAGGAACCCTTATAGTTTCGCCATGTCCGTCTGCCCGTCTGTCCGTCCGCGGCTTAGCTCCGTGATCATTAGTACTAGAAAGCTGAAATTTGGTATGGGTATGTGTATGTATCACGCCGACAAAACGGTAAAATAAAAACTAAAAATATATATTTTTTTGGGGTACCTCTCGAACACCTAAAGTGGAGGTGATTTTTTTTTTTCGTTCCAACACTAGTGTGTGGGGTATCGTTGAATAGGTATTTTAAAAATAATAGGGGTTTTCAAACATTATTTTTTGATTAAGTTAGCAGTTTCGTAAATAATCGCTTCGAATATAAAAAAAATTGTGTCCCCCCCCCCCCCCCTCTAACTTTTCAACCACGGGTCAAAAAATTATGAAAAAATTCATGAACATGAGGCCTTATAAGAACTTTCAATGAAAACTATATTGAACAAAATCAGTTAAGCCGTTTTTGAGTTATCGCAAAATTTCATAATTTTCTTAAAAGAACATAAATTGACTTCCAGAAGGTAATAAGTGACTATAGTTACTTTGGCGTTTACGACCTTTTTATAGAGCTTGAAATCTTTGTCGTAACTTAAGTCTATTGTGAAGGATGAGCAACTACGGAACCCTACACTGAGCGTGGCCCAACATGCTCTTGGCCGGTTTAGTACTAAACGTTTTACTGAAGTCGGTTCTTTTTTTTTGTATGTACCTACCAATTCATTACATATTTGTACATCAGCATTACGTCTTAATAAATCACAAAACAGACGGTGGGGTTTCCAGGGAGCATGACGTGAAAGAAGCCCCTTCGAGACTTTTTGAACACAATTAACCGTTTCGAATAGGTAAATAAATAAATAAATATCGCACAACCTCACACAATTTGATTTAGTCCCACAGCAGTAAGCTTAAATCTAGGCTTATGTTATGGGCACTAACAGCGGTAAATAGATAAATACATACTTAAATACAAATAACATCCATGCACATGACCCAGGCCAGACATTCGAGTTCATCACACAAATATTTGCCCTTGCCGGGATTCAAACCCAGGACCATCGGCTCAGTAGCTGCTTTACCACTTTGCCAACCGCGGCGTAGTCGTTTTGTTATAATAATGTGTGAAAATCAGAAAATCGTGTAAAATTAAAACAACACATTTATTATTAAACAGATCGAATATTTGCTTTCGCATTTACGCCACACGTTAAGGATTACTTGATAAGTGACGTAATTGATTGCACTTATAGGTTACGAAGTACGGACACTCGAGCGTTCGCGTAGACAACGTGGAACCGCGTGGGTAACTCCACGACACGAGTCTAGTTAGGGTTCCGTACCCAAAGGGTAAAAAACGGGACCCTATTACTAAGACCAGCAGCGGGTTCGTCCGTCTGTCTGTCTATCTGTCTGTCCGTCTTTCACCAGGCTGTATCTACCCAAGCAGCACATTAGTGAATTTTGAAAGAAAGAAAGAAAGAAAGAAAACACATTTATTGCAGCGAAGAAGACGCACCACCATTACAAAGGACTTAAAAACTAAATTTATAACTTAACAATTACATACAATATCATACATTTAATTTAAAAAGAAAATTATATAAATATAGGTAGAGGGTATATGGTGGTGCTGCCATGTCCACCGCAAAAGGACACCACTCAGCATAATGCTGCTACATTAGGGAAATGTCGCAGCGCTGGTCTTCCGTGGGACCTGAGGTAGGTAGGCGAGAACAGCGACAACAAGTCGGGACGGTAATGTCTGCACGCATCTTTTGAATGTTTGTAGCAAAAAATAAACTGATAAGTTACGGGTGCACAATACTATTAAATAAGATAGCCATTAGGTACCTAGTGTGTATATCTGTTGTGTGTGTATCTGTTGTGTGTCTTTGTGTAAATAGCGTGACATGGTATATAAGAAAAGATGGAGTTTGGCATAAAAAGATGTTGGATAAGAAACAATACGATAAGTATAAGTGGGGTATTAAATATACAGTTTATATAGTACTTAAATTAGGCTCAAAACTTATGAGTTGGAGAGTTGAATATTAAAAAGATATTTTCGAAGTTTTATTTTAAAAGTGTACAAAGTTTACAAAGTTTTTGCAGCTTATCTTATAGCTTTAAGTTCTAAATGAGTGGTTTAACAGTGTTTGATACAACTTATAGCTTTAAACACAACTCAAAACTGTATATGAGTTCATCCTATCACTTGTAGTTGCATAGGAGCGTTTTTTGTTTCTACTTTATTACTTATGGTGGGATAAAGTCGATATTGCTACTTAAAGTTGCATGCAGGTTCAAATTGTCACTCAATAAGAAGCAATAGTGCTATATAAAGCCTTAAAATCACTTATAAGCAACTTTTACATATAAGTGGGAACAAACCCTTATTTGGAACTAAAAGTTCCAAATGACTAGTACAATAGCGAATTATATCACCAATAGTGGCTAAAGGGATAATTTTACGGCTCTTTTGGAACCAAAAAATATTGCAACTTTAAGGCCTAAGAAGTACCTTATTGCCACTCCAACGCATAAATAGGTCTCAGTAGGAGGTTCTTGGAACCAAAAGCAGTTATTTTCACTTATTTCAAACCACTAACGAACTAAAACTTCTATTATAGTTCCTATTTGCGCCTTGTCAAAATATATTTAATAGTCTTGCTTGTTTAATAGTCTACAAAAGAGCAAATAATTACTATTGGTATCATTCACTGCTTTGCCACTCGCAAAATACAAATAAGTGACTATTAGACTTGATAGTTCCAAATAAGGAACAAATAAGTGAAAATAAACACTGTAGGATCTTTTTTGTTTCGCCATGTTTACAAATGGAAGCCTATGAAAATTGATTATTTTAACCAGAATTTTATTACACTCACGCATAATCACAGACTTTTGATAGTTGTGACGATGTTACTTTATAACATTGTACGTAACCTACAATCATTAGGTCAGGTTTTTAACAGTTTTATTTCTTATCAGTATCTATTCCTTATTTAATTTAGCACTCTCTTTTTTAATATTCCTGATCAAATGAAGGGCGCGTCGAAATTTACAAAGAAAACGTACTATAGTTTCACAGTAAAAAAAAATTCGCAAGATTTTCGTGCTTATTTCAATGCTTGTATAACGTAAAGTTTTAATCACAATCAAACAGACATATAAATCCAAAATGAATATGGCAGATCACGTATTACTTTTAATAAAACACAATTTGACAGTTGCCTCGCCACTCAAAGATAATTTTGGCGACTCATTTATCACTCATTGACCGAACTGAAATGTTTTCATTCGTTCACTGCGCATAACTTTCACCCATAGTTCTAATTACCACTTAAGGTAATTGTGAGATCTCTTATGGATTCTATTTAGCACCAAAAATAGGCTGCAATTTTTCTCCTTTTGGTTCTATACTGGTGGCATAAGGGTTCTTGCCACCTATATAGCACTTAGTCATGGTGGTAAATTTCACTTAAGCATCTAATTAGATATGATATACGAGCTATTTAGACCCAGTTGTGCTACTTGGGTAATGAACCGTGATAGTTAGACAGTTGAAATTTACACATTAATGGGGCTCCCATACAACAAACGTGATTGGTTACATTAACTTTGCACCTCATTTGTATATTTGTATCGGCGTCTTAACTTAACCCGGCCAGTTAAGTTGGGATAAGTATTTGTACGGAACCCTCGGTGCGCGAGTCAGACTCGCACTTGGCCGGTTTTTCTAGTCATTAATTTATATGCAACTGGAAGGTACCCACAACTTCGTCCGCTTTTTTTACGGCAGCCGAGTAAAAAGTATCCTAAAACCATCTTTAGATGTCCAGCTTCCCCTGTATAGTAGAAATTTTCTAAACTACGCTCATCCACTTAAGAACTCTCAATACCATTGAGTGGTTAACCACAAATTTAGATAACGAGCTCGTAGTAAAAGCAGATTGTAACCAACTTGGAAGGTTAATATAGATTATCGACTCTATTTCCTTGGACATTAGACTACAAAATACACTAACAGAATAATGGTGATCAAAACTTTTTTGGAATTTTACAACCGCCCGACTCTAACAAGAACGTGCTCTCTAGAAAAAAAGACTATAAACTCTCATCATCAACCATTTTAAACCTATTCAACAAGGAATAAGGTTGAATATTCAATATCCACCCATTGTAGTTCTAACCTTATTTTGTAAGTAACTGGTTGGCGGTTACGAGAACAAAAGAAGATAGGATTGTATTAGACACAATGCCATTGTGAAGGCAGGTAAGTGGATGAGCTTAGTTTAGATAATTTCTGCTATAAGTACCTAAATTAGTTAATATCCGACCAGCCGTTTCTTCGTAATGATCTTTTTTACCAACAAATAGCGCTGTTCGACTGGCGCCACGCGTTCATACAATCCTGTATCGCGGTGTTAAGTTTTTCCTGCAATGTACTTACCTGGGTGAATCAACTTTTAAATGCACCTTGTTGCTATGGTTACGCAAAATTTGTCCCTCGGACAACCTAAGCATTTTTCTATGAAACAGTATGAAGATGTCACTTGGACAACGGGAACAGAGTAAACAACACAAAAAAAAATTTAACAAAAAAAAGAACCGACTTTAGTAAAACTAAAAAACCAAAAATAACCCGTTCAAGTACAGATTACATTTGTCTCACCCTTCGAAGTCGATCCCAAACCACTCAGTTCTTATATTTATAGTTGTATTATAGTTTACGCGAGGTTTGGCACCGACTTCGAAGGGTGAGTCAAATGTAATCTGTACTTGAACGGGTTATTTTTGGTTTTTTAGTTTTACTGAAGTCGGTTCTTTTTTTTGTTAAAAAATTTTTGTTTTTGCTGTTTAGTGATTCATATCAAAGTTTTAGTGGCCATCTGTGGTGTTCATCATCAGTTTCCTGACACCAAATCCTATTAACTGAATGTAAATTCTTGACTTTATCAATAAATTACCGAAAACGCCGTACATGTCCCTATAATATTTGAAGAGTTCCCTCGATTTCTCCAAGATTCCATTATCAGATCCCGACTTAGTGCCAACGGGACCAACTCGGAGTTATACCCTTTCCAATTAAAAAAAAAAATAAAAAAATGGTTGCCTGTAAAGTCGGTTTTACGGGCGAAGATTTTACGTGACAACATATGTTTGACAGGTAAGTACGAACAGTGTATTTGTATGGGAATATAAAATTATCCTTTTTATTATTTTCCACTCATTTATTCAATATTTTTTTTTTTTTTTCACCGTTTAAACCTTCCCTTGGCTTCCACGAATATTTCAATACTAAAATTAGCCAAATCGGTTCAGCCGTTCTCGAGTTTTAGCGGGACAACCGGCCCTCGTAACGTGAGCGGGCGTTACACTTTTTCATGAGTGACTCCGAGCGCAACCTAATTTAAGACGTTGTCACGTCAAAATCGGTTCACGGTTCTCGGAGATATCGAGTAACATACATACAAAAAAAATTTAGTTCGAATTATTATGTGAGCGGCGACATGTACCTTTGGCAGGTGATTTTGCAGACGGAGCTGCTGTCCGCATTTTCCCTACAGTTAGACAGGTAGACGCATATACAATAACAAAATGACCACTGAAAACGCTAAAGCTCACCGCATTTAACGCTGTAGATGAATCTCGCGAGACGGCAACGTATGGTAGGAAGCCACCAGACAACGTTACCCCTAAGGACGTCAATAACTGTGGTGGCTTCTTACCAACCATAAAATTAGGCGTCGAATCACGAGTGATGCTGAGGCGAAACATTTCCGTTTCCGATAGGCATTGAGGTATTCCGATAGGATATTATATCTTTAGTGTAGGTACATAATATTTCACGTATAAAACATTATTGTTAAATATTGAAACATTATATAAATATAACATAGGTGACATAGGTATTATGATTTTAATTTTAAGGAGATGCCTTCTATAATTAACCCTGAAGCATAAATAATGATTGTAAATAAATAAAACATAAGTAATTAGGTACGTGTTAAATTGTAATACTTTCGTCTAAGCACCAGAACTGTTATGTACATATTGTACTGTTATTGTGTAATAAATATCGATTAAGAAGTTGATTAATAATAAATATCGATTAAGAAGTCGATTAATGAAAAAATAAGTCTTCTGTACTCAGAATGCTTGTCAGGACAATTCCAGTAACACCAAACACGACTCGGTTACGTTGTTTGGTTACCGTGTTCTGTAGGGTCCTTTCCGGTTCCAGCATCAGACCAGTTTTATGGTACCGTATTCAATAGCACCATGTACATTTGTTTCCTCCTAGTAATTTAACTATCCGAATCGGCACATCTAATCGCTACCTTCGAAACACTGGCCGTTTAGAAGTAAAGTTCTAGTGGCCATCTGTGGTGTTCATCATCAGCTTCCTTACACCAAATCCTATTTACTGAATGTAAATTCTTGACTTTATCAATAAATTACCGAAAGCGCCGTACATGTCCCTATAACATTTGAAGAGTTCCCTCGTATTCTCCAAGATTCCATCATCAGATCCCGACTTAGTGCCAATGGGACCAACTCGGAGTTATACCCTTTCGATTAAAAAATAATAATTGAAAATCGGTTCACTTACTTACACAAATTAGTTCGAATTGAGAACCTCCTCCTTTTTTGGAAGTCGGTTAAAAATATGATTCACCCACCTACTGTCTCGTTTATCGGAAAATTACTATCTCTGGCGCATCCAAGAGACGAGATATCTATTTAGGATCAAGTGTGTAGGTACAACGCATTTTACGGAAACGTTATCTTAAAAAATTAAGATAAGAATTTATGTTGAAAAATGTATGTGAATTTATTTCAAACTAGCTTTTGCCCGCGACTACGTCCGCGTGGAACAAAGTCAAAGTCAAAATATTCTTTATTCAAGTAGGCCTTTCGAATCGTCAGTTACAGAGAGTAGAGCAATTTATTCATAAACTTATACTAAAAATAAAATAAAAAACATAAAAAACAACATTATACTCGTACAAATAAAAGAAAGAACTTGGAAGTATGGAAGCAACCTCGTACAACACGATAGGTATCAACCCAACCTAATCACCTTAATTAATAAAAGGGATTATTAAAAGCGCCTAAGCAAATGTAAGAGCAATTGTGCTTTTGGTCTAATAATTACATTTCCTACAGGGTCATCAATGTCATCATGAATTACTTACTCACTTTTCAATCTTTTTAGGGATAATTTCCAGGATGAAAACTATCCTATGTCCTTCCTCGGATCTTAAACTACCTCCATGCCCAATTTCATCAAAATCGATTCAGCGGTTTAAGCGTGAAGAGGTAACAGACAGACACACTTTTGCATTTATAATATTAAGTATTGATTAGTTGGATAAACAGTTTTTTTTTAGTTTGTGACTAGCCAAGCACGATAACGGCCTTCAAATAGTGAGTCTACACTGTCAGTGAGTCAGAGTTCGTGATATTGACATTTTCGTCAAATGCGCAGAATGTCAACGGACTAGCGCGTTTTTTTCAGTCCTCAACCAGTTCTGAGACCAAGGACGTAACAGTCAAACTGTTCTTGTTTGGAAAGCCTAATTAGACAAGCTTTTGCAATATTTACACTGAAATTACACTATCGAAACAAAGGCATCCTCTTCCAACTTAATTTAATAAAAAGGCGTGGAGGACGTATACGCAAAAAAGAATTTCAAAATGTAGGCACAAACCTTACGATATTTTGGCGATTTTCTAATTCCATTACTTATTTAGTTTTACTCGATATGAGGAACTTGCAGTAATTCATAATAATTATGAATTACTGCAGTACTTTCTGTTACAATAATAATAATTTATGAGACTCTTTTAGTCTTGACCAAAACACCTAATTAAGTCTAGTACTGTTCGTTAGGAAAATATCTAATGTTACCGAAGATATCGACGCGGTTGGCGCAGTTTGCAGACATCTGCCTACAGAGCCGGCGGTCCCGGGTTCGAATCCCGGCCGGGGCAAATATTTGTGTGATAAACTCGAATATTTTGTTCCTGGGACATGGATGTTATCTACCTATATATGTATTTATATACTTATTCCATCGTCATCTAGTACCCATAGTACAAGCTTTGCTTAGTTTGGGACTAGATCGATTTGTGTATGATGACCGTCCCATATTTTTTTTATTATTTTTTTAACAGATGTGTTGATAAATCAATGTACCTACATACATATTTTGATTTACTTGTTTATAAGTGTTGTCACTACATGATTCACTATTTCACACCTACGCTGCATGCAAGGGCCGGCCGGCCGTATCTTCATTTTACAACGCCCGTAGACTATGTTTCTTGTACTTTGTAAATATTAACATTTTGTTTCCCTGACTGAAAATATTGTGTACATCGTAGAGGGAGTAGCGATTACTCATCTGAATGTCTAAAAATTCTAAAATCTAGGTAACTGTGTAATCTACAATGATTGAGTATGAACCGCTCTTGATAGGTATTAGATAATACACAATGTAAAATTTTCTTAACAGTTGTCAGCTATTCTACAATTTTGGAAGTTGCTGGTACATGTACACTTGGAAGTTATTTTTTTTCTAAAAGGTTACATTATTCCATCCAATTATCAAATTACAATATAAATGGATAATTAAATTAAAATTAAACTTAAAAATATAAAACTAAAGAACTAAAATCTAAAAACTAAAATAAATTTAATAAATCTAAAATAAATCTACATAACTGCAGTGCCCCCGCGGCACGGTCCGGAAGACGCTGGCAGCATTTCCTCGCTGAATCGCAATGTTGATGCGTTGTGCGAGGAAGCTGCCAGTTCTTCGGTCTCCAGTAGACTCAATGAGCCTTTTACTGAGGTCATTAAGGAGTTTGTGGGCACTGGGCCCCACGGACCTAAGGTCTCGACCCCAAAAGGAACAAAATTATTGTATATTAATGTATAAATAATATAATAATAAATGGAACTAAACTAAAACATATAAGTACATATTTTTTCTCAAAAATGGTCGGGGATGTTGACTTTATTTAAAAAAACATCAGGATGCGAAGTGCATAGTATATACAGATATACTATGCACTTCGCATCCTGATGTTTTTTTAAATAAACATTCGTACAACATTCGTACTTATTTTGTTTTGTTGGACCATTTTTGAGTAAAGTACTACATTTGTCTCAGCAGGAAGGGTAATTTCTGGCTTCGTATTAAATTAAACGGGCTCTCAAAGTCGTCCTTTAAAATTAATACTCAGCCAGCAATATCCCATTAATCTGACCTTAGATCCCATAGATCCCAAAATGTTTGGACACTTATGATAGATTTTTGGCCGCTACACGTTCATGGCTGTCTAAGGCAACGAAATAAAGAATAGGTATACTTGAGAGAGAGAAAAACGACAGGTACTTACAGAAGTGAATCAAATAAGGACAAAGTCTATCTCCGTTGTATAAATAATATAATAATAAATGGAACTAAACTAAAACATATAAGTACATATTTTTTCTCAAAAATGGTCGGGGATGTTGACTTTATTTAAAAAAAACATCAGGATGCGAAGTGCATAGTATATCTGTACTTATTTTGTTTTGTTGGACCATTTTTGAGTAAAGTACTACATTTGTCTCAGCAGGAAGGGTAATTTCTGGCTTCGTATTAAATTAAACGGGCTCTCAAAGTCGTCCTTTAAAATTAATACTCAGCCAGCAATATCCCATTAATCTGACCTTAGATCCCATAGATCCCAAAATGTTTGGACACTTATGATAGATTTTTGGCCGCTACACGTTCATGGCTGTCTAAGGCAACGAAATAAAGAATAGGTATACTTGAGAGAGAGAAAAACGACAGGTACTTACAGAAGTGAATCAAATAAGGACAAAGTCTATCTCCGTTCAATGGCCGTATTTTTCACCATTTTCACTGACATTAAACCAAGATTGTACCTACTTCTAGTGTATGGAAAGCTTCAGTGTCTGATAAACTGTCATTTCGTCGATAGCTCTGTGAAGTTTTAAACTCAGATAAAGCATAATTTGTTTTTGGGAGGATTTTTATGTCTAACCTATGAAACGAGATCGACACTGAATGAAATAGTTCTGTTTATAAACCTTTTTTGTGCTCAAATAATAATTATAAGCACCCTTATACAGCACCCGCTTAAGTTGTAAGAGTAAAAATAAAAGAACAACGCTACATCTCCAAATCGTAAGGGCATATAATCGTGCCTCATTCCTCGACTCATTTGCCTTTATGGTTCTATAAATTGTAATGGGTGTTCGGACCAGTTTTCTGCCGCAAACCGCAACGGCTCAGCCAGGCTGGCGCACCACACGCGATGGTTCACGCTGCTAAATATATTTAAATCAAGGATATTCTTGAAGAGAGCGCACGTACGGGCATAGTCCCTCACTCCGAACCATAGCGATTTGACATTTATTCTGTCTACGCGGAGAGAACCGTGCGAGATAGAGATGGGCGCTCATGGGTAAATATCCGATAAATACCGGGTAGGGTAGACCGAGGCGATAAATATTATGTATATTAATATTATTCCGGATACAGTGGTTATCGAACTATAAAATCCAGTTGTCAAACTAAAAATGAAGCCTGTCTTTTAATTTTGAGAAATACAATTGAAAAACACTCAAATAATCCGATTCGCCCCATTTTTCGAGGCGAAACGGATCACAGAAAACTCGTCCATAAATTATTTGTTTTGAATCAAAAACACACACGTCCTCTCCTGCCATTTTAGTGACTCTGCTAAATTAATGTGGTATTTTTTATGCTTAGCAAATTCATATGCATACCTATTTACGAACCGATTTTGGAGTGAGCCCGAACACACTGCAAAAATCTCTCAGCAAATAGTTTTCTTGCATCTGCTTTAAATACTGTCTGCCCACCTCGTTGTTTTATAACACCACGGGACATGGTAACTCTTCACTGTAAAGATGTGAACGGTACATTATAAATTTCAACCGCCCGACGCAATGTCAGCTCTTTTCTTAACAACGTGTTAGCTGCTTCTGTCATATTTTCTGTACACCATTCTCCTTGGTGTGTCTTTCTTTTGTACGTACGCACCATCTAAAACACACAAACAGTTAAAAATTATTAGTATAAACTAGAAAAGAGCGATTCAAATTAGTGATCCACATCGCCCCCGAACAAGTGATCCGAATAGCCCCAAACCATAAGTTTACTATATTTATACCTAACCCGAATATTCTTTAAAATACAGTTTAAATCACATTAATTACGAAAACAGGACACATTAATGACAACATTGAGTAATAAATATTAAACTTCAGTCAACTTACTTTGTTTTTATCGTAAATTTTGTAACCACGTTTTTTACATCACCAGTAAAATCACAGCACATCAACACTAGTGACTCGACGCAAGGCATCGCTGAGACTGACACAAGCGTCCGAAAAAATGGCCGCCTGTGTCATAGTGAGCGGGAAGGTGGCAAACCCAACGCTGGACGGTGGTTGGCTGCCCGTAGCTAGCCGCGATCTTTTGAATTTGACAAAAAGCTTATTTTGATCCAATTCGCCCTGTGATCCGAATCACCTCGGTCTACCCTAAATACCCAATCTACTACTACTACTGCCTGGTAGATTGGGTATTTACCCGGTATTTATCAGGTATTTACCCATGAGCGCCCATCTATAGTGCGAGAGTAGCATAAATGGCCGAACCGTATTGTGTTTAATATTCTTTTCTTACACTGTATGTAGCTATATATAATTATAAGGGTATGGGATGGATTATTCATTGGGAGACTCACGCACTTCGCAGTAATATTATAAAAGTGAAAGTCTGTGAGTATGTTTATGTGTATGTTTGTTATTTCTTCACGCTCAAACGGCTGGACCATTTTTGGTAAATTTTGGTATGAAGGTAGCTGACACCCTGGATTAACACAAGCTACTTTTTATCCCGACAATGTATGAGCGGGTAACACACACTCTATTATCTTCTACACGAAGGAGACATTTGTTATTGAATACTGTTGTAGTCTCTAATCTGTGATCTTCTAAAAGTGTATGTCAATATTTTGTCCACAAAATTTCCGTAAGAGTTATAATTCTTTAAAAATTATAATCAAACAGAAAAAAAAACAGGAAACATGTAAGTAACTGTATTTACCTGTGGCCAACGCCAGGAACTCGACCAAATCCGATTTGATCTTTCTACCTAGGTATATTGTAATAAAACTCTATTGTTAAATACTAAAGTAATTTGCATAATTATTTCATGTTATTATATCTCTTTGTTTCCTCTTAGCCGTTGTTTACTTGCTCACGTCATTTTGACTGATTACGTGCTATCAGAACATGCTAATCGCTTAAATCAGCTTTCACTAGACCTCTACCTTGCTTAGTTTCGGCGTAATGACCCAGCGGCCAAAGTGATTTTTGCAATTTTGTGCACACCTATACATATACGATTACACACTGAACAAATTGAAACTCTTCCCTAAGGCTGCGTTTTCACTGGCAACTTTATTTCATTGCAATTATAAAATTAAGATTCTAATACATGTTCCTTAATTTTCTTTTAATTTTTGTAAGTCCTTTTCTAATCTCACCTGCGTGATATCTCTCTGCCGTGACCAAAATTTCTGGTTCGTAGCTAAATTAGATCCCCATTTTATGAGAAGTTGGGTCTCCTGATATACATATTTGCCTTATGACATTCTGTCCATAGTTGTCGAGCCAGGAATGTTCTCGTTTACCAGGAGCACAGATTAATAGGAGTCTGAAAAATTATTATGGGGCCAGGAATATTCTACCCACGTCAACCTCAGTGAAATACGACAACTACAAATTTTGCTTACATAATCGCTATAAGGTTTTTTAGCTATTGGGTTTTGTCTAGTGATTCCAGCCGCGGGCGTTTATACAAATAAAAACTCATCTTTCATCGAAAAACGTTGCAAGATAATATGCAATCTGATAACACATAAGATGTTGTTCTTCTAAAGGTGGGACGTTGATGTTTGGTCATTAGGTTTTGATTCATTCACGATGAGTTCGAGCATTAGCGGTCATTGCATGCTTAGATTAATAATGTCGTAAGTAGTTGGTGTTGGCAAAGAGGATAAGATTTTTTGACAATGACAGCGTAAAAAAGTGTATACTGTACTGTATAGCTAATGCCCGAGAGCTTGTTAGTGACCTATTGTGGCTCTAGTGCCCAAACGGACTCAAAATGAATGAATTTTTCAATCTCCTTATTTAGTATCTATATTCGTAATATTCTTCAGCTTGCGCAATGCAACTATAATTAGAGTATTATACAATCGGTAACAAGATATTATAATAACGGTGATAATAAATAATAGCGAGGAAATGACCATTTCGTACGTAATTTTTATCTGTGAAGATAAAAAAATCGGTTCTCTGCCTTTTCGCCGAATTATTTTTCAACGAATGTTCCATTTCGCAAGTGTCATATCGTAAAAAGCATTTTCTCTGAAACCGAAAACTATTCGGGACTGATATAAAACAAACAACTAATCTAACCTAATCATAATCAATATGATGATATTATATGTATGAATTATGAAAAATATATAACTGCTCGTACAGAGGAATAAAAATTCTGCGAAATGAAAAGGCAGAACACCTTAAAAATCTCTAATAAGTCTATAAAAAGTTGTAATTCTTCACTGCTCGCTTTTCGCCGCTCCGCGTTGATGGATACGCACCCTAAAGCGGAGCGGAAATGTGTAAAATGGACTAATGTCATTTCTGAGATTTAAATACTCTTCATTCGGACTTCACAATAACGAAACTTAGAGATAAAACAAACACACCTTCTTCAAACATTTTTTTCCTGTAATAATTATTTTGTTACCATAAAGCGCAACTAATCAGTGCGTAGAAAATCTCTTTCTTTTTTAAGAAATGTCTTGAACTGTATCAGGGCTGGTCCTCACTACCAGTAGTCGGACTTTGTGTGGGAGTATAACCCGCTAATGGAATTATCTCCGCGCCAGCGCCACATGAGTATTTCGGAGAGGTTGACGCGGGCGCACTGGTCGCATGGACTGCATCGTGAGTGGACTGAACCGAATCAGTCTGCTTTAGGGGTAGAAAGTCTCACTAACCGGAGTGTCATACCTTGTATTATTATACCATGATACAGTACCTACTGTATAGCCTCCACACTGATCCACCAGACGGAAAGGGCAGAGCTCTGCCGAGAGAGCTCGTGGCCCCCGAATGAGTCCCCTGGCAAATCCAGGAACCAACCAAGCCGCTGAAAGGCCAACGATTCCGCAAAGCCGCAGATTGGCCACCGTATCATCAGCAGCTGAGCCCAGAAAGAAGAAGATGAGGAAGAAAGAAAAGAAGTAGCGCTTCTCGCCACAGGCCAGACCGCAACACGCGCCGCACAAAAACCACAAGAATTGTGGATAACGAGAAAGGTGTCTGATGATAGTTGGCAGTCCACAACTGTGCGCTTTTCTAGAAATTTCCTGCCTCGCACGACTGCATTGTGGAATGAATTGTCGCTTGCGGTATTTCCGGACCGATACGACCTTCAAACCTTCAAGAAAAGAGCGTATTCCCACCTGAAAGGCCGGCAACGCACTTGTGACTCCTCTGGTGTTGCAGGTGTCTATGGGCGACGGTAATCGCTTTCCATCAGGCGATTCGTTTGCTCGTTTGCTCCCTATGACATAAAAAAAAAAAAATGAGACCGCCCGTCCGTAGCCACGGACGGAGATGAGGCTGCCAAAGAGGGCAAAGCCCTGGAATGGCTTCTCCACAGTCTCCCACAGGGATGTGTGAGATGCAAGGTTATGTGTGATACTGTACAGCCGTTGGAAACAATGTTTCATCGCTTCCAGGCAGGGCACGAACGCCGAGTCAATACACTTACAAATGTGGCCGAATAATAAGGCACTTGAGTAAATATCCATACTATCTCTAAAGTATATTATGCTTTTTATTTATTTTGGAGATTAGTGACACCACCTACGTTCTCTGCATACTATTTAATTATGACAAAGATGACACAAGGGCGGATCGTCGGTTTAATTTAATTGTCTACAATTTACTGAGTTGCTTTCCCAATCTAAATTTAACTGTAACTAAATAGAGATTAGGGATTTTGGCAACTTTTATAGTTTTCTTGTAGATCTTGTAGATTGTAGAGAATATTTATTTTAGTGACTAAACAGTACCTACTTACCTACAACTTTTTTCGTAAGTTCATAATTATGACTAAGAATAATAACTATAATAAGAATTATTATTTAAATACTTATGTGACGTTTTCACAAAAAGTTTTATTAGCTATCAAAAACGATAATAATCTATTTTTTTTTCTACTAACCCTAGCCTGCACAGTAGCCAGCTACTACCAGAAAATGTGGTCACCTTTTGCCTGACAGCGGCACATCGACTAGTAAACTGTCTTACAAAATTAAACAATGCAACAGAACATATATTTCTCGAAATGTATAGTGGCTGCCATAATAAAGTGACACAGATGTTACAGTGCAATGTTTGGCCAATGCATACCGTCGACTGGTGGTGTTTGCTCATTAGAAAACATTCACGGAATAAGTGACTAATGTCATATTTTATGATAAAGGGCCGGTTAGGTGAACTTCTGTGGTTTGAGGAATTTGACGTTTTTCAATGGGGTGACAGCTGTCAGCAGCATGTGACGATCGATTTCATACAATACCGATTTTAGTCAATTCACCCCATGGATGTACTACCCAAGCAGGATTGCGAACAATTTTTTACTAGCCAATTATAATTGAACCGTATTTTATTACTGAGGAAGATGATCTACAATGATTTGATGACGGTGTCCCACTCGCACAAGTCACAAAATTTACCAAGTCCAAGAAAATCCCATGCCAAAAAAAGGCGTCTACCTACTTAGGTATACATACAACCTGCCTCTGACTATGGGGCTTTATTGCGATTGGTAAATTGCGATTATTCATCTGACGTTTAACGTTTAACCAGGCGGGGCGCACTCCGCGATTAACGTTTCCCGCTACAAGTACATGCCGGTGGCCTCATGCATGGTGCCTATTCAGTGGCTGCCAGGCACTGTCTCGGAACGCACGTACACGAAGTTCGCGCGCACGCTCTTCCGATTTATGTACGTCGCAAGTGAACGTTCCTCATTCATCTGTTGATACCAGTGTTATATTATAATATAAAGTGTTTAAATGAGTAAAAAGACAGCGAAAAGATATTGTATCGCAGCGGGTTGTAGGAACAATGATCGAAATTGGAATCACGCGTTTTTCGTTTTCCCAACACGTGCGAAGGATGCCGATAGGTAAGAAAATTAACATAATATATAATAAGTAGTTACTGAATAATAATAAAAAAAATATTGCAGGTGTATCTACTTCCATATTTAACACTGGTTACTCAGATCAATTTTAATTGTTAAGTAGGTACTTATGTAACTTTGAATTGATTATTTGCTGATATTTGTCAATTTAAATTCTAGTAAAATAAGTATGTCTACTACTAAATCAACAATCATAGAGGTTTTTATAATAATATTTGATATCAAGTTTGTAAAATTACTTGTAAGTAATGAATAAACGATTGAGTGATAGTTTGATAGGTAAGTATATAAAATATATAAATAAAGAGTTAAAAGAAATGTATTGGAAGAGATCCCTAATAGGGATAAGTTCGCCTTTATACATGTTTTATTTGTAACTAGCGACCCGTCCCGGCTTCGCACGGTGCGTCCGTGCGTATTTTTAAAGATCTAAGCATACCTACATAGGGGCAGACAGACAGACAGCAGGAAACGACTTTGTTTTATACTAGGTGTATAGTGATGAATATATATGAACAAATAAATAAATATCGGACAACTAAGCAAAAACAAAATGAAGCTCAAGAATTTAATTGCATGTTACGGTAACGCATTCGTTGCATTATTTTATTATATTATACGTATTAAAATGTTTAAAAATAAAGCTAAAATGTTTTGCGGCCTGGTGGTGGATTCAATTCGTCCAAATTCTGTGATTGATTATTTTATAGTTAAATAATGAAATAATAAATATGTATAATGTATGAAGAATATAAACATATTACTCTCTATATTGAATGCAAGAAATAAATGGGAAATACATTTTTATTTTTAGTCGTTGACAGCCCTCGCTCTCGGCGACGCGGCAAGCGAGCCAATTCATTTTTACCGTTGGCACGCAGCTTTAACGTTCCGTTTGGCTTGCGCTGGGGACGACGACTTTAGAAGGGCCATAAATCATATTTTTTCGGCTAAAAAAAGCGGCTTTTGTAAAGATCAAAGTAGTGTGCCTTCTGTACTTGTACTATTATCTATTCTGTGGTTTAACGTCACTTAAGCATTAGATTGCGTACATTGAAAATAAAATTTAACTTGTATGAAGAAAAAAAGAACAAATTAAGATGTTTTTAAAAAGTTGCGGAACAAAAGGTGCTCAATTTGGAGAGTACAATTAAACCTCGTATTTAAAGCCCCATGGTAAGTATAACAGTACACCCTGTATAATTAAAGTCATTCAGTAAACTAGTATTTTTTTTATGTCATAGGGGGCAATCGAGCAAAAGAATCGCCTGATGGAAAGCGATTACCGTCGCCCAACACCAACGGAGTCACATCACAAGTGCGTTGCCGGCCTTTCAGGTGGGAATACGCTCTTTTCTTGAAGGTTTGAAGGTCGTATCGGTCCGGAAATACCGCAAGCGACAATTCATTCCACAATGCAGTCGTGCGAGGCAGGAAATTTCAAAATAAGCGCACAGTTGTGGACTTGGCAGTCCACAACTATGGTATACTAGTATGGTAGGATTTAAGCACTTGTTAATTAAAGACATGCAATAAACTATAGAACTGCAGAGACTCGTAAGTATAAACAATTTATAACAAACTGCATATAAATTCAATTTCGTAACGTTAGGCTAATGGTTGGTTTTGTAATAACAATTAAAGCTGCTATCATTATACGATAACAATCACTGATTGTAATTGCAATTTATTGCATTTTAGGTTTACTATTGACATACTGTGTAGTTATATAGTATTATTGTGTTGGAAATAGCTAGTTTTCTGGTTCCTGTTTAAAATTCAGTTAGAACCAGCAACTGTATGTTTTGCATTATAATATTACCTGCACCTTGTCTACAATATTTGTACTATACTCGTATCTATTCTGTGATAATATACTTAGTACATAAATATTGAGAATTGTAATGATCTTGAATAAAGTTTTCTATTCTATTCCATTCCGTTCCATTCCGTTCCGTTCCGTTCCGTTCCGTTCCGTTCCGTTCCGTTCCGTTCCGTTCCGTTCCGTTCCGTTCCGTTCCGTTCCGTTCGGTTCCGTTCCGTTCCGTTCCGTTCCGTTCCGTTCCGTTCGGTTCCGTTCCGTTCCGTTCCGTTCCGTTCCGTTCCATTCCATTCCATTCTATTCTATTCTATTCTATTCTATTCTATTTATCAGTACACCTTAAGGGGTTGACGCACACTGCATTTTAATTCTAAATTTACAGGAATCCCCTAAATGATCACTAGGAAAATACAATTCATACTCATACTCATTCATTAATGGTTTTTTTACAATATAATAAACTCCTAGATTTAATTATATTAATTGTCGATTTTATGCATTTTCTAGTCATAGCTGGCTATTGGATCAATATACAGGCTGTTACCGGCATGCGGGCATTTATTAAAACTGATAATAATATTATCCATTAGTAATTGTTTGCATGTATTAGCTAATCATAATTATGTGAATTAACTGCACAATAAATTTCTTAATTCCGCACATTCAATGTAGTGGGTGTACAGCGTAATTGTCGTTACTCATATCACGCTGTCATTTATTAACACTCACTTGTCAATTTACTGTGCTGTACATTACTGGCAATTAAAATTTTGTTAGAAAGTTAATAAAGCCTGAATTTAAGTTAATTAATTAAATTAAGGTCATGGATACGTTAAAGATCTATGTTACTTTACTTTACTTTAAGAAAAGCCATGGCGGTAACACATTGTAGAACCCAAATTTACCCCAAACATACAATGAAAAAAAAACATACTCCATAGCTCTCTTAATTCCTATACCGTGTTATCATAGAAGTCGGATGCCTAGTGAAACACACACAATAATAATGTACAGTTGAGTCTTATCTGTTACCATGCCGGGGCGAACCATTTAATTCAAAGGCCTATACAAGAGTTCTACGAATTTTGCCAAGAAGCTGTTTTATAAATTTTCGTCACCTTTTCATTACGACATTATAAGGGCAAATTTTTATTTTGTTGTCGATTTCGTTTTGTTCTCAGATTTCAATAAAATTTGGTGAGTTGGTAAAGTTGCTTCTTCTGACCATGATAAGCCCAATTTCACGATATGTCCTACAAATTTTTCCCCATTGAGTTACACAATAGTACATTACATCAGAGGCCGGGAAAATGAGGATTTCCGGCCAAGTAGGAATATACGGCCGAGCGAGCGTGCGAGCGAGGCCGGATAGTGATAAAAGGCCGGGAATCCGTTTTCACGACGAGGCATGTATATTGCTTTTCTCAAACACAATGAAATAAAAAAATATACTTCAAAGAATAACACTTAATATTGTTTGTCCGATATTCTCCGAATTTGACCGAATTTTAAAAATCCGATTTCAGATTCTGACGCAGGAGCCCCAAAAACCCCCAGATGCCGAATTTCAGCCTCCTAGGACCAATTTTAAATTTTCTCCATACAAATAGTTATTTTTTTTTTTTCGATATTTTCCGAATTTGACCGAATTTTCGGACAAGATTTCAGATTCATATTTTTGAGCCCCGAGAGCCCCCCGATACCGAGTTTTAGCCGCCTAGCACCAATTTGAAATTTAAAAAAAAAAGTCGCCATCTTGATTTTTTTTTTCCACAAGTGTCTAACAACCAACCTTTAAAAACAAATCCTGCTTTTTGTCAAACCAGCCAGCTGTGTGAATGACCTTGTTGTTGAAACCAAAAAAAAGTTACTTTGCAGGCCTAGGCCTGAAAAGCAGTATGAAATCCCTTTACAGTCCTCTCGAGTTGTTGCGCCCAAAAAGCGATACTTCCGAGCCTATTTTAAGGAACGTAAAGACAATATTTCATTGGATGTTTGAGAAAAATGTATTACAGAAATTGGCCCATGAGCCAATTCTTATTATGTTGTCGAATTATTTATTTTTCATTTCGTGCTCTTCATTTTGTACTCACTCAATGGAAAATTTTGTAGGACATATCGTGAAATTGGATTTACCTTGTTCAGAATAAGCAACTTTACCAAGTCACCAAATTTTATTGAAATCTGAGAAAAAAACGAAATCGGCAACAAAATTAAAATTTGCCCATAATTCGGGAAGCATTGTTACTAGCTGGCTTGTTTTATTGTCTTCGATAAATGTTGTTTACAGCCAATCGCGATACGCAACTCGGGCCGTTGACCGACCTGAAACAGGCAGATTGTGCGTAGGTACACAACCAACAATTTGTAGATCTCGGGGATATCACGCTATTAGCGTTAATAACTATGTGTCTAAAAGGAATCGACGCGCCATTGATTGGAAATTGTGTTTAAGAAGCGCGGCTTTAAACAATTGCGGATCACTGGATACGACGACCTACTAAACATAAGGATATCTACTAAAATATAATCACCTTACCTACCTGACTCATGATTACCTATTATAGGTCATAATTTAAGGTTTGTATTGCTTTTATAAATAATGACTCTGCGTTTCCGGCGCATTGCTCTCCCAACTGAGCTATTCGACCGCTACGTCAATCACACCAAATCTTTCATCCCTTAATCCTTTACGCTACTGGAGCGCCCTCTGCGTCATACATGTTTTTTGAAATGCTTATTGCGCATTAGCCATACCCTAGGATGTGCGTTTTACACGCACGATCCCCAATCCCCATTGCTTTACAGCAAGTGTGAAGACTGCGAGAGAGATGGCGCTGTTCTAAATATTTGTATAGAATCTTTTTATCGATTCAAATTTTTTTTTATGTGGTAATACCACATATTTTTATTTTTATAAATAATGACACAAAGGTAAATTAAGAAAGAAAAATTTAATGCGATCTACTACAATCGAAGCGGGGTTTGAACCCGCGACCTCTGCGTTTCCGGCGCATTGCTCTCCCAACTGAGCTATTCGACCGCTACGTCAGTCACACCAAATCTTTCATCCCTTAATCCTTTACGCTACTGGAGCGCCCTCTGCGTCATATATGTTTTTTGAAATGCTTATTGCGCTTATCTCGCAGTCTTCACAGTTGCTGTAAAGCAATGGGGATTGGGGATCGTGCGTGTAAAACGCACATCCTAGGGTATGGCTAATGCGCAATAAGCATTTCAAAAAACATATATGACGCAGAGGGCGCTCCAGTAGCGTAAAGGATTAAGGGATGAAAGATTTGGTGTGACTGACGTAGTGGTCGAATAGCTCAGTTGGGAGAGCAATGCGCCGGAACCGCAGAGGTCGCGGGTTCAAACCCCGCTTCGATTGTAGTAGATCGCATTCAATTTTTCTTTCTTAATTTACCTTTGTGTCATTATTTATAAAAATAAAAATATGTGGTATTACCACATAAAAAATTTTTGAATCGATACAAAGATTCTATACAAATATTTGTATTGCTTGATTATAGATTACGATAACAGGCCATTTCCAAAATTGAGTAGGTATACCTACTGTGTGGTGTGGTGTGTATACACACTAGAAGGTAGCCGCAACTTTTGTCTACATATTTTTTTCTTTACCGTATTATAGTGAGGTAAAAAGTACCCTATAACCATATTTGGATTTTCAGCCATCCCTTTACCAAAATTGGTTAGAATTCGTCGAGTCGTTTTGGCATTTTTTTTTTACTATCGGAGGGCGCTGCCGCTTTCCATACAAACCCTGCATCCCGCTGTTATATTTTTTCCTGAAATAATAACCTCTTTTCTAGAAAATTGATTTTGAATCTCCCTCTCTCTCTTCGTTCGTTCCCTCACTGCTGAGGATCGTGACTCCTTCTGACTCCGTCAACTAGTTATGTCTCCATTGGTTACGTTCCATTGCTTGGTGGAGTGCAGCACTGACTGATATGTCCAGCTCTTCAGATATCTGAGCTGATTTTGAATACAATTTAAGAATTTCATAATAGTATAGTTATACCAATCAGCCATCTCAACCTGGTATCAGTCAACCATCTACTTGGAAGATAACCGCAATCATCTTATCTGTCATTTGGTTTCGTTAGTCACTTGTTTGTGAAATTTTCACGAAAGTAATTATGATTAAAGGAACAACTTAATGAACAAACTGGGCTCAGGAGTCATTGATCTTTACATTTTGGCTGTAGAAAGTAAACACAGCTGATGTACTGGAAAATATTACGAATACAAAAGAAAATATTGCTAATTATTCGCAAATCGGTTGCACGGTCTGTTCTAATTTTACGTGAATAACATTCGTGAATATGTATTAAAAATCATACATTATAAATTGTTTTGGTTGTTGTTTTATGAGAAGACCGGTTCCCAGTGGCGAGGCGATCATAGAACCTGATTCCCTCCTGCTTGCTCATTTCAGAGCTCTTCTGCTCCGGATTTTCTTAAAAAAGTTACCCTTCGCCGTTGAATTTTAGAATTTTATAATACCTAGCATAGAAGATGGTAAAGCCATAGTTATCTGTTAAGAATAGCCCGACATGTTGCGAACTAATGGATGAAACTGAAATGGGTAGACTATGAATACGTATGGACGTAGTTATGTACCGTTACCTTCCAGGTCCATCGTGAAGCTGAAACCTAATAAGTATGTGAGTCATTTTCAAAAAACACATACATAGTCAAAGGCTTAGTAAAAACAAAATTACGATCGCTTCTTTTGTGTTACGAAAGTTACTCATACAAAAGATATGGGTAACTATCGTAACATAAAGGAATCAATTAAGTTTTGCTTAACTAAGTACATGTATTTTGAAAATGACTGATGCCCCTAAGGATGAATACTATACGAGAGACAAGTTCGAAAGTTTCGAAACATATCTAGACACAAGCGTGAGTGAAACTCTTTATATTTTTTTATTTATTTAAGCAGTAACGTCTCTCGATATGAATACCTACGTATTCTTCCCATCCTAACCTATTACGGAGCACAAGTTTGGTCATTGACTGAAGCTCAAAATACCAAGCTCAAAATTTTCCCGAGAGTGATAATGGAACGCAGCGTGTTAGGTGTCCGTAGACAAGACTATAAAAGAAACACCAAACTGCGTTCCAAAACACGCGTTGTAAACCGAAAATCTGAAGTTGGGACTGAGCTGGACATGTCGTCATGTAGAGCCAGACCGAAAAGAAGATGGCGGGACGACTTGGATGCATTTAGTAACGAGTGCAGGGAGCATGCACTCGAGACGAGGCGAGACGAGTGGCGCAAGAGATGGGACGCCTTTGCCCAGCAGTGGAACACAACGATAGGCACAGCATAAAGACGCTACTATAGGCTAGTACTTTCAAGTAACGTATGTTAGCGTATACCAAATATTCACATTGAAGCGAAAAATTTAAAAGTCAAAAAGAGTGTATAAGAAAAAAAGCGAAAGTTTGAATATTAAAATGGTCGCGATAAAGGTCAGAGTGTTTGCGGTAGATGGTGCCACGATGGCACCTTAAGTGCCTTAAGGCACATAATATAAGAAATTAAGCAACAATTTGGTGCTTTATATAATAGCTAGTGGCTTTGATATAACAATTGGTAGTTCGCCAGTCTGGCCCACAAAGCGGTTGTGACGAGAGTTCATATCCCGGTCAAAGCATAAAATCATAAAGTTTTTCGCTTTAATGTAAAAATTCTCTTTATCAATATTTTAAACGCTATTGTGATTGCCGTCACTGGCCACATTACGCATTTTTATATTTAGCAAATCACCAGACTCAACCGTTATCTAAACGGCCAAACGCATCGTAAGATCTGACGTATTACGCGGACAGACGATTAGGTACAGGCTATGTAACGATTAGGTGTAGTTGCAATAACTGCAATAACGATCATGCAACAGGGCATGTGGCCATTTGCGATCAGTGCACTTGCAACACATCCGATAGAAATGATAGATAACATTGTATAAATTGCATTGTTGATTAGTTGTTGTGATAAAAACTGTTCTGTTTTATAACAGTGAAGATTTCGGTATACGGTTGATGTTATTCATTTAAACGTTATGGCACAAAAGAAAAGTCAGTACCTACAAAAGGCGGACTTCATGCCAAATGGCATTCTCACCAGTCAACCATAGGGCCAAGAAGAGAAATGTACATCTAGGGTAGGTTACAAGTAAATGTTAAAAAAAAATGTTTGTTTCTAATTCATTCATTCATTCGGGTGTATCAAGAAACTTGAAAGAATAGTCAACCAAAAAAATTATCTTTCACTTTTCGACTCTTTTTCAAGTAGCATCTACTAGAGACTACTTTCTTGAATGACTGTACATAGTTGCAGATGTGAAGTACAACTGGAGGTACTCGTATTGTTCTATTATAGTTAGGGCCTTAAAATTGTCCAAATCTGTGTTATCAACAGTCGTTTCACTTTGTGGAGTGACAAAGACCCGCATGGTATAACACAAGGAAACGCAAGGAAATAGAGTCGATAATCTATATAAAAAAGGTACAATCTGCTTTTACTACGAGCTCGCTATCTTAATTTGTGGTTTACCACTCAATGGTATTCAGTTCTTAAGTGGGTAAGCTTAGCTTAGAAAATTTGTACTATACCTACACTCTTGCTACATACAGGTTTGCCAGGTGTCTAGGTTTGGCTTTCTAGGGATGTGTCCGGATTCCGGAAAGCTACGGCAGGACATGTTGATATTCGACCGGACTCCGGACGAATATCAACATGTCCTGCCGTATCTTTTGCTAGGCCTTTCGTCTGTCTGGCGAGTCAAAAGTCGAGCGCAAGTAAACATATAGGTACGAACAAGTAGGTACGTACGGTTTTTAGGGTAAATGGGTTTTGTTTTTAGACCTGGTTACCCTAGGGTTCGGATTAGAGGGGCTGTATTATGGGCGCATCGGAAATGCGGCATCTATGATTAATTGATTACGAATATTTTAATAAAAGTTTAGCTTAGCTAAGTTTTAGCTTTATTAAATTAGCATAAAGTTACACTTACACTTCAATTAATCAAGATCCACCGTTTATATACCGCTTTGTCATTTCCAACAATCATTTCCCGTCTCGTATCGTCTACGAACCCGAACCGAGAAAAATTGGAAATCCTAATATACTTAATAGAAAATTTTATTAGTCAATTTTCTTCTACACAATAGCCTAGTGTAATCATGCAGGCGCGGGTATGACCGATAGCGGGGTCGATGACCTGCTTATCAGGAACTACGTGCGCCTGCACAAGCAGTCTTATGTTTTCAGTGAAAATGGCTACTTAGGTTTCGTATTGGCTAATATTGTGTAAAGTTGATACCTGAAATTACTGCACTATATGACATTCTTAACCTCCGAATACACCTTGGACGTCGAACCTAGAACCTATGACGTATATGTATAAAACTCATAACTATAAACCATTTTGTGGCCTTAAACAACGCTATATGATTGGGAAAATATAAATTTGAGTCTGACCCTCAACCCCAACGCAAAAAAAAATTATAAAACACGAATGCGAATGTATCCTGGCTAAAATTAAAATTATAGACATATATTTTTATTTTATTTACTAGCGACCCGCTCCTGCTTCGCACTGGTGCAATGCTATATGTATTATGCAAGTATTATTATATAGGTACGTATAAACTTTCCTCTTGAATCACTCTATCCATTAAAAAAAAAAAACATCAAAATCCGTTGCGTAGTTTTAAAGGTCTAAGCCTCCTTGTGAGTATTATATTCCTTGGTCTAAGCATGCCTACATAGGGACCGACAGAAGGAAGTGACTGTTTTATACTAACTATGTAGTGATTAATTATAATAAATCATTTCTTCGACTTCAACGAGAAGAAATCTGTGGTTCCGAGAACAACAGAACCAGTTACTTTAAAAAAACACCGAATCGTCATATGTGCCCATAATATTTGAGGAGTTCCTTTCATTCCTCATGGATCTCGTCATCAGTTCTTCGCCAAAATGTTATGGGACCAACTTGGAGTTGCTTTCGTCTGGAACATATAAATATTTTCCTAATCGGTCCTTAAATGACGGAGTTTGCGGTACCTAACAAATAAAAAATAAATACATCCGATAATTGTATTTTATACTCATGTGAAATTGTCAGGAACGGCTCGACATGTTTGAACTAGTCATCGTCATCAGGGACTGCTACCCGTAGTACAGCGGCGCGATAATTTCACGTGAGTGTAAACCGCTTAATATACAATAATTAAATATGTCTCACGAAAGTTTTAATTAAGTACATCCGATATTTAAAATAAATATACAGCCGAATTGAGAACCTCTTTGAAGTTTTGAAAATAATGGATGGTTAATATATTGCTACTCATATACCTACATGGCAAAACATTGTTTTCATTGAGGTCATACGCCTGGTGACGGCAAAAACTCACTAACATATCTCTTCGAAACCTCGTATCTAGTTTGTAGATTGATACATTGATACTGAGATACGAGCTTGGTTTTAAGTAGGTATTTATTACCTAGTGAGTTTGTTTGACAGCAGCCGAATCATCAACATATTCAGTCGAAAAAAGATTCACTGGGGCGCAAAGGCTTCCCAAAAGATTTCCATAATGATTCTCAGCCGCGTGCGTCGCTCTTCCAACGGCATAACAAGATCGTCAGTCCACCTGTCTAGGGTGTCTGCACGCTGCGTTTTCCGGTACACACCTGTGATGTTCCGGTGCGACTTAGTTTTTCGTCTTCATACATAATAAGTTTGGGAAACCCAGGTGTGGTCAAACTCCCAATTAGTTCTTTTTAAACGTCATTGAAGACTATTTAGTATTTCACTTAATGGTCATTCTTTTTAATTTCCTTGTCTGATCCGAGGAATTTATTCTTCTACGGAATTATGCGCTTCATGATAAAAAATATGTTAATTCTCATAAAATAATTCGAAAATATAAGAGCTGTATTTATTTACTATATTATATTTTTTCCCGTTATGATTTAAGGATACCTGCGTTTTATTGAGGTCGGATAAGTAAGTAGGTACTTACTTAGTGCTTGTACCATTACCGTTTTTACCGGAACGTTTTATTTTTTTATAATTAAATTTGTAATTTGTATATAATGTATCCACCTTAGTATAAAAGGTACCTAAGTGTGTATATCTACGATTCCAGAATAAGTAAAGTGATGACACATAAATGAGTTTCATGGGTCCAACCTAAGGCTTAGGTAAGTACTTAGTCCTTATTTCAAATGGTACCAGTGTATTGGTGTTCGTAACAAAATTGGAACCGACAACTTTAGAGATACCATGAAATGATACTATATGCTAGACACCCACGTTTCCCGTTTTCCCCATGAAAAAACCTAATTTGATAATAATATTTCTAATATTTATTTTCTGAAGCATGCTAACAGCGCCATCTCTCGGAAACTTCGCGAACGAAGTAGTACACATAGGTTAGTGGCACCGATCACCGATGGAGCCGTGGTATTACTGTGACATTATCTCTTCTTCTTCTTCGTTTCGCTCTTGTCAGAGCGGTCGTGGTCATCACGAGGGAGGCTTGGGGGCTGCTGTCGCCCGCCTAACGATGTCCCGCCATCTCGTCCGGTTCGCAGCACTTCTGGTACATTCATGCAACGGTTTGCCCAGAGTAGATTTTATCTGGTCAGTCCATCGCATTGGTGATCCTGATCTACCACGTGGTCTCGTGCTCCACTCTCCCCTGAACAACTAGGCGCTCAATGGAGTCACTATTCCGCCTCGACACGTATCCGAAGAACTTGAGTATGCGTGATTGTACAAGAGCAGATAGACGCTGCTTGATGCCAAGTTCCTGAAGTACCGACACATTTGTACGATACTCGGTCCAAGATATCCCCAGCATTCGCCTCCAGCACCACATCTCCAGAGTATCTATCTTTTTCCTTTCTATTTCCCGCAACGTCCACGTCTCAGAAGCGTACAAAAATATGGGGAAGACAAGTGTTTTTACGAGCCGGGTCTTAGTTGCTTTGGTAATGTGTCTATTCCACCATATTTTTTTCAGCTTATCCATTGCGCTTCTTGCTATCGCCATACGTCTCCTGACTTCATCCACGCAACCACCGCTCCTCCTATGTATACCTTGGCTCCCTCATACATAGGTATGAGAGAGCCAAGGTACCTTGGCTCTCTCATACCTATGTATGAGGGAGCCAAGGTATACATAGGAGGAGCGGTTTTTCAGTGTATACATAGGACTGTACCACTTTAATTGCAGTTTGCAATTTGAGTCACTTCTGGCAGGTTATTGTTCGCTCGGTCGACAATCATCATCTGTGTCTTGGTGAGATTGATTTTAAGACCAAATTCTTCGCACTCACTCGAAGGTTTCCATATGAAGTTCACTGGTTGCAAAAAGAGTGGTGTCGTCGGCGTACCGCAAGTTCGCAATCTTAAATCCACCACATGTTACACCGTGACATTATCTACCACACCCCAAAGTACCTAACGGTAACTGTAGCTGCTGTCAATTTACCCCGAAACATCCAGTTCCTATCTATATTACTACCGTAAAATTACCCAACTATATCAAATCATACAATTATGGTCCAAAAAAAAAAGTATATTCTATCAGTGATTTTATACGTTTTTATTATTTAAGTTTTGTTTAATTATGTTGTTCACTTTAAAGTTATATTATTTCTTATAATCTTCATATATTAACGATTAATTTTCGTTTTAAATTGGACCATAGTTGCGTGGACTGGACTATATAGTTGGGTAGTTTAACGGTACTTAGTTTTTTTTAAGATATGACTTGAACTGTAGAGTCCAACCACGCAAATGAACTGTGAAACCATTATACAATTACAAACTTCAAACAATCACTTTGTATGGTTAAAATTTGCTTAGAAGAGTTAGCGTTGACTCTATCAGGGCTGGTTAGCCCTCACTACCAGTTACTACCTACTTAGCGGTTCTATGTGCTGTATTATAGAACGCCTCGGGATCATTTTCATCGAAAGGACTGAAATGTGACTTTTTTTAGGTCTTCAATCCCCATATTGAAACATTTCGGAAAACTGACTACAAAATAGATCTATGTATGCATATGCATATATTTATTAAGCTTAATTGCTCATAATATGTCAAGAAAAATTCGGTTGAGAAATGTAGCTTATACGCTACACGACTGAATAGCCGGAAATCCTAACAAACGGACATACGTTTTTTTTTTGAGCAGACACTATTAAAGGCTCCTAGTCCTAACGCACGTGGTTATCAAACTACATACAAATAAGCCTTGGTGTCTCAGATGATAGTTATTATCTAAGAATTCATGAGAGGTTAACTCATACCCAACACAACTAGCAATGTTCGTGTATGATTAAGGGTTATATGTTTGTTTGATCAAGTGTTGCTTATCGCCGTTGAAGGGGCCTTTGTTGGCAACACTGGCAACAGTGCCAACCCTACCGGATGCTTAGTTTGGTGAAGATACTATGAATGTAGTACGGTATGAATGGTATGATTAAGGGTGTTCTGCCTTTTTGCAGAATTATTTGTCGTCGACCGTTTCATTTCGCCGAATATTCACTTTTCAGACAAACACAACCTTTTTCAACTGACTTCGAAAAAATGATGAGGGTTCTCAATTCGACTGTTTTTTTTTATGTTTGATACCTCAGAACTTTTGACTGGGTGAACCGATTTTGATGATTCTTTTTTTTATTTGCAAGCTGGTGGTTCCCGTGTGGTCCCAAATTTGGTCCAGTTCTGACAAAGACATCCACGAGAAAATCATATTTAAGTGTTATGGTATGTTCCATTTCTGATTTCGCTCGTTGACGTCGGTTATTTTCCTGTGAAAAAGTGATTATATTTAAATCTCAACTCACCTCACGTAAACTTGCACGGCATCTATTTACATAATAATAATTGAGTGGTTTGGCACCGACTTCAAATGTAGGTAATCTGTACATAATCGGGTTATTTTTGGTTTTTCAGTTTTTTTTAAATGTCGGTTCTTTTTTTGTTAAAGTTTTATTTGGTCCTTTGTACAAAACGCACGCACAGTCGCACACGCTACGACCGGTTACGAACACGCACCTAAGTGCGCTCTTAGTGCATAGGCTACTACTTAGCAATGATCCCGTCTCGATACGAATGTGATATTTGTTATTCTGAAACCATTTCCGGGAATAAGGCCCTCATCGGCATATTTAGGGGGGTGGCCGGGTGGGCCGTGCCCACCCCAATATGGTCTAGTGCCCACCCCAGGATTTTGGGTAACCCATAGAAATTCAGGACTTCATTTCATAAACCATGGCCAGGCCGACCCAGGTTCCGCCTGAAAAATAATCTTAGATACGCCAATGAAGGCCCTTATTAGAAGTACTTACCGCGATAAATAATTCGATTGTGACTAATGACACCTGTGAAAAATCATTCCATTTTTTTATACTTTCACTTGTTCTTGCCGTTTTGCAAAACAAGTCAGGTCAATCGTGACGTCATCAAAAAATCCTATAATGAAATAATAACAAAAATAAGAAAGAAAGAAAATAATTAAACGTATCTAATTGGCAAACGGATGAAATTCATATCATAAATTGGCCTATGTCCCATTGTTAATACCATGTCGGTATCTGAAGATGGGAACCCAGGGCAATTGAGGGCTACCCTCAAACCTCAAATGTAATATTACTATCTGTGCCCGCGGCTCCGCCCGCGTGGAATTCGGTCTGTGTCAGTAAGCTGCTAATACCTCACCGTTTAAACCTTCCCTGGAGTACGACAAACATTTTAAAACCAAAATCAGCGAAATCTTCCCAGCCGCTCTCGAGTTTTGGCGAGAGCGAGATAAACGAACAGCGATTGATAGATAGAAGAAGATAGATAAGCACTAAAAAAAATCATGTATTTTATAAAGTTTTTCAGGTAAGTAACTATTTGCTTCTGGTAGTCATCATCTCATTATGCAGACCTAATGATGGAAGATACAGCTCCTTAATGGTTGAGAGTTAGGCGATAATTCTTCGAAAATTAAATTTCTCCTTTGAAGTCGGTTATTTTTGTGATAAAGTGATTATTTGGTGATTATATTATATGTTGTCAGTACGAGCTAAATAAATTAACGTAAAAAGGAATGGTTTTATTAAAACTGTGCTGCCAACATTTACTCAAATTTTAATTAAATTTATGGTGAATAAAATTCTTGATTATGATTTTTAAGTAACTCTAAGTAAGTAGATAATTATGTTTGATTTATACAACTTGTATGTTTGAATTTTTAGTCCACATGGTAGGTGCTCTTATAGTTTCGCTACGTCTATCCAACCGTCTCCCCTCAGCTTAGCTAAGTCTCTTAATGCCAGAAAGCAGTAGTTTCGGATTGATATACATATCAATCACGCTGACAAATTGGCAGAAAAAATCTTGAAAAAAAAATGTATACTTCCCCTATAGCTACACCTTAAGTGGAGATGTGATTTTTTTCGGTTACCCCTTCCATGGGGCGGGGGGGGGCTCGTTAGACAAGTCTTTCAAAAATATTGCGGATTTGTGTAAAATATTAGGCTGCAAAGAGCTAATCGTGGTGTCAGTCAGTGGTTAAGGTATTTGAAAATAGCCACTTATTTTTCTTCGATGCAGTTATTTCATTATATAAATTTAATAGTAAAGCTATACATTTTTTATCCTATAATTGTGGATTTTATCATATCTTATGGCAACACTAAAATTGACAAACGTCATTTTGACAGAAAAATTTAAATGTTTATGTATATCTAGCACGGTACGGCATATAGCAAAATATTGCATTTATTAATTTCACATTAATTAGGTACTTGTATTAAGTTGTAAAGTTATATTTTGTTTAATATGCGACATGTATTTCATTCGATATTCTTTTCATGATCACGTAAAATGTGAACCAATAAACGTCTACTTAAACTCGAGAGCAAAATGTCCAGTTGACAACATTCCGTTCCGTTTCTAGACAGTGAAATGTTAAATGTTGATATAGCATAACATTGCTAGCGGTTTTAAAGTGTTTACTGCAATTAGAATAACTGGTAGGCTTATATAATTCATAAAAACATAAAGGATTATTCATTTTTAACTTAAAACTATAGTAAAAAGCGACTAATCGCGATTTATAAATTATTACGCAGTTTCTTTTGACATATTCAAAGCCTTGCGAACGGAACGTAATCTTAATCAAATTCAAAATAATAAGTCCTCGCCTGACGACGAAAGCCGACAATTGGAATAACTTTATCAATCCAAGGTCAGAACATTTGTATTTTAATCAGTCAGTAGGCCCCCAACAGCCGCTCTGATTATAGATAGTGCCGTCGTCATAATTTAAAAACATATCTTTAATAATCATGGCCTCCGCAATGTTGAAGCTGTTGAAATCGGAAGTAAGTCTTGTTTATTGAATATTTTCTTAGTGATCAAAACGAAAATGGATGTCAAGCAAGTCAAATTAGCTCTATTTATTTAAAATGTGTGTAATCATTATAATCAAACACGTTAGGTAACTACGAGCCTTGGCTTTGAACTTTATAGTTTTACCTTGAACACTAGTTGTGAACAACGACAAACACGCCATGTGCTATTTTATAGCAAACCATTCAAAAACAATGCTATAATATTTGCCATATGTTTAATTTCATTATGGAACTATGCATTTCAGCATGTAACTTTATTCTATAGACTTCTTCCGCAATTGTGATGATTTAGATTCACCTAGGATACATTCTTGTGACTAATAAAACTACTTAATTTAATCAGAACGTAGGAACATTTGGATGTTACTATTTCATATATTTTTTTAGTTATATTCACTTTTCAAATCAATTTTTTTATATGAAGTTATTTCTTTGCGCTTCTATCACAGGAGAGTAGCATGTTGGTGGACAAACAAAGAAGTTCTTAATACATCATTCACGCGATTTGGTTTTTAAACTTGCTACATTATTCATATCGGGCCCCTTGTAGGTTGTTTGCTGCACATTTGAGTATTTTTCTCCGAGTTTCATCACAAGACTGATTGTATATTCAGTATTCATCACACAGAAGTGGCTTGTGTTGTGATATAAATTATTAATATCGATAAAGTTTTCTTGAAATGCTCAATGTTTTGTTTTCAACCAATGTAAAAAATGGAGTAGGTTCTTAGTTTGTCAGGGTTTTTTTTATGTATGTCCCTAATTACTTGTAACTGGCTGGACCAAACTGGAAAATTCTTTTTCTGTTATGAAGAGCATAGTTTCTAGTCGTTCCCACCGTCATATAACATAACTTTGTTTTGATTTCTTTTTTATTTTCTAAATACTAAACCTATAACTATACCTACACACATGTACTACTAAGTAAATAAATTCTTCAAAGCCAGAACATTATGACAAAACAGGTTTAGAAATTTAAATCTCCAGTTGTTTTGTTCCTTATTCAATACACCAAGTTGTGATTTGACTAAAATATGAATCTTTCAGGTCTGAAATTTTGAATTCTAGGACTATAATGGCATAATGCCGTGTTATGAAGTATATCATTATTCTTCTTACGAAACTGCATGTTGTTCTTACAGTTGCCAGAAATAAGGCAAAACTTGTTTTCGTTAATGGTTCAGGAAAAGTAAAAGGTATTAATAAAATATGAAGTAAGACATAAATATCAATGGATGTAGTTATTAAAAATATGTCATTGTATTTTGTCAAAAAAGCTTGTATATATAATATATATCTGTCACAATCTTTTTCATAGTAGCTTTTTAAGAGAAGTAAGCAAGCTTATCTCATCAAATACTGGCAAAACATTAACTACCTATATGTCTACTTGCCTGCAATCTGTATTATAGTATAGTAAACATATTAGGAGTATGTATAATGAAAGCATTGGTTATACCAGTGGCGTGATTTACGAATCAAAATGCATTGTAACAATTTCTAAATTTTCCCCAATGCTGCATTCTATCAAGTAGGTACAAATAGAAATAGTCCATGTCATTTAGTAATTACATATTTACTTATGGTAATTGAAACAATACATTGTGAATGTTGCCAGTTGTATGGTAATGAATATAAAAATAATGATGTAGACATTGTTAGTTTTGAATTAAAAAAGTAACTGTAATGTTGTAGACTACACACAGTATTATATAACTAAAACAAAATGAAACCTTTCCTTTACTTACTTTGAAAATGATTACAATAATATCATTATTAATTTTGCATTATCTCTTCTGAATAATAGATCAAAAAGCTATAAACCTTTCAAACGCCCAAGCAGTAAAGCAAAGCAGTGTTTACCGACATTGGCATCAGTGGAAGAATTCTCCCTGTCAGCCACAGCCGTCTATGGAGTTCCAAAGGTTCTTTATTAGGTTAAAAGTAATAATGTCTATAATTGAATTGTAGCACTATAAATGAACGTTATATTGCCTTAATTTTCAGTCTCAAGTCCTCCTGCGTAGAAACTACAGCAGCTCGGCTCCCACAACGAAACTCTTCATCGACGGGCAGTTTGTGGACTCCAAAACCAGCAACTGGATCGAACTCACAAACCCGGCCACAAATGAAGTCATAGGAAGGTATATAGACGGATATGAATATAATTGCACACTTGAGCACCAAATCTCACTAAGTTAAAAGTTAAATTTTCAAATTAAATTTGATAACTTGTACAACTAGTTAATTTAGTCAATTACCGCTTTAATCTAACTATTTTGCTTTTAAAATGGTGTCCCTATATTACCTATGTTAAAACAGCCCTGATGATGGCATCAATCCCAAATCCTTACACAATCCTTACACAGCTGTAATAAGCTGAATAAGGGCTGTATAGGGTGATAACTTTTTGTCTTGTAGAAGTCGCGGATTTTTATTTTTTTTACCATAATGATGTTGATTGCTTTTATGAATTGGCCAATATTGTGGAAATTTGAATGAGACGGGTAAAAGCGCCCAAATAATAGCCCTATAAGCTCTTATGCACAAGTGGGAGAATTTTCATAACATTTAAAAAAAATATCGCATTACAATTTTTTTAAATATCATTTCACATTATAACACTGGCTGTTATGCGGTTATTAAGCTTATTAAAGTTTTTTTATGATACGACTATTAGTAAAATGGAAAAAGGGAATTATTCTAACTGAAAGAAAGATTTCCGTCATTAATGCCACACAAAGGAGAAAGCAAACATGGAGATGTGTGTTACATAAATACAAAGTAAGTAAATATGTAGGTTATCTAGTTTTATTATGGGCATTAATGAAAGGGTTTGATTGCCACATAATAATTTTTACGTATAATTTAATTTTGTCATTATTGTCATTGTTTTGACAAATCTGTTCAATGATATCTCCATTGCGCGTATCTTATAACTATGTAGATAGTGTTATCTTTAGGTTGCATAACAGTTTCATTTGCAATGAAACTTCAAAACATGTTTATTTGATAATAGTTTTGTGGTTTCATAAGTCATGACATTTCCGGCAAAATTATTGACTAAACATTGTAAATTTTGGTTTCCGGGATTGTATATCACTACATAGTACAAAGTCGCTGCCTGCTGTCTGTGTGTCCCTGTGTATACTTAGATCTTTAAAACTACTCAACGGATTTTGATGCGTTTTTAAAGAGATAAAGTGATTCAAGAGGAAGGTTTATATGTAGAATACATGCATAATTTATCAGCATTGCACCCGTGCGAAGCCGTAACGCTAGAACGAATATAGAATGAAACTATTGGGTTGAGATATGTTTAGGTACCTATAGTGTAGTGTAGTAGCGTGCGTGCCGTTAAACATAACCTTTAGTAAAGGCGGTGTTGGTTTATTTTTCTTCTTTTAGAGTATTTAACCAACAGGACGCGTATTCGCCGTGTACTTCCAAATAAAAAGTCTGCCAGTACCTGAGGGGGGCGAGGTAACACACATAAACAATCTGCACACAAAATCGAAACTCATTACTACACACCCACTGCAATGGACACGCACGGATGCAAATTCTTTGAAACAAAGCAAGCCGATGGGAATCGAGTTCTATCTATGATGATGATGATTATGAAATTTTTCAAATTGCAATTTGTTAGTGAGACATATTTAGAACACCGTTTGTATATACTTAGTAATTTGAGGCCATGCATATCTAGTCTCACAGTTGCAATAGCCATGTAGCCTTAGTTATTGTAGGAATTAGAGCGTGGCGTCCATAGAGCCTGATTCCCACCGGCCTACCTATTTTACCGCGTTTAAGCCCCATTTTCAATTGTGGTGTACCTATGCAATATAATCCAATTTGATAATTTATGATAATAACTTTTAAACATTATTTTGGTGGCAATTTTTTAGTGTTATTTTATATGCTGTCTTTATTCTTTCAGAGTTCCAGAGACTACAAAGGAAGAATTAAATTCTGCTTTGGAATCAGCAAAAAAGGCGTACAAATCATGGAGCCAGAGCACCGTTATGACTCGTCAGCAACTTATGTTCAAGTATGTTTATTTTTATCATAGTTAACCTAAATTTATTTGGTTAGTTATTGTATGGTTTACATGTCGCATAGAATAAAAACCGGCCAAGAGCATGTCGGGCCACGCTCAGTGTAGGGTTCCGTAGTTGCCCATCCTTCACAATAGGCGAGAAAGATTTCAAGCTCTATAAAAAGGTCGTAAACGCCAAAGTAACTGTAATTACTTATTACCTTCTGGAAGTTATCGATTATACGCGCCAGATTGAGCGGAATGTTTTAATGTAGCATGGCACTTAACGAATATGTGTAAAGTTCGAAGTATAAGGACACCGCGCGGCACTTACGTCATTTTAAAGAAAATTATGAAATTGTGCGATAACTCAAAAACGGCTCGACCGGTTTTATTCAATATAGTTATCATTGTAAATAAGGACTCCTTTTCATTTATATTCCCATAATTTTTTGACCCGTGGTTGACGCTATTTTTTGGATTTTCGTAGCGAATATTTACAAAACTGCTGACTTTATCAAAAAGTAATGCGGTAGACGAAAAAAATTTCTTTTTTAGTTTTTATGTTACCGTTTGTCGGCGTGATACATACACATACTCATACCAAATTTCAGCTTTCTAGTACTAATGATCACGGAGCTAAGCCGCGGACGGACGGACAGACGGACATGGCGAAACTATAAGGGTTCCTAGTTGACTACGGAACCCTAAAAAATGTGAAACTATAATTTAATACTGGGATACGGAGTGTGCGATGCGCAGGGTATTTGAAACCATTGTTTATTTTACTAATAGGGGTGTAGACTGATGTTGCAATATACAACATATTTACTGTAGTTATATGAATAAAATTGCTCAATATTTCATAAAAAGAAAAAAATATAATAATATTCTTTGAAATATGTGTCTTCAAAGGTACGCATTTTTTTATAATGTAATTGTTTTCATAATTCTCATGATTTAACATAACAATAATACTTATTGTCGTGTAACGTGTGTCGTGTGTCGTTGTTATTGTTGTGTAATAATGCTTATTGTGTTAATATATTGGTACCCAACCCACAAATGACTGATGAATGTTGAAATTTGACGGTCATTTCTGTCTTTAGAGCAGTCTAAGAATAGTTAGTCCCATATAGAGATTCGCTCCCAATAAAAAATAAAATCATTTGTCAACCTGAAAAAAATGTCTACACCCTATTATACTTATTTGCCTATACCTAGGACGACGGATACCATACGGTATCTGCAAAGGATTCCGATCTTATCGAGAACTCTTTAATTACAGTTAGTTTAAGGAATGGTCTTTGTTCACTATGAATAGCGGGTGATCAGGAAATGAGATAATTACGCTAAACTTGTATACTTTGAGTGCCAATTAATCTTTATATGAGTCTGAATTTCTGATTAGACTCATAAAGGAGGTGTCCTCTTTCACAAGCTTTTATTTTACTTACGTAACTATGTATGTTAGTTCGGGTGGAATGTTATTTTTTTTTTAGTTTGTCTATCTTTTCCTCGTACTCACTCAATTGCTCAAAGTTATGTATATAAACATTTTATTGTACACAACAACTGGTTATCATTACATTCATAATAAATAAAACATGTACAAAGGCGAACTTAACCCTATAAGGGATCTCTTTCAGTTAACCTTTAACAACTTTGTAACAATGTTATTTGTAATTGATGTATTTTAACTGTTTTTGTGTACTATAAAAGTGTTTACTTACTTAAAGGTGTAAAGCCTTTCAAATAAACAATGCAAAGATCGACACACAAAGCATAAGGAAGAAATCGAAAGGTTGGTTGGAGTTCGGGTAGCGAAGTGGTTAACGCGCTGGACCGGCAATACAGAGGTACCGGGTTCGATTCCCGGTCTCGTCCTTCAGGTAACTCGTTTCAATTTTTCTTTGAGCTTTGATATCTTTGTATCAATAGTTTCATATAAAAATTTTGGTCTATACTCACGTTCTTTACGGTGCTGAGACGTGGACTTTAAGGGAAAGCGAGAAAAAGAAGATAGACGCTCTAGAAATGTGGTGCTGGAGAAGGATGCTTGGCATAACCTGGACACAGTTCCGAACCAACGACTCAATCATCCAAGAACTCGGCATTAAACAGCGTCTGTCTTCCATCGTCCAATGTCGTAGGTATTCTCACTTTCTTCGGACATATCACACGTCGAGAAGACACTTCTGTGGAACGACTTGTGGTGCAGGGGAAAGTCGAAGGCACTAGAGCGCGCGGTAGGTCACCGATGCGATGGACCGACCAAGTCAAGAATACACTCAATGGTCCACTCCACGAATGCACAAGAAGAGCTACAGTACGGGAGGAATGGCGACGGATTGTAAAGTTTGCTACCAATCCTGATGTGACGACCACGACCACTCTGACAAGAGTGTGACGACAAAGAAGAAGACTCACACTAAAAAAAATGAGACATTACATGTTTCATAAATTTAATTCCTTATTATTGTTAGATTAGTGTATAATAAAAGGTTTATCACCAGGTTCGCCCGCCTGCTGCGCGACAACCACGGCCAACTAGCGGCGAAGATCACGGAGGAGCAGGGCAAGACCATCGCCGACGCCGAGGGCGACGTGCTGCGGGGCATCCGTGAGTACATATTTTTAGGGTTCATCATCATATCAGCCGATAGACCTCCACTGGACAAATGCCTCCCCCAAAGTTCTCCACATCGATCGGTCTTGCGCCGCCCTCATGCAGTTCCTGCCTGCGATCCTATCCAGGTCGTCGGTCCACCTTGTTGGGGAGCCTTCCCACGCTGCGTCTTCGGGCCCGCGGTCGCCACCAATGAACCTTTCTGCCCCCAACGGCCATCGGCATCATTTTTAAATACTTGATATTTGTGGAATATTTAGTCCTGTCTCCTCTTTGTTTACATCAGTGACACTCATTGACTTTCAACGTCAGTTACCAAACATTTGTCGTTGCCACTAATATAAATGAGTACCACGTAAACTCCGCAATACGGTAAGGACTGAAATACACTCATACTCGCCATCAAAGAACCTTTCTGCCCCATTATTTTTGTTTTTAGGCTATACACTATTTTTATTTGTATTGCAGAGTTGGTGGAACATTGCTGCAGCATCACAAGCCTGCAGCTGGGAGACTGCATCCAGAACATCGCTAAAGACATGGACACCCACAGCTACAAAGTTCCCCTTGGTGTAGTAGCTGGTAAGGTTTGATTCTATAATCATTAGTATACCCTGGATAGTAGGTAGTAGAAAAAGATGGTGATAACAAGGGTTAAGTTCAAAAGCGCTTTAACCGCTCTTTTACTTATGTTGTTTTCATGTATTATTAACATTCTTTATGAAGTAGGAAAACGTCAAATTGGTGAGCTCAGAACAGGGCGCTTTTTGGCAATTAACGTTAGGGAAGGTGCGATTAAAACTCATTAGCCTTTCCCGTAAAATCCACTACCTATATACCTACCCAAAGGTGCATGAAAGAGATCGCTCTTTAGCGACCCACGCTCTATCTACCGTTCTCTTTTTTTCTGGTTCACACTTTTTTTCTTTGGCTTTTTGATATTTTGTATAGTGGGAAACCTGATCAGAATTTTTGTTGTATTGTTACATTTAGGATTGGCCAGTTAATTAGTTAGTTACATAAAGAAAGAAAGAAAGAAAGAAAGAAACATTTATTGCCACACCAAAAAATAAGATAGGTACATAGATTGAACAATAAAAACATTGTCATTATATTGTCCACCCAAATTATTCCGTGTGACAAAAGGAGCGGACTCAGCATGTGCTGCGACAGACAGGCGTCTGCGCAGCGCTGATTTTCAGGCCGTCCCTTTTCTCACTCTGAACCACATTGTCATACTTCGGGTGCGACCAAGGTATACATGCATGCATGTGCGTGCACACAACACACCCACACATACATGCATGTACATGAGTACATGCTAAAAGCATGAAGCATATACATGAAGCCTTTCCTTCTCAGGAGTGGCCGCCTTCAACTTCCCCGTGATGATCCCGCTGTGGATGTTCCCGGCGGCGCTGGTGACGGGCAACACGGCGCTCGTCAAGCCCTCGGAGCAGGACCCCGGCGCCACCCTCATGATGATGGAGCTGCTGCGCGAGGCGGGCGCTCCACCAGGCGTCGTCAACGTCAGTATCAGTACCCGTCAACATGCAGGATAATGTACAAGTGACAACCCTAGCGATAGGAACTAGGAATGAGGCGGGGCGTGGTACCCTGCGAACCAATTACAAGCAACTAGATCTTTAAATATTAGTTAGGGTTGCCTATTGTCAACTCGTGAACATACAGTCAATACGGCTGTTGATGATGCTAGTGAGACAAGCGATGGAGACGCAAAGAGGATGCCTTGCCGATCTAGTACGTTTAATTGCTAACGACTTTATAAGTTAAATGTAAATACAAAATTTTACGCAGTCGACTACATCGCAGGTGGCATTCGTTCTCACGACCTCTACTTACCCGATTTAGTGCGCGTGAAATTAAGAAACAGAAAAGTCAATTCATTTAAATGTTTTAGCGTGTGCCCGACGCAAAGATTATATTGATGTTCGTTTGTAATTATAAATATTAAATGGTGTCAATTCCGCCAAAATGCCCAAGACATATTTTGTTATTTTCAGGTAGTGCACGGCACGCACGACACCGTGAACTTCTTGTGCGACCACCCCGACATCAAGGCCGTGTCGTTCGTCGGCGGCGACAACGCCGGCAAACACATCTACTCCAGGGCTTCCGCTGCAGGTGTGTACCTATATCTTATGCCATGCAGTGTGACGTGAAATAGAACTGGGCAGGCCTAAAAAAAATAGTAATTTTTTTACTCTCCTCCTTCTTAACGCTTTCTGGAAAGCAACGCAGTCCGGCTGTTTTCGCAAAAAGGAGAGGTTTGTGAGTAGGATCGATAAGTATATAGACAAGTCTGTCGATTCCGTTTTTGTTTTTTTTTTTTTCAAAATGGTGGAGTAGGGGTTGAAAAAGTAAAAATTTAAAATTTCTGCCACCCCGTTCGCGAGGTCGTACTGCTCACAGATGCCACGACTTCGGTCGCAGCGACTCGGCTTTGTTTTTGTCGCTGCCGCTGGTCGCACAATTGTGCTTCTCCGTTGTACTTAAACTATTAAAGTATGGAACTCGTTGCCGGCTCATGTTTCCTCCTTCTTATAACTTGGGACCCTTCAAACGAAGCGTGAAGAAGCATCTCTCGGGCCAGCATGGCAGTGTCAACTGACTTGGCACCGTTGGTTTCTCGTCAGTTGCCATTGCGACTTGGGCTCCCCTTTTTGCTTACCATCAGGCGAAGTGGAGCCACTATGTTGTGCCGTTATAAAAAAAAAACTGGTATTTTGTTTCAGGCAAGCGCGTACAAAGTAACATGGGCGCCAAGAACCACGGAGTGATCATGCCCGACGCCAACAAGGAGCACACGCTCAACCAGCTCGCCGGCGCGGCCTTCGGCGCCGCCGGACAGCGCTGCATGGCTCTCAGCACCGCCGTCTTCGTGGGTCAGTCACAGTACTACATTAAACATACGACGAGCTTACAGTACGACTAACAACAAGGAGCACACGCTCAACCAGCTCGCCGGCGCGGCCTTCGGCGCCGCCGGACAGCGCTGCATGGCTCTCAGCACCGCCGTCTTCGTGGGTCAGTCACAGTACTACATTAAACATACGACGAGCTTACAGTACGACTAACAACAAGGAGCACACGCTCAACCAGCTCGCCGGCGCGGCCTTCGGCGCCGCCGGACAGCGCTGCATGGCTCTCAGCACCGCCGTCTTCGTGGGTCAGTCACAGTACTACATTAAACATACGACGAGCTTACAGTACGACTAACAACAAGGAGCACACGCTCAACCAGCTCGCCGGCGCGGCCTTCGGCGCCGCCGGACAGCGCTGCATGGCTCTCAGCACCGCCGTCTTCGTGGGTCAGTCACAGTACTACATTAAACATACGACGAGCTTACAGTACGACTAACAACAAGGAGCACACGCTCAACCAGCTCGCCGGCGCGGCCTTCGGCGCCGCCGGACAGCGCTGCATGGCTCTCAGCACCGCCGTCTTCGTGGGTCAGTCACAGTACTACATTATACATACGACGAGCTTACAGTGCGACTAACAACAAGGAGCACACGCTCAACCAGCTCGCCGGCGCGGCCTTCGGCGCCGCCGGACAGCGCTGCATGGCTCTCAGCACCGCCGTCTTCGTGGGTCAGTCACAGTACTACATTATACATACGACGAGCTTACAGTGCGACTAACAACAAGGAGCACACGCTCAACCAGCTCGCCGGCGCGGCCTTGGGCGCCGCCGGACAGCGCTGCATGGCTCTCAGCACCGCCGTCTTCGTGGGTCAGTCACAGTACTACATTATACATACGACGAGCTTACAGTGCGACTAACAACAAGGAGCACACGCTCAACCAGCTCGCCGGCGCGGCCTTCGGCGCCGCCGGACAGCGCTGCATGGCTCTCAGCACCGCCGTCTTCGTGGGTCAGTCACAGTACTACATTAAACATACGACGAGCTTACAGTACGACTAACAACAAGGAGCACACGCTCAACCAGCTCGCCGGCGCGGCCTTCGGCGCCGCCGGACAGCGCTGCATGGCTCTCAGCACCGCCGTCTTCGTGGGTCAGTCACAGTACTACATTATACATACGACGAGCTTACAGTGCGACTAACAACAAGGAGCACACGCTCAACCAGCTCGCCGGCGCGGCCTTCGGCGCCGCCGGACAGCGCTGCATGGCTCTCAGCACCGCCGTCTTCGTGGGTCAGTCACAGTACTACATTATACATACGACGAGCTTACAGTGCGACTAACAACAAGGAGCACACGCTCAACCAGCTCGCCGGCGCGGCCTTCGGCGCCGCCGGACAGCGCTGCATGGCTCTCAGCACCGCCGTCTTCGTGGGTCAGTCACAGTACTACATTATACATACGACGAGCTTACAGTGCGACTAACAACAAGGAGCACACGCTCAACCAGCTCGCCGGCGCGGCGCTCATAGCACTGCCGTCTTTTTTGGTCAGTCGCAGATCATACAATAATACCACTAAATCACCTGGAACCACTCACCTAACGCAGATTGTCGGAAAACAAATAGAAAGCCATGTAGCGATAACGGAATTCGTATTTTGTTAACTTTAGTAGAGTGCGAGCAAAAAAGTTGCCCTGTTTCCCAGTCAGTCCGACCGATAGCAGTTACTGCGGGAAACGTTTTGAAGGCTGGCTGTCATTTTGTATCGAGTGTTGGCCAGGTGCTTTTTATGGCCGAATAGCAAAGTTTGAAATCTTCATTGATTTTTCATGATTGTTTCAGGTGAAGCCAAGGAATGGATCCCAGACCTGGTGACCCGCGCCAAGGCGCTCAAGGTGAACGCCGGCCACGTTCCCGGCACCGACGTCGGACCCGTCATCTCGCCCGCTGCCAAGGACAGGATCAACAGGCTCGTCGAATCTGGTAAACTTATGTTCTTTATCCGGAACATATATGTCATATCAGCATGACATGCCTCCCAAGACTAACGTTAAGGCCGGTAAGAAATCCGACAATTCCTTGAAAAACATCTCTCGAGAAGAAAAGAGAGAGCCATCTACGTCTACAAGTACAAGGTGCTCAAGCAGGTCCACCCTAACCCCTGTATCCCCAGCAAGGCTATGTCCAATATGAACTCATTCGTCAACGACATCTTCGAGAGCATCGCCTCGCTCACTACAACACGAGCAGGTTTTGGTTGACCTTTGCTTGAGTGATTGGTTTTTGTTGGCTGTATGTTCCACTAAATTAACCAAATTATGCGTATGATCTAAACATTTCCGTTTAATGAAAATTCAGAGTCCTATTGACAAAGCGTTTTGTTTACAGGAGTCAAGCAAGGTGCCAAGCTGGTCCTCGACGGCCGCGGCGTCAAGGTCCAAGGCTTCGAGAAGGGCAACTTCGTAGGCCCCACCATCCTCACCGACGTCACTCCCAGCATGGCGTGCTACAAGGAAGAGATCTTCGGCCCCGTCCTCGTGTGCCTGTTCGTCGACACCCTCGACGAGGCCATCCAGATGATCAACAAGAACCCCTACGGAAACGGCACAGCTGTCTTCACCACCAACGGCGCGACCGCCCGCAAATTCTCCTCAGAAATCGACGTCGGACAAGTCGGTGTCAACGTACCTATCCCGGTTCCTTTATCCATGTTCTCTTTCACGGGAACTCGCGGCAGCTTCCTAGGAACTAACCACTTCTGCGGCAAACAGGGACTCGACTTTTACACTGAACTGAAAACGGTCGTATCTCACTGGAGGCAGAGCGACGTGTCCCACTCGAAAGCCGCCGTATCCATGCCTACGCAACAGTAAATTAAGTACCTAAATAGTTCGGAACACAAGTCTATTTATTTTTGTATGTAATCTTAGGTGTAAGAAAAGTTCGTGCATTTACTCTTGCTGTCCTGTCTTCCAATGTATATATATAGGCTGTAACTGTTTTCCACTTGTTAATTAGGCACTATTTTTGATCAATTATATATTTTTACAAATATTTGAATTTGTTTTTTTTTTATATGATGATGGATAACATGCCGTGGGCAATAGTTCAGAAATTAGTGAACCAGGTTTGCCGGCTAGTTCCGAAGGTAAACCACAAACAAATATTTCTGTTGACATTTTCATATATAGTAAAATAACACACTGATACCACCAAAGCCAGCATCCCGCTAGCGTTCTCACTTTGTTACGCTATATCGCGTGTTGACAACAAAAACAAGTAACAAAGCTCAGTACCAAACTAGATACGAGAGTTTGAAGAGTAGTCACCAATCGATATAATAATCAGACCCCGTTATCAGTGGTGAAAAAACATTGAAAATACTAGGGCTGGCACTACACATTAATATTTTTACGTGTATAATTTGATATACCTATTTGATAAAAACAATATACCTAAGTACTTATTTTATTCATAGGTATATATAATATGAAGCCAATCGCCTTAAAAAAGGTTCCATTTGATTGTTGAACTCTATAATAATAGATACAAAATTTACATTTATTTGACAAAATATGTTTGATGTCATATAAAAAATTTCAATGTATGAATTGCCTGGATAATCGTGCTGTTTTTTCTCAGTTTAAAATGGAGCTAATGGAAAAACTGGAAATGAACCGGTAAATAACCAGGTCTGTTGTTTTATTCACAATTTTACCATCCACATATCAGACGATTAACGTTAACTAAAATATATATCTATATGTCAGCGACTGATCTAACAAATCCAATAAACCAAAGTATTAATATCTTTTAATTTGTTTTATTCGGTAAATTTCGGCCTTTACGTAGTAGTAACTATTAGTGAAATATAATATGTAAAACTGTGAATCATAAATCTGGAAACTAATTTTTTACCTACTTCCTGTATAGGTATTTCGTAACATATATACAGATTCTGTGACAATGCAATAATAAACCAAAAATATTGTGTGTATTTATTTTAAATTGTTCTTAGCGACATTTATACCAGTATGTGTAATGTAGGTACACGAATTAAATAAACATTGTGTGGCAACCCTATTTTTCGATTTCAATGAATTTTCACCACTGATAACGGGGTCTGATAATAATATGAACCTCACGCCTGCTTCACTAAAATTAAGATGGTTACACATAGCAACAGCATATTTAGTGCCTATTTTTATATAATAGCATAAAACCTTGAAAACAGTAAGTTCTTTATGATATTATATATTTCTCAAGGAAATTGCGGGTTTCTTGAATGTTCTCGCTCGCTCGAAAGATGCAGACTGTAGCATGATAATCCCCTTGTAAAGAACACAACCACGAGACCGGATCCTACACCGCTTGCGGTAGTGAAGTCCCAAAAGGTCCTAAATTGTATTCCCTTATTTGTATCTACAAATAAGTATTTTCAAGCTCCTTATAATTTATATTTTCTGTCCATCCAAAAAGGGATGCAGCGTATTAACGTTTTTGTCTCGTCCGGTTATAGTATTTACTAGGTCCATGCTCGTCCGTTTTGTAGTGATTATATTCTCTTTGGTTTTCGGCATCGGCAAGCGTGTCAATGTCATTCCCGGGAGACATTTACTTCATAATACGTATCTGGTAACACTGATGACTGATGATTCATTGTCACCGAGATTCTTTGGCGGGAATTTGAAAGAAGCGGGAGTGATTTTTTCTTTAAAAATTTAATTTATATTATAATTTCTATAAAAGTGCTATAAAACCCATTTTAGTGAAAGAAAACTTTCAAAAATGGATGGTAATGAGGGGGGCGGGGATAACCCGCCCAACTCCCTGAAGCGTCCTCGCGGCGAGCCCGAGGACACGAGTGGCAACTGCAGCGGCGAAAGCGGCGGCGGTGAGCGTATCGATGAACAATTCTTACCCTATTACAAACCTAATTATAAAAGACTATATCCTGAGAACTCGACCAATACCGAGTTCAAGGTGTTCGTGGAACATGTTAACCACAAGGAGCGACTGGGGAACAAGAGTCCCATATACCTCAACCATATATTCACGACTGACGTCAAAGGTGTGATGGCTATTCAAAGACTGAATGCTAATAAAATAGCAGTAATATTTAAACAATATAACACGGCAAATAACTTCTTGAATAACTCTTTATTCTTACAAAAACACGGCATGAAAGCATATATACCGGCTAATAAAATCGAAAAAACAGGCATCATCAGATTTGTTCCAGCAAATATCTCAAATAAGGACTTATACACAAAATTAACATCAATTTACGAAATTATTTCTATAAGAAGATTTACGAAAAAAATAGGACAGGATAGAGTTCCCCTACAGACCGTCAGTATAACATTTCTATCGAATACTCTCCCAGATAACGTACAATATGACTTGTTTTCATACAGAGTCTTCGAATACATCCCTCCATTGCAACAATGTTTTAAATGTTTCAAGTTCAACCACTCCGCAAAGATTTGTAACGGCAAGCAGAGGTGCTCAATTTGTTCCGGTGAACATACATATAAAGAATGCGACAAGCCCAATGAGCTATGCTGCGCCAATTGCAGCGGCCCTCATCTGGCCATTTCTAGACTTTGTCCAATTAAAATAAATAAAATAATTGAAAAGAAAAGTAAAATTACATACGCAAGTGTAGCCCAAACTAAGAAATCTGATATTGAATACCCTGCTTTACCGCTGCCCAAGCATCGTCAATTTGTAAATAAAAATGTTGTAAATACCCCTGTAAATTCTGAAAAAGCTGTAAATTCTGTAAATAAAATTGTAAATAAAAATGTAAATACTAAGCCTGCCTCCCAGGCTGTAAATACACATGTCCAGCCTATGGACATCAAAGCCCAGATCCTCTGCGACAGTGGAGTACTAATGGCCCTAGTACAAACACTGGTGGAGCTGGGTAACAATACTGATTCCACCCCGATCACTACAACGAGTATTAAAGACGTACTAATAAAAAATCTGTCTAAATAATGGATTTAAGTTCCCCCACAGTGTCCCAATTACGTATTGCGCAGTTTAATAGTCAAAGTGCTAATAGCAAAAAACCGTTGCTAATTAAATTTTTACAAACACAAAATATACATATATGTCTACTCAATGAAACTTGGTTCAAAGAGTACCATAATTTCAGAATACCAGGCTTTAATCTCCACTCCAGAATATCCCGTAATGCTCACAATGGTGTAGCTATATTAGTTAGACCAGAATTTAAATATAATGTCATAAATACACCGTTTTACGAAGATATCCAAACAATAGCTATATCTCTATCTACTGTAAACGGCAGCTTAACTATACTTTGTGTATACTGCCCACCTACTAGCGGGCACATAAGAATAAATAGACTGCGCAATATTATTCGAGACCTTCCGAAACCGATCTTTATTAGTGGTGACTTTAATGCTCATCATATTGCGTTTGGTTGCTTATCAACAAAGGGTCGAGGGCAAGATTTATATGACATTATTGATGAGTTAGATTTATGTATAGTTTCACGACAGTGAACCGCCCCAAAACCAATCCTTCAGCTATCGACGTCAGTTTTGCCAGTGCGTGCTTAGCGCCATTATGTGAATGGTCTGTACATGATGACTGTATGGGAAGCGACCATTATCCCACTATGTCAGTAATATCCCTAGGCATTGACAAATATCAAATTAACCCCCCTGTTGATAAATATCTTTATCAAAGAACTGATTGGCACAAATTTAAAGAAATTTCTGAAAATGCTTTTAAGGATTTAGAAATTAATGACGAGCAACCACTTCATTCTTATACAGAATTTTGCAAACGTCTTGATCGCCTTAGAGATGAGGTTGTTCCTAAGTTCACTAAGTCTACTTGCTTTACTAGCAGACCTCCGGCACCTTGGTGGAATGAGGTCTGCGAGCAAAGTGTAAAAGCATCCTATGATGCCTTGAAATTGTACAGAAGAGATTCTACAATGGAAAACTACATAAATTATAAGAAAAAAGATGCATTAAAGAAAAGAACAATTTCTGAACAAAAGAAAGCTGGTTGGAATAACTTGTGCCATTCATTTAACAGAACTACCCCTATAAGCAGGATTTGGAACATGATTAAGATGTTTAAGGGTATTAAGGCCAATAATAAATCTCACTGTGACAACTTTATTTCTCCTTTCATAGATAGACTATCAGACAATAATAATTTAATAGATACAAGTAACTTATTTAATTATTTTAATAGTAACAATAATAATAAAGAATCAAAATTCTTATTAGATCCGTTTACTTGGAATGAATTTATTAACAGTCTTCAATCTAGGCGTAACACTAGTCCAGGTTTAGATAATTTTCCATATATAGTTATTAAACAACTCGATATATCTGTTCAGCGCCTATTTCTTGACATTCTGAATGCTTTATGGCATAATCAACTCATTCCTGAGCCATGGAAAACACAATGTGTTATTCCAATACTTAAGCCAGATAAATCTCCAGAGCATGCCAGTTCCTATCGTCCTATATCTTTGTCTTCATGTTTAGGTAAACTCTTTGAAAATATGATTAAAGTCCGTCTAGACTGGTTCATAGAGGCTAATGGTATCATCCCACATGTACAGTATGGCTTCCGTCGAGGACGTAGCTGTGCAGACAGTTTCATTTCGTTGATTTCTGACCTGAAAAGAGCAAATAATTTAAAGTCACACACAGTCTGTGTATTTCTAGATGTTCAGGGAGCTTTCGATAATGTTGACCCAGGTATCTTGGTTAAAGTTATGTCTAGTGTAGGCATACCTGGCAAACTATGTCAGTGGATATATACATTTTTAAATAACAGAATCTTGTATGTTAAATATAATAATATTTTGCATGGGCCTAAAGCGTCATCCAAAGGCACAATGCAAGGTGCCACATTGTCACCATTGTTATATAATTTGTACACTTGTGAAATATGTAAATATGTTAACCATAGTGATGTAAATATTTTGCAGTTTGCAGATGACATTGTTTTGTACAGTAGTAACCGGAATTTAAATGTTGCTATGGACAATATGAATATAGCCTTAAATCAGCTAAGCCTGTACTATGGAGATAGATTACATTTAAAGATAAACCCATCAAAAAGCAACCTAATGATCTTTGGTGATGATGATCCAACCTGTGATATAATGTACTGTGGAGAAGCTATAAGCAGAGTTAGATCCACAAAATTTTTAGGAGTTATCATAGATCAAAAATTGTCTTTTGAAGAGCACATCCGATATATCTCCAAAAATGCTTTAAAAGCTATAAATATAATAAGATGTCTAGCTGGTGTCTCATGGGGTGCTGATCCCAAAGTATTGTCCATTCTTTATAAAGCAATAGTGAGAAGTCATTTTGACTACAGTGCTTTAGCATATATTAACAGTCCACATGCAAAGAAACTAGACATTTTGCAGAATAAGGCTCTGAGAATAATTTCTGGTGCAATGTGCTCAACTCCCATAAGGGCCATGGAAGTTGAGACCAAAATTATGCCACTTATCTTGAGACGTCTTGTCCTAGCTGAAAGGTATTGCCTCAAACTGCTGTACTCCAATAACACAAAAATTATTAATAAAATTTTACCTCATAAAATCACTATGTCGGGTCCTTTAGCAACAGGAGAGGGTCTCCTAATTGGCAACTCCCCAATGTTGTTCCATGTTTTTCTGGAAATAGAAAGCAATTGTAAGAAAATCAGAAAGCAGCACCCATGGCCTTGCTATTCCACTAACTACACAAGTATTATACATCCAATTAAAATTATTAACTCAACAGTATTAAACAACTTAGACATGTTAGAATTTCTTTCAGAAAATGAATATTACATGTTTTATACGGATGGAAGTAAAGGCAGTGACTATGTGCACTGTGCTGTATATGATCCACAAATAAAATTCTCTCAGAGCTTTGTTTTGCAGGATGTCTGTACAATATTTACTGCAGAAGCATATGCTATCTATCAAGCTCTTTTACGAATCAATAATGTAAATAACTGTAAATATTTTTTAATTGTAACTGATTCCCTTAGTTTGATTGAGGGGTTAAAGAATTTGAAAATTCATTTTAAAACTAACCTAATTTTATATTCAATTAAAGAACTGATATTTAAATATTATCTTGAAGGGATAGACATTTCGTTTATGTGGGTACCCTCTCATAGAGGAATTACTGGAAACGAAATGGCAGATAAAGCTGCTTTCGAAGGTATAAATGCACTTGATGTTTCCGACTCCATGTATGTACCTATGACTGATTACCGATATTATGTAAATATAACTATAAGAACGTTATGGAAGCAAATGTGGAAGAAAGATCAAGAGTCGAAAGGCCGTTGGTACGGTAGCATTCAAGAAGACCTACCTGTAAGACCGTGGTATGACAGGCTTGAGAGAGCCAGACGTGACTTTATCACCACCATAACTAGATTACGATATGGACACAATGCTGCACCATCACACCTAGCGAGACTCCGTATAATTCAAAGTAGTGTCTGCACTTTCTGTGGAATTAATGAAGCAACCATGGAACACATTATCTTCAGCTGTCAAAGCTTTCCAATTGACAGGTTAATACTTGCAAGTGAACTCAGTGATGTGTGTCAAAATTACAGTGATATTTCTTCCCGCCCGCCGCCGCTCATAGAACTATTAAAAAACAGTGAAACATATCAGCCAATATACAAATATATTAAAAACACAATTAAAAACATTTAATGTGAATGTAAATTCTGCGAAGCCATTTTAAGAAATTAAGCCGTGGCTTAAAGGCCTCTGCAGCCAAGCCATAAAATCCACAAAAAAAAAAAAATTCATTGTCACCCTCCCCTCTACTCCTTGTACTTGTACACAAACAAATGAAACAAAAGAAAACAAAGCAACGTTATTTTGTTTTGAATTTCACTTTGGAATTGGCAAGGATGTTCACTTCCACATTATGTTTATTGATTGTTGTGTAAATAAATCGATTGTTTGATAGTTCCAATTGCAATGCTTTGATCGTATAGTATGATAAAGTAATGACGGCCACGCTAAACATCCTGCCGTAGTAATAGTTTGAGTAAGATATTCGCGAAACAAACACGCATCGCGATGTATCGCTTCTTGTGTTTTATGGTATTTCTTTTATTTCTAAGTTCTTGTCATAGTTCACCACAACAATGTAGGAATGATAATGGCGAGCCAGTTGATTGGTAAGTGCCTACTAATAATGTATGAAATTTAAACTATTTACTTACCTAAAGAAGAAACCTTTGTGTATAAATTATTTACACGTACAATTTTGTTTATATTGTTGTTGTTAATTTACTGTCTTAATCATAAGTTATGTTGCTGTCTATTGTTAAAAAAGCTTAGTGTGGCTTCGTTAACAAAAATCACGATTGCTTACTTTGTGTGACGAAAGTTACCCATACATTTTGTATGACTAACTTTCGTCACACAAAGTAAGCAATCGTGATTTTTGTTAACGAAGCCACACTAAGCTTTTTTAACAATAGACAGCAACATAACTTTAAATAAAATATTTAATTAAACATAAAGAGTATTTGTATTTGTATTTTGTAAAACCAACAATACAAACATACATCAGAAAATCAGAAATAAGTGAAATGGTTTTTTTATTCATTACATCACTTGTTACTAATAAATAGTCAATAATTAAATTTATAATTTAATTCATTGTTAGAATAGAATTAGTAAATTTAGGTAATTATGGCTTAACTTATTTAAAAGCAAAAGTTTTGGGTTGATGGCAAAAAAAATTGTACACAGTTAAGGGCTTTAATTAAAACAAAACTTAATTGATTCCTTTGTGTGACGAAAGTTAGTCATACAAAATGTATGGGTAACTTTCGTCACACAAAGGAATCAATTAAGTTTTGTTTTAATTAAAGCCCTTAACTGTGTACAATTTTTTTTGCCATCAACCCAAAACTTTTGCTTTTAAATAAGTTAAGCCATAATTACCTAAATTTACTAATTCTATTCTAACAATGAATTAAATTATAAATTTAATTATTGACTATTTATTAGTAACAAGTGATGTAATGAATAAAAAAACCATTTCACTTATTTCTGATTTTCTGATGTATGTTTGTATTGTTGGTTTTACAAAATACAAATACAAATACTCTTTATGTTTAATTAAATATTTTATTTAAAGTTATGTTGCTGTCTATTGTTAAAAAAGCTTAGTGTGGCTTCGTTAACAAAAATCACGATTGCTTACTTTGTGTGACGAAAGTTAGTCATACAAAATGTATGGGTAACTTTCGTCACACAAAGGAATCAATTAAGTTTTGTTTTAATTAAAGCCCTTAACTGTGTACAATTTTTTTTGCCATCAACCCAAAACTTTTGCTTTTAAATAAGTTAAGCCATAATTACCTAAATTTACTAATTCTATTCTAACAATGAATTAAATTATAAATTTAATTATTGACTATTTATTAGTAACAAGTGATGTAATGAATAAAAAAACCATTTCACTTATTTCTGATTTTCTGATGTATGTTTGTATTGTTGGTTTTACAAAATACAAATACAAATACTCTTTATTGCACACCTCCAACATCAAGGAATATACAACACAACATGAGATACATTCAAATAACAGGCAGATGTAAACAACAGGCGGTCTTATCGCTAAATAGCGATCTCTTCCAGACAACCTTTAGGTAGCGGAGTAGTTGAAAATTAATGTTTGAAATTAGTAGGTGGTGCATAATAATAAAAGGACTAAATGAACGACTACCATAAAAAGGTTTTATATTTTATTATTTATAAAATTTTAGTGTTTAATATGAATATCTACTTTAATACTACTCTGCAGGTTCTATATCTACAAGTTGCCTAAAGAGAAGAATCATTTGAATCCCCTGATCCGGAAAGGGGTAGCCTACATGTACCTCACTCCGTCCAAATTAAGGCAAGGATGGATTATGTCTGAGATGTCTATCATGGACCAAAACTCTATGCTGGGCAGGACGCTACAACCATTGTATCAGGTAAGGGTCTATGTTATGATTAAGTTATTTCTATTTCTTTTTTATTCAGTCTGCTGTCCCGCAGTGCTACGACAGCCGTGAGGTATAGTGACTGCAAATTATTTAAAGCGTCTTTTAATGCATTAGGCAGTGTGATATTTTAATTATGGGATTTTGTGTATCTCATTAAATCAATGAAATTAGGTAAATGCCGCCATCCTTTTTTAACCTTATGAGCGTGAAAGACAGGTGTGACTGACAGCGGAAAATTGCTCCACTGATGTTGCAGGTATCTATGGGTGTCGGTAATCACTTTCCATCAGGCGATACGTATGCTTGTTTGCCCCCTATGACATAAAAAAAAAATACAGAACGGCCATGGCCATCCAAGTTTAAATTATCAATAATTTTTCAAACCGCTACAAGTCTTTCCACTCCCTGTAGATTTTGGAGCACTTTTTTATTGTTTTGCTGTGGTGTCAGAAGGTTTGCCTTCTGCATACAATGTTCATACAATTATGCATCTTTTAATAAATGGCAGCAGAATATTCTTAGACTAAATAGGAAAAAATCTAAAGAGGGTGTGCTCATAAATTTTAATCCTTATTAAAATTTATGAGCACACCCTGGAGTATACGGTGTACAAATGATTTGACGCCTACCTGTCGCCCTAGTGTTAAAGTATTAACAGATGATTGAACAGTCCGGCCGACCGAGCTGCTAGAATGAGAGATGCATATTATTATCTCATTCTAACAGAGAGCAGCGTCCCTCTCGGTCCGCCGGACTGTTCGATAGTCTGTTAATACTTTTAAATAATTTGTGCTCCGAAAACCCCAGGGTATGGTATGCTGATGAGTGATGAGGAGTTAAATGAGTGAAGCGAAGAAAGAGAGAAGATTCAAATCTCAGCAAGTAGTAACAAGTCCTCTTCTACTCGTACAAGAAAGGGATGTGACCGTATGTTTTTAGTTTTAACAAATAGAATAATGTTATTTGAATCTTAAACATTTTTATTCATTTGAATTTTGTTTAGTATAGTAATTATATTTAGGTATCAATTATGACGAATTAAGGAAGTAGGCATAGTTATATTAGTCACTTGTTGTCCTGGTCAACGCCATAATTATATTTCAATAACAAATTACTTACAGATTAAGTTCAATACGTAAATATATAACAAATAATACAATACTCCAAGCAAATTAATGTATGTATGATTCACAATCACAGATGACATCTCCACAAATACCTCAACTAGGTCTAAACTAGTGGTGTAACATGGACTACAGCTTGATATGCCTAGTTTATCTTCATTGTCAGTAGTATGGCCGACTCTACCCGTACAACGCCATCTGTAAAAAATTGTCCCCTCATCATCCAGAAACGACTGGACGGATTAACCAATTTTGGTACAGGGATAGCTGGTTATCCAAAGGTGGTTATAGAATACTTTTACCCAACTAAGGTAAAGAAAGAAGTTTTATGCAGCTTCTAGTGTACATAGCGGAATCGGATTAAGACGTTAGGTGCAGTGTGCAATCACTTCTAGTGCAAAATATTAAGTAATTTGTAATATTGTTAAATACACATAAATAACAATACTGTGTGTTAATGGGAAGTTTATTCACTGGACAATGGAGAAATGCCGTTCATATGAGTAACCATACATGTTTTGTAATTTGTAGCCATCGAAGAACACATTTTCGTTCATATACAATGATCAACCACCATCTGGAGAGAATGCGCCTGATCTGTTGGAAAACGTCGCTGAAATGTATTCAAAACGCAAAAGAGGTAATTGAACATATAACTTTGTTTCGGAGATGCCAGGACTTGCGCGACCAGCGGCGCGGCGAGCGGTTGAGCGAGAGATCCGAACGCGACGGCTGTACGAGTGAGCGAGACACACTTACCTACACCGCTGCCGCTGTCGCTCTCGCGCAAAGTCGTGGCATCTCCGTTAAGGCTAATTTAAGGCATTGTTTCATTGGTCGATAGGGCGTGAACGTCAGGATGGCGGGTGTACATCAACGAATGGAGCTGCGGTATACGTCAGGAGTTAGTGCTAGCAATGTGCTAAATGTGCGCCAAAATTACGCCAACCTGACGTCATGTTGTCGGGTGTACTTTATTTCTTAAATATCTCTGGAGCTTAAAGAGCACATTGCTCCAATTTTGGCGCACATTTAGCACATTGCTAGCACTAACTCCTGACGTATACCGCAGGTCCATTCGTTGATATACATCCACCATCCTGACGCTCACAATAGGGCCCGCATGCGGGGTGCGGGAGATTTTCATAACGCATGCCATATAGGGCCCGAATTTGAGTTTTACTGGTATTTATGCGTCTATTACACTTTCCTAAATTAGTGACTGACGAGAGGGATGCAGCAATATGTGAGACAAGTATGGAGATAACTCCATCTCACCCCTTCGGATTCACCTGTCGTCAGTGACTAATTTAGGATAGTGTAATTACCTAGCTGCATTGCCCGCGGGGAGTCACCGCATGCGGACTTACAAAAGAGTTCTCTTCCAATGAAACTGTGTCAATCAGATACATTTTGGGGAGGTTGTTATTGAACGAGCGAGCTACATCTTAAACCCCATAGCCATCGAATCGCAGAGCGAGCTACATTTTCAAACTTCAACCATCAAAATCCAGCCAATTGACCATCATGTCAATTGTCAATAATATACAGCTTATATCCGACGCCCTCCACTGGACAAAAGGCTCTCTCATAGATCCACAACGACAAAGTTGCAATAGGTTAGGATATGGAAACAACGAACCGGAAGATACAGATCAGGTCGATCACCCGTCGCTTGAAGTTGATGGATGTCGAAAGCGTGCGGTCGTTCGTTGCTCAATTCTTTGGGAGAGACCAATGCCCGTAGTGGACGTACGTACATGGAATGCAAGTGCGTATGTGATGAATAATAATCTTGTATGCCAACAGCTCAAATAAAACACCGCGAGCCCGCTATGAAGAAATTCAAGAAGTTCAAGCTCGGAGACAAGTATTACGACGACTACGACTTGGCAGAGATGTGCAAATTGCATTCCAGATACCTAAAATCGAAGGTTGAGAAAGGTCACACGAAGGGCGTGCTTTTGGGAGACAAGTTTACGTCGTTGTGGCTGGTGCATTCTGTGCCGAGGTTCCCGCCCATACCTGATGGTTAGTATTTGAGCAATGAAATTATAGTTATTTGTTATACAAGGGGGGAAAGTTGTATTTTACCCGCGAGTGTTTATTTGAAACACGAGCTAGCGAAAGGATCCTATGATTGACCACGAGCGAAGCGAGTGGTTCAAAATAGAATCCTGAGCGTAGCGAGTGTTTCTATACACGAGACGTAAAATAACTTTTCGACCGTGTATAACACAAAACTTTTCACCTCACTACAGCGAGGAAAAAAGAATAAGGGTTTGTACTATATCTTTGAAAAATATCTACAATAATCAACCAATTTGACATTTATTAAAACTAAGGTCTAATAAGCTTTCATGTAATAGGTATTTTAAACGGGATTTTTCAGAAAATAAGCTCATGTCAAATTTTACTTTAGCTGCGTTGAAACGTCAAAACTCTTTCTCCACATGTGGATAAAAAGCGATTTTCTCAATAGATATCAAACAAACAAACTGGGCTTTCCGAGCTAGTGAGGTGAAATAGTTATTTACGATACAAGTGTGGAAGGTAGGTGATTTCAGACGAGTGTGATTTTTAGTCACGAGCGAGGTACGAGCGAGTGATTAAACAAACACGAGTCGGAAATCATCTTACACACGAGTTCCGTACAAAATTTTACTATGCATGTACGAGAAAATAGAAAATACTTTGATACTCACAAAGACTGTTTACATTGGGAAAAAAGTGTTTTGATTTGATTTATCCAACAAGAAGCCGTCGTTCACATTTTTTACTTCTTCAATAACATTTTACGGGTTTAAATTCATGATTCGCCCCTTTATCTCGCCATTATTTCAGCAGATTTACACAAAACTACTTTAAAATAAACTAGACATCAATAAAAAATGGCGGAGTTATTTGTAAACCGCGCTCGACATATCTACTACTGCGCATGTGCAAAAGTATTTTTTTAATATTCGTCTTATGTCAAATGGCACAAGCGCGTGTACATTCAGCCAAATTTGTTTAATGAATAACGATTTAAAGTTTTTATATCTAATGTAATTAATGACGTGTTAAATGAATTAATTAATGAAATATTGGTTTTATTGTACTTTTAACTTTTATACGTGATAATAATCGGTATTTGACTTATTTATCAAACTTTTTGTAAATAATAAAACCTCTTTGTGTCAGGCTGTCAGATACGGCTAGAAATTAAAAAAAAATTGAAAAGTAAAAAGCACTAGTGTGGAAAAGTAGTACTTTCCGCACAGTTTGAATGCCTAGAATACGCTCTTTTCGAGCACATGCATTGTAAAAGTAATTTATTCCTACTTAATCTCTTAGATGCAGGGTCAATAATTGGCTATATGAGTTATATGACAAATGACCATGAAACGTTATCAATATACGATTTAAATGTACCGCATGTGTATGTGCTTACTCATATACCTATACCTATGCATTACGCATAAATATAAGTAAATTAAAACCTTACGCGCGAGGTTAGAAAACAAATTTGACAAATTTTATCATGTACTATAAACTAGCTGCGCTGCGCGGTGTTACCCTCGCATCCTAGGAACACTCCATTTTTTCGGAATAAAAAGTAGCCTATGTGTTAATCCAGGGTGTCAGCTACTTTCATACCAAAATTTATCAAAATTGGTCCAACCGTTTCAGCGTGAAGAAGTAACAAACAAACACAAATTTCCGCCTTTATAGTATTAGTTTGATTACATTTTCAATGCCTTTGATAGAGGCGCGTATTGTGATGTGAGATCTGTTATTTTTATATTCCAGGGCGCGGCGTGAACATTACCAGTTACGCGTACCCAGCAACCGGCACGAAGTACGGACAGTCGATGCTCTGCATGTCGGTGCAGACGTCCACGGTGAACCAGATCGCGGCTCAGCTCAAGTACAACGAGCCGCTGGTGCTGCACAGCCAGCTGCCGGCGGAGTTCGAGGGCGAGCTGGCCGTGCTGCTCGAGGTGGCCAATAATAAGACCGTCGATGTGGCCCCGTGGTGAGTTACTACCGACTTTAAAATGGCAATCTACGAAGAAGTCCTGGGCTTGAATCCCGGCAAGAGAAAGTGCCTAGCTACAGCTTCACGTATTATATGAACCCAAATTTGTGATCCCTGGTCGTACGAAAGTGTGCATCCGAATTTCCAATCCCTGGTCATAGGAAAGTATGGATCCGAATTTCCGATCCCGGGTCATAGTTAAGTGTGCATCCGAATTTCCGATCCCTGGTCATAGGAAAGTATGAATCCAAATTTCCGATCCCGGGTCATAGTTAAGTGTGCATCCGAATTTCCAATCCCTGGTCATAGAAAAGTATGGATCCGAATTTCCGATCCCGGGTCATAGTTAAGTGTGCATCCGAATTTCCGATCCCTGGTCATAGGAAAGTATGAATCCAAATTTCCGATCCCAGGTCATAGTTAAGTGTGCATCCGAATTTCCGATCCCTGGTCATTGGAAAGTATGGATCCGAATTTCCGATCCCGGGTCATAGTTGAGTGTGCATCCGAATTTCCGATCCCTGGTCATAGGAAAGTATGAATCGGAATGCCGATCCCTGGCCATAACACTATGCCGTCACCGGCACGAGGTACGGACAGTCGATGCTCTGCATGTCGGCGCAGACCTCCACTCCACGGTGAACCAGAGCCGCTGGTGCTGCACAGCCAGCTGCCTCGAACTCGAGGGCGAGCTGGCCGTGCTGCTCGAGGTGGCCAATAATAAGACCGTCGATGTGGCCCCGTGGTGAGTTTCTACCTTCAAAACGGCAAACAGCGGCCAGCGAAGGAAGGCCTGGGTTCGAATCCCAGCAAGGGAAGCCTAGCTACCAGAAGCTTCACGTATGGAATAACCATCCTCCTAGCCTTTGTCCCATTTTTGAGAATGAATTCTCAATCGGGGTCGGCTACCTAGGTAAGTCCCAAGATGTGGCGTAGGCACTAGTTTTTACGCAAGCGACTGCCATCTGACCTTCCAACCCAGAGGGGAAACTAGGCCTTATGGGCTTAGGTGGTTTCCTCACGATGTTTTCCTTCACCGAAAAGCGAGTGGTAAATATCAAATGACATTCCGTACATAAGTTCCGAAAAACTCATTGGTACGGTCCGGGTTCGAACCCGCGACCTCCGGATTGAAAGTCGCATGCCCTAACCACTAGGCTACCACCGCTTCACGTATGGAATAACCAGGGATTGGATATTCGGATGGATATTTAAGTATCTATCCGAATTTCAGATCCCTGATCATTGGTCATTGGAAAGTATGAATCCGAATTTTTGATCCCTGGTCATAGGAAAGTATGAATCCGAATTTCCGATCTCTGCGGAGGCGGCGGATAAGGAGTAACCAGGGATCGGATATTTAGGTATCTATCTGAATTTCCGATCCCTGAACATAGGGAAATATTAATCCAAAATTCTGATCCCTGGTCATAGCACACAAATCATACAATCCCGCCAGGGTTACGCATTGCTGAAAAAATATATGTACCTATTTTTTAGGTATCACATAGAAAGTTTCGAGACGCTGGTGGGCCGCAAGTTCCTGTCATTCGCGAAGAGCGCCATGTTCAACGACGACCTGTACAGTGGGCTGGTGGCAGAAGTTCTTCAGTCCGACCTGCTGGTGGAGTCCTGGACAAACGGGCCTGGAACACTGGACTCCGAATGCAATAGGAACTTCCAGTGAGTACTCAACAAGCAGTAACATGTTCGACGACCTGTACAGTGGGCTGGTGGCAGAAGTTCTTCAGTCCGACCTGCTGGTGGAGTCCTGGACAAACGGGCCTGGAACACTGGACTCCGAATGCAATAGGAACTTCCAGTGAGTACTCAACAAGCAGTAACATGTTCGACGACCTGTACAGTGGGCTGGTGGCAGAACTTCTTCAGTCCGACCTGCTGGTGGAGTCCTGGACAAACGGGCCTGGAACACTGGACTCCGAATGCAATAGGAACTTCCAGTGAGTACTCAACAAGCAGTAACATGTTCGACGACCTGTACAGTGGGCTGGTGGCAGAACTTCTTCAGTCCGACCTGCTGGTGGAGTCCTGGACAAACGGGCCTGGAACACTGGACTCCGAGTGCAATAGGAACTTCCACTGAGTACTCAACATGCAGTAACATGTTCGACGACCTGTACAGTGGGCTGGTGGCAGAAGTTCTTCAGTCCGACCTGCTGGTGGAGTCCTGGACAAACGGGCCTGGAACACTGGACTCCGAGTACAATAGGAACTTCCAGTGAGTACTCAACATGCAGTAACATGTTCGACGACCTGTACAGTGGGCTGGTGGCAGTTCTTCAGTCCGATCTGCTGGTGGAGTCCTGGACAAGCGGGCCTGGAACACTGGACTCCGAGTGCAATAGGAACTTCCAGTGAGTACTCAACATGCAGTAACATGTTCGACGACCTGTACAGTGGGCTGGTGGCAGAAGTTCTTCAGTCCGACCTGCTGGTGGAGTCCTGGACAAACGGGCCTGGAACACTGGACTCCGAGTACAATAGGAACTTCCAGTGAGTACTCAACATGCAGTAACATGTTCGACGACCTGTACAGTGGGCTGGTGGCAGTTCTTCAGTCCGATCTGCTGGTGGAGTCCTGGACAAGCGGGCCTGGAACACTGGACTCCGAGTGCAATAGGAACTTCCAGTGAGTACTCAACATGCAGTAACATGTTCGACTACCTGTATAGTGGTTTGGTGGCCGAAGTTCTGCAATCCGGCGTTCTGGTGGAGTCAAACAGGCTAAACAACTGTTTTTCTTTGAGTAGTGTATTTTTTACTTCATTGCATTTGTTTGAGAAAATCACTGTGTGTGTGTGTGTGTGTCCTTAGGTGTGTTCTTAGGTGTGAGTGTGACAAGAGCTTGCCGGTTTCGTATCACTACACTATCTATGTATGGGCTGGGCCTCATACACTTGATTTACAGGTTGTAGTTAGGTGTTTGTTGAATGGAGAAAGATAGTTAAAGTTAAAGTGATTTATTATAGTAGCACAACAAAGTAAATATATTAATAATTCTTTCTCTTGATGCTTAGTGCTCGGATGTTAATAGCAATCTCATCTATATTATAATTGAAACTTATTATAAATACGTTGTTGCCGTGTGTCCTGAAGTAGGCCGCAAGTAGGGAATGCAATAACCGGAAAAATATCGTAACCGGGTTTCCTATCGGTTATGATCGTAAAATAACCGATAACCGGTTATAACCGGTTATAACCGAAAAAATATTAAAATAACAAATAATGACGTAAATATTGGAAAAAAAGCGGTATAAATAAAATATGTACATCTCATTAATATTTTAAATATCTTTAACAAAGGATAATAAGATTCTATCATTACCTAAATCAAGAGTTAAAATAAAATCACCTCATAACTCAGATGTCTAACACAAAAATGTTAAGTATATTTATATTCATTACAAGCAACGATAAAATATCTCAAATTCTCAATCACAAATGTTCAAGGCTTGTTTTGTTATTATTTATGCTAAGGAAACAAAAAGGACGACACTTTTAACGTAATTTCTGCGTGTGTTGATGACTATTAGTCACTAGCTACGTAAGTTCATACAATGTAATTATTTTTACTTGACGAGGGACTACACTATACCATACCATTCATACCGTACTCGTATTATTTAATTAAACATCCAGTTAACGTACTTCAGCATGTAATACAGCATCATCATCCTCCTAGCCTTTTGTCCCATTTTTTGAGAATGAATTCTCAATAGGGGTCGGCTACCTAAATCCCAAGATGTGGCGTAGGCACTAGTTTTTACGCAAGCGACTGCCATCTGACCTTCCAACCCATAGGGGAAACTAGGCCTTATTGGGCTTAGGTGGTTTCCTCACGATGTTTTCCTTCACCGAAAAGCGAGTGGTAAATATCAAATGACATTCCGTACATAAGTTCCGAAAAACTCATTGGTACGGGCCGGGTTCGAACCCACGACCTCCGGATTGAAAGCTTTTTTTTTTTCATGTAATAGCATTTAGAGTTAAATATACGCTGAACGATAAATAAAGAGATCGTGTTTTTGAAAAATTTAAGTAAGCGTATGCTTATTTAGCATTAGAAGAAATAACCGAAAAATAACCGTAACCGGTTCTGTTACTCCCAAAACCCGGTTACACAATTAGACCAACATAACCGGTTAAAACCGGTTTTTATGGTTTCGGTTATAACCGGGTTGCATTCCCTAGCCGCAAGTAAGCATAAATAAATGTACGGGTACCGTACAATCTATGCCTACTCCTTCTTATAACTTGGGACCCTTCAAACGAAGCGTGAAGAAGCATCTCTCGGGCCAGCATGGCAGTGTCAACTGACTTGGCACCGTTGGTTTCTCGTCAGTTGCCATTGCGACTTGGGCTCCCCTTTTTGCTTACCATCAGGCGAAGTGGAGCCACTATGTTGTGCCGTTATAAAAAAAAAAAAAAAAAACTCACCCGGCAAGCTTCTTTCCCCGGTGTATGCAGTAATGTACTATTACTGATATTTATCCTCATTATGTTCCAGAGTGCGCAACATAGAGCGGCTGAAGTTCCCGCTGGCGCGGATGTCGTTCACGTCGCACCACGACCACTCCAAGTGGGCGGTGGCGGTGGCGCACAAGATGCACAACAGCCAGGACACCAAGGTCGCCGACTACTGGGTCTGTGTCGGGGACATCAATCGGGCGGTAAGTTATTACTACTACTAACTTGCAGTGCAGTGGGCCGCGAGTCGCGTAGCAGCACGGATAGCTGCTGGCCTAGCATATGTCACCGCGATTCAGCATCATCTGTTGTGCTCGCACGGTATTGAAAGGAAAGTGACAGGTACTGTATGTCGCGCGACAAAGAGTCGCGTGTCAAAGTTATGCTAGAGGTGCTTCCCCTTATGAAGAGCTCCATATGAGTTCGAAACATGTTGAGCCGTTCCTGTAAATTTTTATGGGAGTTGAAACTGTAAACTGTAATTATAAAAACTTATAAACAGTAATTATAAAAACTTATAATTACTAATAACTCGGTATAGTACGGCTCTTCTCAGGTGAATTTTTCGCTTCGAGCCCTAATCTTTCAAACAATGGCCATTGTATCTATTATCGCAAAGCCGCTAGCTCGAGTTTGCCACGCGCCACTATAACATTCATATTCAAAACAAACGGTATCGTCATAGTATTAAGGTACAAATCAAAATAATATGAATGCTGTATTTCGTCGGGGTGGTCTATTGTCCTACACTACCAAATAGCAATATCTAGAATATCAGTGACATTAAATTTTAACCTTAATACTATCACGATACCGTTTGTTTTTCATATGAATGTTATAGTGGCGCGTGGCAAACTCGGTAGCTAGCGGCTTTGCGATAATAGATACAATGGCCATTGTTTGAAAGTTTAGGGCTCGAAGCGAAAAATTCACCTGAGAAGAGCCGTACTATAGAGTCTGTGTGAAAATTATTATACTAATTCAATATATTAAAGCCCAATTCAATATACATACATATATATGCAGGTCATTCATGCTATTATCTTAAAATAATAAGTGACAGTGTTGTCACCATAGCATAAACCATAAATATCACTGGCACGCCCGCAAATCCTACGACTGTTCTCTTTCCGCACAGAATAGTATCGGTGTCCTTGCATACAAAATCTAGTTGTCTTATCACTATGTCACTATTGAAAGTAGAATCTTACGGAAATAAGTTTCTTATTGAACTTACTGTAAATTAGGTTTTGAACGGCATTATTGGGACCGATTACCACCATAACGCCATCAGTCGGAATATTATTGTGCTCGGCCTCATCAAATCAAAACAGCTGATCATTGATCAAATGTAGGAAATGCGTGATAGGGATATTAGGGATTATAAAATACTATTTATTTTTAGCCGACTATGGTGAAGCAAAACAAAAAAACCATTTACATTTTTTTCCTCTCTTCTGCGAAAAAAGTTTATAGATATCTCATGCTTTCTTCATATTTCCAAGAAAAAAATCTTAATATAATATGTTATGTATCTACGACTTACACTACACCTCTTACGACACTGTTGTTTGCCTCTATTATAATGTTACGTGTTATCTTTGTTTGTATTTATTTCTTGAACGGCACAATGCATGCATCTAAAACAGCATCAAGCAGTGACAAAATTCGAAGACACCTTTACCAGACTCTGTAGCTTAATGGTCAGAGCGTATCGCCCGGGCATGGCACAAGACACCAGTTCAAATCTGGGGGGTATTCGACCAATTTTAGAGAGATAATGGAGATCTCTCCATTTCATCGCCATCCGTCACTTTGACGTGTGCCTACTTGACAAGTGGCGATATCCTTAGAACATCGCAACTTCGTTAATTCGGACGCGCTAAATTTGCGTTTCCTTTGTATGTGACGGCATTAATAACAGGCGCATACTTTAAATTGACCGCGTAGTGCGCGAAATTAGTCAGTTACGTTTCGTTCAAAACAGAAATTCATATGCATGAATAACATTTTTGACAATCATTATCGCCTTCGTATTTCCAAAAATTGAGATGATATGTCACTTAAAGCTCATCGCATTTTAATGGCAGTTGAATGGCGATATCACTGTTATCTAATAGAGATTTGACGTTTGGCGATCACTCAAAACGGCATTCTCGAATTGGGTCCCTGGTCAGGGTAAACAATTTTCTCACTGTTTCTATATGTGTATTTATAATATTTATCTCTTGTTGAGGTGTGGGTAAGGACCAAATTCTTTGCATCGTTGGACAACGGATATCACAATGGAATGTGTCACACCGGAAAAAAAGTAGCACAATAAATTTGTAAATGTACGTGTACAAGGTTTGAAGATGAATAATAAATAAACATCGGGACAGGTGAAACTAAATCAAAGCTTGTAATAAGCACAATTGGTAACGTTGTCTTCGTTTCGACGAATTTCCGTTGTGACACGTAGCACAATGTTGTGTCACTCGTCGCACAATGTTGTGTCACTCGTCGCACAATGGAGGCAAAATACTTCACGACCTAACCAGAAATGTTTCACACTCAATAAAATAAACGAGTATTACTAGTTAACTTTGATGTGTAGCAGCAATATACTATTATAGTTTGCAGTTAATCATTCGCAAGCAGAGAAAGCGTGATGGAAAACAATAAAATTACATAAGAAGTCACAGAATTTTAACGGTACGCGGAGCTTCCACCAACACGATGCTCGACTGTCAGTAAAAACAACATGGCAGCGCTATCGAAGTCAAGCTTGCAAGTTCGGAGTCAGTGTTCCATTAAAATAATTGAAGAATCTACTGGAATAGCGTTGTAAGTTCCGTGTAATGTCGTCGCACAACTGGAGGTTGCACAATGGAAGAATATTTGGGACATGCAAAATAGCCGCAAAATTTAAAATGATGAAGGATATCGAATATTAAACTATACCTGCGTCTTAACAAAACCTAAGACTATATATACAAATTAACTGTATAAGTGAAGGCGTTCGTACTTTAAAACAAAATCAATATATTCTCGAGAAAGCAGAGTACGGACATATTCATTTTGTATGGGAAATATAATAAAGATAAAAAAGTATATTTTTGAATAATTTTTTTATTAACTATTCTGAACATCAATTCGTTTATTGATGATTGGGTTAATAGGAACTGTTATTTTGCGTGTTTTTCTACTCTACAAATTAACGATAAATGTTCTATTTTTAGTTTGAGATGAGGCAGTTTGAGGTGGACATTAATGTATGACAGTATTTGCAAAGAATTTGGTCCTTACCCGTGTGCCTTTTCGTAGTAACTACTTTTCGTCGAACGCTTCATTTCACCGCAATAAAAATATTTTTTTTTTCATTACTTGCAAATATCATCCTCTTGATTAGGTAAGATTAGATTAGGTTTCTTTTATAACCTTTTGAACGGGAAGCGGTAAAGCAACTCACCGGTGCACCTGACGCCACAGCAAAAAAATAAAAAAAGTGCTCCAAAATCAATAGTGATGGAGAAGTACTTACTTGTAAGGTTTGAATTACAAAGTTTTAGATCATTAAAATTTGGACGGCTGTGGCCGACGTTGGTGTCAGTGGAGCAAATTTCCGCTGTCGCCCACAGCCGTCTTTGGCGTTGAAAAGGATAACAATCCCAAAAAGGTTACAGTTTCAGAGAAAAATTTAACATTCGACGAAAAAGCAGAGAACCATACCTAATAACCTATGTTATTTTTCGTTTCAGTTACCACAAGAGTCCAGGGGTGGCGGCACCGTCTGCACTTCGGGTCCCATTTTATGGGGAAACTTCGCACATCTGGTGGACTCTGTCCAATCGTGTAATTAACCCATTTTGCTTAATCATATATTGCGATGGCTGCGGGATTATCTAAAGAAATAAGTAAATTTTAAAAGTAACCAATACTGAAAGACTGATACAAAATTAACCATTTTTACATTACTGTCGAGAATGTAATGGGACCAAAAATGAAATCTTATTATAATTAATAATCAACTACCCCTTCAAGCCATCCCTTGAGTACAAAAGACTCCGGCATTAATGTTCCCTTTCTGTGATCTGTGATTAAAACTGTGCCAACTTTATATCATTATTACATGTATTTCCATCATAAATATAATTATACTTAAATAGATGAAATTATATAGATTTACGACTATACAGTGTGAATTTATTAGAACAATAAGAAATTATGAAATTATTTTATATTCCCTCATGTAACTTACTTCGAAAATAAATGTAAGTTTTAGTGTAGTGTAGATTACTGCGGCCTAACAAGTTGCGGTTTAGTCTTGGAATAGTGGCGCTACGATAAACAATCATATGGCAATAATGTGCATGCGTCATATACATAATCAAATGTCAGTAGGTAGCGATTTGTCAAAACATTGTTTCCCGGAATGATGTTCAATTCTTGGTTCTTCAAAAACAAATACTGAATCGTTTTGAAAAAAAAAAACTTGGCTTACCGGAGTGCTGCTCAATCCTTCGTTCTTCTAAAACAAATATATAATAGTAAAAAAAACTTGTTTGTATTACTGTGGATAGTTTTGTCTTTATTATGCAAACATTACGTCTAATTGTCGGAATATTTAACAGTTTCTTCTTTATATTTGTATAGAATCTTTTTATCGATTCATATTTTTATGTGGAAATACCACAATTTTATTTTTATAAATAATAACACAAAATCCTGCTTAGATTGAAGTAGATCACATTCAATTTTTCTGTGACATTCAATGACGTTCAACGTCAGTTGCCAAAAAGTAGGACGTCCTTGCCAGTAACAGAAATGAGTACCACTAAAAATGCGCAACATGGCTTCGGCTGTGAAAGACAACATGTCACTATACATAGGTCTACTGTATAGATTTAATGTATTACCTAAAATAAAAGTTTGTATTTATGATTGTGTTTTACTTATTGACAATACAAAGCTGATATTTAGGTAGTAATATGTTTGTTAAATGTTTTTTTACAAAAACCCTCAATATATAGAATAATATGAAAACTTATAAAATAATATAAAAGTTGGAAACGACAGCCTTACTGATTTAAATCTGTAGTTGAACTAGCTATGTAACTGCCATTATTTTATTACTTTATTTCATTGTTTTCCGATAAATTTCATTTTATTTCACGTCGCTGTTGTTATTCCCTGTTATGATTTGATTAAATCAAGCCGGTATTCGTAAAATTATATGACGCAAAATGCGTTTTCTAGTGTTTTATTTACTCGGTACTTTATCGGAACATAGTAAAGGTGATTTATTTGGGAACGACTTACGTCAACAGTGCCGGGACAATGACAACAGACCTGTGGACTGGTAAGCATTCGTGCGAATCGTTCGAGATCCCAATTAATATCAATAATAGGGTATGTATTATCCGTAAAGCTAAATAGACGGTTGGGTGTGACCTTTTCTTCCTCGCACACACGAAGATTGATACAAATTGTATTTAAGCGGCTAATCTTATTCTTTTAATTTTAATCGAGGATTTTACTTTGTGGTCCGTTTATTGGTGAAATAAAAGTCTTAACCTTTTGAACGCCACAGTTGGCTGCGGCCGACAACGAAAAATTGCTCCACCGACGCCAACGGCGGCCACACAGCCGTCAAAATTTCAATGATCAAAGTTTGTCATTTAAACCGCTACAAGTATTTTTTAATCCCTGTTGATTATGGAGAACTGAATCGCTTCACCGCTTGGCGTACGAAAGGTGAACAAAAAAAACCTATACCCGTTAATTAGTATGGATCAAGGAAAATAAATAGTGGTATGGATAAAAGTTAATGGTTAAAACCCAAGTAGCAAACAGGCTGTAAATATAAAGGGGCTTCTAAACGGGCCATGTTTTGCAGCAACTTGTGGCCGGCCATTATATATATTAAATCGCATTTTTTCCCTCGGACGTGTCCGAAAATTATATTAAAAAAAATCGCTTTACGCTGTTACGCTGAATGAAGCTACCTATTTAGTGCCTTGATTGCGCTTTGTATTATTTATACGATTTTAACCTACTTTATAGACAATAATGCGGATATATAATTAATTCTATAAGGTGTTTCCTCACATAAAAGGGTTTTCCCCGGGCACTTTTTGAAAACCCCCCGAACGGGCTTCGGACGGCCTCAAAACTAGAACATTTGTCTTCGGATTTCCGAGGAAACCCGGACGGATGGCAGCCCTAGCTACATGGAAACCCCTCTTTTATACTCCTTTAATGCTAGGTGGTATCTATACAAGCCGCCAGCCGATGTGCTGCCTCCGTTCAGCGGGGCTAACTTCGCCTTCGTCACCCCCCACACCCGCGGCCGCTGGGTGCTGTCGCCGGTGGACATCGTTCACCGCAATATGTTGAGTCGCACCTTGCAGCCCAAGTATAAGGTAACTTCATGGTTGAGCCTTGTTTTGTAGACAAACGTTTCATCGAAAACTAAATCAATATCAATTCAGGAATGTTATTTATTACACAAACCTAACCTCAAAAAGAAAAGGGCAGAAAGTTTCTCGAATGCAGTCCACGTACCGGCAAGCGCTGCGTGGGACTAGAGATGTGCCGTTCTCGATAACGTGTCCCGATTTATATGGGGAAAGAACATTTCCCATACAAATCGGGAAACGTTGTCGAGAACGGAACATCTCTACGTGGGACGTCCACCCACAAGGTGGACAGACGAACTGGTAAAGGTTGCAGGAAGCCGCTGGATGCAGGCCGCTTCCAACCAGCCGATCTGGAAGTCACTGGGGGAGGCCTATGTTCAGCAGTGGACGTCCTGTGGCTGAAATGATGATGATGATGAAACCTAAACTATTATATATAGGTTGACATTTACAAGATTTCTGATATGTATTAGGGCTTCCAATTCCGGAATTAGTTAGTACGGGCACTTGGGCAACATCGGCAATTCCGGAATTTTCGATACTGTTATACCAGGACAATTCCGGAATTGCAGGCCCTAATATGTTAAACCTACTATGTTTACCCTAATATGAAAAAAATGTCTATGAAATAAATCATTGTGAAGTGTTTTTCTATAAATAAGAGGATCCCACGACCCATTGAAAGCCAAAGTCAGCTGTGACTAACAACTAAAAGCCAAATGTGTTACAATTTGTGTTTAATCCTATTAGACAAGCTGTGTCACTGCAGCTTCAGATTTTTCGCTTGGCGTCTGAGGAACAGCTTTCAGTCAGTGGGCAAGGCAATACTTGGATAACCCAATCAACATGTTATGGGAGGTAATAGGCTGACTAGGTGCATACAGCCAGTGAGTTGTAAAAATAGCCTTCGGACTTTATACCTGTCTCGCTCGCACTTATGCGGTCGAGGAGCCTCTTACGGAGATACCACTTCTTTGCGCAACCACTACTACTTACAAGATCTTACCGATTTAATAACGCATGCTTATTTCCTACACACCAGCGTTCGTCTACCAATACTATCGGGAGAGCGATGGTGATATTTCAGTCCCAGTATGACAAGGACACGAAGACTGGAACTTCGGCTCGTGGTGTCGTGGTGGCGGACCAAGAGGGTGGATTCCTGCTTACTCACTCAGTACCTACCGGGGTTTGATGCGACCAACAGTAAGTTAACCTTTCGACATGTTCCCATAGTAATGATGCTTGTAATGTTTTGCTTTGCCGTAACTGGTGTTCCATGGCATTAAGTCCGCCTTCTGTACAATAAATGTTCTTATATGTAATAAAGATTAAATAAATAAATAATTCCCTAACCAAAAGGCACATGTGATACATCGGACTGTGAACCATTTCGTAAGGCGCTTAGACTTTTCGTAACACTTTGCGCCTTTGAAGGAATATAAAGATATATTTACAAAACCGACATACCTGACTAAACTGCTGCTTCGAATGTCAAGAAGAGTAATAGTCAGATAATGTTTTTGTAAACATCTTATTAACTTACTACCGACTTAAATTAACAAACTTAACCTTTGTCTGCCTCGCGCGAATGATGCTGTAGTCGCCCTTAATATAATCATAATCCACAGGTCCACCGGCCGCATTTCCACTCGGAGAACTGAAAAATGGGCATCTAATATCTTGTGTGTCTTTGGATCTTGACGCTCTGAACGAGGCTGTGACAGCTATAAAGGAATCTGCACCGAATATCACATTTTCTTACATCCCAGAGACGCTCAGCGATCTACTACCGGAATGGGATTTCGATAGCCCCTATGCAACTCTTAGATATAAGCCATCGATTTACTATCTTATTCAAGGCAATGGTACTGGAGTCATTAGGAGCTCTCATGAAGCAGTGGCTATGATAGTGACCCGTTCGCCTAACGTGAGGAGTTGCATCTACCTGACATTCGCAGCAAGGCAGCAGATTATGTTGAACGTGTATGGACAGACTCAGAACTCGTATTTGACTGCGATGTGTAATCAAAAGTTTGGGTGAGTTTTGCGGCTGGCAACATCTAGTTGAAGTAGGATATTAGCTTCTTAAGGGACGTTTTAAGTTAAGACAGACCTAACTTTTTCCACATATAGTAGGTAGTAGGTACTATTCACTAAGTTGCTCGCACGAGTAAGAAAGTGATGGTGCCATTTACTCCTGTGGCGCGGAAATAATCCCATTAGCTGTTAGTTATACTCCCACACAAATTCCAACTACTGCAGATAGTAGTGCTAACCAACCATGATATCTAAGAGTTTAACCCTTTGAACGCCGAGCGGCAAAGCAATTCACCGTGCCACTGACGCCAAACCAAAAAAAAAAAAAGTGCTCCAAAATCAACAGAGGTTGAAAAACACAGATAGTGGTTTGAATTAGCATGTTTTGACCACTGAATTTTTTGACGTCAATAGGCGTCCTTGGCGTCAGTGGCACGAATTCCCGAAGACGTGATTTGCCGTCTTTGGCGGTCAAAGGGTTAAGGCATGTTTAAAAAAAAAGTGGTGCCAAATATGTTACGGCAATCTATAGCCATTAATAACAGCTCTGCGCTGAGCTGCCGAATAAGCCAAAATAACTTGACTTGACTTATGCATTATAGATTGACATACATACATAGTAACAGTTCGTGAGTTTTTAGGGTATCATTCGGGTTCGGGTCACATTAGACAGGTTGAAATATCTCCACAGATCGAGCGAGTGGCATATTAAGAAAAACTTTCTTACGGCTCATGGACCCACAGCTTAGCGTGGTTGATGGGAAACAATATATATCAGTAGTCCTAGTTCGAATAGTCCGTAGCCCAAATCGCTCTTAGTTTTTGTTTCGGTGACCATATAAAACTTTTTTGAGAGCTGGATTCGCGCCGGAACACTTGGAAATGTTACTTGTAAACCTTTCAGGGTGCGCAACTTGGAGAACCTCTGCTTGAAGTTCAAAGACCCCGATGGCGGCATCGTGTACTATGTAACCAGCAGTACTGACTACTCCTGGTTCGGTGTCAGCACGGCGGCGCGCTGGCAGCGTTTGGGCGCTGGACCTCAGCAGTTCTGGGTGTGCACCAGCCTCGTGGACAAGGAGGCCAAGGGCGTCGGCGGGCTGCTGCTGTGTGTGCAAAACTACGAGCTGTGGGTGGCGTTTGATAATCTGAAGGTGGCTGAGCCGACGTGTTATAATAAATTTTAATTAGTACCTACCTGCTGGATGGTGATCGGAATGAATCCTAACTATACTTTCGAATATGTTTAAAATTTTACTTGTTTTTGCTTCTTTTTTTATGTTTTCCTCAGCGATGCAGCCGCTATGTTGCAAGAATAGATTCTTAGTTTCTTGTCTTCAAATGTGTTTGAACCTATTAACGAAGATGGGATAAACCGAAACGTGATACTCATAAGTCGAGCTGAACTGCCAATATAATTCGTCGTAATTTTATTTAATCCAGCTTCTGGAGATCATCAGCTGCAAATGAGATATAATAATAAAGTATTTAGTGGTCGTAGAGGTACATTATAAAATAAAAGCCTGATTAATAGAAGGTTTTTAATATACAAACATTATTTACATTAACCATCAGTAGCAGCACTAACGATTATAATACGGCATGATTGAGTATAATGCAGAACAAAAACTTTACATGTTACGAAACTCAAGATTCTGATCTTCATTCATTACATTCATTTCACTGGATAACAAAAAATATGCACTCATTCAAACCAAAAACAAATTTTCAAGCAAAACTGGCACCGTGCTTGATATTTAAAATGTATCAATAATATTGAGCCCGCTTTCACGCCGGCTGTACACTTTTGCCGAGAGCGGACGAAACATCCATGATATTATTTTCTTTTAGATTAGAGTTAGGGCCTAACGTTCGATCGTGGCGAGTGTACAGCAGGGATCTAGCGCGGCAGCAGGGACGAAAAAAAATCACAAACATTTTATAATTGTAACATTCGATAAAATTATATTATATCTACTCGTAATTCTGAAAATATTCAGTGATATGAATTAGTGTCGTGTCTGGCAATATCATACGCATTACGAGCCTGTAGGTACAAAGTTAGATTAAAAAATGTAACCGATTTCTATTTCCAGTGTTTGAACTAACCCTATAAACTTATATTTTTTCTACAATTATTTAAATGTTTGTGGTATGCAGGGTCCTGATTTTCATATCGTATCAAGGAACCCTTCAGAGAATAGGTACACTAGCCGTTCACAACTGAGAACGATACGATTGTAACGTCAAAAGCCACTCAAAGTGATTTGCACTATTTAGCAAGTGTTCGTGTAAATGACAGATATGTTCCGTCAACATCGTTTTAAACAGTCTGAAGGAACTGACCAGTTTACTTCCTAAATCTAAATTCGATCTGATTTCAACTCGAAATGATATCAAATAAGTCAGTTCTTTCAAACCAAGATTTGGCACTTTACATCTCTATCCCGTGCCTTCGTAATGGGATAAGGAGGTCGTTAAATAAAATTAAAAACTAACGAAATACGATTAAGTGAACATAAATGTTGCTTAGTTACGTAAGTACTATAAGAAACAAAAAAGATTTTTGGAGAACGTTGATTTGGCACCTTCACCCGATATTGATCAAGGGAGAATAGTTTGAGTAGAATGCCTAAGTCTATCAATACCAAAGAGGTAGTTTTACGCAAAATAAAACTCCAATCACTAAAATTAGTACTTACTACGATATCTGTAAATCTAATTGTTCGTTCAGATTAGTGCATATCATAAAATATCATTAGTTCCTAATAAAAAAGAGAAAATACATCAAACAAGATCGTTAAGACCTATAAATGTAAGCATCCCATGGTTTAAACCCTAACTTCAGCGCAGAATTAGTAATGCCCATTACGTTGAGATTATTAAAGCTAATCCTCACCATATTCTGACATCACTGGACCCATTTGGTATTGATAATCATAGACTAAGTGTTCTTAAACACCAGGTCCTAACCGGAGATAACCTTAGTCGCACGAAGAGATTTCTAGATTTCTCCATGCTTATTGTAAAAGAGACTCTCATTCACAGTTTTATATCAAACCTTGGACTTCAAATACTGAACTCGCTGTAAAGCATATTCTATAGAAAAACACACTTAGAAAAGCGTCATAGTAGCAAATGAAGACCACCCTTTTCAATGCACAGGACACCCATTTATTTTCACGACCAGGTAAAAAAATAAAATTACCCCATAAAGTGACAGAGCCCGCTAGGTGGGTGCAACTCTACATCAAAAACCGATAGAGCCTGCTAGGTAGGCGTTGTTATAGTACAATCCGCCACGGGCTGGGCCGGCAACTGAGTAAAAGTTACAAGCCACCAGGCGGGTTCGTGAGTGTTAATGCATATTCTTCCTTCAATATTCATCAGCAGTAGCACTTAGAGGGGCAAACGGGGACAAGACCGATTTGACATGACCGCATTTCTCGAAATACATTCCTTGGATTAAGATCTGGTGCTCCGTTTTAGTGTAAGACTTTGAAAACGTTTAATGCGTGACTCTTAAAGAAGGCATCCTAGTGAACCACGAGTCGTGCTTCATCTTCAAGTAGTAGGTGTCCCTCGGCGTGGGGGTGGTGAGGGCGTCTTCTAGAAGTTTCAGGGCGCTGGTGGGGAGTACTTTGGCGCTGTACTCCGTGGCCTCGCCGGGCATGGTCACGGCGCAGGTCGCTGTGGAGGAGCTCACGTCGGAGCTTGGTGTTTCTGGTCGGCTGGAAAGATACACGAAGAATTTTAGTTCAATTCTTGAACAACTTTGTATACAGTTATAGAATAGGATCCGATATTTTTTTCTTGATCCTCATAGGCATTGCTGCATATCATTACACTTTCATTGGATAGAAAAAAAAGACATCACTACATAGTATAAAACAAAGTCGCTTGCTGCTGTCCCTATGTATGCATAATTAGATCTTTAAAACTAAGCAACGGATTTTGATGCTGTTTTTTTATATAGATTGATTCAAGAGGAAGGGTAGATGTATAATGCACGCATAATTTATCAGTATTGCACCCGTACAAAGCCGGGGCGGGTCGCTGGTTTGGGTATAAGCGTTTTTGCATCGGAAGTCTGCACTAGAGTTACCTTGCGGGCTGACTAGGAACAGTCAGTTGCGATGGCGGCGAGTAAATCTCTGCCGCAGTTAAGTCAGGGGCATGCAGTAGAACGACATGCAGTGCCTGGGCCTTCAGCGTAGCCCTAAGCGCGCGCGCTGCGCCCCAAACGCCCCAACGAGCGGCCGCGGCGCCCGCGCCGCACTCCTCGTCGCCACGGGACAGGCTTTCGCAGTCCGTGTCTGAGGTCAGACCTGGAACGATAATTAGTTGATCAGTCAGATATCAGCAATCAGCCTGGTTGCATTGTTACGTGTATTATGTTGTACAAATCTTATATGAATACGCATAATATATTCAGAAAACATAATTTAAGGTTTTTAGGGCGGTTGTCTAGTTTCTTGTTAATCGGTCTTAGTTGAGTTTCTTACCGATGTACCTAGAACAAGCAAACGGTGCCAGCGAGCAAAGGTGCGAATGTTCGCGCCACACGCGTCGAGCGCCTTGGTACAGTCTGACCAAAAAAAGAGTAGAAATTAAAAAGTGGCAATACTGGTAGAGTCGTCCCATTCTAATCAATCTAAGAAAAAGGCGAGGACTAGTGTCGTCACTATTGCCCCTTTTTAATTTCTACTCTTTTTGGTCAGACTGTACGCAGCTCCCAGCTAGGGTTGCCAGGTTGCCAAACCAGCCTGTTTGGCCGGACATTTGGGTAAAAAGGCCGGACACACTACATTATTGATGATTTTGTGTCGACTCGCTTGCGCTCGGCGCTCGCTCGTTTGCGAAATATAGAAACCGGACTAGCCGGACACCGTTTATGTTGGCCGGACACGCAATCAAAAAGCCTACATCCGGTTTTATCCGGACGCCTGGCAACGCTACTCCCAGCAGTATTTAAAATTAAGTAGGTACTCCACTCACCGATGTAGAACAAGCGGCCGGCGTGCGGGTGGTCGACAGCGGCAGCAGCGAGCAACGGTGCGAATGTTCGCGCCACGCGCAGCGCACCGAGCACGTTCGTTCGCAGCGCGCTCTCCCAGCAGGCGGCGCCGCCGCGGCCGCTGCTGCCCGCCGTGTTGATTACTGCCCATACGCCTGGAAATAAGCAAACTAAATAAGAAAAATAGTAGGTATATTACTGCCGAAGCCGGGAAATAAGGGCTTGCCGGCTTCGTATCACTAGCCTACTCAGCCGGCAAGCTCTTTTCACGACTAAGGCATGTACAATAGTGCTTTTCTCAAGTCAAGTCTTTCCGCCATCCTCAGAGAGCTTAAGTAGGTATTCCTATTCACATTCATATTCAATATTGCATACTCTGTTCTATCTTGCAAAAATCTCTATTTTATTATATTTTAATCTAAGCAAACCATATAAAAATATATTAAAATTAAATACAAAGAGATTTTATTAATACGGATGTAAAATAAATGAATTATTTATTATTGACCAGCACGCCATCTATACGCAAGCCAATTATCTTATCAGCCGACTGGAACGCTAGGGGAGCGATAACCTTGGCGCGCGACTTCCACTCCGGTTTGCAAGTTTGCACGTCAATCATTTGTCGCGGACAAATGTCAACAGATGGCGGCATACGTTCGCGTTTATTTCATGTTACTATTCCATTTTAATATTTCTTAGTTTTCAGTTAGTTTTGACTATTTTGCTGAAAATGAATTTGGAGTAAAATAAGATTAGCATATATAACAGTAAAATAGGGTACTTTATGTCACTTTCATCGAACAAGCAGCAAATTTTCGTCCTAAATGAACAAGCACTGCTGGTGTAGTGGTATCATGCAAGATTCCCATTCTTGCGACCCGGGTTCGATTCCCGGGCAGTGCACTCTTTTTGTTTATGTGTTATTCGTTTTTATACGTTTTTATTTAACGTGAATTGTTCAGCAAGTATAAAAACTTAAATATTTGCTAATCATTTTGTGTCCGATTAAGCTGAAAATTGGAATACTGCAAGTTATATTTTTATAGCCTGGGCCCTGGTTCAGTGATCAGTGTGACATATGAATTATATAAACTTTTTATTACTTGAATAATAAATTCCATTACATAAAACTGTCGATTAGTGGTTTTTAATGATATCATAACCCACATTATAAAAGCGTAAGTTATCAGGGCATTAAACCAAACTCGATTATTCAATAACTTAAACCGCAGGTTATCGAGCGTGAGTTTTTCGTAACACCGCGCTGTTGCGTCGGCACTTACTTACAGTCACCGGTATTAAGTTATTTATTTGTATATTATTAGGATTTCTTACTGAGTTGTTAGGTATACATTTTGTCCATCCAAAATTATGTATTGTATTGTCGCTATAATAAATTAATCGGTTTCACCATGCCATAAATTTGGGGTCCTGTCGCGAAATTATTATCACAATTATTTTTATTCACAAACTGACCGGTGATTGACCTCAGTATGTAATGCATCACCTGATGGTAATAGTGACTACAGGGTCGAGGATGTAGCTCGCTGGTTCCCTATTCACTTTTATGTCTCTTATCAAACTAATATTATGAAGGCGAATTTGTGAGTGTGTTTGTGTGTAAATTTGTTACTTATTCACGCTCAAACAGCTGGACCAATTTTTACAATACATTTTGGAGCGAAGGTAGTTAACACCCTGGATTAACACATATATTACTTTTTATCTCGGAAAAATTTAGTGTTCCCGTGGGATAAGCGGGACACCGCGCGGCGAAGCTAGTTTTGCATATTTTTCGTGAACGTCACCCTTTAGCCTATGTTTTGACTTTTTGAGCCACTGCACACTGTGGCTAAGCGGGGCGGGGGCTGGATCTTCAGGCGTATATCAGTAGAAAGGGCTTGCAGCTAGAGCTAGATAATCCTCTAAAATAACTCACCATACATTTATAAAACATGTAACGTCGGTACCTCTAGGTCGGTAATCCAGAGGTACTGGGTTCGATTCCCGGTCTCTTCCTCCCTTGTATCAATGGGATAACTCACCATGTTCACCAGCCGGTAAATGTTGAGCTGTGGCCCTGGCTGCTTCTTCCAGCAAGTCTTCTCTAGCCACATCCAGTTCTACGGTCACGAGGCGCGGCGGGGGCTGGTCCTCAGGGGTGTCGGCAGAGTGGGCTTGGAGCCAGGACTCCGCCAGACGAGCCCCGAGGCCGCCCTGCCGGCAGCCCGCGATCACTCGCCAGCCGCGTCCGCTGAGGTATGTTGCGATCTGGAACAAAAAGACGTGTTTTTAATGTATAAAATGTGTTATCTATTGATTCTTGCAAGTCGAGAAAGCGTCACCTTCCCTGCTAAGCGGGGAAGATGAAGCTTTTCTCCTATTTAAATGAAGGATTCTTCTCTAAAGCAGAAATTAGTTTTACCGCTTATGAACCGATTTCATTGTTTTATCATCATATCGAGTATTGTTTACAAAGCGAAAAATTGAAGTATTTAATGGTTCAAGACAGGATTCGAACCTGCGTTTCCAACGGCTTTCCGGGCCAACACGGGCGTCCTACCAACTGGACCACCGAACCATATGTCAGAGCCATTGAATATTTCAACCAGTTGCTTCAACATGCCTTAGGGTGGCATCGTAGTCCATCTACCGTAAAGATTTAGACTTTATAGTCGGCACCATCGTCTCAAATTTGTTGAGATTCGACAGTAACGATGTGCTACACCCAAATTAATAATAATTATTCATTGTAAACATTTGTGACGTTCTCAAGACAAAGGGCCCACTTTGTCGCTTACAATAAGGGCGGAATTTGTTTGCATCTTTATACAAGTAACACCGCAACGCGTCCTTAATATGATAAGCGCCTAAGCGGTACCTTTTGCCTGAAAACGTCACATTTGGTTTACGTTAGCAGACGTTAATAAAAATATCGAGTATTGATTTTAACAGAAAGATGTTTTTATAAACTGTTGTTGTAAATAATAACGTCGATTAAGATTGAAAAAAATTAACTACCTTATCTATCAATGGGTTCTATAGTGAGTTGCATAAAATAAGTCATAATTTGTCATTTGGTACGATAATTTTTAGTGGCCATCATTTTTACTTTTCTCTGAAACATATAACTCTCTAACCGAAGCTAACATTGGTTTTTAATCTCAAAAACTCTTGTAAAGTTAATAATATCAGAATTATTGCTCAACGATCTTACGAGTATACTAAGCAATACGATATGCCAATCAACTTTATGCCAGCCGATATGATCTCCTATACATAACTTTTCTAATACCTCCTATTTTTTCTCTCTCATTCTCGTGTCATTAAACAAACATTACATGTTAAAAAACTAATTCCAACACCTTTGCAGCACACATTGCCGTGCCTTGATAACGGTCTCCGAACAGTTTCCTGCTCATTTCCTTAATGGGAATCCTTGCATAGCTTCACGTATGCTTGGCGAGCGGCGCTAGGCTATTTACCAGACTAAGCAGCACGATTAGGTTGCTAGTTTGAAAGTAAAGTAAGGTACATAACCTTTCTTGATATCACGATTTTGCGTATTTTCAATCGAATTAAAAAAAGGACGAGGTTCTCTATTCGACTGTATGTTTTTTTATGTAGGTATATGTTACGCGACCATTTCACCAATTGTGGACCGATTCTTAAAATATTCCGATTCTTCTGAGGTGGTGACAATGGTCACCATTTCGAGATCTGATGATGGACTCCGAGAGAAATCTAGGGGAACCCTCAAATATTATAAGCACCAACAATGTTCTTCATGTATTTACCAGAATAACTAAGAAATCATAGTTATTCAGGTATTTGCGTCTAGTAGTAGTTATAGTGGTAGTTATTAAATCACATCTTTGCCGATTTAGGGTACGGTGACTGCTTAAGTACTATGCCGGTGTTAAGGGGCTTTGGAGATGAAGCCCTATCGCATACTCTTTGCATTATGGGGGAGGCCTATGGAGACGTCTGTGGCAGATAGATAGAATTATAAGGATGCATACCTGCAAACCCAGCGCGGTGTCAACAGAAGTAACCAGCACAGTTTTCGCGCTATCCGCTGGCAGTACTTCTGCCACGCGGACCTTACGCAGTAGGTACAGCAGTAGGGCACCCACGATCGAGCATAACGCTGCCAGCTGCAGCCCCAACGATAGCCATGTTAGCGTGTCCATCGCTCACAGGGACATAATTCGTGTTACCTGTAACAAATAAACTATTATAAATACTTTGAAACGTGTTCACTTCAGATTTTATTGTAATTTTGATTCACATCCTAAGGTTTTTCCGCTTTTGCATTTTGGTTCCAGTTTAAACTTTGAGCTATTACATAAAAAAATCTTTGTCACTATAATCGAGCATGACATGACGGTCTGTCTCCGCTTTGAATTTTCAAAGAAACGATGGGACTAAATTAACCAGTTCCTAATGTTAATACCATCAGAAAGTTCAGAACCTTTTGGTGTATAGTTTTTAAGGCTCCCGCTTCGAGAAATGTAATTGACTTTGTACCAACCGAACTGTAAGTTATGCAATATCATGTCGGTTCAGCACAACATTTCTTAATAGTCCTAATTGTTTTAATTAGTAACCACAGATTTCAAAGTGTGAGAGAATCAATGTTGCATGCAGGGATTAATAAAACAAAATAATGGATAGGGCATCTAAGACCAGTGTTCTGTCTTCGATACATGTCTGTAAATTTTCTATACATCTATTACATCTCTATCTTAAACACGAAAGGTAATAGCTGTACCTACTGTATTCTTAATACAGTAAATTAGAGATGTGCTCTTCTCCAGAATGTTTCCCGATTTGTATAGGTAAAGAACGTTCTCGAGAACATTTATACCATAGAAATCGGGAACGGCACATCTCTACAGTAAACAGATGTGTCTATCTATGGACTGTAGAAAAGCGGTGCCTTTAAAAATAAATTTTATAGTAGCAAGAACACTTCTGGCAGACATACATATAATTAATTATCTGTCGGTAATAAACAAAGCGGAGGAACCTCCAGTTTTTACAAGACCATAATTATACGAGCCACGCGGGTGGGAACTTCCTACACAACGTGGTGTTACCCACACCGACTAATAGTACGAGAGCCCACGACCAAAATTTTTGTCTCATAGCAATACGGCCAAAACCGCATCAAATCGATAGATACGATTATCCTGAACTCGAAAATACCAATATCAGACATTTTCCGCGTAGCGTTTGATCTGACCGAATTTTCAAAATTGTCAAAGAATTTTACCGAACTGCATCATAGCAACATGTCTGATTTGCAGACTGTAGTTGAATGATAGTTCTGAGATACCGGAAACATATTTTTCAGACGTTAGTGGTGTAGCGCAAACCCGTAAAATCACTTAAAAAAATTAAAAATGAGACAAAAAAAATGTCTCATAGCAATACGTCTGAAAATCTTTTTTATTAGTAAATTTTGGTTATTTGATGCGAACAAAACAATTTTCAGACGGAAATGTGAACGCATTAAATTTTGAGACCGTTTTGAAAATGTTAACAAATTTTACCGATCGGTATCATAGCAATATGTCTGAAAATTGTTGGACATGATAAAATAAGTTGTCCACATGTGCAAAAAAAATATATCAGACAAATTAAGTGTAGCACCTTCTCTATCAGACAACTTTTCGATACTCAGATATCATTTAAAAATCGTATTGAGGCATCTTGAATTTTCTGTTACAAACCAATGAATACGAAAATAGCTTAAAGTGTCGAATACCGTTTATTGATTAGATGTGGATTCGTTTTTCAAAAGTTTCTCTTGTATAGATAAATAAAATTTTGATTTAATATATTAGATTTGTTTTATTGTATTACCTATGTTTCTACATGAATAACTTAAAATTAATGCCGTTTAAATATTTTTCACCGTTGGTTAAAATTCTCCCACATTTTAAAGTTTGAGAATCTGTGAACAGCATGATGACGTAGGCTTGTGTCAGTCACGTGGTTCGCGAGTCTCGGAATGGAATACCTGTCGGAGTATATTATTATACCATGGTTCCAACGTTTGGAGCAGCTGGCGAGTGAGCTGTATAATAGTAAGAAAGGGGCAGGAGCGTAACAAGCGCGAGGCTGTTGAAATTAAATACTGATTGATTTGATAGTTTTGGTTTTATTTAAAGCACACTTGAGTAACTTTTACAAAAGAAATAAGTAATGACATCTGTCATCTGTCAAAGTACATATAATAGACAAGGGAGATTCTTGAATATCTATGAAGGCTGTAAATTTAAAAAAACATTTAACAGAGGCGTCGGCCAGGCGACTCCGAAACGTTATTTTCGTTTTTGGGAGTATATGCTACACTTAAAGTGTCTGAAAACAGGTTTTTGGTAATCATGGCAGCAATACGAAAAGTTGAAAAAAAAAAATATCCGTATTGCTATGATACAGGTCGGCTAAATTTGTTGACATTTTCAAAAATGCGCTCAGGCTATATGCTACGCGCAAAATGTCTGAAAACAAACTTTTTCGTAATACAATTATAAAATCTATGTACATTTTCACTATCAGACGTATTGCTATAATACCGACTGTCTTTTTTTTTGACACAGCAGAAATGGCCTCCCACGCAGTTGCTACACTTTCGACCGTTACTACACACCTAGTCGGGTTCAGAATCATACAATCTAACGATTTTATAGGGTTTTTGCCGTATTGCTATGAGACATGGTTTTGGTCGTGGGCTCTCGTACTATAAACACTTGTCATTTGACTAAAAAAACACCTACTTACACCTAGGTACCTATGTAAGCGATAAGACCGCCTCGCCTGTTGTTAACCTCTGTTTTTATTTTACTGTATATCTCTCAAGTTTTGTATTCTTGTGTATTTGACGTGAGCAATACAGTGGATGTGTATTGTATTGTATTGTATTGTTTAGTTTCGACCAGGGACATATTTCGATTCAACGAGGTCTGAAACTTAAAATACCTAAGTAATTTAAAAATGTTAGTCCTGAACATAAAGGTTTTGTTTTATTAACAGTACAATCACACTAATATTATAAAGGTGAATTTGTGAGTGTATTTGTGTTTTTATCTGTATATTTGTTACTTCTTCACGCTCAAATGGCTGGACCATTTTTGATATATTTGGGCATGAAGGTAGCTTAGACCATGGATTAACACATAGGATTACAATAAACAACAATAAACTCGAAAAATGTAGTGCTCCCGTGGGATGAGCGGGTAACACCGGGCGAACGAAAAATGAACTTTTCCGACAAAAAACGATGGAAAAACATTTTACGCACTATATCTGTAATGCTGTACTATGTGTAGGTACTTGATAAATCCTGATGAACGTCCGTATTTACTGAACGTCTATCCTTTGCCCATGAGCATACGAGCCGGTTCTGTCTAGCCTTGAGACCACAGCGCTACTGGGACCTATAACCGCCCTATAACCCAGCTAAGAAGACTAAACTACAAGTGAGTATCTTTTATAAGGACGTATTTCTATATGGCGTCCATAGAGAACTAAGACCTTTTGAATGCACTCCTCAAGTATTGAATGGTCTGTTTGCACAAGAAACGGCACGGATGCGATTTAGTAAACAATGCCCACAATGGCGCTTAAATCCGTTGTTATTGCATTGTTCCGAGCGACACCGACAATGTTCCCACAACTATACGCAGTTTAGTCTCGTGTTCCGGCCGAAATTGATACTTTAAATACAAATGATTATTTTGTAAATACTTACATTCCTTTTGGGTTTAGTGTATTATTTAGATATTATTAGTCTCGGCTCAGTGAGCTGTACCTAGACCACGCAAGTCTATTCTGAATCTGAAATGGCTAAGGCTAAAATATAATATTTTTTTTACGTTATGGCATGTATATCCGCCATTTAGTTTAATTTCGAAAAACTGAATCGTTAAAAAAAAATCCAACTCGATCAGAAAATTTCACAAGACTCGGATTCGAAATAGGTCGCATTTAGACGAAAACAGTCGGAAGTATCGAAATCCGAACTAAACCAACAAAAGCATGCTTGCCAAAGCTGTAAAGTTTTTGAACTGGATATTAAAATTACATTAGAAATTAGCGAATTCAAAAACATTAGAAAAATGCAAAGTAACATTAATATAGAGATAATAATAACATTAATATAGATAATCTCCTTTTGTCCAACCACTACTTACCACTTCAATGGAAACAAAATAGTAGGTATTCCCGAGAACAACTGAGCGAGTTATTTACTTAGAAATAACCAATTCACGATACATGGGACAATGCTAAATTGACAGCATACTGATATTGAAATGTTTAGCTTTAAAAGCTTTTAACAAGTTAAATATCAAATAGGTACCTACAAATAATCGTAATTTACGATGTACACTGACTTAACGATTAAACTTTGAGCTGTAACGAATATATGTAAATCATAATTACAAAACAAAAATAGATCAGTTTAGTGAGTCAAATCAAACTTTGCATTTAAAGCCCCATAGTAAGGCTGGCTGTATAAATGGCACATTGTTAATGCACTTAAAGTTTATTAATCATCTGTGCACACAGCTACATCATTAAGACGGTGGACATTAAAAGGCCGTTTACTCATACGGTTTTTGCGGCCATCGCTCATAGGTTATGCATCTGTCTTTACATTGTCATTGTTTATTCAATTCTTAATAGCACGATTAAGGCCTAACAATGCCCGGTTCCAGGCAACGTTCACTGGATTTGCATTTGAATGTGGCTGTGATTCTACACGTACAAGATAGTGTTGTGTTCCATCCAATACTTCCAATAGTCTTGTCCGAAGTTAGTTTGATTGTCATTCTATGTTCATGTGTTAGAATAAATACGCCTAGAATCATAGTTGGCGCTTGAAAGTGAAGCCAGTTTTAGTTAGCCACGGGCTAAGTTTTGTCCGTGTGTGCATCTGTCACAACGTCAATGTGACAAGCGTACCTACATAAAACCAAAAGCATATTCATCTTTCGCAAATCTGTTAAAAGAATCAGCATCAAAAGTAGCTGTCAATTATATAACTCACTTATGTCAAATTGCATACTAAAAATGCTGAGTGTATTTAGCAGTATCTTTCATATACTCTGAGTATAAATTCAACATACTCGTAAGTCTCAACTTATCTTGAATTGACGCTGGTTTTTGCATTCTTTCTACAAACTAAAGGAACATCAGTGAAAAATATTTTTTTAGACTCAACGTCGGAATTTAGTCAAATTTATTTATTATTATACTTTCTTTGTTTCTAAATTAGATAGTTTTTCAAACTTAACATCAACTAATAAAACAAGTTATCCAACGATCAAATCATGCCCAAATCCCCATGATACAAAGAAGACATTAACCACAAACTCGACAATGTTGACAGCTCTCACAAACTTCCTATTATTTAGCTGCGGTTGGGTATACTCGTAGAAATCAAAGTGTGACGATGCCCGCCTCACGTTGTGTAGAAACACGTTGGCAGTGCAATAATTTCAATGTTCTACCTAATTTAACACCGAAGTAGTGCGCGGCGATTTCTCTATATCAACGGGGAAGTCATTACTCGAAGAAAGTCCTTTTCTACTTGATTGTCTTTCTTTTTAATGGACTACGTGATCGTATGTTAAGATAAATCGAATAACATTACACCGTATAATGCTTTCCCGCGATATAGTAGATATAAAAAATAACGAAGCATGCAATAAAGGTGATTGGACACAGGTAAGCGACATTCTGGTTGAATTGCTAAGTGAACTCTAATTTTTGCTTTAAACCATTTTCATTATGTTAATTTATATGCCGTGAAATACGCCTTTATAGTTTAAACTGTTTAAAGTGTGAGTGGTTTAACACGCGATGTGTTTAGTAAATCGTGGCATTCGTTTTGTTAGTGCGACTTGGCCAGGCTTCCTGCCAGTACAGTTGTTTGTTTGGTCATATCGCCAGGAGACATACTGAGTCGTAAATATCTACTAACGTTCCATGCGAGTTGCATTGCATGTTCAAACTTAGTGCTATGCAAATGGCTGTATTTTTAAATTGTTTTAGCATCTAATGGTTTCGGCTGGTAAGTACTTAATCTGGCACGCGATACTGCATACATTGAAATAAACCGTGGTAAAATTGTAGCGACCTCGAGAAAAATTGCTGCAATTCATTTCGAAACGAATAACTAAGTGAGGCATAAAAGTATACGTACTAATATTGTAAATCCTAAAGTGTGTCGGTCTGTCTGTGTCCGTGTCCTCTTGACGCTTAAATACTGAACTAATTTAACTGAAATTTGGTATGGACATAGTTTAAGTCCGGAGGAACGACACAGGATAGTTTTCATCCCGGAAATTGTCCCATAAAGAGGTGAAAAGGGGAATGGAAGTTTGTATAGGGCATTAATAATCGCGATTATTAGGTAATGCCCCATACAAATTTCCACCCCCATTTCACCCCCGAATAGATGAAATTTGGAATGAAAATAGTTACATCCCCGACAAAGCCTGGTAGTTTGTACGGGGAAGTACTTAATTCTATGCAGCAGTCGCGGGCAAAAGCTAGTAAAAAATGTAAACGGCCGACACAGTCTCGTTATGCGTGTAACCATAACGATCACAAGAAGATAATTATCACTTACGCGGTTCATTATCATTACGCGATATGACTCCACAAGGCACGTAGCGGACAAAAACGTGGGAAAGATTCTTATTGTTGAACAGACAGATAACGAAGATCAGGGTTATAAGAACGTGATGACACTGATTGTGGGTGTGACACAATCGATAGTGTGACAAAGATAGCCTTGCTTTATATAAATCGGACGATTCAGGATGACCACGAGATAACATCACCTAATCAATCTTGTCACTGATGATGATGAAATCGTTCATAGGTTCCAATGTCACCAAAGCAACCCTGTGGGTACTGCCATATCTTTTTTGATATAATCAACCGACTTCAAAAAAGGAGGAGGTTCTGAATGCGACTATGTCTTTTTTTTGTATGTAGATATGTCACGCGATTTATCTGCCAATATTATAAATCAATTTTGTAGATAGTTTTTTATTTGGAAGATCATAACTTCAGAAGTAGTTCCTGTTTAATTTGTATATATTTTATCGAAATAGATTTAGCGCTATATGAGAAAATTAACACAAAACAAAATGTATACTTTTTTTGTTACATTAAAGGCAAATGCTTGCGGTGAGCTGCCTTATATTATACAAAAAAATGTGAAAATGTACATAGTTGCCTTTATAGCCTAGGCATTTAAGCGTCGTCGTCAGACCAGAATTTTACGTTATTAAGATTTTTCTTGCAAACATAACCTTGGCATTGTATTTTGCAACTTGTAGAACGATAAATAGTAAATACACATATACAATTATATAAAACAACCCTTAAGTATACTCTGTTAAATAAAAGAAAATAAAATATTTAAATCGGCTTTTAAGGGCGCGACTCTACTGAAGCGGAGAAGAGCGGAGATATACGGAATAGGCCGGATAAGGAATAGTCAATCTGAAGCGAAGCGGAGAAAATTAACCAATCAGGCTGCGTCTTTGCAAAGCCCAATAGAAGTGCATTTAAATCCGAGGAATGTGATTGGTCTATTTATCACACTCTTCGTTTGGTTCCGCTTCTATTGATAGGAGCCTTATTGTCTTGGTATGTTACCTAACCTACACAGTAAAGCAGTCACATTGTGAACTATCTATTTTTGGTTGATTCCCAATAAATAATGCGTAAAGAAGACCTGTCCGTCTAGCACAACCTGGCTTCGCGACTCTTGTCGCGCGACATAGCATCGCCCGTCTCTCTCTCTCACAGTACTGTGACGATAGAGACAGGTAACTCGTGCGAGAAGTCGCGTGTCACAGTGGTGCTGGATGCTTACAATCCATAAAAATAGACTGCGAAATAGCCAGGAGTGGGTGCGTCTATAAAATTAGCATACGATACGCTTGACACATCTTTACCACTTACCCAACTAAACGCATAACTTAACCCCTGCTATCGTTCCTCAAACAACCGTGCGTAGTGAAAATTAGAGGTGACATTTGTTCTACCTTGAACGGAGATAGGACGTTTGGTTATAGGTTAGTGGAATTTGCTTCTTAATGCTCAATTTTGCTGTTAGACGGTGCATAATCTGTGCATCTGCATTCCTAGTAAAGAGAGTAACAAACTGGGTTCAATGAACGCTTGGTAAAGTTAGGTGACCAAACAGTAGGCTAGATTTAGACGATCAATTCTAACTTCACGCGCCATATTAACACGATTTTATTGAGTTCATTTGTAATATATTCAGTAACTAATAAACAATGAATGTAATGAAATCTTGGAAGTCTATTTGAACCTACTTCTGATTTCCGTATCGAAATAAAACTTTATAGTTATGCAGTTGCAATGACATGGTCTGTATTATTGGAGTCGGAAGGTGGCCAGAGGAACAGAAGAACATAATATGGATGAACAATTATTAACGTTTGTGTAAGAAAGGCTTTAATAAATATAGCTAAAGAAAAACATCGTCTGTATCTAGCGTAGAAAGAACATTTATGATTTACGGCTTTTTGAAACTACACATGATCGTTATTTAGTGGCTCAGAAGAGATAAGAGAAACACCTCTGTATTTTGATGCGTCGATTTTACCACGCTCATTAAAGTTGGTGACCTAAATAGCACTATTTACATAAAGGGAAAGACTAAACAAAGAAGCAAGAAGCAATTTTTGCGCGTTAAGGCTCGAGATATGATAATTTATTTATGATTTATGAGAAATAATGTACCTACGAGACGTGTTGAGGGGTGCGGGGTACCAAATCGCTCGAGCCGGGATGTAATATTGCAGGTTATTTTACGATGTGTGAGACAATCTCAGTTGCTTTTACTTCCCATAAAACTATAACTCGCCGACGATCTGAAATTGTTCCTTGCAATCAATGATAAAACTGACGCAGAACGATTCCAGGGAGACATAGACCGAGTGGTTGATTGGAGCCAAAGGAACAAACTGTCTTTTAATGTTTCTAAATGTGTAGTAATAACATTCGGCCGAGCAAAGTCACCCAGCCACTACAGTTACGAAGTCAATGGTGTCCCATTAAAAAGGCAAACAGAAGTTCGCGACCTGGGAGTGACTGTAGACCCGGAGTTAACTTTTCGAAATCACATTGTGAATATTTGCAAGAAGGCTTTCAGAAAGTTGGGATTCATTCTAAGAACAGCAGAGCATTTTAAAAATATCAAAGCAATATGTACACTCTACAATGCTTTGGTAAGAAGTTGTCTGGAATGTAATTCCACGATTTGGGCACCGCATGAAGCTAAATATAACCTCATGTTGGAGAAAATCCAAAACAAATTTACCAGGTACCTATATCTAAAAAAGTACGGAGTCTACCCCTATTACCCTTTGATGTACCCGACATTATTCGTCTTAGGGATGGTCGGGTACAATAAATTGAGCGTTAGACGTGGCTTGGCGCTTGCTACTTACATCTTTGAAGTAATAAGAGGTAGACGGAGCGATCAAGGTATCCTGAGGCACATTAACTTCTGTGCTCCCGACAAGCACGCAGAGCGCCGGCGCCGGCCGCCGCTGCTGGCGGTGCCGCGCGCGCGCACCAAGCTGCTGGCGCGGGCGCCGCTCACGCGAGCCCTTACTACGCTCAACCGGGTATCTCTAGCCCTTTGAGCGCCGAGCGGCAAAGCAATTCACCGTGCCACACCACCAAAAAAAAAAAAGAGTGCTCCAAAATCAACAGAGGTTGAAAAACACAGATAGTGGTTTGAATTAGCATGTTTTTGACCACTGACATTTTTGACGTCAATAGGCGTCGTTGGCGTCAGTGGCACTAATTCCCGATGACGTGATTTGCCGTCTTTGGCGGTCAAAGGGCTAGAGATCGATCTATGTCATTGCACTCTGAGTGAATTCAAAAGTGTTTCCTTAAATGTTATTTGTTATGAATCGTAATTTTTCTTTTTGAATTGTTTACCTTCTCTATCGCTTTAGGATTAAATCCTGTGATGATAGTGTTAAGTGATATTGTATAAATAAATAAATAAATAAATAAACTTTAGCTTTTTCAGTAATATACGTATACAAATTTATTGAAATGCTCGGCAACGTCCTTTTTAATGTTTTGTTCATATATAGCCATTTCCTGTGCATTTTACTCAATTCCTCACAGTATTTTTTCTCCAAGCACATTCATATCATCTCATCAAGTCATCAGTAGACACTTATTTATATTGGCGTGACAAATTGCTTATGTAAGAAGCGACACTTTTAAGAATGCTTTAAAAGGCTCACTTGAAGCAATAATAAGTAAACAATACCCGCATTGTCCGCAATAATGGCTGTGACGGGTCTGACATAACCGCAAGTTACGGATAGGCATGATCGTCGATTAGTGATAGAAAGTGTTCGTAAGCTGGAATCAATTTGTTTTGCTGTTTACGAACAGTCACATTATTAGGCGCGATAAAAGATAAATACAGTGCGTGATCTGTCAAAATGCGATTCGTGTTTTATAACTGTCTCACTCGCTTTTACGCGATCCAGATAAGAGCCTCTCAGTTTTTACCTAAACCCTAATCGCAATCTGAGAGCTCATGGACTGTACCTACATATAACTACTTGAATGTAAGTAGGTATATTGTACGAGACATAACAATCCATGGCTTAGTGATCAAATTGAAAAAATACATACGCAGAAATCAATAACACGAAGTTCAGGGACGTAATGACTACTAGATCCTGTAGCTTCGTTGGGATTGGAACTGAGCGTGTCGCCTCTGCTACTTGTGGGGGCCTATGATGCTTGCTTTTATCATGCGATAAATAAGTGACGAAGCATCCGTCACGTTTTGACAAAATGCAAGTGTGAGTGACAGATGCTTTGTCACTTATTTATCACGTCATAAAGGCAACCATGATTGGCCCGCAGGCCTTTGTTTTGTTCTTTCATAATTGCGGATATTAAATATAATATGCATAAAATGCAAGATGTGTAACGTGCGCCATTACAGAATACCAATTTTCTCCTACGAAAACTGACAATAGAACTATATTATTGAATTCCGTTTCCAACAGTTAGGTGCATCGTGCATAACCAGAGAACCGATAATATTCCACGTACCATGACCACAGTAATGATCAGTCAGTCGCATCCGTCAGGCCACCTACGATTACAGTCGTGACTACTCAGTAATGTAATGATGTATAATAATAGTGATATAGACAAGCATAACGTACGGTCAAAATTACTGTTCAGACGTAACTTTTATTTTTAAGTCGGTTAAACATAACAAAAAGTAGCAGTACCCTGGATGCCGATGAAAACCTATTGTAATTTGTAGAAAAGTTGGTTAACTAAACAGACTCAGTTTAGTCAATAAGCAATTAAATACAGCATATCTTTTATTTAGTTCTTAAGCCCAAAGAAAGGGTTGTTTCGTAAACATTGCAGTACTAAGACAAATTCGAGAAAATTGGAGTAATATTTGTACGTGAAATTAGCACTAAACAAACAGTATTAACTATGAACACCAATAGGGTCATTCGAACAACGATGCCACCAGTACCAGTAGAAATACATGGAAATATCTCTGCTAACGATGTATCACGTGACCTACAAGCACATTTTCCTTTATTTACCGTTCGCTGAAGTGGAAAACCTACGCATCGTTTAGCTCCTGTGTAAGTCCCTTCCCTTGTAAGTTTAATAAGGGTGGCCTTTCTTCACGCATTAAAACTTAGTATAACCCGATTGAGTAAAGAGCATTTTACTTATGCTCCATATCAGACATCAGGTTCAGGTGTACACTTAGTTTAGCCTGGTATACTTAGCTGATAGAGAAACTGCGTAGGGGTCAATCGTGCAGGCAATTATTAGTGCTGGGCAACCGAGCATGGCGAGCCGCTTCGATTTACCACTATGTCATTGCTCAACGTGAGCCATGTTCGGTTTCGTTTAGCACAAGTATAAAATAAGAGCGGACAAGGTTTTGATACAAACGGAAATTATAATTATTTGGATCCGCAATGATTATAAACGTTAATATAATGTGATAAAATATATATTATAATAACGTGAACATAATATAATATAGGTATTGTAGTCGAAGATAAAGAAAGGCAAAGCAAAGTAACAGTAAAAACTAAATAGCATCTCTAAACATAATTTTTTTTATGAACATGGGTCACAGTCTAAACCTCCCCCTCAGGACTAATAATATTGGGTACTTTTTATAAAGACTGATTTGACCATTACATAAAAAAAGACTAGTTAAATATTTTGGATCTAAATTTTTTTTTGTTAAATACCTTTTTTGGTTTGATTTTTAATATAACTAATTAATTTTGTTCAATTCAAAAATAAATAAATCGTGTGATTGATCGGACAAATATCATTAGTAGATATTGTATCACGATATCACCTCTAACACTTTAAATTAATAATAATAATAAATCTTTATTTGCAACTTCAGATATACAATTTTATGTACCCTGGCTTTCAAAGTAGGTTTCCCTGTGTCTTGTAAGCCAGTGCCTTCCAACCGAGTTATATAAAGTTACAATGCTAGACTAACTTAAATTATACATAGAGAGAGTTTTTGCGTGACTTAATCATGATATTACAGATAGCAAACTTTCAACTTCTTCTTTCTTTCAATTAACCGTATGATCGCTTGTAACTTTTACCAACCCAAAATAGGTGCATTTCAATTATTGATATTCAAAGAGCAACCACCCACACGGCTAAACTCACGGCAACCATGTATCAAAACGTGTGCCATTTCACAACGCACCTATAAACATACCCGATCTGATTTCATACGGGCTCATTACTGCATTCTAGAAAGAAACAAAAGGTAGTAACTGACACACCTTTATGTATACCAGCTACCATTTTGAACGTGCCTTCTCGATTGTCTGCTAGTAACTAAAAGACGTAACCGACCGGACTTTTGCACTTACATCTAACTTTTTAAAGGTGAAGTCTCATTACACGTCCAGACGGTGAGAGGTTGAATAATGACTTGTAATTATTGATTGAGTTATGCCAATGGAATATAAATTTTGATGTAACTGTTGGGTAATAGTACCTAAACGTAATTATATGTTTAGCATTGATAATAAATGGATCTTCGATTGACTTCTGCAGCTAATTAAACGAGTATTTACTCTATTTGCTAAAGGTTAATTAGCTAATCACTAATTAGAACCTAACCTAAAGTTAATTTACTTTTCGGTTTCCTCGATTCAAATGCACTTTGGAATTCGATTATTGTAGTAACGTGTTTGAGAGCAAATCGATGGAAGCAACATTATCTAAAATGGGCAAGCCGGTGGGAATCGGGTTCTATCGACACCACCCTAGTTCAGTACAGTACATATGATCTCTGTCGCTAACGGTGAGACTGTGTTATGTTATTTATGTTATGACACTTATTTATTTATCCTCGATCCGTTCGCCATTTTACATCTATTGTTATACGTAGGTAATCTCACGTAAATAGAGCGGCGTGAAACTCATTGCGTAGAAGTCATTTATACCTAGTTTGACACCGCACTTTTTACGTGCGATTACCTAGGTTTAAAGTGCTATACAGCCTTGTTTGTCAAAAATATATTGCACCATTGATACAAAGCACAAAAAAAAATCGGCGGAAGAAACCGGGAATTGAACCCGGTACCTCTGGATTACCGGTCCAACGTGTTATCCTTTCCGACATCCTAACGCCAAATTATTTTCCGAATTTGTCCGTATGCTTTGTGTGTTTATCTTTGAATTTGGTGTCCCATATTTAAAATAATGAGACATATGTTTCATACATGTACAAAAATATATATATTAAGGAAGCATACCGCGACATTACACTTTCATGACTTTAAGAAAGACCCTATAATTGAAAACTCAACGCAAATTATGAATTCAATTTGCGCATCGGCCATGCGTGTGATATTGCCCGGTCATGGTAAGGGTAGGGTACTGTATCAGTACCCTACTCTTACCATGAGATAACGTGACCGTACTCGCTAGCGACAGCGTAAAGGATTTGTATGGAGAATAGTACAGCGCGCCTAGCGGTTACTTTGTAGAACTACAATTATCCGTACAAATCGTTTACGCAGTCGCTAGCGAGAACGGTCATTATAAACTCATGGTAAGGGTACAGATACTTAATACTGAACCGGCCCAGCAGTCTCACTAAATCGGTAACAGAATATGATCTGTGGTAACAGTGACTTCAGGGTTTCAGAAGTGGGATAACACTGTGGGTTGTTACTAGTTCCTTATTAACAATGTCTGTATTTGTTTTCTTTTTCATTGGATGTTTAAAAACAATATAGTGTATAGACGACTTAGTTGGTGCAGTTTGTAGTGCACCTTCCTACTGAGCCGGCGGTCCCGGGTTCGAATCCCAACCAGGGCGAATATTTATGTGATGAACTCGAATATTTGTGCTTGGTTCATGGTATGTATTTAAGTATATATTTATGTATATCGTCGTCTAGTCCCCATAACACAAGCTTTCTTGAACTTAATATGGGACTAGATCGATATTTGTGAGGTTAGCTCTTACAGTATTTTATTTAGCAAGTCATGAATTCAAATTGCGCACGGAACATGCGTGTGATACCGGCCGACCGATATAAAGTACCCTGTTAATATTCAACCGGCCAGTACCCAGCAAACTGACTAAATCGATTCCAGTGACTTGACAATTTTAAAAGTGGGATAATGAAATAATAATTAAATAATTTTATTTTATAAGGAGGGCACAAGGCCACGTTTACATATCCGAGTCTACGGCATTGTTTTGGGTTCTTAGTTATTAAATATTTCTGTATTATATTTCGATCTCCATTGCAATTGTGAAAAAATACAGCTTATTATTATTGGAGCGGAGCGAGCGAAGCGAGCGAAGCGAGCGAAGCTCCCATGGATCGACTCGAATGGACTTTGTGACAATGCGCAGATCTCAGCGAGTTCTCAACCGATTTTAGAAATTTTTGTTTTAAAATGCACAAATTAAATTTCGCTAGGTAGTGACGAAGAGAAACTATCGAAAAAAATAAAAAAACTCCGCTCCAATATATGGTGCAAGCTTAGCCGGTGGCTGACTCTGCATCGACCTAGTTATGTTTTACGTACAGGTGGTTTAATGCAAGTCATGATTTCAATTTAAGCATCAGCCATGCGTGTGATACCGGCCGGCCAATATAACTATCCTGTCAATATTCAACCGGGCAGTACTCAGCGAACTTACTAAATCGGTTACAGTGACTTGACAATTTCAGAAGTGGGATAGTGAAATAATGAATAATTAATTTTATTCTGGAAGGCCTTGCACGCCTTGTGGCCGGGCACGTTTACATGTCAGAGTCTACGGCAGCGTTTTTACTGTGGCTTCAGAAGCGGGATAACGTTTTGAGTTGGTACTTGTTAACGATCCCTGTAGGTATTTTTTTTATTTAAATTGAGAATAAAAAAATGTTGCTAATTTGTACAGTATTTTACTTAGCAATTGCATGAAATAAAACAGAAAGTGAAGTTAAAGTCATTTATTTATCATTTAGAGCACATATTTTCCTTTCACTACTAGTGGCTTGTTAGTGTTATCTGCAGTATGCACATTTCTACCTTAACTAGATCATATAATTGTAGAACTACAGTATTACTGAACATATCTTTAAATTATATCAATAAAAAAAATGATTTTGGATTTTTTATTCTAATTTAGAAATTCACATTGAAAGTTTTTGGTGAAAGGTCACCAAAAACTTTCAATGTGAATTTCTGTTCCTTTTATAGCTACATTTATTTATGTTACCAAATAAACATTCAACACAACATGACCAGCAAAATATATCATAAGCACTACCTATCAATCGTCTGATCAGAGATTATCATCTCATCTCAATATTCCAAACCTGCATGGCCTAAGGCGGCCAATCTACAAGCCTTTCCTAACAATGTTACATCATATTAGAAAACAAATCATTCCTAAAATGTAATGTTACCTAACATTTGATTGAAAGTGCATATAAGTCGATGAAACAAGCATGTTGATAATGCACTTGATACCTCGTGCCATCACGGCGGGACGAATACGGTTTGAGGCAATTATAGAGGAGGCCCATGTTCAGCAGTAGACGTCTATGGCTGTTGGATAGATAAACCTACTTGTAGAATAAGGATTTTGGGAAGAAGGGAATCATAATTATCACCGTGTTAAAAAATATTTGTGAACGCCGAAGCAAAAAGGGTTACGGTTAATGGTTCTGTAAGTCCTTGGACATTGAAATAAGACATCCGGTGTTTCCGTTCATAGTACAACAAAATGTACTCTAAAGAGACTGTACAAAATAAGAGGCCAAATAAATAAAAACTTGTAAAGAGAGATGAAAATTCATACGTAGTCAATCAACTCAGTTGAAAATAAACGCGATTTAAACAAATGAAAGACGGAAATAATCAGACAACTCGAGTAAAAGCGAAATGATTTTATCTAGTAATTGCACTTATCATCTCGACACGTATGTTTTACATAACTTATGCTATAATGATCCTCATAATAAAGCGGACAATACCTACCATTCTAAGTTAATACGTTGCATAATGGCAAATAGAAGTGCATTTTTAACGCCGAGTGCGTAACTCTAGCTAACAGTGCGTTTCACTTTTGAAAACAGTTGCGGCAAGCAATTAGTGCTTCCTTGAAGTTGAGGCTGTCGGGTTGAATGTAACTGTATATCCACCTGTGTTACTTAGTTATTGAAACACCGTCACGCAGGTATGAGTTAAGAATGAGGAGGAAAACTCCGAAGAGGATCTATTATATACGTATGGCCTTTGTTCGGTGATGTAAAATCATTTTTTTGGCTGATGTATTTGGGGTTGATGAGAATCTAGAGGTCTTCTCTTCTTTAATAATATGTTAATTAGTTTTGAATGTAAGGTGGTTAATAGTTATCAACTTGTGTTATCAGTGCGAACTGAACTGAGGTTTATTTTTAATTTCTCCCGGCGCCAGTGTGTTAACTGCCGAAGCTGTCAGCGCAAAAAACCTCTTGGTCACTTTTACTTTTTTCGTGTAAATAACATTATCATATGCACGTTCGAGACGTTTTTTAAGGAAATTAGACTGTGACATAACTAAGTATTGACAGTCAATGCATAGTCTAATTTTAAAAAGCTGAAGATCAGTAACGTGAAATAACCTTTTTCCTTAGAATATGGAGGGAGAACAGGGTTTTGCGCAATTCAACTATAAATGGAGGATGAAGTTTGTGTGAGAAAGTTATCGACTAACTCATGTCAAAGGTCAAAAAATTTGAGTAGGATAATAATCCTAAAGGAAGTGAAATAATCCGGAAGTGTAAAATATAATAAGTACTGGAATACCAGTACTTATTATATTTTACACTTCCGTGCTTGTTTAAATATTTTTGGCACGTCAGTGTTTGACGAGTCGGTTGGCTTTGTGGTAGGTTCTGCTGCTTCCTTCGAAGCTGGTGGTATTAGGTTGTATATGTTCAAATTGTTCAAATCCTGGCGAGGATCAATATTTGTGTGGAGGCTTATAGTTCAAAGCTTATGAATATATTCTAGAATTAGAATCCGTAGTGCAAGCAAACATTGCATAGTTTAGGAATACATCGAGTTGTGTAAGATTGTCTGTCTCCTAATATTTATTTATTATTGCCTCACCTAGAACAAGTGTGAAGAGCTTATCCAAGTGTCCAAACAAAAATCACATTATTCTTAGCGAGTGAGCGGTCGGTGGCCAATTATCCAATTGCACAATATGTACCGATGAGCGTTAGCCGTGACGTATGGACTTAATTAGGGTGAAGTAAATGATCAGAGTGGACTGCGACTACTTGACTACGCAAATGTCGAAAACATACTTTTATTTTTATTGCGGCTCCACATTACTCGCTAATTTGACCGAAGTTGGGCGAATAGTGTGGAGAGGCACTTCGCTGCGGAAACCCATACTTCAACCAACTTTGGTCAAATTCCCGATTAGTGTGTAGCCGCAATTAAAAATATCGGACAACCATACTATATCCCACTAATAGGGTAGACTGTAAATAAGTACGACAAAATTCAACGGTTTCACATAGGCAAGTGCCGACCATCGACAATTTATTTTAACTTGATTTGAAGATTTTGAAGGCAAAGATGCCTTCAGGAAAAAGAAAGCAAACTGTCATAACGTAAATTTTGGAAAAATCGTGGCGAGGAAAAATTAAAGAACTGCAGTTAGTATATCCTTATAGCAAGGACTATCGGAAAAATATGTATCTTAATCGTCTTTCTCTTTCTACCCTATTCAATCTCTCTCAACTCCCACAGTTAAGCTCTAGTAGGCTTGTGTGTGGCACTAGACGACGATATACGTCCTTAATTGTTATACTTATAGGATAATACAAATATAAAACCATTAATATAAAATATTCACAACCCAAGAACAAAATATTCGAATTCAAAAGAAAAATATTTGCCCTAGCCGATATTCGAACCCAGGGTCAAAGGCTTATTAGGCAGGTACCCTACCACTGCACCAACCTCGTCGTATCTACTAATTATAATCTGTTTTGGTGCGTGGTAACTATCATTACGATGCATCATCGCCAAACAAACATTCTATAGACGTTTGTGTCGTAACACCAATTTTCTATTATGCTAGTCGTCGATACTCAATCACCACAACAAAAAGGCACATCTACGAAAATATCTAATGTCAGATACGCTGTTTTAGATGTGAACTAAGCCTGCTTGTGAAAGTCGCGAAAGTGAAGGACCCGCGACTGCCGGACTATTGATGGCACCCACTAATAGGTATGGGTTGAATGGCTCTCATGCGACCTGTTCCTCATACGAGAGCAAGCACATAATACTGATACATAGAATCTATATACGATGTAAAAAAAAGAAGTTGAGTAAGATTTGACATATTTGCAACGGGTTTTTGATGGCCGCATCGGTCGTACTATAGATAAATAGGTGTTCTGTATTTTCATTGAATAATTTTCGACGAATTTTCAATTCGCCGATTTTTTTCCCCTCTGAAAGGCAAAGAACCAGATACTTGATAAAGGTGAGTGTAACGGATGCTTTAACTTCACATCTATTTAATGCCTTTACATCTAGAAAATAAACTAAACCTGTATTGAAAAACAGTTTTATATGGAAAGGGGTCCTTATATAAAAAAAAAAAACTTAACAGGATTTGTATGAGCACTTGGCACCAGCAGTAAAGCGCCATCTGTTGGCTAACATTTCTTTGTACTCTCATCTTTCATCACCCAGAAACGGGTAGAATAGATAATGTCTTTAGCATAAACATTTACCACAGACATTCATTCTAAATCTAGATTTCTGCGGGCGTATGATGGTTGCGCATATCACGTGATAAATAAGTGACGAAGCACTGTCACTCACACACGCATTTTATCAACTTTGTCACTTGTTTACAATGAAGCGAAAAATTGAAAAATGTAATGGTTCAGACAGGATTCGAACCTGCGTCTCCAACGGCTTTCCGGGTCAACACGGGCGTCCTACCAACTGGACCACCGAACCAGATGTCAGAGCCATTGAATCTTTCAACCAGTTGCTTCAACATGCCTTAGGGTGGCATCGTAGCGCCATCTACCGTAAAGATTTAGACTTTATAGTCGGCACCATCGTCTCAAATTTGTTGAGAATCGATAGTAACGATGTGCTACACCCAAATTAATTATTTTTATTAAAGCAATAACGTCTGCTAACGTAAACCAAAAGTTTAAAATAAAGCGAAAAATTAAAAAAATTGAATCGTGTCTGAACCATATTTTTTTTAAATTTTTCGCTTCATTGTAAACAATTGGTTTACGTTAGCAGACGTTACTGCTTTAATAAAAATAACTTTGTCACTTATTTATCGCGTGATAAAAGAAACCATCATAGTCCCGCCGATGTCTAAAAAAAACCTAATTTAGAAGAACATTACCAGTTGCCTAAGACGTGACTATTATGAATTATTCGAGTATCGTTTCTAAATTATAGCAGTTACTCGAAGGTAGCAATTTAATCGGAAACCTTCGCAAGCCAATTTAAGAAGCATCCTCGCATCAAAACGATTATAGTAAATTGTATGACTGTATGGAAAACTATTATTACATCTTCGTTAACTGCACGAGGTAAAGTCAATCACTCGATACTATTATTTTCGTAACACACACAGAAAATGTCTACTTCTTTGATATGTTGATACTGAATTGACAACATTTCAGATTTTCAAATAGTGTTCAATTTAAACTAATTTCATTGATTTATTATCACAGAACGCAAAACTTCTTTTTATTTGATTATAAAGATTCGTTTTTAAAATTATTTAAAAAAATATATTTGAAAGCAGCGTCGTTTAAGAATCGGCCCTCTACATGACCTCACCTTGTCGAAAATTTTACAGTCGCAACATACAAAAAGTACAGTGGTCATATTTCCATACTAAATCCGCCTTAGTAATAGTCCGACTGTATGTTAGTAGGTATAAAACGGTTTGTTTGTTATTAAAGGAAATTTACATTAGAAAGTTATTTTAAATAAATGTATAGTGTTGTGTTGACCCATTTATCCGCTTAAGGTACCCAAGAGAAATAAAGTCAATGCGTACTTGCGTAGGAAGATCCGCGGGCAAATCTTTTCCTAATGTGACTCAACGACTAAATTCAGAATAATATCATCATATTATGCTTCTATTTATGTAATGAACAGCTTTCACTAAAGACTTCGAAAGGAATCCATGACATTAAAGATAAACAGAGAATTCGTGAAAGTGCGAGCATCATAAACAAAATTTTATGTTAGTGACAAGTTTTAGTAGATTTGTGTTAAGCGCCGAAAGTGAAATAAAAGGGAAAACGCATAAGTGCTTATTGCCCGTTTATATTTCATTTATTTTATTCACCTAGTAGTGGTTTTTTGAGCGGCAGAGCTCTGGAGTTTATGTCGAAATAGCTGATTTCTTTAATTATTTACGTTTATATATATCCGTCATTTTGAAAAAAAAAAAAAAAAATATCGTGTATGTCGCTCCCGCTCACGGGACAGTAAGTGTCTTTGGGACGCGTGCGCGGAGCCGAAGCCGACGCGTAGAGTCGCTTTCGACAATTTAAGCAAGAACTATTTATGGATCTATGGAGTCTAAATACAAATCGGGCTATGGGGATGAAATGGAGCCCAGTCCTCCATAATTGGGCTATGGATTGAGACTATCGGGCGTCTACCAGGAAAAAAGTCTCATGTGTATTTATTTATTTATTCGATCGTATGGCATACATGTCGCATAAAACAAAAATGTGAAACTATAATTTAATAAGCAAGACCTGCAGGAAATGCTGTCCGGTCTTAATGCTGCCTCGAGACGCGTTGGGCTAGGGATGAACTTGGACAAGACTAAGGTCATGTTCAACGAGCACATCGTCCCTGTGCCCGTTTCCGTCGAAGGTGTAGCCATTGAAGTTGTCCAGGAGTACGTCTACCTAGGACAAAAGTTACAGCTGGGTAGAGACAACTTTGAGGGTGAAATCGCCAGAAGAGTGCAGCTTGGCTGGGCAGCATTTGGAAAGCTGCGTCACATCTTCGAGTCACCCTTGCCACAATGCCTGAAGACCAAGGTATTCAATCAGTGCGTCCTGCCGGTCATGACATACGGAGCCGAGACGTGGAACCTGACAGTGAAACTAGCCCACCGACTACACGTCACACAGCGAGCTATGGAAAGGGGTATGCTCGGAATCTCGTTAAGGGACAAAGTCCGGAACGAGATTATCCGACAAAAAACCAAAGTCACTGACGTAGTTCAGAAGTGTAGCAGACTGAAGTGGCAGTGGGCTGGTCACATCTGTCGCAGAACCGATGATCGGTGGAGTAGACGGGTTCTCGAGTGGAGACCACGACTCGGCAAGCGTAGTGTAGGACGCCCTCCGGCCAGATGGACCGACGACCTGAAAAAAGTGGCTGGTGGTGACTGGATGGCGAAAACGGGAGATCGGGCCATGTGGCGAACCCTGGGGGAGGCTTACGTCCAGCAGTGGACTGCAATAGGCTGAAATGATGATGAATGATGATGATGATAATTTAATATCTAGCTCCTTCACCCAGCGGGCTGCGTTCACACTTGGAGAGAATATATGTGTATTGGCACTGGTAGACGACGACTCACCTCCCCCACAAAATAGCGACACACAGAGTGGCCTAAAGGGCAACACCAGTGCGGAAGGCTAAGGGCGGAGAGGTGTAATACTGGGCTTTAAACCGAAGGCAACTAACCCCTTACGTTTCCACATCCACCACCGTGCCGCTACTTTCGCGACTCCACTTATTATTATTATTATCGAACCTACTCACAATATTTCATGTGAATCGGTTGACAAATGTGGCCTGTAGACGAGAACAGCCGGAATTCCGAACATCCGATCTACAGCTCACAGCCACCGACATACAAAAATGTACTTGTAATTCATTACAGATTTCTATTATCATAATTAGCTATCGTGATTGATCTGTCAATCGTGAAGATCATATCATACGTACTTATTTATGCAACAATTTGTAGTCACGGGTCATTGACCTTGGCGACAAAGGTGATCGTCCGATGTGGGCGTAGCGAAGAATGAAAGGAAATGAGAGCATCGTCGAGTGGGTCTAGTGTGCAAGCGGCCGGTATGAAAAGACGCTTCAAACTTTAAAATCCTTTGAGCCTTGTGCCTCGAATTTATAACGGGAGAGAAGAGGTCAACTGGACGTATCTATGCAAAAGCGTACAATCCCACATTAAACGTTTGTACTTAGTGATGGTGATGATTCAGATATAACCAGTAACCGTATTACGCAGTGGAGGGGTTCAACCAATGGGTACAAAATAAAATCTTTTAAAAGTCTGTCTGTCCAGCGCTTAAAAATATGATATCGTAAAAGGAAGAAACCGCCTCTGTTTTTTTTATTTGCAGTATCATACATTTTATTATTAAAATTCGGTAACTATGACAAAGCTAACTATATTTATCTTCAAATTACGCAACAAAGAAAACAACGATCATCAAATCTTAAAAATGCGCGATGACACCATCTACGTGACTCATTCTCATTTCATTTGTCACAATAATACACTTAATCAAAACTTTTTTAAGCTGTACATTAGCATGTCAATGAGACAGAGTTATTCATCCAAGCGACTCGGTGATACATACCGAAGACTCCATTCAAAAGTGTAGGACGCTATTCTTTGAGATGCAGTAGGCGTGTACGTATTGTTTGGCCGGATGCTGCCAACGACATTTAACATATGGACAAGTCATTGTCTAGGCGCCAATAAAAACCAATGACGAATAAACAATAAATAGTCAGAAAATCATAAACATTTAAAAGTGAATAGTGATAGGCTGCAAATAATATTAAGCAATCTCTAATCAAAGTTCAAAAGGAAAAGTCCTTTCACATAGACTTTAACCTCTACCTAATAACTCGTATTTAGTATGTCAGTACATGTTGAATTACAAAGTTTAAAGAATCCAAATAACTGATTCTTTAAATATAGCTAAGAAATATTGCCAGAAACTGGGTTTCTAGTACAAAAACCTTATTTCTATCTAAGGCTGCTATGATTCAAATTTAATTGTTATTGCACAAGATCAGCCTCTAAAAATCAGAAAAGACAACAGATATACCTACAGAAATTGAATTATGTACCTTTTTCGCTCTTGTCACAATAATAAAAAAGGTACGCCTTTCAGATTCCTTTAATGTACATGAAATTGGTGCTTCCTTGTTATAAAATACTTCGAAAATTATAATGCATGTCCATATCGTACACAATTTCGTATCGAGGATATTTATTTCGCTCTTTTAAATTGTTAATGTCGTTTCCATAGATTTTGTATGTCAATGGTTACTAGACACATTGTAAAGAATTACACCGTGTGTGTGTGATGATGTATGCGAGAATACACACATAATAATATAATAATGAGAAAAATGTAGGACGTTGTACTGTACTGGGTGTTAAATGGAGGCCAAACTTGTTTCACACATTGATTAAAGTACAGTGTTTATTCGTGATTAGGGAGTTTTTGTGGTTAGCAGAAGAAATAGAAGTTTATTTGCATTGGATATTCTTTTCAAATTATATGCTTTTTAAGAGGCCTTATTCCTTTTGGAATTATTATTTTCATATAATGACAAATGTATTGATAATTTCAACCAACTTTTTGAAGTAAATAATACTTTTCCCTGAGTTCTAGAAAGTAACATATCTTATGCTTCCATTTATATTTTATTCTTCCATTGCGTGCAGTCGAAAATAAGTAAAAAAAAAAAAACTAGTTTCCTGCGTGAATTTTGTAAATTTCAAACAAGAAACAAAAATTATCAATGAAAAATTCAAACAGTAAGTTTCAAATATACCTATTCCAATAAATCGCAATGGCCCTGTTCTAATTAGAATTATTTATTGATAATATAATGTTATATAATGTTAAGAAACGTATTTGAACATAGAGAAAAATTTCTAAATTAAAGCAATTGCTTATTAAGTCCACCAAATCTGGTCATCGGGCTTCATGCACGTGCAAACTGGCTCAAAACTAACGTTACTGTAGTCTCTAATATATATATGGACCTATAAACTAGTTCAACTCTCGCAAAAGGTCTTTCTAATCTTGCCTGAGGCAGACCTACATACGTTTGGGTTAAATATGTAGGTATACAATTTTGTATCTTACACACTAACAGTAAGCTTTAAGATGAAAATATAGAGAACGTATTTAGACAATAACAGCATAACGATGCCTAAATATAGCAAAATATAATATCAATTAGTTTAAATGCCGCGTAAATATTCGATTCACGACTTACTAGGTGCAAAATCGCTTAAAGTTAAAAAGGCATATCTTACTAAGAGGTTTATATAAAGATGTGATCTTCTGATTTAACATCATCGTATGTATGTCAAGCGTCGGAATGTATGGGAGCGGCAATAGAGCCCCTAACTTAAACTGTATGTATGTCCTCATCATACCTCAAAATCAGTTTGTATTGTAAGATACACTTTGCTGGTAACCCTAAGGTTGCTTTTAAAGTGAAACGAATCATTGAAATACGAGATTGAAGTGAGGTGTCGATTTAAGTGTTCGTTCACGAAATGCATGTATCTTTGTAATAAATGTAAGAATAACTGGTGTTTTCATTTTACGACGGCTATTAGGCTACTCTTTTATTTACACATCGTGATACAACAGGTGATATGGTAAGCCGCGGATTGTTGCGTAAAACTAGCCTATATTAACAGTCGTATAAACTACAGTGACCTAAATTTTAGATACCGCGATATATATATTTTTAGTTGCTATTGGAGCATAGCTGCGAGTGAGATATGAATCATGACGCGAAGGGACAGCGAGGTACTGGAACCTTTGAAATGTGGTGTTGTCGTAAGATGGAGAAAATTAGTGGGACATAAAAAGTCACAAATGAATGAAAAAAGGAATTTGTTGCACACCATAGAGAAAAAGAGATAAAATGAATAGTTAGTTACCTTATACGAGATGACGATTATATAAGCAACATCATTGAAGAATGTTGTTGGAATGAAAAGAGAGGCAGGGGAAGATCAAGAATGAACTAAATAAAAAATAAAAGAGAAAGTAAATGCCATGTTGTATAGGGAAATCAAAGAGTTGGCTATAGATAGGGATAGATAGGCAAGAGTTTGACTCTATTTATGATGAGTTGCTATTGATATATCTTATTTAACCAACGAATGTATATTAAACCTATATTGCAGCAATATAACTTGTAAAATTGTTAGTTGCATTTTAAGTTTTGATAGACAGCTTGTTATCTGATGCTCGAGTAAAAATACGTGGTACTAGAAGAAACTGTATTGTTTTCATTTGCTAAGTATTTAACTAAAGTACACAAACTATTTTGTGTTATAATGGTGCTAAACAACCAATACGACTCACCTGGGAGCTGGTGACACCTGACACATGCCTATGGTTCCCGGTGGAAAATGCAACTTATTTTACAGTCATCACGAAAAATTACAATAGCTTAACCCCTCGCATGCAATGTCAAAAATTGGCTAGTCAAATTAAAAATGACTGATATTTTAACGGAAGGTTCAAATGTCCCGCACAAATCTGTGCGTAAGCATACAACGGGTTAATATCAGTGAATCTCATCAGCAGATCTAAACCAATAATAAAGTTAATTAACTAAGCTAATGACTACAGTAATTGTTTACACCTCGCTAGAGACGAACGGATTCAAACAACCATTTGCAATTAAACCAATAACTTACAATTTAAATACAAAACGGCATTGAATCAGTAAGTAAATGTACAATTTCCGACACTACTGAGCCGCTCGAGGGTTGAAATTTCTACTTGCAGCTTTTTTCATTCACAGCATTACAATTTTTATCTGTGATAGTTAGATTTGCTGGAAATAATGAGACGGTAACAACCGTAAACGTATCAGTGTCCATGCTGCCAGCCAAGCAGTCAATATAAGCAGTGATCTACTGCTGATACCACACTCGACCACAGTGGACTTGATCTATCAAGTTGCGAATGTATAAAAGTCAGTCAGTGGCATAGCTAGTCCTAGGCGTGTCCTGTCTCAAAATATGTCGGAAGACCTCGATCACGAGCGGGAGTAGGGTTACCAGACACAAATTTCAAAAGTCCTGACAAAATTCCTGATTTTCGGCCAAAATTCCTGACACTAGTCCTGAAATTGTTTAATTTGTCAATGTTGATTGATTTATGTTTATATTGTAAAAAGATAATTGCGATTATTTATAAGTTGCAATTTATGAAACTCCAAGGTACTTGTAGCTTTACCCTTTTTGTTATTGTGATTTTACAGTTTTGAAGAAGAAGAAAGAAGTTTACAGTGTATACAATTTATGGTCTCACTTATTTGCCGAAAATTCCTGACATTTCCCTTTACCGGCCGCATTCCTGACATATGTCTAAAATTCCTGACATGTCAGGAAAATTCCTGACATCTGGTCACCCTAAGCGGGAGCCCAATGAGTCGGGGGCACCCGATGTAGCCTGGGGTCCCCATAACATTGATGCGGCACTAGTTACGCCCCTGTGAGTGGGTGTCAATATCGAGCGAAGACAAATTCGAAGGTGGAAATTCACACTTACGGCTTTTTTCATTAACAACATTATAATTTTTAAATGCATTGATCAGTGATTAGAATTGCTGGAAGTAATGAGGTGGTACGAAACGTTAACGTATGGGTGTCCACGCAGTAAGCCAACCGGTCAGTATAATCAGTGTTAGTTGACCTAGAACTATGAAATGTGCTAAGGAATACCGTCTTATTTTACAAGTATAGGGGAAAATCTGAATACTACACATTTGTAATTAATTGAAAAAAATAAGTACGTAAAACAGTTTTCCAACGGCAAAGTTAAGTTTGTCGCTCAGTACAGTTTATTTTTTCATTAGAACAATATGCAGTGCTTTCATAATTCGTACGGAATCGTAACCGAAATAACCGGTTTGTTTACATGGTACTAGAATGGCAGTCACTGTGATTGTATTGTAAAGTTTTCCCCATGTCTAGTAAGAACTGCATGCTAGTTTACAGCAAATAGATTAGCCTAATCAACGCCTAGGCAAAGAAATGAGGAACTTAGATAAGTAATTATTCAGACGATGGCCGGTGAGGAAAAAATGTGTTTTCTCAGGTTTTTGTTCTATTGAAGACAGGCTATCCTGTTCTATAAGTTCTTTCATGATTAAAGCTAATTTGAAATGAAAATTATTACCTTTTAATTACGTGCGGGATGGGAACTCACATAATTTTTATTGAAATCGTTTTAGGGTTCCGTACTCAAACGGTAAAATACGGGACCCTATCCGTCCGTTTGTCTGTCTGTTTGACCGTCTGTCACAAGGCTGTATTTCATGAATCGTGATATCTAGACTGTTGAATTTTTCACAGATGATGCGTTTCTGTTTAACTTAACCCGGCAGTTAAGATGGGATAAGTGTTTGTACGGAACCCTCGGTGCGCGAGTCCAACTCACACTTGCCCAGTTTTTTATTAAACAACGTGATCAAAATAATATTTCAATTAACTAATTCTGGGTTTAATCTGTTCTGTACAAATTACATATTACAGATAACTACTGATGCTTATTGAATTTTATGGCGAGGGTTATGATGATTTTATACTAGTTAAATTCGTTATATTGTTTATACGAATAACGGGTCCGAATATTAGTATTAAACAATATAGTGTAAGGTTCTTACGTGACCACTGTCGCATCAAATTAATTAATTATACGAAAAACGCAATCGCGTAACGCTTGTTGCGCACAGCAAAGGCAACAAAAGGGGTACATTAGAATGCAAGATGCAAACTAAGGTGCAATTAGTTTAAGAAGCCTAACAGTTTAATTTGGCTGGCACAAACATATATAAAGATTATAGATATATATAAATTTTAATGTAATTAAAGTAAAATAATTAAATTATTATTAATTATTTATTTCAATATATAATTATTTGTTGGTTCCAGGTCGTTATAATGACATTTATGAATAATTGCATGTATACACATTTTGCTCACTAACTTACAATAGTCATAAGGAATTGTTACTAACAACTAGGTATACCTATGGATTCAAGTCAGAGATAAAGAGTTTTAATTTGAATAAAAAAAAAAGGGTTTTTGCATCGAATGGTTCGATGCAAAAACATTTTAAACCCACAGTGTAAGCTTTATACTACTTTATAGTAATAAATAACGGAATATGCACGTTTCTAATATACCATACCATCATACCACCATTGTATAAAATCCAGTTACAGTATATGACGAAATATAAAATGACACAGCCTAAGATCTATTAACAAATCAGTTAGCAATGCCTTGCTAATGTAAACAAATTTAATCATCACGATTCACCTCCACGAATATAGGTTGTCAATGCTGAATGCCAACTCTATGATATCAAATGCCACTTGACAGGCCGGTCCCATCACAGCTTCATTTATATGCGATGTTTTCGATCCACAAGGCTCGGCAACCCTGAGGCCTTTGTGGAACATTCCAGAGATGGCGATTGAATTCTCTTTGCTTCGGTTTATCTCTTGTTGGTGACGGAGTCTATTAGGATAGAGCGATATGTATGAGAAGGAGGGATCTACAAAAAGTATGGTGAACGCGTTTTCATTCAAGCATTCAAAAATTAAACTGTGGTACAGAGGGCGCTTTGGGATATAATGCTTTTCACGCGATGTGGGTCAGAGCACTATACTCTGGATGAGTAGAGGTCTGATCCCAGCCTGTAATATAGGGAATCACGTAAAATTTTGTATTTATAGTCAAGTCATTTTGTATAAGTAGTCTCTGTATTATTCATACTTAGGTACTTAGGTATTTACTTATTGCGATCCTTGGTATTAATAGGCGTCAAAATGATATGGACTTACCTGAAACAAAAAACAAATAATATTAGTCAAATATTTAGTGATTAGTTTGTAAACAAAGCTATATAACTATAATCTACAAGGTTTCAAACTTTGAATAGAATTTCCAACAGCAACGTACAGCCTGTGAGCTCTCAGATTCGGGTTTGGGTGAAAACTGAGAGATTCTTATCCGCATCGTGTAAGAGCGAGTGAGACAGGTATAAAACGCGAATCGCATTCTGACAGCACGCACTGTATGTTTGTCAATCTCATAACTCTAGTTACGACCGTTCCGAATGTAGTAAATAGTTTTGTAAAATACACAAGTAATTAACACATTCACAACATGTACAATTAACTTTAGAGACCACACCTTTAACAACGCATACCAATTAGAGATATCCCACACTAGCGTATTTTGATCGTCGGCGTTCTGTTCTGCCAGCGCCCGTGTAGTCGCGAAACAACTGTTACGCACCATGAACGCAACGTCAGCGTGTATTTAGCGAGAATAAGGAATAATACAATTCAAATGTTATATTTGGCACACTCGAATGCCGACACTAATGAATCATATTATAATAGCTTCACTATCATGTTTTAAGAGTACAGTGAAATCACTGCGCTAGCTTCACGACACTTGCGCCGACGTTGCGTCGACGCTGCGGGATGGCTGACAGGACTCCATCGCTCAAAAGACGCTAGTGTGGGGTGTATTTTAGAAGAAGAGGTTACTGTTAACAGTCGAAGGCGAGTGTAGGCCGACCTTGGTTCTGTATTTATTATTGCACGTATTACACGTTCATAGTTACGGCATGGACTAAGAATACTGATGAACAGAAGCAGAAAAGTTATTCTTTTAATAAAACCGTGACGAGGTTTGTTAGATACAATCGTAACACCAATATGTTTGCTTTGGTGCGGTTCATATCGGTAGGTAAAGGAGTGCACCATTTTCGATTCATTGTACCCAATATACCTACTATCAGAGTGGGTTGATGGTCGTTCTTAATACGCAGAGTTTTGTAAACTTGTCCCGTTAATTATAAAGACAAAAGAAGTAATTGTAACCTGTAAATAAGTGTTGTTTCTGTGTTCCGTAAGAGTAACGAAGCTAGGAAATATTTACATATAAAACGCACCAACTCATTGAATTAATCTATAAAAAAAAACTGTTATATAAGTATGCACCTATATACTCTATAATTAATTTTACTATTCTGCCCTACCCTGGTTGTCTGGAAGATATCGTTTTTAAGCGATAAGACCGCCTATTATTACCGTTATTAAAATTGTATTTGTTCTGTTCCCTTTTGTAAACTTTAATTGGTGTGTTGTATTGTTAAAATTGGCTTCCAAGTGAGAAACGTTCTGAACATTACATTGTCAGATTATAAAACAAAATTGGAAAAGAATTACCATAATAATGTTACCGCGACGTTTACAGCAGAAATTGTTTCTAAAAGCGTCTTTTAACCACACTATCGACGAAGAACAAGCAACATGGCACGCAAGCTGCAAACTTTACCGCAAATTGAAAGGAGACGTGGAAGTCGCGTGGGCCAGTCACTATTAACGGAATTACAGTTTCCAGCCGATTGCAGATTGTATGATAATCGCTATACCTACATACGTAATCCGTTTGATTTGCGACAAATCATAGGTGTATCAAATCACTATCATATCCTATATTATATGTTGTAAACGTAACGCAGATTTCCATACAATTCAGTAACGTAACTTAGATATTGGAAAAGGAAGGAAGAATAGGCTACAATTTATGATGATCTTCATTCATAAGAGGGCTAAGTTAGAGTTGAAATGCTTGCATGGGCGTATTTCTTTAAGTGGGTAACTGGGATTTTCTATGCTGTTGGGTGGGCGAACTCGCTGTAAATAGTAATACATAGACGAGCATATTAAAAACGGAGATCCTCAAGAAGTTAACCAAAGGTAAGATGAACCGATGATCTTGTGAGGATCATGGGTTGTTGGGTGCGGGTAGTGACAGCTGCCGTGGAAATGCCTTCGTCTATTAGTGGACTTTTTTCGGTTGAGACGATGATTAAAAGCATTCGATTACGATGTTTAAATCTGAATATAAAATTAGTGCACATTTACAAATAAATAGTAACTCGTGCTTACTGGCCTTTTACGTCTCTATAAGACATTTCTTGTTTTTTATAGTTTTTAACCCTTCTTTGGTATAAACATAGCCTTGCGGTCAAACTGGTATCAAAGCACAGCTAATGAATGAATTATTCATCTCTCAAATTCATCAATGCATTCCGCAATGTTGCGACAGGCTTAACTCAAGTCACGTCGCGCTTAATTGCCCCCTATAGCTCGGGGGGCTATTCGGGATCACTCAACAAGTCAACAACGATATCTACTCACTATGATGGTGCTATCACTGATAAATGATAAAGTGTCACATCTCGTGACAGTTTGCGAATTCATTGTCGTATATCTATCGCGTGATAAATGTGACTATCATAGGCACGTTTCAGCTGCCTGTTCACTGAAGTGGAGCGTGGAATGGCCTCATATGTTTTTACGTCACCCTAGGCCGTAATTGGGATGTTCTGCCCTCAACCTCTACCCTGGGGAGAAGATCTCACTTCATGGGCAAGGCATGACGTAAAACTTTAGACAAACCACGGGCGGAAATTCGTAAAGCAAGCTCATCTTCGGTTTGGGCCACAAACACCCTGCGATCTGGGACATTCACAAATTCACTGACCTAAATTTTATTCCGTCCGCTCCAATTTTAAATGGAATGTAACAATCTTCTAAATGTTTGGTTTCATTGATAACTTTTGTATTATTATGTATTTAAGTATTTAATTGCGTAATGAGTCGTGAATATTCAGGATCGAGTTATACGAAAATCAAGATGCTGTCATTACGATTGTCGAACAACTTTGATATTTTAATAAAATTAAATGTTCAATTTTGTTGAATAGTTAGTTCACCATATTTGGCCAAATCAGTCGTTGCTGACCTCTCCATTCACAAATTTAAATGTCTATAGTCTTAAGATGTCTCGTGGTCCGTGTGAACCATTTTATCGCTCGACATCGTGTCTACCGAGCGAGTATAGGCCACCGGTACAATAGCGGCAATTTGTTTGGTATTTGACGCACGCCATCGCATTCCTTTTAACTTTACGTCAAATATGAGCATTCATTGTGTAAATAATGCCTTTCTTTACATGTATAGGACATTCTGCATAAGTTACTAGTAAAGTAAGTCCATAATCACTGAACTATATTAGTTACTTTTTATGACCTCAATATAACCATGCTCTGATATTTATACCGGACTGCGTTTTATTTAAGCGTAAACTGCTGACTAGTTCAGTGAGTATGGAGAAAATAATGAACCCTAGTGAAATAGGCTTATACCCCCGTCGACCAATTTAATGATGATTCCTGGGACCCTCAGCAAAATGTGATATTATTTTTATAAGAAATAAGCTACGGACAGACGGACGGACGGATGGACGAACATGGCGAAACTATAAGGGTTCCTTTTTGACTACGGAACCCGAATAATAAAATGTGTTAGTATATATTTTTATTCGGCTTTCAAAATATTTATCAGGCCTGTTGATATGACATCGACCACCGATGCCATAACATCGTGAATTTTTATATTGTCAAAAATAAAGAGTCCTAGGACTCCTTGGGATAACAATTCGCCAATATTAAACCTTCTTAAAATACCCAGTAGCATTTACAAAGGCAGGAAAGCGAAGCTGTCCTAGGAGTTAGTAATTCTCTTTTATTAGTCGTACCGTACATTAATCTTTTCATGATATCCAACTAAATGGCTTATAACCTCTATGATGGTAAACTTTAACAACAAGAACTTGAGAAAGTATCAATTCACGGTGTGATAATAACTTCAACTGGCCCTCGAATAGTTTGCGATTGGTAATCTCATTGCCATTTGTAAATAGTTGGTTAACACGTAGACATAAGGTGTACTGCATTTGGAATGCGGTGTTGCAGGTCGGCAAGGGTAAACTGGTAGTTGAAGTTGCTCATAAGTGGGTCATATTCTATCGACGGACGCGCTGTGTTTACAAACGAAACAGGGAAGGCTCCTTTGTATTTGTATCTGATACTTTTCGAGATATATCCCTGTCAATAATTAATTTAATGGAGAGTTGTATTGTAATTTTGTTTTGCTTGTTTAATTCATTTGTGTAATGATGAGTTACAAAAATTACAATTAATCACATCGATTACTTGTTGCATTCGGCTAACGTTTGTGACTGAAAAGAGAGCAAGTGAGTAGGTAAGCGTACTTAACTTACATCTTAAATTAGTAAACTTTCAACCGACTTAAGAGGCCTTATTCCTTTTAAAATGCTGATTGTTTAGACATTTTAGGGCTATTGGGATTTATTGGTATATATTTAAAACCTACAGTTTGAAATTTTCATTGATAATTTTTGTTTCAAAAACTACTCGAAATTGACAAAATTCACGCGGAAAATTAATTTTTTCAACTTATTTTTGACTGCACGCAATGAAAGCATGAAATAGCTATGTTACTACCTAGAACTCGGGGAAAAGTATTATTCACTTCAAAAAGTTGGTTGAAATTATCAATATATTTGTCGTAATGTGAAAAAAATAAATTTTAAAAGGAATAAGGACTCTTAAAAACAAAACTTTACAACACTGCTTTTCAACAAAAACTGTTTGCTTCTTTGGGAATCGATTTTGATTATTTTGAAGCTCGAAGCTCGCATCCCTAAAAAATCGGAGGAACCCCTTATTTTTTGTAGGTACGCGCACGACTAGAATTTCGGGTCCTTTCCATATACTTATGTTCCTGGCTGAGGCGACAAGAATGCATCATTTAGAAGAAAATAATAAGTTTCAGATTAAGAACAACATTAGAAAAGTTTTCTTAGCGACTTGTTTTTTATTTCAGCTTCTATATTTATCTGTATTTTTCGAAGTAATCGCGCCTATTCACAAGTGAGTGGTGCGATGCACCGGACGAGATAATGCAATCGGAAATATGTTTTATGATACGTGTTCCTTACTGTATTAGGTGTTTCGGGTTTTTGCACTAACTCATTGTTTTAATGCATGGCTGCTTTACGAGTCCATTCATTATTCGGGAAATTTATTGTCTAGTTCCTGTATTGCGATATACTTTAATATTAGTATAAATTAAATGAAATTTAGAAATGTAAGTACATACTAACAAGAATAATAAGTATGACTTAATAGTTTCTTTTTATTTTGGATTTTCTTTGGGAACCGTGCAATTTTCCGTGACAGAAAGTATTTTCCGATCCAATTTTATTTGTTTGGTTTGTTTAAAATGTTGCCTTATGCAGGAAGGACAAACCAAGAAGTCATCATTGACTAACTGAGACTATATATTTTCTTTTCATGTAGGTATGTTACATTATTATAAGTTTTAGTAGATATTTTTTTTGTAGTTTCCTTGATTACTTTTGGCATCGCCTACTCATCTTATTTAATTTGTTTAATCTGCTACCCTAAGGTTGTCTGGAAGAGATCGCTTTTTAGCGATAAGATCGCCTATTGTTTATTTTGTAATGATAAGTGTTATCTGTATTTGTATTTCTTTCGTCCCGAGGAGTGCAATAAAGAGTATTATTAATATAAATTAAATTATTTGTACCACTTGACTCATTGGTTCCGTACCTACATAATATGTACTATCAAAAGTAAAATAAGAATAAGTACTGAATTTAATTTATTCTATAAATGTAATAATACTAATGGCTACGATTGTGTTATCTAGCTTAGATTGACAATGTATGATTATTACAAATAAAAAATCTATCTATCTATCTAGTCTATTCTATAAAGTGGTTTTACACTTACGTGAAATTGTCAGGAACGGCCCGACATGTTGACACAAACTCAACTATGTCTCATGAAAGTTTTGATAAGAGTATATGTATACTTAATTGGTGTTCTTTTTGGTTACACACATTACTGTGTTTCACCAAGTTTCGTAAAATAGAGCCATTCATCGTGTAGATTTTACTGGCAATTAGATTCGTATTGCATCCGCTTAGTTAAGTGTAGTGTAATAATTAATTCAGTAGAGTAGGTACGTAATGTGTCGGCCTTTAATTATGTTTATGATCAGTGAAACAGCATTAGAGAATGGACGGTCTAAAATTAACTATATCGATCCATTAAGAATAGATTTAAGCAGATTTTAGTATGTTTAGTGAAGGTACCCCACGTAATTATGTTTGAAATATATATTTCAACTTTCATGACGAGTTTGAATTTGTTATGGCCATTTATTTTAGTATTTTTTGTTACAAAGTCTATGACGACAAGTGGTCTTTTTAATAAAATGTACAAAACTTAGTGTAACAAAAACCCGATGTTGATAAATTGCTTTTATAAAAACTGGTAGTGTGGCGGTAAAAACTTAAGGTTGCAACGTATTTCATGTTTCGGTATAAATAATGATAACTTTTTCCCAAGTTTCTTAAATTAAGAGATTGTCCTTAATCTGTATTATAATAATTTAATATTTTTCCCCTTTTTTCCTTTTTTTTCTGAAACCGTTCTCACTTTACAAGATCATTTTCAAAGTATCACCTGAATCTATCATTATACAGGGTGTCCCTAAAACCAACGCCGAAATGAAGAGGGGTGATAGAACAGCTCATAAGCAACCATATTAAGTTAATTTGACCTTAATAAAAAGTTCATGGTTTTCGAGATATTTGCATTTAAAAAAAACTCGTGACTTTTGATGCCCTGCCCTGTATGTCGATTGCCACCACTGCAAATTTAGGTATTTTTTAAATCTGTTTTTTGCAGGATGTTACTAAAAACATATCCTATCGAATGTAATTTCAATTTATTACATACTAGCTGTGCCCCGCGGTGTTACCCGCTCATCCCACGGGAACACTAATTTTTTTCGGGATGAAAAGTATCCTATGTCCTTTCCCGGGTCTCAAACTATCTCCATACCGAATTTCATCTAAATCGGTTCAGCGGTTTAAGCGTGAAGAGGTAACAGACAGACAGACAGACAGACAGACACACTTTCGCATTTATAATATTAGTATGGATCATGATGCTTTGTCGGTAAAAATAATAAAAAAAAACGAATTATAGCAATTTATTAAATTTAGCCAGCGGTTTTGATCGAGTTTCATTTAAAAAAAGTATTGTAAACTAACATGGCACACAACATAAAAAGATAGTAAATTTATTGTAGTTTTCAAAAAGGTACAGCATTTTCTAATTTACGCAGCAGTTTATGAGATATTGATATTTTACACTAACAGGAGCTCATACTGCAGTTATTACATAGTATGGAACCAGAGCCCCTACTAGGCTCAGAGTTTGAATTTCGAACAAAAAATAGATTCAAAGAATACACAATTTGAAATTGGAACACAATTTGAAATTCGAATTCAAGTCGGCTTTCTGATTAAAGAGTATTTTAGTAATTTTAGGACACTTCGTCAATTCGTTTGATGTTCTTTATTTAGTTTGGTTTCTTATTTTCTTAAATAGACTTGATTTACCAATAGAACTCGTGTTTGCCTTGTGATTTGGATTTTTGGTACAATTTAACTTTGCTTTGTGCATCTTGGACTCGAGTTCTGCCTATTGATTTTAACTTCGATTTACTTTGGCTCTGTTAAGATTAATTGTAGTGCGTTTGTTACAAATATGCCAGAGAATTATACTCCTCAAGAATATGCCAACATGCATTTTGTCTATGGGGAATGTCAGGGTAACTCTTGTGCTGCAGCTAGACTCTATCGGGAAAGATATCCAAATTTAAGGCATCCGGACCATCGAGTATTTCGAAATGTTCATCTCGCATACTCACAAGGCGTTTTGCCTGGCAATCGTGGTGGATTGGGAGATTACGATGAAGATGTTTTACAAGAGATTCAAAACGACCCATCCACTTCGACACGGAACATTGAACGTAATTAAGGGATATCAAAATCTGTTGCCAATAGAATATTATGTCGATATGGATATCATCCATACCACATACAACGTGTTCAAGCGTTGCTGCCCCGTGATTAACCACTTCGTGTTCAGTTTTGCCAGACAATGCTGCAAAAACACAGAGAGGATACCAATTTCATAAATATGGTTTTATGGTCTGATGAAAGCACTTTTAAGAGAGATGGATTTATGAACATGCACAATTTACACAGTTATGCATTAGAAAATCCTCATTTAATGTGGGAAGATCGGTCGCAGTACCAATTTAAAGTGAACCTCTGGACTGGAATATTAGATAGGAAAATAATTGGCCCATTTGAATTACCAGAAACGCTGAATGGTCCAAGTTATCTGCATTTCTTAGAGAATGAGTTGCCAAATCTTCTCGACGACGTACCTTTAGCTACGCGGAGGTCAATGTGGCTGCAGAATGATGGCTGTCCAACACATTATGCACGCGAAGTGCGACTACATTTAAACCAAACTTATCCACAGAAATGGATCGGCCGTCTGGGTCCCATTTTGTGGCCTCCTCGATCTCCAGACCTAAATCCTCTGGATTTCTATTACTGGGGTTATATTAAAGAAAAAGTTTACAATGAACCGATTAACAGTATAGCGGAGCTGAGACAACGCATTTACGCAGAGGCCCAAAACGACGTATCAAGAAGTGCACGTCACATCAGTCGAGCATTTTTAAGGAGATGCCGAGCTTGTATTCAAGTCAATGGCGGACAATTTGAACATTTAATTTAGGTACATAAAACAGGTATCGTATTTTTTTAATGTTTTTAGTTTTTTTATTCACTTAACAGATAAAAATGGCAACCAGTATTATTTTTGCATTATCTTATAAACCGCTAAATAATTAAGTCACTTCAATACCATTTTAAAAACAACCCTAAATTTGCTATCTTTTTACGTTATTTGCCAGGTTCGCTATGAACATTTCATTTTTTTTTATTCTAAAATTGAATTGTGTTCCTATTCTAAATAAAGTATTCTTTAAATCGATTTTTTGTTCAAAATTCAAACTGAGCCTAGTAGGGGCTCTGGTACCATACTATGGAATAACTGCAGTATGAGCTCCTTTTGGTGTAAAATATCAATATCTCGTAAACTGCTGCTTAATTAGAAAATGCTGTACCTTTTTGAAAACTACAATAAATTTACTATCTTTTTATGTTGTGTGCCATGTTAGTTTACAATACTTTTTATAAAGGAAACCCGATCAAAACCGCTGGCTTATTTTAATAAATTGCTATAATTAGTTTTTTTTATTATTTTTACCGACAAAGCATCATGATATGTAATAAATTGAAATTACATTCGATAGGATATGTTTTTAGTAACATCCTGCAAAAAACAGATTTAAAATATACCTAAATTTGCAGTGGTGGCAATCGACATACTGACGCAGGGCATCAAAAGTCACGAGTTTTTTTTAAATGCAAATATCTCGAAAACCATGAACTTTTTATTAAGGTCAAATTAACTTAATATGGTTGCTTATGAGCTGTTCTATCACCCCTCTTCATTTCGGCGTTGGTTTTAGGGACACCCTGTATGTAGCTACAGAAAGTGGCTAATGATAAACAAGGGGCAGGGGGCATATAATGGTTGTTTTTATCGCATTTTGTCAAAACGTGACGGATGATTTGCCACTTATTTATCGAGTGATAAAAGTAACCATCAAGTATTGGAAGTCAACGTTAGGCAATTTTCAAACCTTGAATTTCGGCATGTGGCTAAGTGATGACATTTGAAAGCTATTTTCAAAATTTTAGAAAATCTATGATTATGAATTCGGTACGATCAGTACGATGGAAATTTTCCCAATAGTTATGAGATTTTTTTATGAAATAATGAAATTACGGAATTTAACGTGGTAATAATTCGGTAGATAAAACTATGTAAATATGATTAATAGCAGTTTAGAAATTTTCTGTAATGTGAAAATATAAGAAAACTATTGACTACCATTTCGCCAGGCAGTAGAGGAATAAATAAAAAAAAACACAAGAGCATATCTTCAAAATTTTTAAATTTAGCTCTCAGTCAACATTAATAATGAACTCGAACAAAGATCAAAGACTTTAAAATTATCAAAGGCTAAATTTACTGAGCTAAAGGGACAACAACAATGTTAATAACCAACTAATGTGTCACCAAACACTGTGTCCAGATCAGATAATCGCAGGAGCCGATGACACGGCGTGCCGTCATCCTGCCTTCACCTTGACGCGCCCGATACGCTCCGAAGGCCACAAGTATTTGTAGGTATACTAATATTACTATATTTTTATACCATGACGGCTCCATGAGAATAGTTTTTTTTTTTCAATATAAATAAACATTAGTACTAAGGTGCCCCACTAAGTACGCATATTTTCAAAGGTAAAAAGTATCCTATAACCATCCGTGGATGTCTAGCTATCCCTGTAAAATTGGTTTATACCTGTCCATCCTAAACATTTTTTTCCAACACTGCTGCATCGTGCTGTAAAATTTGTCCCTTAAATAATGACCCCCTCCGTTGAAAGCTGATTACCAATATAATTCTAGAATTTTATAAAAGTTAGGTATACGTGTACGATTTGATTAACTTGACTTCCGTTAGGATTGTAGAAAATCAGTTTCTTTATTGTGCTTTGAATTTGATCATTAATCCAAATAAGTCGGAATGAAATGGCGTGTTATATATCATAAATAAAAAGTAATTTGTTTTATTAGTTACAGTCAGCAGCAAAAGTAGATATTTAAGCATTAAAACACGTTCACAATGATTTGTACAACCCCAATTCTCTTGATACATAATGAAGTCCGTGTGCATAATCATTTTGAGCACCTGCCGTGCGTATCAACTTCTGTTACTGACTGTACTACTTCTGTTATCCACATACTAGGTAGTCGTAAATACATACATATATTTAAAGTACCTGCTAATTTTAAAAGGTTAGCTATCATTCTAAAAGTAATAAGATTATTATAACAAAACGGGACTAAATCGCGTTCAAAAAACGTGTATTTAATTACCTCGACGTTTCTCGATGATCTCAAAGGGACGCCTTTTGAGCCGACGCGAATCCCGTCTTGTTATATTATTATTAACTGTTGAAGTATACGTTATGTTAGCCGTAAAATATTGTAATTTTTTCTTTTAATACGTAGCTTATGTTTCCACAGTAAACTAAGTATTTAGTACCTACAATGCCTACATAATAATCGTAATCATAAATAACTGAACCAGAACGCAAGTTTATCTATAAAGGGATTCAAACGGTTACCGGCTAAATCCCAAATCCCAACAAAACTATTATTCAAGCCGTGTTAAGTGGGCAACTCTGCCTGGACAACTATTATCTCCACAAGTTTCCAAATATGTCTGCAGTTTGCAACTGCCGACAATAGTTGGCCAAATAACTGGCGACATACATGTAAGTAACTAGGTTTCTATAGGACAGATAAGGATTGTATAGTCGTGCAACAAGTAATTGCACTAAATGGAATTGGTATGATAGGTGCTTATATAAATATCGTAAAATAAATTAAATTAAGTTTAAGTAGGCTTTTGTTATGTTATGCGTACTAGACGAGGATATACATATACATACTTATACACGATGATTCTTAATCGGTGATCAGGAGTAGACAAATTAATTAAATCCAGCTAAAATTTAACTTAATAGGCTAGGTCTAGCGCCATTACCTCACTGTTTAATCAATTAAAAGTTAAAACATAATTAAAACTAATAACCACTAGCTACATGGCCATCCTACATAAATGATTAAGGTACGATACCTACGTCAAGTGCCATCGCTTTGGCGGGGAATATAACAATTTTTTCTATGACTTTGTTTATGCAATGACAATGAGAATGACAAGTTATTTTATCACTCATAAATTGTAATTACCAATAAATTATTAAAGAGGTTGTAAGCTCATAGGGTTGCCAACTATTTTTGGGGGAGTTATAGTATTTTCCAAAAAAAATGAAAAAAATATAGTACACAGTAAAAAAATATAGTACTTTAAGACAACTCTTTATTTTGGGGTAAACTATGTTCCATTATATACTTACTAGCATTCTGTGAATTCCTTTTACATAAGACGAAGAGATCATTACCGGTATTAATGAAAATTTAAATATCTTTCAAATTTCGCGTTTTTATTCAAATGATATGAAATAGAATTTAGGTATTGATACGGAACTTTGAAATAAGCCGGGTAAAATATGAAATTGTATAATAATAAGCGAAATACCGAAATTGAATACCGGTATTAATGTATGGAACTCAATACCGGTATCCGATCAATGCATTAAGACTATTTTTGACTTGAACATCTTTAAGGTTATTTAGAACTTTTCATCTTCATCAGCATGCGTGATGTGATTGGTGTGATCACTCACTTATCACCTCGACCACTACCATTAATTATCACTTTTCATGATCACAGTGACTCACGGATACGTTTACAATAAGAAAAGTTCAAACTAGTCCAAAGTTTGTTAAAAAAAAATTACAACAGAAAAAATAACGACCGCTGACTGACACTGACAACTCTGACAAGACAAGAGTGACATTTAACAACTTGACACTGACAGTGACAGTTCGCAAGACTCGCAAGATGTGACCGTGTTATTGATTATTGACGATATTAGTGGACGGGAAATGTTGCTATTTAATAAAATTCACTTGGAACGTGTGCAATTTGAAGTACTTTGTTAAATCCCCCGAAATATAGTATTTTTGCGTACTATATATTTTTTCAACAGTATATAGTACAGAGAGTCAAAATATAGTACAATACTATATAATATAGTACGGTTGGCAACCCAAAAGCTCACAGATACAGATTAGTAGGGTAACAAGGAATTTAAGACAAAATTGGTTTCAAAATAAAAATTATCATGGAAAAATAAGTTTGTTTTCATGTAATTACGACTTCAACGTGACCGCCACCAATTACTGAGTTTAAAAAGTTGGTAAGTACCTGATCACCGATTAAAAATCATCGTGTACCTATAGATAAATATAAACTAAATATATACATCATACAAATATTTGCCCTTGCTGGGATTCGAATCCAGGACCGCCGGATTAGTAGGCAGCTGCACTGCCGCATTGTTAAAATGTACGTTTAAATCAGTATAAAAGATATATTTTATTTATTGTACTGTCACATTATATCGATCATCGATAAAGAAAATTCCTTACAACAACACATTTTTACAAAAAAAAAAAACAATTATGGTATGTGTGCAAGGTAGGTTGTTACCCGATTCACTAAAGAAATATAGCACAATGACAATTCGTAGTTGGATTGTTGGCAAATTATACACGAGCGTCACGTAAGATACTTTTTGTCAAAAACCGCCAGTAAGTTTTTGTTAAACTTTATCTCGAGGCTCAAAAAATTTCGTCTCGGTTAGACGTCGTTTGGACGTGGTCTTGATCAAACAAAATAGATTGATTTTTGTTGAATTTTTATTTGAATTCTTTCCCACAATCAGATTCTGGTTCCTAATGAATGCACTTTGTTTCATTTAAAATTATAGAAAAGTTTGCTTAAGTAAACTGAGCTAACTTGACAGTTTCTTCACAGGGCCCATATTTTTTCCACTCTATATATCCGATTTAATACCAAGCTTAGAATAAGTGCCCAGAAAGAGAGTCTTCATTCAACAGATTTGCGAAAGATGAAGCCGCTTTTGGTTTTATGACTTTTATGTCTATATACATACATACATGCGTGTCTATGAACTAACTTGACCGACCGAAACATGATTTTTTGCCGAAACCGAAACCGAAACCGAAGGTTCGGCTTTGATTATAGTTTCGGCCGAAACCGAAACCGAACCTTTTATAAAGGCGATTAAAACGTTGGATAAAATATCAGTGAGCCGTTTTTTTCCAGATATATGCATAATGAAACATCTCACTGGCCTAATATTACAGGGTTCTAGGTTTCGCTTTTCTTATATAGTGACTAAGGTGTTTCATATTTCCAAAATTTTGATTTTTATGTAACCGCACGCACAAAGAACGCACTTACCCAAAAGGCCGCTCTGTGCCAAATTTCAGCTTAATTGAACATTATATTGAAATAATGAATTGAAATAATGAAACAAGGGCACTTTTACATGTATGAGAGCCTGATTGAGGTTGCGTAACAGTGTTGAATTTAAAAGAAATGCGTTAATTCTTGAGCATTATTCAAATACGGATTTCACCCTTCGTGGTACATATTAAATATTAAAACAAAAACTAAAGAAATAACTCACAAGAAATTTAGCCTTGAGTAAAACTTTTACTAATGAATTTCTAGAAACTTATATACACACACTATAACAAAAAAAAAACTTGCGATTATATGTCAACATCTGCTAAGAGCATGAAGTAAGGAAGATATGTAACAGTAAAATAAATAAATTACTTATAGCTAAACTTTTCTACGACTAAAACTTTTTGTCCATGAAGAGGTTTTTATGATTAACAGCAACAGCGTAAAAAACATACAATCAGTACTTGAGAAATATTACGAGTTTTATGATTTTTTGAAAAAGTTGTTAAGTTGCGCCACTTCTAAACGTCCTCAAAATTTCTTTAAATTTGGAACAAAAATATATTTTATTTTAGTGACTTGACCGCAAGCGCATTGGAAAGGAAACAATTTATTTTTTAATATTTATTTCTCATAAGAAACATGGTTCCACTTACATGAGAACTTAGTATTTCTATAATTAATGTTTACCTAGCTTTTAAAGTTCTCATGTAAGCGAGTTAATTCGTGCTTAGCAAGCATTGATTTAAGTTGAAAGTAAAAGTAAAAGTACCGTTTTTAATGTGGGTAAAATAACACCGCACTTAATCAAATTGCCATATATGTAGGTCGGTCGTCTTAAGACGTTGGGCCGGCAATCCAAATATAACGATTTGGACCACTTATGAGAGCAATTTTTTTTTGCGTGTTGATCTTTGTGTCTATAAGAGCAATTTTCCCAAATAGTGACATTATTAACCCTAATAGTGACACTGGGCCTAAACTAAACTACTCTAAATAGTAGAAATGTTACGTTAACTGTAATACTGAGGCAGCGAGTGCACCCGCCGTCAGCCGACGCGACTTGAAAGCACGATATAATAAGTTTCGGCGCGGCCGAAAGGTTCGGCTGTTTTTTGGCCGAAACCGAACCTTTGGCCGAAACATGATTTTTAGGCCGAAACTGGCCGAAACCGAAACCGAAACTTCGGTCGGACACTACTATGAACCAATCATAGAGACGTTTGCTTTGCACTGACGTTGTGATAGATGCGCTTACGGACGAAACAGCCCGCGGCTAATCAAAACTGGTTTCACATTTCTAATTAGGTTTCTAAAGATGCCAAGATATTGCTAAAGTAATATCGATAGATATCGTAAAGCTCATCGAATCAGGGACCTAATTCGAGATTGACATTTGAGTGATCGCCAAACGTCAAATCTCTATTAGATAACAGTTATATCGCCATTGAACTGTCATTTAAATACGATGAGCTTAAAAGTGACATATCTCATCTCAATTTTGGAAATACGAAGGCGATAATGATTGTCAAAAATGTTATTCATGTATATAAATTTCTGTTTTGAACGAAAGGTAACGGACTAATTTCACGTACTACGCGGTCAATTTAAAGTATGCGCCTGTTATTTATGCCGTCACATACAAAGGAAACGAAAATTTTGCGCGTCCGAATTTACGAAGTTGCGATGTTCTAGGGATATCGCCACTTGTCAAGTAGGCACACGTCAAAAGTGACGGATGGCGATGAAAAGGAGAGATCTCCATTATATCTCTAAAATTGGTCGAATACCCCCCCAGCACCCTGGTTGAGTAACAAGATCATGAGTTTTAAGTTTGTAGATGGCCGTTACGGTTAACCCAAAGTTGGCAAATCTATCGAAATGCAATATTTACTGTATCAGTTATTATTTTTTGCGTGGATAAAAAAATTAAATTGCTTTACCGTATCAATTGCTCTGTGCACTTTAATCTTGTAATTAGGTAAGCGGTAGGCGAAAAGTAAAATTCGGTTGTTTCAAGCAAGTTTTTTGTAGAATATTGTTGAGATACCTACTTGTGAAATATTTTTGTTCGTCACTATTATTCTATCACTACACAGATTCTACTTGAAGGTACTTCTAAACGATTATTTCAATTCAGATCAAACGTTTCTCGTTCGAAAGAGATGTAAGTAGGTATTTTTATCTATGAATGAAGAAAAGCGATGCAGCCATCTTCGGTTTTTTTCTTGGTATGTCGGCAATAATTTATCGTTTCAGCGACTCTTAAACAACATACATTTTTACTCTGATTTGTGTGACCTTGAAATTCAGCTGTCTTACTTGTCCGGTTACCCAACTGACTAGGCTTTTTACTATCAGGAAATGCATCGTATCACCTTGACCGTCTAACGTTGCTGTTGTGTTTGTAACATGATTGTCACAGACCGATAGGCACGTATGTTAGTAAATTTCTGAACAAGCATTTTTCCATGTCAATTTCCGTGTGTTGTAATTACACCGTGTTAATAGGTTGTTGGTTTAATTGAGTGTAACATTCTATTAAAGTTGTGAAGTGAAAAAAATGCGACTTACACAAAATGCCGTGGGATATTTCAATGGGTACTTAGGTAACTACAACTCATTTACGGTTTAGTTATTTCTTAAAATTTCGCGAGCGATGTTGTATTTATTACAATATAATAATAATAGTATTTATAATAGACGATACTATACCTACAGTGCTGTAGAGACAATATTTTCATAACGTGTTATGACATCAAATTAACCAAATGTGAAAAGAAGTCTAAGACTATCGAGGCCGGCATCTAGGCATCTAGCTACTGACTGCCGGAATTATAAAAAATGTTCCAAAATATTCATATCTCCGAAATTCAATGCGTTGCATTAGAGTTCACCATCACTAGAACAAATACTTTCTCTTCTGTCTTAACGTTACGTGGGTCTAAAAACCTGGTTAAATCAAAAGAAATGTCGAAGACACTAATTGTTTATTAATGAACTCTGTTTACATACACCTGTGATTTGTCCCCTTTACCCCGATTCAGGTCTCGGGAGAGCGTCACGTCGGTCTATCGCCTCGCATCGTCACGTACCGATCGTAATTGCATCACGTTCGCAAACCACGCCAAATGCTTCCGATAACTCGCAGAAAATGCCGACTTTTCCGCTTTCTTGCTCACTCGTTTGTTTTTAAAAACAAAGCAAAAAGTGAGCGAATCTAACCGGGCAGCAAAGCAAGGCGGATAGTATCAACTTATGGTAAGACTGTAATGAAGCCTAGAATGACCGGACTGGTCCATAATTAACACTTCCTTTTCCACATGCGTAGAGATCAAAATCGTAATATGAAGCTATTTCAGAGAAGGGTTTATTCTCGTCATTAACATTATTCTGACTTCGGTTCTTCACACTTCGCAGCTTTGTTTTAAAACTCCATAAAAAGTAGCTAATATCATAGAAAAATTACCTATTACTATTACTAAGGTGTTATGCAAAATAGGTATGAATGCAATGTTGTAGGCCAAAACCCTCTCTGGGTCACCGAGCAAGCGTACGGTGACATTAGTTTCGGTTCTGACCACAGTTTTTGTCTTACCTAATAATCTATTTCGTCGTTTGGTCGAAAGGCCACAGTTTTGCCCATATTGTAGCGAAATCTTTATTTCATGTTTGGTATCTTGTAAGACATCTTAATGGTTGTATCGTGGCACGACGAGTGCGGCTTCTTTGTAGTTCATTCACATTTCGTTTGGGCGTGTGTGATCTTAGAACCTGACCTGGAATGACCCTGTCTTACACTTGGCTACTGTTCTGGGAAGTAACTTTTGTAAATACACGCTTTGTTCTGTCGAAAACTACCTATATAGATTATGTTGGTAACCGATTAAAACCCATCTTACTTCTATTTAGGGGCTTAAGTTGTGCAAATGTTTGCACATTTGTTACGTTTTAAATGTTTAGGAATTTTACAACACAAGTATATTCAATCTTATGTATCTGATACTTTACTTGCCCTTCTAAGTACCCACCTACTTAGAAATCTTTCATTTTAAACAGAAATGGAAAAAAACATTTCTATCCAGTTTCGCGGAATCTAGTCACAGATGAATAATATGTACTACTAAATCTAGTAGAATTCATGTAAGATATGAGCAATTCAATGTGAAAGTTCTTTTACTTGTTTAACCAGTAAGTAGTTAGGTATACTGGCAATAGAATTCAAGGCACAAGTCAGAAGCGAACCTCCAACATCGAGCGAGACCAAGTCCTCGTTATTAATTTTATCTTTAAAGGTAGGTACTGCAGTTCGCTATATCAAAGGAAAAAATCTTTAGAATAATTTGAACCATCATAGAAAAAACTCTAGCTGAAATTATCCTGACCTCACAATATGCTGAAGTATGAGTGTGTGCGTGGTTTTGTGCATAGAGATGGAATATTTACGAGCTGGAGGATGAGAACAGTTCCTGAACGAAAAGAAAAATATAATAAGCCATTAGTTATGTCACATTTTCTCCTTAAAACCGTTAGAAAGTACCTACATAGGTAGTTTTTATTTCACTTTTTCCTAACGATAAGACGCCCAGAGTTCAATAGCTCATTGAGGCCAAGCAATTTGTTTCGGGCCGGCTCTACTGTAGCAAACGGTTAGTGGATAATGAACTGAAGTACCAGATACCAATTACCGGTGCCGGTTACGTAGCCGAAACGAAATCTACACCTGTGTTTGGCGAAGGAAGGTTTTTTGTAGGTAACAGGAGCGTTGGGTTTTTATGACATTAAAACTTGTTTGTTTACAGCATTAGAATCAAACAGATTTTTACTATGAGTAGGGTGTATTCGTAGACTCAATACCGATCACCGTCGATAATGTTAGCATCGAAGTTGTTAAAGAGTACACGTACCTAGGCCAGATGGTCCAGTTAGGTAGAAACAACTTCGACAAGGAAGCTGACAGAAGAATCAGGTTGGGCTGGGCAGCATATGGGAAGTTGCGCCATATTTTTCAATCATCATCACTGCCCCAGTGCCTTAAGTCCAAAGTCTTCGACCAGTGCGTCCTTCCCGTCCTTATTTATGGGGCCGAGACGTGGACAATAACAAAAGGCCTCGTCCACAAATTCCAAGTTGCTCAGCGAGCTATGGAGAGGGCTATGCTCGGAGTTTCTCTGAAGGACAAAATCCGGAACCTGGAGATCCGACGGAGAACCAAAGTGACCGACATAGTCCTAAAGATATGCAAGTTGAAGTGGCAGTGGGCGGGGCATATTTGTCGTAGAGCCGATGGTCGATGGGGCAGACGAGTTCTAGAGTGGAGACCACGAACGACACGCCCTGTAGGACGGCCTCCCGCCAGGTGGACCGACGACCTAAAAAGAGTGGCGGGAAGTGGTTGGATGCGGAAAGCTGAGGACCGGGTATGGTGGCGCGAACTGGGGAAGGCCTATGTCCAGCAGTGGACGACTCCGGGCTGATGATGATGATGATGAGGGTGTGTCTTTCCTGTGGACACCGCAAAATTACGGGCTTTACTCGTACTCTATAATTAATTAATTAAGGCCTGTACGATAAAGTAAGTTGAGGTACATGATCTCAACTCAGGGTAACTAATATCCACGGGAAAGACTGGTATCTTATAAAATATGATCACCAAAAAATTACGAAGTTTCATTTATTCGGATAAAAATCATTAATATTCCGAAATTTCGAAAGTGAACTAACGCGAAACTTTTATATTCTTCATGGACCATATGTTCCATACTATAATTAGGTTAGGTTAGGGCAGGCGGGGCGCACTCCGCGATTAACGTTTCCCGCTACAAGTACATGCCGGTGGCCGCATGCATGCGGACTATTCAGTGGCTGACACGCTCTGTCTCGGAACGCACGTACGAGGGGCGTCTGAAAAGTTCTAAGCCTAAGATAGAAAAAAACAATTTACACAAATGAACTCGTGTTTATTTTTCAATATAGTCTCCTCCTAAATCAATGCATTTTTTACATTTTTTATACAGTGCTTTTAGGCCATTAAAAAAATAATCTTCATTTTGCCCTTCAAAATGCTCCTGTACAGCCGCCTTCATCTCTTCGTCACTTCTAAATCGCTTTCCCCTCAACTCTTTCTTCAAATTATTGAATAGAAAATAATCGCTTGGGGCTAGATCTGGGCTGTAGGGTGGGTGGTCAATTTCGTCAAAACCAACTTCCTTCAGAGCACGCCTCGCAACATTAGCGGTGTGAACGGGTGCGTTGTCTTGCAAAAACAAAATGCCTTTCCTTAGTTTACCCCGCCTTTTCTCAACTATGGCTTGTCGCACCTGTCTTATTAGATTTGCATAATAAGTTCCGTTTATCGTAGAGCCTTTTTCTAAATAATCGATTAAAAGAATGCCATCACAATCCCAAAATACCGTAGCCATTAACTTAGAGGCCGACTTTTGCACTTTAAATTTCTTCGGCGGCCTTTCACCCTTTTCAATCCACTGCATCGACTCAGACTTACACTCCGGATCATACTGTCTGATCCATGTTTCATCAACAGTTACTATTCGGGAACAAATTTCATCTAAATCATCTTCGCACAATTCTAAAAACGCCCGAGAAGTTTCCACACGACGTACTTTATCGAAGGCCGTTAGCATTTTCGGTACCCAACGAGCACTGACTTTACTCATGTACAAATGTTCATGTAAAATTTCTCCGACTCTTTCTTTACTAATACCTAAGACCTCAGCTATTTGCCAAACCTTAATTCTTCTATCTTCTAATACCAGCTTTTTGACTTTTGCTACGTTTTCTTCGGTCACTACCGATATTGGCCGCCCTGAGCGGGGGTCGTCTTCGATCGATTCCCGTCCGAGTTTAAATAAGCGACTCCACTTTTTGACTGTGGCATAAGAAGGCCCAGAATCACCGTAAATAATAGCCATTTCCTCAAAAATACACTGCGGTGATTTGTCACTTTTTGTACGGAATTTAATTACAGCACGGTGCTCAATTTTCGTAATATTCGTTGGTAATTCACACATGATGTACTTTTCCGTTGAATATCTCGAAACAGAATAATAAAAACGTGACATGTTATTTTTTAATAATTTGTTTTTAAATGGCCTTTCTAGTGGCCAGTATCATAAACGCATATATAACCTCGAAATACCTTAGGCTTAGAACTTTTCAGACGCCCCTCGTACCTACACTATTTTCGCGCGCGTCTCGCTCACGATTTACGTCGCAAGTGAACGTTCCACATTCATCTGTTGATACCAGTGTTATATTATAATATAAAGTGTTTAAATTAGTAAAAAGACAGCGAAAAGATATTGTATCGCAGCGGGTTGTAGGAACAATGATCGAAATTGGAATCACGCGTTTTTAGTTCTCCCAACACGTCCGAAGGATGCTTAAAGGTAAGAAAATGAATAAGTAGTTACTGAATAATAATAAAAAACATATTGCAGGTGTATCTACTTCCATATTTAACACTGGTTACTCAGAACAATTTTAATTGTCAATTGTAGATTATTTGCTGATACCTATTTGTCAATTTAAATTCTAGTAAAATAAGTATGTCTACTACTAAATCAACAATCATAGAGGTTTTTATAATAATATTTAATATCAAGTTTGTAAAATTACTAGTAATGAATAAACGATTGAGTAATAGTTTGATAGGTAAGTATATAAAATATATAAATAATGAGTTAAAAGAAATGTATCGGAAGAGATCCCTAATAGGGATAAGTTCGCCTTCGTACATGTTTTATTTGTTACTAGCGACCCGCCCCGGCTTCGCACGGTGCGACCGTGCGTATTTTTAAAGATCTAAGCATACATAGGGGCAGACAGACAGACATCAGGAAACGACTTTGTTTTATACTAGGTGTGTAGTGATGAATATATAGGTATAAATAAATATCGGACAACTAAGCAAAAACAAAATGAAGCTCAAGAATTTAATTGCATGTTAAGGTAACACATTCGTTGCATTATTTTATTACCTATATTATACGTATTAAAATGTTTAAAAATTAAGCTAAATTGTTTTGCGGCCTGGTGGTTTTTCGTCCAAATTCTGAGATTGATTATTTTATAGTTTAATAATGAAATAATAAATATAATGTATGAAGAATATAAATATATTGCTCTCTATATTGAATGCAAGAAATAAATGGGAAATACATTTTTATTTATAGTCGTTGACTTGACAGCCCTCGCTCTCGGCGACGCGGCAAGCGAGTCAATTCATTTTCACCGTTGGCACGCAGCTTTAACGTTCCGTTTGGCTTGCGCTGGGGACGACGACTTGAGAAGGGCCATAAATCATATTTTTTCGGCTTAAAAAAGCGGCTTTTGTAAAGATCAAAGTAGTGTGCCTTCTGTACTTGTACTATTATCTATTCTGTGGTTAGGGTTATATGATATCCCAAAAAATAATCATGTCAGAACATTGGTTGTCGGAATTATGAAAATTCGGAATGATGATGCATTCGGACAAATGAAACTTCGGAGAATTGTAATGTACCCTCTAAAAATCTGTATGATTCACTTAGTACAGGCCCTAATTATAGAGTACGATTAAAGCCCTTAATTTTGCGGTGTCCACAGGAAAGACGCACCCAACTGATAGTAAAAATCTGTTTGATTCTATTGTCGTATGAGTAATAAACAGAAGTTCTAACCAGCGAATAATTTGAATTGTTGATAAAAAACAGATTGTTTGTAGGTAGGTATTAAGTATAATCTTGGCTACACTTTATGAGTGATTTGCATTAGGTACTTTTACTTTAGCTAAACAGCTACATTCAAACTGGTTGGAAAATCGTACTTAACGTGTAGTTCCAACTGCATACGCGTTATATAAACACTCGTAAACTGCGTAAATAGACGTGGAAAGAGTTGTAAGTAGTTATGGTTATGTAAGCGTCGGTAGCGCCCTCGGCTAAGCAGGGATGCGTTACGATAAGATTGATATCACACGTTTGCTCAATACTTAGAATGTAATTAGAGGTTAAATAGTTAAAGCGATTAACCTGCATTTATGTGGAATGTCAGAATAAATACCATACAGGGTGGGGATGGAGTGCGAGCGCAATGTTTGACTGTGGCCCGACGTTTCGACGGCAAGTGTCGCGGCGAGCGGTAAAGCGAGAGATCAGGGTACGACGGCCATACGAGTGAGCTAGAAACACGTACCGCGCACGGCTGCCTCAGGCTGCTAAGACCGAAGACGTGGCAGTTGTGGTCTCACAACTGGTTCTGAACGAAACTTTATATGTCGATGGTAATGGGCACTTTTAGCACAGTCATTAGCAGATGTGTGTTTTAACTGGACCAGTGCTGCAGTGATGTCATTCGTGCACAATAAGTATTCTGGTGTTGTGATTCGTTACCCCGCACATGCGTGAGTGACTGAATGCTTTAATATAGACATCCAGTTTCTTGTTCAAAGATTCTAGTGAAATTTATTCTTCTATTCTTGCTCGCACAAACGCATTAGCATTGCGATTCAGCGAGGAAATGCCGCCAGTGTCTTTGGGACCATGCCGCGGGGGTACTACAATTTTTCACTGTTTTTTAACCCCTGACGAAAAAATTATATATTATTATAATACTTATAAGTTTAACATGTGTCTCTGTGTGTTTGTGTATCTGTATTATATTATTATTAGTGCAAGGGTTTGGTTGAGGTTGCGCAAAGGCACAACGTAGCGTGACCAAAATCAAAATATTTATTCTGTAAGTACCTCTTAGGCCACAAGGTAACTTTTACATGTCTGATTTGAATCTACCGGCATTTCACCGTTTGTCATTTCATTTGAAGCAAGTATAATACCAATTATCTATCTTTGCAGACTTTCAACGTGGTACAATTTTAACCACGGGAGTGCGTGTGACCACAGGCAATTCATTACGTTACAATTCAAAATAAAAACTATATTTTTATTAGTAAACTGCAGCTTCGCCCGCGGCTCGTTCTTGGCACACACGAGGTCGAGCACTGATAATTCAGCATTTAAAAGCAAGCTGGTCACTTTCGTAACATTAACTTATGCCAACAAGGCACAGGTTACTGGCAATGAACACGAATGAGATGTTTGCACATAAATGCATAATTATCACAGGTTATGCTCGGATTAAGACTTATAAAAATATGTCCTCATTCTTTTAACGACTTAAAGCCGACCGACCGAAAAAAGAATATTGGGACTGAACCGATTTAGCAAAATTCCGCTTTAGTTGAAATATACTTTCTACTATTTTTTTTCTTGTGGATTGGAATCCGAAATTATTAGAAACGCAAGAGAACCAAGGTTGTAGATATAGTAGTTCAGGCAGTCGCCAAACTTAAGTGGCCGGGGGCGCGGCACATTGCTTGTAGAACCGATGGCTGTTGGGGCAGAAAGGTTCTTGAGTGCCGACCGCGGACCGTAAGACGCAGGGAGGGAAGGCCTTCAATAAGGTGGACCAACAGCCTGGTTAGGATCACGGGCAAAAATTGTATGAGTGCGGCTCAAGACCGATTGTTGTGGAGAGCTTTGGGAAGGCCTTTGTCCAGCAGTGTATACTAATATATTTATACTGTTTAATGGCTACTGTATGGGTACTCTACTGACACTAATACTATATATGTATAGTATACTCTTTATAAATAAGTCTTCAATATATAGGGTACATAGTACATATATAGGTCTCATCTGTATTTGTATTTCTTTCTTCTTGAGGTGTGCAGTAAAGAGTATTCTATTGTATTATATTCTATTCTATACATATATTCGGTAACCAGCATTCACCAAGTTCACTGAACTTGATCTTTTCACTGGATAAGATCCGTTATCGGCTACACGCATGACACAAATGTGCACATTTCCTTTAACGGAGTTCGCAATTTGTGAAAACGCCCACGTTATTCGCGAAAGCAGGTGATCATGTTATGAGACACTGCTCTTCAAAGAAAAAAACAACGTGACGCAAAACGGAATGTTACGTTTAGTCCTTATGTTATTCAGTGAATGTATTGGGATGATGGTTTTGTAGGTCACCAGTCTTTAACCCTTAATTTGGCATTGTGACCAAACATCAAACCCTCTTTCATATACTTTTTTCTGAACCACAGTCATTTGAACTATCGAACTCAGGTGTGGCTCAAGTTATAGAACTTTAGTGCTCTTTGTCAAAAAGGGGTTAAGCAGGGGTTAGGCCCGGATTTACTACTTTTCTGTAACGGGACAAAAACTTGACTATGCTCCTTGTGATTTATTTCCTTTATCCTTCAAAATGGTATGTGAAGCAGATACCCTAGTTTACCCCGATCCGGCGCAGACTTCTGGAAAAACACCTGTACCAATAACGTATCATCAATACCGGCACCTTCAAACATTGCAGGAGATCTCTGTTCAACAATCTCTAGGTTGTGGGAAGCTCGTAAGTCGATGCGACGGTCCCAACAAATACCTAAAGTCCTCAATGATCTTTTGCGGTAGTCGGATGATGCGGTGAGGAACGGTGGAGAGTCGTAGATTAATACGTTACCCTCCAGTAGTGGACGTCTTTCTGATGAAATGATGTTTCGTAAGTAACTTCTACACCGGCTATTGCACATTTTCTGTCGAAATCTGACATAGGTACGAGTCAAAGGTAAGTTCACAAAACCTGTTCAGACTTGCACAGAAATATCAGTGGGCCAAGCTTTTTTATAGTCTTACTTGTTATGGACGGTTTTGGCCTGGAAGCTGCACTTTGTGATGGAAGCAAGCCGTTTTGCACAGTGATAATATAGACCAAAATAAACGATTTCACTCGAGGCGAAATTAGTTTCACCCCTTAGGAACAGAGATGGCGCCACTTATTCAAAAAAAGTTTAAAAAAATTCTAAATCCTGAACGGATACTCCGATTTTGACGTAAGAGGTGCCAATCGGCAGATAATTACCCAATTTAACATGAAAAAAATTAAAATCACGTAGAAAATAATTTTGGATACCTAAGAAATAATATTTTCTGAAAAAAATATTTAAAATTTGTGATTTTTGGAATTTTACTCGTAAAAATGTATGTACATGGTACTTTTTTTATTTATTTATATCAATACACAACTCATTTTACATTTACCAAAAAAAACCGCATATCATTAGCTCGTATAATTCCAAAGTTATTGAAGAATACAGACATGGCGCCGCTGGATCAAAAAATCTTACACAAAATCTAAAACCTCAGCGGATATTTCTATTTTGATAATTAAGGTGCTAATCGACAGATAATTACTTAAATTAGTTTAAAAAAATAAAATAAAAAATCAAATAGGCAAAAAGTAATAATATTTCCAAAAAAAACATACATATTGAAAAAATATTTTTTTTTGGGGCTTTTATGTAATTTCATATAAAAAAAATATGAATATGGCTTTATTTTACTTATGTATATTATAACACTATTAATTGATCGTTTCGTTTTCGATTTCGTTTTCGTTTAATAAAAAACCGCATATCGAGAACTTGTACAGTTCCAACGGTATTGAAGATTTTACTATAGGGTGCCGGTGCGATGTTGCCGCCACACGTGCAACTTATGTACATGTATCTAGAAAAGTATTCTCCCGTTTCGAAGGTACTGATTACCCTGAAAATATAACCACAATTTAAAGTACAAATAATAATCATCCCAAGTAGCACACAACACACTTATATCCCTTGTACAGCTTAAATTAGAGTTTTAACGGGTGAATAGGCTCTTATACAACCAGTTTGCTAATATCACAAGTATATTCTGCCTATTTTCAATAAACTGTGCATTGTAACGTGCATGTTAGGCCGTTGCATCGGCTGCAACAACGCATTTTTCCATAGCTCGATTTGCACCCATACTAACTGTTCTATTGTGGATCGCACCTGCAACCTGCTTCCAACGCCATTCCATTCCCAAAAAGAAAGGACTTGGGACAGGATATATCCAAATTAAGACGTTTATTTCACATTTGGCTCGCTTGAAACGCTACACGCAGAACATGTTGTTCAATGGCAGCTGAAGTAGTCGGCGAAAGGCTTGTCGCCAGCTCTGTGAAAGCATCGAAGCATTCAAATTGCAGTCGTCAGTGCAACGGTCTACTAGTAGCAGTTTACAAAACAGTTATTACTTTAATTTAAGTAATGAAATGATGACTGAACTTCAAGGCTTTCACAGAGTATGACAAGACGTCTAATTTTAATACAATAAGAAAAGAGACCTGTTTTAAAACTTGCATGCTATACCCTGAAATAACTACTGCTTTTGCAAGTACATCGCTATCTATAGAAATTCTCTCTCGATACGTAACGGCTCATGTGAAACGATTACTTAGGGCCATTTTTGTTTCTTTTTTTAGGGCGTGTTTACATAGGATTTAACCGAGTTCAAAAATGTTTATTTACCGCAATTAAGTCCCGTTTTATTATTTTAATATAATGTGTGAAAATCGTGTAAGATTCAATCACTATATTAATGTCATTAATTGGTTCTCAATTAATCGTAACGTTGTTGGTCCCAGATCCACATGCAGGCTATACGATGCTCCAACAGAGCATATATGTATTATTACTGTTAATGCGATTCGAAAAGATCTGTTTAAACTAAAAAACACTAAACTAAACAAGCTTGTGAGATACCTTCCATCTATTTCAGCTGCCATTGAATACCGTTTCATGCAAACCAAATGTGGGTTCACGTTTTAATTTGGAAATATCGAGTCCCAAGTCCTTCTTTTTGGGAATGAAACGGCATCAAAGGTAGGTGGGGTCCACAATAGTTGAAGGTTAGTTCAATTTGGAAACTCCTTGAACATTATGGATACAAATTGGGCTGTGGCATAATGCGTTGTTGTTTTTTTTATGATGCGACGGCCTAACTTGCCCGTTACAATGCAAAGCCTGCAAAGACTAAAGTGAAAATAAAACGTAAAGTAAGTAAAATATTGATTCAGTAATGCTATTTAGCATGAATATACTTGTGATATTAGCAAACAGGTTGTATAGGAGCCTATTCACCCGTTAAAACTCTAATTTAAGCTGTACAAGGGATATAAGTGTGTTGTGTGCTACTTGGGATGATTATTATTTGTACTTTCAATTGTGGTTATATTTTCAGGGTAATCAGTACCTTCGAAACGGGAGAATACTTTTCTAGATACATGTACATAAGTTGCACGTGCGGCGGCAACATCGCACCGGCACCCTATAGTAAAACCTTCAATACCTTTGGAACTGTACAAGTTCTCGATATGCGGTTTTTTATTAAACGATCAATTACCTAATAGTGTTATAACATACATAAGTAAAATAAAGCCATATTCATAGTTTTTTTTATATGAAATTACATAAAAGCCCCATAAAAAAAATATATTTTATCAAAATGTATGTTTTTTTGGAAATATTATTACTTTTTGCCTATTTGAATTTTTATTTTATTTTTTGAAACTAATTTAAATAATTATCTGTTGATTAGCACCTTAATTATCAAAATCGGAAAATCCGTTGAGGTTTTAGATTTTTGGTAAGATTTTTTGACCAAGCGGCGCCATGTCTGTATTCTTCAATAACTTTGGAACTATACGAGCTAATGATATGCGGTTTTTTTCGTAAATGTAAAATTAGTTGTGTATTAATATAAATAAATAAAAAACGTACCATGTACATACATTTTTACGAGTAAAATCCCAAAAATCACAAATTTTAAATATTTTTTTCAGAAAACATTAATCTTAGGTATCCAAAATTATTTTCTACGTGATTTTAATTTTTTTCATGTTAAATTGGGTTATTATCTGCCGATTGGCACCTCTTACGTCAAAATCGGAGTATCCGTTCAGGATTTAGAATTTTTTTAAACTTTTTTTGAATAAGTGGCGCCATCTCTGTTCCTAAGGGGTGAAACTAATTTCGCCTCGAGTGAAATCGTTTATTTTGGTCTATATTATCACTGTGCAAAACGGCTTGCTTCCATCACAGAGTGCAGCTTTTTTTCATAACAAATAGGACTATTAACCGCGATTACACTTGTATGTGCAGAGGCGATAAAAACGTGTACAAATCTTTGAATTTTTATTATTTTACATATTGCTAATATTTCAGAATTAAGGATGTCGGTCATAATTCAGGGCCCCCCTTTACCAGTGACGTAATAAACCAGAGGGCTAGGCAGGGCCGTACCCCGACAAATAGGGGCCCATGGTCAGTTGTTGCTGCGTAAGCATCTGCAGGAACAAGAACCCGAATAGTCCATCCATCATCCCATGTTGTAGACTTCCGCATATATTTTGTACCCATTATTTATAGTGTGTATTATATATTTATTTAATAGTGTATAAATATGGGTATGTATTTTTGTATTTAAACAGTAGTCATATATTTATATACCAGGTGTTGCATGTAATAGGAGCAATAAATTAAAACATAGATTCTTCCCTTGAAACTGAACAACATTTGTTAGGTAACTTCTAAAAATAACGTTTATTAAATGATATTTTGTAGAATAATGTTTAGACAAAGAAGCAATGTATTGCGTAATGTGCGACATTAGTAGAGTGACAGTTATGTCAATGCTCAGGGAATGTCAATGTTCGACGACGTACATTGAAAATACTATCTAATTCGTTTGAGATACTTAATGAAATTCTGAAAATTTACTTTTTTAGAAAGTTGCTGAACAAATGTTCAGTTTCAAGAGTAGAGTCTATGTTTTAATTTATTGCTCCTATGACAGGCAACACCCGGTATGTATATTTTGTATTTACTGGTGCCCTAGATGCTCTATATACCATCATATTTCTGATTTTCACCCACTTATAGTATCTCTGTTTGGCCCTTTGGTTGACTGGTAGAGAATTCCATTTGGCATTAAGTCGGCCATTTGTATTGGCCTTTGACTTGTTTTGATTACCTAGCCACTGGACTACCAAGCTCCTGCCCCGTCTGTATCCACATCAACCTCTTGTTAGGTATTTGGACCATCAGTGGATGTCTTTCGGCATCAGTGGAAGTACCCGTAAAAAACACTCGTAACACAGAAATGTATATCAGTGGACCAGCATTATCACGATTACTCTTAAATGTGCGGCCAGAGATAAAAACGCTTACAAAGCTCAGAGATGGTGTTAACATCGCAGGCAATAAAGGAGCTAATGACTCTTTTTGTCGCTGGGTATGGCGGTATAATAAAATAACTTCTCATTAGTTTTTGCATTGCGCCATTTTAAAGTTAAGTCCGAATGGGCAATTCCCCTGTATAATAATGTTCGTTGTTTATCTTAGATGGTCTTTGTTTAATCGAAATTATAAAAAGCAAGATTTGAAGATAGCTGCGTACAATTTTACAATATATTTTTCTATTTTGGATGGATGGAAGTTGAATACTTTTTATATATAAACTGAGCAGCGATTGACCTCAGTAACACCAGTCTAATGGTATGGGTCGAAGATTTGTATAAATCCCTTGAATAGTCAAGCTAACTATAACCTGGGTCTATACCCAGGTTATAATTTTCAGGAAATCATGCGATGGGAGAACATTTTATGTTAACACGCTTGATAATTTCGTTGTTAAATATTTTTTAATCTAAGAAATATTCTTGTTTTAAAATACTGTTTTGTGTATATTAAGGACATTTATTTCTTTCAACTGACCGTTATTTAGTACACGGTACACAGCATAAATACTTGTCGACTCGACAATTTGTTCCAATTAACCTCATTGATTATCTTTTAGTCCAACTTGAACCTCTACCACAATAAAAAAAACCTCAAAGTAAACGTTAGAAGTATCGTTGTCGTGTTATTTATAAATTACAGCGATATAATCATTTTCGCGAGACCGCATGCCTTGTTCACGTTCCGCATAACTTCATTGGAAATTCTCTAGAAATCTGCTTACTGCGAGCGACGCTAGCGAATATTTACATCGTGTTTAGGGTAATAACAGCAAATTAATATGACACGGAAAGAATAGCTAATGTTGAGATTATCCTACTGAATTTAGTAACGTGAAAGTTTGTCGGTATTTTTTTTTTTTAAACTTTGGGAAGCCGGAAGCCTTGTATGGCTGCATCCGATTGTCAGTTGATGGCAGGGGGCGGGGCTTGCCGGCCGCACCTGTCCGGAGTGAGTTTGTCGGTATGTGTGTTCATTTACCTTTATGGCAAATATGGTCGGGTTTGTCACGTGATAGATAAATGCCAAAGTCACTCAGATGTCACTCTCACAAGTTTACAAATAAAAGATTAACGGGCGTCCGGTCCGTGACTCAAGATGGCCGCATGCGTTTAAGTTTCGTTGTTCAATGTGTAGTATTGATAGCGTATTGTGCAGTGATCTATCCGATAGATTCTATCGAATGAGTGAATAACTAATGAAGAATTCAACTTGAAGCGTACATAGCCCTTCCTGGGTTAAGGCCCGATTGTCCGTGTGGTTTTTTGTAAATCGCTATCACATTATTAAAATACTCAAACGGGTTTACTCACGTTACGTGAACTAAGTCACGTGAAACATGTTTTGGAGCGCAACGGCTACAACTGGAGGCAGAGTAATCGGGTTGCGAACGCATCGGTTCGTCCCCGCCCAACTGCAGTAGAGAGGCTACCTTTATACTTGCCTTATCTTAAGGGCGTGACGGATAAAATCGGATACTTGTTACGCCGTAGGTATTGCATCAAGACGATTTTCCGCCCTCATATACAGCTCAGACAGTTGGTGCGTTCCCCCAAAGATAAGGAACCCCTAAGTAATCCTGGCGTATATATGATTCCGTGCTCCTGTGGGAAGAACTATATAGGAGAGACTGGCCGGAACATTTCCACAAGAGTGACTGAACACATACGTAGTATGAAAAATCAGGATACCCGGGGTTCTGCAGTGACGGAACATTCACTGAATTCGGACACGTCTCACTATATTCGGTTCGATAAGGTAACTGTGCTGGCGAGAGAAAAGTTTTCCATTCCGCGGAAAGTACGGGAGGCTATCGAAATTAGTCGTCATCTGAATTTTAACCGAGATTGTGGATGGTCAGTGCCCCCTAGTTGGAGGACGGTTTTGAATACTACATGGGTGGTTAGTGTGGACGAGACCTTAGCAAATGGCGTAGTGAGTGTTGTGTGCAACCCGACAATTGGCATTGTGCGTGATGATGAGGGTAGTTTTGCGCCTCCGCCGGTGACACCCGCGTCGAGCAGCCGCGCGGACAGGGCGCATGCCCGCAGTGTTCGATTGGCCGCCGCCGCGACTGATCGTCTCTCCTGATGATGAATCGCGTACCGATTCGAAACATGTCGAGCGTTATTCGACTTCTACGACGTGAGTAAACCCGTTTGAGTATTTTAATATGTCTGAGACTCACGATAGTTTTCTATGTAAAATCGCTATCACTTTACAAAAAGCACGATTTTCTCAACTCACCGTACAACGTGGTATCAATCCTCTATCTTGTCGCCGTGTGCGATTGGCAACGAGACATTGGCAGTAATGGTCGCTTATTTCAAACACAATTGAATTGTTTATTGAATAAATGACTATTGACTATTGACTATTGACTTAACTGTGACCGGTTGCCATTTTTTTTTAATTGAATAGACTAGATTAACGGATGTTTACCTCATGATTAACGCGATGATAGGCCCGCTGGATAAATAAAGAGATGGAAGAAAGCTATACTATACGTTAGTTGGAATAATAAAATTGGAGACGAAAATAGAAAATATAAATTTTTCTATTCCTCTTTCCCGTTATCGCTAAGGATTACAATCACATTAGTTTCACTCCAGAATGTTGATGACATCATGTACCGCGATCCACTCAACTGCTGCCTGCCTTCTTCTCAAAGTTAGAACATCTCGTAGATGTAGGGGAAAGTAGTACGAGTTGATCCCTCGGGGTAAGATGATCATTTGCGATTGTGTGAAAACTGCTAACGCCATCTAGTACGTTTATATGCCAAACTGTAGCTCCAAACACCCCCCCGCCTCAGCCAAAATGTAATAGCGGTGCGTGAGACACAGCGTCTTTTACGTAAAAAAATCAAAATTGTGTGTGCTTAATCTAAGGTAAGGCTGACTTTGAGCTTATGTTACTTTTATTATATGCTGTTAATTGCAATGACTGTTATGTTTGTGGCTTTCGAATATGCCTAATTTTGGTTTTTAGGCTACGGAAACATAGCCTCGTGCTTGGAGTTTATGTTTGGTGACATTGCCAAAAAAAGTTTGATTTGGGGCGAGATGATCCCATTCTATGTGTACAAGATGATCCCCGGGGATCATCTTGTACATATGGAATAGATGATCTTTACAATATGAACGAAACTTTTTTTTTAATATTTAATATAAAATGTTTTTATTATTCTATTAGTCAGTATATCTGTCTGTTTGCTTGTCTGTATGTGTTTCTATCTTCAAATTGGTTATGGGAATTAAATATTTCTATTGCAGATAAATGCACCAGGTAAAAAACGAATAAATTTATAATGAGCCGAATGAGCGTAAATTAATTAAATTTGTTATTGGTAGTTGATTATTACTATCTGTATGATTATTACTGAACAGTTTGTTCTTTTAATTACCTATATTAAAGAAGTTTATGACTGTTATAAGTGCTAATCTATCTCAGAAGACTGAATTATGTTTGTTTTTTTTGTTCATGACGACAAAACTCGTCTGCCTGCTATTTATATCAGTTTATAGACCATAGTCTAGATCCTTTCCATTTCTGCGTAATTTTATTTTTTAACACCTTTTAATTCTCAAAAAACAGTTGTTAATTCTCAATAGGGGGTAAGATGATCAATGATCATAGGGATCATCTTACCCTTACCATGGGAATCATCTTGTACACCGGGGTGTACAAGATGATTACTTCGTAAGGTTTTGGAAAAACGACAATATTTCCATGAAATCTAAATTAATTTATTGTTTTGAGTATGAGGGAAGTTAGATCGATAAATTGGCTAGTAATTAGTGCCAACATTTTTGGATTGCATGGAAAACTGTAAATTTTATGGTCATTCCCGCTTAAGGGGATCATCTCGTACTACTTTCCCCTACGTATCATACATTAGCCCTAAGTAAAATGATGCTGTTCATCCAATGGCTCCATAAGATCTTGAACCGGTGGAACGAGATAGTACAACTAAAAGCTATTCACAGAATAATGCTTACTCTCGGATATCAAACTGTTATGGAGTTTCGACATTACTATCCGAGAGTCCTACGCGTTATTCTAGGAATAAGTTTGTTTGAATCCAGCCTAAGTTATCTTGTTTGTACTTCATGTTTATAAATGATGTATTCGTACTGTGCGAATAAGCCCGTACTGACTTTGCCGCATGTTATGGGAGATGCCACGACTTTGCACGACCAGCGGCAGGGGCAGCGGTGAGCGTCGAGTGGCATAAACAGTATATTTGGTTTCTTCTGCTCGACGCAGATGATGTATTTATGAAGCATGTCACGAAACAGCCCGCGCGGTGCAGCTATGGCGGTGCGAGATATCGGTGACTAGGAAAGATGCCACGACAGAGCGTGCATGTGGCATGGTCACCGCCCCGCGCGCCGTGGCATCTCCTTCCTACTTTACTATACTTAAGTAATATTTCCTACTTTATTACCTAAGTATTTTCTTGGTACTTCTTTGTCCTAGACGGTCGTCCCCACATGTCACGTTTAATTGCTCATTTCTTAACATAGATACGTTCTAAAGTTTCGTAATTTGTTATTCTAAAATAATTCAGATCATGTCTGTCACATTTACCAATTCTACTTTAGTAACTACTCCCCAGATAAAATACTATTATTACCAAATTATGATTACATTGTTGTGAGCTAAGTTTTGATTGTTGCTTTGGGATTCTTTACCCGGCATGCAATCTTGCGTGTAAATGATGTCGAAATCGATTAAGCCTAGAAGAGGTCAAACTAATGAAATGACCGGTGTCGATGGAAATGCAGTCATACAGATACTCGAACGGCATCTACAAAATATAACTAAACGTACCATCTTCGTTCGTGTAGTGGGGTAAAAAAATCCTGTAACCTTCATAGGATGCCCAGCTATCCCTGTACCAAAATTGTTTAAAGGGCGATTATTTGAGCATTTTAACCGTCTCATTAATTTATGTCCACAATATTAGAAAATTCATGAAATCACGAAAGCTAATCAACATCATTTTGATAAGAATAAAATACTAAAGTGGGTTTATTGATTTATTTATTTAGTTGTTCCGTTATTGCATGAAAGGCAAATAAATAAAAATGTTAACCTAACATACCATTTTACGATCCATATTATGTTATGTTAGACAATTTTAAAACTAAAATCTAAAATAAAGTAAATTAAATTATGCAAAAAAACATCTACAAAACTGTGCCCCCGCGGCCTAGTCCCGAAGACGCTGGCAGCATTTCCTCGCTGAATCGCAATGCTGATGCGTTGTGCGAGGAAGCTGCCAGCTCTTCGGTCACCAGTGGACCCAATGAGCCTTTTACTAATTTCATTTAGTAGTTTGTGGGCACTGGGACCCCACGGACCTAAGGTCTCGACCCCAAAAGGAACAAAATTATATTCGGGACCGAGACCCCTATATTTATTAATTTTTAATTTTTCGGCCGCCTCTGCTGCCGCCACCGCCCTGCCCGATGTTCCGTGGAGGTGGGACGGGGCAAGTGTGTCTACGCAGGTGGCGTCCCACACCAGCACCTGGCCCAATTTCCACGGAATCAACGACATTCCGTCGGGTCTCTTGCCATCGTCACGTGCGATGCCCGGTGGTTCCAATATGGCCGGCACGTTGACGGTGGCAAGCGAACGGCGGATTGTGTCATTGAGGGCGGCGTGTCTGGAGAAGCGGCCGGCGCTTTTCTGACAGGAAAGTCCGTGGTGTCCCAGTGAATCGACTTCACTGCCGCAGGGGCACTTGTGTGGAGCACAAATCTGAACTCCAAGACGCAGGCAGGTAGCTAAAAAATAAAATTGTAAAACTTCGCGACATCGACAAAACAACCGAAAATGGCGCTTCAGTTCATACGGAGGTCGTCAATATTGCGGACATATTAATGATTTAGATTAGATTTAGATTTATTTATTTCATAATAACATTAATAACAAATTACATTATAAATTACCTGTCCTAAGTTAATTTACATGAATCTTGATATTATGATCGTCAATAAAAACATATAATAAGATAATAATCATTCAATGAGGCGGTCAAAACGCTTAAATAATGACCCTAAAATCCATCCAACACAATTGTAGAAATGTATAATAGTATGCACTATGTTTAAGCAAATAACACTACTTATGGTAAGTACCAAGTTGTTTCACTACACTGCTCTTAGGTCAACACTAGCGTTAGATCACCTAACGTCACCCAAGTCAAGCTATATTCAAAAAACCATTTTAAAACATAGAGTTCAGTGACATCAAAAGTATCTCTACCTGTAACATAGTAACATCTATTCTGTAGCGAATGCTAAGTACAACTTTACATAAACGATTTCCAAGTCACTGGCCTTAGTCAGGCTCAGGAAATGAACAGAGTTTCTCAGTGACAACTATTTCCAGTTATATGTAGGGGAGACCGGGGATGGTGAAGTAATCGTCAAAAAACTCGATCTATGCGAAATCCGTCGGCGGCGTTATGTAAGATAATACTACTTTAAGAAGAAGCGTAGAAATTTTAGAATATTCATTGACAATTAAAGTAGGTACCTGTAGGGTCTAGCTTGTAAGTGTCTAAGTGGGCGTTTTAATAAATGTTTCTTAATTTTCTTGCTTTTTTCATTTGGAGAATATTTTGGTAATTTCGACTCAGAATCCTGAGTATTATTGATTTTAGCAGAAGAAAAAAAAGCCTCCCATTCCAAAGTTATGGACATAAAAAAAGTATATTAGGAACTTTTTATCCTACTACAATGAATGCTAAGGAACTACTTAAATAATCTCCAAAAGCAAAACAACAGAAAATTAACAACGAATAGTGAATACGTCCAAGTACAACTTTAATTTGCATTGTGGAACGAATTCTCGTTTGCGGTATTTCCGGACCGATACGACCTTCAAACCTTCAAGAGAAAAGCGTACTCCCACCTGAAAGTCCGGCAACGCACTTGTGACTCCTCTGGTGTTGCAGTGTGTCAGTGGGCGACGGTAATCCCTTTCGTTTGCCACCTATGACATATAAAAAAGACGTTTTCCAAGCCACTGGCAGTCAGTACCCTTACCATGAATTAAAGTGACTGTACTCGCTAGCGACAGCGTAAATGATTTACTGTATGGAGTATAGTACCTACAGCGCCCCTAGCGCTTGCTTTGTAGAACTACAACTCTCCATACAAATCATGGTAAGTGTACAGGAAATAATCAAAACAACGTTTCTCAGTGACAACCATTTCCAGTTCCTCGTGTACAACACCGTTAGACATACATGATTGCGCGGTACCTACGCCCGTCTAATCGCGCCGTTCCACATTTTAATGCGAGAGGTACCGTTGTGGCTAAACGCCTGACACGGAATCATCTTCATATTCGCTGAGGGAACCGCTACGTGAACAATAAGCTATTTTGATTTGATTTTGATTTCATGATAGATGCGGTTCCGGTTTGTTCCTATCCCGGTAAGAAAAAAGTACGAATATCTTAATACCCGGTTCCAAAATGAACACGATAAAATCCTCGAACGAAATCACCCTAAAATCCGTCCAATACGTCTGTAAGCGTTTTCAACTGTCCCAAAATTTGTATGGAAATTTTACTTTCCACTATACGCTCGTGTAAATAAAAAAAGTTCATATTTAAACTGTGACGTAATGGAACGGACAAATTTAGGACACTGTTTTTTATTCTTCACATTGAAAATGCTTTCGATTCTGTAAAGTACCTAAGATGAACCCAAAAACTCATGTTCTGGAAGAAACAGGACTAGGTTTTCTTTTTTGGAAAACGCCCAGCAATATTTTATGTGTAAAACATTTGGTTACGCTAGCAGATTTTTTTATGAAAACAGTGATTTATTAAATATTCAATAAGGCATCTTAATGGTTATAAATTTTAATAATGGTATCGTAGTACTTAAGGCGGCAATAGTTTAAGTTAGGTTTTAATTCGATTATAAATTTCTAATGGTTCAGTAGGTATATATTTTTTATTTTTGTTTGTTATAAAATAATTATTTATTTATATTATGAATTTAAGGCATTAATTGGTAAGGCAGGGCGCATTGCTTGTACAACCGATGGTCCTTGGGATCGACGTTCCACGTGTTATTAAAATTAATATACATTATTTGTTTACTGCCTCAGAACTCCGGTTTTTATACAAAAAAATAATAATATTTAATTAACTCTCGGTAATTATTTAATGATTATGCCTTTTTATTGGTTATGCAATGTAATGCATAACACAATTTCATTTGCAAAATTATTGCACCAATTGATGGCATTAAATTACAATTTACATCACTTAGTTCTTGTGATATAAAGCGATTTGTAAATTAATTATAGCATTGGAATATTAAGCGGACATAGAAAGCGATAAATCGTAATATCAAGTACATTATTTATCGGTATTTCTATTGAATAATAGAATTGCATTAATTGATAGACTCTTTAACATTACGACTTATGTTGGTAAAATTTTGTTCTCGCGCCGTCCTCTCATCAAGCCGAAACGGCTGGACGGATTTTAACCTAACCTAACTAAATTTAATCCTAATAAACCATTATGAAATCACATTTTGAAGGAGTTCCATTAATATCAATAGAAAATCGGATGTCGAATTGTGGCGCCTAGCGTTAAATCCCATGTTTCGCACGCAGTTTAGAAAAACTAGCTTCCGTATATTTAGAAAACTATCACGTAGACTGCCAGTGGATGTCATTTTAAACCTTATTACTTAAATACATACGTCTCGCACTGTTCTTGTAGTTGTGTGTTGGTAAGGTAATACATTATTATGTATTTAGAAATCTATCACGTAAACTGCCAATGGATGTCCTTTTAATCGTATACGTAAATACATACTTCCCGCACTAGCGTGTTAAAATGCATGGCATGTCTCCAAGACCGCGGCTGACGCTCGGCACACTTCCTTCGAAGAGGGTTGAATTATTAAATGATTTATAAAATACTCTTTCTCGTGGCTTAACAACGAAGTATTTCATTAATGCTGCTAATCCTGTGTTCTTAACCCTAATAACCAATTATTACTTATTTATTTAAACTTTATTGCACAAAAGAAAACATATCGTACAAAAGGCGGATGCATTCTCTACCAGTCAACCTTAGGGCAAAGCAGAAAAATTGTAGGCGGTGCAAGTAACATATTACTTCTTGTTGTCATACTTTTTGATTATATTAGCTTTGCCATATTCATTACTTTTCTTCAGTAGAAACTTTTAGTTTTTTGATATATTTTAAAATTATGGAACAATCACGGAATAATTACGGTCACACTAAACGATTTCACCGTGTATAATCTATATAACGAACCTATAATTTTCACACATTTTCTAGGGATGAAAACAGTTACAAAGGTACCTATATATTATCACACCACAACTTAGAATACTTATTTACGTATTTTGTATGGTTGCTGATTATAGTTTGTTCTAGCAATATTAATTATGAAATCACAGTAAAAATAACGTCTAGGGGTAAGATAAACCATTATAATTATATTTTTTTCTCTCTATTTAAAGATCACGTTGGCTTTAATTAGAGGTAGTAGTATTCGGAGTGTTCTCAAAACAATCAAGTATGTTAACGGTGCATTGACAAGTATTACTAAGAAGTGTAAATTACTGTCACCGCAACATTAACTGTTGTCTAGAGTATATCCTGACTTGATGCCTCTGCCTCAGGTCAGCGACTTTGAAAGTATTTGAATATGACTTTGGATATTTTCTAATAAACTATAGCAATTTTTTTTTCTATCTACATAAATTCCTCTTATTCGTGACATTTGCGGTAAAAAAATATATCAAAGTGCCTTCGATAGTCGCTTTTGATTCATAAGTGATAAAACATCCCTTATATGCGCTTCAATACTTTCGAAAACAACGGATGCTTCTCTTTAAAATTTTAGATAACTAGGTAAAATCACGACAATTTACACATTAACGTAAACCTGTTTAAGATTGATTTAAGAGGCCTTAATTCCTTTTACTTACATATTATTTTTTTGATATTTTTACAAAATACGTTGATAATTTCAACCAAGGTTTAAAAGTGAATAATACTTTTCCCTGAGTTCTAGAAAGTAACATAGCTATTTCAAGCTTTCATTAGGTACGTGCAGTCGAACAAAAAAAAACAGTTTCCTGCGTGAATTTTGTCAATTTCGAGTAGTTTTCGAAACAAGAATTATCAATGAAAAATTCAAACTGTAGGTATCAAATATATACCAATAAATCTTAATAGCCCTGTTCTAAGTAGTAATTGTAATGTAGTAAGTATTGATAATACGTTTAGAAAATGTTTGATAATTGAGAAAAATGTCTAAAACAATCAGCATTTTTGAACGGTAAGGACTCCTTACTAAGGAGCCTTACTTAAACTCACACGATTATCACACATTATTATAACAAAACTTAGTAGTAGGACGCGTTCAAAACTCTCAGTTCCTTCGAGACCATGAACGTAAAATCACGTACGAAACGTCGAGGTCATTAAATAAACACCCTTTTGAAAGCGATTAAGACCCGTTTTGTTATAATAATTAATGGGTGGGTTCCTGAACAAGCTCTTATGTAATGTTATTAAAACTATCGTGAGACATCTTTAATAATTATCAAAACGTTAAAAATATAAGGGTCGCGAGTAGCGTAGCAGCACGGATAGCTACCCCTGATGAAGAGCTCCAAATGAGTTCGAAACATGTCGGGCCGTTCCTGACAATTTTTACGTGAGTTTAAAAACCGTTTTTATAATTATTAAGCTCTTATGTATCTATAAATTGGTTTATTTAGGATTATGTATGAGATGGTTATAATTTCAGGTTTATTTTTACAGCCGTGCATACACAGCCAAAATAAGCTTCCACAATATACAAATATAGCCACTTGCATTAGGTGCAACGTAAACAAAACGCGATGTGTGAAGAGAAAGTACGTTTAAAGTTTTTGTATGGACAACAGTAACAGGTATGTCCGATACACTTTAACACACTAGTATGTTCAGCATACTTCAATACATCTTAAAGGTTAGTACACAATATTATATTTGCATATTACACATTACAAACATTACAAATTATACTAAGAGAACTGATATAAACGTTAGTACACAATACTCTTACATAGTACTCATACTCATTTATTAATACAATACAATGCGGAATATTCTAATGAGCAATTAACGGACTACAAAAAAGATGAGGTTCTTTGTTACTTGATATATTTTTTGTATATATAATGTAGGTTGGTGGGTATTGTAACTAGGTACATATATGTGTAAGTACAACCATAGATAATTCTGTGACACGAGGGCTGGTTTGAATTATTATTTTTTGGTGTAAGTAAATTAAACTCGACGAAAAGTTGATGGGTTCAGGGGTTTAGGTTTTATTTGTAAGATTATATACAATATCTATGTTTTTGTTAGTGTAAAAAGCTCGTACTTACAAATATTATTATACTGATGCTCATTTATTAATAATATGTTGACATTTTACAAGTCAAATAAGACTATGTTCTTTAATTTGCATCACTATTAAATTATTATTATAATAAAAATTGGAATAAGTACATTACTAATCTTAGAAATAGGTCAGGTTATAGTAACGTAATATATTTATATCAGTTTTAAGACTAAGGCGTTTAACCAAACTTTTATTCCAAGAGATTCCCATATTGATTTGACATTACTATCCAAGAGTAAGCATTATTCTTTGCATAGCAGTTTGGTGAAATCCGGCCTAAGAGATACAAAATATTAGAAGGGTTCAATGATATTTCTAAAAACAAAAGAGTGTCTAATAGATAGATCGTGATACCGACCCGGTGAAGCGAGAAATCGTCAAATGACGCTTGAAGATCTGCCAGTACATGATGTAACTGAAACAACTGTAATCATCTAATGATTTTTATTTTATTTCGTCATTCAACGGGACTTGGACCTGTATTTCTGTTATAAATGTATTTATTGTGTACGCATACCAAGCTAATAAGAAATTCACGCATCAAAAAAATACAAAGCGTTGCTCAATGTTAGAAACATGTACGAAAACGGACAGTTCAAAACGAAAATTCATAAATATATATTTATGGTAAAAAGAATAACCTTCGTAAATAATTAATTTATTTGTGTTCTAATCGGCACTCCTTCATCTACCTCTCTTTTTAGATCCATGGTTGACTAGTGCAATTTGTGTACTAGGTCCTAACTTTTGTTGTATTCATTCATGTTTAAAAAACTAAATTTTGGTCTTTTCTAGTCTTCGTTATCGTATGAATTTAAACCAGCGAACGAATAAAACATAGAAGCCTAACTAGCGTCGGAAAATGGCCCCACGGATTTTGTGTCAGTTAAGGCGGGGCGTAAATTTTGTGTCAAACGGCTGTCTAGTTTGCAAATGGCGACGCAGCCGAACAGTTGCATTACATGAAATGTATGAAGTCTCAAAGTAACAAAATATGCCATAATGTTCAGTGAAATGGTGTATTAATCACTCACGAGAACATAAAAATAAAGATGGTATCAGTTTTCATACGTAAATAAAGCCGTACACATATTAATTTAATTTATTTTACGGAACAGATTTTGTATAGGGATGGTGTTATGCCATATGACTAATTTATATACGATGTTTGAAAAAAGTAATGCAATCAGTGGCGTGCCTAAGCTTACAGGAGAGGGCAAGCCCAGGGATTTGTTTAGGTATATTTTAGTGGGTAAATCCATTTTTTTGCCGCATTACTGTTCAAAGTACAATTTCAATAATACACAGGTTGTTTTATTCGTTCGCTGCTAAAAATAGAATAAAATAAATATTTAATCCCATACAACAAACGAGATCGGTTGCGTTAACTTGGCACCTCATTTGTATTTCTTAATGAGTTACACAAATCTGCAGTTACAGAATCGGGTAACGTATTAATTTCCAATAAAGCCTGTTAAGAATACATAATGCCAATCCAAGCACCTGGAAATATTGTGCTTGTATGAGACTGTCCCTAAAAGGCTATGCGTTTTCCGTCAGTCCGGCAGGAAAACGTATAAGTTCCTCATGTTTGATATTTTTTCACTACAAAGATTGTATCGACCTTACATGTAAAATATTAAATATTACAAAGAAGGAGAAATAATAATATATACAGCACGCATTAATAATAATCATTCAAAGTATTAGTAACAACAAGGATTCTTTTTTTTAGAAATTCGTATGTAATTGTAAGCAATAACCTTAACATTCAAGATTTATAATGAAGTAAACAAAAATGGCTTTTTATTGCATTAACGATTCACCAATTATGAGTTTTCACTGTCAGCGCCATATTACCATAGACAAATGTCATGCGTTTTGTCGAATCACAGCTGGCCATTCGGAAATTGACGAATCACATTTATTTGTTATGCGTAATTGAAAACATTTGAGTGGCTGTGATTGGTACACCGGTGAGCATGCGCATTTCGACTATTGGGCCGGTTTTTGATTGTAATTTTGTATGAAGCTCGTGTTCTATGTTTTATTCGTTCGCTGATTTAAACTTATTTACCAAAGCAATGCTAGATTATTGCTTATCAATATGCTTTTGCATGCTAAATAAATACAGTTTTTAGTACATAGGTACTTAAATATTTCAACCTTTCCTTGATAAAAGTGATACATAGCTTTTTCTCCCATAGAAACGATTAAATAATTCCAACATTCAACGCAGTAACTAAAGCGTGGAACATTTTCGCGCAACAGCCAACCCACTTTAAATTTACAAACAAACTCTGTGCTAATCTTGACAACATAACTACCACATTCCAAATGGGTCGTAAGGCAATATTCGTAACCATCATTACAGTTATTGCGGTAATTATCCACACTTGTGGCGCTGGCCGAGAAATCTCAAACAGATCCGATGCCAATGCAAATGCAAATGCTAGAGAAAATGCGGCTAGCTGGCAGGTTTGGAATGTGATACACGGAGATATTGATTGCATTTATTTAGATGTTGTTTGCTAACTTTTCATTGAATTTGTTGGTGATTTCTTTTTTTTCTCACATTTTAATTAAATTTGGTGAGTTGGTAAAGTTGCTTCTACTGACCATTGTAAGTCCAATGTCACCATATGTCCTACAAATTTTTCTCCATTGAGTTACACAAAATGTATTACAGAAATTGGCCCATGAGCCAATTATTTATTTTTCATTTCAAGCTCCTCATTTTGTACTAAATTTTATTACAAAATACGAAATTTATAAAAAAAAAAAATTAAGTAGGTACTTACATTTTTTGTAACTCAATGGAAAACTTTGTAGGACATATCGTGAAATTAGGCTTACCTTTTTAGAGTAAGCAACTTTACCAACTCACCAAATTTTATTGAAATCGGAGAAAAAAAGAAATCGACAACAAAATAAAAATTCGCCCTGATATTAGTTGGGTTATGAAAATGTATAAGCAAAAATTTGATCTAAATATCTGAACACGCCATTACAAAAAAAAAGTGTCATCATTTATTTTTGTTAAAATGTTTGTTCATAAATTTAAGAACTCGACTGTACCTCCGAATTTAAATATAGGATCACGCTTGTACCTGTATTTCTCTCTTAGCTTGTCATAATCATAATTCAGGTCCTAAGCCATTTGCGTGACATACTAAAGAGGGCTTAGTTAGTCTAACCAGCTGAGCTTTATGTGTCAATCACAATTTGAAAGCTAGTGTGTTTTAATAGATAGCTGCGTTTGTTGTGGACCGCCACGAGAATAAGCTATATTTGATGGAGATTAGATGAAAACGAAACGAATTTTATATTTGCCTATTACAGTGAGTTAGGGATAAAATTGGTAGACTGCAGGTCTGCTGGTGTCTTTTTTTTGATATGATCCTTTGCATTGGGCCTGCGTGTATGCGGCCCGTAACTGCATGTCTCAGCAGAGTCTCTACCTCTAAGAAGTAGAGACTTAGGTGGAGTAGAGACTTAGGTAGTAGAAGTTTGGGTGCTCTGCTGGTGTCACTAACGTTAAGGTAACATCATTCTTCTCTATTTGTTAGGCGAATGTATTGTTATTATTTATCGTTTTAGTCAAGAGGAAACGTAAAATTCGTGTCTATAATTCTTAGTCTAATTATTATAACCTCACAGGCCACAATTTACAAGTAGAACGTACCGGAAACTAACACCTACATTAGCTGCTATGCTGTACATATAACTGTTTAATTGTTTTAATTAACTGTACTAATTAGTATCTAATGACAGCGATATTTATTTATATTAATTACATATCCGTAACTTACGATTAGTCGTAGTAGTACTAAAATGTTATAGAACTGATACTACAAGTAGGAAATCATAGAGTACCTATAGCAGAGTGAAAAAAAGTACAAGATCGTTCAACAATCATAATATTGTTTTTATAAAATATTAGTAAACATTAGCAGGTTGGGATGCCAGCGGAATGTTTATCAACTCTCGTACTATTCATAACATAAATTTAAATAAAATGTATAAGCCGCTTCAACATACCGTAAGCTTGGAAACGGAAACTGAAACTTATGAGGCCAAACATTCATTATACAAATATACATTACCAAAACAGTTGTGCAAATACACTTGATTAAAGTATAATATCTACTAGGTGTATTATATACTTACACAAATGAACAATCCAATCGCACTTAAGCGGTATAAATATCCAATTTAGGAACAGTGTGCACACTCCTTTAATCCAATCAGTCAAATAAAACCACAGCACTGGCCACTAATTGAAATTCTTAAAAAAAAATCGGCAACGGACGAATTTCAAATTTGAATATAGAAGCACTGAGAATGCGCGCGCGTCGGCCGCGTCCGAGCAAGCGTGAGTCAACTTTCGAACTGAGTCGAGATTTGCCGAAGCAACGGACGGCGACTGCCTTGCAAGGAATGCTGCAGTGCAACCTGGAACCACTTGTTTTCTTTATATGTTTTAAACAGGAATGCTCGTCTTGAAAATTGTATCTATATTATATACTTAGGTACCTTACCTATATAACAGACGAAACTTTATTGAAGCGCAAGACATGTATACTTACATCAGGTCCAACATACAGTCATACAACAGGTCTTTAAGCTTACATGTATGTTCAGCGTGAAATCCTGTAGGGGTCTAGCTAGGGTTTAAGGGCAATTTTTTAACACTATAATATGAATAATTGAAAGTTAAGTATCGACACAAAAGTTAATTATAAAAGAAAATTGGAATATGATAATTTCGTTAAACGTAGAAAGTTAGGAAACATAGAGTCGCAGGTTCTATTCCTGCTTAGGTACATTGTAGAATGTAGTAGTCTACATTCAATTTTTCTTTCATAATTTACTTTTTGTATAAATGTGTTATTTCTACGTTAAAAACAGAATTAATAAAAACGATTCTGAAAACCATTAATTAATTCAATAAAACTAATATTGTAACGATTCGTTAACACCACTTGTAACTTAATAGTGCAAAAAAATAAGTTTGTATGCCGACAGACTTAAGATATATTTCCGTCTCTACAGAATATTAACAAAAGACGGAAACAGGTGTGTAGAGATTTTATGCAAGTACATATACTGATCAAGACATCGGCATCTTCCCATTCGTGCCGCTTTACATTCAATTGTGCTGCGTGAAAACGGACTATAGGTCCATATCATCTGTTGACAACCAAAACTCACTAACTGTCCGACTCCGATTTGATTCATTTTGATATATGTTATAGCTAGAGTAGTCTAAAACAGCAGACACGTATTTTTTTTAGCTGCCCAAATTCAACCTGTTAGGACAAATTGTCCTTCAAAGTACTGAAAATTGACCAAAACCTCTAACTTCTTTAGAGAGATTTGTTCAAGCAAATTGATACGTCCACTCTATAAAAATTAGGTAGATATCATAAGACGCAGAACAAAACAATAGTTTAAAAATACCTGCTCAGTTACCCACTCCTGCATAATTTTAAAGTAAAATTCTCACTCAAGCTGCTTTTTTCCAAGAATATTTATGATAGGTAAATTTATTACATTTTTGTACGCAACCAAACTAAAACTGGTTTACGATTAATTATTTTTAATCACCTCAACGTACACAGCACGAGGTTGGTGAGTTGGTTAATATGTTTAACAATTAACGTTCCTACTCTCATTCGCTTAACCAAACCTACCAAATAGCTACTACTACCATGTTTCAAATAATTGAGCAATAAAATAATAAAGATATGTCGAGAAGTATTTTAAAGGCGTATGATCGAGATATGTCCACTTTATCGATGAGCTCTATTATCTTTTAAACACGATCTTGTTCAAAATGATAAAGAAGGGCTATTCGACAATTGGCATAATTTTTAATGTTCGCATACTTTGTTTCCGCTGAATGTTAATTATGCTGAATCTTCTAAACGGATTATTATTATTATGACTTTACAATGTCAAATTTTAGTTCATTGTAATGCAATTACTATAACTGATGCCGTAAAGTAGGTTAGGTTAGGTTAGAAATGCGATCCCGAACAGAAGATAGCAGCTGACAGAAAAGTAGTGTTCGTCTTTCAATCACTATGCGTTGTCGAATTCATTCTGCGGAAAGAGAATATGGGGTAACGAGGATCGGCAAAAAAAGGATTATACTTATAAAAAAATTGCGATATAGAATTATGACAAAATAAAATTACGCTTAAATAAGGGGAACCGGCGAATAATACTTTAAAAAAATTTACAACTCGTTGTCAACTTTTTCCCCTAAAGCCATATCTGTTTGAAAAGGTAATTGTGTAGGCCTTGACGTAAGGTTAACTTTTTGAACCAATCCAAAGAATTAAACGGTTTAAGGTATAGTACATTACTGCAGACGTGTCTAGACGCCGGGGAAGAAGGGCGTCGAAGCCTGTTATAATTATAAAATGCACGTTATGACGAAATTTCATTGCATGTTTGAGAAAAAAATATTTACGGTAGTATTACTACATTATGTTATCGATGAAATGAATAATCAAAGTCTGTCTGTCTGCCCCTATGTATGCTTAGATCTTTAAAATTACGCAACGGATTTTGCGATGCGTTTTTTTTAATAGATAGAGTGATTCAAGAGGAAGGTTTATATATACGAGTATAATGCATGCATAATTTATCAGCATTGCACCCGTGCGAAGCCGGGGCGGGTCGCTAGTTTACTACAAGATCTAAGTTATTTTACATAGAAAACTATCGTGAGTCTCAGACATATTCAAATACCTCACGTCGTAGAAGTCGAATAACGCTCGACATGTTTCGAATCGGTACGCGATTCATCATCAGGGAGAGACGATCAGTCACGGCAGCGGCCAACCGAACACTGCTCGGTTGGCCCGTTTTAAGTATTTTAATAAGATCTAAGTTCAAAAAAATAAAAACTAAGGCAATAGAATTGTTTACCCCAGGTAAATCGATACGTTTATTGCTGATATTCCAATCAAAACGTAATCCATACTAATATTATAAATGCGAAAGTGTGTCTGTCTGTCTGTTACCTCTTCACGCTTAAACCGCTGAACCGACTTAGATGAAATTTGGTATGGAGATAGTTTGAGACCCGGGAAAGGACATAGGATACTTTTCATCCCGAATAAATTTAGTGTTCCCGTGGGATGAGCGGGTAACACCGCGGGGCACAGCTAGTTCTAAATAAATTATTATAATGTATTATAGTGTAAATGAACATTTTGACATTCCCAAAGCCCTTTAATTCATTTTATTGAATATTTAAACATTTGTAAAGCTCTGACATATTTGTTTATTTGTGTGTTTGTTTATTTTGTATAAGTATATACTTAACTTAATTAATTGATTATAATTATATTCTGACATTTTATCACTATTGGTTAGCATGGCATTGAAACGGATGTCATGCGTTTGTTGTAATTGATTATTTAGATTATTTTAGCAATTGTGCATGCATAGAGGCAAAAGAATATTGTACTCTGGCTGATTGTGCCGCACATAGACTTTTGTAACACCTTATTGTAACCACTCACTTTCTGACAATAAATCATTATAGGTATTCTACTCGTATTATATTTTATACATGCCGATCTTTTATTATCTTTATACATATAATAAGTGGAGTTCCTCCTTGCCTGTTGTGTGATGCTCTCCTTAGCATTCCTTTCTTAGCTTTAAACAATAGACATGAACATACTTATAAAATAATGCCATTATTGACTAGCCTAGTTAGTCAGCTAAAAAAAAGGCAGGTGGGACATCGGAAAGATTCGCCGACAGTGATTCATTTTATACAGGTGCAAGTTTAAACAACATTCAGACACGTATGTTTTGTTTTCGCATGCAAAATTCTAATTAGCCTTGAGTTGAGCACAATCACAAATCAATCCTGTAAGATTTGATATAAAAACACACGTATTGTTGCACGTGTGGAGTGGAGACAGCGGATTAGCAATTGTAATGTTGGGCGCCCTAATTCCATAATCATCGAGATGGAATATCTTAGGTTAGGTAAGGTTATATTTAAATAATTATATACCTACTTGTTTACCGTTTCTATCTATCTATCAGCCATAGACGTCCACTGCTGAACATAGTGAACATAGGACCCCCATGAAGTGAAAAAATCTATACAGGGTGGAACAGATCGAAGGACTTTTAAGCAAACAGGGAATTCAGACTGAGTATTTAATTTTTCACCACTGAACTTTGTAAATATTTCTATCCATTTTTGAGATACAGTTTGTTAAACATTGGTGTAAAATTCTACACATATCAATCCTAGCATCTTTTGAAACATTTAAGTTAAAGACAGGTGTCAATTTAAAATGTAAATAAAACCTTTGAATTAGTAGGTTTGTCACTGATATTAAAATATTTTATTTTGATGACTTTTTTACTTCTAAATCCAGCTTTACAATTATAATAGGCCGATTGTAGATCACTCAGATGACACTATCCTGTCAGCTCAGTATTTGCAAATGTTCCACCCTGTATACCTACTCGTATTTATCGAACCTTGAGTAGATCCAACGTGATGGTTCACGTCACGGTGTACATTAAAAATATAATTTAATTTGTTTGAAACAATTAATGAAAAACGGTTTTTTTTTTTAAGTTTCTAAACGAATGTTGATTTGTTTGAAAGGTAGATGAGTCTATGTTTTAATTATTGCTCCTATTACGGGCATGACCCGGTATAAGTATTCGTGCAGTTGAGTTAAACACAATTGTATGCTGCTCAGAAATGATTGCGTGGCATAGTGTTCGCTGTCAAAATTAAACACTTTTGACGCGTACCGTGAGTTTGTTATTTTAAGTTACCTACATACATTATTTTACTAGATTTTAATATTGCGTTCTGTAGTAGTTATAAAGGAAAGTATTGAATAAGTCAAAATAACCAATGCCAAACTTTTAATTCGGTACGGTAGCTTTTACCTATTTTCAAGTTATTTTAGTAATTAAAATGAATATAAAGTTTAATAAACTCAGAAATGTTAAGTATCATAATTACTCTTTTAAACAGAAACTAACTAAACGGTTTGCAATTGAATGATTTGGTCAACAGAAAAATCAGGCGTTCAGTTTAGGTTAGACTTTTGCTGACCAACAAAATTCTGCTGACCAAAACATAATTTTTGCAGGGTAATTAAATATTATAAAGTAGCGTTTTTAAATCATCTGTTTATTTGCTGATGTTTTGATAGCTTTAGATTTTTTTACAATACTCTATGAAATGTGAAAATACTAATGCCTGCTATAAACCAGACGGACATGGTCTAATTATGCATGTCAAATGTTTATTTAGCATGTATAATTAGATGGTTTTCAAGGAAATGCGTATAAGGAAACCAATACATTTCCACGCTCGCTGAACAAAAGGAAGTCATTAAAATTATAGCAGACGCTTAGTAGAAGTAATATTCTACTAAATATGTGTTGTGCAATGTTAAGAAAATAGGCTGAAAGTGAACATAAGCCTTTGGTACCGTTTGGTAACTGAAAGTTCGTAACCAGCTTCGAAACGGGAAAAAAATCCCATTCGGTAACTGGCTTCAAAAAGGGACTTTTCCATTACCGATTCGTAACCGCGGTTACAAACCAGCTTCAAAACGAGAAAAAAAATCCCGTATTGTAACTGGCTTCAAAACGGGAATTTTCTATTACCGATTCGTAACCGCGGTTACAAACCAGCTTCAAAACGGGAAAAAAAATCCCGTATTGTAACTGGCTTCAAAACGGGAATTTTCTATCACCGATTCGTAACCGCGGTTACAAACCAGCTTCGATACGGGAAAAAAAATCCCGTATTGTAACTGGCTTCAAAACGGGAATTTTCTATTACCGATTCGTAACCGCGGTTACAAACCAAAATACAACCTTTCAAATCACCGAATTAACGTCATTGACATTTTTTTTCAATAATATCACAAGTAGTTAAGAGTGGACTTATCAGAGTTTGAAGTTAAGCGACACACATGGTGTGTGTGCCCAACGGCACTACGCAGGCCCATTACGTAACCGGCTACAAACAGGGAATTTCGGATTCCCATTCTGTAGCCAGTTACAAAATTTGGCTACCAAACGGCATAACGCAGGCCCATTACGTAACCGGCTACAAACTGGGAATTTCGGATTCCCATTCTGTAGCCAGTTACAAAACTTGGCTACCAAACGGCACTACGCAGGTCCATTACGTAACCGGCTACAAACAGGGAATTTCGGATTCCCATTCTGTAGCCAGTTACAAAACTTGGCTACCAAACGGCACTACGCAGGCCCATTACGTAACCGGCTACAAACTGGGAATTTCTGATTCCCATTCTGTAGCCAGTTACAAAACTTGGCTACCAAACGGTACCAAAGGAACATAAGAATAAACTAAAACTGTTTTGTTTGACGTTATAGTTTTGTGCAGTATTTATTTTTTAAGTTGTAAGTGGTTTATCATACTTAGACATAAGAAATCGGGAAAAACTATTTTTTTTTCGACCTATGTTAATTCCGAAACCATTTCCAGGAATAGGGTTCTTATACTGCAATAAACAATTAGATTGTGACAATATGACACCTGTGAAAATTTATTTGTATTTGTTTTTTTGACTTTCACTTGTCCTTGCCGTTTTGTTTTTGTCATCACAAAATGCTTACTACGGAAAAAAAATAGTTGAATAAGTATATCTAATTCTTCGCCAGAACCAAACAACTGCCGGTAAAATACATAGATTAGTGAGTTAGAACTGCAATCCAAATATGACCTAGGGAATCTTAACAACAATCCTAAAAGGAGGATTCGACAGATTTTTGTAATTGACGTGTAGTTGCAAATAAATAATTTTGTTTTTTTTTTTGATACTAATATTTTATTTCGAAACACAATTATATCTTTAGATCTTTCAAACAATTTGGTGTTAAAATTAACGGTAAAATTAACACCACATTTCATCACATGCGTCTCAGTTCGAAATACTGATTATCCAAAGAAAGGTTCGAGTCCCGGTGTGGACCACGTATGAGAAGAAATATATGCAAAAAAGAATTTGGCAAAATGATGATTCTGTCGAAGTTTGTTATGCAAAGTATGCAAACTGAAATTATGACCAGGGGTCGGACTTTCTTTCGCACGGTAGGACCAATGGAGAGCTATGGAGCCGATATTAACATTAAAATACTATTCATACTCATAAGTGTATTTCATTCGCAATTTTAATTTTATAGTCAAGTACAAAGTCAGAAGAATATACAAAGACCTGATTTGTGTGGGCATTGTTTTTTTTCGCCACCATAAAATACGTAAATATTTGCAACTTTATCCATGTTTTCTGGAGTAAATTGGGTTCTATATTGACCGAATATCCATTTATGACTTGAAAGTTCATGATATTGACAATAAATTGAGTTAAATTAGGAGTTTGAAATATTGTAAAAAAAATATTTTATTCACAATTTTAGTCATTCAATACTTGGGAATGTTAACCATAATAACCACAAAGGCAGTTTGGAATGAAATAAATGAATGAGTATGAGTATGAATTGTATTTTAATGTTAATAACGGCTCCATAGTTCTCCATTAGTCTTACCGTGCGAAAGAAAGTCCGACCCCTGATTATGACAATACATTTTATGCAACATATCAGTAAACCGTCTAACATGGCTAATTGGTTAACATAATAGAGCATTTTCGTTATTGGTTAATCCTATAAAATGTATTTAAAGTTAGAAACACCGTACCAGTTCAGTAACTGGTACGGTGCGTACGGTACTTACATCAGTATGTAAGTACCCCACTACATTACAGCATGCGTGAGGATCTACTATAGATCATTCACAGTGATGGATGCGCGGGCCGTTTTCAGCGTGCGCGCGCGCCTAATTGCGAATGAACCTGATGTATGATGATAGCCTATAATTTGCGTGTGAGTTTCTAGAATTTACATTATAATGCTTATCAATATTTATTATTAATGATATTTGGTTAATTGATTTACTGTACTTACTGAAAAGGAAAGGCAGAAGCCGCAGAAGTTGCGAGAATATTAGTATAAGTGCCGAGTAACATAAATTGGAGTCTTTAAAAGTAGCCATGTTACTAACGGTGGGCCGAATGTCACAATTTAATAATCACATATATTTGTAATTTTAGTACTTAACAGTCTAGTATGTTAATAAGGTGTGTTCTAGGAAACCTCTATACCTATAATGCGCACCCGATTTTGAAAAATTAGATATCAATCTAATAGAGGGACACCATATTCTGGAGAAGAGGAGTTATAATTACACTTCATTACACCTCCATAACTGAATAAAAAAAAGCGTTTATTTCGGACTAAAATTATCCATATGTTGTTAGTATCACATATAAAACTTAAATAACCATGTCATTGCCTAAACTAAGATGTTGAGAGGTCCAGTACCTGATTAAAGCACTGTCCCATCTCTCCGCCACAACTGTCAGGAGGCTGTGGCGGCTGCCGCGCACTCTGCGGAGCGTCGCGGCGCAGCGCTTGCGCTTGCTTAAAAGGAAAGGAAAGCCTTAAGTGAGCTGTACTCGAGTTATGATCACTCCTGTCATCCTGTGGCACGGATGTCATTAGCGGTTTATACTCCCACACAAAATCCGACACACTGGTAGTGAGGGCTAAACAGGCCTGATACAGTTCAAATCATGTTTAAAAAAAGAGTTATTGCACTTATGTTAGGAGGGAAGTATCGCACGCATATATGCCAACAAAACAAGCTAATATAAAGACTGATAGTGACGGGAAAGGTCCAGAGGTCGAAGCCCAAGGTTGGACCAGATCTACGAGCAGTTGGAGCTACCCATCAGCACCGCCCTCCACCAGGCGAACGGCTCAGTTAGAGACAGACCCCTGATGCACCCTGATCGATTAACTGGAGTCACGATCCCCAGTAACGGGGAAAAGAGGGAGAAGAGAGACTATCATCGACCGGTCATTCCGTAATCTCACGGAATGACCTTGAGAACTACGTATTTACTTATTTGGAGCGGTTCCTAGTTAAATAATAAACCTAAGCATAAACACACTTCTTGCCAATTCTTAAAGGCATGCAAATGTATTCCACGATATAAACGTAACGGTGAAATAATTTCCGCCAACGTAATCCCAAATGCGAAATCAATTCTATGCAACAAAAGAGCAAATTGCATAAAAACTATTAGCAAATACTTGGAAATGTTTCACAGCTAGGCTTCTGTACGGAGTTACGTAGACTGGATTTTTAATTTTATTTCGGTACCACTGAATTATACGCCTTATTCTTTTTATTTTATTGCGATATATGTACAAAGATCCAATTGACACTAGGAATCGAACCTGGAATCTTTGAATTGGCGACCCAATATTTCATACAGTTATGTTTAGCAAAACGTCATATGAAACTCAGTATGCCTCACCTCACGGGCTCGGTCAGCAAAATAATCTCATGTACCACAAACGTATCATAATGTATTATTATACTTATGCACCTATGTAAGGACGGCGTAATGAAATGAGCAATTAACTTTATTTAGTAAATAGGGCACAAGGGCACTTTTACATGTCTGAGTGTACCGGCATTTGACAAGAGAAGATCACTGTTGAGAAGAATCGGTGAAAGAGACTCAGCAGTCAGTTTTTTTTCGTAAATGATGCTTTACTATTTCAGTAATATGAACTCAACCTAATATGTATCTATCTTAATAATAATAAGTTAGGCTTATATGTAATTCTCGAAGGAATCATATTAATATAAATAAATAAATCAATATCAGGGACAATCCTACACAAATCGACCAAGTCCTAAACTAAGCAAAGCTTTTACTATGGGTACTAGACGACGATATACATAAATAGATAACATCCATGACCCAGGAACAAATATTCACTCAAATATTTGCCCTGGCTGGGATTCGAACCCGCCCGCCAGCTCAGTAGGCAGGTGTTCTACCAACTGTGCCAACCGCGTCGTCAAAAGTGTACATATAAAATATAATAATATAAAAGTAAGTACCATAAGATGCATCGTCATATTTTGTACTAAATTATCTTAGAAAATAACAGCATGTCCTCACTAAACACCAACAATCTTGAAACCTAACCTAAAACAAAACATTCAATGACAAAGCTAGTAAAAGTACACATTCTTACATAATATTAATATTAAACGTGTCACAAAAAATAAGGCAAGACGGAGTATATGCTCCAATTTGCCGAAACCGCGCGCCCACACCACTATAATTTAGGGGCGCCATTGATAGACGAAGTACTCAGACACACATTTAGAATTTAAATACCCAACAGTGTAGAATCGAACAACAGACCGCGAGTCGAGTAGCATTAAATTATACGCGTAATCGAGATTCATTACTTTGTATATCTTTCAAATCAAATCATTTATTCGCAGTAATATGGTTACAGGGGTCGTCTTAAATTAAAATTAGAACAAGCATATTACACCATTTCTGGCGTGCGAGTATTTTGCAAACAAGAATACTTGCAAGCATACTTAATAACTAAAGAACTCATTAATAGAGTAAAAGGGTCGGTCCAACAATCATGTATGTAGAATTGTAGATTTGTCTTGAATCTATTCAGAGGCAGATTACACAGGTCTCTGGGCAACTTGTTAAATACTCTGATAGCCATAATATAGGCATTTCTCTTATAAATTTGCAATTTCAGTTTAGGAAAGAATAATTTACTATCATTACATTTCCTTTGTGTTCTGCTACTTACATCAGTTATTTTTTAAAACAAATCTGGATATTGTTTTCCAAATATTGCTAGCTGCTTAATATATTCATATACATATTCATATCGTTTATTGTGAATCATGTTCATTTTACAATGGATGGTATGCTAATTATAATGTAGGTACATGAAACCCTGTTAGGGCATTGCAATTTCTTACAGACTAAAACATTATTAATTTTATTTAATTTAAACTATTATGTACAACTATTTTACAAAATTATAAAATGTTATTATTAATTTAACAATGCAGCAATATTAATTACACTTCAAACATATATGCGTTTTAAATATGGTAACTTCTGGGTAACTAAGTATTAATATAGGCACGGCAAGGTAAGTAATTATAGTCTTTTAAAAAGTGGCTTACACGAGTCCGTTATATACGCACCACAAATAGCTCTTACGCATTTTTTTTTTGTAGAAGGAATACCTTATTTACATGCACCGAGTTCCCCCACAGCAACAATCCATATTCAAGCACCGATGCCACATAGCCATGGTATGCTGTTAAACTAGTAGCCTCCGATGCTACTTGTCTTAAACGCCGAAGTGCAAATATAAAACTACTTATTTTATTACAAACTTTGTCTATATGCGAAGTCCAAGAACAGTGGCTATCTATGATTATTCCAAGATAATTAGTGTGTTTGACTTCTGTAATTAATTCATTCTCATATGAAATGTTAAAACCAATGGGTGAAGCCCGCTGAGTATAATAAAAAAAAACAATTCCAGTTAATCGATTTGTTTACATTTATGAATAACATTTTTGTGACAGGCTTTTATTGTTTACCTACTGTAGCCGAGAGACAATTCACAATAAAGATGCCTACCTCCATTATCGGACTAACTTCATGGCGCCGTATTATTTTATTGTTATCGAAGTTACGTCATAGGTATACTAAATTTCAGCTCAATCGATGTCCATGTGATCCGAACATACAAACAGTTGTATGAAAGCTTGTCTAAAAAAAGGCTTTTGCTTTATTACTAAAATTTGATTGAATCACGTTGAGTAACTCCAACTTAACAAAGTCCATATGTAGATGTCGTTGGCGTCTCTCATTAAATTCGTGTTTCTCAACACTTGATTGTAGCTGGGCAGCATTCAATTACCTTCTCAACTAGTTCTTGCTTTACTCGATTTTTTACTGCTTATTAATAGCCAATTATTGTCGGGAAACCGACCGCTGTTGGAGAATTTAACCTTTATACTTAAATGTGTCGAAATATTACTAAGTACTTGTACGTATTATTTGATCTCATTAATTATTTGGGATGACTTCGAAATAATGTAATTTTATTTATATATATATAGTTTTAAATGGGTTGTTTACCTAATTATGTCAGATGTTAGACGCGAGAACCTCAGTTTACCCCGTGAAAACAGAAGCTTTAAAGCTTTCAAAATTATACGGAACTCAAAGCTTGCGGCTCCGCACTTCTCGCGAAGTTGACCGAAGTTCGGCGAATATGACATACTCGTAGTATAACAGGCGCATACTTTAAATTGACCGCGTAGTACGTGAAATTAGTCCGTTACGTTTCGTTCAAAACAGAAATTCATATGTACGAATAATATTTTTGACAATCATTATCGCCTTCGCATCGCATTTTAATGACAGTTCAATGGCGATATCACTGTTATCTCCTAGATATTTGACGTTTGGCGATCACTCAAACGGCATTCTCAAATTAGGTCCCAGTTTGCACCAGAAATGAGGAATTTCGTTTATAGGTAGGAATAATGGGACCTATGGAAACCAAGGTGACGTTTATTTCAACTTATTGGCACGTGTGCTCCGTGCTCCTAGATAAAAAATATGTTGAAATAATACTTTTTAATTATACCTACTACCGTAATAGGTAATTATGAGCACGGCAGCCCGCGGCCAAGTCGAAAAAAAACATCAATTGAGTTTAGTTTGTCGTTGCGATGCCTGTTGGTGTTGGTACAAGGCGCAAAAAAACATTATCATCTATTTTATCTTCATTACGCTACAGAAACATCTGTAACTTTTTTTCAAGCATCAGAGAAGTTATCTCTACATAAACAAAAATTCAATGCTATCGAAAAAATATATCAATTCCCCATTGCCCTTAACAAATAGCAAGCCCAGACAACAGCGGTACCAATTTTTATTCTCGTTTCGCCTCGCCTAATGAAAATGCACGTTTGGGATTGCAGATTCTGCTGTCTAAATTTATGTACTACCCGGTCAAGTTAATAGTAGTATGCGCCTGTTATCTATGTCGTCACATACAAAGAAGATGCAAATGTAACACGACCGGATTGGCGAACGTGCGATGTTCTCGGAATATCGCCACTTGTCAAGTAGGGACACGTCAAAATTGACAGATGGCGAGATGATGGAGAGATCTCCAAAATTGGTCGAATTGCCCCCTGATTCCACCTTCTCCATTTCGTCATTATCGCTCTAGGCGCGGATTTGGGTTACATCGTTACGCTGTTGTATTGTACCGCCGAATTGTTAGGACGGCTAAAAGGGGAACTCTTCCGGCAAACATTTTCTCGGAACAATATAAATTTTAATTCTCTGACGAGAATGGGTGAGAATGGTGAATTGATCTCACCATTCAAATGCATCCTTTATAAAAAAAAACATGCACCCTACCTAATATTAATAATATTCTTAGGGTGCCGTACCCAAAGGGTAAAAACGGGACCCTATTACAAAGCCTCCGCTGTCCGTCTGTCCGTCTGTGATTGGTTGCGTTAACTTTGCACCGCAGTAGTATCCGGCGCCATACATACCAAGTATAAACCTAACTTAACCCGGCCAGTTATAAGATGGGATAATTATTTATACGGAACCCTCGGCGCGCGAGTCAGTCTCGCACTTGGTTGGTTTTTTACAAGCTTTTTTCTAACTTGCCGTGTTTGTATGATACAGACAAGTGCGGTTCAGATCTTGGAAGCTCATTTTGACTCGCTTCCTAATTTTCAAATTGTATGTACTTGCGTATCATGGAGCTGATCTGATGACGGAGTCAAGAGTTGGTCATAGGAACTCCTAAACTAAACAAGGTATGGTTATAGTCATTTGATCCGCCTTGAACAGAAAAAAAAACGTTCGTGTAAAAAGCATAGTCGACAAATTCGAGCTTGGTTCAAAAGAAAAAAACTACTTACTTTTACTTTAACGAATTTTCATATCATCAAGTGAATTTAAATTCAAATCGATATTCGGTTTTGTCATATACCTAACAAAAATATTTTCACGGAAGGTTGCATGTTACTCTGCAGTTAATTAATTAAACTTTTCAGCGTGTCCATTTTTTGTTTTAACTTGTCACTTTTTTTGATACCAATGGCTAACTGACATTTTTACAAAATATATTTTTCATTCTAGTATTGTCTTATCACTTTTGAATACTAAAACTAAACTAAGTGTTGAGTACAGGTCTCAACAGGGCGGCTTCTTCGGCTCAGTTCGCAGTGGACTGTATACAATGGGTTCTTGGATCTTCCTGTATCAGCTTGTTCGGTTCGGGTTCGGTTCGGTTCGGTTCGGTTCTGTTCTGTTCGCGATGAAAACGGGCCGCGACGTAGTCCAAACGTAAGGACGTAAACGCGACGTAGATCGGGCCGCGACGTAGTACACACGTAAGCGACGTAGTGTATACGTAAACGCGACGAGGTTCGGACGCGGGGTACGGACGCGTGATGCACGGGCGCGACGTAGACCGCAACGTAGATCTGCCGTAGATTCGACGTAAGCGCAACGTAGACCGACGTAAACGCAACGTGAATGATGTACGGCGTAGCGATGGACGCGTCCAAGTATTCGGAGCTCGACTGACGGACAGGACCTCAACGAATAGCTTGGACCGACGTGCAGGCTGGAGCTCTTGATAGCTGGAGGTAAGGCAGGATCTTGTAGTGAGTAATAAAACTGGTTCTTCGGTAGTGCATACATTTATTTTTCGTTCACTTATTATATAACATTTGTGTTCGGTTCCTCAGACATAACTCCCGTAAGCAAGATATTCTTATTGGGATCCAATCAGAGTCGAGGGAGCGTTCATTTCCCCTCGGGAACGCCCCTTTCGGTCAAGTGTGTTCAGTTTTAATTTACAATGTTCTAAAACCTGCTCCTCGCTCTGATTGGCCCTTCAGTTTCAGGCTCTGGACAATAACGGCCGTTTTTTGGCTTATCAAAATTATACATTAATTAACATATCTCGGCTCGTTACAATCCGATTTATATTATACATATCCCGTTCGACGGGGCTCAGTAAGGGCTCTTAGGTTCTATCTGAACCTTAGGGTTCAGGTAACAGGGTTCATCTATACATCGTGTATAGTAGGTAACTTTTGAGAATGGGAATCTTGCAGGATTGTTCCTGTCGATTCTTATTTACATTTGCTTACGATAGGGGTTCATATTATGTACTTTCTGTACAGGAGGTTCGGGTCTACTCTTATATACCAAGGGTTCGTTTGTCCCTTATGTATTTGAGGCGGTAGATGGCCTTATGTAACCGGATAATAAAACTTTTACGTTTTACGTTAAGCTTTACTACGGTTCACGTGGTCGAGTTACATAAGCTCTTTTACCGCCCCGGGTGTCTCACGACGGGGTGCTGCGTCCCCGGCCAATTTACCTTTGATTTAATAAGGGTTTCGTGACGCCTTATTTAACCAGTACCTTATGGACCGTGGGCGCAACTGATTTGCAGGTAGGATCGGAGGATTTACGTTATGGGTTCTTATTGCATCTTTTATGTGCTTTATATTAAGTATATAAGGATCATTAAGTATATAAGGGATCTTATGACAGCTTTTATGTGTCTAACTTATGTATTAAAGGTTCTTATGACAGCTTTTACGTGTCTAACTTATAATTATGAGATCATGTAGTATATATCAATCAGTCTTAGTCTAACTTAACCTAGTACATAATCGTCGTCACGGCGTTACATTGGTTCGCTGTCGGCGTGGTTGCTGGCGTTCCCAACATCCTCCCCTCGGTCGCTGCATGGCGGCGACCTCCTGTAGACGGGCAGAACAGCCAGCTTCGTCGTCGGCCTCCGGAACACGCCTCCTCTCGTTCGGACGTCCACGTTGCGTGTGATGCCATCGGGTCCCGGGTAGACTGCTTCGACGATGCCTCTTGGCCATGTGTTTCTTGGCAGGTTCGGGTCGGCGATTAAGACATAGTCGCCGACCGCTATGGCGGTCTCCCGGGGGTTTGAGGAGCCCCGGGGCGCGAGCAATGGGATGTACTCGCGTAGCCATCTTCGCCAGAAAGAGTCGGCGAGTGCTTGGCTGGCGCGCCAAGCTTTTCTGTCATCTTCTTCGCAGGGGCCAGTGGTAGGGACCCCCGACGGTCCTCCCAGTATGAAGTGGTTCGGTGTGAGCGCCTCGGGGTCATCGGGTTCGACGCTCACGTGGGTGAGAGGTCGAGAGTTCACGCAGTGCTCGACCTCGGCGAGCAGCGTCTTGAAGATCTCCTCCTTGGGCGATCTTGTGTTCAGCGTGGCGGACAGCGCGGTTTTGACGGTCCGCACCATCCGCTCCCAGGCACCGCCTTGGCGCGGCGCTCCCGGCGCGATGAACCTCCAGTCCATGCGGTGTAGCTGCCCGTGCTCCTGCAGGGCGGGCAGCCATTCGACGTAGGCGGCTCGCAGCTCAGCGTCGCAGCCTCTCAGGTTCGTCCCGTTGTCCGAGTACATGACAGCGGGCCATCCGCGCCTGGCTCCCAGCCGGCGCAGCGCCATCACGGCGCTGTCGGTTGACAGCGTATGCACCACCTCGAGGTGCACGGCGCGGGTCGTGAGGCACGTAAACAGTGCCACCCATCGCTTCTCGGTCCGCCTGCCGATAGTGACGGCTAGCGGGCCGAATAGGTCCACCGCGCAATAGTGGAATGCGCGGGTGAACGGCTGTAGACGGGCCGCGGGCAAGTCGCCCAGCGGCGGGTCGCGCGGGCGCGCGCGCCGCAACACGCAATACATGCATGTCCGGGCCACGCTCCGCACCGATGGTCGCAAGTGCAAGATCCAAAACTGCTGCCTGAGATCATTAACAACAGTTTCGTTAAATGCATGGTGCGCTCGCTTATGAGCGCGCAAGATCAGTAGTCTCACGTACGGGTTGCGGCCGTCTAGTATGACGGGCTGCTTGTTGACGGATGGCGGCGCTGCGTTTATGCGCGTCCGCATGCGCATTAATCCGTCGTCGTGCAGTTGCGGATCGAGTTCATACAGCCTGCTACTGCGGGCTAGCGGCTCCCCTCGTGAGAGAGCCCGTAGTTCGTCAGCGAAGTCCCTCCTCTGCGCCCATTGCATCCACAGGTGCTCCGCTGAATTGAGGTGTCGTACCTCTAATGGGACTCTCACCTTTCTTTTTAGACGTTCGATGAACTGCAGGGTTCGCGCTGTAGCTCCAATCAGTCGGTCGAAGTTGGAAAATCGCTCTACTTTCGGTAGTGGCGGGTCGACGACCTGTGCCACATTACATACCTCGATTATTTCGTGTGGTATCTCCGTTGTATCTCGCTGCTCTTGTGGCCACTGCGCCTCCGGCAGTCGTAAGAAATCCGGGCCTGTGTACCAGCGGTCGGTATTTCTTATGATGCGCTGCGGGTCCGCGCGTGTCGCGTCGTCGGACGGATTGAGGCGGGTCGGGACCCACCTCCATTGCTCGATCTCTGTTAACTCGGCGATCTCGCCAAGTCGGTGTGATACAAATGTACTGTACCGGCGTGCATTGTCTCGCACCCATTGCAGTACTGTTCGACTGTCTGTCCACAGCACAATCTGTTCGGCAGCTACTCGATGCGCCTCGCGCAGCGTTTGCGCCAGTCGCGCACCTATAAGTGCTGCTTGTAGTTCGGCTCTCGGTATCGATATCGGGCGAATGGGCGTGACCTTTGCCCTCGCCGTGATCAACTGCACACGTACCGGCTCGTGAGGTCCTCCCTCGGTTCTCCAGTAGGCTGCGGCCGCGTATGCTTGCTCGGAGGCATCTACAAATATATGTAATTGGTGTTTCTTACCTCCCCCCGTGTACAAGCATCGCCGTGGTAGCCGCAGCGCCGTAACATGCTCTATGTTACCGAGCCACTGTAAAAATAGCTCCTTCTCGTCGTCCGGCAATGGCTCGTCCCAGCCTAGCTTTAAAATGCAGATTCGCTGCATCTGTATTTTTGTGGTAACGGTGTATTGCGCTATTTGCCCCAATGGGTCGAAGACGGACATTACCGCGCTCAAGGCCTCCCTTTTTGTTGGCCCTCGGTTCAGGTTCCGCACGTCGGCCGGGACTCGTACCATTGCCGTGTTGAAACCTAACTCGTCGGTTTCGGCGTTCCAAAACATACCTAATACTTTCTGCTCTTTAGATCCCAGGTTCTTTGGTTCGTCGGATCTCTGCGCTACAGGTATCCGCTCTAATATTTTCCTCGAGTTCGACGTCCAGCCGCGCAAGTTGAAGCCGGCGTGGGCGTGCGACGCGATGATTTGCACCGCGGTCTCGGCCGCCGCGTCTTCATCGTCGTAAGAGGTCACGAGGTCATCCATGTATGTATTTTTTGTGATATCATACACGGCTGCCGGATAAGTGTCCGCGTTATCCTCCGCGTTCCGGTTGCGGACACTATGTGCTAGAAATGGTGACGATTTTGTTCCGAACAAAACGCTTGTTGTTTTGTACACCTTCGGCGGCTGTTGGCGGTCCGATCCCCGCCACAGGAATAGCTGCGATACTTGGTCCTCGGGTCTCAGCTTTATTCGCAGGAACATCTCCTGTATGTCCGCCGTAGCGGCGTACGTACCCTCACGAAAACGCAGCAGTATTCCCGTCAATGACTGTAATAAGTCGGGTCCTTCTAGCAGCTCGTCGTTCAAGCTGGTTCCCATCGATGTCGCGTGCGCGTCGAATACTAGACGGACGCGATCGGGCTTGTTCGGGTTTCTTACCGCAAAGTGCGGTAAAAACCATGTCTTAGGGCTCGTTAGGTCACCTAAGTGCGGCTCTGCATAACCTTTTTCAATTAGGTTATTTACCTGTGCTGTATACTCGTGCGCGAAGTCGGGATCCCGGTCCATACGCTGCTCCAGGTTGCGTAACCTTTTGTACGCCATGTTGTAGCTGGGAGGCAGGTTCGGTTCGTCGGTCCTCCACAGCTGTCCTACTTCGTACCGGGGTCCTTCGATGCGTCTTACCGTTTTGTTAAACAGCTTCGTTGCTCGTTCGTCTAGGGGGCTCGATTTGTCTACTAGTTTCACCCCTAACGCGTCGATGTCGAAATATCGCCTCATCATCGCGTTCAGCTCCTTGTCCGGCTCCGTCATATGCATGACTACTTCACCGGCCCTTACCGTTCTCGGTGCTGAGCCGTAAATACACCATCCTAGACGGCTGCGTACGGCTAGCGGCTCACTCGTCTTCCCTGTTCGGGCCTCTAACGGCAGTGTTAGATGCCAATGATCTGCTCCTATTAAAATTTTAGGAACCACATTAGTATAGCACGCTTCGGCTAGATCGGCCAAGTGCGGCAGGCGCACTATACTGTCGCGCGGCATTGTTTGCTCCCTAATGCCTAGTCGCGGCACGGTTCTGAGCCGCATACTGTACGACGGGCCTCCGTCGGCGCCTCGTACAGTCGCTTCGACTCGCTGGCTCGGTTGGTTCAGGCATAGCGCTCCTACGCCTTGTATGAGTAGCGGCGCTTGAGGTCCCTCTAGACCCACTTCGCTCGCTAACTCCTGATCGACGATGGAGATTGTCGATCCCTCGTCGACCATCCCGTAACACAGCACCTCCTTCTTGGGACCGCGCAGTATTACGGGCATGATTTTTAACATCACCTTGTTTGATTCGTTGTGTGACGTCATAGCGATTGTCTCTCGCTCTTGTATGGGCTCTGTGCGGCGGTGTGCCGGCGCTGTGTTCGGTTCGCTGGGCGGCGCAGTGTAGAGCGCGCGTTCGTGCGGGCGGGCGCGCGCGACTGCGGCGGGCGGGCGTTATTGTCGGCGCTGTCTGTACTCACATTTGACGTAGTTCGGTTCGGTTCGTGTAGTATTGCATGATGTGAGTGTGGACAGCCCGGTACACTGCAGCCTTTTGCAGTGCACGTATCACGACGATGTTTTTGGTTCATGCACTTAAAACATACGTGATTTACCCGTGCCCATTCCCATCTCGCTCGTATGGGCATACTTAGCAGTTTGCGGCACTCGTTCGTTCGGTGACTATTGCCGCAGCAATAGCACGCTTCCACTCGTTCCGTGGCGAATGTCTGGGCTCGTGTCGGTTGTGTTCGCTGTATCGCTCCGTTTGCTCCCCGGTTCGGGTATGTCGTTCGTCGGGGAGGTTGCGGTTGCGTGGGCGCGTTATGCGCGGGTCTGCGTGACGGCGCTCTCGCGTGCGAGTATAATAACTCCGCGTCACTCTCGTCCATTAAGAACTCGGCTAGTAATATGATTTCGCACTCACCGCTTTTTACATTGTCTTTTGCGAAAGAGCACCACCTCAACCGTAGATGCGGGCTTAACCTGTCGGTGATCTCCCGTATCAGTAACGGGTTGCCGCCGTAGTTTCGACGGTCTAGATCGACCAATGTCGACACAATATTCATTACCTTTATTGCGAAGGTGTTCAGGTCGGTGGCGCTCGGTCCGAGTGACGGCAGGCGTTTAAGCTCCTCTAGAGCTCGGTCGACTAGCAGGTCGGTTCTGCCGAAGTTCTTCTTTAGGACTCTTATTATAAGATCGGGGTTCGACGTCGACGCGAGCATGTGCTGCACGCACTCTCGCGCCTCGCCTTTCAGCGCAGCTCGTAGACGGGCGACGTTCTCGTACTCCGTGAACTTGTACCTTTTTGTCGATTCTGCAAAACTGTGGTAAAACGTCAACCACTCCGCGGGGTGTCCGGAGTACGCAGGCAACTCGTACACTTGTCTCGGCGGAGGGCGGGCCATCGTCTGTAGATGGTCGGCTAACCGATCTATCGCCTGAGATCGGCTGGAGGATCGTTCTCGGGAGGTGCGGGTCTCGCGTTCGGCTCGCTCGGGCGTGACGGTGCGACGCCTCCCTGGCGTCGGGTCATCGCGGTAAGCAGCGTCACTTACCTCGTGGTGTGTAAGCCACGCATCGATCCTCCGCTTCGATTCCTCCGCTGTCTCTGCCGCCGGACGTCCGGACTGCGATCCGCCGGCCTGTGAGCCCTCCGCTTCGATGCGATGCAGTTCGGTGTCCAGCCTCTTCTTGACAAGCTCTTCCTCCAGTCGCAGCTGTTGCCGCTTGATTTCAGCAAGCCGCTCTGCTGCCTGTAGCTCCGCTTCTTTCTTCCGCGCCTCCGTAGTGCTGCTGGTTCTCGATGTAATCGACGGCGCGCGGCGTTCGTCGATTTGGAATCGCACCTGTTCGAGAGCTCGGTCTCTATCGAACGTGCGGGGTTCGCGTGGTACGGGTGTCGCGGGTCGCGGGATCGGTGCGCGGATCGCGGGGTCAAAGGCCGCGTGCGCGAGTGACGTCATAGCCGCGCGGGGCTCGCGTGTATCGGCGGTACGCGGCGCGTGCGTCAGACGGTTAGCGTCCCGTCTAAGTTCGCCGGTCGGTGTCGAATATCCGACGGCTGTGGGTTCTTCGGGTTCTTTTTGGTTCAGACTGGTTCTGCGCAGGTGTTCGTCCAGCTTAGCCCGCCATTGGAGCGTGTCGTCCATCTGTGGCGGTGACTCTGGCGATGTCCTCTTCTCGGGCTGCATGCCCGGGGCGCGTGTCTCTGTGGTTCGCGGACGTGCTCCCAGCAGCTCTGCAGACGTCTCGCCGGAGGTTCGGGTCGGTTCGGTCGACGGGTCGTCGTGCGAAGTTGCTTCGCTCGTCTGCTTCCTTGTCTGCACCATGGTGGTTCGGATGTTCTGGCTCGAAAATCCGGCTCTCGAATGACCAACGCTGTTGAGTACAGGTCTCAACAGGGCGGCTTCTTCGGCTCAGTTCGCAGTGGACTGTATACAATGGGTTCTTGGATCTTCCTGTATCAGCTTGTTCGGTTCGGGTTCGGTTCGGTTCGGTTCGGTTCTGTTCTGTTCGCGATGAAAACGGGCCGCGACGTAGTCCAAACGTAAGGACGTAAACGCGACGTAGATCGGGCCGCGACGTAGTACACACGTAAGCGACGTAGTGTATACGTAAACGCGACGAGGTTCGGACGCGGGGTACGGACGCGTGATGCACGGGCGCGACGTAGACCGCAACGTAGATCTGCCGTAGATTCGACGTAAGCGCAACGTAGACCGACGTAAACGCAACGTGAATGATGTACGGCGTAGCGATGGACGCGTCCAAGTATTCGGAGCTCGACTGACGGACAGGACCTCAACGAATAGCTTGGACCGACGTGCAGGCTGGAGCTCTTGATAGCTGGAGGTAAGGCAGGATCTTGTAGTGAGTAATAAAACTGGTTCTTCGGTAGTGCATACATTTATTTTTCGTTCACTTATTATATAACATTTGTGTTCGGTTCCTCAGACATAACTCCCGTAAGCAAGATATTCTTATTGGGATCCAATCAGAGTCGAGGGAGCGTTCATTTCCCCTCGGGAACGCCCCTTTCGGTCAAGTGTGTTCAGTTTTAATTTACAATGTTCTAAAACCTGCTCCTCGCTCTGATTGGCCCTTCAGTTTCAGGCTCTGGACAATAACGGCCGTTTTTTGGCTTATCAAAATTATACATTAATTAACATATCTCGGCTCGTTACAATCCGATTTATATTATACATATCCCGTTCGACGGGGCTCAGTAAGGGCTCTTAGGTTCTATCTGAACCTTAGGGTTCAGGTAACAGGGTTCATCTATACATCGTGTATAGTAGGTAACTTTTGAGAATGGGAATCTTGCAGGATTGTTCCTGTCGATTCTTATTTACATTTGCTTACGATAGGGGTTCATATTATGTACTTTCTGTACAGGAGGTTCGGGTCTACTCTTATATACCAAGGGTTCGTTTGTCCCTTATGTATTTGAGGCGGTAGATGGCCTTATGTAACCGGATTATAAAACTTTTACGTTTTACGTTAAGCTTTACTACGGTTCACGTGGTCGAGTTACATAAGCTCTTTTACCGCCCCGGGTGTCTCACGACGGGGTGCTGCGTCCCCGGCCAATTTACCTTTGATTTAATAAGGGTTTCGTGACGCCTTATTTAACCAGTACCTTATGGACCGTGGGCGCAACTGATTTGCAGGTAGGATCGGAGGATTTACGTTATGGGTTCTTATTGCATCTTTTATGTGCTTTATATTAAGTATATAAGGATCATTAAGTATATAAGGGATCTTATGACAGCTTTTATGTGTCTAACTTATGTATTAAAGGTTCTTATGACAGCTTTTACGTGTCTAACTTATAATTATGAGATCATGTAGTATATATCAATCAGTCTTAGTCTAACTTAACCTAGTACATAATCGTCGTCACGGCGTTACATTGGTTCGCTGTCGGCGTGGTTGCTGGCGTTCCCAACACTAAGCTTACCAATCATTGTAATTAATGTGCGTTTTTGCTCAGCTCAGTGAGCGCGTACGCTGAGCTAATAAAGTACATCTATAATTGAAGCTAACTTTCAACGCGGTAAAAAGTTAAAAACTAAACGACACTTAACACTCGGGCGAATTTTCATGTTATATTTATGACGTTTTATTAATTATAGGTGTCAAGTCGTTACATTGGAAAACATTCAACAATCTTATTGATATGCATCGATCATGATTTTGGTCGAATAATGTCGACTACTGGAAACAGGCCTGTCTTAAGACTTTCCACTAGATCCAACGGCTTTCCGCAATCCTCAAAAAGTCGTTATCTGGTTCCAAACTACTCGAGAACCTTTCTGTTTTAGCAACTGTTGGTTCTACGGTGCTTTGCTCCAAGAAGGATTTTATTTTTATAGTATTTAGTTTATAGATCGACGTTATACAAGTCTACAGATCAAAAAAAAAATCTTGTAATACGAGTTTGTAAATAAATAATCAAAATGAATGAATGAAAGTGAATGCCCCCCGGCCCTGGGTCAAGGCATACACTCTGAGGGGCCTTCATCAAGCAGGGGCGTGGTTAACATTCGTGGCAGCCGTGGGTAGCGGCCACATTCGTCATGGATTCAAGTTCATTCAGATCTTTAAGAGTTATGACTCTTTAAAGCGACACCCTTCGGTGTCGATGTGTTTTTCTCTATGCAGAGGCTCCTGATTGTTTTGTTCCCGGTTTTTGCCATTTGGTACCTAATAGTACATTTTTCTGCAGACGCCGGGAAAGAAGATCTCGAACACAGACGCCCTGTTTAAAAAAATACTTCCCGGCCTAGGCGTTCAATTTTGTATGAAATTCTGTTTTATTTGTATTTACTTTACAGTTATTTCGAGTTGTTCCGCCCGAAACGTGATACTTCGAAGCCTGTTATATAACACGTTATGACGATATTTCATTGCATGTTTGAGAAAAATATTTTTTCTACTCCAGTACTTTTTTCTGTCATTTATAGGTATAGTTACTAACTCTAATATTAAGACATGAATTATGAAAGTCTGTAAAAGTCTATACTCTAGGTATTGCCCAAAAAAACACTGCTAAACGATGTTATAATGTCGCCAAAAAAGCATCACTTAAGTTCCACAGATTACAAGATAAACAGCTGCATTCACACAATTTACAATAAACAAAACTTATTGTACTTACTAAGGCATTGCTGCCAACTTAAAAAAAAGTTTTATCTTCAGTGCATGGATGTATAGTATAGTGAACGTATACCTTTATGTATAAGTTCATATTTTTTTGACAGATGTTTAGTATAGTGAACGTATTACCTTTATGTATAAGTTCACATTTTTTTGACAGATGGACGTCAATAAAAAAAAGTTTATCATACACAATTTTTTTTTTAATTTTGTTGAGTCCTGAGATTAGTGCGGGAACATGTAATTATTTTCTTTGTTGTTTATTTGCATTTTATTTACGAAATGTTGAGTCGTAGAAAAAGTATTGTATGCAACGTGCAAAGGTCAAAAAACGCTCGTGGCATCTTTCTTACGATGTTCGCTACGCTCACATCGTAACCCATGCCACTCGCGTTTTTTGCCCCCTCTTATACAGCGGTTGCATAAAATACTCTTCAATTCGCATAGAAATCCGCCCCGTTTTTTTATGATATTCATTTTTTCTTAGTTTTCGTTGATCATAGAATTATTGCAATATCCTACGGTTAAGAAGTTAAACTCAGCAGCGCGAAGGAAGATAATTTTCCTGATAGGTTTAGCTTACGCATTTGAGCTTTACAATCTAACTTTCTTGCCTCCATCTTGAATAAACAACTTCACTGAGAAAAAAAATTGATTACATTAATCAAAATTTTGATTGTTTTAACAAAGTAACTTAATGTATAAGGAGCAGATAAAGTTAACTGATTGCAGCAATCAAGATGAAATGATTGAAAAAGGTAATAAAGTAACTTTGTAAATCCAGTCATGACTTAAATATAAAAATCATTTTTGTTGACTACTATAATCAAGAAATCCTTAATAAAACCCATCAACGTCTTTACAGATACAATTAAAGAAAATGTTTGATGAAATCGAGTAAAATGATTAAATCAATCAAGTCTTCTTTATGAAATATATATAGTGCACGATTAAATAAATCAAGTCTCCTTTATGGAATGTATATAGTGCACGATTCAATTAATCAAGTCTCCTTTATGGAATTTATATAGTGCACGATTCAATTAATCAAGTCTACTTTATGAAATGTATATAGTGCACGATTCAATTAATCAAGTCTCCTTTATGGAATTTATATAGTGCACGATTAAATCAATCAAGTCTACTTTATGAAATATATATATAGTGCACGATTCAATTAATCAAGTCTACTTTATGAAATTTGTATAGTGCACGATTAAATCAATCAAGTGTACTTTATGAAATATATGTAGTGCACGATTCAATTAATCAAGTCTACTTTATGAAATGTATGTAATGTACCAAAAAAGCCACAGTAGGTCTTATCCCGTTCGTAAGGACCAAGTACAAAATGCACTCTGGTCTCGAAGGGATAGAATCAAACACCGAGATTGATAACAATTCAACGTATGTTTAATTCTTTGGACTATATGCACTCCACACATATCGACAAAATAACAATATTAATTTACAGTACTTATGCATTTTATGGTAAACAAACGTTGGCGCGATGTACAATTCACGCTCTACGGTACAGCGCCATCTACCAGACAATTAAGACAACTAACTATTTAATAACAACTTAAACACGCATGATTACTTGAAATAAGTTGATTATTTAATTCAATCTCGTTTATGTTTGATGCAATTAATTGCTTTTAATTGAATTAATGTTTTAACTTAATTCGTGTGTTTAAGTTCAATGATACCATTAATAAACTGACTTAATAGATTCAAACAATTTCATAATTGACTTAATAATTTTAGTCAAATACATTGCTTAATTGAAATAAGTTGATTATTTAATTCAATCTCCTGCCTGTTTGATGTAATTAATTGCATTTAATTGAATTTATGATTTTACTTGATTCGTGTGATTAAGTGCAATAATTAACTTGATAACTTTAGTCAAGTACATTGTTTAATTTTATTAAGCGCATGATTAATTGAAATAAGTTGATTATTTAATTCAATCTCATTTATGTTTGATGCAATTAATTGCTTTTAATGGAATTAATGATTCAAGTTAATTCGTGTGATTAAGTTCAATGATACGGTTAATAAACTGACTTACTAGATTCAAATAACTCCATGTTTCGATGAGTAAAGTAAATGATTAAATTAAAAGTCAATTAAGAAGTTCAACTCAAATATAAAAATAATCCGTACTTATGTTTCTCAATTTCACGTTATTTATGTTCTCTCCGGGCTACAAGTAGTTTTGCCGACATGTACATATTTCATAACTTCACAAACTTTTGGAACCTCATTTTATGCACCGAAAAGTTGTTTTAAAATGGAATATGTAACTCTCTTCATATTTGTTTGGAAAATAAACAAAGCTACAGCAGCAGCGAAAAATCTATCGTATCTGTATATTTTGTAAGTAGGATGACAGACTTTTACAATCGCAAAAGGTTTTGAAATAAAATACTAACCTGCATTTCATATTCATTTCATTTTCATCCAAGTAATTAATTAACAATTTCGCAGTCGACATTGTACATTGCGATATTGATAAAACGACTCACACAATATAAGTAGGTACATAATATTTCTTCGTAATTTGAAACATTGTTTATTAGAAATTAAACGAACTTACCTGAAGTGAAGTTCTATTTTAATTGTATGAGCTGCGCAGTCTCGAAATGATAATTAACTCATGTAGTATACGCAGTTTATACGGCTTTTCATCACATAATTCAGAGTACAGAAGTTTAAGCTTTCAATTCAAAAAACGCGCCAAATTTCCGAACGCAAACCCCGCTTTCCGCACTCTGACCTGTCAATCTCATTTAGTTTAGAGTTTAGTAGCTTACAGCAGCTGCCCCATCCTGACGTGACGCCTGAGAAAACAGAGCCTATGGAAATGTCCTGGAAAATAAACTTTGAAACGGGTATAGGGTGGGGGGGATTATCATTTCGAGACTGCGCAGCTCATACAATTAAAATAGAACTTCACTTCAGGTAAGTTCGTTTAATTTCTAATTGTATTTCGCTGCGCAGTCTCTTCATGATAATTAACTCATGTAGATGTTCAGAGTCAAATCAAAGTTTATTTCTAGCTTTGCGAGTAACTCGTAAAGTGTTACTCGTCATAACAATACTTAATTTATGATATACGCGGCACTAGAGGCCTCTCATAAAATTGAGAAATTATGATGTGTCATTCAAACCTGCAGGTGCCTGCAGTCTATCTTATAACATCAATATTGAGACATAGCAGGCCCATGGCAAAGACCCGGGCAGGCCGAGTCGAGTGGGCGGTAAATATAGAAGACAGCTAAGCATTTTGAGAAGTTGTCTCCTTGTAAGTTATTATTTAGAACAATAATAAAAATAACATGACATAATGATAGTTATGTATAATCTTATTCATATATATGACAACAGGGCTTTTATTAGACCAATTACAGGTTTATATCTAAGGAAGGGCAACAAGAGTAGAGGCTTGTTCGAAACCTGCCTAGATGTCTTAATTAAAACCGGAATTTAATTCAAAACTTTATCCAGATATTGGAAAATATTGGATAATTTAATAAAAGACAGTGTTTGTAGCCACTGTACAGTAGTACTTATAAGCAAGGTATTATTTCTTTTTTAATTCCTCTAAGCAAAAACTAGATACTATTTGAAGACAATGATGCCAAGTAATTTAGGCACTAATTATGGTTCCCAAGTTGCGCTACATCTTGATTAATATAAACTAACGGATAAAAGCATCCTTAATGAATAGAGTTTGTAGATGTACCTATAGCAGTTACCACTGCTATCTCCGGCTCGCTTTTCCTAAATAGTTTAAAGCATTTGTGCTGAAGGACTGATGCATCTAAATAATGTTTAATTAACACTTTCGACACCAACAACCCGGTAGCCGGGCGCTCTGATCGTGGTAAGTTTTCGCTACATACGGTTTTTCCCATGATATCGGCTACGAGCGTAGCCCGTAGCGCTACGCGGTAGCGATTGCGTTAATGTTTTGACACAAAACCAAAATGATGACAGTTTTACAGCATGTGTCTTACCGCTATGCGGTACTATGTGAGAGTGATGCCAGCAGGCCCGCATTATGTCTGCTGAGACTGATGGACACTTCTCTTAGTTAAATATAACACATTTCGCACAGCACCACCGTAACTAGGATAAAGCGTTCCAAGAATTTTTGCTAGCAACCAACGGTAACTTGCTAAAATCTAAGTTAGAACCAATTGTTATACATGTAGAGCTTACCAGCTTGAGCAAGACGGGATACCACACTAGCGCCCGCCAGCTATAATATATATCATATACATATAACGTTTAGTAAAAATATTTATGTGAGGGATGTTTATTTACATCAGTAGTTCGATATGTGACGGAGTCTGAGAAATCAATTATAATATATAACTTTTTCCATGACATGCCTAGCCTAACACAGTGACATCATCAGTGCAATCCCTTGTCATTAAGTAAATTTAATATTTTTAAATCTTTATTTGGTAGCTAACACATTCAATTTTTGAATGATTCCTTGTAGATTTTATTCAGGGATATTATTTTATTCAGATTTTATATATATAACGAGAAAATAATAACATTACTTTCTCACACCACTGTCATATTTGTGTAACAATAGAATGTGGGTGTAGGATAATTTGAAAACTGAATTCAGTTTATGAATGAGATAATCTGTGGTTTAAGCAATTTTCTAAAAGATCCCACAGTTCTTTTAGTCAAAGCAGAAAAGATTTACGACCCTAAAAGCTGACAAGGCAGTACTATAATAGATTAATAATATCCACCAAAATAGCTCATTCTTTACCATTAAATAAATTTGCTTGGATTTATCATAATTGTTTCAATATTTCTATCGGAAATATGTATTATGCCTTTCTAACTCTGTAAACCTCGAGCATCAAACCAAAATCGGTGGCAGACCGACCAGCACAAGCAAGCCTGTTGAATAGGCTAAATGTCCTATTCATCATGTTGATAGTTTAATAGCTCTAGTTTAAAAAAATATATATATATAGGTATATAATAATAATAATTTAGCTAAAAAAAAAAAAACTTTAAAAGGTTGTTTAAACTTTTAAAGGGACTTGATAATTGTCAGACTCCCACACAGATCCAAAAAATTTGGACCATGGTAAAATAAAAGGATCTTTCCTCCTAGTTTACAATGAAAACTTAGATTCTGTAACAGAGCTTTAGCTTTGCCTGTATGCTATTGAAGCATTCATTTATTTTTATTTCCAAAAAATAAATAAAAATTTACCCTGGTACTTATAAAAAAGGAGCTTGAAAAAACCAGCTTCTCTAACAACTTTAGAGTTGTCTGTATGCTATCAAAGCATTCATTTATTCTTATTTGTTTATTAGCCTTATTGCACAAAACAAGTCAGTATGAGTGACGGACACAATGCCAACGGCCTCCTCTAGCCATAGGGCCAAACCGAGATACTTACTAGTAAATATTGGAAGTAGGCATCTATTATGTATCATTATATGTAATTTCCCCAACAAAAAAAATAATAATGAATAAATAAAACACTGCACATATCAATCACAAACCTGATATCAATCAGAGAACTGCATGACAGGTTTAAGCAACTCTGTGTAAGCGTAGGATGACATGTTCAATCTTCTGATAATTTTAGAGAATTCTATTAATGGACTTGGAGAAAATATACATCTCCGGGTAAAGTGTGCCCTGTGATTTATTTGTTGCATTAATTTACTATTCTATTGTTGTGATGTAATTACAATTGTAATTTTATATTTATTATTGTTATTCAAAGACAGAATCAGACATGTAAAAAATGTCCTTGAGGCCTATTTGTAGATTATTCATGATTTAAATTTTAAATTTTATAGTACCAATATAGCAGTTAGGAAGCATCAGCCTAAAGGCTGTTCTAGAAATATCTTGCTTGGAGTGTTTCCTTGCAATATGGTTATATAGCCACTAGATTGCTTTTGGTAACTACGGCTACCTGTCACCGCTCTTATTTTATTACATAAATAGAGTCCAACTCAAAATTCGAAGCAATTGAGTGGTTAATTCCTTTCAATTGTAATAAGACTTATCTTAAGACAGATTTTATGACAGAATATCATAGGTAAATATTGGCCCCTGCCAGGTAGGCCTTTAATAATGACTGCTTGCATTTAGTAGTCCAGCATAGTAAAAGATCTTACTTATTTAATTTACAAATTCTTCAACTGAAGAATATCTAATTCAGAATTAATTTTTTAATTACTCTCCGCTGCATGTTATAAAATGATAAGTTGCCATTGTACTAAGCAGTACTTAACACTATCCCTCAGGACTGTGATTATGGGAATCAGAATTCCCAAGTGATTTACATACTATATAGTGTGTTTAGCGCTGCCAGCTGGCCGCTGGTCTCAACTCCTATAGTTGTTTATGACCTCGTCGTACTTACTTGACATTTATTTAACATATGCTCTTCACTTTCTATCAACTAGCCACTTCGGCCTTTATGTAGTCTTGAGGCATCCTCCAATTTTTAATAGTCCGGAACGGTATACTTTTGAATTTTTCCTGTTAGTAGGCCATTTTCGATGACATTTTTGATTATAATGGGAATTTATTCATATTATTCTCAGCAAGAGCAGATCTGACTCACTGGATCTGGGCCAAGTGTGTCAAATTCTAGAGAGCTTCAGCTGGTAAGGCCAGTCTCTATGTTGATGTATTCATAATTCATCAGCTGTAGTATAAGGAAGCGCTTATAACGCACTGTCTAACGAGCCTGAAATAAGCCATATATCAGACTGTTATGTATGGCACAAACAGCAGAATGTGAGCCCAATATGGTGCACCACCACACTGATTTCAGCATGAACTGGACTAAGGTGACCTGAGCCCCCAAAACCATGCTGCGCATATAAAGCAACGAGTGAATCCAACTGATACACCATTCTACTCAGCAGAGCCAGCAGAAAATGCACCCAGATTAATTCACCACATTTGCTAAGGTAATAAGCATAGAGTGAACCCACGTAACACACCATATAACTTAAGTTTAAAGCTACAAGTGTATCCACTAAAGCGCACCACAATGCTTAATGAGCAAAGAGAGTACCCAACCATCCAATAGTTAGCACTCCACATTGCTACAAGATGCGAGCGAGCAAAAATATATTTCAATGCGCCAGCAGCACACGCCGCTCGCTGCTAAAGTTATGCATATTACGGCCTTCCGGAAGACAGGCAAGGCAGCGATCCAAACTTATAGAATTCTTGTCCTACCTTGTTTGTTATAATCCTCTTAGCATAATGTTTTCCCTTTTCTGTCATCTCTCATGCTCAAGCAGTTGAAATGGCTTCGCCACCAGAATCCCGCTCCGCATGGCGCCTGTTCGGTGATGACGATTTGTGAGAACGTAAACAAGACGATCATTATGCCCGGGATATCGCTCACGAATCCCTTGAGTGATTCCGGCTTGCCGACCGACTCGAGCGCATGACGCCGTGAATCTTTTCAAACGACGGAATTCCTGTCGAGATATATCCATCAAACCGCTTAGACGATGTTTCAACATCGTCTTTATAATAACAATTAGTATTTAACACCTTTCACAACACCATATTACATTATTATAATTAAAACGAAAAATCGCAATGTGATCTTGGCCGCACAAAAGCGTTAATGGGATTGACAGGTCAGAGTGCGGAAAGCGGGGTTTGCGTTCGGAAATTTGGCGCGTTTTTTGAATTGAAAGCTTAAACTTCTGTACTCTGAATTATGTGATGAAAAGCCGTATAAACTGCGTATACTACATGAGTTAATTATCATGAAGAGACTGCGCAGCGAAATACAATGCTCAATCAACCGTTATTTATACCCGTAATTATCGCACAAAAATTACATCTCCGAAGTGGAAAGGGACGTTATAGAGGTTGGAGACGAATTAAGTATCGATTCTAAGTTATATTTTTCAATTATATTTACAACCGGCACCTTAAGTTGGCCAAAACTGTTGTCTATTTCTATCAACATTATTGTTCATTCTCGTTTTACTATGATTTGCCTTAGCTCTGATTAGTAAATAATTTATGACTTAAACTCCTATCATTCTTGATATGAGCCGTTTTATGGAAACTTTCCCGATTTGTATGGAGAAAGAACGTTCTCGAGAACGGCACATCTCCCTCGAGGCTTATATGCACAAGAAAATAATTTGTTTCGCAACAGGTATTTCTCGTTAGTAATAGAAGAGCGGATATCCGGCGGACATCCGACGATGATGGCCGGACTTTATGGATTATACCACCTGACCGGAGAGCGTGCTAGTCCCAATTATGTTGCGGTGGGTACGTATAATTGTACAGTTTATACCAGATTACAGACATTTCAAACTTATTTTGGGTAGAAATTCTAAATGATGTGTATAGTAATATGTATGTGCGAGCATTTTTCAAAATAACTTCCGTGACGTACTGGAATTCCACGCAGTAAAAAAAAATATTTTTTTGGTAAAAACGCTTTTAATCTATCCTCCTTCTTCTATATTCATTGTAAATTGCTTAATTTGGTAAATAATCTACATTGAACCTAATTACTACCACTGTGACGTTCCATTACGTTACAAACTTTAACACACTGAGCTTTACTTAAGGTTTGTAACGTAATCGAGTTAAGGTGTATCGTTCGGGTCGGGTGACACCGTTTTTGGTGGCATGGATATGGTGGATACGAGATCGACGTGTTCTATCACAGGCCTCACAAAAGAAGTATCACTACATATAGTATAAAACAATGTCACTTTCTGCTGTCTATCTGTCCCTTTATGCCCCGTATGCTTAGATCTTCAAAACTATACGCAACGGATTTTGATGCGGTTTTTAGGGTTCCGTATTTAATAGATAGGGCGATTCAAGAGGAAGGTTTATATGTATAATACATGCACAATTTATCAGCATTGTACGCGTGCGTAGCCGAGGCGGGTGGCTAGTAGTAAATAAATACCTAAGTACAGTATTTATAATTTAGCATTTTTATTTATTGTTCGTTTCGTTTGTTAAGTTCATTGAACACTCGACATTGGTCATTTGTTAAGGAGTCACTACAAGAGTTTTCTTTAAGTAAGCGTTACCCAGGCGTAAATTAAAGAAAATTTACAATGTTAAATGCAGAGAAAATGAGTTTTTTGCCCTAGGGTGATATTATTAACGACTTTTCTTGTTTTACATAACTGAAGCATTAGAAAGTCTGTTGTTTCATCACTATCACTGCCAACGCATTATCCACTTGGCATGTAGCTTATATCCTCGTGCTCTAACGATCATATAATAACCACTATATAACTAAAATTAACCAACAATACCCCCAAGACAACCTTAAGTTATTCGCTTAAGATTTATAATCCAAAATGCAACGATGGACATGCAGAATGCATCATAATTCCATGCAAAGTAGCAATAAGACGAAAAGAAAGCGTTAAATATATTCAAGTATACTATTTACTAGCTTTAATTATTGTATCTATTAATTTAACGAACAAAGCTATTATTTTGAGACATTAATGTGTAATTGCGATTTTATGTTACTCTAACGTATCTTCATTATTGTTTTCATGAAATTTTACAGCATTTATCTTAACATCAAATATACGTACAGAAAGTCGGTGAAAGTTTGTTAGTTTTTTGTTTGTTTGTACTTAGATCCAATTAACTCGAGTTCAGCGAACTCACAAACGGTTTACCAATCTTATTCTTAAATTCTTTATTAATGATTGCCTTTTCTTAAGTTTCGCTGTAAGTCCCTTTGTTAACCTCGATTAAAAAAGGGATGTTAAGAGTTTGACGTTTGTGAGTTCGTGTGTAAGTCTGTCTGAAGAGAAGTAACTATGTAGCTTTTCAAGGATGATCCGATTTAGATTAACTTTTTCTGTTAGAGAAGAAGTGACTTGGTATATACTTGATCGAGTTACGAATAAAGAAAATGTTTTAGCTCTTTGAAAACTGTTTTGTCTAAATCATTACCTTTTATCTAAAAAAATCTTGAAACCTTTGAAGACCATTAGATTTCTCGACGGGAGTTTTGTATCGTGTCAGCGTTATCTACATTTGTTTCCAAGAAGGTATTTTAAAAGGAGTACAATGTTTATGTACGTACTGGGATTTAAACTATCAGTTATCTGTGTACGGTTCTGGCAGTGGCGTAGCTACCAAGGGGCTAGTCGGGGCCCTCAAGCTCAGGGGGCCCTCGAATCCTTACCAGAAATCTCGATCTAACTGAACTTTTGGAAATTTCTCCCATATTCAAAATAAATATGACAGGTTGCAACCCCACTTTAATCATGACAACTCAGTTGAGAGAAATTCAAAAGTTATGCCTAGGGAATTCCCCTAAATTCTTTCTGTAGGTTGGCAGTGTTGTCATTTTGACGGATAGTGATATGTGCGTTTTATTATTCATCGATGTGCGTTTTATTGTGAATCCGAGTTAAGATTTTTTTCCGAGAACGGTTAAAAAAATTAATGCAGTATCAGGAGTAAGTAAGCTAATGTCAATAAACTTTTTTGTACTGGTCAATATTGTGGTTCAATTTTATTTGATTTTACCACTCATATTGATGTCCGTTAAGTCAATAAATCGTGTCAAATCTATAGATTTCGACTACAGCTCATTTTATAATGCGAAATATCGTGCAAAAATGCAAGTCACCTGCAGTAGGTACATTAATTCAGGTCCGCGGGCAGGAGATCGCTCGTGGTCTCCACCGTTAAATGTGGTAACACTAACGGTGATATTTTTTTTCCGGGGATTCCCCAAAAACACTTGTAACGTATCATTGTGTTTCTCTTTCCTTTTATTTTACTTTTAACGTCGTCAGTGACCATCAGTGAGTACCTACCTACTCGAGCACAATCTAATATTGTATTGTTTAAATAAATTAGAAAACTAAAATTATGGATAATAAGAAGAAACCCAGTGGTGCATTTAAACGCAAACAACGAAAATTTCCATTGATAGTGACTCAAATAATGTAACTGCAGTGTTGGTTGAGAAGCCTACTGAAGAAGATTTGACAATTATTGCAGTTGGAGATACCTCCGCCGCCGATCATGTGAACGTGGATGATGTTTGTATGAAACACATAAGAGCGGAGGGTTTGGAGGAACCACAGACCTCTACATTTTTCGAAAATGTGTACGACAAATCTTCAATATCTTCAATAACCAAATATAATTGTTATTTAGTCAGTTGGTAGGCCCGACCTTTATATAATAAACCCTTGAATCTTCTCTATTTCGTTTTATTAGCCAAACCTACACCACTACTGTTACTGTTTAATATTTTTATTACCTGCCCTGCAGTGCACAAAAAAGAGCTTAAGTAGCCTAGCATTTTAAAAGTATTTGTATATTTCATATTTTTATTTGATAAAACCTAATCAGTTTACATAGCAGTGGGGCCCCATTTTTTAATTTGCACCAGGGCCCTTGGTTACCTAGCTACGCCACTGGGTTCTGGGTTCTGTTAGTGCTACGGTCAATCGATGTCGTTAGCAAACAGCATGCAAATCGCTCGGCCATAATATGACAAATGAAGCATGACCCTCGTCGCTGTCACAAGGCACAAGAGGTGGCGGAATAATTTTAAATTGTGATAAACCATCATTGGACCAAGCGAGTGAAGCGTCTCCGTGTCTACTTGGGCAAAAGTGGTTTGTCCACGTCTGCCTGTTTTCTTTCGAAATTTGCAGATTAAAAATGGCGGAGATATGGGGGTTGGAATACTAAATAGTAAACTAGGTTGATGCAGAGTCAGCCACCAGCTAAGCTTGCACCATAGATTGGAGCGGAGTTTTTTTTTTTTTTTTTTTTCGAAATTTTCTCTTCGTCACGACCTAGCGAAATTTAATTTGTGCATTTCAAAACAAAAATTTCTAAAATCGGTTCAGAACTCGCTGAGATCTGCGCACAAAGTCCATTCGAGTCGAACCATGGGAATACTAAATTTCTGCTCAATCGGACACAAGACCATCTAGCACAACTAGGCTTCGCGACTCTCTTGTCGCGTGACATAGCATCGCCCGTTACTCTCCTCCTCCTCTTGCGATGAAAGAGAAAGGTTATATTATAAATAGTTTTCTTTTTAAACCATGACTGTCAAGATGAAAACCGTATTTAACGTTTCAGCAATTTATTGTAAATATGTGACATTTTCAACCAAAAGGGTCCACTTTGTCGCTTACCATAGTAGTGACGAAATATATGCATCTTTAAACTTAGAACCTGTTTTATTTTTTTTCTTTTTAACCTTGACTATCAACTTAAAGCTGCAATCCCGTGCATCACGGCCGGTCGTAACCGTGCGCGCGATCGTATGCGTGCGACTGACGCGCACGGTTGATGTTTCCGAACTCTGCGACTGACGCGAGCGGCCTAACGACAGACGTCGGCAGCAAGTAGCTATGTGTCTCTGTAAAAAAGAGGATTAGGCGCTGCCATTTCTTAACTATGACAGCGGGCACAGACCATTGTAAAATTAGAAAAAGCCTAAGAACCGTTACGTCGTAAATAAACATCTTATTAATGACAAGTAATAATTGCTTCCGATGACTTGAATATTCGAATTGTGTGGATTATAACGCTATTTCTTTTTCCTTGCGCCGCCTCACACGCAATGACAATGCCCGGCTTTCCAAACCGAGTGTTCCTGCTAGTTTTTACCATCCACCGCAGAAGGGGAAAGGCGATATTCATGCTAATGCCAATGTCAATCAATCGTGAATGCCCGTTTGTCATAATTCGAGCCTGCGAGTCAGTGTATGGTTTTCTGTCGACTTTCTAATTGTTGGGGCGTCAAGATAATTGGTTAGGTTAGTTGAACGGTAAGTATATATGGATACGAGTACAAGAACTGTACTTCTGCGAGTCTAGTATAACTGTGCCACGCGACTCTTCGACGCGCGACAAATACACTTCTTTCCATACCGTGTGAGCAAGACAGGTGATGCTGTCGCGCGACACGCGAAGTAGTTTAGCTCATACAGACAGACAGCACAACCAATCCAGCACAAATAAAATACTCCAGAAGGTTATCTCTATTGACCTTCGCAAAAGCCGCCCGGGAACTGTATTGTAATGGTTGTTTGTGTAATATTCGACGCAATTGGTTGTAGGGCGATGCGAGTGTGCCGCTACGATTGGTTACGAAAGCGTGCCGCTGAAAACTATAATTTTATTAATGTTTTCCATTCCATTTTAAGATGTTGTGATGCTCATGTGTTTCCTCCTTCTTATAAATTGGGACCCTTCAAACGAGCGTGAAGAAGCATCTCTCGGGCTAGCATGGCAGTGTCAACTGACATGGCACCGTTGGTTTCTCGTCAGTTGTCATTGTGACTTTGGCTCCCCTTTTTGCTTACCATCAGGCGAAGTGGAGCCACTATGTTGTGCCGTTATAAAAAAAAAAAACATAAAACTCAGTTGATGTTTCAATCTATATTTACCTCACAAACTTCAACACACGTCAACACAAGAAACCTTCAATAGCTTACAGAGTATAATCTATTGTCAAGGGATTTATCTCGACATATCAGTGAGCGGCAACAAAGGGGGCTCTAATCTTCGCTCGCAATCCAAAACGAGCCTTACGCGTTTAGCTTAACGTAGTGAATATTGTACAACGGTATTGCATGTAATAATGGACTCTGTAAGCGTGCGGCTGGCCTATATCAAAACCTACGAGTAGTATGTGCTTCAGACCAATTTTACAGGAGAGCGAAAATACGTCATGAATCATGATAGACTCGCAAGAAATTGCGGTAAAAAAATTACATATATAGGAGGATACTAATGAATACACATGCGTTAATATCGATTTCTTTTCGTTTTATTACATTTATTACCATGAGTAAGTACTTAGGTACCTATATACCGTAAAAATAAGAATTGATGACAGTTTTTTGGATATAAGTTAGCTTCAACACCGCCTTTGACCACGCCATAAGTCCCAAACTTCTGTTAGGTTTTGAAATTAGTTAAGTGAGTTACTAGGTTCTTATCTTGACCGAGTTAAAAATGCTGTGATGGTTTCAAGCTAGTATCTGTCATTGACCAATGAATGGGCAAAGATAAGTTTAAAATAAGTTTCCAAAAAGTCACTTGCTTGGTTTTGATATGGCACAGCCGCGTGTTTTCAGGCGGTTTCAATAGAGGCATCAAAGTGCATCTTTTATTATCAATGCAAGGCAAACAAAAGGTGCACAAAACTACCCGACCCAGATTTTGAGTGATTTAAAAGCGCTTGCATTTTTGGTGCATACTGTCGAGGTCCATATTTTTAGGTGCATACCATGAAAGTAAAAAGAGGTGTAATTTCGTGTGATATGCTAAAATACTTCAATATGGGGATTTGCAAAACAAGATATTTAAATAACTTTTCTGACAAAGCAACGGCTAAACGAAGCGAAGAGCTGAGAGATGTTTCCAGTTGAAAACTAGGTAATATTCTGTAGAAAGAGGTGTCTTGTGTGTTAAGTTAAGTATATTTTAATTTGCACGCGATTATTTTTCTCATGTTAAGTGAATGTATTCTTATGAAAAATAAATGTCTTAAACCATAATGGCGCACTTTTCGATGACATGACCAATCCAATATAGACCAAGTCAAGGAGAAGGTAAACAGCGTATCGAATCAGGAAATCAGGAAGAAAACTGAAGATACAGAAACATGGAAAAAAAAAAAATCATGTACTACCTACTTACTTTAATTGGAACATCGTTAATGATAGGAACATGATTGGAATAAATGATTATGATTGTCAACTGTCACCAGTAATTCGCTAAAATCCTCACTTGCGGATCCTCGGTGTCAGCGTCCGGCCATTTTCCCCCGTACTGGAGTGTGACGTGCCGCGGTGCGCACGCGCAACTTTAGGAATCAAGAAGGACGTATGTGTGTACCCCCTAACGGTATTTATGACGTTCTAGAATAGAGTAAGCATGTTGCGAGAACCATTACGCAAGTTGTAAAACAATCAGTCAAGTCAGTGTTGCATATGATAAGAAAAATCGCCATTTTTATAGTGACTGAAATCGACTTCATAGCGTTGCATTTACAAGGTCAGGACTCAGGATATCGTGTAAATTACGAAGCCAATAAATCACTATGTGTACTCCTTTTTTATAATACTAGCTTGGCTCGTGAAATGTAGACCTCTCGAGTGCTTCGAAAGGGCTACGTACAGTATGTTAATATTTTTTATTTTAAACCGTAAAAACCTTGACTAGCAACATATTTTGACGTAAAAAGGGGGGAAATGGGGGGAGGGGGCAAAGTTCGGCTTGGCAACATTCAGAATCGAATTAAGCAGGGGGGGTATTCGACCAATTTTAGAGAGATAATGGAGATCTCCCCATTTCATCGCCATCAGTCACTTTTGACGTGTGCCTACTTGACAAGTGGCGATATCCCTAGAACATCGCAACTTCGTAAATTCGGACGCGCTAAATTTGCGTTTCCTTTGTATGTGACGGTATAAATAACAAGCGCATACTTTAAATTGACCGCGTAGTGCGTGAAATTAGTCAGTTACGTTTCGCTCAAAACAGAAATTCATATGCATGAATAAAATTTTTGACAATCATTATCGCCATCGTATTTCCAAAAATTGAGATGAGATATGTCACTTGAAGCTCATCGCATTTTAATGACAGTTCAATGGCGATATCACTGTTATCTAATCGATATTTGACGTTTAGCGATCACTCAAACAGCATTCTCGAATTGGGTCCCAGGCTGTTTTACTTCGGAAAAGTCATGTTGCCAAAATGGCTCACAAAATGCCGTTAGACTTGAAAAAGTGTAAAAGGAAGTTTACAGCCGCTCCTATTTGTGTCCGGGATAAACTCTTAAATTACTGGCTCAACTCTAGGTGCTCTTTAGTTGTATCGATAAGTTGATTTCGAATTTCAGTGTCTCACTTACTCGTGTTATATACTTACAGTCGAGTTTAGAACCTCTCTAATTTGAATATGTGGTTTCCGAAACTTGAAACCAAAGTCCTGCTTTACGTGAGAAAATAGGATTATGGAACCAGTGACGGATAAAATAGTGAGTTAAAAAGGACTGATGGTCACGTTTGGTCGGTATAGCTATTTGTTTCCTACGGCAGGAAAGGCGGCAAAACGCTGGGAACTTGCCTGCTGATGATTTCATTTTCATAAAGATTTCCTACATGGCTGTATATTCGTTTTATAAAAGGTCTAGGATAAGAGGATCTAGAATATAAAAAGGAAGGTTAGGCCATATTTGGATCTAAGTTAATTTTCTGTGCTTTGTTCGAAACTATGAAATCGATTTTTATCTTCGCCCAGTGGTTTAGATAGGTTCATGCATGGAAAAAAAAACAGAATTTGTGTTAAAAATTTATTTTTTCCTTCACATACACTAAGTATAATAATATATAAAATACATACATAAAAGTCACTGTATATGTAGTAATATTTAATAAAATTAAGTATTTACACGGGTAAAATAAATAATATGAATAATGATTATAAATAATAAATAACTAATTGACCCGTATCGCATTATTTAAAATTGGTTTAACCCTTTTAATAGCCACCATATTATATAAGGATAAGGAAAACAGGACAAATGCTAGCGTTGTTAACTAGCAGTTCCGATTACAAAATTAAAGGTTAAACGAAATGACAAGCAAGTGGTAAAAATAACCATAACTGTATCTATATAATATGATCGCATAAGCTAACAATATCATGGAAAATTGATTAGATTAGGAAAACAAAAACAAATGCCGTCGTTGTGCGCACGCGCGACGATAAAGGGGTCAAGGGTTCGGCCTCACGACGAGCTATTTAGGCTTTTTATAGGACATATGATTAGTTCTAGTTTTATTTTAGTTTGAGCTCCTTTATTACTGACTTAAAGGGAGGAGGAGGTTCTATACTATCTATATGTTTTATTTCTTTAATTCTGTCTTGCACCACAGCAGGTAAAATTCACGAAAACATCACAAAAATGATCAATTAAGAAGGCAATAGATTATCACGGATAATGACTTTTACCTTGTTAAATTTCCAGAAAAGCAAAAAGTTACAACCCTGTTTCTGGCGTTGGCATAGTCGTGTATAAAGCATCCTATATATACAGATGCCCAGCTATTTAATATATCTGGCAAAAATAGTTAAAATTCGTCCAGCTATTTTAGTGTATTTGTGTGTATAGTGTGTCTCATTAGCCTATAGCAAAAAAAAAAACTCGAAACAATTATCCACTTATAATCTACTTTAGGTCTATTAAAATAAGCCACATTGACCTTATTCAGACCTTTACCAAGCTTTTTTACGTTTAAAATAATGATTCTAATAAAAGAATGACGCTTTAATTCCCGGTGATCCTAAATCCGGGGACAGCACAGTGGGCTATCGACGTCATAATCCCAACAAGGCTCTACAGTTAGCCGACATCATTCTTGAGCTAATGGCCATGTCACCTCATTACCTCAACGCCTAATAAAGGCTTCTACACACAATTCCGGAGGGGTTTTGCCACCAGGGTATACTACCGCCGTATTAGCCCGCTAGAGTGCTGAATGAAGAAAATACTAGTGGCTACAAATACCCGTCGAGCATGTTGGTTGGACATATGCCTACAGGCCCGGCGGCGCCGGCGTAGTGTGTGGAGCCTTAAGAATGGTCTAACTATTAGGCCTAAATAAACTCGTGTGCTGAAATTACGCTTGTTTGGATTTGTGATTGCGAAACTTCTCTTTGTTAATTAGTGTGCTTTTGACGATAAATCATATGTTTGCTTTAGTTATTCATTGCCAGTTTCACGAAACGAAACTTAGGGCAATTTAGTATATGTGAATATTAGCGAATTTTCATAAACAAGATATACTAAATATGTTGCTTAGTTTGGTGGAGAATGGCTTAATAAAAGCGCCTTGTGCCTGAATACACTAAATATTATATTATGTTTGAGCCACTTTTGATGATAGAGTTATTTTAATTTCACCTTTATATCTAAGAACAATTAACAGACTATTATTAGTTGCGGCTCTGCAATGTCGATAATACTATTGGTGTGAATCTGTCGATATTGTTATCCTTATTATTCTTTTATTAACTATTGATAAAATATGCATTAACATTTTTATCAGTTAAGGTCTCATTACGGTGGTCTATAAAGATGTTGCAACAATACTATAAAGATAATAATGTAATGTATCTTAAATATCTATTATAAAATAATTTGATAGCTATAAGGTAGGAATGCCGAATTTTTTGAATTAGAATAGAATATTTGCGTGACTTTTCTTCTACTTATGTTTATTTTCTTTAAGTTGCAATTTCTGAATTCTGATACGTAAATATCACTTATGATAAATTTTTCAATTGCTCAGTTTCTATCACTTATGATAAATTTTTCAATTGCTCAATTTCTCCGTATACGTTTTTCGTTCTTAAATTTATGAGTTTGATCAAATATGGGAACACGCCTCTAAGTCGTTACATTGAAGAGCTGCTACTTAGGCTGTTGGGAAAGAAACGAAGGCTTCAATATCGATTGGAGCACATGTGCATCGTAACACGGTTTACGTGATGTGATAAAAGATGGACTTCCCGAAACCACTGGTTTTAGGATCGCTCGTAAAGTTCACACGCCAGTAAGAGCTGATAACTTCCCGAATGGAAGCAGAATTTCCTACAGATCCCGTTCCTATCTATTAAAAATAAAATGTGGTTTTAGCTTACTTACTCATTATTTTATGGTAAGTGTGGTTGATGTAAACCGATTGTGATTACATGCTTTATTATCAGCGATTATTTTTATTCTATATTATTATGTTCACGATGGTAGCGCGGCGTAACGTTCGTAACTAAACATTGTTTTATTAAATTATGAATTAGACAATGACAATAGACATTGACTTTGCACTGCTCTTTAACCTCTTGTAAATATACTATAGAATTTTGTCTTTTGTGTTCATTATTAAAATACACTGTGCATAAAATTTCATTATTTCGACTATGTATGTATATATGTTAACATTTGTTTTATTTCTTTAAATTGGTCAGTTATCTATATATATATTACGCGAGGCCGATTTTTGTACATCCCATCAGATCTACAGTTATGGTCCGATTTTGATAAATGATATGTCATTAGATTCGTCTCATGCTGGAGAGGTGCATAACACTCTTGGAATTTTATTTTTTTCCTGGAAAGGTACTGAAAAATGGATTTGAAAAAACTACTGTGCGCTAACCACGTGACTTTGACCACGTGACCTGTGATCCCTATTTTGACATAAGATGACCAAATAATAATAAGCATGATTTGCTCACAAACCTGTAGTAAGTTGTTCAGCATGATGAAATATTATTTTTGAGTCGGCAACATAATATCCGCAACACTTAAAACATGTACGAATATGCAAAAATAATTTTACAGTTTGTTGACAATGAATGACAATATAACCATATTCTGACAACTTTTAATGTCTTTTTTATTGGGGGCTATTATGTCAATGCTCTAAATTGCCAGGTTGTTTTTCTTTTTAAAATGTTGATATGGAAACTTTTTTCACATACTTACGTGTTAAAAATGTGGAGAAAAAAGCCGGTTAAGTGCGAGTTGGACTGGTGCTCGAAAGCCTAGAAAAACTGACCGCCATTCAGGAATAGATTATTTTTATAGGCGAGTTTTACAATAAATCAAAGCAGAAAAAAATTAGTAAAACTAATTTAAACGTCATTCAAACAAGTAAATTTATGATAGATTATTATAAATCCATACTAATATTATAAATGCGAAAGTGTGTCTGTCTGTCTGTCTGTCTGTCTGTCTGTTACCTCTTCACGCTTAAACCGCTGAACCGATTTAGATGAAATTTGGTATATAGATAGTTTCAGTCCCGGGGAAGGACATAGGATACTTTTCATCCCGAATAAATGTAGTTGTTGATGTAAACCGATTGTGATTACATGCTTTATTATCAGCGATTATTTTTATTCTATATTATTATGTTCACGATGGTAGCGCGGCGTAACGTTCGTAACTAAACATTGTTTTATTAAATTATGAATTAGACAATGACAATAGACATTGACTTTGCACTGCTCTTTAACCTCTTGTAAATATACTATAGAATTTTGTCTTTTGTGTTCATTATTAAAATACACTGTGCATAAAATTTCATTATTTCGACTATGTATGTATATATGTTAACATTTGTTTTATTTCTTTAAATTGGTCAGTTATCTATATATATATTACGCGAGGCCGATTTTTGTACATCCCATCAGATCTACAGTTATGGTCCGATTTTGATAAATGATATGTCATTAGATTCGTCTCATGCTGGAGAGGTGCATAACACTCTTGGAATTTTATTTTTTTCCTGGAAAGGTACTGAAAAATGGATTTGAAAAAACTACTGTGCGCTAACCACGTGACTTTGACCACGTGACCTGTGATCCCTATTTTGACATAAGATGACCAAATAATAATAAGCATGATTTGCTCACAAACCTGTAGTAAGTTGTTCAGCATGATGAAATATTATTTTTGAGTCGGCAACATAATATCCGCAACACTTAAAACATGTACGAATATGCAAAAATAATTTTACAGTTTGTTGACAATGAATGACAATATAACCATATTCTGACAACTTTTAATGTCTTTTTTATTGGGGGCTATTATGTCAATGCTCTAAATTGCCAGGTTGTTTTTCTTTTTAAAATGTTGATATGGAAACTTTTTTCACATACTTACGTGTTAAAAATGTGGAGAAAAAAGCCGGTTAAGTGCGAGTTGGACTGGTGCTCGAAAGCCTAGAAAAACTGACCGCCATTCAGGAATAGATTATTTTTATAGGCGAGTTTTACAATAAATCAAAGCAGAAAAAAATTAGTAAAACTAATTTAAACGTCATTCAAACAAGTAAATTTATGATAGATTATTATAAATCCATACTAATATTATAAATGCGAAAGTGTGTCTGTCTGTCTGTCTGTCTGTCTGTCTGTTACCTCTTCACGCTTAAACCGCTGAACCGATTTAGATGAAATTTGGTATATAGATAGTTTCAGTCCCGGGGAAGGACATAGGATACTTTTCATCCCGAATAAATGTAGTGTTCCCGTGGGATGAGCGGGTCACACCGCGGGGCACAGCTAGTATGATTATACATATAAGTTCATCAAAAAAATAATTCCAATCTATATATATATTACGCGAGGCCGATTTTTGTACATCCCATCAGATCTACAGTTATGGTCCGATTTTGATAAATGATATGTCATTAGATTCGTCTCATGCTGGAGAGGTGCATAACACTCTTGGAATTTTATTTTTTTCCTGGAAAGGTACTGAAAAATGGATTTGAAAAAACTACTGTGCGCTAACCACGTGACTTTGACCACGTGACCTGTGATCCCTATTTTGACATAAGATGACCAAATAATAATAAGCATGATTTGCTCACAAACCTGTAGTAAGTTGTTCAGCATGATGAAATATTATTTTTGAGTCGGCAACATAATATCCGCAACACTTAAAACATGTACGAATATGCAAAAATAATTTTACAGTTTGTTGACAATGAATGACAATATAACCATATTCTGACAACTTTTAATGTCTTTTTTATTGGGGGCTATTATGTCAATGCTCTAAATTGCCAGGTTGTTTTTCTTTTTAAAATGTTGATAAAGAAACTTTTTTCACATACTTACGTGTTAAAAATGTGGAGAAAAAAGCCGGTTAAGTGCGAGTTGGACTGGTGCTCGAAAGCCTAGAAAAACTGACCGCCATTCAGGAATAGATTATTTTTATAGGCGAGTTTTACAATAAATCAAAGCAGAAAAAAATTAGTAAAACTAATTTAAACGTCATTCAAACAAGTAAATTTATGATAGATTATTATAAATATGATTATACATATAAGTTCATCAAAAAAATAATTCCAAGGAAAATGGCATGAGTTAAGGTAAATTAAATGGTATTTTACAAGAAAAAACTTAGTCCTTCCGCTTGCATGTCGACGGGATGGAAAATGTGGTCGAGTTGAGAATATGGACGACTTGACAATGTAGCTAAGTTGGGAATGTAATTACATACATTGGTAATATGGATGAGTTGGTAAAATGGACGAGTTGGGAATATGGACGAGTTGGGAATATGGACGAGTTGTTAATATGGACGAGTTGTTAATATGGGCGAGTTGTTAATTAGACGAGTTGTCAATATAGACGTGTTTGGAATATGGACGAGTTGGGAATGTGGATGAGTTGGTAAAATTGACAAGTTGGTAATATAGACGAGTTGGGAATATGGACGAGTTGTTAATATGGGCGAGTTGTTAATTGGACGAGTTGTCAATATAGACGTGTTGGGAATATGGACGAGTTGAGAATATGGACGAGTTGGCAATGAAAACGACTTGGTAATACGGACGAGTTGGTGATATGGAAGATTTGGCAATAAAGACGAGCTGATAATAAGGACAAGTTGGTATTTTAGACGAGTTGGGTGTATCGTCGAGTTGGGAATATGGACGAGTTGGAAATGTGGATGAGTTGGCAATGTGAATGAGTTGGTAAACTTGACAAGCTGGGAACATGGACAAGGGGGCAATGTGGACGAGTTCGTATTATGGACGAGTTGTCAATCAAGACGAGTTGGTAATACGAGTGGGAACACGGACGATAGTGGGCAATGAAGACGACTTGGTAATACGGACGAGTTGTCAACGTGGACGAGTTGGGAATGTGAATGAGTTGCCAAATGAACAAGTTGGGAATATGGACGAGTTGGCAATAAAGACGAGCTAATAATAAAGACGAGTTTGTATTGTAGACGAGTTGGGTGTATCGTCGAGTTGGGAATATGGACGAGTTGGAAATGTGGATGAGTTGGCAATGTGGACGACTTGGAATTGTGGACGAGTTGGGCATATGGACAAGTTGGAAATGTGGACGAGTTGTATTTGTGGACGAGTTAGCAATATGGATGAGTTGGCATTGTTGATGAGTTGGAAATGAAGACGAGTTGGCAATGTAGATGAGTTTGGTGTATGGACGAGTTGGTAATGTAGACGACTAGGCATTATGGACGAGTTGGGAATATGGACGAGTTGGAAATGTGGACGAGTTGTATTTGTGGACGAGTTGGCATTGTGGACGAGCAAGTAATAACGCGTTGGCATAGTGGATGATTTGGGAATATAAACGAGTTGGCAATGAAGACGAGTTGATATTACGGATGAGTTGATAATATGGACGAGATTGACAATAAAGACGAGTTAATAATAAGGACGAGTTGGTATTGTAGACGAGTTGGGTGTATGGACAACTTGGAAATGTGGACGAGTTAGCAATATGGATGAGTTGGCATTGTGGACGAGTTGGGAATATGGATGAGTTGGCAATAAAGACGAGTTGGTAATATTAACGAGTTGGCAATGTAGATGAGTTGGGTGTATGAACGAGTGGGCAATGTGGACGATTTGGCATTGTGTACGAGTTGGGAATATGGACGAGTTGGAAATGTGGACGAGTTGGCATTGTGGACGACTAAGCAATATGGACGCGTTAGAATTGTGGACGAGTTGGGAATATGGATGAGTTAGCAATATAGTCGAGTTGGCATTGTGGACGAATTGGGAATATGGACGAGTTGCCAATGGAGACGAATTAGTAATATAGACGAGTTGGCAATGCAGATGAGTTGGGTGTATGAACGAGTTGGCAATGTGGACGTGTTGGGTGTGTGGACAAGTTGGCATTGTGACCCAGATGGGAATATAGACGAGCTGACATTGTGGACGAGTTGGCAATGTGGAATAATTAACATGTTACCCTAACTTGCGAAACTTGATGGTAGAAATAACCTACGTAAAAAAAAACAAGCATAGATAATGGTGGTTTTTCGTGTATCTATAAAAGTTTTTTACTCTCTATTTCATACAATTGAGTTTATGTAACATTTTTTATTATCAACATTTTGAAGTATTTACGATTATAAATGAATACATAAATAGTTACGCACTCCATCATTTAATTTTTAAAACCTGCGTAGAGAGGTGGTAGAGAGTGACCAAATCTGTTTTTTCGATTCATGTGCTATTTCTGGATATTGATAGAAATCGTTCAAATCGATAAATTTATGTCCTGAAGAATGAACAATAAATTAAAATTCTACTATTATTCATTATCGGACTATTGTCATGAATTATATTTTTCCATAAATCGAATAATAGGTATGCATTTTATTTGTGAAACAGATCAGCAGATCACATGCCAATTAATGCACAAGTTATTTTTACAAAAGAGTTGAAAAAGTTTTCACGATGAAGCTGGCACTTGGCTATCAGGCCTGGCTCTAGCCTGGCATGTTTTAACGTTTTTAAAACATCATTTTAACGTGTTTTTGACAGTATTTATACTTCGTTCCCCAAAAACTTCTTATCGATAAAGTAGTTATTTTCTGTACTACCGGATTTCCATATTCTAGCGGCGGTTTGACGCCGCAACGGGTCTCTAGTAATTTTTAATATTAACCAGAATACGTAATTAACGGTATTTCAAAATCTTATTTTACAAACTCAGGTAGCACGGACTTTAGGATTCATGTTTAGTTAATTGTTATATTATTCGATATAACCTTTTAAACTAAACCGTGACAAGCACTTACTTAAATTACGTGATACTGTCTTTATTCTGTGCTTAAAGTGTTCGTCGTCGTCGTCGTCGAAAATTTAGGTCTTTATTTTTAATCCATTTTGTTTATAAATAACGCAGTTTAAAATGATAAACAATCGCGAGCTCCGTCATATGCGTCATTTCATAAATTATCTTCGAACTTTTATGAAGAGATATATTTATACAATTACGAATCTGATTCAATAGGTATACATATATCATATATGTAGCAATGATGTAAATGTTATGGCATATAAATATCGGTAACTATTAAAAGTTATTACTGTTTTTACTTTTATTTTTATTGTTATCTCGTTTTATGTTTAAGTGCCTAATTTTGTTTCTGTATATATTTTATGATTATATCTCCAATATAGTCTCTATAATAAAATATTTTGATAGTAATTATGCAAACGTTCTAATCAAAAAATATGATATTTCTTTAAAGTTGTTTCTATGGAGCGCTGATAAAGCTAATTAAAACTTATAACTACCTATCTCGTCCAATTTTCCTCGCCAACATATCTTTTTTTCAAAATTTCTCGCTTTTTTAAATTTACTGGTCAGACTATCTTTTAAATTCCCATATTAGATCTAATATGCTTTATCTAAATGTAAATGTCTTACCCTTACCGAGGGCTTACTCCAAACTTCGAAATTAGAACTTCGTATCGTGTCCTGCTCATTCGAATGTTATTTAACTGGAGATCGAGAGAGACAGCACAGTACGAATTTCAAATTACGATTATGTTAGCTCTGGTTCTTTTAACTTTGTATTCGATGTCGATGTCCGAGCTATTTGAGCTGATGCAGCGGACGACGCGCGACTCACAAGTGGTCGCCATAAATCGCTTCCGCTTTGTTGAGGTGGCTGATTCCGAGGAGGGCTACTCCGAAGCGAAGATCGAAATTCGAAGTTTGTACCGTGCCATCCCTCTCGATCTCACGTCAAAAAATATTTGAATGAGCGGGACGGCACGATACGTCCAAATTTCGAAAAATGCAGTAACCTTCCTGGTCTGTGCATCTGGTGTAGCCAATAGATCAAGAAATATATACGGTGTGTCTAGTGGGAAGCAAAGAACAAGGATTTATAATTAAACTGCTCTGTATCAACTCTAGTATATCGGTTTACTTCTAAAGTTGCCTGGTAGAGAACGCTATTTGGCATTAAGTCCGCCATTTGTACAAACTTTTTGTTTTGTACTAAATAAATATATAAATTAAATTTATTTATAAATTTTAAATAAATAAATCTGCACAATACCTCAAGGGGTTCGTTTTTGAACATACGTTGAAAAAATAAAAAATATAGAAATTAATGTTTGTTGATTAATAAGCACTGATAGGTACCTGAATAAATATAAAATTTCTTTTCTATAAAATTTTAAGTTATTGAAAAATTATGTTGAATTAATAATAATGGATGCCCTACAATTGAGTAAATTAATTGCAAAGCCCTAAAACATTATAAAATAAATACTTAGTATTCTTATACTTACAACATAATACACGGTTCAATTTACAGCTCATTATAATTTACAATATAATCTGTATAACCTTTCAATCTACGACATATATAAAAATAAATTACCATGTACTTAGATAACATTTATTGCTTAATTTTATACCTACTTATCGCTTATACCGTTATTAATTACTACCGATATTAATTTGTAAACTTTTTTGGTGTGCAATAAAGCATTTTGTGTTGTATTGTATTGTATTGTAAATACATACAATGTTGCCGAAAGCCGTAATTTACTCTTAGCAGGTAATTAGATAAAATCCTGTAAAGCTTCGTGGCATTGAACGTGTTATTAGCACGTAAGCGTGTATATAAACACAAAGTTCGTACAACGTATGTAGTTAATCATACATAATACGTAAGCTCTTGTGTGGTTGATTTTAGCGCTATCTAGTAGCGAACGTTAAAACTGCAACGCGAGTTTAACACTGACTATTATATTCCGCAAGTAACTTACCAAAAGTACTTTTTCGTAACAGTAACTACACTGTTTAATGCCTTTGATCATCTACGTTGCTATAAAAACTCTGAATTTGTCTTAATCTGTTGTTATAAACATATTTATCTAAAATAATCTCCACTGATAGTATGGCGAGTGGCATTTTTGTTCGTAACAGTGCCGCTAGATGCTCCACTGTGCGCCCGTGAAGTGAGATTCAATATGGCGGCGCCATTCGAGTCTGGCACAGGGCGGGGAGAACAGTCGCCGAATCGACACTACAATACTTACGCGTATTTTGGATGAAAGCGACGTCTTCTTGACTCGACGCGGGTGATATTGCAAAATAATCCAGTGTTTCTGTGTTCATTTATGCGGTTTGTGTTATTATTTGTGCGTAATGGTGTATTTGTGGTGAAAAACGTGAAAGGACTTTAGGGTAACAATGTCTAGCAGTTGACATGTTTATCTGTGTCGTGTGTGAAGATTTTCCCTTCGCGTGAGGAGGGACTTTGTGTTAGTGTGCGTGGTTTGGGTGTGTGCGTGTGGCGGCAGTGGAGTTACAAGGATCCAATGATGGATTTCATTTTCATGGATGTATAGGTAAAAATTGCACGTTAATTATGTCTGTGTTTGTATAAGTCACGGCCCACAGTTGGTTGCGAGCATTGAGTCCTCGATTTAGGCCGTGATCGTGTCTTTGTGTTGAACCTGCCTCTTTGTATATCGTAGCGCATGTTTAGTGTAAGGATATATCCTTAAATCGATAAGGATAAAGTTCTTTTAATGTGAGCGGAGAACTGTTGCCATTTTGGTTATCTAGTTTCTTTTATACAGTAATTGCTGCTCATTAGACCTTGAAGTTATTTTATCATTAGCAGTACTATATTTTTCGTTAATCTTTTGTGTAAAAGCACGTGTTTTTTTTTTCTTCTATATTTTACACCACCAATATAATTGGTTTTTAGTCTAATAAGAATGTTTGTTTTCATTAGCGCTAGCTTAGTTATGAATAATTCTAATTTTACAGGCATTGTGTTTTAATACAATATAATTACTTCATTACCACCGCCATGCTGGGCTTTAATGATTGAAAGTCATTCACACGCACGCCCAAAGAATTTCTTGTACCATTGAAACTTAATTCATTACATTCATGCGGAGCCGCGCGAGAATATGGTTCCCCTCGCTCCCAGTTTGCTGCCTCTGGTTATCAGCTTACAAAATGTTTGAAGCCGTCCCATTCCCACAGCCCACTAATCTGTATATCGGCTTCTCTTTCTGGCTTGTATTGCGCGTTTTTCTTCTTTTGCCGCGTCATATGCTCGGTGTTGAGGTATGAGCATAGATCTCAGTGTTTAGTCGGGTCTGGTTGTTGTTTAAACGGAACGCACGGAGGTTCTGCTGCTTTTGCCCTAATTGATCGAAGGTCCTTTGTCTAAGAGGTGGGATACATGGTAATAAGATGGTATATTGGGCTAACTGCGCATCTTTCGGCGCAGTCAGTAGCCAGGAAGCCGCCCGAGACGCACGTGGGTTGTCTGCTCTCCTGGAACATTCCCCGCGAACCCTGTGTTTATTTGAACTTTGATTGAATGTGACTTGATTAATGGATCTAAGAAAATTAATTAATATAGTAAGTTGAGCTTAGCGATCGTGTTTCGCGCTGACTGTATCACGGCATTGTAATCGGGTTAATTGAGTAACCCGGAGATAATTAGGATAGAGTTAACTGTTATAATATCTACAGCAATTAAGGTAATCGTGATAATACTGTTTAAGGTTCCTTGTCATTTTAGTCGCTTAGCTGTCAATTATTTTGCACTAGAATAGCCATGTTATACACATTTTGCCTCGTTATGTTTAGTTAATTTAATAAAAAATAATCTATTACATTTTAAGCGCCAAAAATATATAGATATCCATTGCAATAAGTACATACAATGAATAGAATAGAATAGAATACTCTTTATTGCACACCTCAAGAAGAAAGAAATACAAATACAAATGACACTTAACATTACAATAATTCTGTAATTAACTGTAACAACGCGACAATTTGTTGCATTATGAATTCTTAATGCATTCAATTTTTGGCGCCAGCTTGTGAATAATTTTCAATGAATTCGAGCACTGTTTTATGCAAAAAAGCTCGCAGAGACATTTTAATTTCACGTAATTTTGTCCGTTTTTATCTACCGTTGAACCCCTGTGCGAAACTGCGAATGTCCCCCTGTTATTGTAGCTTCTAAAACTTCATTATGTAAATGACGACTCTAACGAGTACATGAATAATTTTGCCTGCTTATGCCTTAGGACACAATAATTCGTTGATAGACAAAAACGCGATTAAACTTTTGTGAGAGCGGCGTATTTTTACGACCGCTTTATGCTTCGGATTTGGGTCAAAATTCAAATCCACGAGTTAAATATTCCAAGGAATTTCACATTCGTGAACTCGTTCTATAAAAGCGGAGGAAAACATCAATTACGCTTGTTACAGATGTTTCTTTTTTTTGTGGCTTTCACTTCTTACTTATCTTAGCAACAGGTATTTCGCCAATGACGTTTGGATTTGAACATATCACACGAGAGGAGATTGATCGGTAGAAAATTTAGGTTTTTGTGATGGGATGTAGGAGACCTAAAACAAATAACATTTTATGTTAAGGACAGCACAGACAACACGAGACATTTGTACAGTTATCAATAAATAGTTATTTGTGCAACAAGAGAGCAAAGTTGTTTTTTGTTACGAGTGCTGATTTTGAGTCCCGAGCAAGCGAAGGATTCTACGTTTGAATCACGAGCGGAGCGTAATCCTGAGTGTAGCGAGGGACTCAACAGCACGAGATGCAAAAAACTTTGCTCTCGTGTAGCACACACAACTTTTCACCTCATCAGCGAGAACATATTCGACATTTTGTGCTTTTTCTTCCAACGTATGTTAATAGTCTTTGTTGCTGATTTCAATAATATTATTAATCAGAAAATAGATAAGTGCTGCCTAAAAAGGAATAACAATTTAATTTAATTGAAATTATAATCAACCAACCAACACGGTTATTGTCATTATTTGATCAAATTGGAAGATTTAGCAGATACATGACGTGTTTATTTATAAATACAATACAATACAAGTACTCTTTATTGCACACCTCATAAAATATACAGGAGAAATACAATGCAAGAAATTACAATTAGAGGTAAACAACAACATACATAAACAAAATAAAATACATATTAAATACATATTATATTACGAGAATTTGTTTATACATTGATTAATATTTTTACTCGTAAGACACCAAACAAAATAAATGCAAAAGAAAATAATAATTACAATATGAACTCGATATTTTTTAAGTTACGTTTCGAATATGCATCTATGGTAAATAGTGAAATTATGTTATATTTACAATAAGTAATAACTTGAAAAATCTTATTTTATTTGAGCAATGATCTATTGTTTTATATAAAAGGCACAATAATTTTAATATTCGGTCGTTAAATAAAAATATAATAATAAAAAAAATACGTTGCAATTTTTTCGGATGTTTTTAATGATTTTTTTGGTCTAACGCGTATCCGAACTCGAGGTCGGATTCGAAAGTCAAATTTCAAATTGATAAGTTTCTATCCCTCTCTTTTATATACATTTGAAAGAAATAGAGTGCATCGAGATTCAAATGATTAGAATTTTATAATTAACTTTTGGCTGAAGAATGACAATTCGTGGTCAGATATTGAAATAATTAAAAAGCTACTTTCTACTCACGCTCGAAACAAAATCGCATTTTGTTCACTGTTATCTGACAGCAAAATCGCCATGTTTGAGCTGGTGAGGTGAAAAATATGTTACCTATTCGAATGATAAAATAAAGTACGTAGCTTTGTTATGACAGCATGTTAATAGTTGTCAAAAAGGTCTATAAAATAAATAAATAAATCAAATTTTCTCCTTTTTTGCTCTTCATTTTCTCCTTTATAAATGCTGTTGCAAGAGGATATACCAAAAGGTTACCGATTGCCTTAAAAATACTACTTACATATTTCTCGGCTTACGTTGAATAATCTCGCTCGTGAAGTCGATCCGTCCGAGAAAACTCTTCTCGCGAAGCAAAGCGGAAATACGAGAGCAGAAACAAGAACGTTTGAGATCCTCTCACCCTCATACAAAAGCATACTTCTAATTAAAGTACCTACTACCGGTTTAGACAGAGATCTGAGATTGTTATTCAGACTTTATTTAACTACGGTATTTGACTATAGTGAATATAAATTGTGGCATTAAAACCACTAAACACACATTAAAAAATACGCCGAACCATATAAAGTATCACTAACTTTTGGACATTATACTATTTTTAATTGTACAATAACTAAAAAGAAGACGCGTTTTGACTACTGCTTTTTATGACGTCACATGCCTGTATCATCATAGAAGCTTCATACTAACAGACCGTTTTTGACATTTCATAAAGAGTAGCTGATTTGAGCTGTCATCAAATACCGTACCTATTGTTAGTAGATTTGTTAGTTTTGGTCATATTTTGCAAAGGCATTTTCGAACATTTCTAGTGGTTGGCTTTTCGTTTAGTATGAAAACAAAGACTCTTAATTAACCTTTTTCTTACAAAAAGTGTGACATGAACTTTGTTTTCCGACAAGATTTTTTAGGCTTATCGTGCTCTGTGAATCGTTTGTACAGTCGTTTTACAGCCTCGTACAAGAAAAAGCGTGTCTTGTGTCAAACTTTTTTTATCTGAAACCATAAAATATTCTGGAATCTTATAAAAAAAAAAACCTTAACTAACCTAACTAAAAAATTATAACTACAGGGGAAAAAAAATCAATAAAATGAAAAATTCGATGAAACGTTTGTTTATAAATGAAAGGAATCCAGAGCGGGGTTCATAGAACGGGTGGCCGTCGGGACAAAGCTCTTGAGTGGCTACCACGTACCGGAGTATGCAGCGTGGCTCCCGACAAGGTGGATCTGATCAGGATCGCGGTAATTGGCGCACGTCCGATCGATTGAAGTTCTTGAGAGATACCTTTGTCCAGCATTCCCTCATAGGCCACAGGGTTGTATTTTCCAACCGTAATAGGTGGAATCTGTCATTTTTCGGAAAATGTGTATTGGTATTTGTGTACCGTTGAAAATAAAAAAGTCAATAATTTAGGGTTTTCTTTGTATTTTTTCCTAACGGTTGAATGGCAATATTTCATTTAAAATGTATGTAGGTACTACCATGGACATTATAACATTAGTCTAATAGTTTCTATCTAAGATAGACATTATAAAAAAAAATAAAAAAAATGCTACGGAACCCCCCTTCGTGCGAGATTTACTTTACGCGTTCTTGGCCAGTTTTTATGTACGATATCAGGCGCATATTACGTACTATTCAAATGGCACATTTATTACAGTCATTAATGTACTATACAGTCTATTACTATATACTATACGCGGCCAACTGATAACAGTAGGTAGTTTGTAATGATTACGCGAGTTATCATACTCTTATGAATGAAATGTAACTGCTTCTTTAAATAGTTTAGTGTACTGCATTTGACATTTCCACCATTTCGAATGCATAAATCAGTAGAGGTTTTGGAATAACATAGAGCTGCTTAGGTGCTTAGTGCAGTCGAGTACAAAAACATGTACCTACCGATATAATTATCTCGAAAGTATCTATAGCCCAACAGGGTGTTTTTCAACCCGCGCCATATGCGGATTTTTTGTAGTACTAATTTATTTTACTGGTAACGACTAATTTTTGGTAACTGACGTTGAAAGTCAGTGAATGTCACTGATGTAATCAATGAGGAAACAGGACTAAGTATTCCACAAATTTCAATATTTTTTTGCATAATAAAGCCAAAGCTATTCACAGTGATGAAAGTGAAGTTTTTTTTCAATAGGATTCAGTAGGTACTTATTTTGCAAGAAGAACGAAGGATTAAGGAGCATTCCGGTAAACAATGTTTTGATTTTGGTTCATGACAAATTCTTGACAAATCGCTTGACGTTTAATAATTCAAATATAATTCAAGCATAAGCCATATGCACATTATTGCCATATGAAAGCTGTTTGTAGCGCCACTATCCCTGGGCCGGCCCGACCCTTGTTAGGCTATACCGAAGCTTTATTCGCTGACATAAGAGCGATGAGACAAATTTTTGAGAAGGATGCGTCCAGCTATATTTTAACACTGGTAACTGTCGCCTTATATCTAAGGGCCTGTCTAGAGATGCGCCTTTTACAAAAAAATCCGGAAACTTTCCAAATTTTGTATGGGAAATGAGGAATGTTTCCGGAAATTTTCGGAAACGGCACATCTTAGGCCTGTCCTCTGAAGCGGAGCCGAGATAATGAACCAATCAGGCTGCCTCTTTGTGAAGCCCAAAAGAAGTGCATTAAAATCTGAGGAATGTGATTGATCTATTACACAGCTCTTCTCCGCTCCGTTTAGATGGACAACCAGCTAATTCTCAATGACAGAAACAATCATAATAGTAAATTTCATATACATTATCTTGATATTATGTGCAAGTCAGCCAGTAGGAAAAACCTCTTTATAGGTAAGTACTTTTTCTTAAACAGGCAATGAAATGTCGTTATAACGTGCGTTATTATAACGGGATTCGAAGTATCACGTTGCGGGCGGAATAACTCAAGAGAACTGTAAAGGAATGTTATACAAAATGGAAAATATATATTTTTTAAACATGGCGTCTGTGTTCATGAACAGGCTAAACAGCTGAATTATATTTTTTTGAGTGGTGTATTTTTTGTTTTATTGCATAAATGTTTGAAGAAAGCACTATGTAACATGCGTGGCCGTGAAAAGGGCATGCCGGCTTCGTATCACTATCCGCCTATACCTACTCACCCAGCAAACCCTTCTTTCGCGTCTGCAGTAATGTACTATTATTTTCTCCACCAGTTGTTGTGTACAATAAAGCGTTTACATGGGTCTATATTGGAATCCATAATTTCCTTTGTCCTATTTGTAAATTCCATAATAACTGTGGTCATAATAATCTTTTGCCATAATAACGTTTATCCTAATGTAAATGCCATAATATTGATCATCCTAATATTGAATATCCTAATGATTATTTGCACTATTATCTTAATACTAATGATCAAGTGTCCTATCAGTTACATATCCTAATACTAGTTGCCATAATCACCATATGTCTTAATAGTTACTTATCCTAATTATTATCACGTGTCCTAATAGGTACATATCCTAAAACATGATATCCAGCCTACACAATTTTAATGCTGTATATTAGTTTTGTACGCACAGATTTTCAAACTTTACTTTTCGGGGTTCAGCAAGTCTGACGCTCCGCTATACGTGGTCACAATACAAACCTAACCTAACCTATAGTTTTCGGGGTTCAGCCAATAACCTAACCTATAGTTGTCGGGGTTCAGCAAGTCTGACGCTCCGCTCGCTCCGCTATACGTGGTCACAATACAAACCTAACCTAACCTACAGTTTTCGGGGTTCAGCCAATAACCCAACCTACAGTTTTCGGGGTTTAGCCAATTGGATATTTGTCCAAATCCGGTTTTTTATTTTTGTTTTAACGTAAAACAATTGATTAAAAAAATAATCTTTACCCAAATACTCCGAAATATTTAATTCCGTATTTACTAATTCCGATTTTTAAAACTCCGAATTTCATAATTCCTAAGAAATAAATTTCCGATTATTGAAAATACGAATGTCATTATCCCGAATATCAAATTTCGCTCCGCTCGTCGTCGTACCTAACCTAACCCAAGTCTGAACTTAAAGTAGGATATTAGGTGATGTTATTATAGCTTATGAACATTATGGCAAGTAATCATCATGGCATTTGACTTTAGGACATGTGATTTATGGTTTTGTATATTATGACTCGTAAGTTTTATGTGTTAATAGATTAGTACAAAACATATTAGGTATTTAGAGCATTAGGTAATGTAATATTATGGTTTATGATCATTAGGATGTAAGACCATTATGGCAAATAATCATTATGACAAATGATTGATATGTCAAAAGTGTTTATGTTTTTTATGTGGTATGGCATTTGACTTTAGGACATACGATATTATGGATTGCGAAGGAGACCCCGTTTACATACATACATACATACATACATACATATATATGTTACACGAACCTGTTTTAAACAAGTTTTAGCGTACGCAAAGATTTTCGTTTGGCCGATATCAAAGCAGTAAGCAAGCAAGCCCGGTACGGTGCGAGGAAAGATCAAAAGCGAGTTCCTCGTGAGTTTCCGTTTAGTTTGATTAAAAAAACTCCCTGGAAAGTTCTGGCATCGATGAAATTGGCACTGGTCGATCGTCATAAAATTTTAGATACCTCATTGGTTTAATCGACCTTGCAACTTTAGTTGAGCATTGGTAAAGGTCGCTGTAGTCCTGTCCTGTAGATGGGTGGGGCAGGAATGATCATGGTGGCGTTTTTTGTAATATCCTTCTGTGAACGTCTTTTTGTTGATTTTTAACATTGTTGGATATAGTAGGCCGTCTTTTATCGTGTTTTTTGCTTGCGATGTCAAAGCATTTTCCCGGTGCGGTGCGAGAGAAGATCAAAAGCGGTGGTTTAATCGAGAGTTACCGTTTAGATTGATTAAATGAACCTCCCTGCGAAATTATGGCATCGACGGAATTGGCACTGGCCGATCGTATCACAATTTTAAATGGTTGATTCCTTACAGTACCCCTAGAAGGAGAGTCTTCATACGAACAGATTTGTGAAAGATGAAGCCGCCTTTGGTTTTACGAACCAATCATAGAAACGTTTTGCTTGTGACATTGACATTGTGACGATGTGCACATGGACAAAACTTGGCCCGTCGCTGACCAAAATTGGCTTCACTTTCAAGCGGTAACTATTAGGTTTCTATGTATTTATTCTTAGTTCACTCATTCAAGTTGGTTTTATTCGTACCTACCTGCACGTTAAGGGCAAAAATCTCCCACACCACGTATCACACAGGCTGCTTAAGAGCTTAATATACAGCCCTTATATGGCTTATTTTAGCTGTTTAAGGGCTGTATAAAAAGCTCTTATAAGTACTGCATATGTGCTGCTTGGATCACCACTGGATTCGGATTCGAATCGAATCCGTGTGTTAGCGTTGTGTTAAATTCGAAGTTTGAATGACATGTGTCCGAGATTTCACCCGCATTATAGTGGCATAGTAGAAATTATAAGGCGTTCAAAGTAACCTAATATTCTCTATTCTAAGTTCATATTCTCTCAAATCCAGGAAAGAAGGTGAATCATTTGTTTACAGTGCAAATGGCAAGTACAATGAGTCGAAAATCGCCGCTATAATGCCGAGATATTGCTAAATTGGTGATATCGCAATGCCAGGTCGAATTAGGCCCCGGATACTAAGTTGTAGTCGGTAATATCCGTTTGCAGGTGGCTAACAAGTGACACTGACCAGTGGACGTCAGGTGTTAACCTACTATGAACGATTTGTGTTAATGAGTTTTTATGAGGTTTACTCATTACCATATAAGTTATGCGAATGGCACTTTTGATTAAATAGTTATTTGTTTAAGTTTAAAAAGGAGGAGGTTTTTTAAGTTTAAAAAGGACCTGTATTTTTGGTACACTTACATACATATATACAAACATACATACATACATATAATCACGCCTTTTTCCCAACGGGGTAGGCAGAGACCAGATCATTCCACCTGCTACGGTCCTGTCCTGACATACTCGTACATCTCTCGCTTCATCAACATTCATTAAATCTCCTCATGCATGCGCGTCGGTTTAGAGTATGCCCTTTTTTCAGAACGTCTCCAATCTGATCAAGAAACGTTCGTCTAGTGTAGTAGGTCTTCCTTTTCCAACATTTCCATTCACACTCGCCTTGTAGATTTGGTATACTTTATATCTATTAATTATCAACGATGATATGATGGTAGAATCGGTACATAGGTACATACTTACTAACATGTTCGCAAATTATACAATAGCAACTTCGCGGAAAAAAAAATATGACCCGCTTTTATGTTTCTCTATAATACGATAAAAAGTATCCCGTACCTTTCTAACCTAACCCAACAATCCAGGTAAAAGTGTGCCTACGAAATAATATTGATCAGTCTAGCCGTTTAGCGTTTAGTCGCAATTACACTACGTGAAAAAAAAAATTGTGCGTGGTTTTCACTGACTCATTAAAACTTGTTAAAGAGAAAAATTAAGAAAGAATATGGTTGCGAGAGGTAATGATTAAATAAAAAATAAAAGAAATTGCTTCGAAGGCTTTTATTGCCGACGGTATTTTAATTTGTGCATACACGTCATCTGTCAAAAAACAATTTAATGAGTCCCATATAGAGAATGCATTAATTAAAAAAACTGATTTACCGACAGCGAGATTTACGGTAGAAAAATGTTTGAACAAAAACGGTTAAAAACGGTTTGTAAATTATTACTATACAAATCGATAGCAAAAAGCGGAAACGTAGTAAACGCCAAGGGAATTCATTGGCGTTTACTACGCTTCCGATCTTTGCGGTCGACATACACATCTTCCAGCATTCTCATCATCATATTATTATCAGCCAATAGACGTCCACTGCTGGACAAAGGCCTTCCCCAAAGTTCTCCACAACGGTCGGTCTTGCTCCGCCCTCTTCTCTCTTTCTCAAAATTTTCCCGCGATCCTTACCAGGTCGTCGGTCCATCTTGTTAGGAGCCTACCCATGCTGCGTCTTGCGGCCCGCGGTCGCCACTCAAGAATCTTTCTGCCCCAACGTCCATCGGTTCTATGAGCAATGTGCCCCGCCCACTGCTACTTAAGTTTGGCGACTGTGTGTTATCTACAACCTTTTGGTTCTCTTGCGTATCTCGTCATTTCAGTCCCTCAAGGATACTCCCGAGCATAGCTCGCTCTATTGCAAAAAATAAAGAAGGCTCAAAGATACAATGTATCAAGAAAAAAAAAAATAAAGAATAAGGCTCATTATTCTTTATTTTTTTAGTTTTGCCGTACACCCATCCCGCAACAGTTGGTGCGAGATTTGTTTTAAAACAAAAAGAAAAGAACACAGTTAAACATATGAAGTTATCTACAAACATGTCTCTATTTGGTCTTATAGTTGGTGGCAGAAAATGCTTCATGGCATAAAGTCCGTCCTTTGTACTTTTTTGTAACGTGCAATAAAGAAATAAAAATAATTGACGGTTTTTTTTATAAATAGAGCCTCCCAGTGATCTCAGTGACCTCTAAAAATGCAACAATAGGAACATTTCTACTACAAGACGTTCCATAACTAGGTGCTACAATGTGAGCGAAGTAAGCTCTCGACTTCACACTTCAAGCGTACTCAACTGGTCTCATTTCTCATGGAGATTCCTTTCATCCAGACCTATATTTTATTTATGGGTAAATAAAAGAATGTATTGAACCTCTCCAGCGAATTCAACCTGCGGTATTCTATTTATATTCAAACGATAAGCAATGTAATAGGAATGTGGGGTGTCTAATGTAAGATTTATACGCGGTTGGGCCTCGATTTTCCGAGAACATTTATGCTCAAGTAGGTGCTTTATTTTATTTAGATGAGATACTTTCTATACTTGAGGCACTTGTTTGAATTTAGCCTGATTGCGGCTCCACACTACTGGCGAAGTTGGCCGAGGTTGGACGAATAATATTCGCCCAACCTTACATGACAGTGTGGGCACTTCGCTGGGGAAACCCATACTTCGGCCAAGTTCGGTCAATTTCGCGAGTACCGTGGAGCTAGGGCTTAAGATGATTAACCAGGGACCTAATTCGAGAATGCCGTTTGAGAGATCGCAAAACGTCAAAACTCTATTAGATAACAGTGATATCGGCTTTGAACTGTCATTAAAATGCGATGAGCTTCAAAGTGACATATCTCATCTCAATTTTGGAAATACGAAGGCGATAATGATTGTCAAAAATGCTATTCGTGCATATGAAATTCTGTTTTGAACGAAACGTAACTGACTAATTTCACGCACTACACGGTCGAGTTAAAGTATGCACCTGTTATTTATGCCGGCACATACAAAGGAAACGCAAATTAAGCGCGACCGGATTGACGAAGTTGCGATGTTCTAGGGATATCGCCACTTGACAAGTAGGGACACGTCAAAAATGACGGATGGCGATGAAATGGAGAGATCTCCATCATATCTCTAAAATTGGTCGAATTACCCCCCTGAAACCCAAGACCATGTTGGAGAGCATCAGTAAAGAGTGTTAACAGTCGTTACGTTCACATCCCTCAGCCATGAGCAAAAAACGAAGAAGAAGAAGAATTGTAATAACTCTTTCTGATAGAGATTTAAGTGTAGCGTTAGTTATTAATGGTCGATTACGTCTGTCATTTTCGCGTATTTGACGAGCGGCATTAGCCTTTAATCACAAGGCGAAAGTTTGTGTGTTTATGTATATGTTTGTTACTTGTTCACGCCCAAACAGCGGGACCAATTTTGATAAATTTTGGTAGGAAGGTAGCTGACACCCTGGATTAACACATAGGCTACTTTTATCCCGAAATTTTTGTGTTGCCGTGGGATGAGCCGGGTAACACTGCGCGGCGCAGCAAGTAACAAAAAAAGTGCATTGAGCCTTAACATAGTCTCCGCACAGGAACAAGTTCATCGCAAAACCTTTATTGAGTTCTTAATTAATAAGGTGTGATTAAAATGTAATTAAGATAATCCACCTTACGGGATTAGCCTTTTTTAAACCATTGCGTGACTAATTAAATAAATTAGGGTCGTCCGTCGGTGCGTGTTTCCTAAAGAAGCTTTGTTTGGAAGATTGATCAAATTTAACATTATTACAAATTTATTAATTTGTTAATTGTTTGCAGAATACAATTCCGTTGACTTTAGTGCCAATTATTATGACAAGCTAAACAGGCAGGCTGAACATTAAAAGTATTCATATGCGTTTATGATTACATTACATACTTACACAAAACATTGACAGTGACGAGGTTGCCGCGGCGGCGGTGTACGGGCAGCCGTCCCTGATGAAGAGCTTTATACGAGTTCGAAACATGTCGGGCCGTTCCTGACAATTTCACGTCACGTGAGTGTATACCTTAATACAATAACAAAACATTGTACCTAATATTTGTCAATTAGAAAATAAATTGCGACACAGAACCAATTTGAACAGTAAATATTCAATTTGTTAAACCGTTATTTTAGGTATCAACTCAAAACAAACAACTTAAAACAATATTAGTATGAATTCTTCTTGATTTGTCCTCGTCCCATTTTTATTTGGGGTCAGCTTTCCTAATTTATCGGATCCATGATTCCATTATTTTCCAGTTTTTTTTTTTAATAACTGTCTGGCTGTCAACTTATTTTCGATCTGGAGTTTTATATTCGCGCATTTTTTAACACGCTTTCATCCATTTCTATGTTTGCAGCAATGTAAGTATGTACTTAATAAAATCCTGGAAGTAAATTTTGACGTACTTCTAATTGGCGTATCGAAATCAAACTTTGCGTGTTTATATTATGTAGTTCATGTCAGAATACAATAATTTGGTATCTTGGAGCTGCTATGATGATGGAAACGGAAGATGGCCGTAATAACTCCTTAACAGCACGAGAAAAAGCGTAAGAATGTACAGTTGGCAATACAAGGGTTTCACAAAAAAATACTTTTTAGACAAAAACTCGCTTTTATTTGGTAATCTCATGAGGAGGACAAAACATCCGCTACCAGCTTTAATTCTGTAAGTTTGTATGTATGATGCATATAGCATTGTTACCAACGAGAACTTAAAATAACCTAAATTAAAACTTTAAAAAACCCCCCGACCCAACTAAACATACTACAAAGCTTTCGATGAAAAAAAAGGACGGGTTGCACTCCGGGAGTGCCGGCAGAAGTGAAAACTCCGATTTTATTATATCTCACTGACACTTGATTTCTATTTTAATCTCTATTTCTTACTAATGTATGTTTATGATTACGCTTCACCATCTGTCACTTACAACATTTTGTCGTTCGAAGGCCCCCTTTCTTTGAAACAGACACGGTTGCTAGGTTACCGACTGACTGTTATCTGTCGCGCGGATATGTCTCGAGTTTAACAATTTTTACCCATCTAAAAATTGCCAAGCGCCGCTAAAGAAGTTTTCACTTCAAAAACCGCATACAAATCGTACCCTCCGTTTGGGAGCTACGATGCCACAGACAGACAAACAAATAAGCAGATACGCATATTAATAAAATTATAGATACGCATACGCATATATCTGCTACACAGATAGGTATATTTAGTACAGCACACAGACACACAGATAAACATTTTATTTAATTTTTATTGCACAAAAAAAAAACGTATAAAAGGTGGACTTACTACCGTACCATGAGGTATTCTCTACCAGTCAACCTTAGGGCAAAGCACAAAAGTAGGCGGTGCAACAAACTTTTTGTCGAGGGTTAAAAAAATCACGTGTACGTTTTTCGATACTGATCATGATTTTGATTTGCCAATACATAGCATTGTGGGAGTTGCAGTGAATCAAATCTTAGTAGCTGCGGTACGTCAGGTCGTTATTGGAATGTGGCTAGTAAAATCTACGTTTATGGAGATATGACAAAGACGTTTAATTTTATCGTCTGTGAGTCTTTGTCTGTTACTTGCTGTTGTTTTGAATTTTGTCGATATCTTTGTGTGGTCAGAGAGTATACAATTTATTTGTGCGAAGGATATACTTTTTTAAAGGCTCCCTAAGTATCCCTAATATATAGAGAGTAAACGAAGATAGTAACAATCACCTATAATTTTCTGGTGTACAAAATTTGCGTATTAAACTAATAAATTAAAATAAATATAAAAATCAATTGCTGTTCGTTTGTCTCGCTAAAACTCGAGAACGGCTGGGCAGATTTCGCTGATTTTGGTTGAAATGTTTGTCGTAGTCCAGGGAAGGTTTAAACGGCTATTAGCAGCTTACTGATGCAGGCCGAATTCCACGCGGGTGGAGCCGCGGGTACAGCTAGTTTAAAATAAATATTTTAAAATAACTTTGCTTATTTTGCACCTGTATCTTATTTTCTCTTAATTTTCAACAAATATGACCTTATTACAACAGCCTGCTTGTTGTAGTAGGGTAATAAAGGTATACCTACCTTACTACAAATATTATTACAATACAAATTGAATTTTTATTACTTATGTTTTCGACTGTTGCGCTTATATAAAAAAAAAATACAAATATTTATCTTCACATCTTGAACGTAGCGAACCAGAACTGTTATGGTAGTTGATTTAGAGTTGGAATTGTGTAACTGATAGAAAAAAACATTGGAGTAGATACTTTTACGTAACCATCAAAAACTGACATTCTTCCTCACCGGTGCAATACACGTGCATCGTATAAAGACTTCGCCGGGCTATTTTTAACCGATTATGACACGGCCTCGACGCCTCGAGTTTAATATTCACGTTCAGTTTTTTACATGAAAAATGACGCGAGTTTCCTTTAGCGAACCGAATAAAGACGACGGTTACCTAATATTTATGCGCTATTGCATAAAATATCTTATAGATTCCAAATGTTTATTTTTATATGACTTCTATATACCCCGGCGTATTCGGTGCACGGATGAACTAGCCGTCAGCGGACGTCGGGTCTCCCTCGCGATCCCTAACATCTTTTGTCCTAAAATCACTTGCCCGAACTGTTTTGTCCTAATGGGCATTAGCCCTAACGATCAATTGCCATAACAATCATTTTCCATAACGTAATGTTTGTCCTAAAACTCATTTGTCCGAAACATCAATATCCCTAACTATCAATATCCCTAATATTTTTAGCCATATTCCTCGCAATCCCTAAAATTAATTTTCGTTTTTTAAAGTCCCCACCCCTTTTGCAACCACCGAACTGCTACCAGTAAAGTAGTTTAATGGGTTAGGTTAGGTTAGAACTGCGACCACAACAGAGCCCGAGCCTAACGATTAAAACCAAAATTAGGGCATATGAGTGTTAGGAGAAATGATAATTATGACAAATGACATTAGGATAAATTATCAATATGGCAAGTGACATTAGGAAATAAGATATTAGGGAAATCAATATTAGGGCATATGAGTGTTAGGACAAGTGATCATTATGACATAAAACGTTAGGGAATGCAAAAATAGGTTAAATAAGTTTCTGTCAAAAATGACATTTTAGTGGCAAGCTTTTATAGCCGACTGTACTTTTCTTTGGATATCCATCAAATGCTCACTGAGACGATTCTAAAGAGCCCAAGCTCGGTAGGATTGCTTTTTCTATTAAGTATACAGTTCCTATGGCCACCTTCCGGCTCCATCATCAGATCAGCCCCATGGTAACATATAACACTGTATTGTCATCAAAGTTAAGTAAGTATGCAAAATTTCAGCTCAATCGGTTGACGATATCTGCTTCAAAATTGAGTTGCAAGATTTCACCCGAACAAACATACTTAGATACATACATACATACATAGTTACATTGCAAGTTAAATAAAAGCTTTTAAAAACGTTAGGGATTCAGATATAGATCCATGGACGTCAAATTATTATGTCTACCGAAAATCCCGGGGTATGACTTGATTTCACCTGAATATTGTTGGATGCTTCTCTATAAACTAGTTGCTCTGTAAGCTGTAGCTCGCGATAATGTTTCTAAATGGCTGAAATATGACTTTTTACTGCGACATTAAAAAAAGAAAATCTATACAATAATCAATAATTAATGAACCTGCTCAAAATTTCAAGTGAATCGGTTGAGAAATGCGGCCTGTGGGCGAGAACAGCTGGAAATCCGGATATTCTTATATCCGATCATCTGGCCATACGAAATATTTTTTCGCCAAGCTGAAACGGAGACTCGGTCAATGAAAAATTATCGTTTTTTTTTTCCTCTATTTTATACAATACTAACCCCACTTAGCGTTAACGTTAGTCGACTGGCACTATCTCCTCTCATGGTCAGTGTGTTACCTATAGATGGGAAACAATATTTCGGAGTTGTGATAGGATACCATCGTGTGTAGCGATAACAAGCGATCGTTTTACGGTGCACCATACTAATAAATAAATAAATATCAGACAACCTCACACAAATCAACCTAGTCCCAAATTAAGCTCAAGAAAGCTTGTGTTATGGGTACTAGGCGACGATATACATACTTATATAGATAAATATATACTTAAATACATAGAACATCCATGACCCATGCACAATATTCGTGTTCATCACACAAATATTTGCCCTTGCCGGGATTCGAACCCGGGACCGTCAGCTCAGTAGGCAGTTGCTTAACCACTGCGCCAGCCGCGCATAGTACACTGCTCCGGCTTCTGCTTTCGTTCAGGCAACTCAGAGCGCAATCATAACCAATCGTCTTACGCGTTGGTCCGTCGCCACGACCCACGAGCAATAGCGTCGCGTAAACAACCAATAAAATACAGTCTTGACTAATTTTCAGGCTGCTTTAAATTAGCGAAGATAAAAAAATAGACCTGTAGTTTTTTATTCTGTACCGCTGCAATGCGGCGTGAAGCTCGTTATTCAGGAACCGAATCCGCCCGCATGGCTCCGTGCATAAACTGGACTATTACTGCCCGAGTGCAAACAGCTTTCGTCTTTTGTATCTGCTTCTGGCGTTTATTTTGCTTAATGCAAGTATAGCCCAAGTTATGACTATGTTCATATAATAAAATATAACGCGAAAATTCTAGTAAGGTAGGAAGAATAAAAAGCAATCAATAATATTTATTTCGGACGACAACTATTAATTTTGTTATTTATCCTAAATTAAATAACTTGTCTGAATACAAGTATTAGTCCTTAGCGTTAAATTAATTTTACCATATTTTCTCATTTCAAATGTATTTCAATACAACCATAGAATGGCAAAAATGTACACTCATTCATTCCGACATTATATAAGCTTTGATAAAACCAGTTATATAGCTAAATTGGAGATAAAGCCCCGTCAAGTTAGCACCCTGTTAAACTTCTTTCCAGTGCAAATCAATCTAGAAATATGTAAAGCGTAAAGTAAAGATCAATAGGGTGGAAACGATCACTTTTCTACATCTTGTTTCAAAGGCACGCCATTTTACGTTAAACTTCCGAAGTAGCCCCTTTCCCAAGACTATCCCTTTTATAGCTTTAGTATTTTATTTATTTTCTTAGAATCCTCTCCTCATGCGAACGCCTTGAACATTTTACGCTTTTAACATTTTAAAAGCCATTTCGAAGTATTTACTCGGGAGAGGCAACCAAAAGGCTGCATTTCATGCACTTTGACATTTAGAGTTGCTAGGATTAACATTATTAGAGCTGGTAACTTTTCTTATGAAGAGAAACCATTTATTAGGAACCATTTAGAGTAGTGAAGTCTGGTAGAGAATGCCTCATGGCATTAGGTTCGCCTTTTGTACGTTAAGTTTTTCTTCTGTGCAATAAAGTTGAAATAAATAAATAAGTTTGCTCCCATTTTCTACCTTTCGTAGAAGCGGGAAGGAAAAGATCGTAACCTGAACTAGAAATATGAAAAGTAGCCCGCAAGAAAAGAGAACATAGTCATGTAATGTAAAAAAATATCATATGAAAATCTCATTAATCTTTGGTACATTACAGTCGAAGGTGCCATTCATCGTGAAAATACAGTATTATAAAATTATAATAGTACCGTATGTATGTGTAAATATTAAAAATTTTCTTCTAGGGACGCGTAAAATGTTTTTTTATTCTTTTTATTTCACAATTAAGTACAAACAAAATTATATTTTATTATAATGGCATCGTTAAACCAATTTGGTTTGTCTTGATGCAATTCTTAATATAGATCTTTTGTCCCGTTGATATTTGCTGGCTGGCAAGACTACGCAAAAGTTCCCTGGCTCGAAATTACCCGTCACAATAAGATCGATATATTTGCTGCTGAAGTGCTGACCGTCATACAGCTGACACTTTCACACAAATAATTAACCGACGCGATGGAGTCATTGATAAAAGGATATTTCCGTACAAGACGTATTAAGTTATTAAGTAAGTAACGTAAACAATGGTGTTACGTCACCTGTCGGTTTTCTCTTGTTTATTCGCTTTTAGCTCGCTCGCTAATCCGCCTGCTTACTGTTAATACGATATGGAATTCGCTGTCAACTTTGATTATTTCGCAGCTACGAGAATAAACTTTAGAATTGCAAGGGACTTGATTTTTGATAACGAAATTTTTAAGTTTTATTTCGCATACATGGTTGAGATTAAAGTGCAGCGATGACTAATCCTAAAACGATGTACTAGCGTAGCGGCATGGGGTTCGTACGTACCTAGTGATGATGATGATGATGATGATGATGATGATGTCCTCCCAGACGTATCCGTCGACGGCGACACCCTAACAAGAACGTATAAATTTACGTTCGCCTACGTACGGATTTTGTTATACCAATATGTCTGACGCTACGCAACTAATAAATACAAATAACGGTACGTACGTACCTAGTAAGTACCTACCTATTCGATTTAAAAAATGTGTCAAAGTTGTTTAGTTAATTTACGTAGGTATTTAAATAAAACAATTTAAACGGATTATATCGCGTATATTAATTATTTGAGCCTCCCTGACGTTTCAGTACCTTTACAGATACCGTTGTCAAAGGTTGACTGAGAAAAACACAATTTTTCTCTGTCAAAGTTACATTTAATATACGCGATATAATCCGTTTAAATTGTTTTATTTAAATGTGTGACAGTCGCGGAAACCGAAGAAAATATTACGTAGGTATGTTAGTCTGTAAGGTATTTGGACTCTGCAGCCTTAAATAAACAATATCAATTTAAATTGAATGCGTTACATCATGCGACCGATTTTAAAGAAAAAAAAAATCTAGGAATCGGATTTTGTTATACCAATATATCTGACGCTACGCAACTAATAAATACAAATAATCACTTTTGAACAAAAAGTAACCGACGTCGACGAAACAAAGTTATGTTATATCACAATGGGACCAGCTACACACTATGCTCCTTCAAACAAAAATATTTTCAAGTAATCGGGGAACAAAAAGAAAATCCCGTCGAGCTGAGAACCTGCTTTTGAAAGGTGAAGTGTGAGAGTAGCCACCTGGATATTGAATGCACTGAGAGATGTAAAAAATAAAAATCCCACGTTTATTTAACACCGTAATACACCCTAAATAAAATGTGTTTGGATTTTTTTATCAATGCAGTATTATGCAGCAACATGCAATCTATAATGGTAAATTTTAATAAAACAGGTTAATTAGGAACTTTCATGCGAAATTAAGAAATCATATATTGAAACTGTTAATCTGCTAAACGTAATACGATCGCATACAAAGCTCTCGATAAACAATTCCCATGGAAATATACCATCGATATGCACCGATCGAGCGAGGCGGCAAGTTGTGAAGCACGCAGAGTAAACTACTCAACACATTGTATCGAGCTTATGGCTGTAGTAATGTAACTCGAACTCGACGAGTGGCCGTGGCCGGTTGGAGATAATGTTTCTGAGGCCGGGATTGTTTTATTACTTAGCTTATGAGATATAATTACGTGTACCGTTTCATATAATAAGGAACAAGGTACATTACGAGCATAGACAGTGTTACGGAGATGCCACTTTACGGTTGAGCGAGAGATCCTAGCGCGGCGGCCTTACGAGTGAGTGAGAAACACGTCCCCCTTACCATGAGTTTACAGTAACATGTAGTCGCTAGCGACTGCATAAAGGATTTGTATGGAGAATTATAGTTCAACAAAGTAATCGCTAGGGGCGCTGTAATATTCTCCGTACTAACGAATACGGCCCGACACAAAAGAGTAGAAAACGGATGAAAAAGGAACTAAAATTTTTCATACAAAATTGTTACCGTATTCAAGCACTTTACGTCAAAAATGTGACAGTTGCGAAGGAAGTGGCGCCCTCATTTATTTTCTACTCTTTTGTGTCGGGCTGTACGGCCATGTTAATTCATGGTAAGGGTACTGTAGGTGCTGCCGCTGCCGGTGTCGCGCAAAGTCGTAACATCTCTGTAAGGTAAGGTCACCAATATGCTCTGGTTGTTGACGGCAAAGGAAAACATTGAGCGACTAGTTTTATGTTTATAAAACTACAAGGTGCTCGCGAACTACGGGTAGAAGAAAAAGTCATAACCCTTTTTCTTCTTTGTGTGGGTTAGAAAGCAAAAGGGTAACCATCAATGACGGTTACCCTTTTGCCAAAAGTCCAGCCGTTTAGGCGTGATGAATACAAAGATTTCCTTTTTAAAAATTTTAATATTAATAGAAATGACAACAAATAAGTGAAGGAAGATAAGAGGGCAGGAAGAAAGCGGTTAACTTTTAAATTAAATAAATCGATTATAAGCGAGAGGCGTAAATTGTAAAGCAGTAAATCTACTCGTATAGCATAGCTGTACACAACAGTAGACCTTTAATTAATGTATGTGTGTTAGGTTAGTATATAGATGGGACTGTAGGAATTTATTTCAGTGTAATAAATGTTACTTGCCTACTTTACTTACTTAACTGTGATACGTGTCCTCGTCACGCGACAAATACGACCTGTCATTTTTTCAATACCGTGCGAGCAAGACAGCTAATGGTGAGTCGAGCGAAGCAGTGGCAAGATTTGCTGACCCTGCAGGCTGCAAACAGTCAATTCAATACCGACTGCACCGAGCTTATGGCTGTAGTAATGTAACTCGAACTCGACGAGTGGCCGTGGCCGGTTGGAAATAATGTTTCTGAGGCTGGGATTGTTTTATTACTTAGAGAGATGCTATTACGTGTACTGTTTTTCCATAATAAGGAACAAGATACATTACGACTTACTTCGACGACGCGGTTGGCGCAGTTTGTAGACGCCTGCCTACTGAGCCGGCGGTCCCGGGTTCGTATCCCGGCCGGGGCAAATATTTGTGTGATGAACTCGAATATTTGTTCTTGGGTCATGGATGTTATCTATATATGTATTTATATATTATGTATATCGTCGTATATTCCCATAGTACAAGCTTTGCTTAGTTTGTGACTAAGTCGATTTGTGTAATGATTGTCCCATAATATTTATATATATATATATATATATATATATATATATATATATATATATATATTTTACTGACACTGCAAGTGACTGTAAGGTCACAAAAATGCTCCGCTTGTGACTGCAAAGGAAAACATAAACTGTTTTTATTTATTTATACTTACCTAAGTGACAGGAAAGGGAAGAGCGCAGTAAGAAAACGGTTGCCTATTAAATAAATTGATAAATTGCAAAGCAGGCTGCAAACAGTTAAACTTTTGGCAATTTTTGGGTTGCATTTGTTAAAGATAATTTATATTAATAAACGCAACCCAAAATTGGCCAAAAGGTTTGTGAATTTTTTCATTAAAAAAAACTTAATTCTTGTTTTGCGATGATTAATCCGTGCTATGCTTATAAAATAGGTAGCCCTTTTTTGAAAAGGGGTTTTACGTTTCTGGTCGACTGAGAGCTAATTAACAGCTACAGATGTAATTCCTGTTTCAATCCAGCTAATTAACTTATAAAATGTTTGTAGAAAATATTCCATTTTATCAAATATAAACATTTCTTTGAATTGGCAATCAGAAAGTTGTTCAGCTATTCCAGACTAAGAACATAAGCCGCTTACGAGTATTGCTTCTTTGCATATTCTGATTCTTCTGCCTCAATAATCTGTAGGTATCGATACGATTTCTTCAATATTTAAAGCAAAATATTGTATCATCTAGATCCCACCATTACATTATGATCATGTGAGTCTTGATAAATATTAGGTTTGTTCGTCTTTATAAATTTTGGCCGAAAGAACGAAGTGTCCGTTTCAGCCCAAATGCTTTTGTACTTATGTCCCTGGATGTTAGGATGTTCGACTGTTCTCAATATGTCGCATTTCTAAACCGATAGGTACTCTTGAAATTTCGTGAGTTGGTTCAATAATTAAATAGAATGTTTTTTCGATACATTTTTTCGATTTATTCTATGATGGTGGAGATATGGTGGTTGGAAACCTAAAAAAGTCATATTTTAGCCATTTCGAAAAATGATCGCGAGGTCTATATCCACAGAAATATATCAAGATAGAAGGAAAGAGTGTACGTACCTCGCGTGGCGAAATGTTGACACGGTGTCAACTTTGCTCGCCGCGAACATTAGTCAGATCCCGACCGCGGTCTGTGTGCGACGTCAGGTCTTAAAAACAAAATGGCTTGTTGCGCAATAATTAATTGTTCAAACACTTCCAATAAAATTGGAGCTGTTAATCGAGATATTTCCTTTCATTGGTATGTACAATTTGTCCTTAAATATCTGTTATTAATTACAAAACTATTTATTTTATTATTTTCATCAAAACAGAGGCGGGCGGTTGTGTCCAACGCTAGCTTTCCATTGCGGCTTTAATTTGACGAGCTAACCTTGGCGTGCATTCAAAGCCAGCGATGTAAAAATATGCTATTCAAACTGTCGAGTCACGTTCAAGGTCGATTTCTCATTTTTTCTGTCAAAAGTAAGAATAGTGCTGCCATGTGCTGCTGTACACTGCGATTTTCTTATTCGATTAAAATCGATTTTGAAAACAGAGGAATTGATAATTACGTTCTTATTTAATATGCAGCTATATAATGTAAGTACATAGTGCAAAGCAAATATTATTGTGACTGTTTTTGTTTGTGACGGCGGCTGGGCCGCGGCGCGGTGCGGTGTGGGTGGCGATGCATAGAATCGGTGCCGTGTTCGAATCGATCTGTGAATCGATGTTTCTGAATCGTTTTCGCGCGGCTTATGTTTCCCATCACTAAATTACGCTCGTGACGTCAAAGTACCTACGCAAAATGTTACACGCTCGGTCTCCCTACAAATTGCTGAACTCTTGCCTTCTATCTTGATATATTTCTGTGTCTATATCTCATACAGCCACTAGTATATTAATATGTAAATGATTGTAAAGGTGTGTGTTACTTATATCACAGAATAGGTATATACCTATACAGGTAGGTAAAAAATTACCTTTTGTCACAGAGTTATGCAAAAAGCGATCCTCTTTGAGTTAAGACTTAGTCATTTTGACAAAAAAATTACTCTAATATAACTATAGTCATTTCATCGAAATAACGGTGTCACACTAGAAGTTAGTCGGGTAATAGAAGAAGCCTCGTATGTAGGCTCCGTAGGTGGTCTGATGACCACTTAGTATGCCACACGAGACGCAGTTGTCATAACACGTGGACGAAGAGGAATTTAAGTCTTTTTGTATCTTGATTGTAGTAGGGTTCGTGCAGGGTCCGTCCGGATTGTTACTACCGTCTTGCCTGCTAACCCACCGCCAAACAGCAATGTTCGCATTGTTGTGTTCCGGTGTGGGGGTAAGATAGCCGGTGAAATTACAAGCATAGAGGCATTCCATCTTCGTCCTCCGGGTAGGCAAGCACTTGTGACTCCTCTGGTGTTGCAGGTGTTTATGGGCGACGGTAATCGCTTTCCATCAGGCGATACGTTTGCTCGTTTGCCCCCTATGACATAAAAAAAAAAAAAAAAAATCTTAAGGTTCGTTGAAGATCTAGATTATCAACAACAATCCGTAATGGACAAGCGCGAAGGTCTGGTCCACATTTTGACAAAAACCCTGCTTTCACAAGTCCGTAGTAAAATATACAAAAAATCGCCATAAATTTGCTATCAGACAGTTGTTATATATTTACATTGTTACTCTGCACCCTCTTATCTCTGTTTGGCCCTATGGTTGACTGGTAGAGAATAAGTACAATTTAGCATTAAGTTCGCCATTTGTACTGCCTTTTTTTGTGCAATGAGTTTAAATAAATTAATTTAAGAGTCAAAAAAGTCTCGTCGATGTAGCTAATGAAATAGGCATTTAGCTGTCTCCATCTAACCTTATCCAAAACTACCTCCTTGATTTCCCGATACGACATGACGACTACTTTCTCTTTCATTTGTTTACTCTAGCTTATACAAAAATATACTACCAATTTTTTTCAGAAGCGGACGACGTAATAAATTGTCTTTCATCCAAAGAACAGATTAAATAACCTCTAAAGCAAGTTCCTCTCGTTTTTCCTGAAAGGAATAAATAGTCTGAAGTAAACGCTTGAATATTAAACATTAGAAAAAGTGTCGATGAGCAATTTTTGCTTATCTCAGCTTATTTTCTTGTTCATTGGGCGCCAAAAGCTTTAAGTACGCGGCTTGAGATCAATTATGAAAATATTTCAACGGAATATGCTAATTCTTGAGATAAAAGCAGTCTACTGACAAGAATTACGGCCTTATTGATTTGTAAATTAAAGTTCCTACCGGAAGGTGTGTATTTGTTTAATTGTTACCTATTGCTCGAAAAAATAAGCTGATCCTACAAAAGGCGGAATTACTGCCATTCTCATTCTCTACCACTCAACCTTTGAGAGAGTGGTGCCAAGCAGATAAATTGTGGGCGGTGCAACAAGTTTCAAATTGGAATTTGAATGAGTCTTGAAAATTTAGATCAACCAATCAACCAAGAGACCCACCACGCACTGCGTGCCGTGACAGCAACCGATCGTTTAACGGTCTACCATGGGGAATTGCTCCACCTTTGTTTTAATATGTTTGTGGTATTCGGCGCGCGATTGTAGCCAGTCGCACGTTATTATATAGTCGTGTCTTTCAAGCTGCCCGTTTACCACTTGAGGGCCTTATATTGTAAACGCTGCCGCTCAATGCCATATTATCTTAATGGTGTATCTCAATTTGGAACAAATAGGAGCTAATAGTAACAAAAAACGCATACAATCGATTATATTTCGCTCAATTTCGCTCTCCTGCACGTCTTGCATAACTTTGACACGCGACTCATGTCGCGCGAGATAGCATCATCCGTCACTATCTCATAGCACTGTACTGTACAGATAAAGACAGGTAGTATATCCCGCGCGAGAAAGAGTCGCGTGCCAAAGTTATGCTAGCCGTGCTGCCATTGCTCTCACTCGCTCATTGAAATACCTATTATGATACTTTGACACTGAAGCGAAAAATCTACTTGAGTACCGCTTCCTATATAATAACTATAGGTACGATACCTCAATGGCGTATGGTACTTACGAGTATGATACTATACTCAAGTGCGGATCTGATTTTTTACTACCGAAGTGATGTTCGTGTTTGGTATGTAAGGCTTGCATATAAATGCAGCTGTTGCATAATCAGCCTATAACGCAACGGAAGTGCGTAATAACCGGCCAGTGGCCGCGCGTACCTCGCTTCATAACATTTGCATTAATTTCCACTGAGATGTTTCCATCGTTCCGCTAAATATTTCTCTCATTCAATTAAATAATGCAACTTCGCTAATTTGTTCTTTACAATCTAGCAAATGTTTTAGTTTACTTTTGTAATTTAATGCTAATTTTATTCGAAGTGTGATTTTGCGTCCATGGATGGACAATTAGAGGGTTTAGTATGGTTAATGTTATTTTTTATTCTTCGTTTTGTCGTTAAATCGTGATGGAAGGTCACATGAAGGTCACTCGCAATCTGAATACCTTAATCAGTTCGATGTTTGATAGCACTTTGAACAAATCTCGTACGAATCGTTTTTTCAAAGAATTGAAACGTAGTTTCTTTTATGTCGTCACTGGCTGGATTGCTCTCTGTAGTTTACAGATTCGATATTTCCTCAATGATTGCATAAAGGTCATAACTTAGGTTTCAAGGGCAAGTGTTTGTGTTATCGTACGGTTCGGGCCACAAGCACCTGCGATCTGGGACATTTACGAATTCTCTGCCCTAGGTATGTAAATGTACTGTGGTTCCACAGGAACACTACATTTTTTCGGGATAAAGAAGCTTATGCTAATCCGGAGTTTCAGCTGACTCCATACCAAATATTATCAAAATTGGTTCAGCCGTTTGAGCTTGAAGTAACTTTCATAAACTTTTTTGATAATAGAGTGATAAGTATATATTAATTTTATAACAAAATAGATTTAAGTCCCGGCGGTGTTATTTTGTTTAGAGAGTAAACATGTGTAATTCATTAATTATTGTGCTTGCAGTCAATGCAAACAACAAGAGCGCCGAAGTGCCATTGTCTGTAACATTAATATGTAGGTATCCTTAGAGATTTGCCCAGTTTGTGGTTAAATCGTTTTGTTTTTGGGTCAGTCTCTGACAAGAGGTGATAAACTGATTATTGTTAAAAGAGCCAGCCATTTACGTTAGGCACTTCCCAAGCAGCGCACAGGATTCATAAGCGCTAATACAACCCTTATACAGCTAGTTTAAACTGTATAAGAGCAGTATAAGCGCTTATACAGCTAGTTTAAACTGTATAAGAGCAGTATAAGCTCTTATACAGCTAGTTTAAACTGTATAAGAGCAGTATAAGCTAGTTTAAATTGTATTAAAGCAGTATATAAGCGCTTAATCAACCTGTTTGCTAGTTGGGCTGTCATTATAATTTGCAGTATCAGTCAAAATCAATCAACAGCTGACTAGCGTCTCCCATAAAACGCTACCATTATCGGCCATGCGCCATCTGCATGCAGCGGACTCCAGCTACCTTCACTAGGTCATCGCTTCACTTCGTAGGGCCCATCCAGCCAGCATTGTCCGGTATGTTGGTCGCCACTCAAGAACCCGGCGCCCGTTGGATCCGGTATTATAATTGTAAAATGTACTTACACTTGCTGTAAATCAATGAGGACTGGGGATTGTGCATTAGCGTTTAAGCATTCAAATTCACGAACGGTAAGGGCGTTCTAGTAACGTAAAATCACAGAATTATGGAACTAAAGATTTGGTGTAATTGACGTAACGAAGCGATAGCTCAGTTGGGAGAGAACTACGGCGGAAGCGTAGGGTCACAGGTTCGAGACCTGCTTACATTGCAGTGAATAACAATACATTTTTATTTTATAAGTTAGCAAGCTAAATGTAGGTAGTATTTCCACATTAAAAATATAATCGATAAAAAGATTATATTAAAACGGAGTGAAATAGCTTAACATTTTACAACGACATGAATTCATAATACCAGCTTGACTAAAATTAATAAAGCCACAGGCATGTAAAGCGAAAGACACGGCACACAAATGCTTGGTTAATAATGTTCTTTCTGTATTAAATCGCAATGAAGCCGTGAACAAAGGGAACGCGGGGCACATATAAAATTCCGCCTCCACCTCCTAATGAGAAGTTAACTCGAAAACTTACTAGAACACCCTCACCCGACACGTTTTATTCATGGCCGTAAAGCCTTTTAACTTAAATTTGCAAGGTTCTTGAAAATTTATGAGGTGTCATTGAGAAAGTTGAGTCGTTGATCAGAGTTGTGCCGTCTAGTGGCCAAGGGATTATCTATATACAATTACTTACTTAGTACTGTTAGTCATAAACTTTCTTACTAAAATTTTATATATCTTGCGGCTCATTCGAATGTTCCGCCAAAAAAAATAAGCAATATATCTCTGCTATAATTCCGATATCTGTCATCAAATCGCGATGTACTGCTGTTTGTACTGCGTCAAGTGACATACCTACATATCTCAACTTTTGATATAAGAAGTTAATAAGCATGTCAAATATACCATTAGGCTATACGTAAAGTAGGGATACTAGCAATTTGGTTATGGTACATAAATAAAAGTCAAAAGTGACATATCGGTTACCCCGTATAGCAGTTCTCGTCAAATTGGACTTGTAATAGCAATATATCGGTCGCATATCGACGACATATTATTTTAGACACGTCGAAATTAGCCCTTGGGTTGTTTGTCGTCGTTCTAAAGATTTAGATTTATTCACTGATTGATTTCCTTGTGGTCCTTGAACCTTTCAATGGCTTAATCAGAGCTAATAAGATAAAACGTAGTTTGTTTACCCTTTGTTTGCGTATTGGTTTTTTCTACGTCTGATATTATTGCACTCCTGACATCTTGCTTACATTCGTTTGCATAATAGGTACAATACCGGTAAAAACTAGAAAAAATGGACGCTTTCATCTAAACGCCAAAATAACTATAAAATAATTTAATACCTAATCAAAAAATTACGACATAAACTACCTACTTTTGATTTTCGCACAGTAACGAATATGATCTTAATAACGATCAACTCGAAATGGGTAAATAAATAAAATCTGGGCGAAGTGCCCATTGATTGACGTAATGTAGGTAAGGTCAATTAATTATTTAAACATCAAATAAATTAATCGAATTAACATTATAATTAAAGATAATCAGATCTGATTTAACCTGATGCGAAGTGTAAATTAGTTTTATCCTGAATCAAATACAGGTCGAAGTTCCGAGCAGACAGTTGCTTAAACAGATTAACTGATAAGTGTCCGCTAAATCGAAGCTCTTTTGCTGCCGAACATAATATTATACGCTAAATTAGACTTATATCCGCTGTGCCGTCCTTATACAGTTTTATTTTTTTGAACTGAGCTAATCCACTTAAAGAGGAAAATATCAAAGAATACAATAGAAATACAAATCCACTTCATTGTACGCTTTAAATACACAAGGATACAAATCAAGAAAAACGCTTACTCTAGGATAGTAAACCCCATACTATTTTGACATTACTATAGAGAGGAGAGAGTTAGTAGTTTCCAAGAGTTAGCATATTTTTTTGGAATAAAAGTTTGGTGAAGAACAGAATTTGGACGAATGCAGCCTAGAAGACTTCACATAAACAGGGAAAATTTTGCTTTTTTTGTGGCAAAAATGCCATACATAATAAAATAAACGAGGCAAATAACTTTAAATTCCATAACAGTATAACCCTCGTTCAAATACAGGCCCAAGTTCCGAAGTCAGTTGCTTGTAAACCGATTAGTGCCCGTTAAATCGCGGCCCGCTCGCAGCCGAGCCGCGAAGCCAAACAAATGCTCAATTGCTGTCGAACATAATCACACCGGGCGCGAGTGATTGGGTGTATGATTGCCATCCAGTGATCAACTGTGCTATTAGTGGACTTATAACAGACATATGTGGGTGATTTTCAGAAGTTCTAAGCGTAAGTTTGTTTTTACCGCGTAAAATGTCTCGACGTCGTTAGAACGGACAAATATCCATGATAACATCATGTAGCACACAGATGGCATTAAGCGTTTATAGAGCCCTTATACAGCTAATTTAAGATCTATAAGGGCTTTATAAGCGCTTATGCAGCTTCTGTGCTACTTGTATTTTATCGAGATATTACCGCAAACATGGTAAAATTGTTAAATCCTTTTTATCAGTAATGAAAATGAAGAAAAATGAAAATTTTTATTTAACTAAACAACACAACATAATGATTTATGCCTTTGGGTCCTGAGCTAGGATTCCCTGTGTTACAGGACCTTATTATTAGCTCGCATGAATGTAAATACGTGGGTCGGAATGAGGTAGAAAATAAAAGTTTTTGGGAAAGCATGATTATAATAGTACATCACTGCAGAGGCCGCGAAATAGGGAATTGCTGGCCGAGTAGTAATAGATCATCTAGAGATACGAGGCCAACAATCCCTGTTCGCGCCGAGGCTTGTAGTGCTTTTCTCAAATAAATCCAAGGAAATAATACAAATGTTCAACTTATATATTCACATATTTTTACTATTCCCGCCAACCTTTTTTTTTTTAATTTTTTTTTTAAGCTGTTCGGGCTAATGTTTTTTCCACCAAATGTTAAGATGATTCTATTTAAAAAAAATACAACACCTTATTAATTAGATATTGTTATATTTTTTAACAATAAACGTGATTCCTTGTTTATTTTATTAAATATCTGCTTTAATCTAATTGAATAATCTAGTTAAATATAAGACACGAAACGTAAATATACATGCACAAACTACGTTTTTTTTTATTGGCAGTATGCCATAGATTATTTATAAAAGAAATAAACCCCACTGAAACAAAAGACAATCTCTTTGTTGGCCAAATGGCCACGGCCAATAATGTTGTATGAAATTCCTTTATTGACCTCTAATTTGAAATTAGAACGAATCTTCAACAATTGCTATACAAAGACGTATTTTGCATTCTATTACCACGATCATAAGAACGACATTTCCTTGGATGTTTGAGAAAATGTCTTTATATGACCGACATCAAAAGTTGCTTAGATCAAATACTAACACATTCATTGTGTAAAAAACCTTCCTAGACGTCTTTCAGAGAGTCGAATAGCAGCTAGATGTAAATTTTTTCCTCATAACAAACCCTCTGACAAAGCAGACTATCTCTCCCAAGCGTGAGTCGTGTAAATCAGCCAAGCAATAGTTGATTTATTAATTTTTACCCAACTACGCTAAGGGTTAAAAAAAGGTCGGCTATGACTAGAAATTCTTCAGCTAAATGACCAATTTCTCCTCATGAAAAAGTGCTTTATAAAGCAGCTTACCAGTTCCAATTCGTCATTTATCAGGTGAAAATAAATTATCAAAAGCCTTCCAGGACCGCAAAGCCTGTATAAAAATTCTAAACCTGTTCCAGGTTCTCGGATAGACAAAGACAGCTAAATTACCAAATGTATCCTCAAAACAGCATTCGCTAAAAGCAGACTACACTCCCAACCAGTGCGAGCCGTGTAAATATCGCAGGCGGTAGTTTTCTCCTATACTTTTTACCCGACTACGACAAAGAAAAATAGGCGGGCTACAGCTACACAGACTGGAAACAGTTTGCGGATAGACAGCTGGGATCCTCTTCTTTTATAGAAAAATGCTTCACCGAATGATTGATTTCATAAAGTTTTAATTTCATATACAATTTTTTCCTCGGAAGTCAAACATTTTACATGTGTGTTTGTGTTATGTATTTCAAAATATTTTGAGGTTTCAGAAAAAAAATCTATGTTACATTTGTCTATTCAACAAGGGTAAACCTCGACAGCTAAACGACCAATTTTTCCTAATAACAAAGCTTGATAAAACAGAATACCTTCGAAGTAAATCTCACAAGCGGTAGTTTGTCACCGCTTGCTGGCCTGAATCGTTTCTCTTGTCCGACATTAACTCGGCAAATTTATTGCCACTTACGTCGTCAAGCACGTGGCGAAATCGATTGACTGACTTCCAGTGGAAATATGTGCTAGTTCAATGGAAACATGAATTTATATAGCCACAGATTTACTACCACTTGCCGTATTCATATCCTTAGTGTTTTCCTCTTTGTCGCATTTTATTGGCTTGTGAGTTGTAAAATAGTAAAGTCTTATATGACATCTTTCAGCATAAAAGATAATACACAATGAATAATACACAATGGTACTTCGAATTCATACGGAAAATATTTTACTGCTTGTACTTCGTGACTAGCGCAGTTAAATCACTGTTGGCGCGCCCTTATTTGCTATCGTTTTCTCTTTACCCCACCGAAATCAATGAACGTAACGAAAATCTCACATTAACCGCAACTTTCAGCCCATTAGCAATAAATAAGTCACTTTGCGATTTGAACAGCCTATAAATAGTAACGGATTTCCTTAATTTCATTGTAAAACTCCTCCGTCTGTCCCCGGGGTCCCAATCAAAAGTCGGCAACTGTACTTAGGGACTTTACTGTTGAAGTGAGAGAGAAATGTTGGGAAATGTCGCAAAAGAGAGTTTTACAGTGTGCCAGCTTTGACGTAAACTACACTTACAAACAAGCGCGTAGTAATTTGATGAGAATCAAGTTTCGAGTGGAGTGTGATTGAGCATTGCATGCTTTTGTTTGGGTACACTACAATTCTTCGAAGTTTAATTTGTTCTAATGCATCATCATTCCGAATTTTAATAATTCCGAAAACCATGTACTGGTAAAATATTTGGATGGGTTACCCTCATCTGGCAGAAACTTGTTTTACCGAAAGTAATGTTTCGCATAATACGCATTTCGCAGAAATTTACTGCCGCTTAAACGGGAAATATATTTTGAAATGTTTTTGTGTATCCTGGTAGATTAGGATAGGTTAGGTTAAGGTTTATTTTATAGCTTTTCAGCATAATGTATGGTATCAGTAGAATAACAGTTATGCGAAACGGGCATTATGCGAAACGTTACTTTCGGTAAAACAAGTTTCTGCCAGATGAGGGTAAACCTATTTGGGGGTTACCCTCATCTGGCAGAAACTTGTTTTACCGAAAGTAATGTTTCGCATAATACTCATTTCGCAAAAAATTTCTGCCGCTTAAACGGGAAATATATTTTGAAATGTTTTTGTGTATCCTGGTAGATTAGGATAGGTTAGGTTAGGTTTATTTTATAGCTTTTCAGCATAATGTGTGGTATCAGTAGAATAACAGTTATGCGAAACGGGCATTATGCGAAACGTTACTTTCGTACCCTCATCTGGCAGAAACTTGTTTTACCGAAAGTAATGTTTCGCATAATACTCATTTCGCAGAAATTTTCTGCCGCTTAAACGGGAAATATATTTTGAAATGTTTTTGTGTATCCTGGTAGATTAGGATAGGTTAGGTTAGGTTTATTTTATAGCTTTTCAGCATAATGTATGGTTAAACAAGTTTCTGCCAGATGAGGGTAAACCTATTTGGATTTTTATTTGGATACCATATAACCCTAACCTAACCTAATTATAGTATGTAACAATGATCCATGGCGAAAATGATTGTTTCGGAATTTTGAGAATTCGGAATATTGATAGTTTCGGATAAAAGAAACTTTGGAATTAATTAGTGATCCCCTTTTGTTTCTACTCGTATAGTGTGATATCCGTACGTCAGATCCGGACCTGTACGTAATGTTTAGACTTGACGCCAGTGTATTTTGAGCTTCGATATGTGCGACTTTATGCGTTAAAAATGTAACGCAAACGATACGTCACTGCGTAAATGTATCAGTATTTCTGAGCTTCGGTGTGGTCGCTCCTTAAGGATCCCGACTTGTTATTAATTAAGTGTCGCTGAAGAGACGCGGGAACATTGGCAAATGACGAAAACACTGTTTTTGTGGGGACTCGAGCGATTAGGCGTAAATTGGCAGATAACATTTTTCCTCTGAAACTGAGACTGAGCGCTTGAATTCTTGAGTGCTCGTTTAGAATGACGGAGAAAATGAGTGAGCTGTTTTTGCGAAAATTTGGTTCAGTTTACATATTTTAGGTCCGTATTTTTAGCGACGAGAAAGTGTAAAAGCCGAGTTAACAAATTTGAGGCACGTGCGTGAGTGTTTGTAGCTTCCTGCTCGTTGAAATGTTTATACAAAAACTTCTTTCTATAAGTACAGTTGTAAGGATACCGAACCCCATTTATCACGTTTTGAATTATAAATGTTAAAGGATAATTTGATACATTGAATTGTTGCGAAAATTTTAGGCATATTGTGAAATAAAAACACATAGACAATGGTGAAGAAATTAAGCTTGGCATGGTAATAGCAGTTTTGGTTAACTGATTAATTTGAAGATTGTTAACGAACCTAACCGTTTCGGCAAATTTATTCAATTAGGTATTTCCAGATCACCACTGTATAATCCTTCTTTTCGCAACATACCTTCAATTTTCGCGAAAATTAGATTAATCAAATCATCCTACTCTATGACCTATAAATATTAATTAGAATCTATTTTTTATCCGACGCTTGGCCTATTTTCCTTCCCTTGGGTAGCAGCCATATTTTTTCGAAATTTGCATTAATTAAGGTTAATCTCCTGCTCACTATTGTATTCTAATACCCACAATTATGAGGGAACAGATGAACATACCGGAGAGTTTTAGTTTCACCGTAGTCGAGTAAAAAAAATTATAACACTGATCCACGTAACAAAATAAACTTACAAAGACATTCGTGCTTTTACCATTAGGGCTGCTGGGCAAAGGCCTCCCTCTCTTTCTTCCAGTCGTCCCTATTTCAGATAGCAATAGAGTAATCCCTTCGGAATGTGTCTTGGTCATCCGGCCATCCGCAACACCGAACTTCTATTAGGTAGGATCCAGTCAGAGGTATTCTTGGCTCACAGTTCGTTTTACATATATATAATATACAGTGGGTGAGCTGCCAGAATGCAATTCGTTTTTTATACCTGTCTCGCTCGCTCTTACGCGATCCAGATAAGAACCTCGGTTTTCACCCAAAACCTAATCGCAATCTAAGCTCACGGACTGTAACTCTTCGATACCGTGGTAACATAAGTCACTAGTTTTTAGGGTTCCGTACCCAAAGGGTAAAAACGGGACCCTATTACTGAGACTTCGCTGTCCGTCCGTCCGTCCGTCTGTCACCAGGCTGTATCTCAAGAACGGTGATAGCTGGACAGTTGAAATTTTCACAGATGATGTATTTCTATTGCCGCTATAACAACTTGTTTTATTATTTATTTATTATTTATTTATTTAAATTAGTTACACAGCATAACAGTAAAAAAACCAAGGCACTGTGAACTACAAAATTAAATTACAAAACAAAAAAACTTAAATCTAATTTGATTTAGGCGACACAATGGCGTGGCTCCGTTGCGTCGTCTGATCTGGTGCAGGATTCGGCAGATTGCCCCGGAACTGCCGAAACACAACACCCTTCGGCCAGAAGTCTGCAATTGCGATGGTGCCCTGCAGCGGCCGCGGCACGCGCACCACAAACGAGCTGAAGTGCACGTAGTGGCGGGACTGCAGCTGTTGCACCCTCAGCGAGAAGCCAGTCTTCCGGCGGACGTACTCCACCACATCGTCAGCCACGGCGGAGTGATGCAAGCGCGACACATAGAGCGCCTTACTCGGTGTGGCAATCCGAAGACCAGAACCAACCGGCTCGGCAGTGCCACTCAGTCTTGCGGGGCACCCTACGCGCCTTGCTCTTCCTTTATTTATGGTACGGAACCCTTCATGCGCGAGTCGGACTCGCACTTGCCCAATTTTTTTAACTATAGGAAGCTTGTTTTTGAACGCGCGTATAATATTTGTTGGTTAGAGTAGGCAACCTTGACATACATACATTAGGTATGCTTTTAAAATTAGACAAATTCATGCTTAAAAACCGACGATCAATGTTGCCCCGTGGATCAAAGTAACCCCTGTCCACGGTACTGAAGGACAAAATTGAATTGCTTATGCATTAGTACCGTTCTTATCGTGATTAACATTTTATTGATTGAGCGCGTGCACATTGAATGAATGAATGGAATAAAAGCAAGAGTACAAACATAACGTGTAATTATAACGACACGATCAAATGGACTTCTATTTGTTTTCTACGACAATAATAACAATAGTTTTATTGTAATGAAATGAACAATCTATCTAGTCCGTTTATAATGTAGACACAAATACTAATATTACAGTGTTGTTAATGGTATACGATTGCTTAACTATTATCATGCGAATACGGCTCGACGGAATGAAGCGATTTTGGGACAGGGATAGCTAAAGATCCAAAATCAGTTATAGGATACTTTCCACCCGATTGCGGTATAAAAAGGCCAGATGAAGTTGCGAGGGACTTCTATAATTATATTATATTATAGCATGAAATAAAACCTATTTCACCTATTTTTCGTAAAATATCTCCAATAATGAACAAATCTTAATTTAATAATTTATGAGGACAAAAAACACTTTAGTAAGTAGGTATTCAAGGAGTCCCACTACATAGCGGCATCGGCACCATTAAGATGGGTGTATGTTAGTCTACTAGTGTCGCTGTATGTACATTATCTTTTAGGAGAAGCATCTTCGCCTCACACGGAAGAAAATGTCACTACCCTCTATTTTGCTTGTCCATAGTTGGATAAAAAAATCATATAGCCAATATAACCATCAAATATACCTTGCTGCTAGTTTACTAAAAATAATTGTTTGTCCATTCGTTTTTATGCTTCTTCACGCTGACATAGAATCCCTATTCCTAGATTTTTTTTATAGACTATGAATCATTTCACGAATTTCGGTAAATTATCTTCAATGCATACTTAAGCATTAAATTATAGTACTTAATTTGATAATAGTAACAAGACGAGGAGGATACCTACTTCAACAACTATTTGACGCAGTGGTGGTGGCTACTGAGCCGATGGTCCGGGGCTCGAATCCTGGTAAGGGCAAATATATTTGTGTGAGGATCTCTAATATTTATTCCTGGGTCATGGATGTTTTCTATGTACGTATTAAAGTATACATTTATGTATATAAGTATGTACATCGACGACTAGTGCACATAACACGAGCCTACTAGAGCTTACTGTGAGACTAGATCGATTTGTGTGAGGGGGTGAATATGAGTTCGTTTGTAAGGCGTTTTTTTGTTAAAATAGATGATTGTCGGAAGTCGTTTTATGTATCCCGAAGCCACACCCGAGTGGGATCCTAGTTAAGTAGATCATAATTAAAATGACTGACTCTTCCGTTGTGGTAATAATCGTGAAAAAGGAATGACGCTGAAACCACGCGGAGAACGCTCGGAGAATCACTTAACAAAATTTGTAAATTTATTGTTGGATTTAGTGTTGTTCTTTATAATTTAAGCCACTTGCTTTAAATTATTTGATGTGAATTTTTATAAATTGTTGCACGGTGGAACCAATTAATAACAATAAACAGACAAATACGAATAAGTATACAATTAGTCCCACTTCATAACGTCATTAAGACAGTAAGTTACTCGTCTCGGTGTTACGCGGTGGGACTCGTCGTTTATAAATACACCGCCCTTGCGCAATACATTATCAAGGATAAATTCCGATTCAATAATAAAACCATTTGCATGTATTAACGGCGAGAATTCGTTTTAATATTCTAGTGGAGGTACCGATTATACATCTGTGTGTTATTTGTACGACGTAATATTGCCGAATTAGGTAAAATGTGCTCGCAACCTCGTTCGCGTGGAATTCACAGTCATAACCCTTTTGTTTACTTCACCGTCGTCAGGTAAAAATTATGTATCCTATAACCAACTTTGGATGTCAGCTTATCCACCAATCCCTGCGCCAAAATTGGATAAAATCGATCCAGCCGTTTTATCAACATTTAAAGTTTTATAAATAGACTACTACCGATGAATATACTTATCTTTTTAGATAAATACCCGTTATATATTATTATCTCGAAAATAATGGGTGATGTAAACTCTAGGCAGACAGACATAGTTTCACTCTTGCCATTGTAATAAAATAACATCTAATATTATCCTTATATTTTAATTTTTGTATACTTAACTACTATTCTCAAAGTTAACCGACTCTCTAGGGTCCTTAGTCTCAAGATACAGGCTCAGTTTAATTTGGGGCCCACTCGATATCTTTTTTATGTTCTAAGTTTCAATAAAAATACTTCATTTTATTTTGATTTCAAGTTGCGTGTGAGTGTAAGCGCTCTAGTATCAAAACAAACAGACCGGAATCGACTCAGCGGCGCTGTGAAACGAGTTTAGTTAGGTTTATAGCAGTCAGAGACTACTTACAGGTTAACTGCCAAATAAATTGGGACATTACATCCTTTGATGCCTTTTGCTTCTTTTAGTATCTGTATTAATTTATCTCTCACTTAATTAAAACGCGTTTACTTTTTAATAATTATTATGTGTGTGTTTTTTTTTTTCAGGTAAATGTCGCTACAGGCTACATAGCTTTGCTAAGTTATTCAAGTAACTGGTGAGATTTATTAAAGTATTTTTTTGGAATTGCAGACCTACTCTATTCTACAAGCTTTATGAAATTGATAACAGACAAATAAACACTACGCTAGAACGCACATTATGATGATTGATTATGTAAGTATATATATTAAAAAAAACAACAGTCTCTACAGAATAGTCAAAGCTGAGCATATTATATTAATATTTTGTTTCAAAGTGGTTCTACGTGAACAATTATTTGTTTCCTTTGCGATTCTTTCAAAAGGGGTCTATCGCGAATTCGCGATATTTTTTACCCACTTTGTCAGACGTTTCGGCGTAGTTGCATAGACCGTGGTCTCAGACGTACTGTATACCGGATATGTTATAATTTTGTGTATAAACCGCGAAAGTATAAAATGTATACATTGCGTTCATATAAACCATTAGTGGATATTAGAATTTTACTAATATTTAGTAAAGAGTTTATCAAGACTAGAGGTAATCTATAAAAAGGATTGATAAACTTACTAAGTAACTAAATTAACGGTTATTAATATCACCACAAAACGAGACTTAATTACCTGGCGCAAAATACGTTTTGAATTAATTAAATTATCAACGCCAGGTAATTAAATAATATTTACGGGTAAAAGTGATTACTCCTATTTTGATTGTATAATAATTGTGTTTATACGAACATCGGTTAAGTTTAAAACAATACCGTGTAGAAAATCATTAAAATCGATTAAAGTAACATATTTGAGTAAGTAGATTTCTATTTCGTATATTCTTTCATTGCCCCGATTCTCTTTGTTACTATCATCAGAACAAATATGTTTCAACAATATTGTATTCAAGTTCTCCTTTGATCCTGCTGTAAATTACTTTCAAAAGGTACGAATACGAACTAACTTAAACGTAACAAGAAACTTGGGATTGGAAGAGATAAAATTGTAAACCTCTTGTTTAATTAACCGTGTTCAACACAAGAGTTACAACTCATCAGTTGCGACAAGTACAAACTTCGAGTTGCTTATCTTAAGTTACGTCAACTCCGAGTTACGAGATATGAGCTGACTGTCTCTGAGCAGCTTACAATTTATATAATAGCTTGCCTTCAACCGAACCGTCTACTGGTTAGCCTCCTGTCATAAATGTTTAATTCTTTTGATACTATAACACATAATGTTGTGCCGACCGAAAGTTATCAAAATTGCGGAACTTTCCACTTAAGTTTTCCTTTTTAGAAATTTCTCATAATTCCGATAGGAAATTTCCCAATTACAATATTTTTTAAATTCTTGTAAATGTTTCTCAGAAATACTCTATGCTTTTTGAAAACTTTCAGCAACTTGCCCTTAACTTAACTAATAACTCCGCATAACAATTAGCAAGATGTCACCAATGATGTCAGGCCTGCGGTAGTCTCTATAGAGCTCGGTTCGATCGGAGACAGGTCTGTCCCCCAGGGCTCGAATGTAGGGAATACCATTTTTTCATTACTGATGAATGATCTGCCATTCCAAAGCTCGGAAGTGGAATTCATCATGTACGCAGACGAGATATCGTGCTGTTGTACATGCGGGCGATTATCTTCAATTGCAATATACTGTCGAGAATACCATCCTCAAATTGCTGCACTGGTTTAATGCAAACGGGATGCAATTGAATATTGAAAAGACCAACCTCCTCCAATTCTCTCTTAAATGTAAAACGCAACCTAAACTGAAACTGTCGGTTGGCGGAAATCAAATAGAATCTGTACCATACGTATGCTCGCTATGTTGGTTTGTTATGTGGTTGGGAGTAAAACACCGTTTGGAGTCTCGGTAAGAACTGATTTATTCATTGAGGGGTACACATTATATAGGGCTAGTCAACTAGTTATGTTATGAGAGTTGCAAACAGTTCCAGTAATCTAATGAGAATTACAAACAGAGGGCTAATGTTATGGGAAGAGTAAACAAAGTATTTATAATTATCAGTTATCCTTAACTAGTGAGAACAGTAAATAACAAAGTACAAAATAATGAATAATGTTAAATGATAATAAGGAAAATACTATCAATATATAACACCTCCCCTCTTAGAATAAAGATTGGGCGTTAGCGCCTGATCTTTTAGAAGTTGCAGAATCGGTAGACATTAAAGATACGGGCTGCGAATTCTGGAAGTTGATATCTTCGTCTTCGTCTTCTGTGACGCAGCTAGTTGAGATCGTAGACAGGGGAATAGCGACGTGGGTTCTCTGACGTCGGGATGAGTTTGCGAAGCAGTTGTTGAATATTTGGATGCATCCGTTAGGATCTTGCGTATTTGACGTCTGGCGGCGTAGTATGAGTCCATTCGGACAATGTTTACATAACTTATATACAAGGTATCCCAACATTATCATTCCGATAGTGAAATATATCCAAGAGAACGTATATGTGTTCCTCTGGGTAAAAGTTGCAGATTTGATTTTATTTATTTCATCTCCGTATTTGTCTATATGGTTCTTAATTTGTCGTAAGGAATCTAAAGGTAAATCGCTTATTTTTATTGGCAGGAGGTCAGGCTTCTCAATGTTTCGATATTCTTCAAAACAGTCGTCGGTTCTAATGTCAGGTATTATAATAGGGTATGTTATGTTTTCTTCGGATTCCCGGTATGCTGATAATGTGCTGTATCCTGTGTGGAGTTTGCAATTCTTTGGAAGTGATAGGATACCTGCCCCTTGGATTTTATGGTGAGTGACATCTTTAGGGCATTGTAATATGCAGTTGATTTCATTTGACAAAATATACAACCACTTGTTGCCGTCTATATACTGGAACGTGTTGATATGAGCTTCGAACGTTGACGTTGTACAGGTTTGCGGGAGAGATTTGGAGATACTGTGCAGGATTTGTAATTCGCATGAAGGACGGGCTGTGGCGTCGTACGCGACGAGATTGGTGCAGATCTTCTTCTTCTCGGCATAGGTTTTGCAGTTTTCCAAGGTGCTCATGGTCACGTACGTCTGACCATTCGGGTTCGTGGCCAGATACACGTGCTCAGGAAGGATAGTGGTATGAAAGGAGGAATACGGATGTTGGATAGGGATTGAATATATATGGTATAAGTTGAGAGGCTCGTTTTGATTTAATGGAAATGATATGATATAAACAAGTTTATCGGAATATACGTAAGCTGATAGAGATGAAGATTCTAGTATTGTGTGGATATTCTCTAGAGTGACTGTGGCTACAAGGTGCTTGTTTGTTCGGACGTGGTTTGATAGTAAGAGTTCTTGGTATAGTTTTTTCAGGGTTATTACCGAAGGGTGAATAATGTTAGATTTGGCGAAAAGAATACTAGAGAGACAATCGTTGATTTCGCTTTCGAGATCCACAACTAGTTCCAGGATTTGTAGTGAGATGGTTGAAACATCTCCACTGGCTTTTAGGTTGAATATTAGTTTTTGAGTGGAATTTAAATAGGTGTTTAGTCTGTCGATATTTTCATTTATTATTTGTTCATTGTAAGTAATCTTAAACAGACTCTCATTGAAGGTTTTTACTGTGGAAGACACTATCTGAGTTTGTTCTGACATTAGTGAGGTTAGGTCGGTCTCTCTTTTCTCGAGTTGGTTTATACAGTCATCATACCTTTTGGCATCTTTAGCATCAGGAGTACCGATGAGCCATTTCAAAATTGGGCTAAGCCCATCCAAGAGTTCGCATTTTTGTCTATAATTTTTCCCTAAATACATGTTGAGTTCCGATAAGCGGTTTTCTATTTTGTCCATATTAATTTTTAGGTAAGATTTCGTTGAATCTACATGTGTGAAGTTATTATATTTTGTTGAAACATAGTGGAATTTGGTATATAGACGTGAGAGTGAATCTTTGGCCAGAAATAGTGGTTTTAGGTCTTTATATACGATTAGTTTCCATGATTCGTCGCTAAGGAACAGTGTTCCTTCGTCTTTAAAGAATAGTCCGGAATAGGAGGGTAGGGGTTCAGTTAATTGGAAGGTGGCTCCGTTCGCCATGGCGAAGGCCCTGAAATAGACATATTGGTCCTATTAGAATTCGATTTTGATTTAATAATTTTTTTAGTATATTTGTAAAGTCTATAGAGAGCTATGTACATTATTAATTTTGTTATTGAGCATATGACAAAGCTGATATAAGGATTATTGATGACATTTAGAACTGAAGGATTATCATGAGGGATAGGTTGAGAGTTTGTGGGGCAGATGACCCTGTAACATTAAATTAGTATTTTATTAGATTTAGAGAATAGAATTAGATTATTTTAACTAAGTTTTTATGATGCTAACCTAGATTTAGAGATTTTCGTTTATTCTAAGATTACATGAGAGTATATGATTTTGATTTTAAAGATTTAGAGATTTTAAACCTAATATTAACCTACATTAGTCGCCTCTTACGACATGCCTGTGACACAAGCGTTAGGACTATTCTTGATAGCCGATCACTACACGGCTAAGGGGATTAGTCGCCTTTTACGACATGCCAAACAATAAGGCAGTAGGGCTATTCTTTGGCAAAGCCGACCGCTACACGGCTAAGGGATTTAGTTTGTGAGGTTCTTTGGTTCGAAAGGCCGAAGACGGTTAGCATGGACTAACTGATTTTTACCAGACTTTCGTACCATATAGTTTTCATTAAAGCCGACTCTTATTATTTCGAAAGGTCCCTCCCATTTGCAATCAAGGTTATTTGGATTTGGTACTTTTAACATAACCTTGTCTCCCAAATTAAATTGTGCTATGTTTTTTATTCGTCCATCGTAACGTTCTTTGGCCTTTTCTTTCATTTTTTGGACGTTTTGTGTTGCTACGTCGCGGGCTATTCTAAGGCGTTCGTTCAGATCTTTAATATAATCAGATGCTGTGTATTCCGGGACTGTTCTGAGTGAGAAAAAGGGTCTTGGTTTGAAACCGAAGAGAAGTTCGTAAGGCGTGTATCCCGTTGAGTTATTAGTTGACGAATTATGACATATGATAGCTAATGGAATAATCTGATCCCAGTTTTTGAGTTTTCGTGATTGGTACATACGCACGTGATCCCTGAGTGTACCATGAAATCTTTCTAAGGCTCCATTTGTTTGAGGGTGATATGCTGTATTAAAGGTTTGACTTGAACCTAAAAATTTAACCAATTGCTTCATTAGTCCATTCATGAATTCTGTACCTTGATCTGAGTGGAATCGTTTGGGTACGCCATAATGTTGGCAGAAATGGAGGAGTTGTTTAGCTACTGTTAGGGCTTCTTTGTCAGGGATAGGGTAAGCTTGGACGTACCTGGTCAGTTCGTCTTGTAATGTCAGTATGTACTTGTTATTATTATCGCTTATATCGGAGTAGGAAACTAAGTCCATGGAAACGCGTTCAAAAGGTTCGGAAGATTGAGAAGTTATGACCATAGGGGCTTTGAAAGTTCGTCTTTGAATTTTGTTGCGCTGGCAGAGTTCACAAGAGTTTATGTAATTTTTAATATCTTCTACCATATTTTGCCAATAATAATTTTCGCGGATTTTTCGAATGGTTTCAGTTATGCCACGATGTCCAGAAAGTGGTTCATTATGAAAAAGTTTAAGAATTTCAGGGATTTCCTGAGGAGTTGGATACTTGGTTTTGTCTTCACAGATTATAATAGTGCAGTTATAAAGTTCAGCTAGGTAGGCAGTCACGTGTTGTTGTTGTAGTCCTTGAAGTTTGCATGTTTGATCATTTTTCAGGTCTGGGACGTATAAAATGTCAGTTTTACTTTTCTCTAAGCACGTTAATAATGACTTGAAATAGCTTTCAATATCCCAGGAATCGTAATATGAGGGTCTAGTACTACAAAGGAAGAGGTTTTGTTGTGTGTCAGAAATGAGATGATCTACGTCATAAATATTTCTATTCTTAGTAGAATAGTTGCTGTTTTGTGGGCAAAGTTCTAAAGCTTCATTGAACAGATTATCTAAATCGGGGCGGTTGCATGGGATAGGAATGAATATGTTTTTATGTCGGGAATCTAATAGTTTTTCAGGAGATGATTTCAGTTTGTGAGAGTTTGAAGAACAGCCTTGAGATGTGAAATGTTCGAAACTAGTCTGTAAGTAATCATCGAAGGATTGTTGAGGGATATTTACTCCTATGTTATTAATAGGTGGACGTGATAAAGCATCTGCATTAGTATTAATTTTTCCGGCTTTGTATACGATTTCGTAGTCAAATTCTTCGAGCTTTAGTCTCCATCGTACAAGACGGGACCCTGGATCTTTTATGGAAAACAACCAAGTGAGAGGTTTATGATCGGTAACGATTTTGAATCTTCTACCAAATAGATAAGGGCGGAAATGTTTTACTGCCCAGACAATAGCCAAGAGTTCACGTTCTATGGTCGAGTAGTTTGATTCAGCTTTGTTCAGAGTACGGGAGGCATAGGCTATAGGTAAATCTTTACCTATTTCGCCTTGAGAAAGAATCGCTCCAACGGCGTGGATAGAGGCATCTGTAGTTAGTATGAATTCTTTACTGAAATCAGGATATTGTAGTAAAGGGGTTGTAGTCAAGATTTTCTTACAAGAGTCAAAAGCATTCTGTTGTTCAGGTCCCCAAATGAAAGGGACGTCTTTTTTCAGGAGGCTTGTTAGGGGCTTAGTAATTTTACTGAAGTTAGAGATGAACCTGCGATAATATCCAGCTAGGCCCAGAAAAGATTTGATGTCTTTACAGTTTTTGGGAGTGGGAAAGTCTTGTACTGATTTAACTTTTTCAGGATTTGGTTTAACGCCTTCGTTAGAGATGATATGACCTAGGTAAGCTACTTCTTTCCTTAAAAATTCGCATTTATCAGGTTGTATTTTAAGACCGTGTTCTCTTAGACGACTGAAAACTTCTTTAAGTTTCTCTTCGTGTTCTTGAAGGCTAGATGCGAAAACAACTATGTCGTCAAGATAAACAAAGCACCTTTCGCCTTGTAGTCCATAAAGAACAGTGTCCATGGCTCGCTGAAAAGTTGCGGGGGCATTTTTCAGCCCGAAAGGCATACGCAGAAATTCATAGTGACCATACGGAGTATTAAATGCGGTTTTGGGGATGTCCTTGGGGTCAAGTTCGATTTGATGAAATCCTGAAGCAAGATCTAAAGTCGTGAAGTAGACAGAGTGTCCTAGTTTATCAAGAATATCTGTTATGTTGGGTAGCGGGTAGCTATCTCCTATTGTGATATCGTTCAATTTCCTGTAGTCTATAACTACGCGCCATTTTTGTTTACCAGAAGCGTCTAGTTTTTTAGGGACTACCCAGATGGGGCTGCTCCAGGGGGAAGTGCTTGGCCTTATAATATTTTGATTGAGCATTTTATCCATTTCAGATTTAACTTCCTGTTGGTGTATTTGTGGGAACCTATAAGTTTTTGTATTGATTGGCGTTTCGGAAGTAGTGGGAATTGAATGCTTCGTGTGATTTGTAAATGTTAACGGTTCACCTTCCGCGTAAAATATGTCTGAGAATTCTGTAACGATCTTAATGAGTGAATCGCATTCTTCTTTGTTTAAGTGGTCACGTCTGATTAGTCCAGTTACATCCTTCTGGGTGTGAACATTGTTGGTCTGTGAGTAAAATGTATGAATCGGATGTTCTGTAGCCTCCGGCTCATTGATTGTGCTCACGTGGAGAACAGGAATTGGTATATGTTTATCTGAGTTACTGGAATTTACGCATGTAGTAAGGAATTTGTTATCTTTGACGTGTACGAGGGCGTTGGGAATGACTAAATCTTCGTCGAGTGATTGTTTGTCTATGATTGCGGATCCGTCTGTAATATCATTAGTAAAACAAGTAATTACGGTTTCTGAGCGTTGTTTAACGATCTGTCTGTCATCAATATGTTTGTCTGTAGGGTCGTTAAATAGAAATAGATGATAAGTTCTGTCACGTATTCTCATGGTTTTAGATTGGATGTAGATATTAGCATTGAATTTGGTCATGAAATCGTTACCTAGTATGCCGTCGGCATGAATGTTTAGATTGGCAACGTGAAATTTAAATTTTGGGAATTGATCGAGCGATAGATTGCTGGTGCCTTGGGTTTGAATAGAGGAGTTTGAATTAGAAACACCTATGATTGAAGCGATATTTGATGTATCAATCGGATTATTGCCAATTTTGTTTTTGTTTATTACTGAAATAGCTGCTCCGGTGTCTACGAGTAACGTTATGGGTTCGCCATCGACGTGAAATTTGCAGTGTAAAAGATTTTCTGGAGGTACGTTTAGTGACGAGATATTGTATTCTTTTTTAGAGGCTTTGATTTCGTGTTTTGGTTGTTGTAAAGACTTGGGATGAGACTTTGATTTACGAGATTTAGATTTTTTACATGATGTGTGCTGAATTTTGTTGGACTTAGTGGTATTTGATAGATTTAGGTCGGTTTTGATATCTTGATTTCGGACAAAGTCACTTGAGTTAGTTATTAAATGGTCTTGAATGAATTCAGCCGATTTTGATAGAGATTCTGTTATTTTAATGAGTTGGTTTAGTATAAATTCAGTGGATTTCTAGTTGTGGTTATGATTTAGGGATTCAAGAGATTCCAAAGCTTGATTTAGTCCGTTAGTAGGTTTAGGAGGTTCTGACATACGATTTAGTCGAGGTTCTTGATTTAGTGATTCAGTGTATTTAGGAGGTTCTGACATATGATTTAGCTTGATATTAGGCTCAGCTAGAGTTTGTGTCGACGCATCACGCAAATGTCTTCGATAGACTGTGTTGGTTTGCGAGTGCGTAGTTTCGTATGGCAAAGGATTTAGGGTTGATTTTAGTTGTTCGAGTTGAGTGACATCGTTCTTCACTCGAACTGAAGGTTTTGCATGTTGTTGCAAAGTTCTGGAACCATGTTTTGGTTCGACATATGTGTCGGGGCATTCGGGTAATACAGAGAAGCGGTTTCCGAAGTCATGCCCGTTTCTTCGGCCGCCAGTGAGTTTAAATTGTTGATGCGGACTGGCGCGGAGGCAGGTTTAGTCTGACGTTCAGTTTGTTGATTTCGTAGGTTATTATTATAGGCTCTTTTCCTACATTCAGCTATAACATGTCCTGGTTTTTTGCAATAGTTGCAAGTTTTGGTTGGTATGAAGTTGTTAGATTGTGAGGTCATGGCTGATGGCCCTTGGTTGGATGGTAGAGGGGGTCTACGTGTGGCGTTGCTGTAACTAAGTGCAACCCTGCTACTTTTGCAAAGCATTTGTCGTGCTTGATTCATGTTTTGTATCTTTTCCTCTTGAATGGCAAAATTTCCAGCCTCTGACAGGGAGGTGAATCCCTTTGTCCTCAGCATGGACCCTAAGCTTGAGTTAACGCCGTTCACGAAAACACTAAGGGCAGTTTCTTCGGTGGTTGCTTTACGACCGGGAAGTGACGCGTCTGATATTTCGGCGGTTAGTTTATCAAGGATTTTATTACGACATAGATCTATCCTATGAAAATATTCCGTCACTGATTCGTTCGGCTTCTGGAATGATGACTGTAATTCCAAACTGAGATGTGCCAAAGTTTTTGTCTGAGAGAATTTCTGTATTAAGAATACTTTTAAATCATTCCAGTTTGCGTACTGTTTTGCATGGACATCAGGGGAATTGGACCCAGTGATTTTATTGAGTGCGTATACTAGTAAAATGTCATTCTGGTTTGTGGTTGCAAGATGGAAGGCGGAATCACACGATCGTATAAATCTATAAACTTGGGTTGGTTGATTCGTATCAAAATCTGGTATGAGCTGAAGTAACGTATTTAATTGTATAGTTTCACAGGTGACTAAGGTTGGTTTTTGTTCTGTACCCGTCATGATAGAGGCCGAGAATTAGGGAGTATGGAATTAAGGATCTAGAGATATATATATATATGGGATTTAGAGATATTCGATGGATTTTGAGAGAAGGAGAGCAAACGTGTATAGACCACTTACCACATTAACAGTAGTGTTTGCATCACAGATTGCTTGTAGGTTCGGCGAGCTGGATCAAAGCCCTGCAGGCACCGACTAGGCTGGTGGCGATGATTATCCTCAGCCCAGGCGTTAAGCTCGTCTTCAATAGCGGCGTGTGACGCGGATTAGATATCCTACCGACTGCGCCAAAATTGTTATGTGGTTGGGAGTAAAACACCGTTTGGAGTCTCGGTAAGAACTGATTTATTCATTGAGGGGTACACATTATATAGGGCTAGTCAACTAATTATGTTATGAGAGTTGCAAACAGTTCCAGTAATCTAATGAGAATTACAAACAGAGGGCTAATGTTATGGGAAGAGTAAACAAAGTATTTATAATTATCAGTTATCCTTAACTAGTGAGAACAGTAAATAACAAAGTACAAAATAATGAATAATGTTAAATGATAATAAGGAAAATACTATCAATATATAACAGGTTTCACTTTCGATAGTAGTCTGCAGTGGTCTGAGCACATTAATACATTATGTGCTAAGCTGAACTCTGCCTACTATGCCATATCTCGCCTAAGGCAAACTCTGACAGTGCAAAACCTCCTGACTGCATATTGTGCTTATTTCCACACACACCTAATATGTGGCATCGACTTTTGGGGACTGGCAGCAGATAGGGACCGTCCGTTCATTCTCCAAAAAAAGGTGATCCGCCTCATGTGCCGTGTTCCTCAAGATGAGCCGGCACAACAGCTCTTTGTTGACCTGGGGGTGATGACAGTGCCTTCTCTCTACATATTTGAAGTCAGTAAATATGTGAGGAAGAACTTGAGCGAATTCCCTATCAGTAAGAGCTACTCTGCCAGAAGGAAACCAGGGCTTGCCGTTCCTGCACACAGACTACAAAAGACAGGTAAATCTCTGGGCATTATGGGAGCGCGTATTTATAACAAACTGCCTGAAGATATTAGGGCTTCACCAAATGAGCGCGCGTTCACCCATAAACTCAAAATGTTATGCACTAAGAAGGCTTATTACTCTATAAATGAGTTCTTGGATGATTAAATCATAATATTTTTATTGAAATTTTATAATAATTATTTTCTAATTTTTAATTTTAAAATCTTACCATCATTTTGACATCTTATTCAATAAAATAAAATTACTTAATCTCAATTATTAATTTAAATTAAATTATTTGTAACACTTGACTTGTTGTTACTTGAAATATACATATGTATACCAAATGTAAAATAAGAATACTGAATTTAATTTATTCTATATGTAATAATAATAATGGCTATGATTGTGTTATAGCTTAGATTGACAATGTATGATTATTACAAATAAAAAAAAACTATCTATCTATCTATATTCTGTGCTTGCGGTAAATATAAATCCAAATCGTTTATTTGCTTTAAGTACATGTACATGCAAATACAGTTTTAGACCTAACATTCTATTAATAACATTATATTTAAATTATATAGGTATCACAATCACAATTACAAATACAAAATAATATCATTACTTAATTAATTGTCCAGTGCATTAGAATTAATTCATTTATTGAGTAGTCTAGTTATAAAATATTCTTTAACATTTCGGTCAAAGGTTCTAAAATTATCACAGTCTAGGTAGAGGTACTAGATGTTCTAGGTACCTAGAACATGTCGATCTCGTACCGGTTTAGTTACGAGCTAGCCATCAAAAACGGTGTCTCCCGAACATAACACCATAAATCGTCTGCAATATACGCAAGGGCCTATACATATAAATCATTATTATGTCATTGGCGACCGGTGCTGTCACGAAATCTGTTTTATTGCTACATTCATCTAAAAAAACAAATTAAATAATCTTAGCTAACAAGTCAACAACTCGCAAAAAGATATTTCTGACGCAAAATAAAGTTCAGAACGCCACAAAAAAGTCCCTCACAATTTTCCAGTGCAGAAGCTCCCACAGAAAGTCTTCGCATAATTAATAAGAGTAATTTAAAAATTATGAACCATTTACCGCCGCCGGCAAAATGAAGTTTAAGTACTCGGATACTACTAAAACATTAATTTCCCCACCAAGGAAACCGATACTTTGCCATGTTTTGACATCATAATCGCCAATAGGGCGCCCGGTGGGAGGTCCTTGCTCATGAGTTATGTGCGCTCATGATTAATGTTTCCGGCGAGGTGACACTACCGGCTCGGCTAGCCTCTTAAGCAGCGCTAAATTTTTTATTTGCATTTAATGACTGGGAACGAGCCGACAGACATAAAATCTTTTGGAAGATACGACTTTTTCGGTTCGGTTTCGTTTAAATTTCTATTGAGGCTGTTACTGAATAAATGCCTTTAATTTATTGTTTTAAGCGTTGAGTGTGACCTTTATGTTCGCATGGAAGCACGGTAGCTTGGGTGTTGTAGTATCAATTAACTCGGATAAGGTCAACAGGGGTTAAATAATATTGGGGCAATTACTTACGACTATTTGAATTTGGTTGTAAATTAACCACGCTACTATAATTATGCCTAATTATGTTTTTACAATAGATAATACGAGTATAACTAGTCAAAAACAATAGAACTTGTGGACTGATTGAACTCGGGTATTCGAAATATTTGTTCCTATATTTTATACTATTTAGATAAACTTAAAAGCAATAATATTTTATATACATAATTTTCATAAATTCTTGGGTGCAACACAACATATTATTTACTTTAAAATTTTACGTAATATAATGAAAGATAAACCATAACGACGTGCGCTGTGTCCTGGAAAGAGTTTTCAGAATTTTATCATATAGCTAAGTAAAGTCTGAGTATAAGAAAATTCCCTTCTCATTAAATTTGTACTCCGTGGCAGTTAACTGTCAAATCTTAATCTTCACTTTGTTTTAATTTTACACAAAACACAAGGAACCTGTCCAGAACATGTTACAAATGTTATTAAAACAAGAATATTCAAATAAACAAAAAAACACACTTAAAAATAAAAAAGATTTACTGCCACAAAAACAGGAACACAACAGCAGATATTACTATAACTACAGATCTGCTACAGTATATGATTATATATCTTAGTAAAAGTCAGGCTCAGCGTATGCTGTGAAAACACGTGTGTGTGCGTTAAAAACAGATCAACCACTCGAACGATCAAAGCCAATCCTCTCGTTTAACAATATACCCCGTTTTCGCGATTGCAACTGGAGTATTGAAATCTCGCAGCGATAGATGTCGGGATACTCGTACCGACAACCCTCGGATGTAGTTGTTAAATAAATACTTATCGAACTCCTATCACAGGCTGCGAAGGATGCTTGTTTGGGAAATGGTTGTGCAAACGGAACTATTTCATAAAAGGAATGTTTTTGGGTGGACTTTTATTGAAATTAGAAGGGCCATCATCATCTTTTATTGTCATAATCAAAATCAAAACGTTTAATTTGTAAGTAGGCCACAATTTAAGGGCACTTTTACATGTCTGAATCTGAATCTACCGGGATTCACTAGAGGTGACCGCTGTTGGGAAGAAAGCCGAAAGAAACAACGAAACAACATTTAGTAGTTTTTTCGTAAATTATACTTAAAATTGTTACAATGATATGTATAACTAGATAATTAATACATGTAGAGTTGTTTCATTTATACTTCGTGGCATTAATTCATTTCCAAGTCTTCGTTTTATAAAGACTCAACTTACGTTATAAAATATCACTCGGAACGCTGAATATTTCCCGTTTTCGCGATTTCAACTGTGGTATTGAAAGCGCAGAGATAGCTGTCGGGAAATCGACAACTCTCGGATGTATGTAGTTGTTAAATATATACTCGGTGGACGCTCATATAACAGGCTGCATGGGCAATTGGGGAACGGTTTTGCAAACAGCTATTTTATTTGACGAAGGTTTTGGTTGGAGTTTATTCAGCCATTTTCGTACATGCTATTTCATCTAATAAAGTTATTATGATATGTGTCTTTATTACAAAAATTCAACAATAGCTCTGCTATAATTGTTAATTTGATACATATTTACAATATAAGTAGGTAACTTAAATAGCTATAGGAAGGAAGGCTAAAAGCTCAACCGAATCCTAAGCTTTTAAGGCTTAATTTGCATGGATTTTACAGATCCCCAAGGCCCTGTCCAAATCATGTTTTAAACGTTATTAAAGCCTCAATATCACATTAATCACATGTAACAAAAAAAAACAAATCGATCACCTGATTGCTCTAAACCAATCCTCTCTTTCAAAAATATTTCTCGTTTTCGCGGTTGCAACAGTGGTATTGAAAGCTCGCTATCCTCTAGCTATACATCAGCTAACGATATAGCTGTCCGGCGCGCGGCGGCGTCGATCCCAACAAGCCGCTCGGATGTTGTTGTTAAATAAATACTCGTCGGACTCATATAACAGGCTGCGAATGGCACTCTGTTTGGGAATCGGTTTTATACACAGACCTATTTAAAAAAAATGTTTTAAAGCACACTTTATTCAGTAAAAACAAAATTCACATAACCAATAACCATCGTTGTTGAGTCAGAATATATAGTCCAATAAAAAGACTAAATAAAAAATTTTTAACAAAAAAAAAAAACCGACTTCAGTAAAACTAAAAAAACCAAAAATAACCCGTTCAAGTACAGATTACATTTGACTCACCCTTCGAAGTCGATCCCAAACCACTCAGTCCTTATATTTATAGTTATATTATAGTTTACGCGAGGTTTGGCACCGACTTCGAAGGGTGAGTCAAATGTAATCTGTACTTGAACGGGTTATTTTTGGTTTTGTAGTTTTACTGAAGTCGGTTCTTTTTTTTGTTAAAAATTTTTTTTTTTTGCTGTTTAGTGATTCATAATATCAAAGTTCTAGTGGCCATCTGTGGTGTTCATCATCAGTTTCCTTACACCAAATCCTATTTACTGAATGTAAATTCTTGACTTTATCAATAAATTACCGAAAGCGCCGTACATGTCCCTATAACATTTGAAGAGTTCCCTCGATTTCTCCAAGATTCCATTATCAGATCCCGACTTAGTACCAACGGGACCAACTCGGAGTTATACCCTTTCCAATTAAAAAAATAAATAAAAAAATGGTTGCCTGTAAAGTCGGTTTTACGGGCGAAGATTTTACGTGACAACATATGTTTGACAGGTAAGTACGGACAGTTTGTATTTGTATGGGAATATAAAATTATCCTTTTTATTATTTTCCACTCATTTATTCAATATTTTCTCACCGTTTAAACCTTCCCTTGACTTCCACGAATATTTCAATACTAAAATTAGCCAAATCGGTTCAGCTCTCGGGTTCATCAGTTCTCGAGTTTTAGCGGGACAACCGGCCCTCGTAATAGACGTGAGCGGGCGTTACACTTTTTCATGAGTGACTCCGAGCGCAACCTAATTTAAGACGTTGTCACGTCAAAATCGGTTCACGGTTCTCGGAGATATCGAGTAACATACATACAAAAAAAATGTCACGTCAAAATCGGTTCACGGTTATTAAAAAATTAAAAAAAATAGTTCGAATTGAGAACCTCCTCCTTTTTTGGAAGTCTGTTAAAAACGTATCTAAGTTTTAACAATGATATAGTTTAAAAGTAAACGACATTATGGTGGAAACCTCTGTTAAATAATCACTACATAGTATAAAACAAAGTCAGTTCCTGCTGTCTGTTTGTCTGTCCCTATGTATGTTTAGATCTTTAAAACTATGCAACGGATTTTGATGCGTTTAAATAGATAGAGTGATTCAAGAGAAGGTTTATATGTACAATACATGCATAAAATAGTATTGCACCCGTGCGAAGCCGGAGCGGGTTGCTAGTCTCCATATAAATATTTGATTCGAATCGTGACGGTGACCCTGTCAAACGTTATAAAAAACAAACAAATACGCAAAGCCAATGGTCTCGTTTTAAAATATTTCTCGATTCGCGATTGCAACATTATTGAAAGCGCAGCGATAGCCGTCGGGCGTCGATCCCACAGGCTTCGGATGTAGTCGTTAAATAAATACCTACTCGTCGAAGTATTGCAGAACTATTTTATCGAAAGGAGGTTTTACGTGGATTTTGTTTAAAACTCGAAGGACCTTTCAACACCTAGATAGAGCGAGACGACGACGACTTTTTTTGTTAAACAGTTACTATCGCGATGGCAATACTGCCTACACATACTACTCGTAACTAAAGTAATGGGCCGTAACTCATATTTAGACGCTTCGGGTAAATTGCGAAATATGTGGACAAACAGCCAAACAGGGTAAAGGATTTACAACCACACAGAGGAAGGTTTTTTAGTTTTTTACATAAAAGTGGGCTCCAACGTGGAGCAGCTAAATATAAATATTTCTCTATAAAATCTATGATCTAAGTTCGATATGGGGCCCGTGCCAATACTGCTCGTATTGTTTCAAACTGTTATTTAAATCACATAACCCCAATATCGGAGTAAGTTACATCAATGCATCAATTACTGGTGAATTGCGACCGAAGGCCGTCGGTACAGATCTGTCTTGCTTGTGAACTCAACTACATTAGGTATATGTGGCCTCGCCAGTACTGTTTGTGTCGTATTGAAACAAATTTATTTCAAGTCACTGGAACACAAAGTTAAAACTGATGTTATACAAAAAATCCCGAAATATGTTTACAATGACCCCACGCCTGTCCACAAGCAGATTGGAGAACTGCGGAGCACATTTCGGCTCCGATTCTGTGGACATCATAGCTTCCAATCCCGGACTGTTTTGCTTGACCATAAAAAAAATCCCGAGGTTGGAAACCGACACGCTGTCGGAACGAAAGTTTTGCGTCTAAAACTGTTGCCCAAACAGTGTCTTTCGCAGCCTGTTAGGCGATTATCACCAGTGATCGGACTAGGGTGTGCTATTTGGGGTGAATGACCTTAAATGCTATACTTAATACAGATATGCCCTGGGAATTCCCGGAAATCCCGGACTCGAATTGACATAATTATTAATTAACAAATAAATTAACAAATTTAAAAAACTTTTAAATATAAATAAGGACACAATATTTACAAGTGTTTCCAATTTATGCAAGATATATATAATTAACACAGTCATGTGGAATGAGTTTATTTCTACATATAACAAATGATAAATATATATTTTGGAACACATATAATACAATAATCCCGGGATTAAGTTATATCCATATTAATTTTTCGTTAAGAAGTCCCGGGAAATAGCACACCCTAGTCCGATCATTGGTTATCACACTGCCGCCGCATCCCGCTGCGAATTGCAGACGGCAATAGAAAATCTCAGTGTGTTGTACCATGCGTTTTTTGTATACCAATCAAGATCAGTACAAATAAAAAAAAACGCAGCCCGCACTTCACGGTGGGATGTGGCCACAGTGTGATAACTGCCTTATTATGAGTCCGACGAGTATTTATTTAAGGGATATATTTAAATGCACATCAGTATAATTTTTCAGTACACTAGGTAACTCCACTAATTAACTGAATGCATACCAGAAAAAAACGAATGCTGTGCAAAAAAACAATTAATTAACTGAACATGTCCTACAAAAAAAACTTAAACATCATACAAAACGAGATGACCTTTTTAACCGAATTCACACCAAAAATATGGTTCGTACATCAGATATATTTGAAAGTTTCACCAAAAATACTGACTTGCACACTAATTATCCTCGCACTGCACACTAAGATCCGACTCGGTCGGGTTAGGTTAGTTTTTTTTTATATCCATTAAAACAGTTTTGCAAATACCTTTAAATAGTATATTGAATTCGCATTATTTAGTGTGCATAATTAGTGTGCAAGTCAGTATTTTTGGTGAAACTTTGAAATATTTTGATCGAAAAAAGGGAATATACAGATATCGATTTAAATACATGCCTTTATTTAACATCTACATCCGACGTTTGTCGTCACTCGACAGCTATCGTTTCAATACCACAGTTAGTTACAATCGCGAAAACAGGAAATATTTTAAAAGAGAGCTTTGAGCATTCGTGTGGTTGAATTTTTGTTTTTTTAGGGTTCCGTGCCTCAAAAGGAAAAAGCGGAACCCTTATAGAATCACTTTTTTGTCCGTCCATCCGTCCGTTTGTCTGTCAAAACCCTTTAACTATCTGGGGAACGCGTGGAGGTATCGAGTTGAACGGCTCGACTCGAATCGGTAAGATTATTATTGGCAGTGAGAGCCTAATTATCTGCATGGACAAGTTTCGCATTGGGTCATCGTCACAGGCCAGGCCTATTCGAAAATTGATTACGCCAGTTTACCGTACAATTTGAGACTTATTTTTACGAATCGTGACAAATCTATGAAAGTAAATAAGTACTTTATCTCGGCCATCTTTATTTTGTACTATTTTGGCAGTTCAATACTGGAGCCAATGAGCGGAACACGGACCAAGTCAAACAAAATCAAATTATGTTCTACTTTCGTGAGACATATGAAATCGACAGGAACGGCCCGACATGTTTCGAACCCGTATGGAGCCTTACATCAGGGACTGCTATCCGTACCGTCGCGCGGCAACTTTGTCACTGATTTTGTACTTCATCCATTTAGATATAGATTTGTGGTCATCATTCAGTTATTTAGTTGGTCATACAGATTAATGGGCGGATAACGAGCAAATGTTATTAAGCGGTCAGTGTGACCAATTAACTCCCCCAGTAACTAGTTTGACACGTCTGGTGGGCTTATTCTGTAACAGACTATAACGAGATTATTATCATTTGTGAATATCCACTGACGCTTAAATATTTTATATTCTTAAGGTCGAATCACGAGTTTACGTCACATCGTCGTGTCGTGGAAGGTTGCAACAGAGTAATGAGTAGAGCAATGTTCGCATTGTTGTGTTCCGGTGTGGGGGTAAGATAGCCGGTGAAATTACTAGCATAGAGGCATTCTATCTTCGTCCTCCGAGTAGGCAAGCACTTGTGACTCCTCTGGTGTTGCAGGTGTTTATGGGCGACGGTAATCGCTTTCCATCAGGCGATACGTTTGCTCGTTTGCCCCTATGACATAAAAAAATAATAAAAAAATAGAGTACTACGTGTTATTTATCCTAGTGCGCTTGATATTCGTCATTATTTGATTCTAGTTGAACTTATTATGTAGGTATACATTTTAGAAAAAAAGCTTAAATAACTACGGTAATATGAATAAAAAAACAACATTTCTTAACTTAACCGATCGGTTCTATTTTTACAGAGATAGCAAATAGTCACAATATATTGAGATCGTACAGCATTTTGGAATGGAACGCCAATTATAAATAATTTATAATGTAGGTTGGTATATAACTAGCTTTTTCTTAATGTTTCACGTTCTCACAAAAACAAATGTGTAGAATTCCACGTGGATATCCTCCACGTGTTTTGTCAATAAAAACTCGTCTCAATAATAATAATATACGACTAATTTTAGTAGTAGAATGGCATGATCAAAGCCACACTTTGGACAGAATTCATTAGAATTTTGAAATTAAATCCCGACTATACTCACGGTTTCATTTCTAGAATATTTCTCAAAAATAGCTACGAATTTTTGCATATTCGTTACAATTTATTCCCAGAATCGAGTAGGACCACAGACCATAAGTAGGACAGTGGCGATGCTTTTACGAAATTTGTGGCGACTGCACAGCAAAACGGGTCAGTGGGTGAGCCTGGCAGTGTCAGGTTTGTTTAATAACAATCCCAAATAAAAGTTAACTATTCAGAGAAAAAAATATTCGCAGAAATCGTACTTCAGTAAATCGCCGTCTAGTAACCATAGTACAAGCATTGCTAAGTTTGGGAATAGGTTTGTGTAAGATTGTCCCTGAATATTTATTTATTTATTCTGCAAAACCAAACTTTTGACTCCCAGAATTTCTAGAAAATGCTTCATAATATAAATTAATTTCCGTTTAACTTATCCGATACGTCATAGAATAGTATACAAAAACTTCTCTCTTTTAACCTTCGCAAAAGCGCCTGAGAACTGTATTCCATTGGTTGTTTGCGTAAAATGAGATGCAATTGGTGAGGCCTGGAGACACGACCGATTGACGAATGTGTGCCGCTCCGACTACTAATGCGCGCCGATTATGTATAAAGAAGGATAGTCCGTAAACCCTGGGATTTTCAGGATTTTTTATACGAAAATATCGCGCTATTGCAAACCTTAGGTCTGGTTCAATTTATTCACAGAATCCGGTTGGACAGTGGCGATGCTCGCAGGCAATTTGCGGCGACTGTACAGCTAAATGGGTTAGTAGGTGAGCCTGGCCACGTCGGCTTATGCAAACTTGTTACGTACAGGTAAATTGCGGATCGATGTATTCAAGATAGTGCCATCCTTGAAGCTTCATAACAGATCCGTGTAAAGAGAGGAAATTAAATCTTCACGGACGTTTATGCCGTGCTAAGGTAAAAGGTATGGAGCTTCATACAAAAAAGGTCGCCTTTTACCCTTAGTACGGCAGTATTGTGGTAGTCTTTTGTGGAAACTGATAGTCTTTTTAATAGGGATTTAATACCCATGGATTTTTGTCCCTCTACAAAATAACTGAGTAAAAAAATAACATAAAGTGGTTGGTAAAATTGCACGAATTCAATATAATAGGTTATTCTTGGTTCAATTAAGGTATATTATTTTTTTTACCCCCGTCATACGGAGTGGAACGGCGGCTGTAGGTATATGCGTTTGGAAAGGTTTGTGTTGTGCGTCTATTACCATTTTCGTAGAAAATACCTGGTCCGATTTCGATGCGATTTTTTGCATTAAAGGTCACCACGAGGTGGCGCTGCAGATAGCATACGTTATACATCCGACGTGGGTGTTTTTCAATATGTAAAAAATTGATAAAATTTACTTTTACTGTTAAATGTTAATATCTTCCTTAGGATAGCCTCCAGGACCAAGGTGAAGTAATAACACTATCTTCAATCAACTATAACTTTTAATTAGCCGATCACAATATCGAACAATAACTTTCCTTAATTAAAATAACCTTCCAGCAATTTAATAACCCTTCCTTATATTACACTATTTTGCAGACAAGTTTACAGCTCGAGCCACCGTAACCGAATGACCATTCCTCAACGACCCGAAATCAAGATTCCCCGCTCGAATCACCAACCAATAGAAATCAAGCACACAAAATGGCGGTATTCGAGCAACGAACCAATAGTAGCCGTTGAGAAATCGTTTTCGTACTAATAACAAACTGTTCGCGAAAATACAAGTCTAGGAGTGTTACCAGCGCTAATAAATAGTACAATTTAGTGACAAAATAAACAAGTAATTAAATATTTGTGTATATTTTTGAAATAATACATTAATTGCTAACAAATTCGTCCATCCTGACTAATATGTCACGTCCTCGTGACTTATTTAAGTATAATTTTATACAATCAAATAAGAGATTCATAGTTTACAAACAATCGTTATTCAATATATTCTTAATCTGATGAGTATCTATTTATCTCAAGTAGCCAAATATGTTGGAAAACTATTTAAATTGACGTAAAAACTTGGCTCCAGAGATAAAATAAACACTCATTTGTAATTTAAAATTTTATAATTATCAACTTATATCCTTCCAATATCTTTCCAACATCCTTCCAATATCCTTCCAATATCTTTCTAATATCCTTCCAATATCCTTCCAATATCCTTCCAATATCTTTCCAATATCTTTCCAATATCCCTAACTTTTCCTCCCCGATATCCTAACCATTTCTGATATCCTTCCAATTTCCTATACCCTTCCAGTACTTCAGGAGTACCTATTCCATTCTATCGGTTCCTTTTACTATTTATTTAACTTTTTAATTTAATCATTCCACATCTATTAAAATTTTATAGAAACCCGATTACCTTACATGGTTAATATCTGCTTCTATATCAACCCTACTCCCTGCTATAACCTCCTCTTCACTAGACTCACTGTCATCTATCCCCTTAAAACTTAACCATGGGTGTATTTTATCAACCGGATGCACCCCTTTATAAATTGCTTTTCCTTTCCTTTTCGTCAATGGTGTATCTTCCACTAAATATCTATCATTGGGTAACACATCAACTATTCTGTAAGGACCGTAACATTTAGATTTTAATTTTTTACTTTTTCCCGGGCAAAGCGTACTCCTTTCTACCCTTACCAAATCTCCAACAGCAAAACTACGCGGCTTGCACCTACTCCTATCATACCTTTCCTTTTGTTTTTCTTGTGATTCCCTTATATGTTTGCTTACATCAGAACGAATACTATCAACATCAATCTCTTTTGTAGCTCCGCATCATCATCCTGCGATACACTTATTATTTTACCTTCTGTCATCCCTTTTAATTTCAGACCAAATAACACCTCAGCAGGTGTTTTCCCCGTCCCTTTATTGATCGTATTGTTTAATCCCCACTGAACATCTATGACTTTGTCATCCCACAGTTCTTCATCCCTGCCGTGATTCATGGCCGTAAGTGCATCGAGAATGGTGCGGTTGTACCGCTCGACTTGCCCATTTGCGCGTGGAGTAGCAACCGCATTCATTATGTGATGTACCCCTAATTCTTTCAGAAACGACGCTATCTTTTTACCCGTGAAGGATGAATATCTGTCAGTTATAAGCCTAGACGGTAAGCCAAACGTGCCGAAATACTCCCTGAAAATTTTAATTGTAACCGTCGCTTTTGTGCTTTTAACTGGTTTCAAAACTATAAACTTAGTGAATGCTTCCACAATTACCAATAGGTATCTATTTTTAGAACGACTAGGGTTAAAAGGGCCCAAATGGTCAGCATGCAGGGTGTGAAATGGCGTTGGCACTTTAGGAATGGGATGTAGGAAACCTGATTTTTTTCCTGATGGCGCTTTACTAAGTGCGCATTCCAAACAGGCCCCAACATATTTTTGGATGAACCTTCTCATTTTAGGAAACCAGTAATGCTCACTGACCTTTTCGAACGTTTTATCAACAGAAAAGTGACCAATGTCGTCATGACACGTGCGCAAAATCTGCCATCTCACACCTCTGGGTACTAACCATTTAGGTCCACTGGGAGTAATTCTGAAAACGTTATTGTTTTTTAAACAGTAATTATTTTTAATTTCAACGACATTGTTGTTTTTGGGATCAGAAAGTATGCTTTTTATCCTACTAACTTCACTATCGTCGGATTGTACCGTCTTAAGCCAAGCATCATCTATTATAAACACTGTAGGGAAATCTAAGCTGACCTTATCACCTTTTATCGGATTTCTGCTCAACGCATCTACATGCACCATCCCTTTACCTGCCTTGTATTTAATGTCACAGTTAAATTCCTGTATCAGACCCCACCAGCGAGCAACTCTAGGCAACATATCTCTTTTAGCGAACGTTGCTCTCAGCGAATTACAGTCAGTAACAATGGTAAAGGGCATTCCTGCCAGATACGTCCTGAACTTTGTCAAGGACATAACTACTGCTAAAGTTTCTAGTTCGTATGCCGAAAAATGTTGCTCCTCTGGTGAAGTCTGACAACTGTAATACGCAACTGGTTTCATGTCTCCCTCTTTTTGTCTCTGCAACAATATTCCCCCCACGCCCCACTTACTCGCATAAGTATGCAATTCTGTGTAAAGGGTGGGATTGTACAGAGCCAAAACAGGACGAGACACCAATTGGGACTTTAGTTTCTCAAAAGCCTGTTGCTGCGCATCCCCCCAAACCCACGGTGTATTATTTTTCAATAGACTAGTCAATGGCTTAGCAATTGTTGCGAAGTCTTTCACAAATTTTCTAAAAAAGCTGGCTAAACCAATGAACTGCCTTACGTTATGTACATTTTGTGGGACAGGAAATTTGCGGACAGCATCAGTCTTTTTTAAACCTGGCCTAATGCCATTAACATTTATCTCAAAACCTAAAAACTCAACGGATGTTTGGAAAAAATTGCATTTAGTCAATTTTAGTGTTAAATTAGCTGCTCTGATATTTTTGAAAATTGCTTCTAATTTAGTTAACCCTTCGTCTACTGTTTTTGAAGGCACTAGGATATCATCCATATATGCTACAGCCGTATGAAATCTGAGAGATCCTAGAGCCTTATTTACTGCACGCTGAAAAACCGCGGGCGCATTCGCCAAACCAAACGGCATCCGGTTAAACTCCCATTGCCCGTCTGGTGTGACAAATGCTGTTTTAGACTTAGCCTCTTCGGTTAACTCAATTTGATAATAGCCGCTAGCTAAGTCCAGTGCTGAATAAAACTTATTTTCTGCTAATCGATTCATCTGATCCTCCATACAAGGCAATGGGTAATGTTGTTTAACTGTTTTCTTATTTAGTTGCCTATAATCTATGCATAGCCTTTTATCCCCTTTCTTTTTTCTAACCAAAATAATGGGACTCGCATAAGGTGAACTTGATTCGCGAACGATCCCTGTCTCAATTAATTCGTCTACCATCCCTTGAACTTCCTGTCTTTCATTCGCTGACATGCGATACGGCCTATATACTACCGGTTCATTATCTTTCAAATCGATATCCATTTTTTCAATATCTGTGCATCCTAATTCCCCAAGACACGTAGCAAAACAATCCCGATATGAATTAATTAACTCGAGAAGCTTAACTTTATCCTCCTGAGCAATGTCCCCAATGTTCAAATCACTTAACGTAAAAGGTTTTAATGATTTGACTTCACTCTCAATTTTATTAATTTCATGAATGCCAAATGATTCTAACACAATTTCGGCCCTAGCAATTAATTCGTTCGTTTTAAAATTTATTGATTTTGATAAAGGTTCTACTATCATAATACCCTTACCCTGCTCTAGCTTGTATACTCCTTCTCCTAAAATATATTCTTTGTCTACTTGTCCCCTGAATCCCCCTCTCACATAAAATAATCCTGTATAACCCGTATCGCAATACACACCAATGACCCCTGTCTCATGTATGGTGGTATCTTGGCACACTCTCAATTCCAACTTTCCTTTTTCGGTACAGTCATCTGAATTTTCGAACAACAACTTGTCACCTGCCTTTATAATTTTGACATGAGGTTGTTCCGTGAACGTCTGACCAATCAAAACTGGGTGCGCCATAAATACATCTGGTACCACCACACACGTGACTGTACATGTTACATTTTGAATCATAACCTCCGCTACACACGACCCTATAGACTCAACCAACGTCCCACCAAATCCCATCATGGGATACGCTCTCGAAGTATCCCACTGTTTAAAAATGTCCTTGGCTGCACTCTCTCGTATTAAAGTTAACTGACTGCCCATATCAATAAATGCTTCAATTGGCACGCCATTAACATTTATATTCTGAACGTACTTGTTAGAGTTGGGCTTCCCAACTGGTGCCTCTATAGCCATTACAGATTTAGGTTCACTATTTTTTGGCTGACGAAAACATTCGGAATCGATGTGACCAACCGCTGAACATTTATTGCACTTTTTAATTGGCTTCGGACATTTTGAAACAGGGTGACCTTCCTCTTTACAATTATAACACCTAATGCTCGGTTTATTCCCTACATGTGATTTGTATATAGCTTTATTATTCGCACTCCCCTTTTTAATGCCTGATTGTTCTGTCCTTTGAACGCTTACTTTCCTTAAGTATGCTAGTAATCTGTCACAATCATCAAACTGCGCAGCTTCTGCACCCATTCTCACCGACCTATCATCTATACCATGCAAAATGCACTCTACTGCCCTCTTACCCGTAATCACCTCTAAACGATTTATTAAATTAACCTTGTCATAAAAATAAGTTTCTAATGATTCTCCGAATTTCGCCCTCCTATTTAGCATTTCTAACATCATTTGACCATAGTTCTCATTTGCCGGAAAGGCACTTTTTAATTTACATTGCCACTCTTCCCAACTTAACAACAGAGAAGGCAAACCTTCATACCATTTTTTAGCAATACCTACGAGTTTCGGTAGTGCGTAATGAATGGTTTGCCTCTCCGTCCATTCATACAGAGTCGCGCATTCGTTCACTTTTAAAAGCCATTTATCAACAGTCTGATTTTTTAAAGAAGGATCGAATTCGGGAATAACGTTCGTATTTGAGAAGGTTTCTTTCTTGATCTTGTTAGTCTTAGTAAAGCTCTCAATCATATCCGCAAACCTAGACAATAACTCCCCTCCAACAACATTTCGGTCACTACAGCTAGAATGATTGCTAACTCTACTACGTGATCGATGGTTTTGACGACGATCTCTATATCGATCACGTACCCCATGACTACCCGATCGCTCACGACTACGAGGAATTCGACTATAACGTGCTACAGCATAACGATGCACTGATTGATCGCGTGATCTAACTACTCTGTTCCGTGATATGCTACGTCGCATTCTACTACGACCCCTATCCTGTGAATCCCGTGATCCCTGTTCAGCAGCCAATAACGGTGAAGGTGTACCACGACTGCGTCCTCCAGAAGTTCTGCCACCGGTGATGCCATCGCCACCAGCGCTGCCTCTGCCGCTGTACCATGAGCCTTCTGGAGTCCGCAACCGCCGTTGCCTATGCTCCCTGTCTTGTCCATGTGCTCCACTTCTGCCGCTGGCACTTGGAGTGTTTGGTCGCCGGTGACGAGACCTTGACCTACGCTCTTCATCCATGTTGTCGCAGCCTCAACATACATAAGGAAAGAAACATCGGAGTTAATAATCCGTTTTTTAATGACCTACATGCACTTAACTAATCTAAATTATAAACAATCAAACATGTCAATCTCCAGGGAGTACCCTGGCAAGATTAACATGCATGATCAACCATATAAACCTCCGGAATGTCTCCGTTACGGAATATATAGTTTAGTTTCTAACAGCTAATGAACCGAAATATCAAACATGTTCATCTCCAGGGAGTACCCTGGCAAGATTAACATGCATGACTAACCATATTAACCTCCGGAATGTCTCCGTTACGGCAAATACAGTTTATCGTTTTCTCCCTACCTATCAACCTTAACTATCATACATGTTCATCTCCAGGGGGTACCCTGGCAAGATTAACATGCATGAATAACCATATAAACCTCCGGAATGTCTCCGTTACGGTAAATACAGTTTAGTTTTTAAAGCATTCCAATAGAGCTAACGAATGAGGTTAGAAAAATAAATGTTCAATTACGTAAATCTTTAGACACGAATAGATAAGTGTAAACAAGTGCAATTGAAATAAAATGAATAAGGAACACTTACGTTTTCTTTGTACACCAAATACGTAAGTGTATCTCCGATCCTTTTGTGGGCACTAAGTTGTTAATCCCTCTTTCTGAGATTTGTTAATATCTTCCTTAGGATAGCCTCCAGGACCAAGGTGAAGTAATAACACTATCTTCAATCAACTATAACTTTTAATTAGCCGATCACAATATCGAACAATAACTTTCCTTAATTAAAATAACCTTCCAGCAATTTAATAACCCTTCCTTATATTACACTATTTTGCAGACAAGTTTACAGCTCGAGCCACCGTAACCGAATGACCATTCCTCAACGACCCGAAATCAAGATTCCCCGCTCGAATCACCAACCAATAGAAATCAAGCACACAAAATGGCGGTATTCGAGCAACGAACCAATAGTAGCCGTTGAGAAATCGTTTTCGTACTAATAACAAACTGTTCGCGAAAATACAAGTCTAGGAGTGTTACCAGCGCTAATAAATAGTACAATTTAGTGACAAAATAAACAAGTAATTAAATATTTGTGTATATTTTTGAAATAATACATTAATTGCTAACATAAAAATGATGACCAGCATTGTATCTGTTATATAATTTGTAGCGGTTGTTATGAGAATAATCATTTAAATAGATTATCGAAACCATAATACCTAACAATAATATTTATATTAAAATATTTAAAACTCTACTCAAGTCTCAATGAGATAATTTTGCTGCATCAACGTCAACTTCGTTCTACATTACTTGTGAATGGAACGACGTAAACACGTGCTTGTGATTCACTCGTGTCAGAGTAGGATGGATATATTTCTCGTGATTGCGCTTATGCATAAGTCGTATAATTATATTTGTTTCATGGCAGTTATTAAATGCGACAAATAGCTTAGTTCAGAATAATCGCATACCGGTAGGCTTAGGTTTTAGTTGTTTAAAATAGTGAATTATTGATTGATATATTATACACAGCAAGGATATTTCCAGCCTTCATGGTAAAACTACAGAGCGCCCATTTTATGACACTATAACATTAAATATTTAAAATATTACCACAAATATTTCTTTTTTTATTTTGAAAGACTTTTAAAGACATGGAATATGTTACTGCCATCACTTGTTTTATGAAACGATTTTGAATTCAGAAAAACAAATAAAGTTACATCAGATTAACCCATGCATACCTAGTTAATCAAAACAGCGATATCATAAAACAGTTCGTTTCCAAAATGGGCACTGAAACAAGCTTTATTTTGTTTTTTAACCCGAAATTTCATTCGCATATTTTTCCACAAGTGAGCTACAGCATTGATTGCTGCGGCAACATAAAATATTCATATTTATTAAATCCACTGTTAAACAAAAAACCTACCGCGTTTCATTCATTTCCCTCCACAAAGTTTTAACTGATGAGAATTTCAATATTACTCAATTTTCGGCGCCACCGCAGATTCTGTGAAGTTCACATTTATTTTACCTACTGTGTCTTTTTTTAAATAATTATGAACGCCACATTATCCAATTCAAAGGTCAGTGTTGAATATTAATTTACGTCACCCTATGACGTAAGTGGATTTTTCTGCCCGCTACGGGAGAAAATCTCACTTTCTGGCCAAGGTAAGACGTAGAACTTTAGAAAAACCACGGCCTTACCGGCCTTGCTTCCTAAAACCTCAGATCACATTTTTTGGCACAATTTCCCGCTGTCGTGATAACGACTGTGGCTTTCCAACTACAATGTTTACAGTTTCAAATCATACGGTGACATATAATTTCATCCTTTGTTGTTTTTGAGAATTTTCCTTAATGCTGATAGGTATAGCTACTCGTATTTCTATGTTAACAAGTTTAATTAAATAACTGTAGCACATTCAATTAGTCACCTGCAAGTTTAGATATTATACTTAAAGAAAAACGCTCACAAAATAATTTATTGTGACAAACGTAAACAAACACTCATTGAATGGACGAATGAAAACAAACTGAATATCTTGCGTAAAATGATACGTGTATGGAGTGCAGAAAGGAGGAGCACTATTTGGAGAATATTAGAAAGTGTCCACAGAAGGTGACAATACCGTTAAAGTAGCGATATGAAAAAAATCGCAATGTATCATATCATTTATTCATTTGTATTGGTTGTTGTCATAGTCATATTTATTAATTAAGTACATGTCCAATAAGTTAAAATTAGAATCAAATAAGTTACAATTATGAAATTAAAATATTGACAAACATTAATTATAATTATTATAGAATTAATTCGTTCCAATACGTTGGGAAACTATTTATCCAAAAGTATTAGAATGTTGAATATATTCATATTTTTGGTGACGGGGGGTATTCGACCAATTTTAGAGAGATGATGGAGATCTCTCCATTTCATCGCCATCCGTCACTTTTGACGTGTGCCTACTTGACAAGTGGCGATATCCCTAGAACATCGCATCGCAACTTCGTCAATTTGGACGCGCTAAATTTTCGTTTCCTTTGTATGTGACGGCATAAATAACAGGCGTATACTTTAAATTGACCGCGTAGTGCGTGAAATTAGTCCATTACGTTTCGTTCAAAACAGAAATTAATATGCGTGAATAACATTTTTACAATCATTATCGCCTTCGTATTTCCAAAATTGAGATTATGACACTTTTAAGCTCATCACTCAAACGGCATTCTCGAATTAGGTCCCAGAATAGTACTTAGTTCCTTCAAGTATTATACAGGATAACGTAAAGTATAGTTCACTACTTATGAGTTTATTAAAAAAAAGTTGTTAAGTAACGTTAACTGGTTTACTACAGTAGTACAAACAATTTAACGCTTTTCGACACTCCAAAGGTCTGGGGGCACGGCAGTACCCCGCCAAGACGAAACAGGCGCAGCGCAAGGGCACTAACTACTTTTTCTCTACCGTTTGCCTTGGCCGTCATCAATGTCAAACGTCGATTCGTTAACAAATTAATCTCGTATTAAATACACCTGTTTAACTGGTATCGAATGGCTTTCGTGCGTGTTGATGCGAGCCAACTAATGTGATAAGTCGACCATTTCGAACCTTGTCGTAGCGAGCGGACGATTTATGCTGACATTTAGTTCATGTACCGTGACTATGTTATCTCTGTGACAAAGTTCTATAGTGATTTATAGCAGAATTTAGGTGGCTGTTCATATTTACATTCGCACGACTTTTGTTTCTTTAATCCTAATTTTATTTGCTGACACTTCCTTAGGTACTGAAATTTGCTGACACTTCATTAATGATCTTTCTACGTAGGTTACAACAATACTTTATTGCACATTGCACACCAATAAAAGTTTACAAAAAGGAAACAAGACAAATACAACTTATAAATAACGGTAGACAACAGTGAAAAGCGATCTCTTCCAGACAACCTTTAGGTTACTATATTGCATGTCTTTGAAAAATCGTATAGGTAGGTTTATACCAGTGGCTCCATGGGCTGTAAAACTCGCTATGCAGTTGCGAAATGACTGAAATATGTTGTTTTTACACAATTTAAAGAACAATAAATTGCATCAGCTAAAAAAATATATATTTATCTCCATACTTATAATTACCGTTAACAGTAACAGAATACCTACAGCAATCATTTGAGAACCTACATCTGTAGAGAAAAACAGCTGGATAGCTAGTACATCGTAGTAGTTTACAAGTAAACATACGAAAACCTTTTTGCCCAAGCTGAAACAACTCGCGTTTCGCACTCGCTCAGTCTAAAATTTATAGTAGTCTATTTAGCTGTACATTTTCTTTTGATAAATGTACTTATTTTCTTTATCCATCAGTTGACTGTTCCGCTTCCAGTAAAAAGTAGCCTTCTTTCTTTCTGTTATTGTTCTTTAGTTGTGTGAACCGCGGACAAACAAAGAAACTTTTTGATTACTATAACCATGGATATAGGTAAGTGTAAGGCCAGAATTCGATTGACATTGGATAGATGAGCCATATCTTAAAAAAAAGTTATAATTGCAATTTATAGCACGGCTCTGATGGCGGGTGCCGGCAAAGTGCATCCGGGTGTGAAGTGTCCGTATAAGGTCCGTACAAGGCGTACTTTTTTTTGTTAGCTTTTTTTATTATTATTAAAGCTACAGAAAAATCAGTATAACTTTTTCTAAGATTAGGGGGGTTTATTCCAACCTATAAATAAATCAATCTTTTCGAAAAATTGCATCCATTCCCCATTATCCCTTAGTACTAAATTCAGTAGTAAGCAAGCAAACTTTTTATATACATGTCGAAGACGGCCATGATTAAGGAAACTCAACGAAACCAGTGACATACTTATATACTTGCCTGCCTGTGTCTACTTAACTTACGGCTTACTTAGTTCTTGAGCAAGTTGCTAATCTGATGTGGGTTGCACTTAGTTTGTGATCTGAGTAATAATGTATCAGCCGTAAGTTAATTACTAACTTCGTAGCCTTGATACTGATCTTGCTCCTTGGATTATTTAACCGGAAAACTTACATAGAAATATTTTCTTCGGTTTCTGCGCCTGTCACATATTTAAATAAAACTATTTAAACGGATTATATCGCGTATATTAATTATTTGAGTGGGTAATAAGTTTCGGTAACAGTTATCGTTGTCAAAGGTTGACTCCGGTAACTCCGATAACGGTAACTGGAAAGTTACCGTTACTGGAGTTACCAGAAAGCAGAAAGTGTTTTATTTTAAACTTACCTACATCTTACCTCAGAATAAAATACTACAGAAGGTTTTATGTTTGGATCTTATAAATTGCAATTCCTGACATCTATAAGTATTTTATTGGTTATATGTGTAGAATACGACACAATCAATATCCGACAGACGCGTCTCTACCGCTACTACTGGCTTTCAGTGGCGTGGCGTTATACATATCTTACATATCTTTGGTAAAGCCAGAGTAAGTTCGACTTACCTTTTAGAGCACGAAACACATTTTATTTAAACGAGGCAAGCCGGTGGGTATCGGGTTCTAACGGACAAAATTGGAAGTCGGAGCTCTAACACTGATATGCGCTGGTGTGCAGGCAATAAGCGGGACTCACAGCACGATAGTAAACCTCGCTTATCGATGTCAAAGGCCTTCATATTCGGGACATTATTATGTTTTGCAGCTCAGTTATTACGTGGTTATATATGCACCTCTAGCACAACTGTCACAAGTGACTATTTCTCGCGAGAGATAATTTCCTGTCTCTCTCTGTGCAGCAATGTGAGAGGGTGACAGGTAGAGCTATGTCGCGCGACTAGACTTGCGAAGAATAGTTTTGGTAGACGGGATATCTTGTAATTTTATCGCGAGAGGTAGAGGTACCCTTTAGGTACCTTGGGTACCTCTACCTCTCGCACGGGTGGATTTCTGTAGAAGTGGATTTGAAGAACCTTATAACAATGTTTAAGTAGCTTACATTACGTTATACTGTTACTAAGAATCCCTTAAACATTATTATAAGGTCGCTCAAATCAGGGTACAGAAAGGCTTAACGGAAACAATGAAGCATCGATCGAATGAACAATCCCGTCTAAGCGAACGACAAACAAAGAACAAAGAAATCACTGAACCCACATTCCGTCCACAGTGTTACGTATTCGCAACTGAATAAAGTTCACAGCTTCCCGCAAATTAAATTCAAAGGCTTTGAAAAAAGGTTCCTAATTAACCACAAGGCTAGTTCCTGTTTAACCGCCGCAATATAATTTGCATAAAGATATCCCGCCTAGCAATAAAAAACAAACAGCTGTAGTATTAAATTCTCCACGGGTTCTTTTGTAGACAATAGGGAATGTAAAGTTTTTTGAAGACCAATATACTGTCGCTCTCTAATCGGTCTATAAGTGCCGCACTTTATTAGACGCTGTTTAGTATTTTTTATGGATGCAAGACACCGATGATGATGGTGACGATTAGATTAATTTATTTTTTCCGATAGCCTTTGCTAATAAGGATCTACAAACTGCAGCTTTTTAATTTTTCCTCGGCATTCTTACAAAATATTTTCTTTTATTGTTATGGCAGTTTGCTATTTAATTGTTTGAAGGGCTCTCTGCCTTTACAGCCCAATCAAAACGATATTGTAGATGTTTCACAGTTGTCAATGTCAAAATTTCAACGGTTTGGCATTGAGAAGTGTCAAAATATGAACGGTTTGACATTGACAAGTGCTGATCATAGACTAGTTTTTTAGGGTTCCGTACCCAAAGGGTAAAAACGGGGCCCTATTACTGAGACTTCGCTGTCCGTCCGTCCGTCCGTCTGTCACCAGGCTGTATCTCAAGAACGGTGATAGCTACAGTTGAAATTTTCACAGATGATGTATTTCTATTGCCGCTATAACAACAAATACTAAAAATAAAATAAAATAAATATTTAAGGGGGGCTCCCATACAACAAACTTGTTATAGATTATATATATATATATATATATAGGTACGGAACCCTTCATGCGCGAGTCGGACTCGCACTTACCCAATTTTTTATGGGTTTTAACGGTATCCCTTCAGCTAATAAAATTGCAAAGAGCTATATAGAAACTTTAATTATTATTTTTGTAAAAACCGTAGTTAAGAAAAAAATGTCAGGGCATATTGGAAAGAAATATAATTAAATATTAATACTGTAACACTTGAAGTTGGGATATTATTTATATTTAAAAAGAAACAACAACCTTCAGTATCATCAATATAAATATTTAAAAAAAAGGGGCGTGGTCAAGGGTCCGGTTAAATAAAAAAAATGCCGTCTGGTTCCCACTACGCAGTTAGGTACTCCCCTAAGATGCGGGCCGAAGCAGAGTGTGACGCAGCAGGTCCTGGTGGTGTCGGGAGCGACCCGAGGGAGCGCCTTAGGCAGCTACGGTGGTGTTGGTGGTGACATCGGCCGGTAAATAGTTCCCTGTTTGATGATGTTTATTTTAATTAATAGGTTAATTTTTTTTTATAGTTTTTTTTTTTTTATATTCATTTAATTTTTAGTAAAAAAATATTAATTTATCCTTATATTAAGGTAAGTATGTAAGTGCAACGTTACAATACTTACTTATTTTTTCCGTATTTTAGTTTGAATTTTTAGTTATAATTAATTGTAAATATTCTATTGTAATATATATTTGACATAGGTACTGCGTAAAACCACACACACAATAATTGTATTGTCTTCAAATAACTTTACGTACCCTATCTTCCGTCTGCTGGCCGGTGTGAAAGCGTAGCCGACCGGAACTAAACATTAACGGTGTACCTACGTTTGGTGATACGGGTTTTTTGTTGAGTCTTAATGACGTGAATGTTTCTTGCGGACTCAACTGAATGAGTACGCTTCATTGCGATTCAAGAGTAAGAGTATTTTGCAATATGTGAGCATAACAGGGAGCAATTGCTTGACAACTTAATTATTTCAGTCCGAATTGAAATATAGCTGAAAAAGAACTACCCCGTTTTTTTTATTAAAGTCTTAAAATATAAGCCAATTTAAGATAATAATTTCATCCGTTTGCCAACTACCTAGATGACTTTAATTATCTTTCCATAAGTAAGTAGTATTATTTTATTTATTGTCTTTATTGAGGAAAAAACAGACATAGACAAAACAGTTACACATGACAAGAGATCTTAAGTTAGGTTAGGGTGCGTATTGATAGCGGAATATCTAAAGATGGCTATGGTATATAATGAATGGACACTTTTTACCCGAGTACGATTAAAACAGGAGGGCGAATTGCAGACATCTACTAGTATAATAGTGATTCCCAATGTTAAACATAGTACTTATATCGAATTAAAGAAATATTCTTTACTTATGTTTTTTTTTTTTTTCAGGTAAATGTCACCACATTTTGGTATCGAGGTTTCGACACGTTTCGAGTAACTGGTGAGGTTGTTTAATTCATTTCTGCTACGTAGTATAACTGAAATTCGGCAAACATAAAGCTGATTTTATTGTCATATAGTTTTCAAATGTAAACAGACAAAATTATTGCATGGCGTGACGCCTGGAAACTTAACAACTTACTGTTGAGTTTCTTTTGACTTTATTCTCAACAGCGATCTCTTTGGAAATCTAGGTAGATTCACAATCTGACTTGTAAAAGTACCCCTGTGGCCTACTTGCTGAATTTATTTCATTTCGAAGAAGACATTAAAATATACCAGAATGACATCAGATTTACCTGACCCCCACTACCCTTCCTTAACATGAGTGAACGTGACTGTGCTCGCTAGCGACAGCGTAAACGAGAATAGTATAGCTCCCCTAGCGATTACTTTGTAGAACTACAATTCTCCACAAAAATTGTTTACACTGTCGCTAGCAAGTACGGTCACCATAAACTCTTGGTAAGGGTACAGAATCGAGATCCGCCGAAGGAATGTCATGATCATGACGTATTAATGACCATTGGTATCGACACAGATATTAGCTGGCATTTCGATTTCTCATAATTGGCTGCAATGGCGACTATTGATCGAATGGGCGGAATAATTGGTTCCGGCGAATAGTCGCGGCTGCGGTGTGATTCTGAATGCGGTCACAGTGCATACGCGCCGAGTGTGTACAGCCGGCAGGATTCCTCTTTAGCGATGTGGGGATCGCAAGGGCACATTCAGACTAGCGTTCTATATCCCATCCACTCAATTGCTTTTGGTAACTACGGCTACCTGTCACCGCTCTTATTTTATTATATAAATAGAGTCCAACTCAAAATTCGAAGCAATTGAGTGGATAGTTGGAAGCGGTATGAGAAGCTTCCTTTCTAAATAAAAAAATAACCACATTTTTATAAAAAAAAAACACCGTGTAAACGCTAAACGCTATCGATACCTTAGTTCGCACTCGTACTAATAAAAATTGTTTTGCCAATGAAAAAACCACATAGAATTGACCCTAATGTCCTAATTGCGACTACTTTTTCCGAAAAGTTAGTACGATTTTGCTCTAAGGTGTCGCTATAATATAAACAATTTAGGTAAAAATAACAATTTATGTAAAAAAAATACCTTCAAAGGCAGAATATTCCTTGCATAGTAATAGTCTAGGTAGGTATATAATGTTTTGTCACTCCTGTTATTCAGTTCTTCCCGAAATCAAAAAAAATAACCAATCAAAATTCAGATCGGAATGTGGTTTTCCCGCAATCTGTCCACGAACATAGTTGCAAAAATAATCTAATCGTTTTAGTCCAGCGGACTCGAATATAGCGTGTTTTTAACCTCATAGAAAAAAGTTTTGCTCAATAACGTGGACGTACGTACCTAATACCTGTAAAATATGTCTGCGCCATTGTAACTCTCTTAAACATTTGATATCAAATAATACTTTCACTGACATCTCCTCTACGCGCACCTATTAGTTATAACACAATATGAATGAATGAATGAATGAATGAAAATTTATTCGTAAACATACACGAACTGGACAACACATTAGAAATTAAATACAATAAAATAAAATTCTAGGTGTGTATGCCACGAAAAGGTCACACCTCAGCATAAATGCTGGCCCGGGAACCAGCGCTGGTCTTCCGGTGTAACCTATAGGTGACGCCACGGGAAACCGTACACACACGGCCGCACTCTAATACTGAACGCAGCTTAAGCGCAGTGCCAAGACAATGACATTGACAGAAAGTGCTGTCAATGTCACTGCAGGTGCAGACCGTTAGCGAAGAAGAGAAATGAAAAAAATAATCTAAGAATGCAATGCCCGTATGTGTACAGCACATTAAAACATTTAACAAATTACATTTTACAACTTAGGTACAAAAGTGAAAGACAGTTACTAAAATTACAATAAATGTGGATGTGTAGGGAAATAACTAAATTTTATATAAAAGAACAGGGAGAAACGAAACCCTGTACAGTAAAGCCAAATACTAAACAAGGACATGAAACATAAGGCGACAAATAACAATACAATGATGCAAAACAACACAACATATAAAGGGACAAAAAACCTCGGTAAGAAAAATCTTAAAAAAACAAATCATTACAAGCAGCTCGTGTCTAGCCTCAAAGTTTCTTGATTCCGCTGATGTTCAAACATAAATTTTCGTACATGGATTTTAAAGGTCTTGATATATTTTAGGTTCCTAATTGGCGGCGGGATGTTGTTCCAACATTTTGTTGCAACATAGCGGAAGCTTCCCCTGAAGGCAGCTGAAGCATGTTGTGGAGTGGTGAGCTGCACACTACACTGGCGAGTTTGACACGACCTATTTCTGGACATCCATGACAGCTTCTCGAAAAGATATGATGGTATCTTATGCTGAATTACACCGAAAAGTAAACATGCCAAATGAAGCTTGCGACGGTGCTGCATTTTTAAGATGTTATGCTCATTTAGATAAGGGGTAACATGGGCCCTAAACGGAATATTGAAACAATAACGAGCACAGGCATGTTGAACGCGTTGGATGAGCCTCTTCGTTTTAGAAAGAAGTCGCGGACCAAACACCACATCCATATAATTTAATTTTGACAATACAAGTGACTCAACCAGTTGAACACGCAGTGATTCATTTATGAAGTGCCTTATTTTGTATAGAACCTTAAGCTTATAGAAACAACTTTTAACAGCACTCAAGACATGTTTTTCAAATCTAAGATCACAATCCATTATGAGACCAAGGTTACGTGCCTCATAAACACGTTCGATAGGTACATCCATCAATTTAACATCAGTTGACAGATTGAGTTTATTCAGTTGATGTTTAGTACCAAAAATAAGATATTTGGTTTTGGCCGGATTGAGTAACAGGCTATTATTTGTGGCCCAAGTCGATATTTGCGACAGATCAGTGTTAAGTTTGTGAATAGCATCATCAATTTCTGATGGCTTACATGAAATATAGACTTGGATGTCATCGGCATAAATATGGTACTTGCAGTGTGTTATGTGTGATCCGATGTCAGCAGAGTACAATATAAACAGAATTGGGCCAAGGATTGATCCTTGAGGCACTCCTCTAGTTACACACATCCTTTCAGAGACCCGCGTGGAGCCATCGTTAAGGCTCAGCTTCACACACTGCTGACGATCGCTGAGATAGCTGGCAAACCAAGTCACTGCATAGTGGTCGAAACCGTAGAAACTTAGTTTAGATAGCAATAAACTAATATTAAGACAATCGAAAGCCCTCGAAAAATCGAGCAGTACCAGCAATGTACACAAACCTTTATCCTGAGAACATAATATGTTGTCAGTGACATCCAGCAGAGCAGTGACTGTACTTCGCCCCTTTCTGAAACCTGACTGGACCTCCGGCAACATACCATTATTCTCAAGATACTCTGTCAGTTGTAAGCATACAGTTTTCTCTAAAATTTTAGATAAACAAGGCAGTATACTAATGGGTCTAAGATCCTTAAGCTCAGATGGATTAGGGATTTTAGGCAGAGGACACACTATTGCCAATTTCCATAGGTCAGGAAATGTAGATGTAGCGATGGAGGTATTCACCAAATCAACTAGTATGTTCAAAGTGTATGGAAAAGTGGACACCAGCATATTTAAAGTAATACCGTCGATACCTTCAGCATTTGATTTTAGACAAGTAATAATTTTCAACAATTTATCAGCGCTAATTGGTTCAATATGGAATGTAGAATGGCAAAACCTGTGAAATTCAAAATAAGACAGTTGAGAAATGGTAACTTCTGTATTGATAGGTAAGGTTAAAAAATGTTTATTTATAATATTGGGATCACTGAAACAAGAAGGCAAGTCTGTGTTATTTCTAGGCAGCAGAGTAGATTGTAGATTTTTCCATAACTGTTTTGGATTTTTTAATTGATTATTTATATTATGTTTAAAGTAGGCAGATTTTTCATGGTAAAGTGCTTTATTTACTGTCGACTTTAGATCTTTATAAAGCTGCTTTTTGCTATCGGACCCGGTTTTATGGTAGTCTGCGGCAGCTTTATCTCGCAAACTCATCATTAACTTAATTGTATCAGTTATCCAGGGGTGAGAATTGTTTCGAATAACCAGGGTCTGTATAGGAGCATGCAGGTCAAATAAACAAACTATATGATTGGTGAACGCCTCAACCTCGTCATTAACATTAGGCAAAGTTGACATCAGATCCCACCTCACACTCTGCAAGTCCCAGTCAAAGAGTGATATATCTATATTTTTTATAGGCCTGAATGATGTAGTATACGGCCGCGGTTTCTCCCTCACAATATTATACTCGCTTACCACTATACAATGTCCAAAAGGAGAACCCACGTGAACAATATCTGTAACCTTGGCTTTCATGTCTGTGCAAACTACATCGAGCAATGTCTGACTAGTGTTAGTGAAATGTGTAGGTTTAGTTACTAACTGTGATAGCTTTAAACTAGATAAAAAATTGTTAAATCTGGTAACATCTGGAACAGTGGAGTTCTGAAGTAAATCTATGTTTAAGTCGCCCAGCAATATCAGGTGTTCGCAGTTAGGTATCGAGCTGATTGAGTCAGTTACGGCATCAAAAAATACATCGAGATCCATCCAATGCGGTCTATAAGCTGTACCTATCACTATTTTCAAACCATGTATCGTTATATTAACCCACATTTGCTCCACCAGCTTATGCCGCGGGTCTACAGGGTGAGGCCAAGTCGATACATTCAAACTACGTCGAATGTAGAACCCGACACCACCACCACGCAGACGCGTTCCCAACGGTCTAGGTATGTGACGGAGCCTGAAACCAGGGATTACCGGCGCCCGTCCCTCCTCGTTAAGTTGTAACCACGTTTCATTTATTGCTAGTAAATCAATATCTAGACGAGTACAAGCCGCTATAAAATTGTCATGATTTGTGCCCAGTGAACCCGCATTATACAAACCTACCCTTAGTCTATTATTAACCATATTGTGAAGCTAAATGTATGCAATGAACGCAGATGCAGCAAACCGGTTCTGCGTTAGAGATAAACAGAGAGATTTCTCGTCCTATCGCGTGGAGGTCATTTGAGTTGTGTATCTGTTGAGTGCGGTTGTCGTAAAAAGTGATGTAAAATAATAATTTTGTTATTAATTTGTGGCAGTGATAATAGATAATAGTGGTACGTGTTAAAGAATTATGTGTACGGTTGCTACAGTAAGAGTGCAGTTTTGATAAAAGAACAGGAACTTTGAGACTAGACAGAATGTTTTGGCTGCAGGAATAAGACAAAAACAGAACATGTACATAAAGCAATGCGTGAAAAACCGGGCAATCAAACGCTTCGTTGGCCAAAAACACGCTCAAGGTCGTCTTCTGTTCGGATGCGGTGACGAGGTACATCCGTGCCTGGGCGCTGACGCACGTAGATCTTGCCGTCCCTGGTCCACACATACCGCCAGTCGAAATGCTGCTTTAAAGCCCGAGCTTTCTGGAATAGACGTCTGTTGTGGGGGGTCAGCCGCTCGTTTACGTAGAAACGCGTAGTCGGCCCCGGTATTCCGGTGCCTTCCGTCGTCGCCCCACGCCGAACCCTTGCCGCCTGGAGTAAGCGGTCACGCACGGCGCGGCGCGCCAGGCGCAGCACAAGCAGCCGAGGCCGCGGCGCCGGCCCCTGGACGCCCTCGTCAAGCTGCGGCGCCCGACCAACACGCGTAGCATCCACGATATCCTGCTCCGTTAGCGTGATCCCCAGTTTCTGGCCTAAGGTAATTACCAAATGCGTAGAATTTTCCCCGCTACTTTCGGGGACGCAGGATATCTCAAGATCGTTAGCCAATAAATCCTGGTCTCGGTCGAGTAGGTCCAACTTGAGCTGCGAAATTGTCTCTAACAGCACTGACTCAGCACCACCATCGACGTCGCGAATATGTTCGAGTGTGTGAGGCTGGGCCTCCAAGGCTTCGACACGGGCACAGAGCGCGTCAATGCGCCCATCGCAGCCGTCGATACGTGACGTCAAGCTAGCCATGGCCGTGCGAAGAGCGTGAATCTCCTGGCTCATCGCCCGCATCTCTTCACGAAAGAGCCGGAGTTCAGCGACGAGCAGCTGCATGTCAGTGGCACGGGACATATCCAGACCATTGTCGGGCGGGGTAGCATCGAGTGAACCGTTGCCATGCGTGTACGAGACATCCATGATCGTGCTGTCTTCAGAGGGCACTTCAGGGCTCATGACAGCACGAGATCTCGTGGCCCCACGCTGCGTATTCACGTTGCCACTGCCACATCTTACTGGAGTTTCAGTGTTGTCCTTCCTAGGGCCTGCACTCGCACACTGCACACAATTCCAGGTTCCGGGCGCGATACTGTGGAGCGTCCCTTCAGGAACATTAGCGCAAAGAAGATCATATGAATTCCGGCAGTTACCGCAGTTTAAAAAACTACCGGTGATTTTATTTAGACAGCCAGCACAGGTTGACATTTTAAAGTGGCTTTGAGTACGTAAGGAAGAAGGTTTATAATCGCACTAACGCGGCTGAACGATGACAGCCAGTCAGCTGACCCGCAAACTGATTTTATTAACTTAGCTTTGTTGCTACAAAACCGAAATTAAATCACCGATAATATCCACTGTAACAGCTATTTGACACAATAAATTAATTGATTTGGTAGACACTGTTTATATCCTTAGGTAACCAACTCTTTCGAGCGTAGATATTCACTTTTTCTAGATAATTTATTAAATATAAGCAGAGCGATGTAAAAGAACGTATGTCAGTTGTAGTAAATTGTAATAGTAATAGTTTAAAGTATAATTTACGAAAAAAAATACTGTTGAGTTGCTTTCGCCTTGCTCCTCTGGTGAAATTCCGTTACATTGAGATTCAGACTTGTAAAAGTGGCCTACTTTCAGAATAAAGTATTCGATTTTGACTAGTAATAAAATATGCATAAAGGTTGAGTTTTCAAGAAAGTAGGATTTCCGACACTCGGCTGACGATTTATTTTCATTTTCCTTAGATCTTCTCCCCCGTCATATTTCACGAAGACACTTACCTAATTATTATTTTCAGGCGATAAAAAGCGTCACAACCTGTCTTTGTTTCTTTCATGTTTCAAACAAAATGATAAATAATTTATAAAAATAAACACCTAAAAGTCCCTAAAAGATAAAACCTTTAGGCAAGGCAAGTCGTTTGTTCGTCGAAAGTCATAGTAGCGTTTGTTTTACGTCTATTTCGCAGGACGTCTTTTTCTGGTTTAGTCATCTTCTAAGTCAGGTCTATTTCGTAGGACGTCGTTTTCTAGTTTAGTCATCGTCTAAATAAATCTATCTCAACGAAAATTTCTGAGCTTGTAACTAATTTTATGCTATTGTTACGCCGGTAGGTTAGGTCAAAAACTTTGAATGCCAATTTCAGTGCTTTAGAGGCGTTTTCAGCAGGCTGAAAAGTCATTTCAGGCCGTTTCAGAAGTTGCTCTATCACATATCTAAAGATCGAAATTTCACCCAAGTTGCCGTCGTTTTCAGGCGCCTGAAACATGTTTTCAGTCCGTTTCAGGGCACCCTCTATCAGATGACGCCATAACCTGAAAACCCGTTTTCAGGCGTTTTCAGGACCCCTTATGGGCCCTCTGAAGCAGAAATCGTTATATGGCAAAATTTCCAGTAGGAGTGACAGAGATAGCACTAGTAGAATGAGATAGCTATACTCGGAACATTCGAGAATTGTGTGACAGAGATAGGACTACTAGAAAGAGATAGCTATACTCGGAACATTCGAGAAGGGAGTGACAGAGAGTGCACCATTAGAGAGAGTCATATATGGCCTCGAATGTTCTCGGCCCTTACGCTGGACCTTACTAGAATATTCGCGATATGTGTGGACAACGCATCGAGAAAGCGGGTCCGCGGGATATATAAGGCGCCGACGGCCGGCGCGAGTTAGTTACATTTTAACTGCGATCGACTGCTAGTACAAGGATAATCGGAGAGAAAGACTTGAGTGATTAGTGCGCTTTAAGTACAGTTCGTGTGAATAGTGAGTGCATAATTTGTGAAATAGTGTGTGTGTTTTAATTAGCGGATTTTAAGTACAGTTCGTGTGAATTGTAAGTACGTAATTTGGGTAATAAAGTGAGTGTTTTATTTAGTGGATTAATTTGTGCTTTTCTATCAAATACGAACCCCACGCTCGTAACACTATTTATTTTAGTAAAACCTTGTTTTTTATCCGTGAAAGTAGTAATTTTATTAATAGATATTAGCAGGGACTGAAAACGATATCGAAAAGGAAAGGCTTATAAAGTTTACCTCTATATAGTCTTCTTTAACCGAAATAAAGTTGAAGTTGTTAAACGGAGATGAAATTGACAAGAAGCGAAAATGACCTGCTGAGAAGGTCCCCAGCTGAGAACGTGACGTCCCTCGAAATTGACACGAAGCGAAGATGACGTGCTGAGAACATGAAGGTCCTCGAAATTGACACGAAACGAAGTTGACCTACTAATAGTCCTATTTGTTATGAAAAAAAGCTGCACTTTGTGATGGAAGCAAACCGTTTTGCACAATGATAATATAGACCAAAATAAACGATTTCACTCGAGGAGAAATTAGTTTCATCCCTTAGGAACAGAGATGGCGCCACTTATTAAAAAAAAGTTTTACAAATTCCTAAAAAATAATAATTTGTGAAAAAAGTATTTAAAATTTGTGATAATTTGGAATTTTTCTCGTAAAAATGTATGTACATGGTACTTTTTTATTTATTTATATTAATATACGACTAATTATACATTTACGAAAAAAAACCGCCTATCATTAGCTCGTATAGCTCCAAAGTTATTGAAGAATACAGACATGGCGCCACTGTGTCAAAAAATCTTACAAAAAATCTAAAGCCTCAACGGATATTCCGATTTTGATAATTAAGGTGCTAATCGACAGATAATTACTTAAATTAGTTTAAAAAAATATAATAAAAATTCAAATAGGCAAAAAGTAATAATAAATACAAAAAAACATACATTTTGAAAAAAAAACATTTTTTTGGGGCTTTTATGTAATTTCGTATAAAAAATATGAATATGGCTTTATTTTACTTATGTATATTATAACACTATTATTTGATCGTTTAATAAAAAACCGCATATCAAGAACTTGTACAGTTCCAAAGTTATTGAAGATTTTTCTATAGGGTGCCAGTGCGATGTTGCCGCCGCACGTTCAACTTATGTACATGTATTTAGAAAAGTATTCTCCCGTTTCGAAGGTACTGATTACCCTGAAAATATAACCACAATTGAAAGTACAAATAATAATTATCACAAGTAGCACACAACACACTTATATCCATTATAAAGATTCAATTAGAGTTTTAACGGGTGAATAGGCTCTTATACAACCTGTTTGCTAATATCACAAGTATATTAGATGCTAAATAGCATTTCTGAATCAATATTTTACTTACTTTACGTTTTATTTTCACTTTAGTCTTTGCAGGCTTTGCATTGTAACGTGCAAGTTAGGCCGTCGCATCAGCAACAACAATGCATTGTGCCACAGCGCAATTTGTATCCATATATCCATAATGTTCAAGGAGTTTTCAAATTGAACTAACCTTCAACTATTGTGGATCCCACCTGCCTTTGATGCAGTTTCATTCCCAAAAAGAAGGACTTGGGATTCAATATTTCCAAATTAAAACGTGAACCTACACTTGGTTTGCATGAAACGGTATTCAATGGCAGCTAGATGGAAGGTATAAATAAATAAATAAATAAATAATAATATATGCTCTGTTGGATCATCGTAATAGCCTGCATGTGAATCTGGGACTAACAACGTTACGATTAATTGAGAACCAATGAACGACATTAATATAGTGATTGTATCTTACACGATTTTCACACTTTATATTAATATAATAAAACGGGACTTAATTGCGGTAAATAAACATTTTTGAACTCGGTTAAATCCCATTTTGTTATAATAATGAATGACATTAATTATATAAACACACTCCAAAAAAAATAGAAACAAAATGGCCCTAAGTAACCGTTTCACATGAGCCATTACGTATCCAGAGAGAATTGCTATAGATAGCGATTTACTTGCAAAAGCAGTAGTTATTTCAGGGTATAACATGCATGTTTTAAAACAGGTCTCTTTTCTTATTGTATTGAAATTAGATGTCTTGTCATACTCTGTGAAAGCCTTGAAGTGCAGTCATCATTTCATTACTTAAAGTAATAACTGTTTTGTAAACTGCTACCTACTAGTACGACCGTCGCACTGACGACTGCAATTTGAATGCTTCGATGCTTTGACAGAGCTGGCGACAAGCCTTTCGCCGACTACTTCAGCCGACATTGAACAACATGTTCTGCGTGTATTCATTTGAATGTATATGCTGTCCCAAGTCCTTTCTTTTTGGGAGTGGAATGCCGTTGGAAGCAGGTTGCAGGTGCGATCCACAATAGAACAGTCATTATGGGTGCAAATCGGGCTGTGGCAAAATGCGTTGTTGCAGCCGATGCAACGGCCTAACTTGCACGTTACAATGCAAAGTTTAATGAAAAAAAAACGTAAAGTAAGTAAAATATACATGTGATATTCGAAAACAGTTTGTATAAGAGCCTATTCATCCGTTAACACTCTAATTTAGGCTTTATAAGGTATATAAGTGTGTTGGTGCTGCCTGTGATGATTATTATTTGTTCTTTCAATTGTGGTTATATTTTCAGGGTAATCAGTACCTTCGAAACGGAAGAATACTTTTCTAAATTAAATACATGTACATAAGTTGCACGTGCGGCGGCAACATCGCACCGGCACCCTATAGTAAAATCTTCAATAACTTTGGAACTGTACAAGTTCTTGACATGCGGTTTTTTATTAAACGATCAATTAACAGTGGTATAATATACATAAGTAAAATAAAGCCATATTCATATTTTTTTTTGCATGAAAATAGATAAAACCCCCAAAAAAATGATATTTTTTCAATATGTATGTTTTTTTGTATTTATTATTACTTTTTGCCTATTTTAATTTCCATTATATTTTTTTAAAGTAATTTAAGTAATTATCTGTCGTTTGGCACCTTAATTATCAAAATCCGAATATCCGTTATAGTCTGGCTAATGAAATATTACTCAAAGTTTTGGCGGGAAATTTTAAAAATCTGCGTTTGGTCACACTTTGTGTAGTGGGAATTATAGTTTTGATACTAGAAAATATTTTTGATTTTCTATGCACACATAAGGTACCTAAGGAAATAAGTTAAATATATGTTGACGTGCTGTAGACTATGAATATAGTCAGCTCACATATTAACTACCACTATGTACAGTGCAGTCAACGACAAACATATATGTTTACACTTTCTAACCATATATAAGGCGAAAAATGAAATGTAGTGTAAATAAGACCTAGCTCGATAATACCATATTTTAATCCATCACCAAAAAATACATAAGTACCATGCCAAATTTCAACTCAATCGGAATGTTAGATAGTTCTAATTTATCTAATTAATCCTTAGAGTCTGGCTAGCCAAATAATGTTGACAGATATTTCCTTGTGGTATCACCAATTGTCTATGATTTAACCAATTTAGTAGGTGGGTCCTCTATAAATAATTTTGATACTTTATGTACACTAGTACATACGGACAATTGGTGATACCACAAGGAAATATCTGTCAACATTATTTGGCTAGCCAGACTCTAAGGATTAAGATTTTTTGTTACATTTTTTGACCCAGCGGCACCATGTCTGTATTCTTCAATAAATTTGGTACTATACAAGCTAATGATATGCGGTTTTTTTCGTAAATGTAAAATTAGTTGTATATTAATATAAATAAATAAAAAAGTACCATGTACATAAATTTTTACGAGTAAAATTCCAAAGATAACAAATTTTAAATAGTTTTTTCAGAAATTATAATTTTTTGGGTATCTAAAATAATTTTTTACATGTTTTCGTTGTTTTTATGTTAAATTGGGTAATTATCTGCCGTTTGGCACTTCTTAGGTCAAAATCGGAGTATGCGTTCAGGATTTAGATTTGTTTAAACTTTATTTTTTAAACTTTTTTTGAATAAGTGGCGCCATCTCTGTTCCTAAGGGGTGAAACTAATTTCTCCTCGAGTGAAATCGTTTATTTTGTTCTATATTATCACTGTGCAAAACGGCTTGCTTCCATCACAAAGTGCAGCTTCCGGGCCAAAACCGTCCATAACAAGTAAGACTATAAAGAAACTGGCTAGCTGAGAACATGACGTCCCTCTAAATTATCAGGAAGCGAAGATGATCTGCCGAGAAGGTGACGAACCGGGAAGATGACCTTGCTCGAAATTGACTCAAAAATAGGATGACCTCGCCTAAAGGGGATAAAAAGAAGCCCGAGCCGTATTCGTAGGGTCAATATAAAAATTTTCGACAGACGTAAAACCTTTCAATATGTGACTTTTATACTGATGATATGCAGAGAGTGTGAAATATTATTATTTAGTATTCAGCAATATTATTTATGACAAATTACTGTTATTATTATTTTATTTTTTATTTATTTAAGGATTACCAACAGATAACACATTAGACTATAACATAGTATAAGTACACAAATGACAAACAGGATGCTTATCCAATTACCTATATTAGGTATAGTTAAAGTATTACAAGCTGAGCTAATCCTCTTACCTGCATTCACAATAGCATTGTGTCTAATACAATCCTATCTGCTTTTGTTCTCATAAACGCGAACCTGGCACCAACCAGTTACTTACAAAAAAAGGTTAGAACTACATTGCGTGGATATTGAATTTTCAGCCTTATTCTTTGTTGAATAGGTTTAAAATGTTTGTTGACGAGAGATCATAGTCCTTTTTCAAGAGAATACGTTCTTGAGCAGCGTCGGACGGTTGTAAAGTTCCAAAAAGTTATGATCACCATTATTCTGTTAGTGCATTTTGTAGTCTAATGTCCAAGGAAATAGAGTCGATAATCTATATTAACCTTCCAAGGTGGTTACAATCTGCTTTTACTACGAGCTCGTTATCTTAATTTGCGGTTTACCAGTTGTGGTTTGTTCAATGGTATTCAGTTCTTAAGTGGATTAGCTCAGCTTAGATAAAGAATACTATAGCCACGGCTAACATTTGGGTTCTTTAAAGAATAAATTGCTACTAAGCAGTGACTGCCATTACCTATAGTCAATCTATGTTGAGCATAGAGAGTGACATAAAAAAAGAAAAAAAAACTACATCTAAAAACAAAGAAATAACAAATCATAAAAATAACACACTGTATTACAATATTAAAAATATTATTTTTTTATGTAGGTATGTTACGCGATCATTCCTCCAATTGTGGACCGATCCTCAAAATACTTTATCTCTTATATAAATGTTTTCAGGTATTTGTATCTGGTAGCTATCATCTCATTATGCTGAGCTGATGATGGAAGGTACAACTCCTTAATGTTTAGGAGTTAGGGGATAATTATTTAAATATTATAGGTAGCTTAAGACCCTTAGTTGTATCATTTTAGTAACTCGGAAATAGGTAAAATTTATTCTTATTGAAGTTGGTTATTATTTGTGGAAAAGTGTTTTCTTCATTTAAATTTTATTGCACAAGACAAAAGTCAGTAAAAATGGCGAACTTATACCAGTCAACCATAGGGCCAAACAGAGATGCTTCATGGGAGCAGAGTAGAAAGTTAATCGTTCGGAGAGCGTCTAAGATACAAGTAATTATGTTATAATCATGTGATTCAATAAGGGCTGTCCAAAAATATCTAAATAATTATTTCCTTAAGATAATAAAGATAAATCAGCACCTGCCATAGTCCTCAAGTTTTGACAGCGTGTCGGAAAACTGGAAAACTCCCTCTGAAGAGACGACAATGAAATGACGAGCCAACTTGTCCCGACACCAACGTGGCGTGACGACGTGTCCTTTATTGACTTGACGACATAATTGTTCCACCATTTTGACATTCTGCCAACGTGCAATTTATAATACCGAATCTCGAGTTCGTCAGCCGTAAGTGCTGTCACTTTACTTGAAAGCGCATAAAAACGTGAGCGACGTATTCTTTCATGCATTTTTTCTCATAGTAGGTACTTTTCGATTTCTTTGTGATTCTAAAATTGGTCTTTTTGATTGGCATTGCTTGTTGATTGAAGATTGAAGCGTCACTGTTTCAGCTTGGGCTAAAATTCTTTCGGATGTCCGGATTTCCAGCTGTACTCGCCTAGAAGTTGTATTTCTCAACCGATTCTTATGAAAATTTGGGAGTAGATTCGTTAATTATAATAATTGGATATTTTTTGGGATTCTGTTTAAAAAAAGTCAATAGGGTGGAGGGGTTGAAAATGTAAAAAATTACACAATCATTTTGAAACAAACTCGCGATACCTACCTTAGTACTTATAGCTCACAGAGCCACTTGTTAATAATTGTTTTTAATAAGGAATAATTTCCTTGTAAATACAATTGCGTGACGTGTCTGCAAATCTTTAAATTCAAAGTTTATTTAAGGCCCTTACCTAGTTTTTTGTACGGTTTAACCCGTTTCTTACTTAATTTAAAGAAACAAAGCTCAAACGTATGGATATGAATCGACTGAACTTACAATTTTATATTTTTTTTGGCCTTTTTCCCAGTTTCGTAATATTTCCAAAAATAGGGACTACACTACATTACTACAACTACATAAATATTGTAAACAGAAAAGGTAGCTAACACAAACACTCATTATTGCCAAAGTATTAATAACTACAATTGAATACCGAAAGTTTATTTGTGTATAAGTCATATTTATCCAATAACGAATACCACAAAGTTTTGTTTGGGAAACTACTGTACAAAAGAAAGGGCAAACTTATACGCACACCAATTATATTCGGGTCACGTACGATCAATTATTCGTTACAGTAAATATAGACCGATCTATTATAAACTTCCCGAGTCTAAAGAAGCAAAACTTTAACCCTCCAAATTCAAACACACAAAGACACCGTGTTAGAATTAGAACACCCCTATGAATATAGAGCGTTTGTCGCGTACAGATTGGCTCATATTGTAACTAAAACGCGGCAAAATCGCGCTGAAATCGCTGACTGAAGTAACAGGGATATCGCCTCAGCGAATCCGGAGCGCCGCAAAAGTGATTCAGTTTCGGCGAACCTTACAAGTGATTTCATTTTCGAAGGGACCTTAACAATTGGCGGAAATCGGAATTTCCTCCTATACTGGCTTTGTGCCCTAATCTTAAACCGTTGCGACGAATCAAACGGCCCTACGAATTGTGATTTGGAGAGGAAATTTGCTTTTGTATTAAAGTATCCGCGGCTAAGTCGCCGGCGGCGCGGCGTAAAATCGTTGATAAGATTATTCGCTCGGACGCTGAGCCTCGGTTCGAATGCATTATTTATAATCGACTGTTTCTTTTATTTGTTCTCGCTCTGTTTTTGAATTTTAAGAGTTGATTTTTAAATTCGTAAGTGGACAGCTTTTTTATTCCATTCATGTAATTTAATGGAATGAAGGTGACTTTAAAGGTTGTGGTTTATTGTATTATCTCCGTGTTTGCAAAATTATATTCATTGATTCGTAATAATACCAATTTGCATTTTAAAAAATTACATGTGTTGGATATAATTGTATAATATTCATAAGAATTTAGATGCCTTTATTTCGGGACTCAACCCCCTTTCCTCCCTTCCCTTTCCCTCCGAGACCAAGAACGTAACATCACGTAAATAAACACTTTTTCAAACGCGATTAAGTCCCGTTTTGGTATAATAATGTTTTTATTTTACTGACACAAACACACAACACAATCAAAACATATTTTTATAAGAAACCGTAGTATGAATTATTATATCTAACTAAACCTGCTCCACCGTATTCGAAAGCCGACGCATATCTCCTGTTAAATTAACTAAATCCGTCTGTGGACTAATCTACCGATATGTGGCCACACTCCTAGTCCTAAGTACCGTTACAGTACAGAGACAAATGGAGCCAACGATCAATGAAGAGACGTCCTCGGTGGAAAACTAAACAGTGGGACAGAACAAGCTCTCTTTCATTTGCCCATTTACAGCATCCTGTATTTGTGACTGCGGCAAATTATCAATTGAAGTATTTAGCGCGTGTTTTGTTCTTGTAGAATCGCTTTTTACTATAACAAATCTATTTTCGATTCCGTGAGCAGTCGCCTTCGGCTCGTTAAATAAAATCATAGTCGCGTTTTAAGGCCTCTCATTTGAACAATTGCATAAGTAAACTGCTTTAATAGTAGAGTTGTTAGTCCGCTGTTTTCTAACATAATTGTGCGCATCGGGTTACAAGAATGAAATTTCTACCACAGATAGAGTGTTCCACGGTGATTATTTTCAGGTGTGGAGGGAAGTCAGATTCGTCCCCTGTCAGGCGGGAGAGCGGAGTGAATACGGCCAAGTCCCTCTTTTCTTTCTTTATTGCTGGTCAGTTAAGTCTACCAGGACGTGTTCGGTATCGTTTCCGTGTAAAACAAATATCAGAAATTCATTTTTTATGTTATTTTTGTATAGTTCTATATACATATATGGGTGTAATGGCGGAAAAGGTAAAAATTATAACAAGTTTTTTTTTATTCAGTGAGGTAAATTAGTTGAATTTCGTAAACATTTTCATTTTATTATTATTATTTCAAAAAGCTCATTTAATCTGGTTTTTAAAAATATATGCATGTTGAGCACTTCTCATACAAACAGTAGCTTAAAATATATCTTTACGTCGGCGTAACCAACGTAAATCTCCGGACGCATCCTATTTCGCTTCATTAAATACGTTAAATAATGATTGTTAACATGCTTTTACATATAATATTTACTATATAGGTCCTAGAAAAACAAATTAATGTAATTAAACCAAAATATTTTTTTGCTAATGTATCACGAGCACACGGGCTAATCTCAACATCAACAATTTATTTAAGTTACTGTTTGTATGAAGAGTGCCCAATATTTATATATTTGTAGAAACTAGATTAAATTTGCTATTTTGCAATATTTTTCTTAGTTGTAAATATTCAGGAAATATAACTGATTTATCTCCCTGAATAAAAAAAACTTGTTGTGATTTTTACAATTTCGGAAATACAACCATATTTTTATATGATAAGGTCAGGTTGGGTAAGATAAACACATTGGAGTAAGAGAAACACTTAAAATAAATCACCAGTATTGTGGTAAATCCACAGACAACCCCCACTAGACGGAGCATGTAAGGCGACCCACGCGCACCAACGGTATGGTACTGCGATCATATAAAAGTTTCTACACGGGCGCCACCGTTTAGAGTTCGGCGGCTCGTCCAAAAGGATGGGCTGCGTCTGTCCCAGCAGTGCAAAGGGCCCCTTCGGGCCCGCAAGCAAATAGAGCAAAAAAAAAAAAAGCCACCGTTTAGTTGCGTCCATGTTTACGACCCGTGCGTACGTCAACGAAAAAAGAAATTAAATAAATAACATGCTAAAACATGGTAAATTGTAGTGTTAAGTGGTGTGGAAAGACCTCTAGGACTTCAAGTTATTAAAAAGATTGTATAACATTCCATAGAGGAGTCTATTTCATTGTATTAAACGAAGATTTTGTTCCTAACCAGTCTAACCACGTTCTTTTTACACTGGTCACTTGGAACTAGCGAACGTCACGTCAATATATCTGTCCCTTTTGATTAAATGACGAAAACAATTAAGCTATCCCTTTTTTACCGATTCTTACGAAAGCACGTGATAATTAGTGATGTCCTGCAGACAGTACCGAATTTTATTAATAACATATTAATATTTATTTTTATTGTTGTATTAAATAGTAATTTAGATTAGTAATTTGGTTGTTTTATTAATTTTCAGACGTTTTTAGTTTGAGTTTCAATATTATGATTTGATTTGTTTATTAAAATGTGAAATTTTTAAATCAGTAAACGCACGTATTTCGTTCTTTTTTCGTTTCGTTTTCGTTAGCAGCAAGATGAGAAGCAGCGTCACAAGAAGGACCTGATAATGGACTTGGAGGAAGTGCGACGGATCTCGGGGTTGGTTTTGCATAGAGTTATGCTGTTTGGGTTTTTTGATTCCTCTTAGTGAGCAGTTAGAACCAGTGTCACAATATGGACCGGATGAAGGACTCGGAGGAAGTGCGACGGATCTCGGAGTTGATTTGACATCAAGTTTTGTTGTTGGGATTTTTCGATTCCTCTTAGGGAGCAGTTAGAGCCAGTGGCATAAGATGGACCTGATGCTGCACTTGGAAGAAGTGCGACGGATCTCGGGGTTGGTTTGACATAGAGTTATGCTGTTTGGTTTTTTTTATTCCTCTTAGCGAGCAGTTAGAACCGGTGTCATAAGATGGACCTGATGATTGACTTGGAGTACGTGCAACGGTTTTCGGAGTTGGATTTTGCTTTTAAAAACCTTTCAATAACTTTTTCTTTTAACCTTCCACGCCACCGCGCGTTTTGAATACTCATCCCTTAGGTTTCCTAAAATTTTTATAAAAAATGCGGAATTTGAACCAAAGACCATCAGTTTTGTATGCCTTAGGTCCTACCACTGAGCCACAGATGTTGTGGTACTTATACGATGAATTTATCAAGTATTTACTTTGGCCTACACGGACAGCAACAATGATCATATCGCAACAGAATAAGAACATTTTAATATCTTCTTCTTTAAATATGACAAGTAAGACACCTAGATAGATGTCATTCCTGATAAAATTGGATTAAATTAATTTTAGGTCTTTCAAATAAAAAGGTTGACTGACAAAACTCAGTTTTTCTCTGTCAAAGTTACGTGTTTACAAAGTAACAAGTTTCGTTCAGTTCCGTCCGTCCGTCTATCCGTTTAAATTAAATTATTTGAATGTGTGAGAGTCGCGGAAACCGAAATATTAGTTTTACGTCATTTCAATTATTCAAGTCTGTAATGATAATGTTTTGTACGTTAAGTACACAATTGTGAAACAAAAACCTTTTTTATTAAGTAACCCTCAAAAAATATATTTATGAAAAATAACCCCGTATTTTCTAGAAGTATATCAGCTTTATATCATATTGAATTTATTAATGCAATTTTAATTATCTTACTCAGAATTACTTAGCTTTGGTTACATATGCGTAGCCTGTTATAACTTTGTTCGTTTACTTTACTTTATTATAGTTAATATTTCATTTATTTGCACAATTTATTACAACTGTGTAGCAGCAATAATATTCTGTACTGGTTTAGACGCTTCTACCGAACGTGTCCCATCACTATGATTACGCGCGCTTTAGGAATCGGCCACTCAAGACGCAGGTACCGCCTACCCGCTCCCCACCTCTCGACCCGCCGCGCGGTGAACTGTATCGCGAACGAAACTATCAACATTAGCTATCTAGTGGAGGTGATCTGTGGGTAAATCCGATTTTTAGAAACAGTTCTAGGAAGAAATTAAATGAATGTCACTGTAGCTGGTCGTTTTATGTCTATTAAAGCTATTATATCTAGAAAATATTCCAGTGTTCCACTTTCCCTATGTGTTTCTCTAACAACCCAACCTGACCTTCATCATCATCATCATCTCAGCCATAGGACGTCCACTGCTGAGGCCTCCCCTTTGGACTTCCATATATACCGGTTGGAAGCGACTTGCATCCAGCGCCTTCCGGCGACCTTTATAAGGTCATCTGTCCATCTTGTAGGTGGACGTCCTACGCTGCGCTTGCTGGTCCGAGGTCTCCACTCGAGCACATTTCGGCCCCATCGGCCATCTGCTCTGCGTGCTATGTGGCCTGCCCATTGCCACTTCAACTTGCTAATCCGGTGAGCTATATCGGTCACTTTAGTTCGTCTACGGATTTCCTCATTTCTGATTCGATCACGTAGAGACACCCCGAGCATAGCCCTCTCCATTGCTCGTTGAGCGACTTTGAGCTTTGAGATGAGGCCGATAGTGAAAGACCACGTTTCGGTGCCGTAAGTCATCACTGGTAACACACATTGGTTGAAGACTTTCGTCTTGAGGCACTGAGGTATGTCGGACGAAAAGACATTGCGTAGTTTCCCGAACGCTGCCCAGCCGAGTTGGATTCGGCGGTTGACCTCTTTCTCGAAGTTGGACCTACCTAATTGGACCACTTGTCCTAGGTAGATGTATGAGTCAACAACTTCGAGTACCGAGTATTTTCAACAGAGACTGGGATGGGCACAACCTTGGAATTTGACATGAGTTTCGTCTTGTCCATGTTCATTTTTAAGCCCACCCGTTGAGAAACTCGATTGAGGTCATCGAGCATCATGCTGAGTTCCTCCATCGACTTTGCCATGACTACGATGTCGTCGGCAAACCGAAGGTGAGTGATGTATTCGCCATTGATGTTGATGCCAAGTCCTTGCCATTCCAGGAGCTTGAAGGCGTCTTCCATAACGGCCGTAAACAGTTTCGGGGATATAACGTCCCCCTGTCTTACGCCTCTTCTCAATGGAATGGCCTTTCTGCTCTGCTCCTGAACTCGGACCGACATGGTGGCATTACTATACAAACACTTCAACACTTCAATGTACCGATAGTCAATATGGCATCGCCACCTGACCTTACTATGAATAAATAACATGAAAAATTAATTCCTGATATCTGTTTTACACGAAAACGACACGACACAAGTCCTATTAGCGTTACCTGATCAGTAATATAAAAAGAAAAAGACGACTCCTTTGTCCTATTCACCCCACTTTCCCGCCGCACAGGGGACGAATCTGACTTCCCTCCACATCTGAAAATAATCACCGCAGAATACTCTATCTGTGGTAGAAATTTCGTGGTTGTATCCCGATGTACACAATTTCGCGACTTAGCAAAATGTACTACAACACGCAGGCTACGCTTATCATCAACATTTTTTTCAAGGTACTTTTCGTATCAGATGTGCCCAATATTGTATACATTTTTAAAAACAAGATTAAATTTGCTGTTTAGTAATATTTTTTTAAATTGAAAATATTCATGATAGATAACTAATTTATCGTTCTGAATAAAAAAAAACTTGTTGTGATTTTTACGTTTTCGGCAATAAACATAAATTTTTATATGAAACTATTCTTAAATAACATGAAAAATTTATAGCTGATATCTATTTTACACGAAAACGATGTCGCGCAAGCCCTAATAGCTTTAACTGATCAGTAATAAAAAAAAGAAAAAGAACAGTACTTGGTCCTTTTCACCCCGCTCTCCCACCACACTGGGGACGAATCTGACTTCCCTCCACATCTGAAAATAATCACCGTGGAACGTTCTATGTGTGGTAGAAATTTCATGCTTGTAACCCGATGCGCACAATCTCGCGGCTTAGCAACTTTACTATAAGAAATTAGACCTATACTTATGTTACGGACCATTCGTGTAGAACTTCAACTTAGTCAGCTGACAGCATTCGAGAGCCAACGCGTTGTCTCCTGTTCAATTAACTAGTCCTTCTGTGGACCTAATGTCTACCGTACCGATGTCTATGTGGCCGCACTCCTAAGTACCGTTACAGAGACAAATGGAGCCAACGATCAATGAAGGGACGTCCTCGGTTGAAAACTAAACAGAATAGGAACGGAGCACGTTCCTTTGCCCATTTTAGGAATTCTGTATTCGGTGACTGCACAGCTGTGTCAAATTATCAATGAAAGTATTTTTTTCTGTTATTTTAAAAATACCCATACATTTGGAGGAGGCCTTTGTCCAGCAGTAGAAATATCCCTTGGCGGATATGATGAATATGATGATGATGACACTAGGTTACGAATATTAGGAGGCAATCTTACAAAAATCTATCTACCGAACTAACAATACTTGACGACGAAATAGGTATGTACATAATAATATATATTAAATACACTAGTAGTGACTCGGGGAGTTGTCTTCGCGAGTTTGTTTCCAAATGGTTGCTATTTTGTGATTTTTTACCTTTTCAACCCCCATTTTTAAACATATCGAAAAACTGAATCGACAAAAAAAAACTATATGCTTATCGAACCAACCCAAGTAGCAGACAAAGCTACAGAAGCCTTTATTCAGCATAAATTAGCAGTATAGGGGCTGTATAAGCGCTTCGGCAGCTTGCTTTGCTAGTTGGGCACTCACTAAATTTCTTGAGAATCGGTTGAGAACTGTGACCTGTAGGAGAGAACAGCCTGAAATCTGAACAACCAAATATCCGGACATACGAAATAAATTTTGGCGTAGCTGAAAGAGAGACACTGCTCGCTTCGCTTGCTCGGCCAAATTCGTAGCTTAATCGAGATTATTCGCAATTGAGCTCCATTCCATTTCCATCGGTCGACGAATGGCAGACAAAAACAACAATATCGAATAGTTGTCACCGCAAGCGGCCGCGTGGTCGGATTAACCTATTTATCTACAGTGCTGAAACGTTTCTATTTTATTACTCTATTGCCATGTAAATAGCACGGAATACATTCGGTTCTAAATCCACGATTTAATTCGATATGCATTCCCTTTGAATTCTATGAGGCTCTAAGTACGGCAGCAATGTTCCATTTCATTTAATAAAGTTTTAAGTAGCTTTGTCCGCCATAAATACACATCGTAAACTAATGTTGGACAAACCTACATCGTTGCCGTTTACGCGGATATCTCGCGAATCTAAACTTAAAAGTAAAAAAATATATTTGACTTACACATTGTAAACTTAAATATGTAAATCAAGAAATAACAGAAGTTAAATTTAAGAATATCAAAATAAAAATCTGCATGATACTATATCATTTCTATGAAGCCGAATTGTAATTAAGAAATATACTACCCATAGTCTCTCGCGTCGAGAATTAAAAAACAAAAGTTTCAACAACACATCCCTTTCATAAATATACCACGAATCGTAACCGCTATAAAAGCCCTATCATTCGTCCGTCGATTGATTAAGCCCACAACGAAAACAATATCGCATTGTATTGGACGGCCGGTTGACATGGCGTTTAGGGCGATCGCGTCGGGTCGGAGGGCGGAAATGACGTCATTACTGTCGCGATATAGCCTATCACACTCCCTATGGACGCGAGTCACTCAGTACTCTCAATAGCTTCGTAGGTATGTTCGTCGGTCTCGTTTCCGGGTACATTGGTACGGTAAAGTGCGTTTTGCTTGGCGGGCTTAAAACAAAAGACAAACATTGAAACAAGAACCTCTTATTTTTTGAAGTTGGCTAAACACAAGTTTAAAGTTAATTTGGTAAAATTAATATTTCTTGCCTTTAGGTATATATACATTATTAAGCATAACAAGAAGGAGTGGCAGTTTGAGCGGTACGCCTCGCGAGTATGATTAAAAAAAAAGAATATATTTTATTCTTTTACGTTTCCAACACCCATATCTCCGCTAATCGGTTGAGAAATTCGACAATAAAATAAGATATTTATTGAATAATAACTTATTTTACAGGGATAATAAGTATATAGACTAAGCCTTCAATTTGACAAAAATGATACGCGCCCAGTGTTTCAGGCATAAAGAGGACTAAGTTATTAACAATTTCTTAAATAATTAATCATATACATATTACTACTGGAAGAGATCCCTTATAGGGATAAGTTCGCCTTTGTACATGTTTATTGTTTTGAAGTTTTAGGAATTGTTTTTTGTGTACAATAGGTAATAATTTAGTTCTTATTTAATAGTTTGATGAATTATATATCGGATACAATAATATTATATCTGAATTAATAGGTACATAGAAATCAACTTAAAACAATCAGTATTTTCTCTGTATCTTTGTATGACATATTTTGTAGTACTTCCTGAAGTGTTTTCTTACATTTCGCTATGTCGATATATAATATGTATAATTTTATGTATATTCAGTGAAAATTAAACGACAAAAGGGGATCAGGCAGAAACCAGGACATTTGAAGATACATTGAGACATACAAAAGCATTTTCGCCCTAACTGACATGTCGACACTTCACTAGGTCAACAATGTATGTCAATTGTGCACGTACTTAGAGCACAATTACATTTTAGCGTTTTACCGGCGGGAAATAATCGAAAAGCACCCGGGTATTTAAATTTAACAGCATATGAATGAACGAGCAAACATATCTCCCGTCATCAGCATTCGAACAGTTAATTGGAATCATTCAACGGTAATTGTTTTTAGGTAGAAATTGATCAATTCAAAATACAGCGAGGAAATGTTTCCATTTCCATACCCTGGTCAGCGAACGATGATACCTGCAGGGCTAGTATATCTTGCCGCGACTTCGCTTGTCGCGCGACTCAGCGTCACCTGTTTCGCTCGCACGGTATTGAAAGGAAAGTGACAGGTAGCTAGTATTTGTCGCGCAATAAAGAGTCGCGTGTCACAGTTATGCTAGACATGCAGGGATACTTAATTTAACATTTCAAACATTCAGCTTGTTGTAATGGCGTCGAAGTCGTATCAACGTGTTTACAAACAAGCCTGTAATTCGACCAATTTTAGAGAGACGATGGAGGTCTCTCCATTTCATCGCCATCCGTCACTTTTGACGTGTCCCTACTTGACAAGTGACGATATCCCTAGAACATCGCAACTTCGTCAATCCGGTCGCGCTTAATTTGCGTTTCCTCTTTGTATATGACGGCATAAATAACAGACGCATACTTTAACTTGACCGTGTATTGCGTGAAATATGCATGAATTGCATTTTTGACAATCATTATCGCCTTCGTATTTCCAAAACTGAGATGAGATATGTCACTTGAAGCTCATCGCATTTTAATGACAGTTCAAAGGCGATATCACAGTTATCTAATAGAGTTTTGACGTTTTGCGATCTCTCAAACGGCATTCTCAAATTACGTCGCTGATTAATTTATATCTGTGTGGTGGAGGCGGTGTGGCCCGTAATAGGAACAATATACCTACTAAATCATAGACTCTACCCCTCAAACTGAATAACGTGTTTAGTAATAAAAATCACTTTTTTAAATGATAATTACGTAAAATAATATTTATTCCCATTATATACATGGCGTATTACTAAATATTTCATAAAACTAGAGTGATAGCTATATCAATGCTAAGGGCATGTCAATGTAGTAATGTATAGCCCTGCAAGGGGCTTTACAACCCACGCCATATTGCGGATTTACAGTGGTACAAAATTATTTTACTGGCAACGACAAATTTTTGGTAACTGACGTTGAAAGTCTGTGAATGTGACTGATGTAAATAAAGAGGAAACAGGACTAAATATTCCGAAAATTTCAAGTAATTTTCGCATAATAAAACCAAAACTATCCACAGTGATGAAAGTCAAGTTTTTTCAATAGGGTTCAGTATTTATTTCGCAAGAAGAACGAAGGATTCAGCAGCATTCCGGTAAACAATGTTTTGAATTTTGATCATGACAAATCTTTGACTGACGTTTAATAATGCAAATATGATGTATGCACATTATTGCCATATGAAAGCTGTTTGTAGCGCCACTATCCGTGGGCCGGACCGACGCTTGCTGGGCTATAAAGCATACATCGAAAATACCTACTACCTACTTAATATGTTTGAAAAAAATCTACAAACTGTATTTTTTTAGTTGCTTAACAAATGTTGCTCAATTTGAAGAGTACCTATAATCGTAACTTTCCACGTAAATGTCCACGTGACGATGACGTAACGTTACACATCATCGCAACTGTACCACAAAATTAAACACTACTGATAAGTCTCTTTTCTATCTTCGCAAAAGGGTCTATAAGGACTGTATCTTAAAAAATGTTGTGTGTGTGTGTGTGTGTGTACATTGCTACGATTGGCTACGAACCCGCTCCGATTTTGGCCAAAAGCAGAAGGCGTAGATGATGCACTAGTACGCGCTGGTACGTAGGCTATCAGGGTATCTTGATTGTGTTAAATTTCTATTTATCCCATAGGGAAATATTGTCGCAATTCATTTCAGAATTTTTGCTTTTACCAATATGATTCATCCAATAGTAGTATTTGGCTAGCATCAAGCTTACAACGGGAAACTGGCAACCCCCTCTTCAATTCTGCGGCTAGGGGAATGCTCTCTTCACCATCCTCGTATCACCATACATTGTAGTAAACCAAATGTAACCTGTCTTCGTTGAGGATAAAGTTGATATTTCACAAAAGTCCAAATGTGAGATCGAGAGTGGTTATTGGAATTTATAGGGCGGTTTCGTCATGTCGTTGTGCTGATGGAATGATATTTATCTGCGGTTTTTCCTGTGTTTATTCATTCATCCGTTCGTGCGACAATCGACAATATTTTATGTAAAACACTTTTTCAATACAACAACTTGCTACTTTTTCAAGAAGGATGATTTTTTTTCAATCTGGGATGTAACTTTGACAGATACAACTTTGTTACAGATAGATACATTTTTGTTTAAACATGGTTTTTAACCCAAATCGAAAAAGTTTAACATGTGTATCTGTGTGTCTGTCTGTGGCATCTTAGCGCCCATACGGGTGGGCCGATTTGAGCGAGTTTTTTTTTTATTGAAAGCCTGGTTTGTCGATATGGTACCTAGCTGTGTTTTATGAAAATCGGAGCTCTCGTCTCCAAGATATTCAGCTTTTAGTGTGGGACAAGTGAATGGATCTCAGCCAATTTTAAAGCTAGGACTTCCAAATTTTGTTGTTATGTTCAGTTTTAGTATCATTTGCTATCTCATGATTACCAGCTAGAACACCCCCGGGTGTTTCATCATCAGAAATTTAAGAGCTTAGCTCTTGTCGGTGGAGCAACTTCCATATTTCTCTATCTTCAACTTTCTTTTTGATGTCCTGATACGACACGCCGTCTACTTTCTCCTTGATTCGGTGTATACAAGGTCTTCCTCTCTTCCTCCTTCCCTCAATCTTTCCTTCAATAATATCTCGGGTGTTTAATATCTTTAATTTTGTTTATATACTGTCTTCATTTCATATAGTATATACTGTCTTCAACTTATAACTCATAGGAACAGCATTGGTAATTCTCCTGAACCTTACCTGCCCAAGTATAGGTAAGATAAATAGTCAAAATGTTTTTATAGAAACTTTTTTATCGATTCAATTTTTCTTTTGTGGAAATACATTTTTTTTATTTTTATAAATATTGACACAATAGTAAATGTAAAGGGAAACGTAGGGTCGCAGGTTCGAGTCCTGCATACATTTCAGAAGATCTCATTACATTTTTCTTTCATACCTTTGGCTAATAACATATTTGGTGTATCGTCATTATATTCAAATTAAAAAATATGCAACCATGGATGTGCCATGGACTTCATTCGGATGGCACTGTCATTAAGATAGCTATGTAGCTGTATACATTTTAGTAAAAGGAAGTTTCGTAATGCAGTAACATTTGCGAGACAGCAGTTGAAGTAATTGTAGTTACGAATTCACGCGACTTCGCGGCGCTCGGCAGTTCTGCCATGCTACGGCAAAAGGACGTATCTAACTATGACATCCGTATAAAGATACGACCTTTTACCGTAACACGGCAAAGTTGCTGCGCGGTTACCTATCTGAAACCCTAAAAACGTTAGTCCGAATTTCATTTCGACAAAAACTATTCGACAAATATCATTTTAACTTTTTTTCATTTGTCCGAAAATTCAATTCGATAATTTACGATTGGACATTAATTGTTTAGGATTTTTATTCACTCGACTAATGACACGTTTCCCTAAATCTCATTTGTCCGTAATATCAGTTTTCCGATGTAACGTTTCGGTTTATTAACTACTCGACTTTTTTTGTATGACTTTGATTTCATTTGACCGATGTTACGATTCGATTTATTAACTACTCGACTTTTTTTGTATGATTTTGATTTCATTTGTCCGATGTAACGACTCGGTTTATTAACTACTCGACTGTTCTCAAGTGGACTTTTTAATTTTAGTCATATTATTGTATCCTTTTTCAACAATTTGTCAAATTAACATAATGTATGTGTATAGTCGGCATTATAATGGCAAACTGGCAAACTAGTCTGCAACAATTTACCCGCTTTGTACTTTGATAAAGATAACCCTACCCGCCACATAAAACTTGTTATGGCGTATTAATAATCTAACAGCGAGTAGCATTCGCTCGGCTCGCGCGCTGTTGTGGTCACAGTTCTAACCTAACCTAACCCAACCAGGTCGGTTTTGGCGGTTTGTCGGCTGCTGCTGCAGCACGGTAGCTTCGCTCGCTCGGCTCGTGCGCTGTTGTGGTCACAGTTCTAACCTAACCTAACCCAACCAGGTCGGTTTTGGCGGTTTGTCGGCTGCTGCCGCAGCACGATAGGCTCGCTCGCTCGGCTCGCGCGCTGTTGTGGTCACAGTTCTAACCTAACCCAACCAGGTCGGTTTTGGCGGTTTGCCGGCTGTTGCCGCAGCACGGTAGCTTCGCTCGCTCGGCTCGTGCGCTGTTGTGGTCACAGTTCTAACCTAACCTAACCCAACCAGGTCGGTTTTGGCGGTTTGTCGGCTGCTGCCGCAGCACGGTAGCTTCGCTCGCTCGGCTCGCGCGCTGTTGTGGTCACAGTTCTAACCTAACCCAACCAGGTCGGTTTTGGCGGTTTGTCGGCTGCTGCCACAGCACGGTAGCTTCGCTCGTTCGGCTCGCGGGCTGTTGTTGTGGTCGCAGTTCTTAAGTAATGCCGAAAATATCATTGGGTAAATGAAAAAATTAGTATTAAAAAAAGACGTCTCAATTCAGATGGCAAATGAACGGGGCGGGAAAAGTTAAAACGTGAACTGAAAATTTGGCTAAATGAAAAAATGGGTATTAAACAAAAAACGTCTCAATTCAGATGGCAAGTGAATGGGGCGGGAAAAGTTAAAAGGTGAACTGAAAATTTGTTCAAATGTATGCAGTGCCAAAAGTATCATAGGGTAAATGAAATATGGGCTACGAAAAAAAATACGTAACAACTCATAGGGCAAGTGAATGTGACGGGAAAAGTTTTTCGGACAAACGATACTTCTACTTAATGTAAAATGGTGAAAAGAAAAATGTACGAATCCTGTCATCGGACAAACGATAATAATTCGAATAGTTTTCGGGCAAATGAAATTCGGTCAATGGTTTTTAGTGTTTGAGATAGGTTACCTTGCTGCGCGCCGAGAAACATTCTGCATATTGTATTACTTAGCGACGGCTCAATCATGGAGATAGGGAAATATGTCTCTAGCTTATTTCTATTTGTTAGCGCTTGTTGTTTTTATATAATTATGTAGGTACACTGAAAAAATAATAATTGGTAACAGTAGTCCAAATGTTAGCTGCTAGTTATATAAATCGGAGGACTGACAAATTGAGGACTACTAGTAGTAAATAACTTTTGGAAAATTTACATAACTTTGGTTATTACTAAGCACAATTTGGCTATTTCTCAAGTAGTTCAACAAATTCAGCTAAGTAATTTTGAAGTGAAACTTCTAATGCGACTTCGTACAAGATTGCGTTAAACGTTTAACGTTAAACGTTTAACGCTACCGTGGAGGGGGTAGGAAAGCACTGTTGCGTTAAACGTTCAACACAACAATCCCACGGACAATGCGACGGATTTAAGGTTATGCCAAGGTACGTCTCTTGTGAATATCAATTGATTGTTAGGTTTTCTCTTTTGAAATTACAATTTCTACCCCTTCCTATTTTCATTTCCACATTACGAAGTTTCACTTCTTCCGCGCGGAGAGCCTCCACGCAATATTTTTTTTTTGTGTACTACAGCAACATATTTTTCTGAACTCAATAAATCACTGACTTAGGGGACCAATATTTCCGAGGTAAGTATATCCACTTTAGCCGTTTTATTTACCGTAATCTCTGACTTAGGGAAGTAATATTTCCGAGATATGTCTACTTTTATCTATATGTTATTATGTCTAATTTAAGACTTTGTTGACAAATTAATAGAACAAGACAAAATACATCAAGATTTTATAAATAAGTAAACTTATTTTGAATTTACCTATAATATTACATCAAAACAAACCGGATCGCGGAATTATTCAGGAAGCGTGCAACAGGATTTAGTAAATACGGTTCCCGATAATAAATAAGCCAATTGTCGTCTTCCAAATTTTGTGTCACACAACAATAACGTCCCGTACGAACCTGATTGGAATTCACGGAGCATCTGGCTACCCCGGAACGATATCCCATTACTACATAAACCTCCTATCACACTCCGTTGTGTAATATAAAAGCAATATTATTTTATGACGTATAAGGTTTAAGTTTGGAAGCATGTTTGAGGAAGATGCACGTGAAATACCTTTATTTAAATCATTCTACTCAATCCACCAGTTTTATTTTCGCGGATAATATTTGCGACCGTAGCGCAAATTGGGTTTAATTCAATCAACTCAAATATTTTTACCGTTATATTCCAGCTTCGATTAATGGAATTTCGGATCTGCTCTGTTGTGCATATGGAGAACTGTCAGTTTGGAAAGATGTTATAAACAAAGATGGAATTGGAAAATACCATAATTTACGACTTATGTTAATTTAGAAATCACTTCTGGGAATAGGGCGGTTAAACCGCAATTAAAGTAATATTTTCATTCGTTTCCCAATTAAATACGTTTAATTGTTTTTCTTCTTAGTAAGTTTTTTGTAATAACGTCATTATGACTTGACTTTTTGGCAAAACGGCAAGGACAAGTGAAAATCAAAAAACAAAAAATTGGCACAATCCAATTGTTAAATTGGCCTATATTTTACAATTTTATTAAAAAAGCGGAGTCTTTATTTTTCAGGTATATCCCAATTCATTTTCAACTACATGACATTGCCATCTACAGTATTTTTCTCTGAAAATCGGTAGCAGCAATCAATTAAAGGTTTAAACGGAGTGTGTTATTGATTTTAAAACTTTCGATACATGTTCAATATATTTTCGATAAAACAGCAATAAGTACCTATAAAATAGTTTCTTCGGTTTCCGCGACAGTCACATATTTAATTAACCAATTTAAACGGATTATGTCGCGTTTATAAATTATTTCAGCCTCCGCCGTTTCAATAAGTATTTTCATTGGATAATAATTATAAAACCATTTTATGTAACCTTTATCTTCGCAAATCCTAACATTGCTCGTCGCTTCGCTCGTCGTCGTACCTTACAGTGACTTTTTTTATAGCAATTTAGGCGTGTTGTGAGCCCTTATAGGAAAATTTCATATAATGATTTATTTATATCTATCTATAATATTTATACAGGGTTCTCGTAAGGAATCCAAATGCTTTTAACAGCGGATTCCTGAGGTTGTATGGAGTAAAAAATGTTTTTTTTTATTTTTTTTTTTTTTTTTTTTTTTATTTTTTTTTATTTTTTTTTTATTTTATTTATTCAAATTAGTTACACAGCATTACAGTAATTAAACCAAGGCACTGTGAACTACAAAATTATACAGAAAATAAAAATAAAAACTTAAATCTAGTTTGATTTAGGCGACGTAACAGCGTGGCTCCGTTGCGTCGTCTGATCTGGCGCAGGATTCGGCAGATTGCCCCGGAACTGCCGAAACACAACACCCTTCGGCCAGAAGTCTGCACTTGCGATGGTGTCCTGCAGCGGCCGCGGTACGCGCACCACAAACGAGCTGAAGTGCACGTAATGGCGGGACTGCAGCTGTTGCACCCTCAGCGTGAAGCCAGTCTTCCGGCGAACGTACTCCACCACATCATCAGCCACGGCGGAGTGATGCAAGCGCGACACATAGAGCGCCTTACTCGGTGTGGCAATCCGAAGACCAGACCCAACCGGCTCGGCAGTGCCACTCAGAGTCTTGCGGGGCACTCTGCGCGCCTTGCTCTTCCTTTCCACCAGTGTGAATCCCTCCTTATCCACATTGGTGCGGGAGGACTTTTCCTTATCAGGAACCCGTATTGAGGCCCGGTTAGCTGCGACAGACTGACCGGCGACGTCAGCATAAGCACGCTGACGCAACTTCGAAACTAGAGGCGGCCGCACCGGCGGGGGGCGCGCGGGCGGTGTAGCGGCGGGTGCGGCACTTTTTACAGTGTCAGCAGGACGCAAACTGACAGACTCGGCGCTTCTAGCGGTGGGTCGGTCATCGGTCTTGAAACTTGATGCTAATACCGACTGAGTTGGAGCACTATTTCGCAAACTGTTGACTTCGTTGCGCAACTCAGTAATAGTGGCTTGGGCAGCTTCAAACTTCAAAACTATGTTATATGAACCTATGTCGAAATATGATTTTTAACTTTTTTTATATTTTCATACATAATAAATAAATTACCTTTACTTCACCAGTAAAACAATGCTTTAGAACGAGCTGGCAACGTTTGTTATTGTTATCTCTTTTCATTAAAAGGGGATTCAATGTCATAAAGAAGTTTTCTTGTTGGGCAATGTTTTTTTCAAAACAGGCTTTACTTAAATATGCGATCAAAACTCCTTACTCATGAATCTTATGATTTATCTAATGGCTGCTCTACACTTTCTTTTAATAACTTTGGTATTAAACTCCACGGATTATGATTATAATACAGACTGGCCACTAAGAAATACCCTATACTCGTTTCTATTTTAGGTAACTACTTTTGACAATGACTCCAGTCATATGACAAGTCATTGATGTGATTGATTTTAACGGTGTTACGTATGTAATCTCATTATTACAAATAATAATTACATTAGCCATCGAATAAATTGCGGTGTCTAGCTCACGCAGTCAACCTTTATAACAACTGAAGAAAAATATGTTTTTGAGTACTCCACGGTGCAAAATATCACAAGGGTGGTGTAAAAACTGAAAAAGGTTTTGCGGATTCTAGTTCAGCAGCCGTGGATTCCAATGAACTGCACGTAGCTGATACAGTGAGAAGCATACAGCAATTGTTGAGAATAATCATACTGCTTGTAGTGTAATAAATAAATAATTTGATTAATGATTGTGTTTGTTTATTTAGGAAATTAGTAACATGATGTTTATTGTAAACTTTAATCAAATAAATTAGGTAATAACAAAGTATAAAATAAATATTACATATGACCAGTAAAAAAATAGTACGTTTATTATCACGAACCATTTAGTTTTCAAGGTTTTAACTAGATAACGCAGTTCTCACAACTTAAGCCATAGTTTTTCCACCATCAAAAGGAATATCAATACCGGCTTCATACTGTGCAAATCTGTTGAACGAAGACTATCGTTTTAGGCGTATTTATGCTAAGATGCTACGTAATTAATTTCTTAACTGAATTTATGAAGGAAATTTGAATTGATTGACACATAACCAATGATCGTGACAGGAACTGTTTTCAATAGTCAACGTTTGTCAGATAATGTGACGGTCTCCAACATCGCAATGATAAAGATGATTTACACAGGAGATGTTTTAAAACAAAAAATGCTAATATCTCGAAAACTAAGCCGATTTCGGCTTACTTTATACGACATTTTATTTTCTATACATACTCAGGAATGCGCTGGTGAAATCATTTGGATTCCTCGCGAGCACCGTGTATACAACTTACGCTATACCGAACAATAGTTATGCGTTGTCAAAGGATGTTATATTCATAATTGCGGATAGTAAGAATACGAATCCTTTTCACGGCTAAGGCATATATACCTAGTGCTTTTCTCAAACATATGCAATGAAATAAAAAAATACACTACTTAAAAAAAATCTTCTGTTTAGCATATTCATGAACACAGACGCCATGTTTAAAAAAAAATATTCCCGGCCTAGGCCTTGTAATAGAAAAATCGGTACGCACCCGTTCAAACGACCGACACAGTCACGCAGTATCACTAGGGTATTATTTCTTCAAAGGTATGTTTACAGCCTCTATTGAGATCCTTTGAGTGCTTGTATTCATAACTAGTGGGTTCTCCACGCCTCCTTATCCCACAAAAGGGGGAAAAATTGCCAAGCGACGTCCTGCGTTCAAAGTAAAAATGAACGGGCGTATAATAAACCATCATGAAAGGCCGGTGCGCTTGCGTCTTATAATTTTGACACTTGATTTCTTTATTCACCGGAATACCTACTGATTGATGCTCGCTGCCCGCTGTGTTGATTGTGAATAACAAATTTGCGAATGAAGCAATTTCGTATTTTGACGGGTTATGACTGTTATTAGGCGTTTGTTCATTTATCGAGTCACGTGGGAATTGAGATATTAAGGACGTATAAAGTTTATTTTAAAATAAACACATACAATATAATATTTACAATACCTACTAAAAACTACAGATAAACATAAAAGAAAGGATAATTATTAAGTGTTTCTAAATCTGATACTGTTAAATTAATGGCTTCAGTCGACTTAGATTGACATTTAAGCAATTTACCGGTTAGGTATATAACGGCTACACATTCTAATGCTCATTTTACAAACGATTTTTGCTAAGTGAACTCTAGCGACATCGACAGAAGCAGTTATTCGAATAGTGGCGTATTTAGCGAAATTCGGTATTTTTTTTTGTGTATTCTGACACGATTACTCCCGAATATATGGGACTAATTTTTACTGCATTTTTAGGGTTCCGTAGTCAACTAGGAACCCTTATAGTTTCGCCATGTCCGTCTGTCTGTCTGTCCGTCCGCGGCTTAGCTCCGTGATCATTAGTACTAGAAAGCTGAAATTTGGTATGAGTATGGGTATGTATCACGCCGACAAAACGGTAAAATAAAAACTAAAAAAAAAACTGGAATACCTAAAGTGGGGGTGAAATTTTTTTTCCGTTAGTGCCGTATGTCATCACTGGCAACACACATTGGTTAAAAACCTTCGTCTTAAGACACTGCGGTATTTGGGTTGTGTGGGCGGGGCACATTGCTCGTAGAATCGATGGCCGTTGGGGCAGAAAGGTTCTTGAGTGGCGACCGCGGACCGGAAGACGCAGCGTTGGAAGGCCTCCAACAAGGTGGACCGACGACCTGGTTAAGATCGCGGGTAGAATTTGGATGAGGGCGGCGCAAGATCGATCGTTGTGAAGAACTTTGGGGGAGGCCTTTGTCCAGCAGTGGACGTCTATAGGCTGATATGATGAAACATACTTTATCAGTACCGGTGGACAAAAAGGCAAGGACGAATGAAAGTCGAAAAGTTAAATATGAGTAAGAAACATTTTACAGAGAAGATATAAGAACCCTATTCTGAGAAATGGCTTTCGTAAAAAATAGCTATATTTATATCCCAATTCGGTATATGATGTTGATGACAGCTCAAATTAGCTACTGTTAATGAAACTCAAAAACGATATGTTAGTATTCTTCTTCTTCGTAGTCGTGCACTCTTGGCAGAGTGGTCGTGGTCATGGTTAGGTCGATTCTTTCGCCACGGCTTCTCTCGTGATGCGCCGCCATGTTGGCGGAGTGAGAATTCTCGTTTATGCCGCATTGTGTCACAGATTTGATGAGGTCTGTCCATCGCGTTGGAGAGCGCCCACGAGATCTTTTGCCCTACACCAGTGTTTTTCAAACTGTGGGTCGCGACCCCCAGGGGGACCGCGAGGATCAGCATCGAGAAAGTCTCGTGACTACAAGGAATGCAGTTATTTTCAAACATGTACATTTGCAAGTTTAATCGTACAAACTAGGTTTTAGGGGGTCGTGAAAGAATTTTATTGGTATTTTTGGGCCGTGACACCAAAAGGTTTGAAAAACACTGCCCTACAATTTCCCTTGCACCACCAATCGTTCCATGGAGTCCTCGTTGCGGGTGATGTGACCGAAGAACTTGAGGATTCGTATTTGCACAGCCGACGATAATCTATCTTTGATGTTGAGTTCTTTCAGGATTGAAACGTTGGTTCGGTGCGCAGTCCACGGGATTCTGAGCATGCGTCTCCAGCACCACATTTCCAGTGCGTCAATCTTGTGGCGATCTCGCATCCTCATGTTAGTATTAAGTTTCCACAAAGATACTGGCTTGTGACGTCATAAAAATCAGTAATCAAAACACTTCTTTTTAGTTTTTGTCCAATGAAAAATAGTACAATCCAAAAGTTAGTGGTAATTTATTTGGTTCCGTGTATTTTTGAGTGAGTGTTTATTAGTGGTTTCAATGATACAATTAATTTTCACTTTAGTCAAATACCGTATCCAGTACTCAGCAGCCGCCATTATCGCCATCAAATAACGCTATTTATCATCGTTCCAGTGATATTTGTAATCGGCGCCTCTCCATCAATACACGTCAGATGCCCCGTGATACTGAATTAACAAAATGGCCACTTAAATATCGTTGAAAAATAAACGGTATTATCAATGCCGCTACAGCTTATAAAATTAATAATACATTTTGACACTTCAATTTTATCGTTGTGACGAGTTATGACTTTGAGCATCGTAAGATTTCGGTGTACAAGTTTAAACGTCAGTGCTTGGCTGAATTCGATGATTCTCATAACATATGTCTGAAATATATCACCACTAATTTAATCAAAAAAATAATTAAACGGGTCTATCGCGATAAAAGATTACCTATTATTATCGATTCTCTCATTTACCTTTACCACTTTGTGTGACAAGAAGTGCTACCCCGCCTCCACACTGGGTACTCGCGAAGTTGACCGAGGTTGGGCGAATATGATAGTGTGGACAAACCTATGACATGATGTTGAATATACAATGACGCCTGTAGCCGACAACTATGACCGTGATACGTTATTCGAAAAAAATATCGAATTATTAATGTCAATCGAATTAATCCCCAGGTTTTTTTAAGAGATCAGGAAAGTAAAGGCAGTGTATACCTACATTTGAATTAATGAGCCGTTATGTGTGCTGACGTTAGAAAATATATATATACTCGTATAAGTATAGTTCTTCTCATCGATTTCGATGATGGCGCAAGAACTATGGATTTCGTCTATTGTGCGCTCTGATATGACTAGCAAGAATTTAGTTTTTTTATGTGCGTATGCATTAACTAAACGGAAAATACAATATACCTACATTATCATCAATTATAAAAAGTGGACATTACTGTATTTATCCGGCCATCATATCATATGTAGCGTAGCCTTTATTAAGTGACTAAAATAACTTCTCTTTAAAAAAAATTTTCCCCATTAGATTATCCTGATCAGAATGTTCTCGGTCTCGGACGTTAAGTCAGTTAGCGCGGGCCAGAGAGGGCTATGCGAGTAAATTCTCATCCAATTAACGTGGTAAACAACAATGGAGGGGCCTCCTTTGATCCCATGTTTACAGCAAAAGTAAAATATTTTGATACCTTTGACGAATGATTTTCCTCCTAGGGAAAGCAATCTTTAATCTTTTAAAATACATATGAAACTGGTTCACTCACGTCTTTCATATTGCTCGTCGATTTTCGAATTTATTTGCGATTTTTGAAAATTAACTGCGCTTCGTACGCACGCCTAATGATTTCTATGTAAAATACCGTTATCTTCTATATGGAAAACCGTATTTCCTGTTATAAAACTCTTTTTCCAATACTAAAAATCGTTTACCTACATGTACCTATGTAGGATACAGCTCCTGCCACGGGGCCCGCATGACAAGTATATCCATTCCATAAAAAAAAAAAAAACATAAAAAAAAAAAAAAAAAAAAAGTCGTCGGACTCCATACCGTCGACACCTCCTGATGATGCCTCGTAGATAGACGAAACACGTGTCGAGTAAGTTTTGTTAATTTGGTGGTGGTTTGTTATATTTATTTGCGTATTTATTTTATTTTTTCCTATCGTGGTGGGAGGGTGGGACAATTTTAATGCATGTATGCATGAAAAAATACGCAAATAAGTATAACGGGTTAGCACAAATTAACTGGCACGTTATTATATCGCGGATCAGCAAAGCAATATTACTATTTTTAGTTAATATGTATATCCGCAAAGTAACGCCTTATTCATTTAATTATTTGAAAACGGCTAGCGAAGCCGAACAGGCCAGATTTTATCAAATTAGCTTCGTGCAACTGTCCAGAATGTGTCGTTACATGACCGTTACTACTTATTTTTGCATCTTACCCTCACTTACATAATAGGGGTGGCCAGATTATATATTTGGCCGACCTGTCTGGGCAGCTCATTCGGTCGTCGGACTCCATACCGTCGACATCTCCTGATGATGCCTCGTAGAGAGGCGAAACACGTGTCGAGTAAGTTTTGTTAATTTGGTGGTGGTTTGTTATATTTATTTGCGTATTTATTTTATTTTTTCCTATCGTGGTGGGAGGGTGGGACAATTTTAATGCATGTATGCATGAAAAAATACGCAAATAAGTATAACGGGTTAGCACAAATTAACTGGCACGTTATTATATCGCGGATCAGCAAAGCAATATTACTATTTTTAGTTAATATGTATATCCGCAAAGTAACGCCTTATTCATTTAATTATTTGAAAACGGCTAGCGAAGCCGAACAGGCCAGATTTTATCCAATTAGCTTCGTGCAACTGTCCAGAATGTGTCGTTACATGACCGTTACTACTTATTTTTGCATCCTACCCTCACTTACATAATAGGGGTGGCCAGATTATATATTTGGCCGACCTGTCTGGGCAGCTCATTCGGTCGTCGGACTCCATACCGTCGACATCTCCTGATGATGCCTCGTAGAGAGGCGAAACACGTGTCGAGTAAGTTTTGTTAATTTGGTGGTGGTTTGTTATATTTATTTGCGTATTTATTTTATTTTTTCCTATCGTGGTGGGAGGGTGGGACAATTTTAATGCATGTATGCATGAAAAAATACGCAGATAAGTATAACGGGTTAGCACAAATTAACTGGCACGTTATTATATCGCGGATCAGCAAAGCAATATTACTATTTTTAGTTAATATGTATATCCGCAAAGTAACGCCTGATTCATTTAATTATTTATATCCATTCCATGTTTAGGGTTACGTGCTTTAAACGGAACCAACGACCCTTATAGGATCGCCATCTGTCCGTTCATCTCCACTTTTTCTTCCGGATCGTGTAAAGCTATCAAATGAAAATTGATGATGAACACTAAGACATATTACAGTCCCTTAGAAGGTGTAAAAAGCTGTTGACTTAGAATCAACACGATCATAAAGATATCTGTGTCAAAATTCTTGAATGAACACAAATAAATTTATTTACTTTATTGCCCACCAAAACAAATAAAAACACAAGAAGTACACAAAAAAAGGTGGTCTTATCACCAAAAGAAGCGAACTCTTATGGGTACTTACGTACTGAAGTTGATGCAAACAAAAATAAATCAAATAATCAGAAGGCAATGGAAAAAGCGATGTGACCAGTACCAAGATATTACGAATCATTTCATTGTCAACATACAATTTAATTCTTTAAATCACAATCGTGGGTTTTCGGAATCCGCATCCGAAAACGGTCTCAGACGAAAGGTTCTGCGCATTTTGCGAAATTACCGACCATTACAATGCCGAAACATAATCATAAAGCGCTGGTTTCAATGAGGATTCTTCCAGGTAATGTTGGGATTGGGATAAGTTTGGGTGGGTTTTTGACAAATCAGTTGACCCTTTTTATATTTTTAAACGACACGTGGGAACTGCTTGACTTCTCATTGTTACATTATCCCAATAAAATTTTAAGCATTTCTGAAACAGTTTATATTTTCATCTTTTCATCTTTTACACCTTTACCCAAAGTGTAGAATTGTCCAGAATGTAATATTTGTATAGATTTTTTTTATCGATTCATAAATTTATGTGGACATACATTTTTATTTTTATAAACAACGTCGCAGGTTCAAATCCTGCTTAGAATGTAGTAGATCGCATTCAATTTTTCTTTCTTAATTTACCTATGTGTCATTATTTACAGAATGTAATAGTTTCGTCTATAATTGAGACAGTTGTTTGTCGATCCAAGAATTATTTTATACTTATTCTTCATCGTATAGAATAATAAGCTTTACTATAATAATATTTAAATAAATAAGCGTTCGTATAAGAATTATCTTAATGGAAATAGCATATTCACAAAAAGTTAAGAAATGTTTATACAAATGACTGAAATGAAATATAGATAATTAGCTTTACTTTAATAATATTTAAATAAATAAGCGTTCGTATAAGAATTATCTTAATGGAAATAGCATATTCACAAAAAGTTAAGAAATGTTTATACAAATGACTGAAATGGAATGGAATTTCTAAATTCTATGAGAGCATTCAGTTTTGTGACACATAATTAATATTTAACGTTTAACATCTTAAAGCACACCTTCTAACTTCGCTTACAACTTAAGTGGTGTTTACAAGACATAAAACTGTGTTATTAAAGAGACATTTGTATCAACTAGTTTAATGCTGAAACTTACCGAGTTACTCAGTTACTTGACTATTGGTTAACCTGAATATTTATATTGTAGGTACTAAATAAATTCTCTTCTTAATACAAGCTTGCGAGATTCCAATAAGACAATGCTTCGGAAAAAAATGTTTTAACATACTTAAGTTAGCAATCACTACACTAGTATAAAACAAAAGTCGCTTCCTTCTGTCTGTCTGTCCCTATGTATGCTTAGATCTTTAAAACTACGCACCGGATTTTCATGCGATTTTTTTTAATAGATAGAGTGATCAAGAGGAAGGTTTATGTATAACACATGCATAATTTATCAGCATTGTCCCCGTGCGGAGCCGGGGCGGGTTGCTAGTAATTAATAACGTGTTATTTTTGTATAACTTGTACAAGCTTTACATGCACTTCATATCACATGGATAAAACATCATAAAACCCCAGCTACATTAGTGTTCCAGCGCTTGGCGGTTCTTATCAGAATTACGGTAATTGACGTGCAAGTGGCGTAAAAGTGAATCTGAGGTCTAAGTCTCGGCGGGCGGCCGGATCGATACCCCCCGCCCCTCCGCGCCCCCCGACCCCCTCCGAATCTCCGCGAAGGCGCGAAAATGTATTCCAAGCGCTTCAGTATGCTGATGACATTGTACATCATCTTTCACACTATTAAAGGGCTATCGGGTTTGGTTTTGATGGAACGCTCCCCGTTGTTTCTGAATACTGAAGGTAAATCGGTTGTTAGATGTTTTAGCGGATTTTGTCGAGGTTTCCGAGTGTGGAACATGTGATTGGTTAGTTACACGCTAAAATTTGAGGAGTAGTATGAAGTATGCACGCAATTCGACCAAATTAAATGACAGCTCTAAACGTCTGAAGTTTATCCTTCTTAATATTTTCCTGTTTAAGTTGCAATAAATTTCCAATCATACAAAGGCCTTTCACAAAACCAGTCATGTAGAAAACAACGCTTTTAATGGCTATGCAAGCCAATACGAGAAGGGCACTCGCGAAGATAGTCAATATAAACATATAAATAAGTATCACATTAAAAAAGTAAAAACCAACATACTAAATACTAAACGTATCTACTCAATGTTGAGCTCGTACTGCTCGTAGTAAACAAATGAAGAAGACTAATAAGAATAACGACTCTTATTAGCCTCCGCTTAACAACATTATAAATACATAGACGAAAGATAAAACATTGAAACAATTAAAACTAAGAACGTAATATAAATATATAAAAGTCTTCTCCGCTTATATATTATCGCTAGTATATCACAAGTAACCTCATTATTCTGAGCTATCTAGCCGTACTCGTAACAAAAACTGGATTATCAACAGAAGCTCGTCGGCAGTTCACTTCAGTCCGCAATAAAGGCCCCACAAACAATAAGCGCTTGCTCACTGCTCTATTAGATTAGATTAACCCGGCAAAAGCGTCTCATCGCTTCATTATTTGGATTGCACAGGAATCATTATTGTACATTATAAGTCCCAGGAGAGCTATTTTTAATTGTTTTTCTCATCGCAAATTTGTCGCGTCGCTGCTTTTAATCTCGACATTGTTAGTATCACGTTAAAAGCATCAGCTTTTTGCAATAAAGAGCTCAGTTTAATCTTCCTTCATTTAACGTTTTAAATTTGTCATTTTTGTTCTTTTATAAACGTCGCCTGGACTCGTTCGTTATTTTATATAAGTTTAGATTCATTTTCGTTTGAGGGAAATTAAATCAACTACATTTAATTAGAGAGCGTCCGAAATTCTGAGTCCAGTCCAGACTAGCGGAGTTCGGTGCAATTTATCTTTTGAGCAAATAGTTGCAACGGGTATCAAACTAACTGAATAGCTAATGAATCTAACGATTCAAAGGTATCCTTGTTCCAAAGGACTATTATATAAATTATATAGCGAGAAGACAAGAAACTAAGTTTAAAGCATATCAGGTGATTTACTATTTCAGACTTCATCTTAATTTGACAGTTCGATATTTGGTCTTAAGTTAAAGCAAACATTTAATTAAAAGAAAAACTCTTTGTGTTCCAAAAAAACTTTTTATTTTCAATTCGTGATTCAATCAATCCTCCTTATGTATTACAGCATTCATTATCTTCTAACTAACAAAAACATTTCGAAATACATATAAAAAAATCAAACCAATTACCATTGAGTGCAGTGAATAAACAAATATTAAACATCCACGAAAATGGCTGGTGGAGCGTTTTAAACTTTTATTGGAATAGTTGGGGCACGTTCGGACCTGCTTCCAAACTGGATATTGCTTTTTTACGGCCTTCCGTTTTTGTACACACGGACGTCGGACATGTCTTAATACCACCTTAATACTATAGCGTTAAAATAAGCCTTCGTGAACTTTTAAATACATCCAGGTAAATACAATCTGAATAGGCGCTAGCTGTCGGGACCCGAAGTTAAAAACAACCTCTCTTATTAATTACCTATGCGCGAGATATATGTTTAGCGTTTTGGTCTTGACAATAAATAGTAAACATTGATATGTATAGGTTGTTGTGTCGCGGATACAACGCTAGAATGTTAAGGTATTTATATGTCAATCAATTTTATCCAATATTTTTTATAAAATCCCATTGAATCGCACCACAGAATGTATTTCACACAGATTTAAAGAATGAAATAATATAAACGTAATGGTAGTATATAATACTCAAATTAAAGTATGTATGGTAAGGTGGGGTAAGACTAACAGTTAGGTAGTTAATTATTGGACTGTGGCAGTCTTACCCCCACCTTACCTCATATAATTATTTTAAAGCAGCTGTTTCAATAAAATCGTTGAAATTCGGGTTGAATTTTAATGGAAACGCATAAGGTGTAACTAATGTCTAATGGTCCTAAATTTGTAAGCACATGGCCGATGATAAGATAAAGTTTTTTCTTTTTTTGTAGCTAATGACTGGCCCGCGCGTGTCAGGTATAATTTTGCTGTTTCGACCGAAAAGAGCGTATGAAACTTAGAATGCCAATGAAAGATACACCTTTTGGTATTGTCCGTGTAATACATCTGTCTAAAAGGGCTTACGTTGTTAAGAGTTTCAGTGGGGGATACGTCTTTTTGGTTCTGTCTGCCGGACACACAAAAACCCTTGTTCGTGTGTGGTGAACACGCCTGATATGATCCGGCGCACATGTTTATCGCTATCGGCAGATGTTTGTTTTTAGAAGAATTATTTCGCTCATAGCCCATTCATCTTTCGTTGCGTGTGCTTGTTAATTTTATTTATGGGATACTCGTGATTATCGCAATTTGAATTAAAGCTAAAACGAAATAAATTAACAGATCTAATTATATCTCACCACTTCGTTAAAAGTTAATGTAATTAACTTAATTCATTCTAATAGGCTTAATTAAATTAAGTCTTTGGTGTGTACCTACACAGTATCAAATCAAATTTAAGATAAAACCGATAATTATTTTATATAAATAAAAAGCTTTAATTTTGTATGTATTGATTCGGTGCTACAAAAGAATAGGTGTGCACGTTTGCGTAACGATATTATTAAAGATACCTTCGATACCTTCAACCATCTGTCGAGGGGCAAGTCGTGCAACAAAAGGTTTTTTGCTTTAATGATGGCTGCACCTTTCATAGAAACTCAGCTAATAGAATATTTCTACCTCAAACCGAGCTATAATCGGCTTGCAATGATTAAAAAAAATTAAACTCGCCTTACCTAAGATAAAGGAACCTAGAACTATTACTTTTGTTACAATAATTGTGATTTATATACACGAAATAGGTTTTCATTATAATTATGTACTTGGTCGTCATAACGGATATTTCTTATACGATAACAAAACTATTTTAAAATATAGTAAACTTTACCTGGATTTTCTTTTGTTTCAGGATGTGAACTTCGTCATCGAGCCGTCAATGACGACAAAACTTATCTGACCCCATCGGACAATGCGGTCGCAGGGAGCAAAAACTCTGCCTAAGAAGGGGGCTGTAAGTAAGGCAGCGTTCAAGGCGCGCGCAAACAGTAAACAAGTTAAGAAAAAACTTGTTACACCTAAAAAGGGCAAGAATTTAGTTAACAAAACTATATCACGAAATGCAAAAAAATCGTTAGAAGATGCTATTCACAAAAAGGACGATGAAGAATCTTCTAACTCAGATAAAAATGACAGCACTGAATTGGCAAAAGCAGGGCCATCAAAAGCCAGTAGTACCTCATCACGCAGTGAGTCGCCCATTAAAAAGGTCAAAAAAGACCAAAAAGACAAAAAAGATTCGCCTAAAGCGGCTACTTCGGCAAATTTAAAGAAGGATTTGACTAAAAAAAATCCAAAGAAGCCTAAAGTAGCACCTAAATCAAAATTGGATAAATCAGAAGATGGAGATGACATTAAGTACAAAATTAACTCTGATATACCCAAAAAGATATTATCTAAAGTTGCAAAAGCAAAAGTATTAATAAGGAAAACGAATATAGTGCAGAAGAAGAAAATTACCCCGTTGATGCAACCGGAGAACCTCGATAGCAACAATAAAGCTGATAACGTTATAGAAGACACTAAAAGTAAGGAGAGTGTGGAAAAGAAGGATGAAATTATTTCCGATTCCAAAAATGAACCAGTTAAAGACCCTGGAAAACCCGAAGACAAGGAATCGGTTAGTAATACTATTTCAGCCGGTGCTTGTCCAAACTCATCCGCTATTCTAAATGATACTTCGCCTAAAATTGAGGTAGAACGACCTCCCAAATTTTTTACATCAAGTCGACCTCCACGAACGGTTGATATTGATGTCAAATGTTGTAAAAATTCTAAAGGGAATCTCAGTGTTTCTGAAAGGTTTATATCAATGAAATGTGAAACTAAGACGGAAGAAAATAATAAAGAAAAACCTTCATTAAATACTTTAGTGTCGCCTGGCCCTGAAATTGACGTCTATACCTTTACTGAAAAGGTAGATTCTCCAAAAAGTATCTTGTCAGGGTTCCGCAGTCCCGTTAATAAAAATGTTGGTCGTGTTCGGCCGATTGCTAGAGTAAAAGGAACCATTATTGATAAAAAGGAGGTAGAGAAAAAGAAGTATTCACCTCATCGACCTATTGAAGAAGTAGTCCAACAATTAAAGGCGAAAAAAGGCAGCGAAGAATTAAACACAGCTGAAAATGATACAACTTCGAGTTTGATTGTGCCTGCAGTTGAAAATGTCGATAAAGAATTAGAAGAAAAACCGAAACCAATAGTCAGTAAATCTTATAAAATGGTTGCTCGAAAATCCAGCATAACAGGAAAGCCTTTCAGCCCGATCAAATTTCTTGATCAAGAACCTGTATCAAATAAAAATGAGAAAGAAAAAGCATCTAAAGTTATAACGCAGGCTAAAAAATCCACATCTAAGCCTAAAAAACAAAATAAGAAAAGTAGTTTATCTGATGAAGATATTGATACATCTAAGTTTGCGCTTAACACTAAAACATTCCATTATACATCATCAGATGAAAGCCACAGTGAATCAAATGATGACAATGACACCAAAGATTCTTCTGGTTCTGATTCACCTAAAAGTAAGAAAACGAAAACAAAGAAATATAAGAGAATTACTGACGGGGCTAAAAAGAATACTTCAAAGGAATTAAAAGAACTTTCAAAGGATTCTCTAATTGATTTAAAGGATGACTCTATTTTGCTTGGCGCTGAAAAACCGAGTAAAAGACGTTTGAAACTATTATCCATGTGGTCGGGACCTAAAAAACACAGAATGGCTTCCCTTAATGCAATCGCTAAAGTGCATTGCTTGTACGAGAACGAAAGCAGAACGCACATGGAATTAGGTCTCATGAAAACAATTGACAGACCTGTTTTGCCTAGTACATCCAAAGTTACTACAGTCAAGAAGAGAGACACAAAACCAAAAGAAATGAATCAGGTAGAGACCACTTCTGAATCTGAGTACGAAAATAAGAAAGATAACAAAAAGGAAGATAGCTCAGAGAGCTCTGATGATAATCCACCGCAACGATCTTTGCGAGGAGTGCCAGGAATAAGAAGTGCTGGAAAATATTGGGATCCTAAATCATCGACCTCGTCGAGCGAAGATAGTGAATTGGAGTCTAAAAAGAAAACGGTCAATGTCGATAAAAAGAAGGCTTCTCCTAAAACATCATCAAGTAAATCGGACACTGAAAAAACGCCGGCCAAAATGAAGAAAACGGCCGGTGTACCGGTCAAAAAGAAACGAAATCGTAACGAAGTTGTGATGGACCTAAAAGATATGGTTGTACAAAAACGCATGGCGAGCTTGAACGCCACTGCCATACTCGCCGCCAGTTACGAAAAACGTTCACCTAAATCGAGCAAGGACGACACGACGTCGGATTCGTGTAGCGATGAGTCTTTTTCTCAGAAGCCAAAAAACGGGGTAAGTTCCGGCGTTAAGTCGGAAACAAAAAGCGATGAGCCTAAAAAGGAAAAAGACGAAACGACTACAAAAGACAGGAAGCAGAAGGTCGAAGTTATTGTAAATCAAGATACCGACGTCACAATAACCGGAGTGTATTCGACACACCATCACGAGGGCTTCTGTACTGTTTCTGGGATGCAATATCGCATATCGTCAACCAGTCATACCCAGACGACGGCAACTGCGAATTGCGAGAAGGTAAGCAAAACAATAACAACGCATTCACAACCCTCTAGTCCATAGTACGTAACAGATACTCACATACTCCGCTTGTTGATCTTCGTGAATAGATGCAAATAACGATCAACTATCGGCTAAAAGTCAGCAAATCGGAGCATGTAAATAAGGATGGCTCGCCCGCGGGCACTTCGTCTCTCATTAATACCCGGTAATGAAGTAAGTTCTATGTAAACACGCCTCGGGACCTCATCCCCACATTATCCTTCACCGCGTAACCTACCGACGCTCGCAGAAAAGTAAGCCTTTTGTGCATACGGTAAACGATGAATATCAAGTGGAAAGAAGTGATCAATTGAAGCGGGAACGATTTACGCGCGAAAGGAGTAACCGTTTTGTCCCCGACAGATTAGATCGTTTGACGCGTTAAACCTTATTAACGTAATGTTAAACACTCAGGAACGCAGGGATCCTCACTGATAAATATCAATTTAGCTTCTTAGTTAACTGCCGACGAGCAATTAATTTTCAATCCGTGCGATTTAATTAATCCCTCAGTAGATATACTAATAAAAAGACGCGTTTTTTGAAAGTCAAACAAACATACATATTAAAACGTGAAAAAACGATACATTTTTTATATTAAAAGTAGTTATTTTTATCAAAGGAATCCAAACTAACATTTTGTTAAAGTTGAACAGATTGCAGGAGGTTTGGTTGACGCACCGCACGTTCAAGTTAGTATTTTTCTGTCAATCTTATATATATTTCATGTACTTTGTGTTATCAAAAGATATAAATTGCTGACATATTTAGACGTATCTTAAACGGAATTAATTTACCATTCCTCTATCAATAAAATATACTGATAAGATCGGGTAGAAAGCAATAAAAAAAATAAGAGTGCACAACATCAACATTGATAATGATGTGAGTTATCAACAAATCTACAGGATTAATGAAAAACTCGCAAGGGAAATAAAACACAGTTGCCACATAAATGAACCTGCGGAGAATAGATGCTTAACATTGACGCCTTAGCGTAACAAAATACGCCTTTTCGCACTGAAATGCCACATTACACAACGATTTACGTTTTACTCGCGGTACTTCCGCTTGTGGCGAGACGATGAGAAAATTCTCGAGTTACTACTTGGAGAAAGAAATCAGTTACTTGTGTAACAATTCAATTGATAGCCTTATATAATGTTTGTCAAATTATTAAGCGCGGTGGAGAGGCATAAGCTTATTTTACATTCGGAAGCATTTGAAGAGTTGTGTTTCTATTGATATCATTATATAATGCGTATACATTATAATGTATTTTATAAGCTGTCTGAACTCAACACTTATTTGCCGTAAATTCTATCGCCTTGTATCAATGCCGATTCGAAATTAACTTTTCCATTTCAATATTGAAAAATTACGTCTCGACTCGAATGCTGTTTAAGATTGAAATTGAAATGATTTATATATATTTGCTTATATTCCAAGTAAGCAAGCAAATAACTAATGGAAGAGTCAAAACAAATTCAATTGAATACATAGATTGAATACAAAGATTTCACAGGAGTCAACTGCAAAGTTAAGATATGACTTTTATCTTGACCACAAGAAATAGGAGTTTGTTTTCGAATGTATATGAAACTTTGAAAACTTAACGCTTTGTCACCTCGGTGTGCATATATTAGTTGCAGTTCAAAATTTAGGTACATGTACAATAATCAGGATTCCGTGGATTCTGTAACTCGTACCTCTATTTGATTGATCAATAACTTGTTGACCCTGGATCTCACAAAGCGTGCATCGTAAATGTTCTGCGTTCAATACAGTTTGTTTGACTTTATCATCAAAGGATCTATTGAAAACCCGACCTTGTCTCACGTATATAAAATCTACATTACTCTCAAAAGATTCCATCACATGATCGGACAGGTAGAGAAACAAAACACTTGGTCACAGAATATATATGACTTGGTAGACCGCGTGCAAACTGTTTTATTACGCGATCTGGCGAGCCATCCAAATAGCCTACCACACTTATTCATTTTACTTACTGAATAACGGTACAGATACATATTGGGTCTGTTTTCGCCGACAAACGTCTCGTTGACAGCTTAATTTTATTGTATTTTAAATTCATTGAGTAATTTTCCCCAGAAGCCGTAAATTTTTCGTGCTGTTTTTATTTATAGTATCGAAGCCTAAGGCTCCATTCGACCAAACTTTTATACCCAGAGTAACGCTTAGTGTCGCCTAATAATAGCAAACTACTGGTTAAGCGTTATTCCCAGCGTAAAAATTTGGTTAAATTTAGCCTCAGATTTACTTTCTTTCGAAACAATCTCAAAACGTTGATGGTTCAGACTAACGTGCAATAAAATGAATTTCATCTACATGTACAAGGGTTATAATAATAGGACCTTTGACTTTTAACTTAAAAAACATCTCGAACGGGTTCCCAACGATTGTATTTACTTATACTTACGGAAACGTCTTTTGTCGGGTTGAAACTTACACTTGAAAAAGTGGCACCATTGACACAATATGCATATTGCAGGAGGGCTGCTCGCGCGAAGATGGAGCCAGATACACTCCTCTCTCGGCCCTGTCGTCTATGCAGCCTCCTGCTGAGCACGCGCACTCTCATCCACATCCAGGTAAGTTACTATCTTATTCAATTCCAAAAAGGCTTTGTACAATTTTTCGAAGACCTTTAATAAATTTTTGATAGTCCTTTCTGTAATTGCGGCTTCATACGGCCGAGATTGAGCGAATATGATAGTGCGGAGGGGCACTTCGCTGCGGAAACCTCGGCCAACTTCGGTAAACTTCGCGCGTAGTGTAGAGCTAGGGTAAGGATCTACAAGCAGCGGGTCATTCATTTTTATTTACCATGGTTTTTCTGCTTTTTTTTTTTAATTGACAAATAGACCGTTCTCAATAAGAATGAAGAATTAATGACCTGCAGCTTGTAGATCCTTACAGATAGGATTATCGAAATAAGTATATTGTACCAAGCCTATTTTCCTTCCAGCGAAAAAGTGAGCCTTATACAGCTTTCCCTAACGGATGAACTGATTTAAGTGCGTTTTTTTTATTAACAGTCTTGACTATGTTTGATTGAAATAACAGAAGTCTCCAAGATATTCAAGTATAATTGCAACTAGTGATAAAAGCAGCCTTTGAAGCTGAGACGTTCAAAATTTGGATGAATCTAAATGAGGATCTCGTAATAATCAGCGTTATTTTTATTTTTATATATTATTTGGGCCATAGGCTTTTTTGATTTATTCTTGTACTTTTATGTTCCAAATATATGTAAGTGCTTATTTACGCCCGTGAGAAAACAAAATAGAAACTGCTATCAAACTGGTTCAACAAGAAAATGGTATCTCACCAAATATACCGAAACTCGATAGATATTAGATCTATAGTTTATATAATACTTTTAACGTATACACATACAATGTATTTACTGTATTTTACTGTATTTATTTTTATTTATTACAATTTAACACTGACAGTTAAACCTTACGTGCTAATTGTTAAGAATTTAATTACATTATTTATGTGAACTAATTATTTCTACAATACTACAATACTAATTATGTCTACAATACTAATGTGTCTCTGCATTCTCAGACTAAAAGAAGATTCTGCAAGATGGTCTTAAGCATACAAATTTCAAAATTATATTGTCCGAGAAGATTTCGAAATTTCATGCACTCTCGAGGTTAAACCATTAGGTTGTATCCTTGGGCATGTCATTCCCATGAATATTATTAAGAATGGAAATATTCTTCAATATTCCCTACGCGGAACATTTACTACATAATCACATCGTCATTGCGAAGCTGTTGAATTTCGTGCAGTAAAAACATTTTATTTTCCTTAGCAGACGTTTCTAATATAATAACATTTCTAACTAGTAATTCGTGTGTGAGAGAGACGGATGTCAAACTAACACTCCGGCCTACTTTGATAAGTGGGCCGGAAGGACGGCCATTATGACTCTGATTGAATTTCCCATAAGCCTGCTGCTTGAACGTACCAGGCCCTTCCAAGTTCGGATAGGTAAGGATTAAAACATACATTAACGCTTATGGACCGAGCGAGCGAAGCGTCACTGTTTCAGTTTCGCCAAAATTTCTTTCGTATGAGCGAGTTCATTTATGTATGAATAGTAACATTACATACGGGCGGTGAATTTGTGAATGTCCCAGATCGCAGGTAAATATGCAATCTCGGGCTTACGTCTTGTCTTGCACTAAAAAAAATATTTGCTAAGATTTGTTAACCGTAGCCCAAATGTGTTAATAAGTCGGAGGACTGACAAACTGAGGGCTACTAGTAACCAAAATAAGTTGTGTCTAGCTCTATCTCTATTTACATTGTTCTGCCTCTCTAACTGTCTCTTTATATATGCTTCTGTCTTCGAAATACATCGTTTTACCAGTAGCTTGGACAAATGGCTGGAGCGCGATCCGTCATCGACTTGCATCACCGCTAATGGGTCAATGTTTCGACAGCGCGGCCTCGCCTCACACTTCTATTTAGCTGTTTTAGCTAGTCTCGTGGCCGGCTCTTAGCTTTCGACTAATACATACCAATTAATCGACACGAGTTGTACAAATATCTTCACCAAGAATACCTATCTTAACACTTTTAATTAGGGCCTTCGTGATACGGCAACACGTCTGTGGACGGCGACTTTTATTTTCGCAAAACTGTGACTCAGTCTTCAGCTGAACATTTCTCATAGTTTTATCTTATTAATGTATCTCCCTGGACTCTAAACGCAGACCCCTCCAGGTGAACAGAACTGTACTACAAGACTTCCAGCACAGTCAACACCGCCCAGTTCTTCTCGATGTTGGCCTCAAAATACCCATCATACAATCATTTCCCGCACCTCGCTGGAACTTCACTAAAGCTGACTGGGAACGCTACACGAAGACACTCGATGACTCCATCAGGTGGATACCACCCCTCCGAGAAAACTATGGGAGATTTTTAAAATTAGTACTTTCCACTGCTAAAAAATGTATTCCACGGGGATATCGGAAGCAATACATACCATGCTGGACTACCAAAACTGAAAGCCTTCTGGCAAGAATACATGGCCACTGGCGAGCAGCCCGAGCAAAATTGCGGACAGGATTGTAAAGCTGTCTAAAGCACCTAGCCACAAACAACACACACGTGACGTACGAAAGGATCTTACATCCCTTAAGGCACGCACTGCTCCGGATACCTGCTTTAGCCGCCCAGTTACTGCAGACGAGGTAATCGCGAGTGTCAAAGTTATTAAGGGAAACAAGGCTTGTGGAGAGGACAATATTTTCCCAGAGTTTATAAAGCACAGTGGACCCCACACGTGTGCGTGGCTCGCGAAATTTTATACGAACATCATTGACTCTGGGAAAATCCCACTTGCGATGAAACGGGCTAAGATAACTGCAATACTTAAACCCGGCAAGCCAGCTGACTGTGCAGATAGTTACCGCCCCATCGCTCTCCTGAGCGTGACGTATAAATTGCTTGAGCGAATTCTACTTAACCGTATTGCACCAACTATAGAAGAACATATTCCTCAAGAGCAAGCGGGCTTTCGTCCAGGACGCAACTGCAGTGATCAAGTGTTAGCACTCGTGGAGAGGGGCTTTAACGAAAACCTTAAATCATCAACTGTTTTCGTAGATCTAACAGCTGCTTATGACACAGTGTGGCGCCAAGGACTGCTGTACAAGCTAATCAAGCTGATCCCCTGTATCAAAATCTGCAAAGTAATTGAGGACGCTCTTACCAACAGGCCATTTCGTGTCTATCTTGGAGACAAATCTAGTACTTCTAGGGTTTTGAACAACGGCCTCCCACAGGGCTCGGTCCTAGCCCCAACACTCTTCAACGTGTACACCCACGACGTGCCAGAGACGCTCTCCAGGAAATTTGCGTACGCTGACGACCTAGCTCTAGTCGCACAGGGCCGCAGTATAGAGACCACGGAAAGTGACCTTGAAACCGATATGGCCACCCTCGATGAGTACTTCGTTCGCTGGCGCCTGTGTCCGAATGCCTCGAAAACTGAAGTCTGCTGTTTTCACTTAAATAACCGACAGGCCAGCAAGAAACCTAACGTTACCTTTAGAGGCGCTACTCTTCCCCATAACCCCTTTCCCAAATTTCTGGGTGTCACTCTAGATCGGTCTCTCACATACAGCGCCCACCTTAACAACGTCGCAGCGAAACTGAGAACCAGGAACAACATCCTACAAAAGCTGACAGGGACAACGTGGGGAGCCTCAGCCAGCTGCTTAAGAACATCCGCCCTGGCACTCGTATATACAACGGCAGAATACTGCACTTCTACTTGGTTAAACAGCTCTCATACCGCTGTAGTTGATACACAGCTAAAGCACACCATGCGCCTAATTACGGGATGCTTAAAACCGACTCCTCTATACTGGCTTCCGGCTTTGTGCAGTATTGCCCCGCCCCAACTCCGCCGCACACACCACCTATACGCGGAAGTGAATAAGGCGCTTAGACGACCCGAGCTGCCTATCAACGGAGACCTAGCCGCCTTTAAATCGACAAGGCTAAAATCGCGAAATCTACCGACATTACAGGCACACCAACCACACTTCAACTGGAACACAAACGAGGCCTGGTTTGCGGAATGGTCAGCCAGATGCATCCCACCCGAGCTGTTCGAGCTGAATCCACGCTCTCGGCCACCTGGTTTTAACGAAAAACGTTCGGTCTGGTGCACGTTCAACCGCCTGAGAACGGGAGTTGGTAACTGCAACCAACTACGAAAAAGATGGGGCTGGACTGAGGATGAAAGCTGCGAATGCGGATGCCCAGAGCATACTGTACGCCATATTGTCTTGGAATGCCCACTAACTAGATTCGCAGGCCAGGTGGAAGATCTTAAAGACCTAACAAGCGAAGCTGTTAATTTCCTCGCAAATTGTAAATTTAAATTATAACTAATTATAAGTAAGCACGCAGTGTAAATTTTACGCCATACGATAAATAAATAAATAAATGGCGGGTTCTTGTGCCGTCTTTGGCTGGAACTTTTTTGTATGAGCTTTGTCAGTGCCCCAGTCCAAAATTTTCAAAAAGGTCCCCTGTTGCTGAATCATGTGTGTCTTGTGATATCTGTCCAAGATATCACCACTATGGGTGTACTTCAGCTATAAATTATATTTCAATGTCACTTAATGCAGTAATAGTACATTACGGCAGAGACCAGTAAGTAAGCCATACTGGCCGAGTAGGAATTAGACGGACCGAGCCGTAGGCGAGGTCCGGATATAATACGAGGCCAGGACGGCTCTTACGGTCGAAGCAAGAATAGTGCTTTTCTCAAAAATTAAACAAGAAAATTAGATTAAAATTATATTTTGTAGGTGACATTCATATTCGGCCATTTTCCAATGAATATTTTTGTTATATCCCATTTTTATTATTACACATTGTGATATTCGTCGTCGCAGGCACCATTAACTCCCATGATAAACAACCTATAACAAAAATAATTATGAGTTTATACTTGGATAAAAGATATAGTTACATCGTTATCCAATAGTGGCAGCATTTATTTACCTTCATCGCCAAAATGGTTATCATCTAGAGCTTGATTTAAGAACTTTTCTATATTTTGCTGCTGAATATTTGTGATTTCTTTCCTTTGTGGCCATCCGATTGTCTCAGAAAGATTGTTGAAATATTCTGACCTTATCACATTATCTGACCAATTATTAACTTGATTTTCTTCCTTCCATTTAATGAATCTCTTGTATTTTTTATATCTCCTTGGATTTAGTCGGACGTAAATTATTTTAGCTAACTCTGCCTCCGCTTAATGTAGTATGGAGGAGAGGAGTGGAGGAGTGCCGTCTATTCGGAATCAGACTAGTCTGAACTCATTTTTGCTGAATTATTGTAATAGATCACACAAACAAATTTGAAATATTTGTCTTTTAATTTAAATCCCGCCTTAATTTCTTTTTTTATAAATACTGCGTTTAATTATTTGCACTGTCTTACAAATCTAAGTCTTAAAGATAAAATTTAATTATTGTTATACATTGTTGTATTTTCTAACTAATTTTCATATCATAAAGCTTACCTTCAATTTTAACTCCGAGGTTTTTTCTAAACGACACAAAAAAGGAAGGAATTCCGAAATATCATTGTCATTTTACACAGCACAATTATGAACTAAACGCTGCATACAAACTTCCGCACTAAACCTTGTCGCTACTTTTTTTTTTATATGCATCTTGAGCTACGTTTATACTGCCAATAGTGCTAACCTCTTTTTATTTTACATTTGCTCTTAGTGTAAATTGCAAGAGTATACTGCAATGTCGTCTCTTTCTATTTAATCTATGAAAAAGGGACGCCACTTTTTAATTTTTACAATTTGCTGTCGCACTGTACTTATAATTAAAACAATTTGTGGAATGCATCCTTTTTACATTTATATACGACCTCATCGCCTTCACATCCTTAGTTTTTTTATAGGTCGGTGCCGATGTACATCGTGTTTCGATATTCAAATATCTTGATACGTAATAGGAATTACATACTTACTTACTGGACAAATATTGATTCCAAATTTAAAATCTCGCTGTTTACTGGACACTTCTAAAAAGTCTTCGGTATGTTCCACTTACTGTAGTCTATCTAGCGATGGTAAGGCAACATTACATGCAATTTTTTAGAAAATAATTTTACACTTAGAGTGCGTCTCCATTGAAGCGGAGCGGAGCGGACACCTGCGGAATAGACCAATCACCCGAGTTGAAACCTGTATCTCAGCTCCGCTTCACTTGTGTGATTGGTCGACTCCGCACATCTCCGCTCCGCTTCAGTAGGAACGCACCCTTACTAGGGTGTTGCTTATTTTCTAACCCCGTACTCTCACCCCCTCATTCTGTTCTAGGACCCGAAAGAACGTCAGTTTTTTTTTTTTATTCAGTTTTAGAGGTCGCTATCGCCCATTATTTTTTAAATCGTCCGGACTACGAGGTTTTTATTAAAATTGACGTCAAAAATGGTTTTAATTCGGTTGACCGTGGTGCCCTTCTAGCAGTAGTCCAAAATGTACTCCCAGTCTTTCCGGTATTTATGGCAATGTTATGGGGCACCTTCAAAATTACTTTTTGGCGATAAAATAATTCTTTCAAGCGTGGGCTGTCAACAGGGAGACCCGCTTGGACCCGCTATCTTTAGTTTGGCAATTCAACCAATAATTACAAACCTACAATCAAAATTTAATCTGTGGTATCTCGACGACGGCTCATTAGGCGGAGACGCTTTGACCGTCCTCGAGGATTTGCAGTTGATAATCAATAAATTCTCAAGCATCGGTCTTTCTCTAAATTTTACCAAATGTGAAATATTTTTACCCGAACACCTTTCTCCTGAAAAGAAGATTGAAATCCTCACGAACTTTCACGCAGTTGTTCCAAATATTTCAGTTCATACAAAATCTTCTCTGACACTTTTAGGTTCTCCAATTTTCGACGACGCAATCAGTCCTATTATCAACTGCAAATTAAACCTTTTCAAAGGTATTTCTGACCTCCTTTTCGAAATTAACCCCCACATATGGCTCTCTTTATCATCCGGTTTTGTCTTTTCACACCAAAATTCATGTATTTGCTCCGTAGCAGTCCTGTTTGGAAATTACCGCACATTTTGTCATCCATAGACGACTGTCAACAAACAACAATTTCAAAAATTTTAAATATTAATTTTGACAGCAGATCATGGGATCAAGCGGTTCTCCCCATAAGACTAGGTGGTCTGGGTGTTCGCTCCTCGTCTAGCGTGGCACTACCGGCGTTTCTTTCCTCTACCTATAGCTCGTTATCTCTCGTCAGTGTAATTTTAAACTCCCCACAGCTACCTGACGATGAGATGGCGAGTTTGGTGGAGGCCAGGAACGCTTGGTGTGCCTCGTGCCCTGGAGTGGATATCCCAATTACAAGAGCTGCCCGAAAGGCGTGGGATAACCCTAGGCTTAAGGTAACCCACGCTTCGCTTTTGGAAAATAGTCCGAACGATTTGGAGCGTGCTCGTGTCTTGGCCGTTTCTGCGAGCGAGTCTGGCCACTGGCTGCATGCCCTTCCCTCGCGTAATATCGGCACTGTTCTAGATCCCAATTGCTTAAGGATAGCAACTTGTTTAAGACTCGGAGCTAGAATATGTGTCGATCATACGTGCGCCTGTGGTAAGAGCGTGGATCCACTGGGACGTCATGGGCTTTCTTGCGTAAGAAGTGCCGGTCGCTTCTACCGCCATGGCACACTAAACGATTTGTTCCGCCGTTCACTTGCCACTGCCTCTGTGCCTGCCGTCCTGGAACCCGTTGGGATGGCGAGAGACGACGGCAAACGTCCGGATGGAGCAACGTTGGTGCAATGGAAGCTTGGGAAAACCTTAGTGTGGGATGCGACATGCGTCGACACGTTTGCCGCATCGCACATTCAGGTGAATCGCACTCAGGCTGGCGCGGCGGCTGACCAGGCCCAGATCCTGAAGCGCCGCAAATACTCATCCCTTTTAAAGGATCATGTGTTTGCGGCACTGGCAGTTGAGACTTTAGGGCCTTGGTCAGCCGATATGAAAAGCTTCGTGAAGGCCCTGTCGTCGCGGTTGGTCGACGCCACGGGGGATCCAAAATCTGGCGCTTACCTCTCACAAAGTATCGGCCTTGCAGTTCAGAGAGGTAACGCCAGCAGTGTAATGGGGACCTTGCCACAGGCAGAGCTGCTGGAGGGGGTGTTCTTTTTATAATCCGTTTATTTTTAATTTACTATTAGTAACTAGTATATTTAGTATTTATTAACTTTAATATTGTAAATATCTGGTGACATTGAGATGTTCTCATAATATTTTTTGTAAAAAAAAAAAAGTTATGTACGTTCTGTAAGTATTATGATACAAAGAAAAAGCTTTTTTTTATTTTCATATCTTTTTCCGATTTTTTACTTGCCGGTAGCGACCCCTAAAACGGTCCTAGCGGTCCTAGAACAGAATGAGGGGGTGAGAGTATGGGGTTAGAAAATAAGCAACACTCTAACCCTTACTCTCGACCATATCGCGGCTACAACTTCGGGCTTAGGCCGGTGATTTGTCTGTTGCATTAATGTTAATAATTATATTATTATAATGTAATTATTATTACTGTAAATTGATTATTATTATAGAATGAAATATAATCCGACATGTAATAAAAGTGTTCTTGAGGCCTACTTGCAGCATAAAGATATTAATTTTGATTAAAATATCAGACACATCGTCAATTGTAAGATTTGTTTTGAAATGATACAGTTCTATAGATGTCTCTATTAACCTGGGCGTAGAAGACTACAGCAATTTGGTCATTAGAGCATCAACATTCGGTAGAGGGAAGCTAAAAAACGTCTTCATAAAATAACGAGCCGACGTAGAAAGAACACCGACATTAATTTTTGGGCATCATTTCATCGAACTAATCAAAAGAACGTCTCAACGATCCCCAATTAGCAGTCCGCTGATACATTTATGTCTCCGGGCTTCTATAAACACATGCATGAAATATGGTATTTATTTATAACACAACACAGAACAACAGATTAACAATTATGCCTTTTGTTAATTTCTCAGATCATTGTGCTGCTTCGAAAATAAAATCATATTTCTCTTTTGAATGGTAGTGGGATGAACCATTAGTTTTAATATCCTGAATAAAATAAAAAATGGGTCACTTACTAAATCCAATTGCTTCTCATGCTCAACTTTGTTAGTCTAGATAATTTTGAATCCCATGAGGCATGATTTTATTAAGGTTAGAAACGAAAACATGAATACTTTCTCACGAGTCATCCAGTCATATTTTTAAATCGAATACGGACTCAAATCATATTTTAAAACTAATCGTTGCACATTCCTCCAAATGGTTTTCAAATTACTGTCGGTTGTAAAAAATGCATTCATCCCAATTCTGCATAAACCCGTCACACATAAATCTAAAGTCAAACATGGACGCTGGCAACTGGCCAGCTGGGGGCTTACTCCGAACTTCGAAATCCCAGGTTCTATTTTGCCACACCACTCGTTCTCCTGATATACTGTATTGGAAACAGCTCGGTGCGACATGAACTTCGAATTTCAAACATCGGAGTAGTACCCTCTGAACTTGTCCCAAAGTGGCACTTCCATGGGAAATGATAACCGCTATTAACATAATCTCGCATCTTACAACACTCATCCTCATCGCATATAATACACGCATTAAAACACAAGGACGATAAACAAGGTATCTTGACGCCAATAATGCATGTTGAACAGTGATCGTAAATTGTTTATTGTTTTGATCAGTTTCGATGTCTTTATTTTGAGGGTGACACTGGCTTAAAAGCAAATGTCGATATCTCAAACAAACCACTATGAGTCATGTATACCATCGTATACATAAATGTCCTAAAAAAATTGAGGTATAATAAAAAGTTAAAGTTTTAAAACGTATTTTACTGGAGAACAGTTTGCTTTCAACTGGGTGAAAGCTTTAATAATAGGGTACTTGACACATGTAATGAATAATTATAAAACGTATTTTTACATGTAGCTTATGATTCCTAGAACCAAAATAAGTAGTTACATTTCAATGAAAATGATTTAATTAATTAATATTATTTAAATAAGTTTCAGTTTTTTTTATCTGTGAGTCAAATGATCAAAACGACGCCATCTTGCTAATGACGTCACACCGGTACAAACAAACGGCTGCTGTCAAAAATTAAAACTGACAAAACTGTCGTTCACTTTTCACTTCATGTTGTTACGATTGTATTCACCTTCTCACACATTTAATACATTTTTGGTTTATAATTAATAATCCAGATCCTCAAAAATGGAAGAACATTATATCAAAGCAGACAGTACTAACTTACCCAAAGTGGATTCTTACATGTAGCCCACTTTTTTGGTACGAATCCCGACTTTTGTTCAAATGAATTTAGGAATGTAAAAAGTGCACAGTAAGAATGAATAATATGTTATTTGTTTATATATAATAAGATAGCCAATTCATTAGTTTTGTTACCAAATATACTATCACCTTGTATCATAGAATATCCTTTGTTATAGATCTTCAAGAGAATCTTATGGCGATGATACCATAGGTTATGTTCAGCTTCGACGTGAGGCGAGTTTGTGCACTGTTAAGTGTAAAGTTTGTCCGGAGCACAAAATAAGAAAACCACCATATGCCGTGACTATGGTTATTGATGAAAAGGAGAGTAAAGTTCTAACTGTGATGAGCCATCTTGTATTTCAACAGAATGTTACTGGAAAATTTTGTGACCACGAATTGCACTTGCAGTGCAGTGCAGTGTATCACCCATATATTTACAAGTGTGCCCAACAATGACAATATTAAGAGCTCCGTGTTTATCGCCGCCGCAGTCTCCTGCCGAGATGAAGACCTTTGAAATCGGGCTTACATTTTTGACCCCACGATATGTTGTCTATTTTAGATTCAACGCTAATGTTAGTAACATCTTTACTCCAGTTATTTGTTGTACAATTATTATTAAATGCTTAAAAATAAAATAGATTATTCATTTACTTGTTTCTATTATTCAATCTATTAAAAATCATATTGTAGTTTAGAAAAGAAAATTAAATATTTTACAAGGAAAATTTACTTCCGATTATTTTGTAAAAAATTCGAGAGATTATGAGTAGTAACTAATAAAGAAGCGTGACGTAAAGCGCCCTGGAGCCGCTACTTTAGTGACTACAATCTGCAATGTTACGGAAAAAACATATCTTACTATGTAATCCATACAAAGATACGACTTTTTTACCGTAGTATTGCAGTACTCATATTTTGGACCGAAAAACACGTAAAGTTAGCTATCTATGATTGTGACTGACAAGACAAGAGGAAGAGGCTATGGAGTGTAGAGGGAAGGAGTAGCATCTTTCATGGAAGAATGTAAAAAAAAAGTGTACAGCGGCAGCGGTAAATAGTCCCAAAAGGCTCCGGTAGCGCTAGCTAATTGGGAAAATTATGCCAACTATTCCAGCATTTTGATTTTAACAAAAAGTAACTGATATGATCTGTTAGGAACAGGTAATAGTCTAGCTTTCTTGCAATACTAGCGCCACCAATTTAACACCTTTCCTTTCTCCGAACAATTTTGGATATATGAAAATTCTGCTCCTTCCTTTTTACACTTCAGAAAAAAGGTTCTGTTCTGCAGCTTATACACTTTCCTAAGTTAGTCAGTGACTAATTTAGTCAGTACCTAATGTAGGATAGTATAATATCCGCATTAGTCTGCTATGCCATTGTGACGTCACATTAATACTATATCGCGTTTTGGCGCGAACATGTGAATGGTAACGAAAAAACGCAAATTATACAAAAACATGCGCAGCAAAAAAAAAATTTGTTTTGTATTTTAATTTACGATGAGCTTAATACATTTAAACCGGTTTTCAATTTTTGTCAATAACCCTATTATTATCTAAAATATGGTAGACCAATTTTTGGCTGTCTGCGTATTCTGTAGATATACAATAATAAAAGAGACGGCAATATGCAACGTGACATCGAAGTCGAGATTATCTATGCTAGTCCAGTTCCGAAATTATATACAACTACGGAATTACTTCCGAAATTATATACGGTTGGGACGCAGGCCAAAGGTTAAAAAATCTCAATATAAACGAACTTGATTAAATTGCTTTAATGGAACAATCGTAAATCGGGTTGAGAATAAAATAACTTGTTAGAAAACGCAGTTGGAAATTCTCTAACGGTTCTGAAGACCAAACATTGTGTTCGTGACTGCAATATCCAGTAGAAATACAATACTGGAATAGAACCAAAGTAATCGTTTGTGTTTTTAGAAGATATTTACTGAGATTTTCTATTTAATGAGAAGATAGAGTACGCCTCCATCCATAAATGTGTTTTTCTATAAAACCTGGACCATTTTATTGCAAAGGCATTTTATGGACATCATACAATAAAAGTGTTTTTGCAGAACGCTTCGTACGCAAGCTTATCTTGTACTGGGCTGGTTTGTCATTCCGATGTTTTGAACCAATACAAAATACGAGTACTATCTCTCTCTAGTTCTAGTTATTATTGTTTTTAATGCACTAGATACTTACTCCATACAAGTTTCGTGATAATAATAAATGAAAAATTAAATCGTAAAAATAAAACCAGACTATAAGACATAAAATGCGTATAGTAAATTACTACAGTGGCCGGGAAAATAGGATTGCCGGTCGAGTAGGTACTGACTACAGCCCGTCTAGCACAACTACGTTTCACGACTCCTGTCGCGCGACATATCATCGCCCGTCACTCTCTCACAGTACAGCGAAGATAGAGATGGGTAATATTTCTCGCGCGAGAAAGAGCCGCATGTCAAGGTGGTCTTCCACCGGCGAGGCGAGGCGGGGCGTGGATGGGCGAGAATTGAAATCGCGCTGGCCCTTTTCCACTAAAAATTGGCATTAATAGCTATCGCGAGCCCGCGCGGGCCCGCGCGAGCCCTCGCGTGCCTGATCGAGCTTGCGGTTGACATTAAGGTCTTCGCACATTATAACAACTCAACGGCGACTCGATTCTATGCTAAATATTGAAATTTAAGCCCTATGTCATATTTACTAGGTTTATTTTCAAAAAATGTAAGGTAAGGTGGGGGAAGATGAAAAAAGGGGAAAGATAAAAAGTGTCACATTACTCCCTAAATTTTTTATTTTTTTTAATGCTGGTATCATCAATTAAACCGCCATTTTATTAGGATCCGCCAGTCAGTCGCCCGAGACCGCTCGGAGTGCGTAGACGCGTGTTATGTGTTATTTTGTGAAGGCCAGTATTTCGTGTTCAGTTCGTCGATTTTCAATCTTACCCCGTGTTTCATAACTTGATTAATAGGGTGTGAATAAAAGTTTTGACTGAATATTTATGTATTATTTTAGATTTTATATTTATTTACTAGCGCTAGGTGTATCTATTACTCTTTTATTGTGATTTACGAGAAGCTTCAATCTTTCCCCAGTCAATTTCAATGGGGTAACATTGAAATGGTAATGCTTCAATCTTCCCCCGTTTTTGAAATTCATAGAAAAACAGACAGATTCTCAAACTTTGGACTTAAAAAAATTATTAAGGAACCATTTTTTTTATTGGCCTCATGATAAGGTAAATATGTAGTTATTATGAAGTATAAATGAAACATAGTGAGTCTTAAATTTATAATTATAATAAGTTTCTGTCAAAAATGATATTTTAGTGGCAAGCTTTTATAGACGACTGTACTTTTCTTTGGATATCCATCAAATGCTCACTGAGACAATTCTAAAGAGCCCAATCTCGGTAGGATTTCTTTTTCTATTATAGAGTTCCTATGGCCACCTCCCGGCTCCATCATCAGATCAGCCCCATGGTAACATATTATTGTATTTTCATCAAAGTTAAGTAAGTATGCAAAATTTCAGCTCAATCGGTTGACGATATCTGCTTCAAAATTGAGTTGCAAGATTTCACCCGAACAAACATAGGTACATTAAACATACAATGCAAGTTAATAAAAAGCTTGTAAAAACAATATTCTCTTAGTTTGTGACTAAGTCGATTTGAGTGAAATCGTCAGATCAAAGAGATGTACCCACTCAGTGTTCAATAAATCTGTAATTTATAATTTGTTGTTTTTGTCATATTTTAAAGATGAGATAACTCTATGAAGCTTTCGTTTGGGAACAGTACTTTCCATTTGAGTAATTATTTTATATTTATATATCTGTTATTTTATTTCGTTACGAGTAGATTTGCCTTTATGATACCTACTTGTTTTGCGCGTTGATTTTAATTCAGTTCAACAATTAAAGCTGCCTCATACAAATACTTTTGTTGTGTCGTGATCTCTGGATAATCAATAATATTTTTTCTTGTTCCCAAGGTGTTTGTTATTTTAAACTCTGAATTAATTTGCTACGCGGATTTTAAATGTATGTCAAATGGAACACATATTCATGTTTCATTTCCTAATATTAAATATACATGTACCTATCCGACTTAATTTGTAACAAAATTAATCAATCATGCTGTAAGAAAACACCCCTTTTTATGTTTCTTACCTCAGAACTCCGTCATTTATCAGTCGATTTGGAAAATTATTTTTAGATTCATGAATAAACATTTCAAGGTTGGTCCCATAAAAATTTGGTGAAGATCTGATGACGAGATCCATGAGGAATGGAAGAAATTCCTGAATTTTTGTAGGCACTCATAATGTTTTGCATATATTTTCTAAAACTAATTAAGTATTTACATATGGTAGTCATCATCTTCCAATGCTGAGCTGATGATGGAAGGTACAAGTCCTTAACGGTTAGGAGTTAGGAGATAATTCAAACGAGATTCATGCCTTCAAGAGCTCCCCGATTATCCCGCCATAAGTATTTTATATGAATCACTAAAAAGCAAAACAAAAAGTGGAACCGACTTCAATAAAACTTCTCTCTCTTCTTCCTCGCTTCCTCATGACTGATGGTCGTGACCATTTGAGGCCGTTATGTGTTGCACCAAAGCTCTCCACTCCACACGGTTTTCTGCCTTCCGGATTGACGCCTGTAGATTTTCCTGACAGGCTACTTTCACGGCATCGGTCAATCGGGTCGGTGATCTCCCACGGGCCCTTTTTCCTTCCACGTGGCTACAATGAGCTTTTCCAAACTATCTGGCTCGCGTCTAGCCACGTGACCGAAATACTGCAGGATCCGCTGGAGGCAAATGGTCGATAAGCAGCACTTGATCTTCAGTTCGGCCAGGATCGACGCATATGTGCGACGTGCCAAAGTCGGTGCCAAACCTCATGTAAACTATAATATATAAATATAATAATTGAGTGGTTTGGGACCGACTTCAAAGGGTGAGTCAAATGTAACCTGTACTTGAACGGGTTCTTTTTGGCTTTTTAGTTTTATTGTAGTCGGTTCTTTTTTTATATTTTTTTTGGTAAAATAAAGAATTTATCATCATTAAACCGTTATTTTGATTCAAAACTGATCTTCATAATATAAAAAAGTGTTTAGTTTTTAAGTGTCCAACTAAAAGTTTGAGAATCACTGTTCTTTTTCCTATATAGCGGGGTAAGAGTGGAATAGTTTTTTTTTCTACTGTAGTTTTCTCGTTACCTATCAGGAATATTCACGCAACAATCAGCTGTATCTGTTCAGCGTAAGAAACTCTATTGAATAACGAGCAACAGCCACCGTTTGCATTCATTTAAAAGCATTTAGAAACTATGTCAATCTTACCCCTCCACCATTCCATCTTGACCCGTCAATTTTTTAGACAAAAGTGTATTTTATTTTATTATTTTTATATATTAGAATAGGCATAGCCGAGTTTTATCAACAGAATACAAAAATATAACCCTTGCCCATGCCTTCCAATTAATACACTTGAAGGGATATAAATAGATTTTTATTTTATAAGGGTTTTAAAACAACACTGTCTATCTCGACAAAAAACCATTCAATCTTCCCCCACCTTACCTTACGACGCGTCGTCCACTCGTCGTCCACTACTAATATCATTTTTATACAAATACACACGTGATTGCTTATTATGTCTCATGAATTAGTATTATTAAATATGTTAATGGAAGAAGAATCGGATGAGGATAATGCAACAAGAAATAATCTCGTAGTGCTTTCAAAAAAACGAAACTGGATTCGAAATCATATAAAATATCATAATGAGCATGTTCACACTTTGTTTATGACTCTAGATGACCAAAGTTATGAAACTACCTTTAGAATGTCAAGACAAAGGTTGTATGAGGTACATGCCATGATTGAAACCTACATTTAAAAAAAAGATACCAACTACAGAAAAGCTGTCAGTACTATGGAAAAACTAGTTGTTTGTATAAGGTAAGAAAAAATACTATCTAAAATTGAAAATATTTATTTCAAACAATCTTTTTTTTAATGATTTTTTTATTACCACAAAGCCACCTACTATCAAATAAATCTACAATTTTTTTCAGTGTAAAAAGAAAATCAAGACATAAACGGCAGCGGTAACGAACAACAAAATGCCTATCGATCGCGTGAAGCGGTTTTTCTGTTAATTAATTTATAATCTGACGAAAGCAAGACGGTTCATTCATATTCATATTCATTTATTCATAATCATTATATTACATGTCATATCACAATCATTTCATCAGTTACAATGTACCTAATTTATATAAAATAAAAAATAGAATTACATTAAACAATGAAAAATTAAAATTATAATTAGCAATATTCATATACCAATGAACAACGATCGTGTTGCTATACAATTATAATTATACTATATAATGTAAAGTGCCTATTTGGTACTCCGTAAATTATAATATATTATATATAATTAAAATAATAAGTAAATTAAGTACAATTAAAATAATAATCGTTTAATTACCTATGTGGTACTCAGTGAATAAAATTCGTTATAGCTGTAGAAAGTGTGTTCGATAAGCCAGCTTTTAAGGCGCGACTTAAAGCTGGTCAGCGACGGCGCATCCGTGATGTGCGCAGGCAGTCGGTTGTAAACCGTCGGCCCCATCACGTGGGTGAGTTTGCCAGATTTTACCAGTCGGTGCCTGACTCCCACGAGTCTGTGGGCTTTCTTACACCAACAAATATTTCAATTCATGTCCCGCACCGCACATCCTCTCTAATTCCTACTATTTCCACCGACCGAAGATGCGCTGGGAGGGGATTGAAAAAATGCAATACAAATTAAAATTCCCGCCCCGTCTCGTCTCTCCACGCCTCGCCACTCCGCTTCCCGCTCCGCCGGTGGAAAAATCAGATTTAATCTCTACCCTATATTAAAAGCAATAAGCTTCATTTTTACACTTATTACTTTAAACAAATATTTCAATTCAAGCCACGCACATCCCCGCCTCGCGCTACTATTTCCACCGAAGATGCGCTAGGCGGGGATTGAAAATTTGCCGTACTAATTTCAATTCTCGCCCATCCACGCCCCGCCTCGCCTCGCCTGTGGAAAACCACCTTCAGAGTTGTGCTAGAGGTGCTGGATATATCAGTCGTAGTTTTAAGGTCGCTTTGCCCAGGCCTGCAATTTCATATGAATTGTATTTTGCACCTCTCAGCTCGTTGCACCCGAAACATGACACTTCAAAGACTATATGGTCATCACAATCATGCAGTAATGTAAATTTAGACCCTAATTGTCTTGACGATTGTGGAGAACACAAAAGTGCAGGAGCCTAAATAAAAAATTATGTATATTCGTTTTCCTAATTTTCTTTTATTTATTAAATACTATCACTGATAATCTAAGGTCGGAAATCCTATTAAGCCATTTTCGTCGAGAAATAAAGTAAAATACAAACAAGAATCACGAAAATTATGTTTAAAATATGCTCGGAGTTGTCATGCATTTCCCAAGCAAATAAGACAAAAAGTGAGTTGGAAAGCATTCGGATTTCATTCGGATTCATGATTAACTCTCGTGTTTCCATTTTCCTTAGTACCCACGGTTCGAGAAAATTTGAGCGAGATTTCTCAGTTAAATAACAACAATTTTGTACTAAATAACACCTTTTATATTTTCCAAGGACGTTTGTTTTCCTAATAGTAATTATCTAAACTTCACTTTAAACATACATTTAATCAATCTAATCATTATAAGAGTAAAGTTTTCAATATTAAAGCTTTTCTACCCTAGGGCGTAATTTACAAATGACCGCCCATTATTCCTACAAGCAATGCTATTATTTACAAGTAAGTGTAACGAAAGGTAAATTTATGCAGCACCGAAACCTTTTCATGGCAGAATTTTCTCCAAAAAGAAAGACTGAGTACGAAAATAAACTTAAACAAACAAGAATTACGTGTTGCAACCAAATACGACAAAAAATTAACTCTCTTATTTATATTTTCCTGGTACCTGCGGCACGAGAAATGTTGAGTTTTCTTAGCGAAATAACAAATAGGCCAAGGACGCTTGCTTTATAGTAAATATCAAAACTTCATATTAAACAAACATTTAACTAATCTAATGATTAAGAGTAATATTTTGCATATAAAAAAGCCGTTACACCCTAGGGCGTAATTTAGGAATAGCCGCACATTTCCTACACGAAATATTTACAAGCGTGTTGTTTAAGTTTTAGAACCACCGCAAACTTTTGATGTGAGCGTTTTCTTAAGAAAAAGAGATATGAGAAGAACCAAAGTTTTTGCGTAGATAATCCTAATTTTGATTTATTTAATAAATATAACCACACAGAGAATAATCTGGGTACAAAAATCCTCTTTAGCGATTTTTGTTGATTAATAAAGAAACAAGCAAGAATTACGTGTCTCGGAGTTGTCATGTAGTTCCCAAACAAATAAGACAATCATAATCCTTTTTGCTTCGCCTGAGTCGGGTAAAAAGTCTAGTCTGTGGAGTATTCGCCTTTCATGATTAACTCTCGTGTTTCTATTTTCCTGGTACCCGCGGCATGAGAAATGTTGAGCGAGTTTTCTCAGCGAAATAACAAATAGGCCACGGCCGCTTAGTCACTAATAAACGGGTATTACTGAAATGGGATTCCACTAAGCTATGAAAATTAAATGCTCTGCTCTCAAATTCAAATTATCCTGAGATGGAAATTAAATAAAACCAGGCCGGCCTGTAAATTTTAACCTCGGAAGTTTTCTGTATTTGGCTAAATTTCCCCGGCGGCCAAACGGATTGTACATAGATCTGGTTTAAACGTAGCGTTTTGCCATTGGAACACTCGTACGTTTACGCCGACCGAATGTGTGCTGAAATAATTAAAATGGCTATTCGACGCTGCAATACGTATATTTTTTACTCTTAAAATGTATTTTTACTGGCGTAATACCGTGTATTTATACAACCTGGGGCGAAATATCATCAATTTATCGTCTACTTTAGCAATAAGCTCTATTTACTTTGAAATAACAATTTATGAATGACTAATAAATACAACCACATTCAGTCTTTATTAAATTATCTTCTTTAAAAAATACAAAACTACATACTGGGTGATATTTTATTCAAATAATCGGTAGGATTATTGTTAGCAATAAAATATCTCAAATAAAAATTTGATCTTAGAAATAAAATCGTGAATACTGACATAAATTTCCTTTTATCATCAATTCTTATTCGGATGACCCGCAATATTGGATATTTTTATAATAAATGAATAATAGAATGATTCATATACTCTAGTGTATGATAATGCGTTGATTTCCCGACGATTTACCAAAAATATGCGCGCATTCTTTATATAAGGTATTCGTAATGTCAATAGACTTTAGTAGTATACCAGCTACTTGCGATACAATAAAATGGACTAATTATTGATCTAAATTAAACGGATAATTAATTCACAATGACTGAACTTTCAATAAGCAACTTCGTAGATTAGATCCCAACGAATCTAAGAAAATGTTCTAATTTGCAACATAATGTTCGCGAGAGTTAAAATTTTAACAAAGTTATCCAATTTTCTCCACCGTTTTCTGTCGAGTTTAACTTACATAATAACCAAAAATCATCCCTATAAATTATTTGAAGTGAATAAAAATGTTACAATCGTGTATATTAATTGGATGAAACCCGTGTAATAGGAAATAGGATGGATTTTCAAACGGACCGATAATGCTGATTTGGAATCGGGCTGGACGGTTGCTTAGATAAGGGGCAGCTATTTAATATCGTCGGCAAGAGTTGGAACCGTGCCACACTAAGGCTGCTCGGGTGCAACTTACAGGGGCCGGCGGTGGCGACCCTCTGAACGACATTATATCACTGACACAAACACCATTATGTGTCCCATATGCTGATTAGAATAGCTAGTACAAACTTTAGTGTGACTATGAAGACGCAATAGATAGCACCCGTCTCTCGTTGTCTAGCCGCATTAAGAAGATATGGTTCGATACATAAAAAATGAAACAAAAACTGGTTTATGTCCGTGGTAAAAAGTTTACCCTTGTTTTATCAACAACGGTTTCATCGAATTTTCATTTCATAGAAATATCATTTCATCAAAAGCATATATTTTTTTGAAACCATAAAATATCGTAGAATACGTTATAACACAAAAACTATACCTAACCTAATCTATAGGTTGACAATTTAAAGGTTTCTGAAAAGTGTATGACTTCCGGAGGAAAATTTACATTTGATGAAATCAAGCATTCCGTGAAGTTATTTATTATACCTTTGATATTGTGTAGTTCTAAATAGCGATATCGCAATACCTTGTTAAATTGATACCCGAAAGCGGAAACAATAGGATTTGTTGATACTGGGGCGCTTTTTTAAACTACAATATTCGGCGGTTATACTTACCAATATTAACCTTGTCATTGCCTGACGATACAACACAAATGAGCAGAGATGGCAATTAATCGATTAAATTTTTAATCATTTAATTAATCGATTAAACAGTGAATCGTCGCAAGATGAATCGATCGTGGAATTAAACGATAAAGTCTTTGATTAACGATTAATTAATCGTCATTTTAATCGATCCCGGAAGAGATCCCAAGATGTATTTTTAACTGTTTTTATATACATTAAAGTGTTTACTTACTTACTTACTTAATATTTACGATTAATTCTTGATTAAAAGTTGAAACACGCTAATTTGTGCACGATAGAAAAATGCAATTTGTGTTTATCTTGTCATGTATACAAACACTTGAAAGATTATTCTGGTGTTTTGTGTGAAATAAACTTGTTCCAGTAATACAAGGAGGTTTTTATAGTGCAGTACTTACTCTAGGGTCTTCTAGGTAAGGGCGAGACTTAAACGTACAAAAAATTACTTTTTTATTCCAAATATTAATCGAGAGAAACTTAATTAATACATTAAAATATTTAATAGCTGGATAATAATCTACGATTAATTTAATCAGGAACAAGGTAATCGGAACTCGTACGATTAAGATTGATTAATCGTCATATTTAATTGTTAATCGCGATTAAATAGATAAATCTTAATCGTCAATCGATTACAATTTGCCTATCTCTGAGCGTGAGAAATGACGTACTCGTAGTTACGACTCAATTGCCTTGGCTTAGCCTGCACCAGCAGTTGCGTAATGACGGAACTAAATCAATATTTTTGACGTGTAGCTCAAACATATATATTACTACATCTAAGCGCTGACAAAGAGTACAATTATAATCAATACACAAAGGCATTCGTCGGACAGTCACCTACGCTTATGACTTGTGGCTATAAAAATACTTCTTACTGCATTGCTATGCCGCTGCGGATGGGAACTGGACATACTAATTTACTAGAGTAATGTTATAGATTGTATTCAGTACGTCTAGAATAACTGTGACACGCGACCCTTTGTCGCGCGAAAAATACTATATATGTCACTTTCATTTCAATACCGTACGAGCAGGACAGGTTATGCTGAGTCGCGCAACAAGCGAAGTCGCGGCAAGATGTGCTTGTGGGCTCCATGACAAACATACTTTACAAACATGCAATGAAATATTGAGATTGTGTTCAAACACCCTAACCTATTTTTTTGGTAATTTATTTTAAGTTTATTATGTCACTCTTGTCGCGTGACATAGTATCGCCCGTCACTCTCTTACAGTATTGCGAAGAAAGAGAGGTAATATTGCTCGCGCGAAAAAGAGACACTCTGACACAGTTGTGCTAGAGGTGGCGACTGAAGCGGAGCGGAGGAAATTAACCAATCATACGGTGTCTTTTTGAAGCCCAAAAGAAATGCATATAAGTCTGAGGAATATGATTGGTGCATTCTGAACATCTCCGCTTCTGTACAGGCCGCCTAAATCGGATCATTCGTTTCGAAGCTTCCATGTCACATACTTACAACAGATATAAGTAATCATGTTACAAAAAATAAATACAAAATAATTTATTTGCTTACCAATACACAAGTACATAAAGTTTGTTATATCTAGCGGATCCTAAACTAGGCTGAGCCTGTATCTTGGGGTCCTGAACTGGGTCCTGTCCTGTTAAACTTGTATTACATCATTACATCCTGCTTAATACTGAAACTGAAATTCTTTATTTCAGGCTACAATGCCCATACCACACCATATGAATATCTTATAGACTATCATAAATAAACAACAATGATAAAAAAATAACTATATAACTTGATAAATATTTTTTCTGCGAGTGTTACGCAAGCGCGTGGTTTGGTTATTCGTCATTGCATCCGGCCGATTTCGGCCATGGCGACTGAACGCTGGCTAATGAGATCGTCGCTCATGAGCTCTCAGGTGGCTGACGTAGCTAAATTTTCGTAACAAATGTGCGGCCACATTCGCTGCAAGTCAGCACCCCACCGATAAAATTGTACTGGATGACCGCTGGTGGTCGATTCTTAAGCTCCTCGCGCTTAGCGTCGAGCTCACTCCTACTTTTTTCTTCGAAGGCTTGCACGTTTACCGCCACTGTATGCCTGCACTTTTTGTTTTAGTAATAGTACATTACGTTACAAGGGTGGTAAACGAGGAATCACAAACAAGTGTCTATTAGAATCTCAATGTCATCTTTAATGACACGACTTTGGAATTCCTTTACCACCAGAGTCACGTACGACGTTTTTCATCACACTTTGGAGGAAATAATTTGGAAATGATTTACCGCCCGGTTTTATTGCATGTAAACCCTTAAAGTGTGATAAAAATTACTTACCGCCCTAGGGCGTAATTTACGACTTACCGCCCGCTTTTCTAGCTTGTAAACCCTTGTTTACGAGCAAATGTGATGAAAATATTTTAAGCAATCTGTTTGTTTATACAGTGACCGAACTTGGAGGACTCGCGCGGCGCGCCGCTGGCTGCAGCGCCTTCTCCGCGCCCTCGCCGGCAGCTCACCATGAATCAGGTTAGATTCCGTTGCTTGTAAGGCATGTTAGGGCCTTATTACACTTGCGATTTGAGAGAGGCAATCACGCAGCGAGTTTGCCGCGACGTTTATTTGTATAGAAAACTCGCTCGCAAATCGCAGGTGTGATTAGGCCCTTACGGCGCAGCTCTGTTTATAAGGCGGTCGCTGATTTTGAGGAGCGTCGCTTGCGAAACCTCGATGCTAAACGCCTAAACAGAAAGACTCGTCCAAAGCCTCCTATACTATACTTATACCTACAACGACAACGGTGAGTTGCATTGCGCGCCTTGCAACAGAACCTTTAAAACCGTATTTGGTTTTGCAAGCCACATTCAGGCACATTATGATCGACACTCGTGAAGGTCATGGAGCCAGGTTCGCCATTGACGGATACGTCAAGGAGGACTAAGATAGCTGGAGTTACGTCACTGTGTGAGCCGCTCTGTTCGTGGGACGAGAAGACGGTTCCAGCAACGCATCCACCTTGAGCCCTTCTCCTTCGCGAAGTCGCTTGCATAGTAAGCGATGGCCACAAAAGAAGGCGAAAGACCGCACTGTAACTTTACGCTCCCTCTTATGGACAACCTATGCATGACTTGAGTTGATTCGTTGTCTGAGCAGGATGGACGTGCAACCAATAGCGTCACATTCACACAAACAACCAAAAAATTAACTATATAGCGTTTATGCCATACATCAGACAGTATGTCGTTGGTCGTCACGCCAAAACAGGTGGAAAGTGGATTTTGACAATCTTTGATCGCAGATACCTAAAATGGTTGTTGGATACTTTTACCCGTCTACGCTGAAAGAAAACAAAACAAAGATACTGTGTCTTTTAGTCCTTTATAAAACTGTCGAGTAGAGTTCAAGTTTAGTTTTATACAACCAAAATATTACTCGTCCCAGCGAGAAGTTCTTTGAATCTTTACTTCTCTACTTACAGTAGCCAAACAGCGTATTTTCCTGTACAGTCTCGTCACTTAGGATCTTTTGTAGACGGGGGGAGCAGTTTGCCGTCAAGTCTGTAAGTAATTAATTCTTTTGCCGCCCCGTTTGAATAAATCACTCCGCATAATAATGTGCCAGTTACTTGCAATGTGCAGTTTTAATTCAGTTACATAATTTAATAAAATGGAATTGTAGCGGAAAGTTAAATGAAGATGTTTTACAGCTTTTAAGCTCCTGTTGTCTAATGGTTTTCGAAAGTTATTGAGGGTAAATTTAAATTTATTTGAAGACACAATAAAACATTACAGAAGGGTTTCTATTTTGATTCGGAAAAGCCGCATCTGAACGTATTTTATTGGTTATTTGCGCAAATGCGACGCAATTGATCGTGGGGCGTAGCGATACGACTGACCGATACGTGTGGCTTTATCCATACAGATGCCCTGGGCGATAGTCGTTCATTTTGTGAACTTGCTGTGGGACCTAAGCGCCCTGGACCTGGTTACAGAAGCTCTCTTTAGAAGTGGTAGCTTCTTCAGTCGTAGCCCGGGCGGCCACCCTGGTCGACCCCACTTAAAGCCGCCACTGTCGGTTAGCTGCGAACGCGGAACAAAAGCGGAAGGAGGAACGGTGTACTGGTGCACACTGGTGTATGTGCAGGCTATCAGCGCGAGTCGCAGCGTAATGTGCGTCCCTTAGTAACAGACGAAGATTACTTTCGCAAGGCTACCGCGGCGTGGGAATTATAATGCAAGCGGACTTGTACAAGTGAGGCCACGGCTAAGGCTATTGCGACAAAGCTAATATTTCATGAATAACTTACGAATAGACGTCTATACTATTGTACAATTCTAGAATTGTATGGAAAAGTCATTTTTCTATGGAGAGAGAGTGATGTTTATTTTCCACTCTTCACGCCGAAACGGCTCGATTTTAACCAATTTTGGTACAGAGATAGCTGGACATTCAAACATGGGCATAGGATACTTTTTAACCGACTCGACTGTACGGCAAAGAAAAAAATTTACGCGGTCCAAAGTTGCATCTCCAAGTAACTAATGTAATCCAAATCAAGAAAATCGGTTATCCGCAAATTCTCATTGCATTGCTACGAGTATTCGTTACATAAGTTCTATAAAAGTTACCTCACGTTGACTCCACTTCAAGTAAAGGCCGCTCACGGCCATTTTTTCTACATTTACGCGGGAAGATTCTTCGGAGTCACGCACCTTGATCTCTTGATTAAGCAACAACATGTGCCGTCTAGTCATGTTTAGTTTTGAAATAAATGAGGTGTAACCGCAATGGACTAGGCTAAAGGCCAATTTGAGTAATGCTAATACACGCGAAAGAGCTATAGGCTCTGTTTGTCTCTTAGGGATCAAATCCCAAACAAATAATTCGACAGAGATCCAAAGTTATCGGCATAGCACAGCAAATAAGCAGCTGCAGTGGCAGTGGGCTAGTCATATCTGTCGTAGACCCGACGATCACTGGGGCAAGCAAGTTCTGGAGTGGAGGTCAATGGTCATGAATCGGTAAACGTATAGTGTAGGGCGCCCTGTAACAAAGTGGAGCGACGATATTCGTAGGGTGGTAACTGGAGGAGGAAAGCTGAAAATCGAGCTCAGTGGCGTGCCATGGGGAAGGCCTATGTCCAGCAGAGGACTGATACGGGCTAAGATGATGATGATGACACGCTAAGCAGCACTAGATTTTAGGTAATATTTTTTCAGGCCGAATTTACTTCGCTTTGTTCTAACAAAGAATGGGACGCAACGGGTATTTTTTTTGCATTATGAGCTGCGGCCACAAACTGCTATTTTGAAATGAAAAGTATCATAAGTGCAGTTTGTGACACAATGCATAAAATATCCCAATCGATAAGGCGATCGATACCTGAGGCTGAAATAGAAAACTTGCCGCGTAATATACAACATTTGGTCATATCTATATCATCAATCATCATACAACTAGTCATCCGGCCTTTACCGATATGTCAAAGCTACCGCGTTTTCTATAGCAGTATCTTTCCTTTTGTGTTCCCATCTAAGAGTCCACACTACACGAAACACTATTTCCTCGCCATTCTCCCTTTGCAGAGCTCTCATTTGCAATAAAACCGCCCGTGAGGTCCTGAAAACAAGTTCAGACCTGTTTCCACTCGGTAATACTAAAACTAGGACTTTACTGTAATTTATTTGCTCCCCGTGGACGCTGAATTAGCTGGCTGTAACCTAAGATCTCTGGAAAAAAAGTACGTGGAATTTTAGACTAAGAGGCGGAATATACTTGGTTAAAGGCCAAGCCACACCGGCTGCGTGTGCAGCACGTGCGCGTGTGCGTGTGCGTGACTTGCGCGTTGTATAGTATGAAACCTCATAGTAGACGTCACACCGCTTGCGTGCCGTACGCGTGTGCGTGCGCGTATCGCGTGCCGCACGCGTTGCGGCTCTCTTGAGACAAACAGGCTGCGTGCAGCGTGCACGCCAGCTCCAAGCGGAGCGGCAACGTCGCTTCGTTGCGTGCAGTCATGACGTTGTATTTAATGGCGTTCCATATGAGACGACAAACCGACAGGTTCGGACACGCACGCGCATGTGCACGCGCGTGTACACGCACAGCTCTGTTGTATTTATTTACAACTTTTGCCGGTATGCTTTGTGATTTGTGAAGAAAAATATTCACTTCAGTATTTTGTGTAGTGAATTACTTAGTATATATTAACAGTAATGTCCGACTACAGTTATTTGAGGTCATTATATATATTCATAAGTTTTGAAACGGACAAACCCCTTTTTTCTAAAGTTTTATCAAGATAAATTAGAAGAGATTGTCTGACTATGGATTTTGCAATTCCAGTTCCAATAGCCTTCCTGTAGTTGGTATCACTTTTTAATATCCAAGGCCTCAAGAATTCGTGTAATTCTTCAAAAGAAGCTCTGGACATATAAAATACCAGTAAAATCTATCTTCGTACGAGTCGAGTTCGCGACACAGGTTGTGATATTCACTGCAAAATTCTCTTTTTCGGTTTATATCATGCACCCATAGTCTTTTAGGCATCGCAGGAGTTCTATTACATAATAGTAGAAGCAGCGCCTCTTCTTCATCCGACGAACTGCTATCAAACATGGTGTTTTTGTCGAAAAGAAAAATAGTATGCCAAACAAAATGGCGGCTAGTCACGCTATGGTGCTGCAGCGTGCGGCATCGATGCGTGCGCAGCTCTCTGCGGCTCGCGTGCTGCGTTGCGTGCGCAGCACCTGCGTGTAGTCGGTGTGGCAGGGGTGCTGCGCACGCGCACGCATACGCGAGCTGCAGAGAGCTGCGCACGCATCCGGTGTGGCTTGGCCTTAAGTATCAAAAGACTACTTTTACTTTACTGTGAGTTGCATGTTATGCTAGAAAATGTTCTTCGTATTTTTTTTATGCTATATATTATGGGTATATTTGTATTTTGAGGGAGTTTAGTACGACCTGTGGTACGACCTATGGAATACTTTGGAGTACCGCAGGAATTTTACCATATTTTGATAAAACTACAAAGTCTACATTGTAGTCGTTGGACCAGAAATAAATACAAATATATTTATATTTCGTAATTTGGTAATAGTAAGAAGATTTACAGCTCACTGTATTCATTACTTACGCGGTAGTCTTCTCAAATTTACATTTGTATAAAATACCCCTTTTATGCTCCTATGAGATTCTGTATTCCTAATAAAGGTACATTCATGTTGGATGTCCAACCACGTGAGCGAAAACTGCATAATATGTTTTTATTTCATTAATGTTATGTGTGCAAAATTACCTAAAATTACATTAAGTGCCGTTAGTTTCAAAAGCCATTATTTAAGCGTTAAAGTTTGTAAAACCGATATGCTAATAAGGTTTCGTCTAAAAATAAGGGGAGCCGCGCACGTGAGCTGCATGGCAAGATTTAGGCCATCCAGGAGGCTTATTGTGGAGCAATATTGTGCTACGCCACTGGAATCACATTAACACGCTCAGCTCCCCTAATTAGTCCCTAATTAGGGCCGAACAGATTATTGACACTAATACAGAGCCTCATCAATTTTATTCCACATTTTGACAGTAATAGATATTAGAGATCTTACCACTCTTCTATTTAAGCGATATGCGACCTTTACAAGCTCTGTTGAAGTAGCATCAATTGGTATGGAGCAAATTGATATAAGTATTTGTTTTTACATACAGACAAAATAAGGAACGTATTCCATATGTAGCACAAGGAAATTGATATGTGGGTTGTTAGAGTAATTTTTTATGTCCTAAGCTACATGAACACCACACAGGTTCATACCACGTTTCACGTAGGTACACGCTGTTTTTAATTTTACTTGTAATAGGCATTACTGAAACAATTAGAATGCTGGAATAATTAAAACGTTTCGCAAATACGCGAAGTTAGCAAACGCTAAGCGCTTTTTGCGAATTTTCCTCCGAAAATTCTTAGTAAGACGAAATCACTAAACGAAGCTTAGCGAATTTCACGAAAATACTTCTTTTTTATTGAACTGATAATACCGGTTCAGTCAGATACCGAAGAAGATTATCCTTAAAACAGCTCGAAATAAGTAAGCCGACTGAAGGTTGACAAGACAACGTTTGTTTTATACTATATATGTACTCACTTGTAAATAAATAATGCCACGTGTAAAAAGTAAGCATAAAACGGCCAAGTGCGAGTCTGACTCACGCACTGAGGGTTCCGCACAAACATTTATCCCATTTTAAGTGGCCGGGTTAAGTTTGCAAATGAGGTGCAAAGTTAACGCAACCGATCACGTTTGATGTATGGGAGCCCCACTTGATTTTTTTAATTATTTCACTGATTTTAGTATTTGTTGTTCGGCAACAGAAATAAATCAACTGTGAAAATTTCAACCGTCTATATATCACGGTTCATGACATACAGCCTGATGACAGACAGACAGAAAGACAGACGGACGGACAGTGGTATCTTAGTAATAGGGTTTTGTTTTTACGCTTTGGATACGGAACCCTAAAAACACACTAAGGTTGTCACTTGATCGACATCAATGTCGACTAGACTTCCATTGATATAAACGTTATATCCATAGATGCAACCCTAGTGTGTTTTTTGTTGAACCCTATTGTACACACCAATAATAAATACGAAACGTGGGTAGTTCCAAAAACTCGCAATGTTGAAATCCGAATCTCCTATCTGGGTGAAGACCAAAAAGTTTACTACCTTAACTCACTCAATTCATATTTGTATCAAAGTCTCCGTTGTGCGACGACACATTCCAATAACGTATCTTAAGGTTCTATTTTAAGGTTCCTTTTTGTGTCGTTAATTTTTGTCGCACAACGGAACTTATTCCAATCGCTTTTATTTCCTCGTTTTGTATGGCTAACTACGCCATAATTTCATCCAACGTTACGGTCCTAATCCTAACCCATCTTCCGAGACCACTTCCGTGACGAGAACATCGAAACGCCGAAACATAAATATAATAACCGAAAATCATGCAATTTTAAATCAATAAACTTTTATTAAAAGCTTTTCGAGCTTTTCCAGACTAGGAAAGGAGTCGGAAGTTAGGATTAGGATGTCGGAGTTTATAGTTGATTCAGTTTTGCAAAGCTTGGAAGGAATTTGCCGTTATTTCCTGAATCATACCAAATTGCTGTATTCCGTCTTAATCGTAAAGCTACTAAGGTAATATAATTAAACCAAGCCGTCCATCGTTGAACTTTACAAACCTTATACCGTCGTATTTACGATACACCATTACAATATACGGGTGAAGAGGAAACTTTTAAGCAAAGATATGAAATATACCTGTAATGACTAAATTAGAATAGAATAGAATATTCTTTATTGCACACCTCAACAGGAAATAAATACAAACAAATTCAGATTACACGTAGCATTCAATTGAGGTAAACAACAGGCGGTCTTATCGCTAAAGAGCGATCTCTTCCAGACAAACTTTGGGTAGCGAAATAAATAAAAACGTCAGAAATTTTACGCTTATGTTCATGTCAACTAAAAGAAAATGTCAAATATACAATTATATTATATATTTATTTATTTATATCATTACAAACGTCGAATTTTGCCTTCCACATAATCATAATAGCTATTAAGCTTGAGTCAATCTCAAAGAATTTCCTTTATATCATTGATTCTATTCTTTGCTATTAGGTAAACAAATCAGGAAGGTTATTTTATTTACCGAGTCGGGTATTCGTTGTTATTGAGTTGTTCTTCGGCCTTCTTGCTCGGGAGTACGTAGTGTTGCCAGATTTCCCGATTTAAGCGAACTTCCTGATTTTTAGGGGTTTAGGGGATAAATAAATGATATAGCATCCGTCACTGTCGCACCCAAATTTTTGTCAAAACTTTACGGTTGCAACCATCATAATCATACTGCAGGGGGCTACATACATGTCCCGATTTACCCTTGGTCGGATCGGTTTGTTGAATTGTGTAGATTTTTACCAAAGTAGTTGACTCGTTGACCGATCAAATATATAGATAAAAAAATAGTATAAATATATTTATAGTTAGTCCACTACATTATTAAAGCATCTATACTGTCCCGATACAAAATCTAGTATTCTTTTCTTTTTTTTGTCAACGCGGTCCTGATTTTCAGCAAACCAGATCTGGCAACACTACTCGGGAGTGACCTACATTCGGAATGGAAGATAATTTCGTGTTTAACGCCCGAAGCAGTGTTTTCTTTGTTTTTATTATGGCCATTATTTGACTAAACTCTGTTACATTAGATGTAGGAAATGTCGCTACCTTTGCTCAGATAACGTGAGATTAATTTGATGAAAACAATGTAGCTATTACACACTCGTTGTCGTCATGGTATGATAAAATATAACTGTAAAAATGAAATATCGGTAGTACCATGATGGTTTTAAGGGCAAAAATATCTAAGGCAATTATTTCAATGAATGTCACGTCTTGGCGGTTCCATTACTTATGCCAAAACGGCAGGACGGATTTTAACGATTTTTATTTAGGATACTTTTTACCCGACTTGGGTTAATCAGAATAGAGGATTATGACATTTTTCTTCTCCGCGCGAAATAAGTTTTGTTTGGCGTCCAGTTACAACAAGATTAGTCTAAAATAAGAATTTAATAAAGACATTTCAGACATGATGTTCCATGCATGATCCAACCATAGTTTTAAAGGGACAGTGTAATAAAGCTAATATTTGTATTAATTTGTATTAAAATAATCATTTAATAGCTATAAGATGTTGACTTGTAAAATATTGAAATTTTTATCAATAAATGAGTATGAGTATGAGTATGAGTATTATATCCCTGTTGGTTTTGTTATCGCGTTGTCTGATATTTATTTATCTTTCTTTAAAATGTAAACATCATCGGTAAGAACGTTCCCCGCTAAACGTGTTATTTTGCAACAGAATAACGTTTTATTATACGTTCCCAGCCAGCGCGGGGTTTGCCGCGCACTCCAATAAATATTTGATATCCAGCTCGCGGGGGCAGGCCACAATTTTACTTTATCGCACCGTGTGCTTTATATCCATGACCGTTTAAATTCGTGTTACGCACACGGATAAGTTACACATAACAATCCCCTTTGCACTTGATAGAAATTTAAAACTAGATTTTGTAGTAGATGATAGCGTTTATGATATATGATATTAGGAGTGCGCACTTTTTCACATATGTAACGTCACGTAATTGTCATAACGTATTGTTTTTCATTAAATCGTTAGGCATTGAAATTAATAGAGTTTTGAGAATTAAACCCATTGGCTAAGGTTAGGTTAGGTTTGGTTTGTATTATAACAATCCAGAAAGTTATTTGTTTCAGAAAAAAGTACAAATTATGACTACGAAAATTATGAGTAATTACAATAATTATGAAAAATAGAGGATCGTTCCAGGTAGCACCCATCGTCGAAAACACAAAAAGCACCCGGCTCCGTTGGTATGGCCACATTCTGAGACGCGAAGATGACCACCCTGTCAAGAAAGCCCTTAATATCCCCGACCGACCGAGAGGAAGAGGACGACCTGCCACCTGGTGGGCGAATATGCAAAAAGAGATCCAACAAGCGAACCTGAGCATAGAGACAAGCCAGAACAGAACACTCTGGCGTAGACGTACAAGGAGACCCGACCCCAGATAAACTGGAAGAGGAGTGGCCAAAGAAGAAGAAGAGAAGACAATAGACATGTTGACTAATTTTTTTTGAGGATGTCAATCGATTCTATTTTTTATTGTGATCAAATGTCTATATGGGACTGACTACACTTAAATTGCTCTAAAAGTCAGATATGACCGTCAAAGTTCAACATTTCTACGTAGCGCTAAAAACGCTCCATACAAAACGCGTCAGGCTAGTGACGTCACAGGCCGGTATAGGTACCAATAATTGTATGGAAAAATTAAGAAATTTGGCATTTTCACCGTGAAAAAGTGCGTTTAAGTTCATAGTTGTCATACAATTATTGTTTCGTAAAATTATGAGGATTCTGAAAACATTTTCAAAATTTATTTTGGATTAAAAAAAAAAAACATAAAATTTGCGTACCTTTGAAGTCACATATTTCCAAAAAAGATATATGTTTCTGGATTTTTTTTCTTTGTTTCGTGATATATTTAGCTAATTTTATTCATATAACTACAGTACGCTGTAGAATTCAACATCAGTCAAATAGCCTATTATGAAAAATAATTTTATGTGAGCCAATATGGACCGGATTATTAGGCTTTATTATCAACACCACCGAGCTGAGTACTTATAGTTGAAAGCCCTAATTCGTTGTGGTATTTCCATATCCCGAAGTGAACAATATATGTCGGCTTTATCACGGACTTATTTATTAAGCTATTTCATCAGCGACAACCAAGTAACATTGATAATTTGGCATTTTAAAGCAGATATGATTTATTGAGATATACTTAGGTATATTCGTGTTATCGTGACGGTGTGTTGACTGCTTTATATCCATGATCGTTTAAGCTCGTGTTTCGCACGCCTGTACGGAAATGATTGACGCCGATGAATATTTATGCTCAGTATTTGAAACGGTTTTATTTATTTGGAACGGTGTCACTTACACGTTGGGTAAACGTTTGACACCCTAATTCCGACAATTGACTCTCCGGTAGACAATTTGACAATTTGATTTCTTTATTTAGTATTAAAACTAGTCACACCGAATTACAGTAATCAAATCAAGGCAATGTGAACTTCAAAACTTGTATAATCACACTAATATTATACAGGAGAAAGTTTGTGAGTATGTTTGTTAAGTACTCTCTCACGCTGAAGCGGCTGGACCAATTTTGACATGGTATGGTGGTAACCGACACCTTGGATGAACACATAGGCTACTTTTCATCCTGAAAAAATATAGTGTTCCCATCCGATGAGCGGATAACACTGCGGGACGCAGCTAGTATATTATTAAGGAATTTAAAACTATAGTTTGATTTAGGCGACGTAACTGCGTGTTATACAAAAAGAAACTTAATCGCGTTACAAAAAAAAAAAATTTACTTACCTCGACGTTTCCGACGTGACGTTAAGAAAGACTATGTACATTTTCGCTTTCGAAGTAATAACTATTTGATATTTGTAAGCGTCCCAAATGAAGCATTGAGTTTGTATTCGTTTTGATAATTAACTACAGCATTTTACAAGCCTTCATCAGCTAACGATAATGATCAAACAGATAATAATTAATAAGTCTGTCAACGACTAAAATTTAATAATTGTACGCTGCTAACGATATGTCCTCGCAATAATTGATCTAATATCGGAAATAATAAGGCTAGAATGGGCCATTATCGTTATCTCTACGTATATTTAGGTGAGTCCGTGCCAACAGATCCTGTGACCCTTGACCCGGGCCCCAGAAGGGGGCCCAGCCCTTTTCACTCCCCAATCTCCTAACAATGTTTCTCGATTTACACAAAGCGATGTAAACAAAACCCTTATGAATTTTACAACGTTTTTATTTTAAGAATTTAAGAACAATTCAATTCAATCATTTACCTATTGATATAATAAAATGCTATATTATATGTCAATGAAGTTGTACTTAAGAGATACTTAATTTTACATTTTAGGTTAGGCATACAGATATAGATTTGAGAATCCAGGCTGTGCCAGCGAACCAGTTAGGTATTCGATTAGTATATAAGTAATACTACCCAGTTAGCTCTCGTAGAAGGCATCAACTGAATAGTAAGCATCAGACAATGGTAATTATAATTAGACTGGCTTAAATCAGCTTAGTATTTACATACAATTATACCAAATAATTAAATGTTATTGATACGTAAGCATTGTGACTGACAGTGTCGCTTTGGCATTGGCCTGGTTCGACATCGCGGCCTTGTTTGCGTCTGAGAAGTTTATCTGTGGCGTAACAAATAAAACAATACCGCGACTAAATGTCTGACGAACTTCAGACAACCCAAAAATGTAAATAAATGTATTTAGGACGGTTGGACAAGTCATAGTCATTTAAGCAAATTACATTGCCTAGATGTTTTGATTACAATTTTATAAATAGTACCTCCACGTGTAGATATTACAGTCAATTGAGATAACTTCCTCCTTTCCGTATAACATTGGTCCACACTCACACGCTGAAAGTTCTATTCTATTCTATTCTATTTTTTTAAAAATGGCAACCGGTCACAGTTAAGCGACCATTACTGCCAATGTCTCGTTGCCAATCGCACTAGGCGACTAGATAGAGGATTGATACCACGTTGTACGGTGAGTTGAAAAAATCGTGCTTTTTGTAAAGTGATAGCGATTTACAAAAAACCACGCGGACTATCGGGCCTTGACCCAGGAAGGGCTATGAACGCTTCAAGTTGAATTCTTCATTAGCTATTCACTCATACGTTAGATCACTGCACAATACGCTATCAATACTACACATTGAACAACTAAAATGAATAAATAATGAACAACTAAACTTAAACGCATGCGGCCATCTTGGGACACGAACCGGAAGTCTCACGCTGAAAGTTTTAATTATTTCATTGCCCCAGCGCAAGTGGGGACCAGCCCATGTAGCACAAGAGACTTAGCGTCACCCGTCACTTTCTCATAAGTACTGTACAAAAAGTGATAGGTGTCACTTACAAGAGTCGATCGAGCTATTTTAGCATTACGTTATCATGTTAGAAATAAATTTAGGGATCATTATAATTAATTAATTTTAATGATTCTTGTTCTCTACAGTTTATCAATTTAACATCGGTGAAATTAATCAAAACGTACCTATACGGTGCGTCGCGCGAGAAAGACAGAGTGTGTCACAGGTTGTGCTAGAGGTGCTTATATTATACAGAAGCGATAAAGGTACCCCTATTGATTGTATAGATACATTTTAATTACTTTCACCGATGTCAAATTGATAAACTGTAGATTACAAGAATTATTAAAATTAATTAATTCTAATGTACTGCCCCCTGAATTTATTTCACACATAAAACTTCATCAACTCTAATCGAATACTGGATGATAATACTTACTCGAAAAAATTACGCTAATGTAGTCGCATATAATATATATCAGTAAAACATGTTTGTATAAATAAACAAAGGACGAGATTTATTTTATTCACGTGAACATGCGCGAGCGAATAATATAGACATTTATTTCTCTTTCATTATCATAAATCTGTTATTCTAATATTTCTTTTAAATGGGTTGGACATTTTGGATACCTACTTAGTACCCTTGTTGAAGTAAACAGCTACAAAATGAAGTGACTGTAGATTTTTGTCAATTTGCATTTCACGTAACGTCAAATAAATCGCCACTAAGTAGTCTAATAGTAGAATAACCCTATTATGTTATCTGTGGTTCGTCTCATTTTCATGTGAGAACCGGTGGTAGAGAGCAGGCTTTCGTCGGAGACAAATTATTAAGGAAACGACGTACAGAATATGCCATAACGCGCCAGGCGCTTATTCAACTCTTCATCGTAAAGGATTATTGGACGGAATTATGGCTGGGGGGCCATTCCGCTGTTCTCCAGATTAGACCCTAATAGAAAAGCTTTGTTTCCTCTTTATTGCCGCCGTGGTAAATGATTTTGTTGCGTCTCCATTTTTGTTGTATTGGAGTGTTACAGCTGTTAGTTATTGAGTGTATTTGACGCGATGTGAAGGAGTGTACGTGATTTTTTTTATTGGATAGATTTAACGCCACCCTTTATAAAAGGTGCAATTATTTATTTAGGAGTGTAATTTTTTTGTAATGGTAGTGTATATATTTACTGAATCTCTATTAAATGAAAAACCAGGAGTCTAAGACTCGATAGTATGCAAAAAATTAGAATAGCCACAATATGACACCTAACAGTTACTTACGTGGACATTATCTCACAACATTTTCTGCGCGAGAAAGAATATGCAAATGTTACATAAAGAGAGAACTTAAAACACACACTACTTTAGCGCTTTATCGAAAAGTAACAGCTACTCTGTCACTATCTGTCACACGAGGAATCCGAAGTTCGAACATTATATCAAAATAACTTATCTCTGTCTCAAAAGATATAAAGAAGAAGAAATGTCTTTATTTATTTGCATTAGCCCACCGCTCCGTAAATCCTCTGCGCAAAGGATCGATATACATACTCGTACTCTATAAAATGTATGCAAAGAAGTCACTATTCTGCATATAATCCTTTCGCTATAAAGCTGCAGCGAATGATAAAGTGTCTGTTTGCTGCACAATATTCCCGCGCACGACAAATTAGAGCGGTCGGTCGTTCCCGCCGCGTAAACAAAATTTGTCGGCCGTACAGTAATGAACGCCAAGGAAACATGTTTGCAAGAATTGCTTTGGAGATGGTATCCGAGCGCAACTAGGATTCAGCCATGTTTGCTCACTTTAGCATTCATTTTCAATTTAGGTGATTCAATAAATTGACACCGATTTTACTAAATTAGACGTTTTTACATTTTTACGACCGACATTAGTCTGACAATAATGAAGAGTTTAAAGAAGCATAATTTGTTCTTGAAAAATAGTTTTGATAAATATACTAATACTGTTCTGTATAATCCCCTCGCTACAGAGCGAATGATAAAGTTATTTGTTTGCCGCAGAAAATTACCGCCGCGCACGACAAACTAGAGCCTTCGTTTCCGCCTCCTGCCGCGTAAAACAAGGAGACATATTTTTAAGCAACGCTTTCTGTAGTGCTACCAAAACTTATCTGTGAACTGAAGGGTGTCGCCGCGATCTTCACACACAGAGCACTCGAACGCAGAGACACTGACAATCGTATGACATTCCAGCATAACAGTCGTAGTGCCTAATTTCGCCGTTTCACAGAAAAGTTAGTGGCACGTTTCATTTTAAACTTTTAACCGGCTTATAATTCTGTCCCCAATATTAACGATCTCCGTATTTGATATACATCTCGCTATATACAAGAGTCGCGTTTTACTATTTTTATTTAAAATATGTTGAGTTTTATGAATTGGCTAATATTGCAAACAGATTGAATAAGACGGTTAAAACGTTCAAATAATCACCCGTCGTTGTCAAGATAAAAACCGGCCAAGAGCATGTCGGGCCACGCTCAGTGTAGGGTTCCGTAGTTGCTCATCCTTCACAATAAACTGCTGTTTGAAGCCCGAGTTTTAATTTAAGAAAGATTTTAAGCTCTATAAAAAGGTCGTAAACGCCCTAGAAACTGTAATCACTTATTACCTTCTGGAAGTCAACTTACGACCTTTTAAAGAAAAAATATGAAATGTGGCGATAACTCAAAAACGGCTCGACCGATTTTGTTCAATATAGTTTTCCTTGAAAGTACTTATAGGGCCTCATGAACATGATTTTTTCCGAATTTTTTCGACCCGTGGTTGAAAAGTTAGAGGGGGGGGGACACTATTTTTTTTGTTTTCGGAGCGAATATTTACAAAACTGCTGACTATCAAAAAATAATGTTAGAAGACACCTATTATTTTTACAAGACCTATTCAACGACATCCCACACATTAGTGTTGAAAAGAAAAAAAAAATCACCCCCACTTTAGGTGTTCGAGAGGTACCCGAAAAAATAAATTTTTTTTTATTTTTATTTTACCGTTCTGTCGGCGTTATACATACACATACTCATACCAAATTTCAGCTTTCTAGTACTAATGATCACGGAGCTAAGCCGCGGACGGACGGACGGACGGACGGACAGACGGACATGGCGAAACTATAAGGGTTCCTAGTTGACTACGGAACCCTAAAAATGAAGGACTTATCCGGGTATACTTGAAAACTGCCCAACGCTTTTTCTGACGAACAGTATAGGCACGGTGACGGGTAAACTTAACTTGAGACTTCACGTCATCGTCGTTACGTCACCGTGACGTTACGTCATCGCAACGCAACACTGTATGGCGTAGAAGTCTTGACGTTCTTCAGTACCGAGTTTATAAAGATCGCCATCTCATATGCAGCACCCTCGCATATCGTGATTCAAAGAACGAATCCCCGAATAGAATTACGGTACGGAGTATACCTGTAAAGGCTATTCATGTAAAATAATACAGGCTTTTTATACTTTTATTCTTAATTTCTTATCCGCTTGGTAATATCACCTAAAATAGATTTGCCAGTCCTTTCAGGGGGCTTGTGATGGTTATGTTTATCACGTGATAAATAAGTGACAAAGCATCTGTCACTCACACCCGCGGTATGTCAAAACGTGACGTTTGTCACTTATTTATCGCGTGATAAAAGCAACCATCATAGGCCCTCAATTCAATCATAAATTCTAACTATATTTTATCGATATTATTTACGTGACAGCCTCGCTATAACAAAGCTGTTAAGACCTCTTCCCACTTCCCATGAGGCGCACGAATTTACCGAAATAATCTGACTGCAACCGATCATGCTTTCTCAATCAACAGAGCTTAGGTCCAATTATGTCATGTTTTGCTACTAGTTTCAAGTGAGGTAACATCGCTTCGTTACGGCAAATGCACGTTGCAGGAATGAATTGATGGAGTGTCTGTTTGCAGCACAATAATCCGGCCCGCTACAAATTAGGGCCGAACGGCAGCGTAAACAGAATTTGTCGGTTTGAAATGGAGACGCCGAGGAGGTCGCCATACTAGAAGCGCCCGAGTTTTGATATTGTTTTATGTCATAATAATAATGTTAATGTTTGCTTTCGATTTATATAAAAGCTGTTAGTTTCTCTACCATATTATGTAGTTGCGTATTGCACTAATGAATAGAAATAAAACTCGACATATTACTTCGTGAAATATCTAGGTAATATTTGCTATGAATGCTAAGTCTAGAAAGTGCCAGTAACTTTGTCTGCGTAAAAAAAAGCTTTCCTATAATCATCTCTGGATGTCCAAGTATCTCTGTACCAAAATTGTTTAAATTCCGTCCAGCCGTTTCAGCGTGATGAGCGGACAAAGAAATGTTTGCCAACAGATGGCGCTTTACAGCCGGTGCCACGCGCCCATATAAATCCTATATGTAGCACATTTAAGAAAAAATCTGAGACCCCTCTCCATAGATATAATTTTATAATAGTTCAGATAACGAATAATCATGAATTCACAAAACACAGGATAGTTTAAATTAAAGTCGTAGATGAATAATTTATACCAACATGTTGGGGACACGGCAAATATATTCAGACACGCAAACAATCGTCACAGACAAAAGGTTATCAATATTCATGGCGAAATATTCAAATTCGGCATGCGAAAAACTGGCAACATCAAATTGATTTCTAACTTCTGTTGATACAATTTTAATACAGTGACAATTCAATGTTTACGTTACGTGTATAAGTTGCAATTTCAATAGTAGTCGAATTCAATAAATATGAAAAGAGTAAGTGGCAATGGGCAGGGTACATCGCTCGTTGAACCGACGGCCGCTGGGGCCATCGAGTTCTTGAGTGGCGACCACGCACCGGACGACGCAGCGTGGATTTACATACTTAAAACAATCAGATTAAACAGGCAAATCCAACTAGTCGCATATTCACTTAAATCGTTCAATGCAAAGCCTTACAGAAATCCGATATTACCTCGTATAAACGCGAAAAAACTAAAAAAACACTATCTGCGATTACGGAAACCTGAGACTTATCATACGTGTTTTCCTGTTATTGAAAACTTTTGATGGATGTATCCTATTTTTTACGCTAGCCCAGTAATAACACAAACAAGCTACATTCATTCAATAAAAGTGCTAAAATGCAATAAAGTAAGCTAATTTAAGTTTGTAAATAAATATGTAAGTATAAAATCACTTATTATTCGAAACTTTTAAATCAATTTGAAATAATAAAAATCTTATTAACCTCAATTAAAAAACATATTTTGAATTCTAAAAATAAATATAAAATCATAATCAAAACATTTTTATGTAACAAACAGCATGTGTTCCATTCATTATATGTCCGAAAGTAGCACTTTAACAAATAGTATTATGTAATAATAATAAGCATTCCAAATCACAGAGCAAAACAAAAGACTAGCGTCGATCACTCACTAGCAACGCATTATTACAAGACCCCGACCGCGACACTAACGCGACACACTGCCAGGGCCAAATTCGACAAGGCATTGTAGTATCTCCAATTTAGCAATAATTCCGCTTTATCACAGACACGTTAAGGATGTATATCGATTTTTATCTTGCAGCTGTTGACATTTTGTGATATGTATTAATATATCAAGATTACATTATTACTCGTACCTATCACGTTTTGTTTGCACGTTTGCGATATGATTCGCCATCAAAATAAACCTATCAAAAAACTGTAGATATTTATTACTAAAGCAAACCGGGACGTTTCGGAGGTTATATACCGTCCATTGGTCTCGAAGCGACCGATGACGCCCGAAACGTCGAGTTAATTAAATAAACACTTTTTTGAACGCGTTTAGGTATACTATACTAATCAATGAGCAAGAAACTTTAACTTTCATTATGTAACGATGTATGTATATCGATAAGTATATGGTGAATAAAGTACAAAGTACACATTTATAGTGTCGAAATCTCGGACGTGTATCCCTATAAACGTCGAATAAGCCCCCGCTTCCTCACATTATTAAACCACTATTGTGGTACAATTGTCTCTTTCAGTGTCTGTATGCCATCGGCTCCCTCTTTTCTTAGTTAATTGGACTCCATTATTTATTTTTCCTTCCTTGTTTTCGTCTCGTCACTTTGAATGAAAAAATGAAATGCTTTTTTCGGTCTCTTCTTACATAGTTAGTGGGCATTATCAGGAACTTTCCGGCCTTTCTGTTGAAATGAGCTTTGTTGGTGTTATTCGTTTAGTAATTCGCTATTTAATTTATGGTGGGACTTCTTTGCTTTATAGCTTGTTGGTTTCGAATTTTCTAAGAGACATTAAGCAATATTTTATGTGTGTATGCATAATATTAAATATATTTCTTAAGAATAAATATGGACAAAGGCGAATTGATCCCCTTTGAGGAATCGCTACTTACTAATTAAACACTATAAGAGTGACATAAACGAAGTGGTATATAGGGAAGAGAAGGAAAAATAAACAGCACAAGAAAAATAAACAACTAATTATCACTACAATAATGATGTAAATATTCATAAAATTTTATCAGATCAACTAAACTAGGTAGGTATTATATTTTTAATTGAAATATCAATAGGAAAAAAAAAATCCTGAAATCCAATCGTGTCTTATAATTGGCACTTTAGCGATTTTTTTTTTTTTTTTTTACTTTACTTTGCTTGCGGGCCCGTAGGGCCCTTTGCACTGCTTTGCACTGACGCAGCCCGCCCTTCGGGGTGGGCCGCCGAGATTTGCCTTAACCTAAACTTATATGCTAAAAACTAACCTACGAGCCTGGAGTAATCGGGACTCTCAGCTTTTCCTGTGGTGGCTGGTCTACGGCAGCAGCAGCCGGCGCGGCGGAGCCGCGGCGGCTGGTGGTGCCGAGGGTTGCGGCAAATTATGTATAATTGTGCTTCCTCGTGGTCTCCCAATGGGGAGCTCGGGAGAAGTAGCGAGCTCTCGCTGCGTGTACTGCAGGAGCGCCGGGTCTCTGTTTCTTTGGGGGCTTCCACCTGGTGTGCTTCCTGATGGAAGCCCTCCATGGTTGTGATGCTGCACGCGTATTGTGACCAGACGTGCTGGATTGTATAAAATGTGTAGTGTGTGAGGGCGAAGGCGCGGGCGCGGGCTCGGCCGCGGGCACGGGCGCGGGCTCGGGCGCGGGCACGGGCGCGGGCGAGTTACTAATATCGTCCACGGCGGGTGAGGTGTTTTGGTTGTCGGATTTGGGGCCAGGTGTCGAATTCCTAAAATCGTCATCTGACTCCTCGTCCGTCCAGTAATTCGTTCTAATCATGTAAGATGGGGGATGGTCGTGATAATGCTGGGCTAATTTGTTACGTCTGTCCGTTAGTATGTGTCTAGGTCTACGATCCTTAGTAGGCACATCTGGGGCTGGAGTATATTTTACTGAGTTAACTATGAGTGGATTCTTGCTGATTTCCGCCTTGTCGAAGAACCTTTGCGAGCAGGTTTTGAGCCAGGTTTGTACTGGCTCAAGGTGGAGGTCACGGTGTAGGTCCGTGTCTCGTACGAAAGGCGGAGCCCCTACCGCATTACGGAGGAATCTGCTCTGCAGCACCTGTAGGGATTGGATCCTGCTGGGTGCTGCATGGGCGAATGCGGGGCTCGCGTACGAGAACACGGGCCGTATGCAAGTTTTGAATATTGTAAGCTTGTTTCGACGTGAAAGTTTGCTACTGCGGTTTAAAAGGCAATGAAGTCTACTTAGATAAAAGAGAGAGCGGTTTCTTACAGTGGTGATGTGCCTACTAAAATTAAGGCGCCGGTCAAGGATGACGCCTAAATAACGCGTCTCATCTACCCACGGTATGGGTCTATTAAATAGGCACGGTTGCTTGAAGGTTCGGACGAACGCAGGGTAGTCGCCCCTTCGGGAAAATAGCATTGCCGCACTTTTGTCGGGGTTGACTTCAACCCTCCACCGGCGACACCAATCACCTAGGTGATTTAGTGCCTCCTGTAGGCGGTTCGTCAACAACCGACGGCGACGGTGGGAAACATATAAGGCGGTGTCATCTGCGAATAAGGCATAATTGACACCGCGGATTTTGGGAATGTCGTTGATGTACAACGAGAACAAAAGGGGAGATAGAACGGAGCCTTGCGGCACTCCGGCTCGTATGGGATGGCGGTCCGAAAGAGAGCCTTCGACTTTGTACCTAAAGCCTCTATTGGATAAGTAGTCTTGTACCAATAGTACAAGACGGTCTGGCACGTCGTAGTTGTACAGTTTGTACAACAACCCGACATGCCAGACCCTGTCAAAGGCTTTAGCCACATCGAGGAAGACGGCGCCTGTAGGTACTGGCTTCTTTCGCCCCGTCAACCCCTCGAGAATATTTTCGGTGATGCGGTACACCTGATGAGTACTGGAGTGTTCTGCTCGAAAGCCAAACTGCTCGTCGACAATGAGGCCCGCTGAGGACACGTGGTCCATGATGCGGGCCTGGACAATCCGCTCAAATACTTTCCCCATAGTCTTTAAGAGACTAATGGGGCGGTAGCTGGAAGGGTCTGGCCTTGGTTTACCAGGTTTGTGAATGCCTATAACAACCGCCTCCTTCCATGCGGAGGGAAACTGGCAGTTGCATAGGGCACTATTGAAAATAGAGACGAGAGAGGATAGAACCGAATTGGGCATTAACCTGAGCATCTTGTTCGGGATGCTGTCCTCCCCTGGTGCCTTTCTTACTGGAAGCCTCTTGACCAGAGACTTAACCTCGTCTATTGAAACTATTTTGATGGGTGAACTAATTGGGGGCGAAGACAAACGCCTGGCTACCTCGCTTACCACCATTTGGTGGTGCTCACAGTCTAGAGGCTGGAGGCTGGGAGAGCACTGCTTCTCCAGCGAGGCCGCCAAACATTCAGCCTTCTCCTCATCCGTGAAGGCCAGTGAAGCTGAGTCAGGAGCCACAAGCGGGGGCATCGCCACCACGGAGGGATCTTTTAATTTGCGAGCGAGCTGCCAGAAAGCGTGATGATGTGGCGTGATCTCCTCCATGGTGTCATCCCACTTCTGACTCCTGAATAGCTTCATTTCCCGTTTTAATTTGGTTCGCAAATGATTTAGGATGTTCTTATTTTCGGGGCATGGATACTTATCGTAATTGTGAGTTGCACGGTTCTTTTCCTTCACGAGTTCGCTCAGGCTGTGCGGCAGGCGCCATCTTTGGCCATCATCCGCCGGGCCCTCTACGGAGCATTTTGCCAAGATGCCTTGGAGCGAGCCCGTGAAGGTTTCGACTGCTTCGTTGGTCTCGCACGGGCCCATAAGGCCGGGTGGGACCAGGCTGAGTAAAACGTTGTCCTCTTTTTTGTTTAATTCCACTCCAACCCGGTCCCAGTCGACCCTACGCACCGTTTGCGGCGGGAGGTCACAGGGGGGACCTAGTTTAATAACTACGGGCCGGTGGTCAGACGTCAGTTCGTGGTGAACCTTAATGTGGTAAAATCTTAACCTCACCTTTTTAAGGATGAAGATATCGAGTATGTCTCCCCTGTGACCCTCCGTGGTCGGAATTCGTGTCGGTTCAACCGGGGCAATGAGGTCCGCATGTAAGGATCTGAACATGGTATAAAGTAACCTACCATTTCGGTTACTCACCCGGCAGTTCCAGGCTTCGTTCTTTGAGTTGAAGTCGCCGGCCAATATGACCGACTCGTCCAACCCAAAGAGGATTTCCAAATCTTTTTTAAGTATTTCTTTGCCAGGCGGAAGATAAACTGAGCACAGAGTGATAGGCGCGTGCCCCATCATTGCCAACCTGATGACCGACACTTCTAAATTAATCAGCCCAGGAGGCGGGTCCACTGGAGAGCAGTGAAGAGCTGCCTTATAATAAATTAAAGTGCCCCCTAGACGGCCACTAGTGCGGTCATTCCGCACTAGTTTAAAATTGGCTATCTTGGGGTCCCGCATTCTGGGCTTGAGGAAGGTCTCCTGCACCATCAGGACATCAATATGATGTTTCCTCAGGTGCAGGGAGACCTCCTCCTTTTGGTGAGCGAGGCTGTTGGCGTTAAACGTCGCCAAAGTTAATTGAGATGGCTTTACTCTGCTTAAGGGTGTATTATCCATTGGTGGGGTTTAACTGCTTTAGGTTCCTAAGTAGCTGCGCATGTTGGTGCAGCGCAGTGAGTTGATCCAATTGAGAAGTGGCCCCACTTAGCTTTGTGGCGAGTGTGCACACTTCGTCAATATCTATTAAGTTTGCTATATTTAGTATCAACTGCATATTTGACCTAAGGTCACCAACATGCGCAGCCTGATGCTGTGTTGTGGGATTTTTATTGACAGAACCGGGGAAGATAGGCGCTGTGGTATTTTTTGTATAATTTTTTGAACTATTTTTATTAATTTTTGGTGGTGAGGGGTCCAACCCAACCCACGCTCCCCTTTGGTCAAATTTCGGTGGTCCACCTTTGCTATTTAGGGGAGGGGGCACTTTAGCGAATGAACGCTAGCCAATTTACGTCAATTGGCCCCTTTGAGAGATACAAGTACCCCACTTTACTTTAAACGATTAAACGAACTATTTTAACAAAATCGGGAAGGGTTATTTAATCCATCATGTGTGCTTACCTATTCCGGTGTGATTAACTATATAGCATTAATAATTTATATTTTTGTGCTGTGGATTTTGTATCAATAAAATAAGAAATAAATAAACATAAACTAATAATTCCCGTTATAAAGGATGCTGTCTTTGAAAGTTTTTTGGGGTGTTTCTTCTCTATAGATTCAGTATTTTGAGTTGTAATAATACCCTTGTAGATTTTTTTTCTGCAAATACTTAGATTTTTGCGATAGTCGCAAATTTAATTAAAACAATTTTAAAAAAACGGCAACCGTATATAAGGATTTTGAAATTTAAAGCAGGCTCAAATAATGTTTAAATTAAACTACCATTATTTTGGGCAGGTAAAAGGACACTACTTACACACAAACGAAACAAGGTACCATATTAAAACGTCACTAGTGCAGAAACCTCCGCTTTGAGCACGCTTGTTAGTATTGGAATACACTAGGTCGTAAAACAGAAACTTATTACCATAAATTGGCAGTGTTGTCTGTGAGGGAAATTGATTTCAGACTCAATAAGTAGACACCTGTAGCTATTTTCGCAAAGTAAACCAGTATTTTATTATTCTGATTTAAAGTTCTTTTCGAAACTCCCACGTATCACACATGCTGCATAAGATCTTATTAAGTCCTTATTCAGCTTATTAATAGCTGTGTAAGGGCTTATACATCAGCCGTGTGTTACTTGGGCTGTAATTTGCAATAAAAAAAATACAACAGCAGAACGAGTGCACTACGCGCCGTGAGGCGCACCTGGGTGCGCCTTCCGTCTCTCTTCGGGAAAATGAGGCGCGCGTTAGTAACCAGTCGTAGCGGTGCACACGCGTTGGTCCGCAATGATGCTACGCCGCCGCGCGACTAATTGCGTCACAAGTCACACTAACGAATAGTAAGAGATCAGGCGACTTCTGCGGGGATCGAAAGAGAAATCCTTTTAAAGTCTCTTACCTTGTGACAATACTAAACATACGATTTATATTAATCTAACGAAACTAGATTAATATTGATCAATTCCACAATTGTCTTGATACTTCCTGTGTACTGATTCATAAAATAATGAATATTCGTTATAATGATTTTGTCGATTATGTATTCAAACGTTTATTTAACTTAGGTAAGTACTATTTTTTTTATTAAAATAGTAGCGCCTGCTAGCGTAAATCAAATTCTTCCCAAACCAAACCATTTTTTTTTCAATATTTCGCTTTAATTCATTTAGATAAATAGGTACTCTTAGTATTTTGCAGACAATGACAGTATTATTTTATTTTAGTTTACCAAAGACATTAAGTTAGATGAAGCTCGAACAAACAGATAACTTGAAGAAACCGATAATTCTGATTAATCTATTGTTTTGTCTAATCCTTTGTTTTGTCTAGAGATTCATCGAAGTCTGCTCAACTTCTAGACAACTTAATCAAATTTAAATTACGTACCAACTGAGGGTTTGAATTCAAGGAATTCAAGGTTTTCAACATTTGCAAATACCTACGAATGCATTCTACTACTACTACTATGTTCACTAATGGTTAGGAGATGGGATTGTAATGTGGGGTAAGTTTGATTAGAATTTACAACGACCTAGCAAATTGACTAATGACTCTCCACTATTATAGGTATACACGCGTCGTGCGTTTTATTGGTAGGTATAGGTATACAAATAAGCAAAATAATTAGTCCTCAAGTTAAAACGAATATTATATTAGTCCATGCTTAAATAAAACTATTTAAGCGGATTATATCGCGTATATTATTTAAGCCTCCTAAGGTTTCAACATCCTTCAAGATTGTTTTATTTAAATGTGTTACAATTTACGTATATTACCAATTCTATGTTGTTTTAAACAATTATTATTTTGAAATGGTTGAACGGGTTGCAACCATTCTTTGTACAGCTCTGGGGCGCTGTATATTGCAAATGGCTACATATCAATGTCGAATTCGGCCTTATATCTTCCACTAACACAGGGAACCTAACAAGAAGTAGAGTGAACATTCTAGTCATAACATAAAACCCTATACATACTCAGAAATAGATATCTCCGAGTCGGCAGACATCGAGTATGAAATACGTTTTTATGACATGCCGGTGACGGTGCCGTCCCTGTCATTTACGACGACATTTAGTAGGTACACGCTATTTTTAAAGCCACTTATATAAGTGAAAATATCAGACACCGTTTTCAGGTAAAGGGTCCAGTTCGAATATGAGTTTTCACACTCACAATTGGGTATTTCTTACGATACTCTTGAGTATATGCGAAATTAGGCAACGTGTCGCGTTTCTGATGAATTAAAGAGAAAGTATGAGGCTACCATTTTAATTTCTTTAAGTGAGCCATGATGAGCGCTCACAATGGGCCTCATAAGAAGGCTCAAAGTTACTCAAAGGGCTATGGAGCGAGCTATGCTCGGAGTCTCCTTGCATGATCGAATCAAAAATGAGGAAATCCGCAAGAGAACAAAGGTTGTAGATACAGCTCAGACAGTCGCCAAACTTAAGTGGCAGTGGGCGGGGCACATTGCTTGTTGAAACGATTGCCGTTAGGGCAGAAAGGGTCTTGAGTGGCGACCGCGTCCCGGAAAGGCAGCGTGAGAAGGCCCCCAACAAAGTGGACCGACGACCTGAATAGGATCGCAGGAAGCATTGAATGAGGACGGCGCAAGCTGTGGAGAACTTTCGGGAAGCCTTTGTCCGATAGCGCACGTCTATCGGCTGATTTGATGATGATGATGAAGTGAGCCATGAGAGATACTACGCTGTACGATGGAATGCATTCATAAATGGGCCATGCATTTGTGCAGCCCATAGTACACAGTGCGTGTTTAGTTGACATGATGTTTTTATTATATGTCGATAAGGATAAGACGAAAAACAATAAATTTCCTCCTCGATAGGTGATAAATTGCAATCGCTAGATCGAAGAATAGGGGATGGATATACCAACAGATGAAATTAAATTAATAACGGCCCTTCGGCCCGTTGGGATCGAAGAATTCAATAAGATAAAATTGCACTTAGAAGTATAAATTGATGGTGTGTGCCAGAGAAAAATTTAAACATTAACTAGGAAAAGTATGTTTATAAGTTTATAACACATATTACATTCACTGTGTTTTTTACTATACTGAACTGTTGGAAGAGAAGGAAAGAAGGGAGAAACTGAAATTACTTACCGACCTTAACAACCTCCTTAACAGTTTTTCTAATTTAAAACAGTACTCTGTTGAACTATATCAATACGAACATACGAAGTTTATTATTGTTGTGTACGTGCCAAGATTTTAGAAGACACCATAGATGACGAAACAGACATGTGATTAATCTATAAAAAATAACAGTCTCACCTCGTCCCACTCATTAGTTACACATTCGCATTCCATAATCGTTAAATTTACAAAATAAAAGTTCAAATATCCGAAGGTTGGTAGATCGGTACGCGTCATGTTGCCAATTTTGTATTTATTCTAAACTGAAGAAATTTTACTTTAATTCAAAACTTGCTACTTAAATATTAATATGTTAAACACAAAATATTGCTTTAGTTAGTGATTAAATACATCTATTCACAACACACAAGAGATCATAGCATTCATAACATTAAAAAAAAACAATCTTTAGTCTGAGGCATTTTTTCCGTCATTTTTCGGATGGTATAAAAGCAGATCTATTTTTGAGCATTTGATTTTCTATAAAACTCTGACCCGAAAAAAAATAAAAATCAGTCAAAATTATGTGCTAAACGATGCAAAAAATTGCTAAATCGACAACACTGTTACGCGCAGCTGAAAAACTGGTACGAAAAGTATGAATAAATCGTGTCGCCTGCCACCACTGCCGGCCGGCAATTTTATTTGCGTGGCCGCCGGCCGGCTTCATTATTTCGCCACCTCATATTTTTGGTGTTTATTAATGATTTTGTAATTGGCCGTCTGTCGCTCGCGTTCGTATTTACGTGCTCCATTAGCTGAATTGTTTGGCGTTTCGTTTCGTGTACAATAAATAGCACAAATATTTTCTAGTGTAGTACATTATGTTTGGTAAAGTAATATCTTATTATTTATTAAGTATTTGATATCAAACTTAATTACGAGTAAGTTTCCAAATTTAGTGTTGTTTCGTCTGTATTTTCCAATCAATTGGTTTCTAAATCCCTATGTAAATAAGTATAATGGGTGCCCGACGTTTCATATAACTTCACTTAATCTATTTTGGTTTGATATACCATTACTTTGTATAATGTAACGAATGGTATAATATTGTTTTAGATAATTTTCAAATGATCTAATGTAACAATTGATATAATGGATTATAGGTATAATTACTTTTAGTATAATGTACATTTATTATATTTATTACTTGGCATAAAACATATTTATCATAATGACTTACTTGATATAATTCGTCAATGCTATAAACTACAGAAGATATAAGTTGATTTTACTATAACCAAAAAAGGTGGTTCCCACTAGATATATTAGGCTGTCACCCCCTATATCACCTAAAGGCAGGTCCAACTTGGCTTAGGTTAGGTACGACGACGAGCGAAGCGAGGAGGAGTGTTAGGTTGAACTGCGACCCTAACGAGCGAGCGAAGCGAGCGAGCCGCGCAGGTCCGACTTGGCTTATGATTCCTAACATTACCTATTACACCATAAGGCAGGTCCGACTTGGCTTAGGTTAGGTACGACGACGAGCGAAGCGAGGAGGAGTGTTAGGTTGAACTGCGACCCTAACGAGCGAGCGAAGCGAGCGAGCCGCGCAGGTCCGACTCTGCTTACGATTCCTAACATTACCTATTTCACCTTAAGGCAGTATTTATATGAAAACGCTATTATTCTAAATAGTATGTATGTTAAACAAATTTATGTGATAAATATGTTATACGAAAGTATAATTATGCATATCGTCAATTATGTCATTTAGCCTATTATATCAATCGATAATTAGAGAAAAGCAAAATATAGGAAAAAACCATTATATGAACGTTACATTATATGAAACAACTTTATACCAATCGATTGTATATCAAGTGTATGTTAGTTTATCTGACATTATATGAAACATTACGGACCCAAGTATAATATATAATACAAGTGCATAACTCTCCTTGTACATAGATATGTTTTTCTTTATTTATTTATTTTTTCAATTTTCGCTGGATTGTGGCCAGAAATGTACTATAAGCATGGTTACGGCGATAGATTAGTGCTTTTTCTATCTAACTCGAACCCCACGCTCGTAACAGTACCTATTATCGATGTGAGGATGTTCTGTTTTCCGCACTAATAATATTTCGGAAAATAAACATTATCTATATACCCATAAAAAAATTCACATCAGTACTTTTCCTTTGTTGTGTGAAAGATGCTCAAGCTAAAAAGTAAGCTTTGGCATTTATTACTATGGCCAGGGATTCATGTCTAAGCGCCCGCATGACAATCAACCTCTCACCACTGACGCTATTAAAAAGCCCATAAAACACTACCCAAGTGGCGAAGTCAAACAGTTTCTATACCGTTTGAAATATGGTTTAAGTTGGGCGCTGCCTAAACAAACATTATCGATATGGGAGGCTTCCTGCCCTCTGATCCTTCCCGGCTTATAACTTGCCAAGAACAATGGAAGTAATCCGCGGGACCGACCGGGTAAACTTGTATTGATTGGGGAACAATGACACTTAAACGGGGTTTTTGCGAGAAAAATCGATGCTAAACTGGTAAGACTTTTTTTTATTTTTTTTTATTTAGAAGATAAAGTCATAAGCTTTTTAGGGTTCCGTACCCGTAGGGACCCTATTAGTAAGATTCTGCAGTCCGTCCGTCTCTCCGTCCGTCTGCCACCAGGCTTTATATCATGAACGGTAATAGTCAGACAGTTGAAATGTTTACAGATGATGTATTTCTGTAGCGGCTATAACAGCAAATACTAAAAAACAAAATCAAATAAATATTTAAGGGGGCTGCCATACAACAAACGTGATCGGTTGCGTTTACTTTGCACCTCATTTGTATCCGGCGCCATACATACCAGGTGCAAACTTAACTTAACCCGGCCAGTTAAGATGAGATAAAGTATTTGTACGGAACCCTCGGTGCGCGAGTCCGACTCGCACATGGCCGGTTTTTTTTATTTTACCGTAGTAGTGAGGAAACAACTATCGATCATATCTGTGGATACCCAACAAGTGGCAGATATGAAATTCATTTAGCCGTTTTGTCGTGACTATAGGCAAACAGCACACGATGAAAAAAACCTACCTAAAAACGCATTGAGGAGTGTTAATTATCAAATTTGTATTAACGGACCAATTTTTTTACGAAATCTAGTCATAAACATAGATTTTATGGCGATTGTAAATTTGTATTTGCGTAGGAAGGTAGTTGGAATACATAACAGTTAAAAAGCTTTTTACCGAATTGGGAATACGTTAAGAAGTTATGCTGACTGTTAAAAAGTTTTACGGGACGGGATTGCAAATCTACTGCTCCGCGGATATTGCACAGATTTGCGCCGGGAGCGAGTGAAACATCTATTATGGTCCCAGACAGTAATTAGGCAGCCCCACAAATGGGTCTGTCGCAGAAACAACTGAACCTTGGGCACTAATTCGAGCGCACCTTGAGATATCACCAAAATACTTAAGCGCTGGCTCAGGTATATCTCAGGTAGGCCTTTAACTGTCATTAAAACGCGATGTTTGCAATTCGAGCTGCATAAAGTGACATTTCACGTTACTATTTATATCTAACTAACTTGACCGGGCAATTTATGTATGGGCCTGATATATATGGCTTCGGATATAAATGAGGCGCAAACTTAACGCGATCGGGTTGGCGAAGTGACGATATACTAGATCACTTCGAAGATCTCTCCGATATATCAGAGAGATATATATATATTTATAGAATTAGGGCATTAACATGAAAGAACTTTGCGATATCTCCGGTTGAATACTATCTAGGCATCGACATTCACGGTGAAAGAACCTACTTATTTCCATTTTTGTGCTATTCAAGCTATATGCACACTGAAAAGGACACCGCCAAGTTGACATTTGGCATAATTATGTATAAGACATTACTCACTTACTATTGTCATTTTGTTAGCGATATGACTTACTACCTACTGTTTCAACAAGTTTATCAACACCCTAATACACCCACGTTTTCAAACGAAACTTAATAACAAAAAATGTTCTCAAAATTAAGAACATTTGCAACTCTTTCGTCATCATCATTAATTCTAATTTAATCAAGGCGGAAAAGCTTCAAGTAAATTTAATTATTTTGGAACAACCTCGACTACGAAGTTTGAACAACAGGCTACAGAGAGGCGAAAAATACCGCCCAAATTTACGTTCGCTTTTTGTTATTCAGTGCCTAAAGCGAGTAAAGAGACTCACGAATTTCAGGTATCGCTCACGAATACATAGAACGCGATTGTTTGGGTTTAGGATTAATTTTACTTTTCTCACACATGCAATGAAATGACGTCATAACATGCGTTATAACAGGCATCGAAATATCAAGTTTCGGATCAACTCGAGAGAACTGTAAAAAAAATTATACAAAATTGAAAGCTTATGCCGGGATTTTTTTTAAACATGGCGTCTGTGTTCTAAACTAGGTGTGTTCTAGGCTAAACTGCAGAATTACATTATTATTGAGTGGTATATTTTTTTTTTCATTTCATTGCATATATATGTTTGAGAAAAGCAGTATAACTACGCATTATACATATATATATAGGGCTTCGTATCACTATCCGGCCTCTCTACGGTCGGCCGACTATACCTACCCACCCGGCAAGCCCTTCTTTGCCTGTGTCTGCATATCTATATTTTAACCTTTGTTGCGAAGACGAAGCCGCGAAAATCAACTGAAATATGATTTGAGTTGATTGAAAATTGGTAAAGAAAAATGTTATGTGGACGTATTTCGACCTTCTAGTATTACAATTATAATCTTACGTATGTAAGACAAATGTGTATTCTGCATTATTTATTCCAAAACTGAGGTCGATTATCCGATACAAAAGCCATCTCTCGTTTCGCGCAAACATTTACTTTATGCAAATACCTCGCCATAGTTCGTTACCTCCGTTAAGATTTGTTAAATGTGTACATATGTTATTTTGTTTGTTACAGGTAAGGCAGATTTTATCAGCGAGTGCCCGCTTGCATTTTGTAAGTTGTTTGTTAGAATTTATCTTTTTTACTTTGAATACCTGTTATACGTGTAGCAAGAGATTTTATGATGAATAATAAATTTTCACAGGAACGAATTACCCAGCTCACCAATGATTAAATATTTTATGTATTTTTTATGTTTATTACGAACACGATGCTTGTATTAATAATTTAGTAAAAACTATCGCCGACAGTACTTTGTCTGGAAGAGATCGCTCTTTAGCGATAAGACCGCCTGTTGTTTGCCTCTATTGTATGTTACGTGCAATCTGAATTTGTTTGTATTTATTTCCTGTTGAGGTGTGCAATAAAGAATATTCTATTCTATTCTACTTTGAGTGACCTAATTCGGGACCCACGCGATACAGCAGCATGTTTGTGGACAACGAATTTCATCTTCGCAATACTACCACTCCGTCTACTCACTACAAGGCATTGCCTTTATATGAAAACTATGAGAAATGTTCGGCTGAACTATTTCAAGGCCGTGCCTTTATAAGAAAAACTATGTTACCTATGCTACGCTACGATCCTATGTTATGCTACGATCACCGTATAGATTCGTGTAAATTGACTATGTGTAATTTATAATGTATCCCTATATGTGTGAAATAAATATAATCTAATCTAATTTAAAGGCTTTGCCTTTATAAGAAAAACTATGAGAAATGTTCGTCTGGACATGAGAAATGTTGACGAACCGGCCGAACATTTCTCATAGTTTTCATACAAAGGCAATGCCTTGTGCAATTTTGGGTAGAACTATTTTCTATGAGTTTTGTCCTGAAAAATTGGTCCTGTGTGCGGTTCTTGAGCGTGTTAAAATTATTCATTCATGTGGAAATTCTCATGTAAATGCAATCTAAGCGGCAACTTAAGCGTTATTAACCGTGACTATGAAACAGCAGAATATTATAAGCCTTGTTCTTGTGAATTGTTACAACATTACCGGAGTACTACTTGAAATTACTCGAGTTTCTCTAGCATCTACAATACAATACAAGTCTTCGCAGCTACAACTAAACGGACTTACGAACTTTGGTCTCGGAGGAATTAATATGGCTGTTATCATTTTAGTAGTCGTCATAAACAAACTTATGTCGGGTTCAGTAGGCACCGTTATAATAGCACATTTAAAAGTTTCAAGCCGAATTTTGACACTAAAAAATTTAGTTTGTTTCCTTTTGGTAAGGTAAAGTGGGATAATACTACGACCGGGGAAGACACAGTCGAATAACTAACTAACTGTTAGTCTTACCCCACCTACCTTAGTTTTTTTTTTTATACAACTTTTAGTTAAAGACGTTTTAATTGTATTTTTATAAGAGGGTCCAATTGCCTATCATTAAAGGTCTTGTTTTTTCAACTCGAAAATCGTGATAGAGTGCTGCCACCACATTTTCAATAATAATAATGTTTGTAAACATTATTATTCGGTGTACGATTTATATTCCTTTTAAAAACAGAAGTGACGCGATGATTTTGTTTAGAAAAAAATAAGAACACGAATAAGATAGTCATAAAGGGTCAAGTGGTAGAAGAATTTTCTGAACAATTTCCACGGATACCGTAATGATATATCGTATAGATGATAAAGCCATCAACTCCTCGGCCCCACCCCGTTGGGTCACTACTTAAAATATCGCTTAACTCCACAATGGTTGAGGAAGAATAGTGTTACAGTGTATTTAATTTTCAGTGGTTCAAAGACGCGGATGCATGAAAGATTGAAAATAATTTAGCAATAAAATGTGTACCACAATTTTAAAGGCTGACAAATCGTGTCACAATTTTTTTAATTAGCAAGCGATTATATACATTCGTGAATGCGTTATGTTGAAATTGAAGAAGCATGTGTGGTACTTTTTATGTCCTTTGCATTACCTGTGTATCTTTTTTTGCATAATATAAATGTTTTTTTTCTGTTGTGCTAAAATCTCGTGAATTCTCTATTGCGACCATGGGGCCTATGATAGTTGCTTGTATCACGCGGTAAATAAGTGACAAAGCATCCGTCACGTTTTGACAAGATGCGATTGTGAGTGACAGATACTTTAGTCACTTATTATTCATCACGTGATAAACGAAACCATCATAGGCCTTCCTGTTATTAGAACCTCACTACAATTGCGACCTAAATGTAGCCCAGCCATTCGAATAGCCATTAAAATGTAAATAAGATCATACATTACCGTAGGTTCGGTGGCAATTAAATTATGCCTCGGCCTGTCGCGCAAATGTCAGGGTAGTTCTGATTAAGCGCGATTGGGCCAAATTCGGTGAATTGGGTCGATGATGTTAGCCCGAATATAGGCTTAGGTTCGACAGGCATTCTAGCGATTATAGCCCGGGAATTGTACCGCAAGGATTTCTGTTAAACTTCATTGCAAATGTAGTTACATACTTCATGCTATACGGCTGTCTCTACCAACCAATTAGGCTAAACCGAATTTTATGGTGCAGGGCCTTTAAAAATATGAAAATTAGACCAAAAGGAAAGTAAAATATCTTACTAATATTATAATAACAGATACATAAATTAACTTTATTTTATCACTGTTACACTCCTATCCCGTCCCGTTCCCTATTTACGTTATTGAATCACTCTTTTTCGCATTGTTGATATATTTAGACGCGCATTCATCCAAGCATTTAAAAATATCATAATTTAAAAAAATACTTGATGCAGCTAACAACGTTTTTTTCCAATCCTACCATTTTTCTTTACAAGAATCATAATATAGAATGAATTAAGTAATACTATAATTAATTTATTCCTGTAAAACACACAGAAAATGTTTATGAAACGAAAAATTACCTTAACAAAAGATTACATCATTATAACAGTTTAAAACCACTGTTAGGAGTAAACACAATGCGTTCAAAATAAGACCCAAGCGATTTTATCACACGTCAAGGCAAATTATCTCTGTAGCCGACCCGTTGAGTGCCTCGTAAAAGAGCCACTACATTTATATTAGGGCCGTATCACTGATCTCGGTCATGCAAAAGACCTTCAAGAGGCATCATAGGGACGGTGGGTAAAAACAGCCCTCGAGTTAAGGCTCTTAATACAGATGTTATCTAAGATTACATTCGTTTAGAGCTAAATCTGCGATGTGCTGACGCTGGGAGGTGGGATGATTCACGGGTTGAGTGGGTAGGTACTATTACTATACTGGCTATTGTCAGTGAACAAAATATGTTCATAGAAAACTTGTTTCTTCTGCGGGCGTTGGCGGTTGCGTTTATCACTTGATAAATAAGTGACAAAGCATCCGTCACGTTTTGACAAAATGTAAGTTTGAGTGACAGATGCTTTGTCACCTATTTATCGCGTGATAAAAGCAACCATCATAGGCCCGTTGAAAACATTTTTCCGAAACTAATTTTTTAGCTTAATTTTTTTTTTAAGACGTAAATGAACACAAAGTCGGATAAATACTGTTTTCAAGGACACGACTTGTTGACTTCGCAGAAAGAAAAACACTACGTAATAGACAGTAACATTATTTCCCATTTTCCGGTGAGGGAAGATATCGACGAAAGTTTGGATATTTTTTACTCAATAATGCGTTCATCCATAACATAGTTCAATAAAAGTTAGCAGAGATAGAGAAGGTCGTGGTGGCACAGGATACTTCGGCATTTCTTAGATTAGTATTTACATTATACTGTGTAATTCCTGAAAATAAACATATTTTTTTTTTGTGCTTCCCGGTAAATACTAGTAAAAAAATACGTTAATTGACAAAATATTCCTTCTTGGTGTTCAATAAAGCATAAACGTTTATATATGCATAGGTACGTTGAGATTCTCCGCATACTAGCTGACAGGCGTTAAAAGCCCCACAGACTAAAATGTTTCATTCGCTATATTTAACGCTTGTCAAGTTCTATCAGTCAAATCTCTTAGGACTTGCAGTAACATCTAAGTGAACGTATGACACGGCAGCTAGGAAGTTTAAGGTACGTCATAAAAATGTGGAATAGCCTACTTGAGTCTAATAAAGTCCCTGTACCAGACATTTAAATAAAATCTATATATTTTTTGTTTTTGTTAATTGTACACACGGTCACATATTACACCTACGCAAGAAGGGTACCTAATAACTTATAATTTTACGCAAACAAAGTTTCGCTTTTTTATTGTATCAGTTTTCCATCGAGAGGGGTAATTATTTCAGGAAAAATCTTACCAGCGCGGTGCAAGATATATGTAGATACTTGAACGCGCGCGGCGCCAGCCGAACAACACCATCTGTTATTAAATTTTGTACAAAATGCGATTCGCGTTTTATACCTCTCTCGCTCGCTCTTCCGTGACTCTGTTTTCATCCAAACCCAAATCACAATCTGCGAGCTCACGGACTGTACAGGGATAGCGAATAAAGCTGCCGATTTCTTGCCACACAAATCAAGGACAACAAACTCAACAAAGAGCAAGATCGCCCTGGCTTTATAAACATACCTGCTAATCAAAGTTAGGACTATAATGTAAGGAACCCATACAACGGAACGGAAAAAAGTTACTAAGCCCATTTCGACTTCGGGACTTTGATTGTTATGGTAAAATTCATCAACTTCCCAACTTTACGATGTCTTTTGGAGCTTTGGAAGCCATCTCTGGAATTTAAATGATAATTAAAGGGAATCTTCATTCATGAAATTTTATAATTGTAATTAATTTAATATAATCAAATTACTACCGAATTTAATCAACTCTGACCAATTAAAATGAATATTTCAAGAATTAATGTAACATGCTCTTCAAAAAATTCCTTGCGGAGTTTCTAATATGTGAATAGGATTTTAATTAGGAAACTGCATTTTTTAATAGTGGCTCCACACTACTCGATAAATTGGGCGAATACTATATTGTGGAGAGACACTTCGCTGCGGAAACCCATACTTCGGCCAACTTCCCCTTTTTTTTAAGGGGGGAAAATGCATTACGCATACCACCAGGGTGCGGGGACGGACCGCGGTGGTTATGTGGGACTCCCATGTTAGCTAATGCCTATGGTATACCCACTAACAACACTCTCTATTTGCTGCTTCTGTGCTATGGGCAAGGTCGCGGGAAACGCTCTTCGCACACTTCGGTCAACTACGCGAGTAGTGTAGAGCCGCAATTTATCTTTGGGACACGTAACATGCTTATTATTTAACTGTTTTCAAAGCTTTGCTTGTCAAATTGTATATCTTCGCACGATATACAGACAAAAATACATATTTGTGCATAAAATTTTCATAATTACCTAATAATAAGCGCAAAATATACAACGTGTAACCTCTGCCGTGCTAACCTAAAAGGCGGCCTTACCAAACCAATCCAACTAGATAGAAAAATAGAGATCTACGGCAAACTACTCAATAATGACAATCTGAAACCTATTATTCAACACCGTATAACATAAATTGCAAACTGCGCAGTAATATTATTGCCCGTCAACTTTCTCAATATTGCGCCTAAGTCGCCGCAGACTTAAAACTAGGGAGCCTAGAACGGCTGGGAAACGCCTAAAGATGGTGTACAGTATGTACGGAAGTCGCTTCTAGAAAATGCTTCCCGCGTTTTATTAGCGCATGCGTCGTGGCGCCCCATCCCTCCGCCGCGATTTGCGCGCCAGTCTTTAGCGCACGGTCAGAGTCGCCGCGTCGTGACCTGCGCCCAGTACACCAGAACAACAACAAGTTCAAACATGATCGCTGATCTGCCACCATTGGGCGACCAGGGCTACCCCCAAGACAGCGCGGCCGACGCCGTCGCCCGCTACGAGTTGCACGGTACAATTTTTGTTTGTATGCGTTGTGACGTAGTGTATGACGTATGGCGTTGCGGCTTAGAATGACAACACTGTGGAAACCGATACTGCTAACCATTTTTAAGTACATCTCAACCGATAGTGCCTTAAATTTTGACGGGTGATGATGAAAATATTCTCATTAATTGCAAGTAAATACTATAGATAGATACGCGTCAAAAACATAACCTGGTATTTGCTGTCGCGTACCGGCGTAAATAAAATAAATAGAGCAATGAGTGAAAATGAATGGAGTTTAGAGGATAATGTGTTTACGTCGCGTGATATGTTTATATAGCAGCGTAATTATTATGTTTTCTTTGTCACCTGACGCATTCGCGTATCCTTTCGACCTTAAGCAAAGGTCATGTCAATTGTTAGCTAAGTAGCGATGCTCCTTAGAAGAGTAGCGGTTTATACGGCTAGGATTGAGGTTATCGAGGAGTGTGGGTGGAGGAAAGGTTTATGAGGCCGTAAGCTCGTAAAGGGCCGAAGAGCGGTTCTGCCGGGAAGCCGCCCCCGCGACTTGTTGCGTGCCCTCTGCTCTGCTTATTGTTTACAATGGACTCCATTTTGCTGACCGGCCAACTGCCGAGCTAGCTGGTCTGACTTCGATTCGACTGGCATCCGTTATTGTCCGCGTTGAATGAAGAAAAAACGTGAATTCAACTGCGTTAATATAGAGGCAACAGTGGATTTTTGCGACGAATAAAAAAGCGATATGTTGCGCAGATACAAAGTCGATTGAAAATAGATTTGATACCAAAATATGATATAGATTTGACCGTGTCACAGTTTTGGTAACTGAATGTGACATAGGTTACATAGAATGTGGAACATACATATATTTGGTAACAAATTATGTCACTAACAACAACTACCTGAGATATAGGTTTGCTAGCAAAGTATAATAAATAATAATAATTAATAAATATTAAGGGACAATCATACACAAATCGACCTAGTCCCAAACTACGCAAAGCTTGTACTATGGGTACTAGACGACGATATACATAATATATAAATACATATATAGATAACATCCATGACCCAAGAACAAATATTTTGCACAAATATTTGCCCCGGCCGGGATTCGAACCCGGGACCGCCGACTCAGTAGGCAGGTGTCTACCAACCGAGCCAAACGCGTCGTCAGTATAAATTTATTAAGACGGGAGGTTATCGAGTAGTGTGTGTGCAAATAAACTGTGACTTACGCTTTTTATTAATATAAAATAAATAAAAAATAAATAAATATTAAGGGACAATCATACACAAATCGACCTAGTCCCAAACTAAGCAAAGCTTGTACTATGGGTACTAGACGACGATATACATAATATATAAATACATATATAGATAACATCCATGACCCAAGAACAAATATTTTGCACAAATATTTGCCCCGGCCGGGATTCGAACCCGGGACCGCCGACTCAGTAGGCAGGTGTCTACCAACCGAGCCAAACGCGTCGTCGACATAGACATAGATTTAGAACTAGCATAAACTATGTTAATAAATAAATAAATAGGTTAAGGTACCTAGTAACAATCTGCGGCCCAGGTTTATTAATGAACTAAAATGTACCTTTGATATTACGAACTGTGTCATAGGTTTAGTAACAGATTGTGACATATGTAGGTTTGATAACAATCCGTGACATAGGTTTGCTAACATGCATGTCACCATGTCCACACATGCACGTTTACACAAAAACATCCAAAACCACACATAATTCCTTATAAAGATAAAAAGGGATAAGTTCGCCTTTGTACACATCTACTGCTTTTTTATGTTTTTTTTAAATTGTTTTTTATGTGTTTACATACACATATAACACACATGCCACATACGGACATATATAGACATGAGACGCGCTGCTCAATACTAACGGCCGACTCATCCATGTATAAATAAAATAACCTTTACACAAAATCGGCACATAGTTCATATCATACATAGGTAGGATCAACCCACACTGGTCTCGCGTATCTACCATTCTCACAGCGGGGGCGAAGAGTGCCGCTTCTCCGCGTAACAGTAGTCAAGATTCGTTATTAAATTCATTCTAAATCGATGAGCGGAACACAATCCGAAGTCGTCTTTGTGTCTGATACGCCACGAGAGCTGAATCACAATTCTATTTATACCGGTGTGCGCCGCCTACTCATAAATTTGTTTAATGACTTAAACACGGATTATTACGGTTTGTTAACTTTAACACGGGTAATAATTCTGATATCTCCGTTGTTGTGATCTTAACCACGTTTTTATTCAGAAAATCGATAGTAAAGTAACCATTCATTCATTCATTTCACGGTAAAAATAACTTCACACACAATTATTAAACGTGTTATATAATTTTACATAGAAAACTACCTACCGTGAGTCTCAGACATATTAAAATAGTTTACTCACGTCGTAAAAGTCGAATAACGCTCGACAGGTTTCGAATCGATACGCGATTCATCATCAGGAGAGCCTATCAGTCTTACACCTACAACTGGTGAAGAAGTCTCGTAATAAACACAGTAGGTTACTGAGAGTCTATTTATTTTTGAAATCGTTAAAAAATGTGCAAATATCTCATATCGTATCTGATAATATTTATGCAGCAATTACATTTAAATGCCTTTCGTAGAATTGTCAATAAAATAAAGTTTGACAGCGGCCTTAACCACACAAATAGAGTCCTCGCTGTTTACTATACTTACTCGGAAAACGCACCGATTCCAACTCGGACCGAATACCTATAGACTTTTCGATGCCGTCTCGTTTACTCTTTCAAGTTTGTACAGGCTAGCTTATACTGCAATTGAAACCTAGGTCCTCTTTCATGCGAGAAAAAGATAGCGCAAGGGTCAGACAGGTTAAAGTGACCTCTAGCCGTCCGAGAGCAAACATTTCGACGTAATACAGCCTAGACTGCTGCGCAGTGGAGGCCAATTTGACAGAAAATGTACACATTTTCCTAATTATCAAACTCTGGTCCTGACATTACCAAGTTTTCTAATCAAATTGATTTTGATTTATTTTCTTAGAGAACGTGATATCGATAACACGCTGTCAATCATTTTTCAATGGATGAACATTTTATAAAATTCCAAAGTTGTATTTAAAATCCGTTTTTAATGGCATAAAAAAAACATTACAATCCTTGACCACGCATCCAGTTTTAATCTAGTACCAGATGGCCTGGCATATCTGTTTGTTTACTTCATGCGATGCCTCGAAAAAACCATAACATACATCAAGGAAAACACATACCATAGAACAGCGATCGATAATAGAATTAAACATCTAAGTACTCCAATAAATCAACCGTACAGCTTTAAGTTGCGATCGAAAACCAAATAAAAGCAACGCGGGTATAACTCAGGAAATTGAAATGTTTCGTTGCAGATACATGCTATTTCGATTCGACGTATTTAGTTTTCAGCCCATCGTATTTGTTCGGATACTTCCACTCTTTATGCTCGGAGGAAAGACTTCGAGTTTATGGGGATCTTTTGTAGGCAACTTTGTTTGTTATTTTATACTTATTTTTGTTATCTTCGCTTTGCGTGTGCATTTATAAGAAGTCGATTTGCAATCGCAGTAACGTTTATTCGCGCCGTATTTTCAGAATGTCTGTAGAAACATTAATCACTAGTTGTGTTTGTTAGCAGTTAAGGCATTTCTGATTATTTCTTTTTATAGTTCTCGTTCTAGACAGATTGGGTAAGTTTTTCTGTCTGTCAGTGACTGTGATTTTGTTAGTAGCGATAATAACTACGACTTTGCATTGTAAGCCAACAAAACCTCTTAATTTATGTAGTAGAAGTATAAACTTCGCAACGGGTTCGCATTATTACGGAGTAAGAATTAAAATGTTACATTTCCAGCCAGTTGCAGCGAGCATGACGATAATTAAGCAAATTATTATTGCTGTTGCAGTAAGAGGTAACTCGAACTCTCCAACTGTCCGTGCATTAATACTTGTATTTTAAATACTCAACTGTAAACTTGTATTTTCCCCGTATTTTTATAATCTATTTTTTGCTACGTAACTCGACTCCATGCGGCCGAAGTTTGCGTCTTATTTTAAAATGTCAAGGCATAGCTATTTATAAAGAATTTTGCGAAGAGATTGGACGTATTACCATCTAATATGAGAAAGTAGTTAGTTTTTTAGGGTTCCGTACCCAAAGGGTAAAAACGGGACCCTATTGCTGAGACTTCGCTGTCCGTCCGTCTGTCACCAGGCTGTATCTCAAGAACGGTGATAGCTAGACAGTTGCAATTTTCACAGATGATGTATTTCTATTGCCGTTATAACAACAAATACTGAAAATAAAATAAATATTTAAAGTGGGCTCCCATACAACAAACTTACAGATAATGGTACGGAACCCTTCGTTTGCGAGTCCCACTCGCACTTGGCCGATTTTTTGTAAGACTTTGGTCTGTACCGTAGCACGCGATTTTCAAAATAGTCCGGTGTGCGATAACGTGTTAACTAAGTTTTATGCTACTGTTCATATCAATGGTCTACAGCATAATAGGAAAACCACATAAAGGTGCCAAAAGCCATTCGAACCAGTAGGTATTTTGCACGTGAACAATCTGCTGTGGGAATTGCCCGCTACCACTTTGTAAACAAATAATGAAGTCACAACCACAGGTAATAATTGCTTTGTATTTTATATAACATAAATAGTGGTTACGTATCTAGGTATTAGATGCAAATAAATAATTTGTTTAGGCCATTTGCTGCGTGCAAATGGAAAGGTTCTGAGAGAAATATGTATTAAAGACAAACTTTATGAAGAAAAAAAGTTCTTGTTGAGTTTTAAGCTTTTTGCAAAGAAATATATGTTTTGAAAGCTACTGAGTAAAATATAAGCAGCACTACATATATTGGAAGCCATTATGGTTGAATATAAATAAATAGTACCTTAGTGCAAAATTCTGCCGTGTTAAGGTAAAAGGCGACCTTTTGCTATGGAGCTTCATACAATAAGGTCGCATTTTACCTTAGCACGGCAGAATTATTGAACAAACTTGCAACCTTTAGGTAAGTACATTTTTTAATTCGTAAATTGCACAGCGTTTCCTGAAAAAAAATTGTATCTTTCAAATCGAATGGTATTTATAAACGAATAATAAAAGTGTGGTGCAATTGAGTGTGATTTGAATCCGTGTCTCCAACGGTAAAACATTTTTATTCAGATACGTATTTACTTTATAAATGGTCTTACCCGCTCAACCCACGGGAACACTAAATTTTTTGGATTTTTAAAATGAGCCTATATGTTAATCCAGGGTGTCAGCTACCTTCATGCCAATTTATCAAAATTGATCCAGCCGTTTGACAGTGAAGAAGTAACAAACATACACCATAATAAACACCCTAACAAACTTTCGCCTTTAGAATATGAGTGTGATATTTATTTTCACAAAACGCTATAGTAATTTAATCGCAAATCTTCACGTTCCCACATCGTAAGCCGCGAGTAATCACTCGCCCTATAAATCACGCATAACAATTGGATTATATAAGCAAAGGAACATATTTGACGCATCCGGTTAGCATTAGCATCTTATGATCGATGTCTTCTAGACGGGCCTGGAGAAAGTGCGCCAATCATAATAAAGTTTTAACTAGAAACTATTAGTTGTGTGAAATGTCTTCCTCTAAGCTAAGTGTTGTTATTAGGCTACACCTACACGAGACACCAGCAGCGGGCCTATGGTGGCTGGTTTTATCATGCGATAAATAAATGACAAAGCATTCGTCACGTTTTGACAAAATGCAGGTGTGAGTGGCAGGTGCTTTGTCACTTATTTATCACGTGATAAACGCAACCATCATAGGCCCTCAGAGTGCTAGAGGAGGATGAGGGGATGTCCTTATTGAAAATGTGTGAGCGTAAAAGTTTTTGCAGGTGTCGATGGGCGACAGTAATCGCTTACCGTCGGGCGATATGTAACATAGGACGGTCACCAGCCCGTCTAGCACAACTATGGTTCGCGGCTCATGTCGCGCTAGAGAGCATCACCCGTCACTCTCTCACGATACTGTACAGAAAGGAATAAGAGTGAGTCTGTAGGAGAAAGAGTCGCGTGTCAAAGTTGCGCTACAGGTGCAGGCCTATGTTTAGTAGTGGACGTCCGAGGCTGTTAGACAGATAGACAGATCGTTTCCACAAAACTTTGTGTGAATGCTAAGCTCGACTCTCTTTTAACCCATAATTTCATCTATCCGTGTGTTGAATTTCATATAAACTATTTCGATAGTTTAACCATTTTACGTAATAACTATCCAAACCTCGTAACATTCAAACATGTTCACATAGTTTTACATTTATAATAGGTAGCTATTATTTGTAGGATGATCCGTCTTATAAGTTGGACTCGATGCTGAATGCAAGTTACCTACTCTAGTAGATATAGATAGTCATGTAGTAGGTACTGAATGTTAAGTTAAGTTACACAATCACATATATCTAATTATTAAGTATATTAAAAATTCCAGTAACATAAAAAAACATAAGAAAATAACATACTTAACTGTCGTAAGTAGTATTGATGGGTGTTATATAGACAAATCGAGTTGTACCGACGTAATCAAATCAAATACATCAACAGAAGAGGGCACTTAACATGTACGCGAAGTAAAAGCTTGTTATCTGGCGTAAGCAAGCCTATTAGTCAATACCTCATTCGTAGATAATAATGGAGTTTTTTAATTACTTATTGGGACAAGAGTTAGCTAACCCTCTCAGCCAGTGAACCGAGTGAGTAGAGTTATTGACATAGGTAGTGTCTACAACGAATGGTTGGAGAGTGGCCAGCGATATTTAATTAATGTCATACCTAAATACTTTTACCAATGTTACTTATCTTTTTTGCACCAACATGAGTGGGTAACTCGGAGAAAAAAAAAATTTGACACTGCAAAAATTCTGTCCCTAAGTAAAATTATTAAAAATAATTCTAAATGAAGCCGGTTCGTGTCCCAAGATGGCCGCATGCGTTTAAGTTTAGTTGTTCATTATTTATTCATTTTAGTTGTTCAATGTGTAGTATTGATAGCGTATTGTGCAGTGATCTAACGTATGAGTGAATAGCTAATGAAGAATTCAACTTGAAGCGTTCATAGCCCTTCCTGGGTCAAGGCCCGATAGTCCGCGTGGTTTTTTGTAAATCGCTATCACTTTACAAAAAGCAAAACCTCACCGAACAACGGCATGCTCTACGAGCAAACTTGAAATTGGCGAAATCATCATTAACCTGATGGAAGCCATATTTTAAAATTTAAAATTAGAATTCTAAATGAATCATAGCTTTGTGCATAATGTGCGTTACCATATTGTCGCTAAATAATTCGACATTCAAAAATACGGGTGCGGAAATAATGGAAATATAATATTATATCACTACATTACATAACCGGCATAATGAACGCCCATCAGCGTCGTGAAATGTCAACGAAGTAGTAAATTATCTCATATCATGTTATGAAAACAATAGCTTAGTGAAAGGAAGAAGTTATCAAGATTAATCGTCGATTGTCGAACTCCATTAGCACAATAACTGTTCCGAGTTTGGAGCTAGCACCTCAGAGGGCGCTTAATGGAAATACATGATAACAGTCGTCAAGGATGCACAATTGCTTTATATTGCAATATAAATAAAACATAATTATACAGAACAATATTAATTTGCGCTGACAAATGTTATTAGAAGCACCTCTAGCATAACTGTGACACGCGCCTCTTTATCAAGTGACCAATCTCTTTTAGGTATTTTAACTTTTAATGGCGTCCGAGACAAATTACAGATGCTTAATAGTCGTGCGGTACAGAAAATCACGGCCAAGTTATGCTAGCTAAGGTTATACGAAGAAGGTACGGCGTCAAGTGGAGAACGAGTTAAACGGCGAATGTGTGAGTAGTGCATCGAGGAATATTAAGTTGTACGTACGGGAAGAGATTACAGCGAGACCGTACTTACATGAGCTGCAGAATTGCATGGCCCATTTATGAATAGGTACCGTTGTACATATTGGTCGTGCGTCAGAAAAGCTTACGAAATCTATATCATAGAATCACACAAAGGAACGCTCTTTCATATTCATTAATGTCTTCATAATAGTGACCCTATAGTTCGATAACTTCTTGCAAATATCGACTAAGTTAGAATCTTGCCATCTAAAACTGGAAGCCAATAACGATATACTTTGGCATTTAATTTGAGATAATTCTGAAGCTGCTGACAGGCGAACGTTCGCGTGGGCCGTCCGTAAGTGCACCCACACTGAACTTATATCTTAAGTAATCTAAACAGTAAGATCGTGCTTTGCGTTTCTACGTAGAAAGAGGCAGGAATTCTAGAAAGTTTTAAGGTTTCTATTTATTTAACTTGGATACATCATCATCATCTCAGCCAAACGACGTCCATTGTCGGACTAAGGCCTCCCCCAATGATGAAAAGTTTCCCACCTTCACAAGATCGTTGGTCGACCTTGCAGGGAGCCTGACCACGTTGGATCTTCCTACGTCACTCGACCTTTCCGCCCCAGCGAACGCCTAAATTCGATATTTAGTAGGTACTTTTGACTTAATATTTCCTTGGACGTCTTTTCCTGAATTGTGTTAAATTTAGATTCGATATTAACGTCATTTCCAAGCGATAACTGAACTCAATCAAGATTTTCCTCTTCATTCAAGCGACCACGGTTAAAATAAACTTGTAAAGTATTTCATATAACATATTTTGTAACTTTAAACTGACTATAGATTTTCGTTTCAAAACTAGCAGATACGTTTGAATAAAAGGTAAAAGTGCTGCTTAAGACTGCCTGTCCGCGGAGCTAAGAAAAAAGAACCAATCAGGCTGCAGCTTTGTGAAGCCCTAAAGAAGCGCATTTTAATCTGAGGAATGTGATTGGTCCATTTTACACATCTCCGTTCCGCTCTAGTGAACAGGCAGCCTAATCAGCGGCGGCGTGTATGTATTATTATTCATACTTATACGTGGGCGCGCGTCGATAACAATTTCAAACTTCTCACAGCCCACGAGAGAGGCACGGGAAAGGCGTATGGACCCTGATGGTAGCCTGATGGCCGCTACCATAAAAATGTCTTCATTTTATTATATAATGTTATAATAATATTGATTTATTAACAAAGTGCTAAAATACGCGATTTTAATTTTATCTACCCGATATAACGCTAATATATCGATACTAATCTATTGTAACGATATGGTATGCTGTATTCGCCTCTACATCACAAATGTTCAACGTCTTCTAATTCTTATTTAATTAATGTTTCGAGTATCATATAATTAGAATGCTCATCACGGAAAAATTATAAATAAATAAAATAAAATAAATATCAAGGGACAATCATACACAAACCGCCTTAGTCCCAAACTAAGCAAAGCTTGTACTATGGGTACAAAACGACGATATATATAATATATATAAATACAAATATTCGAATTTATCACACAAATATTTGCCCCGGCCGGGATTCGAACCCAGGACCACCGGCTCAGTAGTCAGGTATCTACAAATGGCGCCGAAGGCGTCGTCATTAAAGAAAACTTCGTTGACCCAAAATACAAAAAATACTTAATATTCTAAACACTAACTTCAATAAACCCCACTTTTCACAGCACGTTTGCGAAACCCCAATCCATTTCCGCGCATCATAAAGCGTATAAGGAAATTCAATTACCAAGAACGCTTACATAAACCGTATATAAATGAACAAGATACATATTAAAACTGAATTCGATTCCGATGCAACGGTGGGCGTGGAGTGGAGGGAGGGATGACGTCCGCCCGCCCACCAGCGTTGTGTTATGCAGGATAGCTTTTCACAAATTTTGTGTCCGCGCCGCGCACCGCTCTGGCTAGATAGTCACCATTTAATTTATGACTCCTGGACATGTATCATATACTCATAATCATAGATCACGCCCTTGGTCCTTTTTTGTCAAATGCTAAGTAATTTTATTGAGAGCTTTTCTTTATCAAATGGAAAACGCGCGGTTTTCTTATTTACGCCTTCAAAATCTTGATGAGGTTAATGGTGCAGTGCCTCGAGCATGTTCACCGAAGCTCGTGTGCCTGATTTCTTTGCCGTCATCAGATCCCGAGTGGCATATATCATTTTAGGGTAGGCTGCGCACCTCTGAGAACTCGATCCTTGCCACAATCAATGACGACATGAACAGCCCAATTTCCAGGTTCTGGCTGTCTCTGCATCGGGATGCGAACCAAATGTAATTGAAACTTTAATGTCATTGTATTTTGATTTTAATTATTTTTTAAATGTGTGCTATTGCAATGGTTTAACTTATTTTTTAATGACTTTATTTTACTTTTGTGTGATATAGGTTTTTTGCCTGCAAACGACGCTTGATAAAAAATATTACGACGCTAAAAATGCTAGAAAATAAAGCAATGTCCGCAAAGTGCAACGCGAACGAAGTGCCATGTCTCGGTAAGGACGTAGATCGAGAAAGGGGTGATGCAGACATTTATCGCAAACTCCAGACAGGAAGCTGTAGAAAAGCAGTGCTTTAATACGTCTATAAATAATATTATACGAAAGATATTCTAATATGATATTTTCAAGGTGTAAATCCCTCAACACTCGTGAATCTGAACTTACATATTTTGTCGAAACTATGTCATCTTTAGCGGCAGATATCAGTTTTATTAATAAAAACAAAATCGATAAATTAAGTACAATAATACCGAATTTATTCGTCAAAAAAACGTCTAACCACCAACGTACAACGACGCAATATGCTACGTCAATATGGTACATAATTACAAGATCTATACAAGATACCTGTAGATGTCGACGGCAAAGAGCGACAACGCAATAAACGCCAAGGAAATTCACTGTCGCTTACAGCTTTTCCGCTTTAGCCGTAGATAAAAGACTAACGCATTGAGGAGTCACGCGGCCACGGCCCTGTTTCTCTTAAAACGATGACGTAATCGTGACGTCACCCCTTTGTTTATTGTCCGTCCGATATTATCTACATATATGATTAGAGGGGCATGAAAGCAGACTTTTTGATGTTTTACGTCATTTGCATACGTTAAAGTGGCGCAAGGTGCTTGCGAATATTTATTTTTTGTAAACAGTATGAGCATGATTAGACAGGTATCTTAGAGCGAAAACGAAGTGTGTGTCTTTGTGCCCTCTTCTCGCTCAAACGGCAGGACCGTTTTTTTTTTGGTAAGGTCAGGTTGGGTTAGAGAAACACATGGGGGAAGTGCGACACTTTGGATATTTTCCATATTATAGCTTTAGTAAACATAAAAGGACCAACTACAGTGACATTCTTTTATTTTTTACCTAGAGCTGTTTCTAAAAATCGTATTTACCACAATACTGGTGATTTATTTTAAGTGTTTCCCTTACCCCAATGTGTTTCTCTTACCCAACCTGACCTTACACAGATGGTTAAAGGATATTTTTTACCCGACTAATACGGAGAAACAAAACAGAGACTTCTAATTTTTCTTTCGTGCGGTCGTAGTTCACGACCTTCAAGTATTATTAAAAAAAAAATTAACAAAAAAAAGAACCGACTTCAAAAAAACTAAAAAGCCAAAAATAACCTGTTCAAGTACAGATTACATTTGACTCACCCTTTGAAGTCGGTCCCAAACCACTGAATTATTATATTTATATATTATAGTTTACGTGAGGTTTTGCACCGACTTCAAAGGGTGAGTCAAATGTTATCTGTACTTGAATGGGTTATTTTTATCTTTTTAGTTTTAGAGATTCATATAAAACACTTATGGCGGGGTGATAAAAAAAAATACAACTGAATTGAGAACCCCTCCTTTTTTTGAAGTCGGTTAAAAATGGTTTCCTTCCTCGACGTCACTCTGTATGCACTTGAAGGGTCACCTAAATAATTGAAATAGAACGCAATATGGTTTAGTCAGACACGCATATACGAGTAACACAATCACCCCCACACTGCCTAGAATGCTTTTCGGGCATAGTATGTGCCGGCCGAATATGAAGCTTTGTGCAATTTACGTGTACCACACACCAAATAAACAGCAAATGACGATGCATTGGAAACTAGAGGTTTCGTTGTTCTGCGAGTATTTTTTTATTTTATTTTTTTATTTTACAGTTACAGCCATGTTCAGCCATTATCAAATCAAATATAACAAATGGTGTAAGTGTTTGTCAAATGTTTCATTTCATCGATGTTGGGGATTCTTCGATGTATTATGGTCACTGGTGGCACTCACCTTTTTCCTTGTCCGCTTCACGACGTTCCGCTGCCACCGACGGACGCCACGACGGGTTTTCTCGTATATTGTAGTATTTTATGTGTAAATTTTATTGTTTGGTTGACACACGAGCACAGAAAATCGTAATGTAACATGACACTTATTGTTTGTTTCTAGCGGCCAACACGGTTAGGTCGCTCACCGAGCAAGGAGGATGGATATTGTGCACCAATAATTGTTGCGTAACCAATCGCATTTCACTTCGCCGATTGTTTTTCCTCTGGAATCATAACATTTTCATAATTCATGAAAATATCATCCTAATGATTAGATTAGGTTATTGTTATATAACAATCTCAAATAGTTTACGGGTTCAGAGAAAAATGCTTTCTATGAAATGTCATTTTGGCAAAATGAAACATTCGGCGAAATAATTCGGTGAAAAGAGAACCTAACAAAATACAACTATGTATTTCTGCAGCTGCAAAAACAACAAAAAATAATAGTAGTTTATGCAACTGCTATATAATGAGAGGTCTTAAAATACGAGTTGATTTTATAAAACGAGCCGTAGGCGAGTTAAATAATAGGATCACACGAGTGTTTTATGACCTAATTATGTACAGTTGCATACACTACTTTATCTACACACATATTCATAATCATTATCATAGTTTTTCTCTTATAGAAATATGAAACACTCTGTCCTGCCACTGAGTCCGCGGAGCAGTGGAACACATGAGGTCACCATTACAGTATCAATTTAGCTCAAAATTGTGACCTCGCGGTGGCTACGGTACCTACTGTTATGAAATTACATCTCTGATTTTGGTCGCTGTCAAGTAATGTAGCTCCTTAACTATAATATCTGAACTTGTTATAGGAATTTAACAAGATGGGTGTAGATAAAATATACTTAAAATCCCATGTTATGGGAACCCAATAAGAAACATGTTTTCGCTTATGTAATGTGATATATTATAGTCATTATTGCATCATAAGCGGTCAGCATTTTCCTCTTAAGGGAAATCGTTTAGTAGCAGGCATTGGTCGGCGCCTCTGGCCCAAACAGGCCGAACGGGCTTATTTGTATTCTGAGCCATGTTGCGTAATTTCCCTTTTAATATTCTTACTTCCTCCTTAATGGCTTCACCAATTGATTATAATTTTAATCTAAAATAATTTAATTTTAGGAAAAACAAACATTTCTAAATTAAGCGACATATTAGGAGGAAAAATATGAGCAAAAATACAAGGTATTATGAATGGTAGGTATAATTTGTTTGGCATGCACCAACAAAACGTGTGAAAAATTTGTTTACTGAATATCTTTACATTTGTGTTTCATTCCATGTTTTTTTTCTTGTTCCAGGTAAGATAACCAGTTAACCACATACGCTCCGTTCCCGTCTTGCAGTAAGTTGTATGTAAGTACAGGTAAACGATAGGTACTGTTAATGCAATAAACGGCTATTACAATGTATAATTTAATTATGTTATATCTAGTAATAGTAGCTATTAAGATAGCTACAACACAAAATAACACAAAGCAACAACATATGACAATGTGGTTCAGAGTAAGAAAAGGGACGGCCTGAAACCAGCGCTGCGCAGACGCCTGGCTCTGACGCTCCTTTTGCCACACGGAATAATTTGGGTGCACTATGTAGATACTGACACTGCCGTTCTTGCTTATTCCATGTACCTATTTGATTTTTGGTGCGGTAGTGGTAGGTAGTAAATGTTTCTTTCTTCTTTCAACGAACTTAGTTGCATTATTTCCATGCAACTAACATGTGTAATTTTCGATTTGTTAATGGTAGGTGCGCTTAGGTATACCGCGTGCCGTGCTTGTCTCGACTGACCTTATTATTCGACACACAATGAAGTGTCTGTACTTATAAAGTTCTGCCAACATTTAATTGACAATGTTTAAAATTTTCTAATAGTGTTAAGTTAAAACTAATTTTATCATTTTATTATCACATAACCCAAAACTATTATTTTTATTTGGTTATACGGACTAGTTTTGAAAATATTAAAGAAAAAGGTGAAACAGCGTCATCTAAAAATCAGCACTCAAATGACGTCACCTTGTGAAAGATGACAGTGGCAACCTACGAAAATAACAGTAGTAAAATTTCCATACTAAATCCGTCTTAATAATAGTCCGACTGTTTTCTGCGCTGTGACCATTCAAATGGTTTTTTAATCATACATTGGGATATTTTCAAAAACGTAAAAATATAGTATTTTTTTTTTATCCTTTATCTGATTATATCGGAAAAAGGCCTGATTAAAAAAATAATGTTGTCAATTAAAATTATCGTATTCCGGCCGGCGCAAACACTTCTCGACGAACACAGACGGGAACCACCATTATTTACCCCATGAAAGCGATACGTGTTATGTAATGTTTGCAGTGCGCTTATTAAATATTAACTCAATACGGCGTCGACTCATATTCTATGCATTATTCATGAAATGTATTCATTAACCAAGTGAAGAATTGGTGATCACAGGTAATTTATTATCCGTTAATGTGATATATGTATCCATAATATCCATATACGCATTCAAATTGAAAATTCTGTCTATCATCGTTAGCTTTAACTTTATTAAGTTAGGAATTAGTAATAAAAACGAACCTATATACCACGTAGAACATCAACATCACTTTTTAGGGTTCCGTAGCCAAATGGCAAAAAACGGAACCCTTATAGATTCGTCATGTCTGTCTGTCCGTCTGTCTATCCGTCTGTCCGTCCGTATGTCACAGCCATTTTTTTCCGAAACTATAAGAGCTATACTGTTGAAACTTGGTAGGTAGATGTATTCTGTGAACCGCATTAAGATTTTGATGCAAAAATAAAAAAAATAATAATAAATATTGGGGGCTCCCCATACTTAGAACTGAAACTCGAATTTTTTTTTCATCAAACACATACGTGTGGGGTATCTATGGATAGGTCTTCAAAAATGATATCGCGGTTTCTAAAATATTTTTTTTCTAAACCGAATAGTTTGCGTGACAGACGCTTCCAAAGTGGAAAAAAGTTGCCCCCCCCCCCCCCCCCCCCCCCTCTAACTTTTAAAATAAGAAAATGAAAAATCTAAAAAAACATATGATGTACATTACTATAAAAACTACCAACGAAAATTGTTTTGAACGAGATCTAGTTAGTAGTTTTTTTTTTAATACCTAACTTTGCACCTAACTTATATGGGGCGCTATACATACCAGGTGCAAACTTAACTTAACCACTTAGGGATGGAAAGTGTTGGTACGGAACCCTCGGTGCGCGAGTCCAACTCGCACTTGGCCGGTTTTAAACGAGTTATTAGAATGTGTAGCACATCTAGCATAACTGTAACACGCGACTCTTTGTCGCGCGACATGTACAACCTGTCACTTTCCTTCCAATATCGTGCGAGAAAGACAGGTGACGCTGAGTCGTGCGACAAGTGTCGCGAAGCGTAGTTGTGCTAGACGCGCAGGAGTTACAATTAAAATAATACCTACCCGTCTAGCACAACTATGCGTTGCGACTTTTGTCGCGTGACATAGCGTCACCCGTCACTCTCTAACAGTACTGCACGGAAAGAGATAAGTAATGTATCATGCGCGAAACAGTAGCGTGTCACAGTTGTGTTAGAGGTGCTAGGAATACATGGAATTGTAACCGATAGACTCAAAGCAAACTGACTGTCACAGACAGACAAACAGACACACAAATCCACCATTCCATCCATCTTTTCATACGAAGATACGGAACCCTAAAAGCTGACAATTTGATGAGATTTTACAAAATACGATCTTATTATACTTTTCTTAATATAACAACGTTATGAGGTTTATCATATAATGATCTAGTTATAAAGTAACAGAAAAATATTTTCCATGAATCTTTGGCTGGAAGAGTAGGTAAACACCGCAGTTATTTTCGGTGATTTAAAAATAACTCTTAATCTTCCTACGGCATATAGCTACTATACTTTAAAGAACTAAACTTTATCAAAGATATTAAGATGGAATTTTGTTACTAAATATGTACCTATATGTGTAATTTTCGATTTGCTCGGAGTTTCCTTGCGAGACCGAATCCAAAAATAATGAGATATGAAATGGTGGATACGGGTGGATCAGACAGTCGCCAAACTTAAGTGGCAGAGGCGAGGCACATTGCTCGTAGAACCTAACACCGATGCCTATTGGGCCAGAAAGGTTCATAAGTGGCGACCGCGGACCGGAAGACGCAGCGTGGGAGTGGGAACCCAACGACGACCTGGTTAGGAGCACGGACAGAAATTGGATGAGGGCGGCGCAAGACCGACCGTTGTGGAGAACTTTGGGGAGACCTTTGTCCAGCAGTGGACGTCTATCGGCTGATACGATGATGATGATGAATTTTCGATAAATGGTAAATTAAATTTTAGGAACCGGTTTTTATTAGTAAAGCTACTAAACACATAATAAACGCAATTTCGATTTTAAAACTCAATGTAGGTATAGTGAAATGGCCATGTTTAAAAAAATAAAAATCTCACGAAGACGTTTTTTTTAAATCTTACTTAACAAAAAGATTGAAGCATAATGTAAGGTTTTTTGGTTATTCTCGTCCCATGTAATTTGTTAGAGTTACCCCTCAATTACCGACATTCATTCTGTGCGAGCTTGGAGTGCCGAAAAAGAAGAGCCCCTTCTCGCCAATGGGCCGCGGCCGGAGAAAAAGGTATAGAACGCACCTACACCCATTTTTTCACAAACTACTTATTTAGCTACTGTTATTACATTGTAAAATCTAATTATTGTTGACGCCATGATAAAGAACGCGGTGTAAATTTGCGTAAAATGTACAGGGAATGATGGTAGTTGCCAATGTTGCCATCTATTAATCAGAATATCGTTGAGAAGTTTGAAAATTTTTGATACAGTAGGTGAGAAAATGTCTATAGAAATACTTTTTACCCAACTACGATGAAGCAAAAAATCGTTATGTTATGCCTTCTAGCTCCTCCATCTAGACTTCTTTTCCTACCTTCTAGTCCTAAATAGAGCAATAGGCGCCGTAGTCCTCTTAATATTCCATTTCCACTGGATCCGATTCGGAACAATAAAAAACAAATAAAACTGGTCTATGATTCTGAACAAACATCAAGATCGCAGCTTTCTAGGTCAATCTGAACGGTAATTTATTTGGAGAGAGCGAACGTGAACTCGATACAAGCGGTACGAAATCGACTGCTCATTTCCTCGAGCGCGTATTACTGAATTAGGCGATCAGAAAAACGAGCTGGCTGTAAGAGGAATAAAGTTCACATTCCAGGCTCGTACGTTTGAGATATGAGGTTGTGAGATTAGACGGTGGAAATACGGACGACAATTCTTTACCCACACCATTAGACGCCAACCCGACTATGAAGGAAATCACTTTTCACGTAACTCTGTTCCTGAACGAGCTGGCTGGGGTTGCCGGCGAGCGGCCGGAATAGACGGCGTCCGGTCAGGGTAATGATATGCTTTTCATCTTATGGCCGGTTGCGTGTTATGGTCCCCTTATTTCGTTATGGTAAGTGACTGGGTAAATATTTGATTTGGCGGTTAGTGAATTTTAACCTTAATTTTGGGTCCTAAAGGGCTGTTGCTGGCAAAACGTTTGGCTCTTTGAATCATTTGTGATTATATAAATAATAAAAAATATATTGTATCTGTAATTAATGGCTTGATTTGGGATTGGTTTCATTCGTTCATTACTTTCATTATTTGACGACGCACGGTTGGCTGGGTTTGTAGTTCAGCTGCCTACTGAGCCGGCGGTCCTGGGTTCGAATCCCGGCCTGGGCAAATATTAGTGTGATGAACTTGAATATTTGATCCTCGGTCATGGATGTTGTTTATATATGTATTTATATTATGTATATCGTCGTCTAGTACCCATAGTAGGTACAAGCTTGGCTTAGTTTGGGGCTAGGTCGATTTTTGTAAGATTGTCCCTTAATATTTATTTATTTATTTTACTACAGTTTTTACAACTAATATTGTAAACTTATTTCTCTTCATATTATCCAATTTAAAGATCATGATGCATCTGGGGGATCATGATTCTGAGCCAAATCTTAAGGTATATATTTTTATATCAGTGTTTCCTTTATCAATGATCTTCATGCCATACCTTTGTCAGATTACTATGAAACAAAAAGGAATATCTTTTACATCCGTGGACGAAGTGGCAGAAGTGGCTTCCCGTCGCGTCAAAAAAAAAGGAAGAACTTACAAGCTGTGTAAAAATAGTTGAAGGGACTAGATTCATCCCGGATAACAAGGTTTTACTATAAAAATATATAGGTACCTACGTAAATGAATACAGGTAAATTATAAAAAGAGGTATAAATAGCAAAAATATAGGTACGAATTGTTTCGCTGTGTAAAGATGTAAAATATCTGAAATTATTAAATATACGAATTTTCTACCGCAGGTTATTCAGTGGAAGAAACGTGTGGAAAAATATGTTACTTCAACTTTGACGTTGAATAAATATGTATTTTCTCAACTTGGTACCAAATATTTAATTGACGCCAGATCAATGGAACACATTTTTGAAAGAAATTAGGTACCGCCCATGTTTTTAGGGTTCCGTACCCAAAGGGTAAAAACGGGACCCTATTACTGAGACTTCGCTGTCCGTCCGTCCGTCCATCTGTCACCAGGCTGTATCTCAAGAACGGTGATAGCTAGACAGTTGAAATTTTCACAGATGATGTATTTCTATTGCCGCTATAACAACAAATACTAAAAATAAAATAAAATAAATATTTAAGGGGGGCTCCCATACAACAAACTTGTTATAGATTATGGTACGGAACCCTTCATGCGCGAGTCGGACTCGCACTTGCTCATTTTTTTTTACACTTTACTGTAACAGTTGTTCTTCAAAAAACCCGGCAGTAGTCGTAATACCAAGATTCGCACGCAGTTCTCGTATTAAAATCAAAACCAAATACGTGTAAACAGTATGTGTTCTTCACTATAAAAGTGCTGATAAGGTCAGTATAAATAAAACATAAAAAGCGTTAAGTCGACACGCGAGTTATAAACAGCGCCCGAGTCAGCGAAGCGGAAAACTTGCTTCTTGTCGGCAAATAAGCGCTTTTACAAATTAGAACTGGATAACACTGGAAAATATTATAGTTACCTTACTAAGAAAAAACCGGCCAAGAGCATGTCGGGCCACGCTCAGTGTAGGGTTCCGTAGTTGCTCATCCTTTTCAATAAACTGCTTTTTTAAGCCCGAGGTTTACGTTAAGAAAGATTTTAAGCTCTATAAAAAGGTCGTACACGCCCTAGAAACTGTAATCATTTATTACCTTCCGGAAGTCAACTTACGACCTTTTAAAGAAAAAATATGAAATTTGGCGATAACTCAAAAACGGCTCTTATAAGGCTTCATTAACAAGAATTTTTCCGATTTTTTTTGACCCGTGACACGTTTTTTTGACACATTTTTTTTTGTTTTGGAGCGAATATTTACAAAACTGCTGACTTTATCAAAAAATAATGTTAGAAGACCCCTATTATTTTTACAAGACCTATTCAACGACACCCCACACACCAGTGTTGAAAAGAAAAAAAAAATTCACCCCCACTTTAGGTGTTCGAGAGGTACTTACCCGAAAAAAAATTTCTTTTTTTAATTTTTATTTTACCGTTCTTTCGGCGTTATACATACACATATATACTCATACCAAATTTCAGCTTTCTAGTACTAATGATCACGGAGCTAAGCCGCGGACGGACGGATGGACAGACGGACATGGCGAAACTATAAGCGTTCCTAGTTGACTACGGAACCCTAAAAACGGCCTAGTTCGAGTCTGACTAGCGTACCGAGGGTTCTGTACAAACACTTATCCCATCTTAACTAGCTAGTTAGGAAGTAGGGATGTTACGGAGCTCCGCCTCCGCCTCCGTTAAGTCGGAACTTCCGTTTGGTTTTACACCTCCGGCTTCGCCTCCGCCTTCGCTATTTTTTATTTTAAACCTCCGCCTCCGACTCCGACTCCGTTATTTTTTTACCGAAGTTATACCGGAGGTGAAGCAGGGACCGGAAAACCCCTCTTTAAAGTTAAGCCTAATATAAGGTAACCCTAACAATTTGGTAACCATAACATAAGGTAACCTTTTCATTTGGTAACCCTATGTTAAGGTTACCCTATCATAACAGTTAACTACAACCTCAACACAGTTACACAGTTACGGTTAAAACCCTAACGCGTAAGGGTTATTTATAGCAGTTAACTCTAAACCCCATCGCGTTAGGGTTTGGAACTGAACTTTGAAGGATCGTTATAGATGAGCGGAGTTGGCAGAATGTTTACGTATTGCCGTGTTTTTTTTTACACTAGTTTTGTTTTGACTTTTTTTTTTGTTGTTGTTATTAGATAATAAATACTTTATCTTTGCTTTTTATATGTTTCTCCTACACTGATGTTGTTAATTAGTTGATAATTTGATGTGATTGTTCTGCTAATAAAAAAGTAATAATATCTAATAATAAATAACTATAATTTTCATACTGTTTTTAGGGTTCCTTAGTCAACTAGGAACCCTTATAGTTTCGCCACGTCCGTCTGTCCGTCCGTCCGTCCGTCCGCGGCTTAGCTCCGTGATCATTAGTACTAGAAAGCTGAAATTTGGTATGAGTATGTGTATGTATAACGCCGACAGAACGGTAAAATAAAAATTAAAAAATATTTTTTTTCGGGTACCTCTCGAACACCTAAAGTGGGGGTGATTTTTTTTTTCTTTTCAACACTAGTGTGTGGGGTGTCGTTTAATAGGTCTTGTAAAAATAATAGGGGTCTCTTTACATTATTTTTGACAAAGTCAGCAGTTTTGTAAATATTCGCTCTGACAAAAATAGTGTCCCCCCCCCTCTAACTTTTCAACCACGGGTCAAAAAAAATCGGAAAAATTCTTGTAAAAGAGGCTTTATAATTACTTTCAATGAAAACTATATTGAACAAAATCGGTCGAGCTGTTTTTGAGTTATAGCCAAATTTCATATTTTTTCTTTTAAGTTGACTTCCAGAAGGTAATAAGTGATTACAGTTTCTAGGGCGTTTACGACCTTTTTATAGAGCTTGAAATCTTTCTTAACTTAAAACTCGGGCTTAAAACAGCAGTTTATTGTGAAGGATGATCAACTACGGAACCCTACACTGAGCGTGGCCCGACATGCTCTTGGCCGGTTTTTTTTCTTATCGAGGAACGATCGGCAGCTTTGCTGGTAACGTTATACCTGATAACAGTAAAAACCATCGTATAAGAACAAAAGAGTATTTTTAAGTGTGCAACGTGCTGTTTTAAAATGACAGATTAGATAAAAATGTAAGAAAGAGATGGGATTACGGGATTAGTATTGTTTTGAAGCATCATGGATGCTAAGCGTTAGTTACTCAGTATCCTCCAAATCGTCCAACTGGTCAGTTACAAACGGGTGCCATAAAATAACAAATATTAAAAAAAAACTTTAACATGTACTACAAAAAGCGCTTGCTGCCACTGCCATGCAATTTTCCCGGGGAATATAGTGACTTTGTAAATAAACTTAAGAGACAGAAGAAACTGGTAAGTTATGCATTCTTATTATGATTATACATATTTCAATTTTGTTTACCATTAAATCGTTGTAAATACTATCGACCTTAAAGGTACTCGAACTGATATTTTTTCCTTAATAGTATCTGCAATATGTTTTTTTTTTTTCAACCATATTCTAATTATATATATACGTACCTATATTTATTTATTTCAACTTGATTGCACATTGCATTCCACAAAAACATAGATAATAATGGCGGCTTTTTGCCATGAAATGAGGCGTTCTCCGCCAGACAACTTGTTTAAATGAATGTAGTAAATATATAATATTTAATTACCATACAAATTCGGAATACCTACTACAATGACATTTCGTAAATGTGTGTTTGTGCATTTTCATTTATTATACATTTTGTTCAGAATATGTTGGCACATTTAGCTAAAAATCTCAGTAGTATATCTTGCATTATTCCAATTTACTTATAATGTTCGGGTATCCTTAGAGCTGCCAGTTTAGCATTCCTAACAAAAAATAGGCCATGCATGAACGTTGTACTTTATTGGAGGACGCTTACATTTCTTATATTAGTGACGTATTTCTTACTAAACTTAAAATGAAACACCAAATTAAGTATATATTTTTTTTATTTCAGACTCAGTGAAATCAAGAGAGGAAGGAAGGTTATGAAAAACGTAAAGAAATTTTGGCTGAATTCAAGGAATTGTTAGAAGACGTACCGGACGATAAATTGAAGGACATGTGGGCACGTGTAAAATTTATGACAGAATTGTATCATACGGCTGTTCTAAAATTACGTAAATAATAAGTAATCCATAATTTAGTATTATATTTGATATGGTCTAATTTTAAACTGATTTTATTTTTTAATTGCTGTGATTTATGTCATTGTTTTTTTTAGTATGGTGTTTTTAATGTATAGGTGTTATAAGTATTAATTGTTAAGAATAGGTAGTTATTAAGACTGATTATGCATGTTAAACTGTGATGATGATATTTTTATGGTTTTAGTTATTATAATTAAACTTACTATTTTTGTTATCTGATTAAAAAATGTATATTCTAGTAAATTATTTACACACCTAAAATGTATTTTTATTTTATGAACATAGCATGATTATAATATGGTAAATACTTTTAAAGGTATCATTATAGAAATCGCGTTGATGCTAACAAGACGCTATTAGCGCTCAGATTAGGATAAACACAAAAATTGAATTCTTATTTTATTAATTGAAGAAAAAAAAAGACAAAATAATTATTATACTAATACATTTCAAATAACGTTCAATTATAATGATTAATTTTACTTGGATTAATTTTATTGTACAGTCGGTTAGATTTTGCTACCTAAGTAGGTATTGTGATGAGTATTTTTTTGGTATCTTCAAAACGGTGATAAAGATCAGATGATGAAACTAGAAAGTGAACGGCGCTACTTTTTGATGGTTAAATATATATATATATATATATATTTAACCTTTGCATACCAAGGTAATTTACCAAACAATCAACGCATCTCCGTATCAGCTTGTCCTAAAATGCTTTCATATGTCCAGATGTTCGGATTTCCGGCTGTTGTCGACTAGAGGTCCGATTCATATGAATTGTTGATTCTGTTATTAGTAATTTTTCAATATGGCGAAGATATGGGGTTTGCTGTTTTAATGAATTGGTAATATGGATACTAATGTCGTATGGTGTAGTCAGGATTTGGATAGTGGAATTCCTTAACGGTTGCTTGTATACTTTTCGAGTGTAGGGTCTGATGGTTTGTTTTTAAGTGTACAATTGAAACTGCAATATCTCGTGTCACATCAAAACTTCATTATAACTGTCTACTGAAAAAACAGATTTATCGCGTACATACATTATAAGTACCGACAAGATACTAGTAAGAGTATTAACAATAGGCAACTGAATTTTAGATCTTTTTTTACTATTCCTAACAACGTATGCTATCCCTTTAATATCAGCGGAAAGCGAGAGATAGTAAGTCATGGCAGGTAACAAAGAAAGAACCTTTGTTACTTAATTCAAATTCAAATTTAAAATATATTAAATAAAACGATGGTCCATGATACTATCCCTTATAGGGATAAGTTCGCCTTTGTACCTATATGTTAATTGTAATAGATGTATTTTTAACTGTTTTTGTGTACAATAAAGCGTTTACTTACTTACTTAATTACTAGGTTAGTCAACTTATCAAATATAGTTTCATACCTAAACTAATTAACATAACAATTAACTAATTTAATTGATTATTAATTTAAATTGTTTTATTTTTTCTTCCAAATGGATGAAAATTGTTTTTTTTTAGTTTTCAAACCTCATTCCTCTGCCATTTCAAAAGTTTCAAATAATTTTATCGACACAAATATTTCATATAATTAATTAACCTAGACTTCATAAATCGGTTGAGAAATGTGACCCCTAAGCGAGACCAGCCGGAAATCCGGACAAAATGACATCTGTCTGTGTGTAAATAAATTTTCTTTTTATAGTTAAAAAAAAGTTATAGAATACAGAATATAACAAAATTAACTTTGTTTCAAATAACATTTTAATTACTTAAAACATTTTTTTTTATTGTTATTATAATTATTACGTTTTTAATTAAAAAAAAAGCATCATGATTTAATCAAGACACGAAGTACAAGAAATATTCTTGTTCAAATCAATTTGAATAATAAGAATATCCACAGAACCATCATTAATATTGCTAATCTTTACAATTTAAGGGTGTAATTTTATTAAAACAATTTGAAGTTCGTTATTGACGCATACATCAACCTAAATATATACTTAGATGAAAAGGGATGAGTGAAATGCTAAGGATTATTTTTATTTTATTGTTATCGGGCTTATGGCATTTACTGCACACTAAGACGCAAACCGTAATGAGACGCGGTATTTATTATTGTTTTAAGAATAATCAAAATGCAGTTGTGCCTTAACTGAATGCCGCATTAATTGTTATATTTTTTTATCGAAACAATTCTTATCTGTATTATGGGGAATGAAGGAAATTATAGTTAATTGTGTTTGGGATAAACCAATATGTGATATCAATGGTGACGGCAAAAATAAATGAATGAGTTTTATTTTTTCCGTCTTAGATTTATTTGTCAAGCCCCAAAGGCAAAGATGAAATATGAAAAAAAAAACAAACAACACACTGTTTTCGCCGCTCAAGTTAAGCAACGCTACCATGGTAACATAAGAAGTTTCTACACCAAAGACTTAAAGTTGAATATTGACTGATTTGACGCTTTATAGCATATTGTTACAAACCTCGAAAGCCAAACACGTTTATGACTTGCAAGAGATAAGAAATTTACTGAGTTACTGTTATTCAAAAACTGACCTAATAAGACATAATTTAGGGATCATATTCGTTCGAACTCGTTCAAAAACCCTTACGTTATTAAGTTAGGGTTAGTAGTTATTATAACTGCTATTCAAAAACTGAACTAATAACACATTACTTAAGGATCACATTCGTTTGAACTCGGTTCAATACCCTAAAGACTCGGTTAGTGGGACGGGGTAGGTTAGTTAAGGTAGTTATTAACCGCGTTAACTGCAACAAAACAGTAACCGTATCATTGAAACAACCACATCATAGGGTTAACAATATGTAAGGGTTTTTAAAAACAACTTCTAAAATAACCTCATCAAAAACCCTTGTTAAGGTAACCGGTTCCGGTCCCTGAGGTGAAGTGAAGGTATTGCTATTGCATTTGCCGCGGCACGGCAGCGCAGCGCACGCCTACAAGTTTTGACTTGTCCGGGAATTATTTACCTATTATTCAAGATCGCTCGCTTTTATAAATAAATAAATATCAGACAACCTCACACAAATCAACCTAGTCCCAAATTAAGCTCAAGAAGGCTTGTGTTATGGGTACTAGGCGACGATATACATACTTATATAGATAAATAAATACTTAAATACATAGAACATCCATGACCCAGGCACAAATATTCGTGTTCATCACACAAATATTTGCCCTTGCCGGGATTCGAACCCGGGAACGTCGGCTCAGTAGGCGGTTGCTTAACCACTGCGCCAACCGCGTCGTCGTCGCGCTTTTTGTCTTATTATTCAGTTAGTTCCGTCAGTTACTTCCGTATTGGTGGTTGTGTCATATTAGTGAGTGTTTTTACGTTAAAAATGAAGTCTTTTACTAGTGCCATATGGAATTACTTTGTTTACATAAATACAAACTCGTCAAAGTGTAAACTGTGTGAGAAAGTGTATTCCAAGAAAGGAACAACAACAATATCTAAAGGGCCACCTAAACTCGCTGCACCCTAAAGGGTATAAAGACTGAAAAAGCAGACTCGGAAAAAGGGTAGTTCCGTAGGTAGACAATTAGTTACAAATAATTAACGCAAAAAGTTTGATTGTATTGTGTTGTTTGGTTAAACTTGCACTTCAATACATTATACTTCTACTTAAAACAAGGTTAAAAAGGTTCTCGGCTCCGGCTCCGTTAAAACTCCGACTCCGGCTCCGGATACCAGCTTAACCTCCGGCTCCGGATCCGACTCCGTTATATAAAAATCGAAACTCCGCATCCGGCTCCGGCTCCGGTAAAGCCACCTCCGTAACATCCCTATTAGGAAGTTTGCACCGGGTATGTATGGCGCCGGATACAAATGAGATTTCAAGTTAACTCAACCGATCACATTGGTTGTATAGGAGCCCCACTTAAATATCTATTTTATTTTGTTTTTAGTATTTGGTGTTATAATGGCAACAAAAATACATCATCTGTGAAAATTTCAACTGTTTGGCTATCATGGTTCATGAGATACAGCCCGGTGACAGACAGACAGACGGGCGACGGACAGAGTGGAGTCTTAAGTAATGGTCCCGGTTTTACCCTTAAGGTACGGAACTCTAAAAACCGACAAAGTGGGGGGTAGATTCGCCCCACTTTTTAATGTTCAGCTTGTTATCTTTAATATTTGTTCTTAGGAACAGAGTATATTTATAGAATGGATATGAGTTTGTTTAAAAAAATGTATGCGATTATCTATTTCGGGTCGAAACGTAGCAGAACAGTAGAAGTGTAGTTTTGTTAATAAAAGAAAGACTTGTGGGATATTGGTCGCCTCTATTCAGTGAAATAAATATGAACTTTGTGATATTAATATGTTTCGTGTTTCTCACTCTCTGCTCTGTTCTACACGAACACGACGACCACATTTCAAAAAAAGTTTGTGATTTGATTGTAATTGAACTGTGAACATATATAATAAAAGAGATTTATATCAACCTTTTTAATCTATCTTATCTTATCTTATCTCAAATTTGACAGCCATAAAGAGCTGTTCTTGAGGGCGAGATCAAATCAGAAATGAGGAGATCCATGAACATGCAACAAAAGTCGCTGATATAGCCCGACGGATTAGCAAGCTGAAGTGGCAGTGGGCGGGGCACATAGCACGTAGAACTGACGGCCGATGGGGCAGTAAGGTTCTCGAATGGAGGCCACGCACCGGCAAGCGCAGCGTGGGACGTCCAACCACAAGGTGGACAGACAACCTGGTAAAGATTGCAGGAAGCCGCTGGATGCAGGCTGCTTCCAACCGGCCGATCTGGAAGTCACTGGGAGAGGCCTATGTTCAGCAGTGGACGTCCTGTGGCTGATGATGAAAGAGCCGTTAATAACTAACAGGACATTATGAAATAGAGTAACTTTTATCGTCTTCACGTCACAGTTTAGCTGGAAGCCGCCTGTAGTTAATATCATTATATTAATCTCAATTAGTTATGCATACAGTGTAATACAGGCGTATAATCAAAAGTAATTAAACGTTAATGCAGAGTGGGTAATAACTGTTCTTACAGCTCGTACTACACGCATTTACTGTGCCTTCACCAAGTTTATTATAATAGTAATATAATAAATTACTTTAATAAATAAGGTTAAAGATCTAGTGTAGAGATTGTGACGCTATACAAACATTTCAGCTTCAATATTAGGTATTTAGAATAGAATAGAATAGAATACTCTTTATTGCACACCTCAAGAATAAAGAAATACAAATACAAATGACACTTAAAATTACAATAGAGGCAAACAATATAATAGAGGTATTTAATTGTGTTTTTTGTGTTAACTTACGAATTATTTTGTAGAACATTCAATGATTACTTGGTAGAAATAAGAAACCAAGACGAGTCCTTTTATGTATGTATGTATGTATGTAAACACTTTATTGTATATAACAACTGGTTATAGGTAAATACATTGATAACAAATGAACAAATGAAACATGTACAAAGGCGAACTTATCCCTATTAGGGATCTCTTCCAGTTAAGCTTTGAGCAATTAAAGGAATTATGCGCCTCGAACCGCGCCAAGAGCGTGCACACCAGCTCCACCTTCCACTTTTGCTCAGCCAAAATAGATGATATAAATTGGGTCACATTTTACACAAATTACCAATAAAAGATAGCCTCGTAACGTCACACTAAAGTGCTATTAAATAAATAAAAAAAAGTGATTAAAAGATTATACTGTCTTAGTAGACATATAACAGAGTATTGAAGCTAAAAAAACTAGAAAAGAAACCCTTCGCAGATGTTTCGTGTTTTAAAACATATTTGTACCGTTTGAGTTATTTTTAAAACAAAGCCCCACAAATACGTCGCCGCTCGTCTCCGTTCATTTCATTCTCACATCAATTCCAGCGTCTGGTTTATTAGCTGTTTATGCTCCAGTTGCCTTTTTGTCCGCTTCGTCCTGTTAGTCATTTGTCATTCGCTTGTTACGGTCATCCAAAGCAAAAAATAGTAGATTGTTCGACGAGGAGCTACAATAAGCTTTTGTGATAATTTGGACGAACAAACGAATTGAGCGAGTTCAAATATATCTGAGTTTCATCATAATTTTAAGCCGTGTGTTAAACACTCGAAAGTCTCGAAACAATAAATAAGACAATAAAAAAATCTAAGATGGGACCTCTAGTTACTATAAATATAAACTTTTTTTTTTAATTTTCTGCATCTAGCATGCAGCTATAAACCCTAGGGGCTAAAACGACCATTTTAACCTCGCTTCGCGCAGCTAAAATAACCTATTTTTCGAGCAGAAGTGAAAAACATATGACGCGATAGGATAGGGAAGACGGCGGGGCAACGTGGATGTAGTATTTCTTAACCGGATGATTGGAAATCCAGGGGGTCATATGGTCTGTGGGGAGTCAATTGCCAAACCGTGGGACAGAGCGATAAGCAAATGATAATCAAAAAATAAGATTATACAAAACTTTGGTATATATCTCGTCAACCAGGATTCCCGTACAAGAATGAAGTATAAAAAGTTAAGTGACCGTTTATGATTCAATAGCGTTTTGCTTGTTTTGTTTGTCGTTTCCCACCCGTCAGCGTTGTCACCTGTCATCATCGTCGCAATAGATCGTTTTAATAAAATAATAGCCACTTTGCTCACCCTGTTCACTCAGTAAATCACTTAGTCATGCTGTTTATTACATCTGTAGTTGTTAGTCATGATAATGAACGACATTACAAACTTTAACTCATAAATATGAGTGAATCGTTTTTTTCCTAAAATTACAGAAAATATGCCAGTTTGTCCATAATTTTGACAGAAAGTGATGGATAATAACGATCTTCCTCTCACCATCAAGCAAGCTCAGAGCAAATCCTCCTTCAAGCGCATGTTGCGGAAGCATTTCTCGTATTCTTCTCACGATTGATTATCTGTATTATGTTTGGCAAGGACGGCAAGGAAGGGTACCTAATACACTATATACGTGTACCTATAAAATATATACGTGTATATATTTTATGTTTATGTATCTGTATTACAATATATGTATAATATGTGTGTATGTAAAGTTATTGTTTTTGTCTTGTTTTTTTTTTCCCCAACGACTTTTAATGATGTTGCACCAACTGCTAAAGTTTCTGTTTTGCCCTATGGTTGACTGACAAAATTTACTTTTTTGTATTTTGCAATAGTCTAAATAAATAAATAATTATATTTTATCAGTAGGTATTTTCACATTCATCAACCTTACAAAAGACTGTGATCTCAACGGATTTATAAAGTTAGTTTTCCTAATAGAGTAAATTTTATGAAAGTGCTTCGTTTTACCATCAACTTCTATTATTACTTATATTAGGTATTACTTATTAGCTAATATGCTTTTACACTACAACGTAGCGACCCAAGTAGCGACATGGGTTGGTCTCAGATAGTCTAGAACCCAATCTGACTAGTTGTAGCTTTGCCTTTATCGCAATATGACTATTTAATATGTAAAATACCTAATTCTTATATTGACTACAAGTACTACAACGCAAACGACTAGTTAGACTATTTCCTAAATATAACGAATAACACGCAAAATGTCCGGACGGGTAACTGCAAAAGTTTCTTTCTCTCGTAACATAATAAGCAGCCAAATAAAATGCACATTTTATATTTAATTGCAGAAGTGGGCGTAGGTTTTATCTTAATCGACTAAGAGACGTTACCGCTACACAGCCGCCTTATAAATTCGTAACATAACGCCTACTTAGCTTTCTCTATATCTATATGGAATGGACTACTTTGGACCTAGATTTCGCTGGGATTCATTACCATACAATGATATAGTCGACAGTTGTTTGATTAGCAAATACTTTACATTAACATTACGGTCACTGCTCTTTTATTTACTTAAGAGGGTTCAGTCGTATATAGTTATATTTATTTTAATAGAAAAGCAATTCACTCCGTTTCTCTCAACTCCCCTGTTTCTAATAAATAATACAAAAATATCAGACAACCTCAAACAAACGATCTAGTCCCAAATTAAGCTCCAGAAGGCTTATGTTACTAGACGAAGATATACATACTTATATGGATAAATATAAACTTAAATGCATAGAATAACTATGATCCAAGCACAAATTTTCGAGTTTATCACACAAATATTTGCCCTGGCCAGGATTCGAACCCGGGACCGCCGGCTCAGTAGGCAGGTGCTCTACAAACTGCGCCAACCGCGTCGTCAAATCTAAATCCATACTAATATTATAAATGCGAAAGTGTGTCGTCTGTCTGTTACCTCTTCACGCTTAAACCGCTGAATCGATTTTGATGAAATTTGGCATGGATAAGATGGTTTAAGATCCGAGGAAGGACATAGGATAGTTTTTATCCTGTAAATTATCCCTAAAAGATTGAAAAGTGAGTAAGTAATTCATGATGACATTGATGACCCTGTAGGAAATGTAATTATTAGACCAAAAGCACAATTGCTCTTACATTTGCTTAGGCGCTTTTAATAATCCCTTTTATTAATTAAGGTGATTAAGTGGATATCTATCGTGTTGTACGAGGTTGCTTCCATACTTCCAAGTTCCACGCGGACGTAGTCGCAGGCAAAAGCTAGTTGTTAAATAAAAGTTATTTTTTATTATAATTATAAAGTATTTTTAAACTAGTGACACTGTGAGCTGTAGACCTAGCGAGTTTGTTCCGAAATGGGTGACATTTGTAATTTTTTGACGCCCCATACATCTAACATTTTGAAAAAGAAATACTTTTGTTGTATAAAAAAAATACCTTCATACTTGTACAAAACGAGCCAGCAGCATCGAAGCGTTTGTATAAATAAGCAGAACGTATCCGTATTTTTGGATGTCTAACTATCCCTTTACCAAAACGCTTGCGGCATGATGAGCAGACCAAGATGTTTTTGCCAATAGATGGCGCTGTACGGCCGGCGATTTTCAATACGATTTTAGAATTTTATTATACGTATTTGTAAAGGCAAACTCGCAACAAATTGTTGTTTATCCAACTGCTAGGTAAGTTAAATGTGATCACACGATATAATCAGTTTGGGCAATGAGGAGCGAAGTTATGTTACTCCGGAGTTCCGGCTGGGGGCCAAATAACTTCGCCGTTCACCAACTTGCGCTTAAACTTATCCAAGTGATTTGGCAAACTCTAACGGAACTCGCAACGAGCAAATATGCATATTTAAGAAGTAACTCATGGCAGTTTTTGAGAATTACCTCAGCTTTTAATTTGAGTTCGAGCAGACACAAAATAAAACATCATTGAAGGTTCTTTCGTCCGTTCTTCGCAATAGCTGGCGCAAGTGATAATATAGAGTAGAACTATTACTAGCTTTTGCCAGCGGCTTCGCTTGCGTTGTCGGGGTACACTATCCTACGAGAACGATGCTTTTTTTCGGGATAAAGAGCAGTTTATGTGTTAAGTTAGGGTATAAACTACTTATCTTTGTGCCAAATTTGATGCAAATACGTCCATTTCGGCGTGAAGAAGGAACTAACATACACAAGCTTTTCGCTTTTATACGTATAATATTAAAGGGATGTTATAAGCAGTTATCAGTCGAATCCCACAAAATTGACGACAGAAATGGATCTGAAATTACACGAGAATAAAATGTTAATTTCACTACTTGAAATTAATTGCCATTGTAATTTATATTACAATTAAATATTAATATCATTAAGAGTACCTATATGTCACGATCGTGTCGTGTGTACAGTACGACACAAAAGAGTAGAAATTAAAAAGTGGCAATACTGTAGTGTCGTCCCTTTCTAATCGCTCTAAGAAAAAAGGGACGACACTACAGTATTGCCACTTTTTAATTTCTACTCTTTTGTGTCGTACTATAACTGAGCAATTTTGCCTGTGCTATTGTCGGATAAAATACCAAGTTTTAAGTATATCGATCATTGAAAAGCAAAGCCATTCTTACAGTCAACAATTTTGTTTTGTATTACAAATCTAATTCAGTTTAACGTGGTAAAAATTAATGGAACCATAACGGAAAACCGCAAATGAAAACAAACACGTTCAAAAACCGTTCACATTGTTATCAATCGCCGAAAAACGGGTGACCAAAAAAATGACGTAACCGTTCACGCGTTACGGATTCAGTAAAACTTTTAGGGATAACCAATATCGGAGGTGTTCTAACAGGAATAAGCGTTGAATTGTCGCCATATTTGCGATGCCAATAATAAAATTTATTTCCTCGACCGCTATGTAGGTAATCGGTTTTATAATTTCGAGTGCAATCCGGTATTATTTCAGAGTTAATCTGATCTGAACACGTCAGCGAATCACGATATCCTATCCATTCAGATGCAATCACAATTTCAACCACGAATGTCTAGTTTATGTTTTGTCTCTGTTCTTCTGTTAAAGTTAGCGGAGGACGGCAATAACCTTCCTTAACGTAGGAATTGGTTTGCCGATTCGAGCGCGCGCTTTTAGTATCGGTAAACGATTTACTGGAATTAGGGCATGAAAATTTGAGGCTTCATGCATTTCGATGCGTCGAGCCGTCGACATTGAGTGAAGGCAGATCTAGGCATAATTACTTAATACGTGCCGGTATGGTATTGAATACATACGATATTCGTGTATACGTGTTCTTGAGTGGAGACCGCGGATCGGCAAGCGTAGTGTGGGACACCCTCAGACTAGGTGGAGCGATGATCTGTGCAGGGTGGCTGGCAAAAGCTGGATGAGAGTAGCCGAGGATCGCTTACAATGGCGTGCAGTTGGAGAGGCCTATGTCCAGCAGTGGACAAGAATAGGCTGATGATGATGATGATGATGACATACGATATGCGTGTCATTCCGAAAAAGATAAGTATGATTATTACTTACAGTTTGATACAACTCCATTAAGTGTTGTATCATACAGTAGTAACAATATTAAAATACTTAAACGGGTTTACTCACGTCGTAGAAGTCGAATAACGCTCGGCATGTTTCGAATCGGTACGCGATTCATCATCAGGAGAGACGATATTAGTCGCAGCGGCGGCGAACCGAACACACACAGTGGTACATGTCTTATGTCTGAGACTCACGGTAGTTTTCTATGTAAAAAGTAACAATATTCCTAACCTAAAAAATATAATATCGCTAATAACTATTGTTGTTACAGAAATTTATGAAACACAATGTTTCAATATACATAAACACCAAGATTTTCCAATTTTATTAATTTAAAATTTTATAATATTTTGTCAAACAAATAAAACGGAAAAGCTAAACTAAAATAAAAGAAAGCTCTGGCATAGATTCGTTAATAGGTATTATTACCTTCACATCAACGAATCTATTCCAAAGCTTTGTCTAAACCTCAAATTGGGAATAATTTTGCAGACTGCACTATTAGAACTTCCGAGTTAGCCTTATTGCAGAGCTTCGTGAACATATTTACCAACTAAAAGCTGTTTATTGTGTACTTGCGATTTAAGCTGAGTAATTTATTAGTATAACTTAATTATGTAGAATAGCTAATACTTAGTTATAATAGTCGAAATATTATTATTCGTTTAGTCATGTTCTTTTTCTTACCATCTTGAATACTATCGACTCTGTGTGTTCGTTTTGAAAAGGCTGAAAACTTTATTTTTTTACGTTTTTAACCCGACTATATCTCCGTCATTTTGAAAATTTTCGAAACAACGGAATCGAAAAATAATAGATACTATATATCATACCTATTCACAACATTTCCTGAGAACCGGATGAAAAATGCGACCTGCAGGCAAGAATAGGCGGAAATTTGGACAACTGAACATCCGGATTCCGGACATACGAAAGATTTTTGGCCAAGCTAAAATGGAGACGCCTCGTCAAAAATACTATGGGTATAAAATTATAAATAGAGGGGCAATAGGACGTGTTATTAGATACCGTATGTGAGCATGAGCTCCAGAAGTGAAACTGCAGTTTTATATTAACACCAACTTGTATTCACACAATATGTTTTTAACAAAACAAAATATTCCAGAAGTCTGCTCTGTTCAGTTGCTACGACAATAATGGCACTCTGTCCATCGTTAGTCTACCCACCATACCTCGAAAACCAGCGCAACTACTGTAGAGGGCGCTCTAGTGCTAGGATTTGATTTATCGGGAAATAGTAGAACGACTTTAATACAACGTAAATTGTAGTTATTAAATCGATATGTATTAGTAAGTTAATACTGAATAAGGTAACACGTGTATGACAACGCGCGATTAATGAAAGCTTTGCGTTAGGCGTAACCGTTTACATTTGTTATTAATTGGGACGTGACGGGTACTCCCAATCCCAACAGTTGAATGAAACTCTTAGTTTATTGGATTAAAGTCTACGCTCGCTTCTCTGTTCTGGCCGGAATGCAGTTAGGGTTGCCAGATGCCGCCAAACGGTCATGATATGAAATTTCGTATGAAAACACCTCCAGACAAACTGTTCAAACAGTTTTGCAGGGAACTGTACGTACATTTGTTGTATAAGTATACAATAATTAATAAATATGAAATAAAAAAAAGTGTGTGTGTCAGCTCCGACGCACGACTGGAGTTTACTCTTCAGGCCAGGCGCGCACCACTTTTTTGTCGCAGAAATAAGCGTACTTATGGGTTTATGATAATCGTGGTGCGCGCACTGTCATATAAACCCATATCTTGCATTTATGCGACAAAATTATCGTGCGACTAAAATCTTGGTGCGCGCGTGGCCTTAAGAACGTTTATAAAATATATACTCAATACGTTTATTGCACATAATGATTATACAGGTGAAAGTAAATAGTTTAAGTATCACATTATGTACCCTGTTGGGCGCTGCAAACAAGAACGAAAAGGTAGGCACACTTTTTGTGCAACCTGAATTCGAGCGCTGCGAGGAATTCGTTTGACCACTGGAATTGAATGTTTAAGCTCACTGATTTTTTCAGAAAAAGGCCTGATCTGACTTGGTTGTGAATTGTTTGCCTGGTGGCGACGTAATTGCGCCAGCACGAATGCCATGGGTTCTACTGATGTGTATATCAAGTCCTTTCTGACCTTTAAAGAAACGAATCTGGGAGCAATGTGGGCACTGTACGGAATTCTCCAGCGACAGCGACACAGACCTGGAAGCGACATTCTGAGAGGAGCCCGTGCTATTAGGATTCATCAAGTAAACTATTAAAAAACGCAATAGATAAAAACTTACGGCTACGATAACAAATAAAGTATTTAAAAAAACCGCTCCAAGTTTCGGCATACAAATTGCCCCATAAAGTTCCTGGGGGAAGCGGTGGTTTATAATTGCACATATAACTAGATAGTACTCATGCACTGATAGCAATCACACTCGTAACATGATAGAGATTCACGCAAAATATTAGCAAAAACTTGAAAACAAAAACACATTTCTCAGCTGTTGTAGATTGACAACTGTCAGTCAAGCTGCCCGATGCGCACTTGCGCAGCAACGCGCCGCCGTGTAGGCCGCCGGCCGCCGTCGCAGTCTCCGCGGAGAAATTATGAATATGTTTCTTGTCTATGTTATTTGTTAAGCCTCTTGTGGTAATTTAAAATAAATAAATGGCAGAGAACAATTAATATTAATTTTATCTAACGGGAGCCATGTTTTCCCGTTGCTAAGTACATTTAAAATACATTTCATGATATAAACATCTCGGTGAAGGTCATTTTATATAGGGATCTTAGTCTATAACGCTTAACGTAACGCATAACCTGCTAAATTAAGAAGTCGTATTTTTACCCCGATCGTATACTGAGATACGACTTTTTAAATTAGCACGGCAGATACGTTCGATTTTATACCCCATAATTTTCATACCCCGGGCTTATATATGAAAATCGATTCTTAAGGAGTAAACTCCAAAAAATAGATCTGTTCGGCATAAAGTCTGATTTTAAAACATTTTGAGTCACATCCAATCAGTTATATCATTAATTACGAAAAAGTCAAAACATCAAATATGTTACTTCCATAACGTTATATTGTCAACAACTTTAGAAGAACACAAATTAACTTTCTCCAGTTTCGGGCACTGAATCCCTGACATTATAATAAAACTCACATAAAAATGTCGTATCTTTCCTGACAATTTTTACGTGAGTTTAAACCGTTTTTATAATGATGAAAGATGTCTCGATAGTTATTATTATTATGATAATTTGTCCGGATATTGTAAAAAGAGGTACTATAAGTATGATTTTTTTTCACTGTTTTCTGACAACCCTGTATGCAGTAGGAGATGCTATCGGCCAATAGAACAAGATCGGTTGTTCTCACGCTCTATTTGTGGTTTTCAAAGCACTGTTGTCGTCAAATAAGGTTCCACTGAACACTCAACGTTTTGACATAGCACACTGCTTAAAAGAGAAAGGCATTAAGTGTCTATGAGGCTTCTGTTTGGTTAATGCCTTTTTTGGAATGGCTGTATGATTCGCAATTGGTGTTTGGTTAAGTCCATTTACGTTAACTGGTTATATTTATGTGATCCCAGCCCGATTTCTAACGTTTCATAGTTTATAGCGTAGGTTTTGGACATGTAAGGCGAGCTGACCTCACCTTACTTCGCAAAACGGTACATGTCGATATTTTTTTGTTCATAAAATGTACCTATAATCCATTTTATATACCAAGATCCGATCGATCCCACTTGAGAACGTAATTTTTAGGGTTCCGTAGTCAACTAGGAACCCTTATAGTTTCGCCATGTCCGTCTGTCCGTCCGTCCGTCCGTCCGCGGCTTAGCTCCGTGATCATTGGTACTAGAAAGCTGAAATTTGGTATGAGTATGTGTATGTATAACGCCGACAGAACGGTAAAATAAAATTAAAAAAATTTTTTTTTTTCGGGTACCTCTCGAACACATACTGTGGGGGTGAATTTTTTTTTTCTTTTCAACACTGGTGTGTGGGGTATCGTTGAATAGGTCTTGTAAAAATAATAGGGGTCTTCTAACATTATTTTTTGATAAAGTCAGCAGTTTTGGAAATATTCGCTCCAAAAACAAAATAAAATGTGTCCCCCCCCTCTAACTTTTCAACCACGTTTCAAAAAAATTCGGAAAAATTTATTTTAATGAAGCCTTATAAGTACTTTCAATGAAAACTATATTGAACAAAATCGGTTGAGCCGTTTTAGAGTTATCGCCAAATTTCATATTTTTTCTTTAAAAGGTCTAAGTTGACTTCCGGAATACCTTCCGTATAAGTGATTACAGTTTCTAGGGCGTTTACGACCTATTTATAGAGCTTAAATCTTTCTTAACGTAAACCTCGGGCTTAAAAAAGCAGTTTATTGAGAAGGATGAGCAACTACGGAACCCTACACTAAGCGTGGCCCGACATGCTCTTGGCCGGTTTTAATATTTAAAACTGAAATCATAAAGCAATCAGTCAACAATAGATAAACATTTTACAGATAGTTAAAGGCGATATACCTAAGATGTACGTTAGAGTAAAAAGCCATATATTTTCATTTACAGTAAGAAGAGCGTTAGTGATTTCTTACATACACAAAAAAGCTAACGTTATAGAATGTACCTACTTAGTTTAATGTCAAATGACATCACCAAAATTTAAAATGGAATGTCATAAATTGTAGGCTAGGGTTTCGAATCGGGAATTACCAACTAATCGAATATCTTCATAAGAATATTGTCGGGGACTCGGGGATAGTGCAATACTGCGTAAATAAAGTTAAGTTAGTTGCTGTCGATAAAGTTCTCAATTACAGTAGCCGGCAAACAACTTGAACCAAAATGGCGGATCTGCGCATGTAAATTTGTACGCAAATCGGCTACTGCGCAGTCAAGGTCACGCTCAAGTTGTTTGCCGGCTACTGTAAATAAAATGCTTAGCATACGAGTAGCTAGCTTAGTTTTAATATTTATTCGTATCCTACACGTGTTACTTACGCGGTATTGCACTATCTCCGACGATATTACAATATTTTTAAACGGTTTTATTTAACTTACCCCGTTTGTTTATTTATTTCTAGTTAAGTGGATAAAAAAACCAGTGAACAAAATTGAAGACAACTTTTATTATAGGTACCTACTAGATCTCTATAATTAATGTGACGGAAAGCTTCAACAGTAAATAATTACGTGTACTATTACTAATTTATTTATGTTGTATTATTTTACTCACTTATTACAGTTCTGACAACCCTTTGGAGGTGTGAAATATATATATATACATAAAAAGGACTTTAACCTTTAATAGAACTGAGTTTAGGTCGAAATTCACTTCTATTTAATACGACTTATCATTATCACCTTATCCAATATAAAAACAAGTTTTTTACGTGATTTTAAACCGTTTTTATAATTATTACGTTTTATTGCTTTTTCCTCTTACGCTACCGGACAGACTATACCTAAACCATCACAATTTTTTGGTGATATCTCAAAGTACTCGAATTAGCGCTCAGAGTATCTTCCACACAACATTAAGAACACATAACAACTGTCATAATATTATATTATATTATAATCAATAGCGCGGAGCAAACCAATCTTCCCGCTATCGACAGTATAATAGGCCCGCTACGAGACAGCTGTGGACAGATAACACTATCTTATCACAGCTTAACACAAAGGGCCGCCAGACCTTGCACACGACTATGTAATGCCCATTATGTTTATGTTGATAGTATTGTGTTTATGTGCATTTTTACCATTCCCTTCCACATTATTGAGTTGAGATAAGATAGCGATTAAATCAAGTGGGTCCGCGCTGGCTGTACATTTGTCACCGCGCTTTGACATGAGTGTAAACTTACAATTGCGTTTTAAGGGTAAAAATACTAATAAGAAAACAGAATTGTTTAGTTACACTGTTTTTAATTATAAAATATATCGGAGAACTTCTCACTATTAGGGCATATAGGAAAGGACTAGTTTCAATCACTTTTAACACGGTTTATTCAGTATCTAGACAGAGCTACGGGCACAAGTTGCCAGGAAACATATTGCGCATAACCTCGACTGCGCAGTAGCCGATTTACGTACTTAAATGTACATGCGCAGATCCGCCATTTTTGTTCAAGAAGTTTCCTGACAGCTATTATAATAACGCGAGTGATGTATTGCGATGCGACTCCACAAACTATGCACAGATAACACTAACCCACCAATCTTCGTATATCTCAACACACAAAAACCAAGTCCCAAATTAAAAGCCTTATTCCTTTTTAGGGTTCCGTACCCAAAGGGTAAAAACGGGACCCTATTACTGAGACACCGCTGTCCGTCCGTCCGTCCGTCCGTCCGACTGTCACCAGGCTGTACCTCAAGAACAGTTATTTCTATTGCCGCTATAACAACAAATACTGAAAATAAAATAAAATAAATATATAAGGGGGGCTCCCATACACCAAACTTGTTATAGATTATGGTACGGAACCCTTCATGCGCTAGTCGGACTCGCACTTGCCCAATTTTTTTTTTTATATTATGACAAATATGTTGATAATTTCAATTCAACCAACTTTTTAGGTGAACAGTAACATAGCTATTTCATGCTTTCATTGAGTGCAGTCAAAAAAAGGTGATATATAACCAGTTTACTGCGTAAGTTTTATTAATTTCGAGTAGTTTTTGAAACAAAATTTATCTATGAAACATTGTAGGCTTCAAATACATACCAATAAATCGCAATTGATAATATGTTAAGAAACATGTTTGATCATAGAGGAAAATGTCTAAAACAATCAGCATGTTGAACGAATAAGGAGCCTAGGCTTATTGACATAATTATGTATAGAAAAATAGGCGTGCACTTAAATATGCAGTGAACAAATATTCGAGTTCATCACACAAATATTTGCCCTTACCGGGATTCGGACCCAGGGCCGCTGGTTCAGTAGGCTACCACGGCTCCAATATTCGTAGAACAAAACTTTTATCTATTGACATTGGATCATATTCACAATCGGCCACGTTAGCATTTAAGCTGAATAGCAGAGGAATTTTATATTCGTACCAGTAACTTGATACTTGAGTTTCTGTAACGAATCTATTTGTCTAACTTCACACACTGAGCTACGGTTCCCAAAGTTTCACTCGATATCGTAATTACTCGTAGTTATTTATGATAATGAAGCTGAGAGAAATCAAGTAAATAGTAGTTCACGTGGATTAGTCTTGCACTGTTGCATGAGAAGGGAATTGAATAGTTTATTTGTTGTGTATTCGTGAACAGCAGTCATCGAAAACGTGCACTGTGTTCAGAAAGTTTGTCTTTTTCTTCGTCGTTACACTCTTGGCAGAGTGGTCGTGGCTGTCATTTCTCATGTGGTAAGCCTAACCATACGGCGCGATTCTTCTCTTACAGCCGCGCATCTGGTGCTCTCGTGCAGAGGGCAGTTTTCTTCACTTAATTTCATTGTTTCCAAGTATAGTTTATAATATGAATGTTGTTGACTTTTAACGCATATTTTTGACTTCAAACAGTTTTTTTAACCAGCATTTGACGACGGTTTCACCTGTCGTTAGAGATAAAATCTAAGATGAAGCAAACTTGATTGGGACATGCGTCATACTCTCAACCTAAATATTTTATACTTACTTACTCGATTTGCTGGTTATAGTTGCGATGAAATTTAAGAATCTCTTCTTCGATATACCGTAGTAAAGTTTTCAATTTTTTTTCCTTAAACTTATAACGTTTAAGCTAATATTGGCATAATAAAGGCAGCCAATAATTATATGAAGCAAGAATGGCAAGAAATATCGGCCCGAATGCCTCACGTCCCTGGCCTCCTCTCCTCCCTTAAATAAGCAATTATCGACCCTGTAAAGACTCGATTTCGCCTTTTTCCTTGGAGCGTTTGCTAATTGGACGATAAATTATTCCCTAATTCCTTCCACATCCCAGTGCTTTGAGTGTTTGGTTACTTTTTCCCTAATATCTGTGGTTTCGGGAGATCAAACGATTTTTAAAATAAAACGTAACTTTTCTCCATTTGGGACGATTGCAACTCTTGTAACATAGGTTTAAGCTTTGAGTGTTTTTTTGAGGATGCAGTAGAGATGTGCCATTTCTAAAAATTTGCTGAAATCATCCGCTTTTCCCATGCAAAATAAGGAAAGTTTTCGGAAATATTCGAAAAAGGCACATCTCTCGATTTAAGTCATACATACACTAATTCAATGCATTTCACGATACGATTGATGATCTTGACAGTCGAGATAGTGCCTACGAAGCCGGCTTTCTTGAGTTCGAATCCTGGCATAGTTTCGAATATTTTTTTTCGTTAGATTATGTATGTAGGTATATCGTCGTCTAGTACCCATAACACAAGCCCAAGAGCTTAATATCAGACTAGGACAATTTGTGTAAACTTTACAGATATTTATCTATTTTAATTATTAGTACTTATGTACTTACTGTGACTGTATGTACGTAGAGCCTTATGGTACTGTCAAGAACAATAGTGGTGCCTGTCAGTCCGCTTGCAACAATAACCAACACGCCCTAGTGGAGAAAGTGCTCAGATCATCCTCCGCTTACCTCCATAAAATCATATCTCATTTACACCTCGTTGAGAAATATCAACTGTATGTTTCACCTGCTAAGAAGGTTGTTATATTGTTGCTCTAGTGAGTAAAGTTGAGTGTTGCGATCACGTTAATGCCCCGAGCGAATGTTCCGTAGGTAACACAATTTATCTGTCGACTCCAATCAACTACATCTCCATGACTTGTATCTTAAGAAAGTGCTGTTGAAGCGTTGAAAATTATATTTATTTCAGCTCTGTCGGTTCATGTTCTACATAACAAAAACGAGTTGGTAAGATGTCTTGCAATGCAACTTTTCTTTATATATTTTTTTTGCTCTTGTATTTTAAGAGGCAATCAAGATTTTGAACGCTCTTAAATACTTAGAAGGATTATAGTATTATATTATATGACACAACCGATGAAAATAATAAGGTTTAATTGGCCATGAAGCCGTGAGTTAGAATCCCTCTTGAAGCAGAACATTTTTCTTTTTAATATTAAACATTTGGTTTACGCTAGCAGACGCTATTGCTTAGTAAAAATAAGTTCAATACATAAACACTGGATCCGGCACATTTTTTTTAATACTTTTAATGTGCCTAAGGCAGGATTCGACCAAATTCTTCTTCCGAGAATGTAACAATTACCTTCAGATAATATTGTCACCTTCAGATAGTACCTAATGTCAAACTATTGTGGGGTTTTTACATACTATCCGAGAGTGAGCATATTCTTGAAATAAAAGTTTGATCGAATCTCGCCTAAAACCATTAAAAGTATGGTTCACAGCACAACGTCATGATCATAATGATAGTATTTCCAACGAAATTCTATATTAGCTATTATTTTGACACTTCATAAAATGTAACTGATATGAATCCGCATTTTACGTCCGGTAAATGTTGTGGAGAAACACAGTGATGACGAAATGCGGATTTGAATTATTGTTACAAATAGGTTTGATAACAGAGCGGAGTCGAGCCGCCAACGCGGTTAATATGAGAAGTAGAGCAACATCCGTTTGAATCACTTGAAAAATAACCGATAAATCAGACTTCTCGATCATATCGAATAACACCAAAGTACAAAGAAAAATTTAAATCCGTAACCTGGCGGAAAAGACCGGAAAGTCGCCAGTTACCTCTGGGTTACCGGTCCAACGTGTAAACCGCTGCACCACCCCAACGGCAGGACACCTCACAGTTTTTTTTTTTTAGTCCTTTTGTCTTTGTGTCCATGGTTCAATAAAAAAATATGGTGTTTCCACATAAAAAAATAATAAAACATTGCTTGTAAAAATGTAGAAGATATTAATCATTTCGATTTATGTAAACAGATAAAGTGATTGTTTGATTGATGATTACATTGAATATGTCGTAACAGACTCTAGATATTAATGAACTGGCGCTGACTGAAAAAGGAGCGATTTCTTTATATTTCCTTCCTTGGTGGGTTACTCGGAAATTCAAGGTTCGTATCGTCTCCCAAATCGTAACACAAATTTGAACAACGACAGACAACAAGCAGTCCTATCGGCAAAGAGCGATCCGTCTCAGGAGTAGTTTTGAAGTCAATGGGGATCGGTATACGATTTTTTACGGCCTATGTTAATTCAGAAACCATTTCTGGGAATTTCATTCTTTTCTTATAATAATAATAAGCAATTAGATTCTGTCAATATGACACCTGTCAAAACTTTCGCTTGTCCCTGCTGGTTTGCAGATTGCCCAACTAGCAAAACTGAACCAAATTTAGCTGTAAATCAGTGACAGACGCAGTTTTATATCCGTGATAGAAACATCTCTATCACTGGGAAGTGGCCCCAGTTTTACAGCTATTTGATGATATATCATGTGTATTTTGGCACCGCACGTCACTACTTTGATGTATATCCATGATACTACAATGTTTTATGAATCTCTTTAGCGTTACACCAATGGTGCCTGAATCACTATATCACTAAATTATGATAAGAAAGTAACAGCAATGCTGATATAGAGCTGTTTGTTGTTATATTGTTATTAGGGATTCTTTTATGTCGCATATCGTTATCGCTAAATACTGAGTGTTATTTGTAAATAAAGTTGTATGAAAAAAAATGACCTTACAATTAACAGTTTTGTAAGTATAATAAAATAGCAAACTAGTTTTGTGTTAGTAAGTAGTGTCAAGTTGCTGTTAGGTACGTGCATAACGGGTAATTTATCATGCGCTCAAAATTTTATTGATGAAATAATAGCATATTATTTGTGTTTTTTTCATGCCCCTATTAAATATTGAATATTTAATTAAATAAAAAATATTTAAAATAGCAAATTATTTAAAGTCACCAATATACATCTAAAATGTGTTCTGGTTACCGATATATCACAAATTTACAGTTTCCCACCGCCATTACCAAACACTTTCGGGTTCCTTAATAAAACTAGTAAAACCCCCTAGTGTACCTTTAGGTAATAAATAAAGTATCTTCAATATTGTTCAACTCATTTGCGTGAAATGAAAGTGGTTATATTTTTGGTCAATTATTGTTTTTCAACCAGAAGTAATTTCATAAAACTCAACAGATTTGAATGGCTGTGAAAGAATATGTTTTCATCTTCTCTATTGTCTTCAAAATTGTCAGTCGCAAACAAGTCATCTTGGTATCCTGAACAAGGTTCTGTTAAGATTTAATTTTTCGTATCTACGGAACCAACTTCCGAATTCTCGACGCTGGTTTGACTATCATAAAGATCCTATAAATGAGGTTACAACAGCTGATATACATTTATTTAGCGTTATAATAGTAAAAATAATGTTTATATGTCACTGATGATATAAAAGGTCTTAAAAAGTGTATTTGCAACTGTTTAGTGTTAATGTAGATCTTTAAACAACTATGCTGCTGGTGTTAAGGAAACGCCATTATATGATACTTTAGACGCATATCAGCTGCGTTATGTTCTTATATATCTCGAGTTAGCTCCATTAGTGCACTGATATATCACCAGCGATATTGCAGCGCATTAAAAGCCACAATAGAGTTACTTAGCTGTATACAGGCACTGCATATATCTGATATGCAACTAAATTGCTCTAAATCACAGTTAGGGATACTGTTGTGCAGCTGTGTTATATGTGCCGTATTAAGAAGTCCAGTAAACGTTTATGTCATCAATTCTTATCACGATATAGCTGTATAAGATTATACAGCTAGATGATGATACAAGTCGCCAATATACAACATAGCATCTCCGAGTTGCTATTTTATGACTTTTATATCATTATTTAGTGTTAACACATTTTATTTTATCACTACTTTGCTAGTTGGGTGTGACGTCACCACAAAATACGAGTACCGACATTACTAATTGTGAAGAAAATCAATTTTGCGATTTTAATAAAAAATGGGGTTCTTATTTTTAATCATACTTATCCCAAAATTTTGATTATTTTGGTAAAAAAGCAATTGGATTTCTTGACATATTTTGCGTAAGTACTTAGATATATCAACCAGTCGCTATCTACAAATACGCATTATTATAAAATCAAGAAAAAACCCCACAAATTTTTGGTTATCTCTGGTCATGAATATGGTTCCCAACTATTTACAACGGCAAAAATGGTCCTCAACGATTCCTCGATCACCTTATCTAAAGATGAACGGGTCATTTACGACGTTCAGCGTTCTCTGTTTAATTCCTTACGTAAGAAAATATCTATTGTTGTTGAAAAGCGAGCAGTAAAAGTTGTAGCTTTTAATAATACAGAGAAGGCTAAATTAAAAAGCAGCCGCGCGTTGCGATTGCCGCGGCAAAGGAACGCGCTCATTTTACCTGATGTCTGTTTGCTCGATGCTCTTTTATTTTCAGCGGTCCGGCCTGCCAGCAATTGAACACCCCATGCCTATAGCTATAGACACAAAGGTATAGCAATAGCACTATGCAAACATGGTGTACGAAACTATACCTTTGCATGAAGTGTTGTGTAGGGTTTATATTGGGTTGCCTGAAGTCATAAATGTATGTGGCACACAGCAAAAGGAACGCGCTTATTTCACCTGATGGCTGTTTGCTAGATGCACTTTTTTTTTGCAAACCGGCCTTTATTTTTCTCAGAAACCGTTTTATTTTAAGGACTATTATAAAACAAGCCTAACCTACGTGGGTTCTTCTAGATAAGGCTTTCATAAAGCCTGAAAAGTTATTTGTTTCAGAATTATGATATGACGCTAATCTGTTACTATGTAAGAGTGCTCAAACAATAAATACCATGAATGCCTACCTACTATACATGTAGTGCAAGAATAAACTGATACATTATAGGCAATGCTCGCGCACCCTGTGACACGATTAAGCGCCGTATGAAATGTATAGGAGAGCTCTTTCTCTCCTTCTCTCATTCTCTCTCATTTCATATGGGGCTTAGACATCGTTAAAGTGACTCCATCTACATAGGGTGATAAATAAGTGAAAAACCAGCTGTCACTCACACTCGGTGACGGATGCTTTGTCACTTTTTTATCGCGTGATAAAAGCAACCATCATAGGCCCGCTGGTCGGTGAAACGCGGCTTTGTATAGGCAATGTTCTTAAATTATTGGTCCATACTTTCACTCTACCTCTACTCTACTTTCACTCTACCTCTACTCTACTTCTAACACCCTTACCTAGATAAATTAGACGATCAAGAACACCTCCTGCCGTCGGTGACTATTATCGCCGTGTTAACTACTCTCTAACTACATGTAAATCCAGTTCTATCCCAGACCACCCAGTTTCCTAGTCCCCAAGACTTAATGGCCCGACACTGTGTTGTTTAGAAAACTCGTTGAATTTGAATTTGAAACCACGAAGCAGCGAACTACGAAACGGTTTCGCAAAACTTTCTAATTAACAGGGAACATTGTCTTTATTTTAAGCGGGGTTATAATTTAGATTCGACTTTATCAATCCGGTGTTTCATTGGTTTTAAGGGGGTTTAATTAAACCTATTATTCGGAGAATAATTTAAACGAAATACGACTACTTAAATAAAATTTGATTTATGTAAGTAAGTCTGTTGGAGATAAACCTTTTTATCTGATGAGACGCTTTTCAAGTAGGTACTATCGCCCAACGCTACGGGTTCACACTTTCTCAACAAAATCGTCTGCAGACACAGTTTTAAGTATTCACGCCTTCTTTTATGACAAACCAATTAGGAAACAATTTGTAAGTATATAAGGTCGGTACGGTACCTTTTCTTTTGTTTGACCTGACCAGACACAACATCTGGTGACCATCGAATTCGGCCTTTTCTATTAGTTTAGTTGTATTTTAAACGGCTTTGTTGTTAAATTTCGAATGATTCGAAACCTGTGGCTGGGAAATGACAATTCGTGGACGAAAATTGAAAAAAAAATAAAAGTCACTTTTGCTCTCGCTGGGAACCAAATCGCATTTTGTTCACTGTTATCTCGCAGCAGATTCACCATGTTTGAGCAGCACGGTTAGCATAACTTTGACACGCGACTCTTTGTCGCGCGACAAATACTTACTACCTGTCACTTTTTTTTCCAATACCGTGCGAGCGAGGCAGGTGACGCTAAGTCGCGCGACAAGGGGAGTCGCGAGTGAGGTGAAATTTAAATTGCGCCCATACGTGTCCCGTGTGGTGTCCCGGTGAGGACCACGTATGAGCGCAGTAAAATTTTTCTTTGCGTGTTGATCTTTGTCTTTATAGCAATATAATGTTATTATTTATTAGGTATTTGCTATGGAATTAGTTTCGGCTCGAATCCTCTTATAAAAAAACGGGCCTTATTACGACAAAAACGACTATAAGGTACCTAACGAGATATTTATCTAGTAATTTCAGCTCTTTCTCATTTACGTAGGTAATCAGCAATTGCTTCGGGGCCTTTAGGCTTAGGCTCACAAAAGTTGGCTGTTAAAAGTAAAAATTCTGATTCAAGGAATATGCCACGTTGTCTCTTTAGGAATGTGATCACCAGATGTTCGGTTGCGTACGATCCATACAATTTGGAACGGTATTTTTATAGCACAAAAAAGGGGTTTGCAGTGATTTCTGAGTCATTCTAATTTGTACCGTATTGTTAAGAAAATTTAAATGAAAATTATTTCACAAGAGTTACTGGTCAAAAAATCACTTGCCGTTTTTATTGGTGGATGATGTAAATAGCGACCGCTGCGAAGTGCATACGAAAATAATCCTAGAGGTGTGTACCCGTAGCGTTGTGCGATAGTACCTTGGTTAGGGGTTACTTTGATCCGCGGGGTAACATTAGTCACTAGTTTTTTAGTTTTTTAACTATAGGAAGCTTGTTTTTGAACGCGGTTATTAAATTTCTTGGTTATAGTAGGCAACCTCGACAGAAATATATTAGAGATGCTTTTAAAACTTGGCGTATTCATGCTTAAAAACCGATGATCAATGTTGCCCCGTGGATCAAAGCAACCTGTCCACGGCACCTATGTAGGTAATTAATTACACATAATTGCTGCTGTTTTTATTATTAATTCACCAAAATGATATAGCACGGTATAGTAACAATACTACTCTATATTGCATATATCTTAAAACAAACAGTAAATAAATATTGTAATAGTAAATTATAAAAATAAATAAACAACAGGTGGTATTTTCATTAATGAGCTATCCTTTCTGATCTACCTACCTTTAGAACTTATATCTGTCGGCGGCCGATCGTAAAATCCGCCAGATCACGAAATTTCTAGGCATATCGTGAAACGCCGCCATTTCATGATTTGGCTAAAAGTTGACCAGGCATATCATGATATACCGGGCATATCGTGAAAATCCGGCAGATTGCGAAATTCCTAGGCATATCGTGAAACGCCGCCATTTTATGATTTTGCTAAAAATATCCTAATTTCAATAGAGAAGACGGTTTGTCATTACCACGAGCTTGGGATCCTGTTGTACACCTTATTAAAGATCAAGCAAGACTCAAGACTGGAAACCCTGGACGTCGAACGGAATAAAACAAAAATTATATTCACTAAGATATACAGATTTTTTCACGCCACCGCCGAGTCAATATGAGCCGGTGCGCCGCGCCACCGGGTACCTAAAATGTAGTTGGCGCAAATAAAAAAACACTAACCTACCTATTTCTGGGAGCAGCTTCGTTTTTTGGGTTATAAAAAAGAGTAACCCTAACCTAGATAGTTATTTTTTTTATGACCCTAAAAACTAAACTGCTCCCAGAGATAGGTTAGGTTAGGGTTATTTTTTTTTCGTGACCCGTAAAACAAAACTGCTTCCAGAGTACTGAAATTATTTCCAGAGTATGCGTAGGAATTTCACGATCTGCCTAAACGTCACTGGTGGGTGTTACTTAGGCAGATCATGAAATGGCGGTCTTTCATGATATGCCTAGGAATTTCATGATCTGCCTAATCGTCCTTGGGCAAATCGTTAAACGTTATGTCTTGAACGACACGGCGGATGTCATTTAGCCAAATCATGAAATGGCGGTGTTTCACGATATGCCTAGGAATTTCGTGATCTGCCGGATTTTACGATCGGCCGCCGACATATCAATCGTATCAAAGAGGTTTATGAGTATTAATTCTTCAGACTTAACTTTATTGCGCATCATTAGAGTCTAGATAAACAATTACATAGGTTTTAGAAAAACGAATCGTGTTTGACAACGTATTTTTATCAGCTTTATACCTATATAGAAGCTACGGGGAAGAACTTAATATACTTCCATAATAGCGACAATGTAAATGTAATTGTAATCTAATTTGTCTCACAACTTAATACAAATTAACTTACATAAGGAGAACTGTGTTCCAACTACAAGCAAGCAAATAAGGCCCTTTTATGGCTTCAATTGTCCTTTTACGTTCAGGATTGTTTTCATAGAAACACGTATCCAGTTAACTTTCGGAAACGCTACTTTTTTTCCAAACTAGCAAAAACTGAAGAATCATGATTACTGGCACTGTACTGGAATACAAATATGTTAGATGACGATTTATAGAGTTATTCGAGCATTACTTGTACATTTATACGATGGTTGTTGCTAAAATTACTTGTACGAAGTATACATTTTAATATACACGTACCCGGCTTAAACTAATTTTCCAAGTAATTGTATTTAATTATTGTATTAAGCGGTTTACACTCACGTGAAATTGTGAAATTATCACGTGAATTTGGATAATCCCAGGGACACCATTAGTCAAGTGTGCAGCCGGGCTTGCAAGTTTTAAGTAAGGTACTTGCGCCAAATATGGCCCTGTTCCTAAGATAGCCCACTTCAAAATTTTATAGTTATAACCATTCGAAGGAATTCAAATTTCGCGCCTATGTTCGGTTAGTACCATAGACATAAGTTAAGTCTCTTAGGAACAGGGCTATCTTTGGCGCAAATACCTTAGGCCACAAGGGCACTTTAACATGTCAGAGTCTACTGGCATAGTATGTTACAGTAATTTTTACGTAAATTATATTTAACCATTACAGTAAGTAATATGAACCTAATGTGTACCTCCCTGAAGTATCATCAGAAGCCTTGTAAAAGTTTCACAGAATTATTGTTCGACGTGTCACGAATTCACGATTATAAATTTCATTAACAAAATATTTTCTCTATTTCAGGTAAGCTCTTGAGCTAAATGATCATCTGTATGACGCCCCAGAACTAGCTGTTACATTCAGGTATTTTCCACATTTCATAAAAATCTAACATACAAAAAAAATTCACAGATCTCGTGCCTTTCACAACCTTCGGGTACATTGGAAATGCACTTAGATAGGGCAAACTATAATGGAAACAACTCTTTGCGCAAGAGAAACACAAGGGTTAGTAGCAGGTACCGGCGAGTACCGTTATTTTTTATAAACGGACTACGCCCTTTAACATGGCTCAGCCTTTTTTTCGCCTTTTGCACACACGCTTTCGTCCGCCAGATGTGGAATCATCAGCATTACCCAAGCCACGCTATTCCTACGTTCGAGAAGACGAAGTATAGAAATAATAATCATAATTTTTTAGTTGAAGGAACTTTCTACTTCATGTGTCAAACAATTTATCTTGTAACAAATAAAAAAAAACAGTATAGGTAAGTTCTCGTTCTCTACGTATACTATAAGTTTCTGTCAAAAATGTCATTTTAGTGGCAAGCTTTTATAGCCGACTGTATTTTCTTTGGATATCCATCAAATGCTCACTGAGACGATTCTAAAGAGCTCATCAAGCTCGGTAGGATTGCTTTTTCTATTATAGAGTTCCTATGGCCACCTTCCAGCTCCATCATCAGATCAGCCCCATGGTACCATATTATTGTATTGTCATCAAAGTTAAGTAAGTATGCAAAATTTCAGCTCAATCGGTTGACGATATCTGCTTCGTAATCGTAATCGTAATTTATGGCTCCATCGCCACGTAGTAGGCAGAGTAAATTTTGTTTTCTCAAACATGCAATGAAATATTGTCTTTACGTTCCTTATAATAGGCTCGGAAGTATCGCTTTTTGGGCGCAACAACTCGAGGGGACTGTAAAGGGATTTCATACTGCTTTTCAGGCCTAGGCCTGCAAAGTAACTTTTTATTTGTTTCAACAACAAGGTCATTCACACAGCTGGCTGACAAAAAGCAGGTTTTGTTTTTAAAGGTTGCAGTTGGTTGTTAGACTCAAATGTCCTATTTGTCAATTAATAAAATGTTGTTCTTTGAAGTATATTTTTTTTATTTCATTGTATGTTTGAGAAAAGCACTATACATGCCTCGTCGTGAAAACGGATTCCCGGCCTCGTATCACTATCCGGCCTCGCTCGCACGCTCGCTCGGCCGTATATACCTACTCATTTTCCCGGCCTCTGATGTAATGTACTATTTGTTTAATTTATACGATTCATTTTCAAAGTACTAGAAGGGCACGAGATTGTATGATACATATAGGTAGTAGATTGTATAGCAAATAGAGAACCAAAGAAATAAAAAAATTACATATAAGTATTTTATTGTATACATTATATATTTTTTTTTACTTACTTTATTACAAACATCTAAAAACATCAAGGATTACAACTTAACTAAAAAAATATTAAACTTACTAGTACACGAAACTCACTAATAAATATACGCGCGCGCCGCACGCTGCGAAAACTCCGCCACATAAAGGTAAAGCTTTCTCCAACTCCATTACAGATAGTAAAGTTCCGTTTTTTGAAAACTGTAGCCCAACTCAATACCCCGAGTGCTTTTTTTAATTTTTTCGATATCGCTTTTCGTTTTTGAGATATCGTCGATTTAAGTTGAGAAGTCGCAAAATAATCACGTAATTTTTCGTCATTTTTGCACTTTTTCGAAAAAGTTTTTGACTTTTTCAATTTTTTTTTACACCATCTTGTAGATCTCGTCAAGACACGTCTTTTGATACCCCATTGACCCGCGTAGCCCCAAAATTGACGACGCCAGAGCGATGTCGCACTTTCGCTGAAAACGGTCCCCTACCAACGCGATCGAAAAAACATTTCCAATGTTAAAACACAACACAGCTTAATTCTAAACAAAGTTCACTCGCATTCGAACGAAATGCCGGCGACGTCCGATGCCCGCGACCGCTGGCTTTTCATTTGACGCTAAAGTACAGACTAAAAACAAAACCTCGCTTAGTAGTCAACTGTAAGCTTAGCCACAACACCACATAACTATAGACACATACAGAATAATTGTAACTACCTACATATACAATATATAATGTGGGTTATGCTCCCATACGGAGTCGTAAACACAACTTGTAACAGTGGGCGGGGAATTTTGCTCATAGAACCGATGGCTGTTAGGCAGAAAGGTGGGAAGGCCCCTCCCCCAACAAGGTGGACCGATGACCTGAGCAGGATCGCGGGCAGAAATTGGATGAGATCGGCGCAAGGCCGATCGTTGTGGAGAACTTTGGGGTAGGCCTTGTCCAGCAGTTGGGTTCTATCGGCTATGACTAGTTACGTCACCGACGCTCACCATGGTGCTTGGCTCCGCCTTACAATTTTGCTCGTGGGTGGTTTGTAACACTTGCGGTGGCGTATTCGAGTCTAAACTCCAATCTAAAATATATTATATGAAAATGAGTGGCTCAAATTGTCATCGCAACACACATTTCGTTGTTATGTATTTATGTAAGCAAAAATTAACTAACGCGACTTGTATCGGATTCACAAACTAAGCGAAATGCCATTTTAACATTTCCCTAAAGCTCGCCTAGTTCGCTTTTCTCATTCCCCTTTTAAGGTTCCGTGAGGTGAGGATCAAAACGCTTGTAATGTCACTGTATAGGTCTTCCAGCGGAACACCTAAAAATTCCGGGGTTTCATTTATCTTATTCGAAACCATCATTCCGTTTTCATAATGACCGAAACCGCTAATTATGCGAAACGATCATATTTGCTGTAGATAGTATGTTACACCATAAAATTAGGTTAGGTCAGTTAGGGGTAACATGATATCCCAAACCAAAAAAGCAAAAATTTTTATCAGAAATATTGATTCTAAATAAACTTTTTTACGGCTTTTATTTACTTTCAAAAGTGAATATACGTACTCATCTTTAAGTTTCATAACAACGAACAAAAAAATTTCTAATTAACTTAGCCGCTTTTTCTGGGTTGGTGCATACATACCTAACTCTGTTCCATGTAAAGTGCCCGATTTTGCAGCTTATTATAACCCAAATTATTACTATTATAGGGCAGCGACAAAGTATTTGATTTTGTAAAAAAATAACATTTAATTTTGTAAAAAAGCTTATGTAATCAGAATAGTGCAAACATGACTCGCCCTTTACAATTAACATAAAAACACTTTCCAAACACCAACAGCAACTCTCGCAGCAGTATATGTTGATTATTTTAGCTCGAGAATAGGTTTAACGCGCTGAAAGGATAATAAGGCCCAAGAACAAAGCGACTAAATCGCCTATTACCAGCTACCTCCTAGTAACTGGCCAATTTGTAAAAATGCATATTAAATTTGATAATATTAAATGGCCAGTTACTGACCATTTACCTTACGTCTAATTGTGAGGCGCCTGGGATGAATATGAAATACGATTTTACAAAACTAATCCAGAAATACTTACCTATCAATTTGTAACCACATAACATATAGTTGGTTAGAAATATTTTGTAAAAAAGCCTACGGGATCAAAATGCTGCAAACACAACTCGCCTCAACCACCCTCAACATTCCCCGTCTACAATAAACATAAAAACACTTTCCAAACGCGCAATTGGCTGTAACAGAAAATGTTGATTATTTTAGCTCAAGAATAGGTTTAACGCGCTAAAAGGATAATACGACCAAAGATTGATTATATCTCTTAATTTCCCGACATAATACACGATTTGGCAGCTTATCATAGCTCAGAATATAACTATAGAGCAACTCTCGTATAGGACACAGTGTTCTATAAAAAAAACATACGGAATCAAAATAGAGCAAACACGACTTGCCTCAACATTTCCCGTTCACCATGAACATAAAAACACTTTCCAAACACCAACAGCCAGTTGCAGCAGAAAATGTTGATTCTTTTAGCTCGACTATAGGTTTAACGCGCTAAAAGGATAATAAGGCCAAAGAGCGGGGAAAAATACATTTAGTCGTAGTGCGCCTCGGATGTGAAATACGATTTCACAAAACTCGTTTTCCTAATTAGAGAGAACTGGAAAACTGCAATAATATGGTGAAACGTATGTTACGTGCGCAATTTAGTCCTAATCGTGAGGTTTACGTGAAGATTAAAATAGTAGACATTAACATCAGAAATCTCAAATAACGCTAACGTATTTCTTATTTTCGAAATTAAATATCCGTTTCAAGGACCTACGAAAAACACATGAATAAATTAAAATTGATGTAATGAAAAAAATATAGGAATTAACTTGTTATTTTTATTCCTTTACCCTAGAATAATGCCAGTGATATAAAGAAATAGTTACCTAATTTATAACATAGTAAAAAACTGGGAACAAGCTAACAACTACAACCGTATTTTCCGAATAAAACAAAACTTCTTAGGTAGTTTTAGTAAATCTATCAAAAACATGATGTAAATGATGTGGGATTTAAATAAAATTTACAAAAACACTGCAACTACTACTATACTTTTTACGAGTAGGTACCTATAATAACCTGAGACATAAGTAATTAGACTTGAACATTTCTAAAGCCCCATAGTATAAAGCGTAACAAATGAAAGTTTGCCCCAGATGTGGACACATGATTGATTCCGAGTAGACAGTAGGTATTAGTGGGCATACCTACCTACGTGGGAAGCTTACGCAAGTGCTAGGTCACCCGGGGTCGCGGCCGACGTGACAAACAACCATCCGTCTCCTGTCGAGCGGCGATGCGCTTTGTGCATTGACAACGACTACTATTTGTTCCGTTTACTATCGCTATTAACAACAAAGCTATCACTGTTTTATTGGTTTAGTCATCAAATTAAAGGAAATATACCTTATTGTACCAAAATACAAATATGTCAAAAGATATTAAACATCGAGTAACAACAATAAAATAAAAAAAATCTGAAAACCTCACACAAATCCATATAGGTAGTCCCTCAGAGTAATGCTAAATACAACAAAAAAAAATAGTGCTGACTTCCGTGACCAATTCTCTCCTGCTTGGCCTGTACTTGCCTTTTCTTTCGGTCGATTTAGAAGCCCGTGTTATATGATTACATATTTAAACATGCTCGTTGTTTACTCACTTTGCCACCATTGAAACCAAATATTCCTTTTAAAACACGACAAGAGTAAAATCCCTACAACCGGAGCCGTGTCGCCGATAAGGCACGCCCCCGTCTCACCGTGCCGCTTTCTCTCCTTCAAAACACCTTACTAAATTTTACAACTCGTTACACGTCACGAAATCTCGAAATCTGTTTGTACAGCATTTTCGCTATCTAATCTAGTTATTGAAAATATCGATTTAAACTTCCGCACGATTTTCGCACATCATGACAATAGAACCGTTACGAGACATTCTGTGTAAGTTATTTAATAAAAAATTGGGCAAGTACGAGCCCGATTCGCGCATGAAGGGTTCCGTACCTAATATACATGTATATAATCTATAACAAGTTTGTTGTATGGGAGCCCCCCTTAAATATTTATTTTATTTTATTTTTAGTACTTGTTGTTATAGCGGCAATAGAAATACATCATCTGTGAAAATTTCAACTGTGTAGCTATCACCGTTCTTGAGATACAGTCTGGTGACAGACGGACGGACGGACGGACAGCGAAGTCTCAGTAATATGGTCCCGTTTTTACCCTTTGGGTACGGAACCCTAAAAATAACGTGTTAAGTTGTATCCGTGTGGGAATAACTTAACTATTTTGTTATCTACCTCATTAACTGCTCTCACCAACTATTATTTTCTGGAGCCTAATTCAATTGACATATTCAATCTTTATTGCACTAAAGAAAGAACTTATCGTACAAAAGGCAGACTTATGCCATATGCCTCTAGCAGTCAACTATTGGGCTGAGCAGATAAATTATGTATATATTATAAAGATCAAATTGATTGATCGATTTATTAGCTTAGTATGACTAATATAATTGTCTGTTATTCGAGCTGCATATAAATATAAATAGAGGTCTTAACTAAACATATAGTGGTGATATTGCAGACATTGTCATAGCATTAACAACGCCAAATTAATAATTTTCGAATAATGTTTACTTATATCCCGAGAAAAAAAATTATCATCCGATATTACCGTTAATTTTGTTCGAAAACATGACAACTCATGTATATATGTAAAATGCCATACATACTCTGAAAATGGTAGTTTAAGCTTAAAACTCTCCTTACAATGCTAGTCTTGAAGTACGTCACTTTTTCCAGTCCACTATCCACAAAATCCTTATAAATTGGTTATTTATCCGTCCATTTGTCTGCAGTTCCCGCAGCTCACCGGGTTTGAAAAACGGACCTGATTTCCTTTAACGGTGTGGAGGCTACTCTGCGTTCGAGTTAAGAGGGAACGACTGGCGAGAAGTTTGACATATAAATAAACGAATGGCGCTCCATTTTTCGTAGATGGACAACGGTTGACATTCTTGGCGTAATAGATCAATTAATTATTTCTTTAATCAAGGCAATTATGAGTTTGATCTGGCATTTTCCGGTTCCTTTTTAGGGCTCCGTAGTCAACTAGGAACCCTTATTGTTTCGCCATGTCCGTCTGTCCGTCCGTCCGCGGCTTAGCTCCGTGATCATTGGTACTAGAAAGCTGAAATTTTGTATGAGTATGTGTATTTTTTTTTCGTATCTTTGGGAAGCCGGAAGCCTAGTGTGGCTGCATCCGAATGAGTATGTGTATTGTATCACGCCGACAAAACGGTAAAATAAAAACTAAAAAAAAAAAATGATTTTTCGGGTACCTCTTGTACACCTAAAGTGGGGTGAATTTTTTTTTTCGTTTCAACTCTAGTGTGTGGGGTGTCGTTAAATAGGTCTGTTAAAAACAATAGGGGTCTCTAAACATTACTTTTTGATAAAGTCAGTAGTTTTGTAAATATTCGCTCCGAAAACAAAAAAATAGTGTGTCCCCCTCTCTTACTTTTCAACCACGGGTCAAAAAATATGGAAAAATTCATGAAAATGAGGCCTTATAAGTACTTTCAATGAAAACTATATTGAACAAAATCGGTCCATCCGTTTTTGAGTTATCGCAAAATTTCATAATTTTCTTTAAAAGGACGTAAGTTGACTTCCAGAAGGTAATTACAAGTAATTACAGTTACTTTGGCGTTTACGACCTTTTTACAGAACTTGAAATCTTTCTCGTAACTTAAACCTCGGGTACTATTAAGACTAAGTATTCTGTGCCTCGGGCTTAAAACCGCTGTTTTAAGCCCGTCTCTTGTGAAGGATGAGCAACTACGGAACCATACACTGAGCGTGGCCCGACATGCTTTTGGCCGGTTTTTTACAATAGGAAGATCTATTAAGCTATGACTGAATATATTATTACTAGAATAAAAAATTAGGGGTCCGAGTCTGTACTTTTTTGCCCTCCAAAATTTTAAATAAGTTTTTCCAAAGATAGATTAAGAAGGAGTTTTTAAAGTGTAGGTACGTAATTTAGGATGAAGAATCTAGATCTTAAATTATACTTTTATAACTTTTACATGTTTTCTTTGTGCATCAAGTACGCCATACGATTAAATCAGTAAATTATTTAATTTGAGCGGGAGTTTAAATAAAACAAGTGATCCGATATAAGATATAAATAAATATCGGACAACCCCACACAAATCGATCTAGTCCCAAATTAAGCTCAAGAAGGCTTGTGTTATGGGTACTAGACGACGATATACGTACTTATATAGATAAATAAATAAATACATAGAACAACCATGACCCAAGCACAAATATTCGAGTTCATCACACAAATATTTGCCCTGGCCTAATATTTGTAATGGCTATGGAGCAATCATAGAAACATATTTCCCACTATTAGTCGCAAAGGCGGAAAGCCAATACATATTTTACTGAAGCTGCATAAAAGTTATTTTATTCCAAGAATAACGCTTACTCTCGGATACGAGTTGTAATGCTAATGTCAATTTTATATGGGGTTTTGACATTACTATCCGAGAGTAGAGTACGATTATTTCTACCTTGACACTGATGTCTCGGTTTAAAGCGTAAGCGTTAGCGGCAAAACTCAGGGAAGAAACAAATCGAGCGCGTTTATCTGACACAAATAGCGGTGGCGTTCCCTCTTAACTGTGCTCAGCTACTCTGCGTTCCAATTAAAATACCTTTGTGCTCCAGTGGGACCCACGTCCGATGCCGGGGCTATTACTACTTCTTTGTCAAGTTTCGTTTGAATAAACAGTCCAGCAATATCTATTTTTGTTGGACCAGCCTTAACCTATGACAAATTGTGAATTATGAAGCTTTAAAAGCATTTGAATGATAACCCATGGTCATTCGTCTTTATTTAAATACGAGTAGTACTTACTTACGATTCTATCATCTATTTAGCTGTTTTTTTTGTTCTGATTATTTGGTAAATTTTAAAATACTTTCGTCAATTATGCGTTACTTGCCATTGCTGCACTCACTTTAGGAACTAAATAGGTACCTAAAAATTTGGTAAAGGTAACCATGCGTAGGTACATTAAAAAATAATAACTGTGCTAAAAGATATTAATAAGAAGCCTTAATATGAGTGCTTAGACTTACTTCTCGGAAATATAATTTTGTTTTTCTTCATTTACCGGTCTTATAACATTTTATTAACCTTGTTTTTCATCAATTTAGTTCGTCTGTTTCGATTTTAGGTGTTCTATTTTATTGCCGCTTTTTGTCAAATGGAATATTTTAAACACATTCAACTCTTAAAATTTTCAAAGCAACCAAGAAAAAAGTGTATACTTACTCTAGTTGAACGTTTTAAATATGCAACAGCCGCAGCGTTCAGCAAAGTTTGTTTTTAATTCTTGGAGAAAGCAAGTCTAAAGGAAACCTTTTCAAACTGAACCTAAACCAATCTACAAACGTTTCATCGCTCAAATTCTCGGTTCCCGGGATTTTTTATTAAGCCCGGGCACCGAGATAAAAGAAAACTAGTCTATGGTTTGGCTCTTAAATACCGTTCTCTGACTTTTCGCCGAATTATTTTTCGTCGAATATTTCATTTCGCCGAACTTCCTGAAACCGTAAACTATTTGGAATCCATACTAATTATAAATAAAATATTATAAATGCGAAAGTGTGTCTGTCTGTCTGTTACCTCTTGAGGCTTAAACCGCGGGGCACAGCTATCCTAACCCATTCTAATCTAAAGGGTGATATTTTCATGAATCATGAAAAAATTATGATTTCGGAGGAAAAAAATCGATGAACTGAAAATTCGATTAAATAAAATATTCGACGGAAAGGCAGAACATCCTTAAACAATCCAGCTCGAGAATTCCGCGATTACGCACGCGACTACAAAACATCTGGATTAATAGTGAGGCCATTCGATTCGATGTACTCGTTGCTGGTGATATTTTTGTACGTTGTGTGTTTAAATGTTTATAAGAGAAAGCTAAGTTTAAAATATTTCTTAAGTTTATTGATTTACTTACAAGATTTTCACACATTATTATAGCAAAACGGGACATAATCGCGTTCTAAATGTATTTATTCAATTACCATCCAGTCCATGAACGTAACATCACGTTCGAAATGTTGAGGTGAGGTACATAATTAATTAAACACTTTTTGAACGCAGAGAGGCCTTATATTATGACAAATATATTGAGAATTTCAACCAACTTTTTGATGTGAATAATACTTTTCCCCGAGTTCTAAGATAGTAACATAGCTATTTCATGCTTTCATTGCGTACAATCGAAAATAAGTTCAAAAAACTAATTTCGGCGTGTATTTTGTCAATTTCGAGTAGTTCTTGAAACAAAAATTATCAATGAAAAATTAAAACTGTAGGTTTCGAATATATACCAATAAATCTTAATAGCCCTTTGTTCTAGGTAGTAACACAAATAATATGTTAAGAAACATGTTTTATCATAGAGAGAAATGTCCAAAACAATCAGCATTTTAAAAGGAATAAGGCATCTTAAGCCCGTTTTGTTATAATAATGGATTTCTAAAGTTGTTGTGCCTGTGCTCTCTTTGTGCGCCGCAATGGTGGCAATTGCTCGCTTGCAGTTATTTATTTAATTATAAATTTGTACAAACGCGCGGCTTATGTAACTAATATCAAGAGTAAACCTTATATTGTATTTGTACTGTTATTTAGAAATTATGTATTGAGGTAGTGCGATTCTGTGGATGACGTAGAACTTTTATGATTATGTATGACCGATAGATTACTACGCTAACATTTCATTAGTGACATGGTAGGTATGCAAATGTTTATTTTTAAATCTATTACTCGCTGTTCTGTTTTTACCAGGCGTGTTGTCGCACAGTCGAAGTTTTCGTATATGTCTGTCTGTTACCTTCCTGTAACACTATTAGACCAATTTCAATGCGGTTTTTTTTTATTATACAGCTATAATTTTAGTTTAGAGCCGGTTCTTAATGTAAATACAGTATAATATTTACATTAAGAACCGGCTCTAAACTAAAATTATAGCTGTATAATAAAAAAAAACCTCGTAGAACACCAGAGGGCACGACAGCCAGGATAGTTGACTATTTAAGTAATTTTTTCGATTATGTAACTATTAATATCCAGCGTGGGCTTAAATACGTTACAGGGTTCCGTACCCAAAGGGTAAAAACGGTCTATCCGTCTGTCACCAGGCTGTATCTCATGAACCGTGATAGCTATACAGTTGAAATTTTCACCGAAGATGCATTTCTGTTGCCCCTATAAGAACAAATACAGAAAACAAAAAAGTTAAAAAATATTTAAATAACACTTGGCTTTATTTACTTACTACTGTAAAAAAGGTTATATTATGTATAAAAAACTAGTGCAGTTGTATAGTTCGAATCACATTTGGTAAGCGAATCCCATTAGCTTTGTACCCGATGAACAATACCATTATCTGTATTGTTAGCTGCGGCCACAACTGCCACTTAAAAATGTAAGGCGTTATAAGTGCAAATTACTTTTACACTAAATTAGTCTTTAAGTCAAACGAAATAAGGTTTACTCTTAAACAAAGAGAACACAGATGTTGGTCACTTCGTAAGTGAAAGAGCAGTGAAGCTCGTTTCGATGCTTATAAGACAATGAAGTGACCAACATCTCTGTTCTCTTTGTTTAAGATTAAACCTTATTTCGTTTGACTTAAAGACTAATTTAGTGTAAAAGTAATTTGCACTTATAACGCCTTACATTTTGAAGTGGCAGTTGTGGCCGCAGCTAACAATACTGATAATGGGTATTGTTCATCGGGTACAAAGCTAAGTGGATTCGCTCAGCCAAAAGGATTACTTCTATATCAACACTGACCTAGAGCATGATACAGCCGGCATGAATCGCGATGCCCCGCGCTGCGGTAAATTGCCCATTGTTGCGCTAACAAGATAATGCGTGTAAGTAAATGTAAGTAATGTAAGCAGTGCCCTACCGCTGATAATACTTACAAAATGTTTACCATCATTTAAAATCCCAGCCTTTGAACATGCGTTTTCCACCTGCTTTTACTTTTAGCCACTCATACCTCTATTCTGTGCGGTACATTGTAACACTAGTCATATCGTCTGCCCATCTAATCAAGAGACGAATGGGTCGATTGGACGTCGTTTCATCTTTTGTCATCAGATTGATTCAGATGCAAAATAAAGATATGCCAAACCGGACAAACCGGAGCAGGTGGCTTTCTTTTTTTCTAAAATCGATATATAGAGCAAGGTTATATGCATATGCTCAAAAATAGGATGGGATTCTATGGACGCCACGCCACTGCTATAGTAGGAATCATTTTTGAGGCTGAATTCACTTCACTTTGTTCTAACAAACAAAAGGATCCAATGGGTACTATTGTGTGTATTATGAACTGCACTCAATTTTCATTGCAAAATTGCAGTCCAGTTCAGTCAAAGACTTCGGACTTAAAAAAGGATTCGTACTATATCCCACCGTCATCTTATTGGTGGACAATTTATTATTACTTACGAGATTATCGTCCGTTCAGGATGGATCATATCCCCAACCTAAGGTAGATAGGGGGGGGGGGGGGGGGGGGTTCAAACTCACTACCGAAATCTGTCGTTTAGAGCAATAAAAAAAACTTAGATAGGTATAATGATAATTGTACCCCCTATAGAAATGAAACTCTAGTGCTAATTGACATGACAAAAACAACATTAGAAACCTCTTTAACTTCGCTTTTGCCTATAAAAACTTAAACAAACAAAGTATAAACAATATCACCGGACTAAAACTTAACTATATAATCGTATAAGTAAGTGGTTTGTTAACTTTTATGTAGTCGTGGTCGCATACCTAATCATGACTGAATTTTAATGAATACCTACGAAAACGAATATTCTCGGAAATTACTGGAGTTTATCAAAACAGTAGGTACCTAATGTACATGTATATCAATATCTACGTCAGAGCTGACTTCAGCACAAAAATCGCAATTATATTTTGTGAATAATTGTGTTAGTCAGGGCGCAACATTAGACGCGATCGGGTTGGCTTGGCTGTGAATAAAACAAAACACTGACATTGTAAAAAAAATAGGTATAACGGCTATAAATTGTGAAAAAAAGTTTAGTGTTGTTCGAATTTTATTTAAAGAGTGTTTGGCGTGATTTGAGATTTAGTGATTTTTGTGTGTCTATAATTTATTCGATTTATGTTTAGTTATTATGACACATGAGGAAAGTAGCAGATATCCATTGGTAAATATGTCTTCGGAAAGTAGACATAGCGGTAAGTTGAATACTAATCTACCTATAAAATACACTTAAATGTTTTATTTTAATTAATTTTTAATATTTATTTGATTATGATAATAGTTCAACCCACGCTATATTGCGGATTTTTAGTGCCACTAATTTATTTTACTGGCAACAACAATTTTTATTTTTGTTAACTGACGTTTGAAAGAAAATAAATGTCACTGATGTAAACAAAGAGAAAACACGACTAAATTCCGCAAATTTCAAGAAATTTTTGTAATAATAAATCCAAAACACAGTGATGAGATGAAGTTTTTTTTTGAATAGGGTTTAGTATTTATTTCGCAAGAAGAACGAAGTATTGAGCAGCATTTCGGTTAAACATTGCTTTGAATTTGGTTAACGACAAATCCTTGACAAATCGCTACTGACGTTTAATAATTCAAATATATGACGTATATGCTTATTATTGCCATCTGAAAGCGGTTTGTAGCGCCACTATCCCTGGGCCGGACCGACACTTGTTGTGCTATTCTGTAATTCTAATCATGCATTTGACGAAAATTCTCCCTGGATACACCATTTAATTTTGCCACAAATACACAACAATTACTGATGTCTCATTGAAAATCTTTAATAATCGTTTAAGTAGTAAAGTTCCCACGTTGCTTTAAAATATTGGATACTGGCAGCATTACAATCACTTCTTGTTTATATCTACAAGAAAATATACTGCAACGGGAAATATCTGAATTATTGAATACGTTTGCTAGGAGACCAGGAACCTACGCTATGTATTACCTACTTCTAAAGCAATAAGTATTTCATTTTCTCTATTGCGAAATTTTACTGACGGAGTGTTTGCCAAATACCTAGCCATAATTCATCATTGCCAATACGTCCTAAGCTAACAAAACTAGCCTCCTATTTCGTTACTCCCACCACTGGAAATAAAACCTAATAAATCTGTTAACCCACATCGAAACAAAATGTTTTTCGTGGAGCTCCCACAGTATACAAACGTCAAATAGAGGAATTTCCCCGCAATGTTGGTCGTCTGCGTCGTTTTCTTATTACACGGCTGGAGCAAGGAGCACGCTTAGAAGGCGTGTTATTTGAGGATCTCGGTGCACTAGCATTCGGTCGGGTTGTCGGGTATCCCGGTGTTCCGGCATCTCAGGCGCTTCGAAAATCACAATAAATATTTTTATACAGGTGACTGCTTAGCGGCCATTAGCGGCGGATCGACGTTCTTTTTCTGGTCGGAGTTTTTTGTGAGGCTGTGTATATTGTAGAACGCTATTTTTACTTGTATTATACCGCTACTACTTATGTTTGTAGGTATGTACTTTATTGTACACAACAACTGGTCATAAATACCTACATTTATAATGAATAAATCATGTACAAAGGCGATCATAGGGATATTAGGAACATGTTCGCCTTATTTTATACAAACAATAAAAAAACTCAACCATTACCGATTCTCTAAGACTGCACTGTAACGAAAAAGCACATCTACATTATTACAAAATTACAAATTTGTATTGAAGATCACTTTTCTGTGGAAAAATCTTAATAGCACGATGCAGGATCGAATTTTTTTTTGGATGGCGCCATGTGTTGGTCATAATTTCTTTGTCTTCTCATCATGCCGAAACAGTTGGACAAATGTCATCGAATTTTAGTACAGGGACAGTTGGACGGCTAAAGGGTATTCCATGGTCACTTACATTACGTTTTGACTTAATTATGACAACAGAAATAATTGTATCGTCGAAAAAAGGAAGTAAAAATTGTTAATATTATTTAATCTAATTTGAGCGCATAACTAAGGAGAGCATTCGATAAAGAGAAATAAATAGCAATAGGTATGAGCAAATATACTTTATTGTGAAATAAACAACTTCTGGTCACTTGCATTACAGAAAAAGGAATCCGATTTTAGCATTGGTATTTTATCGCAGATAACCTGCTAATATAATGCATTTTATGATAAGGTCATTAATACAGTTTCCAAAAGAATGAAAGTATGAATAAATAATCCACTGAGTTTTGGCAAATAACTAAGTCATGTAAAAGAAACGTGCTGACTAATAAGGTCACTTACGTTCAAAAATATTAGTCACTTACATTACCTTCCGAAAAATACAACTAAATGCAGTATAATATTAAATGCACACACATGAAATGAAATGTATATTATGAAAGTTGTCCCTATCCAGAGTGCCCCAACCTAATCAAGGCAAAAAAAGTAGTTTATCTTCCATAGTAACTTAAAATAAAATAATAATACCTAATAATAATTGTGTCTAATGTAATATTTAGCAGGAAGTCTAAAATTGCTACAGAGTTTGATGGGGCATGTGAAAAATTAAGCATCATCATACCATAATATAATGAAGTTAATGCTTTTATTCATATTTTTTTGAATGTAAGATATACGTTATTGCTCATTTTGTTTGAAAGCGTTTTAAATATTCATAATATACCAGCAAGGTTCCAGAACTTGATAACTGAACTCTTTATAGATAAAATAAATGTATTACTTGTGTATATACTAATAGTTACATGGAATTACCCTAAAGATGGTTATAGGATACTCTTTGCGCCTCTACGGTAAAGAAAAAAAATACGCGGACAACGTTGCAGACACCTCATATTTATTAATAAATACGAGACCAAGCACGAAACATACGTCATTCAGGAAAATAAATGCATAGGCTTCCTGATATCGATTTGCCTAAATGATGGATATGGTATTCGAATAAAAGCACACCCTTACCATGAGTTTACAGCGACCGTACTCGCTAGCGACAGCGTGAACGATATGTATGGAGACTTGTAGTTCTACAAAGGAACCCGTAGGGGCGCTGTAGGTACTATTCTCCATACAAATTGTTTACGCTGTTATACAGAATAAAACGCTACTTCGATTAATTAATGGTCACGGCATAAACTTGTTCCCGTGTACTATTTTAAATGGTTTTCTACCCTTTTGCCGAATTATTTTTCGTCGTATGATTAATTTCACCGAAGTATCCTCTGTCGTAGAAAGCATCTTTCTCCGAAACCGTAAACTATTTGGGATTACAAATTTATGAAACATGTTATGTCTCATTATTTTTTAATGTGGGTAAACATTGCTAAAAAAAAAATTAAACGTGTAATCTGGCGGAAGAGACCGGGAATCGAACCCGGTACCTCTGAACCGGTATTTTCATTGTGCTTCGATCTCTGTATCGATGGCCTATTTGAGATTGTTGTAAAACAATCCTGACCTAACCTAATAAAGAGGATGACATTTTCAAGAATTATAAAATATTTATTGCCTCAGAGGCAAACAAAATCGACAAAGCGAAAATTCGATAAAACGAAAAATTATTCAGTGAAAAGCCGTTCACCTTTTGAAATATTCGCCAGTGTACGAAATATGCCATCGGTAGAAAAAACACACGTACAGACAAGGGTTTCATATAATAGGTCTCTCTTATTTTATGCAAAATATAAAAGAGGCAGTGAGATTGACTCATCGAAGTTGTTGTTTTATTGGTGGGTTTCCCGAGGAGAGTGACGGCTATTTATAGAGAGAGCCCGATAAGAATCGGGGTTTGTATTTTAAACTAAAAACATGTACGGGAAAAGCCGTAGTTCCACTTCTCAAAACGATTTACGATTGCAAGATTGGCGCTAACTTCTGAGAATTCCTATTAGAGCTTATCATCCCAAGCAGCACATTAGTGAATTTTGCAGCTTATCTTATAGCTTTAAGTTCTAAATGAGTGGTTTAACAGTGTTTGATACAACTTATAGCTTTAAACACAACTCAAAACTGTATATGAGTTCATCCTATCACTTGTAGTTGCATAGGAGCGTTTTTTGTTTCTACTTTATTACTTATGGTGGGATAAAGTCGATTTTGCTACTTAAAGTTGCATGAAGGTTCAAATTGTCACTCAATAAGAAGCAATAGTGCTATATAAGGCCTTAAAATCACTTATAAGCAACTTTTACATATAAGTGGGAACATACCCTTATTTGGAACTAAAAGTTCCAAATGACTAGTACAATAGCGAATTATATCACCAATAGTGGCTAAAGGGATAATTTTACGGCTCTTTTGGAACCAAAAAATATTGCAACTTTAAGGCCTAAGAAGTACCTTATTGCCACTCCAACGCATAAATAGGTCTCAGTAGGAGGTTCTTGGAACCAAAAGCAGTTATTTTCACTTATTTCAAACCACTAACGAACTAAAAGTTCTATTATAGTTCCTATTTGCGCCTTGTCAAAATATATTTAATAGTCTTGCTTGTTTAATAGTCTACAAAAGAGCAAATAATTACTATTGGTGATATCATTCACTGCTTTTCCACTCGCAAGATACAAATAAGTGATTATTAGACTTGATAGTTCTAAATAAGGAACAAATAAGTGAAAATAAACACTGTAGGATCTTTTTTGTTTCGCCATGTTTACAAATGGAAGCCTATGAAAATTGATTATTTTAACCAGAATTTTATCACACTCACGCATAATCACAGACTTTTGATAGTTGTGACGATGTTACTTTAACATTGTACGTAACCTACAATCATTAGGTCAGGTTTTTAACAGTTTTATTTATTATCAGTATCTATTCCTTATTTAATTTAGCACTCTCTTTTTTAATATTCCTGATCAAATGAAGGGCGCGTCGAAATTTACAAAGAAAACATACTATAGTTTCACAGTAAAAAAAAATTCGCAAGAATTTCGTGCTTATTTCAATGCTTGTATAACGTAAAGTTTTAATCACAATCAAACAGACATATAAATCCAAAATGAATATGGCGGATCACGTATTACTTTTAATAAAACACAATTTGACAGTTGCCTCGCCACTCAAAGATAATTTTGGCGACTCATTTATCACTCATTGACCGAACTGAAATGTTTTCATTCGTTCACTGCGCATAACTTTCACCCATAGTTCTAATTACCACTTAAGGTAATTGTGAGATCTCTTATGGATTCTATTTAGCACCAAAAATAGGCTGCAATTTTTCTCCTTTTGGTTCTATACTGGTGGCATAAGGGTTCTTGCCACCTATATAGCACTTAGTCATGGTGGTAAATTTCACTTAAGCATCTAATTAGATATGATATACGAGCTATTTAGACCCAGTTGTGCTACTTGGGATAAGAGTCCCGATGATTTTTAAATTAATAAAAAATAATGACATGGCTTATAAAAAATGTGGAATTGGAGTGTGTGCAATTATTAATTTGGAATTTAATTTATTCAATGATATTGGAAATTGATGATATTACACTTCTTTAAAAAGAAATACAAATTATTTCGCTAATAAGATATATTTTGTGACATAATTTTTAATTTAATCTTCTTCTTTGTGATAAGTATAGTTTGATTTTTATGTAGAGTGCCAAATTGTTAATTTATTGTTCTATTGTTAAGATGTAAATTAATTTCTATATAGGTATACCACTATTTCAAAAACAATTTATATTGTTTTTTGAATAAATGACAATGACTATGAATGATATTACAGTATTCGTGATTTATTTAATGACAGTGGCTAATTTCTTTTATTTATTTTTTTATTATAAATATTATATCAATCGTGATAATTTGAGACATTGACATCTATTTAAAAAAATATATTACGTATAGTATATTGTAATGTTTAAGATATCATATAATTATGTATAGGTATGCCAACAAAACGTAAATTTTTATACACTTGATAAGGTAAAGTCTCGTGATTCTGTCTTATGCAATTTAATTTGCAAATGTAACATATTTCCCACATACATTTATCATTTATTCATTGAGCAATACATTGAAACAGCAAATCAGTATCTTTATCTCGAAATTCTATCCTTCCTAAGATATTACCTAGTAACAATAGTAACACTTCTAGACGGCTTGCTTGACATGGGCATTCTATAAATAAACTGCAAAACAAGTGAACAACTCATTTATAAACACAATACAGTATTAAAACATTGTACCACTTGTGACTCGTTTATGTCTATATTTATCATTTCAAATAGCGTTAACTGTTTCCTACTCGTAATGTCTATGGAATATTGGCTATAAGTATGAGCGAAGTGTATGTGTGGGGAGGAGCTACTACGATTCGTACAGTGAAAAAAATGGTTGTCATTGTCTAAATTTATTTCTCGTTTTTTCGATTTTTTTAACACGTCTTTAGTAGTTTCGCTTGTAACTAAGTTTGTCAGTTTATTTGTGTGTAACTACAATTTATTAAAATTTTGGAGGTCAATTTTAACCTACTTCCAATTGTCGTATCGAAATGAATGTGTGTGGATGGAGTTCACGTGACAATACAATGATTTGGTATCTTGGAGCTGTTCTGATGATGGAGACGGAAGGTGGCCGTAGAAACTCCTGAACAGCACAAGGTAAACCCTTTGTTTTATGGCTCATTTGATTGATCTTGAAGAACAATAAGCGTGATGTCAAAAAAAAAGAATTAAAAACACTTACTAAGTTTTTTTCATAGGCGTAATGTGTTGATTTTTTTAAAATGGGTGGATGTGAATGAAATCAGTTTCATTTTGTTACGGACGAGTTTTAACAGAAACTGTGTTTTTTTTTTCTTTTTATAAAAACCGATTTGCTAAATGATCATTTTACCTAACGTTTATGGCAAGCGCATTTTAAGTTAGTTTAACGAGTAAGAGAGGTAGTTACCTCTCTCAAGCTATTTTAAGTCGCATATACCCCAGTGTTAAGAACTACTTTCACCGGTCAAACCAGCTAATTAGGAGGAGGCTGAAAAGTTCAAGAGTCACTAATACCATTTGGGGAAAGTTTTGACAGTTTGGAAATCGCAAATTTAAATAGGTACCAGTCGCGTGGCGTCAAACAAAAAATCAGGGCAAGCCTGGCTTACTTTTTCTTATAGCGATCTTTTTCATGTATAGCATAGCAAGCGTCGGTCCGACCCAGGGATAGTATAGTGCCGATAGTGGCGCTACAAACAGCTTTCATATGGCAAAAACGTGCATACGTCATATTTTCATTATTAAACGTCAGTCAAGGATTTGTCATTATCAAAATTCAAAACATTATTTACCGGAATGCTGCTCAATCCTTCATTCTTCTTGCGAAATAAATACTGAATCCTATTGAAAAAACTTGACATTTATCACTGTCGATACTTGTGCGGAATATTTAGTCCTGTTTCCTCTTTATTTAACATCAGTGACATTCATCGACTTTCAACGTCACTTACCAAAAATTTGTCCTTGCCAGTAAAATAATTTAGTTGCACTGAAAATCCGCAATATGGCGTGGGTTGTAAAACCCCTTGCAGTCCTGAAGTAGGAAAGCCGGTGGGAATTGATTTCTATGGATGCCACGCCACCTATGCTAATATAAGTTCACTACACCGCGAGCCTCGGAAATAGCCTGCTTATCAGCGCGAACCAGTGCAACAGCTCCGTCTTCCATTCTTGCTCTAGCGAAATCGGCACGCGTTCGTAGCCTAGCCACTCGTAGCGTCCCAGATCAATTGCGTCGCATTTTACACAAACAACCAATAAATGAACTTCTCAGGTGATTTTTGCGAAGAGCAGAGACACTTCTGTCTTTTATTCTATGTCTATGTGTAAAACTAGTCTACAGATAAGTATATGTAGGCCTTATTAACCGTACGGTAAGTGTGTTACCATTTGTGTCAGTCTGGCCACTCGTGACCTTTTCTGCACTTCCGAAGGCACTAGGGTTGCCTATATACGGACAATCAGATTCTGATTTGTGTTTCTAATGTATCAGGGCCTAATTCGATTAGACATTGCGTCAACCACAAATGTTTCGTATTTGAACATTTCTCAGAAAGTTTTGTACAAAATTAAGACTCAAAATTAAAGTCCAATATAATTTTCCTATTTTGTTACCAATTATTTTAGTAATTTTTTATCCATGTTATGGCTATGTTTGAGAATTAAGGTTCTGTTATGCTTTTACTTTTTTAATGAGATATAATCTGATATCAATGTATTGGAAATCACAAAGAAAATTGGTAATAAAATAGGAAACATATAAGGGTGAAGACCAAACAGTTTACTACCTTACTAACCTAACTCATTTAATTAAAATTTGTATGAATTTTTCCCTTGTACGACGACAAATTAACCATCGAATAATGTACCTTAAGGTACTGTTTTGAGGTTCATTATTGTGTGTTTTTTTTGTCGCACAACGGAACTTTTTCCAATCGCTTTTTTTCTAAGGCTAATTACGCCTAAATTACGTCCAGCTTTTTGGTTCTTACCCATAATTGAACATTAATTGGCGTCTTAATTATGTATGTACAAACTCTTTGAGAAAATTATTTATCGCGGCCATATAACTGACATTAACGATTTTGTAAATTGCTTGCACCTGTAACTTGCATTTTAACGACTTATCAAAACGAACGTGTACTCAAACTTGTCATGTATCTTTTATCGTGAAATAAAATATCTTATCTTAAATATATTCATTTCCTTAAGAAAATATACATAACCATAGTTACTTAGAATAGAGCATATCGCTAAAGTAGACATACCGTGGCGAGATCTCGGTCAGAAATTACTGTAGCCCTTGCTTTATTTATATTAACATTTATTTTATTTGTTTCAGGTACGAATACTTTTAATTCATAAATAGGTGGAGACTGGAGATCAACCCAATTTGCGATACAGAAATTTGTACATCAACGCATACGGTAGGCAAGTACCTGTTTAAAATATCCTAGTTATAATGTCCATACTTCTAGCAAATCTGTAGCATTTTTACGACAATTTAATCTTTACTATATTTTAGACACATTAAAATGCGAATTAGAGTCTCAGACAATGCATATGAAACGGGTTTACGTGGGCGTCGTATAAGTTGAGAAATGTTTCAAATCGATTTGCGATTCATACCCAGGAGCGCCCATCAGTGAGTAAACCCGTTTCATATGCATTTTAATATATTACAATAATACCTACTTCAGGATTGAGATTGTAAGTATCTAAATATTTCGTAAATAGGTACTTAAGTAGTTCAATTTCCAAATATTCATACAGCGAGTAAAAAATGGTGTAAGAATGTCAATATAATCACAAACAATAGCAATAAACGATAACGAGATTAGTTATAATACGAAAGAGCCGCTTATACAAAATAACAGAGCAATAATCAACAGATTATAACTTTGCCGAGAGTATTCAATCTTAATTAGTCTCATCTCGTGACGCCGGTGGCATCGTCGCTTATCGTCATAACCGAGAAATCTCACAATTACAAAGCTGGAATGTAGACAAATAAATGCTTTACACAAATTGTTGGTTTAAGTAATTATTTATCTTAAAATCCGGGTTGCGTTTTGAAGTTCGCTCGGAACGCACCGCAAAATATCTCCAGGGCAGTTTTGGAATACCTGTTTTGTTTTCTCAAAAGCTCGACCATCTTATGGCACAAATTTGTAAATGCTCGATCTTAATTTTGATTTATCTGATGTTTAACGTAATAAAATTTCAATTAAATTTAAGCGCTTCGGGTATCGAGATAAGATCTGTGATTGTTTTAATCATGTGGAGCATTAAATTAAAAGCGTACCGTGCTAAAAGCTGTCATTTAATTATCAGCATGGGAGGTCCGGTTTAGTACAGTTGGCTCACAATATAATCACTTTATAAACAAAAAGTTACTTTCTAGTAACCGTATATGTTTTCCATAATCGTCATTTGTGCGAGTGGTGCTTTTTAAGAGCAACTGCACCAGTAGATACTAAATTATAACTTTTATACAAAACCACTTTTTAACAAAAATATCTTCGCTAAAAATATAAAAAAAAACTACTATAAAATAACGGGCAACATACGTAAAAAAACTATCCCGACGGAAGTCGATTAATAAATTGCATTGTAAATATTATAGTCAACAACATGCGTTTCCACTTTTGATTATAAAGTTGCGTTTAAGTAGTTATTCCACCGACTATTATTATTAGCTTGTTTGTTGGTACTGTTTACCTAAATTATAACTTTTATACAAAACCACTTTTTAACAAAAATATCTTCGCTAAAAATATAAAAAAAAACTACTATAAAATAACGGGCAACATACGTAAAAAAACTATCCCGACGGAAGTCGATTAATAAATTGCATTGTAAATATTATAGTCAACAACATGCGTTTCCACTTTTGATTATAAAGTTGCGTTTAAGTAGTTATTCCACCGACTATTATTATTAGCTTGTTTGTTGGTACTGTTTACCTAAATTATAACTTTTATACAAAACCACTTTTTAACAAAAATATCTTCGCTAAAAATATAAAATAAAACTACTATAAAATAACGGGCAACATACGTAAAAAAACTATCCCGACGGAAGTCGATTAATAAATTGCATTGTAATTATTATAGTCAACAACATGCGTTTCCACTTTTGATTATAAAGTTGCGTTTAAGTAGTTATTCCGCCGACTACTATTATTAGCTTGTTTGTTGGTACTGTTTACCGGCATAAATATCTATGGAGTAGGGTCATTATTTCAGAAAAATCTTAATACCGCGATGTAGAATCGCATGGGCGCGCGGAGCCAGCCGTACAGCGCCATCTGTGACTAAAAAATATATTTTGAAGAAGTGTGCCTTCTAATATAAAAATAACTGCGTAGATTGTTTGTTTCTCGAACTAATATCTCTCTGCGTATTTCCAAATGTGATCTTTGTTTAACAAACAGCAAGGTTAATATTGCAATTATAAGTTGGGTAACCGGTAACCCAAGAGGTTGAAAAATTAGCAGTTGAAATGAAAGTTGCGAAGCACGACTCAACATTGTAGCATGCTCAAATGACGATGGCGTGTTGAGCATAAACGTAAAGTATCGTTAACGGCCACAATATTTAAATACAACGCTATTTACATTCATATTCACGCTTTTTTATCCGCAATAATATGATTATTGGCTATTGTGAAGTTTACAGTGGGGGTAAACGGTCATAGCGCGTGCTGTAGTAAAAATATAACTTAAGAGATAGGTGAAATAAAGTGATTGTGTTTATCTAAATTCGTACTTTAATATTTCTAATGCTATAGTTAAGTACTAATGCTAACCGACGTTGCAGGGAAGCGTATACCCAAATTGGGTAACCCAATACTGGGCTGCATTTGACTTCCTTGTGTATTTTCTATGAGGTATTTTAATTGACATCGTCTGTTTCTGCATTGTAAACAAGCGTTAACACAATTACTGTGGTCCGTCGAGCTACATTTTGGCATAGATACGAATGATGTTATTATTTATTATTGTATTTTTTTATGTAATTTAGAATTTGACATGTAAAAGTGCTCTTGTAGCCTACTTGTAGAATTAAGGTTTGAATTTTAATTTTAGTGCTCACTAGTCTCTTACATATAAGTATAGTGCGTAAAGAATGCTTTAAAGACTTGTCGAGTCTCCAAATTTTATTGTTAGCTTACGTACTTGTACTACGATACGCAAGTACCTTCGCCTTTTGTTAGAACCCAGTCGCAACACTGCACATGCGTTGGTCGACTTCGCCACGTGCGTCACCGACTGCGTCGCATTTTATACAAAGAACTAATAAATACGGGCCACAGGCTAGTTGGAAAAGAGAACCTTCTGTAGTAATTCATTCTATGGCAAAATGTTTCTCAAACGCTCTAAAGCTAAATTACTCCCAGTATCCATCAGCTAAACATAAATTGACTTAAATTAATGGTTTCCCGATTAATGCTCCACATGGAATAGCTCCTAAAGTGAACGTTATACTAATCTGGGACTAAAACAACAAAGTCGAAACGGAGAACGAGTTGAAATGTAATAATTTCCTTACCTACTTATTGACGTTTATTCAGCCGGTAACGTGTTATTACATTATATATTTAGGCCTGTAATAAACCTTAGTCGATTTACGCCACTTCGGACTTCTCATAGCCCGGTAGGATGTCATAAAGCTATGGACCCGACATTAAGAGGAATAACCATTGATTTTTCTATACTGCCCGTTTTCGTTACATTTGTGCCCGAAGCTTTGGACAAACTTAATGTTGGCCTATAACAGACAAGTAGTACAAAAATTGTATAATAATAAGCTAAAAAATTGTAACGGTCCAACACAGAAACTTTCCTTTCATTTCGGTTTCCAAAATTTCGTTGCGATTGGTTAAGCTTTCGAGGAAGAAACAGGCGCGAGAACGAAACTTCGATTTGTATGGAAAAAATCCTCTTAACTATGTATAACTATAGTTGTATTGTATACTCATACGAGCATATAGGTCGCAGTTTTTATTTTATAGTCAAGGACAAAGTCAGAAGAATATGCATAGACATGATAGGTTTTCTGGCCACATAAAACACAGAAATAATTGTTCATGTAAATTGGGTTAGAAAAGCATGAAATGGCAAATGGTCAATTAAAATAGTAAAATTTAGATTTGTTTATTATAGAATTTTTTGAATTAACTTTTATTAAGATTTGAAATAAAATACACATTTTATTATTTTAAGACCAACATAAAGCATTATTTTGTAATAACACTAGGTCCCGCTATTGCCGCTCGCATGAAGTTTTTTTTCTCCGTCTGAAAGCGTCAGGATATCCGGCCGGCTTTGTAACTGACGATGTGCTCTATATCGTCAGCTATAGAAATGTAGAGAAGACTCTCTAGGGCTGATACTATACTCAAATATTGAATGATTAATATGAACATGCTCGTTATGTGAGAGTTGAAAAAACCACTGGGCAGCCGAGTAGTATAATAATTTATGAGTAGTATACTAGTGTGATGTTCTAAATTCGAATAAATAAATAAATACTATAAAATATTTACAAGCGGTATAAAAAAAGGTTTTCGGCGAAATGGAAGGATCCCTAGCTACGCACTTAAACTCCAGTACATCTCCAGTATACATTTAAAAGCACATTTTTGAAACAACTTTTTTCCGAATAAGAGACATTCCTAGCATAAGACTTCTTAATGAGTGCTTATGCTAGAGCAATCACTTTAAAAAAATCGTACCTAGACAACCCTAGCGTAAGCCATAGTGAGTATATGTTCGATTGATGCCTCTTTGTGCGCCACAATGAGGAATAAAAACATCCCTCCGGCCTTCATAACTGAGTCATAGACTAACTGAACCAGATGATTCGTCAAACTATTAATTAACAATTAAAACAAAATGTCTCCGTTTATGCGACAGCCCTAGCTAAGTCACAGTGAGTGAATGCTCGATTGTGGCCTCTTTGTGCGCCACAATGAGGAATAAAAACACCCCTCCGTCCCTCCTAGCTGACTCATATATAGACTAACTTAGCCAGATGTTTCATCAAACTACTAATTAACAATTAAAACAAAATGTCTCCGTTTATGCGACAGCCCTAGCTAAGTCACAGTGAGTGAATGCTCGATTGTGGCCTCTTTGTGCGCCACAATGAGGAATAAAAACACCCCTCCGTCCCTCCTAGCTGACTCATAGACTAACTTAGCCAGATGTTTCATCAAACCACTAATTAACAATTAAAACAAAATGTCTCTGTTTATGCGACAGCCCTAGCTAAGTCATAGTGACTGAATGCTCGATAGTGGCATCTTTGTGCGCTACAATGAGGAATAAAAACATCCCTCCGTCCCTCCTAGCTGACTCATCGACTAGCTAGCCGAACCAGATGTTTCCACCAACTACGCAACTAATTAACAATTAAGTTCAAGTTTATCTAATTTAAACCACACCGTACTTGTACCTTTAGATTTATCTCAGAGTAAATTTACCATCAGGGTTATTTATTTATGAAACCTACCAGAAATAAATTTTGTGAAGAATAAAATCAGAAAATATAATTAATTTAAGACCCAATAATTACTTCTACTTAGAATCAACTATAATACTTGCAGAATAGTATAAATATTGGCTCTTTGTAAGCACTTGTACCTGTTCTCATTCGTTTCGGTAAAAAGCAGTCATATTGCCTCTACAAAAGTGTGAAATGAGTTGCGAATACGGAACGAATGAAAACATGCATTAGAAACTATAAAATATATAAATCTATTACTAGATACGCTATCAAGAAGTCTACTCCTATAAAATTATGAATAGGAGCACAGTTATCGAAATGAATATTTCATCAAAAATTGCTAAGTAATTTTATTTCCTACCAGTCTTCCACTTTTTTAACCGCAGCAGAAACTTGACGTAGCACCCCTTCTTCCCCTGCGAATCCTTGTGTTTATAACTCCTGACGAAAAAAGAAGGGTGTTATAAGTTTATCATGTGTATCGGTGTATTTATGTGTCTGTCTGTGACATCATAGCTCCCAAACGGGTGAACCCATTTGAGTGCGTTTTTTTTTAATCGAAAGACATGTTCGTCTAGATGATTTGACGGTTTTGGTGGAAAGAAAGAGGATAATTAGCTGTCATTGGAACAAGTGACAAGATCTCAGCCAATATTGAAGCTAAAATTCCATATTTTGTATATATGTTCAGTTTTAGAAGCATTTTCTATATCACTCAATGAATGAGGGTCTCGTGATGACAAAGCTACTTGTGTGGGGGGGTGTTTTAAATTTTTAATTTAGGGTATATCTTCAAATGTGTGCGTTATCGTTTAGGATATGTCATCTCCAGGGAAGCTTCGGGATTTTTTGTACTCCCAACATTTTCGGATCTCTCCATACTAAGTAAAACCATATTATTTTTCTCGGTGTATTAACCGACTTCTTTTGTAAAACAAGGAATCCGCTTTATATGAAATCAGAACAGAGCACTGCATTTTTTATCTCTCACAAAACGAATTAATTGGCACTTGAACCGTTACAATATCGAGTATTTCGCGAAACCACTTGTATTAATTCTGATGATGCTTATCAGACATTAACGTAATTTCTTACATGAATATATTCACCTTCGAAGTGATTATTATTCTGTATGATAACATATGTTACTTTTAAATTAAAATCGCCGATAAAATTGCAAGCGGCAGTTAATGCTGCAATCCGAACTTAAACTTACAAAGTCTGATTTATCGCGAAATAAAAGTAAAATTTAGGTTAAATATTGCGTTTCTCAAAGAAATATGAGTTCATGCATTCAGCTAAAGCTGCCACCACTCCATTCCCAGTTACGTTACGTGGCTTACGGAATTGTTTACGAACTGCTTGTTTATTTGTCGCTGTTTTTGTTTATTTTTGTTTACAAGGAAACGAAAGGGTCCCAATTCCTAGAACGCGTTGTCGTGCTGCCAGCCAAACAATGACACGTTTCCTCTCTAATCCCTAGAAACATGTAATTTAATTCTATTGACATTTACTGTAGCCATTAGAGCGATATTAGCAGTTGCAGTGGTGATATATCGGACACATGTGACGTTTTCAAGCAAATGGTACCATTTTTCGCTTACCACAAGGACGCATTGACAGGTTATTGGTATAAAGATACAAACAAATTTCGTCCTTATCGCGTGTGTCGCGACAAAGTGGACCCTTTTGCTTTAACTATCTAACAAATAAGATATCATTCAAATTACGATGCCACAGACAATCAACCAGATAGATACATAGATTTGATTAGATTCCTTTAGAACAACAGTAGGCTCAATTCGACCAATTTTGGAGATATCTCCATTATCTCGTCACTTGTCACTTTTGACGTGACAGAGTGATTATGATATCATGAGTTTCAAAATTACACCCTTTTTTAGTTTTTTCTACTACTGTTAAAGTTTGTTTAGCGATATCCAGTAACTCTATCTCCTCGTGAACGAACGATTTCGCAGTTAACGGTCCATACTGTGACCGTTAAACTGGTTCCCTACATATCGCGCATAAAACCATTTGTACGGAGATACCGATACCGTCGGGAGCGAGCTTCCTGCTTTTTAAATCTCATTTGTCAGGTTTTTATTGTAATGTCTTTTGTGTAGTGACGTGCAATAAAATCATGGTTATAACTTGGAAAGATTATAACTAATTGCAAAAGTTGTAATGTACAAGTCGCTTATAATAAAATTATGATTATAACTTGTTTTTGAAACTCGGTTTCCTACTTCACTGGCGCTTATTATATGTTATTTGTCTTGTTATCTTTTTATTGAGAGTTTTTATTGTAATGTAATTTCTTTGTGAAAGAACACCGTCTGTCTGTCAGGTAATAAAATTATGATTTTAATTTTGTCTTAAAAGTATAAAACCATTTGTACCGAAATACCGTCAGTCGTTACATTGGCTTTTAAATCTTACCCTAGCTTATTGCGGCTCCACACACTGGCGAAGTTGACCGGAGTTGGGTGAATGTGATAGTGTGGAGAGGCTACTTGCTGCAGAAACCCATATTTCGGCCAACTTCTGTCTTCGCGAGTCTACACTACGCGGGTCTAGAAGCTCGCTGAGTTGGCCGAAGTTGGTTTCCACAGCGAAGTGCCTCTCCACACTGACGTATTCGCTCAACTCCGCGTGTAGTGTGGAGCCGCAATTATTTTATCTGTCTATCACGTTATTTTATATGGTGCGTTTTTATTGTAAAGTAATTTCTGGGTGAAAGAACACCGCCTGACTGGTAATAAAATTATGATTATAGCTTGAAAATAACCGCCTGGCTTGCAAGTTGCACATAAAGTCTAGTAATTTTTTTTTCGTTTTTTTTTTGTTAAGTAGCATTGAACCGGTATTTCTTTTTCTCAATAAAAACCAAGATCTGTTTCTACCTCTTCGACAACCTAGTCTAGTCAAATTTCATCAAATTAAAACAGATCCAAAGACAAAGTTTACCTGAAATATTTTGGAATCTGTAATTTTATTGAATGCGACAATTACAACCAACACAATAACAATATGATATGAATCTACACATAGAACCGGAAGCATAATCAACCAGTTATTACCCACTTGATCTTCAGAACAAGCCTTGTATGCTTCCGGTTTTGCGTCGATCCGGAATCGCTCCACTCGGATTCCTCGGCCGATATGTCATAACACGATAACAAATGACCATGACCGCTTCACACTTCGATATATCGCTGTCTATAGCTCTGTTTATATCTGCACCTCTAGCACGATTATCTATCTCATGTTGTACAGTACTGTGAGAGAGTGACGGGTGATGCTATGCCACGCTACAAGAGTCGCGAACCATGACAGGCAGCCCATCTAGCACCCCCGCGATACGCGACTCTTTATTGCGTGATTAACATTATCTACCTCTGTCTATCCAGTACCGTCGGAAAGTGACAAACGGCGTTATGTCGCGCGACAGTTGTGCGACCGACTCTACCGAGCTAAGATATCGTGCCACGACTTCGCTTGTCGGCGCGACTCATGGTCACGACTCACATCACATGTCTTGCTCGCACAGTATTGAATTGAAAGGAAAGTATAATGTACTATTTAGCGCGTGGCTAAGAATCGCTTATCGCCGCGTCACAGTTTTGCTAGACTTTTTTTAATATAAAATCATTTGTACCGAGATAAGATTTCTGTTCAGCTTCTTCACTTTACTGACGCTTTTTAAGTCATATTTTGTCATATTAAATTTTTATTCGGAATTTTTATTGTAATATAATTTCTGGGTCAAAGAAAACCGTCTGACTGGTAATAAAATTATGATTATTATAGCTTGAAAACAATCCTCTGACATGCACTAAAATTCTGATTATATGTTTTGTTTTTAAAATATTGTTCTATTTTTTACTGTATTGAAAGGAAAGTGACAGGCAGTATTTTTCGTGTGACAAAGAGACGCCTGTCACAGTTAGATATGTACTAGACGTGTAGGGTTGATGCTGGTCGTCACATAATTTGCGTCAGATTTTACGTCTATCAAAATTAAGTATAAGTAGGTACTCAAAGTAATTGATAGATTCCGGCGTTGTTGACTTACGGATTTTCATATTAAATTACTGGATATGAGTTACGGATTCGGTGCACTCGCATTCCTCGGACGATATGTCATGATGTGATAACGAGTGACCATGACCGCTTCACACATCGGTACCTATATCGCTGGCTATAGCTGACCTGGTTGTGGACACATAAGAGTTCCGTCAGATATTACGCCTATCAAACTAAACTGTACTCACCGTAATATATTCCGCCGTTAATTTGCGAATTTTTTACTGGTTAACGGTTCCGGATTCGGCCCACCCGGATTCGGTCCACTCGGATCCTCCGGCGATATGTCATAATGTGATAATGAGTGGCCATGACCACTTTACACTTCAGTATATCGTTGCTTATCGCTGTTTCTAGCTGAGCTAATAGTTACCGACACAGTAAAGTTATCTGAAGAAGCTCCTTCCCTCAGATAATTTTACGACTGTAAAAATTTGTAATATATAAAAAATACAACCCTACTTTGCCGATATTCTTATTCAATAACTGGATAGCTCCTCCGCGAAATAGCGTCTTAGTTAGTAACCAACTATAACTAAGACGCTATTTCGCGTGTTCAACTGTGTGACCATAACTTGTGTTCACTAGCGTATAGTTGCCGGTAAACTTTTAGAACAAAAATGGCGGATCTGTGCATGCACATTTGTACGTAAATCGGCTACGAAGCAGTCAAGGTTATGCTCAAGAAGTTTGCCGGCTACTGTACCTATATTTTCATGCAGCCTATAAAGATATCAAAAAATAACAATAACGTGTGAGCACTAGACATAGGTAAAGTGGCGAAATCTCGGACATACTCGTAGGTATGCCAAAACGTTGAATGTACCTACCCGCTGTTTACGGTTAAGCTGATATGTAATGTAGTGGGCCGTGTCGTCACATTACAATCTCGTCAGATAATTTTAACGGCTTATAATGACATGCAAAATCTGGGCCACATTACAAGACAGGATGAATACGAACTTTACAGTTAAAGGTACTATTGAAGATAATATACAGGCACTCTAAAGGCGTGGCAAATCCACGTATGAAACATATCGGTGAAAAAATCTGGATTTAAGACGACAAGTACCTACCTAATCTAAAAACTTGAGTAAGTTTTGATAAGTGTAATTAAAACTTGACTTGACATGCCATCTTGCACATCACAATTTTATCTCCAACGACTTTTTATTCTATTGTAATGAATTGTTGTGGAGCAAATTGCGTATGCACGCGTAGAATATGCCAGCGTGTTCTGGATGATTCTCCGTATTAGGCCGTAAGATAACCGTTCGGGAAACCCAAGCGTTAAGTTATTGTGTCACAACAATGACAATTTATCGACAATCGGCGGCCCTTTAGTCCCGGGCTCCCGGCGCCGAGACCCGTTCATACAAGTAAAAATCAACAAGCCGTCCTTACTACAAAACACATTATCAAGAAACACGGCGCTTTGCGGAAGACTGCCGCACTTAACCACTATTATGGTTATTATCACGAAGCGGCAACTGCTTATTAACTGTCATCTCTTTCACCCGTGGGAATAACACGGCTGTTAGCAAGGGATAGCCTCATGTCCCTGTGATCAATGGATGCAAAAAGGTGTAGTGACATTGACAGGATGCTCGGGCGCAGCTGGCGGGAACTTTTGTGTTTTTGTTCTTTTTTAGAAGACAGAAAGGAGTTCGTTTCGCGCGGTTTCACTTGGAACCGCCCGTTCTTCTTGCCGTAAAGGGAACGGAAAATGTTAATGAAGCAAACGCGTCGATTTATAATGCCGTTAAATTATATGCGTCTGCCACTGTTGCCCGTGTAATTTGTGGTAATAACAATTAATCCGTTCAAATACTTAATGTTGTCATTGCTAAGTCAGCTGTAAGTGCTGTAGCGACGGGCGTGGTAGCACGACGGTCGTGTCGTGTACCAATTATTAGTAGTATTAAAATAGAATTCTCTCCCGGAAGTTAAAATGCTGGTACGAGCACCTTTACCAATTTTACGACCCTCGTTATAACCAATTAAAATCAATAAGCCGTAAGCATCCCTGAAATTATCTCATCTGGCGTAACGGTGCAGCACGCCCCTTAGTAGATCGTAGATAATGAAAACATTAACCGGCATCAACGTCTCATAGCCCGGGGGCAATAAATTCCACGCGCGATGTGTCGGCGACAAAAAGAGCCGTCGGCAACACGGCCGTCAGCCACCTTACTTAAGCAAATTCCTTTTTTATAAACATAAATTACAATTGTTACACATTAGTCTTCATTTGAATAGCAACTGATATACAAAGTAGGATCAATACTAGAAAGCAGAAGATCAAATTAATTGAATTAAAAGATGTTTTCGACGAAATGCCGCGCGTGAAATAAATGTCCGATTGAAATGTAGACTGTGTTAAGGTGAAACCCCGGTTTGCTTCCAAATAATACGATAGCCCCCGCGATTCTTTATGCGAATTTACATAATATGCAACAAGTTTATAATAAACTCGATGCCTTTTTTGTGCTACGTTCATAACATACCTAGTCGTCATTTGAATAGCAAATGATTTAAAGTTTATACGAAATAAACACGAGACAGCAGAGCATCAAATTTATTAAATTGATGGAGCATTTCCACGAAACGCCGTGCGGAAATGTCCAATAGAAAAAGATAACTGTGTTAGGGTAAAACCCGGTTGGACTTCCAAAATAATATTATGAGACGTGACCCCGGTGGTGCTACCGCAAGCATTGTTACACGGAAGTGAGGGTTTGTTACCTATTCCTATTTTGGACCATGCACCACAATATGGGGACTTATTGTGAGAGAAACTATCACGCATGGTAGGTTTACAGTAAAAAACCAACAATTCTATCAATAGGACGAATAGGCATTTAACAATATAAGGACTAGAACACAATTATTTTAAATGTGGTGTAATGTCCAAGCTCGCCGTTTCAGGTACCCGACCACTTGAACGCCAAAACAAGACTCTCAGGCCAACATTGTTCTAAGAATGCTCATCTAAAAATAGGTAGGTACTGTTAAACCACAATAACAAGATACAATCTCCACTGAACCAACAAAGAACGTTATCCAATTTTAAATCCGATATCAATGTAAAACTTAACTGTCGGATGATGTATCCGTGGTGCCAAACGTATTGAACTGTTGACCCAGTTTGGCGATCCTCCAGTATTTGCTGGCTACTGCAACTTCACAAGATATTTGCTTGGATATGCCCAGTTCTCACCCGCTATCAACTTGAATAAGTTACGGAGTCTTTATTGCACTTCGGCTCACCTAGTTTAATATTACGAAGCGACACGTATCTTCATGATGGGTTATGACTTCTTCGGACTTCTACAGCGTATTCAGATGAATCAGAAGACGTGAAACTGAATATATTGAATTGAAATTTACTCAAGTTTCCATCTTAGCTTAACGCATGAATAAGATACGGTTAACTGGAAGAGATTGCTCTTAATCGATAAACCTGTAGTCTACTGTGTAATAATACGAGGCGACACGTTTATTTAAGGTTATGACTGCATTCGCTGCGATTTCTAGAGCATATTCACATGAATCAGAAAAATTGAAATTGTATTGCAGGCAATCCGTCCATATCTAGTTTAGATATCGCTCTCTCGATCTCTATATTCATTTCCACCTGTTAGAAATATGAAATGTTGTCAATTGTTTGACTTATTCAAATTTCTACCGAAAATATAAATTAGGGGGGTAATTCGACCAATTTGAGAGAGATGATGGAGCTCTCTCCATTTCATCGCCGTCACTTTTGACGTGACCCTGCTTGACAAGTGGCGATGTCCCTAACACATCGCAACTTCGTCAATCCGGTCGCGCTTAATTTGCGTGTCCTTTGTATGTGACGGCATAAATAACAGGCGCATACTTATCTTGACCGTATAGTGCGTGAAATTAGTCATTTACGTTTCGTTAAAAACAGAAATTCATATGCATGAATAGCATTTTTGACAATCATTATCGCCTTCGTATTTCCAAAATTGAGATGAGATATGTCACTTGAAGCAAATCGCATATTAATGACAGTTCAAAGGCGATATCACTGTTATCTAATATTTGACTTTTGGCGATCTTTCAAACGGCATTCTCGAATTAGGTCCCAGCTCACTACTGATCCTTACCGTAGAGTACATCGTTAAATCTCACCGAGACACACATCTGAAACGGAGTTGGTTGGAGTACTTTCGGGCCGCGCGAAGACTTCTTACAGTTACACTTGTATTTGTGACTTTATTTTCACGAAGTCCTGTGCACGACACATCCTCTTCAAATATTATACTCGTTCAAATATTATGCCTAATTGCGTTCGTGATGATGAACCTTTACCATGGGATTTATGACTAATGAAGGGTAAGTGCGACATTATTGTTGATTCAGTGATTCTTCTTCGAGAAAGTGTCTTTAATAAACATTAATTAAATAATATGATTACAAAGTAAAGCTTAATCGCTATGAAAAATTTGCCGCTACCGGATTTGAATCAATATCTCTTGCCAGGCCGGGGCCCTGATGATCATGGAAGACCTTGTTCTTCATGATTAAAATGTAGCATAATATAATTGTCATAACTTAATGAGAAATATAAGGTGATAGTTGGATTCAAGTCCGAAATAAATAGTTTGGATTGAATTGACTTTGAATTGATATTCTCGTATGCTAAAAGTGATCAGTTAGGTTTAAACATTTTGGACCTGAATTGATATTCTAATTGAAAACCAATATTGTAAGTACCACTATCTTAGAAATTCGTCAGTTTAATAAATAAATAAATACATTTAGTAGAGATACTAACAAGACAACGTCTTCACTGTGGAATAATGTTCGAATAAGAAACTACTAATTCCCTGTCAATTCCTAGAAAACTGCCCCAAAAAAATAAAGAGCGTTAGCAATTAACTTTAAATTTTACTTCGCTAAAACGGGAAAACCTTGTTATAGGAACGACCGACGACCATATCGTACGTACGTGTTATATCCTGTCCTTCTCGCTCCCGTTATATTCTAGTTGGAGAGAAAAGAAGACAACAGGCGGGCTTACCGGGTCAAATGATAATGAGTCGAGGTCGCTCCCTGACCTGCCACTATAAAAAATTAACGGCACGTTAAAGTTAACAGAGTGCTTCTAGTTAGCAGTTATCGCTGGGTGTTTTTCATACAAGTGATATACATTTTAGCTGGCAGCGTATGCGGGAGTTTTGTTTTTCATGTTAGCTAATGTTATACCTACTGTGTAAATCGGAACGTAATAGTACATCACATACCTAGGGCGGTGCATTCGTAAATGTCCCAGATCGCGGGTGTTTGTGGCCCGACCTGATGGTGAGGGCCATAAATATGCGATCTGGGGTTTTACGAATTACCGCCCGTGGTTTGTCTAAAGGTTTACGCCTTGACTTGGTCAGGAATTGTGAGTTTCTCCTCGTGTAGCAGGCAGAAAATCCCACTTCGACAGCGACGTAAATATATTTGCGCGCATATAACGATCGCCTTAATCTCGGTGTAAATACGTGGTAGGTACATTCTTAACTGATAAAACATCCATGACTCTCTCGCTCACATGCTCATTGGAGAATGATGAAAGTTTTGTAATTTACTAGTTTCTGCCCGCGATTTCGTCTGCGTAGAATTAGTTGATCGTTAATTGTATTGAGTTCTAGTACGTCGATGAAGATGGCGAATTATGCATATATATGCGGGCTCTTAAGTTGTTTAAGTATAGATTTCAATAGAATTTATGTTATGAAATATACTGAGATGACAGATGTCACAAGTTCACAATCATGTGTGAAATCTACTATATACAGAGGTGAAGTAATTTACGATTAAAACGACGAATTAAAGATTCTATCATGAAATTATGAAAACTCGGCATTATAATTCGATCAAGTTTAACTTTGTTACTTATTAATCTACATGATGCTATTAATATATAGCACAAACGACACCTGTTTTAATTATCTTCAACTCAAATTTTGCATATGAAAAGATTTATAAACGCATAACATAATTGTTAATAATGAAATACTTGACAGTCTTAGCCGCATTTATCAGACCCTTTTAAACTAGTACAAGTAAACGAGCATACATTATGCATTATTTATCGCAAATATTTTCGCGTAAAAGCAGTGTTGCCAGGTCAAATTTTCTCTTTACCCTAGGCTTGATCTCAATTTACCCTAGATTCTGTTAAATAAATAAAAAATACCCTAAATAAAAAGTCCCTAAGGCGCATCCCACACTGCGACGGAATCCGCATGCGGTAACACGGTTTCAGTGTGTATAATACGGTAAGTATAACCCCAAGTAAATAAATTACCCTAAGAAACTTTTGACCCCAAAAATTACCCTGTCGGATATTTTTTACCCTAAATCTAGGGTAAATTACCCTAAGTTGGCATCACTGCGTAAAAGGTGCCGTCGTCTACGCAAAGCAAGGATTCTAAGTTTATTGACCACCAACTCACTTGTGAGTATGATAATCGTAATGAATGATCCCCAAAAATTGTGGGGATGGGGCAGGGAAAACGAACTAGTGGTTCTTAATGTCTTTATTTACATATGTAAGTACAATATTTTTACAGCATAATTTAAACTTCGTCCGTCCTCAGCAAAATCATTATATATAGTCTTGATTATTCCTTTCCATCTTCGTCGTCATCATCGTCTTTCGCTTCATTGTCCTTGTGGTTCAGGTCAATTATGAAATTGTTCATAATTGATGGTGTTTCACACTTGCTTAAAAGGGGTAAGTTATGAATACCAATTAACTGAATTTTATTATTTGTAATGATTCATAATTCCAAACGGCAACTTCCTGGGACTTTCTTGTTAAAATATGTATTGCTTTTGTATCCCGATATATCTTAATCCGAACGCGCTTTCAGTAAATTTCATAAAACAATGCCAAAGCTTTGGTCAGTGTTTAACTATTCATTACTTTTTTAATTCTCAGTCTTTGCGTATTTTTAGAACAACACGACACAAACCATATGGAAACAGGAGTTGCCTAACTCCATGGCCGATACGATATAACTATATATTGATTATTTTACTATTTATCTCATTGTTTTGTCGAATGACAACAACGGCTAAAACAGTTATGGAATTGTGGTGGGATCGGGAGTGCATCCCGATCCTATATAATATTCCAAAGTACTTAAGTATCGATTCATAGATAGATAGATTTCCTACATAGATATGACCTTCTTCTACCGATTTGATTCCTATAGTATTTAGTAAGATTGATGGAAACGGTAGTAAAACCTCTCTGGTAATTTCCTCACCCGCTTTGATCCCTGTGTCTATTTTAAAAGGGCACACCATAGCGTCAACTATGGGAACATTTATCACACATGTTCATATTTGCATTGCACTACTTTACACCAGTGTCAAATTGACGAAAAGATATTTCATTTTTACAGTTTATAAAAGTATACGTGTCACGGAAACTCCTACGAAGTTATGCCCATTTATCCCACGTATCACACATGCTGCACAAGGGCTTATATACAGCTTATTGAAGCTGTGTAAGGGCTGTATAAGCGCTAATACAGCAGCCGGCAAACTTTTAGAGCATAACCTTGACTGCGCAGTGTAGCCAATATATGTACATGCGCAGATCCGCTACTGCTACTTGGGATCCCAGTAGTATTTAGTATTAGTTACTCCATATAGAAGTGATGGAAACGGTCGTAAACCATCACGCCGCGCGTCACGTGTCCGGCCGGCGACACGTGGTCGCCTGCACGAGTCCACACTACTTTATATATATATATACCTAGTACCTAGTGTGTGATTTATAGTGCGATATCTTATATGCCTTGTGTATTTTCAGAGCTCGGACAGATCATCGCATAAACAATTACTATTTTGGGTTCCAGTTGTAAGCATAGTTAAATCAGTTAAATGACTATCATTTGATGATACTGATAATTTCGTGTTGTAATTTTCTTTAAAAATAATATAAATTCTGATTATAGAGCCCTTAGAGAGAACAGAGACAAATGCAACTCCAGAAAACCAAGAAATGTAATAATATCTCTAATAATGTCCCTGTTTGGCCATATATTATGGTTGACTAGTAGAGAGAGAGAGAGAATGCCCCATGGCATAAGACACGCGCACATAAAACCAAAATTGGCTTCATCTTTCGCAAATCTGTTGTATTTAGACTCTCGTTCTAGGCGTAGGTACTTATTTAAAAACTCTGACCTAACAGGCGAGAGACAACGTAACTCCACAAATCATACTGAGAGACGAATATTAAAAAAAGTAACGGGTAGGTACCTTTTAGTTTTAGTCATAACCATACTTGTTATTTAGGACATCTAGTTTATGACAAACTCTATTTCATACTACAATATCAGCATATCGAGAACATGCGAACAATCTATTGTTAAACTCGCAACATTATAATGACGGTCAGGGTTAGGGCAGTGGGCCGTTGACGCAGACATATAATCCGGCTTTATCGACCAATAGTGTGTCATAACGATATTAATATTATGATCCTTCTGGGTCAATAGCATAGGGATTTTTAATATGGATTGGATAAACAGAAGTTTGAGCCCGTTTTCATTGGCAGTACTGGAACGAAGAGCGGGTCCAACTGGTCCGAGCTTCGGCTCGGGTCACCCAGAGAGAATTGATGAAGAGACTTAAGGGCACACTCGTTTAAAGGATCGTTTCTTGAACATTATACAAAAAATTCAGGGATTGGAAGCTTTAGTCGATAGTGAGTGTTACCTGCCAAGACGAGACACATTACCTATTTTGACTAAGGTGTAGGATTTGTGAAGTTATGGCTTGGAGAGTTATAGGCTTGGCTCTACGTGAGATCTGCTAACTTTTTGACAGTGCGAGCCATATTAGTATAATCTCGTCATGGCCAAATTTTACATGAAAAAGTTTTTGATGGGATTGGATAGAGCGGAAACCTTGAATATTCTTAAATACGAAGATTTATTTATACAATCTAAAAAACACGAGATGTGTTCTTTTAGTCTTCTTTTAGTTTGAATAGCAGGTATTGTTCTCTGGACTACGATTATGCTTAAAGGCAAGCATATATGCAGTCTAAGGTGATACCGGCGCAACCAGAAGATGCAGTTTGGTTCTAAAAAAAAACCAGAAATACTAACGCAGGCAGAAATTCCACATATAGGCCATTCGCTAGATGGATATCATCACTCTCTTGCTCTTATCCTATTTATTTGGGGTCGGCGCAGCATGTTTTCGTCCCTTCTCCTTAGCATTCGTCATCTCGTCGTTTACTTCTTTCTTATTCATATCATGTGAATGAGAAGCAAAACGATGTGCGAATAAAAGTTATAGCCACAAGATGAAATTGGCGTACCTAGAAGTCGCGTACCTACGATTATGTAACTGTAACTACTTTCGACTCCTTCAACCAATTTGTCTAGCCTCCAGAGCAATGTAACGAGCTCTGATCAGAATATTTCAACTAGAAATCGACTCGTAAGCTTTCCTAGAGGTCACAAGTTCACTCATGTCTGGTAAAATTGCTACATGTTAGATGAGGATAGACGATTGATCGATCATTTGTACATGAAATAAACAATTTTCACATTCGCTTCGAAAAGCTAAGTAATTTTTCTGTTAAGTACATCCTACACAGTACAGTTCCGTGGTACATGCGTTTGTATGTGCTACTCAAATTCGTGCCGAAAAAGGACCAACACTTTAAGATAAAATCCTTAAGCAATACAAAGTGACCTATATTTATGAATGAATTCATTCAATTCCGCAGCTCATAGTACAATTAAATTATCTAATAACTGATTTGCCAGAAACCACAAAGTTCAAAAGAATAACATTAAATACGCGTACGTAAGTAATCAATGAAGCAAATATTTGAATGAATATAAGTGTCACGCGTTACCATATTTTTACTACGTATCGGCTTATCCAATCGTCCCCGAGCACTAACGTATCAAATTACATGCAACGAACACCCGGAGTGAATGAAATTTTCCACAGGAGTACATGTAGGTTCGCTTAGTCACCACAGATGGCGCTCTAATCAAAAAGGACATACGAACCACTGCAATATTTCAATACACGAGGCTATAATGGTAATGAAAAGGCGCTTACTCCCTTTATGGCATAGGTTAGTGTGGTGAGGATTACTTTGCATTGTGCAATAGATATGATTGCTTTTTATGGGGTTTTATTAGATTGCGTAACACCACTGAAACCTTTATATTACAGTCTTCATAAGAACGGTTGTATAAGGTGATTATTTTATCGTTTTAACCGTCTTATTAGGTACTCTTTCCCCAACATCCGTTGGAGTTGTGGCGTCATTTTTGGTTATCTTGTAGATGTCGCGGCTTTTCTAAATTAGCATAATTAATTAAAAAAAAAATGAAATTAAGTTTATTTCTTTTATGAATTAGCCAACATTGCGAACGGAGTAATAAGAATCAAATAATAATCATGTAACGAGTCGACATAAAACTCGTTTATTGCATTAATCATAATTTAATAAATGTCCCTCGTCTCCCTAATCTTATGCCTGATTAAAAGTATCTACGTTACCTTTCACCGTCCACCGAAAGTTTATCTACTGTACTACCTATAAGCTTTTAAACTTGCAGTTATTAAATCAATTAGACCTTGAGACCCATGCCAAAAACTGTTATATTTATAGCAAGTAGGCATCTAATTTCTATACCTACCTACACAAAAAGTTTCAATACTTTTCCCAATTACCGTGGGAATCCACGCGCAATTACAAAATAAACCACCACTTGCGAGTACGCAAATTACTACCTAGCCAGTTGAGATAAATTTGCACCTAATTCCATTAGTCCGCACCGTCATCAGGTGCAATCTTAACTCGGCCGGTTAGTAGTCGTAATAAAACTCGCGCGAAAGCTCTCTCGAGTCTCGATACATGCATGTCGCTGCGTTGCGCTTAAACATTCAAGAACGAGCTTACAGTCGCACGGTTAGGCGCGCCTAATGAGAAAGTTTATCGACGCGATTGCGTAGCCGAACGAAGCTTCGATGTTGCCAGCGAAGCGGATTCGCGAATAGCAGTTTGCAGACTGTATATTATATAGGATGTATTTCTTTTTATATCTATAAAAACTGTCAATATTGTCATATGACATTGTAAGAGGCTTCACTAGAATTTGTATTGAAAAAGATGCAACTGACGTGGCAAAAATTATTTAGTCTTTTTCCGCGTAAGACGACAGATCTTGCAGACAAAAAGTTGGATGGTTGAAAATAATTTGTTTGTATAAAAAAAAAACAGTATTTTTGTATGATCGCATAGGTACCGAAAGTGAATTATATTTTTTATAGGTACTCTATAGGTACTTTAGTATTTTGGACGATTCCAATGTTAACCTAATGAAAAGTTTATTGAGCGTTTACTTATTGCGTAGCGGAAGCAAAGAACTTGGCAGGTGTTGCCCTATCCGAACATTTCCGCAAGTTTATTATTTTTATCAAACTCTTACTTAAGAGTGATCATGCTTATTAATTTATTTTATACCTATTTAAGCGTTTAGGTACATTGAAAAGAGGAGTTTGATGTAAACGCTTAAATACATATAGGTAATAAGTTAATTCGGTAGTTACTAAAAATAAATAAATATATTATATTATAAATATAGGTACATATTAAGGGACAATCTTACACAAATCGACCTAGTCCCAAACTAAACAATTCTTGTACTTAAGTACTATGCTTACTGACTAGAAGACTTTCACTACTACTAACTACTACTACGTTTAGGTATGTTTTATCTATTTCACTAAACGTGTACAACTGTATGAAGGTAGTACACAACCCTGATAAAAACGTAGAAAGTAAATATGTACTTATTATGTTAGATTGATGGTAATGGTCCGTTCCAATTTATTAACATATCATTGATGTTTTTGTGTCACTGTATATTTAATTATAAACTTTATAAAGGGTATGTCGTAATAAAGATATGACACAGTGACACAATAACATGACCTAACTAAAAAACGTTAGGTTAAGTACAAGATTTCAGTCAATATTGAAGCTATGAAAGGTAGGTGCTAGGTTAGGTGTATTTGAAAAGACAATTACGAGTATGATAATCATTTACACTAAAAAAAATGAAAGATTTGTCAACAGTAAGTAGCCCAAATGTTTGCTGCTTGCTACAAAATCGGAGGACTGACAAACTGAGGGCTCTAGTAACCAAAATAAGTTATGTAAAATTATCATATTTTCGTTACACTAAGCACAATTTGGCTATTTCTCAAGTAGTTAAGCTAAAACCAGGAGCTCCTTATTTTTTTTTGTCTATGGCAATTATAACCATAATATCTAGTCCGACAAATTAAAACGCTTCGATTGTCAATTATGTTTATGTGGTATTTTGAGACAAACAAACGGCATCCCTACATGAGAGGCTCCCGTTTCCCGCAGGTGTGCCCCCCGCGCCCCGCACCCCGCCGGCTACGCCGCAGCTTTCGTTCTGAAGCCAGTCGACTGTCAACTGTAGACGCGAACGGCCGCATGCACGCTCTCTACAAAGCGCCGCGCCAACTGTAAACACGACGCATTAACCGTACCGCGCTTCCGTTCGCGACATAACCTGAATTCAGCCGCGCTCAGTGTCGTGTTGTGCCATCTATAACACGTGTGGATCGAATTGTGAAGATATACACATGTAAATAATCACTAGTGTCACGTACGGTGTGGTGTCCGCGCTGATCAGATCGCGCAAAGAAATTGTGGTATTGTGCGAAACGGGTTCCGTCCGAGGTCGCAGAAGCTACCGAATCTACATACTGCTGCCGGCCGGCTTTCTATCACGATCTGGGATTGTCAAGCTATGGCGACGTAAATGGAGACCACCTACGGGTGTCGCATTACCATTTTCACGTAACGTCAAACGTTTATATTCAGTTGGTCAGTACGCTTATAACCTTTATAATTATTGAAAGCTGATGAGATAGCCGTAGATTTCGCTACCATAAATAAGGAGGCTTCCAGTTTACGAGCGTTGAAGTGCGCAGCTGCCGGTTATGCTCTGTGGATGTCTATTTTTCACGCGATGTATTGCCGTGTCTTCGATATGCTGCATAATGATCAGAGATAACTAATTTCCATCGATCTTATTAATTGAAAGACCGTAGCCAACTTAACTTAAAATAAACTGTTGTTCTCTCAACTTTTTTATTTTCAGAAAGTCCTAGATAGTTGCGCATTTTTTTTTTTGCTAATGGCAATATTTATAAAATAGCAGTAGTAAAGACCCGTTTTTACAAGGCGTATCTGACTTGTAGCGTGTTTTAGCTTGACCAATGGCTTTCGCCGGATTATCTATGGACCGCCAATAGGATCGCTGAATATCTATGGTCTACCAATCGCGCCAAATGTGCAATTTTTACTAAAATTGATATCCAATAGAAAGCTGAAAATGGATTAATTACCAATTTATAAATACGCGGTATTCCCTTTGCTAGCAAATCCTCTCGTTGTCAATGCTATCAATTAATGCCATCAATTGCAATCGAGGTGCCCTAGTTCTAGTCAAGAGGCGGCCAGTACGCCCTCATAATTCTACCTTACCTCAAAAACAGGAATAGCGGGAAAGCCTCGCATACGCGCACGCTTTATTATTGCTAGTTGGATAGTATCGTTGGGAAAATGAGGTAATTAAACTCAATTTACGTTAGCATCTTTTATGGCCACTGAAAAGTAACACTAGTCCATGAAGTGGTTAATTACGTGAAGCTCATAAAATGTAGATAATATAGAAATTAGAAAGTCCCTTGAATTCTTCGATTTATAACATACAATTTGAGACGTATATTTTCATATTGAGTCTTCCCAATTTTGATGCAGCTTTTACAAAAAACAGAATGAATGCGGCGCGATATGAAGTCGACAAATAATGATAGTCCTTCTTATTTCAATTACGATTAATAACTTTTTTTCATAACAATAGGTCCCCAGTCCCACATTGTTTTTTCGTACTAGGCTAGGCACTAATTCAATGTTTTATGCATACCATGTTATTCATTATTATTTGTCTCCTTCTGCTTGCACCTAGGGCTGCCATCTCTAAATTCGCCGAACCTGGAGAGACTAAAAAACCCGGACACTTGGCGTAAATCGCATTTTTCCCCGGACGTATCCGAAAATAATATTCTTACAAAAGCAATCGCACCTTTGTACCGATAACTTTGCCTCCCAATCCTAGCTTGCAATCTTTGCAAGTTAATCTTCCGATGATCCCCTGCAAAACGAAAGCAACAAGTCCCAATTTAATATCGTAAACATTATATTAGGTTCACTTTACCATTTCCATTTGCATAATCGATCCGTAATACAGTTGGATAACGAACTGCGCCGTTAATAACAAGAAATCATTGATTGCTTCGGCTTGAGCCGTTAAATCCTTATATTGATGATATTACCTATGCATCGGCCTTGTCTGATTAGATCTAGCGTAGGCGATAAGTCTGTCCGACTTTTTACATAAAACAACTTAAGTACATGCCTACAATAGTTTTTATTGCCGCTACAATGTAGTATTGGATAGGTATTTGCCAAGTTTGAACGAGTTATGGTCTGGTGGTCGCCCTGAAAGCATCATTGTTTGAGCTGGTCTGACGGTTAATAGGACAACAATGAAACACGGCTTACGTATGATTGTTGAAATTAGCCGCAAAGCCTTGTAAGCGAGTGAAAGGCTTACTTTCTCCAGCCCTGCGGCCCTCTTATAAACGGTATTGCTTACTCTAATGCTAAATTTCACACTACTGGTAGATATCTCCTAAACTTACGAGCTTTTAAGGCTGTATCATTAAACATTATTATATTGGAACGGACTAATGCGTTTCTCTTTTGCGCAGTTGCCTTATCTTATCGGAGATAATGGAAAGTTTGACACTTTTACGTAATTTTGACTAGTTCAGTAAAGTTTAAATAAACTATTTAGATAGCTACATCACGCGACTTTACTGCGTTACACTGAAACATCGCGTGCGTTGTTAGGTAAACAACCAATAGATAACCTTAACCTAATAAGTAATTTCATTTGTGGTAATGGTATGTTTATATATACACATGTAAAATAATTTGTCTCTTTAATGTCCATTTAAGTATGATAGCTTTAGCTTCTGAACTATTATATTTAAACAATATTTAATGGTGAAAACAAACAAACATAATTTAATTAATTTGTTCGATTGGTCAAGAGGTTGAGTCAACAGTGACGGTAAATTTATCGAAACGCCAGGAATGCTCAAATAATGTATACATATACGCGATAGAATCTCTTTAAATTGTTATATGTAGTTAAATTTGTGATAGCGAAACAAACGGTTTCCGAAGAAAATATTAAAGAAACAACCTCGTTTAACTGTTTTATCTGATAATGGTGCAAATTTTACAGGTGCGAAAAAGGAATATAATTCCGATTTAGCATACTGAAAACAGCTAACCAAATGACTCGGAAGAGTTCCTCCGGTTCGTTTGAAATATGGCAGGTCTCATAATCTCGAATTAACCGTGGGCCCGTTACTCGTCCAACATCCGAGCTTTTTTCATAGCCCGACGTATGTGGGTCGACACGAATGGCTTTGTTCGTCTTCGTCTCCAATTTATTCCATTGCCTAGTAATTTGCTGCGATAATATCGCGCTTTCTAATAACGTTAAATGAGACCGCACTTTGTCTGAGTAAATACATACTTGTATAAACAATTGAGTTCGTGTCGTGTAAGGGTATGTAGTTTTTTGAAGACGGTTAAACTGCAGCTCTTTAATTTTTCCCCGTCATGGTTTTCCCCAAAATACAAAAAAAAAATCGACATGTCAGTTTACCCGTAATTAATCCCGTAAAAAAAATCAAACCCCAATTTAAAATATCTTGTCGACGGTTGACAACTTGACACTTATTAATGTCAAACCGTAATTTTTGACATTAACAATCGATTTGAATAAAAAAGAAACAATAGTCTTTACAAAACTTTCCCTATTGATTTATTATTTCGCACGGTCAACTTAAAGCTAACTTACAAGAATCACCTAAGTGTTTGCGCAAGGAGTTATGTAAGCAGTTATTGCGAAACCCTGTGTGCTTTCGCTGCTCGTAATACATAGACGGCATCGACAAATTTGTAATGAGTGCGTGATGGTTTCGACAGTAAACCACTCTTAAAAGTTAATGGATTCCAGTACGCAAGTATTAAAAACCCACGTCAAGAGTGGATTATTACGCGCCGCGTGTGGACCAGCGGAGCGGCGAGCGGTGACCATAGGTGGGAGGGGAAGGTCCGAGTGCGGTGTCTCGCTCACTCCTATGGCCGCCGCCGCTCCGATGGTCGTGCGAAGTCGTGGCCCATAAGAGCGCGGCGCCTCATGGTGCGCTGCTCCGCCTTCCACTTTTCGAGCGATGCGCGTTCGTAGCCAGCGCACCGCTCGAAAAGTGTCACCATAACCCGTTACGAGCACTACGAGCCGTGTTTTAAATAAAAACTAAGTACGTAATTATCCAGAATTTTCAAGCAGCTTTTGCGAAAATAAAAGAAACCTTACTGTGGTATTTTTACTGTGCCCTCATATACAGTCCGTTAACATTGCTACAAAATATTTAACTAAAAATTGTAAATAGCCAATGTTTAGTTAGTTTATTAAGTAAAACTCGTCGAGTCTCTATAAAAATATATTTTGCTACCTAATAACAGAGAACTAAATTATGAACTGCTTCAAAGACATGTACAAAAGCTTTCAGAGAATCTCCGAGCTCTATATGGTTTCAAAATGAAATTTCAATGGTCGTTCGCTCGACCAATGTTTATCAGACGTTTTGCAGCGTTGCCGCAAATAGCGTTTTAACGTTGTGAATTCTAAATGGCCACTATCATTGTCGGCGGGTGTGGTTTCACACTTTTACCTACAAGATACCAAATTTCCACAGTCTCCAAACATTGTTTGGAGTAAAACTGGCTTCACATTATGGTTACCTCGAAAAAATATGTTACGATCGGATAGCACTCATCGCTAAATAATAAACAATTGAGATATTTCTGATTGTCAGTATCATTTTCGTTGGTGTCAAAACTATCTGAAATCGGAATCTGAAGGAAAGTAAAAATGGAACAAGATAAGTAGCTATTATGGCACTGTCAAGATAAACGGTAATCGATATTGATATTCTAATTCGTAGATAACACTCACCAAATAGAAGTATTTTTAATGTTATCAAACACGTGAAATTTTTATGTTTGCAATTCACGTACGCCATTGATAAGATGGTACCTTGATTGTAAACATAGAGCTTGAAACTCGCGTGACCAATAACCGAACCGATGGCCGTTGGAACAGAAAGGTTTTTGAGTGGCGTCGCACGACTGATCGCTGTGAAAAACTTTCGGAGAGGCCTTTGTCCTGCAGTGGACGTCTTTCGGCTATATATGATGACCTCCCCCTCCTTTAGTCGATATCCTATATGCTCAGGGTCGTGGCATCTCTGAATAACTTTTTAGTGGACTATTTTGCGCCAGCTTACTCTATCCTGGGCTGCGTGGATGGCATCGTAAATTGAGGTCTTGAGGGTAGAGCGTATCTGGTCCGACCAGCGTGTTGGACTTCTTACTCTGCGCCGACTTCCGCAAACCTTGCCTGTTACCAGCACACTTGCCTGTCACCTCTCTTTCTGGCAATGTGGCCAAAGAACTAAAAACTCCACCGCTCATCGGAATTTTGAGCTCGGTGAGAATGGACTCGTTGGTTCGGTGTTCCGTCGAGTGAGTCCCGAGTAATTTCCTCCAACACCACATCTCAAACTCGTCGATGCGCTGGCAGTCGGTTTTCTTAAGGGGCCAAGTCTCTGCACCGTAAAGAAAGATTGAGAAGACCGGGGGAGGTGATGAGCTGCTTCTTGGTCTTCCTCGAGATGTTTCTGTCACATGGGCTATTTGGGTCATAGCACTCTTAGCCACACCAATCCGCTTTCTGATGACCAAGAGAGCATATTAGTTCCATTAAAAGTGTTCAAACTGCTTCCACAATCCATCATAATATTATCTATTAGGTCGATGTTAGTCTAGTCGGGTCGGAGCGGGCACAAATTGGGCTGATGCCAACTCTCTTTGCCAAGTGCAACGAAGGGAGCCGCCCTTACACACGATTGATATTATCAGTTCAACCGTTTATGCCTTCAAAACTGCATTAAATGCTAATCAGAATAGTTATAAAACTGCACTCATTGCAAATGTATAGTGAGCGACGGCTTGCTGCAAGAACGCTTGCCAAGCCTCCGTAGTCATTGTGAATTAGTTGGGTTGGGTTGAACTAAATCAAATATTTTATAAGAGCAAACTCGCCCGGCTACTATGCGCTTAACTTACAGTATTCAAATTCAAACAGTAGCATGATATGTATTTCAGCGGTATTATGCACTGGCTGTGCGACTGGGTATACGCCAGAAAACATTGCCAAATATTTGCTGCGTTTTCGTATGGCCATACCGAACCGAACTTCCGAAAGGAGTTTAAGACCTCGGCGTTGACACCCCAACCAATAATTTAACGCTAATAAGCGATAACGTCTTATACGAACTTTAAACGTTAATTATGTCTTCTTACTTATAATTTATCGTGTAAATGTTTATTTGGTATAATGTTACTGTCTTAATTTAGTGTCATGACCCATAATTGCGGCAATTAGCAGTTTTGGCAATTAAAGAGGTGGTTTATGTGAATGGTTCAAATGAGCAGTAAAGGAGTGATCACACTGCTGTTCAACATTACACTGGCGATGGCGGTGCGTTTGTATAACGCTAATAAATTTTAGTGAATGTTAAAATAACTGCTTTTATAACTTGCACAGTTATATCACCGATCAACAACTACAATAAAGCGACACGTCGTATCTATATTAAATGTACATATATATATATATGGATGTATATGAACTCTTTATTGCAAATAAAAACAATAGATGTATACAAAGGCTTACTTATGCGGCCTTTTAGTAGGACAACATCGGTATCGTGTCCTGTGTTCACGGTTTTAACGCATACTGTCCACGCCGAAGCTTGACGTTGCGTATTACGCTGTAATGCCTATTTAGCGTTACGTTTTCTGCGTAAAGCGAGCGAGTTTCGAGCCTTATGCGTTAAAAACTCCACCAAACAACACGTCACTGCGTAAACGCACCGATAGCGTTATTTTTGGCGGTGTGGTTGCTCCATTAAGTGGCCTGGTTTGTGTGTCAGGTAGCGGCGCAGGTAGGAGGGGTTAATCAGGGCGGGGGGAGTCTTCCGTCGACACCAGCTGTCTCGACAGCTGCCTACAGCCGCGCACGTGCGCCCGACTATTATTAAAGAACCATTTTTTCATTAAGGACGTAACGTATTTTGGAAGATTCATAACGTCATCGGGGTTTACACCTTTCGATATTTCAACGATCTTTCTTTTATTCTTCTTCTTGTTATCATCTTTGCAGCTGGAAGCGGTGGATTTAAATTCTGATATTAATAGGAAAAAAATAATGACTACATTTTTAACTAATTTCATAAATTTCAAGTTGAATAGTGAAAAATTAATAACTTTTCACAGATGTGATATTGACGCAATCTAATTGTTTATTGTGGCATAAGAACCATATTTCCGGAAATGGTTTCTGAATTTTACGTAGGTCGTAAAAAATGGTATACTTATCACAATTCCAATTGAACATCAATTACATGAACAATCGAGATCTTAATTTGATAGATAGAAGATATCAGGCGCAAACTTAACTTGACAGGGTAAGTAACGTGAAATGTAACTGTATGCAGCTCAAATCGCAAAATACAGCGTTTTATCATTAAAATGAATCAGGTATATCACCTTGAACTGTCATCAGTTATATTATACCTGAGGCAGCTTATATGGCGATATATCAAAGTACACCCGAATGCGCGTAGCCCTTGATTTTACAGTAAATTCTCTCCGATACGCACTCGACATATTCTGGAAGTATTTTCCCCGATTATTTTTATGGCATTGTTCGAACGTCGCAGTCCGCCGGCCTTGAGCGGGTAAACAACGTCACGTGTCGGTGCGCGCAGCTCGGTGCAGTCTGGATCGAATGGCGGATACTAATTTTTCCCCGACGCAAATACTGTAGTTCTTACAATTTGTGGGATATTAAAGATTAGTTTTCTATTAAAGCATGCTAGCAGAAACAAAATGTTTACATTGAAGCGAAACATTTCATGGTTCGGGCGGGGTTTGAACCCGCGTTTGCGAAGGCTTTCCGGGCGAACACGGGCGGTCGTACCGATTAGACCACTGAACCGATGCGCGAGCCAATTAATGTTTCAACCAGTTGCTTACTTTCTTATACATACATATAATATGCCTTAGTGTTTAGGATGGCAGCTGTAGATGCTCCAATGTACTATCGCCCAACGCTACGGGTACACACCTCTAGGATTATTTTTGTATGCACTTCGCAGCGGTCGCTATTTACATCATCCACCAATAGAAACGGCAAGTGATTTTTTTACCAGTAACTCTTGTGAATTAATTTTCATTTAAATTTTCTTAACAATACGGTACAAATTAGAATGACTCAAAAATCACTGCAAACCTCTTTTTGTGCTTTAAAAATACCGTTCGAAATTGTATGGATCGTACGCAACCGAACATCTGGTGATCACATTCCTAAAGAGACAACGTGGCATATTCCTTGAATCAGATTTTTTTACTTTTAACAGCCTACTTTTGTGAGCCTAAGCCTAAAGGCCCCGAAGCAATTACTGATTACCTACGTAAATGAGAAAGAACTGAAATTACTAGATAAATATATCGTTACTTTATAGTCGTTTTTTGTCATAATACCATTGAGGTATATGCATAATACACATAATGATAAAGCCTGTTTTTTTATAAGATGATTCGAGCCGAAACTAATTCCATAGCAAATATGTAGGGGAGAGTAAGTAACCTATATTGAATCGGCGCTTAAATTTAACCACTTCGTATTTCTACCAAATAACACAATTTATTTATTACACCACATTGGTGGACTGATTATGGCGCTGTCGTCGCTTCATTTTTTGTTGCCAGTGTAAATAAATTGTGTTATTTGGTAGAAATACAGAAGTGGTCCAATTTAAGCGCCGGTTCAATAAAGGTTACTCTCTCCTACCTAATAAATAATAACATTATATTGCTATAAAGACAAAGATCAACACGCAAAGAAAAATTTTACTGCGCTCATACGTGCTGCTCAAACATGGTGCGAGATAACAGTGAACAAAATGCGATTTGGTTCCCAGCGAGAGCAAAAGTGACTTTTAATTTTTTTCAATTTTCGTCCACGAATTGTCATTTCTCAGCCACAGGTTTCGAATCATTCGAAATTTAACAACAAAGCCGTTTAAAATACAACTAAACTAATAGAAAAGGCCGAATTCGATGGTCACCAGATGTTGTGTCTGGTCTGGTCAGGTCAAACAAAAGAAAAGGTACCGTACCGACCTTATATACTTACAAATTGTTTCCTAATTGGTTTGTCATAAAAGAAGGCGTGAATACTTAAAACTGTGTCTGCAGACGATTTTGTTGAGAAAGTGTGAACCCGTAGCGTTGGGCGATAGTACATTAGATTAAAGATTGTCATTGCGCACTAATTATTCACGTATTAACGAATATTGTTCTTTATATCATTCATTAGCCGCGACTTCACCAGCATTGGCGGGAAATGAACAAATTAAAGTCAATAGAGCACATCTGTAAAGTAAACATAGTTGTGAACATTTTATTATTTATAATATATTAAAATAAAAACCTGCATTTTTTAATAATAACTTGTTGCTGACAAGAACATTAAGTGTTTTAAAATAAAATGTGATAACAGAAGTTTATCTAATCACATAATGAAAAAAAACATACAGTTATGGATTCAATTCTGAAATCTGAAAAAGTTACAGATGATGTAGGTACTAATGTCACACAAATAATCTGCATTAATATACTTAACAAGATTTTATACCACGAATCCGCATGAATATGAGATAACACACCAAAACGAAGCGTTCGGTTAGAAATAGTCATACCGAAGCTTGTTTTGATGTAAACAAACGAGATCATGAATCATCGTTTATCTTGGAAATTAAGAATGTGGCACAAGTCTGCCAATCCTTATGTAAATATCAAATTGGATGGAGAATTTATTATATTCAATGATGTAACATTGATCATCTATAATATGTAACGACGCGTTTGGCTCGGTTTGTAGACACCTGCCTACTGAGCCGGCGGTCCCGGGTTCGAATCCCGGCCAGGGCAAATATTTGTGTGATGAACTCGAATATTTGTGCTTGGGTCATGGTTGTTCAATGTATTTAAGTATATATTTATCTATATAAGTACGTATATCGTCGTCTAGTACCCATAACACAAGCCTTCTTGAGCTTAATTTGGGACTAGATCGATTTGTGTGAGGTTGTCCGATATTTATTTATTTATTTATTTATTTATGTATCACTGTTTACCAAACCTTTCATTAGTTCGGAATCTTTGAAACAAAATCCATTATGACATCTATTAAACTTGAGTGGAAAGTCAACACGCTTGTACAAAATGTTGTGTTATTCGTTCGAAGTTAAATTGACAATTTGAAACAAAGCAAACAGTATGTATGGAGTTGTTTGTACGATTGACGTCATATGCCGCATCGTAATGTTACTGGTATGATTACAAATATGCATACAATTTATACGGGAAATAAACCAGAACTCACACTGGGAATCATTGGTTCACTGAGTTCAGACCTCTGCCCAGCAATAGGTATATTATAAGTGTGCTACAAAAAAAAATAAAATCTCATTGGTTTTTGTTACATTCCAGGGGTATACTTGCACTCGTCTAAATAACTTTATTCAGCGACAGGATAACACAAAATTACAGTTTTCAGTGATATGACAGACGATGAACGACGAAGCCAGAGACTTCTGTCGACCATGGCATGATCTCCTCTCCACTAATCCTATGTCATGGATTTGGCTATTCACAGCAACGCCAACGACGCTGGTTTTCTGTATAGACAACGAATTAGTTGGGATAGCATACGATACGAGTACACATTATCTTTAAGGAAAAATATATACTATGCATGTATAGGTATCTACTTACTTTAGTCGCATAGACTCGTTTGTAAGGACACAGTAAACAATAGCGCATCGCTAGGAGCTAGAATCACCGGCACTGCACCTTTGACCCAGCCGCAATGCAGCGCTGACACCACGCCGACCGCCGACCACTACCCGTACCAAGAGTTAACGTGGCCGTTCTCGCTAGCGACAGCATTTATGCTGTAGTTTGCAATAGTTTACTATTCGTACGGAGAATAAAACAGCGCCCCTAGCGATTACTTCCTAGAACTACAATTCTCCATACAGATCGTTTACAGAGTCGCTGCGAGTACTGTCACTGTAAACTCATGGTAAGGGAACACATGCATAATCGTCGGCTATCTCTTAACCCACTCACGCCACATTCACTGCAACTTTAGTCTTTGTTTAACGTTCAAATTCAGAACTGAATATTCAAGCTGATACGAATTTCTTTCCAAAAGCTAGCGAATTATTTTTTACTAAAGTAAAAACGTCTGCTAGCGAAATCCAAAGGTTTATTTGAAGCGAAAATTGGAAAAAAATAAAGCTTCGACTGGGATTCGAACCCAACCCGTCAGGCCTAGAAAGCCGTGGAGACGTGGGTTAGAATCCCGCCCAAAACATATTTTTAAAAGCTAACGAGTTTACAAATTGAATCTGACCCTTTAAGTCTAATAACGTATGATGAAACTATTGCATTAATTTATGATTTCGGTACACCTCTCGAGCTGACCTTTCAATGCAATAGGTCGTTACGTGCCAAATTGATCAATAGCCGTCCTAGAAACAATTCGCTAAAAACAGATAAGATATTCGCGCGTGAGTGTTTTGTTAAGATACCGACGATTATAGATAATAATGTTTTGAATTTACAGACAGACGCCGAACGCTGTGATACTTTTGTGATGTGAGTGGATATTTTTATATGTGATTTACTAGTGCCCAGTACAAACCGAGTACAAAAAAAACGGATAGATTATATATATTAGTGTTAAGATGAAGGAGGAGTGTAAGTTGTGTAGTGTGAGCGGGTGGGTGGCGCCTGCGAGGCCTACGGACTTTTCTATATCGAGTTTGATGCGGCCGGGGCAGGCGCGTGCGCCGGCGCCGCCGCGCGAGCGCATCGAGCCCCGACATGACGCAGTTCTTCTGTCAGCCTACTTGCTGAAACTAGGTGACTATCCCTTGAATACGCTTCACGAACGTGCGGTCGGTGAGTATCGTGCACGACGCCCTGCCTGCACCCTTCTAACTATTGAGCCCTTAACGTAACGCTTTACCTTTGGGATTGGTGTATACTAATGAGATTATTTGTTAAACTATGTGTAAATTGAACACTAATTCACCTTGATTTCTTTTCATTTATTGCATGATTCATCTTCCTTATGTAATGCTGTTTAATTTTGTCTATCACTGATAATGATAACACTTGTTTGATCCCTTGTGTTTGATTTACTTTCTCACGTATTTCCTGAAATACTTCCAAAATTTGTGAACGTGCAATTTGTTTTATTTAAATGCTGGCAAAAGATATACGCAATGTCTTAAAAACAATCTAAAGACAATACAATCTACATAAAAGCGCAGACCACAGTGACAAATCGCACGATTTGCGTCATCGCACGTTAACTCGTTAATACATTCATTAACTAAACACAGGCACAATTCTAATATATTCTTGCTCTCGTGCCATAAAAGTACTATTGATCAACAAGAAGTTAATGGCAGACACGTGTTTGAGGACTTTTTACGAGTAGATACATACCTGTATGTGTATAGTTTAATTATCGCAATTAGTAACATCTCTGACGTCTTATTAATGTTACTATTAATACAACGATGGATTATCGTTGGACTAGAAATGGTTCCGCAGTTGGGTATAATCATTAATATATATAATTTATACATAATTTCACAGTGTATTGGTTAGTCTACTGTAATACCTACTGTGTAAATTGTTGTAAATAAATAAAAATAAATTAATGACTTAACTATTACAAAATGGAAATGCATGTCGTTTTGGCCAAAAAACCAGTGACTCGCACATTTAAGACCATAACTCGTGTGTAATGTGAACTATAAGACAAGTAAATGCTGAAATGTTACAAAAAATATTTGCAATAGGTTATTCAAAGGTCCCTGAATCGAGTTTGCATGAGATTTTCAACCGAGTCCAGTAAATAACATGGTGATGACATTTTTCTTTTCCGTCAATTGCAAGCAAGTCCAATCAATCAAGTTGCAGGGGGTGCCAGGTGCCTCCTAGTTCTAAAGACTTATAAGTAGGTAGATACTTTTTTCTTTCATCCAACTGATTCCAAGATACAAACATCAGCGCTGAGGTGTAACCATTTCGAGGTATAGTTTAGTTGTTATGTTTATTTTTGTTATTTTTTTTTTCTTATTGAATTTCTTTCTTTTTTTATCAGCTAATACGGAACCGAAGTGGCGAAAAACTGTCTGTTAATTAGGTACTCGTACTGCCTATAAAAGGAATGAAATACTCATTTATATGTTGAATATGTTTTTATTGCCGACCGAGGTACAATAAATTGCCTTTCGTCGAATTAAACTAGTTGTAAACCAGACTGATTTTATCAATTATCATTATCAGTGATGATATTTCGAGACTTGAAAAAAACTGCAAATAAATTCAAGGTTATTGTGTAAATACTTTACGGTTTCGCTACGTTTTATACATATCCACGGAAGCATGATAACAAAATCGCAGATTTCATGAAGAAAATATACAGAACACATATTTAAAATCTTTTCGATAATACACAAAATAGCACAGCGTTTTGGACCTCGTTTATATCAGATAGGTTGTTTATTCTGACATTTTTATTGAATGTCTATAAAGAGTGGCGTGGCCATAGATACCGATTCCCACCGGTTTGCCCATTTTATGGGGATGATAAGTATATACTATATAACGAATAAGCATGTACGTAGGTACATACACTTAACCTACACAAGTATCCGCAACTAGGTTTATGATTACGACTCGTATCTCCTGCAAAACAAGACTGTAAACATTCTCATGTAATAGTTCCTAGAACGTAATCATATTCACTTGTGTGACAAAATAAAGTGTCAGCGTTATACGACCCGCCGGGGTTGATTGTAACAATAACGGGTCCACAATAAAGGTCTTTGTGTAGTGACGTCACGGGTTCTCCCGGTGACTCATGAAATCTCCGATACCGCTTAGTCGGATTGTCGAGGGGAGTGGTGAGTCAATTAGGGAAGTGTGAATTGTCTCAACTTTTGAACGCTATTGGGGGATAGCGTTGAATATGACGGCTTCACCCTCGGTTATGTGTCTGGATCTGTATAGTAGAAACAATCCTTTTTACGTTAACTAGACATTAAAAAGTTTTGAATCGATCAGAGGCTTTGTAGTACAACGGCTATATTCTGCGTCATGCCGGATATGATTTAACTGATAAGTTTGTGATTGGAGATCAGAGGTCAGCATATCAGTAGATATATTTTCCGACAGTAAGATTGTCAAAACAGTAACGTATAGTTATTAATTAATAGGGTCAGATCATAGCTGTGACGAACCCAGGCAGCGCGGCACATAGAGCAACATTTGACAAATTATGAATACGGCAGAGCTTACCGTCCATTTCATATCAATATCTACACCAAGTAGTAAAGCGAATCGCCGCGACGCAGACTCCAAGCTAGTGCCGCCGCTCTGGTCGAGCGCGCTAGCACGTACACACTTCTCGAACCTACTAACTGGTTTGTTCCGAACGGGAATGTTAAAAGCGTTTTCACATAATCCGACACGATTCGTTGGTGGGTCCAACATCGGCACAAGTAAAATGTATGAAAACCTTCCTTTCGAAAACGTTGAACTGGTGTCGGACCTACAAATCCTATACGTTTACGTATAGACGCCTATCATTTATCTAAACTCATTTTATTTCAACTTGCACATATATCAAAAATACAAGGCGGGCTTTCATTCCTTATATTTGTTTGTCGACAACCAAAACTCACTAAGTAACACCTATTTAAAGCAATGCGCGTATCATAAACAAGAAAAAAAAAATATTTAAGTAAAACAATAATCAGCGGCCGCCTGTTTTACCTCTAATTGTAATTTCTTGCATTTTATTTCTCCTGTATGGTTCTATGGTACTAGATACGAGATTTTGAAGAGCATGAACATAAATTTTAGTACGAGAAATTAACAACAATGATCTAACCTTACTTAACTTGACATCGACTATCTTTGTTTTCAATTTATGGGTGATTGAGAGGCAACATGATTTGCCAAATTTGCCAAAACGAAGAGCACATGTTATCGCCGATACTGAACATCAACCGCCAGAATCGTGTCGGACGATGTAAAAACACTTTAACGAATAAAATAGACTGGGAAGAACGCATGAGATCGTTTATTCGTGTTATTATCTCTCCGTCAATGCGCTTTGTCGATTATTTTCGTTGATAGAATCGATTGTCGTAAACGTTTTAATGAAGTTAAGTTTTACTGCACTTTAATTTGTTTCTTAGCTGACTCATTAAATACGTCACGTAGGTGGTATAAAATGCTTACGTAAATTCTCGATTTCAGATAGCTACGATTGGGTACTGATTTTTGGTTTCTGTAATAGATCTGATAGGAGCTAAATGTGACGTGTACGTGTGTAAGAAGTGAACTATTATAGTGTGATTATACTAATCTATTAACGCCTCAATTTTTTTTATAAATATCGGACAACCACACCACACACAAATCGATCTAGTCCCACAGTAAACTAACCTATGGGCACTAGACGACATAGATAAATACAAATTACATCCACCCAGCCACAAATATTTGAGTTCATCACACAAATATTTGCCTCTGCCAGGATTCGAACCCAGGACCGCCGGCTCAGTAGGCAGCTGCTTTACCATTGCGACAACCGCTTCGTCGAAGTCTAGCACCCTTAATGTTTGCATATACATATATATAGGTAATATAACTCTGCAAGCGAATTTACGTAATTATGTCTAATAACATAATAATCCAATTACGATCCTTATCAGTTATCACCGATTTAAAAACTCTAAAGTGCAAAACGTAAAGTTAATAAACATCGGAACGTCTCACAACCAATACTACGCCCATCCGCAGGGCGTCAGTTAAGAGCTATAAAAAGTCAAGAAAAACAATAATCAGTGGAGCGCGGCCCTTACAGCTCTATCCCCATAGACTAAACAGCTTAAGTGCCATTCCAATTAATAATACCTACGACTTTTCATGATGGAACAACTCCTCCCCTCATTTTAAACGTAAATAAATGCACCGAACACGCTCTCGTTTATGTGTTTGTAAAAATATATTTATGGAGCTTCTTATGAGGTACCGTTCGTGGTTTGGTTCTTAATATAATTAACATTTTTAATTTTATTTACAGGATGTCATTAACTCATTATTTGACTCACAAATTCCATGAGTAGCGGTTGTGTGCGTCTTTAATAGTGTTAAATTTTTCAAACATTCGTTTTCTTATGGGAAAGAAATGCTGTCTGTCATGCTCGGACCGTTTCGATGTTTGCGCAAATTATTATAAAATATGTGTACCTACTCGGCGACTGTTTTTGCCAAAATTCCGACGCAAACGGACTAGTACACAAATTTTATAATAATTTGCGCAATAAACGGTCTGACGCTGAATAATTCTTGCCTATTCAGTTCCTAAAGTTTCGTAAAGGTTGGTTAAGTTTTGGAAGAAGAAGCAGACGCGAAAGAAAAAATTTGCAGGGTTATTATTACCTCTTAACATATCTAAGGTGTACATACATACATTAAATCACGCCTTTTTCCAACGTGGTAGGCAGAGACCACATCTTTCCACCTGCTAAGTACGGTCCTGACATACATCTTTCGCTTCATCAACATTCATTAATCTCCTCATGCATGCTCGTCGGCCCTTTTTTCAGAACGTCTCCAAACTGATCAAGAAAAGTTCGTCTACCTAAGTCTACCTTTTACAACATTTCCATTCACATCTAAGGTGAAAAAAAGTGTAATAAACTGGGAGATGACAACGACAAGTAAAGGTCATCAGTAGGCATACACCAAGCGTAATAACATTAGAAAAACATTAAATTGTTGTGGGCGAAAAGGTCAAATGTTTCATTTAGGTTGGTTATTAAAATTCTACAATTTTTATCAGGCACAATATAAATTTTACAGTCATTATAACGTGATTCTCAATTTTATTGTAAAATTAAGAAACTAAATTATTAACTTACTACACAAATATTTTTTTATGTGTTTAATTTTTCCTGTGTATGATTTAATAGAAGAAACAATTTAATATTTCAAAACACAAAACAACACAAGTACTTATTAAAGAAAAAAAAAAAAAAACTTACTTATTAACTTACAATTTAATAGAAGTAAAATTAAAGGGTACACTACAAACAGTTCATGAAAAAAAAATTTTCGTGTGCTATTCGAACGAAACTGATACTTTTGGAACATGACAATAAACATTGCTAAATTTTCCTACTGGATCGGAATTGAAGTCTTACCTAATGGCGAGTACCATCGATAAATTTTATGGACCAATAACGTCAAAAATGACACTGACACTGAGAAACGTCAAATATCCTATTTCGATAATTTGTCTAACGCGAGAAACCGAAGTCGCGCTCTCCATATTTGTGAAGCGTAACCGTTGAGGTCGGCGCGCTTCTTTGTTTGCCTCGTTTGGCTTCGTCTACGTGGATGACTTCATTCTGCTTGGTCGGCTACGGTTTAGACTTGGTCATATAGAATACGATGACGATTGGATATTTACACGAGGCGCTTTGTATATAGTCACTATCAGATATATCGCAGCAAACGCTTTCATAAATATCTGAACACGACTTTATTGACAGGGCGTTAGATTGTATGTCCAGATATTTATGAACGCATCATTTAATGCGACTGTACTGCCAATAAAGAATTTTGACTTACAACCCGGTTACAATATCTGTGGACCTCGCTGCCATGTAAAGCCATCGACGCCAGGTCACAGTGGTTTCAGCTAGAACAAAACAGCGGTTTCTATGGGGGAGAGTATTATGCTACCACTTAACAATAGATGGCTCTTAAATCAAAAAGATGACCCAAATGTATATTTGCTATGGTATCACTACAGTATTTTTTCGTATAGTAACTCTGGGATAGTTTAATTGTTTCGTTTCAAATTACGCAAAATAAGTTAAATAAATAATCAGTTCTGGTATTTCAGTTAGTTTGAATAAAAATAAATATTCATTAAAGTATTTTACTGTAATTCGTATTTATATTGTAATAAAATAAAATAAAATAAAATTGTATTATATTCTTACGGTCATAAAATTTGTTGAAAATTTTAAAGAAACTCTTTAGTTACCGCAAACGAAACGCTAAGTTGATATCGTACCAAATGTCATTTTCAAAGTTTCGTTTATTTCCGTGAACGAAGTGCTTTCTGTGTTTATTTTCTATTTTTTACGAGGACTTGGCTGCACTCCTGATTTCTGCTTGTTGCGTTGACCACTTTTTTGTTTCTGGACTCTGATTTGCCCCTGGATTGGATAACTTTCAACTATGACGTCAACAAAAATGTGTGCCGCGTTGTGAAAAAACTTGTAAGTATTCCTTTGCCTTCTAAATAAGTTAACACAACAATCTCTTCAGTAAAATGAAGATCCTAACAGTACGTCGAAGTTTTCCTTATAGGTTAAACAGAAATCTAAAATGTTCGTGTTTTATTTCTCTTTTAAGATGACTTTTATGCTATTATTATGAGCCTAAACTACGTCATTTAATATCTTTAATATCTTTACAGGTTCGAATAACGTCATAACCCATTTTTACCTGAACCAAGACACGCAAGCAGACAGATTTTATACTACCTATATACCAGATTATATGCAAGTGAAAGCACGTAACTACTTTGTAAAAAGGAATAAATCTACTGCATAAATCTAAAATTGTCTTTTAATTTAGTTTTCTCTCCTATTTTGTAAATTATAACGCCATATTATTAATCTTTTACATGAAAAGAATTCAATATGGCGTTATAAAAATAATAAGTGAACAAGGAGAACTGCTATGTAGCTACGGTCGCGCGTCGTGTATAGTTTTGGCCACTTAACGCCGGTGGCGCTGCAATCGAAATCGTTGACTGATGACTCTATTATAAAACATTCAATATACTCTATGCGCCAGGTCCACAGATATTGTAACCGGGTTGTACGGTTACTGCTAAAGAGATGTTTAAAAAATCTGCTGTCTTTCCTTTAAGTTTAGACCGTTTCTTGGGCGGTAAGAACTTAGGACAACTACTGTCGTTCGAATGTTCATAGAACACTTTGTGGTAATTGAGCTACCCGTGGTAGAGGGAGTATTTTCTTTAAGTGGGTAATTCTCAGGAGCGTATCGAATGCTTGTTATATTTTCAAGAATAGATAACAATTCTTCTTTTTCCAAAAAAAAACATTAATTGGTGAGCTCATAACAGAGCGCTTGTTGCGAATTGTGATGGAACGAGCACAGTTGAAACGCTCCTGAGCTTTACCCAAGTATACATTGATAGGCACCATCTTGAGTTCACGCTTACTCATCGCGTATAAAAAAGACCTGTATTGGCCTGTTCTTGCGCCTTCGGCAAGCTTATTGGTGTTACCTTATGAGTGAATTCTACAAGTGTACGAGTAACAAGTGAGATTTCACAATGACTCAAAGATATATCCTTTCTACTCACTAATATCTGTTTTCTGTGGCAGTGGGCAGACGGTCTTATTCTTCGTGTAACAAAACCCAGAAGCCTTGCCACTAGCAGTGCCGCCGGCTTTGTGGCCTTTGCTTTATTCGCTTCGTTTCAAACTGTTTCATAAATGTAGGCAGGCTTTAACGCTTGTTTATTGTATTTGCTATCCTCTTAATCATAATAAAGAACGATAAAACATTTACCAGTTCAGCTTATGTTAGAATTTACGTCCTAAATGCTAGGAATTATGGATTTTCCATGTTTGTTTAGCTAGGGACAATGTTCTGTGCTTATTATAAAAAGTGTACAAAGTTTGTTATATTTGATGGTTGGTAAAGAGAGTAAAAAAAATAAACGTAAACGTGAACTCTACTTTACCATCATAACGTAATATTTATATGCTCATGTGTAGGAAAAAGCTATGCAAAAGCTACAGATTATGGTAAGCAATAAAGATATGATTCCGCGCGAATAGTACCTAACTACCTACGTAAATTACTAAAATACTAATTATACAAATTGTGTACTTACATTATACAACGTACTCCGCGTAAATTATAAAAACATAGAAAGCAAACATAAAAAGCGCGTAACAATAAAACGGGTGGCAATTGGTTTATCATTTAAAAAAATCGTCAAGTCAAACAGCCACGGTGAAACTTGTGTTGTGATACTTTTTATTTATTGATAAAATTTATAAAGGCTTTCGTAGTGTTGAATAATTTATCGTATTGTCATCGGTCGCGGCTGTAGCGTATTATTGACATCATAACTCGCGGAGTGTTCCGCCGCCATTTCACATTAACCGACTGCGATTTTATTTTTACGAGTATTGTTACGGTTATTATGGTGTTTAATCACAGTTTATCAGCTCATTTCGATTAACGAATGTGTGTCACTTGTTTCAGGTAAGCCGCTTTGCCCGTGCAGTCTCTGCGACGCCATGCCTTATATTCCTCCATACGGTAAGCATAGAAACCTTTTTCCCGTTTTTTCGCTTTTATATTACAGAGCTGCTAGAATTGTAAATTGAGTAGAGTGAAGCAAATTTCACATTCATAGTCGGACACATTTCTCTCGGCGGTCTGCGGCTTGAATACGAGTATAATCGCATTAACCGTGTTTTCAGTATTTGTCCAATTGAATCCTCGGTGCAGTAATCAAGTGGGCCTGAGAGACTGGGTCAGCGGGTCGCCCGTCCCGGCTCGGAGCCCGCATACTCCCTCCCTCGTTCCCATGCTATATTATTCACTAGATATTTTAACCTCTATTTTACTAGATACGGCCATCGTAACCAATTTCTATTGAATATAAACTAGGATATGCCGTCGTCGTTTGAATAAATTTCAGCGTCTCAGATTTTAAACTTTTGTCAAATCAAGTCCTCGTTCAGTCAAATTGCGAAAACATAAATACAACTGTAGAACCAATAGCGATCTCTTGTTTACACTCAGGAGGTAGAACGTTTAATCGACCTCCATTAACGTGTAAAACTATTGCATTTGACGGTTATAGACAGTCGCCTTTGCAATTAAACAATCAATTATATCCTTTCACGTCGCAATGCAAGCGCAGTGGACTCGACACGACCTTCAGCGGCAATACGTATCATGTTTCCCCACATCTCAATCTGTCTAGCGCGGTATTAATTTACCGGCCAGTCTAGCCCAATAATCCTGCTTCCTAATTGCGATGGTCGACGCCAATTAAATTTCGTCACTTAAGTCTGAGCCGGTTTCAACTCGCAGGAACCACGCGCCGTTTGCCTCCCTCTGTAAACTGTCGCCCCAAAGCGGGCTGTTTGTCATTTGGTTTCATCAAATAATTAATAAGCTATACTGCGGATGCGTGGCGGTCCCGCATGTGCATTAATAAAATTAACAGGCGTCTGGGCATCTCGCATGTATTACGTACTTATTATTAAAACCGACAACACTGTTCTATTCGTGTCGCGCGCGACAGTTTCTCGATTGATTGTCGATATAATTAGACATAGGTGAGTTTCTAAATCGCGCTTGAGATGAACGCGCCACCCACGTCCCCCGACCCTTGTGTTTAGATTTGAATCTGTACTGAGAGTAATCGTTCGATTTTTATTACTCGACTGCCAGTATAAAAAGTCTATTACAATTTTTATTGCTTTGGCTATATGTAGATAATAAAATGGAGCTACGTCATTTTGAGCTTATCACCAAATCTGAAAACACGACTGATGAAACTTAAACATTTGGTGCAGCAAGGCCGAATTTTATGTGACCATTAAACTTATTCGCTTCCTGATTGCGTATTTCGTTAGGAGTGATCTCAGCGGCGTTATCGCTAGGCATCTTATCAATATCCGCGCTCCTCAAGATAATGTAAATAAGGTTTACAATATGTAAATCGTGCTAATTTTTGCGAAGGTCGGTCTGAGACCTCGCGAAAACCAAGTTGACCTCGCGTTTATCATTGTGATATGATGTGATATGCGCAGTAACTGCTTCATGATTTTTATTGCAATTCTGTCTTCGGTCCTGGGAGGAATCGCGGTACTTATCGCGCTCATTATTACTGTTCGGTGAAGCTATGTGGAAAAAACAATTAGCCAGTAAGTGACTATCGATATTTTTGTTATTAACCGCTTTGTTGCGGAAGGAAAAGTCAGTAAAAATAATTTTGCTACACGGTTTTATCGTGCTATAGTATTATTATTCATTTATGAGTTTTACTCATTATCATGACTATTTACTGCTACTTATATTGCAAGTGCTTTAAATAAAAGTCTATACTGGATATTCATATCTCGAATGACGTCCATAATTAAAAAACAATCCTTGAAACTTTTCTATATAGCAGAATAATAAGTAGGTTTCATAACGTTTACATTTATCGTAAGTTTATTAAGATGCCAGACGTCCATTCTTCGTCAACCTTCGTGTAGGCTTCTTTCACAATTCTCTCACTTTTCAGACTCGGCCCTGAATCGAGTTTCAATTAAGTATTTAAATGTAGCTTTTAGAAAACTTGAAGGCCTTTACATTTACATTTTGGTATGTTAATCAAAGAAGGTCGTTTGTTTAGCCATCCGCACAAAAAGTCGGGGTCATATGCTTTCGCGTAAACTTATACCTATTATGTGTTCTATTATTCTTGTTTTTTCGTCAAATGGGTTTTGAAACGACGTACCTACCTATTGTAATTTATCACGTGATTGGAATACAAATATTATAGTCCTGGCATAACCTAATATTATTGCATTTTATCGTTATCTTTATCATATAAATCTACCGTTTGCATATAGATTATAGTTGGTAGGCAATAATAAAGCAGAGGTTCAATTCTCAATCACTTTCTTTTTCATATAAATATATTGGGTATACTTTCATAAATATCAATAATTAATAAAACAAGACCTATTTATAAACCTATTATAGAATTTACCTAGAGACTACCCAAAACTTACCTAACTACAATACCTATTGCTTATCTACAGGTTATTTCAGTTATTAAGGTCAAAGTAATATCGTTTATTAAATTTACCAATAGCAATACCTACCTCACTTTCATTGATTACCTTCACTAATATCGCATCTGATTGGCATTTGTTATTCAATAGTTTGCCTCAAAATAGTCTGAAATAGAAATTTTAATGATATTTCCGTGAACAATTCCTCGGAATGACGGTGCAAAGCCAAAAATACCGAGAACAGTTAACGTAAATAATCAACGTGAGTGCTAACAATCGATATTCAATTCCATCCACTTTATTAGCCCTTCTTAATAGTAACCTCCAACTATCGATCAAAAGGCCAAAGGGACGAGTGCATTCCAATTCCCACGATTAAAAATTCAATGAAATACTTACACTTGCGGCCGCCGAAATCCGTGTCCTTCGCACCAAAAGAAGTGTCTTTGTTTGTAAATTTAGTAGCTCAAGTAAGTATCGCAGCAATAAATATTATTAATTTTATAAATGAAAGGGGGCGCCAAGTTTAACAACGTGTTAACCGCCGCGGTGGGTTGTAAACATCAGAAACGCGCGATGGTTTATTGTTCGAGTTCGCTTTGCAAGCGCCGCCTACACTATGGTGACATTCCTTTTTGGTCGGTTTTTTGACTCGAAAAACGCCTCAATTCTTGACGTCACTCGCTAACTCAGCTGTTCATAGTGCAATTTAAGATCTCTTTAGAAAACTAAACTAGCCTTGGATACAAGTATTGCGTTTTATCAAAACTCACTAAGTTACAAATATCTACTTAAAACAAAGCTCGTACCGTACCTCAGTATCAATCTGCAAACTAGATTAAGAAGAGTAGTGATAGGAATTTTAGTGAGTTGTGATTGTCACCAGGCGATATGCGTGTTTTTATCTAGACTGTTTCTCTATTCAGAATCCAGCGTCTTTAACCAAATGTCGAATAAAAAAGGACACGTAGCGAACTATCAATAACCCGGTGTTATTTAAAATTCGCGGCCCGTCAGGGATTTGGCACTCGCGCGCGAGTGCGGAATTTATAATGGTTGTATAGCCTCCGTCTTATTGTTTCGATTAAGTTTGATGTATCGCTTCTGACTTTTGCGAGTTTGGGGAGAACTTGATAAATTAAAATTACGGATGATCGGTTTTTTCGATGAACTCTTAATGTTAATTAAGTATTTCGCAGATCATTTTAGATTGAAAATTTGTGAACGATTTTATTATTCTATTTAAAAAAAAACGCATTCAAATCTGTTGCATAGTAACCTTTCACGAGATCCATCTTTAAGAATAATGAAAGTACCTAAGTGGTTTATTTTAGAAATCACTAATCAACTAGCATAGGCAGTTATTTTATAAATGAAAACTTAAATTAGCCCTACGTCCTACACGATCTCAAAATTTACAGTGTTAATAGGGATATACATACCGTAGCGTAGCGGCGTGTCTGACATATCAAAATGCCAGGCCCTTTGTAGGCGTCGATGTCTTTTTAATTTAAGATAAACAGCTAAAACTTTTGAGCCTCTCGTGTAATCATGTCAAAATTTGTTAACCCCCCAACATGTACGGAACCCCTGATTCTGAAAGGTCAAAAACAAGCCCTCGAGAGCAATGTAAGCGTCCGGAACATCTTGTTATTGCGCAAACCCATAATAACCCGGCCAACGCCCTCCCGGATTTTAGGCAAGTAGATTGTTCCTGGGACCGTTCTTATATTTTCCGTGCGTGACTAGATTTCTTGGATGTAGCGTGCCAACACAAATGAAAGACTCCGAATCATATGCGGTACATGAAAATAACATGTTTATAGCATAATCTGTTGAGAAGGAAAACGGAATTGTGTTCGGAGGAGTTTACTGTTATGCTTCTATAAATATTTAATGGAGGAACGTATTGACACTTTTCCCAAGTCTTCGACGATTCTTCATATAGTGTTCTATTTATGTCGCGAAAAAACGTTGCGTCGAATACTTTAGTGAATCAGTTTCAGTCTTTCCTTCATCATTTTCTAATGAAATTGTAAGTTTAAATTTTATACTACTGTAATTAACATTGATTTGGAGCATCTGTACATAACCTGTAAGTGTACCAATTAATTATAAGATAAATAAATGTAATTACTAATAGTTGCAAGCATTAATTATGAAGAAATGACATACTTTTGATTTTTGGCTTCCTTCTCAGTATTTTGAATTCATCGTCATTTTTGAACAGCCTCTTTCAAAATGTTATGAAATTGACCATTGAATAAGAATATGTAGATAATAGTATCTCCATAGATTGGCTACACGAAAATGCTGGTGTCGTGAAACGAGCAACTCACAATGCCAGAATTTCTCCCTCTGCTCTACCGACACAAGTTTAATTGTTATGATGATTACTAATGCAAGATACTTCTGAGCTTGGCCAACAGTAGTTTTGTGGGTAAATCGACTCTGGGTGTAAGTAAGTTATCAGCGGACCACTTGTAGGGTTCCTCCCAAGTTCGTAATTTGTAGTTCTTGCTGATTTTTTATAATCAATCTATTAACTTATTGCTCTTGAAGAAAAACTAATTAAAGTCTACCTAGGGCGCTAATTTGAGTAGGTATATAGATATCGCTAAATAAGCGATGTCTCAGGTATATCGTCTTTGACTGCCATTAAAACGCGATGTTTGCGATTCGAACTGCATAAAGTATCATTTCACCTTACTACTTACCCGCTCATGTTAAGTTTAAGTTTGCATCTAATACCCATGGCATCGCATGAAAATGAGGCGTAAGCGTAAACTTAACGCGCCCGGAGATTTTCGAGATATATGTGAGGACAGGGTCCTGATTTGCCCCAAAAACACTTGATGCCACGCCATCGCCACTGGCACAGAAAAATATAGGTAGACGTCTGGGTGGGTACATTTTGACATCGCCCGCCGGCCCGCTAACACCAATATAAGTGGAGCGACGCCCTCCCTTCAACCGCCGGTCAAGTGCGTTGGACGGGCCCTTTCCACCATCATTCATATGGCGATGTCATATTGGTCACTAAATTCTCTATAAGTATAGTGTCCGTCGTCGTTCTACTTGTTCGATCACTACATTCACCCACAACACAATACACACGTGTTTGCTTCAGGTTAAACTGAAGTGGGCACTAATTTGTGGAGGCTAGAGATGTCCCATTCACGGGAACGTTTCCCGATTTGTATGGAGAATGTTCTCGAGAACGTTCTTTCCCAACACAAATCGGGAACGTTCTCGAGAACGGCACATCTCTGGTCGAGGCATTGCGATATTCAAAATTTAGAAATTTATGGATTGTATCAAACAATTACATACTCGTACTTCATCAGCTACACCGACAAGAGGGACTCTTTTTATGATGATGATGACCAATTAAAGACGTTAATTAATTGTATATTAATACGTAGGTACTCCACTTTCAGTCTCCCAAATTTCTGTATAAAACTGTGTGTCTGCGTTAGTCACTGCCCAGAGAGTTAATTTAAAAAGTAAACCTCCAAAAAGTCGCGGTTAAGTTTCTTCGAGGACTTCGAAATCACTTTGAAATTAAAGAAGTACGAGTAGGTGCCGCCGGCTTTTTACTGTACGTTCCTTTCTACGGAATTAATAATTGAACGATACAGTTAAAGTGTACCGCAATAAATAAACTTCAGATAAAACGCCTTTCCGATCAGCTTCGTGCCGAAGATTGGCATTTAAATATTGTCATCACGATCGGAGCGGTGAAAGGCATTATTAAATTTGTACAAATTGCGGAACACTAATTACCACTTCCCATGCTGGGTTATTAATGCTACCGCTATTACGCCTTCTTGGCCCGCGCAGTGATATAATCTAATTGGTTTTTTGACTAAATAAAACGCTGTTAATATTAACCGAAAGACGTTTGACAAACGGTATTGCTTTAGGGAAATGTGGACTTGTGAATGAAGTTAAACTAGCCTAAAATATATTTAAAAGGCAACTTCTGGGACTAAAGTAGTTGTCATTGCCTAAATTACTTTGACATTTGCCAACTTAACATGACATTTAACAGTCCCCTCTAGTTATAAAGTCAGTCCCCTCCAGGCGGAGCGACAGTTATGCACATATTCATTCATTACAGATAAATAAATACATTGAATTGAATAAATGTAATAATCAACACTCAGAAACGAAAAATCGTGGTTTTTACCCTTTATATCCGGTGCAATAGCTCTCCGAACGATTAATTCTCTACTCTTTGAAGCGTCTCTGTTTGACCCTATGGTTGACTAGTAGAAAATGCCAGTAGGCATTAAGTTCGACATTTGTACCGACTCTTGTTTTGTGAAATAAATTTTAAATAATATCCATAATTATGTAATTGCCATAACCCAGTTCCCGTGATAAATAAATAGTAACCATCACGTCAAGCTAACTTTTCTAAATTCTTATTTTAATTACCATAGAACAACGTCCTTGTTTGAATATACCAGTCATGATACGGTTCACGATATTTTGACTCTGTCTGCTACGTAAACAGATTTGATTTTATCGGGAACAGTAGGTGTAATGTTCGCTAATGTCCCTTGAACATAACGGGCTATGCTAATGGTTCCAAATGTTTTGTGAAACAGAAACAGATATTGTTGGGTTGATAGCCGAATAACATCGACATGATGTGTTGTTTTAGCCTAAATTATAATTTTGGGACCGTTTTTGTTATATGTTCAATTTCCTAATTAGCTGTAATATAGAACATGTAATTATTTTGATTACTGATATTAGATTTGCTTGCTTCAACCCTCTATGATAAAAAATAGGTTCCGAATATAAAAATTCTGTGCTTTACCGCTTTCCCGAGTAAATTTATGTGTTTCATAATTTTTTTGTTGATGCATTTTTCGCGCTTAGTCTCATGGAAAGCATTTTGTTTCTGTAATATAGGTAACGTTAACTTTTCTGGATTGTTTTATAAAACAAACGCAGCTTTACCTTAAAAAAATATTCTGGGAAAATATCCACGATGTTAAAGGTGTCTATTAACAGTTTATTTATAAATAAACAAAAAAAAAACATATTTACAATAATCAAATGAGAAGTTGATTAATACTAAATAAACTACTAAATAATACTAAATTAACAATGTTACGTATGTTAAGTATTCTACGAAATGTTCGATGAAATTGGAGGCCCCGTCAATTTATTTGTGGAGGCGAACATTTTATACAATACCTACCTAAATACATAAAGGTTGTTAACAGTTATTATATAAAGTTAATCAGTATGTAATTATGCAAAAACAGATATCAAGTCAAAGTCATGTTGTTTGAGTATCAAGAATTATATATATCATTTTTGATAAGATAACAATTTTCAGCGCGCAATAAGGAAGAAAATTATCTTAAAAATTTTCTTCGAAGGTCGTAGCTGCCAAATAATTTGGCAATCGTATTCGCGATCCGATGGCAATGTTTATGCAGGTGTATTTAACTCTAAGTGTTGGCCTTGGGATGAACAATTTGTACATTTGATTGTCAAACAATGGCCGAAACTCAGAACAAGTGATGTTGTTCGCTTATTGCTGGTGACCCTGCGTCGGGTCGAATCATTGTAGTTTTGACCTCTGAGTCCGTAGCAACTGCTTGGAATCGGAGGTCAAAGTAGGTACGATGCGCTAAAACTGTTCATCACTTTGACAAACCCATCTTCTCCCGATCCTCAATTACTTTAGTCGGATCTATCTCTCTGGAGTCGGTCCCTTATGTCTGAGGATCGTGGTCAGCTTCAGGGTTGCATCTGGCGCGGATGATCTGCCTCTACCGGTTTCTCTCCAGCGCGTCTCTTACAACCGAGTAGAATTTAGAGGTCGATGAGTCTTTTACATGATCGGTCCATCTTGTTGCTGAACGACCGACTTTATTCGGTTAAGTTAGCTAATTATAGTGAAAATTTTGTTCTCAGTTACTACTCAGTTTAGTTCTCCGCATCGATTTAGTCTGCAACTGTAAATTTTTAACAACTTTTAAGTAACAAACCAAAGCAAAAGTTTTTAAATAGCTTAACAAAAATGAAGGGCACACAACCGAGGTAGCATACCTGGCCGCGAATTCTCCTGTCGCACGAGACAGCATTCACCTGTTTCTGTCGAACTGCAAAAATCGCACGGCAAAAAGTCGCGCGTCACATTGTGCTAGAAGTACAGCAATGTCCTTATTAACAACGACGGGCGGCGCGGCGATGGACAAACGGCCTTATTGTCGGGTAACATAATTAATTAATTTCAAATGTATTCACGATTGTTACGATCACGCGCTGGTAATGTGATCGCATGTAATTTCGAAAACGCTTCTTACAGTTTAATGGAGTTTAAAATAGTTTTATGTACATACATGTGTTGAAACATTTTGATCAATTTGAAAAGCATATTTGGCAGACAAGAATTATACAGAAAACGTATTAGTATAATCAACGTCAATCTACTTTTTCAGTAACGTAACAATTCCGGAGCATCATTCTAAATCTTGGTTAAAGTGGAAATTATGTAAAGTTTTCCTTCTCTTTTAAGGATTAGATAATACACAATAGTCATCCATCCTGCAGACAATGTAAAACCAATATTGTAAATGGCTCACGCGTAGACGTAAGTATTGGCAGACTTTTTCACAAAGTGGAGCGACATAGCGATCTATTAGTGCGTATCCAGAACCAGACGAGTGACCAGTCTACAGTTAGTAGGACAGCGCCAGAACGGCGCGCTCAGTCGCGACTCTGCGTCGGCTCTTTCATACTACACCGCAAACAAAAAAGACTTATGTGTCCTAAAATCTTATTAAAACATATACCCTTTCGTAACTTAGAGTTAGGACATCTTTAGGTCGATTCGATGCGAAGATATGATAACCAAATCATACATATAATGCGCTCTCGATCTGTAATATATTCAGTATATTTCCTATTGTAATGTCTTGCACGCAAGCTGAACTGAGCTAAAAGGAGCCATTCCTGGAATTAATTTCGTATGATATCACAGCTGAAAATAGCGGAGAATGCTTTCAACGTAACATCTAATGAAAATCTGGATATAACTAAACACGATAAAACTTAATACGATTACGTCCAAGATCTGGACACACTGGATGATATTTTATTCTCATTAAGATAATTTACTATTTAGACATTTCTCTGGAACAGACGTAAAACTCAAGAAAGCGCGACATATCTAATGCTATTTTTTTTTATACATTTAACCTTATCTAGGAGATAAAAAAAATACCTATATTAAGTTGTCATTTAATACAACTGCTGTCTAATTTCACGCACTACCCGGTCAAGTTAAGTATGCGCCTGTTATCTATGTTATCAAATACAAAGGAGACGCAAATGTAACGCGACCGGATTGGCGAAGTTGTGATGTTCTAAGGATATCGCCACTTGTCAAGTAGGGACACGTCAAAATTGAGAGATGGCGAGATGATGGAGAGATCTCCAAAATTGGTCGAATTACCTCCTTGGAGCAGAAATCTGTGATAGAGGCGGCGCCGGCGTTGAATTTCTGCAATGTTGCAACTACTTACGTAGTTCGTATGTCAATCCAGCTAACTTTGTTCTGTCGAATCTTTCCATTTGAATGCATGTTTAGTCATTTCTATTTATAATGTGGTTGTAGTTCTAGTGAGCCATTAGCACGCTGACTGAAGTGCGGTGTTGATCGAACGTTCGGCTAAGGATTTTCCGCTTACGGTCGGAAAAACTACTTTAGATATTAATAGTTCCTTCCCTAGTGCCTATACAATAAACCGCTGTGATGCGTTTGCTACATTGTCGTTGTGTTCAAGTGCTGAATTTGTTTACATTTACATACAAACTAGACTCTCTACTCAATCGGAAACTCTTTTAAAGAGTAGTCGTGGGTATGGAATGTTAGTAAACTAATATTGTTGTAGGTACTACGATTAGTTAATAAACTAATTCTCCGAAATCGTTCATGTATAAAAAAGTATACACACCAATCCAGCTATACATTCAGCTAAATTATTATTAAGATGAGAAATAAATTTTAAGAATTACGGTGAGAATATATTCTTTGCTAACTTATGCATTTGAATAACAAATTAATTTACAAAAAAATCTTGTGTATCACAGCATTTAATGTCTCCTCCTCCTCCTCTCCTCGCGCTCGCTAGTCACGAATAAAGGTTTTAACCGGGACTATATAAGTACTAAATTACTAGCTGCATAACGTTAAGTTGTTAAAATTTCATGTAAAATGGTGTTTGGGAAGCCAGTATATTTAGGTATGAAATGTATGTCTATAACCAATAAATAACGCCCCAAAAGACAACGGTACCTCAGACTTTTACATCTCTCATCGTAATCATAGACAGATGTTCTAATTTTTCTTTTTCCGTCGCCTTTCATCTTTCTAATCAAAAATAAAATGTCGTATAGTATGACGTTTGGAAGCCCGGTATATGTAGTTATGAAATTAATGAAACAACTATAACAGATTAAGCCCCAAAAGCGACAACGGTGTGCAAGGCGAACCTTTTCTGATCATAGACCGTTGTCCTAATTTTCCTTTTTCCGTCGCCTATTCATCTTTTGAATCAACGTACCATTTCTCTCGCTAGTAATACTTTTATGTGCCCAATTCGCTCATTGTGTTTTATCTGTGCCAACTCCAATACCTACGATGAGTCACTAAATAGCGAGTGTTCTGATTTGATTCAAATCAGAACATTTGAATAATGTTATCTTTTGATAAATAATGAGGTTTAAAGCCGTTTTGTGGTAATATTTTATACAAAGTTTTATATTTTCTACGTGATCAGTAAGAATTCGTACTACGTATACGTACATATTTAATGCTGGTATTTTTTAGTTTTGCAATGGAACTGCTTACAACATTGCGATCTGGGAACAATTAAATTAAGACAAATGTTGGCGTTAAGTCAAGTGATAACTTTCCATACAGGATCGTTATTCTCACATGCAAAAACATCTGCTTTTATTGTAACTCCGTTCCATTATTGTTTGTGAACCGTAGGTATACGCAAACTGCCAAAGAATTGTTAAAATGAACGACTGAGCCATCTGACTTTACTAACCGTGAGATTTATTATGTCGCTATCGCATTCATCCTTAGCTGAAAGTGATTGAAAATACTACAGGAACAGGAGGTCCTTTGACCTTTGGAAAAACCGCCTGATAACTTCATTTGATTGTTTTTTTTTAATGCGGCGCAATTTGCCCGAACAAAGAAGGAAAGCAGAGCTTAGCACCCATGTGTTAGTAGCGCTGTTCGTAGCGCGAAGTGAAACTGCTTTGGCGGCAGTAACGCTATATATTAACCTACTAACTAAAACGAACATTTAAATCAAACCTGATAAACAGATCCGACGCGAATGCAATATACTTCAATTAGGCCCACTTCACAACACGGTCCCTATATGCACCTATCTATATAAATGCAGTAGAGCCTAACCGAGGGGCGAACCCCACCGTTCAAGGTCGAAGGGTGAGACTATCCGATTTGTATTTTATTTATGCGCCTGGGCTATTTTAACCCGCACCTATTGCTGTTGTACACAGTATAAATAGGACGGCAATTTATCTATTCTAATTGTGTATTAGAAACGTCTTTGTGTTGCATTTAACGCGTGATCTTGTCTGCATTCGTTTGATAATAGGTTTATTGGCTTTACTTTTGTCTTTATTACGATGACTAATTTAAATGTGGGCAATACTGATGTTTTCTTCGGTTGACTTAAAAATCTTTTGACTCCTTTTAAATTGAATCTACAGATTTATTTTTATCGTTCTTGGTAGCGGATAGAAGTTCTATTATTATTAGGTATTTTGCTGTCATAACACAACCGGCACAACCGTTTTATTGAAAAATGATGTTTCCCAAATTGCTTAATTTTCCAACTGTTTTATTTCACCACCAAAGATTTTTCTGGAACGTAAAATTTTAGAGAGGCCTATGACAATGATGATTGAGTAGACGATTGTCACTTTTTGATAATAATGTGAGTGGAAGATTGACGAATGCTTCATCATTTATGCCATTTTTCATGGCCCGCAGAATTCAAACAAACCTAATCTCACATTTAAATAAAATTATTTAAACGTATATTAATTATTTGAGCCTCCGAAACGTCAGAGCTTATCCCGTTATTTTAATTAATCCGCTTAAATCGTTTTACTTAAACCTAATCTAAGTACTTATTGTTTTCTACACAACGAAAAAAAAATCACATGGAAGTATCTGGTTTCCGAGTTGGGAGAAATAGTTGTCTGAAACAGACTAAGCTAAGCTTCATCTGTCAATATCCTATTTATTTATTAAACTTTATTGCACAAAACGAAAGTCAGTACAAATGGCGGACTTAATGCCAAATGGCATTATCTTCCAGTCAACCATAGGGCCAAACAGAGATACTAGAAGTGGGTGCAAATCAGAAATGTGATGGTACAGAGAACAGAGAGAATCTAGGGTACAAGTAAATACAAAATATATATTACCTATTCTTCACTATTTCTACTTCGATAGATTACGTATCGTTCACAATGTTGACCGATTTCATAGTTCACTTGCCTCGCTTGTGGTAAAAAGTAAAAACTCGCTTAGTGACCACGAGCACTAAGCAAAGTTTGCATAAAGCAAGGTTTTGCCTGCGCCACCGGGACTCCGTGCCACCTAGGTTTTTTACGGTTTTTGTTACTTTTTTCCCTCTTGTGCCGAAACAATGAATTTGTGCGCGGTGTTTATATTCTGAAAGTATTTCAGTGAGGTTTTGTTTAGTTTTACTCTTTCCATGTTCTCGTTTATTGCTACCTATAAGGGAAGCTAGATTAGAGTGTGTATAGGGGGGTTTTTCTCAGTTTGCGTTTTTTTTTTATATTTAGTGCATCAATCCGCTGCGCACCGTTAATAATGGCTTATGTTTAACTTATCACCAGATATAGTAAAATATAACATCAAAAAAAACGTTTCACTGCCAAAAAGTAGTAAAACCTCACCAAAAAAATCCTACAGTAAACGAGTGCATACTTTTAGTAATCTATCAGAATTATCAAATACCAGAAGCTGAATTTCCAAGTCTTTGTTCTTCACTAACTCATTTTGTGTATGTTCCTTCCATACATTCATAGGTATAGAAACACAAGCATTCATACATTCATAAATATGGAACACGTATCTCCATTCGCTTAAAACTTGTAAGCCACAATATTTCAGCCACGTTAAAACCGAAAATGAGACTATATTTAATAAGCAAATTTGTCTCACACAATCCTAGACACGTTCAGTTCGGAACCAGAAATATAAACCCTGTTAATCACCTTGTCATAATTTCATCGCTTCAGCTCAAAGTTTCGCAGCAGTCCAAACTAGTGCCGCCTCTAGCGCAGAGCCAACGTGAGTGGCCAATGCTACACGTGTAACCAACCGAGTACTCCGCAAATCGAGAAAGGCTTATGGGCACTTGCGGAATTATACCGCTTACGCCCTTTTAGAAAGACGCGCGGATAACTGTTCCGCAAATCAATAAAGACACATCTGCATTCGCGAATCTAAACCTCTTAAGCCTTTTTGGAAACTCAACGTAGCGACTCCATACTTTCACAAGCGTATCTTACTCGACCGCGCGCTTGCAAAATAGACTTTACTTCATTCCCATGAAGCTCAATTTTAACTAGTCGGTGAATATTATACGACGTTATCGACATGCAGCTATTCCCGAAACGCCAATTCAGTATCCTTCGATAATTTATGTCGTTTATATATTAACGTCGTGTTAAATGTCGAATAATCGCATTCTGAAGGATATTGAATCTAAGCGGATGAGGAAAACGAAACGAATGCGAAATAAAATTAACGTCCTGCTTCAGAAGCGTAAAAGAATGGATTTTTATTAACATTTTCCTTGTAAAATGAGTTGGAATTTCGCAATTCATTTTGTTTATTTTTTTAATGGCATCGAATAATCTAGGAGGAAATAGCTATATAATTGTTTATACTGTTATTTTCTCATGAAATATATTTTTTTATATGAATCGTTGTGGTATAATTTCAAGTTCTTAAAGATAAGCTTATTTCTGTAAACAGTAAGACCTAAGTATTACCATTCATCAAAATTTATAGCCAGGCCTCATAGGCGCATATCTACCGTTGATGCAAAATGTCACCCAACAAAATCAAACAGCAATCTGTCAAATTAGCACCACTTGTAAATTTACCAAACGCTCGGGCACGGAACTGTATAAAGATGTGCCGAACTTGTAGAGGGTAACGCACGCTCGGGCGACAAAAAACCGAGATAAAAACGAAACGAACGCGAATCGCCGTGTCTAACTAATCTCAGTACAGTGACCCGCGAGCGTTTCACCGGCTTGAGAATAGGCTTCCGTTGACCTTTGCCCTTTCAGCCGTTGATTACCATTCCGGGTCGGAATTCAAAAGGCCGTGGCTTTATATAGGTTCTAGTGTAGTTACGGCGTTCTGGATTGGGAAGGTTTTGCCCTAATTGTCTTAGGACTTTGTTATCTTAACCTGTACGGCGTTTGTAATCTGCGGTTACCTTTTATTCTCAGGTGCGGATTTTTCTATAGTAAAGGGGCATTTTGTTCTCTTGTGCGGCAAATCAAAATTATGTAACTAGAAGTAGTCAATTAACAATAGTTATATTTTACAAATGTTTTTCATGCAGATTATTCATTCGCAGATGTTTCACATCGCAACTAATCGATAGATCGAAGAGTTTGCAATATTTACGAAAGGCAATTTCCGTTTAAATCAATAAGAATGCATATCCGTAAATTAGAAGACGTACTTTTAAAACAACTAATAAATGTAATTGTAGTTAGAAGCGATAGTCGACAAAATAATTCATGGAGGTCACGAGACCCTCAGCAATGAGGAACACGACACTATCTAGAAGGAGGAGTGTGACATAATTGTTAACGTCTTGTCGGATTTAACTAAAATGCTGACAAATGTGTACAATCCTATTGCTCTTCTGAGAAACTGGTGATGATGCGATAGCGAAAAGATTTTATTGGTCCAGAGTTCCAAGAAACAGGTCTATGTTTTCTGTTCTGAGATCTTGTAGTTATTTACCGTGATAACATTGGCAAATAAACAGCCCATAGTTAATAGTATCTACATTACATACCTAAGGGCGGTAAAGTCGTGAATGTCCCAGATTTCAGTTGTGTGCGTTACGAATTACCGCCCGTGGTTTGTCTAAAGTTCTTACGCCTTTGTTCGTTCGAAATCGGTTCCCGTTCGTAGCCAGTCGTAGTGGCACACACGCGTGGGTCGGTCGCTACACGCCATGATCTATTGATTCGAAATTTTAGCGAAAGAACTGTAGTCTTTTATTATGTGTCAATTGACAGTAAACGTGCTGCTTTCGGGTAACTTCCTCTCAGTGGCTTGGCAGCCTTACAATCCGATTCCCACCGGCTTACCCAATTCAAGACGATTGAGCACCATTCTTTATTGCTACTGAAGAAAAAGTATGCAAAATCTACCCCGGCATGCCCTAAGTTATTGTTCGAAGCCACAATACAAATATATCGATCGATATCTACCAACCATTCAATATTTTTGCTTATATTTTAAAATTAGGAAAAACCAATAAAAGGACGCAACTTGACCGTACAGGTTAAATTGCATATAAATCTCATTATATTCCGGCGTGTTGTCATTTCATCAAAGTTGCTGATTTGATCCGTCAATAAACATACCTATTAGTTTTAGAACAATCTGTTAACATTAAACGAAGGAAACACTTATAAAGGAAGAAAAGTGTTATTTTCTTCGTCAGCATTCAATCTTCTTAAGCAAACTAAACCAGGTCTTTTGCCTACAATAAATCGCCTAAGCCGTAAAAACTTCGATATCAAAGGCTTACTTCTCATAGATATCCTGTTTTGTGTTGGTAAATTATTCGCACTAGAATCATTATTCCGTGCCGTTGCCCTGGAGGTCAACGACCGCAGCTTGCCCCAAAAGAGAAATACCGAATCTATACTTTGCGTCATTATTCAATGAAGTTTACTCATGGACTGATATTAGAATTGTTTCTTTACAAGCATTATTTAATACTGTTTGTTTGATAGTTAAGAAACTTGCAATGCGATTTGTAATTTTATTTTAATACGGAGTCGGCTATATAAAGTTAACGGGATAAGCAGATTTTATACTATAGAATAGATACTAACGCCATTTTACAACCATGCAATAACTCCGTGTTGCTCGCTTGTTAGAAAGAACGTTTTCGAGAACATGTCCCATACAAATCTGGAAACGGTGTCGAGAACGGCACATCCTGACAGGCCTTAGTTCTGTCGTGATTTTTATAAAGGCAGCCTACTTAAGTAGTACATAAGTCAACGTAAAACAACCTACTTAAACGAGAAGAAATCGTATGTCTGATGAGTACTGAACGGGTTACTATAAAAACAACCGTTCAAACCTAAATGATCTTGATCATTTGCCGAAATATATATAGCAAACATACATATCGACAATAAACACTCACTACAAGAATAGAATAGAGCAATTCTATAATATAACTAATCTTGTATAGAATAGAAAAGAGCAATTCTACCGACTTTTACCAATTTAACATGCCTTGTGATAGTTATTACGTATAAAGTAGCTACCACACCGCTGCTCAAAAGACGTTGGAGCGACGTATACGCGACATATAAAAAAAAACTCGTACGTAACACCTCTCGTCTTTTCCTTACATTTAATTGCGTTTACGGTGTATCAACGTCTTTTGAGTGACACTAACGTCAGGCGTCACGTTTTTCATTCACACATTTGACTGCGTTTACTTTACGGTGCGTCAACGTGCTTCAAGCAGTGGTGTGTTACAACCTTAATAGTTATTCTGTACCTATAAAGGTTTCGGTCGCGCTCCGACGCCCGTGGGAACTCGGAACCGAACACCGTTACCAAAAAAACAATTACAACTAACAAAAGCCTTTACTATAATGTATCTAAATAACTTTCACAAGCGTGTATCTAACTTAATTATACCATTATATGCGGTTAAATTTGATATTTAAATCAACACAATGATAACGAGCTTTCGAAGATTATCCAATGGATAATATCCATACATCGGTGTGTATTGTATTTATTGGCATATCTAATTGACAAGATACTTGATAAGATAGCGCAATCATACTTAAGATAATATTTATATGAATTGGGTGAACCCTGTTCGAATTTTTCAACGGGCTTTACAAAATTTTATAATATTATTATTCTGCTGCTAGTCGAATAAATAATACATACAAAAAATATGGAAACAACGTGATATACCTACATAAAGAAGCGTATATAAGTTAAGTACCAAGCCGATGAACATACAATCTCTTCAGTGAATTCCTTAATGACTCAAAGATCTGTCCATTAGCAAATAATAAGAATAAAAAATTAATAAATATCAGACAACTTCACGCAAATCAATCCAGTCCCACAGTAAGCTCTAGTAGGCTTATGTTATGGGCACTAGACGACGATGTAAGTACATAAATACAATTCGTTTTTTTTTACATGACAAATTATTTAAATCTACCACTCAATATAACCCTAACACTTTATATCAATTTAACCATGACTGTAGCCGATTGCTTCTGAATAACCGAATCGCATTCATCACACACGTAATAAAATTCGCAATCGATCAATTTATTACAAATAAGTAATATTTATTTATGCAATATCGAAGATCTTATCTCCTGTAAGTACTGTAATGATAATAAAAAATAACCCTAAGGCTTGGGCCCGCGGTGGTCTTTTGCCACTCGCTTCTTGGCAATAAAAAACCTAGGATGTAGTGTATAGTATATCTTATTAGTGTATTATTAAGGCTCATGTTAATTCAAATAGAAAATGCTAAATACGACCTTATAAGTTTAGGGCACGCATTATTTAGTTTCGAAACTGGGCCGATATCAACTGTCAAAACGAAAGGCGTTTCGATTGAAGATCGCAGACAACCATCAATAAACAGTCTGCCTTCAAAACAAACCCTTTTGCTTAATTAATTATTGTTTTGCTATTAGAAGATACAGATCTAAAACAGAGCTATTAAAGTACAGTGCACATCAAAAGTAACTGTCAATGTTAGTAAGCAATTTGACATAAGCCAGTAGTAAAATTGTCAGTACTTTTGATGCTGACCGTACCTTATTGAAATACCATAAATCAGTATTCCTGGCACGGATCACTTAAATAGCTTAGATGACGAGATATGGCCACAATGCCGGTAGCCGAGGCGATCCTGTTTTTGCCGATACCTTGTTAATTTAAAAAAGTTGACGACATCGGAGTTTAATTAACGTTTTATTAATATTCTTAAAACGGATCGGTCAAATTGCCCCGCTAGATGGAGCGGCTCTTTTTGCGGCGAACCTAATTGCGCTCTCGGTGTCACTAATTGAACGGTTAGCTTTCCTACTGCAGTCATACAGAACAGCCTATACTCTACAATATTCAAGAGCAATACGCCGTTTTAGTTATAAGCGACTCTGTACCTGGTACCCTGCTGTTTCCAGAAGATCATTTGTTGGTACGACTTTGAAGGACCTACGACTCTTTGATTCGGTGTTGTAGAAAACTGGTAGGCCGCCGTGTTTGCCGAGCGATTATGTGGTTATTATAAGTCTGTTTGGTTTTTCTAACACATACAGAATAATGATGGGGCCACAGACCATGATGGGGCCTTGGGAATAGTGAAATCTGTAGGCTAGGAAATACACCCTGAAAAGTTTCATATGTTATCTGCCATATAATTAACAGTGATTAGAAAATACTACCTATATTAAACTGAAGGTCGAAAAGGCAGATTTTTTCAATTGGAAAAGAGTTTTTTTTTTTGTTTTTTTGGGAACGCGTGTAATTATGAGGAGTGTATATTAGACACTAAGGAACATTTACGAGAAGGTGGCCGCGAACTTCGTCCGTGCAGAAAAAAAGGGTTTTTTTGATTTTTTACTTCTCCGTAATTGGGTAAACAGTATCCTATAACCATCTGAGGATGCCCATGCAGCTACTCGTGTACCAAACATTTTTCAAATCGGTCCAGCCGTTTAGGCGTTATGAGAGGACAAATATTTAATTTTTTCAATTTAGAACAGTATAGATGTAGAACATCTTTTCATGCGAAAATGTGGTACCTATTATAAACAGTCTGAAATAAAAAATTTCATAAACAAGCGTGGAAAAAAGAAATCACTCGTAACATAAATCCAGTAGCATAAATACACGGCAAAATGTAGGGAATTGTTAAGAAAGACAATTGGGGTGTATGCCAGTATTCATGTAGGTATACAATTAGTTCGCTCTTTTTAATTAAAACCCAGGCTTAAGTAATACGTAGTAAAACGGCCCTCACCCGCTCCCGCTGTTTACGTGGTCGCGAAATACAAACGTATTACATGTTTACGAGTTTATGACTGAAAACGCATTAAAAACTCCATTATTGTCTATAATGCGTTTGGCACTATTGCGCAGGGGGTATTCCTAGTAACGCTCGCTATTTCAGTTTATAGTAACATAGCTATTTGAGGAATGTATATATGCGCCGTAGCACAGGCTTAGACTGCGATTTTACTATTCGAACTACATCAAACGGTATTGATATGAAGTTTACTAAAAAAGCAAGTATATCATCTTGTAAATTAGTAAATTTTTACCAATAAAGCATCATTTTAAATCATCTTAGTAGATCACTAAGTACTACTTTGCAGTATTAGAATTAGTACATGTAAAGACGTCGAATTTCGGCTCCGTACCATATAGATGTCACTCTTAGCCCCCATGTACTATTTGGCACTGTGACATAGGTATGTAAGTCCTAGCTGTCATTTTTAGTATCGTGTCATTTTGACTTCATGGTATTAAACTGCCACAATATATTTATGTCGCTGCGGCCAAAGTTGACATATCGGCTACTACGAGGTTGACTGTACCTTGACTCTAAAAACAAACTTAATGAAACATTTATGAATGCTACAGACACATTCTTGCCCAGTCATTCAATGATAAAGCGAAATTGTTGCCGAATATGTGAGGTCATCGCGCTAGCTTTTGCGAGATTAAAAGATTCGCAGACAGAAAACAATAAACCTCGCCATCCCTGTCCGTCACTCGCAACCAAACAAACAAAACTTGGTACAATCCTCCCTGTACTATCCGTAGTTACAATGGAACCGGTAAATAAATACGTAAATAAGTGCAAAAAGCGGTTTCAGAAATAGATCCCCTTGGTAGGATAGCAGCTGCGTTCTCAAGGCAAACCACCCGCTTCTTTAGGCCACGTTTTGCAACGCAAATTGAGATTTTTTTTCCTACTAAAAGTGACTCGAGCCAGGCCTAGTGTTAAGTTTCAACCGTTCCGAACCGACAATGAGCGCTCGATTCGAATTTCGAAGCCTTCATTTATCTTTGGGAGGAAAGTCAGCTGGAAAACACTGGCTATTAAAAAGTAATTTATTCCCATTTGCTCTTTTGCACGTTCTCGCCGACAAATACGTAAATAATTCCACTTTTACTTCGGAATTCAATTTATTATGAACTTGTTTTTGATCTAGTCTATGTGTGGTGATATATGTAAATAAGACTATTATTATACGAAGATTTACGAAGGGCAACCAACTGGCTCGAAAGATACTGTCAATAAATTTGATATAGCTCCGCCTATGTGACATTCGTGTGAAGCAAGTGGCCGAACCGTAACTAAATTATTAGGGCCACATTCACGATAATTACGTGAGTGGATAAATAATGAGGTACCCTTAAAATTCAAACAACAGCTTTTAACTGCTGTCCATTTCGTTATTTCACCTGCTTGCTTTATCAACATCGTATCGCCCGGTAAGATTGCAAATGCAACTTTGATGAAGCAAAATTGAGTTTCATTTCGATAAAATATGAGAAAAGCAGTCGATTTGTATCATTGCGAATGCACCTGTGTCTTCTATCACTGTCTATCGTTTTCATCTCGACATAAAGCTATCTCGTTTCTCGCGTATCGCGTATTTTATTGCTTACTCTACTGATTCTTATCAGAGCTATCAAGTGCGGCGAAGACCATTTAAAAGCAAATTTCTAAATATAATATCGTGATTGATTTTAATGATATAACCGATATGTTTTTAAATAACGCGAATGTAAACCAATACTGGTTTAATATCATTATTGTATAGCTCGATATATCTCCTGTTTTGCAGCGGTCACATACATCACTTTTTATCGCTGAATGTCGTACGAAATCTCTACAGGAGCTTAAGAATTATAAAGCCTGCAACTAGATTTATTGTATATCAAGTCGAATTCGAAGAAGGAAAACGGATAAAATAATTGTGAGAGAACGTGGGACCGGGGACCAATTACCAATGCCCTTTAAACAATTTAAACTCGAGATTAAGATGGTATTTCATGATACAACGATACGGTATATTGTTCACAATCGATATCGCTTATTAATATGCAAATGCCGATAAATAACGAGTAACTGATTGGCAATTTGTAATTTATGGCGCGCGGATATGTGAATGGAATTATGAATCGTAAAGCCTTTGATATTGTCACAACTCTTGTATGCTTACCGGAGTTCGTAATCGGGTAACGTTTTAGAGGACTTTGATCACTTAGATAACGTATTTATGTGGATAATTAATAGAAAATGGATTTGTTTATGCATTGGTTACAGACGTTTGTCTAGGTTAGTTCCTGTCTTAGAGTTCCAAGATAAATGAATGAATGACACATAAATACATTCCTTAATAACATACACATACTAATCGTGAACTTGTAATATTATAAAATGCGTCGATTTTTATTTTATACTGGTTTTTTTTTTTCGCCAATTGCTTCATTAACCCAGAGTCTCACAATAGGAGTGTCATAAACTCCAAACAAATATGTAAAAAATATCTCAGGAAGCAATTGCAAATTGCGAGGAAAATACACAAACCTGTGAAAAATCTAACTCGTTAGATAACGAGAAGGCGGCGAGTGGGAGTCCAATTGTACCGCCTCCGCTCCTCCCGTAACGGTACTTGTGTTCGTGTTCAACTGTACTGTACTATCTGTGTACTTATGTCTGTGTCCGTTTTTGATGACGACTTACGTTATAAGGAAATGAAAGGAGAACTTATTGGTTGAAACGTGGTTCGGTTACACCAATGTTTAATCAATTGGGATTCACTGGGGACCACTTTTGCATCGTCATTGAATACATAGCTATTACAGTAATTGATACTATAGTAATAACATTAACACACAGTTATGTACACAACATTTCCAAACATTTGCAATATTTTTCTGCGGTAATGCTTCGTCAAAAGTAAACTAAGTGATATTATTTGATATTACATGAAAAAATATGATAATTAAAATTATGTTAACCTTTTTAATTACAAAAAAATAAAAAAGTAGCCGAAAAAACATCACGTGATTTGTGCACAAGCCCATAGGGAGTCCAATGGTACCGCCTGTGTTCCTCCCGGTAACTGCACTAGTGTTCGTGTTCAACTGTACTGTACAGCGTACTTATTTTAGTTTGTCGGTTTTTGACAACGATTTAAACGCGAGCTTTTTGTCTGTTTTGCATCGTGTCGCTTCTATACATTTTGTATTAAAATTAATTAAACGGGTGTGCGATGCGTCCTCGTCCTATGTAGGTACTACATATCTTCTGTTTGGCATTGTAAGACGTGGGAAACAGACGTAAGACCTTTCGCTTACGGCACGTTTTCATTTTATTTTTACTTTAGATAAAGTACAGCAAATCCCGACAAAAACGAGGTAGCCTGTGCTTAGACCTTTTCCTTTCATTTAAATCGCAATATTGAATATACTTTTAGTTATATTTTTTTAGCAAAAAGCAGCACTTGTAAGTGATTATCTGTGTTTTATCTGACTTATAAAAGGTTAAGATCAAACTCGTCGGGACATAAACGATTCCGTAATGGTAACTTATAATGATGGAATACTTTTCTCGCCAAGATTTATTCGCAAGTAGGTAGTTGTTTGCATGAGAATTGCGAAATTTTACAATAAAATTGTAAGAGAATTTGTGATTATTTTATTGAACGGAAAATAACCTGAAAATGTATACTTAGTACCCTTTTTACGAATGAGATTGACCATTCGTTAAGTCATTCTTCGACGATCATCATTCACTATAAGCCTATTGTATTTCGAATGGAGTAATACTTTCCACCATTCTCATAAAAAGCGGGTCAAACAACCGAAAACGGGCTACAGCACGGAAGTGGTTGTGACCGCAAACTTTTATCTACGAGTGAGGGACTATTATTAAAACACACGAAACCGTATCGCCACCGCATCCATGCTCAACGGTTACCTATCTGAAACACTAAAAACGTTAATCCGAATTTCGTTTCGACAAAAACTATTCAACAAATATCATTTTAACTTTTTTTCATTTGTCCGAAAATTCAATGCGATAGTTTACGATTGGGCATTAATTGTTTAGGTTTTTTATTCACTCTACTAATGACACGTTTCCCTAAATCTCATTTGTCCGTTGTTTTTCTTAAATGCTGTTAAAAAAAAAATCTTACACATTATTATAGAAATCTTTATTTGTGACTAAACTTTAATCAATCAACTTTAAAATTATAGAAACAAAAATAACAATTTCTAATAGGATAGCCTAAAAAATATGCATTTATTTAAATTCACGATTGGCCATCTCTCCCGGGGTGTCCGGGTGTGATGACATGGGTGTGATAGCATAACGGGTAAGATGGCCATATCCTTAATTCTAATTGTTACTAAGTTGTCGGTCTTATATATCCTTTTTACTAAAGCCTTTCTTCTGTGCATCACGATCAGAGCACATGTCTTCAAATTCAGTGCAATTTTCTTGTACCCAAAATTGGCATACCATTCATTAAAGCCAGTTCTCGAAAAGAAGGGTTTCATATTTTTTCTTTCCACATCCGCGGCTAATATCTCTTTCATTTAACTTCTTTTCCTTATTCTAATTTGCTATCAATTTTAAGGGACGTTGTTACTGCTATCAGATAGTCATCGGATAGCTTTTCTTCGGATGGCCATATGGCCATCATATACAGACTAACACTGGCCATCTCTCCTTTTCTTCCGGGAGAGATGACCACAACTAAAAAAAAGTAAGTCACTACACGATGCGATAATTTTGAGGTTAGGTCAAACTGTTGCTCGTATACTTTGCAACCAAACCAAAAATAACCATTATTTTACGAAACTAATATCATAACCACCTAAAACAATAACCCTCTGAAAAATATTTCCACTTCACAAAACAAATAACAAAGATTTTACTTAATTTTTGTTTTTTTTTCGCCAAAAAGTTGCATGTACCCTTGCTTCTACGCTTGTCGCCAAGCGAACTAAACTATTACAAGTGCCATCTAGCCAACAGTTCAGGAATTATTTCGACGGGCCATCTCTCCCTTATGGCCATCTACCCCGGAATTACCCTATCAGTTTTCCGAAGTAACGTTTCGGTTTATTAATTATTCGACTTTGTATGACTTTGGTTTCATTCGTCCGATGTAACGATTCGGTTTATTAACTACTCGACTGTTCTCAAGTGGACTGGTGGTTCTGTCACAGTTCTAACCTAAACTAACCCAGCCAGGTCGGTTTTGGAGCTTTGCCGGCTGCTGCCGCGGCACGCTAGCTTCGCTCGCTCGGCTCGCACGCTGTTGTGGTCACAGTTCTTATGTTCCTAATGCCAAAAATATCACGTAAATGAAAAAATGGGTATTAAACGAAAGACATCTCAATTCAGAGGGCAAGTGAATGGGGCGGGAAAAGTTAAAAGGTAAACTGAAAATTTGTTTAAATGTAAGCAGTGCCAAAAGTATCATTGGGTAAATGAAAAATGGGCTACGAAAAAAAATACTTAACAACTCATAGGGCAAGTGAATGTGACGGGAAAAGGTTTTCGGACAAACGATACTTCTACTAAATGTGAAATGGTGAAAAGAAAAATGTACGAATCCTGTCATCGGGCAAACGATTATAATTCGAATAGTTTTCGGACAAATGAAATTCGGTCAATGGTTTTTAGTGTTTGAGATAGGTTACCATGCTCAACAGTTGGATCGTGACGTGAACATCAGAACTTACACTGTTGAAGTTTCGCTGAGATATTACGGCGTGTATTTGTGCAAATAGATTTATAACGCCACAGTTCAAGCGGTAGACCATTATAAAACACACGAATCAAATATCATACCATAACCTTATTCCTTGGTATAAACGGATGGCAAGTGTAGATGCAAGGTTAGTTCAAATCTTGTCGATAGATTTTATGTAGGTACAGATAGTGAAAGTAAAACTATTTATAATTTATTACAACATTGACGTGTATATGACAGTTAGGGGGGACTATTATTAAAACACGCGAAACCTTATCGCCACCGCATCCACGCTCGACAGTTGCATCGTGATATGACACAGGAGAACTATACTGTTGAGTTTCACTGAGATAACAAGGCGGCTTTTTGTGAAAACGAAACCCGTTTTGAAACCTACACTAGGTATATAGTGTCATAAGTGAAGAATACGGGTCAAAATGCAAGCGGTAGACCATTATTCAACACACCACACAATATAACCTCTGTCGACGTGTGGAAAGTCTAGAAGCATGTTTAGTTAGGGCCTTATCATACTTGCGATTTGCGAGCCAGTTTTCTATTCACATAAGCGTCTTCGCAGCGAACTCGCAGACTGCGCGATTGCCTTCATACAAAATTCGCTCGGCAATCGCAAGTGTGATAATGCCCTTAAAGTTTTGCCGACAGTTTTCACGTGTAGAGAAAACGAAGTAAAAGTACCTATTTCTAATTAGTTACATTAATGCAACAGATTGTAAGTCCCTATGTCCATTTACTAATTTAGTGTGTATGTTTGTCCCCAGGATATTACCAGCCAGCCGGACCACTGATCAAGGAATCCGCTGGCGAGACAGAACGCGCGCTCACAAGATACCATCCGCCGCCACATTATCACGCCCCGCACCCACCGGTAAGTGTCAATTCTATTATGTATTTATTGTCAGTCCGCTTGCAATCATCATTCAGTTCTACCAACTGCCAGGTTGTATATTTATAACACGGCAGTTGTTGTATAGGTACTACGCCTATGTCGGCCCTTACGATTCGTGGTATCTATTCGACAACCTCAACCCCATCTGTAGGATAGTGTTCGATGAACCGATGCCGAACCTAAATAGGCCCGAAAGTAGGAAAACGCAGCGGCCGTATCGTTATGCTCGGTCGTCCCTTCCATAGAAAGCTGAACAGCAAGCAATGTCGTCATGGCTGCACTTGGCAAATTTCGAATTATGTACAACGCTACTCAAATAGTGTCTACAAAATAGTCAAGTGCAAAATAATACGGAATATATTAATGCACCTACAAGCTGCCTCTGATCTGAACCCGAGTGATCAAGATGAGATACCTCAAAAACTAAATTTCCAATGCAAAAGCATTAACTTTGATATCTCCCCCGGTCCCGTCTGTATATTTCAAATCGCATACATAATCTTCGTTAAACTTTGACATCACGAAGTCAGTCGTGACGGTTAAAGATATGAGAAAATAAAAGTATAGTAGAAAAAGAGCGTCGCGTATCTTTTTGCGATGTCGCACGCTTTGAGGATAATCCCCTGATAAGTTAAATGCGTTTTAAGTGCTGTTTTGTCGCATTTGTTACATCTACCGCGCTTACATTATTTTTTAGTCCAGAACATTCTTTTAACAAGTTCACCGTCTTATTAAGAGCTGTATTTTTTGTCTTAAAATGTCGCACAGAAAATACGCGTTGTATAGAAATCCATTCAAAACTTAGTCTTATCTCTACTGCTATCATACGTATGCTCTGTGACCTTTAGCTTTATTTATCGATCTTGAGTTTATATCAAACGTCATAAGAGTTGTGACGTTGCTAACGTAGTGAACCCACGCGATAATGCGTTCTCCAATGACGTCCGAACGTGACGTACCTACTTGGGACGTCATATTGCAATGCGATTTATTTTGACTATCTTTCTTGACATCACGCGTGTATAACGTCAAGTTTAGGGTATGCTCCCGGTAAGTACTAATTTTCTATACAAATGCGGTACCGGGGCGGGGAATTCCCGGGTCTTGTGTTGAGACTTTCGAAATATGCCTACGTTTTTTGCGACATAAGCGGCAGTATCTTTTTTTTACGTTTAGTAAGGCCCAGCACACACGGTGAAACGCAACTGCAACGAAACTGCAACTTCTAGTTACTTTTGAGTTTCATTTGAGTTTATGCCATAGACTCCAAGGAGAGACCGCACATGACGCAACCATTTTTAAACCGGTTTGAAACGCGTTGCAAATCAGTTGCTATGAAACCGGCGTGCAGGAAACTCGTGTTTGCGTTCGTTGTGGATTTCACGCCTATTCGGTTCCAAAATGGCTGACGACGAAAATAAAAACATTACTTCTGCTCATAGGATAACAATCCATGAATTGTCTATCAGTTTGTTGTAATTCTTTGGCAGCCACACACATACGGCAGTTGATATTCTTCTCAATGTAGGGATGTATCCATATACTTCTTATTTTACGCCTCCTTCTTTGTCAAAGATACAAATATAGAACCACAACTTCTTCATCACTCGAACTAGACATTTTGTAGACGCCCGTTCTCAAAAGCGAAATGAGTAGGTATGAATAATTTCATCACATTGTGGTTGCGGCGTGTGTGGAAAATGATTGCAACTGGTTTCAAACCAATAATTTCAAAAGGGTTTCGTTGCAGTTGCGTTTCACCGTGTGTGCTGGGCCTTAGAAATTTGTTTTTTCACAGCTTCAAGGAACTATAAATCCTGAGTATATGGGTTTAATTTCAACTCGATACCTCCACGCGTTCACGAAATAAAGGGTCTTGAAAGACAGACGGACGGACGACAGAGTGAGCCTATATAAGGACTCCGTTTTTCCTTATGGGGTACCGAAGCAAAAAATTTACAAATTTCAGCCATTTTCAAACAAACTCGTAAGGTCTACAGCTCACGTCACTAGTAATTATTATACATCCCCAATAATAATCACATTGCCATACCAATACAATAATTATAATAAATGATACACGTTATAATGGAATGTAAGCGATACGGCAGGTTAAATTGTTTTCTGGCCCCAAAAACACCATAACCAGTTATCGGTATCGTTAAAATAGCTTTTGATAAAGACATTACATTCAATCAAGAACTTTATAAGTATACTAACTCTTTATGGTCATTGTTATTGAGATTCTCACTTGGAAATCAGTGTGTACTTTATTTTTATTGATTAAATGAACACACCGTAAAGATATGTTTTTTTTTATTACGTAAATTATTTCATCTGTTTAATTTTCAAATAAAGCTTGAATGTTCTTTGGCTTTAGGGATTCTATTTATAGATCAACACGACAAAAAATATCCTTGTTTACAATAAAAAAAATAATCGTTAGTTACCTACCTAAGATATTTCATTATTGCTTAGTTTATTTTTTATTGCAAGTATCTGAAATAATACGGACTATATTAAGTGTTCGATAATTATAAAGAGATAATGAAAGGCTATATTGAGAATTGCATAAAGGAATTTCTCGTCAATTTAGCGAAACCTCACAAATGGACACAAACCCAAACACCTGTTAACAAACGCGCTATTAATTACGAAAATTAACATTACACACAAAGCCAATTAACATTCGAAACGCCCAAGCCTCCCGTCGGAGCTCTGTCTCCCTACAAATAGAGCCCATGGGCACGTTTGGGGATTAAAACCTACGGATTATTATTGTCGACGGCCCATTGCGTTATACGTAAGTCAGCCAGTACTTTAAGTGCATAAAAACGTCGAAGCGTATTAGAAAGTACTAGTACCTAACTAAACATACATAATGTAAATTATTTTTAATTACATTAGTGATTTTGGTTTTGGGTGCCGTATAACATCCTTTTGGACGGTGTTTTTATGAGTTCAAATACTGTATTTTGCCACCAACGCAGCTGCTTTCAACAGCTTCAACGTAATAATGCCTATGTTATCGTTTCCAATTAATGGCCTATATAATTAAATATTACACGTTTATTCGTATGGTAGGTATGTAATTAGGATATGTGTAATAACTTGGGAATTAGCATTCATATGCGAAAAGTTCATTTGTTTTTGTTTAATAGTGAATTTATACAAAAAAAAATACTGATATACGTTCATGGGTTGTTTTTTCGGCGTCAAACACAGACCGGGCAAGCCGGGGTAAATTTCGCTTACTATTTTTTCAGTAGCAATAGAGAATGGTACTCAATCATCCTGAAGTTGGCAAGCCAGCGGGAACCTATCTAAGGCACCATGGGATCTCTTTTTCGTCATATAACTCGTGTACGATTGAAACGTATTTATTTTTGTCCGCAGGTACTGCAGCAGTATGGACCATACTACCCATCAGCTGACCTGTGCTACCAGTACTACAGACCGCCAGGACGGTACCATTTGCCGCCGTCGCAACCCGACGCACCGGTAAACATACAAATTGTTACTTTACTATTTTTAATCGTTAGTGTCTTCCAGAGTTCAGTAGTAGGATACTCACAGTAACATGGGCCGTACTACCCATCAGCTGGCCTGTACTACCACTAACAGACCGCCGGGACGGTACCCGCGTAGCCCACTCAGATGGCGACCTCCATTCCTTCCCAAGCAAACACATCTATGTGCAAATTCGTACCCATGTTCAACATCCCATTCCCCTTTTCACAGCAAATTTTGTAACTGATGGTCGTAAAATTTATGACGTCAAACCTCCCGCCTCCATACCCCTAGGAAGTGACTACCGCACTTTTCGTACCGGTATCTACATACCGAAAGTCCGAGCGTAATAGGACACGGAAGTCTGTCTATTGGGTACCTTTCTACAAGAATAGTTTTTCAATGTATGTCTAAGGAAAGTCACAAGCAATTTTAACGCTTTCATTAACTTAATGTTTTTTTTTTTCAGATGGTGGGCGTCGGAAGTGATTCGTATCCTCCTCCACAGTACTACGGCCAGTCGCCGTGTTACCAACACTCGCCTCAGAGGATACCTTATGTCGGTTAGTACAAGCATACTGTTATAAAATATATTCATTTAGTATTTACGAGTAATGTGGAGAATTTACGAAAAGTATGAAATAGTCTACAGTTACGGCTGTTTAAATGTAAATCTGAAAACGTAAATCGAGAAAATACTATTTTTACTGATATGACTCAATTTTGAATTTTAATTTTGTCAGCCAGATTATAAACTAGTATAAGTATTAAGTAGATACTTACGATAAATTCACTTACCTATACAAATATGCTTTATTGCACACCAAAATACATTTTATACGAGAAACGACGAAGTGACAACCTTTGGGTATTAGTGAGGTTGAGAGAAAATAATCACATAGTGAGTAGGTGATGCAAGGCGATTGGAAGACATCTTACATAGATTCCAACACAGTAATAAACATAAAAAATTTATACTTACTCGTAGGTAGGTACTTACCAATAGTTAGTTACCATTCACTGTTGGATAAATGCCAACGGACACTGAAACGGTTTTATTTATCTTTGCAAATCGCCAGCGACATACTCGTACCGAAGGTTTATAGCATTGTATATTTTCGTCAAATCATTAAAATGTAGCTGTTAAAACATTTAATATAGTGAGTGTTCATAGAGGACCCAAACAACAAAAAACAAATGTACTGTAGAGTCATCACTCCACTGATCATGATCATAGACCTGTTAATGCATATCGTGATTATAGGTTGCAATTCTACAGATGACTCATATAATTTAATAGGTAACACTTGCCCGGTGAATCGTCTCTGCAATCCTTACCTAAGTCAGGACTTGTACGCGCTTGTACGATCTAATACGAGTATCATCTATATTATTGTTGATCTGTTTCATAATGTTTTGTTCACACCCTTGCTACCTTGCGTCATTTTATGCAAATACCGTGCAGCAGTCCACTGACAACAGGACGGTTTGAGGAAGTATAAGGCAATTTGCTCCGAGCAAAACACAATCATGCTTATAATGGCGAGCTTAAAGCTTCATTATTGAGTGTGCATACCATTTTCTCAACGCTGTACACTCAGTGTAGTTATGTGGTCAAAATTGTATATAGGACGGCAATATGATAAAGTTCTTGTTTTTTTTTTTTCAGAATACCGCGGATGCCCGTGCCCACTCAACGCGTGTCCAAAAAACGTCCTTATTGGGCCCGCTACTGGTAAACCCCCGACCGGTGGCGGCCCGGCTGACGTTCCCCCTGCCCTCGCGCCGCCCGGGGGCGCCTTCCGTGCGAAGGTGCGGGCGTGCGCCCTGGACGCTGTCCCGGACACACACGGCAGCGGAAAGGTAAGCCTAATTCTTCTGTACAAGATCTTCATACTTTCGTTATCTTCGCCCCTTCAATTTGGCAATTGACAGCGCTAAAACTGTTAATCGTTGCAGGATCCGCCGCTAGAGCCGGAGCCGCCAGCCGCAGCGGACGCACCTCACCCGTGCCCCGTGCCGGCCATAGGAGGCGCCTCGCCCAAACGCGAGTTCGAAGTCCTTAACTCGCTGCGGCCGCCGCGCGAGCCGCCCGGCCCGGAGCTGGGCCCGCCGTCGCCGGCTCGCGGCTCGGCCGGCGCCTGCGCCCCGCAGCCGCCGCCGTCGGCCCCGCGCCGCGCCCGCCTCGGCAAAGCCATGGCCAGGCGGTCGCTCGTCGGCGACGACACCGGCCTGCTGCTCCAGCCGCAACCTCCCCCCAGCAGCGACGGCGACGACGACGTGCTCGCCATCTCGCCGCCCCTCATGGCCCCGATCGATCTCTCCTCCCCGGACGAGCCCGCGACCGCCTTCGTGGACGTAAAGAAAGAAAACGAGGGCCTCGCCTACTCCCCTCCGAGGAAACCGGACACTCAAGCGCTCCGCGAGCTCAACTCGTGTCCCGCCGTCGACGCGGTGGTGGCGGCCGTGGCGGCCGAGGAGGCCAAGGCGGCGGTCAAACGGAGGCATTCCCGGCCGAAGCTGGAGATCGAAATGAAGGACGTCGAGCTCGAGGACGCCTGCCTGACCAATGGCATCGGCGAACACGTCAAGCTCCAGAAGCGCAGAAAGGTGTCCAGCGAACAGGAAACCGCGAAGGTCGAAACCGTCACGAAGGAACCTAAGAAGAAGGCCCAGAAGCCGAAACGGACAGCCAAGACACCGGCCGCGGAGAGGAAATCTCTAAAAAGAAAGTCTACGAAGTCCACCGAGGAACCAGAGTCAAAGAAACCTGTGGTGGAGGAATCCCCCGTCGCCGACGACCCGCGCCTCAAGAACGTCGCCGCGCTCCCGGAGGACACCCTCGCCATGAAGCCCAAGACTAAAAGTGCCGTGCTGCTCGATAATTTGTTAAGGAAAAATAGTATTGATAGATTGGATGCAAAGGGATACGGCTCAGACAAGGAGATTAACCCCGCTGAACTATTCTTTTCACCCAATGAAAGCATTGCACAAACGAAAAAGACACTCAATATCAACAATAATATTGTAGACACGAACGGTAACGTCAACAGTCGAACCGGCACGACGCCCGTGAGTCAAATAATAGGAAAAAAATTAGGAGCCAAGGGCGCTTGTAAAATAGAGAAAATCGACTCTAAAATAACGCACAATTTAAAAACAGTATTAAAATCACCCACCGAGAAGATGGATTACGAGGAGGAAGCTAAAGTGCCAACGAAGTGTGAATCGGACGAGAAGAACAGCACGGTGGTCTCCGGCGAGACCGAGACGTCACTAGACGCCGTAAAAGATAAAAGCGAACCCGCCAACGACCAGACGGACACCGAGAGCGTGACCAAAAAGGTTTCAAAACAATCAAAACCTAAATCGGATCCGATCAAGGAGGCCGGCAAACCCGAGGAGAGTCCGAAAGAGTCCTCGGAGCCCGTCAATAAGGAGGCCGACCCGAGGGAGACAGAGGAGAAAGCCAAGCCAGTGAAACGGTGCAAGCTGGTCGATAAAGCCGTCAGCGAGAAAGTGAAGCTGTTCGCCAAGAAGCCCGTGATCAAGACCGACGAGGCGGTGTCCCTGGTGGAGGACGCTTGCGCGTCGCCGACGCCGAGCGTGGGGCGCGTGGGGCGCCGCAGCCGGCGCCGGCGCAGCGGGGGCGGGGGCGCGGGCGCGGGTGCGGGCCGGCGCCGCCGCGCGCCCGCGCCCGCGCCCGAGCCCGACCTGCAGCCGCGCGCGCCGCCGCGCTGGAGCAACGGCTGGACTTGGGACGGCGAGGACCACATCTCTAAAGTCTACCTCAACGTGAGTGGCTATTTTTCTTTTTAACCGACTTCAAAAAAAGGAGGAGGTTCTCAATTCGAACTAATTTTTTTTTTTTTTTGTATGTGTGTTACTCGATATCTCCGAGAACCGTGAACCGATTTTCAATTATTTTTTTTATCGAAAGGGTATAACTCCGAATTGGTCCCATTGGCACTAAGTCGGGATCTGATGATGGAATCTTGGAGAAAACGAGGGAACTCTTCAAATGTTATAGGGACATGTACGGCGCTTTCGGTAATTTATTGATAAAGTCAAGAATTTACATTCAGTAAATAGGATTTGGTGTAAGGAAGCTGATGATGAACACCACAGATGGCCACTAGAACTTTACTTCTAAACGGCCAGTGTTTCGAAGGTAGCGATTAGATGTGCCGATTCGGATAGATACATTACTAGGAGGAAACAAATGTACATGGTGCTATTGAATACGGTACCATAAAACTGGTCTGATGCTGGAACCGGAAAGGACCCTACAGAACACGGTAACCAAACAACGTAACCGAGTCGTGTTTGGTGTTACTGGAATTGTCCTGACAAGCATTCTGAGTACAGAAGACTTATTTTTTATTAATCGACTTCTTAATCGATATTTATTATTAATCGACTTTTTAATCGATATTTATTACACAATAACAGTACAATATCTACATAACAGTTCTGGTGCTTAGACGAAAGTATTACAATTTAACACGTACCTAATTATGTTTTATTTATTTACAATCATTATTTATGCTTCAGGGTTAATTATAGAAGGCATCTCCTTAAAATTAAAATAATAATACCTATGTCACCTATGTCACCTATGTTATATTTATATAATGTTTCAATATTTAACAATAATGTTTTATACGTGAAATATTATGTACCTACACTAAAGATATAATATCCTATCGGAAACGGAAATGTTTCGCCTCAGCATCACTCGTGATTCGACGCCTAATTTTATGGTTGCTAAGAAGCCTCCACAGTTATTGACGTCCTTAGGGGTAACGTTGTCTGGTGGCTTCCTACCATACGATGCCGTCTCGCGAGATTCATCTACAGCGTTAAATGTGTAGACGCGGTGAGCTTTAGCGTTTTCAGTGGTCATTTTGTTATTGTATGCGTCTCCGTCTGCAAAATCACCTGCCAAAGGTACATGTCACCGCTCACATAATAATTCGAACTATTTTTTTTTTGTATGTGTGTTACTCGATATCCCCGAGAACCGTGAACTGATTTTTTATTTATTTTTTTAATTGGAAAGGGTATAACTCCGAGTTGGTCCCGTTGGCACTAAGTCGGGATCTGATAATGGAATCTTGGAGAAATCGAGGGAACTCTTCAAATGTTATAGGGACATGTACGGCGCTTTCGGTAATTTATTGATAAAGTCAAGAATTTACATTCAGTAAATAGGATTTGGTGGAAACTGATGATGAACACCACAGATGGCCACTAGAACTTTTATATGAATCACTAAACAGCAAAAAAAAAAAATTTTAACAAAAAAAAAGAACCGACTTCAGTAAAACTAAAAAACCAAAAATAACCCGTTCAAGTACAGATTACATTTGACTCACCCTTCGAAGTCGGTGCCAAACCTCGCGTAAACTATAATATAACTATAAATATAAGAACTGAGTGGTTTGGGATCGACTTCGAAGGGTGAGTCAAATGTAATCTGTACTTGAACGGGTTATTTTTGGTTTTTTAGTTTTACTGAAGTCGGTTCTTTTTTTTGTTAAATTTTTTTTTTCATATAGCGTTTCACATGTTCTTATTCAATTATACAAACCGAAACAAGCCTAAAGACATTTTTAGAGTTCCTTACCCAAAGGGTAAAAACGGGATCCTATTACTAAGACTCCACTGCCTGTCTGTGAGTCTGTCTGTCAGTCTGTCACCAGGCTGTACCTACCTCATGAACCGTGGTAGCTAAACAGTTGAAATTGTCACAGATGATGTATTTCTGTTGCCGCTATAACAACAAATACTAAAAACAGAATAAAATAAATATTTAAGTGGGGCTCCCATACACAAAACGTGATCGGTTGCGTTGACTTTGCACCTCATTCGTATGCGGAGCCATACATACCAGGCGCAAACTTAACTTGTACAGAACCCTCGATACGCGAGTCCGACTCGCACTTAGCCGGTCTTTTTTTTTAATATAGCTTCTCTCCAAATTTCATGTTTGAGAAGCGTTTCACATGTTCCTAACGTAAAGCAACCCAAAGATTTTTTTCTATAGGATGAGTTTGTGTTTACAGAACGACAGCCGGCTAGACCGCACTGCGCGTTGCTGGTCGCGCATGACGCATGCGAGCGGAGACCGCGTCGCGCGCGGTGACTGCGTCCTACTCCGTGCTTCTCCGGCGCGCGCGCAGCCCTTCGTCGCTCGAGTAGCGCGCCTTTGGGAGAACCCTGACGACGGTGAGTAGAGAAAAATGGAATGGTCTTCAGCGATTAAATCTGCTTCGTAGGAAATTTCTCTAGATGGCGCCGAGGGCTTCCATAGTGCACTGAATCGACCTGACTTTAGCTTCTTGATTAGTTACAACTTAACAGTTTTTAAGTATATGATTTATTTTCTACAGTTCCTTAAATCCTTTAAGGAAACACAATGTTTTTATACTAAACATTACAATTGTTTGATTTCTGTTCACTGACCACAACGACCGCAAGGCCCGGCTCGAGCATCCATAGGCCCGCTGGCATTACATTTGCTTTTATTTAATTTTGTAGCCTCCGGCGATAGTTGTTTATTCAATAAAATTACAACATCTTTAGAGCCTTGTGGTCAATAAGAAAGGCAAACAATTGCATTATATTGTACAACGCCATTATGTTTCGTTAATGAGCTTGGCTTTAAAGAATACAAATCAATTATACCTACATGTTCCTTATGACTGTGGTAGGTAACAAATATATAAAATAATGTGTGTTGCAGGTGAAATGATGGTGTCCCTGGTGTGGTACTACCGGCCCGAGCACACGCACAGCGGCCGGCAGCCCGACGACGCGCCCGACGAGGTGTTCGCGTCCCGCCACCGCGACGCCAACTCCGTCGCCTGCATCGAGGACAAGTGCTACGTACTCACCTTCAACGAGTACTGCCGGTGAGTGTCAATGCAGACCGTTCGTATCGCGTCTGTTTAGCTCTCTGCAGTCTGAAGTTAGCTTCAAGACCGTTGAGACGGACTGTCTCTAATAGATATCTTTATCCACCCAATCTCAAGTAGTGAATTGTCCTTCAGGCTATTGCACCCAAACCTCGCGCTCAGATCTTTTCAAATACGTTCGCTCATCTTTGACCGCGGCCCGGTAGTCTGCGTTCCAGTTTACCCGATTACTTTCTTCGGTGATAAACAGTGATCGAGAGCACTTGAGCTGACTTGGTACCTCGTTTACAGTTACAGGAAGCGGCTAAAAGCGCTCGAGGAAGGAGTGACGGTGCCGCCGTCGATCGTGCCGCCGATGCCAGCCGCGGAGATATCGCCGGCCGTGGCCACCAACGACTCCAAGCTGCCCGCCACCGTGTCGCCCGAGCTCGTGCTCTTCTGCCGTAAGATCTACGACTTCAGGTCCAAAAAGATCCAGGTCCCCAACAAGTGAGCGGCCGCGTGCGCCGAAGGTATAAACACCAAAGTTAATTTAGGAAGCCGCGCCCGGCCCCGTAGTCGACCCGACCCTATGCTAGTACAAACGTTCCCGGTGAATAGTGTCGCCGTTTTGTATGAGACTTCGGTACGCCGCGTTGTTTTATGTTGCTATGTGACTTGTGATTTCGCGTAGATTCCTCGTTATATTTGATTGCCGCGTACGATTTCGTTCCGTTGGACAGAAGTATCAAATGATGCCTTTTATAAAGTGTAAGTAGTTGTAAGCGATCGGCGGTTTTTTATGTAGCGATGGCGGCGTATCTTCCTTTGCTTGAAAGCCGCGTCCTATTTATATAATTTCTGTAGGAACTGAGTGTAAAATTTAATCTATTTTCTCGTAGAAATCATTGATTGAATATACGATTACGGCTAAGTTTTCTATTAGGCTGCGTGAAAAAAGAAAGGCATTTATGATTACTTTTAATTACCTTATTGTTACATTGTTATCAATGAGAGTCTATATTAAATTATTATTTTTAGTTAAGTATATTATTTTAAATCAGTGCAAGGATGTTGGTCTGCCCGCGACCACGGATCTCCCAGTTCCCTATGTACGTTCGTTTGTTTTATCACTACCAGATATAATTTTTTAAATGCCGTGATCAAGAATAAAGTTTGCATGGATAATGTGTGATTATGAAATCGATTCAATGTTTGTGTCGTATATTAAATCATGTTCTATTTATTTGTGTATGTTAACAGTGCATTGCTGACAAATAAAAGCTTGTAGTAGTATCACTTTCTGTGAGGAGTGCCTCGCACACTGCAGTTTTACTCGAGCGGGACACTAACCAGGGTGCAATTATTATGAACCTTTAACTCCGGCGCCCTAACGGCGTAAGTGAGTCTAATTTGACAGATTGTTCCACATTGACTATGCGACAGCCGACAACATAATGCCCGCCATGTTGTGTGCGAAGTACCTTTTGCGTGGATGTATCTTCACCTATGTATACAATAATCAGTTGTAGTTTTGAACATATACGTGTATTGAGTAGATATTTCTATTAAATATATATGTGGAGTACGCCTTCCAAGGAATTGATTTATATGCATTTCGGCTCTGTACCATTAGTTTCAGTTTCCCATTTCTTTACTAAGACTGAGTGAGGCGAGTCTCACGCGCCCTCAATTGAATCGAAATTCAAAAACATTAGATTTTCGTTTCACGCAAATTTTTCATCCAGTAATAAACGTAAAATGAAAAATAACAAATGGGAACATTGTAACATATTTTAAATGTAATGTTAGAGCATTAGAGTAACGGTCGCTAAATACAAAAAATAATGCGACTGTCTTAGTTGAAAATCTCTTTATCATTAGTGACATAATTTTTAAGTAGCGCGGTACATAAAGTAAAAAAGTATATTTAACGTTATAACTCCCATGGGAGTCCCATGCGGAAGTTCGAAGGGCATTTATACGTTTGCAACTTCTGTAGGTACTTACTTCCTTCGCTATCTTCGTTTTAATTGATGTTATTTTTGTAAATACGTCTTTGTTATAACTTCTCGCAAAATTTATTTGTTCTCCTCGGCGGGTTAGAATCTAATTCGATGTAAGATGTTTCCATGACGTCATCAAACCGCCGAGTATCTATTCCAAAGCATTAGTTCTATGTCTATTTTCTTTTTATTTTCATTGCTTCATGCCAAAAAATTAGCTGCAAACATAATTGTCAGTAATTAGTACCAATCCTCTACTTAGGTTACAAGAATGTTAACAGAGGCTGAGTCAATTCATTCATTGAAATTTCTTTGACATGATTTTACCTTGGACATGGCGTTAATACAAAATACTCGTTAGCTGTTCAGGTTGGGTATGCAGTCATGGGAAATTTTACTATGGTATAATGCCGGGAATTTTCGGGATTTACGCAATTTTACCGGTACTGCATACCCTATTCGAGAGAAGAAAAGAGTTGATTAAAAGTCTAAATTCAAAGACAATATCTTTTGATGTAAAACAGCACATTTCGTCTGCATACAATTAATTGATTAACGCTCATGTCCTTGTTACCATAGTGACTATAAGAAAGTATGTCATTCTTCTACTCTATGATTGAACCTAAGTAATTAAGAATTTACTGATGCACGAAACTAGCGTATGCTACGCGAAAGGTGCCAAGTACTGAAATGGGTTAAATATTATTTTGTAACTTCTTCACAAAGTCAATCATGTCTCAGTTTTTGTAATCAGACTCTGATAATGTTATTGTCTTCTCATTATTAATTAATTAGATTTATATTTAAGAATTCCATAATAATTAACTACTATAAGTGAGAGCTCTCCTTGCTTGTAGACGATTCGAAAAATGTTACCTGGTTATCAGAGTTGCATAGTCAATGATTTTTTTAGAATTAGTTTTACTAATAAGAAAAAAAATACCTTGTTTTTATTATTTAATTTATTTGTTTCAATGAAAATTATATAGGTATATTTTTATTATTGTAATCTACATAGTTATGTTGGCTGTAATTTAATATTGATGTAATTAATATATGTATTTTTATTTCAACCTGTGTTTCATTGACATCTTGAGTATACCAGCATGAGAAATACACGTGACTCCAATTCTTGGCGATATGAGACTAGTTCAGATGGAAGTACTTGTCTAGCCCAACTATGGTTCGCGACTCATGTCGAGCGACATACAATCACCCGTCACTATCTGACAGTGCTGTGATAGGTAGTATACATCGCACGAGAAAGAGTCGCGTGTCATAGTTGTGCTAGAAGTGCTGGAATAGACGCCTCACTCGTTCGTTCTATAAGGGCTCAATTGCTCGACCTAACCCCGCAAAATAATATTAAACTCATTCATTAAACGAGATAAGTATCGTATACGATGCGATTTAAATAAAACAATTGAAACGAATTATTTCGCGTATATTCATTATCCGAGCTCAATCATCAATATACGCTTTATAATCCGTTTAAATTGTTTTATTTCAATGTGTTTCAGTCGCGGAAACCGAAGAAAATATCGTATGCGGGTAAGGACCAAATTCTTTGCATCGTTGGACAACGGAAATCACAATGGAATGTGTCACACCGGAAAAAAAGTAGCACAATAAATTTGTAAATGTACGTGTACAAGGTTTGAAGATGAATAATAAATAAACATCGGGACAGGTGAAACTAAATCAAAGCTTGTAATAAGCACAATTGGTAACGTTGTCTTCGTTTCGACGAATTTCCGTTGTGACACGTAGCACAATGTTGTGTCACTCGTCGCACAATGTTGTGTCACTTGTCGCACAATGGAGGCAAAATACTTCACGACCTAACCAGAAATGTTTCACACTCAATAAAATAAACGAGTATTACTAGTGAACTTTGATGTGTAGCAGCAATATACTATTATAGTTTGCAGTTAATCATTCGCAAGCAGAGAAAGCGTGATGGAAAACAATAAAATTACATAAGAAGTCACAGAATTTTAACGGTACGCGGAGCTTCCACCAACACGATGCTCGACTGTCAGTAAAAACAACATGGCAGCACTATCGAAGTCAACCTTGCAAGCCTACCTAAGTAATGAACGAACGAATATAGGTTTAAATCACAATACAACACGAGTAATTGTTCATCATCATCATCATCATCATCTCAGCCATAGGACGTCCACTGCTGAACATAGGCCTCCCCTTTGGACTTCCATATATACCGGTTGGAAGCGACCTGCATCCAGCGCCTTTCCTACCTTTATAAGGTCATCTGTCCATCTTGTAGGTGGACGTCCTACGCTGCGCTTGCTGGTCCGAGGTCTCCACTCGAGCACTTTTCGGCCCCATCGGCCATCTGCTCTGCGTGCTATGTGGCCTGCCCATTGGCACTTCAACTTGCTAATCCGGTGAGCTATCGGTGACTTTAGTTCGTCTACGGATTTCCTCATTTCTGATTCGATCACGTAGAGACACCCTGAGCATAGCCCTCTCCATTGCTCGTTGAGCGACTTTGAGCTTTGAGATGAGGCCGATAGTGAAAGACCACGTTTCGGTGCCGTAAGTCATCACTGGTAACACACATTGGTTGAAGACTTTCGTCTTGAGGCACTGAGGTATGTCGGACGAAAAGACATTGCGTAGTTTCCCGAACGCTGCCCAGCCGAGTTGGATTCGGCGGTTGACCTCTTTCTCGAAGTTGGACCTACCTAATTGGACCACTTGTCCTAGGTAGATGTATGAGTCAACAACTTCGAGTACCGAGTTTTCAACAGAGACTGGGATGGGCACAACCTTGGCATTTGACATGAGTTTCGTCTTGTCCATGTTCATTTTTAAGCCCACCCGTTGAGAAACTCGATTGAGGTCATCGAGCATCATGCTGAGTTCCTCCATCGACTTTGCCATGACTACGATGTCGTCGGCAAACCGAAGGTGAGTGATGTATTCGCCATTGATGTTGATGCCAAGTCCTTGCCATTCCAGGAGCTTGAAGGCGTCTTCCATAACGGCCGTAAACAGTTTCGGGGACACAACGTCCCCCTGTCTTACGCCTCTTCTCAATGGAATGGCCTTTGTGCTCTGCTCCTGAACTCGGACCGACATGGTGGCGTTACTATACAAACACTTCAACACTTCAATGTACCGATAGTCAATATGGCATCGCTGAAGTGACTCGAGCACCGCCCATGTTTCCACCGAATCGAAGGCTTTCTCATAGTCCACAAACGCTAAGCATAATGGCAAGTTATACTCTTCAGTCTTCTGTATAACTTGCCGCAGCGTATGTATGTGGTCTATGGTACTATAGCTTCTTCGGAAACCGGCTTGTTCGGGAGGCTGGAAGTCATCAAGTCTATGTTCGAGACGATTCGTGATGACCCTTGAAAACAACTTATAAACATGGCTTAGAAGCGTGATGGGCCTGTAGTTCTTCAATAGGCTGATATCACCTTTCTTGAAGAACAGTACCACCTCGCCTCTATTCCATGCTTCAGGCGTTTTGCCCTCGGACAAGACGGAATTAAAGAGCTTCTGGAGGACCTTAAGTACCGGTGTTCCACCCGCTCTCAGAAGCTCTGAGGTGATTCCGTCTTCGCCCGGCGCCTTGTTGTTCTTAAGCTGCTTCAGGGCCATCCTAATCTCGTACAGACTGATGTCCGGGATGTCTTCGGTATAATGTCGGGACAGCTTGGCTCTTGGATCGCCTAGCAAGCTGTCAACGGGCTTTGCGACTGAAGTGTATAACTGACCATAGAACCTCTCGATCTCGCCTAGAACCTCTGCTTTGGTCGACGCTATGCTGCCATCTTCCCGTTTCAGCTTGGTCAGCTGGCTTTGTCCAATAGACTTGTCCTTTGCGAACACTTTGGAGCCTTTGTTCTGCTCAATGGTCTCTTTAATACGGTTCGTATTAAAGAGCCGCAGATCGTATCGCAAGGACTTCGATATACGTCTATTAAGCTGCCTATATGACCTCGCGTCATCGGGAGACTGCAACTGTAGCGAGCGTCGTTCAGCCATGAGGTTTAAGGTTCGATCAGACAATTTCTGAGGTCTATCTTTACGGCGGGGTCTGAAAAACTTAGACCCTACCGTGTGGACAGTTTCCACTAGCCCGTCGTTGATCTCGTCCACTGAGACAAAGTTCTCCAGACAAGCGAAGCGGTTGGAGAGCTCGAGTTGAAAGCTCTCGGGGTTTTGAATATGGGCCCGAGTAGGTCGGAGCGTAGACTTCATCAGACTGGACCTTTCCAGTTTGACATTGATATTCAGTGTGCCTCTTACGATTCGATGATCACTGCCGGTCTTTACCCTATTGATCACAGACACATCACTGAAAATCCGTTTCTTGTCGGTCATGATGAAGTCAATCTCGTTTCTCGTGGAACCATCGGGACTTATCCAGGTCCATTTCCTGTGAGCCGGCTTCTGGAAGAAAGAGTTCATCATGAAGAGTTCCTCTTTCTCCAGAAAGTCGGCCAGCCTCTGTCCCCTAGGGTTATAAATATTAATTGTTATAAATATTGAAACAGAGGTAAATTTATGAAAGAAAAAAATAATGTGATCCAGTGCAATGTAAGCACGACTCGAGCCTGCGACCCAACAATTCCTGCGTAGTGCTCTCCCAACTGAGCTATCACATCGTTACGTCAATCACACCAAATCTTTGATTCCATAATCCGCAGAGGGCGCTCCACTCCAGTAACGTAGAAATTTCCTGGTAGTGAATATCCTACACGACGGCCTTCCCCCCAGATAACATATATGACCCAGGAACAGATATTCGAGTTCATCACACAAATACTTATAAGTTCAATCGCGTAAGGTCTACAAAAAAAATACATATAACAGTAAATATTGATTATTTATTGAATAACGTCTAGCATAGTACATAGGAACAGCGGTATAATTGCCATTCAAGTTACAAATGTATACATTTTCCTAAAAAGAGTTTCCGTAAAACCTTCAAACTATAGTCCAATCACACGTTAATCTAACTATGTTGTTTCAGAAGAAAACGCGAAACCTAATCGTGAATAAATTATCTAAACTAATTTATATATTTAGCTAAAGTAATCAAGAGCGTGTTTAAACAACGCATTCCGTCTAAAAAGTTAATTACACTTGCACAAATTGGACTATAGTTGGATGTTTCTACACCTAACTTTTCCAACCACTGTGAATTGTCAACTAGTGTATTTTGTCCCATAAATACTTGTGTGTAATAATAGACAATTGGTATTTACTATTTGGTAAATCTTACCAAAAAATATGAAGTGTTTTCTTCGTGTTCATTACGTATTTAGTGTAGATAAGTAGGTAAACAGACATGGTTACGATTAATAATGTGCCGACAAAAATTTCCAAAATTCCTCAAAATTTCCTAATTGGAATGGACCATTATTTTAAAATATTGTAAATTTCAGAAATTTCCGAAAAATGTTTTTTTGGAAATTTTCCGCATCTTGTATCCGTAGTTATGATGGAATGATAAATACCAGGTGACAAAGACGCTATAGAATAACCCTGACGCTTTGTACCCATTTCCTTCTTAATTCTTATGTCAATCAAAGGCAAGTAAGGGGTAGGTAAGTAGGTAATCTCAAATATCAAACTTCTCTTACTCAAAAACATGTTATTTTTGGCGAAGCAGGGCTAAAGTGATCGTTTTAGCCCGTAGGCTGCCATCCGTCCGGGTTTCCCCGGATTTGTCCTAGTTTGGAGGCCGTCCGGGGGGTTTTTAGTGAATGAAGAATAAATTGTTTTTTTAATAATATTATTTTCGGACACGTCCGGGGTAAAAATGCGATTTACGCCAAATGTCCGGGTTTTTTAAGTCAATGTCCGGGTTCGGAGAATTTAGAGATGGCTACCCGTAGGTTTAAATCCGTCCTAAAGCCGCCGCCATATGCGGTTTGCCAGTGGTGGTGAGGGGTGCTAGCTCCTGGCGGGCGTCTCCTTAAACAGGTCTAGGGCTAAGGCAATTTTAAAGTTTTATTTTTATTTTCTCGTAGTCGAAGTGTCGAACATGTGGCTATAGCCATTGTAAAGGCCCCCATACATGACCAGGTTTACCTTCAGTTCCATCTGATCGGACTTAAATCCGTACCGTGTATTAATGAAACGGCCTTAAGGTCTTTACGCGCTTTACGGCGGCCGGATGGACTGAAGCGATTCAATCACATCGGCCTGATCAGTTTTGCCTTCCCATGTATGGGGGCCTTAACACACAAATTATAATCACTTCGTGTCAAAATAGCTTATTTTAGCCCCTTGTCAAACAAAGTACTATGGTTTACTTTACCCCATGTTGGAGTCAACATTAACTGATGATTCGAGCATGTAGCTCCATATTGGATGTGTGGCACACCACACTAAGGCATCAGTCCAGTTTCAAAACAAAATTGTGGCTCATAAATTCTAGATGCGACCCAATTACTCCTATTACCACAAAGAACCTTCACGAGAAAGTTACAAAAAGTTCCGAAAATTTAGTCTTACAGCATCAGACTGCACTTATTACCTAATCCATTACGAAATCTATACAAAGCCGTTCTCACAGTAGGTATATCATATATATTATTTACCTACAGTAATTATACTGCATTTACATTCTGGTCTCATTATTCGTTCAAATTCAAATGCGTGCGCTTGTAGGTATGCGAGAGTACGAAATTCGGGGCAGAAAGCCCTCTAATGTTAACACGACTCTTGCCAAGTAGGCAGAAAGGAATGGCACATCATGCCGTACTCTTCATAATTTTAGCAAGAAAGAGACAACGCGCTATTAGTACAAAAGTGTAAATGCAGTCAATACTATAAGTATACATATGCAACTCTCTTCTTTTGCCTCGCCACTTCCCGGTTAGACGGGGTCGGCTTTCTTAACCATGACGCGCCATTTGCTGCGGTTGTGAACGTCATTTTCCTGAAGATCCATGCGTTTCATGTCCTTCTGGACAGTCGTTAGCCATGTAGCTATGGGTCTACCTCTTCCCCGTTTGCCTGTTGCGATGGAAAGGCACTTTTCCACAACATAATCTTCCGGTCTTCTCATTATTATTATTATTATTTTATTTTTTACTAACAATTTAATATGGATTGTATTATCTGAAATAAAGAATTATTATTATTATTATTATTATTACATGGCCGTACCACCTTAACCTATTCTCCTGCAGTTTATCTGCTATTGGGGCCACTTTCAGACTACCGCGAACAAATTCATTTCGGACTTGATCCTTCAGCGTGACACCTCCTGCCCAGCGCAACATCCGCATTTCGGCGACGTGGAGTTTCTGTATGTGTATATTCTTTGCGGCCCATGTTTCACTGCCGTAGAGCATTGCCGGTCTAATTGCTGTTCTATACACTTTGCCTTTAGTTCTTACAGGCATCTTTGCATCGCACATAACTCCTGTAAGTTGGCGCCATTTGCTCCATCCTGCGTTAACCCTGTTAAGTATACATATGCAACTGCACATGTATATACAGTTCCTCCCAAATTTGTTCAATTTCCTGGGAACTTAGCCTATAGTCGGTGAGACGTCACATACAGCCTGACCAAAAAGACTGACCCTTTCTAATCAATAAAAAAAAACCGGCCAAGAGCATGTCGGGCCACGCTCAGTGTAGGGTTCCGTAGTTGCCCATCCTTCACAATAGACGGGCTTCGAGGCTTATATTACGAGAAAGATTTCAAGCTCTGTAAAAAAGGTCGTAAACGCCAAAGTAGGTAACTTCTTCTTCGTTTCGCTCTTGTCAGAGCGGTCGTGGTCATCATGAGGGAGGCTTGGGGGCTGCTGTCGCCCGCCTAACGATGTCCCGCCATCTCGTCCGGTTCGCAGCACTTCTGGTACATTCATGCAATGGTTTGCCCAGAGCAGATTTTATCTGGTCAGTCCATCGTATTGGTGATCTACCACGTAGTCTTGTGCCCTCCACTCTCCCCTGAACAACTAGGCGCTCAATGGAATCACTATTCCGCCTCGACACGTGTCCGAAGAACTTGAGTATGCGTGATTGTACGAGAGCAGATAGACGCTGCTTGATGCCAAGTTCCTGAAGTATGGAAACATTTGTACGATACTCGGTCCAAGATATCCCCAGCATTCGCCTCCAGCACCACATCTCCAGAGCACCTATCTTTTTCCTTTCTATTTCCCGCAACGTCCACGTCTCAGAAGCGTACAAAAATATGGGGAAGACAAGTGTTTTTACGAGCCGGGTTTTAGTTGCTTTGGTGATGTGTCTATTCCGCCATATTTTTTTCAGCTTATCCATTGCGCTTCTTGCTATCGCCATACGTCTTCTGACTTCATCCACGCAACCACCGCTACTATGTATGAGAGAGCCAAGGTATCATTTCAATTTTTTATTAATAGAATGTTACATTGGCATTGTCATAACAATACAATACAATACAATACAATACAATACAATACAAGTACTCTTTATTGCACACCTCATAAAATATACAGGAGAAATACAATGCAAGAAATAATAACCATAATCTAAGTACTTTCACTACACCCAATATCAATAATTTTACTGATTTTATGTTCTAATAATAATATTTATGTACAGTCAAGGAAATTGAAACAGAATTCGCTCTTGTAACAATGACAATAAGGGTCAAAAAGATACGTATATCAGTTTCCTTTACTGTACCTACTCACAATCAAAAACAATAGTCGAACTCAAACGAAAGGTTAAGTTAAGAGTCATTGCCAATGAATTAATTTAGCATTATGTCTTTATTGTCGACTAAACACAATTATATCATACTAAGTGGTACAAAACAATCCTACTAAAATAATTTCCAAAGAATTAGCACACTGAACTCGTAAACATTTTGGTGGGTAAAGTATAAACTATGTTAGAACTAATCTCAATAATATAATGCAAGGCCAAGGAATGTAAATGTAACATAGATAAGTTATTTAGAAATTCCTCCCTTTCAAATTGAACTGAGGGCAGATTGGTATTAATCCAAAGAACACAAATGTCTGTAATGAAAAGTGAAAACACCTCTACAAATACAGTTGCAAATGTATTTGTCCTCTTCCACTCAAAACATCAATAAACAGTTGGGTGAATCAACTTTTTGTGTTGTTTACTCTGTCCCCATTGTCCAAGTGACATCTTCATACTGTTTCATAGAAAAATGCTAAGGTTGTCCGAGGTACAAATTTTGCGTAACCATAGCAACAAGGTGCACTTTAAAGTTGATTCGCCCGGTTGCTAAATAAACCAAGGGTTTGCAGTGAGTGACTCACCAATAATTCCCCAAATCCAAATGTCTGACCTCCAGGTTATTCTGTATGTTACAATAGATAACGCCAGTATTAAAGTTTTATCAGCAGTTTACATACTCGTAACTTGGTAGGTTTTAGGACATTACATCTATGATGGTGAATTTGTGAATGTCCCAGATCGCAGGCATTTGTGGCCCAGACCGAAGTTGAGGGACATAAATATGCCATTCGGGGCATTACTAATTACCACCCGTGGTTCGTCTAACGTTTTACATCTTGCCTTGGCAAAGAAGTGAGCCACTTTACTGCCTAGGGTGACAAAAACATATACAACACTATTAAATCAACTTTTGTACCATATATAACTAATTCCAATTTCACAATTTTCTCATCCTATTTGTATCGTATAGTATCAATACATTATTTGAGTAAGATTCTCCATTTACCACTAAAGAGGCCTCAGTTTATTTTTTAAATGAGATAAATAATGAGATGTGCAGTCAGTGACAAATATCTCCATCCATAGTATATGGACATATCTGATACTAACTGTGTAAGACTTAAAAGAATCTGACATTGTTTTAACACTATTTTTTATATTTGTGATTCAGAAAAACATATTTACAAAACGTAAAAACTTAGATGTGTTACTAACATGAATAACAAAAATTGTGCGATGCTATTTATGAGTACTAAATTTACTTTCACATATGAGCTTCCCTCAGCATTGCGTCTAAACTAGCAAATACTACTTGGACAAAGCCATATTAAGCAAATTTAATCATTGCAATAGGTTGGAACATTTAAGTAACATGGGTGAAATTTTGGCATTGTTTAGTCCAATCGCGCTATAAATAAAATTAAATATTGAATCAGATTACATCAAGTGCGTCAAAAATACCTCAAAAGAATCAAAACTAACTATAAAACCATTACAGAATGCTTACAAGTTTCCCAGTTTTAAGCAAAAGCTTACATGAATATCACACACAATACACATTTAATACATTGAACAATGTTTATGTATGGTATAACATCAATACTTTGCTCTAAAACAACTATGGCCATAGTCACACTTATATTGCTTCAAAAATTACAGCAACTGTTGGTCTTACGCGCAGTCTTGTAGAATGCTTTACTGTGATAAGACAAACTGTCGGACTTTGCAACAAGATCATCTAGCTTTTCTCCTCTCTCTAAAACAGCTTTTATAGTGTCGTGTAAAATAATCTTTGTTTCGTCTAAGTCTTCCTGGATCTTCGTAAGAGCATCAGCTTCTCTAGGGTTCTGGTACTTGACTAAATACTGCGGCAAGACAGGGAAGTCTACAGTCGTAGTGTTAGCCGTTGGCCAGGTGTTTGCCGGTACTCGCGCTGTGAATTCGTCCAGTATTTTGGTAATCAATGTGTGTGCAACCCTACTGGGGTATTCATGGTCTGAAATAAGAATACCAGCTAGACTATCTGCTCTGACATATACTTGAAGCATGTATTCTCCTTCTTTCACTGACTGCCTGGCTGCCAGCTGAGTTCTTTCCACCATAGTTTTACTGACGAAAGTCATAAACTCCTGGACAGATCCTTTTTGAAAGTAGCTGAAGCTTGATAGATCGTAAGCATCTTTTAGGATTGTAGCACTGTTCACTCCCTTGTACAGAACTAGAAGCCCATAAACTTTCACCATTTTGACACGAGTGTAAACCTGACTCACAAGAATATCTTGAGCCAATGATGCTTTGGTCTGCAACAAAAATTCGAAAATTTTAAACGTCGTAGAAACTTGATTTAATCCAGTCCAGAAAAAGTGATGAAATCGTAGAGGAGCACTGATTAATATGGTAATAAGAAAATAATACTAACATCGGAAGTGTTATATTACAGTAAATACTGAATTTCGATTATTTAATATTATCATTTCACACAAAATCACAAAACCAGCGAAAGTTTCGCTGCGAAACTGAAACGCTTACGTCACTTAATTTACGTCAGTCAATCAAGCAAACAAATGTCAACACAACACACAACATGATTTTTATTTTGACATTAATTCAGCGTGTTTGACAATGTCTCAAACAAAAAGCCACGATGGATGATACAAAGTAGTCTATTCAATATCAAGCTTAAATAATACAAACTGAACCAGACGCATCTAAATTGTCGCTGGCAACTACAAGAACGTCAACGTCACTTAACTCTGGCTGGATATAGGTGTATAGGAGTCAAGTCAAGTGTTTTTTGTCCCCACAGGGGTGTGTGGGAGTGGGGACTTTTCATTCACAATATAACATAGTTCAGAAAGCTAAATGTCCTCCGGAGTCATCCGTATTTACCGGGGAATGCTTCGGGATCCTAAAATGCTTAGAGTATATCCTACTGGCTAAGCTAAATCGCTCTATAGTCTTCTCTGATTCCCGTAGCTCCCTAGAAGCCCTACTCTCCAATCCTTTTTCAGCCAAACTCCACAACCCTCTGGTGTTTTTAATCAAAGAAGCCCTCAACCAATGTAACAATAATGGCTATGAAGTAGTCTTGGCCTGGATCCCAAGCCACTCAGGTATTTCTGGTAATGAAAAGGCGGACAAGACTGCTAGGGAAGCAGTTATTTGCGGTGATAAAGTACCTTTCAAAAACTATGTCCACGATCTTTTATCCCTTCCCAAGAAATACCTATTAAATTCTTGGAGTTCGCGGTGGAAGTCCTCTAATAAAGTTAAAGGGAATAAATATGCACAGATTCAGCCGAATATTCCGAGAAAGGTCTGGTTCGCTAAAGTTAATCTTAGTAAAATGGTGACTTCCTCTATAATACGCATGAGAATTGGACATTGCAGTTGTCCTGTTCACTTAACTAAACTCAGGATACAGGATTCCTCGATCTGTGAATGCGGTTTGGACGAGGGAGATTTAAACCATATATTTTTATCCTGCCCCCTTCTCGACCACACAAACCTTTATTTTGGGCTGTTGTCTCAAAAAATTCCACTACCTACCCATATGCCCACTCTGTTGGTATTTGATCCAGCTATTTACAGATTTCTTGCAAACTTCTTAGTTATTAATAAAATTAAAATGTAGGTAGATTTTATTTACTTAGTTTAATATTCTTAACTCGTGTATCGTTTGAATAACCACTAATTTGATGTATAGTTGTGCGTGTTGTTAGCTAAGAATATTTACTAACTTGGGTTTTTATTTTCAGCTCTGATCTGATTTTACGGCATTTACCGCGAATCCGTATTTTATTTATTCTTAAAATCGACGTGACGCTGGCAGAAATGTCAAAAGACGATTGCCATCATATAAAAAAAAAAAAAAAAAAAGTCAAGTGTTACTGTGTTAGTGTTGTTTATGTTCACGTATTTTGATTAAATTCATCCAGCGTTTTTATTATTAACATACTAATTACATTGTTTATCATATAAGTGACATTTAACATTTACTTCATATGCAACTATAATGGCAGAACCTACAGAAAAAGTAGAAAGCAGTTCCGACGCTCGGAGAAGAATACTGAATATTGCAGTTTCCACAGTACTTTTAGAATCGGGCTTTGATGCAGCAGATAAACCGTCTTTAGAAACACTTACAGAGATACTGCAATGTTGTAAGTAAACATTATTTTCACATTAACTGTTGTCCATTCGACACTACACCATAGCTCACTAAAACACATCATCAGACCTAGGAATCCGTGGGGCAAATTTCGTTGACAGGTAGGGACATCCTATATCGACAAATTAAACTATCGATGTTCGTTCTATATACTAGTGATCGCCCCCAACATTGTGTGTTTTTTTGTTCAATTGTTCAACATAGCATATTTTAAATAATCGCTAGGTTACAATATTTAATATAAAGGTAGGGTGTAATACCTATAGCACTACAAAATAGTTAATAATTATCTCAACCTCTTTTGATAATTCAATAGAAGTAAATTACCGACATAGACAATCGCTAACTCGCTATAAAACAATAGGTACTTGTCAATGTCGTCGGACAGTGTCATTTGTAAACACGTTATATTACATAAGTATTTTATATAAATAAATAATGCCTCCTAAAAAAATAGAAGAATTGCTTAAAAAACAACCTGAAATAATTAAACGTGGGTCCAAGCTATACTGTAACAAATGTCAATCCACCTTTCATCGCAAAAAATATTCTCTTCTCTTTAAAAACGAAGAAGAGTATTGAGTTATTACGTAATTATTATTTTTTACTTTTAATAAAAACATATTTTTACACTAGTATATAAAACGAACATCGATAATTTAATTTGTCGATATAGGATGTCCCTACCTGTCAACGAAATTTGCCCCACGGATTCCTAGGTCTGCACATCATGCATTATCATTCCAATGTTTCAGTTTTCACTGAGGTTGGAAACTCTGCCAAAGGATACTGTGAACTATCAGGACGAGTCGAACCAGTTCTTGGAGATGTTTTCATGGCACTGATTAACATGGGTATGTTGCTTATAATATTATTATAATTATCCTAAAATAATGCTAAAATTAAAGCAGTAAGTTAAAAGAACTTAAAAAGTTTGTCTTAATTAATATCTCTTCTCTGTATTTGTTGAAGAGAGAAATGACAGTAATAAATAACATCAAAATATTTGTGCTGCATTTACAAATTCAACATCTTCACTATGCTATAGTTCATTCATTACAAGTTAAATTTAATTGCCACAGCAATGTTTTTGATCTGTCTGTCTGACACTTCTGTTTTAACACGTTTACTGTCCGTGTCCCATATGTGGGGCCACGGCAAGCCTCTAATACTGAGACATAAGGTTCACCTGTCAAACTGGGACAGTGAATGTGTTAAGCTGAATTATTGGTATAATGTTGTCACTGGGTACATGAACTTATATGTATATAGTATATTAAAATTATTTATTTCTGTAAATTTAAGTATGTATATATTAGGTATTTACTTCTAAAATTTTCTCCGAACATTATAGACCCGGCACCAACTCAATGTTTCTGTTTAGCCTTATGGTTGACTGGTAGAGAATGCCTTGTGGCATTAAGTCTGCCATTTGTACTAGTTTGATCTATGCAATAAAGTTTAAATAAATCAATAATAGTTTTAAAATGAAATCAAGATGCAAAGCTAAAAGCTAATAAGTTGCTTATTTCAGGGATAAGCTTACAAGGCTTAGAGCAGTATGCGGCCAGGCCAAACCGGCATGTGATTCAGCCTCCGCAGCAGGCCCCCGCTCCTCGGACACCAGCAATGTTGTCTGCCGGGTCCAAAGCCAAGCCAGCCCCACACATACCATTCCATCTGCCACCACTGCCCGACCCACATGCTTATATCCGAACACCTGTAAGATTATTTCCGTACACCTTGTTTATTCATATCATAAGCATATACTTAGGGTTTTTGGTACACAAGTGATTTGTGCCTGTCGGGCTAGTGTTAAATCATTTGTGCACCATAAACCCAGGGTATGATTATTTTGCCAGTAAAATGTAAACCACATAGAGTTGTGCACTAACATCCTAATTGAAACTACTTTTTCCGAAAAGTTAGAATGATTGTGCTCTAAGGTATCAATATTTACTATTATTTTTCATTAAACTTACATTATGTCTACAGTAAAATAGGTTAGTTTAGCCCAGTAGTAGCTGGGAGAGGCCTATGTGTCAGAAGACACGCCGAACACTAATCCGGTCAATCGGATGTGTTAGTTTTTAAGTGGATTGTGTATGGGTGTAATGTGATACTGTTTTAGTTTCGGCAATGAAGGCTATAATGATTATGATTATGATGAAAATAGGTTAGCCCCAGAAATACTTGGTATAGTTTTCGACAGTAAATTATGTGGATGAAAATCAATGTCCCAGACCCCATTATGTAATTTGCTCCTTACAGTACAAGGCAATAGTGCCTTTGATTTGAGGTCAGGGTGGCAATAATTACTTACAAAAGAATAAAAAGTGTGTTATTATAAAATAAATAAATAAAAATAAAAATAAAAATAAAAAAGCCTTTATTTCTGAGTATGGTGAGAAACAAATTTACAAATTTAGACAATAAATGCTGTACAGATCTAAGTTTAGACATTTTTTCGTGATTGACTAAAGTTGATATATTACTATAAATTTTTATTTTTTTAACACCACACTAGAACCCTCTATAAGGTAAAGGCCTCCTCTAGAGATCTCCATACATTTCTGTCCTGTGCCCTCCATATCCAGTTAGGACCTGCTAACTGGACAATATCATCTGCCCAGCGTGTCAATGGCCTACCCTTTTTTCTGCCACCTGCCGGACCTTTCCAGGATGTTGTAAGGAAGGTCCACCTTTCGTCTTGGAGTCTGGCTACATGGCCAGCCCACCTCCATTTGTATCTCTGTGCGTGGTTAAGAGCATCTATTACTTTAGTTTTATTCCTAATAATGGAGTGGTTGATCTTATTTATTTTTCTTAGTTTTAGAAGACTCCGCTCCATTCCTCTTTGGCATGTCACAATCATATGTTTTGCCTTCGATGTGAGTTTCCAAGTTTGGCATGCATAGGTCATCGTGGGAAGTAAACACATATCCATGACTTTCTTTTTGAGATTGAGGGGAAGGTTGCTTTTTAGGGTTTCTTTTAAACTCCAGTACTTATTCCAAGTGTTTTTAATTCTTCTTTCTATTTCCAGTTCGTTTGATTTTGGGTTGAAACTTATTTGTTTTCCCAAATACACATATTGGTCGACGTACTCTATATTTTCCTTATCTATAAGTATAGGTTTTTTGATGCTATTTGTCATGATTTTAGTTTTGCTGTAGTTCATTTCTAGGCCCATCGTTTTGCTCTCAACGTTTAATGCATTCATCATGTATTCTAGATTGGAACTGCTATTTGCAAATAAAGCAAGGTCATCGGCGAATCTGAGATGTGTCAGGTTTTTTCCGTTGATGTTTATACCATGAGTTTTCCAATCCAGCTTCCTGAAGATTGATTCCAGCACAGCTATGAAAATTCTTGGCGATAGCGGATCGCCCTGTCTTACCCCTCTTTCAATGGGGAAGGAAGGGCCGATGTTGTCTAGTTGTATTTTGCTCGTACTATTTTTGTAAATATTTTTAATTAATGTTATGTAGGTGTTATGTACTTGCTGGTCCTGTAGTGTTCTCCAAATGGCGGAATGTAGTATGGTGTCGAATGCCTTTTTGTAGTCGATGTAAGCAATGTACAGTGGTGTCTTGAATTCTTGGTGCTTTTCTATGATTTGTTCAATCGCATGTATGTGATCTATTGTTGAAAAACCACGCCTGAATCCGGCTTGTTCTAGCGGTTGGTGGCTGTCTAAGGTGATGCTTATTCTTTTTTCTATTATTGTAGCAAAGAGCTTGTATATATTTGGCAGTAAACTTATCGGCCTGTAATTGCTTACATCGTTCGGGTTTCCTTTTTTATACAATAAAATAATATTAGATTCTGACCATTGTCTTGGTAACTCAGTAGTGTTCAGTATTAAGTTAAATAGATATGCAAGTGGAGTGCTCAGTAGGCATTCTGCAGCTTTGATAGCTTCGTTGCTCATGTTGTCGGGGCCTGGGCTCTTGTCAAGTTTTAGGCGACGGATGGCCTTTTGAATCTCTTCTACTGTGACGCACTCTACTTCTTGCTGTTGTAGATTCTGGTCTTGTCGTATTATGTGATTTTGATTTGGTGTTGTGTTTGCATCTAAATCTTCTTCTTTTGCACTGTATAGTTCTTTGTAGAAGGATGTAGCTATATCGAGGACTTCATGGCGGTTGTGAACAGTTTTTCTCTGGTTCTTCAAAGTTTTGATCCAGGTCTTGTGTGTTTGTAGTTCTTTATATGCCTTTTTTAAGCTGCCTGTGCTGATGAGGTGTTTTTCTAGTGTATGAAGTCTATAGTTTTTGTAGTCCTTTTTAATATACTTGTGTGTTAATTTGTAAAGCGCCCTTAACTCATTCTTCATAGAACGTGATTTTGGTTTAATTTTTTGTAGGTGTTGTCTTCGTGATAACAGTACTTTTGTTCGATCGGACAGAACCTGGTTTCCTTCAGCAACGTGATTTGATTTTTTAATTTTTTGTATGCTTTTAGTTACTGCGGTTGTTAGGTTGTCGTAGCACTGTTGTACCGTGGCATCTTCATTCTGGTCTAGGAGGTCTGGTATATTTTTTGACAGGTTTAATTTGTATTTTTCTATGTTTTCCATATTACATAGTGTTGATTTAGAGTTAACTTTGTTGTATTGGGCTCTGCTCTTTTTAGTGCTTTGAATGTTAATTGTAGATCTGACCATTCTGTGGTCTGATGGGTAATTTATATTTAAGACCTCTACATCTTGAAACATTTTAGGTTGATTAGTTAGTATATAGTCTATCTCATTTTTTATTTTGCCATTAGGTGAACGCCAGGTCCATTTGCGGCTCGGTTTTTTCTTAAAATACGTGTTCATAATTGAAAGTTTGTTTTGAAAAGCAAATTCCACAAGTTTCTCGCCTCTTTCATTCCTAGTGCCATAGCAGTGGTCTTTTATTATTAACTTCTCTTCCTGTAGTCCTTGACCTATCTTGGCGTTGAAGTCTCCCATTATAATGATGTTTTTGTAGGCCATATCCATAAAAAGTGTGTTATTAAGACATACATAAATTATAATGTAACTCAATTTCAGACCCACAAGCAACCAGTTACGGAATATGAAGCTATCAGAGAGAAAGCAGCCAGTCAGAAGAGAGACATTGAGCGAGCACTGACCAAGTTCCTTGCAAAAACAAGTGAAACACATAACTTATTCAACACAGAGGACAACACAGTTTTTCCCTGTAAGTCATAATATTATTCCTATTCCTTTTTCTATCCTAACCAGATTGTTGGTCCACATTGTTAGGAACCTCACCACAATATGTCTTTCTTTGTGCTGTTGGGGCAACCTAACTAAATGTATGTTGTTCTTACACTTTTATTTAACTTGCAATGGTTGTATACGTATAATCGTGCCAAATCATTCATGGATGCTTTAAACTTGCATACACTAAATTAGCTGAAAATTAATACCTATACCTATGCTTATGTATCTTCTATGTCTTACATCTACTTAGTATCTTCAAATAAAAGTACAAAGCTTTTCACAAATATTAAATTCTTGAACTTTTGAAACTTGTTTGTCTGAAGTAAAACCATACTTGTGAAACAAATGAGCTTGCCATACATCTCATGTATAAATAGGTTTTATAAACAACTAGATAATTCAATTGGTGAGTCCTTGCCAGATTCAGACTAAAGCTCTCCATATTTATCCAAGCTTTAAAAAGGAAAAGTTTTCAATTAATTGATGTTGCAATAAATGTTTTTCTCATTTCAGTAATAGCATGTAAGCCAACATTTCCATCATATTTGGCATGCCTGCTGCCTACGGACCAGGTGTTTGACTTTGATGAGCTGGAGTACCACTTCCAAGTGGCCAACAGGACTGAAGATATGCCTGCTGAGAAGAAAGGTACTGTTGCATGTGGCCATTTCAAATTCTGTAGACACATATGGTGTGTCATAGGCATAGGAGTAAGAGATCTTTGATTCATGTTAATCTCGATATAATAACACGTAAAAGGAAACTCTTTAGTTGACCCAACTTTAGTTGACGAAGCACGTTTGAGGTGTGTCGTCTAAAAAAACATTAGTGACCAGGACACAAAACTGTTGCAAAAATTTTCATTGCTTTAAAATTAATAAAAGTTCTGTAAACCTTCCGTTACCTACCTCGGTAGGTACCTATATATCTGTATCCATATAACATTTGCCTAAGTTCATATATTGAAGTCAGATCCAAAAAAATTTTTTTGTTTTCAGATCAATCTGACAATGAAGGCGAAAATGGAGGTGATGATCCTAACAATTCACAATCAGAAACTCAGGAAAATGCAGCGCCCTCTAGCCCAGAAAGAAGTAAAACATGATGAAATACAATATTACTAACTTTTTTACTGTACATTAATTTTATCAATAAATAAGAACTAGGAAGCCTAGGCTAGGGCCAGCACTTGTTTAATTATTACAAACATAATTTCTGAAGTTTAGCCTTTTAGTTAGGTATCTTTGCTATTTGCCTTTCTGTCGGTCTGGGTCCTTTATCGACCCAAATGCTACCATGATTTCCCTATGGCGTTGTCATTATCATACTGCTTTTGCCTTTACGACAGAATTATCATCTGCCAATTCATCCGACAAAAAAAAACCGCTTTCCCAAGTATCTCCGCAACGATCGGTTGTGCACCGGCTCCACCACCCTCATCGAACGGCTTCTCGAGATTGTGACCATGTCGTCAAACCACCTTGTTGGGGAAGGTTCCCAGACTGCTTCTTGCTTACCCCAAATGCCCATTGGTTCTACGGAGGTGTCCTGGCAACTCTCCCAATTAAATTGTGTGAGCTATGTCGACAATACTAATTCTGCATATATCACTGGCAACACGGAACGAGCCCCCATAGAAGTGTAGCGCTGCCAACGGAGTGATTACATACTCTTTGGCGCTGCCCATCCAAGTTAAATAAATAAATATCATGGGACAATCAGACACAAATCGACCTAGTCCCAAACTATACCCCGCGCGGTGAACGATGAGTCCTATGACACCTGTCATGTCAGTACATTTTATAACCTATAATCGGAAAAATGTACTGAGATGACAGGTGTCATTGGACTCATCGTTCGCCGCGCGTAGTATAAGCAAAGCTTCTACTATGGGTACTAGACGACGATATACATAATATATATAAATACATATATAGATAACATCCATGACCCAAGAACAAATATTCGAGCTCATCACACAAATATTTGCCCCGACCGGGATTCGAACCCGGGACCGCCAGCTCAGTAGGCAGGGGTCTGCAAACTGCGCCAACCGCGTCGTCATAGTTGATTACGATAAACTCCCATCAATAAATATATTTTTTGGGACTGTCAACTTGTTTGCAGTTCGTAAAATAAACTTGACCTATGTCAATCTTTTCCTTAGAGCAATATTCAGTGCTTTTATAGTTTGTACGGAACCCGGGGTGCGCGAGTCCGACTCGCACTTGAACGGGTTTTTGGAATACCATAAACCTGTAAACCAAGGGCCCATTGACAGAATTACAGGCCCCACGCTGGCTTAATCCACTGCATATTCATTTTAACTTTTTTGCTGATCCCCACACGCCACAATGTGACGTCATTTGCCGCTATACAATAGCCGGGTCCACACAGGGCGAGCGGCCTCGCGAGGCAATTGCCGCGCGCGGCATTCGGCGCATGCCTCGGGCATTGGATGAAATTACGCTCACCGAATGCCGCGCGCGGCAAGCCCGAGCCGTCTTGTTCGCCCATTTGACAGATAAAACAATATGGCGCCGCCGCTCGCAATCAGCTTTTGACTTTTGACTTGTTGCTACGTTCATACAAAGAATTTTCCAAAAAAAGCTAATTCCATTTTTTTTTTTTGTTTAAAAATCAAACAAATAGCACATAATATGTAGTTACGGTTATTCCGTTTCGCGTAATACGTAAGTGTCGCACGCCATTTTGTTTTATCTGTCATAATTTGACCGAAGCAAAAACGTGTACGTCCACACTGCGCGCGGCAAACGACCGAGGCACCTTTGAGCACGGACAAAAACCGACAGCGCGCGGCTCGGCCGCGGCAGCGCTCGGCCGAGGCAAAGCGTGCGGGCGCCGCGGCCGAGGCGCGTACACATAGACCGCGCCGCCTCGCGCGGCAATTGCCGCGCGAGGCGGCTCGCCCAGTGTGGACGCGGCTATTTAATATTGGGTGTCTAGTAAGAGATATTCTTGTACTTATAAACCTGCATGTAAAATGCAGGACTATACCAAATTAAACTAAGGTAAGAAGGGTATGTGTAAGTAAATCCAAAAATGAAAAAAAAAACTTTATTATGATACATAAAATTACTTGAGTGAGGCAGAGTTGATAGTGGGCAGGGTCTTGATGCCGTCCCTGGTAACCACTGTCACCTGGAAGTTGGGCAGACTTACAAACAACCTCTTGTGAACTTCCTGGACGCACTTCTTCAGGATTTCATATGCCTCTTCTTCAGTCAAGTCTGAAATGTTAATCATGAATTTACAAAATGACAGTGGATTTTCACATTAAATTGTTCCCTTCATAAATAAACAACAAATTTGATTATACACAAATATTTCCTTCTTGAGTTCGGCATGAAAAGTATTTAAAAAATTATTTACAAAATATTTTTGTTTGAATTAGTTAAAGTTAACAGCAGTATATTTTAGGGAAATACTTTTCAGAAATATTTATTACTTCGTTTAATGTGATTAACATTAAAAGTTTGAAAAAGCTTACCTGGCTTATGATAGCGGTCCATGATGCTCACACTGAGGAACCCACCATAACCGTGAGCAGCAAATGGCACTTTCATACTGGATGCCAAGTAGTCCATAAAGTAAAGCTCTGGCCCATTCTCTTTGTCGTACCCACCCATCAACAGGTTTACAAAGTATGGGGTCTGAAGAAGAAAAAAATATTGTATGTTAATTAAAAAGTTACACCTTTAAAAATAAATGTTATACAGGCAGTTGACACGTCGTAATCGCGTCTTATTGTTTATGTTATATTTTGATAATTATGTATGTTAGCTTTGGGGATCTCTAGAGCTCTAGACTACTGTTTATTAGAATATTAACTTGTACTTACCCTGCTTCTCAGGTACTCTGCCAAGTTCCTGCGAGTGAAGTTTGCCGCGGCAGTGGGCCCAAGCTCATAACCATTGCGCATCTTATATAGCTGAATGTTCTTCGCGATGTATTCAGCGAACTGGGTTGTGTCGCCAGAGTCACCAATTACACCCATTACTAGCTTATCCGATATTCTGTAGATCTTGTCCTCATCTGAAAGGAACAGAACAAGTTTAAAGTAATTATATACCTACGTAAGATTTTTTAGTTATAAGTTATAACTAAAAAATCTTACGTAGGTATATAATTACTTTAAACTTGTTCTGTTCCTTTCGTTATAACATTGCACCGAAACCGCTAACTCACCATCTTTCATGACCATAATACTGTGACTATTCGTTTGATCTGCAGCTATCATAACGAAATCATTGCACTGCATGCCCATCAAACATTGTAAGTTAATATTGGCCATATTTATGGTTTAATAAGAAGAAAATATATCGAATTCTCAAATCAAAGTGCTCAAACCGCTTGACAATAAATAACCTATGTTGAGTTGAAAGTGTCAAATCATTTTAGCTTGCTCACTATTGCAGTGTGACCCTGAAAAAAAAATAATGCATGTTTTAGGGATAAATAAAACACTTATTTGCAATTTTTTGTAGTCCATTAAGGCCATACTACAGTCTAATTAAATAGAAGCAAGGAAAAGTTTAACTAACTATTTAGTGTGGTCTTTTTCATAAAATATTTACTATGGAAGCAGTAGCACATGAAATTTGACAGGCGAAAAAAAAGCGAGAACTTGAATTGATTGTCTGACATTTCTCATAAATTGATGACCACAGGTTATGCAGAGAGGATTATAATCATAATCAATTAATATATATATTAGACTCGTTTTGTTGGCATAACCTATTTTACTGCCTCTTTCCATTCATTTCATATTAACAAATGAAATGTCAAATGAAATGTCATGAATGTCATATACTAATCCAGCGTTGCCAGATGGTTACATTTGTTACATTTTTCGTAACTTTTGACCCTCTCTCGTAACATGTAAGTAACTTTTGATTTCTGGGCAATTTTCGTAACTTTTCAATAAGTTTTGTTAAAAATTCTGAAGTGGTAAAATTAATTTAGATTCTGAATCCAAATAACATGTACTATCGGTCAAAAATATAACATATGTACCACTGAAAAACTTTATCGTAATTTCGATAATGTGTTTCAGTTTTTTCTCAAATCAGATAAGATCCATAACAATATGTGAAAATCTTAAATAAAAATTAATGATTTCAACTCGAAGGACTGAACCACAATTTAAGATGGCTATCCTTCTTAAAATATTCTTAGGATTCAGAAGGCTCATCCTGCCGAAGGAGAACTTCCTATCGTCAAATCACTTCGTTGTCCATCTGTCAAGATACGAGCGCTTATGTTCCGTCTATATCCGAAAACCGTAAATTTGTACTTACATAATAAAAAGCAAACACATTTTTGTAGAGGTTGGAAAATAAACAACAGATGGATGAGTAAGTTAACTATTGTACTATCGGCCAAGACATTATAATATATGATGCTTTTAACAACTAATAAAATAAAATAAATATTTACACAATATCGCAAGATTAACATTACTTTTCTCCCGTCAGTTTGAATTTTTTAAATATATTTCTTAATGAGCACTCTTTTAGTATCAAACGAGTCGTGTCCCTTGAAAGACGCGATAAATTAAAAATCTAACAAATATAAATATTAACTGGCAACACAAATGGAATACAATTGACAACATTTCATATTTCTAACAGGTGGAAATTAATATAGAGATCGACAGGGCTATGTGTCGTGTACGCGCAAAAAAATCTTAGAATTTATTCTTCTGTATTTAAAGAAATATAAGAAAATACATAAAATGACCGCAATCGAAGACAATTAGGCCTGAATACGGTTGTTGTCTTAGACCCAACAACGAAAAAAAATTAAATTTTGAGAATGTCGTGAACCTCAACGTCATTGCGTGTTTTTTTATTAGAAATCGGACTAAAGTAACCGTTCCATTCAGATATAGTTTTGGTGTTGCCACAATTTAAAATGATTAAGTTTTTATAAATTAATAATAAAATAAATGGCTATTTCAGAAAAAAAATAAAAACATTGATTACTTTATCTTTCTAAGCAGAATTCAGAAAAGTAATCAAATTGTAGTCTTGTATATATGAAAACTTGTCAATTCCTTGATAAAGTTTTTAAACTAAAGGGTATATAGTCGTATTTGTATGAGGCATCGGCCCCAGAAGCCAAATCAATTGCCGTTTTGCTAATAAATTAGCCCAGATGTAAGATGCTATTTTATAAAAAAAAAAACACCCTGAAATACTGCAGGTTTTTGAGAAAAAAAAAACATACAAACACGGCTATACCCTTTTGTAATTTATCAAACGCATATATTCGGTGTACAATCAGTGCAGATACCTGTAAGGGCCTGGCCACATCACCACGGCACGGTGCGGATTTTTACGGAGTCAGCGTATAAAACCACCGTAAAAATCCACGACGCCGCGCCGTTTCACGGTGACGGCGGCGTGCCGTGGTGATGTGGCCAGGCCCCAAGAATTTTGAATTGGTTGCTTTTATCAAGGGACACGACACACGACTCACTTAACAGACTATTAGCCAGTACTGATCATATTAAAACTGAGGCGTTTTTCCTTGATTTTTTAAATATAAAACTGTTTGCGGTATTATGAGTTTTGTAAAAAAATATACCTCAAAAATTATACATTCTCATTGGTCAATTTACTTTGAAATTAGTTGTGATTGGTCCAATGGTCGTTTGTGACGCGTCAACAAGATCATTGTATATAATATGGACAGTGTTCAACACTATGCACAGCTTCCCGTCACACCGCGTACCGGAATACGTAGCTTGGAAAGCATCAAACCACGTGGATCGACCTGGTTAGGTTTGCGGGAAGCAATTGGATGAGGGCGGCGTACGACCGATCGTTGTGCCCATGCTAAATATAGACTGTGTATGGCCACATTTTTGGGTAGTGACGGTTATATTTTTTTTTGGTATTACAAACTTATTTACAGTAAATATTCCATACTTTTATAGTTTGTACCTTTGGAACCCTCGGTACGCGAATCCGATTCGCGCTTGACCGGTTTTTTTATTAATATCAAAATGTAACTTTCGCAACAAAAATGTAACATTTCGAGGAATGAAACGTAACTTATGACAGACTGGCTCTGGCAACACTGTACTAATCATAATCATATGTATTTGAAAATGATGAAAGGTTAAACATTATCAAAATTTTGTGTTTAGTTCATAAATGCAACAATGTTTCGAAAAGTTGCATTAGGAATGTCTGGCGGAGTAGACAGTGCAGTGGCTGCATTACTCCTAAAACGAGCTGGTAAGAATATGTAACTATATTTTGTTATGGTTAGGAGGGATTTTCTAGTTTTGCATTGAACATTAATTAAAATCTTTAATTTTTGTTATGTTTAGGTTATCAAATTGAAGGTGTCTTTATGCGCAACTGGGACAACAACTACGAAGCCGGTTTCTGCTCAGATGAAAGAGATTTTGAGGATGCGACATTTGTATGCCGTAAGCTAGAAATCCCGTTGCATAGAGTGTATTTCATTAAGGAGTACTGGAACGAAGTGTTCTCTGTATTACTACAGGAGTATGAGACGGGATTGACCCCTAATCCTGATATTCTATGCAACAGATATATTAAGTTTGACAGCTTTTTTGAACATTGCAGGAAAAATTTAGGAGTTGATGCCATAGCTACTGGTCATTATGCGAATACTTCGTTTGGGCCATTCTTAGAAAAATATAAAGAAAATGAAGGTATGTGTTAATAAATGTTACAGTTTATTTACTCAGTGGATGATTTGGCTGCATGCATATTGATCACTATGAATACCATTATAGTATATAAAAAATATGGGAATTCTTAATCAGAACCATTTTATGAAAAGTATGTATAATTTTCAGGAGTTCGGTTATTACAACCAGCAGACAAGTTCAAAGACCAAACTTTCTTCTTGTCACAAGTGAAACAATTTTCTCTACGAAAATGCATGTTTCCACTAGCACCGTTGCTCAAGTGCCAAGTGAGAAATATAGCCAAAGCAGAGGGACTCTTGAATGTGGCCAACAAAAAGGATAGTACAGGAATATGCTTCATCGGGAAAAGGAGATTTCAAGATTTTATTGAAGAAGTGAGATTCAGCACAATTATTTTATTTTCTTTATGGTAGTATCTATTGACGTGATTTGAGTATCTAGACTTAAGTATTTACATAATTAATTTCTGCAAATAAATTCACCCATCGAACATTGAACTTAGTTTAAAAAAAGAAATAGAGATAATGCATCATAAATATTTGCATGGTTCTGCTAAAGGCATTAATCGGAATGCTAAGTAACTTAAATTCAATATTTTTATTATGCTGTCTAAAGAATATTTGTTTTGTAGTACATTCAAAAAAGAGAAGGACTTTTCATAGACATAGACACAGGACAAACTGTGGGTGAACATGGAGGGCTTCACAAATGGACTGTTGGACAGAGATGCTGCTTAGCCAATTGGAAAGATGCCTACTTCATATTCAAAAAGGACTTAAAAACAAATAATATTTATGTTGTAAGTACCTGCTTCTTATTATCTACCCAAAATTCAGTGAATTATTGAAAATTATGTTCTACTAAACTATTATTTAACTTTGGAGACCTATTATATGTATATTATTCTTTTCCTATTTCATACCTATGATATCTATCAGTCATTATAATTATAATGATGCCCACATATTTAGTTAATTTTCTGTTTATTTTTACAGGTCCCGGGAACAAAGCATCCGGCTCTTTGGAACCATTTATGTGTCACTGGATTACCACATTGGATACATGAAGAACCTCCAGAATTGAAAAACAACAGTGTCCTGAAATGTTACTTTAGGTTTCAACATACTAAACCTTTAGTGAGTTGTAAAATTGTAAAAAATTTAGAGGGACTGACAATTTTACTAGACAATAAGCTACGCGCGCTTACAGAAGGACAATTTGGTGTTCTTTATAAAGATGGCGAATGCCTTGGTAGTGCAAAAATTACAGATGTCTGCCACAATTTAGTTTATTGATACAAAAGTTAATAATATTAGTTTGTTATTGTGTGGTTTTCTTTATTAAAAAAAAATATGATATCCCTATCTTAAATAGGACAGTAAAATGGTGCTTAATTGAATAAATATATTACATACATTGAGAGCCACAGACCCGAACAAAAATGACAAAAAAGTGGCATCATTGTTATCCCTTACGATTGTTACCCCGCTTCGATTGTAGTAGATCGCATTCAATTTTTCTTTCTTAATTTACCTTTGTGTCATTATTTATAAAAATAAAATGTGGTATTACCACATAAAAAAAATAAGAATCGATAAAAAAGATTCTATACAAATATCATTGTTATGTTCAAGTAGATGCCAATAACGCTTATTTATAATTTATAACAACATATGTACGACACAAAAGAGTAGAAATTAAAAAGTGGCAATACTGTAGTGTCATCCCTTTCTAATCGCTCTAAGAAAAAAGGGACGACACTACAGTATTGCCACTTTTTAATTTCTACTCTTTTGTGTCGTACTGTAATCACTTCGTAAAAAAGAGCTCATTGCTCAAACGTTTAAGTGTCAAATTGACTTACGTACTTATTACCACAAATATTTTTCGTGTAATAGTACATTACTGCAAAGGCCGCGAAATAGGGAATTGCTGGCCGAGTAGTAATAGATGGCCGAGTGACAACGAGGCCATCTAGAGATACGAGGCCGAGAATCCCTGTTCGCGCCGAGGCTTGTATAGTGCTTTTCTCAAATAAATCCAAGGAAATAATACAAAATGTTCAACTTATATATTCATATATTTTTACTATTCCCGCCAACTTTTTTCAAAAATTATTTTTTTAAGCTGTTCGGGTTAATGTTTTTGCCACCAAATGTTAAGATGATTCTATTTATTAAAAAATTACAACACCTTTTTAATTAGATATTGTTATATTTTTTAACAATAAATGTGATTCCTCGTTTATTTTATTAAATATCTGTTTTAATCTGGTTAAATATAAGAAACAAAACGTAAATATACATGCACAAACTACGTTTTTTTTTTATTGGCAGTATGCCATAGATTATCTATAAAAGAAATAAACCCCACTGAAACAAAAGACAATCTCTTCTGACTCATGTCTCTTGTCAAATTTGGAACATGGCACGAATGGAGCAGATTTTAATATTTTTACGTACTAAAAATATTTTCGTTATTATTTTATTTAGGTATTAAAATATATTTGTTGTTTGAACTAAATAAACTCGTAAATTGTTAAGAACAAAGTAAGTTAGGTTTTATTTAACAACTGCATAAAAGGGTCCCGACACTGCATAGAAGGGATCAGTAATAATGACATTATTTTTTAACTCATCTTGTTCTAGTATGTGAAGAGAGTAAGGCAAGTGCAAAATATTAAAATTGTTAACCCTTTAAAGTTTGATTTTATTTGTCGGTGGCATTGTATGCACGGCAGCACACGTTGCCTTTAGGTGTTATTGGCGTTCAAAGGTTTAAACTGACAGTGTTCGAGTTAATTATTAGTATTATTTTATCAACTAACTTCAATTCTTAATGTAAAAAGTTTAAATCTGCATGTTTCTAAACATATTTCAATATAAATCACATTCCCTCAACTAGATGTCGCTACGCGTCTTAAAATGCATGAGAAACGTATATTTAGTTCAATAAATTGTCTTGCATTAGCTATCACGAAGAACGCTGCATTTTATTTCTCCCACACCTCAGATCGCCCGGTACAAAAAGTGGTCCTTATTCGAACGGATTTAAGAACTATATTAGTGCAACAGTGAACTTAACCTTAAATGATGAATTATAATTTACGAAACAAAAAGTTATAGTGAAAAGACTAAATAATACGTGAAATTGACTTTATATGTGTACAAAAAACATTGATGTGTATATGTTTTCATGATGGATAACTATATAAAAGAACAAGAAAATTTATATCATTTGTTGGCAAAAACAATCACGAATTTTAAGAAATCTCCGAAGCAAAGACTAACAAAAGGTTATGTGCAAGTCCGAATGGAAACTCTTATGGAACACTGGACAAATTTCCACAATAATCATCTCGAAATGTTGAAATTAGTACCTACTAAAGATCGTGGACAGTTCGAGTACTTCACAAAAGATGTTTATCAAGAAGTGGAGGAACAATACATCGACTTGAGATCGGATATGTTGGACATGTTATCTGATATGAGTTTACGAAGCAGTGAAACAAATAGGCCTAGTTCATATAACCCTTCAACTGCACCCCAGCATATGTGATGAAGTGAATTGCCTCAAATTAACATTCCCAAGTACTCAGGCATTTATCACGAATGGACATCGTTTCAAGATATGTATATTTCGTTAATACACAACAAAACTACAATAAGCAAAGTACATAAAATGCATTATTTAAAAAGTTGTTTATTTGGCGAAGCGGAACAATTGTTAAAACACGTATCGGTGACAGAGAGTAATTACGACTTGGCATGGAAGATTTTAACCGATAGATACAATAACAAAAGGATAATTGTTAATACTATTTTGAGCCGCTTAGTAAATCAGCGAAAATTAACTACGGAAACGTCAAAGGGTTTACGAGAATTATTGGACACGACGACTGAATGTTTGAATAAATTGAAAAATCAAAATATACAAGTGGAAACTTGGGATGTTCTGGTAATTCATTTAATCGTTAATAAACTCGACTCAGAATCGCACAAAGAATGGGAACACGAATTGGGATCCCTAGATATTAGTGAATTACCCAAATTAAGTTTGTTAACCAAGTTCCTAGAAAAAAGATTTCGTGTTTTGGAAATGATTCAAACTCCGCCGTCGAGCGCACCTGTGAAACAAAGAAGTTTTCATATTAATAAAATTGAACAAAAATGCATTTTTTGTAATGAAAATCATTTATTATATACATGCAAAGAATTTGCAAAACTCGCAGTGGAGAAGAGAGTAGAATACGTGCAAGGCTGGCGGCTTTGTTTTAACTGTCTGGTACCGGGACATTCAGTCAAGTTCTGCAAACATCGATCAACCTGCCGCCGATGTGGGAGAAAGCATCACTCTCTGCTTCATAGTCATAGCACGCCGAGCCCGTCGCCACAACCCACGGCAATGGCTCCAGGGCCGTCATTACCGCGTCTAGAAGATAAAGAAGATATCCAGGAAGAAAAAGAAGATAAAAATAAAAAGCATATTATATCTCACCTCACTATGGGAAACCACGCGGTAATGATGAGAACTGCGTTAGTGCAAGTAGACACTGGGTATGGAGAAAAACACTTGATGAGAGCGTTATTGGACCCCTGCTCGCAAGAATCGTTTATCACTGAAGCCGCGGCACAAAGGCTACGTTTGCCACGTACATCCATAAGCGGTCACGTGACAGGCGTGGGTCAAATGAGGACTTCGCTTAAGCACGCGGCAGAAATACAATTCTCATCAAGAATCGAGCCTGAAATGAAGATGAAAGTAACTGCGTACGTTGTACGCCACATCACCGACCTAATGCCGGCGAATAAAGTCGAAAGTGCAGATTGGACGCACCTTGAGAAGCTATGCCTCGCAGATCCGACATGTCACACACCAGGTCACATCGACTTGCTTTTGGGAGTCGAATTTTGTAGTGAAGTTCTCAAACCTGGTGTGATAAAAGGCCCCTCAGGAACCTATAGCTCAAGATACTCACCTGGGGTGGTTAGTTTCTGGAAACGCGAGGACTCAGCACACTGCCAAAAAAAACATCGTCAGCATGCATCTCAATGTCGATCTAAACAACATGCTGAGGAAATTCTGGGAGTTAGAGAGTATAGAAGAAGAGGATAACACACTAACTTCAGATGAGAAGAAGGCAGAAGACATCTATCAAAACACACATACGAGAAGAGAAGATGGTCGCTACGTGGTGAAGCTGCCATTTAGAGATGAAACACCAGTTTTGCCTAGTGACTCACGAGATATAGCAATTAAAAGATGGCAATCCTTGGAAAGAAGATTGGATAGAACACTACAGTTAAAAAACGATTATAACCAGGTGTTACAAGAATACATAGATCTAAAACACATGGAGAAAGTAGACAAAAAAGAAGCTCCTGCGAATTGTGTGTACCTGCCACATCACGCAGTTGTAAGAGAAGGAAAGGAGACCACACGAGTTCGAGTAGTTTTTAATGCGTCATGCGCTGGGAAGAACGGAGTGACACTAAATGATGCTTTGCTAATAGGTCCTACCTTACAAGAAGACCTTAGAGATATTCTGCTTAGATGGAGAACGCACAAGATTGCTTACGTCGCTGACATCGTAAAAATATACCGGCAGATTGAAGTACACGAAGCAGACACAGACTATCAACGAATCGTCTGGAGAACCGACCCTCAAAGGCCAATAGAAGACTACAGGCTGCTCACTGTAACGTTTGGAACTGCCTGTGCCCCCTACTTGGCTATCAAAACCTTACGTCAAGTGGCTTTAGATGAGGGTCGAGAGTATCCTGAAGCGCAACGTATAATTCTAGATGATTTTCTACATGGATGACGTCCTGTCGGGACATGAAACAGAAGATGGAGCTATAAGTAATCAAAAAGAAGTCACAGATATTCTAAAGCGGGGTGGATTTGAACTTCAAAAGTGGAGTTCAAATAGTGAAAACTTCATGAACGAGATTAATCCAGTCAAGAGGTCACACAATACCCAACGAGATGTGGATGGCAGAGACAGTATTAAGACATTGGGTATCAGATGGAATACGCGAGAAGATACAATACAAGTAACAAACAATTTAAAGAATTTACCTGAACAACCTATAACGAAGAGAAATGTTTTAGCTGATATCGCTTCTTTGTTTGACCCAATGGGATGGCTAGCTCCTTCCATAGTCATTGCTAAAACATTTATGCAGAAACTATGGACACTCGGGATAGGTTGGGATGAAGAGCTAACAGACGAGATGAAGAAAGAGTGGTTGAAATTTAGAAATGAAATTCCTGCCCTAACAGATGTACAAATAAATCGCTGGATACATACCACTGCTGATAGAAGCTCGATTCAAATTCATGGGTTTGCCGATGCTTCGATGAGCTCCTATGCGGCTGTAATATACGTGCGTGCTATTAATCCAGAAGGCACTATAAAAGTATCGTTACTTACAGCAAAGACAAAGGCAGCCCCACTGAAGCAGATTTCAGTCCCGAGATTGGAGTTGTGCGGGGCCGTTCTGCTATGTAGACTTCTACAACATGTCGTAAATATATTGAAGTTACAAAAACATCAAGTGTTTGCATGGTCGGACTCTAAAGCTGTACTTGCATGGATAAAGGGTGATCCAGGTCGATGGACTCCTTTTGTTAAAAATCGAGTGACTGAAATCAAGAAGAACAATGATATCAATGGATGGTACTATGTAAATACTAAACACAATCCAGCTGAGCCAGCATCGCGTGGAGTTATGCCCAAAAAACTGTTATCGAATACACTGTGGTGGAGTGGGCCAGCATTTCTGGTTGAATCAGTCATAGAGCTACCAGAAAGTGATGAGGTACCTGAAATAGAATTAGAATGTCGTAAAGTCATAACATCATTGGTAACTGAAGCTAAAACGAATGAAGAGGATTTCATATTTACCTTGATGCGTAGATACTCGTCGCTCGGGAAGCTGGTGAGAATCATCGCTTACTGTCGAAGATGGATAGTGAACCTGAAAAGAAAAAAGATAAATAAAGAACACTTACCAACTTACCTGACGGCTGAAGAGAGGAATGACGCACTTACCATTTGCTTGAGACGATCCCAGGAAATCGAATTTCCAGAGGAAATTGACGATTTGAAGAGTAAGAGACAGCTGAAAAGAAAAAGTCGTTTGTTGTCACTCACCCCCTTTCTAGATGCAAAGGGTGTGTTAAGAGTAGGCGGACGATTACGCCATGCTGATTTAGGAGCCGAACAGAAGCATCCTATCATTTTAACGAAGGACAATGCTCTGTTACCTCTTCTTTTAGCAGAAGCACACAGCAGCACTCTCCATGGCGGTCAACAACTAATGACGATATATTTACGCTCAAAATACTGGTTAATCAACGCAGGGAATAAAATTAAGAAGTACGTTCGCAACTGCATTGTTTGTATACGGCAGAGAGGAGAAACAAGCAATCAGCTCATGGGAGATTTGCCTGCAATCAGAGTGAAGCCTAAGAAACCCTTTTTGATAAGCGGAGTTGATTTTGCGGGACCTATAAACGTACGCATGAGTAAAGGCCGTGGGGCGAAATCAACAAAGGCTTACATATCTCTCTTTGTCTGCATGGTGACACGGGCTTTTCACATCGAACTTGTCAGCAGTTTAACTACACAGGCTTTCCTAGCCGCCTTAAAAAGATTTGTTGCCAGAAGAGGACGATGCGCAGAGATGTGGAGTGACCACGGCACAAATTTTGTAGGTGCACAAAAGGATTTAATTGCTATGTGGTGGCAAGGGCAAGCCAGAATTCCGGATGAATTTGCAGCTCAGATGGATGACATGTGTATTAAATGGAAATACATTCCTCCGGCAGCACCTAATTTTGGAGGCCTTTGGGAGGCAGGCGTGAAATCTATAAAATACCACATGAAGAGAGTCGTAGGTAACGCCACGCTCACATTCGAAGAGATGACAACATTACTTACCCAGATCGAAGCTTGCCTCAATTCACGCCCATTATATCCACTAAATGACGATCCTGATTCATTACAGTCTTTAACACCTGGACATTTTTTGACTGGCCAACAGATGATTAGTATCCCCGATGATGACTATACGGACTTTAAGATTCATCAGCTATCTAGATGGCAGTTAACTAAAAAAATGTTGCAAGATTTTTGGAAGAAGTGGCAATCGGAGTATTTAACACGTCTACAACAACGCCCTAAGTGGAATAGCATAACCAAAGATTTGGAAATTGGAGATTTGGTGTTGGTCAAAGATCAACGACTCCCTCCAGGCCACTGGCCGATGGGCCGTATTATTGGAAGACGCCCAGGTACTGACGGTTTGACGAGAGCTTACGAAATACGAACGGCGTCTGGCGTTATGCAAAGACCTATAACGAAACTCTGTATATTACCTTTGTCAAAGGACTCCGTCCTTTCGGGGGGAGTGTGTTCGAGTTAATTATTAGTATTATTTTATCAACTAACTTCAATTCTTAATGTAAAAAGTTTAAATCTGCATGTTTCTAAACATATTTCAATATAAATCACATTCCCTCAACTAGATGTCGCTACGCGTCTTAAAATGCATGAGAAACGTATATTTAGTTCAATAAATTGTCTTGCATTAGCTATCACGAAGAACGCTGCATTTTATTTCTCCCACACCTCAGATCGCCCGGTACAGACAGTGTCTAGACTCTGAGACAAAATAAAACAATGACAACAGAGTTTTTTTTTTATTAATTTATTAACGTAACCATTTAACGCATCTTTTGATTAAACATACAAAAAAAACATATATAATTATGCCGAACACACGAGAGACGAATTACTTGGCTGAAATTATTCTTGACGTCTGTCTCTTTCTAAACGTGACCTCAAATTTTCACGTTGTTTAGGATCGCGTGGGAATCTTTAATAAAATAACCGGCCAAGAGCATGTCGGGCCACGCTCAGTGTAGGGTTCCGTAGTTGCCCATCCTTCACAATAGACGGGCTTAAAACAGCGGTTTTAAGCCCGAGGTTTAAATTACGGGAAAGATTTCAAGCTCTATAAGAAAGGTCGTAAACGCCAAAGTGGCTGTAATTACTTATTACCTTCTGGAAGTTATCGATTATACGCGCCAGATTGAACGGAATGTTTTAATGCAGTATGGCACTTAACTAATATGTTTAACGCTCGAAGTAGAAAGACATCGATGATATTTTTCGATAACTCAAAAACGGCTCGACCGATTTTATTCAATATAGTTTTCATTGAAAATACCTATAAGGCCTCATTTTCATGAATTTTGCCATAATATTTTGACCCGTGGTTGAAAAGTTCGAGGGGGGAGGGGGGACGCCATTTTTTTTATTTTCGTAGCGAATATTTACAAAACTGCTGACTTTATCAAAAAGTAATATTTGGAGACCCCTATTATTTTTAAAAGACCTATTCAACGACACCCCACACACTAGTGTTGGGACGAAAAAAAAATCACCCCCACTTTAGGTGTTAGTGAGACTGTACCCGAAAAAAAGTTTCTTTTTTAGTTTTTATTTTACCGTTTCGTCGGCGTGATACATACACATACTCATACCAAATTTCAGCTTTCTAGTACTAATGATCACGGAGCTAAGCCGCGGACGGACGGACAGACGGACATGGCGAAACTATAAGGGTTCCTAGTTGACTACGGAACCCTGAAAATAGGATATTATAATTTAAATTTAATATATAATTATTTATTGCACTCCTTTATTTATTAAAAAATATAAAACTATAGCGACTCCTTAGATTTTTGTTCTGTGATGAGGTGCATTTTGTAGGGACAAAGTTAATAATTCTAATCTAAAATATGTTATGATTTTACATAGGATTCGTTAATTAATCAATTGAACCTACGTAAAAAAGAATATTCCGACCTTTTACTTTATTCTATAGCTGTTATTTCTGCAATTTTTCGCTGAACATTTAGTCATTTTTGAGACCTGTCACGTGTCATGGTCTAAACGAGACTGCGAGCCCAACTAATGCGATTTGTGATTTTGCATTACTTGGGAGGGTGCCATTTTTTCCGTCTGATTGTGTGTCCATGTAATTATTACGTCAATGATTACATAGTACGTCGTTCTAATTTGCAAAGATTTAAATTTGCCGCTGTTTAGTGTACACCATGGAACTAATAAGTACAGTCTGAAAAAAAAGAGTAAAAATTAACAAGTGGCAATACTGTAGTGTCGTCCCTTTCTATTCAATCTAAGAAAACTGGGACGACACCATGGTATTGCCACTTTTTATTTCTACTTTTTTTTTTGTCAGACTACAGTATGACACCGACACGTCGAATTGGCTAGGGAGGTCAACACGCAGATGCTGAAAACGTTACAAAGGGTTTTGGGCCTTTACATGCGGTCGTGTGTGTGGGAACTGTGGGATACTTCGAGTGAGTGAAAGTGTGAAACACAGGACTAAAGTGTTCGATACAATTTCTATACGTTTTGTTCGTTTGACGGTACGCGGCGCGGCGTTACAGTCTGTGTTGAATGTTACTTTGGCTTAAAGGTCTAGTTCCAGGCCATAAAATTCCCAAAAAAAAAAAAATTGAATGTCACTGTCACACTTTCTGTTCTCATTCTCAATCAAAATGACAAAATAAATGCAGCAAAAGCAAATGTGAAAAATTGTGGATAAGGCGAACAGAGGAATTTTAAAACATAACACACTCATGAAAACATAGGGAGCTGATTACCCGTTTAAAAAAAATGCGTTTCAAATTGTGAAGATGTCCTTACCGCCCGTGAATTACAGCGTGCCGCCGCCGCGGTTGGACATGCCTCCGCCGGCGGTGCCGCCGCTAGGTCCGCTGTCTGTGCCGCCGCCACAGCTCTACCATCGACCGCCACCGCCACCCTACCCATCTTTGCCCCCTATTGACAAACCTCCCCCTTTGCCCATAAGTAGTTTACCTCCTTTGAACATACCTCCACCACTGGTGACTGCTTATCCTCCTCCTGCATTACCACCACCGTTTCCCCCACCGCCAGTAGCGAAACCTGATCACGCATTCCAATCACCCGATTTTTCCACTCCTCCTCCACTTCCACCCCCTCTTCCTCCAAAGGAAAAACCATCAAAACTAGATACTCCAAGAACATCCAAAGATTGCAACAAAAGTTATTCTGATTCTAAGAATGATCCTTCAACATCTAGAGAAAAATATTCACCAACAAGATATAGAGGTAGGAGTTATGAAAGAGATTATAGGGAGGGTAGCCATCGTAGATCAAGCCCAACTCGTAGTACATGCTCAAACTATAGCAGGCGCAGTCGAAGTCCTTCTAGGCACAGTTATAGAGATACAGATGATCATAGAGAAAGGGACAGATATAGAAGAGAATTGGAAAAAGAAAGGTATTACAGAGAAAAATATGAACGAGTAAGAATGAGACATGAATATGAAAGACGGCGAAGTCCCTCTCGGGATACCAGAAGCTACAGTAGTCATGACCATGACAAATATAGAAGATCACCTAGTCGATATAACCACCGGTCACCAAGCAGACATAGCTATCGGTCACCTACTAGAATTAGTCATCGATCACCCAGCAGAAGTAGTCATCGGTCACCAAGCCGGCACAGTTTGCGGTCTCCCAGCAGACTTACTCATCGGTCCCCAAGCAGACACAGTCGCCGGTCACCCAGCAACGACACACATTATCGGAGCCGGGAGTTGTCGCCTCGCTCACGGCATGAGTCTGTGCCAAAGAAACCACTTACTGATAGAGAAAAGATTCTTGAAAATTATAGGTAGGCAATGACTACATTCAATTTGTACTAAGTCCTATGTCATAGGAGTCTTTACAGTGACAGAAACAGCTTACAAAGACATTATCAAACTGATGCATCACCATCCATTGCAAACTTCTCTTGTCAGTTAAGTTAGCCACCAAAAACGGTATCACTGTACATTACAGCATAAATCGTCTGCAATAGATGTTTATACCAATTTAGTGCCTATTTTTGTCATTTACTAGAATGTGTAAATGTGTAGAATTGTGAGTTTGATAATGAAACAGTTGGGATACCTTGCAGCACAATCATACTAACTTTACGATATAAGTAGTTTTAATTAGTAAGTGCATAACTCTATGAGGTTGAAATTTCATAGGTAAAATAATTATAATTAGTATGAGTGAAGAGAGAATTAATTTTAATACATTTGTATGATTTTCTTTCAGGAAAAACTATTGTCAGACCTCTGAGGACTTAATTGAGAAAATTGAGAAATGGTCTAAAGAAAATAAGGAAGAGGAAGAGGTTGTTTTCTATATTAATTAATTTTCATCATTTACAGATGTGTAGCTACTTTCCTTTATTTTAATCATATAGGTAACTACTGACTATAGTTATAGGGTTCATCATTAGTCATCTAGTCATCATCCCTATTCAGTATGACAGATGAAAAAGTTTTTTATTTTTCTTACTTTTTTTGAGTCACGCGTTGAATTACGTTAGTGATAATAATCCATTTCCCAATGAATATTGTCATTGCAGAGTCCAAAAACGTGGTACAGAAGCTCACCAGCAGAATTATACTACATGCCGGCTGAGAATGGTGCTGGGGTCAAACAAACACCAAAATTAGAAAAAATATGTGACGCGTTCTTCACTAAAGTGATTGAGAGGGGAAGAAAGGCTAGACCTGAGGTTGATGAGTTGCCTCCTCTTAAGCCTCCAAAGGCGAAAATGTGCAAGCATAGATGTGAGTATTTTTTATTAGATCATATAAGCAGGGATCAGATAGGTACTGGTATTCATCTCGGTTTTAAGTTTTATAGTAAGCATTATTACACATTTTTATATTTTAGTGGGCTGATTTCAAAGGTCTATGCGAAATACTGGTAATGATCTATCCCTGCTTATAAGACAATCTATAATAGGAATAGGTTTTGAGCGTATTTTTTTGTTGTCTTTGGGATTTTGTTGCCTATTATTGCATCTCTGGTCTCCAAAATCGAATTGATGGAAGTCGTTTCCAAGATCTGATATGACGTTGGTTGACAACCCACGTAACGTAGTTCCAGCCTCCTTTATCAAAGTAAATTTGGGGTACGCACTATTGAATGCTCTTATTATCTACACTGCAGAATGTCTAAACGATTGTATAGAAAACACATGAAAACATATAGCCCAGACTATTGGCGGATATCAGGGAGTCACCCAAGCTAATTTAACTTTGTCTTCATGTAGTGGACGAAAGGAGTTCCGCCTCGTCCTCATCAGAGAGTGAGGAAAGTCTAGACGAAGACGGTCTGCAAGGATACACGGACAGGATTATGGTCGAGCTGCAGAGGAAACAGAGCCATCCTAGAAGACTGCATCCAGAAATGTGGTATGTCATTTAATTTATTGTAAAGTAGCTAGTAAAGGGATGTATTCCGTAATAAAAACTGTCATATATCCTTCTCTAAAAATGCAACTATCTGTCTATCAATAAATGTTTTCAGTGGTGTAAGTCTGAAGAGCTAACAGCCAGAGTTACTTTCGCATTTATAATATTATAGTATGGACACAATTAGACACAATTTTGTCCGCCTTAGTACCGTGTAGAACTGTGAATAATCTTGTATATTTTCAAGTCTGATGACGACCTAACAGATTTTCTTCTCATTTGTCCCTGCCATAGCTACATTTCATAGCCGTCACATTCATTTCATTCATTCATGGACTTGTTTTTTCATTAATCCCTGTGACTACTTTAATTATCTATAGTACCTAGACACTCTATCAGTACTTCCCTACAATGTATTAACACTAAATGTATTAAAGGTTCAACAACACCGGCGAGATGAACGGCGGGCCGCTGTGTCGCTGCAGCGCGCGCGCGCGTCGCCACGGCATGCGACACGGAGTGTATGCGGGCGAGAAGACCTTCCCTAAGTGCCGCCCCGACCACAGCAACATGGACAGGCTCTACCACTACAGGTAAGCAGGGTTTCACCATCTTTTGTAATCTAGAGTGTGACCTAGACCACCTTCGGTGTGGAACGCTTAACGCTTTAAATGTGAAGAATAAGTCTCGTCCTTGAAGCCGTGTCAGTGTGATCGCTCCTTAAAATGAATATGTTATAAATATTGACACAAAGGTAAATTATGAAAGAAAAATGTAACGTGATCTACTACAATGTAAGCAGGACTCGAACCTGCGACCCTACGTTTCCGGCGTAGTGCTCTCCTAACTGAGAGCTATTAGATCGTTACGTCAATCATACCAAATCTTTCATTCAGGGACCCGACCACCCTTTCATTTGCTTAAGCCTTTCAATGGGCTTCCCTTTGTAATGTGTAACCCAGTAAAAGACTTACCCATTCATACTGATAACCCATACATTTGACTATCCCTTATTAAGAGGGGAACCTAAGAATAAGGCTAACCCTTTCCAATTGGTAAGCGCTATTCTCTTTATTTTGCTATCCACTTTAAAGGGATACCCTTATGTTTTAGCGCTTAAAATAAAACTTTCCTTTTCATCATGTCATACTTTAAAGGCTTAGGAGAAGGAGACAAGACTAGTTATCTGGGCCAAAGTATGACAAGAAAGCGAATAAATTACGAATATGCCTAGCTGGCCCCTGTGGGAGTGGGCAGGCCAGTAAATATTTTGTGTTTGCTTGACGTAGTTGTCGTCGTCGCGTCGAGTCACATAGTAAATTGCTGGGGTGTTAGTGCACGACACCTTGCACTTTTTGACTATGCGCTGAAACTTGGCACAGTTGATTCTTAGGTGGTCTTGAGTGAATTCAGACCGGGAGACATCGAGAGCCACCACGGCTTTAGTGGGGGGGGGAGGGGCTAAAGTTCGACGCTGCCGCGCTTCAATAAAAGCAACATTTCTCTTCAACTGTATATAATACGGCATGGGATACATCATTTTCGGATAAATTAAGGATGAGGAATAAAGTTTTGGACGAGAAAGGAGAAAAAACTTAAAAACGTAATTTGTGTCTTTTTATATATTTACCAATTATTTTAAAAGTATTACAGAAATCTCAAAACGAAAAATATAATCGTAAAGCTAGACTTACGTAGTTTAAAATAGTTATAGTTTATTACATATATCTGTTGATCCATGGGAGATAATAAATATTATCAAGCGTAAGTTAGGGCCATCTCAATGCATGATCGTCCGTAAAGTATTGTTTAGGTACTTTGTTAAACAATATTTCTCTAAAACTTTACATAATAGGGCATGTTATGTATAATTTTCGGATAAATCAAGGATGGGAAATCTACATGTATTTCATTATTTTATGAACAAAACTTGCACTTTCTAAAAATAAATATATATTAAAAAGTGGGAAAATGAAAAACGTGATTTAGGTATGTTTTATTATACAGGTTGACATATTATTGACTGTTCAAATTTTCCCCAGGCATTAGGTATCGATAAAGGATGCCATTTCTGAGAAAAAAAAACATAGGTAAAATTTTGATGATAAAATGTGCTGTCCGAATAAGTAATTAGTAACGTGTGGATAATCGTTAACTGAGTGGCGCTCGGGGTTAGCGGTGCGGGGGGCGGGGCGCTTGCCTATCTTATCTAAACCGATACAATACAAAAAGCGTTATTGCATTGCCGCCTTCCGCACAGCGCGCTAACGCGGATAACCACGATGGTCTTATTGGATATCTTTCAGCTGTTTTATCTCAATATCTTAGTACTAAAAGATGCTGAAAGAAAAAACACGTATTTTTTATTTTGTCCAAGGAATCTAGTGTCAAAATTTGAACGGTCAATATTATTTCACCCTGTATAATTTCTATCTTTTTAAAGTATGTATAACAGAAATCTTAAAACCAAAAATATAATAATAAAGCTAGACTTATGTAGTTTTTAAAAGTATATAGTTTATTATATATATGTTGATACATTGGAGATAATAAATTATCTCAATGCATGATCGTCCGTCAAGTAGGGTTTAAGTAATGTTTTAAACACACGAAAAGTGCACATATTTTATTGTTTATCTCTATCGTATTTTAAATGAAATCACACAGTATAAATTTATTTTATATAATTACAAGATCCACTGCTGAGACAGAGATCTGAACATTTTATGCTGCCTTTTTTTAATTTTGCACCAGTTGCGGCAGTTTATTGCATTTGCACCTAACAATTTCCAGCCAATGCATGGTTCTGTAGCAACAGGCAAGTCCGTCCATGTAGGCTCCCAGTTGTTGTTGACCTTCGTCCAACCCCAAGTACACGGACAGGGTAGTTTTTGAGCCGGTGCTAACTGACTAAAATGTGGAACCCTTGATATATGGCTCTTTAGAAATGCTGATGTAAACCAGCTTTGGTCGGTAGGAGGTATTTTATCTACTGATCTTTCTTGGTTAAAATATATTTACGGCACTTATTCACTGAATTATACGAAACTGATATGAAATAATAATTATGATATACTCGTACAATATTCAGGTATAAGTTGAAATATTATATTTTCCTATTATATCAGTTTCAAATGCAGAAAAACGGACCTATCATATGTAAAGACGTATTTTCGATGAAAGCCAGCTTACCTCTTCAATAATCTCCCAAACTCGAAACCTACAGTTATGTCAGGAAAGGTTTCCATGCTAGAAAAGCACTTCTTTTTCCTTAACTATTGAACCAAGATACCGTGTCACATCCTGTGAATGCGTGAAAGAGGGTCTTCTAATACTTTTGCTCTTTGTGGTCCTGTAAATAAACAAATATGTATAAAATACCCGCCTTTTCTTAATATACTATGTTCGAGGCTTCACGACTCATGATACTGTGGGTGGATACTGATGTGTTGGTACTGGCAGTTGAACAAGCTTTACTTCAGCTAGAGGAGCTGTAGGTGCACAAAGGAACAGGAAACATCAATATCTGTGCTGTCATGATATCGCCACCACCTTAGGTAAAAATCGTATATTTGGTCATAGTAAATTAAGAAATGACAAGTGTTTTATACAGATTTCTTTATTTACAGGGCCACAGAGAGCAAAAGTATTACCCCTCTTTCACGCATTCACAGGATGTGACATGTGACACGGTATCTTCGTTCAATAGTAAAGGAAAGAGAAGTGCTTTTGAAGCTTGGGAAATCTTTTCTCCATGACCTCTTTTTCTACGTTGGTTTCACTCTTGGTAGAGTGGTCATGGTCATCATTTCAGATGTTGGTGACAATCTTCACAACACGCCGCCATTCTTACCTGATAGCCGCCTTCCTTGTGCATTCGTGTAGTGACGATGAGCCATTTATTGCAGCTTCTATTTGGTTTATCCATCACATAGGCGATCTTCCTCGTTGCCTGGTACCCTCAACCTTTCCCTGGACCACAAGTCGCTCAATAGCCACCAACCCCCGGAATACGTGGCCAAACTGTACTAAAGACGATAAACGCTGCTTGATGCCAAGTTTTCGGAGTATAGACTCGTTGGTACGGAATTCAGTCCATAATATTCCGAGCATTCTCCTCCAACACCACATCTCTCACAAACACCTAATCGTCTATCTTCTTCTTTTCAACTTCCCGCAGGGTCCACGTTTCTGCGGCATACAAGAATGTGGGGAATAGAAGTGCTCGAACGAGCCGGTTTTTTGTGGCTTTGTGTTTGTTGCGATTCCTATAAATTTTTTTTGTTGTCAATTGTGCAATAAAAATAATCTTATCTATCTTATACATATATTCCTGATCTAACTGAAGGTTTCGTCGAGTCAGCGACCGAGGGCCGCATTGCGGAGGCAATATCTGTCATCGAAAAATACGTCATTATTTATCGTATGGCACTTATATTAGTCACTGGATAAAAAACTTAAACTAGAGATCGAGGTTAGCCTTCTTCAGATACCCAATGGCCCCTTCGCTGAGGATTGCGAGATTTGCGAGGTCTTCAGCCTGTCCGTTGAATTTGGTGATCGGGCATTCCAGCACCATATGTTCCACCGTCTGCTCGGGGGCGCCGCATGCACACTGAGGGGAGTCACACCAGCCCCATTTGTACCAGTGGTGGGCACAGTTACCAACGCCTGTTCTAATGCGGTTTAGTTGGCTCCAGATCTTTCGCGGTTGGTCAAAGCCAGGCGGGCGCGTCCTTGGGTTGTGTGAGAAAAAATTATCACTTATGGGTTGTTCACCATGCCACTCGGTCGACCATGAGTCCAGTATGTTCCACTTGCTGTTAAAATTTAACATACTAAGAGCTGGTGGGTTATGGGACTTCAGTCGTTTTTCTCCGAAATTGGTGAGATCTTCATGTATAGGCAACGTGGGCTGGCACTTGGTTTTGGTTGCCTCTCGGAGTAGGCACTTTTTCCGCCGCAGGAGAGGTGGCTCTATGGCGCTGAGAGCTGGGAGCCAGAATACTGGAGTGGGCTTGAGGCAGCCAGTAATGAGCCGCATGGTTTCGTTCAGCTGCACATCCACGGAAGAAGCATGTGCGCTGTTCATCCAGAATATACGTCAGAAAATACGTCATAACATTATACTATAATAGGTCAGTAATTCTGCTTTTGAAACTAATACAATAGAATAATAGGATTTCAAAACATAAACCAGAATATTGTATCATCATAATTATTATTTCAGATCAGCTTCGTATACTTCAGTAAATGAGTGCCGTAAATAAATTTTTCGAAGAAAAACGAGCAGATAGAACACCTTCTACCGACCAGCGAGCCGCTTTATATCAGCATTTCTAGAGATGTCTTCAAGGGGTGCACGTTTGAGGTCAGTTAGCACGGGCTCAAAAACTACCCTGTCCAGTGTCTATCTACCTGGGATTGGACGAAGGTCATCAACTACTGGAAGCCTAATACATGGACGGACTTGCCTGTTGCTGCAGAAGCAAGCTTTACAATTATATTTTTTGTTTTGAGATTTTTGTTATACTTAAAAATAAAATAGAAATTATGTAAAAAAACATACCTAAATGACGTTTTCCAGTTTTTCCCACTTTTTAATATTTTTGTTTGTTCGAAAGTGCATTTTTTTTGTTCAAAACATAGATTCCTCATTTTATGTAAAGTTTTAGAGAAATATTGTTTAATACAGTACCTAAACAATACTTCACGGACGATCATGCATTGAGATAATAATAATAATAATAATAATAATAAATATTAAGGGACAATCTTACACAAATCGACCTAGTCCCAAACTAAGCAAAGCTTGTACTATGGGTACTAGACGACGATATACATAATATATAAATACATTTATAGAGACATATACATATATACAGATGGCCCTAACTTACGCTTAATAATATTTATTATCTCTCATGGATCAACAGATATATGTAATATAGGTACTATATACTTGTATAAACTACGTAAGTCTAGCTTTACGATTATATTTTTTGTTTTAAGATTTCTGTTATACTTTTAAAATAATTGCTAAATATATAAACCTCTCCTTCCCTCCACTAAATCCGCGGTGGCTCCGATGTCTTCAGGTATGAATTCACTCAAGACCACCTAAGAATCAACTGTGCCAAATTTCAGCGCACAGTCAAAAAGTGCAAGGTTCCCATACAACGGCGTGCACTATCAAACAAACTAAAATGAAACCGAACCAAATTGCCGTTTTATTAGTGTTATTTTACTGCAAAATATTTTGAATATCAGGCACTGATTGATGAATAATGAGTGATACCAGATCAAGAATGAGTAACTGATATTTAAAAATTGAATTTGTCATAATGTTTCTAAAATGGGCCTAAGCACATGGCGCATTTTAATTTAAGCGCGCCGTCGACGCGCATTTGTAGGTATTGATACTAACGCGCGTTGACTGAAGCGGTCTCGCTCGTCAAAGTCAAATCAAACATGCCGCAGCGCCGCCGCCGACAGAGCTCGATAGGTATCTGTCTCGCTCGATAGTACTAACCTACGCGTCGTAAGCTTTATAAAATAAGGGTAGCCCTTTTTTAGGCTAACCATTTAGTAACGAATGGGTGAGCAAATATTCTTATTTATAAGGGGAATTGTGATACCGCTTGTTAAAATGGGTTAGCGCTTAGATAAGGGTTTTTAAAGCAAATTGATTGGGTTTCCATGTTCAAAGTGTTAGCGCTATTCAAAACCCTTAAAAACCCTCTCAAAAGGATATCGGGCGGGTCCTTGCTTTCATTCCATAATTCTACACTGCAAGAGCGGCTTCTGCGTCATATGTTCTTTAAAATTCTTAAGCGCATTACCCATTACCCAAGGATGTGCGTTTTGCACGCACGATCCCCAGTCCCCATTGCATTACATTACAGCAAGTGTGAGGACCGCGAGAGAGATGGCGCTATTCTAAATGTTTTCATGAATATGTTATTTTGGAACAGGATAACCGTGTCCCCTCCAACCAACTTCCTGATCAAAGCGCCGACCATCATCGGGCACGACGAGCACGAGTTCCTGTTCTCCGGGTTCTCCATGTTCTCGCACTACAAGCTGGCCAAGCTGCCCACCTGCAAGGTCATCCGCTTCAACATCGAGTACACGATACTCTACGTGGAGGAGCCGGGCCCCGTCAACTTCACTGTCAGGGAACTGGACTTGTTTGGTGAGTAAAAACAGCCGTCCATGAGCATTATTTTTAGTAGCTACTGCTAAAATCCACGTGGAGCACTACAGCTTTACATCCCGGTCGACGACCCAGAGACCTAAAACGAAACGAGGTGGAAAGATGTAGTGCGAAAGGATATGAGTGAGTGTCAAGTCTCCGAAGACGATGTCGAGGACATGGCGAAGTGGAGAAGCAAAATAAGGAAAGCTGACCCCACCACCATGTGGGATAATAGCTAGGAAGACAGAGTAGCTGCTATAAAATTACGGAACCGACCTCTGTCTGAAATGATCCTTTCCGAAAACAACTGTTAAAGTTTCTAAAAAATACCTTAATCACGGTGTGTACTTTTTGAAGAGTACCTAAGACATCTTCGAGTAATCTAACATAACATACATAAAAAGAAAGAAAAATGAAAACATATATACCGACGAATTGAGAACATACTCGGTTTATTAAGTGTGGGTAAAAATATAGGACGTTATTGTTTCAGTACTGAAAATAAGTAATTAAGTATTTACTTCTTTGAAGACTAATCAAATCATGTAAAAATATAATAACCGAATTAAAGCCTGACCAGAAATATATGAGGATTGTCAAGAGGGCGCTATTTATAAGATTTAAATGGCAACAATTTTGCAACCAATCGCCATCGCACTATGATGACATTAGTTTAAATACCTGTCAGTTCCTATGGTAACCTCGTAATATCATTGAATGGAATGCACTCTTTTCCCCACTGTTTTTCGTGTAGTAAAACACGTGTACACTTTATTTATAATATTACGTTCACGACTATGTATGGTTTTCCGGATTTTCTTTGGATATTTTTAAATAAGACAAAGTATTTTAAAGAAACCATCACGAATGACATTGACATTGTTGACAACCATCTTAAAATCATTGCCAGTGTAAGAAATTAGTTCCAGTGCAATTCCGCAATATGGCGCATCCTCATATATTTCTGGTCAGGCTTTATCAATATTTTTTCTACAGAGGACTTTCTCTTCACTGAGCTGCTGGAGCTCGTGGACCTGGATTTGGGCAAAGGAACGGAAGATTCCTGTTCGCAGTTCCACTTCATGCCGCGCTTCGTACGGTTCTTACCCGAGGGCGGATGCGAGGTTAGTGTTTTTTTTTTGTAAATTCACTTTTAGAATACCACTAATTTTGCGCCTTCCGGTGCATTCGCACCTAAGCTCAAATTACCCTTATACACAGTACAACCCAATGTCAAAAACACAAATTGTCGTATAAACATAATATCAAAATAGCCTAGTCTCTAAATACCAGAGTCCCAAAATACACTAAAACCTTAAAACCAAAACGAACATATCTCCATTATGTACTACTACCGAGATCACCTAATGTCATAAAAGCTGAAACTCAAAACGAGCTATTCCCATAATATACTAGTCTTAAAATACACCATTCTTAAAATACAATAGTCTCAAGACACGCTAATCCCAAAATACTCTAAATGCGTCTGTGTAGTCGATATTTTTTTCGAAGTGTCTGAATATTGTTCTATGAGTAGGAATAACGTTCCTTATTAGCAGGAAAAATAACAGATTTTAAGGTACCGCCAGTAAATTATAAAAAAAAATATTAAAATTTATTTCGCGCCATTGACATCTCATACTGCAAAAGTACTAAGAAGCCGTCCAGCTACGTCAGATACACAAAAAAAACATTGGTTGTCGACGGAGAGTTCACAGAAAACCTTGGTCTAACCACACCAACTCACCCCTCTATCATCTCTACTCTCCCCATTCATGACCCAACTGCCGTCGCAATCCCTACTCATCCCCATTTTGCGGTACACGGTTTAGCCAAAATAATAACATAAAAGGCTTTCGTTTTAGTCTGCCACCACCACCACCAAAAATATTTAGGGTATTTTGAGACTAGCGTGTTTGGAGATTATGTTATTTGGAGAATGGTGTATTTTAGTACGAGTGTATTGAGAGATTCATTTGTTTTGAGCTTCAACCTTTATGACATTAGGTGATCACGAGAGTCGCACATAATCAAGATAAAGTCGTTTTGGTTTTAGTGTTTTTTGGGACTCTCGTATTTAGAAATTGGGCTATTTTGAATTTATGTTCATATGACAATTTGTGTTTTTGACATTGGGTTGTACTGTGTAAAAGGGTAATTTGAGCTTAGGTGCGAATGCACCGGAAGGCACCTGTTACTAAAAAACAAACAAACTGTTGTTAAAAATAAACAATTTAAACACACACTAACACGTTAAATAGGCTTAATAGTTATGGACATTCGTTATCTAGCTACAGGGGAACCCTCTTGTATATTGCCGCGAAAGTGCGAACACTATTCTTAACCCAATCACGTCATCGGGAATTCGTGCCACTGACGCCAACGACGCCTATTGACGTCAAAAATTTCAGTGGTCAAAAACATGCTAATTCAAACCACTATCTGTGTTTTTCAACCTCTGTTGATTTTGGAGCACTTTTTTTTTTTTGGTTTGGCGTCAGTGGCACGGTGAATTGCTTTGCCGCTCGGCGCTCAAAGGGTTAATAAAACGCTAAAAATCGATGCATCCTAATTTATTCTATTCAGAAATTCATCTCAAACGTGTGTACTAGATTTTGATAATTTTTACTATTTTAGGTGTTGTCAATGTGTGAAGTGCTGAAGTACCTCCTAGACCAGAGCGGCTTGCTGATCCCTCCAGAGGAGTTGGATAACTTCCATCGGATCGACCATTACACGTGGCAGAAGTTTGTGGACAGGATCAAAGGTAGATTTCAACTAAATAGGCGTGGAATGGGGACACATTCATTGCGACCTGTTCACGTCCTTTTATCTATACTTAATATAATTATCACATTCCGTACTGGCCGAAGGGTGTCGTGAACCGGCGTTTCCGTGGACGGCTACCTGACACCTCGAATACGCGTAACCCATCGCTGTTGAAAAAATGTGACCTAGTTTAGTTACTTATGTTTTTGTTATTTTGTATTTGATATGTATGTTACTTTTAAGGAATATGTCTATGGGCATATGGGACAGTTGCATGAAATAATGTTTTCATTCATTCAATAACAGCTACAATTGTAAAATATTGCATGATCTTTGTTGCATTGTCGACGCGGCTAGCGCAGTTTGTACTTTTGTAGAGCACCTGCCTACTGAGCCGGCGGTCCCCGGTTCGAATCCCGGCCAGGGCAAATGTTTGTGTGATGAACTCGAATATTTGTGCTTGAGCCATGGTTGTTCTATGTATTTAAGTATATATTTATCTACATAAGTATGTATATCGTCCAGTACCCATAACACAAGCCTTCTTGAGCTTAATTTGGGACTAATTCGATTCGTGTGAGGTTGCCTGATATTTATTCATTATTTTATTTATTTATTGTTTGAGAAGATGCATCATTCATCACCAGAATGGTCCCCATAACAAGTCATCATAATTTGTTTCCGCCCCTAATCCTCTCTTTTTCAAGGTATGATCGTGTCGTATCCGGGCAAGAAGCCATGCTCGGTGCGCGTGGATCAGCTGGACCGCAGTCCGCCAATCAGCAAGGACAAAAATAAAGAAACCAATCCGAAGGATCCCAAGACATTCTACCCGGAGATCGTGCACTTTGGCATCCGACCTCCGCAGCTCAGCTACGCGGGAAACCCAGAGTTAGTATCACCAATCGTCATAACGTCAATAACTCAGCACAATTACGTCGGAGAGAATCTTCGAACACATAAATGTAACACACAACTCTTATAAATGTAAAAATCCCCAAAGGATTCCCCACAGATTAATATAAATGAGACTATATTTTTTTTCAAGACACGAACATATAATGTGTTTGCCATAGTCGTAAGTCATTATGTACATCGGCTTGTCTTGTTTTCTTATTCTAGACTTGTCTAGGTACAAGAATAATTCTCATTACATTAATCATTTGTTCCGAAGAGCTATTTTGACAAAACATATTAATTTGCGCTAGAGTGTATATGGTGTATATTTAGTCTGGACGGTCATTGGTCGGTGGTCGATGGTCTGGGACGTTATCTTTGTAACGTTGAATTTCAGACCAGGCTCGAGTAACGTGCAGATGTACCCAATCTCACGAGGACCATCTGGGATGCCAAAAAAATATAGATGATCTTTTTTTACTGTTCAATAGGCCTTTGATTATGGAATACCCCATGGGCCCGACGCGTATTCAAACGGCCTTGATGCAGTCGTGCTAATAAACCATGAAATTATCCTTTAGGTATCAAAAAGCCTGGCGCTACTACGTGAAGTACCGGCACCTCATCGCCAACATGGCCAAGCCGTCGTTTAAGGAGCGTCAGAAACTAGCTGCCAAGGAGGCTAAGCTCCAAGAGATGAGGACCCAGAGCAAGATGAAGCGAGACGTCACCGTAGCCATATCTTCTGAAGGGTTCCACACTACGGGGCTGATGTGTGACATTGTCCAGGTAAAGTGCAGCCTAAGTTATTATCAATTGTGGGTCAGAAAAAGACTACATAGACAACCTAGTCGACGGACAACTGTTCCACATGTATCAATTGTATCACACTCAAAGGGCTCCATGTATAGTTTGAACACGGATAAAAATATCAAGAGTATAATTGATCATCTATTTGATGAATTTATCTGCAGATCTAATATCATTCCTAATCTGTTGATAAACATTTTTTGTTGGCGTTAAACCTTTCCGCGGAAAGGTTCTGGGCCAGTTATCCAGAGGTGCCAGGTTCGATTCCCGGTCTCTTACACCAGGTTACGCATTTCAATTTTTCTTTGAGCTTTGATCTTTTTATCAATGGTTTAATTTTTTTTATATTCACTTTCTTTTCTAGCACGCTATGCTGATCCCAGTACTAGTCCGTCACCTCCGCTTCCACAAATCCCTCGACAGTCTGGAAGAAAAAATGGGTTATGTGTTCAAACAAAGAGCGTTGCTCCAAACTGCGTTAACGCACCCATCGTATAGAGAGAACTTCGGGACGAATCCGGACCATGCGAGGAACAGTCTGACCAACTGCGGCATTAGGCAGCCTGAGTATGGTGACAGAAGGATACATTATACTAGGAAGAAGGGTAAGCTTTAAAGGAATTAGGTGCTTTAAGAGGCCTTATTCCTTATAAAATTTCTTTTTTTCATATCATGACAAATTTATTGATAATTTCAACCAACTTTTTGAAGTGAATAATACTTTTCCCCGAGTTCTAGGTAGTAACATGCTAGTTCATGCTTTCATTGCGTGCAGTCGAAAATAAGTTGTAAAAACAAATTTTCCGCGTGAAAATTGTCAATTTCGAGTAGTTTTTGAAACAAAAATTATCAATGAAAAATTCAAACTGTAGGTTTCAAATATATACCAATACATCCCAATAGCCCTGTTCTAGGTAGTACCATCAATAATATGTTAAGAAACATGTTTGATCATAGATAAAAATGTCTAAACAATCAGCATTTTAAAAGGAATAAGGCTTCTTAAACTGCTCTGATCCATTGCTCCGGACCATGCGAGGAATAGTCTATACAACTGCGGCATAAGGCTGAGTATGGTGCTCCGAGGATACATTATACTAGTATAAAAAATTCTAAGATAAAGGGTTCGTTTTCAAGAAACTCCAAAACTATAACACAATGGAGAGGCTACTTTAGTGTGGTGTCTAATTAAAAAAACTAATGACGTTGAGCTTGACATTATTGACAGCTTTTTTGCAGAACATGCAGGCATAGTAGTCGTAGATTTCGGATAATTTATGTATTTTCTTATATTTCTTTACATACAGAAAAAAAAAAATCTTAGAGTGTAAACGACGCAAAGATATCTCGGTCTCTATATTAATTTCCACCTGTTAGAAATGTAGTCTATTATCATTCACATTTAAACCAAATAGGGTAAATCGTCAATTATTAGACATCGGTCATTAACTGGCCACATCATACTAAAAATTATCTAAGTTCACCTACAAACTGAATTCATTTTTGTATAACGTGGCCAGTTACTGAAGAATGGCCAGTAATTGACACCTTACACTAAATGAATTCTGTTTGTAGGTGAACAGAGTTCATTTTTAGTATGAGGTGGCCAGTTATTGAACGGTTATAATTTGCGTTAATTATTAGCACAAACCGCGAGAGTATAAAGTGTCATATTGAACGGTGGCCAGTAATTGGCGATTTACCCTACGTTTAAACTTCTTTTGTTTCAATAACTATAAACTGTATAAAATTTCCAGGTATCGTAACCCTCATCAACATAATGTCTCGATTCGGCAAGCTCAGCGAGACAGAGTCAGAGATCAAGCACAACGAGCGACTCGAGTTCCTCGGCGACGCGGTGGTGGAGTTCCTCTCCTCCATACACCTGTTCCGCATGTTCCCTGGACTGGCTGAAGGCGGGCTGGCTACGTACCGAGCTTCTATTGTTCAAAATCAGCACTTGGCCAAGTTGGCAAAGGTATAGTTTTTTTTTTTATATCAGACAATTCAGACATCCTCACACAAATCGATCTAGTCCCAATTTAACCTCAATAAGGCTTGTGTTATGGGTACAAGACGACGATATACATACATATATACATAAATATATACTTCAATAAATAGAACAACCATGATCCAAGCACAAATATTCGAGTTCATCACACAAATATTTGCCCCGGCCGGGATTCGAACCCGGGACCGCCGGCTCAGTAGGCAGGTATCTACAAACTGCGCCAACCACGTCGTCAAAGTTGAATACGAAGTCGATAGTTTGTAGATATTTATTACTAGATTCTTTACTGGTCTGATTTAGGTACTGTGGCTATGAAGAGGAATTAGTTAGTCATACTCATAACCTTAGTTACGCCTTTACCATTCGAAGTCGAACCCTTGTACTACGATTAGAAAACTAAAATCCAACATATTGTTTAACCCTTTGAGCGCCAAGCGGCAAAGCAATTCACCGTGCCACTGACGCCAAACCAAAAAAAAAAGTGCTCCAAAATCAACAGAGATTGAAAAACACAGATAGTGGTTTGAATTAGCATGTTTTTGACCATTGCAATTTTTGACGTCAATAGGCGTCGTTGGCGTCAGTGGCACGAATTCCCGATGACGTGATTTGCCGTCTTTGGCGGTCAAAGGGTTAAAACAATAAAGTTCCAAAGATCATCTGGACATCACTTGTTATATTTGGCAGTTATATTGCTTCTACTGTGGACTGTAAAAGGGAGGATCAGCATCTTCATTGAATATATCCAAAAGTGTCAGCGGAAAGGTGTTAAATTGGTGGCGCTAGTGTTGGAAGAGAACTAAGCTTGTTTCCTTTACGTGAAAAATCAAATCAGCTACTTTTTATGAAAGTCTAAACGCTTGAATAGTTCGCACGACTTTCCCCATTAGCCTATTATTTTAAACATTTTTCTAATCCACTGTTTTGACGTTCTGACAACGCAAAGCAAAGACTTGAAATACCTCTACCCTCCATAAGTTAAGGTTTAATATCCTGCAGTTTATGGCCGGTAGACAGTTTCATTTACTCCAGCTACTCCAGCGCCGCTTGTGGAACCTTCTGGAACTATTATTTACTGCTTACTTTCGGATACTATTTCAAATATTCTTCTACGTAAGATGCTGATCCTAACCTTCTACACTCCATAGCTTCTATACCTTATATGAAAGAGGGTAATAAATATTTGTATAGAATCTTTTTTATCGATTCTTATTTCGTTTTATGTGGTAATACCACATTTTATTTTTATAAATAATGACACAAAGGTAAATTAAGAAAGAAAAATTGAATGCGATCTACTACAATCGAAGCGGGGTTTGAACCCGCGACCTCTGCGTTTCCGGCGCATTGCTCTCCCAACTGAGCTATCCGACCGCTACGTCAATCACACCAAATCTTTCATCCCTTAATTCTTTACGCCACTGGAGCGCCCTCTGCGTCATATATGTTTTTGAAATGCTTATGCGCATTAGCCATACCCTAGGATGTGCGTTTTACACACACGATCCCCAATCCCCATTGCTTTACAGCAAGTGTGAAGACTGCGAGAGAGATGGCGCTGTTTCTAAATATTTGTATAGAATCTTTTTTATCGATTCTTATTTTGTTTTATGTGGTAATACCACATTTTATTTTTATAAATAATGACACAAAGGTAAATTAAGAAAGAAAAATTGAATGCGATCTACTACAATCGAAGCGGGGTTTGAACCCGCGACCTCTGCGTTTCCGGCGCATTGCTCTCCCAACTGAGCTATCCGACCGCTACGTCAATCACACCAAATCTTTCATCCCTTGTAGTAGATCGCATTCAATTTTTCTTTCTTAATTTACCTTTGTGTCATTATTTATAAAGAGGGTAATGTTATGATATGACTTTGCCTTCCACGCGGATGTAGTTCGCTAGTACCTTCTAGTACGTTATATTCCTTGATATTTTTATGAAACTATAGTGAATTGTTCAGAACATCGAGTTGGAGCAGTTCATGCTGTACGCGCACGGCTCGGACCTGTGCCGCGACGTGGTGATGCGGCACGCCATGGCCAACTGCTTCGAGGCGCTCATGGGCGCGCTGTTCCTGGACGGAGCGCTGCAGGTGAGTCGCGGCTGGATGACGTGGTGATGCGGCACGCCATGGCCAACTGCTTCGAGGCGCTCATGGGCGCGCTGTTCCTGGACGGAGCGCTGCAGGTGAGTCGCGGCTGGATGACGTGGTGATGCGGCACGCCATGGCCAACTGCTTCGAGGCGCTCATGGGCGCGCTGTTCCTGGACGGAGCGCTGCAGGTGAGTCGCGGCTGGATGACGTGGTGATGCGGCACGCCATGGCCAACTGCTTCGAGGCGCTCATGGGCGCGCTGTTCCTGGACGGAGCGCTGCAGGTGAGTCGCGGCTGGATGACGTGGTGATGCGGCACGCCATGGCCAACTGCTTCGAGGCGCTCATGGGCGCGCTGTTCCTGGACGGAGCGCTGCAGGTGAGTCGCGGCTGGATGACGTGGTGATGCGGCACGCCATGGCCAACTGCTTCGAGGCGCTCATGGGCGCGCTGTTCCTGGACGGAGCGCTGCAGGTGAGTCGCGGCTGGATGACGTGGTGATGCGGCACGCCATGGCCAACTGCTTCGAGGCGCTCATGGGCGCGCTGTTCCTGGACGGAGCGCTGCAGGTGAGTCGCGGCTGGATGACGTGGTGATGCGGCACGCCATGGCCAACTGCTTCGAGGCGCTCATGGGCGCGCTGTTCCTGGACGGAGCGCTGCAGGTGAGTCGCGGCTGGATGACGTGGTGATGCGGCACGCCATGGCCAACTGCTTCGAGGCGCTCATGGGCGCGCTGTTCCTGGACGGAGCGCTGCAGGTGAGTCGCGGCTGGATGACGTGGTGATGCGGCACGCCATGGCCAACTGCTTCGAGGCGCTCATGGGCGCGCTGTTCCTGGACGGAGCGCTGCAAGTAAGTCGCGGATCGAGAAACTTGAGAAACGTTCAAGCAACTCAAATTCAACCGACGTGTTCATACGTAATTTCAGAGTCAAAGAATCGAGTCGTCACATTAAACCACTGAGGTTTGTAGATTGTGGCATGTCTTTCGTAATACTGCTTACGGTTCGGCCACGACTTCGTGCGAGCAGCGGAGCGGCGAGCAACGGCCATAGACGGGAGCGGAAGGTCCGAGCGCGGTGTCCCGCTCACTCCTATGGCCGCCGCTGGTCGCACGAAGTCGTCACCGGGCCATTAGGAGATGAATAGCTTTCTTGAATATATTGTACGATTTGTATGACTAGTTGCCGAAAGTTTTCGTATCAGGTTACGAAAAGCCATCGTATATTTCTAATACTGTTACTGTATTCTTTAAAATGTTATTATATCGCAACTTTTATGATAGGCGGTGGTAGCCTAGTGGTTAGGGCATGCGACTTTCAATCCGGAGGTCGCCGGTTCGAACCTGGCCCGTACCAATGAGTTTTTCGGAACTTATGTACGGAATGTCATTTGATATTTACCACTCGCTTTTCGGTGAAGGAAAACATCGTGAGGAAATCACCTAAGCCCAATAAGGCCTAGTTTCCCCTCTGGGTTGGAAGGTCAGATGGCAGTCGCTTTCGTAAAAACTAGTGCCTACGCCACATCTTGGGATTTAGGTAGCCGACCCCGATTGAGAATTCATTCTCAAAAAATGGGACAAAGGCTAGGAGGATGATGATATATCGCAACTTTTATGCAACAGGTGGCAGATCGCGTTTTCTCGCTAGCACTCTGGTACAACGAACCGGAGCTGCTCGAGGTGTGGAGCAAGGAGCGGGCGCATCCGTTACAGGAACAAGAGCCGCTGGGAGACCGCAAGTACATCAAGGACTTCAAGTTCCTGCAGAAGCTGACGGAGTTCGAGAACTCTATAGGTGAGCTCATCACCAGTGTCAACAATTTCACCTAAAGTATGTGACTAGAGAGAGACCTTATACTGTCGCTTTTTTAACTGTGTCTGATTTGAGAGTCAAAGATATGATATGGTTCTATATATGTAATTTTCAGGCCACTAATATACCTTAAAATGAACATGCGTGTCAAATATAAATTATAAAGTTTATAATTCTCTTTGAATTCAGGTCTAAACTCCCTTTGAATCGATAACTTGCCAGTGTGCTTTCACATAAATTTCACGTTATAACGGGGCCGCACTGCTACTTTTGTACCTTCAGCAGTCAGCAGTTAGAGTGAAGTTGACTTTCATTATAAAGTAATCGATGATCTGCTGAGCTTTCTTGAAGTGGTGCCGATGAAAGACTTGTACAATTTTCGTAGCAACCGCAGGTTTAAGTACTTCCATGATCATTCTGGAATGCCCCTTTACTAAATACGCAGGCCATGTAGACGATTTTAAGATCCTATCAGAAGAAGCAGTCGCGTTCCTGGGAAGGGCAAAATTCTAACTATAAATTATTTTTATATGTAATCCAGTGACTTCATACATGCCATACGATAAATAATAATAAGTACTTCCGGTTATGGCGATTTTACGCTGGTTGGAAATATAACACAATATTGACTTTATATCCAGGCGTGCAGTTCAAACATATCCGCCTTTTGGCCCGCGCGTTCACCGACCGCTCCGTCGGCTTCACGCACTTAACGCTTGGCTCCAACCAACGTCTGGAGTTCCTGGGAGACACCGTGCTACAACTGGTTGTGTCAGACAGGCTCTACCGGCACTTCCCCGACCACCACGAAGGGCATTTGTCGGTAAGTATTACCGTCGACCGCTCCGTCGATTAGTCCGCCAATCAGACCAGCTTTCATGTCTTAAAACGCTTCTGTCGGCTCAAGATTTAGGATTATCTCAGGAAAGCGAGTTATTCTTGCTAATTTACCAACTACTTATCATTTTCCGTAGAGTCCGTGAGCTCTCAAATTGGGATTCGGGCATGGATGAAATCAAAGAGATTCTTTATCTCCATCGCATAAGCAGCAGCGAGTGAGGTATAAAACTCGAATCACATTCTGTGAGCTCTCGTACTGTAGTTACGTAATTCGTAGGGAGATTCTTGTAGCTCAGTTAATGACCTACTTTATTCCTTCAGTTGCTGCGTTCATCACTAGTCAACAACCGCACTCAGGCCATGGTGTGCGACGACCTGAACATGTCGGAGTACGCCATCTACAACAACCCGAAGGCAAAACCCACCACGAAGAAGCACAAAGCTGATTTGCTGGAGGCTTTCCTGGGGGCCCTGTATGTGGATAAAGTGAGTCTTATTTATTTTCCATGTGGTTAATAAAACAAAATATTTAATATACTAATTTGCGTTATATCTTATGATTCGATCATAGCTTATATTGCAGAAAATAATATGTTTTCTCAAACATGCAATAAAAGGTCGTCATAACGTGCGCTAGAAGAGGCTTCGAGGTATCACGTTTCGGGCGGAACTACTCGAAAGAACTGTAAAGGAATTTCATACAAAATTTAAGCCTTAAGCCGGGAAGAATTTTTTTTAAAACATGAACTGTGTTCATGGACAGGCTAAACAGCCGAATTTAAATTTTTTTTTTTCATTGCATATGCTTGAGAAAAGCACTATACTCGTTCATGTGTAGCCGTGAAAAGGGCTTGCTGGCTTCGTATCACTATCCGCCCGGCAAGCTCTTCTTTCCCGGCGTCTGCAGTAATCTACTATTGCGTGATATCTTATGGTTCGATTTCAGCTTATACTGCAGCAAATCGATATGTTTTTTTCGTTGTTATTGACATTTGTTCAACCTATGAAACCCCATAATATATTTCAGAACCTGGAGTACTGCCAAGCGTTCTGCAGCGCGTGCCTGTTCCCGCGCCTGCAGGAGTTCATCCTGAACCAGGACTGGAACGACCCCAAGAGCAAGCTGCAGCAGTGCTGCCTCACGCTGCGCTCCATGGAGGGCGGCGAGCCGGACATACCGCTCTACAAGTATGTCACCGTATTTTTTTACACTCGCGTACTCCCTTTGAGCGCCAAGCGGCAAAGCAATTCACCGTGCCACTGACGCCAAACAAAAAAAAAAGTTGCTCCAAACTCAACAGAGATTTAAAAACACAGATAGTGGTTTGAATTAGCATGTTTTTGACCATTGAAATTTTTGACGTCAATAGGCGTCGTTGGCGTCATCAGTGGCACGAATTCCCGATGACGTGATTTGCCGTCTTTGGCGGTCAAAGGGTTAAACTGTCTATTATTAGTTTCACGGAAAAAATCACAGCAACGTACTTTTTAAACCTGTACCAAAATTCTATAGTCCAGCTACTGAATCTATCTACTCAAGAATTTCAAAAAAGAACATCTGTATATTTGATTAAAAAAAAACATGCAGTCCCTGATTGCTTGAAATTACTTGTCAAAAAAAAAAATACCAATCACGAGGCACCCGCCATGACCATCGCGATCATGTTTTTTTTTTTATTTATTGATCAGTTTGAGTTGAACGAAAAAGGTTACATCAAAAATAAAAAATCATTGTGGGGAATGACGATTAAAGTAAAAAAAAAGACTGAATTTTGCTCGTATAAAAAGTATTGTATGCCATAGTTACACAATTAGGTCATACAATCTAGTCTAATCAAACCTTTCTTAGGCCGCAAAACGCGGTACTCGACTTTTAAAACCTTCATTGTGCAACGACTGCAAAAATAGTATATTGTGTCATAAGGGTAGTAAGTAGGGGATTACTAACGAAGGTATATTAGAAGCCCGACGCCGAAGGCGGAGGGCTTTTAATGTCCTGAGTTTGTAATCCCCTTACTTCCCGCCATACACACAATATTTTTCATCACATTTGGGAGTAAATAACAAATACGTAAAACAAAAATAAACATTATACTAATTAACCGATAACGATTGACAACCAACTTTTTGTATATATTTTTTTAATTTACTATAAGCACTGGCTAAACGGCCATCAGCTTAAAACAGAAAACAAATATACACAGAATCTTACCATCTATCATTAAAGAAATAACAATTAACAAAAAATTTGCAGCAATAATTAACACCGTAATATTATAAAACTTAAATACGAACAGTAATTTTGTTACAAAAACTAAATAGTACCTATCCAATAATTTTATAACTTTTTTTTCTTTTTTTTTGTGTCGTCTACCACAGATAATGCTAAGAACTGCGTTTAGTTTAGAAACATGACAGGCTATACTGCCAGATTGTAACGATAATTGAAAATTAAATTTAATACAATTATTGCAAAATACACTTAAATAATTGTAAAACATAAATATTAATGCAGTTACATGTACCGTATTAATTCAATACACAATAAAATTTGCTGGTAGGCAAGTTTTGTTCGTACAACAAAAACCTTGGCTGGATTGAAACTTCCTTAGTCTGAAGTAATCTGCAAGTGCGTACTATATTTTAAAACTAAAACCATAACTCCCTCGGGAGTTATAACAATTTATAACTCCCGCGGGAACTATATAGGCCTTAGTCCTTCAGTACACCTGCATGTAATACCATCTTTTACGAGCAAATGTGATGAAATAGTACATTACTGCAGAGGCCGTGAAGTAAGGGATTGCTGGACGAGTTTGGGGTAGATGGGCCAGATAGAACGAGTCCTGCAATCCCTGTTCCGGCCGAAGCTTGTATAGTGCTTTTCTCAAACGATGTGAGGAAATATTAAAATTAAAATAACTACTAGATAATCAAGTAAACAAAACAAAATATGCTACGGGAAAAAAGTAAAAACTATTATTCGTTTTTACTTTTTTCCCGTAGCATATTTTGCATGAGTAAATTTGCCTCCTCATAAAGTTCCCCGTAATCCTTTGTTCATAAGTTCCCCGTCACTCTCATCACTAGAAGTAATTTTTATGTCTGTTAAAATTATTTTTATCACGTTTGCCGTCAGTAAGAGACGTCATGTTGCATAGCTCAAAAGAAACAAAAGACTACGCGAATGCTATAGCATCCGCGTCTGCGAACGTGTTAGGGTCCACTAAACGCTCTACACCCGGACGCTTCTCCCCAAGATTCCGCTGTGGCACGAACATTACTAATTTCCGAGTATTGAAACTTATAGGTATGCGACGAGTCTAGCACGATTTTGTTCATTTATCTTTATTATTTAAAGTGGGTCTCAAAAATATCCTAAAATTGCAATTGAAGGTTTCAAAGTATCGCCATCATACGGACCAGTTTGTTATTTGGAATTTGAGACCGCTGGATAAACGTTTGAATTAATACTCGGATATTTACTCTCGAATATCGTGACTGTCGTTCCGATGCTCCTGCTCTGTCCAGCTGAGACCTGTTCAGAAAATTTTGAAGTTTGATTATCTATATACGCTAATGCATGTTTTGCTAGTTGTTTTGTATTCCAAGTGTAAGTGATGTATACGTCGGCAGGGTGATCGAGTGCCTGGGCCCGACGAACACGCGCGTGTACACGGTGGGCGTGTACTTCCGCGGCGCGCGACTGGCGGCGGCGCGCGGCCACTCCATACAGGAGGCGGAGATGAATGCCGCCGAGCAGGCGCTTGCGCAGGCACACGGTACGCTATTCTTGCTTATTTATTTTAGGGGCTTGCATTTTATTCAAATGGCCCTGTTCTATACTACGATTTCTAATTCAAGACCTAGAAAAAAACTACGACAGATACGTCACTGTCAAAATTGACAACATTTAAATGACATTTGAGTTTGTTTCTTGGCTTGCACCAAATGCACAATGTTACAAGTACAATACCAGATTTTGTACCAAAAATCTCCGATGTTTAAGTTTTTATTATCTCCTCTCGTAATTATGCAATAATAAATATATCTAGTTATTTTGTTAAAACATAGAGTTAAAGTTACCAATAAATAAATTATCTTAGCGTGTTTAAAAAAGAAAATGGAATTTACTATTGCAAACATATTTTGTTGTAGTGGCAACCTTGTGGTAGTTTTTTTGGTCTTGAATTAGAAATCGTAGTTTAGGTAGTAACATAAATAATATGTTAAGTAACATGTTTGATCATAGAGAAAAATGTCTAAAACGATCAGCATTTTAAAAGGAATAAGGCCTCTTGACCCAACTATATATTCTACCGGATCGGATATGTGACCATTCTACGGCCACTTCTGCCTTTAAACAATTGGTTGATTTATAAGATCTGTGGTAATAAATACGATCATACGTTTAAGTTACAAAAAAGTAAGATACACTGGATTTCAAAACGAACCCAAAATCTCTCATACAAAGGGTTTAGGTACATAATTTTGAGAAACCGAGACTATTATGATACTGGCAGATTTTGGATTTTATAAGTTATAAATGTAATATATTGGCAGTTAAAATAATAACTTGACATTGGTCGCCCAGGGAATAAATGAATGCCGAGCTGCCAATTTATTATTTTTGTAGGTTAGGTTAGACGTATATTTTTTTAGCTGCCTGGTAAAATACATGCCATTATTAAATATTGTCATCTTTACATGGATGTTTCGTTCGTGTCGTCATGTACTCTTCATTATTTGCGTACTTTAATGTCTCCTTTTATACATTTTGTTCTAAAATTGCTTCTGTGCAGGTTCCGGGATTGAGAAATTGATCGAACAAGCCAGGCAAGCTTCACATCGAGATACATTGATGTTATATGTTGTTTCAACTCAACTGTCCTTCCTCTATCCTATCCTGTCCATTTTATAAATGTGCTGGCCTGGCCTTTTTCTCGAACTTTGTTTGTTGTGAGGCTTTGATTTTAAAACATCTGTAATTTCAATGAGAAACTCCGAAATCTTCTTTCAGTTATTTCCATGCTGAAAATATCGGGTCTTCAGTAGTTTTCGCTCAAAATTCAATTTAATGTGTATTAGAACCTATGTATAATTTATTTTATTGTCAGATATCAAGCATTTGGTATCATTTGCAGGCAATATACGAACTTTATGGGTAGGAATAGCCGCTCACATTCCTAGAAAAAACGTTACAGATTTTTCTGTAGCTTAAAAAAAAGATGATAATGTTTTTTCTCCTCCAATAAGGAAACCTAACTGAAGTGTTTTGTTTTTCTACTTAGCAGCGGTGCTGCCGTACTCCTTACTAAGAATAAATAAAATTATTCGAGCGCGATCCTACATATAAATAAAAGTTTAAGATTTAAAAAAAAAAACATCCATCCATTGGCCAACGCGTACCCTTGTATGATCAAATGTTTTATGTTGTTATTTTTTTTTACTTTAAAGTTACATTACATCACGAAATGGAAATAGGAATTACAGTTCGCGCGCCGTAGCATGTCGCATTCATTATTTACTGCCATAGCGCTTAGAGAATAGACAGAGCCATTATGGAAAGTTCATATCATTTCATCATGTTAAAGTCAACTATATGATTATATTACTTTCAGAGCTGTTCCCACAACTGGACCACCAGAAAAGGGTGATTGCGAAGAGCATGCAGAGAAAGAAGAACCGATCGGGCAGCCCGCAAGAGAGCGCCGCCTCCCTCAAGCATAACCGACTCGAAGACCGCGTCCCCAAAGCGTACAGACTCGACAAACAATCCGACACCTCGGACGACGAGAGCAGCGCGGTGTCCCTCTCAGACGCCGAGCAAGAGAGCGAGACAAAATCTGACGACGACTCCGGTCTCGACAGCGATACTGAATCTCTAAATCAGGACAAATTAGATAAATTAGAGCATGTACAAGTCAGCAGCTTAGTCAGTGATATGGAGAAGATAAAAGAGGATTTGATCAGGAGGAACGAATATGACAAGTTGAAGGAGAAGTGCCGCCAGTCGGATTCGGATGACGAGTGAGAGAGATGTATGGCTGTGTCAAGACTGAGGAAGCTAAATGTTAACTAGGCACTGTCAGTGTAAAATGTACACCAAAATTATATTAAATGTTTATATGGAAGCGAAAAAATTAAAAAATATATATGGTTTGAGCGGGATTTGTACGCACGTCAGTCGTTGAGACTTTTTTTGCTTCTTAATAAACATTGGTTTACGCTAGCAGACGTTACAGCTTCATTAAAAATCTAAATTAGTTCTTCCACCGAGTAATACTTTTGTTAATAACCATAAGTATGATTTTCAAGTATCAAAACGATTTGTTATTATGAAGTATCATAGCAAAAAAGTTATATGACGTTAATGTACTTAATAGTGTAGCTATTATAAAAATTGAAACGCAAAGTCTGTATATATTTGCTATCTATTTTCGGCGCGGGATTCTGATCTTGTTGTGTATTTTATGCTGACAGTGCAGATTAGATGGTATATAATCTAATCTCAAATAATCTGTTATTTTTTTTATGTTTGACTGCATTTTCTAAATGCGAAATGATATGCTTTATGAAATTTGTAATTTTTCAATTGTGACATGAACTTTGAATGTAATTCATAGAATCACTAAGTCATTTCCATTGCTTAGTATATAAGTGATAATAAAATATTGATGTGTAAATGTAAAATTAAATAAAAATAGTTCAATGAATAAACGTAGTTATTATTCAAACTTTTTCCGATTCCAACCATTCTTTCCAACTTCAACTGGTATTCACCAACTGCATAGTTGCTTAGCAGTACTGACGCAACTTGCAGTTACATTCAAATCAAGTATGTGTAAAATTTAAAACGATTTGAAACAATGCAAAGATCGACACAAAAGCATAAGGAAAAATCCGAAAGGTTATTTGGCGTTAGGGTGGTGGAAAGGTTAACACGTTAAGTCAGAGGTACCGGGTTCGATTCCCGGTCTCTTACGCCAGGTTACGCATTTCAATTTTTCTCTGTGTTTTGATCTTTGTATCAATTCTAGATAATTTATAATGAAAGAGTAGTATGGCGGCAAGTATTAAGAATATAATAGTACCAAAGATATACCCGTATATAGTCGTTGATAGTACCTAAGATTCAAATAATAAATCTGTAACTTGCAAGTGTAACTAGAATATAAGATAAACTGTAATATGCTAAGGTTTTATTGAACGAATAAATTTATTATTATTATATTATTATGTCGCACCCGCTCACGGGACAATAGTGTCCCGGACCTTTGGGAGGCGTGCACGGAGCCGAAGCCAACGCGTAGAGGCCCTTTCGACAATTTAATGAAATGCAAGATGTACATCGAGTATTATTGTATTTGTTTCGGTTGTGTGCGCGGGTTCAGGAGAGTACGACGCAGCACAGAGTGAAGGCGAGCGAGCCCTCGAGCCGGCCGGCGCGCAGCGTCAGCCACTGCTTCTGGTTGGGGACGTACATCTCCGCGGGCATCAGCTGTTCTGGGGCTTCGTTGTCTGAAATGACATATTTTGTTAAAGGCCATTGGAATTTACAAAATTTATGGGATCAAGGACTGTTTACATCATAAATAATAATAATAATGAAAGGACAAACTCAGCAAGTACCTTGACTTGGCTCACGAGGTGACCGCCATGTGGGATGTTGGGTTTATATTGGAATCCATAATTTCCTTTGTCCTATTTGTAAATTCCATAATAACTGTGGTCATAATGATCTTTTGCCATAATAACGTTTATCCTAATGTAAATGCCATAATATTGATCATCCTAATATTGAATATCCTAATGATTATTTGCACTATTATCTTAAGTACTAATGATCAAGTGTCCTATCAGTTACATATCCTAATACTAGTTGCCATAATCATCATATGTCTTAATAGTTACTTATCCTAATTATTATCACGTGTCCTAATAGGTACATATCCTAAATCATGATATCCTCCAGCCTACACAATTTTAATGCTGTATAGTTTTGTACGCACAGATTTTCAAACTTTACTTTTCGGGGTTCAGCAAGTCTGACGCTCCGCTCGCTTCGCTCGCTCCGCTATACGTGGTCACAATACAAACCTAACCTAACCTACAGTTTTCGGGGTTCAGCCAATAACCTAACCTATAGTTTTCGGGGTTCAGCAAGTCTGACGCTCCGCTCGCTTCGCCATACGTGGTCACAATACAAACCTAACCTAACCTACAGTTTTCGGGGTTCAGCCAATAACCTAACCTATAGTTTTCGGGGTTTAGCAAGTCTGACGCTCCGCTATACGTGGTCACAATACAAACCTAACCTAACCTACAGTTTTCGGGGTTCAGCCAATAACCTAACCTATAGTTTTCGGGGTTCAGCAAGTCTGACGCTCCGCTCGCTTCGCTATACGTGGTCACAATACAAACCTAACCTAACCTACAGTTTTCGGGGTTCAGCCAATAACCTAACCTATAGTTTTCGGGGTTTAGCAAGTCTGACGCTCCGCTCGCTTCGCTCGCTCCGCTATACGTGGTCACAATACAAACCTAACCTAACCTACAGTTTTCGGGGTTCAGCCAATAACCTAACCTATAGTTTTCGGGTTCAGCAAGTCTGACGCTCCGCTATACGTGGTCACAATACAAACCTAACCTAACCTACAGTTTTCGGGGTTCAGCCAATAACCCAACCTACAGTTTTCGGGGTTCAGCCAATTCGATATTTGTCCAAATCCGGTTTTCTATTTTTGTTTTAAAGTAAAAAAATTGGTAAAAAAAATAATCTTTACCCAAATACTCCGAAATATTTAATTCCGAATTTACTAATTCCGATTTTTAAAACTCCGAATTTCATAATTCCTAAGAAATAAATTTCCGATCATTGAAAATACGTATGTCATTATCCCGAATATCAAATTTCGCTCCGCTCGTCGTTGTACCTAACCTAACCCAAGTCTGACCTGCCTTAAAGTAGGATATTAGGTAATGTTATTATAGCTTATGAACATTATGGCAAGTAATCATCATGGCATTTGACTTTAGGACCTGTGATTTATGGTTTTGTATATTATGACTCGTAAGTTTTATGTGTTAATAGATTAGTACAAAACATATTAGGTATTTAGAGCATTAGGTAATGTAATATTATGGTTTATGATCATTAGGATGTAAGATCATTATGGCAAAGAATCATTATGAAAAATGATTGATGTGTCAAAAGTGTTTAGAGTAAATGTGGTATGGCAGTTGACTTTAGGACATACGATATTATGGATTGCGAAGGAGACCCGGGATGTTGACTCGACGATCATTGTCCCGATAGTCGTTTCGGCGAACGGTCTTATAGCGAAGAGTCTCGACAAACATCTTAAGAGACTCTCGCTAGATGGCTGGATCAAGGCTCAGATACAGAAGGCGGTACTCCTGGACACGGCGCGCATTGTCAGGAGGTTCCTCTCTCTGCAGCCCTAACCACCGGTAGCCTGGGCCCTGCCCCGCTGCCGGCGGCACCCTAGGTTAGGTTGTTTTATAATGTATCTATATTTTGTAATCGTAATTAGTAATTTATTTACTTCCAAAAATACGATACAAACTTATTTTGTAATTACGTTGTTGTATTTTACTTTTTATATAAATTTATTGTAAAAAAACTTAACCTAAGAAATTAAATGAAAATACGAAATAATAATAATAAATATTGAGCGCCAATCTTACACAAATCGATCTAGACCCAAACTAAACAAAGCTTGTACTATGGGTACTAGACGACGACATAACTGAATACATAGATAGCATCCATGACACAAATTTTCGAGTTCGTCACACAAATATTTGCCCTGGCCGGGATTCGAACCCAAGACCGCCGGCTCAGTAGGCATGTGCACTACAAACTGCACCAACAGCGTCGTCATTAAATGTCTCTCATTCTATCCCCGTATGCAGTCGGTGAGCTTTTAGTACCCTCTTTTGGCAAGGACTACACTACTAGCAGAACCGTGGTTCAAGTGACTATATTTAGACTTTTGCTTTGGGTCGTAGGATAGTTTCGTTTACAATTTATGAAATCAGAGGGTCAAATCCTGACGATAGCGAGCGAGATGGAAGTAAACCAGCACATCTAGCATAACTGTGACACGAGACTCTTTGTCGTGCGACAAATAATGCCGCTTTGCTTTCAATACCGTGCGAGCAGGACAGGTGATACTGCATCGCGCGACAAGTCGCGGCAAGATATCTATGCTATCTCTCTACCAGGCCACAACAGCTCACGAGACTTTATAATACAACTACTAGTAAATAGGTAACAGTACCGTCTTTCCGTCGCTGCCTCGCGGACTGCATAGTGGACTCCTGCATGGAAATGAGATCTCCTGGGGCGTGGAGCAGCAACCGACCCACGCCTTCGCACCTCCTGATAACGCCCAATATAATCATCGTTATAGTCATTATCTTGACACCACTGCTCAACGAATAGATCTTATGAAACTACCTCAACGCGAAGCCATGACCGGACCGGCAACGTATCTCAAACGGAATTGATCAGTCAAACATCACCAAGAGAGAGCTTCTATTCAATCCAATGTGATTTGTTTGGAGATGAGCTGTCGAAGGGACATCGCCGTAGCGTCCCGGCAAAGCAGGGGGAATAAGGCTGCGTTTCCACCAGAGATGTGTAGCCAGGAATAACTTCATTTAATCCTCGCTCAGTGCAGCTGATTTTATTGGTTAACAAAAACAAATTCCTCGCTACACATCCCAGGTGCAAACGCAGCCTTAAGAAAATGAAGCCAAGGAGAGTATTCTGTCTATAGGTACTCATACCTTAACACTTCATTCTGGAGCATTTGCTTCCTGGCGGTGGCATTTAAGTGTTTGCAAGCAGTCAGCCAGTTCCGGACTTCGTTGAAATCCGCCAATAGCTGCGATGCCGCATCTTTACTGCAACATATACAATATGTTAATCAGCAGGGCAGTAAATGGCAGCACTTTTTTGCATTTTTGGTAAAAGATATTACCTAATGTACGGAAATTATTCTTAAGAATTACCTAAATTTTACTTTGGCCATGTAAATGTGATGAAGCCACGACTCGCCCATGATTCGTAGAATCATGTTCAATGTTGGGATGTCTTCCGTAGCTCTTACCACTGGTAACAGCATTTTATCTGGAACAATTGCACTAAGTGTGAGTCATCATCATCATCATATCAGCCGATAGACGTCCACTGCTGGACAAAGGCCTCCCCCAAAGCTCTCCACCAACGATCAATCTTGCGCCGCCCTCAGTGCGTATGCGTGAAGTGTGAGTGAATAAATGTTATCAATGAAAGTAGACATGTCTAATGTCATTAGAAACAACGAATCGAGCTCTACGTATATTATTTTGACGAGACTATTTGTGACGTTTTCAACCAAAAGGGCCCACTTTGTCACTTGTTTAAGAGTCGAAATTTGTTTGAACCTTTATACCAATAACCTGTCAATACGTCCTTATAGTGAGCGAGCAAGTGGGCCCTTTTGATTGAAAACGTCACATTTGGACAAGTTTACAATCGCTAATCGATACATTTTGGACACCAAAATGGCAAAGCGAATTTAATTCGGCCTTAAAATGATTTCTACTAACCTAGCAATTCGTGGACGTATATAGAACGCTCTGGGAGCGGCGGATGCGACACGCGCCGCCACTCGGCGTTGCTTGGGAATATCATCGTGAGGTGCGCCAGGCTGATGGTCGCGCACACCGACGATAGGACAAAGGTTATCTCTTCCGTAGCCTCCTAAAATAGACATTAACTACATTAGACACCATAGCCTGCTGAGAATGTTTGCATCTATCTTCCAAATAGTATTCGATTTATTTTATCAAAGAAAAAAATATAAAAACGAAAAAAGGCCATGTACTGGCTTCTGGGCACTGACTGCAAGCTTCCAATTCGAAATACATTGACCCTACAATGAATAGTCAATTAAATACAAAATGAAATAATAGCAAATGTTAACAGCGCGAGTGCGACTAAGGCCAACAGGCCTTTGGAGACTATGAATTTCAGAGCTGAACTACATTAATTCTTCCATCTTGATGTGAGATGCCACAATAAATTGGAACATACCTTCAATTTTTGAATGTTGACTTTCACCTCTGAGACTAGTTTCTCCCTCATTTTCGCACAAACGTTTTCATGAACGCCAATTTTACCTGGAACCAAATACTGCTACTAGAGTTATTTCTGTAATCGAAATTACATCATCGAATCTTGGGTATTCTCAGTCGAAATATCAACATTGCTTGCTGAATCTGCTATTTTAAATACAAGCAGGGTTATACCAACAGTTACTGAGGTGGGGAATTATTGTACCTGACTCAATAGTAGTAGTGTGGTCCGCAAATCGCAGGTTAACGAGCTGTTCCATGCACACTTGCATGTCATTTTGTGTTATCCGGAAGAAGTCACCCATGTCCCACTGGTTGGCGAGCCGCCGTGTCTCAGCGAGGCACCATAGCCGGTACGTATGGATCGAGTGGTCTAAGTAGAATAAATATAAGTACTTATTACAATTTTATTCCAGACTAAAACAATTGCTAAAGGGGTTATGCAACTGTTACATAATGAGACTAATGAGAGGTGCAGTGGGCCGTGAGTCGCAGCAGCACGGATAGCTGTCCCTGATGAAAAGCTCCAATACGAGTTCGAATTGCTCGAAACATTTGTCCGTTATGGACAATTTTTACGTAAGGTTAAACCGTTTTTGTTATTATAAAGAGGTCTTAAAACAAGAGTGTTCTTTTATGAAACGAGCCGAACGCGAGTGTCTTTACCCATAGTATTTGAACTTGTTATAATAATTTAACAATATGCGTAAACATAAGTGTTTTATTCACTGTTGGTAGTTGGGTTGGGTCTAATCATCATAATTCAATCATCCTTAGATATCCTGATAGTTATGTTATGTATTTTTGGAAACATCGCAATCCATTCAGCTGTTTTGGCCTGATGGGGTCATAAAAGTACCTTAGGTTAGGTACAGCGGTACCCCGACGTTCCGAGAGATGGCACTGTTTACAATACCCATTATGCTTTTAAGATATTGCAGTGCGCTGTGAGGAATAAGGATGACAAAAGGTAGTAAGTGGAAGGTTATTTTTCTTACCCAGTCTATGCAAAATTGGTATTTGTTCGACAATGGGCAGATCTTCCAACGGAGCTCCAAGTATGTAGTCCCAAGTTACTTCGCACTGATTATTCAATGTGACTAGATCTTGCAACATTAGGGCAAAATTTGTTCCTGATGCTGTGCACTGGAATTAAAAAAAAAAAACAAGTTCATTAAATTAATAAATTGGGTAAATATATTTTTTTGCAAATCAACTTCATTAAATTAATAAACATAAACAGTAACTTAGAAAGTCATTGCATATATCCATATTATAAAAAGAAACTGAGTTTGTTGATTTGTTCATTCTATAAAGTTCAGGACAAACAATATCTTTATGTAGGCATCTGCGTAATAGAGAGAGAGCGAATTTCGTATGTCGCGTGAAAACCCTAGTATAGCCTAACAAATTTCGGTTTTGCCCCGGGATACTAGCGCTCAGCTTTCATATGGCAATAATGTGCATCTTAGTCATGAATATATGCATTATAAAATGTTAGTATGTCATCAACCAAATTCAAAACATTGTTTACCGGAATGCTTTTCCTTCTGAAATGAATAGTAAATCGTATTAAAAAAAAACTTGGTTTGGATAGTTGACTGGCTATTATACGACAATTATTTGACATTTGCGGAGTATTTAGTCCAGCTTCCTATTTGTTTACTTAGTGACATCCAGTACATCCACTTACTTTCAACGTCTGTTACCAAAATTTTGGCGTTGCCAGTAAAACAAATTAGTTCCACTAAAAATCCGCAACATGGCGTGGGCTAAAAACCACCTTGTCGGGCCATAAATACATACACAGTATTTTTATCATATTAATCCGTTGATATACTTACTTCTGTAACATTGATAGACAGGTCTGGATACGGCTTCAGCGATGTTACTGTCAAGTCTGTCGTCAAAGTAGCGCTGTAATATGATAGAAATTATTTATTTATCATGAATAAAGCATTGTAGTTAGTCATTTACAAGGAAAAGGGGAGCGTGGAAGATCCTCGACCAGGTGGACCGGTCCAGAGATGGAGACGTGCCAGTCAAGATTGAGAATTCACATTAGGTCAGGTGGAGTAAGGGAAACGCATGGGGGAAGTGAAACAATTTGGAATATTTTCTATGTAATAGCTTTAGTAAACACTAGAAGGTGGCCCGCAACTTCGTACGCGTATTTTTTTTTATCATAGTCGGGTAAAAAGTATTCTTTAACCGTCTTTGGATGTCCAGCTATCCCTCTACCAAAATTGGTTAAAATTTGCCCAACAGAGGGCGCCAGACTGACATGACACGGCGCGCCCATACAAAACAAAACGCGATCCTGGATCACACTCTATTCAGATATTTCCTGAAATCATGACCCCTCTACATTGAAAACTGATTTTCAATACAAATATATTTTTTTTTATTAGTACCTATCGATTAACGATCAACTGCAGCGATATTTATTTCTTTTTAACCCAGAGCTGTTTCGAAAAATCGGATTCACATACTGTTATTATGAGTGTTTCCCGTACCCCAATGTGTTTCTCTTACCTTACCTGACCTTAGTACAGAACCGATCGGCCTGGAAGGGAAGGTCTATGTGTGCATCAATCTTATCTAACAATAATACCAAGAGATCGGGAGACCTTCCTTATCCAATTTCGAATTGTAATTTTATATTATATAGATAACTTAAAGTAACATACTGCAGGCTCCATCTTGACGTGAATTATTTGTATGCCTAACTACAACATAGACATGGCGATACTTCTTTATTAACTGTAAGAACTGTAATATTTATGTACCTTTGTTTTCAAACAAATGTCTGACTGATTCTGAGATTTAAGGACCAGATGAACGAAAATTCTTACCCAAAATGTTTGTCCCACGATGTCGAGGTTACGTGGCAGCCTAATGCGTCAGCAAGAATTCTTAAAGCAGCTAATACTAACTCCGGCGTATCTGCAATATATTTATTTGTTTATATTTTAATATAAATAGTATCATATTCCGTAAATACAATAGAAAAAGCTTTATTAAAGATAACACATCATTACAATTTTCAATATTAGGTAAGCATTAAAGACAATTTATAGGAGATGTCCATCCATAATGGTGTCCACTCATATCAGCAATGCTGTTCACTTTGCTAGGTAACTATAGCAATGCACATAAAAAGTTTATTTTTATATAAAAAGTTTGTTCTTTGTTACCTATGTTACAGCTTTTAATGTAAATATATAAAAAAAAAACTTATTTTACTTACTATTTGATTTGAATGTAGCGAAAAGCCATTGACGAAGATTTTGACTAGTATTAGGTGATCTGTAAGATACGAGTAACATTTTACTTTCTTGTCTGTACATTCGCAAGATATTATCGCCTGGCGACAATCAAAATTCACTAAAATTTGTGTCACTGCTTTTCAAAACCTCGTATCTAGTAAGTAAATTGAGACAGAGATACGAGGAGTGGGTATTTGTTACTTAGTGAGTTTTGGTTGTCAACCGACGCTAATGTAAATGTAAATGAATAAGGTACCTTGTTGCTAATGGGAAGGATGACCACCACAGCACAATGTGTTCTAGACAGCTACCGACATCGCCCCATAAAATATTTTGATAGTACTCAGTTACTTTTTTTGCTGCCTTTTTACTTGCTTGTACACGACCTAATTAGAAAATAAATCAGAATAAACACTTCAGTACCTACTAAAATAAATAAAGAACCCTCTACCTAATCTTTATTAATTTCAGTAGGTCTTGTATAACAGGTATCTTATTGTATTACCTAGGAGTGTATCTCCAAGTCGAATCTGGAAAAGACTGAAAAACGTAATTTGTGTTTTTTTATATAATTGTCAATTATTTTAAAAGTATAAACGAATCTCAAAACAAAAAAATATAATCGTAAAGCTAGACTTATGTAGTTTCTAAAAATATATAGTTTATTATATATATCTGTTGATCCATGGGAGATAATAAATAATATCAAGCGTAAGTCAGGGCGATCTCAAATATCTCAATGCATGATCGTCCGTGAAGTAGGGTTTAGGTCTAAAACTATACATAATGGGGCATGTGATTTAAAATTTTCCGTTAAATGAAGGATGAGGAATCTATTTTTTAACAAAAATAATGCACTTTTAAAACAAAAAAGATATTAAATAGTGGGACATTTGTGTTTTTTACATAATTGCCAATCATTTTAAATCAACCATTCATAATCGTTAGGTTTGGCAAACAATATGTTTTTGCTAAATCACTACAAACATCAACAGAGAACTGTCAAATGTTTGTTATAATATCAAACACACTTGTATCAACTAGCTTTCTAGATAATGAATCAAAATCCTGAACGAATCATCACCTATACTATGCAACACACCTGAGCTCAAAGGATAGGTACATGCAGAAAATTATTTCTATTGGTCCTTCCATTTTGTCTAGCCACGAATTTTGTTTCGTCCATGTGCACCGAATAGTGTTGGGTTGGGCGTTGACGAACCCTACACGTGGTACCTACCAGAAGTAGAAAAAAGAGGTTACAATAACATGACACGTAACCTGGTGATAGTGGTTTCAAACGGACGTAGCCTCGGGAATTTTCCATGATTGTCTGATGATAACCTCCCCTAGGAACCGAAGGACCATGTGTCCGTCACGTGGACTAACAAACAACATGATAATAGCTGGTATCAATGTCCGGTTCACTAGAACTGTCTGTGGTAATTTGATGACGTGATGGGTTTATGCGTCATGGAACTTGATAAACGCCTTTTATAAATGGCTGTTCGTTCCAACGGGCTGCATTCGTGATCGGCAGTCGCACGATGAAGACAGAAGTAGTGTGTGTTTTATTCTCTGCCATTTCTGGGATCTCATGTAAGTAAAATTATTTACTTTAGTGTATACTTCTTTTTTAGTTTATTTCTCTGATGAATGATCATATTTCTAAGTAAAATTAGATTTCAAAAATTAAAGAATTGAAAATCTTATTTTGTTGCGTCAGTTGTTAAGTTTTGAATCAGTTTAGTGAGAATAATGATTATCCTTTGTAAATTTAGGTACAGTTATGCGGAAATCGTTATTTGTGCAACAAGAGAGCAAAGTTGTTTTTTTGTTATGAGTGCTGATTTTGAGTCCCGAGCAAGCGAAGGATTCTACGTTTGAATCACGAGCGTAGCGAGTGATTCTATGTTAGAATCCTGAGTGTAGCGAGGGACTCAACAGCACGAGATGCAAAAAACTTTGCTCTCGTGTAGCACACACAACTTTTCACCTCATCAGCGAGAACATATTCGACATTTTGTGTTTTTTCTTCCAACGTATGTTTATAGTCTTTGTTGCTGATTTCAATAATATTATTAATCAGAAAATAGATAAGTGCTGCATAAAAAGGAATAACAATATAATTTAATTGAAATTATGATCAACCAACCAACACGGTTATTGACATTATTTGATAAAATTGGAAGATTTAGCAAATACATGACGTGTTTATTTATAAATAAATACATATTATTTTACGAGATTTTATTTATACATTGATTAATATTTTTACTCCTAAAACACCAAACAAAATATATGCAAAAGAAAATAACAATTACAATTTGAACTCGATATTTTTTAAGGTACGCTTCAAATATGCATGTATGATAAATGGTGAAATTATAAATTATATTTTACAATAAGTGAATATAATTTACAATAAGTAATAAGGTGAAAAATCTTATTGTATTTGAGCAATGATCTATTGTTTTATATAAAAGGCACAATCATTTTAATATTCGGGCGTTAAATAAAAATATAATAAAGAAAAAAAAATACGTTGCAATTAAAACTTTTTCGGGTGTTTTTAATGATTTTTTTGGTATTAACGCGTATCCGAACTGTTCTCAATCGAGGTCGGATTCGAAAATCGAATTTCAAATTGATAAGTTTCTATCCCTCTCTTTTATATACATATGAAAGAAACAGAGTGCATCGAGATTCAAATGATTAGAATTTTGATAATTAACCTTTGGCTGAAGAATGACAATTCATGGTCAGATATTGAAAAAATTAAAAAGCTACTTTCTACTCACGCTCGAAACAAAATCGCATTTTGTTCACTGTTATCTGACAGCAAAATCGCCATGTTTGAGCTGGTGAGGTGAAAAATAAATTTGTTGTAATAATATGTCTGATTTAAGATTACTTCATACTTCATGCTAATAACAGTGACTTTTTTTCAGGGACCAGAGCCTATAATAGCTAATAATGAAAGAAATGAGGCACAGGAGCTCCGCAACGAAAAAGTGGCAGCACTTATGGTGCGCTATTTGATAAGAAAGGCAATCAATATATATGTCAATGATGTAACAACTGAGAACCGAGGTAGATCATCCAAAGTTCCGGAAAGGCACTCAGGGAACGTGATTGGTGCTGAAATAACGCAAGACAATAATGAATACGAATCAGGAAATGGGGTTGTACCTACATGGCGCTGTGATCAACCAGAGTGATAACAAATATATTACTGGTTCAAACGGACCAAATATAAACGGAGCCGTGATTAAGCAAACAGGAAACAGTTATGGAAGCAATCATCATAATTATAATGATCACAAACACGAATTTAGCACCAAAAAACTTACGAAAATTTAAATGAGAACTCAAATGTCCAAAGAGATGATAAGGAATTGAAATTAGAATTATGGTCAGGGATCGGACAAATGTGCGTCATTATACACGGTGTCCCGTAAGTAATGGACACACCGTGGTCCAACCCAAATTTAAAACAATCTATTTTAAAAAAAAATGTCAACTTCCACTATTTATTTATTTTTTGACCACAAGCGATTAGAAAATAATTTTAGACAAAAACTAAGTTCATTAATTAACCCATATTAAAAAATATGTTCTGAGTACTATAAAGTTCTAATACACGCAAGTTAGTATCAATACTTATAAAAGAAATAAAAATAAAAAAACAAAAAAATATTCATCTTTGTCCTAGACGGTCATTAGAAAATATTATATAGATAGTAATCTTTATAACAATGGGATTTTATATAACGCTAAAAAAGAGGCCTATTTTCTGGACCATTCTCAGGTGCCTACAGGGCACGTTAGAAAGTTGTCCATTAAATACAGGACACTGTGTATAATGACGCACATTTGTCCGATCCCTGATTATGGTGGACAAACATTAGGATATTCACAAACCAGTGGTGGAGCAGAACCTATTCCGTTCCAATCTGGCACTCAATATGGATCTCAGCCACAGCAACCCACGACTATCGATCGTTTTAACAGCAATAAGAGTTATGGTGGACAAATATTAGAACTTCACAAACCCATGGTGGGGCAGAACCTATTCCGTCCCAATCTGGCACTCAATATGGATCTCAGTTACAGGAACCGACAACTTTTAATCATTTTAACAGCCAACAATATGCCCCACCAGGATCTTATTCGCACTCTTTTACCAACGTGGCGAACTTATAAACAGGCAGACTAGAGCAAACATTATGAACCTTTTGTATCATCCGCGGTGTCATAAAAGTGTGTACAGAAGAAACGCTCTTAATATTATGTGTATTAAAATTTATAACCGACTCCCCGAAAACCTGAAAGTGCTCGAGGGAAACATTTTTAAACGTAGCCTTACAACCTGGCTTTTAGACCGGTGTTTTTACAGCGTAAAGGCATACCTCGAGCACAACTAGCTTTAAATTTATATTTCTTATTTTTTGATTATTATTAATTTACACGCCTTGACATTTTGTTATTATTATTTTTCTTCTACTTTTTCTTCTGTAATTAATTTTCTTTTGACATTATGTTGTTTATTTGTTTATAATTATTTTGTTAGATGTCAAGCATTATTGATGATTATTTTAATTTTAAGTTAGCGCGCGCAAACATTTTGCACGCCTGCATGCAGGCTGAGTACACAGAACTATAAACCTATATATATAAACACCTTTGTATACTGTACTGAAGCAAATAAAACATTTTGATTTTTTGATTTTGATTTTGAACGGTATGAGTACCGTACCAAATTATTACTCAGCACTTCCACTAAATTCGTTCCCACTCAATCCCTTCTGATTTCAAAACCAACAAACTCCGAACAACTATATTTTGATCTGTCGGCAAGCTGAATCTGTGGGCCCACTCCAATGTTCGTTACAATTTGAGACGCTTACGCTACCGCAGTCTAATCAGCAATAGAGTGCTTTTGAAAATATGTTTCTATGGACGTAATCATCTCCAAATGTAATAACTATGTTTTCTGATACTCTGTATAATCAATCAGCATTTCTGTAATTTTAAGTTTTCTATGTACTCACAGGATCCTACCTTAGTATTCTATTGAAAGAGTTTATATTCGAAATCAAATATGACTCTAAATTATGAAAATAATTAAACGAGTCCATCAAACGATAGATGGGTGCAGAAGTGGCAAAGTTGGTACTTACTAACGGAAGATGAAAAGGTGGACCAGTTCTAATAACTGGCACCTTGAAATTGATTAACTTCAAAAGACGCCCGCCATCAATTTTGTCTCGAATCAATCTAGAGATAAACATACCACTGGCATCTTCTCTCTTGAAGAGATAAAAATTGGAATCTGCTACGTAATGCACCATAGTCTGTCCCCAATTCTGGATATACCTCATCAAGTTTCCAAGCTAAAAAATTTAGAAATTTATTTTGAATTTTATCAATCTTGAGGAATGGATTTGACGGATGGGAGACCAGACCATAGAGGCATATAAACTCAGCCTTACTTCATTTGTAAGATAAGATTTTTTTTCTATGTTCCTAAGTTTCGCATTGACAATGTTCCCTGGTACAACGGGGGAATAGAGGCACTCTCTGAAATGAATATCCGGTTCGAAGGACCATCATGGAGAAACGGCAAAGTGAAATTCTGCTGGCATAAGAAGAGTTCAATATAATAACTCGATAAACCAACAACTAACCAGGTAAAAGAAACAAACAAACTCATTTGACGTTTAGGCTAATCATACCTGATTTAAATTTCTTAACTCCGTTATTTCCTAGTAACGTGGGGGCCATATTTGCAACCGTGTCTAGAAGAATTTCTATGTACATTTCTTCGCTCTGAAGAATGCTGTTCACATTTTCTGGAAATAAATATAACGTATGAATGTCATGCCATTTTAACCAAGTATAAGTATTGGTAAAAACAAAAACATAAGGATTGCACCTCTTACAAGTAGTAGATTACCGAGTTTGTGAACAGTACGAAAAATTTCCTATACTTACCGATTTTTTTATTTACATATTCGCAGACATTAGCCACACATGTAAAAGGAACACTTCTTAAGTTTATTTATTTACTTGCGCCCAGCGGTGTTATCCACGCTTGGGATAAAAAGTAGCCTGTGTTATATTACTACGTGTCAGCTACCTCCATGCCGAATTTAATCAAAATTGGTCCAGCCGTTTGAGCGTGAAGAAGTAACAAACATACTCATAAATTACGCCTTTATATTATTACTGTGATTACTGATAAAGATACTGGATTCTTACCATCAGTATTAAACATATTCTCCAAGACACACTGGTTAGTCAACAGAGACGTATAAGCAATATCGCAGTCGGAGTTCTGGGCGGTCAACGCGTCCGTTATGATTTTATTCTGTTCGTTCTTCAGTTCCACGAGGCTTTGCGCTTGTTTCATCTTAGTTTTCTTGTGCTCTATGAAAGCCTCTCGTCGTTTATCAACCGTGAGTTCGCGAGACATTGAGGACGTCGGTGGGGTTATGTGTTTGGTCAAAGTGCTGGAAATAAAAGGAGCCGCATTTTGAGTTAGTAGATATAGCCGCTCATTTGATTTCTTGTGCTCGGAAATCATCCATTTACGTATTTACCGAGGTCTTAAACGCGGCAGTTATACCTACGCATAACACATACATACATCGGTCGATTGCAAAAAAAATTGTACAGTTAAAAGCTTAGTTAACATAAAATACGATCGCTTCCTTTGTGTGACGAAAGTTAGTCATACAAAATGTACGGGTAACTTTCGTCACACAAAGGAATCAATTAACAATGTTTGAATTAAAGCCCTTAACTATGTACAATTTTTTTGCAATCGACCCACATGGCACATATACATTGGGAACAATTGAAACGCTCACCAAAATGGCTTTTATACCCCAAAACTAAATTCCAAATAAAATGAATTGCCTCCATATAAATTAAACCCACTCTATACAGTGCTCCCCAAATTAAATCATTTTGTATTCCAAAATCGATATACATTACACCAGAATAATTTTACGTTGAGTCCGTATATCTTTTTGCTTCCCAAAATGGATTTTTTGCTCACCAAATATTGTTTTCATAAAACATCAAAATTATTACCAAAAATATCTTTTTGCTTCCCAAAATGGATTTTTGCTCACCAGATATTGTTTTCATAAATTAGTGTTTCAGCTAGGTAACCATCTAATCCTGATCACCTTTCAGAGCAGATCCGACTCGGCCGGGTTAGGTTAGGTTAGTTTTTTTTTTATATCCCTAAAAAACGCTCCATAATGTGCGGTAGTCATTATTAGCTATGCTATATCAATTTGAAATTTTCTCCATACAAATCGTTTTTTTTTTTTCGATATTTTCCGAATTTGACCGAATTTTCGGACAAGATTTCAGATTCATATTTTTGAGCCCCGAGAGCCCCCCGATACCGAGTTTTAGCCGTCTAGCACCAATTTGAAATTTTGGTGAAAAAAGCCATTTTGGTGAGCATTTAGTTTTTTGCCTCTGCAAAAATGACTAAAATGGAAGTAATAATATAAAATATTGGTGACATCCATTTAACATTAATATTAGATTATTTGGTCTGAAATTAACTTTAACGGTGTTCAGATATTTTTATAGCATGTAAGAAAAATAATTATATGCTTTATTTATAGAATAGTTTGGGATACACTATTTGGTGAGCATTCATCCGTTTTGGCAAGCATTAAGAAATTATTGGAAGTAATTTATCAACATAATTGGTAGGCGTTTAATCATATTTGGTAGGCGTTTAAACACAAGCCATATACATTCACTCAATATTCTACCGCATATAGTCATATAATTATATCACATATGAGCCTAATAACCTAAACTACATTCACATGAAGTCGGGAGAGCTCTATACAAACTGCATAACCAAAAACCATGCATTTTTATGATTGTATTGATATTGATACAACCTGGCTTATCACAATTCCATTCAAGAGAGATTGAAAACTTGCAATTATGGCATAGCCGATAATTTCAATTAACTACCGGGAAAAATAGTAAAGATAGCAAAAATGAAAAAAATAAATAAACAGTTTATTTTGTTTTAAAAACTTTATTCAAAATTACATGTGACTATATGCATGTTTACAGACATTATAGACAGTGGTGGTGGAAGAGCTTCCATAACTCGATTGAACTAAGACAGGACTAAAACTGGATTCCATGCATTGGGCCGACAAAGAAAATTTGAAATTATGTTTACTAGAGATTTTTCGTCGACTACAAAATCACGTAAACTTGGTGCCAACAAAACGTCAAAAATCGTTAAATATTTTTCCTCTGCATTAGATTAAAATCATAATACGAGTATATGCCAGATGTAAGCATATTAGAACCGATCACTATCTGAAAGGTGATATTCGACTACATAATTCAACTTGTTGGGTTATCGGGTGTTTCTTTATTTTCTTCGTCTTTTTTATTCTCTGTTTGTTCGCCTTTTTCTTCTGTGTCTTCATCTTTTATTTCCTTAATTTCCTCAGGCTTCTTGACATACTTGTATCTAATCCTATGATAAATATACGGGTAGGGAGAAGGGAACTGCATGTTATATAACACCACCTTCGGAACGGGATTCGGGAAGATAACTTTTCGAGGCCGACCCTTTATTACGAATTTTTTATTTCCCTTTGCCTTTTCATATGTCTTAACAAATTCTGGCAACCGCTTGTACCAGTATTTATCCGTGTTAACACGAACGTTCTTCGTAGGTTTAAATATAAATAATTTAATCCTCTCGAAAAATAATTCTACACTCTTTAGGAATTCACTTATCTTCGCGGCCCGCGTATCATACACTATAGGTGTATGAGGCCGTACAACTGGAATCTTTTTGTCACTTAGCTTACTGGCAAGGTTGGTAAGACTGCGTTTTAGACTGGTTTTAGACATTTCGAAAGCAGAATTTCTTCTTCTACACTTGAATCAGATCAACCAAGTTTAGATGATTATAACTTTAACTGCTCCTTTTTCTAGCTTGTTGGTGGCGCTTGTTATGATTCTACTTCTATGTCAACACAAATTGTAGAGCTTTATCAAACATATTTAAACGAGTTATTAAAAGCATTGGAATAGAGCTTCTCTGTCCGGGTTTCTGCTTGAGGATTCATTAGCCATTTTATTGTTTCTGGGCAAAGTAACTAAACCAATGTTTCGAAATTAAGGCAGGATTTCATTAATCTTTATTGTTCATGATGCGTGCGTTGCTTTATTTACATTTAGTAATTGATCACGAGCTCTTCGAGCTCATTAAGTATTGCATTTTCAGGGTCCTTATCGTCTTGATTTAGTGTAAAGAATCTGGCGAGGCATTGTGGGAAAGTTAAGCAAATGGTATCCGTAACATTTTACGGATTTACGTATTTGGGCAGACTACATTTCTTCTCAGTTAATGGCATATCAAATAATAATCATTATTTGATATACATATGTCAATGTCAATTTGTAACGTCTTACGTCTTTACCATAGATTAGAGTTGGTCTTTACAAAGAGTTTGAAAGGTTAATCTATGAACTGGAACTGATTTATTTCGCCTTCCGTTCCCCGGTCTTTTTATTTGCAGTTTGCATTACCTTGGGGTAGATTTTGGATCGAATTTTCCCTACCAATAATATTAAAGTCAGGCGCAGTGGTGCCAGAAATGACTACGATTGTTTGTCGACAACATATTGTGTCGCGCGACGTCGTCGCGTCAGATATGTCAAGCAATATGTTGCGAAGTTGCTCTACTTTACCTAACACGCACCTATAGTAGGCGTAGGTATTTCACGATGTCGCCAATATGTAAAACAAAGTCCAGACTTCTCCTGACATTCAACGTGTTGGCGACAAGTTGCCTGGTAAATCCCGGACTTGAAAAAATATACAGCGGTAGGAAATTAAATGCATGAAGCCACTTAGGCGGGGATAGGTAGGTATCCCATGCAATAATGTCCCCCAGCCTCTCTTAATTTGACGTTAGTACAAGAATTGTTTTAGTATTTACTGCAAACAAACTCCTGAATCATTAATCAAACTTTCCATAAATGTCAATACCGCATCGGGTGAGTTAAAACAATGTTACGTTATAATATAATTTATCCCCTCAGCTGTGGAAAACTTAGCCTGTGTAGGTACTTTAGTCACGAGTTCTAGCCTCATTTACGCCGTAATGAGCAAAAAAATATCTGTATAAAAAAGCAAAATACGGACTTATTATGCGATCCACTTCTTACCACTTTACCAGCTGACGAGATGCTGCGAACCAAGTTGAAATGACAATATACATCTGATCAACGTTCACTGCTGAACAAAGGCCTTCTCTACGGAACTCTACGATGGCCGGTCTCGCACTACCCGTAGGTATCCAACAGTTTCCCCGCAATCCTTATGAGATTGTCGGCCCACCTTGTAGGGCCTTCCACGCGTGGCTGTGTCTTCCAACATTGTAACTAGTGTCGTGATACTAATAGCTAATTAAAACAGCTTACCTAGTTAAATAATATATAACAGAATAAATAATATAATTATTTCTATTGCAGATAAGTTTCCTGGTCTTAATATGTTACACAATGACAGTAATTAGTGGAATGGCAATAACACCGAAGAATTTAAGCACAGATGATACTACTCCCCCTAACACCATTCCTACGATGAATGTTAATATTCTCAGACAGGAAATGACGACAAGTTGTAAAACAAGATCTTTGAGAAGTACCCGCATACTAGAAAATTGTGTAGAAGTCGGCGACCGAATTGTTTGTTACGATTTCAAGCGTTAACTTTTATTAATCGTAGGTATGAACTATTGAGGATCACAACAGACGCGCTCCGAGTAGGGATTTCGTTATTTCCTTAAGTTCTAGAACCAATACGCATAACTCTAAAATTATGTTTTTTTAAGCTTGAGATGTCAATATATTTGTTTAATGGATTTGTAACTATTTTTCTGCTGGGGTGAGTCCTTTTCAAGATTTTCATAGATCTAATTAAGCCTAAACAACTGTATAAAAATCTAAATAATTTCATTGACATAATTCGATAGGGTATTTAATATTGATTTGAACGACATAGAATAAATGTTTTTCATGCAAAATCGTATATAATATAATATTTTGTCAATTATGCAACACACGCCGACTCCACTCCATGTCGCAGTGCATCTCTGCCACCTGCGCGGATTTTAGTAAAATGGCGGCAACTTTTTGGCAATATGTTGCTGCCACGAGGAGCTATGTATGTCGCGCGAAAAGTCGTGTTTCACATGTGAGTTAGGGGAATTAGCGGGCGCTCCTCATAAGCGTTTGAACCGCCATCACAACCATATGGCTTCATTGAAGATTTAAAAGCCATTTGCGGATAATTCGGACTCAGATCCGCTTATATTTTAAACTTTGTACGGCTTTTCCATATTATATCATCAATAAAAATACCATGGATGTGACACTTAATACTCTACCCTAGGCAGGGCCGGCCTTAGCCATAGAGGCGCCCTGGGCGAGATATTCATTATTTCGCGATGTGGCGTCCTAGGCGCCCTAGTCCTGGTTTAAGAAAGGCCCTTTAGGAGCCCACGCCCCGGGCGGCCATCCCGGTCGACCCCTCCTAAAGCCGCCACTGACCCTAGGAGCGAAGGACAGCAGTCTGTGGTATAAGTGAAATATATATTTCTTACTGGTATATTTCGAGGCTCTCGGCAGTACTGGAGCCCGAGTCGTCGTCGGAGTCGTCTTCGGGTTTGTACATTTTGACCAAACAGTTGATGAGGCGGTGGCAGTTGATCTCCACTCTACTTTTGGCTAAAACCTGCAAGATGTTGAATCATTACGTTTTTTCTTGGCTCCATTTTTCATGTAGCGAACGTATGGAAGATTACGTACGTTGAGTAACCAAGCTCCTTAAAAAAACATTAAGAATAACCTTTCATAGGTACTTAATTGCAGTTAGGAAAGGTGAGAAAAATCGCCCTATCATACAAATATCACTTAGAACGAAATATGCACGAGTTGGTCTCAACTGAGAAAAGCATTGGCTCGTGCCATAATCGGTACTAGTTACATGCCCCAACTCAGGCTCTGCATTAATTTTTCCACATATTTACTATCTTTATAAGTACATTAAGTTACTATGCCATGGCGTCACAGTATACAAATTAGTATATAACCGAGTTATACAAATCGACGTTTCGTTTTCGACGGTTTCATCCTCGAAACCTTAACCAATCGTAACGAAAGTTTGGAAATTGAATGGGATAAGGAAATGTTTCGTGTCCGCCCTTATTTTGTATGAGAAAATGAGCAATGGTATTACCTCTTAATTAACGTGGTTACTAAACAGTAGTTGAACTTACCTGAACAATTTTAGTTAATGTAATAGTCTTGGTTTCGCTTATTGTATTTGGATACGTGTTACTGCAGATGTTGAATCTCGAGGCGAACTTTTTGTAGCTCAAACCTATCATTTGATTGTAAATGGCTACTAAACTGAAACGAAATCAAATAATTAATCATATTAACATCGTGACGAAGTGAAAAAATGAAAGTCCGTGAACTTTCGGTAGGTTTAGGCTACACTACATTTATACTTTCATTTCCGACAAATGAAAGTTCGTGAATCCATAAGATGGATCAACCTGTGGCTCTGTGGTCTCGAGAGTCTGTTTCGAAATGGTTGGTTTTTTTTTACGTTTTCAACCCCCATATCTCCACCATTATGAAAAAATTCGAAACACTGAATCGCCAAAATAATTTTATTATAATTATAAAGAACCTGCTAATGCTCACAAAATATCATGTGATTTGGTTGAAAAATTTGACCTCAACGGACATTCCGAACATCGAAGAATCCGGACATCTAAACAAGCTGAATCGGAGACGCTATGCTCGCTCCGTAAATAAGTATAACTTACCACAGACTAGACTCGATCATTTTCCTGGAATCGTCTCTATGCAAGCACGTGTTCAGGATAGTGGTTATGAGCCCGTGGATGGCCTGCATCAGGATGAAACGACGGCTGCACAGCTTGTCGAAAATATGATCATGTTTGCTCAGGAGAAGACCGTTTTCTTTCTTCATACGAGCCAGTTTTGGGTTCAGCTTGTAGAAGGACTTGACTATTTTGGATAAATATTCTATGATTTGGTCCAACACCTGCAATCAATAGATTAATTAATACTAATTATCATTTCAAAAGTGAGAGACTTTTACGATACTTTCGTGGGCACTCTATTCTTAGCCAAAGAACATTTAATGCATATATTATTTTGATGGAATTATCGCCAGTAATTTTTCCGTGTTCTTTGGTACGCGAAATTGAAAGTGTAAGTAAATAACTTTAGGTTTGACTTTTTTTGACAACGCACTTACCTTATTATAGATATAGCTATATGGTTTTGAACATCGCGTTATTGTTAAGGAGGAAACTTGTTCGTCAATTTTGAGGGCAGATCATTGTTTACCAAAAACACAATGTATTGAATGGATAATATTGACCCGATGAGTTAAAAGCGAACTACTAGCAGGCGGGAAAATGCAGTAACCTATCTTATTGGCTAACTCATTACTTCTTTGATCAACAATGGAGCTTAACATTAGGAGCGTCTCACCGCGAATATTCGCCTGTAATGTCATGCCATATTGATATCATTTTTCGAAATTAGAACGCTCCTATAGGCTTATCCCCCAAAAGCACCTAGCTCCCATTGAATAACCATTAGAAGCTGAAGATACACACCCATAAAATTAAGAGAATCCGTGAAACTTACCCGTGGGTATGTGGGCTACTGCAAATGTAAAGAAATCTAAAATCTGCCGATTACTTAGGAATATAAATAAATAAATAAATATTAAGGGACAAACTTACACAAATCGACCTAGTCCCAAACTAAGCAAAGCTTGTACTATGGGTACTAGACGACGATATACATAATATTATAAATATATGTATATAATAGACAACATCCATGACCCAGGAACATATATTCGAGTTCATCACACAAATATTTGCCCTGGCCGGGATTCGAACCCAGGACTGTCGGCTCAGTAGGCAGCTGCGCTACAAACCGAGCCAACCGCGTCGTCAATATAGGATTAATCTTGTAAAATACTCATTGGCGTATATAGGGGGGTGGCCGGGTGGGCCGTGCCCACTCTAGTATGGTCTAGTGCCCACCCCAGGATTTTGGGTTACCCATAGAAATTCATGGCTTCATCTCAAAAGCCATGGCCAGGCCCCGGTCAGGCCCCCCCCAGGCCCCGTCTGGAAAATAATCTTAGTTACGCCAATGAAAATACTTACCTGTATATTAACAAGTCCGGTAATATAACTTCTATTGGACAGCGAATGCGGAGTGCTCCTGCCTTTAGCACCTTTCCATTTGTTATCTGCATCTATAATCACTTTCGTCACTGCGTAACAAACGATCTCCACTTCCCTGCAATGACAAAACAATTCCTCTTCTTCGGATGTTTCTTCGCTTATCCATTTCTTGCTGACTACATTAGCTGAAGACATCATTACGCTGTTTTATAGTGAACCACGAATGCTATTTCATTTTAACAGCTGTTTTAAACATCGTAAACAGTCGAAAACTCTTCCGCAACATGTTACCTCCGCAAGATCATAGTAGGAACTGTAGACTGCAGGGGTTTGGTCAAAATCGATGGGTCGGGGATGTCGGTGCCAGCTCACGAGGGGTTCGCGTCTGGGCCCTTGTACGACAAGTTTGGAATTATTGTTCAACATTGCTCTGTAGCCTCGACCTTGGGTTACGCTTGAATTCAAATTAGGCATGTTTAAAACAGGTGCGTGTACACTTAGGCATTGAAATCGCGGTAAGGTTTTAGTGAATGTCAAAGTTTTGTGTAGGAATACGTTATTTCTTTGGTTGACTGTATTTGACCAAACAAAAGAGCGCTGTTGGGTTGGTTTTATTTAAAATATTCATTTATTGTATCTGTAAGTATATGTTTCCTTTTATTACAAACAGAAACTTGATCCTTTATTTTATGAGTATGAGACCACACAAGCTGTAGGTGTGGGGTACGCAAGCTGCTCATATTTTGTAGTATATACTAACTTTTCATTCTTCAATAACTCGTTAGAAAGATAAGGTAAGTCAAGGTTTTACCGCACAAGGCAACTCCCAGAACGAATTTTACGTAACTTGCTTTTTCCATATAGACATCCATAAATTAGGTTTACGATAGTCAATCGCAATAAAATACCACAGTATTTTATGTACAGTTTTATTTGTAGTCTTCATGGAACATAAAATAGAAATTGATAGTATGACAGTAACAAAATAATTTGTATATCTCGAACAAATCTAGTTCTCAAGGAAGAAGTATATCACAGAAAAATAATATAATAAAACGGCCACATAATAAGTAATAAACTAAGATTATCATTTGACTATATAAATTCAACTTTACCATGTAGGTGGAGCTTAAAATTGCTTATTCCAAGACTTGTATACCTGAGTGGTTTTATTTAACCCTTGATTTGTCAAAAATAAACCACCTTTTTAATAATTTTAATTAAAATACCTACGAAACGTAAACTGATGGCATACTTTAGTCGAATATCGCTCGAAAAGTTTCGAATCGGTTCGCGATTCATCATCATGAGGGTTTTAATTTTAGTTGCTGATATTGGATTAGTCCACTAGTTCTAAATATATATAAGTATGTAGTTTTCTAGTTCCGTACCTACTGATATTGAATGAAAAAATGATATTTATTCGGATAAATTGTCAATTCAAGGGTCAGCATGTATAAATAATAACATTTAATTTAAATAAAATAACAGACGTGGGTCCAATGTCCATACTATACTTATAATCAAACGCAGCATTGATATTATAGTACCATGGAGAAGCTATTCACAAACAATTTCTATATCACAAAGCCATTGTTTATATTAAAGCGAAAAGTTCGAGCGAGATTCGAACCCACATCTCGGCTCTAAAGGCCAACACGGGTGATCTATCAACTGATCCATCGAAATCAATAACCCATTTTTTTAACCAAATTTTGTTTTTCCTCCAATAATAAAAAGTAAACAAGTTTTCAATTTAGTACCTATATCCTAATATTTGCTAGTAGAGGTTTCTGTTCTAATCAAAAATTCCACATAATTCTACATATTGTCACTAACATGAACATAAACGATATGTGCATATTTCCCTCCCCTTTCGGAATTGGGTCAATCGCTAACAAAGGCCCAACTGTAAAAGGTCGTATCTTTATATCAATTTCATAGTAAGATACGGCTTTTTAGCAGAAAGGTCAGGGCCGGGTTATAAATCAAGTGAGGCGTATTTACGGCGCCATTTAGGGCGCGTCGCTGTCACGGACTCCCGCAATGGCCACTTGGCACGACAGAAGCCATACAAACTTTTGTATGATGTTCGAATGACTTCCGTGTAAGGGTGTAAGCTAATTTGTAAAGGTTGGAATTCGGCTGTTTAATGTTTCGTGTTGTCAGTCCTCATGACCCAGTTAACACGAATAGTAAATGCGCTCGTTCAAAACATCCGCATACACTTTAAGGCGGCGGTTAATGCAAAGCTAGCGTCAATTCCGATTTTTTCTTATATCTTCTAAATCAGATCAATTTTCAGTAAGTAATCGCAAGAGTCTAGAAACTGGAAAAACACCTTTTCTCAAACATGCAATGAAATATCGTCGAAATAGGCTTCGAAGTGTTACATTTCAGGTGGAATAACTCGAGAGATCTGTAAAGGAATTTCTTACAAAATTGAAGGTTTAGGCCGGGCAGTAATATTTTTAAAACATGGCGTCTGTGTTCATGAATGGGCTAAAACAGCTGAATTATATTTTTTTGAGTTGTGTATTTTTTATTCGTATCACTATCCTACCTCTCTTTACCTACTCACCCGGCAAGCCATTCTTTCCCGGCCTTTGCAGTAATGTACCATTAATATTTTAATCATTATATACAATTTTCTTTCTGTAGTTGTCCCCCAAAACTGTTGTGGCCGCTTTTGACGTGACGTGAACAAGTTTGTAGGGTAAACTATAGTGAACAAATTGTATACAGTGATTTAATAAAATATAAAACATGTTTTGCCAGCTCCTAGAAGCCAAGTAATTAAAAAAAAAACTGATTATGAAGGCATAAGAAAAAAATAGGAAATGGCCTTAAATTCGCACTACCCGTCGCCTTAATTAGAGAATGTAATCGATTTACGAGTACTCAATTGTATGATAAACTCGCTGACTTTGTGTTTTCGTCACTACAAATAAAATAACAGTATACATATAATAATTTCAATCGTTTTAACCGTACTCCAGATTCAAATTGTATGTTCAAAATTCGAATCCCAGTTAGGCAAGGACAAGTAGGTCAAACAAGAAATTCAAATGACTCGGATATCGTCGAACTGAAGGCGAGAGACCAGCATGAAGTGTGACGTTTTATTTTTGAACTAACACGGTTTTTAATTTAATCATTGAGTCTCGATCCGAGAGTGGAACTTAGCTTATTGTCTAAGTAACAGCTCAAGTAACGGAAAATAATCAATATATAGAATAAGTTTTAGAGTTGCTGAAGCCAACATCATCATATATCGTGATTTTATGAAATAACATCACTGATTTTGCCCGATCGTCGTCGCTGCATAGTGATCTCTTAGGTCTTTACCTATTGAATCTGGACTAGATATAGTAATTTAACAATAAGTGTGTAGATAAGTTGTAAAGATTTATATCTAATTTTGAATCAAGACTGTTTTGATCGAATCTGAGAATGTTCACAGTATAATATTTAGATTGTTGTTGGTTTTCTCCAGTGTTCTCTCACCTCGACTGACTTGATAGCTTTTTATATGTGAACTACGGATCCAATAACAAAAGTAAAAGTATATAGCCACAACAATATTGTGACACAAATCATAATATAAAAAAAAAGTTGAGTAACCCGCAAACATGAACATATACACCAATATTTATTGCTATTTTTGAGCCACAATACAAAATAAGCTCAAGTATTAGATCTAAGACGTATTCAAATCCTAGATAAGAATCTCCGAGGCAGTAAGCACATGTATATTTCATCTACCTTTCACATTCGCCAGGTCATTATGTTATTGTTAGAAAGTTATCATGTTATTTATTACGTTATTAGTAACTTTATGTCCCTACAACGACCTCGGTACCATTCCGCTTCAAGGACCACTAACCAAAACACGTTCACTCAATTTTAAGACGAAATGCAAGCGATTGATAACAATTATTTAACCCTATGTTAATATGTAAGCTTAGATCCTGTCATGATTAACAAAGTATACATTGTCCATAGCCCCATTAAAATTAATAACTACAACAACAACAGTCCAACTAAACTTATCTGATAACAGTGAAATAGACATATTCCTAATTCCCTATGAATCCTATAATACTTTTCTATGCCATTGCCCTTTCAACGAAAAATATTATACATGTTACAGTTACTCCAAAAGTACCTGCACACTAGCACTACCAGTGGAAATAATATGCTCAGCTATTTTGGAAACGCAATCATACAAAATGAAATTATGTTATTGTGTTATAGGACCAAAATTATTCGAATAAGACTATTGCCAAAGCATGGTTCACTTCACTCACTTGTGTATCAGTGCCGTAAACCCAGCAAGCAAATACATGAGTTTTACTAAAAAGTTTTCTCTTAATTTTACGTGATATCAAACTTAACAATACACTTAATATTGCTTGTAACATTTAAAGTGAGGCGCCACCCTTCAGTTTACTAATAAACGGAGGAGAATCCTAGAATAATGATAATAATAAACAGTAGGGATTTCCGATTCTCTTTCGAATGAATCCCAAAATCTTAATTGTTGTAGAAATATTCTCCATTACGTACGTAAATGAACATGAGACATTCAAGTTCAACATAAACGGCAGACAGTAGATGTCTTACTTTACGATGTTATTTTTTAATATAAAAAAAAAACTTACACAATTGACTGTCTTCTCAGCACCAATAAAACAGAACAGCAACACTGAAGCCCAACACTTACGGGGACACAACAAATGAACACACTATCACTTCCATTAAAGCGTCAATCAGGCATATCTATACTAGTAACAGGCACTACTGGTTTCAACGCTTCATTCTTCTTCTGGTTCTTATGAGTCTTGTTGTCTTTGACTTTCTTAGTGTCCTCGTCCCGGTAGGGCTCCTGGGTGAGGGGGGGCTCTGTGGGGCCGACGTTGGAGCCCCGGTTGACGTTGTTGTTGTAGGCGATGTTGGCGTATTCTTGGAGGAGGGGGAAAACTGATAACAAGAACTGGCAGAAGTCTTTCCTTATACCGAACCACCCTGGAAAGAAATACATATGGTTTATGAAATTATTGTTCCAAAAAACAACAGTTCAAACAGTTCTTATCATGTAAGTTAGACAAATGCTTCACTTTGTTGAATATTTATTCGAAATTCAGAACTTTAAATGTCCGCATGTCCTTTTTAGGGTTCCGTAGTCAGCTCGGAACCCTTATAGTTTCGCCATGTCTGTCTGTCTGTCTGTCCGTCCGCGGCTTAGCTCCGTGATCATAAGTGTTAGAAAGCTGAAATTTGGTATGAGTATGTGTATGTATCACGCCGACATAACGGTAAAATAAAAACTAAAAATAAAACTTTTTTTCGGGTACCTCCCGTACACCTAAAGTGGGGGTGTTTTTTTTTTTTCGTTCCAACACTAGCATGTGGATGGGCAACTACGGAACCCTACACTGAGCGTGGCCCGACATGCTCTTCGCCGGTTTTTTCAGCTGTGTCAATTAAATAGCGGAAAGCATTTGCGCGAGTCTGCGGTATATCGGCAACATAAGTTTCTAATGCTTCTTATTTGCAATACGTTTGCAGCAGTTGGTTGGCAGAGCCACTTCTACTGATGACTAAATAGCTGACATGGGAGAGTGTACATTTAAGATACTTACACTTGTTGCCGCCTTTAGAACTGAATGACATCAGGATGAGTGTGGCGAAGCCCACGAACAAAGGGCTGGCCACCACCGTGTAGGACAGCGCCAGGCCGTCGTCGAGTTTGTTAGTCAACAGCACCTGAAAAATGCAAGATGTTCAAATGAACCAAGGACAACCAGGCATTAAATTGATAAGGCGTAACCGGCCAAAGTAACATATTACAATGGTTAGGTTATTAATAACATTAACCACCGTTCTTGATCATTGTTGATACATATTCATATTGCCCCATTATAAATTCCCGTTACGGCCCGCATAGCTCCGTTTTAATCCATATCTACTATTATTATAAATGCGAAAGTGTTTCTCTCTGTTACCTCTTCACACTTAAACCGCTTAATATTTTTACATGAAGCATAATATGGAGATACGAGGGGCGTCTGAAAAGTTCTAAGCCTAAGATAGAACAATTTACACAAATGAACTCGTGTTTATTTTTCAATATAGTCTCCTCCTAAATCAATGCATTTTTTTCATTTTTTATACAGTGCTTTTAGGCCATTAAAAAAATAATCTTCATTTTGCCCTTCAAAATGCTCCTGTACAGCCGCCTTCATCTCTTCGTCACTTCTAAATCGCTTTCCCCTCAACTCTTTCTTCAAATTATTGAATAGAAAATAATCGCTTGGGGCTAGATCTGGGCTGTAGGGTGGGTGGTCAATTTCGTCAAAACCAACTTCCTTCAGAGCACGCCTCGCAACATTAGCGGTGTGAACGGGTGCGTTGTCTTGCAAAAACAAAATGCCTTTCCTTAGTTTACCCCGCCTTTTCTCAACTATGGCTTGTCGCACCTGTCTTATTAGATTTGCATAATAAGTTCCGTTTATCGTAGAGCCTTTTTCTAAATAATCGATTAAAAGAATGCCATCACAATCCCAAAATACCGTAGCCATTAACTTAGAGGCCGACTTTTGCACTTTAAATTTCTTCGGCGGCCTTTCACCCTTTTCAATCCACTGCATCGACTCAGACTCCGGATCATACTGTCTGATCCATGTTTCATCAACAGTTACTATTCGGGAACAAACTTCATCTAAATCATCTTCGCACAATTCTAAAAACGCCCGAGAAGTTTCCACACGACGTACTTTATCGAAGGCCGTTAGCATTTTCGGTACCCAACGAGCACTGACTTTACTCATGTACAAATGTTCATGTAAAATTTCTCCGACTCTTTCTTTACTAATACCTAAGACCTCAGCTATTTGCCAAACCTTAATTCTTCTATCTTCTAATACCAGCTTTTTGACTTTTGCTACGTTTTCTTCGGTCACTACCGATATTGGCCGCCCTGAGCGGGGGTCGTCTTCGATCGATTCCCGTCCGAGTTTAAATAAGCGACTCCACTTTTTGACTGTGGCATAAGAAGGCCCAGAATCACCGTAAATAATAGCCATTTCCTCAAAAATACACTGCGGTGATTTGTCACTTTTTGTAAGGAATTTAATTACAGCACGGTGCTCAATTTTCGTAATATTCGTTGGTAATTCACACATGATGTACTTTTCCGTTGAATATCTCGAAACAGAATAATAAAAATGTGACATGTTATTTTTTAATAATTTGTTTTTAAATGGCCTTTCTAGTGGCCAGTATCATAAACGCATATATAACCTCGAAATACCTTAGGCTTAGAACTTTTCAGACGCCCCTCGTAGTTTAAGCCGCAGGGTAGGTCATAGGATAGGCGATAGCTATTATTATGGAAATCATCCCTTAAGGGGGTGATAAGGGGATGGAAATGCGATAATCTGTGATTTGTATAAAGATAAGATGAAATGAGATAAAATTAGATAGGATAATATATGTGCCATTCATTGCTTGCCATTAATTTTTATGTGGGCGTGTTAATCCCTTATGGTTGTCAACTGTTTCTACGCAGCTAAAGTTGCGGGCAGAAGCTTGTCACAATATTTTTTTCTTCCGTAGATAAACTCACCAGAAATACTAAAATAGGTATAACAGTGAAAGTGTAAGCCAGGGCAGAGTTGAAGCTGGTTCGCCGCTGCTGTAGATTAGCGTCCGGCGTTCGTAGCAACATTCCCGCGAATATTATGCTGTATAGCACCCCTGTAACAACATTATAATAATAATTAAAAATTAATGGACAATCTTACACAAATCGACCTAGTCCCAAACTAAGCAAAACTTGTACTATGGACGACGATGTACATAATAATATTCAAATACACATATAGATAACATCCATGACCCAGGCACAAATAGACAAATATTTAATAATTTCACGTCAGAAGCGTCGAGGTAATTAAATTAACGCGTTTTGAACAGACATGAATACGTCGTAAAAAATGGTATAACCCAATTTTTCATTTTGGTACAGGGATAGCTGGACATCCAAAGATGGTTATAGGATATTACTTTTTACCCGACTATGATAAAGAAAAAGTTTTACGCGGGCACGTTTTAGTTTTTAAATAATATTATTAAAGTAAAAACTTACCATTGATACAAAGAAAAATTGAAAAGCGTAACCTGGCGGAAGAAACTGGGAATCGAACCCGGTACCTCTGGATTACCGATCCAACGCGTTAACCTTTCCACCACCCTAACGCCAACCTCTCGAATTTATGCTTTATGTTTCGAATTTTTCATTGTTTATTTGAAAATCATTAAACGCCTTATTCAGCTTGTATCAATGGTACCATATAAAAATGTGGTGTAGCCACATTAAAAATAATGAGACATTCTTCTTCTTAGTCGTGCACTGTTGTCAGAGTGGTCGTGGTTATGGATTGTCCTCTTCTACATCAATGACGGCTTTTGCGATGTTTCTCCGTCTCTCTCTGTTTGTGGCACTCCGTGAACAATCCGTGCACACTCCGTAAGGGAACGTTTCGTCGTGGACTTTATGAGATCCGTCCACCTAGTAGAAGATCCATGAGATATTACTTGTTTCAATTATATTACCTAATCGATTATATTACTACAAACAAACGAAGCCTGTTCTCAAACACAAAAGTAGTGAATAGACTAAACTTCAACACCGATCATAGAATGCTTCAAGGTCATCTATATGCTAACGTCCCAAAAATGTCGAGGAAAAATATAAGGAAGACTAAAACGCCAATTGAGCTACCATTGCCAAATAGTGCTTTGAAGTCTCTTGAGACACAGTTACAAACAGCAAATACTCTCAAGAGCTTACAGGAAAAGTATGACACAATAGAACAAGCTTTGAAAAACATTGAGAAAGAAGTTGAAGGCAGTAAGAATTCAAAAGATAAAATATAAAATAGGACCTAAGGCTAGAGACTTAATCAAGCAAAGAGGACTACTATTCGATGATAGAAAAACTAACAAACAACAGATAACCAAAATCAGCAAAGAAATAAACACACAAATTAGAAAACACAGACAAGAAATGAGAACCAAATTGATAGAATATCATATAGAAAAAACGGGAGGTACTAAAAAAGCGTGGAAAGAACTACGTGAGAATTCAAGTTGGATTAACAGTATAAAACACCCAAGAAACAAAAAGTCAAAAACTAAAAGATTAGAAATAGTAGAAGCTGCTACCGACTATTACAAAGAACTTTACAGTGACAAAGAGATAGTATCAATAACATGCCCACAAACAACCAAAGAAAAATCAAGTGAGGAACCTATTCCACCCATAATAAAAGAAGAAGTTAGTAAGGCCATCAAGTCACAAAAAAGAGGCAAATCACCTGGAGAGGATGGGATTTCCAACGAACTGCTTATAGGAGTATGTGACACTATCCTGACTCCAATCATGCAACTATTCAACGAAATATTAGTCACCGAACATATTCCTGAACAATGGACTAATTCAACAATAATACTACTCCACAAAAAGGGAAATAGAAATGATATTTCGAATTACAGGCCCATCTCACTTATATCTAATATATGTATACAAAGTGTTTTCGAAGATCTTGCTAGACCGCTTAACCAGAACACTAGACGAAAACCAGCCAAAAGAACAAGCCGGCTTCCGGAAAGATTTTTCAACTATCAACCATATTCACACAATTAAGCAGGTCATTCAAAAATGTAACGAGTACAGAATAACATATTATCTGGCATTCGTCGATTATAACAAGGCGTTCGACTCACTGAAGCACGGGAAAATCTGGGAAACACTAGTATCACAAGGAGTTAACAATAAGTATATACACCTTATCAGCAACATCTACAGGGATATGAAAGCTAAAATCAAAACAGAATGTACCGGAGAATACTTCCCTATTAAACGAGGCGTAAGACAGGGAGACCCCTTGTCACCCAAATTATTTGCTGCTGTTCTCGAACATGTATTCAGACATCTGGAATGGAATGAGTATGGTATCAAGATAAATGGAGTCTTATTAAACCATCTACGTTTTGCTGATGATCTCATCCTACTTTCGGAAGATGCTGGAGAATTGAAGGAAATGATCGAACAACTAGTCTTCGAAAGCGAAAAGGTCGGGTTGACAATGAATACGGGAAAAACAAAAGTAATGACAAACCACATTAAAACCCCGATTACACCGAACAACAGCTTGATAGAATATGTGGAGGAGTATACGTATCTAGGACAAATAATATCACCAAACGATCTCACAACAAAAGAAATCAATAATAGGATAACTATCGCTTGGAAGAGATACTGGTCCTTTAAGGAAATTATGAAAAACCCTGTAATTCAATTAAAAAGTAAAAGAAAGGTATTTGATACGTGCATTCTACCGAGTATGACATATGGCTGCCAGACATGGAGTCTAACAGACCAAAATACTAAAGCTCTACAAACATGTCAACACAGTATGGAGAGAAGTATTCTTAATATTAAGTTACAAGACAAGGTTCGACTCAAAACCATAAGAAAAAGAACAAAAGTTACTGACATAAAAAAATGTATCAAAAAACTGAAATGGAACTGGACAGGCCATCTTATAAGAACCAATAGGGAAAAATGGGCTAAAGATGTGATGGAGTGGTGCCCTAGGTACAACAAAAGAAAGCAAGGTGGTCAATACCGGAGGTGGGAAGACGACATAAAGAAAATAGCAGGAACAACATGGATGAGAACAGCAAGAGACAGATCGGCTTGGAAAAATCTTGGGGAGGCCTATGCTGAAAAGCAAGACAGTCAATGACTGTAGACAAAGGCTTATAATATAATAATAATATATAATATAATAATATACTTGTTTCATAAATTTATAAAAGTAAAAACTTACCGACTAGACTTAGACACATCAGAATCCATAGCGGCACAAACACCACTTCCCAGGACCAGTTGATGAAGTCATCCAACTTTAGCGCCAAGAATATGAACTGCAGGATGTTCACCGCGCAAAACAACTCCAACTGGAATTAAATAAAAAAAATATTAGATACTCCGTCACAATTCGAATATACTATTTATGACCTATGTTAATTTAGAAACCATTTCGAAGCATAGGGGTCTTATACCGCAATAATATGATAAGACCCTGTGAAAAGATTTTCATGATAAATATTTCGACTTCCATTTGTCCTTGCCGTTTTGTACAAGTCGATAGTGATGTCATCACAAAATACTTACTAAGTAGAAAAACAATTCAACGTATCTAATTAGCAAGCCGATGAAATTATTATCTTAAAATCAAAGAGTCGTTGCTTAAAATGGTCTTTTTTTTTCGATTTTAATCCGCGCCGTTGGATCCGCGGGTTCGATCTTAGGTCGCGGGTCAAGGCATTAGAGTGCTATTCAGACATGTATAAATATATAGCTCTAGGTTAGATAATGTTATCCTAAGTCATGCATTAAAGATGCAACATATAAGCCTTATCTAAGTGAGATAAGAGTTGAGTGACATGAATTTCCTACAATTCCTCATATACTTATCCTCACTCTAATATTAATGCAAAAATGTGTCTGTTGGTTAGTACTACTCAGTGGTGTGGGACAAAAATATTCTTGGCAAAGTCTGAATAGCTTTTGCTTACTTTTTCTACTAGAACAGTAGAGTAGGATTACAAGGCAAGCCGTTGGGAACCTAGTTACATGGACGCCTCGCCACTGGTACACCTGTATTGGTCGCACTGCATTTATAGGAAAGTGACAGTTTACATTTCTCTTGTCGCGCGACATATGTAGTTGTGTGTCATAGTTATACAGGACGCAGACCAATATTAGTCTTTGCATAGAGAATCTGTATCAGAGATGTATTCTGCTAAGGTAAAAGGCGATCTTTTTGTATGGAGCTCCATATTATCGCATGGCAGTTATTTATCTCAAAAAGAAAAACATTTTCCGAGCCAAAGGAAAAATCACTCTGAAATGTATGCAAAGCCTAGGGTGAAATAACCATTATAAATAAAAAACACTAGGCCATTTCTGAAAAAACAAACTACAAAAGTGGTTCCAAGAAACAAAATACTCTGCTTTGTACATAAATTATTCCCAAATTTAATCCAGTCTGCACTGCAGTTGTAATCCTACTGTAATCCTGTTGTAAGGTATAAAACCTTAGATTATTTTAAGCTGCAGCTAAGCCATATTGTTATTGACATTACATAAGCAGTAAACATACTTCATACAATGAAATAAACAAACCTCATAACTCCGATCATGGCGAACAGACCATATACAAATGGCAATGGATACTATGCTTATAAATATCAGGGGTATAAAGACTAGTATCCAGACATGGCGGTGCACCGAGAGCTGGTCGCAGACGAGCAGCTCAAACATGAGCAGAATCAGGTGGATGGCAAGACTGATCAGCATAGCTTTGTAGTGGATATACGCCTCACCTTCTAACCTGGAAATGCATTCAATGACAAAACCGTTTTACATAGAGAACTCCCATAAGTATCACCATGTTAAAAATTGGACGAACAGATTCGAAACATGACAAGCAAAAGTAGAATGTAAACCCATATTTTAATATACACAAACTGATACCGAAATATGGTATCTCAAGTAAAATAAATCTTTTCAATTAAATCAATAATTACAGAATATATTATTGAAGATGTAAAATTAAGATTTTACAGTATGTATCAGAAAATAAATCATATTACAACACAGTTATATGTATATTATATCGCTGAATGGTTTGAGGTAAAATTTTGTGATGACAAGAAAAATATTGACCAGTAATGAGTTTGTGAGACATTAAATAAATAAAGGGACTCATTATTTGGGCAAAATATTCATTACATTACTGCATTGTATGCAACATATAACCAATGTATTTACATATGTTTTATTGGAATGAATTTAAAATAACCAACTTTTTAATTAATTGAAGCAAACATTCATGTAAGTACAAAATTATTGAAGTTCGCTTACGGTAAGAGTGAGTAATTATTTAATTGAATATAAATACCTGAAGTGAGGGTACTGCCACCAAACATAAGTGCCAACTGTTGCACCTAGCACTACGAGGAATTTCCACACCCATATCGGCGTAAATACGGCCCAATACGACCATGTTATAGCGCCGTCAAGTTTTAAAGCTAATAGTGCCGTAAAAACTAGTAAGCAACTGTGTACCACAAATTTGCTGGAATGGAAAGATTAAAATAAACAAATTAACACTAACTGTCAGTCATTTAACAAATTACAGATATTAGCCAATAGATTTACCTAGGATTAAAATCCTGAAATAATGTTTGTAAATTCATTTCTGTACACATTCGTTCCAATGTAATTCTCTATCATGTCTTTACACAACTTGTTTTCGTGAAAAATATCGACACGACACAGTAGCTTCTTGCTCCACTACCCTCTCACACTCGCTCGTTTGTTTCACCTTCTTTTCTTCACGGCTACGGCAATGTCACGCACGGCTTAGACTACCTAGACCTACAAATAGGAAAAAAAAACTTGGTATTATTCAAGCTACAGTTTTAAATATTACGATTTAAGATAATTTCAGCTCAGAACGATAGTGAACAGCTCACTTTATTCCAGCCTTTGCATTGCAGTTTTTGACAGTTGGTTGACTTGGTTGAGTGAGTTGACTTGACTTGACTTGCGATTTCGATCATTTCTCGAGTGGCTGAAATGTTTATTGGATTAATTGTTTGTCGTTATAAATAACCACTTCGTACTTCGTTATTAGTGTATATAAATATTACGCCAAATTTAATCAGCTGCCGATTGACTGCAAAATAATGGCATCTCCATCACCGAAATCTCCCGAACAAAGCGAGAAGAACAAACAGTATGACCGGCAACTGCGTTTATGGGGAGATCATGGTCAGTCGGCTTTAGAAAAGGGACATATTTGCCTTATAAATGCAACTGCACTTGGCACCGAAGTATTAAAGTCCATAGTCCTCCCAGGTGTGGGTGCCATTACGATAGTTGACGACTGTACTGTAAGTGAAGAGGACATAGGAAGTAATTTCTTCTTGGAAACTTCAAGCAAAGGCTTAAATAGAGGATCTGAAACTTTACGACTTATCTTAGAACTAAATCCTGCTGTACAAGGCCATGCAGTCCAGGAGCCGACAGATCAAATATTGCAAGAAAACCCTGATTTCTTCAAGTCATTTACTGTTGTAGTTGCTACTGCTCTGGAGGAAAAATCTATCAAAGATCTGTCACAACATTTATGGGATATTAATGTTCCTCTCATTCTGGCTCGGTCTGTGGGCTTCTTAGGTTCATTTAGGATTCAGACCAAGGAACATGCTATAATTGAAACTCATCCAGATAATGAGCAACCAGATCTTCGCCTAGATATTCCCTTCCCTGCACTTACTGAATATTTGGATAGCATAGATATTGAAACTGTTGATTTAAAAGACCATGGCCACATTCCATGGATTGTTATCCTCCATAAAGCTGTAATTAAATGGCAGCAAGTCCAGTATGACTCTAGGTGGCCTATGAGCAGGAAAGAAAAAAACGAAGTGAAAGAAATAGTTTGTGAATTTATAAGAAAGGATGAGAATGGGATTCCTATTGCTGAAGAAAACTTTGAAGAAGCTCTGAGAGCTATTACCACTGCTTTACATCCAACATTTTTACCTGTCAATATTCAAGATCTACTGTACAGCAGTAATGCCACAAACTTAACCAAGGAAAGTTCACCGTTTTGGATAATGTGCTCTGCCCTAAGAGCATTTGTTGAAGCGGAAGGAAAAGGCAAGCTTCCCTTGAAAGGAGTTCTGCCTGATATGACAGCATCTACAGAACATTATGTCAAACTCCAGAATATATATAGAGCACAAGCTGCTTTTGAAGCAGAGGCAGTGTACAGAAAAGTTCAAGAAATTGTTAACCAGTTGCATTGTGATAGTATCAGTGAAGCTGATGTGAAACTGTTCTGCAGACATGCTCGTAACTTGCACTTAATTGCAGGTTCTAACATAGCAACTGAGTATCAAATGACTGGTCCTGTAGCTTCATATATTGCCAGGCATTTGGAGGAGCCTGACGTAATGATGGTGCATTATATTTTGTTGAGGGCTGCAGAGATGTTCCGATCTGAGCATTGCAGAGCCCCTGGTGACTGGGAGCCAGAAGGGGACATTGCCAGTTTGAAAGCTTGTGTATCTAAACTTCTGACAGATATCTCATGTTCTCCTTTCCCCAAAGATGATCATGTCCATGAAATGTGTCGCTATGGTGGAGCAGAAATACATAGTGTGTCAGCCTTCTTGGGAGGATGTGTTGCCCAGGAAGCCATCAAGATTATTACCAAACAATACAAGCCTGTAAATAATACATTCATTTATGATGGAGCTTCAACAAATACTGCTACATTTACTTTCTGAAGTGGTAAATAAAGATATGGAAATAAATAACAGTTTTTAACACTTTTCTGACCAATGTCCCACCTAGAGGGCTTTCATAATTTTAGCTCAGATGCCGTCCAGGCACGCTGGACTTGTCTAGTTACCAAAGTGTTAACCTCAGTACTTGGCTAGTTTAGAAAGATAGAACATTGTTTCTGCTATCTAAAATTATTATCAATATGTTAATGGGAAAAGTGAGTGGGTAAATGAATAAATACTAGTACACAATAATTCTTCAAAGTTGTGTATTGTAATTTGGACATTTAATCATTCATTTTTACCTTTATATGCAAGATATAAAAGAAGACAGATAAAACATTTTATTAACAATTTTTACTCATAAATAAGGATTATAAACTTATCACATGACAATAAAATTTATTGAAACAAACTATACATTTGGCTAAATCCACACGGCAGACTCAATAGCAGGTTACATTTATCAGATTATGATTTTAACTGCAGGGTTCACTTTATCATAGTTATGCCTGAGGTGCAGCCACCAGAAGTATAAACACAACATTGAGAATATTCCATTGGTTACCTACAAGTTTCACCTTAACCATAGCTTTAACCGCAAGGCATCAACACCATTGAGGTAATATCGAAATAAACGCTTGTCACGCACAAATCCCAGGTTCTCGTAAAGAATAAGTGCAGGTTTGTTTGTTATTTCAGTTTCTAACACTACTTCATCAGCATTATCATTAATCATTGCCTGAAACAAAGAAAGACATATACAGATCTATGGAGTAATGAACAGTATAATATAATGGAACAGCTACCTAAGTAAATTACAGATCTACTGAATAACAATTTGACATCATGAGCTCCTATTTATATATCTATCTCAATTTATTTCTGACTGATTGAGAAAATAGGCTAAATACAATTTAAACTGATGGTAATTATGATGGCAAAACATTATTCACTAGATCTGCACATTTGTTACCTAGATATCAAATTGTAAAATGAATATGATAGCATGAAAACTGAGCAAAAAATATTAACTGATCATTCAACTTTAATCAATAAAAAGGTCAATCACATTTTTGCATAATAATGCAGTCAATGGCATTGATCCAATCAATTTATGTAACAAGATTTATTAATTGTTGTAACCTTTGTAATGCCTTATGGTTGAAATTGGACAATGAGAATCTAATCAGAAAATAATATATTGTACCTGTATAGCTTTCCGGACTAGCCTTGAACCAATTTTTTTATTCCTGTATTTTTCATCCACTGCTAACATAGCAATGTATCCCCTCTTCACCACATTCCGGTGCATGTCTAGCTTACATACAATGGCACCAATACATTTCCCACCATGAGTCGCTAAGAAGCACAGCTTAGGCCAGTTGTGTATAAAATATCTATAAGTGTAGATTGAGTAAGGTTCTGATAAATCCTTCTGTATTACTCTCATGATTTCAGGCATTTGTAGTTCAGATTCGTACGATATGATGTCGATCTCCCCTTGCGATGTCTGACCTTGCTGTTCCAATGCGTTTTCAAGGTTCTCTAGAGCCTCTCCTAAGGTGTGTCTCGCAGGGCTCAATTCAGGGGCACACGGTTCTATGCTGTCCCCATTGCTGGCATCGTTTGAATGTACACTATTTACATCTCTCATGTCTTCCAAGGTCGCATTGGCCTTGTTGACCGATGGTTTGTCATCCCTAGAGTGTTCACTTATACCATTTGTTAGGTTGCTATTTATTTTGTTAACGTGTAAAGTACTAGCTAACGCCGCACTTAAATTCTCTTCGTTCACTATTCTTACCTCTTCAGTCGTTTTAGAAGGAGAGTTATCTTTGGCGGTTTTATTTTTGTTTTTCGTGCTCGTCGTTTTAAGACTATTCATGACATTCTGCACGTTATCGTCAGCGAGTTGATTCATATTGACGTATTCTACAATATTTACACATTCACACGATTAATAGCTTCTATAAAGTTCTCAAAGGCTATAATGATTATACAAATATCTTTTTCTTGCCAAAATTATAGAAGAGTATCACCGACATCTTGGTATCTATCACTTCAATAATATAGGCGAACTGACAGTACCAAAAGAATTTTAAATGTTTAAATACAGTTTTATCAAGAAAAGTATCAGATTTTAAATAAAAAATATGAAAATATTTATTGAAAATATCTGAAATTTATAACAAATCCTAGTTGAGCCCTTCACACATTGCAAAAGACAGTGTTGTCATCCTTAAAATATGTAATTTTTTAACTTTTACACTGAGTCTGTTTGTCATACAGTTTATAACGATGCTATTAAAATAAACGTCCTAACGCAAAACGATTAAAATGCATAAACACAAAAATCAGACGGCTTTATTAAAGCCTCCAGTGGGTGAGTAATATTTTAGATATCGATTTACTTGCATTCAATGATAAGATAACAATATTTATGTTTTTTTATTTGCACTTTGCGCCTGAAAAGTATTTACGAGACATGTTAAGTAAAACCGATCAAATAAATATATCACGAAAAACTTTCAGGCGCTACTTCGCTATTCGAACGTGTTATATCTAAATCACATTAGTATAATCAATAATCATAATAGTTTGTTTAAGTTATGTAAAATTAACTTGAGCCATCGAAACTGTCCTCAGGAGTACCTACTGCTGTCTGATCAAATCCGGCCCTCGATCCAGGTATCTCTTCAGATGCCGAAATAACTAGAATTACGATAATAATGATCGGTTTATTAGTTACCTATACATGACTCATGACAGCCACCTCGTGACCCAAGTGAAAGCACTAGAAAGACCGAAAACTATCCTTTTTTTTGTTGCTGATTCGATTAGCCCTTAGGCTGTTATCATAAGTCACTGTGTTGTGGCGGTAGGCTAGCCGCAGCATAAACCTCGGCACCACGTGTGTGAAGCTGTCGCGCGCGGGCGCTCGGAACAGCGGATGAGTACTTAGCTGAAGCAACTGGTCTCTTGTCCTGTCAGTTTGTAAATTTTAGTTTAGCTGGGCTTTACATTTTGTGGAAGGCAAAGTGTGTGGTATCGCGGTGGGCGCCCCCGCCGGCGGAGGCGCCGTCTCTGTATTGTTTGCCTGTCATGTCGCTGTCGTCTTCTCTCGTCCCTCTCAAGGTAGTAGTCCGCGTTGTGATTGACAGTAGGGTCGCCCTCTGATTCTCTGTCTGAGATGACGTCATCGGGGTACCATCTTTTGATGGTGACCGTAATGACGTCATCTGGGTCTGTCAGTATATGTCTTGGTCTGCGGACTAGAAGTTTCCTAGCTAGTCGCAGACCTGTCCAGTCTGTCTCTGTTTGGGCAATATCGCGTAAACGTCCCGTCATTACGTCTGCATTTAGGGGAGGGTTAGGATCCCTTATGTTATGGGGACCTGAAAATCCGCTTCTACTGGAGGGGGAGGGGGCTGGTAAGCAGCCGCCTTCTTTACTAATTTGTTGGGGTGATTGGTGGAGCTATCAAAGAATTTCTTTGATAGCTCTCTTAGATGTGCGTGTATTGTGGGTACCTGGGCGTCGTGATGTATGGATAAATTGGTTACGTACCATGGTGCATCTGTGGCACGTCTGAGGAATCTATTTTGTATTACCTGCAGGGGCAAGAGCTTCTGTGAGCCCATATGGGCGAATACAGGGCTGGCGTAAGTTAGAATTGGACGTATGCAGGCGATGTACAGAAGTAATTTATTTCTAAATTGCATTTTGCTTCGCCCGCCTATTAGCTGACCGAGCCTGAACATAATGTGTGCTGTCTTGTTACGGGCACCTTGCAGGTGTGCTTTAAAATTGAGTCGATTATCCATCACGACACCCAGGTACTTGACCTTGGGGGTCCATGGTATCGGGCTGTCATTAAGGGTGATTTGATCGAGCTTATGGGATTTGTAGACCGGAGTGGGGGATGTATGGAAAATGATCGCCGCGCTCTTCTCCGCATTGACTTCTATTCTCCATAGACGGAACCAACGGCCCAGGTCGTCAATGGCCTCTTGGAGGTCTCTCCTTATGATGGAGGGGTTAAAGCCGATGGAGAACAGCGCGGTACGTGTCATCCGCGAAGAGCGCTAATTTTACTCTAGGGTGTTTCGGGATGTCGTTAGTGTAAAGAGAGTACAAGGTCGGCGATAATGCCGATCCTTGAGGAACGCCTGCAGTGATTTTAGGAGGACGGGAGAGGCAACCTTCGACCTTATAACGATAGGTGTGATTTGTCAAAAAGTTGTTAATGAGGCGGACGAGTCGGTCTGGCATGCCCATCTGGTATAATCTATGTACCAGACCGGCGTGCCACACCTTGTCAAACGCCTTTGCGACGTCTAGAAAGACTGCCCCCGTCTTCAAGCCGCCATGAGGGGAGACGCCGTGGCGGTCGGCGAAACCCTCCAGCACGTGTTCGACAATTCTATGGACCTGTTGTACACAAGAGTGATGGTTTCTGAACCCGAATTGTTCATCTATTATTATATCCTCTTCTGATGCGAATTTCTTTAATCTGGCAAGTACAATTCTCTCAAAAAGCTTCCCGACAGACGAGAGGAGGCTAATGGGCCGGTATGAAGTGGACTGATTGCAGGGCTTCCCGGGCTTGTGGATGCCTATTACTATTGCTTCCTTCCACATGTCCGGGAATCGGGAATCTCTTAGGGCAGCATTAAATATTTTAATCAAGAGGTCTCTGTGTCCGTCTGTCAGTAACTTTATCAAGCTATTGTAGATGCCGTCTCCTCCCGGAGCTTTACGGTGGTGAAGGCTATTGATAAGGCGGTTTAGTTCATCAGGGGAGACTGGTTCTAGGGGAGCTTTGCAAAGGTCTTTTGTCAAAAGTCTGTCTGTCATGAAGTTTGTCCAAGCTAGATGCTGCTCATCTCATCTATGTAAAGCCTGCTGGGAGAGCACTGCTCTTCCAAGCTGGCTGCAAGGCATTCGGCTTTTCATCATCCTCAAATGCAGGGGAGTCCTGCCCCAGGACAATAAGGGGGGCATGGTGTGTACTGAGTCTGATTTCATAGATCTCGCTATCTTCCAGTACGCCTGGATACTGGGCGGTTTCTCGGAGATCAGATCATGAAAACAAGATACCTTCATAGACTACATCCTACATCCCCGATACCGGCCACCAGCAGCACTTGCGATAGATATGCAGGCAGTTATAGTCTATCCGGAATTCTAAGACCAAATTATGTCAAACTGGCACAAGAGAGAAACGACCTTAAATTGACATATATACGGTTTTTTGTACCTTGTGCCAAAATGACTTCATTTGATCTTAGAGATCAGACAGCTCAGGCTCAGGATCAGGCAGGGTACTGTAGAATAGAGATGGGGCTCGTTGTGCATGTAGTATTTCAGACCTAGTTAGATGTTTATTTTAAATATAACTTGAGACCGTAATTATTATTAAGTCTACTCCCTACTCGAAAATTATACAGTGTATACTGACTGGCTGAGCCTCACTCATCAGTTTTATTTGGACGCTCTTCTGTAGACAGAATCAGGGTTGGTCTCACGTCTCACTTGAAGTCAGGTAGAATTTCTTTTGGGCTGGTCTTTCAGTTTGTTATAATGCATTGTTATGTTTTTCCACAGTTATTTATTATACATGATGTTGTCCTGTCATAAAAAAATCTTTTTGTAGGTACTAGGTACCTACTTACTTATATGAATAATTATCTTTAGTTTTATCGAATATGATATGATGATGCTTAGTAGTTTTTTTTCAATAAGTTTATTGAGAGTTTAGATTACTGATCTTGAAGGGTTTTGAAATAGGTAATATAGGTATTAGTACACTGATTATATTAATTTGCAAAGCCTTAGGTAATCAGTATTAGGAACGTGAGTGTATCAAAAATGGATATTGGCTTAGAAAACTAATACATTACTTACTTATCAATCGCTACATCAATAATTCTATATACCATACCTACCTGAAGGTAGGACACGCGCTGTCGTGCTGACGTCACGCGAAGTAACATGGCGGGCGGCTGAAAGCGCGCGCGTGCCGCAGGTTGCTCGGCGGTCGCTCGCCGTGTGTTCAGCTAGCGACCGACCGAGTTCAGTACCCGGTTGACAGCCGGCGAGGCGGCGGCGTCACGCGGGTTCAATTTGATCAAAACGCGCGCCGCCTCTTGCGTGATTTATATTCAAAATCTAAATACATTTTACAAAAAACCTTTTCGTATTCAAGGCAAAACGAGTGTGTGAGTGGACTCGAACGGTCCGAAAACAATTTCCATGGAACATCGAACCGTTGCAATATGTTTTATACGATTTACTTTACCAATGAACAACAACAATACCGCGTGTAATCACGTTACAGCAATGATCAAATACCTACGGTTAATGCAATTTACTGAATGACGTTTAAGTAAATAAGTTGGTACGTTCTGCTAGTGAGAGCTTTACTTCTGCGATGAGCGGTAGCGCGGCTCAGAGTTGACGAAACAAAAGTGTTAACTGTTAGTTTTTAGTATTCAATGGACTAAAGAACTAATAGTATTATGCCACATTTTTTGGATTTGTAGTGAGGTGTTGAGACTAGTGTTTAAAAAAAAACAACAATGGCGGACCGTGAACGTGCTGCTAAAACCCCTATTAGGGTGGGATTTTATGACATAGAAAAGACTATTGGCAAGGGAAACTTTGCCGTGGTCAAATTAGCACGACATCGAATAACGAAGACTGAGGTAAGTGATCACCTAGACTTCGGGACAGAGGAAGAGTTCTGTTGTATGTTTCATTGAAGCGTTTTTGCGTATCGCTCTACTATTGGAACTAGTCAGACATTTGAATCTGAAGATTGACAAATATAGGATGCATATGTGTATTTCATAAGCTTCAATCAATCGCCACAACTACCTAGATACTTAGACAAACCAAGTCTCTATAGAATAAAATTTTGAAATCTCTTAAATTGTGTCAATATCCACGCAGTCACACAACTGGTACACTTTTACCAAACCATCAATAAATTATAAGGCATAGAACACATCTCGTTCTCAATTTAAGCATTATCTAGTTATTGGGACGAGTTAATATATTTTATTTACCTAAAAAAGTAACTGGAATCATAATTAATCACAGTATAAACAAAACTCCGTTAAGTAAGGCCAGAGAAAACTCCTATTGAACATTAACTAATTAGGTATCTCTTTCTCACACCATTTAATCTTAAAATTTATATATAAATACTTAAGTACCTAATTGCACTTAATTGAATACGCAGTAGAAGAAATCAATGTAGGTCAATATACCACTTAACTATCAACCTACTCTTATTTCATACTTGTATGGAAGGTTCTATTGTTTAGTTACCTAGGTACCTACTTACTTACAATTCTACGGTTGGGCCGTGAAGCAAGTTAATTATTCTTGTGCAGGTAGGTAGGTACAAACAAAGTTACTTTCTATCACCTTCAATCTGTATACTTATCAAAATCTTGGCATTGTTATCCACGAGCTTCAACAATTGACAAGTTAATGACACAATCCAGGTTTCCCCTTTCAAAACACGCGAATCTAACTGATACGCAATTTCCTGCTTCCTGTACGGTATGCAAGCACTCCAAACGGGGGTTTATGCAACTTATAATTAACGAGAATCGATGATGGTATTAGGTATGTCTAGTTTCGCAGTCGCTAATGGCGATAGCTAAAATTAGCGGTTCTGGTAGTCTAGACAATCCATGAATCTACCGTCATGTCCCAGTGGATGTTGAAGACATGATAATGAGAGACACTCAAGATCCAAGCCGAACTCGTATTTGGGTGGATCAACTTTTTCTTGTTGTTATTCTGTCCCGTGACCGGACAATTGTGATTTAGAGTTCTTAGAAATGTGTTGATCATTTTTATAGAACTGGTATTGTCAGTAGATAGTCAAGATAAAAATGGGGTTATGATTATGACTTGCAATTACAAAGTTTTTGGCGGCCCAGTTTATAACGGCCAAAATTCGTAGTTTTAAAGTAACTCGGGGACATCACATCTCTATATCACCATGAGAACGAGAAACAGAAAAAAGTTGATTGGCCTATTAACCAAATATTTTCAATGCGCCTAAAATGTAATGCAAGCAATGGCGCTCAACAACCTTCTTTCAACCACAGAACAGAATGAAGAACTATCTCAACATACCAAATTGTATTATTTGGTAGCAAAATCGTGACTGCTGAATGTCGGTTTTTCACCAACTTGAATTACTTCAGGTATAATAGTTATTTATTCAATAAAGTGGTAAAATACAATAAATTGATGTTATAAAGAAAATTCAGTCGATGTGTGGGAGGGCAGCACCGTCGTCGAATCCCAGCCATTTCGCTAGTGGTTTGAACCTATACGTGCCTATACCGTGTGCCACGAATGCACATGCTATAGTTGCATGTATGATGGCAACGCTTACCCGTGCTCTAAACCAGCCCAGCACGGTACTTAAAGTTCGGTGCCAGCGGCTGATATGGCTTCTGCCATGTGTTTCATGAAAGAAGACATTTGTGGGGCAAAGGCGCCATCAACTGACGTTACTAGTGGGGTGAAGGTGGCGTGTCGCATTTCGCAAGCGTTTGAGTATTTTCTTTTCTTTTCGTCTTCAGCTGATTTCAGGACGGATATTACGGGTCGCGAGATGTAAAAAGGAGCGTCGGTGTCAACAACACGGATATCAAATAACGCCTCCCTCTGAGGACCCCATACTCCGCGGCAGGGTGTCTGTTCGTAGACCATTGTCATTTTAAGAAATAATGGGTTCTTTCGTGACGTTGCCCCATGCGTGCTGACATAGTTCGCAAAAAAGGTCTCTTATTTCGTTGTAACGTCTAGTAATTAAGCCGCCGGTTTTACAGCAGAAGGCATGATCGATATTAAAATTATCATTCCCACAGCCGTCGCATGACTGTGACATGGAGATTGGTATGCGGTGGTAGCGAATTGCTAAAGCGTCTCTGAACTCTGTTGGGGACAGGTCGAAATGATCTTTCTTTGTGGGTATCACAGACAGCCAGTTAGATGATTTTGTTTTCATTTTAACTGCGAGCGACCTTTCTACTGTTCTTCTCCTGTTGGCGGTGAATTTTGCGAGTGTGGTTTCCAGGAGTATATCGTCGAGGGTTTCTTTCTCCTTGGGACCTGCACTCTGTGCGTCTTTTAGAGACGTGTTGTGTTGAGATAGGTCGATATCCTTTTTCTCTGTTAGAGCGGTGGTTAGTATTGTACAGCCTTTCTTAGAGATTTCGTAGTTTAGGTTGGTGGAATTAGATGGCTTGGAAATTGCTAATCCGCCTTTATGCACTGGTAGAGAAGTTAGGTCGGCTTCTATAGGAGATACTTCACCACCGAACAGCGTTGGCAGAAAAATTGTTCTTAATGCATGTGTTAGTGGACCAAAGAATTTATTGGAGTTTTTCTGAATACGAAGTAAAAAGAACCATTGAAATTGAATTGCTTTTGTGAGGGCTGCGTAGGTGGCTTGGGGAGAATCTTTACAGACCTGTGATATTTTTTTTATTGTAGATATGAATTGGTTTACATTATTTTTAATGAAGTCTTCTTTTCCTTCACCAATGTAGCTTCCCAGATAGCGAGATCCGGTAACAATGGTTACGTTGGAGCCTTTGAAGATCTGGTAAGCAGATTTTTTGTCCGTTTCAGATACAATAAGTACTGTTTTCTTAGCTTGCGGAAAGTATCCAAAACGAGGTCCGATATTATTTATTTTATCCCACCATTTGCGGAGATTTTTGGAGTGATCATTTTGTTTATGATGGGTAGAGTTGCGATAGCGTAGAGTGGCATAGCCAGCTGATCACCCTGCGTTACTCCTCCTTTGCTGTATATTCTCATGTCTGAGTCACGCACGAATGACAAGTTCTGCGTGACCGTTGTATGTATTATATAGAAAACGAGCGCAGTGGGGCCAGTGTAATCTCTCTTGCCAGAGTGCCGATTGTCTATTAATATTAATGGCGTTGAATGCATTGTTTGCATCAACAAGTAGCATTCCCCAGTTTGATCCTGGATAACATTTGTTTTGAAAAAGGTCGTTCATTGCATGTATTGCCCCCTCGATTTCGCTACTAAGGCCACTGCAGAGTTGTGATTGACCACATGCTTCTGTTACTTCAGAACCGGTGGCTAAAATCATGCATTTGGACAAAATTCTGCGCAAGCATTCGACTTGATTTACTTTTTTGAAACTGGCGTGCAAAAACATGCATTAGCTAAAATCGGTTTACACGGTTTACTATCTGGTATGCGATGTCACAAACCGCTCTTTATTTTTTTTAAAATCTAAGTCGATTTTGACCTGTTTCAGTAGTCAATAATCATCATTAATCATTAACTTGAGATGTCGCTATTACTTAGTACGTACGCTACAACCACGAGTAACTTGCCAAAGGGAAGGGTAAAGTGGTTACATTTGACTGTGTCCAATTGGGCTTCACTTTGATGAGAATTCTCATTTAAAAAAACGGAATTATATACCAAGAGTTAATTATTATTATTCCTTGGCATTGGTATAGTCACCTTGCCGGTGGTTTTATTTCCTCATCAAATATTACAAGACAACTTAGTAATGCGGATTATAAATAACTTATACGTATGTAGTTATGTTAATTAGGTAAATACTTGTACTTAATTAATGTTAATAAATAAACAATTTTGTCTGATTTCCGAACGTTTGACTACTTCCTTATTTAAAGCTCGTGTTTGTATTGAGATCCTGCCTCTCTGAGATTGTATCTTTTGAATACTTCCTCAGCGAAAGATACAATCTCATAACGATTTTCCACTGTAACGATGTAGCATTGGATTACTATTGTACGAATAACAAATTTAATAATAATAAGGTTGATATGAAAAGTAAAACAGTTGCTAATAATAGCTCTGATAAAATAAGTAATACGACGTATTACATTAATGTTGTTGACACTAAAGTAAGTAGATCCGTTTGACTCGCCCGAACCGAGGCCGTGTCAAGCGATCTTTACTTTCTTATCCTATGAGATTAATGTGAAGATCCTAGGGTAGACGACAGAGTCACGTTTACCCGCCCTCGTGGTCACATTTTTGTATCTTTTGGTCCTTCTATAAGCGCATCAATAAAGGCATCGCTTTCTTTGAGGATTGATATATAATTTTTTCATACGTAGTTAGAATTTCTGAACAAGGAGATCATCAGTGGCGTAGCTTAAGCTAAAGGGCCCTGGGGCAAAAGGAAAGATTGGACTCGATTGTCAGTTCGTAGTTTCCGTCCGGTAGCTACGCCATTGAAGATCACAATCTTAGGTACTAGAGCTACCATCTGGTTTCATCAGTCATTAATTGTTACTTACTTACCTACATTTTGCGGATTTTGTAAAGTAATATACAAACGCGCCAATCTTTGAACTTCCGACTCATATTCGAAACTCACTCGAAAATACTCGCGTCCAAGGTCTGCGTGTCAATTAGCGTGTAATATAGTCATTTTCGAGCCTTGAAGATGCAACGAAATAAAACTATCTTTAAATGCACCGGCAAGGCAAGAGCCTTCGTGCGAACAACTCTTATTAAGTAGTAGGTAAGTGACAAAAGCCGCTGAGCGATCTTGCATGGGAGATGTTGAATGTAAACCGTGAGATTCTGCCGTTCGTTAGCGGTACATTTCGAAACTTGAGAAAGAGCTATCACTTGTTTAAATTGACCTGAATATTATGTCGCCGCAGGTGATGAGTGTAGTTAAGTGCGCACTTGTTAAAATTAACGGCGTTTTAAGAAGGTAATTAGATGACGTATTATCCTTGGAATGGCCTGTATTTCGACGCTCTCGAAACTAAATGGAGGTAGATACGCAGCGTGATAATGATATGCCGTGAATGTTTTAATAGCCTCAGAGTACCTGGTTAGGAGCTTGGGAGTAATGCGAGTGTACCGTGCCGAAGTGGGTCGTTGGCCGAACGTCGAGGCGCCGTCCTCGAGAATGACTCATTCGCTGCGTTTTAATGTAGATATTAAACAGCAATTCGCTTTTAGGTCTTAATCCGAAACGCACTATACACGTCTCATGCGTAACAGCATATGATGGACGTGAAGGTGCGAGGGTGACGCATCGGCAGCTCACAAAGCCACCGTGTTGAATGAATGCACCGAAATAACAGAACGGACGCCCTCGGCCTTCGTTGCCCGTGTGTGCGTCTGCGATGGAACGTGCTATGAGTAAACACAAAAATCCGGTTCAACTACGGTTTCGAATGTTCGGTATCTTTAACTCGTTATTTAGGAATGTTTCACTTAGCAGTGACTGTGGAGCCGAAGAAGACTTTCTTTACGCGTTTTAAATTTTTAGGTAGGTACTATATATTTAAAAAGTATCAAGGGTTTTAGGACCCATAAACGTGCATGCCGGGATATAGAGCTGTAATAATAAAATACAAACTGTAATGGCTGTCAATGATAATGGCTGTAACTGCGATGGCTGCGTACAGAAAACGATCTCACCTTTCGACTAAAACTAAACATTGTAGGTACCTACTTAAGTATCGCGGATGGTTGATGAGTGTTTGCCAAATGTTCTGCGGAATATAACCAATCATTCAGCATGCGCCGGCGCGGCGGGCGCTGCCGCGTCCACAAATACTCGACACCGACCTTGCCTGCGGGTGCGGGATGCACGCTAAACATTGTTTTTATTATTTTACGCTATTCTCAACGAAACGCCAACGCCACCAACCACCAAGGTGATGGCCAACCTTATCGCGAGATACGTAGACGCCGAATAAATTTAGATTGTCTGGAGCAGAAACATTGGACACTTTGTTTTTAGATCACACCTCTATTCTTGCTTAAACAAAGCAAAAGGAGCGGGATTAAATCATATAAGTTTCCTGCTCTAGGGACGAAAACTTCCTCATAAATCTTCTAATCTGTCACCGGTTTTGTAGGTTTTTCCTAGGCTTTGTGGTTCGTATGATTTATGTTTGTGTACTACGAGTAGGTACCTCCTATTTCATTAGGAAATAATAGCAAACTGACGTCACTCGTAAATAACCTACACATGATTTTTATCTGAAACGACGATCATGTGTTGGTATTGCAGATAAAAACTATATCGCAGATTGTTAAATATTTACCCAGTTAATTATATTGCCGTCTCTTAGTCTTAATTATTGTAACTTGAGTAAATTAACCGATGAGCTAATCATTAGTGTTTGATATATGGTTCCATTATACGCAGCTAATGATTTTGCTTTCTCTAGCATTCACATTTCATAACTGCAGTTCGATTGCGATTTTTCCATTTGGTCCAGTAAATTCACCTCAACACGCGCTGCCGAGACAGATCATCTAGCGTTTTATGTTTAGTTGTTATCGCAATGCTCTACACGTGTAGAAGAGCGAGAAAAGAAAATGTTACGCCTCACGATACCTGATTTTATTGTGAAAATATGTTTCGTGATGAAAACTTCGCCGAACGGGATGATAATGAGCGAATCTGTCAACGATTAATTAACCGATTTCGAAATAATAATTTATCTTAATAATAATTGCTAGCGTGTAGACTGTAGACGATTGAGCTGCAACTGCATCTTCTATCTTAATAAAAATCCTAACAGTTGTTGTGGGTAATGCATAGCTTCTGTTGATGAGATTATGAATAGGATAGGTTTTTTTTAATGTAACTTAATTACGTTAAAAATTGAGGGTATGGAACTGATAGAACTGTGTGAAAATTTAAACGGACGCACTGCTAGTTACTATATAAAGCGGCCAAGAGCATGTCGGGCCATGCTCAGTGTTTTTTTTTTTTTTTTATGTCATAGGGGGCAAACGAGCAAACGTATCGCCTGATGGAAAGCGATTACCGTCGCCCATAAACACCGGCAACACCAGAGGAGACACAAGTGCTTGCCTACCCGGAGGACGAAGATAGAATGCCTCTATGCTAGTAATTTCACCGGCTATCTTACCCCTACACCGGAACACAACAAATTACGAGAAAGATTTCAAGCTCTATAAAAAGGTCGTAAACGCCAAAGTATCAGTACTTACTTATTACCTTCTGGAACTTATCGATTATACGCGCCAAATTGAGCGAAATATTTTAATACAGTATGGAACTTAACTAATGTGTGTAACGTTCGAAGTATAAGGACACCGCGCGGCACTTACGTCATTTTAAAGAAAATTATGAATTTTTGCGATAGCTCAAAAACGGCTCGACCGATTTAATTCAATATACTTTTCATTAAAAGTACTTATAAGGCCTAATTTTCATGAATTTTTCCATAATTTTTGACCCGTACTTAAAAAGTTCGAGGGGGGAACACTATTTTGTAAATTTAAGGAGCGAATATTTACAAAACTGCTGACTTGATCAAAAAATAATGTTTGGAGACCCCTATTAATTTAAAAAGACCTATTCAACGACACCCCACAAACTAGTGTAGAAACGAAAAAAAATTAACCCCCACTATAGGTGTTCGAGAGGTACCTACACATGGGTCGATTGCAAAAAATTTGTACATAGTTAAAGGCTTAGTTAACATTAAATACGATCGCTTCCTTTGTGTGACGAAAGTTAGTCATACAAAATGTATGGGTAACTTTCGTCACACAAAGGAATCAATTAACATTGTTTTAATTAAAGCCCTTAACTATGTACAATTTTTTTGCAATTGACCCACATGAAAAAACAAAAAGTTTTATTTTACCGTTTTGTCGACGTGATACATACACATACTCATACCAAATTTCAGCTTTCTAGTACTCTAAGCCGCCGACGGACGGACAGACGGACATGGCGAAACTATAAGGGTTCCTAGTTGACTACGGAACCCTAAAAACGATGGCAATTGGTGCGTTAAAAATCTCGTTAACTAATTGCGCCAATGTTTACGTGAAAGTAGCTCTGCCTGGTATTAAAAGGCAGGTATCAGAGCCATACCGTCCATTATTTTCATTGATCAAGGAATGTGCGAAGTGATTTGTGCGCCGGTGGCATGCTGGGGCTGCGTGATGGCAAGATTATTTCGCCAGGAAATCTTTTCATATGGCACGCGCTTCGTTTATATTGAGGCGCTTGAAAAATGTGCGCTTGACGCAAATGCGTTATCTATTTTAGAGCTTTGCGTCAGTGGCCTGCTGTTATCTGCTCTGCAGTCTGGCGGTCACCCTCGTAGGCGTCTTCTCGTCCTGGTCCAGAAAAAACATCAAATATAGCCCTCGTGATGGCTGTGACGTTGCTTGCTCCAATGTCAAATAAGCTTATTGCACAAATTCATTGTAAAGCTTACCTAAAAATGGAGTGATATTGTTATGATTACCAATTAACATTGTATAGTCGATAAGCCCAATAAGCATAATATTTGAAAGTACCATTGGGAATTCTTTAATTCTGTTCTTCTCCCGTATTTCTGAACAAGATGATTCATGAGTCGGGAATTTTGCGAATATCTAGCCAGAATTAAATTATCGCAAGAATAGACCATTGTGACGTGAAAAAATTGGCGAAGATTCATAGTGACGTGTGCTGCTGGCTGCATGGAACATGTTTTTTTGTCAATGTAAATACGCAGGTGTTGATGTACAGTTTTGCTATTCCATGGATAGTGTTATACAAGGCATCAACAACTAGGATACGTTTATCAGGAGATAATTCGTGATAACGCGGAGACACGCGTGCCTGTTTGCTTTCGACCTTATCAGCAATTGTGACGTCAATCCCTCATATTGACATGAAGTTTGCTTTATATTAAAATGGATCTTCTTATTACGAGATGCAAGCAAGGACGTTAATTACTTGTCTATGAAGTGTATATCTTTATTATTATTTAATATCCGCATGATTCCGCGTTACCTACTTCCTAATATGTAACGCGGAATCATGCGGATATTTCTCTTGTTACACGCATATATGATCATTTTAAAGCATTAATCTCTTAGAGGTCAGTCATTATCATTAAATTCATGGTTAGCGATATTTCGGTGTCGGTTAGGTATGCAGCTTGTTAAAAGTCATTCTGCGCTTGCGTCACTCGATCGTCTTAAAGGTGAATCGAACTATCGGGGTCATTACACTTAGGTATCGTCTATTTATTGTAGCTTAATTAGGGACTCATTGTATTCTTGTTGAACGCCTGTCTCGGCTATTGGATATTTACTGTTTTTACCTGACCTATATACATATATTGGTTTGCGATCATGAGGGATCAATGAAAACTAGTTAATTTACCGTCATAAATTCCTTATTGCGTCATAAAGATGGATTGGGGTCGTCTTACTTTCCTAATGTCATCATCGTAAGTATGTATAGTTGCGCCTCATTATCATTTGTCATCCTAAATATTCATTCTGAAATAAAACAATGAAAGTGTATTGTTTCGTGGTTTCAGCGTATGCTCCTTAATCTAATCGTCAATTCTGCGTTATGTATGTTTAAGCCCCTCGTTCCACTTGTGTTGTTTTGAACATTAATATTTAAAGTAGGCAGCGAGATCAGGTAATAATGCAAATTAGTTCCAGATATAGCGTCGAATCAATAAAATAGCCTATAAACTTACTTCTTATTATGTAACTTACTTAATTTTATTTGCGCGATTTGGATTGAAATCGCGTTAAATGAGTATCGCTGTTTGAAGCCTCTAAATATCGTAAAATTCTCTTTCCCAGTGAAGTTCCTAGGATAAAAGGGTTGTAGGAGGGGAGAAAAAGGCACTACTCACGTCACAGACAATTGTATTATGCGTATAGAGTAGATATATACTCTTTGCACGACTTGGCCGCACGAGGAAATGCAAGGGGGAGAGTTTATTGTATACAGGTTACACGGTTATGCAGAATTCTTTACATTTTATCGCTCATTAAAACGATTCATCACTATTTTCACTGTGGATCAATATTTTATATCGATGTTTTGACAACACGTGACTGCAAGTACGTAGTATGTTTGGCAATGAGACGCTAATACAAGGCTCTTCAAAGAGCAATAGCCGATTGTTAAGCAAGTCATGTATCGATCGACGCACCGAAATGATTAAAGATACATGCAATTTGTTGCATAAAATATCACCTACTAAACCAAATTCAGACATATTGATCATTCAAATCCAGATAGTTTGACCGACAGCATTAAATCTTACTGGATTATGGAAGTCAGATCCTTGTGAACAGTTGTGTCAAGCACATAATAGTAAGGAAAAATTACTTTTACTTGGGGACAAATGGTTTTACGCAGACGTTCCTTGACTTCTCGGTTAGCAGAATTGAAACATGAAATCTATGGCGTGAAACTGAAAATAAGGGTCGGAATTGTAAGGATCTGTAATTTTGTAAGCCGAAAGCGGGGATGTATATTCGTCTTGCTCTCTCTTTAGCTGGCTGCTTGGGCGAGTATATTGATCGTAGTCTGGACTTGTTGATCTCGACTCCTCACACGGTCCCTCGCTTTACTAGCGTGTTGGACGGCACGATTCATTAGAATCTTCGTGTCTTTGTAGGCGTTACACTCACTCAATCACTGGCGCTGATTCAGCGCCCCGAATGCCTGGGAAACCGCAAAATATTAAATGAATGAAATTGTCGCATTTGAACCGCTTCCTATCCTGATAATAATAATTAATAAGTACAAGACCAAGATTACGATTATACACCAGTTGATTATTACGTTGGCCGGGTTTTTACTTATCTTGTATTTGCATGTAATTTGTCTGTTGCCGTATCATTGGACGATTATACCTACGTATGATAGAAAATATGTAATATTATGTTTTATCTATGGGACATGTTAAAACATGTTATCTCTAGGGCGGCTAAAACCGCAGATACATCTAGAAAAAGCTTTCCGATCCCATGAATATACACTACATATATCAATAAGTCACCTTTCAAAGACGAAAAGAAACAAAATATATATCTGTTCATCCTTTTATGAACTAATATGCTACAGATAGACTAGATCATAAACAGATGTACACGTTACAGCCATTCAATTCAACATCACCCCACTTTTCGTATCGGGAATTACAATATTATAGGTACTTTACCACTTTCGAATATGCCGACTACGGTCTACGAGGGAATTAAGTTTAAACTGGATTATTTATTTTAGGGTTTCAATTACATTTATAAATCTTTACTCGTTGGTCTGACAAAACAATTTCAAACAGACTCCAATATTGATGAGACAATTTCGTTCAGTTTGAATATTCAACCAGTGTCCCCAACTTAAAGCATCAAAATTAACCAATTCACTCTTCCTCAATATAACGACTGACGCCTGAGGCGTTTCAGTTAGTTTAAACCAGTGTTTTTCAAACTTTTTGTTGTCACGGCCCTTAATGACCATCAAAATTCCTTCGCGACCCCCTAAAACTCAGTTTGTGCTATTAAACTTGGATCCCAACCTCTTATTTAACAGATTTGGATCGCACCCGCCTATCGTACAATCAGTCATGCGTATGACTTTTTGAAACTCAAATTCAGAAGGTAGTGCTTTGCAAAAATACAAAAACCGGCCAGGAGCTTTTTTAGGGTTCCGTAGTCAACTAGGAACCCTTATAGTTTCGCCATGTCCGTCTGTCCATCTGTCTGTCTGTCTGTCTGTCTGTCCGTCCGCGGCTTAGCTCCGTGATCATTAATACTAGAAAGCTGCAATTTGGTATGAGTATGTGTATGTACTCGTATCACGCCGACAAAACGGTAACATAAAAGCTAAAAAAAAAGCTTTTTTGAGGTACCTCCCGTACACCTAAAGTGGGGGTGATTTTTTTTTCGTTCCAACACAAGCGTTTGGGTTTTCGTTGAATAGGTCTTTTAAAAATAATAAGGGTCTGCAAACATAATTTTTTGATGAAGTCAACAGTTTTGTAAATAATCGCTCCAGAAATCTAAAAAAAATAGCGTCCCCTCCTCTAACTTTTCAATCAAGGGTCAAAAAATTATAGAAAAATTCATAAAGATGAGGTCTTATAAGCACTTTCAACGAAAACTATATTCAATAAAATCCGTCGAGCCGTTTTTGAGTTATCGCAAAAATTCATAATTTTCTTTAAAATGACGTACGTGCCGCGCGGTGTCCTTATACTTCAAACGTTGCACATATTCGTTAAGTGCCATACTGTATTAAAACATTTCGCTCAATTTGGCGCGTATAATCGATAACTTCCAGAAGGCGTTTTGAACTTTGGCGTTTACGACCTTTTTATAGAGCTTGAAATCTTTCTCGTAATTTAAACCTCGGGCTAAAAACCGCTATTTTAAGCCCGTCTATTGTGAAGGATGGGCAACTACGGAACCCTACACTGAGCGTGGCCCGACATGCTTTTGGCCGGTTTTTATTTAGTTTTTATTTTACGATTTTGTCGGCGTGATACATGATACCTACATACACATACCTACTCATACCAAGTTTCAGCTTTCTAGTACTAATGATCACGGAGCTAAGCCGCGGACGGACGGACGGACAGATGGACATGGCGAAACTATAAGTAGACTACGGAACCCTAAAAAACGTACAAAAAAAAACATAAATATTATAATAAATGAACATGTCTGAGAATGATTGCTGTTTTATTAAAATGTACATGCTTGAAAAAATCATCACTCCTTGTAGTCGCGAGACTTTCTCGATGCAGCACGTCTAGCATAACTTTGACACGCGACTCATGTCGCGCGAGATAGCATCATCCGTCATCTATCTCATAGTACTGTACAGATAGAGACAGGTAGTAGATCTCATGCGAGAAAGAGTCGCGTGTCAAAGTTATGCTAGCCGTGCTGATCCTCGCGACCCCCTTGTATATATGCCGCGACCCCCCTGGGGGTCGCGACCCACAGTTTGAAAAACACTGGTTTAAACGTATTACCGGTCTCATTTGGAAATATACATTCGGTATATAAACTGGGATTTTCCATTTACGAGGAAGCCGCTTCGGCGCTCACATATCAGTCGGAAGATTATATTTATGATGTGCGGATAGGAGGTCGGATTAACTTTGTCAATCGGTGACGGTTAAATAAGCCGTAGGTGACAATGACAAGTACACGTCGCATTCCTCTGGCCATTTTGATTAGCACCTGGTTGTGATCACATTTCTAGTCGTGTTGTTTACAGTGCCGTGTTTTTATTACTTGTTAGGATTGTAGTGATAAATGGCTCGGGTTATTTTATACATAACTCAATTAAGGTTGTTACCTTCTACACACCATGAGATTATTCGTTGCATACGTCTTTACTCTTCTCGCTCGTATTTTGTCTTTGATGATTAAAAATTGAATTATCGCGACATTCGAAGCTTGTTAAAAGTACCATCAAAAATAGATTTTTTCATTAAATCGATGTAGTTTCGCTGTCGCGTGCTTCTATTTCTGGGCTATTTTCTCCTTGGGCGTTTGAAAATAGCAAACGAACGAAGTATGGCCATTATAAAATTATCCGTGTTTTCGCAATATCCCTAGATTTTTAAAACACGATTATCAAAATAACCTATGACATACCTAGATTCCTTTTAGATTCTAGATTTTCCCCTCCCTATAGACTTATCGCAGTTTTAATTACGTGTGCTACGCCGTCGTAGATCTTCCGTAGCGTAGCTACGCTTTCGCGTACCTACATAAAACATTAAAATCCGTATTAGCCTACAACACGTCAAAAGATTAATCTTTCAGAAGGATCACACGCTGTTATTTTACGAGCGTACACGTTCATCAAACTTCAGGGTTGTCAGTGATAAGCTAAATCTTCACTTCAATTTGGACTTAAATGTTTATTGTTTTTGAATAAATATTCTTTATCAGTCTGATGCTCAAATACTAAACAAGGTATTTGAGGGCAAATTTTCTATTCGAGTTCCTAAGAAGTAATTTGTTTATAACAATAGCAATATGGTCATACTGTAGGTACATTTAAATTTTACATGATGGACATTTTGACCAACAAGAATATGTTACGCAGCTAACTCAGTACGTACTAGTTATAGGTATAAGTACCTACTTATTTAATAATAACTTGCCAACGTCAATGGTTCCAACAACAAATAAAGTGTCATAGTATTATGTTACGCGCGTTACTTAATTAGTTGAAGGCTAACACATTGCAAAAAGTATTCCGCAAGAAGTGTCCAATGCCCTCAAACAACTCCTTTTGACCAAATTACACATAGGATGTGGCCGAGGCTAACAAATACTTAGGCTTTTCATGTGTCCGATTACACCAACGACCTTCTTTGTTTTTTTATAATCCTTCCACTTCTATCTGGGATATACCTAACCTAGGTATCGTAAAATATAGGACAATTTATAATAATTATTTCATACTTTTGCCAATTAAATACGTTTAATTGGTTTTCTTCTTAGTAAGTATATTGCGGAGACGTCACTATTGACTTGATATATAGACCTCTCGAAAAAACAAAGTAGGTATCCAGAATTTCCCAATTTAAATAAGTAATTACGTAGACAGTTCGTTTTGAGTGCGGCTCGTGCCGGGTCAACGGCACGGCGGTTATTGACGGGCCCATGTATTTATAATTTAACTATACAGTACTTTATGCAAGTATAGCGTAATCAAATCATTACACGCCTATTATAGAGTTGGAAAACGATGATACACGATGAAGACATTACGTGTATTCTCTGTAACTATTTTAGAATGTGATATTTCTGATATGAATTTTGGAGGTCTGTAATGTTTATTATAATATTTCTTCATCTAATATAAAAGTTGACATAATGTAGTAACACGTTTGATGTACAACCTTATAACTCGTCCAACAATTTACATGTGCATTGATTTGAAAGGAAGTAAAAGGGAAGAAAAAAAACGCGTTAATTACATCAAACGTTACATTAATATGAAACGTTGCATTAGGTCAAAAAACGTTTTATCAAACGGCGGACAACCGGATGTTGGATATAGTGAAATGAAATTAATACAATATTTTCACATAACGAACATGACTACAACATATCGGTACTACTATGCATGCGCACGCTATTTAGTTTTTGATGGCATTATAATTCAGGGTAAGATTGATTTGAGTATCTGTGACGCATTGATAAATAGTACCTATAGTCCATAAGGAAAATGACACAATTCAGGCATCAAGGCATCATGTGCTCTCAAGACCTTGGTCTGACATTACTCGCCGGTACTGGTTTCAAGATGAACCACTGGAATGATGTTCTCTTGACTTTCCCTGAGTAATTATAAACATTGACATCGAGGCAAGCAAAGAGGCAGTGACGTATTGTCAGTGCATTCAAATTTACATATTTCTTTACTGCAACGACGTTACACATGTGTATAATTTCGTATTTCGTGTTAGGTGATTAACTTACGGACTACGAGTGGATCGTACATAGACATCGTAGTGAAATTTTGCAGTTTATTCTATCTTATGTGTAGTAGGTGTCAGGTAAATCAATGTCCAGGCGGCAGGCATATATGGCTCATAACGCTGTAAGCTTATAAAAATGTGATATCGTTTTACAATAGGCTACAATTGTAATGTCTGTGTAGCTAGGATAATAGCGAAACAGGAAAATATGTTATCATGTAGATTACAAATCAAATAATTAGCAACTTGTTTCGTACGTATATCGCACTGGTCAACCACAATTACGTCAAACAGGGTATTTGTTACTTACAGTGTAGCAACTTTCGTGTGGGGTTGTGTTGTTGGGGAAGTAACTATATTTATAGGTATTTTTGCTGTATAGTAAGTTTTACAGGGTAGAAAATACTAACGCCACGCGTAGGGCGATTAAGGCGCAATGTCCAAAATTCAAGATAAGTTGCCCTAAATAAAAATAAACAACATCTTGTATGAATACTATGAATACAACCAGTATAATACAATGTGGTTTTTAAACTAACACTAATGAGGGATTGAAAGAATGCGGTGTTATCATATACCTACCTAAGTATGTCAAAGAGAAAGCAGAGCATCGACACTCGTCTTGGGACACAGTTGTCATAAAGGACAATATGTCTAAAAAAGGTGCTTCCTCAAGGATAATTGGCTAGCTAGCTAGCAGATCTCTACCATTCTGACCAAATCGACGGTCAAGCTTACTAGATGCATTCTCGCGACGGGTCTCCTAAGGGTACGATGTCGAAAAACAGACCTCCTCAGCCTTGACAAAAGACTGCTCGTAGGTAGTACAGAAGTTCATGTGTCAATTTCGATGACACTTTTTATATACTAACAGTATCTTTTTATATGCACAAATGTATGCAGAGTTATCACTTAATCGGGGTCAATGTCGGAGCAGTAGACGAGACGTACTTCCTCTGACATGTTTGTCGCTATTGAGTGCTATAACCGGTCTCACATTGTGAAACCACAATTGATAAATGATTGCGGAACTAAGTCATTCGGAATAGATATTAGATGGGATGGTCAGATCGCCAACCATTTGGAGGAAACCATATCTCTTACGATATTTTTACATTTCTGTGAAATCATTGAAACATTTTTAAACACATCTGAATTACTACTGTATTTCAGTGAGCACAACACTCGTAGGCTTTATATTTTTCTGATGCAGTACCATAGCTGCTGCTTTATAATTCAGCAAGAGTTACTAGCCTCTCGCTGTCCATTATTAGAGAACAAAGCTTTTCCGAATAGCAACAGGACTAAAATCCTATCAAAGCACCATTTTCCCTTTTATTAAATCTGCACGCTTTTTCCAAACCTTTAAACCTACCCACTTAAATCGGATAGCTTGCTTCCAGCCTTTCCCTTAGGGATTTTTCCATTAGGGAAGTTGTCGGCAAATCGATCGACGACCAATCGCACGCAATTGCCCCAATCGTCTGTACGGCGAGTGACGCGCGCTTTACGTCATCAACTCTTTGTCTGGCGGCTATGAGGCAAATCAAACTTAATGTTCCGTTGTTGAAGTAAATATACCTATAAATACAACTACGACAATTTTGGGATCTATGTATGATCTTAAGAATTTAATAAATCAGTAACGATTGCATTTATCACGCAATAAATAAATGTTTACAGTACCCGTCCGTACTCCCCCATACCTACCTACTTTATAGATATGAGGTGACGGGTGCTTTGTCATTTATATGACGAAACAAACATGCAATAATCCTTTTTTATAAATGCTCTATTACGTAATACGTTAAGTTAGAAATTCCTGTGAAATATTAACACATTAAGATTCGTCGATTTTATAGGCTATGCATTGTCAAAGTATTAGTGAAGAACCTTTTGTAGATATGAGCAACGTCATGATTTAGAGATTAGAGCTCGGTGCTCACAAATAGAGCATTGCACCACAACTATAGCCTCGTTATGATCACTGGGAAAATTCTTATCGCTCCTTTTGTCTACTTTGCGGTATGATCTCTTCTTGTTTGGTTTTTAAATAGATACCGTGGAAAACTTTTCACAGTATATTGTCGGTGATATAAAACCTTAAATGTATCTTGCTTCAGACAATTATAATTATACTGCTGAGTTAAATACCTGCAAACAAAGTATAAGGCTGTACTCCCATAATTAGAGCCACAAGTTAAACAACCGTTTTAAAGGAGCTTTGTTAATTTAGTGATCGACGGTGGGGATACCAGTAGTGGAGCATTTATTGTATTTATTGGAAGTATGATGAACATTACGTTTGCTATAAACTCCGGTGTTCTTTAGTATAGAGGTGTTATTAACGCTTTATAATCAATCTAGCGAACCCAGATTAACTGTCCCTTTGATGTTTACAAAGCTCTTAATTTTAGCCGTATTTATTCAGTCAATAGAAAATTTGACAAACTTTATTCCAGCAAAATTAATTGGATTTGCGTCGTAAATGTAATCCGAAAAACCTCACCCAGTTACAGAATAAATTATCCTTTTAATGTCGCGTTTATCGTCATTTTTCCAATCAGGGCTTTGATAATATACTTTATATAATGCTTCAAATTACATGCGATTATGATAGCACTTGATACGTACGTAACGCACCTTACTAAGCACTTTATCAACATTGACGTAAATATCTTTTTGTTGCAGGTAGCAATTAAGATAATAGATAAATCGCAGTTAGACGCCAGCAATCTTCAAAAAGTCTACAGAGAAGTGGACATCATGAAGAGGCTCGACCATCCTCATATTATTAAGCTTTACCAGGTAAGAATACTTTAGTTGCTACGTACCTACCTAGTCACCCTACTGCACAAAAACTTGAAGTCAATCACTGACGGTTGGGACGAAAATCGGAAATGAACTGTCCTTATTTAGGTATATGCTAACGTAAGTATTGTCCTATAGATTTACGAGTTACGTTGAAGGAGCATCCAAACTGTACACTATTCAGCGAGTGAACGTTATTTATAGCGGGACAATGTCTATTCGGGTCACCGCAGGTTCACAGGGTTCATCCATTGCAAAGAACTCCCGTTATCCACTGGCGGAACAAACACGTACGAATTAGGCGACTTAGCCACTTGATAGACCATTCACTAGCTAGTTACTGTAGTTGACGTTCCTAATAACTCCACATATTGTTTACGCATGAGACAAGTGTATGTACAGTTAGCAGTACTGACGCGCGACCGGTAGCTTCTTGTTACGTATTCATCCATGCCTGAAGTCGGTCTACTTGTCCATCCAATGACACCGCTGGAGAGATCTCGGATAACGACACCTCATATTTTTTATATATATACACCTATGCAAATTGGAAGATATGCAGAGTGTCGCTGAATAAATAATGCATATTCATAAACTGACGACGTCAGGTAATTTTCCGTACGGGGCTTCGTGAAGTCAGAAGTGGGATGCTCTGTAGTGTTTTTTGCGATGTCATTTGGGACCGTTGGTGGTGTGCCAACTGCTCGTTGTTCATTCTCTGCAGCCCTCCATCACCGTCGAGGCTGCCTTAATAAATTACACGTGCATCGTTCTTTTAACTCCATTACATAATGAAATTGTTAATTACGGTTTTGTAGAAAGTTAGAGGGAAATCGCCTTAGCCTTTGTATGTAGTCTTATGCGAAGTGATATTGATGCAGTAATTTTTTTTTTGTTTAAGTTACTGGGTTATTATCATGGTTAAACACGGAAGTGTATTAATTAGGATTATAATTTCTTTTACGCGTAATCGCACATCATTCACACGTCGCACAACAGGTGTTGAGTCAATTTAAACACTTTTATTGGAGTGCATCCAATTAAATTCGAAACACGCGATCAATCAATAACTCATTAACGAGGCGCATATTATTGTTACTATTCCAATCGAATTAGTTACCTTTCTAGTTATCAGTCATGTGTCATACAGTTTTCGCTTTTATGCTAATATATTTACATTATGCAGTTATCAAGTAGATCCAGATATTAAAGTATCAAATGCCTTGTAATGCGCTTTTGGTAATAGTGCTCGATTTGAAACATGATTCCGTTATGTAATAATAATTAAGGATTTATATACACGTGACTTTCCTCTATAGTGAACTTCCTATTCAGTGAGGGGAATCGAAGCGAGATGACTTACGCGATCGATTTGTCGCCGGGCACTGCGATTGTCGTGCTTGTATACTTGGTTGATTTTAATTAACGCGTATGCTCAAATCATGCGGTTGTCGCGTGGTATACAATGTACACATCCTTTCATGGATATTAGCTCGTGATATTCTGATTTCTTTATTTGAACAATAGAATATCATCTTTTCAAACAAGCGTCATTCATTCGTAACTAATTGGCATAGGTATTGTGTACGCTAAATTCATGTTAATTCTACCCTTATAAGGAAGAGTGATACCTCTTAGCACAGGTATATTGATACTTAAAAAGAGGCATCATACACTGTAATATGACTGAAATTATTGTTTTGAATAAATACATTTTATTTATTTATTTATATTTAAAATTGTGTAATTAAAAAAACTTTAATTAATATGTAAAAGCGAAATTTAGATTTTGAGAGGATTTCCATTGTCAGTTTATATCCCCTTGTTTGTTACCGTGCTTATCTGAAAACAAAATCGAATTAATGAATAAAATCTACTAGCCAACAACAATTTGAATGTAAACAATTTAATTTTAGAAATGTTTGAACGAATAAAATACTTTTTTTATTCACTGTGATAGCACCATCAATTTAGTCTTCAGCAAATTAAAAATAACCGAATCGCTTTACTTTTCAGTCGGCGGAAAACATTAGTATTGATCAGGAATATAATGAATACGACTACAAACGTTTTATTCGTAGAAAGATGTCTCATTTCAAACTCCAAATGTAACTATTTAAAGTTTTGTTTGTTAACCAGCTGCTGTATAAGAAGATCGATCTGTGATTTTGATTTATGACAACGGGATACCAATACGATATGCTTGTACAAATGTAGGTACAGTGGGCGTCAATTCGACGTTTGACACCAGCATCTATCCGAGATCTCGTCGCTATATTTCCGCTATTTATTAGCGATATGCGGTATTCTACCATAACTGTAATTAATTAATGATTATATGTATCTCATTGAATATACTCTTTTTTGAGTCTTGATGGCGTAAAAGAAAAAATGGCGTCTCATACCTATTGCTTATGAAAGAGAGAGAAATATATCAATTATTTGAAATGTCAAATTGTTAATATAAATTAACGCAGCTCAAACATCGTGTTGAGAAATGATAGAAATGAATAATATCATCGATATATACACGATAGATTTCGAGGTGATAGCGCAAAGCACCGTCGATTCAATTCTGACTGTGGTAATTGAAACAATGAATGTTGCATAATGTGATTTCGTAACAGACTACGAATTGAACCAGATGCGAAGCCTGAATGGGCCAGTGGGTGTACAAACATTACTGACACCTTGAATAGCAATCGGCAAACAATTGGAACGTCCTTCCTTAGTCGCGAGAAGGGAGCTTCCGTCCGGCAAGCTACTTGAACAATCAAAATATCCTTGAAAGGATTAATTGCTGTTTATCTTTGTTTTTCCATTTTAACTACTTAATGAAGGCACATGCGAACAAAGAAACAAATCGTGGTTTGCAAGGACTGTGTCAGTAGAATCTTATCTTGAGTATTTGTTTAATTATAATCCAAATTCAAAAACATTACCTATAAAAACCTATAAAAAGTCGCGTTCCACAAATTTGTTGTAAACGATACCGATACCGCCATATGGACGTCCCAGTCGGTGGACATTGGTAAAAGTCGACCCATCATTAGAAATAATCACAAACTTTATCTAGATGTTAGTGTCAATGTTAAGAAAAATCTGAAGGTCATACGAAAAGTAATAGACCTCGCTAAAGTGGGGTTGTCTACAACAGATCGGTGGAATGCATCTTCTTTAATTATTGTTAGCTTAGATACTAGATATATACAGTGTCGTATTCGCTCATCTGGAAACAATATCCAACTAAATAAGATTAATCTTTTCTGTTCCGGAACGTTCTCAGAACAATTAGATGCGACAGATTCCGAGTCTAAATTAGTTTTGTTTTCAATTACACATGGTGATGCAATAGGAATGTTCTCTTATTGCTCTATGTATTATCTACAATTACATAATTTTAATTACATATAACGGTGTGATTAGGTATTTTCTCTTATTCTTTGTTGCCTAATGACTTAACGGAATAATCACATAACGAGAAGATAACGTAGGTATTGTTGCATTTTTAAAACAGAAGACCGTGGCTTAAGTATCCATAAGTAAATTGGTATTATGTGATAAATTTTCTTAAACTGCAGTTTACGCAAATATCTTTGGTAAACCCGAGTTAATACTAAAGATGACGACTTTTACGAGTATAATCGGTAAATACGTACTAAGAGGTAAAAGTTATATAAAGATGACATCACTGGCTTTCTCACCAGATAGTTTATTAGGTATTCGTGTACCTAAGTAAATGTTTGCAGCTTATGCAGCTTCACTGAGGTCATTAGAATATTTAGTGGTAAGGATAAGAAAATGTCCAGTATATATTCATTATTTTGAAGTAGAAATCTATTATTCATGTTGGTACTCATGTTTATTTATTATTTATTTATACCTATTAAGAAACGTGAAATACCTATTAGCAGCATATATGCCATAGCATTAAAAAAACATAACACGAATAAAAACGACAAAATGCAATATCTTCAAGGAATTTATTTTTTATTGGAATTTTTAGTCTTAACCGAAAACCTGTCTTATAATTGCTGTTATGTACTTTGTTGTTTGTAGAGTGTAGAGTCCTTCTTTTGTAGAGGCATTTAGCTAATTTACATTTCCAGTTATAAAACATTCCTAACCTAACCCAAGATTGATAGCGACTCCTCAATCTATCGCCTATTATGTCAAACGTTAGCAAAATTGCTAATGATGTAAGGTGAGGCAAGTTTGGGAGGGTCGCGCCCGTGAACTGGCCGCGGTCGAAGTAAAAATGTAAACGAGCACTAAAAATACCTACCGCGTGACTCATGGTGCTGTCTACGATAACACCTTTCAAAACAAACGTTAATTGTGAACTGTAACGCGACCTTATGAATAATGCTTAACTATGTTGCGGGGAACGCATGTAAATAATCGTTTGCCGGGCGCAGTTTTCTGTTATTTTTTGTCAATTTCGCAGTTAATTTGGGGAAAGCAAGGAGATATACATATACATAGGTAATTATTTACGTAGCAAAACTTCCAAGCTCTAATTCAAAGGGCTGTAGATTCGCTGAGGGGATGGTGTCAATGAAATGATGACTCATACGCTCTCAATACTGCCGACTACAAGGCTGGCGAAATAATCATAGAAAAGAGCTTGATACGGGGTTTTAGGATCTGTCTGTTATACCTATTATTATTATAAACATGCCGATTCGTTACATATGGGTGCGGGGCGTCCTTCTCTTAAAATGTATTGATATCGACTCAATTGCTTGTGGTGACTTAGTGCTACCTGTCAACGCTCTTTTTATTATATAAATAGAGTTCAACTCGAATTTCGAAGCAAATGAGTGGGAATGATTATAGGGCCGATTGCAAAAAAATTGTACATAGTTAACAAAAAACAGCTTAGTTAACAAAAAATCACGATCGCTTCCTTTGTGTGACGAAAGTTAGTCATACAAAATGTATGGGTAACTTTCGTCACACAATGGAATCAATTAAGTTTAGTTTTAATTAAAGCCCTTAACTGTGTAATTTTCTTTTGCAATCGACCCTATATTCTAATAATGCCAAAAACTTCGATCAAAATTATAACTTCATGTGACGGCTGAGCTGATGGCTGTTTTCTTATACACACCGTTGGGTGAAAGCAAGAATTCTTTTTCAATAAGAGATATATGCTTTTAAATTCGCATCTGCATCAGCGTCGCGAATTGTAGCGAATATTGCGATATTCGGAGAATTGACGTTCATTTTATAGCTAAAAGGTTCCCGAGCCGAATCTGAATCGCAGACGCCCTTGGAATCCCAATACAGCATCATTGTATTTCTAACGCAGATTCTGAGAATATTGCTTCGAATTTTTAGATACGAAGAAATGACGTCAGGCGTAATCGGTTATCACTATCAGGCTTTTCAGTTACTGTTGATTTATTATTTATTAGTCTGTAGATAACTTACAAGCTGTACAATACAGTGTCTAGCTCAAAATAGATTGATTGGTATTACATCACATACAGTGTCTAGCTCATAATAAATGGATTGTTATTACACCAATAACGGCGAAAATAAAACAGTGATGTTAATATGTTTATTGATCCGAAATAAGCCAACGGCTTGTTTCTAGGCTAAGTATAGGTAGTAATTATGATAACTAAACTAGATTTCTTGTGAAATTTTATTTAAGCAGAAGCAGTTGCTAACGAAATTATAAATTACACTGTTAATGGAGAATTGCGCCCCAGGCGTATTATTTATAAATATTCGCTTATGAAGTATTCTTAGCTAGTAATATTAGTTTCTGTTTGCGTTTCATTAGAACGGTTATTTACATATGTACATATATAATGCTTTAATAAGTACAGTACATGTATTTTCTAATAAAAAATATATTTTTGTCAACAGGTCATGGAGACGAAAAACATGATCTATATAGTATCTGAATATGCCAGTAAAGGAGAGATTTTTGGTAAGTTTGTGAGTTACAAAAGCCTTAAACAATATGGTTCTTTGTTTGCAAATGTAGGTAAAGTACTTTGTTCCTGTAGCGGTATCCATCGCGTTTTGATTGATGACGTATATTAGCTGCGATATTGACCATACAATGGCTTTGTGTTGTTTGATAGCCGATTTATCACTTGTTTTGAATAAAACGACCCACATTCATTAATAACCTGTCGGCATCAGGCGGAACCTTCGTCCAACATTTTAACTAGATAACTTCTGTAAAAGAGCAAAACAACGTAAAATACGGATAAAAAGGATGAAGAAAAGTGGCTTCAGTCTCTTCTGAACTAAATGCGTCATAGCGTAGGAAGAAACTTAAATTCTTCCTCGAGTTTAGCGTCATTTCTCGAAGCTACAGACGCAAACGATTACGACACAACTTAGATCACTCTTTATTGTACCACAAACTATAATAGAGTACCTATTGTATTGTACGTAGTAACGTCAATAATGTACGCTGTTAAAGAAACTTTTTCCTTTGAATTTGTAGAACGCTGATTACCTGTTTGAGAAACCTACGCACGTATAAAAATAATAATGGAAGTTGCTTGAGAGACTTGCTCGGTACCCAATTTCCTTTCTATCAAATAACTTGTACCTCTCTCCCCATTACTTTTAGTAGGCACGTTAGGGTGCAGTCATGTGAATTGTGAATAGTCAAAGAAAGTATTCGCTTTGATATAGGCTTGATATTCGTGCAAAAAACCTTGATACCGGCTTCGATGTCTCCAAGCAATCGTTTTTGAACTTGCGTGCCCTGAAGTAAATTAAAACATTGCCTTAATAAATCGGGGCGCCCAAAAACGTAACCTCGAAATCGATTAAGGACGCCTGTACGTTCGTGGCCGCTTTGTTCATGACGTAAGCAGCCTCGGCGTGACGTCACTAGCACGGGCGAGGGGCAAGGGTTAGGGGAGGGGATGGGAAGTAATTTCGCGCACAGCTGACTACATTCTCCCAAAAACCGACTGAACGCGTACCCCAATGCTTTTTGCTCGGATGAAAAAAGTAAATCGTCAAAGAGCCGACAGAAATGATAAATTCATGCTTTTAATTGCACTCACAAATCAAGTTTTTAATTTTGCCTTAAATAGGTGGATGAGATGAATTTGTCTTGGATTATGGATGTGATACTTTCTTGTGGAAAATATCTCCACTTTTGGCAATTGAGACCCTTGCGAAAGCACTATGACCAAAGATGATTTGGTCGCTTGGTTTATTGTCTATCCATCCCATAGATCGTTCTGTAAACCAACACCCTTTTTCTTTTCACCGTACACTATACAATCACGCTCCAATGATAGGTACGCACTCGCAGTTTAAACGACACACGGTCAAAAACTTTGTCGGTTATCTTGCACGGCAAAAGTATTAAGTTTAATCGCAAGTCCAAGTGCATTAATCGCGACGGTTTTCTGTATCAATAATATCAATTGAATACCAAACGACTAACATGGTGGCCCAGGACGTTGTTTATAAGCCAATGAATAATTGACCCGACGTTTGCAACACACCTGCACGGTCTGATGTCATTCAGTCTTGAAATTAGCGAACAAGTGTAAATTTCCGGGCGCACTCGTGTTACAACCGACATTCAATAACATAACATTTGCGAGGTTCTTATAATTATATTATAACAAGGCATGGGTTTCCGAAAAAACGATTGGAGAATGACATTTAAATGGTTGTTGGATAAAAAATGCTTTGAGCAAGCACTAAAAATAATCGAGATTATGATTTCATAGATTACACAATTATCGTCTTCTTTATTTGTTTTATTTACGAGTATTATGGTTATGAGCATCTACTCTACTAATTTACATTTTGCGTGTATTTTTTTGGAATAGGGGATGAGACTGATGTTTATTCTACAAAATAGTGTAGTTATACGAATAAAATTAGCTGAATATGTCATGAAACAAAGAAAAAAAAACTTTGATATAACTATAGGTATGTGACTTCAAAGTATCGAAAATTTTATGATTTATTTTTTTAACCCAAAAGAAATTTTGAAATCCTCATAATTTAAGAAAACAATAATTGTATGACAAACACACTTAAACGCACTTATTCACGGTGAAAATGGCCAATTACTTATCCATACAAATACTGGTATCCAATTCACAGATGGCGTCATATGCAGGTGGCCAAATGTATGGAGCGTTTAGTCCTCTGTAGGAATGTTGAAGTTTGACGGTCATTTCTGACTTTTAGAGCAGTCTAAGTGTAGGTAGTCCCATATAGTAATATAATCTTAATAAGTTAAAGATTTTCTCTAAGCTTTGTAAAACAAAAATTTTTTTAGTGAAATAAACAGCTGATATTTTTTTTTTTTTTTTTGATCCTAATAAAAAACCGAATCGTTTGAAATGCTCAAAAAAAATTGTCCGCACCCCTATTGTTCTTCAGGTAAAAATGTTGCGTTGTATCGAGAAATAATACTCATAATATTTTTCTTCACATAACGCAAAGTTGTATTAAATTAACAGAAAACAATGACAAAGATGGTTCAAATCCGAAATTACAGAAAAGTATGAAAGTACATATGTCTTAAAGAATGTAAGAATGACGAATGAATTAGACGAGTTAAGAGTTAACTTATTAATATTACATACCCAGATATATGCTTACTTTCTTTTAGACTACATTGCTCGGTATGGGCGGATGGCGGAACAGGCGGCGAGACGCAAGTTCTGGCAGATCCTCTCCGCTGTCGAGTACTGCCACGAGCGGCGGATAGTGCACCGGGACCTCAAGGTACGCAGAGAACCTATATTAGGTATCACCAGGGCCCTGGGACCTTAGAAATGCATGAACTTCATACTTCTTACTAAAAATGACGGTTTATAGGCATATGTCAGACCGTTCCTATAAACACATACCGTGACATGTTTCGAGCTCATTTGAAGTTCATCCTCAGGAGCAGCTATGCGTGCTTACAGCTTCGCGGCGGACAGTCCACTGTCACATAATAAGACGAATGTTCGAATGTGAACTTTGAACGAATGTTCGTAATACTTATTCCGTACCCGAGATTTATCAGTTCTTTAAGGCTTATTCCAGCGTGACGGCAGACTGGTCCGAATAAAATTTTATGCATTTACCTACTGCGCTGTCGTTTCTGTTAGGGTGCATTTACGTAAGTCGACAGTGCGACACTACTGGAAAGCGAATCGTGCCGTGCCTACTGTTGAAGTCTATTAAATAGAATAGGATAACAATACAGACCAATGAAAATTAACTGTTAAAAACGGATTGCCAACCGACAACGCACCAGACTGGATTAATTTAATTAGTCACTTCGAATGCACTAGCGGTCGTATTCTTTAAATTTGGTATTTAGATTTAACTGGACTGCATTTGCATTTTGTTATTCCCACGTTGAATAGGTATTTATGTTTTTATGCGACCCTCGTCGTTTATCTGACTTTTTTTACTTAAACACACTTGTATTTATAAGTTGCTGGTGCAAGTTGGCAAAATAGTCCAGTAACACCTACGTACTAAAATAACATACGTTGAGCGAAAGTCTTAATAACATAAAAAATAAATGTCCTTAAAATTACTATGTAGACACAACTTTATAACTGTGTCAATATTAAGTACGCACATACCTATATAAATGTACCGATACACAGAGAGTTTGTTGAATGAGAAAAGTTTTTCCATTTAGGCGGAGAACCTGCTATTGGACGCGAACATGAACATCAAGATCGCAGACTTCGGGTTCAGTAACTACTACGCGACGGGCGAGCTACTCGCAACGTGGTGCGGGTCCCCTCCCTACGCTGCACCAGAAGTCTTCGAAGGCAAACGATATACCGGCCCTGAAATTGACATATGGGTACGATATTAAAAACCCCAACTCCACTGTTCCTTTATATTAGACGGGCGAAGCTTCGTGTCTCTTGGAACAAAATTGGATTGCCGTAAAATCTATACGGCGTAGATTTGAACCGTAATTATCGACGGGCGTTCATTAGCGTCACTTGTCAGACTTTTTTAAAAACATACCGTCTGATATACGTTTAGGTGGCCACGGTCGTTTTGACTTTGTTTGTTTTGTTTCTAAGGGCACAGAATAGATAGTACGTACTTATATCTTTTATCGCATAAAAAGTGCTAAAGACCGGATAAAATGACTACTCCGAGGTTCGGAGTGTGTGGCTCGCTCTTTGGTCAAACAGTATTTGAATGGACGGAACAGCATGTCGTGTGGCATTTCAGTCCCCCCTGAGGTTCAGAAATGTAATAACACTTTATGGCGTGGAATGTAGAGCTCCTGATGGTAAAGGATTTTTAATGATATTTTGTTTAGCTATATGAGACATTTATTTATTGCCAACCAACTCCAAGCTGCAAAGGCTACTTATTATCTCCATGATGAAAGTCGGCTTTGGTTAACCTTATTCCATAAAGACTACGACCAACAACGACTATGTCGAAAACTGTTAATTAACTTTCGAAATGCATTTATTCCGTGTTTATACCGCTGCAAAAGTAATTTAACACGTTACACTTAAAATGTGAAAATTATAAAACGCTTCGAAACGTGTTACCAAATGCGTCGAAATATTTGCAATCGATTGTAACGTTATGATATAGGCCTTGATCGGGTTTTTAATAATTCATAGGGGCATTACGCGCTCATATTTTTACATTATCGTGTTATTACGATATCTAGGGGTTGTAAAGTCGGTGTTGATATCACAGAGTGATTTTATAAGGTTTTTGATTTATTTGCTGTCACTTATAGTCTAACATTATTTTCCAGCATGTTCATAAAAAAAAAAAAAAAACGCCGATACATCGGGCGAATCACAAAAATGGTTACAATAAATAACTTGACCTCTAGACTAAAACAGTGTCCATAATCGTAAAGTCAAGCTGCTGGTTTCTCAGCGATGATAATTTGTCATCGACATGTTCGGACAACACATTTTGATTTATGATATGAAACAGACAATACGAGAACCCTGGAGTTTGAGTTGTTTACGAGCAAACTGGATGGATTATTTGAGGCCACAGGCGGTCTGTACCGATTTGTGTGTATCCAATGATGACCAATGACCATCACATCGTAAAGGCTTTCAAAAGGAACCGTTATCTACTGCCCTCATTCAAAGGACCTCGTTATCTGATTTGACCAAATTGTCGGTGTTTTTGGTTGTATAACTTTTTGTTTTTTTACAGAGCCTGGGAGTGGTCCTGTATGTCCTGGTCTGTGGGGCGTTACCATTCGATGGTTCCACGCTGCAGTCATTACGGGACCGGGTGTTATCTGGAAGATTTAGGATACCTTATTTTATGAGCCAAGGTAAGCACTATCTTTAGCTTCGATTTATAGACCGTACGAAGGCTTTTATCTTCGCAATTTCGCTAAGCTGATTAATGTTATTCAATGAAAGTCAAAAGAGACTTACATTAATTTTATTTCTTTTTTTAGATTCTATTTCGTAAGATTATTTAGGTATGTGATTGATTATAATAGGTTGAGTGTGACAAATTAGACGTATTCGATTTGGTTTTTGATAAAAGGAAATCGTTTTTTTATGGCTGCACTGTAAACTGAGTAGAGAATCTTCCGTTTACACGTAAGATGCAAGTTTTATGAATGTGTCATAGATTCAGCTAGTAAGTAGGTAGGTGCTAAGCTAAATTAACATTCGTTGTCAAAAAAGAACTCTCGAACATAACATATAGATCTATATTAGATTTTACTATCTACTTACACAAAAACCCACCGCGACGGCAAAAACAAACGTTTTGATATCTTCTGTTTGGATCAATTAACATATAGAAATCTACTTGTAATCAATCATATGCCCAAAAGTCAGTCACGAAATACGTTGATTGATTCACTTAACAAACCACATACATACATTTAGATTTAGTCAATTAATATATTATTTGTACTTATGACCATCATATCAGCCGATAGACGTCCACTGCTGGACAAAGGCCTCCCCCAAAGTACTCCACGGTGGTCGGTCGTGCGTCTCATCCAAATGCTTCCCGCGATCCTTACCAGGTCTTCGATCCACCTTGTTAGGGGCCTTCCAACGCTGCGGCTTCCGGTACGCGGTCGCCACTCAAAATCTTTTCTGCCCCAACGGCCATCGGTTCTACGACCAATGCCATTTAAGTTTGGCGACTGTCTGAGCTTTAACTACAAGTAACCTTATCGTTCTCTTGCTGATCTCCACATTTCCGATTCGATCACGCAAGGCGACTCCGAGCATAGCTTGCTGCATTAACCTTTTTATTTGTATGCAGGGTAATATTTATTAGTGATTGGCCGATTAGACGCAGACCTAAGCCGAATAGATCCCATTCGGCAGCATTTATACTCGGCAAATAGTTTCAAAACCGATTAGTCGTATACATTTCGTAGTCTGTCCATCTCTAATATTTATCTAAGTATTAAAAACTTCTGCTTTGGTTGGAGATTTAGCAAGGGTCAGTCTCGTACTCGTCGCCACGTCTTCATCAACTTTTCCCATTTTCTTTCTAATTAGGAAGATTTCGCCGACTAAGTTTGAATGGTTCTCGCGTAATAACTTTCCGAATAATACACTTAAGGAAAATATGGGCTCTATTACTTATTGCTAAGCGAAATCTGAGGGTTTATATGATCGTTTTTATGGCACTATAGTTAAGTGATAAAAAAAATCCAATCGTTCGCTAAATCGCTACGTTCTGACATATGCATATGAATATGAGTGACGAATGTTTTATCATTTGTATTTCGCCTGACAAATGCCAACCATCATAGTAAACTTAATTTTGATGTACGCAATACGCATACGCAACATACTAGGTACTTACAGAAATTACCTACGGTACCCTTAGGAAAATTTACCAATTTCACAGACCGTCTGTAATAAGGCGAAATAATAAATTCGTAAATTAAAATTTACGTTGGTTTATGGAATGAAAAAAGCTGTCAATGTTATTTTTCTTGTTAATCGGTCTGTTAAATGTGGTTGTTGAAACCTTCTCTGGTTATGTATTGTTTAACTTGACAATCGGATTGTTTTGTTGTTATGCTTTGTTTGAAAATTTTCAACAAAAGAAGCGTTCACGTTTTTTACCCTCATATCAATTCCCTGTTGATATGAACTCGCGTTTTATATAACGTGTCGCCTATCACTTAAGACGGTCACTTGTCATTATGGTTTTCTTCGTCAACTAACAAATAAAGTAGGTACGCAACGTTGCGTTGATAGATTAAAGTAACTATCTCAATGACGCAACAACCTCCTACGTGTGAATGAGAATATCCCGGCGCAAACTGTCCTATTTTTAGAATGAAAATTCCATTTAAACCTATACTCATAGTTTTTCACTTTGATCCAATGGCATTGTCAACAAGCCTGGAGTTCTGAAAACACTTTTTCCCCTGAATAAACATCGAGAGCGGGAGTCAAAGTATATCTTTAAAGCTTTGAGCGAATTGTGTTTAACAACTTCCAACTTCAGGGTGAAATAACATGATCGCAACAGATTTAATTGAGGAAGAAAGGAATTATCTTAATAAAATGGTTATTACTCTAATTTAACAACGAAAATAGGCACAGAGAATAAGTACAGACGTAGGTGTGCAGCTTAAGTAGCCTTTAAAATCTGATTGCTTTAGTTTAAACGTTAATGCGAAAAGATTAACCGTAATTTACGTAATTAGTCGTTCTTAATGAATAGTTCGCACTGGCTATGTGACTATTGTTCATTGGAGCACTTAGGAGATAAAAAAATAATGAAATCGATAAGCATAGAGGTGTTTGCGTCAGCGGTGTGGTGTGTTCAATCATGCATCCCTAGAAGGCGGCGCGAGGCCAGCGTTCTCTACCTCTGTAAATAACTTAAATAATACGAAATAAATAAATATCGGACAACTTTATACAAATCAAACTAGTCCCAAATCCCAAATTAAGCTCTAGTAGGCTTGCGTTATGGTTATGTGGGTACAAGACGACCATATACATACTTATATAGATAAATATATACTCAAATAGAAACATCCAGGAACAAATATTCGAACTCATCACGCTAATATTTGCTCTTGCCGGGATTCGAACCCAGGAACGCTGGCACAGTAAACAGAACCACTACCACTGTGCCCACCGCGTCGTCAACAACGAAACTGTAAAACACGGAACAAAAAACTGCGTCGAATAAAGACTTACGTACATCCATTGTGTATATTTTCTTTCATAGGTTATCTCTCCCATCTGGGTCACCGATTACGTCGTCGTTATCGGTAGCTAAGTAAGAAAAAACACGGTAATCAGTCTCTCGGATACGCATTAAACATAGCTTTGACGCAAATAAGATTACGCTAATCAGATAAGAGGATAAACTTGTTGTTAGTTATAAAATCTCCAAACAATAATATCACGATCTTTTTAGTAGGTACATTGTTTTGTCACGAAAGTCCTACTGGCCTCTTTAAACATTAGTAGAATTGGTAATTTAAATAAAATAGAATTACTTGTTCTTAGTTATAAAATAAGCAAATAATAATAAGCCGATCTTTTTAAGAGAGATTATTTTGTCACGGTAAGTCCCACTGGCCTCTTTAAACGTTAGAATTTAGACATTTAAAATGGGTCGGCTTTGATATTAAGAAAAACAATGATAAGTAATGTCTCCTTTTTATTTATTATGCGTAAGTATACTAACGTACTTTGTCGATGACGGGGGTGCCAGAAATAGTACGTCCGCGGAGCCCCGAGTGTCGATACACTCCCGCGCATCTTTGACGCGCGAAACGTTAATGACTTTATATAAACATGCCTTATCTTAAAATAAAAGCTAGGTATCAACGCAAAAATAAATTCAGACTTCATTGCGGCGTATATCTTCATTCACGAAGAATGTGTCTATTATAAATAGCTAGTAGCAGAATCTCATTCAAAATACTGGCCAACTTTACTGGCAGTATTTTAAAAAGAAATCTCTTTAATCTCTATAGACACAATTTGTTTGTATTACGGCTAAGTGTCCAAGTATATTCTTAAAAACAAGATCGCGAAAGCCGTCTCTGGTACCATTGCTTATTTTATTCAAGAGGTTGTTATATTATAGCTCTCGTGGGTTTCATTCTTGTTTTTATAAGACAGACGTAAGAACGTGAGGGATCAAATTGTTGATGAAATATTTTGTAGGCAGTTTAAATCGAAGCAAAATGAAAAAAATATGATTTGAGCGGGATTTGAACCCACGTTTCGACGGCTTTGCGAGCCCGACGGGCGAACTATACCAATTTTTCTATGCATTTTTAAACCAGCTGCTTCATTTCTTATATATCTTAGGGTGCACCGTAAAGCCATCTACCCTCCAAAACCCGCTTAAAGCATTTAATTTTAGTTCTTTTTTCTTTTTCAATGTGGATATTTGGTTTACGGTGGCAGACGTTACTGCTTTAATAAAAATTACCGACGGCATCTTTAATACTCCGCGCCATATAAACACGTATTGGTCATGGTCATGTAACGTTAATAAATTCAGTTTCACCAACAAGTTTACATATTTACATGTTTGGAGGAGATGCAATTTGAAAAGCAGTATACTTACAAAGATTGTGCTACATCCAACGTCAAAGCAAGTAATTTAAACTTTGCTTTGCAGTAACAGTAAACACGCATATTTCTTTCAAAACGTTTCTAGCGCGGAGTGTTGTCGGGATGAGTGCTTAAGCAAACAATCCACTCGCTGCACGCTCGCTCGTGATTACTGTCAGTAGAGCATTACTAGATGCTTCAATTTTATTCTCAGGCAGTTCCGCACATGAACAACTCACCAGAAGGCTGGATGTTATCTGAAAAGTCTTTTATACGGCTATGAAACGTTGCTAACGAAGGATTATCACCGCTTACGTTTCTAGGACTCTACAGACGAATTGAGGTCGCTTGAAGGAGAAACCCGCTCCCAAAGGCGCATATACAGACTTGCCCCTGAACCGAACGTTTCTTTTAGGTATATCATTTATTGACCGCCAAGGACAAAATAACGTTACTACCCCTGTTTATGAATAATTCAAGGATCCTAATGGAAACTTCGTGCTTCGAAAATTTAGTTGTATCTTTGGAAGTTCCGATAATTTTTGCACCCTTAAACTGAATTGGACTCATTAAATGCGGGTATAATGTTCGCCGACCCAGATGCCCTGAAAACTTTGTTGGAAGTTCGGAATTGGGCTATAAAACCTGTGCGGTTATGTTTTGAGTGGTTTTAGTTCTCGCATCTCGCTGGTTTGTGCTGAGTGCTCTATCGCATGGTCAGAGTGTACGAAAGGGGACCCGATTTTAGGACAAAATTTACGACCAAAAATTTTTTTTTGTTGGTTTGGGCTTAAATTAGATTGAATCTTTTAGATTACGCTAAAATAAGCATATTTTATTCTTTAAACTTTTTCTCTCAGATCAATATTTACCAAGATATTGGGGTTCAAATGCATAACATATTTTGATGTATTAGGTACCTAATAGTAGACTATTTACGAGGGTCCATGTAAGCAATCATTTATACATGGTCACAAAACAAACCTAGCCTAACCTACAGTTTTCGGTTTTCAACCCATGTACCATATTTTCAGCAAGCATTTTTACCTTAAAAACCTCAATATGGGCAACTTTTCTCTAAACTTAATAATTACCGAGAATTATTAAGTTTAGAGAAAAGTTGCCCATACAAAACATGCTTATTTCAGCGTCTTCTATACGATAGCATCATAAAAAATGGGTGTCATAATGACACCACCGCCATCAATAATTTCAAGTCCTGGGTCCCCTTTGCTACACCCCAACCCAACCGAATAAACCGTTTCTTTTGTTTGACCGCATAAAATTAATATTAAATTAACCATCTTTGAAAAACATGTTTTATTTATGAAGCAGGCCAGCGGCTTCCCATGTGTGCCATTATTGCATTTTTAATCATCATGAGATTAGATTCACGCTTGCGTGAAACATGAGAGACAAAATCATCATTCATATCAAAATATTTCGAGTTTTAAACTGAAAAGCAGAATCCGAGCGACGTCCATAAGTAATTTTTTTTCCGAAAATCTAATCGGTGTAGCATTTTTCAAGAGTCGAATTCCCGCGTGTAGTAATACATACTTTTCTGCAGTTTAGTAAGTAAGTATTTTGGCGTGGCACGGCGATGGCGTAGCGTGAACGTGGAGCGAAACACGCACGCGACCTGCAGACGAATGTCTCACTTTTACATTATTATAGAAATCCTTGCGTGCCTAATTAACGCCTGAATGTACGTTCTAATGTGTATAATTTAGTGTTTCTGTACATGCTCATCGATGTTAACAATTTCCTTTCCGTTTGCGAAACAGGCTTACCACATTACGTAACAGATTAGTTCGTTTAATTTGTATGTGTAATCGCACACGTCACCAATACGTATCAAATTTCCGTCTAGTTTTACAAGTTAAAACCATTACTTCATTGTTTCTTTGTGAGCACGTACTTCCATTTGCGTGGCGTAGTTTAGCACCGTAAAGTCCATAAAGACGGTCACGTCGCGAAAGTCTTAAAGAGCACGCAGCCCCTAAAATATAAAACCTAAAAGCAGATACCTGAAACGGCCCGAGTTATCTAAACGGGCACCGGCGTATTGCCCACGGAATGTCGTCATACCGGAGGACATCATGAAATATGTATTTTCTTTCAGAGTTGATCGCTCGAGACCGTTGACGTCACGCATTCTCGCCTCGAATTTTCAAACCGGCGAGCGTTTGAAATGTTTGCGAATGTCTTTAACGAGGGCACGTACGTACGTGACAAATGCTCCAAAATTCGTTACATTTTTAAATCTTTTCTCTATCTATTAAGCTGTATTAAATGTTTCTGCCTTCGTCGCGGTAAGAGCTATTTAAAATGTTATTCATGAATTCCTTTTCATTCAAACGCTTTACAGGGTAAATGTTTCCTATACTAGCTTGGTAAATAGTTTCTTTGCGAGTCTGTGTAAAGGATTTTATCGCATGATGGTTATTAATGTTTGAGGAACATTGTTCAGAGAGGAAGCCGTGGCATGACACATATTTAGGTAAGTAGCGTCGAGCACATTATTTGCAATGACGTGTCAAATTGTCAATCTTTGTCAGACAATTCGAGGTCCGCGGAACATTAAGTATTTATGTATTTAAACTCCAAATGTGGGTGGAATATTTTTGCGACGCGGAGACTGATTTAAATTTTGTGTACATATTAAATCGCCATCTGCTGCTGCGAATGCGAATTCAAATTTCAGCGTCAAAGAAGATTCTATAGGGCATTTTCATTTAGGTATGCGTGTTATACGGGTAAAGGTCTTACGTAAATAAACCGATACGTATCGGCAAGCACCCTACCACCCGTGTTATGCCTTTGTTATGAGAAGGCATACCTACAATGTATCGACTCATAAGCGTCTTACGTCAATCAAGAAAGTAGGCGTTAGTGTTGGTACTAGGCAATACCATTTTAATGAACACCGACAATTTAACACAACCATGACATTGTCAAGCTGGCTATATCATACGGTGTTGGCTATGTCAATTATTTTTTTGATTTCAAAATAAACTGGCTTTCGGCTTTCTAAAGTCAGAAGTATCTACGACTACTGTCAGTACAAAGTCAAGCAAGTCATAATCATTATTAAAAAGTTGACTTACGTCAAGCGTCAGCCGCGTATTTTTTTTATCTCATTTCAAACAAACACGTGACTTTCCAACGTCAGTAGTTTAGATATTGGCATGGCAGTAAATGAAGAAGCCATCATTAGTGGAAATGCGTCAGTTCGTGTATGGCATGTTTACATGTACACGACATGACGGCTGGTCGGAATCGGAATGCAATGAAGGCGACGTTTTAATCTCCCAAGTTCAGGCCTCGGCTACCGCCGACCAGGCGCCTTCCCTTCCCATTCTATCCAACTTTCCATACTTACTATTAATGGTTTTCCCTCTATTGCGTCAATGGTCAAGCACAGCACGCGATATTTGCGTCCAAACGATTATTAATAGCATCGACTGGCGAATTCCACTACTCATCGACTTTATTTTAGAAGGAAGGTAAATAAAATAGTACGAAATTACTCCCGGTTGATGCGCGGCGTGTTGTGTTTTTGTTAAGTGCAGGATTTGGACGAGCTATATCCAGAGTGCGAAACTGTTAACGAATATTTATAATCGGATTCGTCACTCCCGATTCGATCTATGTTTTGTTAAAGCTAAGTAAAGACCGAGTACTGGGATTGAAATATTTACATTAGATTATTTTTGTGCCGGTTTATTTATTTCACCGCTAGCGTCATTCACGTGCAGCAGATGAAAGCAATTAATTTTCGATTGAATGACGCATGATCGGAATGAATGGACAAATACACTAACGTATTGATTAACAGCGGAGGTTTTATAATTAAAACGGAATGCGTTTAACATCCCCCGACACACTTTAAAGTAAGTAGTCAATTAAGATTATACTAATTGGTTTGTGACATTGTTATATTTGAAATAGAATAAAAATGCTTGTGTTGCCGACAGTGTCTTTGTATTTGCGTTTAGGCGATGAGATAGGTACTTACTTAGTTTTAAAAAACGTCATTTACATAAAATAAGCCGAGTTAAACCTCGTCCTAATCTAATACCTAATAATACCTACGTCGAGCATCACGCCTAGGATCTTGCAGGCAACGTACGTCACTCGAAGATCGAATGCGTACTTTTTGTGCTGCCGTCAAACCTCACCTTGCACGGCAATAATTCCATTATCAAGTTCATTCAACAAGCTACTACTAAATATAGTTCCAGTACGTGGCACCCTTCAACCCCATGACGTGCTTTCCTCGCTATAATAAGAACAATAGAAATCCTCCAATAGAATAATCGAATAGAAATCCTCTATCTAACGGTCATTGGCGCCATTGCCTCAACACAAATTAATCATAATATCTCCATTTCTCGAGTGACATTCTAGAGTGAAAAAGCAATTAAGACTGACGCATTTTCAAATTGTCACGTGCTTCGAAAGAATTGATTGACAGAATTGAAAATTAACTTCGTGCGTCAGCGCTTACAATTGAGTAAATACCGGATTTAGTCCGCTTCAGAATGGTAGCCGAGTCGGTTAGGTATCAAGGATAGGATACAATCAGATCTTCTGGTTTCGGTACGGATCGGGTTCCCTAAAACTTTATCTATGTTCGTATGGGGAAAGCCAGATTCACTTCGCTGATTGTTCTCTTGAATAGATACTTAGATAGGGTTATCTTATCTGATTACGCTTACTCGTGCCGGTGAGCAACCTCATGTTCCCACCGAATTAGGTTCGTCTATTCCAGTGTCATGAACATACATGACGTCAATGTTAACCGCGCGGCCCCTGACCTTTCCATGCTTTCTATCACCTTGCCGCGCGTCGCCTCGCCCGCCACCATGACGTAAAACTACACTCCTTTTAGAACCTACAATTTTGGCTACTTATTTAGTACCTATATACCTTCTATTTCTAATATATTTCGGGGCTTACGGACGTGGAATAACTCGCAGTACTAATATCACGGATGAGTTGTTGATTGGGATCGCTTGCACTGAGTAATAGTTTTAGTTACCTTACTTAGATTGGAAATAGTTTGAGGTCAATATCACTCTGAATTAGGTTTCTGAGTGATGTATTTTAGATGACATAATTTAGGTAAAATGAGGGCGTGAAATTTAAGTAATTAGATGTGAACGAACGCCAGGACGCGCGGGCGGTTGTAGGACGATTTAAAGGACTTAGACATTGAATAAATGCCAATTAGAAATATGGGTTTTCTAAGCATATTTTACAAGAATACTTTTATAGAATTAAATATTTGTGAGTTCAAAACCCCCAGATGCGTAGGTACCGCACGGCGGCGACCTTTGACCTTTTAACTTTGACTCGGTCTAGTGACACTGTTTGCAAGCCTGAAGGGATGAGAGGTTAGGTAGGTACTCGACTAGATCCCTTTCTCGAACAACTTGGGCGTATTGAAGAACAGCTGCTTTTAGAAGCGGGGATTTGGTCTAAATGGTAAACCGGGTGACAACTTTATTCCTCTAATTTTCTCTCGTCTGATGTGACAGCGACTGTGATCTGATCTCTTTCTACCTACGTGAATGAAAACAATTTCAACTTGAAATAAACATTGACACGAATTTTATAATTATAATAATCGTAAACGTAACTTTTCTGCAATCATAGTACTTGTACACCTAGGTGGACAATACCATTACATTTGTCGGTCACATGAGATCACACGAACTTGCAGACAACGAGTAGAAGCAGTTTCCTAAAACGATCCCCAGAGAGTTACTATAGTCAGGTTCAAGGCTGTTTAAGCTCATTACTATGTATTTAAATCTACCACTTAAACTTTTTATATTTTTCCAGACTGCGAATCCTTAATCCGCAAGATGCTGGTTCTGGAACCGATGAAGAGATACACCATTGAACAGATCAAGAAACACCGGTGGATGGCAGAAGAACCCTACACGGTGACAGCCGCACAGGACCCGGCACGGAGCCCTGCCCATGTGTCTGGGAACCACGACCCTAACGAGCAGGTTCTCAGGCTCATGCAGAGCTTGGGGATTGATCCTGTTAAGACTAAGGAGGTATGTGACCATGAAAACATCTTTTCAACCAGAAAACGGTTTGAGAAATTTAGGGCCCTATGAGATTTTGTACGCTTCGGGGCACGGCAATCTTTAGATATAGAGTCATTGGTGATGAAATCCGATTCATAGTCATAGTTGTCCATCAATGAATCCAACGCACTAAAATTTACTGACTCTAACTATCAGTGTTTCTTTAAAAACACATATCGATTATGGGGATCGTCCTCGGAAGCTATTTCATCATGGTCAGCTTGTAATTTCTTGTTGATTCTGTTAGACGGGTGGTTTTTGTATGTCCTATTAAGAACTATCTCTAAGTGACACGATATGACATACTGATACTAACGCTTCTGCCACGAACTCCCCGGGCTCTGCGTAATTTTGGTTTGGTTATAGTCTAATTGGGGAATAGGGTAAACCATTTCGAGGAATATGGCTTTCATACCGCAACAAACAATTTGATTTCGACAATATGACAGCTGTGCAAAGTTATTCTTATTTAGTTTTTCGCCTTTCGCTACAAAAAAAAACAGGATTAAATCCATAGCTATTTCTAGTAGCAGTAAAAATGTTAATTGTAAATCATTTACTTTCCAGAGCCTCCGCTCAAACAGCTACGACCATCACGCGGCAATCTACCTCCTACTGCTCGAACGACTTCGGGCAAGAGCGGCAAGCGGCACGGTGGTGGGCCAGGACCGCAACCGGCCTTCCAGACGACCATCCTCCGTGGCCGACCAGGCGCTGGTCCGAGAACTGCATGACGCGCGGCGAGAGCACCAGAATAGGTAGCTAATGTGAAAGATTACTATACACTAATGTTGTGGTTTGAGCTAATGTCAAATGCTTTTGTCTATGACTCTATGTGACGGGGATAATTAGAGTAAAAGTAACGGTAAGTCGTGACTATCTATCTCGTCAATTATTGGCTGTGAAGTCGTGAGACTAGTGAGTTACTCCGTAATTAAATGAAATAGGATCATTTTACGGCTGTTAGTTACTGACAGCTGATTACCGGTAATTGGTTGGTATAGATAGGCGTATTCATCTAGGAATCCAGCATGTCAATAACTAACGGAATATGATGAAATCAGGCTTTATAGTGATTGTACGTTTGGGGGTAGGTACGGGTAGATGGGGACACTCACTGCGCTGAGCTAAAACTCACTTAAACATGCCAGAAATGATTACATCTAATGCTGTTCAGTCATATCTTACACTTCTTTGTATTATCTCATTTCAACATCCTTTTTGTGTGTGTTTTATTGGGCACGATTGATGGGCAGTCAGTTTTATATATTAAGGTACCTGCTTATATAACGTGTAGTAATTATTTTGTATCACATTATATTCTATGCTATTGGGCTATATTTATTTGCTTGTATTTTTTTTGGTTTGTTTACGCTTCCATATTTTTTGGAATTCGGCCTATACCTATAATTTGTCTAAATTACTTATTATATTTTTTTTTGTTCAAAGCTGAAATGTCCCTGCTGTGTAAGGTCTTCCTTCTCCCTTTCTCGTCTCTATCCTCGCCGGCGACCTCATCCATCATCGTTCTGGTCTGCTATGCAGATGGAATGTACTTTTGGTTGGGAATGTGGGACTTCCCTATAATAAGCGCGCGTTTTGAACGACCTGAGGTTAGGAACCACTTATATATCTATCCCTAATTATAACTAAGCTATACTAACATCACGCTAAAATGCGTATTGTTTCATTTACAGAATATTACACGCCGGCGAACCTCAGTCGAGAGAGTTCAGCAGAGCGACCCCCACGATATCCGCTAGTTCGGGCGACTCGTCTTCCGAGACCCAACGCCTTCTGTCCCTGGCGGGGGTCAACATGACTGAACAGAGACTGCTCCAACGAAACTCCGACCCCTCGGATACGCACAGGAGCTTTCTAGTCGGCAACCTTGACGTAGGCTCGAGTCGGAGTCATGAATCGGAATCGACGAGACTTCTCTCGATGAGAAACAATGACGTCACACAGTCCACGCAGAGGCTAGGTGCGAAGTTGAGCGACGGCGTCCCGACGCACCGGCTGCTCGCTTCCACTTACGAACAGCAGCAGAATATCCTGAAACAGTCCAGCGAGGACTGCAGGCGGCTTCTCCAACAGTCCACCACGGTCGGCCCGGATACGAGCAAAAACACTGCCGACGGCACTAGGCTTCTAACGTCCTCTAGTTTTGATTCCAAATGCGCAATAGACGGCGGAAGAAGTTCTTCTGCCACGGACCACAATCTAATTGCGAATTTTCTCCAAAACTCAGCTTCGGCGACTAATTTTAGTGTAGAGACAATGAAACTGCCAAGTTCAACGACGTTTACCATGTGTTCTGAAGCAGCTAAACTTATGAATACCTTGCAACAGTCGCCTTTGCCACTGAAAGGTACTGTGAATTTAAGTACTAGTCCAATACCGACGCAGCTAGCGGAAGGCAAACTTGGCATTTTAGAGCAGCCGAAGCCTTTAGAATCCAGCAGGCTCGTCTCACAAGCGCAGCAACAAGACCTAAGTCGATTGCAATCGAGCACACCGCCATTCAAAGACTACATAAATCACCATCTCCCAGCTTACACATATTTACACAGTACAGTATTGCCTCCAATATCGAGTACCGACGGGAACCTGCCGACGACGTCCACGGCATCTAATGACTTGGTGCCAAATACTCTCTACAGACCGGATAGCAAGTTTTCGTTAAACAGATACACTACCACTCAGACGTTTTCCGGCCAGAATCTTCAGAGTAACAATGCGACTGATGCCACAAAATTTCAACAACAGTATTCATCGTCGACGGACGAAGGTTGCGAGACAGATATGGAAGACGTAGCGAGCGTGCCGAGCGCGGTCCAGAACCGGCTCAGTTCCTACGCGAGCTCGAGTTCTAGCAGCGGCGTTGTCACTTTCTTCAACAATAAAAGCCTCAGTCAGAACCTCAGCTGTGATTCTTCCCAGAGCAATTTTTCCACATTCGAAAGCCTGGACTATCAACTCTCGGACTGTTCCAGTGAATTAGCGAGTAGTCTTCCCAGTTGCACGTCGAACGAAGATAAGCTCGCATACGAGAATAGCTCTCTTGTAAACACTAGTCCGATGCACCCTTGCGTATACATCTCTTCCTATAATAGTAAAACTCCAGGGATAGGTGCTATAGCACGACATAATCCATTAAATTATCAGTCTGCTAATAAGAACAACACTCGAGCGATGACCCGAAGCCCCGTCGATTTCAGAGAAGGGCGACGAGCGAGCGATGGTTTAGTGGCACAGCAGGCGGCGCAATCTAACGAGCAACAAGTCAACAGCTTAGCATTCAATAGCCAACGATTAAATGAGAACTGCAAGGCGAAAGGCGTCCTAGAACTTCATCTAGTCCAAAAGGAGGCTCAAAAGTTGAAAACTCAGTATCAATCTTCGATACCGGCGGAGGAAATGACGCAGAGGCAGATACAGCACAATCAGTTTGCGGCATCGTTCAGTCCTCATTACTTGGAAACGAAGAATCCGACGCCCAAACGCATTAGTCTCCCAGAAACGTTCAATTACTCGAGTACTTCGCCGCCTATGCCCGCCAGTCCAAAGATGGTAGCTCAACTTCAAGAGCCCTCGGAATTACACGGGGCTTCCGCGTCACAAGTGAGCAAGCCGCCGCTACAGCAGCAATTGATGCAACACAGACTGTTCCAGCAGAAACGACAGTTGCTCCAGAAGCAGATGACTCCGCCCAACGTCTCGGCCCACGACATCGGCGCCTTGCATTCGTTGCAAGTCGGTCTCAGCCGCCGACAGATGCTCCGACAGCAGAGCTACAAAATCGCGCAGCAACAGCAGATCCTCCCACCGCTGCCTCTAACGGAGACCGAGAATAGAGATCTTCTCGCGTTCCAGGCGATAGTCGAGGGCCCCAATCGTTCCCCCAAACACAAAGGCGAGGAAAGCGAAAACCTAGCGAAGTTCGCCTACCAGGGATCGATGGAGATCAGCATAATGAACAAGGACAGGTTGGGGAACGAGACGTGGTCGAACCTGCCGTCCAGTCTGCAGAGCGCGTGTCAGATCTCGGAGCTGCGCGAGGCGGGGGGTGGCGAGGCGGCGGGCGACGAGGCGGCCGCGCTCGGCCCCGAGGCGCCGCTGTGGCCGCAGCACTGGAGCGTGTTCCCGCCGCAGCCCTGCTTCCAGGTATTCCAACAGATCAACTAAGTAGATCTCCGTAGTTAGTACGTACACGCTCGTCGTGGCATTGTCGTCGCATCACTCATACACCGCACCGTAGTGTGCTACACGTTTAGCATAATAGTGACGAAATCTAGCATAATTGTTCATCGATATACATTATAGGTGCATGCATCGATGTAATTACGCAGTACTTATGATATTACCGATGAGTGCATGACAATAATTAGTGCATAACGAACTTGTATAATATTTACTGCCGTTGCAAGGTACGAGTAACTTATCCTTATTCGTCAAGTGAAATTATGAAAACGTTAATTGTAGGTATAGTTAGAAAAGTGTCAATAGTAAAATAATGAATTTATGCACTCGATTTGCAAATTATTTAATTCTGAATTTGAATGCTAAGTTTTGTACTCAATTGCCCTAAATCTAATTGAAATATTCATTCCTTGAGACGTAGATTGAGATGTAGAGAGTTTTCATCACATTAACTATTCCATTACTTACTTGCCAAGTATTGTATTGTAAAATTGCATTTCACGTGTATCTTTTACGAACATCACACTAAGATAATCCTAAGTACTGTTTATTATTTAATGTTCTTCCATGATTATTGTTTTATTTAATAGAATAAGTATCTATTTATAATATTTATATAGTCGTTAAGTTATTACTTTGTTTTCTTTGTGAAAGTTTGTATATACATTTTGTGCTTATTTGCAAATAACTATCATAGTTACGTATGTAAGATGTGACAGCTTTACTTAGAAAAAAGTTTTATTTAAATAAATGTAATGATTTTCAGACTTATTGTTTTATTTTGTCACCGCTAGCTAGCTTTTTATTAGAGACACATTGCATGAAAGTAAGTTGCAGTAGAAAGTAGAAACTAGCTCGTAATTGATAGTCATCAAGGACTTGAAGCCATATTTACACAAATCTAAAAGGTATAATTATAGTAAGTAGTGCACACTGCAAACGTATCAAATGTATCAATAAAGGAGTACCGGCCTAATATATTGACCACGTACAATCACAAACAAATTCTTTAAGTACACAAGAATATAACGGTACGGGGTATATGATATCAACCTATATACATCTAGGGCGGTGAATTAGTGACTGTCCCAGATCGCAAGTGATCTGGGCGTGGTTTGTCTGAAATTTTACGTCTTGTCTTGGCCAGGAAGGGAGATTTGAATGTGTGAATCCCACTAACGGCCTTGGGTGACGTAAAATTACAAAAATAGGTCCTATCTTTGTAATTATACCTAATAGTAATTAGTTAATACTGTTTTACCAGGCAAGAGAACATGAAAGGGTAATCTTCATCGGTAAATTGATTCTTACCGTGTCGTTGTTAAGAACTTTTAAGTCTAATTTTTCGGTTTAAACAAATTCAACATAGGTTTATACCTATGAATTCTTCACGTTAACTGTGCCAGCAAAACGTTTTGAATGAGAAAAAATCCGTATCTGCATAACATTGTAAGTGCTGTTAGGTAAATACATGAACTTATAGCGTTATGCTTCTCAGGTACGAAATTAAGAAAACCCTTTGAAAATCAATCGTAAACGTCTGACTTGTAGAAGTTTCTCTTGAGTCAGAAGACTATCTTACTAAAAACTTTAACGTTCACTCATGAAACACAGATAAACCTCCGCACCAGCAGGGATAGCATACATCTTGCCGCGACGGGGCATCACCCGTCTTGCTCGCACGGTATCGAAAGGAAAGTGTCAGGGAGTATTTGTCGCGTGTCAACTGTAGTGTGCCATGAGACGTACAATGGATTAATTTGGATACCTACTGAATTCTATGTATTTTTATTGTGTGTGGCCATGACGTAGGTCATTAACATATGGGTATTCCTCTCAATTTCAGTCAAACTGGCAGGGCCACAGTCTACCGCCCACCGCAGGCATGCTGCCGCTCAGCGAGAGCCCGATTCTAGAGCTAACCGAGCAGATGGAGTCAATTTAAACATACACACACCTTTTATAAAAGAAAAACACGCGCATTCCTTTCATAATAAAAGGGAAATACATCAGAGTTACTCTGAAGTCTAAAATTCAAGTTCGTGTCGTGCCATCCTTGTCTAGCTCATGTGTTAAATTGTATTTGAGCGGGACGGTGTGTAATACGAACTTCGGATTTCGGAATAATTCGCCAGGGCCGATAAAAAGTAAGCGCTGGGGTAAGAAACAGTAAATTTTGCAAAAAGCTTATGAAGATGTTAATAAGATTAAAGCGAGCCAGAACCAATACTATATGAGGGTTATATATAATTTAATGGCTTTAGCATTGAGCTAAACACTTTACTTCTCGCTCTCATTGTAAAGAGTGCAATTACTCTGCATAAGCCTTAGATTATAATTTCTAGTAGAGCCGCGCATATCAAAGTTCCGCTCGATATTTTTCAAAGTGAAAAAATGCGCACTTGAGATTTTAATATAGATTAGCTTTTAGGCATTTTATCATGACTGATGTCTAATGATTGCCCCAGGCCTCAGTGTAGCGGCGCTGTGGTTTTGAGTTTGGTTCGCGAAAGGTTTGCATAGGTATTCATGTTTTCCACCGATAGGCTGATATATGGTAACGTACTTATAATACCAGATGTGTATCGTTTTTGAAAAAAGGCTCTGCTATAAATGTGATCTGACAGTATTTACTCTTCGTCGTTATCCATGCCATCTAACTACTGTCTTGAACTATAAGTTGCCTTATTTCTATATGGCTGAAAATCAGTTTCTAACTTTCATAAGCAGGCAAAGACGAATAGCTTATAACCGTAATATTATTTCAAATAGCTGTAAGACTTTTGTATTGTAACCGAATTAGTTCTTATGCTTGTAATACTTTTATTAGCTATATCTTATGTCGTATTTCTTAAGTATTGGTGACTGATATTATAATAATTCACTATTTCGCTATTCCGTTAGCACTTGCCTGATAATAATAACACATTTGCAATATTTTGCTGACCGTCCGAATAGGTATTGAAAATCTGCAGTATTTCAGCTCAATTTGTAGCCAGAAAGTATTAATTTTATTAATAACTATGCCTATTATAATCTAGAGCTTGAAAACTATGATAATACCTAGTCAAGTAGAGACTATGCTATCAGTCTAGTCTAGGCATCTAGCTTTAACTATTACATGTTTACTCAGGCTATCACCGACAAAATTTCCACGCTTTATGTTACAAAACTACTGTGAGGATCACTCGTATTTAGATGTCAGGAGGGTTATTCACGTTCCTAAACTCTATAGCCCTATATGCGTTACATGTATCGGTCCATTCCGTATTCAAATCAAAATATGTACAAAGCGAGTCCCACTTCACGCGCTCTTGAATAAAATCCTAGGAATGGATCGAAGCAAGTCGTGTAGGACTTGACTTCGTGTGTCACCGTTCTGTCATTGAAACATATCTGCAGTATAAATGGCTCACTATAAGATTACAAGTAGAATTGAATTGAGTAATGAACCTTCAAAATGTTAGAAGCATGTTTCTTTTATCGTTGGGATCATTTTATTAATGCAGTGTTTTGATTGATATGCGATCTACTTAGCTAAGATTAAGACATTGCTTATTAGAGTAGCTCCAAGGTACCACTTTCCGAATTAACTTTTTTGAGCAATGCTTTTAAATTCTACCATGCGCTTTTAAACTTGAACTATTCATTCATACTGCCAGTAAATTGGTACCTACTACTATGAAATATCTCACAATTATTGCGCTAATAACTCGCGATAGTTTGATATATGTTAACGGATACTGTGAATTGTTAAATTATTGTGTAATAGTGATAAACAATGCGACAATATCAAAATAGGTTAAATTGTTACATGAAGCAAATGACATTTTTATGAGCTACTTGCTGAATAAGGTAATATAGACGGTGGAGTTCACTTGGAAGGAAATATATGGTGGATTATCTTAGACTAAGACATACTAAAGTTTATATGTTTAATGTAAAATGAAACAGCATTTAGGCTGCGTTTCTACCACAGATGTGCGAGGATGCGTAGCGAGGGATGTGTTTTTGTTAACTAATGGAATAACTTAATTTACCTACTTATCCTCGCTCAGCGCAACTGATTCTATTGCTTAACAAAAACACATCCCTCGCTCTCGCTACGCATCCTGGCACGGTGGAAACGCAGCCTTATTACAGATAGTTCCAAGTGAAGATCATTAGTCGATAAAGAGCTCCCTTGTAAATAAACTACCTCTGTTACATCTTTTGAAAAAAAGACTGAATTCAGTGTCAATTCAGACCAAGTGTAACCGTCAACCACAAGATCACGGCCAGGATTTTGTGCTAATAAGTTATTTGCCGCACTGTATGGCGTAGTTAATTTAACATTGAATAGGGAATATTGAAGTGTTTCAATCAAAATCTAGTACCAGTTTGTTCCTGATGAGATATTAACAATGCCACCCATTCAGCGTCCAGCAGAGTAAAAGTTATCGCTATCTCGATTTGTATCTTATTTTATAAGTGTTATTCCAGTTCTGTAGAGCTAGCACAGAGAGCATTTGTATTTTTCTGGCGTGGCCAATTCAGGCCAGCACGTCTAGCATAACTTTGACACGCGACTCATGTCGCGCGAGACAGCATCATCCGTCACTATCTCATACTTCTCATAGTACTGTACAGATAGAGACAGGTAGTATATCTCGCACGAGAAAGAGTCGCGTGTCAAAGTTATGCTTGCCGTGCAGGTTAGACTTATGGTGATGAGTTGAGTCTAAGTACCTACTTGTGGCTTGGCGACCAAAATGGCAAGTTAGTAACAACAGAAACAAGTGAACACTTTCGGAATGAAAATTCCGACTTGTTTGTCCGTTTCTATCTAATAATTTGAGCTTGTCTTCTAGTAACTGTTCGCATTAGTTCAAAATACTGATATTTTATGAAGATATAAAGTTTTGAATGTTAGAATTGAAGTCATGGGCAAGACCTTCAATTATGGATAATGTTTATAAGTCAAGAGGTTAGATTTATAACAGTGATGAATCCTACAGTACTGGTACTATGCATAACAAGTTTTTTGAATACAGGTTTTAAGGGTGCAATTTCACTGAACACAGTGTGGTGAAAAAATTACGTTCCGATCCACCCAGCTCATCAGCAATAGAAACACACCCTAAATACATCTATATACAAATGTGCTAGGGCTACAGATGCTGTTCTGCATTTTAGAACTCAAATACGTTTGTCAGGGACAAACTGAGTAAGAATACCTAATGAATTTTTATATAACTATCCAAATATTAGCTTAAAATGATGTAGACATATCACAGCGCCATGTTGTAGTGGCAATGTACTTTACTGCACATACTGTGTTAGATAAATATATATAAGTGATATGACTTCATAAAGTCATTGATAAACAACAATACCTCTACTTTTGCAAATTTGAATAATGTTGCCAGTTTTATACGAGAATATTCCAACAAATGAATGTTTCATACAGCACGTCGATATTGCTTTAAGTAGAATTTAGTACCTTCAGGTACCATTGACCGTTTTATCAAGAAGTATTACTTATGTTAGTATAATCTATCATAAGTACTTTTAGACAAGTATAGCTACATCACTTTTGGCAGATAATGTTGGCACTTTTAAGTAACCATAATGTTAAGTATTGAATTAATTAATTTAACGTTAATGTGCGTAATCACAAATCTCGTCAAATTGTTTAAAAAAGCAATTAAAATATCAAAGATAAACATTTCTAGTACCAAATTTATATAAGTTAATTAATCCGAAGCTTTATTAAACCGTAACAATAACTAACATACGTAAGGGATATTGCATTTATAATAAAGTAGGCTTCAATAAGTCGTAATTAATTTAGACAATTCGTAGAAATAGGTGTTTGGAAGCTTTTACACGAATAGACATTAATCGTCATTGTATTATACCTATTCCGTCATTATCGAAAAAACTTCATGTTATTCTTATTCGCAATTAAAAGTGTACCTAAATAGATAAGTAGTTGATTTTATACATGTAAAAGGACTGTAGACTGTAGACAGCAATATTAAGTATGTAACCGACAAGTTACAACTTCGAGGCAGCTTCACGTAACGTAATCATTTTACTAGGGTTTTATGTTATTCGTAGATACTTGATTTTGGTTGTGATACCTATACGGCTGATTGGTAATCAATGTATAGAACAGTCATTACACTTATTAATTAATTTGGACAAGATTTCTTTTTTCATCCTCTCTATCCCTTTTTCCTTTGGTCGCATAATCATAAAGATTACAACTTCGCTTAAAATCACATAAAGAGTCGAATGATTTACCAATCCAGTTTCATCGAAGGAACTTTTCATTTCACTTCTAAGTTATGGGCGTCAACTTCAAAACGTCGTCGAAATAAACATTAATATGTTTTGAAATCACAATACGTCGGAAATAAGTAGAGTTAGGTATAGGTAATACGGTATAAGTCACCTCCATCGCCTCTGTAGATAACATGCCAGTCAGACTTGAGGCTTATGATAACGCATTCTGACCGCTCTTGCCCACTTACATGTATTAACTATAACTCTGTCCGTAAACGTTTCCGTTTCAATTGTGTTATCACATACAAAGTGCGTCGATAACATTAATAAGAAGTCAGTCGCAAGAAAAACTTTCAACGACAACTTCTCTGTTTATAGCGATCAGGAAAATGTCTTCAAAAAAAGTAACTGACTTAATACAGACGAACAAGTTCTCTTATTCTTTTGAAGTTACCCCAGATATATCTGTTGAAGACATAAACCACCTGAAAGTGAATCCAGTGTTTTTTTCGGTAACATGGCACGCAAAATCTCACCAGTGCGAAAACTTGGATATTGGCCCTATAAAGATGGCAAAGTTTTTGAGAAGCAAAGACAAGGAAGTTCTGATGCACTTGTCTTGTGATATGTTAAGGAAGGAATACTTGAACCAAGTATTGGAGGTATTAAAGGAGAACAATATCTGCAACATTTTCGTTATTTTAGGTGGTGAGTAATAAATTGAATTGCCCTGTAGTGTCGCTCAGCACTCTGTCTCGCTTGCACGCACGGCTCAGGCGGAACGTGACGTGACGTGACAATGAGCCATGCTTTTTCGCGCGTTCAGCAGGCATTCATCGATTTATAAGATTTCATCAGTTCATAACGTCTAAAAACATATCATATGAATACTAAGTTACAATGCTTAGATTGTACCCTTAATAGATCCGTCTTCTTACAGAAAAATATGATGCAGTTACTTCGGATTTCAAAAGCAGCCGAGATTTAGTATCTTACATAAGAAAAAGTACAGGAGACTATTTTTGCATAGGGGTGGCTGGATCACCCGACCATTCCTGGGACAGACTACTACAACTCAAGGAAAAAATCGACAACGGCGCAGACTTCATACTAACACAAGCATTTTTCGAAATATCAGTCTTTAATAAATTCGTAAAAAGCTGCAGAGATATCGGGGTCAGTGCACCCATTATACCAGGTGTATTCCTCTTCGCTAATTTAAAACAACTGAATGGTTTCATTAATCTTTGCAAGGTGAAAGTTTCTCAAGACTTGTTGGACCAAGTGAAAAATATGGAAGAATCAGACATACCGGGACGCGATATTGTGATGAACTTACTGCAAGACGTGATGGCCGATACTAAATTAAACCATTTTCATTTCTTTACATTGAACAAACTGGATCATGTTTCAGAATTTGTAAATGAATTGTAACTAATCCACCAGCAATATTTAAAAAAATAAGCAAAGTAAGTATTTATAGTTAATGTTTGAAACTACAAATATAATACAACTTTAATGCAGTATTTTTTTTATTGTTCATTTTTATTGTTCTTTCCAAATCCAAGTATTATGCAAGTTAAATGTATTTAATTATGTAATTAATTATCTTCCCTGTCTTGTTGTTGTTGTATACTGGTTGAGATAAATAGTTTTTTTCATTGGAAACAGACGTTTTAAAATGTGTCTCGAACATAACAAAAGTTGATGTGACCGTGAGCTGTCAATTGCCAAACCATCTTAACATCTGTCAGTCAGTAGTGTCAGTGTCAGTCTGAAGTCTAAGTCTGAACTGACCTGCTTTTGAGGTTATGCGATAACGCTAAATATTATAAGGAAAATCGATGGAAAACTAAAGTAAAAGCGGAAAACTTGCGCGGAAACCACATTTACTTTTTAATATTGCGTAAGTATTATAACTCATCACATACATTTGCGTATTTTACGGGGCATCTACTAATTACTATACGTAAATCGATAGCAGTAGACCTTTTAAAAAAATATGTTTACTTTCTATTTTAGGTTTATTTTCAATCGCGAACGATGTCTTTCCCCGACAGACAACAAAGAAAGGCTTGTTGGGACTCCAGGGATCGATACTGGGAGTGTTTAGATAAGGAGAATGTAAAAGACAACTCCAATAAGCCTAAAGAATGTTTGGAGTTTAGGAAGCTATTTGAAAAGTCGTGTCCGACGCAGTGGGTTTCGCATTTTGATAGAAAACGAGACTATAATGTGTTTAAAGAGAAAATGCAGAAGGAAGGATATGAACCTATTAAAGAGCACACTAAAGACTAATGTTAATATATAAAGCATTTATTGTAAATATTAGATTTTCTTAGTAAATTATTTTTAGTTGAAATTGGCTTTTGATTTACCTTCCTTACTAACATACTGGACTTAGGATTGAACAAATAGAATCTTACAGGGAAGTTAATTATAATAATGTGTGGCATATATTTGAAGTTTTACCACTAGTTATAAATCAATCAAACCTTTCATTGCAGGCAATGAATGGAATGTAACATGGAGAACTTAATTCAGAAATTGCTACAGGCTAATGTACTCACAAATGCATTAATCCAGGCAAGTATCTAGTAGTTTGGTGCTTACTATTTGTATTTACTGCCAGACTGTAAAAATACACAGTATATGATATAGTTTCTAATCATATTTTGTTAGCATATGTTACAATAACACACATACTCAAAGAACAAGTACTCCTTTTAAATGATGATTAGGATAGTACAGTATATTAATTGACAATAATTAATTTCAGGAAGTATTCATATCTGCAAAGAAATTTCCATCAATAGAAAACAAATGTCAAACTTGGGATGAAGTAACACAAATTCTATGGCTGCATTTACATTCAGGTGCGCTCAAGTTAGATGACCAGTTACTATGCGCAACATGTTTTTACACAGTCATTCCTCTGACAGACAGAGAAGAGTTTTATTTAAAGGAGGTTTTACAAAGTGTTCAAGCCGAAATAAATCAGAGGAATAATGACGTGACGATCAATCCAAAGACAACACTTGTGGCATCTTTAATGTATGGATTATTTCAGTCCAACTTTCTGATTAAGTCCACTAAGGAAAATGCGAGACTAGTATGTCTTCTGAACTCAGTTACTAATTTGCTCATTCAGATGGGATATGATTACTCAAGAAATACTTTTATAGTATTCAAGACAATAAGTTCTTTCAAGAAAGCCTGCGGAACTGAAGTGCAAGATTGCATATTTACCGAAATTAATCAAGTAAAATTGTTAAATTTAGTGAATCATAATTGGGAGAACCCTATCACAGGGGTAAGGGATTTAAATAAAATTATATTTCAGACACTAATATCATTGATGGATGATGCAACATATCAAAATGTTGTAAAAGAAATAAACAGCTTTTATTGGAATAAAGCCAAGTATTTAATGTTAGGGGAAATGATTGGACAGTACAACAAAGATATGTCAAAGTTAATTGACGGAACAGATTGGCTTGCAGGGTTATCATGTAGTTTAGAGAAACCAGGTTTAGTTTCTGCGGGGACCGATATGTATTTTGCAATATTGAAGAAGTTAAACACAGAAGACGACTGGATACAAATGTTTTTACCCATCATTACTAAAATACTTAACGGGGATTCCACCAAAGCCATTGAAAATTTCAACAACTACTGGTGTTTGCAAACATTCAAGAAATTTCCAACCTTAATAAAACAGTTTGAAATAATATTTGAAACCACGGAAGATTTAAATACAAAATTGTATAACAGTTTATCTATTTTGAAGCAAGGAAATAAACTTGGTCTGGTCAGTAAGAAATGGAGTAAAACTGCAGATTACAGATTACTAGAATCAGTGATATTACAAGGAATAGAGCATGGTAATGTAGGTATAAGGATGGCCGCATTTGACATTATCTGTGAATTCCAGGGCAAAACTATACCTTGCAAATTAGAATTTGACCTAGTTTTAAATTATGCAAAAAATAATATAAACTCTGATTGTACTGTATTAAGGCTTAGCATGTTAAAGTGCCTTAAAAACTTTTTGATGCAAGTTCATGCTGCATTTACCACACTGTGTAAAAATTGTGAAATTGTGGATTTACAGGATCTCCAAAATTTTTTGAAAGATTTGCAGGAACTTGTGGTTTCAAATTTAAATGTTAAAGGGAATTACCAAAGGAAGATAACTGGAGTAAAAGTGTGCAGTATTTTATGGGAGTGTTTGATTGACATTCCGAAAAACAAGAAGAATCAAACAAGACACAGTGACTCAACATTGTATAAAATGTTGGTTGACAATGGACAATGGATACTGTCTGATGATATGTTTGTCAGAAAGTTAATAAGTTTCTTACAAGATCCATCAGATGATATAAGAGAGAATGTTGTGCATTTACTTCTAAATTACTATTCACTTGCTTTTAAGCAAGTTGATTTGATAAGCCTGGTCACAGAAGAAGCTTTACAAAGTATTGGAAGTAAATTTTTCTATGAGATCAGTTGTGGGCAGAGCATGTTTAAATTAATAGTCAGCATTTTGCTAAAAGAAAAGTTAGAACTAGGGACATTTCGAAAGCTTGAAGACGTTTTTACTTTTGCATTCAACGAACTGATACAGGAACATGAACTAAGAAGAGACATTTTGGAATCAATAGAAAATGGGAAACAGTTACATTCTTTCATGGATATAATGCTTGTTGTGCTAGAAGTCTGTGACCGTAAGCTGTATAACATTAAGATATCAGATGAAGAAATTGTTAAACTTCTAAAAACATTAGAAAACATATCAAATCATTTTGCATGGGAGGATAATTCTTCAAGTTCAGACTTTTCTAAAATGAATGATATGGTGGAGAAGATAATTAACAAGTCCAGTATCACAACAAAAGATGGGGAAGACAATACAAAGATATCTGGTATCCATCAAATGGTCCTCAACTGTATGTGGTTAAATGTAAAGGCAAGTGGTAGAAACTTATCCAATACTTAATGGCTTGAAGTATAATACGTGAAAAGTAATCATTGTTTTCATTCGTTTCAGGCGTGTTGCGATTTGGCATCACTTATGATTCGGCATTGCGATCAAGTGCAACACATCGAGAAATTCCTTCTCATAATAACACGCGTTCTAGAAAGTTCACGTCATAAAGGAGCTATTGAGGCAGCGGGTGCCGCTCTTGGTAAATGATACATTTTACCTGCTAATTCTTTATTCATTTTATACTTTTATTTTTACTTGGTCAACAATCAGATTATTTTTATGAAATATTGTAGGTCAAGCCATCCAATATCTGACATCTTTACCGGATGAAGCTGAAATTTCTAATATTCCTCAAGTCCTGCTTAAATCCAAGCTGAAAGAATTGATAACGGAAGCTAGCAAAATGGCGTCCATCACCAGAAGAGGCGCCGGATTATCCATAATGGTTCATAGAATAGTTTCTAGTGACATGAAAAAGGGAAAGGTAAGAACAATTTAAAAATTCTAACTTCATTTTAGATGTGGCGATTGTAAGATTTTTTAGCGAGCAGGACTTCATCATACAGACAATAAAAGCTCACGTTTTAGAATAGTTCTCGGGTTCTGTTGAAATCGGAGGGGTTTCAATTCGACCATGCGTAGTATATTTATACTTGCTGAAGTGAACAGCACCATCTCTCGGACGGTGTTGTAAGAAGATTGCTGTAGACGTAGATTCAATATTTGCGAGGCGATGGGGTATTTTCTGCACTATTCTAGTTACGCCTTCAGACAGTTATATGGGTGCGAGAGCCACGGATACTTTATCTTATCATGTTGTTATTGAATAAAGAATAAAGAAAGGATAATTTATTTTATTTATCGAGCGATAAACGGCACTAAAACAGGAAAATGCTGCTTTTCCGCTGTGTCGCTATGCCTTGAGTTAATTGCGGTTAAATATGATGTTTTTCTTTTCACAGCCTTTATTTCATTACTTTATGAACATGATATTGGAAACCTGCAGCCATTCCGAAGACCTGCCCGAAAAGCTACATGGAAATACAGACATTGACAATGAAAAGGATTTGCCTAAAGCAATTTACATTCATTTTCTGACAAGAATAGTTGTAGACAGCAGTATTGCTTCTGATGTTATGTACTACTCTCCACAACTGGCGAAGCTCGCATTTGATAATCTGACAAGCCCTCATTGGCAAATAAGGTATGATTGAAAAGTTAAGTATTTTGTTTAGGTGACATTTAAAGAAGAATTTCTTGTTAATTTTGAATTTATTTGTATTTTTACTATACTTATTTATCCCATTTTAGGGTTCCGTACCTCAGAAGGAAAAAATGGAACCCTTAAAGGATTACTTTATTGTCCGTCTGGAAAGACCTTTTATCTCGGGAACGCGTGGACGTATCGAGTTGAAATTAAAACCATATTCAGGTCTACAGTCTCTTGAAGCTATGAAAAAATTAAAGCTGCTTTAGTTTATGCGATTATTATACAAGGTGCCCACGAGCATTGCGAAAGATTTTAACCACGCATTCCTGAGGTCCTAAGGAGTAAATAGATCTTATATGAACCGAGGCCTATTTATGCTTTTTTTTTAATTTTTCCATACAATAAATACTTGATAAAAATAATAATAAGGCGGTACTCCTGACGATGCGCGCCGTGTTAGGAATGCGTGGTGGTTAAAATCTTTCGCAATGCTCATGGGCCTTGTATATTTATTATTTTTTAACTTCATATTTAAGTATATATTTTTTTCAGGAATGCTGCACTTCAACTGTATGGTGCGTTAGTTCCCAAATTAATAGGTCAGAAAAAAGCATCAGGTACTGGAGAAGAAACCATTGCAACAGTTGCATGCGACGAAATACGCACACATTCCCCGAAATTATGGACATACATCAATCACCAACTAGCAAATGTTAATACCTCTGACAAAGTACTTTCACATTCCAATTTAATACCCATATTGAACATGATGGCAAACAGTGCTATGCGATATAATTTTACTAGTGATATCACAGAATCTCCATCATCCCATTCAAGGTTATTGCAAAGCTTAATAAGTATTTTGGATAGCCCCATTTATACTGTGAGACGTCTGGCTGCAAAGTCCATATTTAATAGTTTCTCATTAAATTCAATTAACAAATCTCTGTTGGAAAACGGGTTGACGTCAGAAAACTTTTTGCATGGAGTTCTTATGTTAGTAGCACATTGCTATAAATACTATGGCAGTGCAGAAATTAACACAAAATTTGATAATTTCGAACAGGCTATTCAGAATAAAGTTGTCAAAGGATCAAATTCTTACTTGTGTAAGGAACTGTATGAAGACATTTTTGTATCAAATATTGGTATTGATACTTTACAAAATACGGTAACTGAATTAGATTCCAACGAGTATGCACCTGGAATCCACGCCTGGGCAAATGCACGTATAAAAAAATGCCTTAAAAATATATCATGGAATGAAACACCAAATGTTATTAACATATTTTTGAATCGAAGTGAACTTGAGTACTGCACTGAAATGCTGCTTCACAAAATACAATGTCAAAAAGAACACATTCCTAAAGATGCACTATACAAGATCGCGGAATTATTATTATCATATCATAATAAATTTAGCAGTAGTGCAATATGGAAAATTCTGTATGAGATTTCACTCTTAGTTGAATTGAATTGTTGTACAGAATCTTTATTACAAGCAATTAAATCAAATGGGCATTCATATAAATTACGCTACCTGTTACCATTTACTGTACGTAATCTGGCAAGTAAAAACAATGAAAATGGTTTGTCATATATGTCTACTGAAATATTAGGTCTATGTGACCCAGAGAGTGTGGATGTAGAAATGAGATATATAGCAGCATTATCAAACAATGAACTGTCAAGTAACTTCAATATATTGCCAGATGTTGTTCAACTTACCACAATCAAGTCAGCAGTCATACTTTTGCAAGATGAAGATGAGGATGTAAGAAATTTAAGCACCATTTTTTATAAAAATATAAGCCAATCTGATATACTGTCACATCCAAATGTATGCTTACACAAATTACTGGATTCAAAATTTTTGCATCAAGTTTTGTCAAATCCTGAAAGTGGAATATGCAATCTCAGACATGATTTAGCAATGTCACTATCAAAGACTAGTAATGGAAGTGCAGGGGAAAACTACAATCCATTTGCTAATGATTCTAAAAACATCTACTTAGAAGTAGAAATTTTACAACAGCTAGTAGACAATTTAAATTAAATTTATGTGAAATGTGGTATTGAATAAATTATATTGATTTGTGTGAAATTTTATTTTTGTTATTTAGTTACAGATTAAGAAATAAATATAAAATATAATACACTCACAATTAAAGCCACATTGAATCATTCATAATGGGAGCATTTCTTCGCTGGGCAGCCATGTCGTCTATCTGTATGGAGACTATGTGGCGCCCGGGCACCATGACTAGACCCAGCACTCTGGGCTCCTCTGGTTCACCATCATTGGTTTTCAAATATTCTGAACAAGCTCCTGGAATTTTAGAAATATGGATTAAGTATTATGTTATACTTAAAAGGGGAAAATATTATTATATACATTTGACTTGTATTACAAAAATAAATAATTATAATTGATATGACATCTTTCAGCGAAGGATTGGCCAGAAATAACCTTAAGCCGAGATCACTGGAAGAAAAGGGGCGGGCCTTTGCCCAGCAGTGGGATATTACGGGCTCAATATAACATAATAATAATATGACATCTTAAAACACGCATCCTGATATGTAAATGCGAGTAAAGACATAAATTAATAAAAAATATGTAAAACCCAAAATATTAAGAAGTTATATTTATAGATAATTACTGTTAGACTCATATCAAAGTTATGTCTAAATAGTGAGCTAAAAAGTCTTGCCTAAAATTACATTTGCATCCCGGTCTGTACAGAGGAAGACACCAATAAGGACTCGTCCATCTGTCATCTCAATTCGAAAGTTCATGTTCAACCATTTTCTAAGTTGAGATTTTCCATCTGCAAAGTCATCCTAGAAAGTGAAAGAAAAAGACAATAATAAAATAACATTCAAGTTTAATCTAATTAGAGTCCATACTCTTGTAATGATCATTTGACAATAGGGTAGTTTGAGAAGTAAATTAAAAGATGTATAGTGATGTGGGATTCATCGGCCATCTTTGTTCATGTTCATTTCATCTCATGTTTTAATAATTTATTTTTTATTTTTTTGATAAGTTTTTTTACACGGAAGTCATGCATTGGTTATAAACAAAAAAAACTGATACTGGCACAAGCTTCGAGCCGCCATTTACGGATTAATAATAATAATTGTGATGTGATTAATACCTATAATCAAATTAAATTCGAAAACCGACATAAAGTAGTTTAACTGAATAAAATGTATAATTAAGCATTCATGATATGAATGACCTAATCAATTCAAGGGATATTTACAAAAACAACATAACAAATCATTTCGGCGGATTCGAGTTATTGGTATCATAGTACCTAAACTACCCTACTGTTGCTGGATCACCACAGTAGTACGGACCAAGTGCTGAGCTGACTCTACTAATGAGTAATGAGCAATATGCGTACACAGGGATGACTTGTTTTGAGACATTCATGAATTGATAAGTTTGATCGCATACTTACCCTCAAACATTCCGACAGTTGGCCACCGGTAGTCGCGTGGCTCATATTGTAATATCACTTGTAAATTAATTAATAATTTTCATAAAACTTCTTCGTTGCTGACTCAATTTTTTTAGACGTTTTTAATGAAAAACAAACCACCTAGCCAAACACGGACAGCTGACTTGATACTCTTCATATACAAAGGTACTCTGTGTCTGTCTGTGCTCTTCAGTTCAATCTTCAGTTCAGTTTACAATTTACATTGTAGTCTTTGGTTCAGTTTCACTCTTGACAGTGACAGATGTTTTAAAAATAAAAACCGTTTCGGATATTATTACCGACGCCTACAAACATTAAATTGATCCTCATTGTTATTTAATAAACGCTCTTTTTATAGTATAAGTGCGTGATAAATGGTCGTTTTAAACCATGACTCGAATGATACAAGTGACAGTTAAATATGATGTTGCCATAGTCACAAACATTTCTAAAGATATGGAAAATTTAATAATTCAAAATATAACACAACAAAATAAACAATAAGCAATTAAAATAAGTCTTATCTAAATCTAAAACTAAATCTAAACTAAGTCTAAAAATGGCCCCCGTGGCATTGTACCAAAGACGCTGGCAGCATTACCTCGCTGTATTGCTATACTAAGACGCTGAGCGAGGAAGCTGCCAGCCCTTTGGTCACCAGTGGTGTCGATGAGCCGTTTCGCAAGCTCTTTCTTAAGATTAGTAGATATACATATAAAATGAGGTCAAATGTCAATAAAAAAAATATATAAAGTACCTATTGACTGGTGCCAAATCATCGATTGTATAGTAAAGTCGGCAAATTGACAAAATTCAACTATAATTACACAAGCGGAAATCATGAAACTGTAATTTCACGAAGAATTATCTAAATAATTCTGAGATTTCTAGTGACTAAGCTATGGCAATACTGTTAATCTGGCTAATGGCTATACTCAATACTGTAACCATGCGAAAATCGCACACATAGAGTAAATTATACATACTGATCGCACATAGAGTTCATTTATTACTTTTTGCTGTAAATATTGTAATTTTGAACTAGGCGCGATGGAAACAGTGGACAATTTCAAAACAAAGTTTAAATATTATAAATCAAATAAACCAAAACCGTCTCTAAATGCTGTGATATCTTTAGTCAATACCCGTAGTAATACCGATAAGGTACCTACATAAGTGTTTCCTATTTCTAACTATCAATATACACAAGTAAGACTACATATTTACTGTATCTTTGTTTTCCAGATCATTTCAGCTAAACCTACTGATGTTAATGAAGACGTGAGAACAGATTTGTTAGGATTAAATGGTCTCAAAGAATGGGAATTATTCACTTTTCAACTACATCCTGGATTGTTTTTAATAAGAAACCCATTCACAGCCTTAGGACAAAGGTACTGGATAAGAAGATGTTTGGAGAACTATCCTAGAAAGCCAAATAAGTTAAATATTGATATAGAAACGTTGTTGCCAGATTGGTGGGCGGAGTGTTTTGAGAATGGACAATGCAATAGACTACTTCAAAAAAAGTTAAGATGGACAACATTGGGGTATCATCACAACTGGGATACAAAAGTAAATGTTAATATTTCTTCTGTGTGCTTTTATCTTACCTGCTTGTCTAGTATAACTATGACATGCAACTGTTTGTTGTGCAACAAATATTACCTTCAATATCAATACCGTGCAAGCATGACACAGTGGCGCGTCAAGTGAACTTGTGGCGAGATATGCTAGCCCTGCTGTTATGCTTGGCTGTTGAAATACAAAGCTTTTTTTTCAACCTGGTCATTAAAAAAGTTAAAATTTGAGTGACCTTCCTCTTTTTCTCCCAGTCCGTTTGAACAACTTTGATAGAAAACTGCTAATCGACAGTAAACAGTGTCAACTTCTATCTGCCTGGTTTAGTGTCTTTGTCATGGGTTAAAACTATTGTCAAATTTCTGAATGTCCCAACACTGTAAAATAATGTTCCAGGACAAGGCAGAATAAAGAATACTGGTAAAAAATATAATCAATTAAATGCTAAAGAATTTTTAAAATTATAGGTTTTAATTTCTTACAATTTATTAACTGCTTCCAGTAGGTAAATGTTTGTAAAATGAATATTTCTAGTACTTACATTATTATTATAATCAATTCCAGGTATACACTGATGAGAACAAATCACCTTTTCCCGAAGACTTGGCGGAGCTGTCTGATGTAGTTGCACAGTACCTGGGCTATAGTAGCTTCAGGGCAGAGGCAGCGATAGTTAACTACTACCACATGGATTCAACCCTGTCCGCCCACACTGACCATTCGGAAGTTAATTTAGAAGCACCTCTGTTCTCTTTTAGGTGTGTATTTATGTCACATTACACACATTTGCAAAAAAATGTGTTCATCATTAAAATGTACATATATGCTGAAACCATTCTGTAAGCTTTAACAGCGAGGATAGTACTTTACAAAAAAAATGTGTCCTCAGTTAAATTGTATGTCTGACTTGAACATGGATTTTTAGCCAAACTAAGGCGCGAAGTAGGTTAAATGACGCGCAATTATCCATGGACGTCAAAATTCGGGTATCCTGCCTTTTCGCCTAAAAACTTTTCGCAAAGCAAACAAAAAAAAAAAACAAACAAACAAAAAGAAAAGCTGGCAAACTTTAATTTCCCAACTCACGATTTTCTCTGAAAGAAAAAAAATCTCAGTGTATTTTTTTTATGCTCTTATAGAATACAGTAGGTTAGGTTAGTTTTATGAAAGTTCCGAAAAAAATATGGTTTCAGAGAAAATAGTGAGTTGGGAAATGAAACAGTTTACCAAATGAATACTTCGCGAAAAAAATTTAGGCGATACGGCAGAGAACCCAAATTTTGGCTTTGTCAAAGGTTTTGCTGCTTCAAGGAAAAAGTAAGGCCGAAAATCAAAGACCTAGTCGAAAGTTCCCCGTCCACTCCATGGTGTGGGAGAAAAAAAATTACATTCCCACATTACGAATAGGTATACTAAATAATATATTTTTTAATACAGTTGCTCAAAACGTGGTACTTTTCGTAGCTGCAAATCGTGCGAAAAGTTGGTTATTTCGAACTAGTGCTTTTTACTTTTCAAATTCTTTTAATTTTCTGTTGTACTAACACGTCATACCTCATACATCCAAGCAAAGGTCAATCACTTTCTGACTTTTATTTATTACGTCATGCAGCATTGCAGGTGTATATCTCATAATTATGCTTAAAATATTTAAAATGCATATTGGATCAATCAAATAACCCTTTGATTGATCCATTATTAAAAAAACTCAAAAACGGTGTTAATAATTTGTTTGAGTGACTATTATTTAATGAGCAAATGAGTATTATGCGTGACCTAAAAAAAATAAAAAGAAAAGTATTGTCACAGATTAGGAAATACAGTATTAAGCGTGACCCACGCGCTGCTTTATAAATTCATAATAATTATGAATAATCGCTATTTTTGTGCATTAAATAATATATTTATTTACAATTATATGAGGTGTAAAGAACTAAAAACAGATTCACGATGTTTATTGTTTGGAATCAATTCAATTACTGTATAACATTATCATATCTCTTCTGAAATATTAAAACTATTTCTTTTGATTTGGCTGAAAGACGACAGCCGACGCCATCTTGAAAAAAAAAATTACAATTAAAAGTAAAACTTTCTTTTTCATTCAAGATTGTTTTAATTATGTGTAAACGACACGTAAGACTTATAAAATAAGAGTTTTTGATAGAAAATGATGGATTCTGATGTTACCAGAATAGATTTAACACCGCCCTATATGCGAGCTAAGGCAAAAATTGCAAGTGAGAGTATTTTACCCGCAAAATCGAAAGAAAAATTACATTGCCGTCTATGAACATTTTATTGGCTGGAAACGAGAAAAAGAGAATTATTAACAACTTGAATAAAACTTTAAACTTACCAGCAAAGGCCTTAAATGCGACCCTTGACAATTGCTCTATAAATTGTAGGTACTCTTATTTTTTATCAGACAGAAATAAATATCATTGCCACTTTCAATTACTGATTTAAATTTGTATTATTGCAATTTTTCGCAAATGTATTAAAAAACGTTGTTTGGTACACGTGTGGAAGTGTCATTTTAACTCGTCCCGAGTCTTGCTTGACCCTCGCCTTGCGGCTCAGGCCAAGACTCCTCGGGACTCGTTCAAAATGACATACTTTCCACACTTGTATCAAAAACTACTATTAAGATTTTATTCTATAATATACTATTATAAAATTCTAGATTTGTATTGAAAATAATTTGTCTATGGAGAGGGGTCATGATTTCAGGAAAAATCTAATAGCGTGATGCAGGATCGTCATTTGTTTTATATGAACGCGCGGCGTCATGCTCATGCCTGCCGCCATCCTCGTCGTTTTTTTTTTTTATAACGGCACAACATAGTGGCTCCACTTCGCCTGATGGTAAGCAAAAAGGGGAGCCCAAGTCGCAATGGCAACTGACGAGAAACCAACGGTGCCAAGTCAGCTGACACTGCCATGCTGGCCCGAGAGATGCTTCTTCACGCTTCGCTTGAAGGGTCCCAAGTTGTAAGAAGGAGGAAACACATGAGCCGGCAAGTAGTTCCATACTTTAATAGTCATAATTTCCTTGACAGACGAGGATGGCGGTAGGCATGCCGTGTGTATTGTTGCATTCTAAATAGTACAAGTGAGAATGTATAGCTTAGAGAGCTATACGCCCCTGACAAAGCGTCGGGGATAGTGCAATACCGCGTAAATAACAGTTGTTGATAAAGTTCTAATTTCAATAAAATGCTTAGCATTTGTTTGAATATAGATTCGTATCTACACCTGTTACTTACGCGGTATTGCACTATCCCAGACGAAATGTACTCTTAATGTCTTTTTTTCTTTTACAGTTTTGGCCAGTCAGCCATCTTCCTCATAGGCAGCAAAGACAAGTCTGTGGAGCCATCAGCAATACTATTAAATAGTGGAGATGTTATGGTGATGTCAAGGGAAGCCAGACTCTGCTACCATGCTGTTCCAAAGATACTGCCAGCTCAAGAGTCACCATGGGCTGACAAAGAAGACCTACTAGTCAGTCATAATGGTTGTACCTTAAAGTACATATCAGATAGAAATCAGTTAGTATCTGCAATGAACGGAAACATGGACGAATCAGTATGGAGCCCTTTTAGAGAGTATGTACAAGAATCTAGAATTAATATGAATGTACGGCAAGTATTGAATGAAAGACAGAGTAGTTTGAAGGATTTTAATGACATATGAAATAAAGCCTTGATTTTTATTTGGTTCTTTCATTTCGAATTAAAAAAAATAGTACGTATCGCGCAATTGTTGTGTTGATTCGTCTTATCATGGTGCTGTGCGTTTTGGCTGCTTAGTTACAACTGAAATATAAATGGAAATAACAATGGACAACTGGATCAGATGGACAGAACGATCAGTGATAAAAACCGGCCAAGTGCGAGTCGGACTCGCGCGCCGAGGGTTCCGTACAAAAACTTTCCATCCCTAAGTGGTTAAGTTAAGTTTGCACCTGGTATGTATAGCGCCCCATATAAATTAGGTGCAAAGTTAGGTATTAAAAAAAAACTACTTATCTCTCGTTCAAAACAATTTTCGTTGGTAGTTTTTATAGTAATGTACATCATATGTTTTTTTAGATTTTTCATTTTCTTATTTTAGAAGTTAGAGGGGGGGGGGGGGGGGGGGGCAACTTTTTTCCACTTTGGAAGCGTCTGTCACGCAAACAATTCGGTTTAGAAAAAAAAAAATTATCCATAGATACCCCACACGTGTGTTTGATGAAAAAAAATTTATTGAGTTTCAGTTCTAAGTATGGGGAGCCCCCAATATTTATTATTATTTTTTTATTTTTGCATCAAAATCTTAATGCGGTTCACAGAATACATCTACCTACCAAGTTTCAACAGTATAGCTCTTATAGTTTCGGAAAAAAATGGCTGTGACATACGGACGGACAGACAGACGGACAGACAGACATGACGAATCTACAAGGGTTCCGTTTTTTGCCATTTGGCTACGGAACCCTAAAAATGATCAGTAATACGTATTTGATATTCAGCAACAGAAGTTATTGCGCACGCACGCTGGCCTACTCAAAATGCACACGACTGCACCCAGTCCAAAGGGTACAATAATTTATATTTCTACTAACCTTTGTTATCGTGGTTGGGCCGAAGATTTTCCTTACTCTCATGACGTACATCACAAAGCGACCAAAACCGGTTGACGTAGCTGTCAGCTAAACACTCATAATTATGGTCATTCAGGGATTTGAACAAACCCAACCGTTTCTCGATCGGCTTGTAGCAGTTACTACATTTGAATACATTGTTCAGATACATTGCAATATTTTACACAAAAATTTTGAAGTCAAATAAAATCACAGAAATTTAAAGTCGTAAGGTAGGTTTCATGACATTAATAAATGTTTTCTAAATTTTTTAAGTTTGTCATAGTGACGTTTAGTTTAGAAAATAGTATGTATACTCATTTAGGACAGAAATCGAATCTTACGGGAGAAGGAAGCCGCAGACATACTTAGCCTACTTACCTACCTAAGTTCAGCAACTGAACTTAGGTGTTGTGGTAGTGGGCGGCAGTGGCGACAGTGGCGTGGCATTCATAGAACCCAATTCTCACCGATCACCGGCTTCCCTATTAGACGGCATTTAGGTTTACGTTAGTATATATTATATTCTTTGATTTAGGTAACTTGTTCTACTATTCTTGACCAAAAAATAAGCCAAAAAGTACTCCGGCCTTACAAAGAACATATTTGACGCCACGCATCGGTGGGTGAGGCACATTGCTCGTAGAACAAAACCGGTGGGGCAGAAGGGTTCCTGAGTGGCAACCGCGTACCGGAAGACATATCACGGGACGATCTCAACAAGGTAGACCGAAAATTATGTTGACGATCATGGGAAGCAGTTGGATGAGGGTAGCGCACGACCGGTCGTTGAAGAGAACTTTGGGGAAAGCTTTTGGACATTATCAAATCAAAACAAATCAAATCGTTTATTTGCATAAATTGCGTTACAGAGTTGTGATTGAAATTACATATAACAGAACAACACAATTTGGCATGCGAAAATTTTCAATAATTAATTTATTGAGAGGATAATTGCATTAGTAGATTTTTTTCAGTAAGTATCATGATGATGATATCCAACCTAACTTTAGTGTGTGTTACCGCTTCCGGGTGGCGCCACCAGCACAACCAGCCCAGGATACACCACGACTACTCAAACCCGTTGAGATGCCTCATGTCACATAATGAAGATTTTATAATAATTAGAGACAACAATAAATTCCCTAGATAGTTACAATTTAGTCATGTATTCATTATTTGTGTAGAATCTTTTTATCGATTCATAATTTTTATGTGGTAATACCACATTCTTATTTTCATGTATTCATTACTTTACTTAAAGCAATATCTTCTTCTGATCGGATCCAATTCTAGGTAGATGAGACAAACACATTCTTTCTATTAATTTAATTATATTGTATTCACTTAATAGTTACAATAACTGTAGGATTATTGTTATATTTAAACATCATTTTCAACATGGTGTTAATTTAATTATAAGAGTAATTTCCATTATTATGGCTTAGAAGAATCTTGATTTGACTATCTCAGTGCATCGAGTGTGTGTTGGACTTTATAAAAAAAGTAGTTTTTTTGACAAGAGAGGTAACCTCATTTTGTTTTTGCGAGCGAAACTGTTCTGTTTGGATTATAGTTAAACGTAATTAAAGTTGGTTTTTTTTAAGAAACTCCCCGTAGATATTTTCCTGACGTGGAAAATCTCAGAAGTGGGATATGTCAGGCCCATATATCGGTGGGCTTGGCCACCGAAAGAGAAAACGTACGGATTCTTCGTCATCTGACCAGGGAAGTGAACAAAATTTTTTTTCTTCTGATCATCATGCTACCGATCATACGCCGCATAAAAAACGACGCATATCTCCAGCGGAAGCTGAGGTCATACCCAAATTTCGACCAGATGATAATACTAGCAACGTGATAGGGTGGCTTCATAAAATAGATCAACTCGGTGATTGTTACGGATGGGATCATAAAGACCGTCAATTTGTGATGCAAATCCGCCTTAGAGGTTCCGCCAGAGATTGGTACGATGATTTAGAAGATTATAGACTAACTTGGGACCAATGGAAAGAAGCGCTTCAAACTGCTTTCCCAAGATCTACCGACTTTGTGGATAGATTAGAGCAGATGTTGGCTAGGAACAAGACTGATTCGGAAACAATGACGAAGTATTATCACGAAAAGCTGTCTTTGTTGAAAAAATGTGGCATCGACGGTACTAACGCCATATCATGCATCATTAAGGGTCTACCGCACGAATTAAGGGCCAATGCGAAAGCATACTCGTGCGACAGTCCAGAACAATTATATTACGGGTTTCTATCGTCCCTGGAAAATTTCAGACGTGTGGAGTCAGCTTATAGTGCAAGAAAAGCGACGTGGCGGAGAGGAGGCGCTTACACACCAACACCGGGCCCATCACAACATCAGCTTCTGCCGAAGGTCTGCTACGCCTGCCGGAAGCCGGGACACGAAGCACGGGATTGCAGACAACAGCAACAATGCAGCACATGTCGGCGCTTCGGGCACACGTCTGCTACGTGCTGGTTTGGTGGAAATACGTCGACGCAGCCCAACGGAGTAAAGGTTCGTGATATCTTACACATAAGTTATGATATCTATTGTGATATTTATAAGAGAAGAGTGAGTGTGAATGGAAAACCTCTCTTAGCCTATATTGACACTGGTAGTAAGCTAAATATACTTACGTTAGACAAAGCCCAAGATTTAAACCTCCACACAAGTCCATCTTCTGTGGTTATGAAAGGATTTGGAGGTTATCAATCACACTCGCTTGGCTCATGCGACATATCAGTGTATATAGATGATCTAACCTTGAAAGGCACAGTAGAAATTACGTGTTGTGACTTAGCAGACATCGATTTGATAATTGGACAAGCTATGATCAATCAAGCAGGCATTAGTTTACTTACTACTGAGTCTGTTGTCAAATTTATTGAAACCACTAGGCTTAACGATGTGTTATGTAATATTCAGCTGACGAGGGATGAATTTATATCAAAGTTCTCAGTCTACGTCATGGATGACTGTTGTATTCCTAAACAGAGCTCTGCATATGTCAAAATCTATGTGAATGACCCTTCTGATGGTAGGAAAACTGAGTGTTCATTCCTCACGCATGCAGTATCTGTGTCATTAGGTCCCACCTCATATTACATCCCTGAAGCGATCATTAAATCACATGAGTGCTATTTGAAAGTTTTTAATGTCGGGAGTGAGGATCTATTCTGGAGTGCAAACCGTTTAATAGCTAGGGCTGAGCTCGTAACGGAAGGAGGTGGCACAGACTTGCCACACATATTACAAATAGAGTCAAATAGTAATAGCGATTATATTGAGATAAAATCGTCCGATATTGAGGTAGGTGATCTGGACAAAACTGACCTGAATCAATTATTAGCTTTGCTTAACAAGTACTCACACTCGTTTGCTAGAACAACTAGAGAATTGGGGTGCACTGATTTAATAAAAATGCACATTAAAACAACAACTGATCAGCCCGTACATTGCAAACCATATCGACTCTCCCATAAGGAAAATCAAATAGTGAATGAAAAGGTACAAGAACTCCTTGATGCTGGCATTATAAGAGAGTCTGAGTCAGATTACGCAAGTCCCATTGTGTTGATCAAGAAGAAAGGGGGGGATTATAGGCTCTGCGTGGATTATAGGAGACTAAATGCACACACAATTAAGGATCGTTATCCTCTACCGCATATCGAAGACCAGGTCACTAAGTTGTCTGGGAAGTCTTTCTTTACAACTCTCGATCTTGCTCAGGGTTACTATCAAGTACCAGTCGATGAAGACTCTATAGGTAAGACCGCGTTTGTTACGCCTACGGCACAATTTGAATTTGTCAAAATGCCTTTTGGGCTTTCCAATGCCCCTGCCGTATTTTCGAGACTCATTCAAATGACTCTAGGTAAAGTTAGTCAAGAAATTGCTCTTTATTTGGATGACGTCATGATACCAACAACATCAGTCGAAGAAGGCTTACAGCTTCTAGAGAAAGTTTTAAAGTTATTGACAGACGCTAATCTGAAATTAAATCTGAGCAAATGCTCTTTTCTGAAAAACTCTGCTATCTATCTAGGTCATGAGATCACTGCAGGGACTATTCAGCCAGGCCAAGCGAAGATTAATTGCGTTGCCCAATACAGACGACCACGTAATGTACACGAAATAAGGCAATTCATTGGCTTAACCTCCTATTTTCGTAAATTCATTCAAGGGTTTGCTCAAATAGCTCAGCCTCTAACAGAGCTCACAAAAAAGGACGTAGAGTGGCGTTGGGGCCCTGAACAAGAAGAAGCATTTGTTACTTTAAAACAACGTTTAATTGACAGACCAGTATTGGGTGGGTATATACAATAAAGACGCGACTACGGAATTGCATACTGACGCCAGTAGCTTAGGGTTGGGCGGTATTTTAATGCAGTACCAAAATGACAGTAGTTTGAAACCCATAGCGTTTTTCAGTAGAGTCACGAGTAAGGAAGAAAAGTCATATCACAGCTACGAGCTTGAAACTCTCGCGGTGGTAGAATCACTTAAAAGATTTCGGATTTATTTGACTGGGATTCCGTGTAAAGTCGTAACAGATTGCGCGGCATTACGTACCACTTTAACCAAAAAGGATCTAATACCTCGCATAGCTCGCTGGTGGCTGACAATCCAAGATTTCGACCTTGAAATTGAGTATAGGCCAGGGGAGAGAATGAAGCACGTAGATGCACTTAGTAGAAATCCAGTATCTGGTACTATACTCATGATAGACAATTCAGATTGGCTTTCAACTTTACAAATGCAAGATGAAGGAATACAACTTATACTAACGCAACTTCGCGAAAATACGGCTGGCTCTAATATAACAAGTAATTACGTGGCGAGAGATGGGTTGTTGTACAGAAAGACTCTAGCGGGTGAACGTTTTGTGATTCCCAAACTAGCAAAATATGGTTTGATGCAAAAGCTTCACGACCAAGCCGGACATCCAGGCTTTGAAAAATGTGAACAGACCATTAAGGCACAATTCTGGTTCCCGAAAATGACTAGATTTATCCGAAAGTACACCAATTCATGCTTGCAGTGTGCATTTGGTAAAGGCCACTACGGGAGGTTAGAAGGGGAATTGTACCCTATCACAAAGCCTGCTGTTCCTATGCACACTCTGCATGCTGACCACTTAGGCCCGTTTGTGAAAACTCGCCGAGGAAATGCATACGTCCTTGTTGTGATTGACTCGTTCACAAAGTTTGTTTTCGCCAAGGCTGCTAAAAACTGTGGCTCGGTAGAGACCATAAAGCTACTGGGCGAGGTCATAAGTCAATTTGGATCCCCCGTCCGTATCATAACAGATCGAGGTAAAGCATTTACCAGCCGTTATTTCAAGCAGTTCGCTGAAGAAAAGCAGTTTAAACATGTATTAAATGCCATCGCGAGCCCTCGTTCCAACGGTCAAGTAGAACGTGTTAACAGGACTTTGCTGAATGGTTTGAATACTATGTCAGAAAGTGAGTGCACGTGGGACGACAAGCTTGCCGACGTAGTATGGGGTATCAATAACACACCGAATGCAACTACTGCCTTTGCACCGTTTCAGTTAATGTTTAGTCATAATAATACTCGTTTCCCTGCTTATCCATCACAAGCACCGCAAGACCACGAAACTCAATTGCAACAATTACAGACTCGAAGGGAAACCGCTAAGTTAAGAATTGACAGGAATATGACTCTTATGAAAACCAGATTTGACCAGAAACGTAAAAAATGCCGTAAATACACTGTAGGACAATTAGTCTTGTGGATGGGCGGTCTAGCTAGGGATGCCTCTGCCAATATTACGCGAAAGTTAGATGGTCGTTATAAGGGACCTTATAAAGTATTAAGGGCTGACCCATCATTGGACCGTTATACGATTGTTAGTATAAAAGGAATGAAGGGCTATAGGCGATTTAGCGCAATTGTTCGCGGTGAAACACTTCGACCATACAAATCTACAATTTCGGATGATGATAGCTCAGGAAGTGATCATGAGGTAGATAGGGACGACTTAATCGATTTATTAGAAAGTTAATTTCCAATGAAAAGTGATGTAATGAGCGCTCCCATTTCAGCTTTTTTCCTCTAATTAATTACATGTGACGTTAGAATAGAATTAGAACGTACCCTTGTTCAGTCACTGTCAGGAGTGTCAGGATGACATTACTATTAATTAAAATTGTAAGACCATTTATATATGTACATAGGTTAGATTAATATAATCTGGTAAATTGTCTAATAAGTGTCTTGTTCGATTCTGTATAAATCAATAAATCATTGTCTAAGTTGCAAGAAAGTTATTGGCGAATACATCACCTAACTACTAACATCTCATCAAATATTGCAGCTGTGTGACAACATAATAATGTCTGTGTGCCTATATAATCATAGCCTAAATAATTACTGTGTGAGCATAATAACAAAAGTCAACTAATGCGCTTATTGCTTGCTGTGTGAACTCATCTGTGTGAATATAGAATTATAGAAGCACTACCTTATTGAGATATATAATTCTTACTGTGTGAACTGATCTATGTGAATGTGAGAAAAGCTACATAAAGCCATTGAGCTACTGATTCCTTACTGTGTGAACTGATCTATGTGAATATGAGAAAAGCAACATAAAGCCATTGAGCTACTGATTCCTTACTGTGTGAACTGACCTGTGTCCCTGTGTGAATATAACCGCATCTATTCAAATCTACCCATCTACAGCTGTGTGATCTTATAAATACATTCAACCAACATTTAACTCAATGTTGTCACAAAAAGAAAAGTAATCAATATTGCTGTAAGTAATGTTTGCTGTGTGAATGTATCACTATTTGGTCAGTGTGGTCTTATCAACATTTAATTATAAGCTATTCAGTGCAATCTAAAGGTAAAAGAAGGACTATTGCTGCCAGATATTTTTTTTCTATTTTCCAGAACCCAATCCGGTCCGAAGCTCCAGGCCGTGGGACACGGCCAATATAGGATGGCCGAGTGTTACCGCTTCCGGGTGGCGCCACCAGCACAACCAGCCCAGGATACACCACGACTACTCAAACCCGTTGAGATGCCTCATGTCACATAATGAAGATTTTATAATAATTAGAGACAACAATAAATTCCCTAGATAGTTACAATTTAGTCATGTATTCATTATTTGTGTAGAATCTTTTTATCGATTCATAATTTTTATGTGGTAATACCACATTCTTATTTTCATGTATTCATTACTTTACTTAAAGCAATATCTTCTTCTGATCGGATCCAATTCTAGGTAGATGAGACAAACACATTCTTTCTATTAATTTAATTATATTGTATTCACTTAATAGTTACAATAACTGTAGGATTATTGTTATATTTAAACATCATTTTCAACATGGTGTTAATTTAATTATAAGAGTAATTTCCATTATTATGGCTTAGAAGAATCTTGATTTGACTATCTCAGTGCATCGAGTGTGTGTTGGACTTTATAAAAAAAGTAGTTTTTTTGACAAGAGAGGTAACCTCATTTTGTTTTTGCGAGCGAAACTGTTCTGTTTGGATTATAGTTAAACGTAATTAAAGTTGGTTTTTTTTAAGAAACTCCCCGTAGATATTTTCCTGACGTGGAAAATGTGCGATGGTGATAATGATAACACAAGACGAGCGAGCGTTTATTAATGAATAATATGCCATGCAATAGTGCAGCCCATAGTACCTACCTATACACTACCTACCTACTTACGTACCTAATCCCTAATGGCGCATACGACTTTACTGAATACGCAAATACTGAAAATGCAAAAGGCAACGTTATTTTTTGGGTAAGGCCGCGGAAAGTTACCAATTTGGACGTTTCAAATTTACCGAGCTGATTAAAAAAGATTGGTAACCCCTACTGTTTCAAAAATATTTTTATCATATGTAGATATAGGAATTCTCATGGTCGCAAGTAAGATAATTAATATAAACCCCTTTATAAAAATACTAAAAATATATTTCCGTCCAAAACGTAACGAAAGTTGGTTAAATTTTTCGACCACGAGTACTAAAAGCTCTGTTATTTTTATGATATTTCAACTTTCATGGGCATACTTTTGTTTTAAACTAAAATTTATGATATAAGGATAGTTCTACTGATTACGGAATAATGATAATATAGTCATTTTAATTTTTTATCTTACATTATTTTAATGGATCAGCATTCCACACTTATGTTACAATACTTTCGTGACGCTTTATGTAGCTTGTTTTTAAATATTTTTTGGCGAAAATACGTTTACGTGCACTGGCAACTCATATTCTAGTAGGGCAACACCGATGAGCAAGTCCAAATTCGTCAGTTTGTCAACAAACGCAATTCAATTCAAAGTAGACACAGTCATAGTTTCGTGAAAGTACCCCCAAAGTGTCGTGTGTGATTTTAAAGGTGATTGTTTTTAATCAGTTTTTTTTATACAATAGCGTAACGGTTTTCAAGCAAGTGACACGTATTATTGTATTAAAAACGTCTTTATTTCACCATGAAAATCCACTTTTTTTCAAAAATACGTTACACTTTCGTCACGAATATGTTACATTTTTGCAAAATGTTACGTATTTTCTACGTAACATAAAGAATAAATGTTGTAAAGGGAAGTGCACACAGAATATACTTACTTAAATGAGTTTTATTTGATTTTTAATGATACGAAAATATACCAAGTCGAACAAAACTCCTGTACAATAATAAAATAAATAAAAACAACATCTTAATAAAAAAACTGTTTTAAGAAGAATATAATTTATTTTCGACCTTAAGGCACAGTAGAATCATTGATTTTAAAGCAGTTTTTTTGTTATACGGTCGTCTTATTACTAGTATTAGGTACCCGCAGTGAACAAATAGTAATTACTGCCACCTGGTATAAAATGAGAGGCTTTAAAACACTAGAGCGGTTTGGATTTCATTAGTTCCATCACACGCGTGTTTGATTATATTGATTTTAATGTGCCATGAAAATTTTGTTTACAGGCAATATAGAGCTAATAATTTTATAACTTGAGTTTTTTTCTTAGCTACGTTATTTAATGGGAATATTTTCCAGTATGATCTAAGCTTTATAACGACTTATGTTACGTTTTATGATAACATAATGTAAATATTTTTATGTTACTTCTATGTCACATTGGTAAATTCCCGCGGCCTTACCCTTTACGTTCGTAGCGATAGCTATGTTACGAACAATCGTGTGTTTTCATTACAACTCGCTCTCGATGACCTAGTTCTAATAAAAGCATTCATTGCATTTTCACAGTAAAAATATTACCTGAGCCGCTTTTACTTTTGCTAAATCTATAAATCTAGTATTCGATGATCTGATTAGGAAGGAACGAGTAAATATCGAAGATTGAGATCACCTAAAGTGGGGGTGAATTTTTTTTTTCATTTCAACACTTGTGTGTGGGGTGTCGTTGAATAGGTCTTTTTAAAATAATGGGGGTCTTCTAACATTATTTTTTGATCAAGTCAGCAGTTTTGTAGATATTCGCGCGGAAAATAAAAAAATTGTGTCCCCCTCCTCTAACTTTTTAACCACGGGTCAAAAAATTATGGAAATATTCATGAAAATGAGGCTTTATATGTACTTTAAATTAAAACTATATTGAATGAAATCGGTCGAGCCGTTTTTGAGTTATCGCAAAATTTCATAATTTTTCTTTAAAATTACGTAAGTGCCGCGCGATGTCCTTATACTTCGAACGTTACACATATTAGTTAAGTGCCATACTGCATTAAAACCTTCCGCTCAATCTGGCGCGTATAATCGATAAGTTCCAGAAGATAATAAGTAATTACAGTTACTTTGGCGTTTACGACCTTTTTATAGAGTCTGAAATCTTTCTCGTAATTTAAACCTCGAAGCCCGTCTATTGTGAAGGATGGGAAACTACGGAACCCTACACTGAGCGTGGCCCGACATGCTCTTGGCCGGTTTTATTTTTTCATTACGTTACTTACAGCCAAACGATCACGACTCACAAACGACTTAAGATCATTTAATGTTACATCAAAGCATACCCACGCATGTCACTGGTGTATGTCTTCCATTTCTTTGCAAAGTTCCACTAGAAAAAACGTTCAGCTGATATTACCTTAGAGTCCACTAGATTCCTGTTGTTGTTGCAATTGTTTTACGACAAAAAGCAGCGTTATTCAGCCAGTTTATGGGCCGTGAGGACGCGATGCACTGCGCTGTGTTTACTTTCGTTTAAATTACGGAGCAGGCTCGTTACAAAGTGCACCGTGAAATGAAACGTAACAGAACGTAACGTTTAAAAAACAATCGAATTTACAAAAATCGTAATTTTCATTGCGACTTAATTTTCATGACACCAAAACTGATTTCAGGTTGCTTACAGTGCATCTAATTGAGGCTTTTTCTGTAGTAAGTAGGTATAATGATATTCTAAAAAGACCGATCTACGAGTGTGGTTGAAATCCAAACAAAGGTAGCACCTATAAAACAAACTGCGATACCACGTTTGGAATTCTTAGATGCGGTACTGGTGTGCTGCTCACAAATTTATTGGTCAGTTAAAAGAAAACATTATAAAAGAAAGATCTACGCTGGGGCTGATTCCTCAGTTTAAATATGGGCTGTACGGGTGGAATCCATGTTCTGTGTTTTTGTAGGCCAGAATCATTACAAAGTGTCGTATAGCCAAAAATCACCAGAAACTAATCTACAATCTAGTTCCAATCCAATAACAAAGCAGTAAGTGTTAACATTTTAATTTTTGCTTTTGTAAGCTATGAATGATACAATAAATAGATTGGGTGGCCAAACCCCCGTGTCTGCCCGTACACGCATATGATACGCACAGGTATTTTTTTTTATTTCACCTATAAGTATAGTTTATTTATGTAAAGTAGGTACTTCTTATTTATAGTTATAAGAAAAAAATATAATAGTAGGCACATTACGTAACAAGGGTGGTAAACGAGGAATTACAAACGAGTTTGGAATTCCTTTACCACCAGAGTTAGGTACGACATATTTCATCACACTTTGGAGGAAATAAAACAAAAGTAGTAGTAGTCAATACCAAAATTATACTTACCGCCCTAGGGCGTAATATACGACTTACCGCCCGGTTTTCCAGCATGTAAACCCTTAAAGTGTGATAAAAATTACTTAACGCCCTAGGGCGTAATTTACGATTTACCGCCCGCCTTTCTAACATGTAAACCCTTGTTTACGAGAAAGTGTGATGAAAAACATAGTTCTCCAACCTACCTCCTTCATGAACCGTCAGTAGCAAGTGATTACTCTGGAGTCCGGAGTGTCCCGGCGAATGTTGCAATCTGTGGAACGTATCATAAAGTGGTCGGAACTTGCAGCAAGCTTGCATTCTTCGCTGCAAGGTTGCAACGAGACTTGACAAGCCGTAGACGCAAGAAACAGATGCTCCATTCACCGGAAATAAATTACTGTAGTTCATTATCAAATACGTAACTTGCTACTGAAATGCAAGTACCTACTTAATCACGACAGATCTATATTTGTCGCGAGTGGATCTAATTTGGTGACTTGTTACCTGTATAGCTAGAACTTGTGTTGATTTTGAGGCAAATTTTCGTGATTGTAGTGTAGGCAGTAGGTATCTCGGTAAAAGTTAGATGGTAGGTAATGGTTCCAGTTATTTTACAAGTCTCAACTAATTAGAAATGTCTTATTGCAAATAATGTGCCATTTAATAACTAGAAGATGCGAGGTGTGTTTTGGGCACGGTATGTATTCTACCGCCATTCTAAATATTGCTTTAAAGTTTTATGAGGGCTATGTTTTATCCAGTAAAACCATAGAATAATGAGAAATTTTCGACAAATTCCTATCAGACACCTATTTTAAAACTTTCACTGCGGTGTCGTCGAGCGTTATGACCCGACCCCAATACCAGGTATGGTTAATAATTAATTACAATATAATATATAACTTCTGTTGCAGCGAAGATTACCAAGATCTTCCTAAAAGGATTACGCGATGATTTACTAACATCGAATAAGCATGATATACCTACTTATGATCCACGGAACGTACCGTGACTCGATCAAAGAAAAAGCTTTTGTGGTCCCTCTAATAAATGACATAGCTGCTTGTAGTCTCTGTGGCACAAGGCAGCCAACGCTCAGTTCACGACAGAACGCTAACGTAGTTCAGTTAATGTGTTCGCAACTATCGGTAACTATGTGCAGGACGCCTCCTCATTGCAGGAGAATGCCAACTTGGGGACAGTGACTTTGCTTATGGTCAACAAGCTGTGGATAGTTTAATGCTGTCACATACGTTGGAAATATTTGAGGTATTGTTGGTGCTGTGCGGTGGACAACGATTTTTGCAAAGTCTGTCTGTTGGTCTACAGCTTTGCTCAGAGAACTCAGAGACTATAGTTAGTATAGTACTAAACATTGTCATGGCTAACAGGTATACCCACTATACCTATCACTTATATTCTAAGCTGAGAATTAACTTATCAACATTTAATTTAAGAAGAATCCAAGTTGTGGTATATTTTAACCAGCGGAGTGGAACGGTTCTTTTTTTATATATTTATTCAAATGTTAAGTACATAATTAGGTACATGGCCCCACAGAACTTCACAGTTTGACTGTGGAATCCGTGAGTCTATCTAGACGACGCGTTTGGCTCGGTTTGTAGACACCTGCCTACTGACTCGGCGGTCCCGGGTTCGAATCCCGGCCGGGGCAAATATTTGTGCAAATATTTGTTCTTGGGTCATGGATGTTATCTATATATGTATTTATATATTATGTATATCGTCGTCTAGTACCCATAGTACAAGCTTTGCTTAGTTTGGGACTAGGTCGATTTGTGTAAGATTGTCCCTTAATATTTATTTATTTTATTTATACAATATTTATAGAAATCTTTATGTCTATAGAAATCTTAAATAATAACAAGATAAAGGTAGGCACTAGGTAAGTACCTTGGAAACAAAACTATTCAAAATAGCATGGAAACAAAAGCAATCAAAATTCAATTCTGTAACGATACTTTTGACACAGGCGTATCTAAAATGTCTGTAACATGCATTGCTTTCCTGAACTGTCCAATTAACAAACGACGAAATGGTTTACCTTCATTCATGATATCATTCAACATTCAGAAGACAAACTACTTATCGCCGATTGGCATTGTCAGCTGCACTGAAAAAAATATCCAGTGGAGCCTACTGACATTACAGTAAGACTTACTGCAATAACAGTTAGGCCTACTGACATTTCAGTAAACCTAACTGTAATAACGGTTACGCTTACTGTAATTTCAGTAGGCTCCACTGGGTATTTTTTTCAGTGTGTGAGCCGAGCTCTTGTTGACAGCGGACACGGACTGTGTCGGCGTCAGCGGTCGCCCGGGACCACTCGGTGCAGGTGACAATGTGACAGCTGTATCAGAGGATAATGAGCGAGGGGCATACAGCCAGATTTAACGTATAGGTCAATAAAATTTAAAATATTCTAAGAATTAATTTCCAGCAAGTAGGTTATCGTTTTAATATTTACCTTCATTTGGTTCACGTAATCCGAGTTTGTGCAATCCCAGCAAGGGTGCATAGTTTTTGCCTTTTGGGAGCCAAGTAGCAGCGACATTTTTGTTCTTTAAATAACGTGAATATAGAAATGAATTTTTGATATCAGTTTTACACGAAAACGATACAACCAAACCCTATAGCACTCCTCCGGCACATAAGGGACGAATCTGACTTCCCTCAACAATCCACATCTGAAAATAATCACCGCGTAACACTACGAGTATATCCGTTGAAAAAATTTCATGCCTGTAATAAGTTTGCTAATAAATGAGGAATCTTCGCGGTTTCTTACTTTCGATTTCGGCACTATCAATGAACCGAAACTTGAAGTTCTAAATGCTCATTTAACGCAGAATTGAACCTTCTTTAATATTGAATGTTGGACATTTTCCGTCTAGCTGAAGCTAAGAACTAGGTAGTTCGTTTCCCGGGTGAGACAAAGCGAAAACTCTGTAAATTAATTAATTAATTTATTCAGTATGTATCCTTAGAGCAAGGACTGACAACAATAAAGATAATTTTGTTGTCCTCCAAAAACTCTACATATCCTAAAACACTTTCTACCATCAAGTAGTCTAGAAACTTTATTTTGGACTGGTGGACTCCATCCCGCTGAAATATTCCAACAGCAACCTAAGACGGCCAAACATGCCGAAAAATAAATTCTGCCAACCTACATATGAATAAAGCACACATTGTTCTTAAACAAAGAGAACGGAAACCGCAGAATTTTCTTCCGTGCTTTCTGGAATAATTTTCGTTTGAATCGCCACGCCAGTTCGAAAAATCTTCAACGTTGGCAGCTACTTCAAAAGTCAAAAGAACTTACTATGAGCTTGCCAAAAAGGTGCTGAATATTACGTTTATATTCATATTTAAAAGTTTAATTTGTAACTAAATGCAGTTACTGTCAAGTTGTAAGAAAGTCCTTCAAACGTTGTCTTAAAGTCACGTGATCTCACTTTTATATGTATATTTATTTATATTCAGAAGTACAATCTCTTTCAAAATATAACAAAACAAAAAAAACAAACAATTAAAAAAAGTCTATCTAAAACTAAAACTAAATCTAAACTAAGTCTAAAAATGGCCCCCGTGGCATTGTACCAAAGACGCTGGCAGCATTACCTCGCTGTATCGCTATACTAAGACGCTGAGCGAGGAAGCTGCCAGCCCTTTGGTCACCAGTGGTGTCTTTTATATGTGAATCATAAAATGTAGCGAAAAACAATTTAACTCAATAAAAATATGCTTTATAGCAGCAAAACCATAAAAACAAAGGTTTGAAAGATCAAAAAGATCTATATTCCAAAATAAACTTCAAGTTGTTAACGTTTGCAAACTGGATGCAAATTTTACATTTATCTTGTCTAAATTATGTCCTACCTAGCCAAAAATAGCATATTTTCTCTTCATCCTGAACATCAAACCCCCAAATATTTGCACAAAAAATGCAAAAACGTTGCGTTGAAGGATAAAAGCGCCTGCAAACTTAGTTAGCTCGGTTTGTACCCCCAATACCGCCCAACGCCGCTCTGCACCGCTTCGGCAGCTAAGGCAGTGTTTACCGAAGCCAATAGTGGTCCAAAGTTGGCTTCGTAGATGACAAGAACCCTCTCGTCATCAGATTTTAAATTTTACTTTATATTACAATGGGCCAATACTATAATCAAATCGCGTTCCACCATCCTGTTGCAGATGCCGTGATCGTGCCAACCAGCCATCCGTTTTGAAGTTTTATTATTTTGTATTTGATATATACATATATGTTAGTTTTAAGGTATGTATCTATGTGCAACAGGTACCTGAAATAAAAGTTTTCATTTAATTTTTATTTATCTTGACGTCGTAAAGTCTGTTTAAACATTGGCAGTCTTTTTGAATTGTTGGTTTATATTTCTACTCACTACCCTCCCCAATTTAAGCCGCTGTGCTCAGTCGGATCTATACTAAGCAGGATGTACACGTAAAGTAGTTCTGAGAAATGGAGTGTTTAATTCCCTCAAATTGTACGAGGAACGGTGTGAATGCGGGGCGGATTTTCCCACCAGAATCAGAGTTCACAGGTTCACACGGATATAGAGGAATAGATCACAATAGTATGGGTGGATTTTATTTAGCTTTGGTGGACGCAGCCTAACCGGCCAAGCTAACGTTTCGTAACTGCGTAGTTTGTAACATAGTTTTCCATGGCCACGTTATTTTTCGGAAAACTATTCGTTTCACACATTTTTTTGAGAGCAAACGACGTGAAAAGTGTGGCGTTATTTTTTTATTTTTGGTCGGTGCGAATCAACACGATTTCCAATTAAATGTTTATATAGATGAGTGTACAGATATTATTTATGCATTATAAGGGTATTATATATATATATAAAATATATTCCAAAGTGTTCTACTTCCCCTTTATGTTTCCCTTACCACACCTGCCCTTATGAACACTTGTTTAAAATATGTGCTTTTTCCTCTATTGAAATCGAGTTTCCTTTTCTGCTTTATCTCTTATTCCGTCCCCGACAAATACTTGATCTCACATCAAGAGAGTTTCATATTTTCTGGCGAATTACACCTCCCACCAAAAGTTTTTCCAGCACATTATACCCAACTTTGTTTACCTACTTTAAATTATAACGTTTGCACTTATTTTATCAAATAACATGTGATTCGCGCCACGCCGCAGCAGTGCAATAACTATAAAGAATAAACCCATTACTTTTTATTTGGTAAACAAACACAGCACACAATAAAACCCTCACAACTCGGTTCACTAACAACATGCTGTAAATATCCACGAACAGTCATGTAATATGAAAATTTGCCAGATTTTCTCCATAACTTGCAGATTGGGAATCCTTTGTCTTTTTCAGGATTGGCAACTCAGATACATACTCAGATGCGATTATAGGTATTTGATGTACATTATAATTTATAAAGCAAATGTTTTAGACCTTGATTTCAAATTGCATCCAATTTATTGTTTACACACCGTAACGCTTATAAATATTAAGAAATTATTAAATCAATCGAAAGCTAGAAATGTTGTTAGTCAAGTTTAGACCTTGATTTCAAATTGCATCCAATTTATTGTCTACACACCGTAACGCTTATAAATATTAAGAAATTATTAAATCAATCGAAAGCTAGCAATGTTGTTAGTCAAGTTCGCAAAGCATTATGTGAAACCAAATTTAATTGATCCGTTTTGATATTATTGACTGAGGTATTGTGTTGACGATAGAAATGTGATATGGTATTAATGGTAAGATACGGCTATTTACGGGAAGCAAGGTGTAACACGTAAACTTTTCATCTAAAGAGCTCTCCAGCTGATTGACCCTAGGCAACTGCAACGAAGTGACGCAAGTCGAAGTAGGGCAATTCCGAAATGGGACGACTTTTACAATATGCCAGGCCTTTGCTGCTGGCAACAATATCTAAAGTATAGCCTATAGCGTTTAATAAGCCACAAACAGCAATATTTTTAGTCGATTGTATTAAGCGGTTAAATACTACTCACGTGAAATTATCGGGAGCAGCCCGACATGTTTTGAACTCGTATTATGGAGCTCTTCATTAGGGTCAGGGACAGCTAACTCCGTGGTCAGCAAATCACTGGATTTGCTTAAACAGCTTAATACATTTATTAAACATGTGTCAAGAAAACATGTCTTAATAAGATTATACCTAGTCATGAATATTGTTCTGCCGCATTGTGTGTGTCGCCTCGAGAATTGTAGTATGTACTAGCTCTCGCAGCTACTCGTAGAGTGTAGCTTGCTGTGGTTAAACCTACAGACTACGCTCAATTCTAGAAACCTCTCCGCCTGATTGACCCCACTGCAGCGAAGTGAACTCGCAACATTTTAAGACCAGATAAATCCCGTGAAGTGCGCGGGTCGAACCCCGTGTAATGGTGTAATGGCTAGTGTAAAATCCTAAACACCCCCGCTAACTTGATGATCTGGCCACTTCGTACAATGTGTGAGGAGACTATGTGGTAAAGTCTGGCAATATACATATAAGAAGACAACATAGGGTACGGAAATGTCGAAAATATCAATTTTAATATCAATATTCTTTGCGATCTCGTTCAGCTCACCATACCAAAACGCTTGACGGATTCTAGAAAGTTTTCGATTATTGAGAATGAGGGCTACGAATCGGCAGGAATCTTCTGGTAATATAATAAATATGATCGATGAATATAATATTTTTTTTTTATAATCACGCACTTTAATCTGTCAATTATAATTTCACAGACAAAATCACAATAACGAACTTTTTAATTTTGTGCCAAAATTCTATACTCTATGGTACCCGTTACAGAACTTTAATATTCATAAGACATCTCTCTACTTACTCAACTCCAATAATTTCAAAATGAGAACATCAGCATATTTGATTTAAGAAAAAAAATCACGCTACTGTTCACTGATTGGTTGAAATTACTTGTCTAAAAATTTAACCAATCATGAGGCATCCGCCATGACCATCGCGATCATGTTTTTTTTTAATAGGTCAGTTTTAGTGGAACGAAAAAGGGTACATCAAAAATAAAAGTTCATAGTGGGGAATGACAATTAAACTAATAAATTACCGAAAGCGCCGTACATGTCCCTTATGTCCCTATATAACATTTGAAGAGTTCCCTTGATTTCTCCAAAATTCCATCATCAGATCCCGACTTAATGCCAATGGGACCAACTCGGAGTTATACCCTTTCGATTAAAAAAAAAAATTGAAAATCGGTTCACGGTTCTCGGAGATATCGAGTAACATACATACAAAAAAAATTAAAAAAATAGTTCGAATTGAGAACCTCCTGGGTCAATTGCAAAAAAAATGTACATAGTTAAGGGCTTTAATTAAAACAATGTTAATTGATTCCTTTGTGTGACGAAAGTTACCCATACATTTTGTATGACTAACTTTCGTCACCCAAAGGAAGCGATCGTATTTAATGTTAACTAAGCCTTTACTATGTACAATTTTTTTGCAATCGACCCTCCTCCTTTTTTGAAGTCGGTTAAAAAATGATTTTCTGTGCTTTGCTCGTATTAAAAGTATTGTTTGCAATAGTTACACAATTAGGTCTTAAAAATCTTAAAATCTCGGCAAACCTAAACGCGGTACTCGACTTTAAGAACCTTCATTGTGCAACGATTGCATAAAATACTATATTGCACACCTCAAAAAGAAAGAAACACAAACACAGATAACACGTAGCATTACAATATACGTAAACAACATGCGATCATATCTTTAAATATTAAAGGGAAAATGGGAAAATAACTGTCACTGTTTGATTTTAGATCAAGCAAGAAAGGTGAATATTGTTAAGAAATTTATGCAATTTTACTTGATAAATGTCTCTAGTTACCATACCTATATGTTAACGCATTCACTGCCAGCAACGCATATATGCGTTCACTGTCATACAAGGTTGTTCCTAGGCCACACTCCCTAGCATTGAATGTGTTAAACGGCACGGTGACCCTAATTAGGAACCGAAGACGTCAGCTGATAATCGTGACATAGGTACATTCAATTTTAGTTACCAAACAAGATGTGGCCATATAATGTACACGTCTGACAGGAGCCAGATTCGGTGTTTCAAATAGCATATACGTCTTGCTTGCTTGTTATTGCAGTTCGAATTGCAAAAGCCCCAGAAAAACATTTTCAAGAGTTACGTATCTATTTACTATATACAAGGAGGCGGAGGTGCCCACAACTTCATCTGTATTTTTTTCTTTACCGTTAACGGGTAAAAATTATCCTATAACCATCTTTGGATGCCCAGCTATTCCTGTACCTACCAGAAATGGTAAAAATTTGTCCAGCCGTTGCGGCGTGATGCGAGGACAAAGGAAATTATGAAAACAGATGGCGCCTGTAGCAAAATGTTTTTTAATACAATTCTAGAATTTTATAAGTGCAATAATGTTATAAGTACCTTATAAGTGCAATTATTTTGTCACCTTCGTAACTTTTTAGTATTATGTATGTATTGTATGTATGTATGTATGTAAATACTATATTGTAAAAAACAGGATATAAAGACAATTATAGCAAATATTACATCTCAAAGAGGCAAACTTGTCCCTATAGCATATTTTGTAATTTATGTATCTATATTCGTATTATTATGATACAAAACGCCAGTGACGCTAGGTATTTTACATTATATTTGGGGTTTAATTCCAAATATAAGACGAAAATGGAAATAATATTAACCAACGAACTTGGCATTACAATAGCACTAGTCGAGTTATTGAGACTTAAATATTGTACGGTTTCACCCATCATAAAAATTGAAATATATTCAGTCACGGCAATTAGAAAAACGGAGCTTAGTCGTCGCATATTACTTAAAATTGTCATTTTAGTAACCACCCTAAAAGTAACATTTTATGTTTGCGCCTTATTTGTGTATTAATATAAAAGTTCTGAGTCAGGGGTACAAAAAGGTTGAGTAATATTCATCAAGAGTAAAGCTTTATGGTCAATTTTCCCCGTTGCCCTGAAAGGCCAAATTCGACGTTAATAAGGACATAATGCTCGAGCTCTCACTACCACTGATGTGCTCAGATACAAAGTAACGGTAATAAAATTAAGTAGGTATATTTTCTTTATCATTGATACTGTATTTTGGAACGCGTACAATTCCAAATGAAGGGTACAAATGACAGGCGTGAGTGAATTGGAGTGGGCAAGCCGGTGGGAATTTGTGAAAAGGCGCTACGCCACTTCTAGTATGTGTCGTTTTATGCGTTATATGGCCGTTGCAAAACTTAGGCATTGCTTACTATCACTAGTACATAGTATAAAACAAAGTCGCTATGTATGCATATTATAAAACAAAGTCGCTATATCTTTAAGAGGGCGCCGAGCGTTAGCGACTGAACCATACATGTAGAGCGCGGGGAATGCGTATTTAGATCGGCGCGCGGCCGCCATAGTAAAGTAGTATGGAGAATTAAAATCACTTTTTGTTAAATCTGGACCTTTAATACCAAACAATAATTGAAATATTTGATGCGGACAAATTGTAATGTAAGCATTCATCTTTTTTTTTGACTGTAAATCAGAATAGATTTCCAATGTTAAAGTATAAAAAAACACTTAACGCCTGCTTACGATTTTACAATTTTCGTCCAACTTTACTTAGTTCTTTAGGGTAAAATATTAATAATCTTATATTTTTTCCACGGAGAAGTTGTTAACACATTCTTCGAGGTGCTTAATATATAGTTTAGAAATGGATTAAACAACTAGTGTTGACGTTATCTATTTAACGGAAACTGCCTATTTTTTCACATTTCGCTTGGCGCAGTCTTAAAACTTCGCAAAGGATTTTGGTATATGGATTTTAATAGATAGAGTGATTCAAGAGGAAGGTTTATATGTATAATTTATCCGCATTGTAGGAGAAGTCTCTGTCCACGGTGGTGATGAATGCTAAATTGGGGATATCAATCGCTATGCCTCGTCGAATTTAGGCCCGGTTTCCACTAGCCATCTGCTTGCAAATTCGGTTCGTTCCGGCGAGACTGAAGCCCGTATTCGTAAACATTATATTTCGGTCATAAAACATAACAAGCTTATAAAACCGCAACATAATCGCAAGGGTCCCCGACTGAGGGTCCCGTAGGAACCATTCAGCGGAGCTCGCCCCGAAAATTACTCGGCCTACGTAATTTGAGCTTTTTTCTTTTGTTATTCTTTAAGGTCTCCCGAGATTCGCGACGTTATGATCTCATTTTGAGTTATGAGAAAAAACTCTTAGGAGGTCCCGGCTTGAGAATCATTGTCCATAGGATTAGGTGCTTACTGGGAATACCCGCTATTTTTAAACGGAAAATTGCCGGGACTTGTAATTATTATTTGTTTGTTGCTGTCCGACATGCTTTTGCTAATTGCCTGTCGTGAAGTAATGCTGGTTAATGCTACTTTGACGTCTTTAGAAGTTGGACAAATAATTATTTGTCGTATTTTAACTAAGAATCTTGTAACAAAGTTTGTTTTCTCATACCAAGACGAATAAGTAGTAAAATATGGATTGATTTTTATAAGATACAATATTTGCACTGCATAACATGTTCTACTTTAATATCGACTTTGTATAAGAATAGTTTACGAATCAACTGTAGGTTTCTCATCTTATGATTGTTGCTGATTTCTTCGTAAGTTCACGAGGGCAACTTTGAAAGTCATTTTAGTTGAGTAGGATAGGCATTTTACTTCAGGTAATATCGAAGATATTTCAATGTCCTAGGGGGAAAGGAGTATGAACAATCGAAACTTGATGTTTTTTGAAACTGATTTAATAAAATACCTATAAAAACGACTGCTTATAAACATATCATATATACATATATACATATCAATGTCAGCAAATATTGGACAACAAATGCCAATGAGAGTCAAGCCTTGACTTGCCCAAAAAAATAAAGGTGAACTCTAACTACGAAACTTTCGCAGAAGCCGTTCTTGCATCGTATCTGAACGACCCCGCCGGGTGACATTTTGACCAGTTTTTATGTCTCTTATATTTACTTTTGTTCCAACGACTGCGCGAGTTAGACCTTATGTTGTTTTCTTTTGTTGATGTTCATTTTGGTCGCAATTAAGGAACACGCGTTGTCCCCAGATGTCGTTCTATGGCACCTGCACCGAGCAACTATTGTTTCTTGTTTCGTATTATTAAGTTAATCAAAGTTTTAAGAACTTTTGATTAGGTATACATATCTATGCTACTTGACTTGTAGATAATTGCAATTAGAATTAGGAAATTAAGAATGTTTTTAATACCATCAGCATCATTATCTACCTTTCTTACTTTAGTTATTTTTTTGTTTTTGAACTGCTTTCTGTTTATTTAATGTAATTGTGATATTCTATTCCAAAACATTACTGTTGTTCTTTGATAGTCGCTCTCATAATGCTGTAATTCTCGAATAAGGCTTGACCTCCACGATACAGGCTTTGCCTAGTGTGGAAGTCACTGAATCACCATTTTGTATTGACTTCTTACTTGGTAAATAAAGAATTTATTATATATATTATTATTATTATTATTACTATAAAATTCTAAAATTGTATTGAAAATCAGTTTTCTTTGGCGAGGGGTCATTATTTTAGGCAAAATCATAACAGCGCGATGCAGGACTTGTATGGGTACGCAACACGAGCCGTAGATACAGCGATATCAGTTGGTAAAATTGTCTTTGCCTTCTCATCACGTTGAAACATTTCGATGGATTTTAACCAAGGCGCAGAGACTGGACATTGAAAAACGGTTATAGGATATTTTTTACAGCCAAAAGTAAAGAAAAAAAAATACGTGGATGAAGTTACGCGCACTATCTAATACTGCAATTAAGCCGTACTACATTTATATGATTCAGTATTTAAAGATTAGTACGAGTTATGAGATGCAACACTAATTTGAAATAAACGAGCGTAAATGCACCTGTTTTTTACGAAGGTTAAAATACTGACACTGTACTATAATTTTGCACTTCGAAGTAAAAAGCGGACTTGGATTTTGGCCTTTGTATATTACGTACGTATAGTTTAGATTAGATTCTCCCATCACGAATGTATACTTAGTATGATTTAGGTCCACCATTTGAATATGTCCCAACGAATAAGGACGAATACGTACCAACAGTACGTAGTCGCTATCTGTCGTCAGTAAAAAATGCGATGAATTTTCGGGTATTTTTGTCTCATTCTCCAATAAGAAACTCGTTCATAACCTAGTGGCTCTGGGAACTGTATATGTAGACTGTCGGCTGGATACAAGCTGTATGGGAGTGGCTGATAAAATTATGTTGTTTATACGTTTTCAATCCCCGTATCTCCGCCATTTTAACCACCGCCACCGCCAAACCTTACGAAACAGATTATGCCGAAGCTGAAACGGCTATTTGCTCAAATTGGATCGGTGGGTCAACACTGAAAACAATAAAAAGCTCAACTAGTTTAACTTCTGGAGAAATAACCAAATTGTGCTTAGTACGAGTAGTAGGTAATAGTAACCAATAGCAAAAATATAAAATGCCAATTTTACACAACTTATTTTGGTTACTCAGTCAGGTCAGTCTTTCTACTTATTAATAGCAGCTAACATTTGGGCAACTTTTTTTTTCAGTGCATAATACCCAGATTGTAATGAAACTACTTACGATCTTGGCATTACTTGGGTGATCTTTGTTCGGACATAGGCCGAGTATTCAGGTCAGCTCGTTCGCAAATATTTATTTCCATTGTTGGGCGCGAGCGCTGTCCCCGCTGCGCGGCTGAAAGCTGCAAATCTGTTGTAACAGCGACTTAACGGCCTGCACTCACAGGAGTTGGCGCAAGTGATCGGATTCCCTTCTTTTTATGAGCCGTACACTTTTCTTAGAGTCATCGTGGTTCGTATATGTACATGATCTTGTAGTGTAACCGAACCTAATGATATTGTATACTATGTGTAATAATATCTACAGCAAAAATGATGATCGTTAATTTTAGTTTGCACCGTCATCGTCATTCATGTCATGATCTTCCTAAGTGATAGGATGTACTTGTACATTAGCTTTGCATATAGATATGCCATGCACCCAAAAACGTTGAGACGGTGTACTTTATTGAGCTAAATTGTATAGTAGACTAAACTGAAATGAATATAGGTATCAAAATCAATAAAGATCCTCGGTAGCAGTGGCGCGGAGTGAAATAAAATCTCTGAGCAATCTCTTTCCTAGAACAATCACACTAATATTATAAAGGTGAAAGTTTGTGAGCGTGTTTATGTGTATGTTTCAACCAGCAACACAACCAGCTGACACCCTGGATTAACACATAGGCTACTTTTTATCCCGAAAAATGAGCGGGTTACATTACACCTCGCGGCGCAGGTAGTAGACAATATTTTCTACAATGAGCAAGCTGGTGAGAATTGGGTTCTAAGGACGCCATGCCACTGCTAGGTCGTTACCGACTCTCTTGTTGATCCGCTCGCGCTTGTAACCCAGACCAGCCGCCTGCCCTCTCTCGGTAAAAGCACCTCCACGCGTCCAACTGGCCGTCCACTAAAATTACAGCCCACTTAAACAACAAAACTTCTGCCATCTACAACAACTGTAAACCACTCCTTGAACTGGACTTGTGCTGTTAAACAGAAAGGTTACGGTCGTAGGAGTTTATGAAAAGAGCCAAAGGTCAACTCGGAGAGCTGTAACTTGAATTAGGAAGCTGCCGTAACTCGGTATTTCCTTTTACGTTTTATATCCTAGGGAAAAAGTACCGCCCACATTCTTGCGACAGCTATAAGGTTTTAAATGGGCTTTAAAGGTTTTTCATAAAAAAACTTCATCTACTCTTTATACCAGTTCATAAAATGTGCTCGTATTACATACATAATCTACTTATTATTTAAGAATGCACGATTCTGTTACAGTTAAAGTACCTTAGTACGAGTATTCCCAAATGAATGTCACAGGAATGAGTACAAAGTTAAAATTATATCGAACTTTATGCTATATAAATGAAATAAAAAATATTATGGGGCAATCATACACAAATCGACCTAGTCCCAAACTAAGCAAAGCTTGTACTATGGGTACTAGACGACGATATACATAATATATAAATACAATACATATATAAATAACTTCCATGACCCAGGAACAAATATTCGAGTTCATCACACAAATATTTGCTTCGAACCCGGGACCGCCGGCCCAGTAGGCAGGTGTCTGCAAACTGCGCCGACCGCGTCGTCTATCAATGAATGTCAGTGAATTCGTTGTTGGACTTATACAAAAAGTACTTATTTACTCCGTAATAATTTTTCTTTAATGTATTATTCAATTTCACTTCTCGTTGTGCGAGTATGATGAGATGACATTATTGTGCATGCCTAACAAGTGCTGAAACTATCGAAAATAAGTATTATATTTCAACAACAGTGTTTACATTGCATATTTTCAAAAACAAATTCTTACTCCAAATGCATTCGAAAGCTGCGTGATCTGATATACAACACATAAAACGACGCAAATGGCTCGTCAATTCTGTAAAGAATTTCCCGCAAACCATGGCTCGGTCCAGACTTTTACGGCCGTCTAGCTTCGAGAGAGACACCGGCCCGTTATCTTCGGATTTGTAAAGAAACGAGACGTAAAGCCCAGTTGAACGGAACGTACAAGGCAGGAATAAGGAATTTGGTGACAGATTTCCGTGCAGATTGCGAGGAAATGTGGTTAAAGCATTTTGTTGAACGCAGCCATCTGTTTGATAGTTCTCTCAATGTGCTCGGCGTCGTTACCGTGATGAGATGGGGCGGACTAAAGATCTCATCTTCCTGTCTGAGAGGGTAAAATGGAGGAAAGTAACGCCCTTAAACTGCACCCCACATCGAAGTACTTGATGAGACTGATGGTGAAAATGTATACAGGTTACATTTCCTTTATCCTCCTTGCAGACCAAGAAGATTAATAAATTCTAATTGAATGCATTGTACCTCTGCAAGTATCGTGAAACTTATCGACAATTTTTTATATATTTTGTTTATACTACATCGGTGGCAAACAAGCATGCGGCCCGCCTGATGTTATGCAGTTACCGCCGCCTATGAACGCTTGCAACGCCAGGAGCATCACACGCGCGCTGCCGACCCTTTAAGAACCTATTTACTCCCCTCTTGAGGAACCGGACAGTTCTCGACCATTTAGGCTCTAGTATGTGAGGATGACTGCCGATAGCGAGTAGTGCGCATTCTAGAATTATGAATATTATGATACATTTCACGATAAAACTATCACTGAGCCATTTCATACGTATTGTAAGTTTAACTCTGAATGACTGTTTGAAATGAGTAGTGTGACCGATTTATCTACTACGAAAAGTATGTCTACGAGAATCTAGTTTAGATTTTTTAGGTGGTTATTTTTGTAAAATGCATACTTTATTCACTTGATTGGACAGAATCATCTTGTACAGCATCAACTTCCGCATGGAATCTTCTATGAATTAAGTTCATATTGTCCAAAACTTTAGTAATAACATAAATTCTGAGGCAAGTATTTCTCGGGCCCTAAAACTTTAACAAAACAGTATATATAACAAGTTATGGGATAGTTCAGAGTTCTTACATGAAAATATTTGATATGAATTTCAGATGAGGTGCATACCGTTGTCGAACAAAGGAATTAAATATTTATAAAGGCGGTCGCATCCGCCGTTCTCACTCGGACTCGATAAAAACAGAATCATTGAAGGTGTCAGAAGATTTCACTTAACATCGCCTATCATTGTTCTACATTATTTGTGATGCGCGTCACATAAAGGTGGGTAAAAGTTTCATAAAATCAGGCTCATTCCCGTATAATATTTTACGTGTGTGAGTGGTATTCGGAAGCGCTTCCTTGCACATGAATATGGAGTAACAGCGGCTGCGAGTTAATATGTATGAATGTAACTTGTTAACTCGAACGTACCCGCCAGATGGCTTCGAGTCCGCCCAAATGTCTCGCTTTCGCTTCACTTTATAATTCAAAGATTTGCTCACGTCGAATAAAGCGACGTCTTCACTAAATTATTCAAGAAAACATATGCCATTTGTATTCCGTTTGAAGAATTTTGACGCTCTCAATGTTTTCGCTTTGAGCTCGCTTGTTTGTAACTTTGTGCCGTTCCGTGAGCATGTCCAACGATGAATATGTAATCAATAAACAAACTGAAGGTGAGTTGTATAGGTATACAGTTTAAACGGACCATTACGTTTAAAATGGCGTCCCTACTTCCTCCATCTTAGAGAGGAACGGCAAAATATCGCATGCTAAGTTAACTTACGTAACTGCTGAGCCAGAAGCTTTAGTGAGATAAAAACCATTGACTCAAACGTATTATAAATAAACTCATTGAGCCGTTGAGTAAAGTGCACGCATATCATAAATCTGCGAAGTCCCGTAATTTCCGTGCAAAGCCCGAGCCACTGTTGCCACAATAAGTGAGTTCGCGCATTACGCCCCGTTCGGGAATACCAACCTTTCGCTGTAGGCACCGCATTTTGTGAAAAAGGAACGATGTAAACATCGACGGACGATAAATCAGAGTCCATTGTAGGGAAAAGTCGCAAATCGTAAGCAAAGCCGAGGCTGAATGCTGTGAGACCGCTCTCTTGAATTTGTCCCTCAATAAAATCTCGCAAATAAAACCGTACTTAGGGATAAGGCTCGAAAACGAAAGGATACAATCTTTTTAAATATTATTGAACTAGTTTTTTGGGGATAAACCCCCGTTCCCAATTTTATTCTTAGGCTTTTTTATTTACATACTTAGTGTTTATACCCATATTCTTGTATAAGATAACCCAGAAAATAACTGCCGTTGTAAAACAGCATAGCGTTGTAAGATTAGTAGTATTAGATGCGCGACAAAGAATCGCGTGTCACAGTTGTGCTAGACATGCAGACTGATGGATTGAACTGCCGACTTATCGTGTAACCGATGCTTATTTCTCTGCACATCTCTACTATTATAATTTTTTTGATTTGTATTAAACATCAGTTTTCTACGTAGAGAGGTCATGTTTTCGGGAAAGATCTTAATAGCGTGTATGGGCGCGCGGCGCCATGTCAGTTTGGCACTATCTGTTGGGCATATTCCCTCTGTCATTTCATCACGTCGAAATGGCTGGACAAATTTAAACCAATTTTGGTACAGATATAGTTGGGCATCCAAAAATGGTATAAAAAATTACGCGTACGAAGTTGCGGGTACTTACTTTCTCGTGACTGTATAAAAATCTCTTTGGACTGTAATTATCAGTAGATTACCAGGAGGTAATCCAATATTGTTTACTACACGATTTACAGGCAATATTGACTGTGCAATAACATAAGATACGGCAGTTGGTAATAGCGCCGTCAGATCAGATCTCTGACGCGGCGACGCGCGAATACGATGCAATGCGACCTGAATACCAGGGCCCTGATTCGACCAGGATTTGCGATATGCCCAAGTAATATATCTCCTTTATCACGGCCATATAACAGTAGGCACGCGGATTTTACTATTCGACTTACATGAACTGACACTTTTAAGGAGAAATGGTAGTTACAAAATGTTATGAACAAAGGTATCCCTTTGTTCATAGATGTTTTTTTTTTCATAACCGGGCATGAAAATTAGTATGTTAGTACGTTAGGGACCAAGACATAAATTGGGGCGTTTTCATAATGTTGCTCGTAGAATCGATGGTCGTTGGGGTAGAAAGGTTTTGGTGACCGCGGACCGGAAGGCGCAGCGTGGGAAGGCCCCCAACAAGGTGGCCGACGACCTGGTTAGGATCGTGAGCAGACGTTGGATGAGGGCGGCGCAAGCCTGATCGTTGTGGAGAACTTTAAGGCAGGCCTTTGTCCAGCAGTGGACGTCTATCGGCTGATATGGTGATGATGATGATGATGATGATGATGATGATGATAATGCTGTAAGGTTTACATTTATAGCAAAAATAATAGTAACTTGTCATCATTCGGGCATTATGAATAATGCCAAATTTATCACATAGTCCATAATATATAATATTGCTTGTCGCTGATGCCGTTTCTATTACTGCGATATAAATATAACTCGCAATTTCGAATACTTATTACGCCTATCAAAATATGGCGTAAGATAAATACGTAGTATTTAACGTTGGTGTTAACCTATCTCGAACGACTAATTAATCATTATAGAAATTAGCCAATCAATCGTACGTGACACGATAAACGAAATTATTTATTGAGATTAACAGCTAAAGGCTCAGTATTTTTCTTTCGCAAACAAATTATATTTTAGTGCAGTAGGTAAGGTATTCTGTTGATTTCTACATCAACCAAGTGCAATTCCGATGTAGTGATGGACTTTATATCTACCTACCAGCAAACTGTTATTTGTATTCGAAAGCAATAACACAAAGATGCTCTAATGCTAGACTATCAATAATAATTTGGCTAGCAAACTGGCCTACGCTAGCAGACTGATTTACTGAAAGTACTAAAATAACATTAGCGCTATCACTATCAAATTGAATCCAATATACACTTATAGACTTGGCTGCTGCCATCGATAGCTGTAAGGTTTCCCTCAGCTAGTGGATTCCATTTCAATTTCAAAGTTGATAGTATATGATACGTTTTGTATTGCATGACCCAGAGGCATGCCCCTGCCGCCCCTGCGATCCCAACATAGAGAAACATTGGAACCGCATTAGATCCAACAGGCATTCTTTTTCATTTCCCTAGGCCCCGCAGGTCAGCCTGGGCGCGGACCACTCCGTTCGTGAATAAATTCGAGCAATTCCCCCGCTTTTACGACCTGAATGAAGTATGAAGCCGGAACGTGCACCGGGGTTTACTGTTTACTACGCGGAAAATAAAAAATCTAATGAAGCCCACTTTATTGACGTTAATAAAAACGTTATAGTTCTCAGACGCACTAGCACACCTCGTTTGTAATATCTACATTTTATTTTTCCTCAGGTCTGAGACGTGAGAGGAATGCTGAAGTCTTGGTTCTTGAATATATTCATCATCATCTCAGCTGAATGAAGCCAAAGTTAGACAAAGGCCTCACCGAAGAATCCAACGGTTTTCCGCGATTCTCACAAGACCGTTCGTCTATGCGATGTGCTACGCCGACACACTGAAGAAACTAAAAATGTTCATCTGAAACACTAAACTCCTAACTCGGTATTAGGCACCTAAACAAATACAGTGTATATTTGATATAGCCGCAAATTGAAGCCAGACGGAGATTTTAGTGCTATAATCTGATATTTATAACAATTATTAATTTAGCGTTAACTGCTATAGCGTAAATAATTTTTGAAAATTTTCTGAGCAGCTATGTATGGCGTAGTTATTACTAGTGACAGTTGTCATATCACGATGTTAAGTGTCAACAAACAACAACAAACAAATACATTACGTGCTGAATTATTCTATATGGAAATAAAAGTTCGATTTTTTTAAATAATTTACCTATAGTAACTAACACCCCGTAAAGTTTGCGGTAATATCAAATATATACGCTGTATATTATTATTGAACACCTACACCTCATACGGAACTTTCCATTGTTCACTAATTCAATTTCATTGAGGTACTTGAAGTAGAAAAGTTTTCTATTTCAACGATCTATTCTAACAACGTCTTTCGCTCGTTTAAGAGTATGTCGTCGCGCCGCGCTACTAGCGCCACTTCGGGCAAGCGAGATACTTCTCGTAGCGCTTTTAGCGCCACGCGGCAACTTTATGAACTACATCGGGAAGCGTCAAGTGGTTAACTTGGGTGAGGATGAGCGAACACGAAGAATGATGGAACACGAAGCGAATAAAATGGAAGAAAAAGAAAAGCGGGACACATCGTCAGACCTTGCACTAGTGGAAGTGACCCAGAAGCGACGGAGATCTACAAGCGACGCGTGACACCGACAGATTTTAAAATCGCATCAGGTCAGTCGTTAACTTTTCACTAAGATTCCGATATTTTGTTCACAAATAAAAGTGTAGCTAGATTCTGGGGTAGACTTGAGTCGCACTTATTCAGTTTAGTGGGTATTACCAAAAAAAGTATTACCAGTACCTACCCTCCAAGTAAAAGTTGAATATTGCGTGCTAGAAATTAATAATCATTTCAAAGAAAGTTTATTGCACGTTTTTATAACAATTGTTTTCGTAGTGATGTAATGACCGGACACGAAATTTTGCTACAGAGAATTAGTGTTGATTAATATGATCAATACACAGTTTACCATTATTAAAATTTAGGATGTAAAAATTGCGCTATGTGGGTGCATCAATCATACACAGTACCTAGTGGTAGGGGCGCCTGCGGTAATAATAATCTACCCTTTTTTCATGATTTTCCAATCGTTCCGTAGAATTGAATTTGTTGACGTCTTGAATACTTTCTTACTCTGTGTACTTCAGCCGGTGTATAGTTTTTTTCCCCATTTCCGTTGCTGTGCGGCCACACTTGTGTGGCGTGCGTTTGGCTTGCGTGCAGTAACGTCGGATAGAGATGTTGTTGGCTGTTGCCGGATGGAGGCGACAACACTGTTAACTGTTGCTGGATAGAGGCGACAATGTTGTTAGCTGTTACCGGATGTAGGTGACAGACTGACATATGTTCGGCTACCGAATGGAGGTGGTTCGAACTGTTTGCTTTGTTTAACATTTAATGTTAGATCTGTGATGACTGGATGGAGGTAATTTACAATATGCTGAGCCTTATAAACTGAACGAGATTTGATTTAATATTGACAAATTTATATCTTCTAGTTATGTTGTCAAATGTTTGATATTGTTATTTTCGTATCCCGCGAATATTTACTTAGAATACATTTTCCCAATTGTGTCCTAGTCTTTCATTTACCTGGCCCGATCAGATATCGGCTCAGGCTGGCCGAGCTAGAGAATGTTTACTGTGCACATACTTTTTCACTTACAGGTGGCCCACACGAGGGCGTGTGAACGTCGTGATGGCCGTGTCGTCGCGCCGCGCTACTAGCGCCACTTCGGGCAAGCGAGATACTTCTCGTAGCGCTTTTAGCGCCACGCGGCAACTTTATGAACTACAACGGGAAGCGTCAAGTGGTTAACTTGGGTGAGGTCGGCACGAGGCTAGCAACACTAATGTTGCGTTGGTAGACCTGACAGTCAGGTTAGCCAACCGAATATTTTTAAGCGGCACGGATGCACTCCGGCGCACCGCCATTATCGATTTGACCGCGCTTGCGTACCGACGTTAGCCTCGTACTGAATTCACCACGTTTCCTGAAGGCTTATCCTGAAGGCTTATAAGCATAGTAAAATCAAATCCATTTACATCGTTCGATTGTGAAGTGATTTTAGTTGATTTCAATTTTTAATAAATCAAATACATCCTTACTATTATTTATCAAGTTTTATTTTAATAAATTACATTATGGAAGAGCTCGCACCTGACGATTCTCCTGAGAAGCCCCCGTCAAGTATAATCGTTTAAAATAAACTTCTTTTCAATTTATAAACGAAAACAACTACAAACCCACCTTTTTTCGGGTGAAATAACGGTATCGATTGAAATTGTCTTTTAAAAAGCTAGATTTGACTTAGTTTAAATTTCAAATAGCTATTGCGCATCTCAATGATTGCCTTTACGAGTGGGTCGTTTCTTTTCATTTGTAATTCAATCGTCTCCAAAGTAAACACAGATGTTAACTTATTCATTCGCCACACGTAGCTTCGAAACTTCTCCATTAACTAAATCTCTTTTGTAATGTGCGCCTAAATCGTTTTAATTTGTCATCACATTCAATTCGTCTACGTTATGTTAGCTTATTATGTAGATTTTAGTACCTTTTGCACGCACGGCCAGAAAATTACGCATAGTTACGTTTCATTATAGCACCGTTCCATAATTAATGTGCGGCTTTCTAGCACACTTTGACGCCATTAACCAAGTTAAATGTTTGAATTTGGCAGAATTCACGGTATTATATACTCATTCGAACAAACAGCATTAGGTTTTCCTTTCCAAAGTTCACTAATGACAAAGCGGAAAAGGCTCTTAGTCTACAATCTTGATTTTTTCGTATTATGGTAAAGTTGCGCGGCTAGCGAATAATAATAATTACATTACCATTTTATTGGCTTAAGTGGTAAGTTTATTAGCTGTTACTTAATTTACTCGACTTTACAATGGTTGTTGTCGCCCTAAAAGGTGCCGTTAGGATAAAACAGCCGGAACAATTGTTCCCCGTATTACCAGGAGCCCAGGCGGCCGGGGAGTTCGCGAACCAATATTTTACTAGAACCGTATTGTCCTGCCGGCGGGCCACCGCGTCACATCTTGAGACCGTCTCGAAATAATAAGCCGTGTAATTAGGATTTATGGGCCTTTTACTATGATTAAATATCAGGCCCGCTCATTAAAGCGAGAGTAATGGATAGCTCCGGGTACACACGAATTACAGATGAGATTTGTAATCGCGCACGTGAGCGATGTCGATGCTTCTGACAATGTGAAACGTTAATTGGCCTCAAGGAAATACAAATGAAATTGCGTTTGTTTCCCCATATCTCAAAACGTAAACAAAATCTTTGAAGGTCAACTAAACGTTAAATGGGTGTATTTATTAATTTATTTTTCCCTACCCGTTTGATCACGCAAGCTCAGGATCAGGACTCCATATTCTACTATAATTATACATATATATTGTTATTTCTGCCGCGCTGGCATAATATTTCATTTTTTTTTAATATTCCATACTTTCAGGTGCGGGCTTCGATCTCAACCTTGTTAAGTAATCTAAATTCTGTTGTTTCGTGCGAAACCACCTTCTTTCCTAGTCTGCACGTCTAGCATACTCGATTCTTTGTCGCGCGATAAATACTACCTGTCACTTTCTTGTCAGTGCTGTGCGAGCAAGACAGGTGGCGTTGAGTTGCACGACAAGCGAAGTCGCGGCAAGATATGCTCACCCCGCTGGACTGCTAAAAATTTAATTCCCTCTCATTCTCTGTTGTCATTTTCTGCCGGACAGGTACACTTGAACTTTCGATAGGTATCCTGATATCCTCCATTTACGCAAGTACATATTATAGCTGCAACAACAAGGTACTTTTCTAGTCCCAAAGGTAGTCAAGGTACTTTTCTAGTCCCATCAGGTTATTTTAATTTAAGAAAAGTTGCTCGCCGATTTCTTATCTAACTCATTCAATCATGTCATATTGATCATAGCTGTTTGTATATCGTTACATTAAAACCCTATATCCACTTGCAAAATAATAATACTGGATTTTTTATTTAGGTAAGTAAAGGTAGGTGTAGAAAGCCTTAGCATTAATGGATTTCTCCAATTACCAAAAGGTAGTTTTACCTCACAAGGCCAGAATCTCGAAACCTATATAACTCCGTACCCTCTCGAAAAGTTCGTAAGTGAAGTAAAGAGTTTCCGAATGAAGTTAGTAAATCAGTAAGTCTGCCGGACGGGTGCAGGGGTTTCCCAGCCGTCAATTAGACACATGGGAGATTTATACGCCGATCTATCTTGCTACACTACAGCGTACAACGTTCCAACGGAAATTGTTTCTCAAGCGATCGCTTTCTTGCATCGGTCTTGCTTTCTTGTAGGTAAGTATGGCAAAAACATTGGTAAATATTGTGCGGTTTAAGATCTGAGGTAATCGCGGCTATAGAGGTAAATGCGTGTTTTGATGATATCACAAAAATGCAACTCTTTATAGCACGAAAGGTGCCCAAAATAAGGCGGTTAGAGTTACTTAAAATGTTCCGCTTTTAAGAGATGATCAAAAGACGCATTTGTCTCTATAGACGCATTTTCAATTAGGATAAGAACTGAGCTGTGAGTTACAAAAGACATAATACCACACAGAAGATAATAACCTAGCCTTTAAAGACCATAATGACACTACATCTAGATTCGAAAGCAGCCAAGAAAATCTAAAACCCAATTATCTTTCATAAACTCAACACGAACGTAAAATATCAGGAAAACGAAACTATCGGTAAAAAGGCGTAGGCGGTCCTCAGAAACCGCTCTGATTGCACAAAGGCCTCCCCCGGGACAGCATTATCGCCACGTCCGCGCCCCACTTCGTTAGTCGCGCGGTGACGTGAGCCGTCGCCTCGCACGTGACCCGGGGTTACTGATTTTTTACTAATACAATATTTTCGCAATTCGGTGTGAGCCGAGATCAGTACCCTACCATCTGTTTACGTCTACAGTGACAGTACTCGCTAGTGACTCCGTAAACGATTTGTATTGAGAATTGTAGTTCTACAAAGTAACCAATAGGGGCGCTGTACTATTCTCCATACAAATTGTTTACGCGGTCGCTAGCGAGTACGATCATATTAACTCATGGTTAGTGTACTGTAAACCCGTGTCTTCAGAGACGCGAGTATTGATCAGCTAATAAGCTTTCCTATAGTCTATTTTAATAGCTGTGTTTCATCTGTCATCTCAGTACATTTTATAACCTATATTCAATTAAAATGTTCTATGATGACAGATGTTACACGTACAAAGCTATGTAAAATAGACTGTAATGCTGACCTATTTGATGCATTGACCAAAAACGTACTTTGTCTGATTTATCTGTCAGTGAACTTACTTATACAATATGGAAACACTTTGTTATACCAAGTGTACGAGAAGAAGTGTGTGTATGTAGGGGGTGATTTTATTATGGCCATAATCATTATATGCTTAAATTAGATTAATTATGGTAAGAAGTACGGTGACAGTACATCATTGTACGTAAGTTTGCAGCTTGTTATAGCTCATACTTACAAGATTTATAACTATAAACGCCTGTAGAATCACCCTACGTATGACATATAATGTTACTAAAAAGGTCAGTTTGTACGTTTTCCGAGTTACCTATATAATGGCTTCAATCTATATACAACGCAGTACAATCCGTGATTGATTTACGGTCTATTCACAAATAAAAATAAACCAATCATTAATACAGTTTGTTCAAGAGCCATTTGTTAGCCTAACGAAATGTAGTACCCAATTACAGGGACTACCTAAATACATCCGTCCCCGAACCGCCAACATCACTCAATTACCTACAGCAAGGAACACGCGACAACCCAACTCCACTCACGATATCTTCACACTAAGTTAATGATCCCTTCCATCCGCCGTGCCACAGTTCTCTATTTTGTACGTCACTGCGACTCCTTTAGGAGCCACCGACCTGTAAGGGTTGAAGCGAAGATTAATCTGCCACCACAATAAGGAGAGTTCATACACTGAATTTACGCAAAATTTAGTTCATTATAAGTTAATTAGGATCTCTTTTGAGGCTTAACTACAGTGTTTTCCAAACGATAACGACTTCAGAAGCGGGATCATGTTTTAAATTTTTCTTGATAATATTTATCCTGAAATTACAAGAGCAAGATAAAATTTGGTTATCTTTAGTGGAACGTACACTTATTGTAAAAGTACTTACTTACACTTATATTATAAAGGCGAAAGTTTGTGAGTGTATTTATGTGTATGTTTGTTACTTTTTCACGTTCAAACGGCTGGACCAATTTTAATAAATTTTGGTATGAAGTTAGCTGACACCCAACTGACACCCTGGAATAACACATACTACTTTTTATTCCGAAAAATGTAGTGTTCCCGTGGGATGAGCGGGTAACACCGCGCGGCGCAACTAGTGTTATAACAAATAAACTGATTGTGTAGAATCTTTACCTCGCAAACATTCGATTATTTTCTGTAAAAACACATTACGTGTTCCATTTCTGTTCCGAAGTATACGAAAAAATTATAAAATAAATCACGACAAGCGCTCCGGATATGAACAGGAAATGAAGCTCATCGGTACGTTTATTTTTACAACATCGGACTACATACCTACTGCACTTAAGGAAATCAATATATCTGCAAGAAATATTGACGTTGTTCTAATAAAAACGCGCATAGTATAGTGATATTTTCAGAGAGAACACCAATGCGTTTTTAGTAAATAAGTATTTCCTATTATAATAGTTACATATCATTCGCATTTATACTTGTTGTTGTTAGAACTTGTATAAAGAAACGAGGATTTTTCTGCTGATTTGACTCATATTTCAGGCATTTATAGGGGCTCGTGTCACTCTTCGTTCCACTATGTGTATACAACAACAACATGTACCTACCTAGATGCAATGCAAATAATAATTCAAACCGTGGTTTCCCAAAAATGGGTAAGCCAAAGCAACAAATCAACAAAAACACTTTCGCTTTAAAATTATAAGGGTATACTGATAACTATTGAAATAACTGAAAAATCTAAATAAAATCTGCCAATATAGGGAGGATTTCAATTTGACATGCAAAAATTGCCACTTTGATTGGCGCCATCGGTGGATGCTTTGATGCTTTCACGAAAATAATAGCATTAAGGAAAAATATTGAAATAAATCATAGTGTTTTATTTTCTTTATTGTTATATATAATTCTTTCAAGATCGCTATTGCCGCTAAAAGCTGACTGAAAATAATGTCAGTATGTCGTTTGCTTGTTGTGCCGATTTGTCGACAGATGTATGAGAATGGAGTACTTCCCATTTGTTTTGAAGACTTTAAACTCTAACTCTTTTTTGTTTTAGTATTTTGATACAGTTGTTTGGGAAACAGGTACCGCAATAATATATTTGTGTTGGCACGAAAAAATACAGGTCTATGACATGAAATTGCAGTTTTATACATCACATAGCATTTTCGGTAATTAGGGGACTAATATAGAATAAAAAAGGATTTATCGCATATTGTCGCCAGCTCCTACATTACTTGTGAACACAAGGATGTCACAATTGTATATAGTAACTACCGTGAGTCCCAGACATATTATTATACACTCGTCGAATATCACTCGTGTTCGATCGGCCGCCGCCGCGACTAATCGTAGCTCCGCACCTCTAGCACAACCAGGCCCTCTTTCCCACTGGGCACTTTGGTCACGTGCCCAGGACCCCCAGTCTCACGAGGGCCCCAATCTCACGTGGGGGGTCCGAACAACTCCCAAAAGTAACATACCTAGATGAAGTTTTTTGAGGCCTCTAATTATGGAGTGCCCAAGGCCCCGGCATGCTTTAAGACGGATTTGAGCACAACTGACACGCGACTTTTTATCTACATACACTACATCACTGTGAGAGAGTGACGGGTGATGCTATGTTGCGCGACATGAGTTAGGAACCATAGTATCGCTTACCAATTCGAAACATATAGAGCTATATTCAACTTCTACGACGTGAGTAAACCCGTATGTATTTTAACTAGATGTCAGAGTTGTCACAGCTGTTAATACCATGGCGTCGGAGAAATTGCTCAATGAGGGAACCTACGGCGAATACCACAAAGATAACAGAGCTACACAGAGCAACACTGATTAAAACCAAATTACGACACGTGTTAACATTAATTACATATAAAAACAACGTTAAATAAATGGCGTGCACAATGTTCCATTGTTCGACACATATGAAAACGAAATGTTAATTACCATTAATTAGCAACATAAAATGTTCAGTTACATCAAACAAGCAGTGCTAATTAAATTCAGAAAATTAATTTCGGATCCCCTTTAAGGAGTAAATTGTCTATTCGCGTGGGTAGTAAGTAAACTTCTAAAGAATTTGCTCTACTCGTTCCGAGTGGGTACTTGCGCGAGGGGCTCAACTCCCGTAAATATTTTAAGTATCCCTAATTAAAAGAGTTAAAAAATAACGCGCGGTTTGAAGCTCGCGGCAGCGCTGTAAAGAATTAGCGCTAAATTTCATATGCACACCAGCTTTGCGAGACTGGGAACAAATATATGAACAATGTTGCGGTAAGCCCCCGGCTCGTGTCTATTTCAGGCGTTTAAAATATAAGAAAGAATATGCTAGCAATGCCTCGAGGCATGTCATTTTCATAAAAATCATAAAATTTTGTGTGCGATATTTTTATAATTTGTGATATCCTTTCTAAATACGCTTGTATAAGGTAAATGTCCCTGTTCGAAACCGTCCCAATAGTTGTCCTCTTGAATGTTATGCCATTAGCAATAGAAGTGACAGCATGGTGTCAATTATTAGGCATTAGCGTGTCGAACACAGGGACGTTTACCTTACTTAGTTATTATTTTGTAGTCAATACCCACAGACCATAAGAGTCAATACCTCTGTTTAAATGATTTGGACTATTCTGTTGGTCAAATTTAACAATCGGTTACGCAATCAAAATAGTTAAAGAATGCCTCAAATGCTTAGGTAAGGTGGGGGAGAGAGTAACATAGTTATTGTCTGTTGGGATAAGACTAACAGTTAGTTAGTTAGTTAGTTATTGGACTGTGGCAGTCTTCTCACGGTATTAGCCTTACCCCACCTTATCTTATAGCCGTCCAAATCAAGAAATCCAAGTCGTGCGAAAGGGGTTACACTGACGTTCAAAAATCTGTGACATCCCTCTCGCATTCCTGTTGCCTACATTTGAGTGAGCGGGCGATAGGATACTATATTTCACGAACGTTCATTTAACACATCAGATATTCCGGGACCAAAACTATTATTACACCGTCGGGAAGCGTTGCAAATTGCATTCGATCATTTGTCTGTTATTAAGAACGTTACACAAAGGAGCGGACAATGCAGCTGTAACGAAATGAGAGGGTCCCGTAGCTTTGTGCAATCATGGCGATTCATTCGAAGGCGCCACCACCCTTCAGTAATTGTAACGAAAGTGCGAGACTGCGCTTCACGAAAACGTGATCGCAATCGTCGAGTAGGACTACTTATTATGGTTCTTGTAATTTTACCGTCAAAATATCTCATGTTATATTCCTTAAGAGGGGAATTTTGGTGACCAACTGATATCATAGGTACATTTTTAAATAACAAAGTGTTTCTTATTTTTAACCCCCCTTCAAGGTTACCATTTGCTCAAGTAAAAGGTGCACTGAGTACACAAATACGCGCAATATTACAATCCTAGATATGTATTTTGATTAATACCTATTATCATCATCATCATCGTCATACTGGTGTTAAGTCCCGGCCATCGCCAGGGTCCGCCTTCCGTATCTTTTCTTTCCTTTGCATCCTTAATAGCGAGATAATTGGCACTCATGTCTTCTTTCACGACATCAAGCCAGCGTTTTTTGGCCTTCTAATTAATTTCATCATTTTGATTAGTATCATGTAGGTACTTAATTATCAGAACATCTCTGGTAACTTTTAGAAGGAAAAAACTACGGCAATGCGAGTGTACGTCCTGTAAAGGCATAAAACAGACTACTTAACTTGGAACAACGGTCGTCGCTAATGCACCTAACTGTCCTTTATCCGCTACCACCACTACCATTCAGTACCAAAAAGGCTAATGTAATGCGCCTACAAAATACGCTTAAGCTTTTTATATCAGGACAGGACGCTCCCGATAAACACTACTACCACCCAATGAGCTAAGTAAGTATTCTGTTTAAGTATCCACCGAGTCCACTTAGAGTGCACCCACAAAGCGTACATACATATACAACAGCGGTTCTCAATCTATTTTGGTGACGGACGGAACTTTTGAAATACATCCATGCCTTATGGGACACGAAAACGTTTGAACCTATTTAGTAATAAAAATCACAAGATAATGTTTGGATTAATAACATTTATAACAGAAGACATTTAATTCTAAATATTTTGAGACCAAATTTTTTACAATCGGCCACGGCTTATTATTTTTTGACTTTTGGGCTGCGTGGTGCAGTTGGTAGGATTAGAACCTTCGCTTGGTTAAGGGCCTTATCACACTTGCGATTTGCGAGCGAGTTTTCTATACAAATTACTAAATTAGCGTCGCGGCGAACTCGCTGCGTGTTCGCCTTCATACAAAACTCGCTCGCAAATCGCAAGTGTGATAAGGCTCTTAAGATACGTATTGCTATCCGTAGGTTAAATACTATTCAGATATAAACACGAATTTACTCCAATGTCAAGTACCTACATATCATTAACCATAATCTACGCACACTGAGAGGCCTTACGGAGCCCTTGGGCTTCGCGGAGGACACTTTAAGAACCACTGATGTAGAGTGACAGTTGAATAATTAATTTAACCTGCAATAGTGGAGAATGAAGTAGTTAAAAACATCATTAAGCACATTGTCGGGGCGTTTAAGTCGGCTGAAGGGAAAGTTTTCACGTTAGGAATACTTGAAAAGTCCATTACACGCTCGGCGGAGTTGACGGGACCTTACGGCGCGTTGTTTGTAATTACGCAGACATGGGCCCGAGATTTCATTTCAACTTTGTTACAGCAAGATCTTGACAGATCTTTTTGGAAGTGTCCGGCGAATTCAAACTCGGATTGTTCGGGGGTCTGATCGCGAGATATTAAACTTATTCAAGGTTCAGTTTATTTATGCAAATGTATTTTAAATGGGAATAGGTAATGTAAATGGAATTATTCTTTTGCATAACTGTCTTGTACTCTGTTTCAAATGGACAAATCACATTTTTTTTTATCGTTTATTCCACACTTAATTTAGTCAATAATTTATTTTCGATGACATCATACTCTTTAAGCGCACGCAATTATAAAATCTTACAATTTTTAATGTAGCACATAAACAAACCTAACAAAATTGTAAAATATCGATACTGTTACAGAAACAATAGAAGGTACTGTAACAATGTGAAGGTATGTTTATTCAAGCGAAAGCATTTTCTCTGCGATTTTTCAGTCGCCTATAATTTGGCCACAAAGAGACTCTCGGGAATATAACTCAAACAAAATAATAGGCTGCTTCATTTTATTCAAATGACAAGTAGGTAAGTAAAGACTGTGATACGAAACATCGATGCCGGTCGCAATGCAGATGTGTTAACATAAGGGTGTGGCTCCACTGATGCGGAGCTTCGCGGAGCTGAGAGGATCGGACTGCGAGTTTGACCAATCACAGTCACGAAATCTTCAGTTTACGTCATTGGAAATGGCGTACCCGGAGCTGAGCGGAGCAGAGAGGAGTGGACTGTGAATAATTTACGTCACAATGATCTATTTATCCTCCTTGCATGTATGGAAATATAGTATGAGAGCGGAGAGAGTTGAACAGACTCTCAAATAAAACACTCCGCCCAGCTCCATGTCAGTAAAAATGCTTATCAATTATTTTTTATTACTCGTTTCCATTCCACTCCGCCAAACTCCTTGTTCGCGGAAACGTACCCTTCTACGGAACAAATGTTCCCGCCTGTTACAACTGTCACTATTGCTTACTATAAAGTGGCAAAAGCGAATTCCCATGCCTACACCATAGTTGTGTAGAGAATTAATAAGTTAGCAGTTCATGCATATTAAGGCCGGAGCGACAACCGCGGCTTTCCATATTCATATTCAGGAGGTTCGCGCTAACCGACTTATGTGCGGCCAAGATTTAGCCCTCAGTGCCTTCAGTGAGGGTATTAGGCGTATCTACTCTTGTGGGTATAATGGCTGCATTTATCAGACCGTAAATATATATATGATAAGGCAATTCAAATAAGAAGCATCAACAAATGTCATTAGAAATCTGATACCTAAAAGAGACAGTCTTGAGCCTTTACTCCCGACACTGAGGTGGTAAAACATTTTAGATTTAGAACAACGAGACTCTGGACTACTCCTGAAAAAAGGAATCTTCTTCGCTTCACCCATTCTATGAATTTTACTGCTTTGTAGTTCACGCGTATCTCTGATATGTAAATACCTAACGCGATAGAATACATACCTAATGTTTTTAAAAACAAATTGTAAGGAATTGTTATGATTTTCTTGCAGACAAGATTCGACGAAAAAAAGTACTAAGAGTGGGCTGGGTGACGTAATGTATGTTAGGGATAAGGCATTGATTATTAATAGATATACTATACATATGTAGGTAGCGATGCAAGAGGAAAACTCCGGAACACATTAGCAGCCGGAATCACAACTCCCAAGGGAAGCCTGGCTAATCGCATACGCACAAGCGTTAGCACCATTACCGTCATACATGTTTAATCCTAGCGTCGCTAAATAATTCTATTAATTTCATTTCGCTAACTTCATTAAGGTACGTGGCAAACTTATCGCACGTCGTAAGTTTGTCAGTTAGCTAGTTGGCTAAATATGTCGTAACGTGACCCGACTATGTGTAACTTCTCCAAACTGTCATGCCGCGAGGAAATTCTTTTGTAATGTGTTTGCTGCGGTGCACGAGGCACGCTATGTCTTGGAAACTTGTTCGGTATATTACCACACTATGTGGCAAGTTGAAAACCGAAGGAAGCGGAATTTATTTAGTTTTTAATGGGAATACTTTTTTTAACATGATAGGTAACACGGTGAGTGGGAATTATTATTTCAAATGTTAAGTATTGCTTATTTATGTACGGATAGAGAGAAACACTTTTTTACTTTTAAACTCTAAGTAAAATTAGATATTCGCAAAGCTACCTGAAGAAATCAAATTCGCTTACGTAATTCTTGTCAAAGATCGGAGCTTCAGAATCTAATAATTCTTTCATACCGAACTAAGAATTTCTCCTTACAAATAAGTTGGATGGGTATTTGGAATCACATAAATCAAATTTTCGGTGATATATTTCTGTGATACTGGCAATAAATTTCGGAATATTTAGACTCCGTGAGAAGCTTTTAGCGGCTAAAAATTGGTCCCAATTAAAATTTATTCGGAATAAGTGGTGCTGTAGCGGCGACCGATAAAAATCTAGGCATAATTGCTAAGCCTGCAGGAACCGCCTGAGCGCGCGCCCACTTTGAGATTCTATGGGCCGAGTGTTTTATAGCGAACTGCACACGGCATGTAAAACAAAAACAAACAACAGTAAGAGTTGTACACCGTACAATACAATACAATACAAGTACTCTTTATTGCACACCTCATAAAATATACAGGAGAAATACAATGCAAGAAATTACAATTAGAGGTAAACAACAGGCGGTCTTATCGCTAAAGAGCGATCTCTTCCAGACAACCTTTGGGTAGAGGAGAACTTGAAAAAAATAAGATTTTGTTATTAGGCGGTGCAAAAATCGGAAAATAATAATAATATATACATAAAAAACAAATAAATACATAAATATAATAAACAATAAATACATAAATACATACATACATTCAGCCAACAGGTAATAGGACCATTTGAATAAAATACGAATTATGAAAGGGATAGATAATGTTCTTTCAGTTGAGTTTTGAAAGAAACTAGAGATTTAGCGCGCCTTAAGCTCACAGGCAAGGAGTTCCACAAACAGACAGCTTTAAAAGTAAACGAATTATTATAAAAATTTGAGATGGAAGAAGGTACGGCAAGGAGCAAATTTTGGGCGGATCGAGCAGAAGTGAGATAAGTGAAACGCTCCTTGAGATAGCGGGGAGTTGCAGGATGAAAAAGTATATTAAAAAGAAGAGCAAGAATATGAGAGTTACGACGAAAACGGATTGGGAGCCACTTGAGCTGAGAACGGAAACTAGATACATGGTCATATTTGCGTAACCCAAATATGAACCGAATGCCAACATTTTGAATGCGCTCAAGCTTATTAAGTTGCTCCTCTGTAAGATCGAGATAGGAGATGTCAGCGTTGTCCAGAATAGGGAGAAGTAACGTTTGAGCCAACGCAATTTTAGTGGCAATGGGGAGAAAGTTACGCAGCCGTCGCAAAGAAGCTACTGCAGCAAACATCTTCCTGCTAACCTCACACATTTGTGGCACCCAAGATAAAGAACTGTCCATTAAAACGCCAAGATTTTTGACCTGGTTAGAATATGGTATTGCAATCCCATTAAAAATAATCGGTGGGAGTTTTAAAAAGTCGATCCTAGATACCATCTGACTACTGCCAATGATGATGACTTGCGTTTTCGCTGGATTCACTTTCAGACCGTAACTGCTACTCCAGTCTAAAATACGTAACAAATCATTGTTCGTAGTGTCGATGGCAGCGGGGAGATCACCAAGTACGCCTTGCGTGTAAATTTGAAGATCATCGGCATAAAGGTGATAATAAGATGAAAGGTTTTGAGTAATGGAATTTATAAAGATCGAAAACAATAGTGGAGACAGTACACCGCCTTGCGGAACGCCTGCCGATATACTGCACCAGGAAGTACGAGAGGACTCCACCTTTATTCTTTGCCGACGACCGCTTAAGTAACTACGAAACCAGTCCATCACTGCAGGAGATATGTTAAGAGAACGTAAGATGGCGAGCATTATGTCAAAATCCACAGAATTAAACGCATTGCTGAAAACTAAGAGGGTTAAAACCGTTAACTTCCGGTTATTCATGCCCATTCGAATATCATCTGTGATTTTGACAAGCGCAGTGGTGGTACTATGACCAGGACGAAAACCAGATTGAAACTGGTTCAAGAGGTCGTTCTGGTTCAAGAAAGAATTTATTTGTCTGTGCACTAGTTTTTCCATGACTTTGGATAGAAAAGGGAGAATGGATATTGGACGGTAATCAGAAAAAGAAGAAGGATTGGATTTTTTGGGTAAAGGGATGATATCTGCATCCTTCCATAGTGAAGGGAATACGCTAGAGGAAATTGAAAAATTAAAGATGCCGGTAATAACGGGAGTAAGCAGGTCGAGAAGAGGAAGTATCATGTTGCGACTAATACAATCAGCACCGACTGCATTTGAACTGATGCTCAGTACGTTCTTCTTAACATCACTGTCAGAGAAAGGACGAATAGAAAAAGGAGGAAAATCAGGAGTTGGAAATGTTGAAAGATAGTTAAGGGTATTCCCCTTAACAGGGCCATCAAATAAGGCAGATGCTGAGAAATGCTTGTTAAGCTCATCGAAATTAACATCATTAGATATAGAAGTCTGCTTACTCTTTCCAACTCCTAGCGATTTAAGAAACTTCCAGACTTTCGCTGGATCCCCATTTTCAACGGATTTATGAATATGGCGTCTTTGTGCATCACGACATATCGTGCTACACCGGTTACGAAGCTCGCGATATCGGTTTTTGTTCTTATCCGACGGGTCGACTTTGTATCTCGATTTGGCCTGATTCTTTTTTTCTATTAAAGATTTAATGTCCGCAGTAAGCCAAGGTGCAGGAAGATGCTTAACCTTTACAGCACGTACGGGAGCGTGAACGTCAAACAACTGAATCAGGAGAGAATTGAAGATGTTAATTTGATCATCCACCGTATTAGCTGTAGAAACAACTGACCAATCAATCTTACACGCATCTTCGCGAAGTTTATCAACATCTAGCCGACTAAAATTGCGTTGGAGAAGAATTTTTGGTTTTGACTTGGGAGGGCGAATTTTATATGAGAGGTAAATCAGGTCATGGTAAGAGAAGGCATTAGCAGAGTATTGGCCGAATTTGTCAACGTGAGGCAAAGATGAAACAATTGCCAGATCTAAAAGAGACGGAGAACAATTTGGGAAATGGTGCGTTGGACCAGACGGAAGAATATTAAGGTAGCAGGCCTTCATCACTGCTTTCAAACTGCTGGAACGATGGTCATCTTTAAGGAGGCACGTGTTTAGATCACCCATTATTATGCGGTGATCGAATAAAGGCGTGAGATTTTCAAGTAGTTTCTCGAGGGAAGCGAAGTAATTTACTTTAAGAGAGGGTGAGTAAAATACTCCAAGAAGTAATTTCGAGTGAGATAAAGTAATATCTAGGAACAAATACTCTGCAGAATCTGATGAAGTAGATATAGGAGATATGCTAGCTATAGAGTAGGGAATATTATCACGGAGATAAATTGCAACTCCACCGCCACCTCTATCAGAGCGATCATGACGGATTAAGTGAAAACCAGGCAAAGAAAAAGAAGATGAGGGTAAGTTAGGCTTAAGCCACGACTCTGAGATTAAGATAGCGTGGATATTAACGAGATCAAAAGATAAAACTAAATCGGTATAATGGGCAGGAATGCTTTGCGCGTTAATATGAACTACATTAAAGTTTTTTTCATAGTTACTTAATTCAGCATCCAAAAAATCATGTAGCGATGGTGGCAGGCTATGAAAACTGTCGTCATCGACACCCACACCATCCGATGAAGACGAGAAAGATAAAAACTGATCACTGTCACTCTGGCTGAATAAAGACATATACAAATAAGTTCAAATATATATATATAAATAGATAGATAATACAAATAAATAACTCCACACTACCCGCCAGCAGTACAGAAAGAAAGTATAAATAAACAATGGAAGTTAATCAATTTAAGAATTTTACAAAAACAAAACAAGAATATTCCGTTAAACGGAACGCGATTTTAAGCTTACAACACTGGACGTATGTCAATGTCAACTGTCACAATTCTTAGACAATAATCAAAACGTCAAACAGTGCAGCATACAAATTAACAATTTTAAAACAAGAGGGTACGGAGGTTAAAAGAAAAGTATTTCACGAATATGACTATAAGAGCAAAAGTACAATGCCAAAAACACAACGAAGTAACACGAATGAAAAAAGAACAAATCTACTACACACACACTATTTCGCCTTTTTAGGCGCTCGTGTAGACCTTTTGGCAGCCGGCTTTTCCACCTGAACGTCCTGAACATTTCCATCGGTGTCAGAAGATGAAGCCATAGGCGGTGCCGTTACATCCGGTATTGCTTTCAGCTCGGCGATGCTAATGACACGATGCCGTACACCGTCTGCACCCAAAACATACACGGCTCCTTCCCATGTCCAACAACTTCGGACCCCAAAGCGGTCCCGGGCAGCCATGAACGTGTCTTGTCGAGGTTTTGTGAGGAACTCTGAGAGTGTAATCCCCGAGCCTTTCAGTGCCACCTTGCCAAACCACAGCTTGTCTCGGATGGCAACATCGGAGAATTTCACAAGAATGGCCCTCGGCTTCTTACCCTTGAGACGACCCAGTCGATGGCTTCGTTTCACGACCGCCGCTGTGATGTCATTCGTGATGGTCTTCAATTTATCCACAATAAGAGTAGCTGTGTTCTCACCATCAACCTCTGGAACACCATGAACCATGAGCATCTTTCTCCGGGATCGCATTTCTATGTGGTCAACCTGCTGTGAGACAAGTTCAACTTGTTTTTGAAGTGTCTCAAGTGCCTTTACTATAAAAACCTTGAAGGCACCAAAGTCACTTGCCACCGAAGCTGCCGAAGGGTTGTTTGTCCCGGCCTTGTCAAGGTCACTCTGCAGCTCCGCCATCCTTGTATGGAAAATATCAGCCAGCTCCTCAATTGAATGTTTAATAGAGTCTACTTGAGACATAGTGAACTGTCAAATGAATAGTTTTGTGAAATGTGTTGAAACTGAAGAAACTTCCAGGAATTTTGTGATGAAACTGCTGGTAGGTACAATATGTCAATGGCACATCAGTTTATAACTATATTCAATATAAGAAAATAGCTTTTTATATTTAATTAAATAAAAACTGTAAACAAAGATGTTGCTTGTTTTATGCACCTACCCCCAAAAAAAAAAAAACCGTACTACCTAAATAGAATTTAAGATGAACTAAAAGTGCTAAAACCATTTTCCAGTTTCACCAATGAACTTTTATTCATCTTTAAACCACCTAAATGAAACTTTTAAGTCTCCAAATTAATTTAAAAATTTCAGTGCCTCGCGTCATTAGAATGATAGATGGATTCCGTCCTAATTACGGCAGATGACGTCACTCACCGAAATTTGAGCGGGAAATTGAAACGGCACTGTCGTTCTACAATTGAGTAATCAATCTGCAGACTGTTCGTAATTCAGAATCGATGGGTACGTTTCAGTTTGAATTCAAACGCTCGCTGTATACGGTAGGATAGTTGAGTTTGCTTAGTAGGACGGCAGTGGAAGTAAAATTGTGCTGTAAAGAGGGTTAGGTGTAAAGTGAATTAGTGGCCCAGTTGGCGTGGTCCGGCCACCCCGGCCAAGTAATCGTTTTTGCTCTGAACCGGGTTCAAATTGTGGACGTTGATTTAAAAGCCCGCCGATTGGCGATCTATTATTTAGAACTAGTAAGGGAAGGTAAGGGACTACTAACAAAACCAACACATCACAAAGTACGGCCAGCGACATTAGTCTTGTCGTATTGTTTTGTTTACGTTTAGTACGCTAACAGTAGCTACACCAACACGGGTAGGACAACACGAATCGAACAATTAGGTACAATCGTGATTAACAAACGTGTACGTGTGTCATTTACGTTACTTCGAAATGGTACATGCCCGAAAGCATCCTACTTGCTAAAACCACTTTCTAATGAAATTTTGGATTGGTTTTGAATGTCATACAGCCATAACCTATCCTAACAAGGTTTGTGTAGCAAAAATTGGTTTCGGATTTATGACAATTCGGAATAATTAAACATTCGGACAATTAAAACTTAGATTTTTGTAAATTACAACTTATTTAAAAATTGTATTCGAAGACAAGAAAAAGCCAAAGCAAAGTAACAACTTAAACTAAATAACAACACAGAAGAAATACGTATGTATAAATCTTACTCTATATAACCTATAATACAATTATAAAACCGGCCAAGAGCATGTCGGGCCACGCTCAGTGTAGGGTTCCGTAGTTGCTCATCCTTCACAATAAACTGCTGTTTTAAGCCCGAGGTTTAAGTTAAGAAAGATTTTAATCTCTATAAAAAGGTCGTAAACGCCCTAGAAACTGTAATCACTTATTACCTTCTGGAAGTCAACTTACGACCTTTTAAAGAAAAAATATGAAATTTGGCGATAACTCAAAAACGGCTCGACCGATTTTGTTCAATATAGTTTTCATTGAAAGTACTTGTAAGGCCTCATTAACATGAATTTTTCCGATTTTTTTTTGACCCGTGGTTGAAAAGTTAGAGGGGGGGGGGGACACTATTTTTTTTTGTTTTTGGAGCGAATATTTACAAAACTGCTGACTTTATCAAAAAATAATGTTAGAAGACCCTTATTATTTTTACAAGACCTATTCAACGACACCCCACACACCAGTGTTGAAAAGAAAAAAAAATCACCCCCACTTTAGGTGTTCGACAGCTACCCGAAAAAAAAATTAATTTTATTTTACCGTTCTGTCTGCGTTATACATACACATACTCATACCAAATTTCAGCTTTCTAGTACTAACGGTCACGGAGCTAAGCCGCGGACGGACGGACGGACGGACAGACGGACATGGCGAAACTATAAGGGTTCCTAGTTGACTACGGAACCCTAAAAAAGGGCTATAAAATAAGACAAATGGGTCGTTCTCTCGTTTCGTCCCAATTTGGCTTTTTTTCGATTTTGTTTTTTTTTAGGAGCTATTTTGTTGATATTGATATCAATTATGTGGATACTCGTTTTATATATCATTCAATGAAAGGCACGTCTATATTAATGATATTTAGAAAAAAAAGGGGTGGAATGTAATGAAGGCGTAGATGGAAATGAAATTCGACTGGAAGGAAATGAAACGAAAATGTATGGGGATGAAATGTGTTCAAAATGTATTGAATCCAGACTGGAATTAATTTGATTCATGGCAATTTATGGAGGCCTAGGAATAAAATAAAGTATATACTCCTAAGTATTTACTTTTTCAGACTCAACATTCAAAAACTTATCTGTAACATTATGATACGAAATCTTAAAATTTCTCATCTCTCTCTCTTTTTTTAATTTAAATTGTGCATGTTACATTTAAATAAAAAAAACCTTCTTCTTAATGAACAAAAGTCCAAAATATTGTATTGCAAAAATTATTCTGTTCAAGTGCACTACAATACACTGCACTCTTGTCTTTTAAATTGTTGAATGAAAAGTAACAAACGAGCCTAATATATAAATCACAAATCCACTACAAAAACCCACTGCTGGACATAGAGGACTCTCCCATGGAGGAGAGCTCAGTGGCGTGACCTCGGTTTTCAGCTCTCCTCCTCCAGTTACTACCCGCTATCCTACGAATGTCGTCGCTCCACTTTGTTACAGGGCGTCCTACACTACGTTTACCGATTCGTGGCCTCCACTCTAGAACTCGTCGCTCCAGTGGACATCGGTTCGAAATACTTAGTTTCGGATTTGATCCCTAAGACACACCGAGCAGCATAGCTCTTTCTATGGCTCGCTGAGTGGCTTTGAATTGGTGGACTAGTCATATGGTGCGTGGCCACGTGTCAGCTCCGTAGGTCATGACAGGTAGGATGCACTGATTAAAAACTTTCGTTTTAAGGCTTTGAGGTATGGGCGACGTGAAGACTCGACGCAGTTTTACGAATGCTGCACATCCCAGTTATATTCACCTCTTAGCCTTCTTGTCGATGTTGACTCTGCCTAGTTGGAGCATTTGCCCAAGGTACACGTATTTGGAAACAACTTCAAGGGAGAATCCATTTACGGCGACCAGTCCCGGATCAATATGTTCATTGAACATTACTACTTTGTTTCTCTCATCCGGAGACAGACGAACTTTCCAGGCTATCTAGCATGAGTTTCAGGTCCTGCAGAGTCTCAGCCATGATGACGATGCCGTCTGCGAATCGTAGGAGAAAGACTTGTTGACCATTTATATTAATGCCACTATTTTTCCAGCCCAGCGTCTTGAACATATCCTCCAATGCGTTAGTGAACAGTTACGATCATATAACGTCACCTTATCGCACTCCTCGACGCAGGTCCATATATGTTCTTCCTGCTGGTTCTGTACTTGCAAAATCATCGTGGCAGCTGAATATAAGCATCTCCTCCAGTCGGCTTGACATCGCTGCAAGGACTCCAGAACAGACCAAGTTTCGAATAATCGAAACTTGGTTATTTTCACAGCGTTATTTTAAAACTATAAATTAATGTTTTCTTAGTTTAGATTTAGATACTTATTTTTATTGGGTTATAGTTAATTTGTTGTGTTTCTAATTTACTTAATCACATCGAGACAATAAATATCCATAAGTACTTTATTTCATACTTGTTGACTTTGTCTCCAAAATTTTGATCATCACTTTGACAACTAATTATGACTCATTCAATCTATTTGAACCAGAACACAATATGTTCGCAGGGTATAAAGCTGCCTCGACACGCAAAACAGCTAATAGATCTGAATGCAACTGAGTGCGGCAAATCTTTTGTCTAAATTGCCTGATGTACTTTTGTTGTACCTTTAAATCTGGGGATGTGAGCCAAAAACCTTTTTTTTAAACCTCCTCCTCGGGTATTATCATCAATTCCACTATCTGAACATTTTGTTTAACTACTTGTGCAAATCTTGAAAAGACCCAACCCAACGTCTCCTCCATATTTTACATAGTGACCACTATCAGCCGTCCTCTTTACGACTGCACCAACAAGGAATAGATTTCATCTTTCAATTTTGTCAACATGTCATGATTGAGGGTATTGGCTCATGGTACAGAATTTGGTTCTTACACATTTATGATCACATTTATGATCATCGACGTAATATAGAACGCCAGTATCTACGTCACATGTAACAACGAAATATATTTAATAATTCCCATCCAAATCCATTCATTTCCTTCCTCGACAAAAAATGGAAGGAACGGATGGAAATGAATTGGAAAGAAATGAACTATCAGCACTTAAATCCAAATTATTTCACTTTCTTTCGTGCTTCAAGGTCACCAAGGAAACTAAATGATGGTCCACTCAAATGTTAATAAATAACGTGCTAGAGAAATAATTTGCATTAGAGAATTTCTTAATATACCAAGGATAGTAATTAAAGCTTACCCGTGACAAAATCAAAAACCAACGGAGAGAATTCAAATATTTCTCAAACCACGTGCGTGCGGTCTCCCTCGTTGAGATGCTTTGGTAGTCTGAGGTAGGGAGTACGAACGGCGATTACGGTCGTCGTGGATAAGGATGCGTATATAAACTTAAATTACATTTCAATTTTCGCGGAGGGAAATGAAGTTATTCGTTTGACAAAGTGAAAAAGTGCGTTCTCGGCATGGTATATCTACTCTAGTTAAGTTTTCAATGCACTCCCATAATATTAAATACGTATTTTACGCATAAACTACAAAAACACGATGGGTTTCTATGAAAAAAAATGAGGTATTTTGGTTATAAAGTTAATGGAACGCATTTTGACACAGGAGTGGAATGAAATTTTGATAGGTTTTTCAAGAAAATTTTTTAGATTTTCAGGTTTAGCCTAATTATTTAAATTATTCCCTATGCGTAACTTGTTAACGAAACTTTATGAAGTAGCCATGTTCGGAAATTATTATTTCTTACACTCGATTCGGGCCCCGACACCAAATTGGGACGAAACGAGAGAACGACCCAAATACATAACTTATTTATATTTTTACTCGGTTTTATTTAACTTTTACCTTTACACAGTTTTTCTTCATACATATTTGATTATATCTTCATGGCCCTAGAAATGTGCTTACGATATGGATGGACGTAATCAAGTGATTAAAGCATTGTTATTATGTTTGGTAGGTACCAATAGGTCAGATTATTACTCCCCTTAGCTTACCATATCTACAGGAATGCTGTAATGCCCTTATAGTCCTAGGTCTAGCCAATTGTATAGATGGGTGATTCAATTAAGGCTGTCTGAGCGATTGATCCAAGCCACAGCGAGCCTAGCCTGCATTAAATTTGCTTTGAGACCAATAAGGGTGTGTGTAAACAAACAAACAAGCTTTGTACATTGCGGCTGACGCACAAACTACGTATTATTGCACTAGCAACTTGACATGTTGAGATGCTTTCTGGAATTGGAATCGTATAGAAAATGGGTAGTAGGTCAGTAGGTATTAACAAATGTAACTTTGACAGAGATAAAATTCCTACATTTTCTCAACCTAAGAAAATGTTCGAGATGTACCTATAGGTGATTGAAGTTTAACTGTCCAGTAGATTTTCAAACGACTTAAAAGAAAACAGCTCCCAATTTGTTGACAGCTGAATTGCCTTAATTCACAGAGAGTAGGTAACAGAAAAAGGTACTCGACAGTTCCAATAGTTAAGCTATAAAATTTTGATCCGATTCTATAGATGTCCGGTCACTGTTATTGAATCCAGCCCACAATAAAATTACAGGTATATTTTATTATGTAACGAGAAACCTCAATGTAGCTGTAACAATTTTCAGGTCACATTTTTCTCGTGATTTGATAGGATGAGTTCTGTTTCTACGGTTTTAGTGGAATTGGTCCCGACGTATAACACAATAACCAAGAGGGCAATTTAGGTGTATAGGTACGTCGTATATGCCCTAACTCCGTAACAACTGCGCCGGCCTTACTCTCAGCGTCCTGGTTTGGAGATACAATTAAATTGGAGAGCTACGTGACCTAGTAATATTATATCTATAGAAAGGTAAACCAATTGAAAGTTCAACGCTCATCCAATCTTTATTCTCAATGTAGGCACAGAATAAAGACGTATTAGGTATGTGGAGATGTTAATTACGGAATAAATCTTAATTGCACGTTTGTTTTTCGTAAGAACATTAATTACGAGTACAACGCTATTGTATTCGTAACCCTATTGGACAGTTGCTGTCAGCGGCGTGGCTTCAAAAAACTGGCTTCAAAAGAGCCAGTCTTTTTATCGATATTACACACACAGCGCAGAAAATCTTACAGTAGGACTATTACTATGGCGAATTTAGTATGGAAATTGTAACCCTGTTATATTTGTGTGTTGTGAGTGTTAAATTTTCCACAAGGTGACGTCATTTAAAGGACCGATTCTTAGATGCGCTGCTTTCACATATTTTTTACAATTTATAATAGTTTTGGGTTACGGGTAGGAAATGAATTAAAACTGAACAATATTTGAAAATTTAAAATGGTGTCAATTAAATGCTCTAAAATGGGCAATCGGGGAGGAATCGGGTTGTATGGACCCCACGCTACGTACTGGTAGGTACCTCATCACACTATTACACCTAACCAGTATAACTGATTGAAGGTTATAGGATATTCTTAACCGATTCCGGAAATGACGAAATTCTGCACAATAGGTTATTAAGTAGCCATACGAATTTACGTTTAACTATTTTCAAATTATTCCAACCACTCAATGTCGCTAACACGGCCACACATCACATAATAGCTAAATCGATTGTGTAAATTGTGTTAAATTAGCGCAACTCATTAATATTATAAAGCCATCACCATCACCACACGTAGCGAAGTAGCGTCAATAGTGGATGGATCAATCCCCAAGCTGCAAAATCGCGATAAGTTATTAAGTAGTCATAGATTCTACGCTAAACTATTTTCAAATTACTCCAATCTAACCACTTGATGAGGTTAACACGACCACAGATCACATAATAGCTAAATAAATTGTGTAATTAAATTAACGCTACTCATTATGATAAAACCATCGCCACACGTAGCGACGTAGCGTCAATAGTGGATGGATCAATCCCCAAGCTGCAAAACCGCGGCGCCCGAACTTTCTTAATTAACCCTTTATTGTGTTGCACTAACACTCCCGCAACACTGCTGACGAGAATGCTAATAAAAAGTACACTTTACCAGCTTAAAATTTTGTATAGAAAATCAGTTTCTCACCACTAAAATTGTCTTGCACTACATGCTAGTTTCTGTTTGGCCCCGTGGTTGACTAGTAGAAAATGTTTTATGTCATACCTACTTTTCTTGCATTGTGCAATACAGTTTAAACAAATAAATAAACCTTTCAATTAAACATTGCAAAGATCGACACACAAAGCTTAAAGAAATATTGAAAAAGGCGCTACCTGGTGGAAGAGACCGGGAATCGAACCGGGATCGGGGATCTTTGTATTAATGGTTTAAATAAAAATTGTAGACATTATATGTTTCATAAATTTACAAATAGGTAAATAAGTTAACAAAATAAAATTTAGTGCCAATTAAACCTACTTTCACTTTATTTGTCAATTTTCTGAAATAGAGGGCCAGACGTCTATTGTTTAATACACGTAATAAAATAAAATAAAACACATTTATATAAGTAGGCTTTAAAATAAATCACTTTAGCGCCGAGGGAGTAAGCTCGCTATTTACTTGCTTCGTATTTTGCGTTGAACTATTTATATAATAAAATAAGAGTGTTTGTCAAAAGCTATCTAGTGGGTAGATTTACGTATTTATTTTAAATAAAAAAGTAAAATTTTAGCGCCTCTCGAGGAGCGAGCGGAGCCTTTTCGTCTCAGCTTGGCCAACATTTTTCTCTTATGTCCAAATTCCGGATGTTCGGATGTCTGCCTTTTCTCGCATACTGATCTCATTTCTCAACTGATTCTCATGAAATTTTGTAGGCAGGTTGTTTCGTATCACGAAGTATATGAATATAGAAGTAGGGGAAGGCCAAAGCAAAGCTGGATGGATGGTGTGAAAGAGTATGTGGAGAAGAAGGAATAAAGAGTGAATACTATTAAATTGTCGCATACAATTTTAACGATAATCTTCAAAATAAAAAGTTGTAATTAGTATTCAAACATAAATAATGCAATGTAAAAGTTTATACCTTATTAAAATAAAGATTTTTGAGTCTCTTGATTCTTACTATCTTTGGAATAGAAATTCAAAACAGACACAATGTAATAGTAACTACTCACCCTTATTAGGTGACGAGATGATGAATTTATTTATTTATCGTTTGACATTTCAGTCACTGGATATAGGTACAATTAATTAAATTAAAAGGTTGAAGTTACCCTTCTTCAAGTAATCTCTGGCAATTTCCTTGAGGTTATTGATGTCTTCTATTCCTCCTGTGAATTTGGTAATAAGACAGTCGAATACGATGTGCTTGATCGTCTGGTTCGGGTGCCCACACTCGCGTTCGGGGGACGATGAATGATAGGGATGAATGGAAGAAAAAGTATTATTGCATGCTGCACCGACCCTATATAAATAGGATAAGATAAGGGCAAGATAATGATGACAAATAAATATTTGGCAGAGAAATTTAATCAGGAGTACGTTATAAATGTTAGACGATATAATCAGAGGAGAGACAAATGTGATAATATAATAAAGGGAAAGGATGAACGCAAGTAAGGAAGGCGAAGACTACGAATTACACGAATCAAAGTAAAAAGAAGTAGGCATAATCTCGTACACCAAACAAATGTGGAGTTATGTATTAAAGAAGTTATGAAGATAGAGACAGCCACATAGGTATTAGCTAGACGGACAAAATGAGAATGAATTGAGAATTTATGAATTTATATACCTCAAACAAATAAAGTGGCAGGGATCGGTTCATTATCTACAGTTAACATTAACAGTCTCCTATAATAGATTGGTTTCACCGGGCTTCGACCAGAAATTCCTTGAGATTTCTTTGAAGAAACTCTAGTTTTTTGCCCCCCGTTGACAATGCTTTTAATCTCGCCATTAATGATAAGTGTCCGCACCCCGCTCCTTATTAAGAGGCCATCAGTGAGTAGCTTTATTTTAAAAGTGGACAAAAACACTCCAGGCTCATGCAAGTCAATCGACATATTACATATACCTTAACAAGCGACTTGAACCAATAAATAAAATAACTACATCCGTCCGTCTTTCTAAATAAGGTTGGAAATAAATTAGCTACTTGTATTTCAATGGAAAATGTGTTATTGGTTTGTGAAACTCTCTAGCAAAGTGACAACGTTGTCCGTTCACTTATCTCAGATTTATCTTCATTTTTAAATGCTAAGCCAGCTACTGATAGCTCAGTGTTGCCTAGTGATGGACGTATCGACAAATATTTATATGGAATGGACGACTCAAGAAGTAAGTAGAAGTCAGCAACTGTATTGCTCGATGCAGTATACCACAGATTAAAACACTACAGAAGGTTCTTTCTTTTTATCTTTGCAAAAGCAATCTGAGAGATTGCACTGCCTGCACTGTATTTTACTGGTCATTTGTGTTAAGCTCGATGTGGTCATGGGGTCACCCAACAGACGCACGCGATTTGCCTAGATCACGCACGGAATTGCCTGTATAAAAGGGGAAGGCGGAGCGGCGCACCAAAAGCGTACCATAAAATTCGCTACACGCGGTGCGGGTGTTTAAATTAAAACAGACGTGATTTTCATGGTTCCGTTGCTCAAACACTGAAACCTGAACCATTACAAGGTCACTTTCATGTCCGTCACTTTGCCTGTAGAAATATAAAGAGTTAACTCCTGTTAAAACTCTTAACAGTACTTACGCTACGACCCGCCTTGACTTCATTTGCCGCTATATCCTTACCTTTCAAATACCTGTTATGTCATCTCAACCAAAATATGGAAAGCCCTATATCTTTAATGGAACTTCGTTGATAAAATGAAAATCTTAAAGTTGAGTAAGTAACAATAAAGACTACGTTACGTTTGTGTCTCATTAAGGTAGAACACCATGATAAGTATAGTAACTTTGATATTCAACTTGCAGATATTTAACTTAGGTATATTAACTAGCGACCCGCCCCGGCTAAGCACGGATCCTTAAAAAATGACAATGTTTCTCTACTATATTATGCATGTGTATATTACACATAAAACATAAATCACTCTATCTATAAAAAAATCAGCATCAAAATCCGTTGCGTAGTTTTAAAGATCTAAGTATATATATATAGGAACAGGCAGAAGGAAGCGACTGTTTCATACTATGTAGTGATAGTATATAAGTGAATTGTGTTCTGGTGGTACGGAACCACGGGTGCGCGACTCGAAATCTCACTTGGCTGACTATTCCTGAAAGGATAATCTCCCACGAGTATCGTGGCGTGCGTATTCGATCAAAGGCTAGGCAGACGCACTAGCCAGCAAAAACACTCCATTAAAACGATAAGTTTTTCAATGAGGGATTTAGTGGAGGGTTTTTTCAACCGTCGCCGTTCACCCATAAACGAAGGCTGTCAGCCGTCAGCATTGAAATCGGTCTCCTTTAATTTTGAAGCCAATAAATTTCGTAATCCGCCAACGGAATTTATATCGGCCATTTAATGTCAATAAAGAGCAGGGACGCCACTGCGTGCTTTTTGCGGTCCCGCCAAATGTCACTGTGCTCATTTTACATACAAAGGTGACGTGTCAATGATCATACTTAAAAGTCTTTTGATACCTGCGCGGTATGCGCTGCCTGGTGACTAAAGTATGCATTCGTAGCGGAGACGCTGTTTAAGCGCAATTTAAATGCCTAATCATTAGCAAGAACTTGTCGGCTCATTGGAAATCACTGAGGAATACATTACCGAAGATAAATGTACTTAAATGTGTGGACCATAATATGTGTCTATTTTTATTCTATAAGTAATCGCCATTACCGCTGATGACGGGTGCCGAAGCAAAATGGGTCTATATTATCGAGTCCTTGAATTATTTTTCGTCGAAAAATCATTTTGTAGGAAACATTTATCTTTGCAACCATGTTTGAGATTGTTATAAAACAAAGCCACCTAACCAACTCAATGGAGTTGCAAGAATTATGAAAAAATTATGTCTACAGAACAGAGGAATAAAAATTCTGTGAAACGATTTTTCGGCGAAATTAAACATTCGACGAAATAAGTTTCTAGGAAACAAAGGGCTTCCACGCAAAATATAAACGTCATAATTTCTGCCAATCACATAGAGTCAAAGCGAGACCTACCAAGAAGATGTCGACAATTTAGACTATAATAGATTCCTTGGTTACCCATTGGCACAGGGACGAATGCTGGGGAGGGGTCGAGTATAGGTTAAACTCAGATACACACACACACAGAAACATGTCCTTCTTGACGATCTTAGCTTAACTAGAAACGTCAAGGAGTAACTGCCCAAAGAATTGACAATGGTGTCAACTCTACCATAACTGCCTGCCGGCTGCCGTCCTCGTCAACGCTTCGGCGGATGCTTGCCGTACAATTAGAGGCGGTCATCATCCCATTAACTCGATCGGCGATTGGACCATATACCTTCCAATTCTGCGATTGATCCGAGATCCCATCCTCAACATGCTACCTCATTATGTAACGTACTTCGTGGAGTCATATCAGACGCTGCCACTGCATTTTTTTATACGATGGAAGTATATTTTTTTTTCTAAAGAACTATTTAGGTACTTATTTGTGGAATATGGACGGATACCGACGCCAGACGCCCGCTTATTATATGATACTCATTGTCTATGAGGCAGTTATTATATAAGAAAATTTTAAAGACGATGAAACGACAAGATTATTGTTAATTCATTACACGACGAGATTAGATCGTCGAGACACGAGATACATAAAGAGGAACAGTACCTTCGACACCATGAACGTAACATCACGTTCAAAACGTCGAGGTAATTAAATAAACACTTTGCGAACGCGATTAAGTCCCGTTTTGTTTAAATAATGTATGAATATCGTGCTATTTCAATAAATATACTCATTTAGTCGAACCACATATTATTATGAAATGCTTCTTTCTTACCAACTTAAATCTTAGTTGTTCTAGTTGAAAATATACATACCTAACGGTCATTTTTGTTTCATGGGTCATTCTACGAGTTCGTCCGGATTTGGTGTCAGAGTCCAAATCAAGAGTTTAAATAAACATATTTCACAGTTTATTATTTTATATACATATCTTCACAATTTACGCAAATGGAGTATGTTTTAGAATTCAGCTCAATCTCATAATTTATTAAATATAAATAAAAAACTCACGTAAATTTCATTTCCTTCTTACCTAAAATAGCGAACCGTAAGTTCATGAATTTGAAAAAAATATTATTTGCTTATTATCCTTTTGTTTCTTAATTGGATGTTAGAAAACACATAATTAATGTTATATTTTTACATGGTAACACTAGTTAGAATAATTTTTTTTTAGAGAGAACGCAGTTTTGTCCTTTGTCAAATGAAATACTTCATTTCCTACCGCAAAATTTGAAACGCGTCGTAAGTCTGAACGCGCCTGTATTTACCTAGAACTATTATGCCCGCACGTCTTGCCCACCTCAACCTGCCGTAACGTCTCAGAGAGGAAGATCTCGCGCGAGTGATATAAAAATTATTGCGATTCTCTCCGCTGGATAACCGTTTTGTCACAAGTAAGTACTCATTATTATCCTGTTAGTAATATGATATCCTCTATTAGGCGTCATTTCTCTGGCAAGTTATTTATTGACATTTAGGTGGGTGTTCACTCATTTAGATTTATGACCTTGAAGCACGTAAGAATGTGTAGTAATTTGAAATTAAATGGTAAAAATTCATTCCGCTCCAATGCATTTCCTTCCATTCCTTCCAATATTTATGAAGAAGGAAATGAATCAATTTGGAAGGAAATGTCTTTTTTTATTGCTTGGTGGTATATAAATACATAATGGTGATCCAGACGAATTTAAATAATTTCACAAACGTATTTCGGAGGTCATTAGAAATAAAAATCTTTCATGGTTTTAACAAATTACCAAAAAAAAACACGTTTTTTTTGCCTTTTTTGTTAGCAAATAGTCAATTATATTTGCTTGTATTGTTACTTCTTGTCTTTATATTTTGATTGATACTTTTGTCCTATATTATCATTTATCTTTTTTCTCCAACGTGTCTAAGTTTGTTTTAGAGTACAGATTAATTTTCTGTTTGATACCTGTCATTTTGAGATCTAGCAGCAATTATTACACCTAGCCTTGACTAGAAAGTTGCATCGTCGTTAATAAAAGCACTATACACTAAGTAATCTCACATTATTATTTAATCATACATAGTACATAATTTTAAAGAATTGTTATGAATATCTCGGAAACCAAGCCAAACCTAGCCAAATTTATGCCACATTTAAATTTTAAAATATCGTCAGGAATAGGTACGCTGGTAAAATTATTTGGATTCCGCCCGAGCATCGTTAATTACCAACTTTTCCTCAAAAAGTTATTAATATTATATAGATGATTCCAGTAGTTTACACTCCATATTTCGCATATATCGCTATGAACTTATAATGTGGTAATGGTATATAACGTAATATTTACAAGCACAGAGATCTAGCTCATTGACATTGACACTGACTATTAAAAAAAATGACACTTATTAATATAATAGAAAAGTCTAATATGGCTTATTTGTATCGTGTAGGTAATGTGCTGAGAAAAATGGCAAGGACAAAGAAAAAAAAACCAAAGACGAAAAGTTAGCAAAGAACAGGGATCGAAAAAAGTTAAAATACCTATGCTGAAATTAAGAGTAATCCAGAACTTTATGCAATTTTTCATTAAAAGCAGAAACAGCGATATGTTTTAAAAAAGAAAAGATTGAAAGTCGTCGGCATTATAGAAATGAGTGAAAGGGCAAAAAGGGAACAACGGCACAGACAGAGAAAAATATTATCTACCTTATTTGAAAAAATAAAGGAAAAAATTAACTACTTCCACTAAATTCTCATAGAGAACTCTCAGTGAGTGAGAATGAGGAAATCGGAAATCATTAATTACTTGATTGTGCGATACAAAGCAGTTGGAAGAAAACAGTTGGAGAGTGTCACAATCTACCGTCTTACGGCATACAATATTTACATTATACTATTTACATTATATATCTATTATCTATACAAGAACCTCGTGTTGTTCAAGATGATCCTGTGGCTGAACCACCAAACTCACCAGTGCCTATAGCTAAACCAGAGAATGAACATAGCTTACATAACAAGAATACTGACAGGGTGAATAAAACTATGAGGCGAATGAGATACAATATGATAAAAAATATTAAAGAAGACAAAATTTAAGAAGTTAGAAGAAAACTGTTGTTCAATGAAACAATTGCGAAGGGATTCTGTGAAAAATATACTTAAGCGGAAAAAAATAAGAGAAATCTGGTAGAAACCGTACTACCCAGTCAGGAAAAGCTTTTAAAATATCGTATCGTCTCCAAACTTTGTTAATTAATAAATAAATAAATATCGGACAACCTTACACAAATCAATCTAGTCCCAAATCAAGCTCAAGGGGGCTTGTGTTATGGATACTAGACGACTAATTGTTGCAACTAGATTAAGACTAGTTTAGTTTTAAAGCTTTTATTACACTTTATTATTGGGTAATTTTAAGTGTTTTTTTTTTCTATTCGAGCAGTCCAGAAACTTTATTTCATATAATTTTATCTTCCTAGTACCATTAAGAGATATTATGACTGAGAACGATATTTAGGAATTTTGTTTATAGTAAACAGTTGATTATTTTATCAAAAATTTAATTAAAATGAATAAAATGGTTTTTTCTCGGAAGCCCTTATTCTTCCGTCTATAATGTCAATGTGTAGTTAATTATGAATAGTTAATAATGCATTAATTCATTTCCTTCCAGGCATAGTTCATTACCTTACCTTCGTTTTTCATTTCCATCCACGCCTTCATTCCATTCCTCCTTTATTTTTCTTAAATAACAATAATACATACGTGCCTTTCAAAAAATAACATATAAAATATCTATACACACACACAATATGAAAAAAAAACATAATAGCACGTAAAAAAATAAAAAAACTCAAAAACGCCAAATCCGGACGAAAAAATAGAACGACCCTCATGTCAAAAAGAGTTACTTTATATCCCATATCAATTATCAGTCCTCTAGTAAAGCCGCTGGTACATCAATAAACTCGTTCTTACATCTTAGTTACTGAAATTCTAAGAATTACATATTCCCCTCACCGATATACCATAATTCACAAACTTTTCAGCAAACATCTGTAAAATCTCGTGACTTGAAAATTGAATCGCCTGATTCCACATATGCACTCTCACAATGCAAGCTTTTCAAGTTCCTTAGTTGACAAGTTAGGTAGGTATAAGATATTTGGTTTCTGTAAGATATGAAGTAGCCTATGTTATTTTTGAACCCGTATTCTGTGTAAGTATACAAGTAAACTAAATGCTATGTTGCTTTTAAACTGTGTCAAATATGTTAAAAAGCATGAAATGATATGACTGTACATAAAACATATTTATATAAAATAACTAAATACTTATTTTGATAGATACTTGTATCTCTCCAAAAACATTTCATGTCAATTTGGCGGCAAAACTCACATGCTCATAACGCTTTCGGTGTATAAAAGTTATCAGCTTCCAGGAAAAACTAGCCCTGACTTTACCAACCCTACATCCTGGTTTCAAAAGTATGGCCTGGCCGTTTCAAAGATAAGAATTAAGATTATTATATTATCACAATATTGAAGATTTAAACTGATCTACCTAGATCAATTTAGTACATTTCCCTAAGTTCCCTAACTGCATCTTAACCTGTGAATTTGGGTGCTCTAGTGATAACGGGGACGAAGCTATGAGAGTTTGAAAATGAGACGAAACGGTATGAGAAAAGGCAGGTAGTGTCCCGCTTATTGTTTATTTTTCTTGGCGGGTGCACTACCGTACCAAGTCTTCACGGCTTCGTGGTACCTAAACGATTTAAAATAATTTTGTTGCACGGGTAGCTATAGGCACCCACAGATAGTTATAGAATACTTTTTAGCCGACTAGGGAGACAGGACAAAAGGGGACAAACCCTGTAAAAGCATTTTCTCATTGACAAATTGTAAACGATACAAAACTGTAGCTATCGGATCCGGGACTACGTACAGTAGTAGACCGTAATGGGTCCGATTGTCACAGAGCGCGGGGCGACACGCAAATTGCTCGTGTTTCAATTCAATTCAATTTATTCAGTAACAATATACATTGTGTTTGAAAAACTTACTAGCTAAGATACATATTACACTTAAATTATTATAGTTTTAACATGTTAACTATTCCCAGTTTTGACAATATATTTTTATCATATCTTATTTAAATAAAAACGATGTGCTTAAATAATGCTAACTACATTTTATTTTATAAAAACTATACATTAAATTATTATCAATTCATGTCACGATGAAAGAATTCTTCTATACTATAAAAGCAGTTTTGCAAAAGAAAATGTCTAATTTTATTTTGAAATATATCAGGACTAGAAACACATTTGAGATCTGTTGGCAGCTTGTTAAAAACTTTTACAGCTTGGAAGTCTGCACAGTATTCTGCTAACTTAAGTCTAGGACAGAAAGGGAGGTTGAGGTTTTTAGTCCTTGTGGCAAGCCGTGTATTTCTAGCAGTCTCCGTTTCGTTATTTGCCAGAAATTTTACTAGGTCCGTCACCAGTATTCAAATACAAAGACTCGGTACCGTAAGGATCTTAAGGTTGGTAAAATGATCTTTACACGACTCCCACTGTGGGATACGTACCATTATTCTAATAGCCCGCTTTTGGACAGTAAATGCTTTTTTCATGTTGTATTTGTAAGTAGCTCCCCAACATTTTATACTATATCGTAGTTTTGATTCCACTAGGGAATAATATACGGCTTTCAATTGATCTATTCCTACAAGATCTCTTAAGCTTCTTAAAGCATAACAAGCTGAGCTAATTGAGTTTTCAATCTCCTCTAATTCTTTTCTCCAATTTAAAAGGGAATCTATATACACACCCAGAAACTTAACTACTTCCACTGATTGCAGTATGTCATTTTCAATATTAATTTTAAGACTATTCTTATTTTTAGGGTCACTTCTAAAAATAATTAAATTTGTTTTCTCCATATTTAATTGTAAGTTGTTCACATTAAACCATCTATGAAAGGCAAGGAGGGCTGCATGGAGCTTGTTTTTAAGAACATCGTCACTGTCAGCAGTGATAATTGCGCTAGTGTCGTCAGCGAAGACTACAATTTTTATATCAGGCAACGAATTTTGCATAAAAGTGATGAGATCGTTAATAAATATTATAAATAAAATAGGGCCAAAAATTGATCCTTGTGGAACCCCTCTAGTAACACTGGTAACCTTAGATTTACTGACTCTCTCAATACCTTCTAATACTTGTCACACTTCTACAAATTGTTTCCTATTTTGCAAGTAACTTTTGAATAGTTGTAGATCATTGTCTCTAATACCATAAAACTCTAATTTGTTTAATAAGATCGTGTGATCAACTGTATCGAAGGCCGAGCTTAAATCCAAAAATAGCCCCGCCTCCTTTGAACCTTTGTTTAGACTGACTATTACGTCACTAAGTAAGGTGTCTATTGCGTCCCTAGTTCCAATATTCTTTTGGTATCCAAATTGTCTAGAGTTAATTACACTGTGGACTCGTAGATGTTTAACTAATCTTGTTTTGATCAGTTTTTCAAACAACTTTGACAATACTGGTAACAAAGAAATAGGGCGGTAATTTTTTGGATTACTTTTGGCATTTTTCTTATACACAGGTAAAATCTTTGCAATTTTTAGTTGCTCAGGAAAAGTACCTAATTCATAACATTTATTGTAGAGATAAGCTAATGGACCGGCCAATATGTCTATATTATCTTTAAGCACTGAAATCGGCATTTCGTCATAACCACAAGATTTTTTGTTTTCCATCGAGGAAACAAGAGTTTTAATTTCTGCAGGTGTGACTGACCACCAAGTCATATCATTGGTATATTTAGGCAAAGTATGATTTACTATGTCATGTGCAGTTTTATAATTTCCCTTTAGCACGGTTTTGCCATGGTCGAAGTTATCTGATAAAGTATCAGCAACCTGTGTTGCATCTGAAATTATTCTATTATCTATCACTAATGTTATCGGTTCTTGCTTGGTTTTCCTGACTTTACCTCTACATTTATTTACAATTTTCCAAATGCGATTAACAGAGTCTTTGGCATTTTCAAGTTCTTTTTTAACTGTATATTTCCTAGCATTTCTCGTTACTTTTCTATACAATCTGAGGTATTTGTCACGATAATTTAGGATGCTGCAGTCACATTTTGTTTTATCAGCAGTGTTGAGAAATCTTTTCATTTTACTAGATTCCCTAATCCCTTTAGTAACCCAGTTTAGTTTTTCCAGTTTGCTATGCGTATATTTTCTTTTCTTTTTTTTATAACATTGGCGAAATAATTGTTTTACCTTTGCCAGAAACGAATTGATTCCTAAGTCAAACCAATTAACAGATTGTAAGAGGCTTCTAAAACTAGTATTATTTTTCTCATTAAACATTCTCTGTTCCTTAATAGTATAAAGAGACCCTTTATCCGCGTTATTTGTAACCCCTATTTGCTCAAGAAAAACATCACAGAATATCCCTGCATGACCATCAGCCAAGTTATTATGGTCGATATAATAATTTCGTAACGCATCATCAGGAAGATTCGTAATTATATTATCAATGCATGATTCTGTGTCATTCCTCTTAAAAGTGTGGGCATTAAATAAATGTCTAAATCCATAGGGCTTTAAAAGGTTCAAAAACTCATCTCTTTTTCGATCTTCACTAAGTAGATTTACATTAAAATCTCCGCAAATGATACATTTTTTGTCGACATAGAGATCTAATAGCGTTTCTAACCTCTGCTTAAAGTCGTTAAATAGTCTGTCTACAGGATTTCGATACAAACAAAATATACAAGTACTTGTAAGGTTATCTTTAACTCCACTTATCTCAAAGCATTCCATCATATAAAGGCTCTTACAAATAAATAATTCTTCACATTGCCTGTCATTTAATGTTAATATTAGGGTTCCCCCTTTCTTTTCATTAATCCTGGTATTGTAAGCTGCAATAACATAATTTACAAAGTTACATGAGGGGATAGCTGTACAATTTAAAAAATGTTCACTAATGCAGACATAGTGCAATGTTGGTTGTCTCTCGTCTATGTACAATTCTAGGTCATGCCGTTTATTACCGATACCACAGATATTCTGATGGAATACATTCAAGTTACTCTCCACATTATGGTTATTTACATTTAAGTCAATACATTTTCCATTGGCAGCATCATTTTGATGGAAGATGTTATTTATATCCAGAGTTGTCTTTAACTGTCTTGAGGAGCTATGGGTGACCCTGGAACTTGCCCGGAGGGATAACCTAAAAAAACCTGTGTATCAGGATTCGAAACAGAGGAACAGATCTCTGTTTGTAACGCAGTATAACTACTGTGTGAAATCCAACCTATATTATATTGTAAGTTCTCAATAATATCGACGTTTTACGACGCGGGATGGTACGTCTCACTCAATTTGCGTATCGTGACGCTCGTGAGGCGATCGTTAGCTCTTTAGCTTCAATTTTTGTAGGGTTAACGTGTCAGTACGCAGAAATTGTGAAGTAATATAGAACATTTTCTTTAGGGTTACCGTACTCAAAGGGTAAAAATAAAAACGGGACCCGATTACTAAGCCTCCGTTGTCCGTCTGGCACCAGGCTGTATCTCATGAACCGTGATGCTAATTGAAATTTTCCTAGATGATGTATTTCTGTTACCGCAGTAACAATAAATACTAGAAAACAGAATAAAATAAATATTGAAGCGGACTCGGAATAAAACAAACGTGATCGGTTGCGTTAACTTTGCACCGCATTTGTATCCGGCGCAATACATACCAGGTGCAAACTTAATTCACCCGGCCAGTTAGATTGGATAAGTATTTGCACGGAACCCTCGGTGCGTCAGACTCGCACATGGCCGGCTTTTTGAAGACTTAAAAATATACAAAACTAATGCTGTCGTAGGAAACTAAGTGTCGATAGGTAGAATATCAATGATGGTATTTGTCAACCATACCACACGATACTTTAGTTTTATTGACGATGACCAACGATAGTAACGCCATCTATTGATACAAATTTTTCGGTAGACACATATATTTAGATTGTACCAGTGTATTAAGTACATACATGATTTTAAGTGTTAAGGAATTATATAAGTTTTTATTTATTGTACTAACAATTATATAGCTGATTGTTCACTACTTGACACTGATGATACTTGTAAGTATAATTATATACGTTTTGCAAGCACTCTAAAAAACCTAATTGGAATTTAGAGGATAGAATTTGTTGTTTGCAAGCATTTTCTTTTATTTATAGTCGCAACAGGCCTAGAAGTTCGAAAGTCGAGAGGTGAGGATGACATCAATTCGTGGAGTTCTAATACGCCCTGTGACAAAGTCAGTAGAAAATTGAGAAGCTGGGTATGACCGTAATAATACATTTGTTCAGTTTGACTTAGAATCGCTATCGACAAGGTTTGTCAACTGTAGAAACACACATGTAGAAATGCAGGAGGACTTCTGGCCGAAAGGTGTAGTGTTCCAGCGATTCAGTGGACGGTTACGCGACACCCAGAAGTTACGTCGCACGTCGCCGAACTAACGTGTTTATATTTATTTTATATTATTGTTTTATTTGATATGTACGTTGGTTTTAAGTTATTTATATATGGGGCACAGATGCCTGAAAATATGTTAATGATATTAATACTGATATCGTAAAGTTTCCTGCTCCACTAGTTGAATGAAGTGTTTGAGACATTGAATCGGTAACCAAAGTTACTAGGTAGGAAGGAGTACTTCGAGTCCTAGTCTAGTCTGGAGCATGAGGTGAGTGCAACCTAGTTTTTTTATAGTTCTATTATACTTACAAGTCAATGTCAAAAGTAAATGATCATATTGATCATTCAAGTACTTTGTTGCAGTAAACAATAGTAGCGTAAACGATAGTTTGAATTACTGTAAACAGTTGAAGTGAAAAGTAGAGTTGCTAAGCCGCGAAATTGTGCGCATCGGGTTACAAGCATGAAATTTCTACCACACGTAGAGCGTTCCACGGTGATTATTTTCAGATGTGGAGGGAAGTCAGCTTCGTCCCCTGTGTGGTGGAAGAGCGGGGTTAAGAGGACCAAGTACTGCTCTTTTTCTTTTTTTTATTACTGATCAGTTAAGGCTATTAGGGCTTGTGCGACATTATTAATTTTTCATGTTATTTAAGAATTGTTTCATATAAAAATTTGGGTTTATTGCCGAAAAAGTAAAAATCACAACAAGTTATTTTTATTCAGAACGATAAATTAGATATCTATACTGAATATTTACAATAAAAAAAAAAAAATACTAAAGAGAAAATTTAATCTTGCTTTTAAAAATGTACACATATTGGGCATCTCATACAAAAAGTACCTTGAAAAAAATGTTGATGTTAAGCTTAGCCTGCGTTTTCTAGTTTGCTAAGTCGCGAAATTGTGTACATCAGGATACAACCACGAAATTTCTACCACAGATAGAGTATTCTGCGGGGATTATTTTCAGATGTGGAGGGAAGTCAGATTCGTCCCCTGTGCGGCGGGAAAGCGGGGTGATGAATAGGACAAAGGCGCCCTCTTTTTCTTTTTATATTACTGATCAGTTAACGCTACTATGACTTGTTTGGTATCGTTTTCGTGTAAAACAGATATCAGCAATTCATTTTTCATGTTATTTATTCATAGTACCATATAAAAATATGGGTGTATTTCCGAAATGGTAAAAATCACAACAAGTTTTTTATATTCAGGGAGATAAATTAGTTATATTCCTGAATAGCAAATTTAATCGAGTTTCTAAAAATATATACATATTGGGCACTCTTCATACAAACAGTAACTTAAATAAATTGTTGATGTTGAGATTAGCCCGTGTGCTCGTGATACATTAGCAAAAAATATTTTGTTTTAATTACATTAATTTGTTTTTCTAGGACGTATATAGTAAATATTATACATAAAAGCATGTTAATAATCATTATTTAATGTATTTAATGAAGCGAAATAGGATGCGTTCGGAGATTTACGTTGGTTACGCCGGCGTAAAGATATATTTTAAGCTACTGTTTGTATGAGAAGTGCCCAACATGCATATATTTTTAGAAACCAGATTAAATGAGCTTTTTAAAATAATAATAATAATTTGAAAACAATCACGAAATTGAACTAATTTACCTCACTGAATAAAAAAACTTGTTTGTGATTTTTACCTTTTCGGCCATTACACCCATATTTTGATATAGAACTATACAAAAATAACATAAAAAAATTATTTCTGATATTTTTTTACACGGAAACGATACCAAACACGTCCTGGTAGACTTAACTGACCAGCAATAAAGAAAGAAAAGAGGGATACTTGGCCGTATTCACTCCGCTCTCCCGCCTCACAGGGGACGAATCTGACTTCCCTCCACATCTGAAAATAATCACCGTGGAACACTATCTGTGGTAGAAATTTCATGCTTGTAACCCGATGCGCACCATTATGTTAGAAAACAGCGGACTAACAACTCTACTATAGGTAGGTGTCTAGACATGGCGAGTTACTTTTGACATTGACTGTACTATTCGTTCTGTTTACGACTCGGAACGGTTTGTGTCTCACTGAATTAGTGCACTATTGTGAACGTCCGCGCGACGTCGGCACTCGTTAGCTCTTACATACAACTCTTTAGGGGATAATCAGGGGCGATACAAATGTTTTACGCTTAGGGGATTTCAATGTAATAACTATTCTATCTAACAATGAATTGAATCACAGTTAAGACATTCCAGTGCCTCAGTTTTTTTTTATAATATTAATAGAGAATGTTATCCAATGGATCGCATTATCGCATACAAACAAGGTGCAAAACTCCCTTGTCTTGACAGGTAGAGAAGCAACGAACTAATCGTATAAGGGTTTTTTAAGTAAAGTAAGAATAAACACTTTATTGTACACAAAAAGAGTGAAAAATAAATCAATTGACGACAACGCGTTTGGCTCGGTTTGTAGACACCTGCCTACTGAGCTGGCGGTCCCGGGTTCGAATCCCTTCCAGAGCAAATATTTGTGTGATGAACTCGAATATTTGTGCTTGGGTCATGGTTGTTCTATGTATTTAAGTATATATTTAAGTACGTACATCGTCGTCTAGTACCCATAACACAAGCCTTCTTGAGCTTAATTTGGGATTAGATCGATTTGTGTGAGGTTGTCCGATATTTATTTATTTATTTTAATTACAAATAACATAGATACAAAGGGAACTTATCCCTATAAGGGTACTCTTCCGTTAACCTTTGAGCAATTGAGTGAGTACGAGAAGAAGATAGTCAAACTAATACCGTGTACAAAAAGGTGTTAAAAATAATAAATATATATAAGTTTATATATTTCGTTTACTGTAATACTAAAACAACCAACTGACAGGTAGTCCGACTATAGTCGATCACACCCCGTTATCTAGCTTAATAAAAAAAATTAAATACTATAGCTCCACACGAGGCAATACCATTCCATTGTAAGTTTGAGAATACTCGACTCACCGTTATAAATCTGTCGCCCTACTACGCGAAGAAAACAGACTAAAAAAACTCGAACTGAGAATGTGAATAATCACCTTTTTCGTATTGCCGAGCCAAATGGTATTTCCATTGAGCAAATGGTAGTCGTGCCGCTTTGTTGGCAGGCATTACCTCGGTATTGAAAGGTCTGGATTCGATATCGTACGGAGCAGTCAGCGAGTGAATAGAATACCTGCGCGATACAAAGAACTTTGCGATATTGCCGTTGCCATATCTGTGTTGGCATTGGCACCAACTTGGTGCTATCGAATGATGAATGAAGCCGAAAGTGCGGTTATGTTGTATTTGAATCGGCACGCTAAGTCTCCCCAGGCCAAAAGTATGGAAACAAGCTTATTTTACTATGCAAACTTGTGATTTCCTTACGGAATAAATTACAAAATCACAATATAAAAATGATTATAAACATTTTAAAAGTCAATACCGCAAATTCTGCTTATGAATATTGCCAGTGCAATATTTTGTAGAAAGGCAACAAAAAAAACGACGATATGCACTTTGTCCCGGAGTTAGGTAAGTATATGTATAATATATATATTTTTACAATATGCAGATGTTTTAATAGTGGATGTTCTATTTTTGGAGTTTACTCCTTAAGAATCGATTTTCATATAATAAGCCCGGGGTATAAAAAATATGGGGTATAAAATCGAACGTATCTGCCGTGCTAATTTAAAAAGTCGTATCTCAGTATACGATCGGGGTAAAAATACGACTTCTTAATTTAGCAGGTTATGCGTTAAGCGTTATAGACTGATCCCGATATAAAATGACCTTCACCGAGATGTTTATATGATCAAATAAACATCTCGGTGAAGGTCGTTTTATATCGGGATCCTTTACTATTATGTGCGAGAGAGAGCCCAAGAGGGGTTTCGGGATAGTGGAAGGGAGACAAACTGAACGTTCCCAGCTCCCCTACCATTATGTTCACATAAACAAACTATGAAATTTGACATTTCGGATGCCTGCATGAAATAAGAATAATGCAGGCCATAGACGATCAAGCCCGCCGTCAAACCGGCATGATGCTTGAAGCGGAGTCCGGTAAACTTGTGTATGTGTATCTAAGAGCCTACTCCGAACTTCGTATCGTGCCGACCCTTCTACTCATATAGTGTATAACACGAGGATGAAAGGGAAGGACTTTAATAAAATTGTTGAATAACGTCATGCAAACTTGAACGTCAAGTATGTCAAGAACAAGGAATATAATACTCACAAGGAGAAGAACGGTAACTACGTTCAAAAAAAGTTGCCTGTCTTTTTTTTTTACTACTAGCGCCACCGTATATGAATTAAGTGACAGCGGGCTATTTTGGCGGGGTTTTCAAATATGCCATATTGAAAGTTTCTTTTTCTAACTTTTCTATTTTACATGCATGCATATTCAGGTTTAATCCTGCAAATCATTTGTCAACCACTTCCCGGTATACGATTGAGCTGAAATTTAATAGTTTTATAAAAAATACAACACAATGAATTACTTTTAAATGGCCTTTATTCATTGTATATCCAAACAGGGACTATAATTTACAAAATGTCTTTAAATAGTTTACTACATAGGTGCACTATTATTGCATTGTTTTAATAATATATTCTGTTGTTCCTAGAACAGAATACGTGCTCAGGCTTTTTCTACAACTGTCAGTGTAACGGGAATCTTGGAAATGTCGACCTTATTCCTTTCGTACAGAGAAGTCAAGGATTCTTGTGAAGACCAGTCGTGCCCAAAATGTAACTCTGAAATAGGAAATTACATTTTAACAAGTCTACATATCCACATTAATTGAGACCTGCTTGAACAAAATGGACAATAGACATGAACATAAATATAATGTTAAAATACTATGCACTAAGCTCAGAACAAGTTTGGTCAATGCAGGCCTAAATATCTCTAGCAGTGTTAAAATATTACCTTATGAATAATATTTGAAAAACTATATGTCTGCAGGTACCTAAACACTTGTATTAAAAAACTTTTTGTCTCCAGTTGTTGGGTAAGAAGTAAGAAGTATCCTATCACCATGTTTGGATGCTATCTGGGATTAAAATCCGTGCCGTCCGAGCCGTTTTTGTGTGATGAGAGGTTAAAGATATTTTAAACAAACAAACAAAACCTGTGATTTAATAACATACAATAACCGTATTTCTAGGCAAGGTAACCTAACTAAATGTACCTGAAACACGTCTTAAACAAATAGCTGGTAGTTCTTATTTCATGTGTATTAAAATATACAACAAAATTCCGAGACATATATAAGAGACCTAAAATAAAATATTCATACCGTAAAATTATTATTCCCGCTCTAGGAAAATTAACTGAATCGTCTTCAGCATAGGTTGTGCCGCGTTAAGCACATTTTCTTCATGCATTTGAAGACATTAATTATGATATTTTTGAAATAAATCGCGAAACAATTTGAAATTGGCCGTTTGGTAAAAAGAAAAAAAAGGTGCAGTTTTCGTTCACAAACTTAAACAATCATTAGTTTCGAAAACGTACTACTCCTTGAACGAATATTTAGGCCTATGGGTAAAAAAAATATTTAACATTATTATAAGTTTTGCTGTATATTATACTCGTATATTAATATTATGTAAGTGCCTACCTTCTCGTTCTTGTTTGCAGCGCCCAACAGGGTACATAATGTTTTAGTCGCGCGATAGTTTTGTCGCAGAAATGCAAGATATGGGTTTATATGAGAGTGCGCGCACCACGATTTTCATAAACCCATAAGTACGCTTATTTCTGCGACAAAATATCGCGCGACTAAAAAAAATCGTGGTGCGCGCCTGGCCTGAAGAGTAAACTCTAGTCGTGCGTCGGAGCTGACACACACACTTTTTTTTTTCTTTTGGAGGTGGCCTAACGGTTACTAACATTTACACAAGGAATAATTATTGGAAACTTTAAATTTTCATAGAATAAACTTTGTTTCCATACTTTTGGCCTGGGGTGTAATTTAGGGCGAAATGCAAAAAAAATTACATTTTGTCCCCACAAAATTTTTCCATATAAAGTTCGTTTTATCAGCTTTGTTACGCCCATACAAAATGTAAGACAAAAATTACAAAACTGAGAAAAAAATGTGTCAGCTTTTTCTCAACTTTGTTACGCCTACGCATACAAAATGTACAAAAAGTTACAAAACGGAGAAAAATTACAACGAAACTGAGCTTTATGGTACGGCATAATTAATAATGAAAATTTGCCGAATGTGATTAAAAAAAAAGACGTCCGTATTTCCGTTGTTATATGTATAGATGTTATACCGACGAAAACATTCACCGTATTATCAAAAAGACAGGTATACGTAAAAATTGGTAACTAGGTACATATTTGCAATGTAAATTCGAAAAACATTCAGCCTTTGTAAATACCATCTAAAATTTATTTTGTGTTAAAACACGCTTGAAGCTGTTTTCCGAAGTTTCATTATTCAAAAAACATTAATTGTATGACAACAATGTACTCACCTGAAAAAATACTTGACCAATTTATGAATAAATTCATTTTCATCTAGGTTATTAGTACTTACCTAAACGCAAATTTTCAGGACAAAAATGTAAATTACTCGTTCTACTATACAGATATTGTGGTACCTAACCCACTCGATGATGTCACTTGTTCGGTGGCGATTTGTACGAAGCGCTGAAAACGCCGAAATTTAACAGTAACTTCTGAGATATTGAGCTCTCTAAGTGTGACAAACGTCTCATGATGTTTGGTACATATAAAAACAGGTAGTCAACGTGAGAAACTTATTTTAAAAGATACACTCTGTTCAGTGTTACTTGAATTTTTGCACCAGCACATTCGTCCTGAGTGGGACGAAATGGTATGAGCACAGTGCATCCATTTGTATCACAGACCATAGGCTTATACAAAAGTGCTATGTTTTTGGTTTTATCTCAATACTTACTTTTCGTTACTTATGCGTTTTCTTCTTGAACCGTCAGTCAGTTTAGACGAGTTTCCATCTACGGTCGTAATATACTACTTTTATAAGTCTTACCAATAAATATCACGGGAAAGGAGATACTTACAGTAAAGATCTCATTTTTAAGTCATTCTAAGAAGCTCTAGAAATATTTACAATTGCGTAACAGAGGCTTGGTACAGCTATTAAAATGTGATTGAAAGAGCACTATAACTTGAGGTGATGAGTAACTGCACAGTAGATCAGGATGTCAGTTATAATTAGGTACACAATGATAATTGGACATTAAACCCAGCCCAACCCCCAAGTAAATTAGAAGTTATGCTACGGTAATAGGAAGATTATAAACTAAAATCCCATTAAACTAGAATCCCATTTACCCAAACTGATATTTAGTAGTATGATACGAGTATAGTCATTTAAATAAAACAATTGAACAGCTTACGTTTCTTTTTATAGTGACGTTTTTTTTATTAGTGTCGAACTCGTTACGCAGTATTTATATGGTGTGATTAGTCTGGCACCGCTCTTTTTAGGTATAGGTAGGCTTTATTCCGAAGAGTAGGTAGACTTTGTATATGTTGTTGGTAGATTGTTGTTTTCTGGGGGAATAGAAGCTGTGAAACTTTTATAACGTTTGCAATTCATAAATTACTGAGTTTTTATACGTGTAAGTGACGTTTAAATACTTAACGTTTTTTTTGTACAAGGTAAGCCAATGTTCCAAAATTCGTATATTTACATTGCAAGTTAAATAAAAGCTTGTAAAATATCACATTCGTTAACATATTGTTTTCATAAGGACAGTTTGTAAATGTTTTTATTTTTATGTCATAGGGGGAAACGAGCAAACGGATTGCCTGATGAAAAGCGTTTACCGTCGCCCATAGACACCTGCAACACCAGAGGAGTCACAAGTGCGTTGCCGGCCTTTCAGGTGGGAGTACGCTCTTTTCTTAAAGGTTGTATTGGTCCGAAAATACCGCAAGCGACAATTAATTCCACAATGCAAATGTGAAATATATTTTACATTTCGACAGCAGTGTAACATTAGTTAGGCTCTTTACAGCATGTCGGCGGACGAGCGACAACCGAAATGGGTCAAGGGGCCGCATTCAGTTGCACCGGAGTAATTCGTTACTGCGATCCACTATAGTTGATTTTTAGGCAGACTGAATATTACCACACAATGCCATTATCCTTATAAAATAGGGTAGGTCAACAAATGGAAGTAAGTATCCATAAGTTTTTGTCAAAAAAAATATTTTTGTGACAAGCTTTTATAGCCGACTGTACTTTTCTTTGAACATCTATCAATTGCTCACTAAGACGATTCTAAAGAACCCAAATTATATAGTTACATACATACATTGCAAGTTAAATAAAAGCTTGTAAAAACGCATAGAAATAGCTACCATCCTCTAGGTTAATTGCAGTAACGTAGCTCTTTGAATTTGAATATAGCACTTCGATACTGAAGCGGTGAGGTGAGGGTAGCCGACCAAGTGACCATTTTCCTGAGTACCTATCACTTTCCATGTTAAAGTATCAAAATTTTCAGCTGTAGGTACCTAAATATTGGCACATACAAAGAGCATAATTTATAGTTAATTTGTAAGTATACCAGTAGCGTGGCGTCAATAAAACTTAATTCACACCGGCTTGTTCAGTACAAGGATATTAAGCGCTTTTGTACTTATTGTCCTTGAAGAAAAACTATGTAAATTTTGTTCTAGCTTGCTCAAAAATGCTTTTAACGCCACGACACTGGCGTAAAATACAATAATAAATAAAATAGAAATCGTGCAATATAGACATCATACTAATATCTACCCATAGCTTTAACTGTGTGCAACTGTGGTAAATGTATGAAGATTTATGTGCCCTCTTATTCACGGAACCTCCCCTCTCATGCGGGACATTATTTCGTCAATGTTATTTTCGCAATTTCCATATTATATCTTTATGTTACACGTAGGCGCAGTTCCCTAAATTGCGTTTTTGTTCAATATAACTAATTATTTTTCGTTTAGTCGTAAAACCATTTTAAAGTGAATGTTGTTTACGACATAAAAGTGCATTTGATGGCATACGGCGTTTGATGATCGAGAGGTCTCCTTTGGGGGCTGATCTTTCTGAGCCCTAAGGATATTTTAGTAAGGAAGCCATCTTGATTTTTAGTGCAGGAGGGAGACGATTTTGTAGATATTTTGATTACCAATCGCGGACATCAGAAACCTGTTTATGGTCTTCCTTGACCTAGAAAAGGCCTTCGACAGGGTACCACGTCGACTAGTATGGCAAGCCTTAAGAAGTCAAAATGTGCCCGAGCCCTACGTAGGACTTCTTCAAGACATGTACAATGACGTCAGTACTTCAGTTCGCAGCCCGGCAGGAACCAGCCACCCCATTCCTGTAAAAGTGGGAGTCCAGCAAGGATCAGCTCTCAGCCCCCTCATATTTATCATCGTGTTGGACTACCTCACACGCGACATTCAAGGTGAGATACCATGGTGCCTCTTATATGCCGATGACATAGCCTTGGTTTCGGAGTCAATGGAAGAGCTGCAGCAAACCTTGGATAAGTGGCAACATGCACTGGAAAGCAATGGCCTAAGAATCAGTAGGACAAAATCGGAGTACATGAGGTTTATGTTCGGGCAACCCTGCACCTCAACCTTACACATAGATCATGTGCCTGTACCCCTGGAGAACAAATTCAAATACCTCGGATCAATCTTCGATGAAACAGCTAACTGTGATGCCGATATAACACACAGAGTAAACTCCGGCTGGATGAAATGGCGATCGTTATCAGGTGTGCTCTGTGACCGTAGGATGCCTGTCAAACTAAAGGGAAGGTAAATAAAACCTGCGTCAGACCCGTTATGCTCTACGGTGCAGAGTGCTGGACAACTAAACGAGAACATAAATCCAAACTCCATGCTTCTGAAATGAAAATGCTTCGATGGGCCGGCGGTGTGACCAAACTGGATAGGATCAGAAATGAACACGTCAGAGGGAGCTTTAAAGTCAGAGCTATACCAGACAAACTTCAGGAGAGCCAGCTGCGGTGGTATGGGCACGTGATGCGTCGTGAACAAGACCACCCGGTTAAAATCGCCCTAAACATTGACATAGGAAAACAACCCCGTGGACGCCCGAAAGCTACTTGGTGGAGAAACCTTGAAAAAATATCAAATTTAATTACAGTTGACATAAATGACAGAGCCAAATGGCGTTAAAATATTCAGAGGGCCGACCCCAAATGAACTGGGAAGAGGCACGGAGAAAGAAGAAGACCAATCGCGGACATCAGATTAGAGCGATCAACAGCCTCTTATTGCGAGAGTTTAATGCTCGTTGGCTTGTTCTTCTTCAGCACAATAAGAATAACAGAACAACTGATCAATTTCCATAGATATAAAATATAGGCGGAGTGACACAAATTACAGATTGGAGACATACATACATACATATACTTACAGGTCAAACTGAAACCTCATTTTTTTGAAATGTTAAAAAAACAGGTTTGACAACGATTTGCCAGATCCGATAGCTTTGCACAGGATCGGCGGAAACACCTAGTTGTTTAATACAAAATACCTAATTGTGTACATGTGAAATGGTATCCAAGGGATATTGCGTGTATACTAATGGTACTAAGCAACGACTGTTTGGAACTAGTAACCGGAACGAATAACTCGAGTAACTGGAGCATTCGCTATCTGGTATTCGCCATCTTGCAGTGCGAGAACCAACGTTAATGACAGAGTACCTAGTAGCTATATTAATGACGTCGTGGTAATATGAGAAACTTTAAGAAAATAAAAATATATTCCCAAATGCATTTTACATTATTCAAGATCTCAAAAGTAGTACCTAATATCTAAAGGTAAGCAGGGCTGTAAGTCGTTGATAAGTTCAGTGTTAGTGAGTACAATGAGGTACTTTATACCCGATTACAAATAAAAAACCGGCCAAGAGCATGTCGGGCCACGCTCAGTGTAGGGTTCCGTAGTTGCTCATCCTTCACAATAAACTGCTGTTTTAAGCCCGAGTTTTAAGTAAAGAAAAATTTTAATCTCTATAAAAAGGTCGTAAACGCCCTAGAAACTGTAATCACTTATTACCTTCTGGAAGTCAACTTAAGTCCTTTAAAAGAAATTTGGCGATAACTCAAAAACGGCTCGACCGATTTTGTTCAATATAGTTTTCATTGAAAGTACTTATAAGGCCTCATTTACATGAATTTATCCGATTTTTTTGACCCGTGGTTGAAAAGTTAGAGGGGGGGACACTATTTTTTTTTGTTTTCGGAGCGAATATTTACAAAACTGCTGACTTTATCAAAAAATAATGTTAGGAGACCCCTATTATTTTTACAAGACCTATTCAACGAATGAACACGGAGCTAAGCCGCGGACGGACGGACGGACGGACGGACGGACGGACAGACGGACATGGCGAAACTATAGGTTCCTAGTTGACTACGGAACCCTAAAAAGAAGAATTGAGCAGAGAACGTTCCAGACTACTAGTATTCTAGTAGGTATTCATCTAACTAATGCTGCAGTTGTAATTGTAGCTCTTCAACACAACATGTAACACTCGTCGGCTTAACCGGACTTTTTTCATAAATCCGGCTTTAAGGCATCCCCGCGGCACAGTTAGACTTTGCAAATGCATTTCCTCACAGCGTAAGAGGTCAATACGCGTAGGGGAGCAAGTTGGACCCCTCGCGATCTGTCACCCCGCGGGGTTAAGAGGTGATTGCCTCTTTCGATAGGAAAAGTAATAAACTGCATTCTTTGCCATTCGATTTATAGTCAAATGAAAAAGTTGGACAGTTTGTGATGGCTTAGTTAAGTACGCATACCTCAACTTCCAATGTTCAGCAACGTTAAAACTTAATCAGGTTAGTTGTATTTGCGGTTTTGGAGTCACCGATTAAAGAGAAATGTTCTTAAGGCAAATTGTGTAGAATGCGTCTACTGTACTGTTACAACATAACTTGTAAATGTTTGGAATATATTTATTTATGAAAAACACACAAAATAAAATAGAATATGTGCAATTTAAACCTTAACCCAAATTATGAGCTAATTAAACATAACTGTTTGAAACGAGTAGGTAGTAATTGTATGGGCTGAATCAACTCGATCGCTTCGCGATCTCGTTGATTCAGCCCATACAATTACCTGCAGCGACAACCTTTCTGGTCTACTAAATAAGCAGTGTTCCATCAAGGAGGAAAACTAAAAGATAGGTAACAAGTCTACATAATCGTAATCTATTCTGACTATCCGAGCTGTTATATTTAATCCAGTAAAGTATTTCATTCGCAATTTCCAACCGATGTGTTTAGCACCTAAGCAAATTACGTGATTTATCAGCATTGACAGATATTTGAAACCACATATCGAATCATTTAGCGCTAGCTTGGTAGGTGATGACACTGATGACTCTTTGTACATACAACATTCTCCATTTCATTCACACGTAACAAAAATCAAACGACGGTTGAAATAGTGTATCTATTCTTTATTTAAAAAATATCATTTGTTATACACCACTTTTTTAAGCAAGTTACATTTTTAAAGGCGCATATCTTGCTATGGTAAATACAGCTTTGAATTTCCAACGATGTTGCATAATTGTTATACAAGGTTTGTAAATTAGGACAATTTTGCTCTTCCAAATTATGGATATTATCGTTTTCTAGTATTTCTTTCAACCACTTCACCTTTTCAGCACCTTTAGCATATATTTTTTTATTTTTCATGTATTGTAATATCAAACACTTAAAATTAAAATAAGGCACAAAGCCTTCGTTCCATAAAATTCCGATGTTTCTTTCTATCCACGCCACATGTGAACGTTCCATACTTGTTAAGTTATAGAATGGATATGGCGGTTTTATCAACAAAACAAGAATGCGATTTTCGCACAAAATTGCTATTTCTTTAGGTATAAATTTGTTGTCTTTACTTTTAAAACCTTGAACATCCACGATGGCGGCATTCATGATAGTTTTCGAACTATGTTACTGAGTGGTTTATATTCAAAGAGGCAGTCGTTGAGGATCAAACAGTAGGCAGCGGTATTTTCTGGAACGTCTTCTGATGACTCAATTTCTAAACGCACGTCAACTGGCCCAGTTTTGATTGAATCGTTTTGTCTTGAACAGTCGATAACAAAAACTGGAGCAATTTTGGAGAATGTATGCAAATCTAACAGCGGTTCAATACAAGCGTTGTAATACGACTGCCGAAAATTAGCATACATCTCATATAATATACTATATTTTCCTTCATCAAACTTTAAATTAAGATTGTCATATGGAAAGTATTGCGAATTTAAAAACAATTTGACATTTGTTATGTTACAGTGATCGAATGAAGCTGAACTTCTTGTCGTATTGAATTTTCTATCCGTTTGTAATCCTAATATAACAAACCTCGGTTTTTCTAACTGAGAAGCAGTTTTAATAGACCAAGAATGTTTTGTTGTTTTAGGCAATAATGGATATTCATATAAATCCCAATTTCTGAAGGCAAGCTGTACTGGTCGGTCTTTTTCTAAATGTTTTAGTAGTACAAGTCGTTCGCGATCAGAAACTCTAATATGCGGCACACGCCACTGAATTTTTGTTATGTCTATACAAATATTTTCATTTTTCTCAGCTATCACAGTATTTGAAACAGAACTGCTTCTTTGTAATATAAGCTCATGTCTACAATTGATGAGTATTTTATTATAATCTTCAGCAAATCCTAATATTTTATTTAAGGGTATTATAGCCGTAAAATGGGTATCACTTGCTTTGGCTCCATCTAAATTCCAACCCCATAAAGCAGCATTTTTACTTTCTCCTTCATTCATTGAAATATAAGATTTCATTGTTGTTGTGATTCCAGCATTTTTAATGTTATCGATTGCAACCCCATTCAGTTCGTACCTGATATTTTGAAACAAAAATAATATTGGATTGTTTATAAATTTCACTTTTTTCGTTGTTATTTTCCCTGCTGCGTCTGTGGTAGATATACTTGCGCATCCCTCGATGTAAATGGAGCTAGCTGATGGTAATACATAAACATCTTGCTGGTGTATAGGTATTCTTATTTCATCGTTTACTTTAAAATTGTTATTGTAAGGGTTATAGCTATGAATTTCATAGCTTTCGATGGAATTGTCATGATGTGGTAAATCTGCGATTTGTAACATCTTATATTTTAAATCCAAGTGAACGTAAAAAAATCTTATTATTTTTTGTAATCTTCTTTGTTGCTTTTACACGTCTTCTATCTTTCAATGTTGCGGATGTAATATTAGGAGTTTTACTATGTTCGGAGTTTTTATTGAAGATAATCATTTTTAGTTTCTGGTATTTTAAATTTCGTAGATTTCAACGAAACAATTTTCAACGCGTTTGGTGATGTAATGTGCGATTCTGCAACACACCATTCTATATATTGTTGATAAGTATGACGTCATATGCAATTAATTTCTTCTTTCCCAAAATGAGGCAAGGAACTTTAAACATAAGTGACCACAGTTATATAAATTGTTTCCTTGTAAATTATCATAGTTGTAGTGAATTTTTTCTCCCATGTATTTGACAAACTCTTGTGGTGGTTTTAAATTGCCATAGCTATCAAAGTATTCAACATAATTATTTATTTTTCCATAGGCTACCCAATGAGTACCAGAATTTGTAGAGGAATCTAAATTGATAACCCCGCATTCCAGAGGTAATGGAAATTCTGGTAATTCATCTCTCATAAAAACACCGCGAAAAAATGGTATGTTTTTAGAATGTTTTGTGATATCAATATTAGTTAACGCTCTTTTGGGTAGCCGAGTAATTAGTTTTTTTTATTTGTCACATAAATTCCTAGCCCGTTTTTGTATGGCTTAAGATGTAATCCTTTCCCAATACACAATGCTTCCATATTCGTATTATGTTTTTTGAATTCCTCCAAATTTTTTTTAGCTAACTTATAGTCATTGACGGCTTTCGTGATTCCGGCGATACCTCCTGCTAAACTACCGGCGGCAGACAACCCAGCAAATATGGGTATTAAAGGCAGAAATCCTCCGCTTTTAGGCACCGGAATTACTCTTGGCAATTTTATAGGTAAATCGTCAGACGCCATTTCATGAGCAGCTGCATACGCTAGTTCCGCTAAAACTTTTTTGCACTTAGGCTTTAATTTTCTAATACGCTTTTTTGTGTGTGAAACAATATTATTAAATGTTTTTCTGAATCCAGAACCAGTTTTAACCTTTGAAGTTGGTGATATATATTTTTTTTTCATATTTAAATTACTAATATTATTCTTATCTTTATTCATGATTGTTTTCATTTAAATAAACTGTGAGCGTAATGTTTATAGCACGGCGTTTCGCAAACAAATGAGTACATTGTAAAAACAATAAATGTTTAAATAGGTACTGTCACCTTTCCTATAACCGATTTGTCTTTTCTATCCAGCTGTTTTCGTTTGAAGGCAGCCCTAACCACTTTACGTATACCTTGTTTCTTTTTCTTCGCAAAACTTTTTCAACAAGGTATACCTCAGGGTGTAAAGTCTTTTGAATTTCGTGTACATAAAATGCTCCTAAAATTGGTCTAGACCTTGCGTCTTCCAATAAGTAAGTTGTTGGGCAAGTATTTTGAACCTTTATTATCTTAAATATTTCTGTAGACCAATTAGGCGTATATCCTTTTTCGAAGCAACCTTTATATTTGCTTATTCTCACGAAATCCCCCACTCGAAAGCTTTTGCGCTTCGATATTTTCTTCGCATGTTTTATTTGCGCATTAGTATATCTTAGCGATACTTTTTCTTTATTATTTTGATTAATTGTAGCTGGAGGCGCTCCTATAGTTCTATGGAACGCATGATTGTACTCATGCATTTTACAGTCGAGTGTTCCATTGATCCATTTATAATTTCCTTTTAAATTAAATTCTTTATATAGTTTATTTTTTAGTGTTCTAATAAAGCGTTCAACAATAGAGGCTTTTTTGTTAGAATACGTAGAATAGTGGTTGATATTATATTTTTCGACAATTTTAAAAAAATCAGTATTGTAAAACTCCTTACCCATATCTGTCTGTAAATTTTTTGGTAATCGGCCTTTTGCTAAAAATGTTTTAAATGTTTTTGACAAAATCTCTTTCGTCTTTTGTTTTAAAGGAAATGCCCAAGCATATTTTGAGAAACAATCTATAATTACGAATATATATTTGTAACCTGAATTTACATTTGATAATGCTTGCATATCAATCAAATCAGCCTGCCAAAGGTCATCTATGTCTCTTAATATAACTGTTCTTCGTGGGAAGTTCACTCTTACGTTTTTATGAATTTCATTTACTACGCCGGCTTTGCTCATAGTGCTTGTTGAATTTTCCTTCTAGTTCTTTAAGTTCAATATTTTTTTCTATTTTTTTTATACGTGCTGATAAAGCCTCAATTACTTTATAAAGATTCGCTAACTTATTTACGGTAGTTCTTATTTGCGTATTAATATATTTTGGAATATTAACGCTATCGGATAATTCAACTTCATTTATAGTTTTATTCTCTTTTATTTCATTAGAGTGTTTTTTAATTTCACGCACATTCATGTTTGACGTTCTTTTGATTACTGAATGTAATGATGATAACATTGAAGTATTTATTTACACACAAACCCTCTAGGCAATCCAATTGCTACTTTCTATTAGCACAATTTTATTATTTTATAATACCAGATTCTTTTAATTCTTCAATAATAGACAGGATTTCATTGTCATGATTGCTGTTGCCAGCGCTTTTTGATGCGATTAATAATTTTAGTCTCTCTATTAATTCATTTGGATCATCCCAATAAATATAGTCCGTTGCTTTCTTATATTTTTTTAATTTAGGCAAAGAACCGCCAATTTTAAGATCAGGCAATTTTTCGGGAAAATCCTGCTTAGCCTCCGTGAATAAAGGTTTAACGATCTGGCTGTATTTTAATCCTTTGTCTCCTTTCAACTGTCCGTTGGGATGGAAATCTCGCCTGTGGGCGCTGGTAATAATAAGCAAGTTTTTGTAAATAATCTTGTCTTTTTCGGTTACTATCTCAAGATCAGGCTTATTTCGAATTAAAAGTTCTTTTAAACCTCTAGTCATTTCGTAATTTCGGTTATTGATTGTAAGCATATATTGTTTTTCTTTCGAATCTTTATTTTTTAAGGATAAAGTGACAGCAGAATTTCCCATCATGAGTTTCTTATTTTCACTACGAATACCAAACGGAACATTAATGTTATCATAAATGTCTAGCACATCTTCTTTCTTAAGAGATATTAATGTGTCATTAACATTATTTTTAGAATTTTTGACATCATTGTCAAAATCGTAATACTCTGAATGCTTGCTTGAATCAGTTTCAAGGTGGTCTTTGAATTTTTCATCGTAATACTCTGAATGCTTGCTTGAATCAGTTTCAAGGCGATCTTTGAATTTTTCATATCCTGCGGATAAGTCATCGTCCATAGGCGTTTCGCAATCGTTTTTTAAATTTGTTATATATAAACTGGGGTTTTTTTCATCATTTGCTTTTCCCAATGTCTCCAGAGAATCCGTAATAGGCTTGAATACTTTCTTTAATTTTACGTTAGCAGCATCTTCTTCATCCTGCATCATTCTAATTTTCTTTTTTATGCAATTTGCGGATGTTATCAATTGTTTCTTTAGATCGGCCTCCATTTTTTGGTAACTTCAAATTATTGTGTGTTATATTCGGCCGCAGAAGTTAAAGTGAGTACTTTTCCAAATGAAACTAGTATATGTACTAAATTCAAAAATAAATAAATGTATCAAAACCTAGTCTGTATCTTCCTTTATCAATTGCGCAATCTTTATTTAGTAATAAAAAGTTAAATTGATTTTTCCATATAGTACAACAAAGGTCTTTAAATTTTTGCCAATCTATGTCTGTGTTTATGTGCTCATTGTATATATGTTTTAAATTGGTATCATCTTGCTTAAAAATAATCAGAAGATTGGCATTGTCTCTTAGTAATTGTTTTGGTACTTTGGAATAAGTTTGGGATAAATAAAAACAGTCTATTTGCCTATGTCTTCCCATAGCAAAATAATTTCTAATATTAATCTGATTTTCACACGCTACATCATCAAAAATCATGACGGAGTTTGTTAAAGCATCATTGGGATGAATGACTTCTTTACTTTCATTAAATAAATAAAAATTCGATCCTGGTATATTTTGCATAACTTGTTTCAAGAAGAGATATTTTGGTTGGAAAGCCGTCTTTGAGTACAAATAAATGTGTTTAAACTTTAATCCATTTTCATGTAACAATAAATTCAGCATAACGTTAGTTTTACCGCAGTTAGAAGGGCCGCATATTATGCAGCGAATTGTATTAGGTAATAGAGCGCTATGCTTTACTATTAGTGCATTTTTTTCCACATTTATAGTATTCACCTCTAATGTTTCAGCTTGCTTAACAAACCTCATGATGAAGTATGAGGTGAATCAAAATATTACAAGTCCTTATATACCTAGTACCTAATTATGTTATTTGATGATGTAATATATTAAGACCGCGACGTAGGTATTATATATCACCAAGTCAGCTGACACGTTTATGGGTAAATGACGTTTCGTGTTTAAAATTAATACTAAGATGCTGCCATTTCTGCAGTGGTCGTCGAAGAAATTACTCGTGATTCAGAAATTTCTCATAATTCAAGTGAGTTCATTTACGAATGTATTGTTAAAATATATTGTTCATCCGCATTTTTATGTCCAAAAGGTATCTATTGTTATATGGCCGAATATTTTATTATATTTAAAATTCCAATTATCTCATTGCAGAAAATGTCACACCTGCTAAACTTTGACTCCCAAGAAAACAGCGAAAGCGTCGATATTGATAGCCGTCTCGTTGATGACTTATTTTATAATACTCAAGACATAGAAGATCTATGCAGAGTCCAGCATCAGAAAACCAAACTGCCTGATGAGACGAAATGCCGATTTTTGAAGAATAAACCGAAAAAGAAAACAATTAAAAAGTCGCAAGCCGAAAATTCACACAATTTATCTTATGTATCTAAAAAAGGAAAAGAAAAGGCGCATCATTTGATTAAAATTAATATTTATGAACTTGTTCCTGGAGTCAAGCGGAGAAATATTGGTGATGATGTTTGTGTAAGCGCACAATATGTGGTTGAGGACAATTATGACGAAATTTTGGACGGCGCAGAAAGCTTAATAAGAAAAATTGTGAAAAAAATAAGTGATTGTGATAGTTTCAAATTGTAAAATAGAACCATGTGAAATATTTTTTTCATTTTGTGAATACATACCTATTCGTATACATTAATTGTGGCTTTTTATTATAAAGTTGTAAACTCTTCCAAAGACCACTACTGGTATTGACCTACCCTATTTACAATAGCAAGACAAAGGGAAATGGTGATCAAACAAAAAAAAAGTTCTAATTCATAATATAATTTATTGAAAAACAAAATAATTAATTAGTGTTACACATTTTTATTATTTAAGTAGGTGCTGTAAAAATATAGTTAACATATAAATCTTATCGACTAATCTTATTATACCATATTGCTATAGTGACCCCAAGGTAAAGTTGAAACTGAGCCTTCTATTAATTGCCTTTTATCATCATTCTTGCTTAACACCAATTTATTCCATTTCTGAGTAAACATTTTATGGTTTTTTGATTTAATAATACACATATTGTCTCGCAATTCCTCGCCATTATACAAGCATCTTTTATATTTCTTCATCTCGAGTTTTTTCGTCACACATTTTTTTACCCCTTTTGCTTTTTTTATAGACGCTGTCTCAGTGTTAATACAGTATAACTTAGCTCGTAATCCGACGAACTCTGATATAACTACACCACCCATTTCATCTTTGAAATAACCAGGAATTTTCATATTTGCTATCGGCATCTTGTAAATATTATTAGCCTCAAAATTACTTGTGTCAAAGTATGGAAGCATTTCTTTCATATCATCATAAAAGTTAGCAGTATTGACTAAATACAAAAGACTATCGGTGTCAGTGTAACACAGGCGAATATTTTGTTGATACCTTGTTTTCATGACAGAGTAATGAAATTGGTACAAGTGCTTTTTAGCTAGCTCTAGTACAGTAAATCCGATAAAAATAGGCATATCTAAAATTAATCTAGATTGTCGCATTTGAATGGCTACAAGGTTTTCCGAGAAAATTGACAAACTTTTGAAATTGGGAGCGCTAATGTATTTTTCCGCACCGCATAGTTTGTTCGTTTTATTTGAAACATCTTTCCAAACATTAACCAACTTAACGTCTACTTGATTTCTTTTGTTTTGAATAGTTTTTCCATAGATGCTATTCACCTGTTTTTTAAAAAAATTTTTTTCAAAGTCGCACTTAGCATTTTGTCTTAATTCTGTATTTAATGTTATGTAAGGCTCCAAAAATTTTGATTGGTTGAAAGCTAAAATGCGATGAATTTTCAATAATTTTAAACCATTATTCAAACATTCTTTTAAATGCTCGTAATGTATGACATATTTATATTTATTATGCAAATTTGCTATCAGTTTACGACTTGTTTTACTTGGAGGTACACAATTCTCTGGCGCAAATGGTAAATCTGAATGATCATCATGTAATTTGGAGGGGTATTCAAGATCTACTTCTAGTATGTATCCCTGAGGATTGTCGCGACTGACACTTTCAACATTAAAATTTTCTATATCCTCATCTTTCAAAAACTCGAAACTATTTGTTGGAAGATTTTGTAACATAGCAAAACCGTATAAATTGACGCAATCTAAGTATATTAAATATGAGCTTGTTTCATTGGCATTGTAATCTGACAAATATTTATTATTTGCCTTAGCATGTCGTAACGAGCACTGAGCAAGACCACCTCGAATGCCCTTTTCTATCATTTGGTACATTTCAACATCAGATATTAAATCCAACTGAATTTTTGTATACAGCAACATCGCGTCCCAGCTCAAAGCCGGACTTGAAACATAATAACACGGGTCTAAATTATAATAAGTTAAACTCATACATCTGAATTTTTCAAAAATATCACACAACAATAACACATCACATTTAAGGTATAAATCAGTATATTCACCCAAATTTTGTATATTAAATTCACTCCACACCGACTTTGCATGTTCGTAGTCATCGTCTGCAATATTTTCACCAGTTAGTTTACTGTAAAAATACTCTCGATCTGGCAGTTCAGTTTCGTTGTATCGATCCCACGAGTCTATGTAGTCATAGCAATAAATTCCTTTTTTGCGAAGTAATTCAAAGTGTAAAGGATTAGTATAAAATTGTTTGAGGTTTTTAAAGTCGTTAGGGTGTAATGTTTTAGCCAATTCTTCTAAACCAGAATTCAAAAAATTAAATGAGTCTATAAATTTCATTTGCGCTGGTTTTTGACCATCTATTGGTATAAATTTAGTAACTGATATGTATTTTTCTTTTGTTTTGGGAATTAAATTTATGCGGCCAATAGTATTCGATAGTTCCGTAATAAATAAATGACAATCATAACCGGAAAAATTATGAAACAGTATAGGTATAAACTCGCAGGATTTTGCGTTTAAATTACAAGAATTGTGGCTAGGGCCTCGATATTTACCGCTAAAATGGTCATGATCAGCTATGATAGGCTCGCCAATTTTAAAAGGATCTCCGCAAATGTGACAAGTCGTGGCATTTTTTAGCGCGTGATTTTCCTCATCAGATAAAGGTAACATTTCACAGTTAACTGATAATAACTGATGCAATTTCTGTACATCTTTGGAAATGGTTTCTACAAATTTCTGGGCACAATTAGGACCGCGATATGATACGTATTCATTTAGTTCTGGTTTAGATTGACAACATATATAGTAAGCAAAGCAAGTCGCTTCATGTACTTGTAGATTTTCAATGTGATTGGACTTACTTTTATCGGAATATTCTAGAAGCAAACTTTCGAAATCTCCATAAATTACGATAGGTATTCTTTGAGTCCTTTCAAAATGACTGAATGCCAAGGTACTGTTAGGTTCAGGTAAAATTGTTTTTACTCTAGCGCAATTATGGGAATAAAGTTTTTGTTCAGTATCAAAATAAATGAAGCACTCCTCACATAAATGAATTTTAGATGTATGTTTAGTCAATTGTCCGCGAACAAGCTTTTCAATACTTTTTATTAAACAGAAATGCGATTTTCCATTTTGTTCAATAAGTAACAAGTTAACGTGTGTCAACTTATGTTTCAATGTCTTATATAGAGGTCCCGTCACAGTATTTTTTTTTTCCAAACCATAGACATTAATTGATATATCGGAATTATTTTTTTCAAAAATTTTTAAGTCTTCTAAGGTTGGTGGAAAAGACATGCCTTTAATATTGAGAACATTTCTAAAATGAGGATATGAAGAAACTCTACTTGGATTGCAACTTGCTGGATACATATGCGCAACGACACTCCATAAAAAACAATAATCGTCTTTGTTTTGTATGTTCAAACATGATTTAGTATTGCGAATTTTAGCCGGCAAACTGACATACGTACCCGCCCTTAAAGGGTTGTATTTATTTATATTTATTTCCAAATGACTAATTGAATCAATAGTCCAGCCTGATTCGGAAAGTTCGAACTCTGCGCACTTGGTTATAAGGTTATCCGCATAACTAGAATACAGCGACGAAATATCAGTATTCCGAAAAATTTGGGCGTACTGAGTATTAAACGACTTCATAGCCTTTTCATTATTTTTAGGCTGTGTGTATGAAACAAAGAGTTCAACATTTACTTTCAACGCGATATGTTTTTCTAGCGACATTTTAATTAGTTCAAATACTGACGTTGAAATATTATTTAAGAACTGTTCCGGAGCTAAATGCACATTATTTGCTGTTGACTGTACTCTATAACTTTTAATTCTATTTTTAAATGCAGTAGCTATGACTTGTACATTGTCAAACTTGGTGTTTATCAGACAGTTTGATTTATGAAGGTTGCTCTTTTTATGTGACGTAAAGTTAGAAACATGAACTTTGCACTCGTTACAAAACATGATTTCTTTTAATTACTCTTTTTTATTGGCAATATATGAAGGAAAAAAAAAACTACTATTTATTGCGTATTTCTTACGGCGTTATTCAATTAATTAATTATTTCATAATTTCATTATTTCATCATTTAATTATTTCATTATTTCCTTATTTCCTTATTTCATTTATCGGGTTATATACTGTGAATAAAAACACGTGAAACGAATAATACAATTATTATAATTTTATAGTTAGGGTTACCTACAAAATGATTATATGTGAGAATAATATAGATAGGGCATACTAATAATGTCGAGTATAGTGGTTAGGTAAATTAGGAATCTTAATAGAGTTACTGAGGACTTGGATACATAATCGGTTGAATTTTAGCGAAGTCTTCTTTGCCGACCTGAATCAACTTCGAGACCGCTCTAAACAGCGGTGTATTGGCGTCGGCAGCCACCTTCAATGTGGTAAGAGCGTTTTTCCAGCGCTCTTCCGCCGGCAACCGTTCCGCTTCGCGGCTGTTATAAACGCGGAGTTCGATGAAGTATTCTCCTGTCTTGGTGGGATCCCTTTGAGTCGTAAATCCTGATGCTCCGCGTTGAGTCAAAAAACTTCTCAACGTCGCCGCCCGCACCGGCTTTTGGACCTTTTCAGGTTGTGTCTCGTCCTGTGAAAAAAAGAAAGAATTAAAATACATATATTTCTTCAGTAAATTTCAGCACACAAAAAAATGTTGGCGCCTCTTTTTCAGTATTTGATACCTGTGCTAATGCTAAGAAGCACTGCACATCTAGTAGTCAATTATTTCCAATCAAGAACAAACAGAAAAATCCGTCAGTATAATCGAAAATATTGTGCGCCTACAATTGGTAGAAATTGGGATATGACACACATAAACAATAAGATATGCGTTTATTTCGCATGCGAAGTTAATCGCGTGAGATGCTAATATAAATTATTATTAGAGATGAGATAACTGAATGTAATTTAATTGGATATCCCGACAGACAAGAGCTAATAAAGAAAATTTACCAACAGTTGCGAAATAATAATTATGTAGCTACAATGTTCATCATATACAGTCAAACATAGAACCTCCTTCTTTTTAAAACACTTCGGCCGACAATAGCCAACAAGGACGTCATCCATCTGATATCCAACCATAGTCTAGGAAATCGCGTAAATAAATAAATTATAAATCTAGGTGAGCTAGGTACATACCTCAGAATCTAACACCTGCGCAGGACGTTTACGCTTCACTGGCTGCGGCTGAGTAAGCGCGATAACATCGTCTTCGGATTCCGAGCAGCTATCCGGCGCCGACGGCTCCTTCACTTGGGCGGCTGTCGTCGACTTGGCTTTTTTGGGCGCGCGTTTCTTCGCAGGCTTTTTCTCAGGCGCTTTCTTCGATGTCGAAGGCGTTGATTGAACGGAGGACTCCTCAATCGCCCTCGAGGAATCGTCCAGCTCGTCCTCCCAAAATGGATTAAGCGACCAACCAGGCCTAGAAAAAAACGAAATTTGAAACACCGTAAACAAAAAAATACTATAAACTGACCGAGTATTTATTTAACAGATAGCGGCGTAATGTGAAACTACGAGTAAATCTCTGGGTAAGCCAGAACTGATTTTACTTTTTAAGAAAATTGGCGAAAAAATTCAAAATGGGCTTGCCAGCGATTAAGTATTATATAGGTACATACACTTACATGTTTCCTTGTTGTAGGCAAGTTCCGTGTAACTTTTGCTCGGCTGGAGCGAACGAAGAAGGCTTATTTTATTTTTATTAAAAATCACGAACTCTGAAGCGGACTGTGCAGTCGGAGTCCCGGTTTGCGAAAAATAATGTGCGCAAATCGGCGGCTGTCCTTTTTATTACACGATATTATTAAGTCGCGATTACAATGGTAAGTAAGATAATCTTAGATGACAGCACAATTAAAACAAGAAAACAGCTAAACAACTTTAGTCCTTATGCAAGTAATCAATAAATACTTCGACTGTTCTTAGTTATGACTTCATCATAAACACACCTTTACGTTCCATAAAAGAAATGCGTTAGGTGCAAAAGCGCCTTGTAACATGAAAATCGATACGCAAATCTTAAAAGGAAGTAGCATGTACTCTCCACCGACTCATGCGCTGTTATTTAGACTACTGGGCCGAAAAACACATATAATTATTTTATTTGACAATTTGATTTGTTGGGATACCTTATAGATTTGTAATAATGAGCAAATGTTCGTTGCATATTGTAAAGTTGTGTAATTATAAGGGTTATCCAGACCTATGGGCATATGTTTTAACCCTTAAATGCATGAATTAAAAAAACACAACATTATAAAATATTATGTTATTTCAAATAAATGTTTCTAGTTTTCAACCAGTAATTCATTTTTATTTATGTAAGCTGCATCTTACACCATGCATTTAAGGGTTAATAATTCAAGAACGAGGCGAACTTGCGCGCGAAGGGTTTCGTTATCACAGAGCAATACTTTTGAATAAAGCATTTCTGGTATGCGGATCCCGCCTAAGTATTTTTTTTATTTAATACATTTTTTTTAAGCAATAATATACAAGCGAAGTATGTACTGCCTGTGATAGACAAACTGGCGGACGGTGGTGCTATATTAATAGGACTCCATTTGCCACCCTTTGGGCGCGGAAACCCAAAAACTGAGATGACTTCAAGATTTACTTGACTCGAATATTGCCATTGGAGCTCAGATTTTCTATCCTTGAATAATCATGCTAACTAGCTAACATGAACTCTCATTCTGAAAATTATCTATAATCGGTAATAACGATTTACGAGTGAAACTACACCGAAAAAAAAGTCGCATTATTTTCTTTTGATATCGTTTCATATATAACGAAGCTAAAAAGTCTTCAATAGAGATTTTTTAGTTTTCTTCAACACACGCATCGTTTAGATCGAGAGTATATAATTCGGATGAAGTATATAAAATCTCTATTGAAGAGTTTATTGGTTTTGTTATGTAATATTCTCTTGGATCAGACATCTTTTTTTTTTCTTTAGTGTAATTTCAGAATTTCAGTTAGTACAGACGACTTTTATTTAATAAACAAGTGTCGGCGGTCGGAGCCCGGCGCATTGGCCGCAGCCATCGGGGCCTCGTATAGAGGCTTGGTTTGCGCTCTATGTGAAGGAACTGCCTGCCGCCTGTGGCCTGCGCATGTATTGTATACAACTATTCCCCCGCATTACGCCTGCTTGCCAACGTCTTATGCTTGTAACGCTCAAGAAGCTTGTCATGCGACAGGGGATTGCGAGCAAATCTGTAGTTTGGGGGCTTTCAGATTCCGTTTCTAAATTAAATCGAGAAAAATAGTGTAAAGCGGCAAAATTATTCAAAATACCTAGTACAATAATTTTCGTTTCATAGTCCAGTTAAATTCACGTCTTGTAATTCGAAAGTTGACACATCTCTGTAACAACATTGATATATATATCACTATTGACTCGTTTGGCGCATAATAACAACGTTCTAAAATGGTTTGATACGGTCGGGTTCCTATGCGATCTGAAACATGAATCATAGATACAGCCGGTAACGCTGTCGCGCCGCCACAAAAGTAATTGTATGCGCTGCATCAACAAGAGATCGGCTAGCAATCGAGTAAAGTATGAGTACTTACAACCTGCCGTGTCAAATTCGGCACGCTGTTGTCGCTACAGGTAATTGTATGGGCTGAATCAACGAGATCGCGAAGCGATCGAGTTGATTCAGCCCATACAATTACTACCTACTGAAACGTCAAAAAACTGTGATATTGGGAAGGAGATAAGGAGATATTGTATGGTATATTATATAAAAAAAATCTTGTCATTAATATTTTAGCACATGACAAGAATTTTGAATTTTACGACTAAGTATTAAAATTATTAATCTTAAGGTGGTTATCGCACTGTTGCCGCATCCCGCTGCGGACGGCAAAGAATAATGTCTGCACGGAGAAGTCAGTGCGTTGTTCCATGCGGTTTTATGTCATAGGGGGCAAACGACCAAACGAATCGCCTGATGGAAAGCGAAAATACCAAAGGAGTGACATGCGCGTTGCGTTCTATACTAAGTAATCAAGATTCTACAGTACAACTTAAAGAACCGAAGCTCGGCAGTGGGATAATCGCCTAACTATAAAGTAAATATTATAGAACGCTTGTTTAACCACTGGGTATACCATATAGTGGCGACATCTCTGACAGATGATATTAGGAAACGACGAATTTAGCTTCAGGTATAAAACAAGCAACAAACTTGTTCCTCAACTTTATTACACGGTGTCCTAGTTCATGTGAACTATAAAGTACGACATGTATAGTGAATGTGCATCAAATTTAGCCGTCAGCCTGAGTTATGGCCGCGCATGAAATGCGGCGAGTGATGAACTGGCTCCGTGTGGTGGCTACTTTAGCGAGCCGTGTTAAACTGCATTACGGGATTATAGCAGAATCTAACCTAAATAATAAATATCAGACAACCTCACACAAATCGATCTAGTCCCTCTCGCTCTCTCTTTCTGTGTTCGCTCCCTCATGACTGAGGATCGTGGTCATCGGTGGATATAGATGCTCTACACCTAGTTTTTATGATCCGCCTCCACCGGTGCCTGTTCATCGCATCTCTGATGACCGAGCAAAACTTGGTTGAGGAAGGGCCCTTCACTTGATCGGTCCATCTGGTTGGGGACCGTCCCCGGGCTCGTTTGCCCTCCGTGTTCCCAACAATGATCAGCTTTTCAAGGCTTTCATCTTCCCTCCTCATTATGTGGCCGAAGTATGTCAATATGTGCTGCTGGCAGATTGTGGATAGGCGGGTTTGGACACGAAGCTGGGAAAGGATCGACACATTGGTGCGCATGGCAGTCCAGGGTATCCTCAGCATACGCCTCCAGCACCACATCTCGAATGCATCGATCCTTTGCCTTTCTCGAGCTCGAATCGTCCATGTTTCTACGCCATAGAGAAATATGGGGAATACTAGAGCGCGTACTAGCCGGGTCTTGGTGGTGATGGTTATACCTCTCTTCTTCCAGATGACATCCAGTCGGGTCATCGCGTCCTTAGCCATACCAATACGCCTCTTTATCTCCGGTACGCAGCTGCCATCTCTCTAGGCAAACTCATCATCAAATCTATCTAGTCCGAAATTAAGCTAAAGAAGGCTTGCGTATTGGGACGACGATATACATACTTATATAGATAAATATATACTTAAATACATAGAACAACCATGACCCAAGCATACATATTTGAGTTCATCGTCCGAATATTTATCTATATTCATGAACTATTTATCTATATTCATGAACTATTTCTTTCGGGAATGAAAATGAGAAAGCCTCCTTTAACAAGTATTTACTTAGTTTCACCTGTCCCAAAATCTAGGAAGTAAAATTTTACTAATTTCCTCGAGCCTGATTGAGGTGAAACTTTGCTTGTAAATCGCGGATAATGCAATAATCACGGCAACTCTATAAAACGTAGCAACATAGTGTCGTTTGATTAGTCATGACGACATTTGTGCTACTATCTGGACATATTCATCTCAATTCAAAATAAAATGTCATAAAGGTTTGGTTACTTCGAATAGAGCATATTTTTTAAGTTCGGACTAGGTACCAAACAGAAACGAGATCTACAGATTTTCTTAAGGATCGTCTAAATTAGCTATAGGCTAGGTATACAATAAGCAACACGCTTTTTAGCGTAGGTTGAGAATACTTTAAGTAAAACGATATTGGTTAGATAAAAATTATAATAATGTAAAATTGTAAATACTCCGACAAATTTTCAGGAACATCGGTAATAAAATAAAGAAGAAACGTTGTTATTTTTTTTGCCTTTTCTAAGAAGTAGGGGGTTTGCTCATACGTCCCTTTAACATGAAGCGTTCCATATATGTAGGTAGGTATGTGTACATAGTGTAACAAGTAGGTACTACATTTTTAATGGTTAACACAGTACAGTTGACGGCCATTCTGTTATATTCGTGTCCAAAAAGGCTTTCTCATTACTTACGGTTTACACTAACGAACCACGCGAACCTTAATGTATGCAAATTTGCCCATTCTAATTTCCTCAAAATGCAGTCCAGCCATGTTGCCCGTGCATTGACGGTCAGCATAAATGCATTGTCATTTGAGCTCCAAACTATGCTTGCCTACATTCCAGTTAATGGTATAAGATTAGCTACAAAACCGCTAATATTCCATAGGCATGATATACTAAAGTCGGTCTTATGCTACCTTTCCTAAAGCTGCTTTTGCCACTTCACAATAAATCAATATAAGAGTTTGATAGGATTACCTGGTAATATTGCCACTCTGAAATTTAGCGCAATGTATGTGCACTCTATGATAAGGGCATTTTAAGGGTTTTAATCATTTGGCAGACTGGATAAGGAAATATGTGAAATCGTAACTTGAGTTGCCGCTGAAATAGTTGTTGGTGTAGTTTGTCAAGGAATCTGAAATATATGAACCTGCTTGAATATATTATTTTACAACTGTATTATTTATCTTACTATTATTGTAATTTTTTTAATTACATATTTTTAGAGTTTTCGTGGAAAACGCATTTTGTTTTTTAATAATTTTATGAAACATGTAATGTCTCATTTTTTTTAATGTGGGTACACCACAATTTTTTTTTAAACCATTTTGTTTTTGTTCGTGGACCGTGCATTTTCCGATCTTTATTATATCCATAAAAATCATATTTAGGTATTTTATCTATATTGGAATTAAAGAAGACTGAATAACAAATAGTTTCAAATATACACTGAAAAAAATATCCAGTGGAGCCTACTGACATTACAGTAAGACTTAATGCAATAACAGTTAGGCCTACTGACATTTCAGTAAACCTAACTGTAATAACGGTTACGCTTACTGTAATTTCAGTAGGCTCCACTGGGTATTTTTTTCAGTGTAGGGTCTCTCTCTCTTGCTGAAAATTTGCAAAATATTAAGTTACCTGCTGTTTATCCAACATTTAAGAGCGAATACTTAGTTCCCGAAAGAGCACCCGTGTCCAGCCAGTTAATTGAAGAACACTGGCTATAAAATCTCCGTCTCGTTGCGAACTTGGTTCAAGCACTACGAATTATATAAATGAGCAGCCTGTAAACACTTGCTTCACATATAAGTCCGAATTATCAAGGTGATACTATCACACAACCTATCTTATGTGTACCGGATAATATGATTACATTGCAGGTATTGTGGAAAATGTGTAAAAGTAAACTTCGTTAAGAGGTGGCAAATCAGACGAGCAGCCTGTGAGCATTTCTTCGACATTGAAGAGCGAATAGTTCCCGAAAGAGCACCCGTGTCCAGTCAGTTAATTGTAGTACACAGGCTATACATCTCCGTCTCAGCATTAAATGTGTGAAAATGTGTTTTAAAATGTTGTGAACCTGATTCAAGCATTACAAACTACATGTATAAATAAGCAGCGTGTAAGCATTTGCTCTATTTATATATAAGTCCTAATTATCAAGGCGATACTATCACCCAACCTACCTTACATGTTCCGGATAATATGATTAGGATTAGGATTAAGTTTAGATCATAAGTTGAATTGGAAAGATCATATTGACATTGTATGTAATAAACTTAACAAATTTTCATATGCACTATATAATCTAAATAAAATAGTTAATCAATCAGCAGTACTAACCGCTTACCATTCGTATGTCACATCAACTTTAAGATATGGTGTCATGTTCTGGGGGAATTCCACTGACCGAGAGTTAGCTTTCAAGGCTCAAAAAAAATGTTTACGATCAGTATGTAGGATACCGCAAACCGAATCATGTAAACCGCATTTCATTAGGCTAAACATACTTACATTACCGTGCCTATATATTTATGAAACCGCATTGTATGTGAAAAACACCATGAATACCAACCAATTCCTTAACGTTAGCAGTGCTCGCCGATGTAATAAGATCCAAATTCAGCCTACTAAAACCGCTCTTCTCTCCAAAAGTGTCTTTGGAATGGCACCTAGAATCTACAATAAATTGCCAAAATATGTGTCTAGCTTAGACGATACTGTAGATTTTAAAAAAAGCTTATTCGCGCTTTTAGTAAATAGAGCATATTATTCAGTAGGAGAATACTTATCCGATTTTGAATTGTAATTTTATTTATATAGATAACGACTTTAAGTAATATACTGCATGCTCCATCTTGACTTGAAATATTTGTATGCCTAACGGCTAGACATGGTGATACTGTTTTTATTAAATGTAAGACCTGTTATATTTATGTACCCATGTTTACAAATAAATGTCTGATTCTGATTCTGATTCTGATAATGTGATTGAATTGCAGGCTTCGTCGGCCCTTAAACATGTGGAAAATCTGTGTGTAAAAATGAATTATGTATGTTAAGAGGTGGCAAATTAGACGAGCAGCCTGTGAGCATTTCTTCGACATTGAAGAGCGAATAGTTCCCGAAAGAGCACCCGTGTCCAGCCAGTTAATTGTAGAACACAGGCTATAAATCTCCGTCTCAGCCGTGAAATATTAACCGCGCGCCCGTTTTGACGCTGCAGTCGACACTAGATAAATAATAAAGCCTTACTAGAAGCACTCTTGTGCTTGACTTGAGAGTTACGAGGAAATTTATTTCGCTACGTTTTGGTGTCATTGTGTTAGACGAAAATATCCTTCCGTGTGTGATGGTAAATAAAAAGTTTAATTCGGGCGCTCAATTCCGCCGGCTATGTTTTGTGATCACGGTTCGGAAGATACAGCGTGCTTGGCTTGCTGATGACCTGGTGAAGGTCGTTGCAATCATACATGACTTATTGATAAGATTGCATAAATCTAATTTCTGTTGCGGTAGCTATGACGTGAACAAATGGAAAACCCTTTCCAGATAAGATCAAGAGCTGTCGAGATATTATGCGTTGAAATTATCTCAGTGTTAGTCATTTTATTATCCTAACAACCTACAGCACTGCAAAGATGCAATGTCCGAGTTAGGACAGTATGTTGTAAGGAATAAAGTTGAAATAGCCCTGCTGCAAGAACCCTACGCATGGAGAAATAAAGTGACAGGCCTGGGGCATCTGGGGGGGGGCTCTCCACTACGAAAGGAATGGTGAGCTACCTCCGAGAGCATGCATTTTTGTAAGTAACAATGTAGAGAACATGGGTTGTGTTATGACCTTATGTTACAGAGACCTTGTAGTGGTGGAAACATGCTTCATCGCTCAGGACGGGGAGAGGAGGAGAGTGGCGTTGGCGTCCTGCTACCTACCGGGAGAGGGCAATGCACCGACGGAGGAGCTCGAAGAGGCGGTACAGATGTATCAAGGTAAGAGAGTACCCCTACTTATAGGTTGCGATGGCAACGCGCACAACGAAGTGTGGGGAAGCACCGACACCAATGGCAGGGGAGAATCACTACTAGAGTTCATAGTAAGTAAAGACCTGGACATACTGAACGAGGGGGACACCGCCACGTTCGTAACTAGGGTAAGGAAGGAGGTATTAGATATAACAATAGCCATGGGAGGAATTACCGAAAGGATAAAAGGATGGAGAGTAGACAGGGAGGACAGTATGTCGGACCACCGGAGACTACTCTATAGTATAGATTACCAAATGGAGAAGATGAGGATAAGAAACCCACGAAAAACAGACTGGGCCATATATGAAGAAGAATTGAAAGCCAACGCGCCAAAACCAAGGAGATGTAAGGACATCGAGGAGTTGGAAGAGGCAGCATTAGGACTCGAGCGAAGCATTATGGAGGCATTCCACACAGCATGCCCTGAGAAAACAGTTCAGACTGGGAGAGGACAACCATGGTGGAACAAGGAGCTCCAAAAGCTAAGGAAGAAAACACGCAGGGCGATGAGACAAGCCATGAAAAGGAATGACACTCAGAGCTGGGACATGTACAGAGCAACTCGGAATGCTTATGGCAGGCTGAGGGAGAAATGTAGCCGGGAAGGCTGGAGACGATACACAGAGGAGATAAATAACTACTCGGAGGGGGCAAGGGTGGTGAAACTATTAGCAGGCGATAAGGCATGCCAGCTTGGAAGTCTTAAGGCAGGCGATGGTTTGATCACGGACCCGGGAGAGGTTTTGGAGGTGATGCTGACGGCGCACTTCCCAGACTGTGAAGACGCCAGGGAAGAGGAAGAGGAGCCGTCAGGCTATGATGAACCGGACTGGAGGACAGCCGAGGAAGTAGTAGTGGAGGAGAGACTGGCCTGGGCAGTCAAATCCTTCGCTCCTTTTAAGGCCGCGGGCCCAGACGGTGTAATTCCAGGACTACTCCAGAGGGGTTACAAACTGATAAAAGAGCATCTGACGGAAATATTCAAAGGCAGTATTGCCCTAAGGCATATACCGAAAGCATGGAGAAAAGTTCGTGCCGTCTTTCTACCAAAACCAGGGAAAAAGACGTACCAAGAGGCGAAGTCATTCAGAAGTATAAGCCTATCATCCTTCGTACTGAAAACACTGGAGAAGGTGATAGACGGTTTCGTAAGAACACAAATAGGAAATAGTGGGAAGCCGCTACATGGAAACCAACACGCCTATATGGCGGGAAAATCCACGGAAACGGCTCTACACAATCTGCCAGTAAGAATCGAGAGATCACTGGAAGCAAAACACTACGCACTGGGATGCTTCTTCGACGTGGAGGGAGCTTTTGACAAGGCAACCTTTGAAGCGGTGGAAGAAAGTCTAAAGAGAGATGGCATAAATCCTACCATCGGGACCTGGATAAGTAAAATGCTAAGAGGAAGGGCTGTAATGGCGAAACTCGGAGGAGAAGTGAGACAAATAAGACCGAAAAGGGGCTTTCCACAAGGAGGATGTTTATCACCATTGATGTGGTGCTTACTTCTAGACTCCCTAATCGAGAGGACAAATAAAGGAGGCCTATACGTGCAAGCGTACTCGGACGATGGAGTCATACTGGTGCGAGGAGTGGCACTAGATGTGGTCAGAGACATAATGAGAAGAGGAGTGATGGAAATATTAGTATGGTGTAGGGATAGAGGACTGGATCTAAACCCTGATAAAACAAAACTGATGTTATTTACCAATAAGAGGAAAATAGAGAAAATGAAGCCTATCAGCATTCAAGGCAAAGAACTGGAGGTAGTCAAGGAGCTCAAATATCTAGGAGTGACGTTAGACAGTACTCTCAGATTCAAGACACACATAAGAGAACAGTCGGCAAAGGCCATAAGAACGCTCTACCAGTGTAAGAGGGCGGTCGGAAGAAAATGGGGCCTGAAACCAGCTATGATACACTGGATTTACAAGGCGGTGGTACTACCGAGAGTACTATACGGTGCCATAGTATGGTGGCATAAGGCCAACATCAAAGAATACCATAAAGAACTATCAAAAGTACAAAGACTGGCATGTCTTATGATCACGGGGGCAATGAGAACAACGCCCACGCAGGCGATGGAGATCATGCTCGGTCTCAAGTCACTTAAAATAGAAGCGGAAAAGAAGGCCATGGAACAATGGTACAGAATGAAAGCATGCAAGGAATGGAGAGGAAGCTTGGTGGACAAGGGACACGCACTTATTCAGAGGGAAGCAGGCTCGAAGATGGGGATGCTTACCCAAAACAACGACCTCATAAAGAGACAGGAGATGTTCGATAAGAAATATAGGATACACATAGGAGAAAGGGACAACTGGAAAATAGAGGTGGAACACCCAGTGACTATCTGCTTTACGGATGGTTCTCGGCGGGAATCCACGAAACTAGCAGGAGCCGGCATAGTGATACCAAAGCTGGATAAGAAGGTACACATACCTCTGGGGAGGTACGCTAGCGTATTTCAGGCAGAGGTATGCGGCATAATGAGATGTGCACAAATAATAGATGAATGTTCACAGGAAGTGGGATCTGTCGTTATATACACAGACAGCCAGGCGGCACTAAAAGCGTTAGACAAACAGATGGTAAGCTCGTCCTTGGTAAAGGAATGCAGAGTAGCCCTGAACAAACTTGGAGAACACACAAGGACTACGGTAGCATGGGTACCGGGACATCAGGGTGTGACAGGAAATGAAAGGGCAGATGAGATGGCAAGGCTAGGAGCAGAAAGGGAACTCATAGGACCCGAACCTGCCCTGCCAATATCGGCAGAAGTCACGAAAGGAGTTATAGCTAGGCTAATGGAGGAAGAGGCTAACAGACAATGGCAAGAGACGACGGACTGTCGACAATCGAAGATGATCCTAGGAGGAATCAACAGAAAAAGGACCAGGTATCTACTGGAACTAGGTAAGAAAACTCTCAGATTATTAACAGGCATAATCACGGGACACAACAGCCTTAACAGGCACCTTCACATTATGGGAGTAGTAAGTGATCCATTCTGCGCGCACTGTGGCCAGGAGGAGACGAGTAAGCATGTTATAGCAGAGTGTGGCATGTATGCGATAGTACGCTATAGCATCTTCAGAAAAGATAAACTAGAAGAGGAAGAGCTGAGGGACATTAACCTCAAGGATGTCCTTTCCTTCTGCAGGAGAACAAGAAGATTCGAGGAAGAGGGCTGTATGGGAGCGCCGCCGGGACAGTAACCGTTGGCTCCAATTGGGAATTGGGCTGAATGAACGCAGCCAAGCGATCGATAGCCCGCCTGTTTCCGGCCGGGCGTCCCTACACCAAATCATCATCATCATCCTAACAACTCTAACCAACGCATTATGCCAGAATCAGATACTGTTGTTAAATAACTGCAATTTGAATCAACTCATTAATGCTTCCTATATGGATTAATAGATTTTCAGTAATTCAATGATTTTAATATTTCTGATTTCAAGACTTTTTTTTTTAATAAATTTGACCTTATAAATTTATGAAACATGTAATGTCTCATTTATTTTAATGTGGGTACACCATATTTTTTTTTTTCAATTTTTATTTAAGCTTTGATCTTTGTATTTAAGGCTTAAATAAAAAATTGACAAGACATTACATGTTTCATAAATTTATAAAACTAACAGCGCCCTCTCTCGCTTGCTCGTTCACCGCTGTAAAGTGGTGCGGTAAGATGTGAATATTAACGTATTCACATAGAGGTCGCTAAGGTGTAAAAACCTTTCAAATAAAACAATGCAAAGATCGACACACAACACATAAGGAAAAATTCGTCAGATCTTCCTGGAGCTACGGTAGCGAAATGGTTAACGCGCTGGACCGGCAATCCAGAGGTAGGTACCGGGTTCGATTCCCGGTCTCTTCCCCCAGATAGCTCCTTTTTCAATTTTTCTTTAAGCTTTCATCTATGTATTTAAAGGCTTAAATTTGACCTTACTAACATCATGAAATATTATTTTTCAGACAAAATTGTTCAACAAACGGGCCTGCGACACTACCGCCACTTTCTCAAAAATAGTACATATGACAGTCGCGGTACTTATTTCAATCAATTCTTCTACGAGCCAGATTTACACTATCACCGACAGTACGTCAGGAGAAGTAAATTTTAACCTTCGTGGTACGTACCTAGTGTCGTCTGTGGACCGCAATTTTTATCTTCGAACAACTGTCACTCCGTCCACAGCCGAGCAAGGTAAATGCCTTGTGACATCTCCGGGTACAACTTTTATTGATGAGTTTTGTCTGTACCGCTACCGCTGCACGCAATTTTCAAAATGGCCCTGTGTTCGTGAACGAGTTAAAATGAAATACATTTTTGCAAAACTTTTATACTTATTCGATAGTCCTATATCAGAGATTCGAGAGGCATTTCTAGTTGTCATACGCTCTGTAATCTCAAATTATGACTTGCTATGCAAACAGCCCGTGACGCGGGCGGTTTAGCATCAATCAAGGCATTAGGCTAATCTCATTTGTCCTCCATGCTAAGGCTACATTATTGTCCGAAACCTCCCCCTATTGTACCAGCAAAATAGTAATAACACTGTACTATACTAAACTACATAGTACTATAAACTATAATGCAAAACACGAGCTCATTCTTAGTAAATGTTACTCGTAGTCCGGATGTCATTTCAATTATAGTCTTTCTCCTTAACTTCCGTTCTAAAATACTAGATTATAATATTTTATAAATAATTACGCACTACTTCTTCTATTTAATATTTTGTTTCATTGTTTTACTTAATGATTAACCTCGGTAAAATTATAAATTGCAAATATAGAGTTGATCCTCGTCAATTACACTATGAAACGACGTGATTATTGTGACAGAAAGGGCAGTTCCCGATAGATAAATAGAATATGCATTCATTGTCACAATCATCATATTAGCCGAAAGTCCTACTATTGGACAAAGGCCTCTAAGGTTTTCCATAACGTTTCTCATCCAACGGTTTCTAACGATACACATTACACGGTTAAAATAACAGGCTGAATATTACCTATGACTCAACTTTTCAAATAATGTAGCAGTATACAGACCCGATAAAATTAAATGTAAACCGTGGCTATCCCGCTGCAAAGAAAGTAATTTGTCTGCAAGCATGAACCAAGGAACCAATTTCGGTTTGGGCATACTCGCAAAGCAAGATTGAAGTTTAAATTTTCAAACATCCACCGAGCGAAGTGTTTTTTTATAGTCTACAGTGAAGGAAGGGTTTGAACTGAAATAAACATTTGTTTGAAACGTTTGGGCGGGTATTACGTCAAATTACCGGTTTTCTTTGGTATCAATGTTACCGCAAACTGTTAAGTTCTACAATAGTCCGTAATGCGTGTCTTACACCCTAACCGCATTTAATATGGCAGTACGAAGTATGTGGTTTCAAAAGCAGCATTCATTAAAGCCAATGTACGCTGTGGTCGGACTCATTTGTGTTTGTTGGAGTTTTAAAAGCAATAAAAGATATGAAAGTTACTGGAAAAAGTTGGACATGATCTACAGTTTTAGCGTTTCATGAGTATATTTTTATTAACACGCATTTAAGCTTCACTTGTAACTAAGTTTATTTGTTTATAACGAACAATGTAATCAAACCAATCGATGTAAAAGTCAAATTTGATCTACTTCTAATTGTATTGAAATTAAACTTTGCGTGTATTTGTACTGCCGTGTTACGGTAAAAGGTCGTATCTTTATACGCATGTCATTATAAGTTACGCCCTTTTACCGTAGCACGGCAATGCAGTTCTCGAGAATCAATGTAAAAGAAAATTTCAACTTAATTTTAACTGTCGTATCGAAATTAAAATCTGCGTGTTTATGTAGTTCTCGGGACAATACAATAAAATATTGTATGTTTCAGGCTGATCTGATGATGGAGACAAATGGCCACATGATCTCCAAAACAGCACAAGATCATTTGATGGGCTTGATGTAAGAAAATACAATAAAGTCTATAAAAGTTATTTGTATTGAGCACAAACGTAAGCATGCCACGCGCTAATTTTTAATTTTGCCGTAATATTTTTGTAATTATACATATGTAGTTGCACTCGTAGTTTTATACCATTATTACCTTCTCGGGTTTATAATTTTAAGAAAACTCTTAAGCGTCCGTTTCCATTGACATGCCACCAATTGGGCGGTTCTTTCCTTTCTACTTCGCCCAGCTTTAGTCGCGTTAGGCACTGCCTGTTATGAATAAATGAATGAATGAATGAAAACATTTATTTCAGGCAACTGTGGCCCATAAATACATACTAGTAGTACATATTATTCATCTGTGATACATACCAAATACAATATAATAAAAACATAATGTTATGCCAGCGATCTTCAAATTACCATCTGATGGCTGCAAAATAGCTATAGGCCATAGGTCTCCGGTTTAATTTACATCTGCCGCTGGACCGACTCCGTGATATACGACCGATCGCCCATACGCCGGGTTTTTACACCGCAGTGATGGATGACTCTGACATTGACCCGAATCGATCGCTAACGCCTGCTTTGCGAATAGTCCAGTAAGCCTATTGATTCACCATGCATCATCAGTAGGATTGTCGTTGCCTCATCACGCACCAACTGCTAGACATAAGTTTGACTTAAGGCATAGAATAAAACACTGAGTGTTTCATAAGGGTTTCCATTTTGATTTTCGGCTGAAAAAAAATATTGGTAAAAGCACCGCAATTGGTAGTGGGCCGTGTTGATACGTGGGCACCATTGCGAGTGGCGTATCACGCGATCAAAATTAAAGGTAGCGAGTCAGTACAATGGTGCGCCCTGGAGCTATTAGCGCAGCTCGCGGTTTTGTAGTGAACCCCTCATTTTATAAGCCACGTTAACCGGCATCGTTCTTCAAACTACCATTTTATGGCTGAAATATTTTGCTATAGGTCATAGGTATCCGGTTTAATTTATATCTGCAATAACTAAATAAATCTGCCGTGGGACCAACTCGATATACGAGATTTTTCCCTTACTGTCTGGATATATTCGTCTATTGTATCCTCAGGAAAACCTGTGTACCCTAACCATTGTTTCCTTTGTAGAAAAATATTGGTAAGGTGCATACTATTAACTACCGTATAGTCATATTTTTACAAGCATAGATTTTCTAACAGTTTGAAAATAATTTTCACAGGGTATCATTTTATCCACAAGCCAAAATTCAAAGACATTAAAATTGGAAATTTTTGACAGTAGTTTCGCCTTATTTTGACTGGACTATAAAGATTTCAGCCTTTTTCCGCAAGTCAGATGGAAAATTAACGGTCTTTTCTTTGACGGGTCTCCTTCATTCGGTACTGATGACGGGAGTACAAATAAGCTGAAGTACGGCGATTAAACTCATTTAATCTGGGTTTAAGTGGCTAAGTATTGATGTAGTGAAGTGTTTCGGGATTAAAATGAAATTGTTTAGAGGCGAGAGCAGAATCAGGACGATTGTCTTGTATTCCGAATTTGGTTGCAGTCCGATGATATGTGGGACGTGGTGACACGACTGACAGACGCGTGTGCGCTGCTAGGACTGGCCGTGTGCTGATTGAACTAATGGCGCTGTGAGCTGTAAACCTCACTCGGTGAGTCTGTTCCGGAATAGCTGAAATATATTTTACGTTTTCAAACCCCGGTTTATTTCCGGTTCCAGTTTATTTTTTAAAATTGCAAATACGTCATATTTCTCGAGCGATTTTCCTGAACTTTTTTTTGGGCAGGTTTGATAATTAATATAGATTTTTTTATATAGCTCAGTGCTTTTTATATAGCGAGTTATATAGCTCACGGAGCCACTAGTATTTATTTAAGGAAATATTGCCTATAATACGATTATTACGAGCATAATGTATACTAACAACGCCAACGCTTCCTTGGCCAAAACTATTCAGCAGAGTAGGGCCGTTAAATTTTTATTATAACCACTTATAGTAATACGATATTTATGACGTAAAAGAAAGGCCCCCGAGTTTATTGTTTCATGGTTGAGGCGATGAATAAACTGGCCAATTTATTCACGCCATAAACCAACCGGGACGCAATGCGGCCGGCGTGTGACCTGTGTAAAATGTGCTTTATTTAAGGGTTGACCTACACTGGACAATACTTATAAACAAAATATTTAAATATCAGTTTCATACCCCGATCATTCACTGGTAAATTTGTTTATTTTTTTCTTTAATTAGTTTATTCATGAAATACGAAAGAAAAAAATGTATGCCAGCTTCAGGTAGCCGACTTCGACTGGCCACAAGCTGTGCAAGAGAGAGTAGGATGGCGTAGCTCGGTATCGGAGGCCAAGATCCACTTCCGGTCGCTGAGTTAGCGTAGTAAGTGGTAAGTAAGTAAGTTATTTCTGCCTGGATTGTAAGACTACACTAGAATTTTCAGTTATATCTTTCCAGTTTTTCGACATTCATGGAGATAAGCAACAATTTTCAAAACAACAATAGGTAACGAAAAAAGCACAAAACCCGTTTTATATCTCCTTTGTATACCCTTGAATAACTGCACATACGTTTGTCCCGAGAAAACTTCTCATTACCGCCGACAATGTTTCGAACCGATTTATTTCCCAAATTTGATCAAGTACGCCCCCCGTCCCCCACACACTTCAAAGAATTAGTCAAGCTGCGGCGCTCGACGAGGCCGGTTGTGTATAGTGGCAATACGTTGGCTTGTATAAACGTGAATATTTCATCGCGGTGGACCGGGGACAAAAAAATGACATTCCGGAGTTTGTTATAGCTTCCTTATTTTTTAACTGCGTGGTTTGGAATTTATATATATCAGGTAAAGTATACTCGTGATTTCAAGAGTTGAATTAGTTTTAGAATATAGTGCTTACTTTTTTTTAAGAAATAAAAATATGTCGTGTTTCTCATTCCACCATTCTCATTCCGGTGTTTCCGGTGTAGTAAAATGACTTTAAACCACACCAAAATGAGGAAAACACCGGAATGATATCAAAAGTAGCTTCACTTTTCATAGATATTGTTGAAATAATAATATTTTTTTTATTTTGTTTTTAATACCAGACTAAGATATATGTTTATATTATTATGTAATGGCAATATAATATATATAACGAATATAAAACGTAAAATTGTTTTCATAATATGCCACTTTTCTTTCATTCCGGTGTATGAAATTTCATTGTGGTGCACTTATTTTATCATCCTGGTGTACATTTATCATTCCGTTGTGTGTTTCATATTCGATCTCGAATATCTCGAAAACTATTTCAGATTTCAGGGTCCCTTTTACATATGTTTAATAATATAGTCTAAAGTATCTCTTCACATTTAAAACACTCAAAAATAATCAAAAATAAAGAATCACACCGAAATGAAAAAAAAAATGCGTCTTTTTGAAATTGACCCGGCAATAAAATCTTATATGCAACTGTACATAATTAGGCCTTAGAGCACTCGTGAAATCCTATTATGAAACTCGTCTTCCACTCGTTTCGTAGAATCACACTATCTCTCTGTCTTAAGGCCTCCTATTATGTATCTGTTGCATAAACGACAATAAATGCCCTAATTGTTGACGACGCGTTTGGCTCGGTTGGTACTTGGTAGACACCTGCCTACTGAGTCGGCGGTCCCGGGTTCGAATCCCGGCCGGGGCAAATATTTGTTCTTGGATCATGGATGTTATCTATATATGTATTTATATATTATGTATATCGTCGTCTAGTACCCATAGTACAAGCTTTGCTTAGTTTGGGACTAGGTCGATTTGTGTATGATTGTCCCTTAATATTTATTTATTTTAATTTCCCTAATTTTCAGATTAGTTTAAGAACGGTACAAACTAAAGGCTTTAATACAAAGAGAATGACTCACCCTTTTTTCTACAGTTTTGTAGGGTTCTGCGTCAAACTAGGTAATCTTAAATTTTCGCTTCATTATTTGTTCGTTTGCTAGGTTAAATACTTAGAAACAGTGAAATTATTCACTTATTTTATTTAGTAAGACGACCCGAATAAATTGAGCCGACTGGCCCAGTCAGCCTAAATGCTAACTTCTGCCTTAAACAAAACGGTTTTATATTCGTGACATTTTAAGAGCTACAAAAAAGTAAACCGTACATTATTAAAATTACAACGTGTCTTTACAACATTGTTACAATAAGTTAACGCTTTATAAACACTTAAAGACAGTCATTTTGAAATTGGTATGCTTCTAGAATTCGATTTACAAGCATGTTGAAATAGTTAAATATGTGTCAATATAATTCCGTACCCAGCTGAATTTATCAAATTCAACTTTACGTGTCTAACCAAGCACGTGCACACCTACTATTGAAGTATAGTTTGTAACAGGAACTTGCAACATAATAAAGCTCAACATTACTTTACACTGACCACAAAATTTAACTTGCCTGTTAGTTCTAACCATTGCAAAGGAACTGCAAACTTAAGATTTGAACGGTAAGCTCTAAAATATATTGCAACTGCAGAGGATACAACTTCAGAACTTCATTAAGACGCTACGGTTGCCAGACTTTGGATTCTGAAACATTAAACATAAACTGGGAAACTTGTTGGTATCGTTGTTTCACTCGGTCGGATGATGCAGAAAAAGATGTCGCTATTCGAAACTGTTAAAGATTCGGATAGTCAGCAGCAGTCAAGCACCTCGGATGTTCGTCTTGCTGGTAAAGACTGAGTGGAGGCCGTCGGTAATCCCACTTGATCTTATCAAGGACCACTATAAGACCGACAGTCTGACACCTCATAAAACAATACAAATATTATTATTTTTTATGTCACAGACAGTTTGGCTGGACAGGAATCCTTTCTGATCAGTTATACCTATATATTAGAAAGAAGTGTTAAAAAACGCGCTGAACGCTTTGCATGTTTTACTTCGTCCTGGCTTAAAGACTGATCCCGTTATAGTGAAATTGCCGCCCATGTAATGTACTTGTTGAAGCTACTATTCTTCTTCGTCGGTTTCACCTTTGGCAGATTGGTTGTAGTCATCCTTTTGAGATATTGGTGGCACGCCATCATTCTTCCCTGATAGCCGCCTCCCTCGTCCATTTGTATAGTGACGATGAGCCATTTAGTTCAGTTTTTATTTGATCTGTTCATCTCATAGGCGATCTTCCTCGTGGCCAGGTACCCTCAACCTTTCCTTGCCACCTTCCCCCGGCGGCATACGTGACCAAAGAAGGTGAGAATACGGGACTGTACTAAAGATGATAAACACTGCTTGATGCCACACGAAGCTACTCTTACCATACTTTAATATAGGTTTCATGGCAGTACCAGACCAGGTAGGGTGACTGACGATCTTTACTCAGTACACAGCTCAGGAATAAGCCTCTGCTTCGCTTAGGATGTTTTATCTTGCCCCGGCTTAACAACTTTGATCCCGTGATGATCCAACTTGGACATTAGTTCCTAAGTCTCCAAAGTTCCTTTACTTTTTAGGGTTCCGTACCTCAAAAGGAAAAAACGGAACCCTTATAGGATCACTTTGTTGTCCGTCTGTCCGTCCGTCTGTCAAGACCCTTTTTCTCAGGAACGCGTGGACGTATGAAGCTGAAATTTATATCAATTACTCAGGTCTACTGTCCCTTGAAGCTGTGAAAAAATCAAACTTCTAAGCCAACGCAATCAAAAGATACAGCCGTTTATGCCGCAAATTTTCGACACTTGCAAGGGAATCAAAACCTACAGGGTGCTTCCCGTGAACTCAGAATCTTGAAATTTGGTACGAAGCAACGTCTTATAGCATAGATAAAGGAATAATTACGAAAACCATAAAATTTTTTTTTAATACCTAACTTTGCACCTAATTTGCAAATTTTCGACACTTGCAAGGGAATCAAAACCTACAGGGTGCTTCCCGTGAACTCAGAATCTTGAAATTTGGTACGAAGCAACGTCTTATAGCATAGATAAAGGAATAATTACGAAAACCATAATTTTTTTTTTAATACCTAACTTTGCACCTAATTTATATGGGGCGCTATACATACCAGGTGCAAACTTAACTTAACCACTTAGGGATGGAAAGTGTTTGTACGGAACCCTCGGTGCGCGAGTCCGACTCGCACTTGGCCGTTTTTTTTATGTATTTATGCCTTGATTTTTTTAGTTCTGTATTAGTATGATAAGAAAGTTTAAAACAAAAAATATTATGCACTCTATGGACTTATAATAATTATCAACGCTAGGTAACCTTTTAACTACAAGATCAGTAATTGTATAATTATTTTCTTGCAAGGCCGACACTTTATTCGGACGTATACGTACGTATACTTACCCCTTTTAGGGTTCCGAACCCAAAGGGTAAAAATGGGACCCTATTACTAAGACTCCACTTTCCGTCTGTCTGTCTGTCACCAGACTGTATGTCATGAACCGTGATAGCTAGACTGTTGTTTTCACAAATGATGTGTTTCTGTTGCCGCTATAACAACAAATACTGAAAACAAAAAAAGTTAAAAAATATTTAGTGTTTACGGAACCCTCGGTGCGCGAGTCTGACTCGCACTTGGCCGGTTTTTCCGTCTTTCGTTTCACATAAAACCACCAAAAATGTACTAACGTATAAACATATAAGGTCGTTTTTGTAAGACCGGGACAATATAACACGGGCTGTAACTCCAAAAAACTAAAAGGTAAGTAATTTTAGATAGTAGATAAGTCACTACTTAGACTTATTTATGGTTAGATTGTACACCAATCTTTCCGTTTTCAGTAGGTAACTCAAAGTCAACGACAAATAACTGAGGGAGTATAATAGGGATATCGGGGCGAATTTTTCCACTTATTATTTTTAACAGTTATTTCCCCCTGACCCAGCGCTATCGTTAGCGTCGACCCTCAGGTGCCATCCTTCATTAATCTTATTCCCCCGCGCGGAACTCCAAGAATCTTAATTTGAAGTTTCGAAGCTCCTCTTTATCAGAACTATGCGAAAAGAATTCGTCGAAGAGGTATTCATTAAAGCGAGATAACGGAAACGAGCTCTTTCTTTGTCTAAAAATTCTTTTAATGCCTTTGTTCTGAAATGTTTGATAGGTAGATAGCGCCACGGAAGAATACAAAACACTGTTTTTTTTGTTACTTTGACTTAAACAGTTCTGTCCAGCCGGTCTAGCATAACTATGTTTCTCGACTCTTAATAAATAAATATAATAAATAAATATCGGACAACCTCACACAAATCGATCTAGTCCCAAATTAAGCTAAAGAAGGCTTGTTTTATGGGTACTAGACGACGATATACGTACTTATATATAGATAAATATATACTTAAATACATAGAACAATCATGACCCAAGCACAAATATTCGAGTTCATCATACAAATATTTGCCCCGGCCGGGATTCGAACCCGGGACCTCCGGCTCAGTAGGCAGGTGTCTACAAACCGAGCCAAACGCGTCCAAAACTCTTGTCGCGCGACATAGTCACTGTCACTGTCCTGTCACTTTCTCATAGTACTGTACTGACGATATACGTACTTATATAGATAAATATATACATAAATACATAGAACAATCATGACCCAAGCACAAATATTCAAGTTCATCATACAAATATTTGCCCCGGCCGGGATTCGAACCCGGGACCTCCGGCTCAGTAGGCAGGTGTCTACAAACCGAGCCAAACGCGTCCAAAACTCTTGTCGCGCGACATAGACCCACCTGTCACTTTCTCATAGTACTGTACAGAAAGGGATAGGTTAATCTCCCGCAAGAGAAGGAGTCGCGTGTTACAGTTGGTGCTGGATAAGTCTCACTATCAATTAGTCGTTTGGGACTTGGGAGTACAAACCCATTAACGGAAATGTTTCCGCGGTGCAGGAATGAAATAAAACACTGTAATTTATCCATTGGCTATATGCGAAATGGGGTTACAATGAACGCCATGGTAAAATAATATGCTTAGGAGGAATAAAAAAATCGTAAATAGCTTTGAATAATACCTAAATGAAATAATGGCAATAATTATATTGTCATGTGCTCAGTAGGTACAATAATTGGTCTACGACATATCAGTGTCTCTATCTAGGTACCTAGATAATAATATGTAAATGCAGCGACTATACCAAAATGTAATGCCGACAGTTTCGAGTTCTATTCAACAACTATTGTGACGCTTTAGAGCGTTAATAAGACAATATGTATGTGTCGCAAACAATGGGAATAATAACAGAGCGCATAATAGCGAATGAGAAAATAGCTCGTTGACTGCCACAGCATCACAATGCGACGAGACAACAATGGCCTAGGACCTACATTCGGCCTAGACTGGATAAATGAAACAAAACAAAACACCTTCGGAAAATTAAACGAAAATGGCGAGTTTTTAAAAGGGAGAGATTGATGCGGTCCCTTGTCATATCTGTTCCCGCAGACGGTACAAGTTGTGGATTACGGATATCAACTGATAACAGAGTTCTCTTTGTTTGTATTCTATATATTCATGGTTGATTGATTTTAACGTAGAAAAATAGTAAGTCTAGATTTCTAAATATCTTTAATATCTCTAATAAGTATCTTTAATATTTCTAAATATCTCTAATAAGTAGGTATGCTTCGGTTTCCGTAACAAATTATGTCGCCTGAAGAACGATTATTCAAAAAGTTCGCAAATAATGAATTTGCACGAAGCACGACATGATGTTTAACTGTTTTATTTCAAAAATATACATATTTTTTATAAATTTTGGTTGTTTGCATTCTGTGTAGAAATATTTTATGAAAATGGCTGAATGAAAATAATTTTCAGTACCTACCTACAATAAGAATTAATGGGTTGCACATTTCTTGTTTGGGACATAAATAACAATTCATGAGTGCTATGTTTTGCTTATAGCGTTGACGAATATTGTTTAAGAACAATAATTTATTTAAGTATAAATCCGCTGTTTTGTAACATAATTGTGCCCATCGTGTTACAAGCATGACATGTCTACCACAAATAGTGTTCTGCGCTGATTATTTTCAGATGTGGAGGGAGTCAGATTCGTCCCCTGTGCGGCGGGAAAGCGGGGTGAATAGGACAAAGGCGCCCTCTTTTTCTTTTTATATTACTGATCAGTTAACGCTACTCTGACTTGTTTGGTATCGTTTTCGTGTAAAACAGATATCAGCAATTCATTTTTCATGTTATTTATTCATAGTGTGGGTATCTAGATAAATGTATGTGGGTAGATCTGGATGAATAATAAATCAGTCTTAAATCGGTGTTGCTTGTATGATTACGTTTCCCGTATATCTCCCTTGACATGGCGCGGTCGGGAAGTATATGAACAGTTTACGGGAATTTATGGAACTACGAAATTGTTATTAGATAGATTTGATTCTTATTTTTTACCGACAAAAAACTTAACAATCGAGCGTCATAAGCCATAAGCGTCATAAATCCGCTGTTTTGTAACATAATTGTGCCCATCGTGTTACAAGCATGACATGTCTACCACAAATAGTGTTCTGCGCTGATTATTTTCAGATGTGGAGGGAGTCAGATTCGTTCTCTGTGTGGCGGGAGAGCGGGATAACGGGATGAATAGGACCGAGATTAGATTAGATTAGATTTATTTATTTCATAATATAAAATGTCAGTATGAATAACGCAAAAAGCAATTTACATGCATTTCTACTATGATCGTCATAAAAATAAGAATTAGTTATAATAAAAGTAAAAACATAACAATTGATTGCAAACAAAATATATTTTCTCAAAAATTGCATGTAATGTTGCCTTACCATCGCTAGATAGACTACAGTAAGTGGAACATACCGAAGACTTTTAGAAGTGTCCAGTAAACAGCGAGATTTTAAAGGAATCAATATTTGTCCAGTAAGTAAGTATGTAATTCCTATTACGTATCAAGATATTTGAATATCGAAACACGATTTACATCGTCACCGACCTATAAAAAAACTAAGGATGTGAAGGCGATGAGGTCGTATATAAATGTAAAAAGGATGCATTCCACAAATTGTTTTATTTATAGGTACAGTGCGACAGCAAATTGTAGAAATTAAAAAGTGGCGTCCCTTTTTCATAGAATAAATAGAAAGAGACGACATTGCAGTATACACTTGCAATTTACACTAAGAGCAAATGTAAAATAAAAAGAGGTTAGCACTATTGGCAGTATAATCGTAACTCAAGATGCATATTTAAAAAAAAAAAAGTAGCGACAAGGTTTAGTGCGGAAGTTTGTATGCAGCGTTTAGTTCATAATTGTGCTGTGTAAAATTACAATGATATTTCGGAATTCCTTCCTTTTTTTGTGTCGTTTAGAAAAAAACCTCGGAGTTAAAATTGAAGGTAAGCTTTATGATATGAAAATTAGTTAGAAAATACAACAATGTATAACAATAATTAAATTTTATCTTTAAGACTTAGATTTGTAAGACAGTGCAAATAATTAAACGCAGTATTCATAAAAAAAGAAATTAAGGCGGGATTTAAATTAAAAGACAAAAATTTCAAATTTGTTTGTGTGATCTATTACAATAATTCAGCAAAAATGAGTTCAAACGAGTCTGATTCCGAATAGACGGCACTCCTCCATACTTAAAAGCGGAGGCAGAGTTAGCTAAAATAATTTACTACCGACTAAATCCAAGGAGATATAAAAAAAATACAAGAGATTCATTAAATGGAAGGAAGAAAATCAAGTTAATAATTGGTCAGATAATGTGTGATAAGGTCAGAATATTTCAACAATCTTTCTGAGACAATCGGATGGCTACAAAGGAAAGAAATCACAAATATTCAGCAGCAAAACATAGAAAAGTTCTTAAATCAAGCTCTAGATGATAACCATTTTGGCGATGAAGGTAAATAAATGCTGCCACTATTTGAAAACGATATAACTATATCTTTTATCCAAGTATAAACTCGTAATTATTTTTGTTATAGGTTGTTATCATGGGAGTTAATGGTGCCTGCGACGACGAATATCACAATGAATAATAAAAATGGGATATAACAAAAATATTCATTGGAAAATGGCCGAATATGAATGTCATCTACAAAATATAATTTTAATCTAATTTTCTTGTTTAATTTTTGAGAAAAGCACTATACTTGCTTCGACCGTAAGAGCGATCCTGGCCTCGTATTATATCCGGACCTCGCCTACGGCTCGGTCCGTCTAATTCCTACTCGGCCAGTATGGCTTACTTACTGGTCTCTGCCGTAATGTACTATTACATGTCATAATTCAGTTAAATATTAGAATACCTTCTTAAGGCCCATAGTCCTTTTTTTCTTTTTTTATTACTGTTCAGTTACGGCTACTGGGGCTTGTGTGAGCTTGTTAGTGTATCCATTCTGGGCTTTAATTTCGTATTGAAAACAAATTCTAATGGCAGTTCATTATCTTGCATACAAACCGCCCGAAAACAACTCATCCAGTACAATTTCACAAATAAACGCTCATTTATCGAACTCAACCACCGAACCGCAGCGTGTAACAGTACCCCACAAACGCCATCGAGGTGACGTCGTAAATCACGCTGCTCCAACAATAATTGCGACCATAAAGTTCACGGTTGACATGCACAATGTAATAAAAATTCGCAGTCCAGTTTTAGCTGCACGCTGCATGTAAACTACGTGACTGTGCACTTCTATCACTACTTTGTCTAGCTGATGTACGACTCTTGTTGACTTTTATTGGAAGTGTGTTAAAGAGCGCCTGAATGTACAAGTTAACACTTGTAACGTAAATCTCCTGGACAGTTTTAATAGTGACAGTTTTTTGCTGTATTTATTTTATAATGTAATATTTTTTATGTCAGTATAATTTATTTAAACTTTAAATTCACAACAACTCTACGATCAGAATACAGACATGCTAAAATGAAGCTAAAAATTGTCTGTAAAATAAATCCTCCCGGAATGTTCAGCTACCTACCGGAACTTATCCAGCTAGGAAATATAGAAAAGTTAAAAGTTTTAATAGCTGTAAATAGGTAAGAATAATGTTTACCTTTTGGGAATTATAGCGACCTTGGTCACAAAAAGAATATCTACGCTAAGTAAAACAAAGCAGTCTTGTTCAAAACGAGACTGGTCCAAGCCAGTAGCATGATGCAATTATTATCTTTACTCTGTTGTTAAGGTAACGCAATAAATAAATAAATAAATACAATTTAAAAATATTCGTTAACGCTAAGCAAAACAAAACACACGTGAAAAAGAGTTACCCTCACCACCAGAGCACTCGCACCATCTCAATGCACGAGAAAAACAAGACAATGCTTTTAAGCGATTTGTCAAAAACTATGGTCCACCAGTTCCACCTCTGGTTACTGGTATCGTATATTAGCTTTTAGGGATTAATAAATCGCTTTAATACAATGTGTGGCAATTCGTTGAGCTTCTTTGTCCCTCCCTCTCTTACATGATCAACGCCTCCGCGTCCTTGCAGTAGATCTGCTGCTGGCTGGATGTAGTCCCCCAAACGAAACGGCAAACATCCATTTAAAGTACTTACAACCCAGTAGATGTATCATAGTATTTTCTACCCTCGTTTTTCACCCCCTTGAGGGATGTCTTCCGTGATAAGAATTGTACTATGTCCTTCCACAGGGCTCTAATTATCTCCAGACCAAATTTCATCTAAATCGGTTCAGCGGTTTAAGCGTGAAGAGGTAACACAACAGACAGAGCAACTTCCACATTTATAAAATTAATATCTTACCAACGTTGCTCCAATTCGCGTATAACGTAAATAAATATATGAGAATATTCGTCAACACTAAGCAAAACAAAGCACACACGAAGAAGAGTTATCTATGTCCAAAAGAAATGCTCAAGCCGAGCACTCGCGCCATCTCATTTCACGAGAAAAACAAGACAATGCTTTTAAGCGATTCGCCTAATACTGGGGTCCACCACTCGTATATTAACATTTCGTACAAAAGACGTCTTCCTTACTGAAGTTTTAGAGAAATTTCATAAACATGAAGTATCGCGACGAGTGTGTAAAGTAATTGAATTTATAAAATACTGCGGGTTTGAGACATTGCAATGGTGTTGTTTTCATTTGTAAAGTTTTGTGGATTATAACAGTTCCACAGCTTAGATTATTATGCGTTTGTGTTATGTATGATGTACTCGTATGTAGGTACTTAATGCAAACGATGGTGTATGCGATATAGTGTTTTTTTCTGACAAACGCTTTGTGTTTAATATGTTGTAAGTACAGTCAGTTACAGACGGCGAATAAAAATCAATATGTCATACGATTAGCGGACATATTTGACCATGTCCATGACCATGTCACAAATGTCGCATCCTAAAGCCAGCCAACAGATATTTACTATTTGTCTCATAGAAAATTATAATCAGCGAACATTTGAGTGACGTTAAATTCACCCGCGAAAACTATGTGATAAATTGACTTATTTTTTACCGAACTAAGTCAAAAGCAAGTTGTTTATGTATATAATATGTACCTATGTCCAGTTCTTTGACATATTTAGTCTTAACTATATCCCCCCCTAATATGTTGTAGATATCTGCGATATTTCATCTACATTATTCTAAATACATATATAATGATTTTTGTTTCTTTTGTTTCAGTAAATACCCCTTTTCGTAGTTGGACTTTTCTATTTAAAGCATTGCAAGAATATACCTAATAAACTAACCAAGATCAAGGATTTTAAATGAATCGTCCTGTCTAGTACTCTCATAAAATGCATCTTACATTGATTACTTCGCAATCAAGGGGACTTCTCAATTTTCTTATTGATAATTTGCATGTTTATGGACATTCTTGTAGTTGCTATGTAAATTCACACGTCTGGTTGGATGATTTACTCCGTAACGAAGATCATGAATCACTTGATATCGTGACTTCATGTAATTGCATTGCCGATCGAATTAATTTCTTCAGTTAGTATTTTATGATACAGTTTTTGTAATTGATTCCGTGGCCATATCAATAAGTTTGAGTGCTTTTACGGGTGCCATATATATTTTGTTGTATTGGATTGTGACATGTTTTATATCTTATGCGAAATTAATTTGTAAATGTTTATTTGTAAATCAAAGATGGTGTTCAGTATTCTGAGTAACGTTTTGTAGAGACAACGTATTTGAAAATTATGTAAACACATTGGGACGCGTTAATTTTTTTACTGTGTGTAATAAGTTAACTTGAGTAAATAAATTCGATAAAATATACAAACGCTATAAATATAGTAAATATAAATAATAAATATCGGACAACCTCATACAAATAGATCAAGTCCCAAATTAAGCTCAAGAAGGCTTGTGTTATGGGTACTAGACAGTGTGTATATACACACTGTATATACATATTACATGACAGTGTATATACATATTACTTATATAGATAAATATATAATAAAAAAAATATTAGAGTTCATTACGCAAATATTTGCCCTGGCCGGGATTCGAACCCGGGACTGCTGGCTCAGCAGGCAGGTCGCTAAACGTGTCGTCAAAATGCTAATGCTATGTGCCGTACATTGTTGCTTATATGTATTTTGGAGCTAGTTTATTTTTCGGAGACAAAAATAATATAATCTCAGGTCAATCATTCTATCAGTTTAGGGTTAGGGATTTACGTAAATCTCAGGGTCAACAGTCCTTTACAAAACAAGTGAACATAATTTTGTGTTAGGCTCAGACGTTAAATAAGTTTAGCTTATGATATATTTTTATTACGTACAGGCCCTACAGCTTATACTACTAACGTCAAAAAAGCAAAGCCGTGTTCCTTTGCAATAAAACGTAATGGTAGTAGGTGAGACGAGGTAACTTCGACGAGGATACGAACCCGGAGGGAAAGTAATTCCATCCCGGATTATGACTTTATCCCGGAATGAACCATTAAAAATAAGGTTTCGGCGCTCGTTTGCTCGGACTTTGATATTTGGTGGGCAATTAAATGTTTACTGCCATCTTAATTAGCAGTCTCGTAATATAACATGTGTTTAGTGGGGGAAGATGGTTATGGGTATTTCGAACTCTGTAGAGGAAAGCGCGGTGTGCTGGGAATTTTAATATAAAACGCCCCTCTACTCTCGTCAATTTCATTTCATTAAATTATTTATTTTCATTTCATTTCATTAAGTTCAAAGGGTGTTTATGTAAATCTGTCTGTGGCATCGTACCTAAATCGATGAACTGATTTTAATTCAGTTTTTTTATTACTGAAAGGTGAAAGGGAAAATCCGGTATAAAACCATAGGAATTGTTTAGTATTAATGCTGCCACAATACGTATGCGAGAAAGTAACATTCTCAAACTGTATTAGACCATGATTCATGAAATTATCATCATAATTAGAAGAAAGATATTCGTTTAGCCAAATCCTTTGTTATCCGTGGACATTGCTCGTAATAAAATAAAAATAAAAGACATAAAACACGCAGAATTAGACCTTTTTTATATATTTCATAAATATTACACTATCCGCAAAATTTTCGGTCGCTCTGTTGTAATATAATATCACGATTATCGCATTATACCGTTTTATCTTTTATCATAGAGACGTGAGAAAATTATCTTGCGATAAAAGATCCTTGCCTGATTTAACCTAAGCGCAAGGAATTCCCTTTAGTTGTAAACAAATCCGGTGGAATATCGGTGTTTTTGAGAATTTTGTGTTATTACGGAGTTTTTAATTGTAATAATAATTTTATTTTTATTTTATAATGTTTCCATTAGGAATTGATAGTGATAGAGAGCCGATAGTGGACGATATGGAAATTGAACATGAACACGGGGAGGCGGTAAACACAGCAGTGGTCAACTCTGCCTCTTCTCAAAGGAGTTCAAGTAGAACCGAACAGAGAGATCCATCGGTTCTCAGTTCCATGAACATTCCTTGGACGTTTGTACGATCGTGTACGAACACGCTGGTGTACACGCTGATCGGCGGCAGTTCCTTTGTGACTTTGTGGTTCGGATTCAAATCTCCCAGCGAAATGACCATCTTCCAGTGGCACGTAGTGCTTTCGATCATTGGGGTAATTTTATATATTTCATTCATTTAATAGCAATAAATTATATCTTGCGCTTTGCGACTATGCAAAGTAGACCGTTTAATCGAATGAGTAATTTTTTGAGATTATTGATAGTTTTTTCGCGAATTTGGAATGACATTTAAAGGAATGCGTATGCCTTGTCTTGTCTACCAAACCGTCTTTGTTATTTGTAGCTAAGGGAGGTAGGGGAGCGTTGAAAGCTTTTTATATTCACTTATTATTATGAAAGTTTCATATTTTAATAGAATTAAGATTTTATTAAATATTATATTTAGGAGCATTGATTGTGGAAAGTGTGTGAAATGCGGATTAAGTTATTTAGAAAGAAATTAAACATGAAAGGTAAAGGCACCGCAATGTTGTTGTAGATGAGAACAAAGTGGGTTTTTCAACGAATTTCAAAAAAAAACAAGGTTTTGAAATCGACGGGTTTGTTTTTTTAATCATATTTTTATCACAGAGCTCCGTCACTTATGAATTAACCGATTTTTTTTTAACTGGATCCTTCCATGGTTTCATTTCTTATCCGAATTGAGTGTGGAAAAGAAGGAGAAATCAATGGAAATTATGTACACGTAGGTAAATTTTGACATTATCGTTTTTTTTTTGCTGATATATGTTTTTAAATGTATTTCCACCATCAAATCTCTGAATTTATACAACAGCAGAAAAACATTTTCACTAAACACGTGGTGGCGTTGAGCTAAATGAGGGTTCTAATCTACAACTCCAGAAGAAACGACAACTTAATCTTGTTTCGTCTTTACCAAGAAAATGTTATACGCCACTGCTAGACGCTACTAACCCTTAAATTTCGAACATGAAGTCATGTTGACCTCGTGTGACCCCAGTCGCGGACTAATCATTGTCATGCGCCACAGTTCGCGGAATGTGTTTGACTATGCGTTGATTAGTTTCTCCCCGCTGTCCCCGCAACCATACGACATAACTGTATAAGTGTACATGAGGGCACACAATATGCACTGGCATAGTTGTCTTGTGGGCGCTTTCATAAATCGTTGTACATTTTCTAATTTTATGCATTAGGGGAAAATTTAGGCTATTCCGACTCAGAATCCTGACCACTATTGATTCTTGTTTGAAAAAAAGTGTCTAATATGTAATAGACAATACCTACTGTAAAAGAATATAAGGGCCATGTAATTTATGATGTCCATTTTAAACACCTGTTTACAGCATGACATTAAAAAAGAAAAAGTCATTAATTTTGGATTTTAAATTACGTAGTTTTAACCCACTTAATGACAAATGATGTGGCCCTTACTTTCTTTTCAGCAGTATATATCAGTATCACTGTTTTGATATTTTGGATGACGATATACTCGTAACAATGAAATAAAAGTAAGAATTATATCTCATACGTAATATAAAAAAAAAACCATTACTTCCTACTGTTACTTTCACACAAATGTGCTAAAAAGGAGCGTTTTAAGTGAAATGTGAACAATTGAGACACTTTTTCTAGTCAAAAATTTACTCTATTTTTCTAGACCGTTTTTTTGGCTACTGCCTGTTTGGCCCATTTACTTTGAATAGAAAAAAATGTTATTTCGATCACGAAAATTCAGTCGTGAAAGGGAGAAAACACTAAAAGTAGGTACTGCATGTAATTTTTAATGGTTATAAACGTCAAAATATCCAAGATATAAATAAGTGCCAAGTTCTGGATATCCTAAACTTGGCACTTTTGATATATATCAATGGTTATAAGTACGTCTTCGAATCATTACACGAAACAGAAACTCAGCTCTTACATTTCTGCTGTTGATTTGTCTCGGCTAGTTAATCTATCCCAAGCAAACCAAATTATTTGGTGAGAAGAATCACAAAAATATATATGACCTTTGTAATTTGCGTTTTAGAATTAAAAATTATATGTTTTTTTCATGAAGAAGTTGGAATAAAAAAATCACTTTTAACTGATTTCAGTACCAACTCCTAATGCCGTACGCAATGATATGCCTCCAAAGCGACAGCTGGGCGTCAGCGCTGTCCTACTCTCATCGACGCCGGGCACACTGGATCATGCAGCTAGCTGGTTCGGTGCTTGCCTTCATCGGGTCTGTTATCATGATGGCCCATAAGACTGTCAATTTCAACTCGCTACATGGAAAGTTCGGTAAGTTCTCTCTCTCTTCCTAGCTATTATCCCACATGGCGATGGGGTCAGCTTACCTACCTTATTTGGCTTCTCCACTTCGCTCTGCCCTCGACATCGTCTTCGGAGACTTGACACTCATCATCAGCCAAAAGACGTCCACTGCTGGACATAGGCCACTTGACACTCACTCATATCTTTTTGCACTACATCTTTCCACCTCGTTTTGGGTCTGCCTCTGGATCTTTGTAGTGGATGGTCTTTGTTGTGGGGATGGAAAGTTGTAGTGCCAAGTTTCCCACATGGTCGGTAAATTTTAAAAGTTAGGTAAGTTCTGGATACTGAAAATATTGTACTGCTCGATAAATGGGCCTTAGTACTGACTCACTCCCACTGACGCCAGGCGCGTTGGCTAATCCAGTTCGTGCGGTCAATGGATGGCTCACAAGACTATCGACTTCAAATCGCTATATAGAAGGTTCGGTAAGTTCCTGGACACTGAGAACCGCTACTTTCTATCCAGACTAATGTATGAATGCAGTAGAAGTAGTTCCGTTCTGAAAATTATCTGTTGGGGTAAAACGTCATGAGTTTACATAAGACCGGTGAACTACAAGTCGCTACTTTTATAGGCGCCATTGTCAATTTCAAGTCGGTAGATCGAAAGTTTGGTAAGTCCTGACAGACTGGACTTAAGTGCTATCTTACCTCCATCGGCGACGCGCACTTTATAGGTCTTAGAGCTGATGAGGTCATCGTGTCAATTCAATGTTATCACTGTAATTGTTTATATTTATATAATAAATATATATCTTGTCCTTATCTGTTTAGTTTGGCTTGTGTCTTGTTTCCGTTTAACGACGTACCTATCTATGCTCTTAGGTACCTAGTGACGTGAAGATTATGTAGATTAGTTTGATATGTACAGGTGATTTTAGTTTCTTTAATAATAACTAGATGTCGCCAGTAAAATAAAGTAATTAATGATGACGATAGTGATGATATATATAGAAGCAAATTCATCGAATAACCGCTAGATGTAGCCACTAAAGCAAAGTGATAATGCTGTCGATGATGTACTGGACATGTGATCTAGTTCGTTGAATAATCTCTATAGTTCGTAAACCTGGTATAAACCTTTAAGGTGATTATAAAATATCACGTGTGTAATGCGTGTTTATGCCAGCTTTTGTAGCCTGTGGTCGTCTTTTGGCCCATCATGATGCAATATGACCGATCCAGAGCCCAACTACTTGATGAACAAAGTATCTGCAGTGTCCTCATGTGTTAATTTTATATTAGAATAGGAGGTGTCCGTAATTTCGTCCGCGTATTTCTTTTCTTTACAGTAGACGGGTAAAAAGTAACGTATAATCATCTTTTGACATCCAGCTATGCCTGTACCAAAATTGGTTAAGAAATTATGACTAATAGATCGCGCCAGACTAGCATGGCACCGTGCGCCTATACAAAAAAATAAAAATAAACCTGCATCGCGCTATTAAGATTTTTCCTTAAATCATGACCCCTCACCATAGAAAACTAATTTTCAATACAAATCGAGTATTTTATAATAATATACATGTTTGTTATTTATTTTTAGTTTTTGAACAGCTATCTTTTATGAGTTGTCATATTTCAGTAAGAACATTGTTATTAAAATAGAAATCGAATGAATGTTATAGCAGTACGTTTATTTACACGGCTCATTGATTTGCAGATATTCCATGTTATCCATCGCCATGCAATAACTTCGTGATCGATTAGGGATTGAATTGATTGATGTTATAATTAGAATGCTAAAAATGTATTTTAATATTTTCAGGTCACTTACTGCTTTGTTTGTCTGAATAGACATGTATAGACACAATATGCCAAAGACGCTTGTACATAAAAGGAAACTGAACCGCGTACTATGGGCTGCACAAATTCTGTAGCTCATTGTAGCTTTTTAACCGTTATTCTCATAGTGTCAAGTGCGAAAAAGGTATGTGTTTCCATTTCCTTGACTGTACATACGACAGGTACAGGGTTGCGAGTTGCTTTGTCACACTACAGCACCTCTAGCATAACTGTGACATGCGACTTTTGTCAAACGACAAATACTACTTTCATTTTCCATTCAATAATACCCCGCGAGCAAGACAGGTGATGCTGAGTCGCGCGATAAGCGAAATCAGTTCAAGAGCAAGAGAGTATATATATACATAATTATAGTCCTCCTCATCGATTTCGACGACGGCGACTCAATGCAACAACTATGGACTTTGTCTATTGTGGGCTCTGATATGGCTAGCTAAACGAAATTTCATTTTAAACTCTCTCTTGCACGTTTGGCACTACAGTTGGCCAGTAGAATTATACGTGTACGCGTAGGAGCGCTTAGGTCTTTCTTTGCGTAACTGGCGTTTTAAGTCAGAAGTTGTGAGGCAAGAGAGTATGGACACACTGAAAATAAGTTTCGTTAAGAGTAGCCCAAATGTTAGCTGCTAGTTACGTAAATCGGAGGACTGACAAACTGAGGGCAAAAAGAAATAAGTTGTGTAAAATTAGCATAATTTTGGTTACTATAAAGCGTAATTTGGCTATTTTTCAAGTAGTTAAAACTACTTGAGCAATTTTTTTTCCGTGCACGGTAAACGAAGGGTTAATCGAACATTTTATTTTCTTACAGCGTTGGCAGCCCTGCTCTTTACAATCGTAAGCGTTCTCAACGGAGTCTCTTCCCTATACACGAGGCAACTGCGACGGTACATCCCACCGCGAGTGTCCAAACTCTCGCACTCCCTCATTGGTGCTACGGCTTTCTTTCTGTCTTCTATCTGCCTTGTTTATGGTTTTCTGAAACACTCCTTTATAGAATGGGCGTCAATGGAATTCGCTAATGTTTTAATAGCTGTAACTATTATTTATACGATTGCTATATGCTGGCCCCCGCAGTATAAGGTTTTCAAAGAACTATATAATGTAGTTAAAGTAGGATATTTTAGAGGTGCGTAAATATTCCGCTGGCGGTATTATTGAAAAAAAATCCAAGGGCTCTATTTACTCAGTGAGTTCAGAAGTTGAGGCTGGATTGCACTAAAATGGTGAACAAAATAAATGAAAATATGTTGTATAATTCGGTGGTTCTCTCTTGGAATTTTTGATGATTCTATTGATTAAGGTCTACCACCATGGGTTATTCTGAAGGTCTCCTTAGATTGATCTCAGCAGAGATGACAGACTAATGTAAGATTATTAGTTTTTTTACAAATAAATGTTGATTCAAATACGTGTAAAAGTGTTAGTTACTTATGAAAAATATACATATGGCTCCAACAAATTGTATTCGTAGTTTAGACAATAAATACCCATAGATGCTCATATTCAAAAGTGTAAAAGGATTCAAATATTCCCAAGCAATATATTAGTCATATTAATATTACCCGCATAAAGTATGAAAAGGAATACAAAATAGAGTCCAGGAGTCCTCGGTCAAAGGTCTACACACTTCTGCGTGCACTGTCGCATTTATCACCCGATATGGCCGTATATCTCTAACATTTAGCATTGGCAACAATACTCTATTCCAGAAAGTGTATATCGAGGCCCATTACTCTTCCCAAGAGTTTCCTTTATACGTACAGATGCCATAAAGATAGGTGGAGGCATCTCGGTCGTTATCCGCGATCGGTTACCTGTGCCCCAATCGAGTTTGTAAACGATGTGTCTCTGTATTTTATCCAGTTGTAACTTAGTTTTATTCGATAATTTGTTTGTTTACAAATCTGTTTCTATTTGGAATGTTGTCAATTGTTTATATTTTTTTACTCTGTTGTCTTATTAATTATATCGCATAAGGTTTTTGATATTTATATTTCTTGAACGTTTATGTTTCAGGATTAGTAATAAACTGACAAATTATGTTTTCCAAACTCTTTCATTTCTTGAGCTACACGTACATTACTGAAACGGTAAACTTTCCTCGATGAATGATGATTTAGAAAAAAGTAAGTATTGGAAAATGAGGTACTTTGAAATAAATAGTTTAACGGAATGTAACGACATCTTTATTTAATAATGACCTATCAAAGCGTGATAGAGCAATAATTAGAAATCACGATAGATAAGCAATTCATGACGTAGGTATAAAGTTTCTGATAATGTATTAGTAATAGATACCAAGGATTAATATTATTAGAACATAACGTCTAGACAATGTCGTAAATGTCACAATGCCTTCATGGATAATGAAAAGTTCAAGTTTAGTGCTTACGAAGCCATATACAGATAATAATTTCAACCTTATTGACACGGGTCAAGGTTCAAATTAGATTTTTTTGGCAACAAGCTAAGTGGTCGAAAAGAAAAATACTCTCACGTTGTACAGAAATCCCATACAACGTGTAAGTAGAGTACCCATTATTTTTGCTTTCGAGTGTAATAAAATATAATAATTTTAGTATTATTATACCCTTTTGCCTTTCCCGTATTCGAATAAAAATGCAGCGTGTGAGGGAAATAAAAAAATAACAATAGGCAATGTAATAATTTATTTACATAAATTTATATACAAATCATAATAAATTAAGTTATAAATTAAATTGCAACGAGATATTTGTATTCATCTATTGCGATAAAAATATCAAGTATCAACAAATAATATACAATAAATTATTAAACAAACATAACTGAGATTCAATGGCTTAATAAACTAATTTCTTTTAAATACTCCTTTGCCTTTGCTATATAAGGAGATGAGTGGGTTGAAGATAACGATGGCAGTGAGGGTACCAACGATGATAATTAATGCTGTGGTAAATTCATCGGTGGCCCAGTTCCTGAACTGGGACTTGTCCATGCCGTAGCAAAGGCAGATGGAGGCAGCGGCGAAACCGACGACACCGAAGCAAATATGGGTGAGCTTGGACAGACTGGGGGGAAGGTACAACTTGCTGAGCTCGTATGCGTAGAGTGATGTGAGACCGTTGACGAGTGAAACTGACGTGAAAACCATGGACACGAGACCTGTAAACAATAATTTTAATGGCACATTTGTAAAAGTTCACGAGCTGAAGATAGGATTTTTGACTATTTAAATATGCAGATAGACAGGAGACTTTGTGAGGTTTACAAGAAGCCATTGTATGCGGGTAGCACAACACAAGTTTGCAGAGTTCCTTGAGAAGGACTTATTGTAAATCAGGGAATGTCTTAGTTTTTTCGTTTTCTTAGATGATGATCATTTTGTTCCCGATAAATCAATCAATGATACTTATACTCCTATGGCTGATACGATGATGATACACCTGTTATGATCCTGAATATGATTCAGGTAGAATAAAAAAGTTCTAATTAGATTTTTGCTGAAATTTGCAGATACAAATATTTGTCATATGAGTTTATTGCCTCTCAAGAAAACTTAATTTGTGAATGTTTTGTATAATACAAAATTTTCTTGTTACCCGGATTAACTTTGAGACACTGTCATTCGCATTAATCTACCTATCTATCTGCTGATAAAAAAAATCAAATCACGTGGCTACTCTTGGTTCAAAATATATGCTCTTGTCAGAAAATTACACGTAATCGAAACTATCATAAGCGCCGATGAAATGCAATTTGTCTCTTTGCAAACGTTTGAGGCAAAATAAATCTTTGATAGGGAAGTTTCCTGATTTTAGTATTGAAACTATGATGTCACCTTCTGGCACGCACAAATGGTTTCCTTTTAATTTTGGTTTTGCAAATCTTAAAATATATAAGAGGCAAAAATGACTGCAATATCATTACCCAGTTGTATGTTTTTGAAAATTATATTTAACGGTTGGTGTCAATTCATTTTCAGTTCAGGAAACTATTTTCACTAAAATTAAATATGGAGTAAGTGGGACTTGAACCCGCGCTCCTACTTTTTTTAGAATTTCTCTGATAAAACATTAAAAAGTGATCTCACCAAATTGTCCATGAATAGTATCCCAGTGGACGTTCTTGTCAAGGATTTTCCAGAAGCATCCAGCCAAGGCCAGCCCAGATCCGAGGATTTGTAGGATCCAGTGGGCGCGTTTCTTGTCCACCAGCCTCAGCTTCGAAGACCAGCCGTTGTGGGACGTCATGGAGAGGATGGCTTCGGCCATCAGCAGTTGGTACTGGAAGGATAAGATGACAGTAAATATATGTACACATTTGTTTTCATTACCAAATTAAAATGGCCATAACAAGTAGTATATTGTTTGACAAGGAGCTAAAATAAGTCATTATAACACAGAATAATAATTCCGACGAGTGAACGCAGTGAGCGAGGACAAATATACATCTTAGTGCCATGAAGTCTTTTAGCCGCGTGTTAAATACTCTGTTTTTCACTACGACAACAAGAAAAAAAATTGACATATTCCTAGGCGTTTTACCATTTTAAATAAAGGGCTGCCAAACGACCAAACATTTTGGCCAATCTGATCTGGTTGTCTTGTTTTTAATTATCTGTACCAACCATTCCTAGCTAGCCGCTAACAAGTATTATTTTTAACTGTCTTACAAATTATTGTATAGTTATGGAGACCTAGGGGCTAAAATTACCACTTTAGCTTCGTTTAGTGAAGCTAAAGTTACGTACCTTTTTAGCAGGAGACGTGAATAATGCAATATGTATATAATTTGTGGACAATGTTCACGACATAATAATTATCATCACACAAATATTTGCTCTGAACGGGATTCGAACCCGGGACCGCCGCCTCAGTAGGCAGGTGCTTACAAACGGCGCCAACCGCGTCGTCGATAATGATTACATTCATAATCATTCAAATCAAAATCACCTTAACTTTAACACCTTAGCGTTTTTATAACACCAACAAAAATTACCTAAGAGAAAAGGTAGGTACTAAAGATGTTGGTGTGCGTGTTCACATGAACAAGAGTATGATTGAACCGATTAAAAAAAACCGGCCAAGAGCATGTCGAGCCACGCTCAGTGTAGGGTCCCGCAGTTGCCCATCTTCACAATAGACGAAAATTACGAGAAATACGAGAAAGAGTTAAATTAAGAGAAAGATTTCAAGCTCTATAAAAAAGTCGTAAACGCCAAAGTAACAGTAATTTTTTACTTAACACCTTCTGGAAGTTATCGATTATACGCACCAGATTGAGCGAAATGCTTTAATACAGTATGGCACTTAACTAATATATGTAACGTTCGAAGTATAAGGACACCGCGCGGCACTTACGTCATTTTAAAGAAAATTATGAATTTTTGCGATGACTTAAAAACGGCTCGACCGATTTTATTCAATATAGTTTTCATTGAAAGTACTTATAAGGCCTCATTTTCATGATTTTTTCCATAATTTTTTGACCTGTGATTGAAAGTTAGAGGGGGACACACTATTTTTTTTTATTTTCGGAGCGAATATTTACAAAACTGCTGACTATTAAAAAATAATGTTCAAAGACCCCCATTAATTTTAAACGACCTATTCAACGACACCCCACACACTGGTGTTAGAACGAAAAAAAAAATCGCCCCCAATTTAGGCGTACGGGAGGTACCGGAAAAACGTTTTTATTTTAGTTTTTATTTTACCGTTTTGTCGGCGTGATACATACCTACACAAACTCATACCAAATTTCAGCTTTCTAGTAGTAATGATCACAGAGCTAAGCCGCGGACGGACAGACAGACAGACAGACGGACAGACGGACATGGCGAAACTATAAGGGTTCCTAGTTGACTACGGAACCCTAAAAAGAGGAGGATCTCTCGAGTTTTTGGGGTTGTTGTAAGTATGATTTCAAATGTATACTTATGTAAACATTTGAAATAAAATTCAAAATAGATCCCTATATAAATAGGGATCTATCCGAATACAATTATTTGAAATGACTTGACTTTGATGGAGTACAACTTACCCCCAAAACACACATAATGATATGTTGCGGTGTTGAAGTAATCGGGAGACCATTTCGTAGCGCAAATAGTAAAGCTGCCCCTACAGTCACCCCTATGAATAGATGAGCTAGCTGGTTCAACGCGGATTGCAATATGTTCAGCCTGTAGTTATTTTCTGATGGTGCCACTGGAGTATTGTGAACTTGTTTGGACAAGTCTGCCTGATTGTAAACACTCTCAGGGTCCCGTTCCATAGGGGGATCGGTGACGTTCGGTGGCATTTTCTAGCTTCCTCACTGACTGACCGTATTCACAAAACTACGGCCGATTGATAAAAAAGAAGTTTTTATATCCATTGTATCATTTCCTATCGGCATGAAAGAGTAACGTTCCCAATGTGATAAGATTGTCCTATTATTAACCGACTTTAAAAAAATGAGGAGGGTTCGCAATTCGACTGTATGTTTTTTTTTTAAGTTTGTTACCTCAGAACTTTCGACTGGGTGAACCAATTTTATAATTCTTTTTTTATTTGAAAGCTGTGCTTCTCAAGTGGTCCCATTTAAATTTAGCCCAGTTCTGACAAAGACATCCATGAGAAAATTATGTAAGTAAGTGTTATTGTATGTTCCATTACGCTCATTGAAGTCCGTTATTTTTTTGTGACAAAGTGATTATATCGTCGTTCCCATGCTAAAATAATATAACTGAAATATACTAATTTTACGGGGGAGCGATTTTAAGTTGGTAAAATTTTTGTAATTTTTTTTCTCGGTTGTTTTTGTAGTTATAATAGTACTGTTTTCACACAATGTTTTGAAAATGCATGTTTACATTTTATATTAAGGCAAATTCGCAATTTTGCAGCTTCATAGAAGGGAACAAAAAGGTAGGATTATTCACCATAGTAAATTTACAAAAGGGCCTTGGCAGATACGGAAGTGCACTTCCGCAAGTTCAAAATGCATTTTTTATTGTTAAGCCAAAGTAAAGTTATGAAAATGCCACTTTCGTAGTTTTTGTATGGTGAATGTAAACGCTCATTTGATATCATATCATAATAGAGTTACGAATCTGTACTTATTTTTGTTTCCAAAAACATAATACTAAAGTATATTTTCTAAAATGTATCGCATTTGACCTAGAAATACCTAATGTTCAAATGCTAAAATGTGACGGTTTCAAGAATATGGTACCATTTTGTTATATACTTACCATAAGGGCGCGTTGACAGGTTATTGGTTTGAACATGCAAACAAATTTCGCGCTCATGGTAAGCGACACAGTGGACTATTTTAACTGAAAACGTCACATATATGTGTAAAGAAATAGTCATAATATTTATTTAATTTGATTTTGCCGTAAATTTATAAAATAAAATTCTTTGTTCACAGAGCAACACAACGTTTTAATTCACCGTCCATGATACATAGAACATTATATATGTACTCGTATGTACCTGTCAGTGAAAAATTTCTGTTAAATTGTATTCAACTGACAAGTGTAATTTTTTTAATACTTTCATCTTATGTTTAGTAGTATGATGGTAACAAAACGCCGTCGCTTTGACAAGAAGGCGAAGATGCAGGGCAAAGGCTAGTTGCATATAGTTTAGCAAATTACAAAATGGCAAAGAAATCAAATTATGAATCAGGAATCAATAAAATTTATAAGATAACACTAATCTAATCGGTTCATATGGATATTTCGTCATAGAATTATTATTTAATCGACTGTATAAGAACGTATCATGCCAAATATATGTAGTTATGTTTACGTAGGTAATTTGGAATAATTGACGGAAGTGACAATTAAAAACCAAGTACAGTTGGATTCCATTTTTTATAAAAAAAAAAATGTTGTAATTATTATATTTGACACATGACAGCTTATATTGTACCCATATAACGTAAATATGCATAATCTATTAAATTTGATAAAAAACAAACAATAAATTAATGGTTTTTCAAGTATTTATAAATATTTTTTTATTTTCTATTTGATACAATTAAGTTTAAGTGTGTCTTATCACAGTGTTGAAGTATTTAACGATAATAGAACATTTTTAAAAGCTGTGTTGTGAACAAATCTTTCGTTTCGATTCAGGCACAGAATAAAGACACTAAAGAAGCCGCATTATTTTGTTATTTCCCGATTTTGCAAAGGAATTAGCCTACTAGTATCTGATTGGTAATTTTGAATGACGTGCGACGCTGTTGGTTGTAGCTTCTGTGGGGCGTGTCATACTCCTAGGGTTGACTTGACAACAAAAGGGAAACTACTTCTCAGTATTTGTACTTGTTTGACAAGCTTCTGATAATAAATACGCCAAAAAAGACGGACCAGCGCGATCTTTGGATTATTTCAACGTAAACATGTGTCGTTTTCGCTTTTCAGACCACCTTGATTGGCTTTAAGGTCCAGTTACGTACAATAAATACTTTCAAAGTTTTCATGAATGTGCAATCAAAATGATCCCACTTTGCGATACTGGCACAAAATAATTAAGTCGATTTTATGATACTGGCTCTAACTGCTCATCAAAGTGAATCGGAATGCGAAAACTGCACATGTCTGCGTTGAACCAATCCTAAGATCTAGTAGGCAAGTGTCCCATCATAAGATCCTGACTCAGTGACAATGGGAAACCCGTAGTTGTATACTCTAATCATTAAACATTTTTTAAAAATCAGTTTACATTTTACGGAGAAATTCGGTGAGCATACAAACAAAAAAATTCAATACTGACGAACACTGATACTCTTCGTTTTTAAAGTCGGTTAAAAATAATAAATAATCACAAAAATATATAAATAATAAAAATATAATCGATGCGTTGGCTTGGCTTCGAACGTGCCTAACCTTTTTTTTTTTATTAGCCTATTTGAGTGTCCCACTGCTGGGCAAAGGCCTCTCCTCTTGATTTCCACGACTCCCGATCAGAAGCCTCCTCCTAACCTTATTTTGCATAATTAATAACATCCCGAAAATGAGTTAGTCCGAAATTAAGTTCGCATACTATTATTATGAACGATTATTTTTACACATAATTCTATTTTGCATAATTTTATTTGGCATATTATCGATAGTCCGAAAGGAAAGCCTTGCTGGCTTTCGCTCGGAGAAGGTCGGGTCAGGTTAGTACTGTGACCCTTAAAATCCTGCCTGAAAGGTGGGTTAGTTTAGGTTAAAACTGCGACCCTCACAGAACCGAAATCCTGCCAGGAAGGTGGGTTAGGATAGGTTAGAACTGCGACCCTCACAGAACAGAATACCCGAACTGTTTTTCTCGGACTATTGGAAAGGCATGGATAAGATTATTTGTCGTTGGATAAAGTGTTGCGTGTCACACTAGTGCAAAGTAAGTACATACTTACTAAGCCGGAGGGATAAAAGATAATTCTCCAAGTTTAACACATCTAAAGTAACTGAAAAGAAAAAAAAATACGCACTGATATCTAAACTTACCCCAATAACACAAATAATGACATGCTGCGGCGTTGGACCAATCGGAAGACCGTTTCGTAGCGCCCACAGCAAATTTACTCCTACAATCACCCCTATAAAGATATGAGCCAACAGATTCAACGAAGATTGAACTATGGCCAGGTTATAGTTCCCTTTAGGCACTTGGACTGAAGACTGAGGACCTTGCTTGCCCAAATCGGCTCCATTATATACACTCTCTGGGTCTGGGTCTACAGGTGGCTCAATTACGTTCGGAGGCATTTTCACTAAACTACGGCGATGACAAAAGGAAGGGTTAATATGTAATTGCAGCTAAATCTTTAGATTTGAATGACTTGGCGAATCAACAGTGTTTATATACATGCTATATCCTAATCAGATGTGATAAAGCGATAGACCAACTCAGATCAGATAAGTAGCATTTTTCGCAAATGAAAAGGTTACTTTAACCGGTTCACTACGGCGGGGATAATATCCATTAAAATCACGGTTGACAATTAGATTAGCCAAAATCTGAACTTTACACTAATTTTTGCCTCATTTAAGAGGCCTAATTCCTTTTGAAATGCTGATTGTTTTAGACATTTTTCTCTATTATCAAACATGTTTCATAACATATTATTGATGTTACTACTTAGAACAGGGCTATTGGGATTTATTGGTATATATTTGAAACCTACAGTTTGAATTTTTCGTTTCAAAAGGTACACAAAAATTGCCAATATTCACGCGGAAAATTAGTTGTTTAAACTTATTCGCCTTTTCGACTGCACGCAATGAAAGCATGAAATAGCTATGTTACTACATTCTTCAAAAAGTTGATTGAAATTATCAATATATTTGTCATAATATGTAAACATTTTTTTAAAGGAATAAGGCCTCTTAATTATATAATTTGTACCTGTAGGTACTAGACGACGATATACATACGGACGTTTACTCAAATATTTGCTCTTGTCAGGATTCGAACGCGAAATTACAAGTTGGAAAGTGACAGGTGTTTTGTCATTTATTTATCAGGGCATAAAAGCGACCAATCGGATCATACGCCTGGGTCACAGGACGAATTAGGATTCGTCGTGTGACCCTGATCTGAGATCTCGCCACGGTCTACTTGAGCGATATGTTCTATTCGAAATACTCGTAATGACATTATCTCATTGAGATAAGTGCATAGTGTATCGCTAAAATACAAATGACATGAACAATTTAACAAGAAATATAGGTATACAAATGCATAATATCCCTCTAAGTAATTATTTGAGAATGTCACTAGTAGGGCCTGCAAATATTCGTCCATATTAGGTATTCGAATATTCGTTTTTTTTTTCGCAGATATTCGAATAGTTGAAATTATTTTTAAAAAGTATTAAAAGTCGTTTTTTTTTATCCTGTGGTAAAATTAAACGAACAGCAATTCGTGAATACCTAAACATACAGTGCCGACGACAATGCAAAGCGAAATCGACGATACCCTGTGTCCAAAAGTGAAATCTTCTGTATCTGTCCTTTGACCCAGCCAGATGGCTCGAGAACGAGATCCTTTTAAGGTGTTTTAGCGAAACCCTGTAAGGACCCTGTAGAACAACCCGTACTGCTCCTTGCTCTTCCATACGTTCCTGCGGTCATCGGTGCTACGTAGCTCTGGTAAAAGTGAAGGCTTTGTCTACTGCCACGTATTTTCTACTACTACACTGCGATTAATTCCATACTTGTTGTTTAGGAAATATTCCCTGAGACTGTACATCTCGCGGTTGTGGAGATTCTTGGCGTTTACAGTCACGGCCTCGACTCTTACGCAGAATAAACAGTCACATAAATGATGGCTTTAAAATACCATATACCATAAGTAGTAAGTAACACCTTCCTGTCCAAAGCGCCTAGCTTAGTCTGAGTCCACAGTCCACCTCAGTAGGCCAAAGGAGTGTAGCCACCCGACAAGAATTAAGTAATTTTGTCAAACGACAAAAGAAGTGCCTCTTTGAAGCCTGCTTCATGTCCCCGCAATACCAAATAGTAGTACATATATTTAATTTCGGAAAGAGATCTAAGGTGCTATCGCCACTAATTCTTTCTGTGACTTTTTGTAGCTCCACCACGTTTTGCCTTCTGGGGCACTAGTTTAGGGTTGTCAATGTACAGAAAATGAGCAATGACCTTGCGCCCTCTTCGAAACCGGCATTCCAATCCTGAAACCTTCAGAAGAGTAGGCTCAGGGCCAGGCAGAACCACAGAGCCCTGAAATAAGTTTCTCAATCCCTATAAAATCCTGCGGACCAGGAGAAGAAGACTTCCCAAGCAGCACATTAGTGAATTTTGCAGCTTATCTTATAGCTTTAAGTTCTAAATGAGTGGTTTAACAGTGTTTGATACAACTTATAGCTTTAAACACAACTCAAAACTGTATATGAGTTCATCCTATCACTTGTAGTTGCATAGGAACGTTTTTTGTTACTACGTTATTACTTATGGTGGGGTAAAGTCGATTTTGCTACTTAAAGTTGCATGCAGGTTCAAATAGTCACTCAACAAGAAGCAATAGTGCTATATAAGGCCTTAAAATAACTTATAAGCAACTTTTACATATAAGTGGGAACATACCCTTATTTGGAACTAAAAGCTCCAAATGACTAGTACAATAGCGAATTATATCACCAAAAGTGGCTAAAGGGATAATTTTACGGCTCTTTTGGAACCAAAAATTATTGCAACTTTAAGGTCTAAGAAGTACCTTATTGCCACTCCAACGCATAAATAAGTCTCAATAGGAGGTTCTTGGAACCAAAAGCAGTTATTTTCACTTATTTCAAACCACTAACGAACTAAAAGTTCTATTATTGTTCCTATTGCGCCTTGTCAAAATATATTTAATAGTCTTGCTTGTTTAATAGTCTATAAAAGATACAACGCCATTGAGATCAGAAGCAAAACTCATTTATTCTCAAACTACCTACAACTGTCATAACAAAACAAATCCAAGAAGTACCCAACTTAATACATAACATATCTTTCCACCATAATCAACAAGACAAAATTAACATCCTGAATATTACAAATATTTTCTTATTTAGCACTGATTAGGAATTCCAATAATATCCGGCCATAACTCCGGGGGTGGTATTTCAATGGGAGGATCTGATGTTGTTGATGACTGAGACCCATAGTCGAGTGGTGGCTGGTCCTCATTCTCAGCCGTGGCCTGGTTTAACGCTCGAACTATGATCTGGTCTGTGTGGCGACGGTGCAACTCTCCATCTTCCGTCCTCACCACATAAGTGCTGGGCCCCTCTACAGTCTCTACCATGCCCTTCATCCACTTCACTCCTAGCCCATACATGCGCACGAGCACAGGCTGCCCCACGCTGAAAGCGCGCGCGCACGGCTGCTGCGCCGCTCGCTCAAGCTGCTTGTTGGCGCGGCTGGGCGCGCTGTCTGGGTGTAAATATGATATAGCCGTTCTATACTTGCGTCCGTTTAACATTTCCGCTGGTGTCTTATTAGTAGGGCTGTTAGGGACTGTGCGCAAATAGTATAAGGTTTTTGCCAATTTTTCACCCCAAGGTATGTTCGTTGTTGCCAGTTTCTTTAACTTATTTTTAAACGTCTGTACGGCTCTTTCAATTTGGCCATTTGACGCTGGATGGTAGGGCGGTGTGTATAGGTGTCTGATGTGGTTCTTAGACAAATATAAATTAAATTCTTCTGACGTAAACGTCCTTCCATTATCTGAGACCAAAACCTCAGGTAAACCTTGGGCGGCAAATATTCGTCGTAAAATCTTGATTATTGACTCTGAGCTCATCGATGGAACAATTTCTGCTTCTATCCAGTTGCTGTAGGAGTCGATGAGTAGTAGAAAAGTTTTTCCCTGGAATGGACCGGCGAAGTCAATGTGTAAACGACTCCATGCTTTATCTGGTGTCACCCACGTCTGCGGATCTTTAGGTGGGTTATTCCTTACTGACTGACAGTCTTCACATTCAGCCACCACTTTCTCGATTTCCTTATCCATACCGACCCACCAAACGTACCCTCTCGCATATGCTTTTGTCTGTACAATGCCTGCGTGTGGAACATGCAATAATATAAGTACCTTTTGGTGAAGGGAGGCCGGTATAATGACTCTGTTACACCACAATAAACATTCTTTATTGTGTGAAAGAGCCTCTCTGCGTATCCAATATGGTTGCAGCTCAGGGTCTGTGTTTGTGCCCGGCCAACCATGAAGCACGTGAAACTGCACCTTTTGTAGCACCCTATCTTTCTTCGTTTCTTCGGCAATCGTTTTTACGTCCAGGTTCCATCCCAGCGGTTGTTCTTCCAGCAGGAGTACTTCTCCTAAACGGTCTGGATCCCGTACCACGGAAGAAGTCTGTGGCTCTGTCCATCGGCTTAAAGCATCAGCATTTCCGATCGATTTGCCTGGCCGATACTTGATGACATAACTGTACCCATTGAGTTTTAGCGACCATCGTAACATTCTGGGTGATATTTGGTCAGGAATGGGTTTATCCGGGTTAAACAAGCCGACCAATGGCCGGTGGTCGGTGATGATGCAAAACTTTCGTCCGGCTAAAAACTGATGATACTTAGATAGCCCGAAAATTATGGCCAGCGCCTCCTTATCAATTTGGCCATAACGTCTTTCATGGGGTTGTAGTGTCCGAGATGCCATCATCACCGGTCGTTCAGATCCATCTTCCATAACGTGAGCCAAGATTGCTCCCAAGCCATAATCCGACGAGTCGCAAATCAACAACAACTCTTTATTTAAGTCATATCCCACCAAAGTGCAGTCCGATGACAGCAGGTTCTTAGCCTTGTTGAACGCCGTTTGTTCTTTTTCACCCCACGTCCATGGTGCCTTTGCTTCCAGCAAACGGTACAAAGGTTCAAGCAACGATGCCTTGTCCGGTAAGAATTTCTCATAAAAATTGTACAGCCCCAAAAATGCTCTCAATGTCTCTTTATTAGTGGGCGCTGGTTTGCTTCGAATTTCTTCTACTTTATCCGGAGATGGGTGGAGTCCTTCAGCATCCAGCATATGACCTAAAAAGGTGATGCTGCGTGAAGCAAAGATGCATTTCTTTATGTTAAGTCTAAATCCCATCTCTTGCAGTTTACGCAATACTGCGTTCAACCGCTTATTATGCTCTTCCATATTTCTTCCCATGACCGCTACATCATCGAGGAGACACGCGACCCCATCCATATCTGCCAGCGCCGTGGACATCACCCTTTGAAATATACCAGGCGCCGCACTAACTCCATAAGCCAAGCGATTCACCTTCATGAGCCCGATGGGTGTATTTAGTGTCAGCAGCATAGCGGTCCCTTCATCCACTTTAAGCTGGGTGTATGCCTTCCTCAAGTCCAGTTTACTAAATACACTTCCTCCACTGAGCTTCACAAATGCCTCTGTCGATGTAGGGAGCGGGTATGTGTCGACATCAATTGCTGCGTTTACTGTTGAACGGTAATCTCCACAAATACGCAAAGATCCGTCGTCCTTCTTAACAATCCTCAAAGGAGTGGCCCATTCGGAATACTTGATTGGTGTCAAAACTTCATCCTTAACCATTTGGCGCAGCTCGTCTTCCACTTGCTTCTTCAGAGGAAAAGGTACAGGGCGCGCCTTCATGAATCGCGGTACTGTTCCGGGGCGCACATGCAGTGACACTTGTGGCCCTGTATATTCACCCAAACCTTCTTTAAATACATTCGGGTACTCATTCTTCCATGTTGTTATTTCATCCTCTGACCAACACACACCAACCAACTGTATTCCCAACTTGTCGAACCAGTTTCTACCAAGTAAGCTTGGTCCAGAGCCTGCAACCACGACGAGTTCACATTGGGCCTCTTTATCTCCCAAAACTGCTCGAACATGAGTCAGCCCTAATACTTTCAACGGAGTCCGGGTCCATGTTACTAGTTTCACATTTGTAGTATTCAACATTGGCGGATTCAACCATAATTTCTTGTATGTCTGTTCGGATATGATGGTTCTCGAGGCTCCAGAATCAATTTCCATGGATAATCTAGCTCCATTAATCACCACATCTGCTTTTATCGGTGCATGATAGTTTTCAGCGCAGATATAAATGCCATTCATATTTTCATTATCCGATTCAGAGTCACATGAACACTTGTCTTCGGTCTGATGAACCCTGCCTTGTTTCTTGCTACAGGCAGAGGCTATATGCCCATGTTTTTTACAATAATAGCACTGAGCCTTAACAAATGGACACCGCTCATTAGGTTTATGAACTCTGGCACAATGTTTACAGTTCAATGATTGAATTTTATCAATTTCCATTGGTTCGTTTTCATTACGCGGAGTTTGCCTGGACGTACTAGGCTCAGGGTACAAGTCTGGAAACGTCGCCTGATAGTTGAGACAGTACTGGACGGCACACGCATATGTGAGGTCTTTGGTCTTCAACAGCTCGCGCCGCAGGCGCTCGTCGCGCACCCCGAGCACTAGTCTGTCTCTCAACTGACGCTTAAGATCGGCGAAATTGCATTTTGCTCCAAGCAAGCTAATTGCGCCGATATACTCCTGCACGCTCTCTTGTTGTGATTGTACGCGTTTATGAAACTTTCCAGCTTGTAAAATTTCGTTAACTTCCGGTTCAAAAAACTTGTCCAAAACACCGATAATGTCCTCAAACGAAGCACCAGTAGGCCGCACCGGGACCAGAAGTGACGCAATTAGTGAGTAAGTGTCCTTCCCGCACTGAGACAGAAACAAAGAACGCGCCCGCGACGTGTCCGCCGCGGCGCCCGCAACGTCCAATGCACATAATAACTGCTCCTTATAATCACACCACTTGTCAGTTTTTGGATTAAATTGTCCGGGAAACACCACATTTGAAAAATTACTGTTCATTTTCGCGTAAAACACATCAATTTACCGCAGTCGCCAATAAAAGATACAACGCCATTGAGATCAGAAGCAAAACTCATTTATTCTCAAACTACCTACAACTGTCATAACAAAACAAATCCAAGAAGTACCCAACTTAATACATAACAGTCTACAAAAGAGCAAATAATTACTATTGGTAATAGCAATTACTGCTTTCCACTCGCAAGATACAAATAAGTGATTATTAGACCTGATAGTTCCAAATAAGGAGCAAATAAGTGAAAATAAACACTGTAGGATCTTTTTTGTTTCGCCATGTTTACAAATGGAAGCCTATGAAAATTAATTATTTTAACCAGAATTTTATCACACTCACGCATAATCACAGACTTTTGATAGTTGTGACGATGTTACTTTAACATTGTACGTAACCTACAATCATTAGGTCAGGTTTTTAACAGTTTTATTTCTTATCAGTATCTATTCCTTATTTGATTTAGCACTCTTTTTTAATATTCCTGATCAAATCAAAGGCGCATCGAAATTTACTAAGAAACCATACCATAGTTTCACAGTAACAAAACATTCGCAAGAATTTCGTGCTTATTTCAATGCCTGTATAACGTGAAGTTTTAATCACTCATCCAAAATTAATATGGCAGATCACATATTAATTTTAATAAACACAACTTTGACGGTTGCCACGCCACTCAGATACTTTGGCGACTCATTTATCACTCATTGACCGAACTGAAATTGTTTTCATTCGTTCACTGGCTTCACTGCGCATAACTTTCACCCATAGTTCTAATTACCATAATCAAGTATTTGTGAGATCTCTTATGGATTCTATTTAGCACCAAAAATAGGCTGCAATTTTTCTCCTTTTGGTTCTATACTGGTGGCATAAGGGTTCTTGCTACCTATATAGCACTTAGTCATGGTGGTAAATTTAACTTAAGCATCTAATTAGATATGATATACGAGCTATTTAGACCCAGTTGTGCTACTTGGGTTATCATTCATAATAGTCACATATACATTCATAGTTCGAAAGTTATTTTTATGGATATATTCATTATTTACGTTAGTCTACAAATTTATACATAGGTATACATACCCTATTTTGCTGAAGTGAAAGGATTAAATTTATTTTTTTACATTTTTCATTAATAAAACAATATTCGAATATTCGAATACCACACACATTAGTATTCGAATATCAAAACGAGCCGAATATTCGTACTATTCGAATATTCGAATTGCAGGCCCTAGTCACTAGATGCAGCTCGAATAGCAAAAATGAATAGAAGTTGAGGTAGTTTTCATCTCCGTCCGCAGCGAACGGGTTAATAATTTATTAAATATTAATTATCAATTGCATTATAGCACGAGCTTTAATGCAATTGATAAAGTTATCGATATTAAATTTTCATATGCCACTCGTCTCGTATGTAGTTTTAATTAACGGAATGTAAAGGTTATAACATATCTGTAACAGTGTGAACTTTTAATTTTAAACAATGTGTCGGTTCCTTATTTTGTAGTCGTTCTTACTTGTCAATAGTTATTATCAAAGAGACACTGAAATATGAAACTTAATTGAATAATATTAAATTTAATGTATTCTCATGAATAAATAGATTTAAATGACCGTACATTTGTTATAGTGCTTAAAACGAACGTGGTTCCGAAGCAATCTTTGAAACAAATGACTATGAAATCAATAACTTGCATCGAAGCTATCTATATTGGAGTCTAAATGAGAATAAACACTTATTAAAGGTCTGCGTGGATCTAGCCAAAGCGGACGTTACGACAAATTACGGATGGTTCCACTTGGGACTTTATTTCATCGATTTGATTTTAGGGCCCTTTTCGGCGATCAGTGTGAAATGTCATGTCAAATCAAATGCAAGAAAAATTTATTTCCCATACAGTATATTCTATATACTATGGAACTTGCGAATCGTCAAGACGATCAAAATGCAAGTAGTTGGATGATAACATGTACTGAATGTATAAGGTTCTGAAAGGCGAGGAATGACTATTCCTCCATAGTTAATTGTTCGAAATTTTGATGAATATTATTCATTGTACCGTATGCTATACTAAGTAAGTATTACTCTTTTGTTATGTACAAAGTACATATGAATTCAGTTTCTCTTGGTTTTAACTTTAATACTTAGGTTTAAAATTAAAAATTGGTAAATGAAAATAAAATAAATTGTCGCTGTTACCTTTTTATCCTTTAAGTTTAATTACCATGCATAACAAACTATTTTCTATTTCTATATCCCTAACCAAACTTAATCTGAACTAATGGGTTTTACTTTCAAAAGGTTTGTTAAGTTAAATGATTTCAGATTTATGGCTGGTAATCTTATAATTAATATGTTATGTTTACGCGATTGAAAGAAGTTCCGTATGTGTGGCCTATGTTGGTCGTGTTTGTCACAGGTGCTTTGTCATTTGTTTGTCGCATGACAAGTGCACCCATTATAGAACCGGTCGATGGTCGCGTTTAAAGCGACCTATTCTCATCCTCTTCATCACCATTACTCACTAGTTATATACGTATCGGATAGCTTGTTATTATTCATCTATCGCGATCATCCCACTGAGTAATAAGTGAAACAAACCAAATTTGCTTTGCGCCCGCGCTCCTCGCACACGAATATCAATTAACGTGTCGCATCGTGATCTACGCATTACTATAACCCACACTTACTGATCTACAGTCATGCTATGATCTTACTGGTATCGAAGTTTGTATACTGTACATTGATTCAGTATTTCATATAGCGGCATCAATGCAGCTGACACGTTTAAACTGAGCTTTTACTGCCCTTGCCATATCCACAGATGGTTTTAGGTTAATTTTCTTCCAAATATGGTAAAATACCAAACAAGGAATGTCCTCCTCGTGTAAACGCGAAGTCTTTTAGTTTAGTTCGAAACTTAAGTTAAAATGTGTGTGCTGTGCTGGCATGAATAAACCTAGAATTTTAATTCAATCAAGGAAGTAAGGAGTGTTCGATTGGCCGCCGCCGCGACTAATCGTAGCTCCTGATGATGAATCGCGTACCGATTCGAAACATTTCGAATGATATTCGACTTCTACGACGTGAGTAAACTCGTTTCGTATGTAGTTATTTTAATGTCGTTGACTCACGGGAGTTTTCTAAATCAGGGAAGTTAGTTAGTTCGTTTTACAACAGTTTTACAGTCTACTTTACTCATGAAATAAATTAAAAACAAGAGTCGAATATGATAGAAATGTAGTCTAAGCGTACGTGTTGAATGGTGATTGGTTACAATTTTTTAGTTACACGCTCAGCATCAAAAGTAGGTAACTATTTAGCATATGTCGAATTGCAGACTAAAATTGTCACCTACGTTTGACTGCTGCTGCTAACTGTGATATCCTTGAGCACTGTTCTACTTCACATCACAGGCGAGGACCCGATAACAATGAATTCCCAAGACGGAACGAAATTAACTGGCTCCTTCGTAGATGAAAGATCAAGATTACCTTTTAGTTCAGTAGGAATCGAATGGCCAAGTGACCGAGAAATGAGTTTGTTACGGAACCAGGGTACTAATTCCATATAATATCTATGATATCTGGGAGAGATCTCCGAGGTGGCGATATACCGAGTATGTCGCCAATTCGGCGACCAGGTCGCGTTAAGTTTGCGCGTCGTTTGTATACGACGCCATAGATGTCAGGTGCAAACTTAACTTGACCAGGTAGGGGAGACCGGGTTTGGAAGTCACACGGGTTGGTTGTCACAACGGCCATAACTGACAACTAAACGTACGAATGAGTTTACTGACTGGTGTCCAAGAATCGCGAGAGCTAAACCCCCCCTCCGTACTTTACCTCAGTTGGCTCCGGTATGTTGTGAAGGAGCCACGTTCGTTTACTTTTTTCCGCCAGTAAAAGTATTTTTTTGTGCATATGTGTTAAATCTCGTAGGTACACTTTTATTTTGCATATTAATATGCTTTTTCGTGTATTGTTCAAGTTGAACTTGTGTATAATCATATTGTTATAAGGTTTTTAGTGGAAACATTCATTTGAATTTATATTGTAAGATTATTTTCTAAAACGTGTTTTGGGGCAGGTTGTGTCAGGTCGACGGGGGCTGGTAGTCACGTGTGACTACCTTATTAGCTGAAAGCGAATTTAGTTTTTGGGTGTTAAATTTTATTAATTATGAATACGTATTTCGTTACTCTCCTGGTCACAGTGACTTACATACATCATTTAAGTTTATATAAGTTACTAGTTGAAAGAAAAAAATGTTTTTGAGTTTTTTTTATTAATTACGAATAATTCGTTATTGTCCGTTACAGTAACTTATATCTTCAATAAGAAAAAAACTCGTTTGATATAAATGTGTGTACTATTGTATATCCCTCTTATTTTACTATGTGATTACGTACCCCAGCACCTGTGACAACCATCCCTGACACGGGTTATATATCTCAAAGTACACTCGAATTAGCTCCCAACGGCAAGAGATATAAGCACGATGTGAACCAAATTGTGAACGAAGCAATAATTAGTAATTTGTCACTGCTAGAACATACGAGTGTAAGAGCGAAACGCGAATGCACTCTCATTGCATTCTCATTAAAATGAATACGTGTTCATTTGGACTTCGATTCGAACGTAACAGCTTCAATGTATTGCCAGGTTCCAAATTTCAATAGTAGGTAACATGATTTGAGATAATTTTACAGTTCGATTCAGATTGATTTGCTCGCTTTATACAATTTGTTTGCAGTAGGTACATTGTATTTAGAAAAAATAAAACAATCATACAATTAGTAATTGGTATTAATTGAATAAGGCCGGTAAGCGACGAGTGCAAGCAATCCAAAAATGTGTTAATGTTATTTTTTTTTATACTTATCTTCTATTTTTACACAAATAGTACCTACAGTCCAATAACTGGTGCCGAATTATGTTTTTAAATTACCTAATTATATAATAAATAATAATAATAATAAATATCAGACAACCTCACACAAATCGATCTAGTCTCAAATTAAGCTCAAGAAGGCTTGTGGTATGGGTACTAGACGACGAATATATACTTAATATAAATAAATATATACTTAAATACATAGAACAAATAGTTGTTCATAGTTCATAGGTCATAGGACCCAAGCACAAGATATTCGAGTTCATCACGAAATATTTGCCCTGGCCAGGATTCGAACCCGGAACCGCTGGCTCAGTAGGCAAGTGCTTACAAACTGAGGCAACCGCGTCGTCGACGTATATAAAGTACTTGCTTAGATATTGTTTTCCTTAAGAGCTATAGTTACTTGTAAAGTAAATCCTTTGAAGTCCAGTTTAACATCAGATCCCAATTATTTACTACAAACAAATCTTGCGAAGCTCGCAAAAGTTAACCAATCTTCACATAATTTGGATAACACTGAAGTTTTCACATAACTAAAATAGTGAACGCGGAACACTCAGCGCTGGAATGGAAAACTTTGATCGAAAACCACACGTACCCAACACGGAACTTGAGAAAATACTCCCCCGAGAACTTTCATGAATTTTATCGAATACCCAACCAGTATAGATCTCGAACGGTGTTTGTCAAACTTCCATCTTTATAGCGACGCCGATTGATACACAGGATTCACGGGACATTTTTGAAATATACCCGGCCGACTTTTACGGGCTTGTTTCACTCGCAATCCGTTCGAAATGTTCGCGTGTCGGAAAAATACGCAAATTCCCTTTGATACGGACAGTTTGAGAACCGTAGCAGTAAATCAAACATGCTGGGAACACTGTTTGAACTGAAAACCTCGTGAGATGGATTTTGATTGATTTTATTCGGTTTGCAGTAAGTTAATGTTTATCTACCCGAGAGTTGGTTGAAGTTTTCACTGCGTTTGAATTTCAAAGAAAAATACTGATTACATTGTACAAGTTATACATCCAATATTCATATGTAGAGAGTACAAAACAGCTGGCTAGTATTTAACGTCTAAAACAAATGCAGTGAACCGCTGCAGCAACTATAATAATTAATCTGAAACTGTCACATGTTTTTTTTTTTTAATTTATTGCAAGCATTGGCAACTAGGCCATCAGCTTAAATCAGAGTGTGTCACATGTTGTCTCGTTTACAATTCCATTAGGCTGTATGTCCACTGGAGTGGAGCGAAGCTGTCTAAAATGGACCAATTACATTCCTTGGATAAATTGTACTTCTTTTGGGCTTCATAAAGACGAAGCCTGACTGATTCATTTTCTCTGTTTTCTCTCTCTTCAGTGGACAGGCACCCTTAATGCCGTCATCACAATAACGTCTCATTTTCTTTCGGGGACCTCAAAAATAACTCTCTAAAAGGTATCTAAAGGTATCTTATAGTCTTTCTGGAACAACGCCTATAACATAACTGACTACAGATTATTTTTTGTGAGGTATTCGGACCGTAATCGTATATCTATACTATTATAAAATTTTAAATTTGTACTGAAACTCACTTTTCTATGGAGAGGGGTCCTGATTTCAGGAGAAATCTCAATAGCGTGATGCAGGATCGTCTTTTTAGGGTTCCGTAGTCAACTAGGAACCCTTATAGTTTCGCCATGTCCGTCTGTCCGTCTGTCCGTCCGCGGCTTAGCTCCGTGATCATTAGTACTAGAAAGCTGAAATTTGGTATGAGTATGTGTATGTATCACGCCAACAAAACGGTGAAATAAAAACTAAAAAACGATTTTTTTTTGGGGTACCTCTCGAACACCTAAAGTGGGGGTGAATTTTTTTTTTCGTTCCAACACTAGTGTGTGGGGTATCTTTGAATAGGTCTTTTAAAAATAATAGGGGTCTCCAAACATTTTTTTTTTGATAAAGTAAGCAGTTTCGTAAATATTCGCTTCGAAAATAAAAAAAATAGTGTCCCCCCCCTCTAACTTTTCAACCACTTGTCAAAAAATTATGAAAAAATTCATGAACATGAGGCCTTATAAGTACTTTCAATGAAAACTATATTGAACAAAATCGGTTAAGCCGTTTTTGAGTTATCGCAAAATTTCATAATTTTCTTAAAAGGACGTAAGTTGACTTCCAGAAGGTAATAAGTAACTACAGTTACTTTAGCGTTTACGACCTTTTTATAGAGCTTGAAATCTTGCTCGTAACTTAAGTCTATTGTGAAGGATGAGCAACTACGGAACCCTACACTGAGCGTGGCCCGACATGCTCTTGGCCGGTTTTGTTTTGTATGGCCGCGCGGCGCCATGCCAGCCTGGCGCCATCTGTTGGTCATCATCACCATCAGGCCGAAATGGCTGGACAGATTTTATGTAATTTTGGTACATCCAATATAAAAATTACACGTACGAAGTTCCTTCTAGTTATATAAATTATAATTCGGCTAAAACCATAACCCTTGGTTTAGACGTAATCAGGTAAAAAATGCGACACTGTCAGCTCAGCGCTAATAAAGGGCCTTAACATTAAACGAATACTTTCCATTTAAGCAGACAGCAATTAATTTCAGTACAAATAGTCCAAACAGCAGGTGTGAGCCGTAACGCAGAGCCATTTGTTTACCGTCAGCAAACTTCACCTCGTAACCCTAAAATCTAATTGGATTTAATTCCATTAGCGAAGGTTCAAATGGGACCCCTAAATTGTGCTGACCGGCGCCCGGTTATTACTGGACCTTGGTTCGGACACGTAGCACGTGCTCATAGAAAATGTTTGCTTAGCCAGCATTTTATACTATGGCACAGAACAAAATATTACAGAAGGTCCACTCCTTTGATCTTCGCAGAAGCCGCCTGAGAATAGTATCCCAAGTAGCATACAGGCTTCATTAGCACTTGGGCTGATGTATAAGCGCTTATCTTATGCAGCTTGTGTGCTACGTGGTATTTTACTGGCTGTTTGTTTAAAAGGCACCGGATAAAATATCATAGAAGGTTCACTGCTGTGATTTTTATAAGGACTGGATTTTAGTGGTTGTTTGTGTAAATGCAATGTAATTGGTTGTGGAGCAGAATAACGTAAGCGAACGACTGGCCACGATCGCGCGCCGACTTGCCGGCAAAAAATAAAACACTATCAGAAAGTTTAAGGTAACGAAGGTTATTGGTTGTTTGTGTAACATGTGGCCAACCAACCGACATGAGCTACTGGCTGCGAACACGTGGAATTGAACAAAAGCTAAAAGACCGTGCACTGGACCTTGGTTGGACACGTACCACAGTATGTCCATAGAAATTGTTTGTTTAGTCTGAATTTTATACACCGATGTACCTACTCAATACAATAGTGCTAGCATATCTTGCCGCGACTTTTTATGTCGCGCAAGTCAGCGTCTCCTGTCTTACTTGCACGGTATTGAAAGGAAAGTGACGGGTTATATTTGTCGCGTTTGTGAAGAGTGAAGAATGTTATGCTAGAAAGTGGAATTAAAAACGTCGACGCATATCGTCACGCCTAGCTCGTTCCTGATGCTTTAAATTAGACTCATGAATCGGAGCGACTTCGTGACCATAGAGTCACCAGTAATAGAGTTTTGACCGAGCGAGCGAAGCGTCTACGATTCAGCTTGGTTAAAAATTATTTCGTATTTCTGGCTGTTCTCGCCTACAAGTCGCATTTCTCAACCAATTCTCACGAAGTCTTGTGAGTAGATTCGAAAAATGTGTACTATAAATTTTTTATGTATTCAGTTTTTCAAAATTTCGAATACCTTCGTAAAAATTTCAGCCATTTTGAAACAAACTTGCGTAGTCTACACCTACAGCCCATGAGCCCACAGAGTTATATATGTCTGGACCTTTGCATTGTTCATTTCAATGGCTTTACACCTTAGCAGCACTTACCAGCTAGTATTTACCAGTCGTTCCTTAATTTGGTTTAATTTTAATGTTGAATTTCGATCAAATATTTACAATGATTACTAAATTACATCCACAAATTATAAAAATATACGGAAATCTCCGTGTGTGATTCCAACCTTCATATAGTCGGTTTTTAAATTGAAAATGATATTAAAGATCCCTGCCTATCCTCACCCTCAACCTATACTAAGAGGCTTAACTTCATTAGTAGAACTAAAACGGTAACCATTAAACATGCAAAGCACGCTGAGCCTACATTTCAATTAGGCCCTTGCTTCCAATTTACTTCATAAGGTCGGTAAAACTGTTGTGACTCCTTGATGTAATTTGAATTCTAATTTTTAATCTTGCAGGTAGATAGGCAGGTACAAGTTTATTTAAAAAAATAATAACATACCTATTAAGAGCTGAATAACCTTATTTGCAAGAGGAGGAAATTCATAAGTATTTTTTCTTTACCAGAGACGAATAAAAAGTATCCCATAAGCATCTTTGGATATTGGATAGAGCTATCCCTGTACCAAAATTTGCGCCCATACAAAACAAATGATGATCCTGCATCACGCTATTAAGATTTATTCTGAAGTCATGACCCCTCTCCATAGGAAACAGATTTTCAATACGGGGCTATTTTTTTCGTAGAATTTTTTTTCGTCGAATGTTTCATTTCGCCGAAAAATCATTTCGTAGAAAGCCATTTTTCTTTGCAACCGTCGACTATTTGAGATTGTTATAAAACAAACCTAACCTAACCTTATCAATAGGATGATATTTGCAAGAATTATGAAAAATGTATGACTACAGAAGGATAAAAATTCTACGAAACGATTTTTCGGTGAAATGAATTTACATTCGACGAAAAAAAAATCTACAAATCAAAGGGCTTCCCTAAATACAAATCTAGAATTTTATAATAGTATAGATATAGTTGACATTTGAAATCGAATATAGCTAAATCCATACTAATCCATCCATACTAATATTATAAATGCGAAAGTGTGTCTGTCTGTCTGTCTGTCTGTCTGTCTGTTACCTCTTCACGCTTAAACCGCTGAACCGATTTAGATGAAATTCGGTATGGAGATAGTTTGAGACCCGGGAAAGGACATAGGATACTTTTCATCCCGAAAAAATTTAGTGTTCCCGTGGGATGAGCGGGTAACACCGCGGGGCACAGCTAGTATTATAAATGCGAAAGGGTGTCTGTCTCTCTGTTACCTCTTCACGCTTAAACCGCTGAATCGATTTTGATGAAATTTGCCATGGAGATAGTTTAAGATCCGAGGAAGGACATAGGATAGTTTTCATCCTGGAAATTATCCCTAAAAGGATTGAAAAGTGAGTAAGTAATTCATGATGACATTGATGACCCTGTAGGAAATGTAATGATTAGACCAAAAGCACAATTGCTCTTACATTTGCTTAGGCGCTTTTAATAATCCCTTTTATTAATTAAGGTGATTAAGTGGATATCTATCGTGTTGTACGAGGTTGCTTCCATACTTCCAAGTTCCACGCGGACGTAGTCGCGGGCAAAAGCTATACTTAATAAGAAGGTGGCATGGAACTTTGTCCGCGCGGAAGAAAGAGTCATAGTCATAATCCTCTTTTTTTCTTCTCCGTAGTTGTGTAAAGAGTGTATTTTAACCATCTAGGGAAGCGCAGCTACCCTTATACTAAAAAATATTGAAATCGGTCCTGCCGTTTATGAGCTATGAAAGGACAAAGATTTATTTTTTGAATGGTATTATACTGATTTGAGAACTGTACCCTCAATAAGGGAGGACCGACGATCGCGAGAAGCAGTTGGATGAGGACGGTGAATGACTGTTTGTAGCGGAGGACTTTGTATTTGCTAGCGAATGTTATATGTACCTACATTTATAAAATGTGCCATGTGAGTATGACAGTGACCGAAAAATAATATATGCGTTCACTGGTGTTAATAGTACATTACTGCAGACGCAGGGAAAGACGGGCTTGCCGGGTGAGTAGGTATAGAATATGGATAGTGATACGAAGCTGGCAAGCCCTTTTCACGGCTAAGGCATGAACATAATATAGTGAAAAAATACACAACTCAAAAATAATATAATTCAGCGGTTTAGCCTGTTCATGAATACAGACGCCATATTAAAAAATTACTTCCCGGCCTAGGCCTTCAATTTTATATGAAATTCCTTTCTCTTGAGTTGTTCCGCCCGAAACGTGATGCTTAGAAGCCTGTTATAACGCAAGTTATGACGACATTTCATTGCAGAGAGTTAGAGAAGTTAGAGAAAAAGTATTTATAAATGATTGAAATGATCATTATTGTTGTCAAATATACTCGTATACTTTTCTAGAGTGCCAGCAATAGGAATTTATCAAGAATTCCAGAGCTGCCGAAAAATTCAATAAGTTAGACATTTGTTAACGGGACAGGGATGGTTTTCATTTGCCAGCTCCCCTAAGCAGTTAAGTTTACGTTAAATTTGTCCAAGCGCGAAATTGATCTGTTAGTGAGGGGCGCCTTTGGCGAAAATCTAAATTGCTGTGCATCACTATTGACGCGACTGGCATTCATTTTTAAACTATTTGAAGTTTTATTAGGATTTTCTCCGGAGGGAACCTAAAATCGTCACAGGATCCCTTGTGTAGATTTATGTTCTGTCTGCCCCTTGTCCCTCACAGTTATGCACAGTTCATAAAGGAATTATGTATGCATTTGTCACACAGATAATGTCGTTATAAATGCCCAATGTGTTACATTATAATTTTTTCTCCAACTTGCTTGGAAATGTTCCCATTAATGTAGTAAAACCGGACCGCGAAATCGTTCGTTATATTTAGAAGGCGTTAATGAAAATTAAAAAAAATATATATTATTGGCCTTAGCCGGGAAATCAATATTATTTAAATAAGACGATTAAGTAAAAAACACACCTTCCGTTTATAACGTCTCATACAAATGAGGGTAATCTTAATTTGGCCGGTTACTGCATTTTTACCTTTAATTTTTTCAAAGACTTTGATAATTCACCATACAGCCAATTGTCCACTAAATTTAAAAAATAAAAACTATTATAAACTTTTTAATTGTTCTCTGCGTTTAATTCTTGCACTGAACATTTTTTTGCTCTGCTACTGTCAATGTATTTGAAATGTCGACAAATTTCGAATAACGGACAAACAATTTAAATAATAATCTTATATGCGGTTAATTTATTTTCATGATTCTTAGAGATTTCTCACGAAAGTTTTAATTTTAATAATATGATGATATTTAATGAGTGAGTTGAAAATTAATAAGTGTACCAAACGTAAACAAATAAAAAATAAAACAGAAATGATTGTGTCCAAATCAATATAAAAGTTATTTGAACTTATGATCTTCTCCGAATGATAAATATGGTATGGTTTCTAAAAAAAAACAGTGTGTTTAGAAGTTGTTAATTTAACTAAAATTTATAATTACCTATGTGCATATTTTTTGTTATTGTGTTTTCATATATATTTAATTCTTATTCATATATTTTGTTTTAAATCAATGATCATATGATAATATGATCATATGATACAAAATAATATCATATGATTCGGACCCGAAATTTTATTCCTATTCCTAAAAAAAATAAGTACCGAATGAACTTCATGGTACTGATATATTAAATTAAAATGTAGATTGGTGATTATTTCCAAGCATATTTGGAGAAAAGCACTATACAAGCCTCGGCGGAATGTCAGTTCGCAGATTCGTATTATTGAAGGACTCGGCTACGCCTCGTCCTTCAAAATCATACTCATCCACGAACTGACTTTTCCCGGCCTCGGCAGTAATATACTAATAATCTTCATTATTATAATAAATTAAGTGTGTGTAACCTGAATATTGCAGTTAATTTTGTTACAAGTAAATTAAAATAGGATAAATATTATGGAGGCCACCGAGGTGATATTTTATTTTTTCGATATTCGTATGATTTTCTATAAGTAAACTATACCGATTTTTTGGTAATACGAAAGCGGCTAGAAGGATTTCAATTAGTTTTTGTATAACTATAGCTGGGGTGCAAAACAAGTTAAATAAAATGTGAAATATGACTTTTTTAAAGGGCATTTACAGTCTGGCCAAAAAGAGTAGAAATTAAAAAGTGGCAATACTGTAGTGTCGTCCCCTTTTTCTTAGATTGATTAGAAAGGGACGACACTACACAGTATTGCGACTTTTTATTTCAACTCTTTTTGGTCAGACTGTAACTAGTGTTGTTTTATATACCAATACTTTAAAATTAACATTTGAATACATTTATAGTTTTTTTCTCTATTCCTAGAATTCAATATCATCCATGAAACGTTTATTTTACATTCCGGTATCATAATAACAAAGTAATATCAATCTAAAGCCAAACATTTACAATCTAAGACCCAAGATACGAGTATATTTCAGAAACGTTGTTATCTTAAGGTTTCAAACTTGAAAATCCCAAAAGGGGATAACAGGTAGGCAAAGGGCAGGATTCGTTCCTTATAGATTTACATTTATGGAAGCGACAATTTAAAAAAGACGATATTTTCGTTAAAACAAAGAAACTAGTGGCCATATCGGGTGTGCCTGTATGAGGAACTAAGATTCTACTTATTTAAACTAAACAACATTTGTTTAGGAACTTTTAAAAATTGCGTGTATTATTTAATAACTTGTAAAATGCCGCAGGCAGACCTTCTGGATGGGGTATTCTTTTTATAGTGTATGGGCTGGGCCTCATACACTTGATTTGTAGGTTGTAGTTAGATGTTTGTTGAATGGAGAAAGATAGTTAAAGTTAAAGTTATTTATTATAGTAACACAACAAAGTAAATTAATAATTCTTTCTTTTGATGCTTAGTGCTCGGATGTTAATAGCAATCTCATTTATATTATAATTGAAACTTATTATAAATACGTTGTTGCCGTGTGGCCTAAAGTAGGCCGCAAGTAAGCATAAATAAATGTACGGTAATGAAACCGTACATATAGAAAATGTATATATTTTATTCTTATTTTTTCTAATTAGTTTTAACAAATTGTACATAATAATTATCCTTTCTTTTATGTTTATCTATGTAGTTTTTAGTATTGTAAATATTATATTGTATGTGTTTATTTTAAAATAAACTTTATACAACTGTAAAATATTGTTTATTCACAGAAATATAATATAGCAAAATTGTTGATAATTAGTATTGTATGAAAGCCTGTATCTAGTGAAGTACATTGAGAATACGAGTCCTAATTAATTTATTAGAAGGGCGTACGAAGGTGACGCGTAATTTTTATTGTACCTTAGTTGGGTAAAAAGTATCCCATAACCATCTTTGGATGTCCAGCTATACTTTTTACCCTGTACCGAAATTGGTTAAAATTTGTCCTGCCATTTCGTTGTGATGCGAGGACAAACAAAAATATGTCCAACAAACGGCACCAGACTGGCATGACGCCGCGCACCCCTACAAAACAAATGGCGATCCTTCATCGCACTATTAAGATTTTTCTGAAATCATGAGCCCTCTCCATAGAAAACTGAATTTCAATATTAATCTAGAATGTTAGGATAATGAAACTCAGAAAACTTTTTCTTAGTTTATCAAACAAAATGTTGTTTAGTCTGAAGAGTAAAATCTATGTTTTCATTCATCGCTTCTGTTACCGGCCGCACCTGGTATATGACGTTTATCACGCTATCGAGTGCTATTGATCAGGGTTTCTCAATGTTGTTTTTGTTAAAAAACCAAGCATCCAGTGTGATCTGGTGCGTTGGCTACTACTGCTGTGTTTCACGGCACCTAGCGAACCTAGCTTTACCCGGCATTACTCGCAAAGTTGATCGAGAAAAGGTTAGGCGAAGTATTACTACTTGTGCCTCTCCAGAATATCATATTCGGCCAACCTCTTTCAACTTCGCAAATAGTGAACAGCCAGGGAGAAATCACGCGTAGCTACTTTATATCCACGTCCCATCCCCTCAAATCTTGAGTAGTAGGGGAACGTAATCAAGGATTAATTTTCTACTTGGATTATTTTCAATCCACCTTCGTGTGTGAGCTTTAGATGTATCTTCAATTTAAAGGGATCCCCTACTCGACAATTTAAGGCAGTGAGGTGTGGCGCTCGTGCTATTCTATTAATGACTGTGTGCTTTGTTCGCCTGTGGAGGGAATACGCAGGTTGATGTTGGTAGGTTTGAATAGGATTTGCTTGTAAGGATAAATTGTTGCGACTAGTGCACTTAGATTTAATAGCACAGAGTAAACTATACTCGTGAAACAGAATGTTCTCACTTTGATCTTTGCTAAAATCTGCCTGAGGACTTTAGTCTACTGATTGTTTGTGTAAAATAGCGGTCGTGCGGCGTGTGGCGATGCGACCAACTATGTGTGCTGCAATCTTCATGATGTGATCTTTACAAAAGCTACCGGGAAATTGTATTTTATTTCTTGTTTGTATAAAATGAGACGTAATGTGTCGTAAGGCGAAGTTACGCCACGGACTGCGTGCGCACCGCGACGACTGGCTACAAACGCGCGCTATTTTGATCGAATACAATCGGAAAGCGGAGTCGTCCACCTGGACGTGTGCTGGTGAGTTGGCTATTAGCGAGATTTACGCCGCTTAATGAGGCCATCTTGCCCATTATTATACATAAAATCATCAAAAGAAAAAAAAGAATTTACGTAAACACATTAAAGGTTTTTTCATATTGTGTGTGATAATGAGGGTAGATTTTCGCCTCCGTTGGTGACGCCCGCCCGGTTGGCCGCCAACGCGACTTATCGGACCTCCTGATGATGAATCGCGTACCGATTCGAAACTTGTCGAGCAATATTCGACGAGTAAACCCGTTTTATATGGAAATTAACATTAAAGGTACGTTCTGTCTAAGATTGGCTTTACTCTACAAACAATTAGGTACTCTGCTACAAATTAAAACCGTCTAATGAGATCATAATATTAGATTTCAACCTCTGAATATGGCTGGAAATGTAGAATTTATGTGCAAGCTCAACAGTGTCTTGAACGAAGGCTCCTCCATTTTATGGTTCGCGTGGGAAGATTTATGGGTGGCGTTAAAATAAAATACAATTTCATCCCTCCATGGGTTCTATGCGGAGACATCAGAAAACCCACGTATAGTCAGCCGCAACTTTCTTGCTACTGTCTGTTTAAGTTTTATGTTCCCATTTTTGGGTTAAGAAATATTTCGGACTCCAACGGTACCTAAACTACAGATTTTATTTAACCACTTTATACTTACTATATACAGTGTGACATTTTAGTCGTGCATGGTAGTGCCAGGTGCCAAAAAGAATCTCCTAGTTAGGAGTTAAATGATACTTAATTGATAGTTCAGTATCAATTAAAAGTTAATTGATAGTTTTTTTTCTCGAGATTTCGTGGTTGTCCCCATAGTGAAAGTTGCTCAGCGTCACCCTCCTCATCACCTACTGGCACTACCATTCACGACTAAAAAGTCACCCTGTATTTACTAGCCGTGAGTTATTTACAGTAATCTTACAATGAGTTAACATGACCGTAATACTCGCTAGCGACTGCGTAAATGATTTGTATGGAGAATAGTACAGCGCCTCTAGCCGTTACTTTTTAGAACTAAAATTCTCCATAGAAATCGTTTACGCACTCGCTAGCGAGTACGGTCGCTGTAAACTCATGGTAAGGGTACAGTTTTGAGGTCCTAATACTTTCGTGAACAGACGGATAGACGTAGCATGAGCTGCAGAACTGAATGGCCTTTTTATGAATGATTTCATTCATAAATTATAGGCCATGTAATTGTGCAGCCCTTAGTACATATTGAAACTATAAGAGTTCGTTTTAGGACTTCAGAAATCATGAAATATGATTATTTAAGATACTTATTTCATCCGTTCTCATTTAATTAGTTTACGTTTTCTACTCCCTGGTACATATTCCATGATGATGTTACTGGCTATGATGTTTGTACTTGGGAAAGAGTAAGTAAATGTTAACAGTTAAAAGAAGTAAATTAAATTACAGTACTGATTGAATTGTTTTTTAATTGTTATCCCATGAGAGCGATAATCCCCGAACTGGTTTACCTATTCGCCTATTTCATAAAAATACATAATACCAATTACCAAACATAAAACCAAAGATTTGTATTAGAAGATGATTTTTTACACACTTTAGTAGACCGAAAATTCAGCAGACTGTACAAACCTTATGTTTTCCATAAATACAGGGATATATTCAAAGGCATATATTATAATGATGACGCTTATTACATCTGTTAGGGAGTTCTAGATCCTTATATTAAAAACTTGATGTACGCATTATAATTACGTGTCAGGTACATTTTGCGAGCTCGCTCATATTCCCAGTAACACAATATTCGATGAGACGACAGAGTAATGGGATTATTGATAGAATAAGTAACGTACGTGTATATTAAAATTTTATCCAATATTCTGTAGAGTAAAACCAATCTGAGATGAAATTGACTGGATTGTGTTTACGTAAATATAAATGAAGAATAATGTTGTAATAAATAATACTATTAATTATAAATAAATAACTGTCGTATTATGTCATTCTTAATCTTTCTTCTTGGTGAATCAACATTGTATTATTTTTATTTTGTTTGAAATTGCGTGGGTAAAAACAATTGGAGAGCACTTTTTATGTATGTGTGTTTGTTGGATGTTCTATCAATCATTCATTTATTGCAAGGAACATATTAATTACAGTTACTTATGTTCTACCAGGAAAGGCATGCAATATTAAAATTTTATTATATTTATTAGATAGTAGGTACCTAAAGTTCACTTTAAAATGTCAAACTATTTATGTATTCCAATAATTTATACCATTTAATAATAGATTTATGTCAAAGAAGAAATTAGATAATAATAAATAAATAAAGGCACTTTAATTCGTTTTGTAGGCAAAATAGTCCTTGATGGAGTAAAAACATGTAGGTATTAAAGTATATTTTTATCTATATAAGTATGTATAACGCATAACACAAGCTTTCTTGAGCTTTATTTGGGACTAGGTTGATTTGTGTGAGGGTGTCTGATATTTATTTGTTTATTAAAACATCAGCCTGTTTTCATTTCTGGATACATTCTTCAACATACGAGTATAAATGATTCGGCGTAAAATAAAATAATTATACTTCACGTTAGTAAACGTTATGTTGTATACTATTTGATAGGTACTCCTCTGTACGGCTAGCTGAAGCTTTAAGTCGGACCAGAGTGCTTCCGTTCCTTACATTCTGATAATTCTCAGAAGAGCATTTCTCGAAAGTTTGTACACAATTAAGACTTCGATTAAAGTTCAATATGATTTTCCTATTTCGTTACCAATTATTTAAGTAATTTTAGAACAATGTTTTGGCTATGTTTGTTAAGGTTCTGTTATGCTTAAACTTTAATATTATATATAATCTGAAATCAATTGGAAACAAAATAGGAAAATTATATTGCTCACTAATTGAAGTCTTAATTGTGTGTAAACTTTTTGAGAAATGCTCAAAAATGGCATACTACTCAGACTTAAAATACATCCTAGACCACGCGGATGGGCTGTCGCGGCAAATACCATTAGCGTGTAAATAAAAGTGCAGCGTGGCTGAAAATACGAATGACCGAGGGCGAAAAATAAGCGTTTAATAAATATGATTACACACACCATCGATTTAATTGCAGGGGTTTGTTAATTATTTCCACGTCCTTTTGTTACCGAATTTCAGTTGCATTGGGAAAAGAGCTTGAGCAATTCAAACTGAAAGTGCTACTAGTGGCTAGTAACTAATGATACCGTGGAAAGTTTGGATTGGTCATTATAAAAAGTTTTTGGTCTGAATTTCAAAATTTATTTGTAAACTTTAGCCATCAAAATGTTTGCAATGCTAGAGAAATTGTACTGAAGGCGAGAATATAAATATGTAAGAATGCGTAGCGTTTTGTGACTGAAGACCATAGGGAAAGCTAAGCTTAAGGTCCAGTTTTAATTTAGTGTATGTAAGTCAATGTAGTTAAGGTTTTATTAATTGTATTTTAAAATTTATTCATACCTGATGAAATGTATTTCTTGAATTCCTAGCATACGTATATGTATATGACAAAAGCACATGACATAAATATATTATTACATAAACTAACTGAATGACTTGTTCAAATCCGTCTGTGTATCGTAAGTTTATTACATTACTTAAGTCCTGTAGCATGAGGAATGTGACGTTTTTCTATAGGATGACTGTTGTCATAGCCATTTTTAAGGCTTTTGTTTAAGTTGCTGCACCTTTTCTTTTTAGAATGATGATTATTTGGATTGATTTTGCATCTTTAAAGCTCGGCTAGCTGAAGCTTTAAGTCGGACCAGAGTGCTTCCGTTCCTTACATTCTGATAATTCTCAGAAGAGCATTTCTCGAAAGTTTGTACACAATTAAGACTTCGATTAAAGTTCAATATGATTTTCCTATTTCGTCACCAATTATTTAAGTAATTTTAGAACAATGTTTTGGCTATGTTTGTTAAGGTTCTGTTATGCTTAAACTTTAATATTATATATAATCTGAAATCAATTGGAAACAAAATAGGAAAATTATATTGCTCACTAATTGAAGTCTTAATTGTGTGTAAACTTTTTGAGAAATGCTCAAAAATGGCATACTACTCAGACTTAAAATACATCCTAGACCACGCGGATGGGATGTCACGGCAAATACCATTAGCGTGTAAATAAAAGTGCAGCGTGGCTGAAAATACGAATGACCGAGGGCGAAAAATAAGCGTTTAATAAATATGATTACACACACCATCGATTTAATTGCAGGGGTTTGATAATTATTTCCACGTCCTTTTGTTACCGAATTTCAGTTGCATTGGGAAAAGAGCTTGAGCAATTCAAACTGAAAGTGCTACTAGTGGCTAGTAACTAATGATACCGTGGAAAGTTTGGATTGGTCATTATAAAAAGTTTTTGGTCTGAATTTCAAAATTTATTTGTAAACTTTAGCCATCAAAATGTTTGCAATGCTAGAGAAATTGTACTGAAGGCGAGAATATAAATATGTAAGAATACGTAGCGTTTTGTGACTGAAGACCATAGGGAAAGCTAAGCTTAAGGTCCAGTTTTAATTTAGTGTATGTAAGTCAATGTAGTTAAGGTTTTATTAATTGTATTTTAAAATTTATTCATACCTGATGAAATGTATTTCTTGAATTCCTAGCATACGTATATGTATATGACAAAAGCACATGACATAAATATATTATTACATAAACTAACTGAATGACTTGTTCAAATCCGTCTGTGTATCGTAAGTTTATTACATTACTTAAGTCCTGTAGCATGAGGAATGTGACGTTTTTCTATAGGATGACTGTTGTCAGAGCCATTTTTAAGGCTTTTGTTTAAGTTGCTGCACCTTTTCTTTTTAGAATGATGATTATTTGGATTGATTTTGCATTTTTAAAGCCTAGAAAATTAGAAGTTTGTAATCTGCGCCCCCAAAAACCTAGAAAATGAAAACAATGAGGATTTTTTTCACAAAAATATAACAAAACGTAACCACTCAAAAGGCAATCTAAAAATAATTGTAATATTAATAGAAGCTTCAATAAAAAAAATCATACTAAGCAAAGCTTGCACCATAGGTACTAGACGACGATATACGTAATATATATATACATTAAATATAGAAAAAATGCATGACCCAAGAACAAATATTCGAGTTCATCACACAAATTGTGCTGATTTGAAAATGTACCTTATACTCGTAGTACTCTTATTCGTAGTACTTATACTCGTACTATAGTTATATCTGTGGTTATAGGTTGCATTTGATCTATGCTACGTACACATCGAGCGACTAAAGCATGCACATTGCCGGCGGACGTCCGAAAAGTAATTCCGGGTGTCTGCGGCAGACCGTTCAGCTAGGAAACCTTATTGCTGCTATTCTGTGACATTTACAAATGAAAAGAAAACTGAAATGAAAATTCCGCTCCGTATATTCTGCAACTGTGACCAGGTGACGAACATTAAAAGTTTTTGAAACTATGAATATAGGTCACATTGAAAGTTTTTTGCATTTCTGTCTGAGAATTTTTTATACATGTAAATTTGAATTTGAAATCGTGGTTTGTTTGTGAAATGGCAGTTTTTTCGCGAAAAATCGGAGTTTATTTCAAAAGGCTGGATTTTTTGTCACTTAACCTATAAACTTTTTTAATGTAGAGTTGAAGTCCACGACATAACGCCCGCAAAATGATGCACTTTGATCTTTAAAATTTATTTCTTCCACTATAAAGGGCTAATATAATCAAATAGTCAATTTTCAAAAAGGTTTCGCGCATCGACACCGCCTACCACTTTCTGTTCGGGCAAAACCCGCGTTCATAATAGGTAGTTGTTGGACGCTCGACTTTCATCTGAAACAACTAACAAAATATGGTTCTCTGTTGGCATTTACGATGATCAAATGAGACCTTCTTCTTTATTAATAATTGACCGAGCGAATTTTTTACTAATGTCCGGATTTCCGGCAGTTCTAGACTAGGGGTCGCATTTCTCAAACTTCATGAAATTTTGTGAGTATTTTTGTTAATAATATAGAATTATTTTGTCGATTTAGTATTCCGAATTTTCTCATAAGATAAGAGAATACGTAAAAAAATACAAATTTCAAGAATTTCGAAACAAATTCGTAAGGTCTATTGGCGCTCTCACTGCGCTCGAGCTCCACAATATTTCGAGTGTGTGCCTTTCATACCTAGTCTAACAATCTACTATTCTGCGCCTTTGGTCTATTTTGTATAACGAACATTTTCAATTCTAGAATCGTGTAGTAGTCGTGTATGACGAATGCAACAATTTCAAAATTTCTGTTACCGATATAGCTTGCCCCGATGACCTGCAATACTCGGTGATGGGAACTACCAATTGATTTGACCTCGGGGCTTCTGTACACAAGACTTGCATCGAATGCATTCATACGGAATATTCTAGACCAGGTCAGTCGCAGGAAATCAAAACACTCAATGTATATGCCAGTGCAAGATATCTACGAGGGAAATGTGTAACAGTACAGAAAACTACTTTGAACTAGTATGTTATGTTATAGTCTACAACTTTTTTGTAATCAGAGCGAGACACATGATTTCTTATAGATTTTTTGATGCTGAATCTAAAAACGTCGACAAAATTTCTCTAGGATGTATTTTGTGAAATACCAATCTTAAAGTGCTAAAAACACAGTGATTAGTTATATTTCAAGCATGTTTTTGAAGTACTAATGCAATTTTTATGGACATTTCTAAAAACACAACCTTACTACTATTCGCCTGTCAAATACATTTTCGTTTGTTTTATTAAGTTACTTAAAGAATCTAGAAACAAAAACAAAAAACTGAATGAAATTTTAATTGTAATGTAAATGTAAGAAAATATCTGTCCGAAATATCATCTTTAAATGACATTGTCAACGTCACTTAACGACATTTACCGGGTATATGGCTGGTACATAGCTCAAGTAGTTAAATGTTACTGTCAATCCAATTAGACCCCTATTCACCATGTTTGCTGAACAGTACCTACGTGAGAAGTTATAATAACAAGTTTCTATACATTTCTTAGCTTCTCAACATCGCTAGACATGTATACATATACTGAGTCAATATCGGTACGGTCTCGGCGGTGGATTTAAATTGCAAATGGAACCCTCGAAACATTGAATTTGTGATATCGTTTTAAGAAAACCTCTCCATATTTTGATATGTTTTCTGCATGGCTTGAAATATGTATGCAAAAGTAAACTTTCTGTTATACTTACAGGCTTATTTTGCGCAAAATACTGTTTTTTTTATAAACCAAGGAGAATAATAAAGTTTCTATCTTTGTTTACTGACAAAAAGCATAGTTGATTGTGTAGCAAGTTTTTTGTAAAGGTACAGAATAAAAACCACTAGATAACATTATTTTACTGATTGTTTGTGTAAATTGACACGTAATTGGTCGTGTGGCGTATTGATACGATCGATCGACGCGTGTACCACTAGGACTGGCTACGAATGAAACGTACGTACCAATTTCACACGAACTAAGGTAGAAGGCGGAGCACCCAGTTGTCCACTAGTACGAACACTTGATTATTTATTTACTTAAAGGCAAGGCTGGAAATATAAATAGTTTTAAACATTGCCTAACAAAGTTATGAATTCGAGAACAAGGGGTTAAATTTCGGAAAGATGTTACCTATATGAATTTCCTATCTATTATTTATATCGTTCCCATCATTTTCCTACGTATTATTAATGAACACCGTTGACACACAAACGGTAGGTTTGTAGTCTTCAACATGTACTGTATCTTTCGTGGGAAAAATTGGTTCAGATTTAGGAAATTAGTTACGAATTATTAATAGGTATTTACTATTAAACACAAAACAGAATAAACTATTTCTTCAAACATTTATTATCAAGGAAAATAAAGTTTAGCACGGTTTATATTTTAACATTTGAAAAAACCTACTCGATGCGTCCTGTGAAACGCCGTAGAGATGTGCCACTAGCGCCTGACAGCTAGTGTTGTTCCACGAAGATCGGTTTCATCATCTAACATTACGTACTTATTTTATCACTTTCATTAGATTATAAAATTTATAAATTATCAAGACAGACGTAATCACACATCAATAATAGTTTCAAATAAGGATTAGATAAAAAAAATCGTAAGCACAATCGATAAATGAATGATTATCACGTGAAATGCTAGGTATCAATCATAATTTACACTAATTATTAATAGCGTATCACAAATTAACGCACCTAATGACTTGCGTTAAGATAATGACTTGTGAAATAACTGCGATACCGCGACATAAGTGATTAATTTTTGTAAATTTTACTTAAAAATTTGGGCAAGTGCGAGTCTGACTCGCGCATGATGGGTGTTGTATGGGAGCCCCCTCTTAAATATTTATTTTATTTTATTTTTAGTATTTGTTGTTATAGCGGCAATAGAAATACATCATCTGTGAAAATTTCAACTGTCTAGCTATCACCGTTCTTGAGATACAGCCTGGTGACAGACGGACGGACGGACGGACAGCGAAGTCTCAGTAATAGGGTCCCATTTTTACCCTTTGGGTACGGAACCCTAAAAAAATCATAAGTAATGCACGAAAACTGCCACCAAGAATGTATGTACATTTATATGTGTAATTTAAATTACTACCACGTTCTCACGTTTTTTTATACATTAGTAATATACATAACTGTATCAAAACTTAGTTTATCTACACCTATATCCCTATGACGAGTACAGAAAGCATAGGACCTACTTCACTCTATGAAGCGGCGGCAGCGGCGAGGAGGTGCGAAATCAGTTATGTTACTTCATAAGTCATAACATTACGACATAATTATGATGATGTTATGAACGTTCCTTATTTGTTTCTGCCGTTTCATCGGTCCGCGGAATAAAAAAAAAATATGATGGTGTTGAATATGTGTATAGAAACACGGTTCTCATCTCTTTCTTAGTAAGTATTAATATTAGCTGTCAGGTTGATATAATTTTGGACCTCTACGGGGCACATTTGGGGAACCACTGGTGAAGTAAAGCAGTGTATGCAACTGTACATAACTAGGCCTTACAACACCCGATTGATATTATTAAGAAACGAGCCTAAGATGTTTTTTAATAGAATCTTTTTATCGATTCTGTTTTAATGTGGAAATACCACATTTTTTACTTACCTGCCCTGTCTTGCTTACATTGCAGTGGATCACATTACATTTTTCTTTCCTAATTTACCTTTGTGCCAATATTTATAAGAGCCTAAGATGTTTTAAGGACTCCAATTATGTAACAGTTTCATAAGGTGTACCCTTGTTTTGTCGACAACCTTTTCATCGAATATTATTTCATCGACAACGATTCATCGAAACTTTAGTACTAGTAATATTGTTTGGCGTTATTTTATTTCAACTACTATTTATTTAAATTTATCTTACTACGTCGAAATACTATTCAACGAATATTACTTAATCGCTGATTTGTTTCAAATTATCTTAATTGGCACAACTACAAAACATTGCAATTCATTTCTTCGACGTATTACTTTAATACAATTTTATAATGTCCTACTGCACATTTATACATTTTTCAAATTATGTAGTTAATTGGGTGACATACAAATATGTATAATATGTATGTACGAGTATAATAAAACTAAGAATCATAATCGTTTTAGAACTGCGACCCCCAAAAAAAGAACTGTTGCCAGAAATGGGTTAGGTTAGGTTAGAACTGCGATCCCCAAGAAAAAGAACTGTTGCCAGAAGTGGGTTAGGTTAGGATAGAACTGCGACCCCCAAGAAAACAAACTGTTGCCAGAAGTGGGTTAGGTTAGGTTAGAACTGCGATCCCCAAGAAAACGAACTGTTGCCAGAAGTGGGTTAGGTTAGGTTAGAACTGCGACCCCCAAGAAAACGAACTGTTGCCAGAAGTGGGTTAGGTTAGGTTACAACTGCGACCCCCAAGAAAACGAACTGTTGCCAGAAGTGGGTTAGGTTAGGTTAGGTTAGAACTGCGATCCCCAAGAAAACGAACTGTTGCCAGAAGTGGGTTAGGTTAGGTTAGAACTGCGATCGCCAAGAAAACGAACTGTTGCCAGAAGTGGGTTAGGATAGAACTGCGACCCCCAAGAAACTTCACTTTAGACGAAGATAAACAATTTCATATCTGAAACTACCCATAGTGAGCTGACTGACGTGATTGCGTTTAGTTTCGATAACCAATTGAAATAATTTTATGCGGGATAAATATTATTACATGTAAAAAAATGAATTAAAAAAACCCGAAATAAAAAGCCATGACATGAATTTTATTGAAATAAGTCAACTAGCAATTAAAAGACCTTGGTTCAAATTACCTAGTATCGAGTCCTCGACGCAATGACTTGTCGATGAAATGAAAATACTTGAAACGTTGGCTTTGAAATAATATTCGATTAAATGTCTGTCGGCAATTCAATGGTAAACCATTTCATAAACGAATATATACCTATTGCAAACTAATCATTAGAAACGCCGATTGTGGCCCCTGATTCAGCAGGCACTAAGCCACTGTCAAATACGAGTAGTATGATCACTCAGTTACTTCCTCAAGCTCAAGCTAGCTAGTCTAGTCTGAAATCTAATCGGCACAACATCCCCGGCGACTTCACTACGCTTCAAACTCAACTTCAACCCTGCAATTCTATGAAGCAGTATGAACCAATGCTATTCATAGCCTAGTACAACGTTTTGGAACCGAGTGCAAGACTCGGACGACATGGGAAAAACATTTTTCGATATAACTTTGAAATTAATTTTGAAGTTTACGTCTGACCAGTGCTCAGCTGGCGGAGTTTGTACCGCAAGTTATAATTTTATCACTGCTTGGTTTTGCGGTAAACGGAAGGAAATCCTCCATCTTTAGATTAATTATTTACCTACTGACTTGTTTTAAAATATCTGTCTAGACCTAAATTAACTATTTCAAAAGATATTTGTTCGAAATAGACTCACTCACAGTTAAACTAATAACAGGTTTTGTGGGACCATGCATTCGATTTAAGATTATTGTAAAGTTCCCAATAATAATATATATACATATATATATTTTAGCAATGTATGTATGTATGTAAACACTTTATTGTACATAAAAACAAGAAAAACACATTACAAAAAAAATAAGCATGTACAAAGGCGAACTTATCCCTGTGTGCGTAATGTGTTGTACTAACCTGTGTAATTTCTAGACAAATTATGAATCCTAATGACAATCCAAATAGATCACTGACTCTTCTTGAAATTAACAACATCAGCAATTTAACATTTTATTGTGTTACAGTTTCTTTTGTCAAACACTTCATTAAATTTTCATTTTTATGACAAGTTTTTACCTACAGCCTTTTTTTTTTAATATTCATTGACTACTAACTAGCCGATAGACGATCTTAGGAGCCGAGCCCAATCTCGGTGGCATTGTATTTTTTTATTACCTAGTTCCTTAGTGACCGCCATTCGGCTTCATCTGCAGATCAGCTCCATTCCATTATAATTAGTGCAATGATGATGTGATAGGTATTTATTCCATGTATTTCTCAATGAACCAGTTGCTTCAATACTATTCTCATTGCGGTTTGATATGTTCTGGTTAACTCTTGCAATCAAAACATTGCCATTTAAATAAAAACTTATCAAAATCTGTACAATTTCTTTGTTGAAAACTATTTTATACAGTAGGTACGTGAATTAGGTAAATGCATATTGAGCGTAGGAAATATTGATACACTTAAAGAAAAGCAATTAGCAGATAATTTAATAGAAATCACGAGACGTCCTTGAAGCATGGGTAATAAAATAAATGACGTCAAGCGATAATACTATCGAGTTTTTTGGCAAGTAAGCGAATCGCGGATAACATTGACCCAGACGCACGGTATGTACCTACGCATGCATGTATTTGTGTGGACAATGTACTGACTATGCTGTTCTTGTTTATATCATATATCTATTTTATTTTTTGGTGTGGCAATAAATGTTTCTTTCTTTCTTAGGCGATTGAGTTGAATAAAGTCTATCCTTACCATGAGTTCACGTGACAGCACTCGCTCGCGACTGCGTAGATGATTTGTATGGAGAATAGTACAGCGCCCCTACCGGATACTTTGTAGAACTACAATTCTCCATACAAATCGTTTACGCAGTCGCTAGCGCATACGGTCACCGTAAACCCATGGTAAGGGTACTGTACTGTACTATTATAAAATTGTGTTGTCAATTAGTTTTCAATGGAGTGGGGTCAGGATTTCAGGAAAAATATAGCGCGATGCGGGTTCGTTTCTTGTTTTGTATGGCCGCACGGCACCATGCCAGTCTGGCGCAATCTGTTGCTCACAATTTATTTGTTCTCTCATCACGCTGAATCGGTAGGACTTTAAATCAATTATAGTACAGTAGGTAAACGTCTACAGTGAAGAAAAAAAAATATGCGGCCAAAGTTGCGAGAATCTCCTAGTTACAAAATAAAATATTACAGAAGGTTCTCCCTTTTGATCTGGGCAAAGGCCGCCTGAAAGCTGTCCTTAATTGGTTGTTTATTAAAGTTAATAACATTTTGGTGAGATAATATCTAATAATAATACTTAGTTGTCATACTACATGTGTACTTATGACTCCTAAATATAGCATTACTTTACCTACGATGATTATATTGATTATGATTACGTTTGGCAATAAATAATCTTCTGGACATTAAATATGTCTTAATTGCGGATATACGAGTATATTGTCCGTCTGCTGATTACGATAATGAAATCATTTAAGTGTCCGATATGACCGCTACTGTAGTATCATCTTTATTTGGCGGCACAATCAGCACGTTGATGTAACATGTCGGTATTGTCGGTGATTGTTCTAGTAGAGTTGCTAAGCCGCGAAATTGTGCGCATCCGGTTACAAGCATGAAATTTCTACCACACATAGAACGTTCCACGGTGATTATTTTCAGATGTGGAGGGAAGTCAGATTCGTCCCCTGCGTGGCGGGAGAGCGGGGGAATAGGACCAAGTACTGCTCTTTTTCTTTTTTTTATTACTGATCAGTTAACGCTATTAGGGCTTGTGCGGCATCGTTTCCGTGTAAAACAGATATCAGCAATTGATATTTTATGTTATTTAAGTATAGTTTTATATAAAAATTTGGGTATGTTGCGGAAAAGGTAAAAATCACAACAAGTTTTTTTTTATTCAGAACGATAAATTAGTTATATTTCCTGAATACTTACAATTTAAAAAAATATCACGTAATAGAAAATTTAATCTTGTTTTTAAAAATGTATACATATTGGGCACATCTGATACAAAAAGTACCTTCAAAAAAATGTTGATGTTAAGCTTAGCCTGCGTGCTCTAGTATATTTTGCTAAAACGCAAAATTGTGTGCATCGGGATACAACCACGATATTTCTACCACAAATAGAATAGTCTGCGGTGATTATTTTCAGATGTGGAGAGAAGTCAGATTCGTCCTCTGTGCGGCGGGAAAGCGGGGTGAATAGGACAAAGGAGTCCTCTTTTTCTTTTTTTATTACTGATCAGTTAACGCTACTAGGGTTTGTGTGGTATCGTTTTCGTATAAAACAGATATCAGCAATTAATTTTCTTATGGTATTTATTAATAGTACCATATAAAAATATGGGTGTATTTCCGGAATGGTAAAAATGACATTAAGTTTTTTTTTTTTTACAAGTAACGAAAATATTGGAAACAAGGTATTCTAGTAAAAGTGCCAAAAAAGGGTGACCTGTCTCGGTGCGATAACTGGCGCGGCATAACACTGTTACCGACTGCCGCAAAAGTTCTTGCGAAAATCCTACTCAATCCGATTTCGGCGTCAGTAGCTGTTACTTTACGTGAGGAACAAGCCGGTTTTCGTCCCGGTCGCTCTTGCACAGACCACACTAATACCTTAGCATCCTGATCGAACAGTGTGTCGAATGGCAGTCGGAACTGTACTTAGCCTTCGTGGATTTCGAAAAAGCCTTCGATACCGTAAAATGGAGCGCGCTGTGGTCATGTTTGAAGCAGAGAGGAATCGCGATCATTCGCATCGTTCGTTCGCTGTACGAGGGTAGTACCTGCAGGGTGGTGCACGAAAAGGAGCTTGGAACGCCGATAAAAATAACTGCAGGTGTTAAGCAGGGCTGTCTCCTATCGCCACTTTTGTTTGTGATTCTGCTGGACGACGTCATGAGGAAGGTCATCGCTACACCAAGGGGTATACAATGGAGCACAAATGATCTTGAGGACCTGGACTACGCCGATGACATCGTGTTGATCTCGCCTACTCTTGCCCATCTGGAAGCTAAGCTTGAGAGCCTTCAAGATGAAGCTGAAGCTATGGGCTTGCGTATCAACAGACGCAAAACGGTCGACATGCGTATTAAGTCCAGCACAACAAGTACACTGGCGTTGAGAGGAGAAAGCCTAGACTCTGTTCCCAAGTTTGTGTACCTAGGCAGCGTATTAACATGCCAAGGAGGTTCAGACGATGACGTCGATAGCAAAATAAAGAAAGCCAGGGCTGCGTTTGCCCAACTAAACCCTGTTTGGGAGTCCAACGTCCTCACTCGTCGTGTTAAAGTCTCCCTTTTCGAGTCGATCGTCAAGTCAGTATTGTTGTTTGGCTGTGAGACGTGGAGGGTGACTAAAGGCCTGACGAACAAGCTGCAAGTCTTCGTTAACAGGTCCCTGAGGTCTATTCTCCGCGTATTCTGGCCGACGACGATGCGTAACGTCGACCTGTGGAGGATATGCCACCAGTCTCCCATAAGTGTGGACACCGCGACGCGAAAATGGAGATGGATAGGCCACACCTTTCGACGTGGAGGAGCGAACAACGCAAGCATTGCTTTCGAGTGGAAGCCGCCGGACGGAAGGCGCAGACGCGGACGTCCTGTACACTCATGGCGGCGCACCGTGGAGAGCGAGCTGCGAGCCGTTGGAATGAGCTGGAGCGAGGCCAAAAAAGTTGCTGAGGATAGAAAGGCGTGGCGCGAGCTGATGAAGGCCCTCTGCACCTCCGGGGTGCCTTAGGACAACAACAACAACAACAACAACAACAACAACGAAAATATTGAAAAATGGCAAAGATCTAGTTTCTAAAAATATATACATGTTGGGCATTCTTCTTACGAACAGTAACTTAAATAAATTGTTGATGTTGAGATTAGCCCGTGTGCTCGTGATACATTAGCAAACAAATATTTTCTTTTAATTACATCAATTTGTTTTTCTAGGACGTATATATAAATGGTAAATATTATATGTAAAATCATGTTAATAATCACTATTTAATGTATTTAATGAAGTGAAATAGGATGGGTTCGGAGATACTGTTTGTGTGAGAAGTGCCCAACATGCATTTATTTTTTTGGAAACTAGATTAATTGAGCTTTTAAAAACAATAATAATATTTTGGAAATGTTAACGAAATCAAACTAATTTACCTCACTGAATAAAAAAACTTGTTGTAATTTTTACCTTTTCGGCCATATACCCATATTTTTAAATAGAATTATACGAAAATAACCTAAAAAATGAATTTCTGATATCTGTTTTACACGGAAACGATACCAGACAAGTCCTAGTAGACTTAACTGACCAGCAATCAAAAAAGAAAAGAGGTATTCTTGGTCCTTTTCACTCCGCTCTCCCGCCTCACAGGGGACGAATCTGACTTCCCTCCACATCTGAAAATAATCACCGGGGAAAACTCTATCTGTGGTAGAAATTTCATGCTTGTAACCCGATGCGCACAATTATGTTAGAAAACAGCGGACTAACAACTCTACTATTCGGAGCGTTTTAACCGCCTCATTACCATAACGTGCCATAACCGTAATATTGGCTAACTTATAGAAGCAATCAACATTATTTTGATAATCAACGTTATTTTGGTGGGTCGCAGGCTCAGAGACAGAGGGTGTGATCCTCGCTCTGGGTCGTATCTGGTTCAACAGATTTTGTTGGCCATACAACGTGGGAACGCTGCCAGCGTAATGGGAACGTTTGGGCCAGGCGCGACTTGGGGCGAGCCTTTTTATTTTTAAGTCCTTCTTCACCTTCCAAGATCAAGATGTTATCGATCCACAACTTTGACGAAGCCTGTTGCGGATGTCACGTTATTGGTGTGTTGTTTGACGAAGCCTGTCGCTGATTAGATTTTGTATTCTCTCTGACGATGCCTGCGTTGCGGATTTGACTTTTAGACTTTGTTTTACCTATGCATTATTTACTGTTCGATAAATTATTATTTTTGATAAGAATTTAAAAAATCTGCGTCTTCTGCAAAACAACATAATATGACGCGTTTGATCATACGGGGCTCGTCAAAATATAGTGGTCACGGCAATGAGGCGGTTAAAAGGTTCGAATAATCACCCATGTATAGCTTGACAAGTTGCGGTTTAACCCTGGGATAGTGGCGCCAGAATGAAATAAAACTTGGTTTAATAAAAACATAATGGTTTGGGTTGAGCACACTATCACTATTCAAAGCAGGTCTCGATAAAGTACGCATTGAAAGGTTGATCGTCAACCTCCGGTAGGAAACGGCTCTTATTGAAGATAATGTTACATAAAAGATACCAACTTGATATCATAAAATATCTGTAAAACGAATTTCATTTCGGTCCCAGTTTCGTGAATCCATCCATCATCCTATATTCCTGGTAAGTATTATGTACTTACCATTCGTTCTAAGAAATAAAAATCGTTCGGCAAAAAGTAAACAACTTTATAGGAATTCTTTTTAATGAACTGTACGGTCTTAAAACGAGCAACTTAGCAATACCAATGAAACATTTGCGTACAAATGTGCAAAATAACAGCAACAGCATCCAAATAAGAGAAACAAAATTAAACTTAACAGAAATACAACGAATACACGTGTATTATCTAGTGTTTACCTGGTTTGCGTGTCATGCGCTATCGTTGCACTTCTAAATATCATGGCTTAACTTTCCCAATCTTCTATATTCTATATCAGATTTAGAAATATGAACTTTATATTGGATTTGTACGCTTGCTTTTGCTATAGGGAGATGCGTTGAGATATGAGGTTGGTGAGGTTAGTGGTTGTATCGGAAAGAATTCCAGCAAGCATTCCCACTCCAGTGATATCGCCCCATCTCGCCGTATAGCGAACCGGTTGTAAACCCGTATCGATTTGTCGCTGGCGAATTTACAAACGAGTATTTCTATAAAGTCCAATCATATGTAAAAAATGTATGAATAATATATAAATGAAGCGGTGGTAGCCTAGTGGTTAGGGCATGCGACTTTCAATCTGGAGGTTGCGGGTTCGAACCCGGCCCGTACCAATGAGTTTTTCGGAACTTATGTACGGAATGTCATTTGATATTTACCACTCACTTTTCGGTGAAGGAACACATTGTGAGGAAACCACCTAAGCCCAATAAGGCCTATTTTCCCCTCTGGGTTGGAAGGTCTGATGGTAGTCGCTTGCGTAAAAACTAGTGCCTACGCCACATCTTGGGATTTAGGTAGCCGACCCCGATTGAGAATTCATTCTCAAAAAATGGGACATGGTTTGGAGGATGATGATGATATGGAAAAAATGTATCTGTTGATTGAGTCAGCGAACTGCAAAATTAGAAATAGGTAGATAAGTATAGTTTTGGAAATATATAAGAAACTTTATCAAAAGATTGCTATAGGTATAGACACAAAGACTAACACGCAATTAAAAAAGAATCCACACACGGTTCACATTAAAAATATTTCGAAACATAGCTCCGAAGCGAATATATTTTATCGAAAGATTTTTAGTGGTAATATTATTTAAAAAATGTGTTATTGTGGGTTGAAGTGTAATCATATTTAATACGATTATGATGGATTAAATATTATTTTATTATTTTTGGTTTTGATTAGGTATACTATTTGCAATGCTCTGATAGCGTCGTATTGACGTTATGAATCGAAGTGCAAAAATATTATGACTGTGTCATACAACTGTAAGTATAATACCACTTAGAATACATACGCCAACAACGCGTCTTCATACAATACATTTGTGAAAGATGAAGCCGCTTTTGGTTTTATGTGTGCTTGTCTACAGAGACGTTTTGCTTGTGATATTGACGTTATGATGCGCGAACGGACGAAAATTAGTGGCTAACCAAAATTGGCTTCCCTATCTATGTAGGTATCTGGTCTGGGCGTATTAATTCTAAGATGCGTCAATAGGTATGTGGGATCTATTTTGTAAAGAATAAACACAATAAACATTTCATATATATTATTTTATTATTATCTTAAATAATTTGTTATAGATTTTTTTATAGACGTTTTACAGTAGGTATCTCATATTTCAAAAGTAACACAATTCCACGTAAACACAATTAACCTCCGTGCCTTCTATTTCAGAGCCCACTCGAAACTGTCACTAAATAAACGATCGAAAATTCCTTCACAATTCGTCCATTTAGCACGTTTGTTTCACTAACGAGGGCACTCGCCGAATTTCGAATTGAACTGCGGACATGCATTCGATGCATTTCCAAGCTACATAGGGTAAATCGCCAATTACTGGCCACCGTTCAATAACTGGCCACCTCATATTAAAAATGAAAAAAATGAAAATATATTTATTATTGATAAGCAATTTCAATGACAGCGACATAGCGTCTTACATATCTAAATTACATGAAATGCTGTTTGCATGTTGTCTCTAGCATGCAGTTAATAAAATAGTGCCGGTTAATATCAGCATTGATTTACTTTGATCCCCGCACTAGGCGAACCTGTATCGCGGGAAATCAACAAGGTGCTTTGTCGAATTCGATTTTGCCGGTTAACATAATTATAAAAATAACTTTAAGTTTAGTTTTAAATTACAGGACAAAGATTTTATACTTACAAGTAGAATTACATATATACCATAAACGAATTGAACGTACAAATACAATGATTAATATTACATATTCCATACTATTCCATACTATACTATACTATAATGAACTCTGTTCACCAACAAACATAATTCATTTTAGTATAAGGTGTTAATTACTGGCCAACCTTCAATAACTGGCCACGTTATAGGGTAAATCGCCAATAATTGGCCACCGTCCAATAACTGGCCACCTCAAACTAAAAATGAACTCTGTTCACCTATAAATAAAATTCATTTTAGTATAAGCTGTTAATTACTGGCCGCCCTTCAATAACTGGCCACGATATAATAAAATGAATTCAGTTTGTAGGTGAACAGAGTTCATTTTTAGTTTGGGGTGGCCAGTTATTAAACGGTGGCCAATTATTGGCGATTTACCCTACTAAAATGATTTCAGTTTGTAGGTAGAGAAGTAGAGTTATTTTTTAGTATGAGGTGGCCAGATATTGAACGGTGGCCAGTAATTGGCGATTTACCCTAACTACCCATAAATTTAATATACGTTACGAACCCGAATGCAAGCCGTACTCACATTTCACTTCTAATTTCTACAGTCCTACATTTAAGTAGAGTGAAGTATGTGTATTTGGCGTGCCAAAAGTTGCATAATCATCCTAATTTTATTCTGTTTGACTAATCCGCCGCTCCACTTTCATTGGTTCTAAAGACTCATCCGAATTTCAGTACACTGAAAATTTTTGACACTGTGAGAATAATAGGTACTGATACTACAAAAATAATACGAATAACGGTGGTCTAGATAAATAAAATATTTCCTTTCCCATGAAACTCATTCACTAATTCATCCATATCATATGAGTATATATTTTGTACCTATTAAATTGTGTATTCAAATGTAACGCACGGTTCTTATAAAATGGGAGCAACTGGAGTAATCTATTTTAGATACAGGCCTGTGCATATGTTTAATTGTTTACCGGACTTTTGGCGAAAAGTCTTATTTCGCTGCCAGCGTGCAACGATATACATTTAACTTTGCGCAGAACCGATGTAGCACCAATTAAATATCGCTTTATTGGTCTGTGTTAAGTAACTTTTATAAATAGTGAAATAGTGTCCTTTCTTATCTAGTCTATTAAGTACTATCTGGCTTGTATTACCGACCATGCAGGAAATTCCAAGATAGGCATTGGCTTTCTGCCATAACACTAGAGTTCTGCATGTTCAGATAAAACTGTTCAAGCCGTAACAAATGAAGGACTTAGCATAACCTGTACTTGGACATATCTTCGTCATCGGTGACCCAATAGTTTTAATGAAAGTCAACTCGGTACGGTAAATCGATTAGTTCGATCTATGCGATAGCATCAGTATGTTATGTTCCTAGTTAGCTATGATTGTCCGGATATCGGATCCCGTTACCGGTAGTCGAGATTAAAGATTAATGATACTGAAGTCATTGTTTGAAATGCAAGAAAAATCGTCTATAGAATCTATGCCGTCCATCAACGACGCAGGTTAAGTCAGAGTTGAGTAGCTATTGTTTGAGTTTTATATTTGATGATACTTAAAGCGAATATTTAAGATGAAGTGATATCGGGTAGGAAGCTTAATAATGATCAATGTGACCTTCTTCGTGTGAAAAAGAATAGTTAAGTATATTAAAATAATTAATTAAGTCTCCGTTCTAATCAATCGGCATCGATAACTTGTTTCTGACAATCGACTCTACAATCGACTTGAGTCGTCCCCCCTATGGTGTCTTGCTATTAGCGAGGGTTGTTTAGCTTTGATACTTAGGTCTAGCCGTCATCGAATATTAGGGAAACATAGGGTTAGCGAGCCGGAATATATGTTCTCGAGTGTAGTATTTCGCATTGCTCCCGTGAATTCACGATGCCGGAGGCCTTTAGTTGTTAGAAATAAAATCATACAAAATTAATACAAAGGGGCCACATATCGACTAATCTAAGCCACGCGGAAGATCTTTGATCTCGGTTCTAATCAATCGGCATCGATAACTTGTTCCCGACAATCGACTCAACAATCGACTCCGCCGTCCCACCTACGCTGTCTCGCTCTATTAGCGAGGGTTGTTTAGCTTTGAAGCTCCCACGTACGAATGATAATAAATTGTGTTCTTGTTAATAGTGATTGTGGTTTCTTTATTGTAGGTCAAAGACGGCGGAAATTATTTTTGATTTTTAATTGTTTGCAAATGAGATTTGAGGATTTTGCATAAGTAAGAAAAATATGTACACTTTAGTGTACATATTTTTCTTTGAATAGTAATTTTTCGAGTTATACTTATTTAGTCTTGTTTGTACTTTCCAATCCTATATAATGACAATGAGATAATATATCTACAAAATGTTCCATTCCAGATCATCATTATTGAGTGAAGGATCTTTTTAAATTTCTGTTAATATGACGCGCTGAGAAAATAATTATTGTTCCATACAAAAATGTGTATGGAACTGTAAATCCCTTATACTCTAGATAAAAGAGTATGTACACTTTTGAAATTCCCATATTTGCACCAAAAGATGTTACGAAGGCAGGATTCCCAGAACTGGTACCGACTAGGGCTCTCGGTCGTGTCCGGGTTTCGTGTACCCGTTTCCGTGTACCCGTTTCTCTGTTACACGGAAACGGGTTTCTGGCCCGTTTGGAACGTGTAATAAAGACCCGTGTAATTAAGACCCGTGTACCCGTGTACCCGTGTACACGGATCTCAATCACACGCGGGTCCGACCCGCCGTCGACGTGTTGTGGCCATCCTACGGTTATTCTTTTAAAAGCTATGGAGTGAGAAATGGAGTATAATAATCAGGGATCGTACTTTTTCTAGCATTTTTGGTGCAATAACGTCAAATGACACGACAGCGACTTTAGTTTGTCGACGTGTATAATAGAATTGACGTTTAAATTTATGTAATATGACGTTATCGTTAAAAATAAAACGATATTTTTTACTTAATCAGTTATTAAAATTGTGTAAATTCCTCAAATGTTTCGGAGGGTATAAATATGAACTATAATCTGATATAAGGATTTATTGCAACTGTGTTAGATATTTCCTCATATGTATAATAAATTAATCCTTCATTGCATTATGCATATTGGGTTGGGCTTAACATGTTCTGAGAATATTTTCTGTATTTGCGATTTGTTTAATACGCTAATTTATTTATTTTTTGTTGCTTAATTTTATTAAATGAAAGCGGCCTCTCCTTCAACTTTAACGAATAAAAGGTCTTCCAGGCCTAATGTCAAAACAACTTGTAAGTATTATCAGTAAAATTGTCGCGGTTAATTTATGACGATAAACAATGGGTATTGTCGTTATCTGCAAGTGCAGCTGCAGTGCAACCCTAATCCTATTCATAATCTAATCTTAAAAATAGTCGCCATAGCAGGTAACGTAAGAAGGTAGGTAGGTATGACAACTTTTTGCACCTAACACCATAATGTTACATCCATTATGCAAGGTGTTAGGTATTAATCAGTACCAGAGATGGGCAAAATGTAATCGACTAACAACTAACGATTAAAATTAACAGAATTAATTGTGATTGACGATTGAAAACGACGACTGATCAATCTTAGTTGTATAGAGTGCAACTAATTTAGTTGCCGATTGATTTCGGACAACTAAACTTTGTGATTGACTAATTAGTTAGACTATTTTTCCACGACTAATGTTAGAAGCAAATTGAACGAAAAACTTGGTATGTCTATGTTCATGTAATGTAATGCAGGTATGTCAATGTAAGCTATAGAATGGATTAGTAAAGTAGGTATATTTTTTCCTCCTTCATAGCTACATCGTTCTCTTTCTTATTTTTTACCTAGGGTCCGTGCCCTTCAACCTTTACCTATATTTGCTGTAATAATCGTAAGAGAATCGTAATAAGTAATAATCACCTAGAATCTAAAATGACAGAACCTAGAATCTAGAATATAATATAATATGACCTAGATACCTCAAAACATCTATGAGTATGAATTTATGAAGAGCCTTACATGGAATAGCCTGATCGATCAATTCGCTGCCGCTCCAATATATATATTGGCAATAGCGCTAATAAATAAAATATGTCATGTTGATATATTTAAATGTAGAATGACGCAAGAAAAATGTACAATAGTTAATGCTGAGATTTCTTTACAAAGAGGTTTAAATATTGTAAATGACCACACGGTGAAAACAAAATAGACCGCAACAAAATAGATAATAAACAACATGCAGATGTTTAATTCAATAGAACGTGTTATTTTTAGAAGATTCGTCGGCACTTGCACCAAAATGCAACAAACAACTTCCAGGTAAGTAGGATTATCCCATTGTTTTGTCGCCGCGTGACACTAAACAGAGTTGTACTAATGACACAGACAGCAAAATATTGATAATATCTATGTCTATAATTTACTCAGTATCGTATAGGACTTTACAATACTCGTTAGAACTAGTACTTTAAGTATCAAAATATTAATAGAGCACCAACTACTATATTGTTTGCGATTTGTAAACATTGCAGTTTTTCGTTATTTATCCTTATAATATTGTTAATATGGCCCATAATATTGCATTGTCATTCAAGCGTTACAAATTAAACTTGAATATATACATAATTTTAGCTCAATCGGTTGAAGATATCTGCTTCAAAATAAGTTGCAAGATTCTACCCAAACCAACATAGATACAAGTGATACAACATACGAGTACCTACAATGTACATACCTACTCGTAGTTACATATTGCAAGTTAAATAAAAATGCAAAAACGAGCGGCTGCGTAGTTTTAATATTGATTTAATCGTGAAATTTAGTCGATTGAAACTAAAACTAATTCAATTGTTAGTCGAAGATTCTCACAACTAATTTAATCGCGATAAAAATTACGAATGATATTTTTTATCGATTGATTAGTTAACTAAAAAATTAATCGATTAATGCCCATCTCTGATCAGTACCCTAATAGTGATTATAAAAAAGCAGAAAAAAATATTTTATATGACGTTATTCGATCTTTTTTCCTCCGTACGTAATACTATAAAATCAGTTTTTCATTCAATAATGAACAAATTATCCGTTTCATTTCAACTTCAACTCAAATAATAACTGGTCCGGGCCGGGCGGGTCGCTCAGACGTGTATTCAATACCCGAGTGAAGGCGCGAACCGCGGATCCGGATCCAAACTTAGAAACGTTTCCTAGAGGACACGTTTCCTAGCGGGTCCGTGTCGACCCGTTTCCGAAGGAAACGTTTCCTAGCCGGTTCGTGTAGATCGGGTTGTTAGTACCGCCGGTGTTAAGGACCCGTGTACACGTTTCCGCGTGTAACACGGATACCGGGAGCCCTAGTACCGACGATCTTTCCATGATCATTGGTTTACGTAGCTAGTGTAAAAGCCATCGTGGTGATTCTTGGGAGGAGCCTTTGACCAGCACCGGTTGTCTTAAAACTGAGAACGATTATGAAATTAAACGTCCCTTCATATGTTTATTCCTTATAAAATAAAAATAAAAGTTCAATAACTTATTACATTACATTTCGATGAGTTGACGAATCGTGACCATTAATGCCATAATCGAGATTCGAGCATAAGTCGAATGGTTAACTGGGGGACCATTTACACTGATACAATACCGTCGAAATTATAAAATATCGCATTCTGTACGCCTTGGGACTATCGGAGCGGGCTTACAAATTAACAATAAATATTCATGCGGGGAACGATTACGCACTCAATCGATATGTTATCGATTCTGCCACCGTCTATGGCACGATCCGGGTTTTTACCCGTCTTGCATGTTATTAATCTGTTGTTTTTTTTCGATGTTGCACAATGGTTTATTATAAGCAATTTGTAGCGATATAAACTTATTTGACTGGTTTATGATTAGGTACCAGTAGAAAATCATGATAGTTTTATAGATATGAATATGTATCTATTGAAATCTATAAAATATTGATTACAGACATGTTATGTCTTTGACTAAGAATATGTACAATATTTTTTATTTAGTGTCTTTGATTTAATACTCTTGTACAATAAGATGCAGAATTGCAGCGCAACAAAAAATTACAATTGAACGTATAAAAAAAAACGAAATCGTCATAGATGTGCATAATATTTGAGGAGTTCCTTCGATTCCTCATGGACATCATCATCAGATGTTCACCAAAATTTAATAGGACCAAATTGGCGATGCCTACTCTCAAAAATCGGTTCATAAATGACGAAGTTCTGAGGTAACAAAACTTAACATAAATAAATATAAGTACAAACGAATAAATAGAACCTCCTCTTCTTTGAAGTCAGTTGGAGACTAATTATATATAATCTCCATCGCAAAATATTGAAAAGTTGTTATCGCCACGTCAAAGCTTTGAATAATTAAGGTAAATATCACACTAACATTTTAAAGGCGAAAGTTTGTGTGTGTTTATATGTTTGTTACTTCTTCACGCTCAAAAGGCTTTACCAATTTTGATAAATTTTGGTATGAAGGTAGCTGACATCCTGGATTAACACATAGACTACTTTTAATCCCGAAAAATGTTGTGATCCCGTGAGATTATGAGCAGGTAACATCGCACGGCGCAGCTAACTAGTAAAAAATAAATATATAATAAATACATAATTAGTTTTATAAATGCTGTTTTCAGGAAGTTCTTATTTTTTGATTACATGGACACATAAAATTCATTTATTTCGTAAACCAACATTTGGTAAGTACATAAAATATTAACAAAAAATAGGTTTAAAACCTTAATCTAAATAACGTGTAATATAATTTATTTCCGGCTATTAATAACTAATAAATGAACCACTACAGAGTTTAATCGAAGGAGCGAGTAAAACGACGCAAAATTAAAGGAATATCCCGATAAAATAAACAACCAATAACGGTTCCGTAAAAAATCAGAAAGCTGAAGCACGTTAAAGTAATAAATCAGACGTTATAAATACTTATAGTAGCTATAGACAGGGTATATTTAAACGAAGTAAATTAATTTTCCTGGATAAAGGTTGGCAGGCGGTAAAAGGGCATATCAGTCAAGCAGGCTATCCGCTAAATCTAGACGCAGTGCCCTAGCCTAGATCGATCTTTCTAGAGAAGATAAAATGCCACTCGGATATACAGTTACTGTTACCAGTAATGTTATTTGTTCTTTCTGTACAGTTCAATCAAAATAATCCGGGTCATTGTCAGTTCAAAATACAAAGCTCGTCCCTCCGGTGGTCAAAAGTTAAGCGCTTGTATGTATCTAGGGTATATGTTAATGTTGGTTACCTATCTGAAACACTAAAAACGTTAATCCGAATTTCGTTTCGACAAAAACTATTCGACAAATATCATTTTATCTTTTTTCAATTGTCCGAAAATTCAATTCGATATTTTACGATTGGGCATTAATTGTTTAGGTTTTTTAGGGTTCCGTACCCAAAGGGTAAAAACGGGACCCTATTACTGAGACTTCGCCGTCCGTCCGTCCGTCCGTCCATCCGTCCATCCGTCCGTCCGTCCGTCCGCCGTCTGTCACCAGGCTGTATCTCAACAACGGTGATAGCTAGACACTTGAAATTTTCACAGATGATGTATTTCTATTGCCGCTATAACAACAAATACTAAAAACTAAATAAAATAAATATTTAAGGGGGGCTCCCATACAACAAACTTGTTATACCTATATACATACATACATATATATAGGTACGGAACCCTTCATGCGCGAGTCGGACTCGCACTTGCCCAATTTTTTATTCACTCGACTAATGACACGACATTCCCTAAATCTCATTTCTCCATAATATCAGTTTTCCGATGTAACGTTTCGGTTTATTAATTACTAGGTGTGCCCCGCGGTGTTACCCGCTCATCCCACGGGAACACTAAATTTATTCGGGATGAAAAGTATCCTATGTCCTTTCCCGGGTCTCAAACTATCTCCATACCAAATTACATCTAAATCGGTTCAGCGGTTTAAGCGTGAAGAGGTAACAGACAGACAGACAGACAGACACACTTTCGCATTTATAATATTAGTATGGATATGGATAGTATGGATTAGTATGGATTAGTATGGATTTGACTTTTTTTGTATGACTGGTTTCATTCGTCCGATGTAACGATTCGGTTTATTACCTACCCGACTGTTCTCAAGTGGACTGGTGGTTCTGTTGTGGTCACAGTTCTAACCTAACCCAGCCAGGTCGGTTTTTGGAGCTTTGCCGGCTGCTGCCACGGCACGCTAGCTTTGCTCGCTCGGCTCGCGTGCTGTTGTGGTCACAGTTCTAACCTAACCTAACCCAGCCAGGTCAGTTTTGGAGCTTTGCCGGCTGCTGCCGCGGCACGTTAGCTTCGCTCGCTCGGCTCGCGCGCTGTTGTGGTCACAGTTCTAACCTAACCTAACCCAGCCAGGTCAGTTTTGGAGCTTTGCCGGCTGCTGCCGCGGCACGCTAGCTTCGCTCGCTCGGCTCGCGCGCTGTTGTGGTCACAGTTCTAACCTAACCCAGTCAGGTCGGTTTTGGAGCTTTGCCGGCTGCTGCCGCGGCACGCTAGCTTCGCTCGCTCGGCTCGCGCGCTGTTGTGGTCACAGTTCTAACCTAACCCAGTCAGGTCGGTTTTGGAGCTTTGCCGGCTGCTGCCGCGGCACGCTAGCTTCGCTCGCTCGGCTCGCGCGCTGTTGTGGTCATAGTTCTAACCTAACCTAACCCAGCCAGGTCGGTTTTGGAGCTTTGCCGGCTGCTGCCGCAGCACGCTAGCTTCGCTCGCTCGGCTCGCGCGCTGTTGTGGTCACAGTTCTAACCTAACCTAACCCAGTCAGGTCGGTTTTGGAGCTTTGCCGGCTGCTGCCACGGCACGCAAGCTTCGCTCGCTCGGCTCGCGTGCTGTTGTGGTCACAGTTCTAACCTAACCTAACCCAGCCAGGTCGGTTTCGGAGCTTTGCCGGCTGCTGCCGCGGTACGCTAGCTTCGCGCGCTCGGCTCGCGCGCTGTTGTGGTCACAGTTCTAACCTAACCTAACCCAGCCAGGCCGGTTTTCAAGCTTTGCCGGTTGCTGCCGCGGCACGCTAGGTTCACTCGCTCGGCTGGCGTGCTGTTGTGGTCGCAGTTCTTATGTAATGCCAAAAATATAATGTAAATGAAAAAATGGGTATTAAAACGAAAGATCTCAATTCAGAGGGCAAGTGAATGGGGCGGGAAAAGTTAAAAGGTAAACTGAAAATTTGTTTAAATGTATGCAGTGCCAAAAGTATCATTGGGTAAATGAAAAATGGGCTACGAAAAAAAATACGTAACAACTCATAGGGCAAGTGAATATGACGGGAAAACTTTTTCGGACAAACAATACTCCTACTAAATGTGAACTGGTGAAAAGTATAATGTACGAATCCTGTCATCGGACAAACGATAATAATTCGAATAGTTTTCGGACAAATGAAATTCGGTCAATGGTTTTTATTGTTTGAGATAGGTTACTGTTAATGTTGTTATTACGAGTAGATCGGATTATGGAAGAGGGAACGTTCTTTCCTCCCATACGAGTTTTATCAGAAAATTAGGCCCTGGAAACACTCGAACCTAAATCCTGCGTGTTTTTTTAATACAACCTGAAACTTTACAAGTCCATGGCATAGGCCCTAGTGAATATTGTTTTTCTATAACTTACATAATTAAAATGTACGATTTTTCCCCCTATAGAATAATACCACGCAATGTAACTTGATTTTATTCTCATTCAGTCATCTACTGTCAATACACGCCAATGTATCAAATATGTGTACGCAATACATTACTCCTCTAAAAAATTACATAATTTAATAACGCTCTGGTAGTTGTTATTACACTAAATAAAAACATTGTTTAAATATTGGTCCATAGCACTAAAATCTACGTCTGGTTACAGTTTGTGACTATATCAACAATACACGCTGAATATATGACTGTGTAGGTTATCATGACTATAACTGAATAATCACTTTTTGTAGCCTTTTTGGTTTAGTCTAATAGTCGGTGCAGAATATATTAATATCGTATCCACGCCGCTGACGTCACCCGGCAGAGTCTAATTTCGAATTATTATCAGTACCTATCAATGCGTTTTATAATTTTTTATCGGAACGGGTTTCGTGACGAGTGTCACGTTGGCAATTTTTACTATCGATGTGCGAAAATAATAGCAATCTGATGATTATCATGGTAATATCATTATGCCAACGTCATTGTTAATATAAATATCACATTTCCAATAACAGCAAATACACTCAGCCACTCAAAATACTCAAAGTTCAGACATGTATTGACAGATCCCAAAAAAGCAAAGAAAAATAATTAGTGGGCATTTCAATAGCTGTTCTGTTACTGTAACAGGAATAGTGCCTGTTCGGTATCTGTACAGTATTTCCTTAAACCAAGCCTTTGAGCAAAAATGTTAGCTCAGTCGGAATAAAATAAATTTTGTGCTAAAAAATACTTTACTACCAAGGGAAAATCCTTAAGCAAGTTCAAGGTCAAAAAGAGCTGGTACTTGTACTATTTGCATATTGATTTCCTTAAAGGACGCTCGTCACCGAGAGAGAATGTCGGCTCGGTCAGACAGATCGTCCACTGACGGACTGCGTGTCGTCGGTGCTTAGTTAAGGGATCATTGTGTGCCAAAGATTGATGATGGAGTAATCGCCGCTTGATAAAGATGCCGCCTTTAATGAGTGGGTAGTTGTTAGAGGATTAGCTGTGAAATATGTGATTGAGGAGCGAGGTGTGGATGTCTAGTACTGCGACGACCGGTCAAGGCCTCGTGCGAGTAGAATACCTTATACCATGTAGAATAGAATTAAGTTTTCAGGAGTTAGATTAGTATAGATTTAAACTACGATTTGTTAGAACGGTATAACGTGTAATAGAAGTATGTACAGAGTGATGGGTAAACATTGAGAACTAATGAAGACTTAACACTTATTTTCTTCTTCGGCAATTCAATTCAAGCATGATGTCTCGTAATGTCATGAATTTAATATCCCCGTTGAAACGCTCCCCTAAAATAAAGCTTCTAACTATCTATACTATAGAGCCATATGGGAACTGTGAGCTGAACTGTAGATACGCCTAACTGTAGGCTAATGGAAACCTACTGGAAATGGAAAATATTGGAAAACCTACTGACCCTTGAACTTTTCTGCCCTAGCTATACTGACTGAAACTGAAACTGCCTAACTGAATTAACCTAACTGAAACTTGCCTAAACTCTGAAATTAATATGAAATGAAATTATACTGTAAGGAAATGAAAACCCCAAGAAACTCATCCCATAACTATACTAGTAATTTCCTAAGTAGATAAGATTTTCCCTCTCCTACCATATTGAACTATTTACTTCTGAAATATTACCTAAAATAAATGGAAAACATTCTAAGAATTAAACTATATATATTGAGAATTAAATTGGCCATGGTCGTGATCGTTAGTGGTATATAGGAACCCTTTTACTCGTTGTGTCCGTAGAACCCAAATCCTTTTTAAGCTGCTTTGGAGTCTTATAGAGTCTTGTTATTAAATAAGGAACCTACAAGCTACCAGTACTAAACATAAAACAACTATATCCTAATGTAGGTATGAGAGTATAACTATTAATCTATTTTAATCTAGGAATAGACCTAATGGAACCTCTATAATATGATGCAAACTTGAGAACCCTACATAATGTCTGTACTAAACATGAAATATTAAAGCCTAAAGTAAATGTAGAAAAAATATCTAAGAAACTATTTTAATCTAGAATAGAGGATAAACCTAATGAAGCCTCTATATTATAATGCAGATTCTATTATAGGATTATCTCCCAGTCACCCTATGAAGCTTAAGCTATACTAATAAGTCTAATATTTAATTCATGTAGAACTTTATGATATGTAAACTTTAAATTAAGAGAAACAAGTCAAACAGCTGAAGTTCCTCCTATAGGTTAGATGAAATAAGTCTTAATTAGTTGCCTATATGAATAATTAGGATTTCTACAATCTAAAATACTAGGAAACTTTAAATATGCTATAGTCAATACAGTTAAGATCTAGCACAGGCTAGATTATAGTAAAATGATGATGGTAACTTTAAGGTGTATAAAAAAAATAAATTTTTTTATTTGGTAATGGTCCCCTACCAACCTAAGTGCACGGAGGATGTCACTGAACGCTTTACCTATCTATTCCTAAGAAGCAAATCGAATTAAAGCGAACAGCGAGAGGATGGGGAACTCCGCACCTAATCTAAGCTGAACAAACCACTGTGGGATCTCATCACATCTATGCATGACGACCTACCTAATGCAAAGTGTCAAGGATCCATCTTTTGGGGGAAGCCTTTTGGCGCAGACTTCTTAATTTAACTACACAAGGCCTACGCTACGTTAAACTACCTGCCTAAACCTACAACTTGCTAAATATATGAAAAAGTTGAAGAGTTTATAACATATCCGAGTGATGAAATTATGATTATAATTGTTACAAGTCTAGAAGCCTACCCATTCCTAACTAGTACCCTTCTAGTGAATTAACTACAGTTTCTGTTGTATTAACTAACCCCCAACAATCTTACTTGGTCTTAACTTCAACTCGTGACTGAATAGTACTGTAGAGTTCTTTGATATCTGAACACCAGAGCAAAAGGAAGCACCGTTTATTTGATGACTAACACCTTTAAGCCCGTGGGCACTCTAAGTGTTAGACTCATTATAACCCCAGCACAAGCAGGCGGAATCAAAGCTTCGACGGCCTAGAAATCCCGAGAAGACAGTACAACCCAAGGCATTTTTACCTTGAATTAATTTGTTTATTGAAGGATCCTTTTATTGATCAACTGGTAGATATAATAAATTCCCAGGGCAATGATATCTCTAAATATGCAGGTAACTATAAGTATGTAGCTTTATTACTACTAGTAACCCAGTTAGAAGCTGTAGTATTCCTGGTGAGCTTCAAATGTTGATTAGATAGCTGAATAATATACAAGCATTTATTAGAACTGTGATGAATCAAGTATTTGTATTAGAGTATAACTGATGAGAAATATAGTATCATCATCATCATATCAGCCTATAGACGTCCACTGCTGGACAAAGGCCTCCCCCAAAGTTCTCCACAACGATCGATCTTGCGCCGCCCTCATCCAATTTCTACCCGCGATCTTAACCAGGTCGTCGGTCCACCTTGTTGGAGGCCTTCCAACGCTGCGTCTTCCGGTCCGCGGTCGCCACTCAAGAACCTTTCTGCCCCAACGGCCATCGATTCTACGAGCAATGTGCCCCGCCCACTGCCACTTAAGTTTGGCGACTGTCTGAGCTATATCTACAACCTTGGTTCTCTTGCGTATCTCATCATTTCGAATTCGATCCCGCAAGGAAATTCCGAGCATAGCTCGCTCCATTGCCCTTTGAGTAACTGTGAGCCTTCTTATGAGGCCCATTGTAAGCGACCACGTTTCAGTGCCGTATGTCATCACTGGCAACACACATTGGTTAAAAACCTTCGTCTTAAGACACTGCGGTATTTGGGACGAGAAGACATTCCGCAGCTTCCCGAACGCTGCCCATCCGAGTTGGATTCGACGAGTGACCTCTTTTTCGAAATTCGACCTACCCAACTGGATCGTTTGTCCAAGGTAGATATAGTCGTCTACAGTTTCGAGCGCAGAGTCTCCAACTTTAAGTGGAATGGGTGCCACATGGGAGTTAAACATAATTTTCGTTTTCTCCATGTTCATTTTAAGACCCACTTGTTGAGAGACCCTACTGAGGTCGTTGACCATTTTGCCGAGGTCTTCCAGGGTCTCAGCCATGACCACGATATCATCAGCAAAGCGGAGGTTGGTGATGTATTCACCGTTTATGTTGATGCCAAGTCCGTCCCAATCCAGAAGCTTGAATACGTCTTCCAATGCAGCTGTGAACAATTTAGGAGATATAACATCTCCTTGCCTCACACCACGCTGCAATTGGATAGGTTTCGAGTCTTGGTTTTGGACGCGGGCTGACATAGTGGCATTCTCATACAAACACCTTAGCACCTCAATATACCTGTAGTCAATTTGGCACCGCTGGAGAGACTGCAGCACTGCCCAGGTCTCGACTGAATCGAAAGCCTTCTCATAGTCCACAAACGCTAAGCATAATGGCTGGTTATACTCTTCGGTCTTCTGTATAACCTGCCGCAGCGTATGGATGTGGTCTATGGTACTAAAAGCTTTACGGAAGCCGGCTTGTTCGGGAGGCTGGAAGTCGTCAAACCTGCGTGCGAGACGGTTCGTGATGACTCTCGAAAACAGCTTATAAACATGACTTAGAAGCGAGATGGGCCTGTAGTTCTTTAAAAGGGTCTTATCGCCTTTCTTAAAGAACAGTACCACTACGCTTCTGTGCCATGCCTGTGGCGTTTTCCCCTCGAGTATGACGGAGTTAAATAACTTTTGCAAGGCTTTTAAGACCGGTTTTCCACCTGCTTTTAGAAGCTCTGAGGTAACTCCGTCATCACCCGCCGCCTTATTATTTTTAAGCTGTTTGAGAGCCATACTAATCTCGTACAGGCTGACGTCCGGGATTTCTTCTGTGTAGTGTCGGGTCAACCTAGCTCTTGGATCTTTGGCTAGGTTCATGACAGGTGTCCGCGTTGTCGTGTATAACTGTCCGTAGAACGCCTCGACCTCTCCCAGGAGCTCAGGCCTAGACGACACGATTCTACCATCCCCTGTCTTCAGCTTTGTCAGCTGGCTCTGTCCCATAGACAAATCTCGTGCGAACACTTTGGAGCCTTTGTTCCGCTCAATAGCCTCTTCAATACAATTTGTATTGAATTGGCGCAGGTCGCGAGTCAGAGACTTTGAGATTTGTTTGTTGAGCCTTCGGTACTGAGAAGCGTCATCAGGGGAATGCAGAATCATACCGCGCCTCTCCTTCATGAGCTCGAGAGTGTGATCAGAGATCTTTTTGGTTCTTTTTGAACGGTGGGTCTTAAAGAACTTAGATCCCACCGTTAGGACAGTTTCCACAACCCTGTCGTTAAATTCGTCCACGTCCTCGCAATCACCCAGGCATTCGAAGCGATTCTGCAATTCCAGTTGAAAGGGTTCGGGGTTTTGGATTTGTATCGGTGTTGGCCGGAGCATAGACTTCATAAGCCGATAACGTTCAAGCTGAACATTAATGTTTAATGTGCCTCTTACCATCCGGTGGTCGCTCCCGGTTTTAACGGCATTGATCACAGAGACATCATTAAACACTTTCCTCCTTGTCGACATTATGAAGTCTATCTCGTTCTTTGTGACACCATCGGGACTAATCCAGGTCCATTTGCGGTGAAGGCGCTTCTTGAAGAAGGAGTTCATCATATAGAGTCCCTCCTTCTCCATAAAGTCCGCAAGCGTTTGACCCCGTGCGTTCCGATTCCCAAATCCAAAAGGTCCCATTTTCAGCTCACCATCGCTTCGTCTGCCCAGTTTTGCGTTGAAGTCCCCCATGACAACGGTGTAGTGAGTTTTGGAGGTATGTATGGCTTTAGAGATATCCTCATACATAACCTCCACCTCATCATCAGGGTGTGTCGATGTTGGTGCGTATACCTGTATGACCTTCAGCGAATACCGTTTGGTGATTCTGAGTATCAGGTACGCTACCCTTGTGGACACACTCTCGATCTTGACAACGTTGTTCACGAGGGACCTGTGGACGATAAACCCGACACCACCTTGGGACTGCTGGTCGCCCTCCCGGAAATAAAGCAGGTTGCCGGACTTCAAGATTATTGAGTCCTCTCCCTCTCTTCGGACTTCGGATAATCCGACGATATGCCACCGCAACCTACTTAATTCTTCCTCGAGTGCAGTGATCTTCTCGTCAGTACGCAGTGTGCGCGTATTGTATGTTGCCAGGGCCAGAGGTCGTCGGTGGTGGTAGCCAGATCTTTGCCGGAGATTCTTCGCACCCCTGACCCCGCCAGTACCCTGACTGCTACCGTCGCCGGGGAACCGGGGGTCGCCGGAACTCGGGGCCGTGGCTCTATTTTGTTTATTCATCTTGGGGGGTTTTGCCATAATCGCCACGCTTGGCATGCGGGTTGGCGATCGCAGTAATGTCCACCGTACGAAAACAAGGATGCTGCTGCCCATCCTACGGTGGTCTTGGGCGTAGTTTTAGGACATACCCGGGTCCGTAATATATAAAATATCCGTAAAATATAGTATACAAACAATTATTAGATCTGTGATCAATCAGGTATTTCTATTAGAGTATAGTTGAAGAGAAGTATAGCAGTCGAAAACGGATAACTATAGAAATAGTGTCGTTCCAGTAAGAGGTAGACGTAGTGATATAATGAGTAGTCAGTGTTTAAGTGCAGGCATCCGTAGTGATATTTTTCGGATAATAGAGCGATCACATCCGTACAAGTCGCAAACAGGGCCTCAAGGTGTCCCTTACAGCTATTCAAGCGCGATTATTAGCGTTGAATGAACTTTTGGCATAATTTGTCATTGTTTACCATAAACTGATATAAACGGATTAAAAAAAAAAGGAAGAAGTTTATTAAAAAAAGTAAACGTCAGGTGTTGCCAGATTCTTCTCATATTTCCCTATTACCCAAATAATCTACAAGTCCGGTAATATTAACCATGGAATATAAAATTCCAATACGCAAAACGTTTATCATATAAACCGTACCGTGAAACAAAATCACGAAACACATATTTTAAAACACGAATCACACGCAATAAATAAATGTCACAGCAGAAAGGGCACATATCAAATAGAATAGCATATGAGCATAGTAAAACAGTATAAAAGCAACAGAATTATCAACTAGCACTCACCCGATTTAATCTGTTGGATTTAAACGGATTAATACACACATGCACACCACATTAGCCATAAAATAATATCAGTAATAATTCAAATACACATGTCATTCAACCGGCGTGTAGCTCCTAAAGATCCCTAAAAGGAAGGTAAATATCTATCGTGAGCTTCTGATATTAAGTTAAGACTTCCATGAAGACGTGGCCAGTGACCTAGGAATCTACTTTAGTTTCATGAAAACGTTGACACCATCTTGCAGCTAACATCAGGTTCTAATATTAAAATATAGTTTACTTGAAGACGCCGACACACAATATAATTCCACGACGTGTTACCCAAAGGAATACATCATGCAACAATATGATACACACCCACATCCTAATTCTACCCCAAAGAATACAGCTACACACGTAGAACCCCTATTAACTGTTCTAAATCCCTCAATAATTCCCCACCGCTTCGCCTACTGGGAATAATGTCTATACAACTGTAAAGATTTTAGGTTCAGTCTGATAGATACAAACCCTGAGGTCACACCACCAGCCAACTGAGGTTAAGTTGCCTTTTAAAAGCGAATTCTGGTCATTATCACCGTCCGGTTTAAAGAATTCACTTCTAAAACCCCAAGTCTAGACTGGTAGGCATAAACCCCTGAGCTCCAATCCATCAACTGCCCCAAAGCCCTCAACAGTATCCTAGCTATATATATAAAACCCCAGTGATTATTTAAAGCACTCACCGATTTATGTCTTCAGCTCCTGCTTAGCTGATCCCGAAGTCTGGCTCTGGCTGGTTCCCCTTCTTTTTCCTCGGTGGTTGGCTGCTCGAAGTCAAGTGTCGAATACTGGTCGCGCTACGCCTTAAATAGCCCCCTAAATATCAAACTACCTTCTAATTATTTTAATACCCCAATGTTCCCTGGTTAAATCCGTTCTCCCCGCTCAATTTCCACAAAACTACCAAATCCCCTTCCATTATAATTTATTTCATAACTGACATAATTTCCTTTTAAAATCTCTCAGCAATATATTTTTATATTTAATTATCCTCTCCTAATTTGTAAATATTTCACCAAATAATTACCCCATAATTGGGGAAAATTGAAAAATCGTCCCAATCACGTTTAAGAAAGGTTTAAAAACGTTAAACCAATAAGCTAGAAATTCGGCGTTTGCTAAGTTTTTTTATCGAGTCTCGAATGTATCCGCCTCTATGATTTTTATGATTTTTTTAAGATTTTTTGACAACTTTCAAGGTCAAATTTGGCGTAAATCCATAATGCCCAAATCGCTCAGTACTAAAATTAAAAACTTCATTATATGCTTTATAAATTTGAACCAGTTCCAATTAAGATTTTCAAACCTTTCTCTAGTTTTTGAAGCTTCAAAGTCAGGTCTGATTGGTCGACCATCCGTATTTTGATCCCAAAATCTCAAAATCTAGACCTTTTCAGCTTCCAAAACATCCAAATTGTTAGTCTCCAAGACTAAAAATATACAAATGAACCAACAAATCGGCCCAAAATATGTTATTCTATGTGTTCACAAATGTGTTAAAACCACGTGTTCTTTGAAGGAATGGAAACAAAAAATCCTTTTTTTCCAGCCTAACTTTAGTATTTCAATATCCAAAACTAAATGGAACAGATGTATTTAAGGCCTGTAAGTACTAATATCGCCCTTTAACTCCAATCCTTGGAATTTTTTCTTTGTTCTAGAACGAAATTCAATTTGCTACTGATTATCTTCTATTATTTTCCCAATAAATTCTATTTACAATAGCATTCTTGTATTCTTGTGATGTCTATACTTCCTTCCCTGTGTATTGTAGATGTTTTTTTAATACTAATTCAATCAGTAAGTCTCTAATCAAACTAAGTTTGACTAAAACCAATCCACCGAACCCCTTAGTAAAATTTCCTTACTAAACTAGACTTTTCCCATAATTTTCAGGCTTCTGTTCTTTGTGAATTGTCAAGAATGATGAACATGGTGATCAGGCATCCCCCTCTGAAGACTCTAAGTTGCATAAATTTCCCACCATATAATGTAAGTTATCTTTTTTATCCAATTATTTTTACTTATATACTTATTTACTCAAAATTTGGTTTAAATTGTACTCTTTGAGGCATTTGGGTAATTGTTATATGATATAACAATTAAAAATACACATTTAATTCTATTTATCATGATCCAGTTCTTATCCAAAGTCTAATCTTAATATTTGGTTCCTGCGGTTGAAATTGGCTTAGTCCCATACCAAGCAAAAACAGCTCCATGGCTCCTAATGGTAATAATTATAATATATTCATTATAATACTTGATTAATATCCATATCCTTGAATCAATTATCCAAATCCATTCCCCAGCTTCAGTCCTAGCTGGGATTCGAACCCAGAACACTACCCCAAGCTGTACCTGTACTACATTATGTTCAGGGTCCCCTAGAAGGTATTATTTCTTCTAGAATTAATTCAAAATCTTAAGGCTCTTGTATATTATCTAGACAAAATCCCCATTAAGTTTCTAATATCCATTTTTCTTTGCTTTCATATAGTTTATTATTGTTACTATAAGATTCCTGTTGATTTCTATAAGAAGATGAATTATTTCAGCTAATTATTTTTAATTTATTCTTATCTGGATAACTCATAGGTTCCCCTGTTAGATTACCTAACTCCTATAGGTTTTCTTTGCCCCGAAAATAATTCCAATATATTTGAAAAATCTCCTGACTTTATGAATATTTCCTTGCAAATATTTTAATTTTCTGTATCATTTCCTTTCCAGTGTGTCATGAAATAAATCCCTTCCAGTTGAGTGTTACCTGAGCTGCAAGCTGAAAAGCCTAAAGCATAGTACCGAAATTCATGAAGTAGAGGTAACTTTTATATTTTATTCTAATAGTGTTATCTTGATTGCTACAAGTCTGATCTCAAAACACTACCCTCAGCTGTACCAGTCCTATATTAAGTTCTAGGCCCCCTTGAAAGTACTATTTATTCTAAAAATAATTCAAAATCTCAAGACTTATGTATATTATCTAAACAAAATCCCCTATTATTTTTCTAATATTCATTTTCCTATGCTTTCATATAACTAGTTACTTCCAATATATTCCTATCTGGATATCCCATAGATTTCCCTGTTAGGGTACCTAACTCCTTATAGGTTACCTTTAATCTGAAAAGAATTTCCCTAATATTTTTAGAATTTTCCCTGAATTTTCTTATGAATATTTCCTTGCAAATATTTTAATTTTCTATATCATTTCCCTTTCCAGTGTGTCATGAAAAATCCTTCCAGTTGAGTGTTACCTGGGCTGCAGACTGAAAAGCTTAAAGTACTGTACTGAAATTCATGAGGTAGAGGTATCATTTTTATTTTTATTTAAAAATACTGTCTTGATCGTTACAGCTTCCGCCCTCGATTTTTTTCGTAATGGAAACCACATATGTGGTTGGAAAGAAAAAAAAAATCAAATTTTTACTAAATCTACCCAAATCGCCAATATATGTCTCTAAATGTGTATGTGGTGTGGTTTTAAACCAAGGCTATGGTAACCAGTCAGGGCTGCAAGTTACAAATCTCTAGCTTCCACCCATTGAAACATAAAGGCCCATCATCACAGAGCCCCCAATTCAACTGCGACCTAGGTTGTGAGGCTAGAGACCCCTAATGGATCCAGTCTCGCACTTTCTACCCTGATTACTGGCATTGTGACATACGAATCACTCCGTGTCGTTACGTTGACACATCCGAATCAGGCCATGACGTTCCGGCCGCAGTGAGTATTAAATGCGATACCCTCGCGTCAATTTGAAGAGTCTGCTTACCGAATCCAGACATTTAAGGTCCATAGAGTGACAGTAACGACTCATAAAGAACAGCCAAAACCTTCACCACCACCCTGGAGCATGTTATCGTGCGAACAAGTGAACCAGGCAAAGACCAAAATGCTGTCTAAATTATGATATGCCGAAATAATCCGTTCCACTTATCCTACGAAGTGTTCAAAATGATCCCCGCCCTACCGGTAGAGTGTAATGTTGCTTAAACTTGGTCGTTTAATGACAATCCTCTTTAACCTAACACATACTAGTTTATGCAACACTCTTTTGTATTTTTTTTCTATCCCCCCTTTTTTGATCCACGTATTGGCGACATGAGTGATCTCCCACAGCTGACCTCCGTGCGAGCCAATGAGCCCTCGTATACGTAATTGATATTCATCACTCTCATACATCATCACTCATCCATCACCGAGCTTAAATCCTCTCCACGCGTTAAACCTCTCAAACTTCCATTTCCCCTCTTTCATGGGTCTCTCACACCCCCATTCACCCGCTCAGAGTCGGTAGCCGGTGAGATCTCAATTACTATTCTAATTAATTTTTAAAAAACTAGAGGGTGCTCTAAACTAATTATATCCCTAGAAAAAACATTGCACTTACTTTGACTCGACTATCGCGTCCCAATTTTCGTTTAAATCTTAAATGTAAGGCACAACATTAATAGGACTAATACTTCACTATTTATATAGCTCTTGAAAACGACACTTTCACTAGTGTTTTCAACCACAACAACTTCAAAACTGAATTATTTAACAAACTACATTCAAACAAACAACTTTTAATTCTAAGTTATTGACAGCTGACACCTCACTTTTGACAGATACGTTCAAATCCCGAAATTAATACTGCACAGTTTTTATTTTCAGCATTCCGTAACAGTCCACAAGTAACACCCAACTAAACAAGATTAATAAAATTAAACATGTATTGTTTATTGCATAAGAACACGACCTAATTCCCCTGTTCTGAACTACGATAATTCGACACTGAAGCTTATATAATTTGAATTTCGCGCCTACTAGATGTCTAATCAATATCCCCTTATTCTATGTACTATTTATATGTTGTTTGAAAATAACTTCTACAAATACTTTTGTAACCTACAATTATTAATTTTAACTCCTTTGAGAAAAGTATAAAACATTAATGTATCCTATTACACTGTATTGAACTATTCAAATCTGTACGAATATCACCCGCTATACACAATTTTCATTTCGCGTAAGACCTAAAATGAACACAAATACATAAAATAAACAAATACGCAAAACCGGCAAAATTATAAGTAAAAAAGAACTAAAGAAAATAACATTCGAACTCAGACCGACACACTTTAAATAGCGCATTAAATTTTACAACTGCTAGTACCGCCACCTAGCAGTTTTTGTTGAAACTAAAGGACTCTGAAACCTATCTGTCACGTCTGTGGTAAGTTTAAGTCTCGCGCCAAATCTAATCGTAAACGTGAGTTGACCAACATAACAAACTTATCATTACACTCCGTCATATTGGTTATTCTGAAAGAGAATAATAATTAATACCGTAAGACTAGACCACTCCGAAACTATCTGTGGTAACTTCGAGCCTCGCGCCAAATCTATTCATAAGCGTGATTTGACCAACATAACAAACTTATTATTATATTTCGTTATATTGGTGAGTCTGAAAGTGAATAATTATTAATACCAAAGATTAAAACGCCTGACATTATTTCCGTTGTACAGATTAATAATATAATCTACCACGATTCCCTACAGTTCATAATTATTAAAACTAGTATTTATAGTCATTTAGTAACGAAATTGCAAATAATCGCAAGAAAAGGTTTCTACTAGGGAGGTGAATTGTACATAATGTCATACTATCTTTCTGTCTCACTCTTCACTACTAATACGACTGTGCACCTTTACCCCGAAAATTAAATAAATAAATAGAACAAGATTCCCTTTAACACAAATACCTATTCCACAATATAAGTTTTATAAAATAACTATTTTAAGATACGGACCAACCACCTTCCAAGGGAATTGGTAACCATCGATTTTGGCACGTCACTATTTTTTTCTCTTCAAATGTCAATCTCAAATATGGCGCCTAAATTGCAGAGTGAAACTGTAACGTATCTCGTTGTCATGAAAAGTTTAACTTAAATAATGGAGATATCTTATACTTTATCGATCTATGAAACGTATCTTAATGATATACAAATTTACTTTTATTCTACTGCGTAAATAATGCGAATCTAGCTACGAAAACAAACTCAAAGTCTAAACAAAACCAGCCAACTTTGGATTGAACTTGTGTTTTAAAAGTGAAATATATTGTGTTTCGAATGTTTTGAATCACGAAACTACGAGCGAATACTCCCAGCAATCATCAAAATAATGAAACTAAGACAGTTTTAGAGCTACGAGTTTATTGTTGGCGAAAAATATCGCGCCAAAGTGAGATAACCTACATGAATGAAGACAGAACTTACTCGCAAGAACTGAAAAGCGTAACTAACAAAGCATATATATCTCAATATCTTTCACGCTGGAAACTACAGGTAAGGAATTTCATTATTATTATTGAACTTTAAATGTAAATAGGTTAACAAAACGTATTTCCGAGTTTTACATAATTAATAAAACCAAGTCTACGACAAAGTCGAAGTAATTTCTATTACCACTCACGGTCAATTACCTTAGAATCTTTTTAGGGCAATTATGAAGATCACTACAAGAACGACAAATACTAATATGAAGCAAAAAGATCTATCTACCTATCTCATCACTACAAAGACAATGTATACTAATACATTATTTCCGTTTTCAGTGTGTCCTAACAAATATGTGAAAAGTGAAACATTGAAGAAGTCTCAGTTCTGATCAAAACCTTGAAGTCACATACTTGTTAAAACATAAGGAGTTGCAGGTAAGTTATAAAAGTTTTATAAGTACAATTAGAAGCATATGATGTTTATAACCAAAACTGTTTATGACCACTAGTCCATCCAGACTCACCAAACCTATTGTTCTAGTGTTGATTCTAAATTGTAAAAGAATTCCTAATGAATAAAATATGAACAATATATGTATATAGATATCTAATGAGTGTCCTTAAGCCTTATGCAATAGTTCACTGAAATAAATTATGTATACTAGCTATGTTAAATTTTTTTTTTATGAACAGTTACAACTGAAGATAACAACTGTGAAGACAACTTCAAGCCCGGAATATAATGACAAAGCATCCAAATAAAGCGAACATCAAAATGACAAGAAAATTAAGAATACTGTTAAGATCCTAGTTCCTGAATAGAACGTAAGTACATAAGTTTGTCCCCTTTGTATCTTGTTAGTACATAATTTTAATTGTTTTTTTTTTTTTCTTTTTTATATATTAACATTTTATTTATAAATGCTATTTCTGGTTACTCAAATTTTAATTGTTGAAAGATTTGTAATTTACCATACTAACTACATTATGTAAGGACTATTAATACTATATACAACCTAGTAACATAAAACAAATCTCCCTTTATATTTTGCATTTGAAGTAATAAAATAATAATCTAGAAGTGTATTGTTTTTCATTTCAGTACAATGATGACATCATCAAGCACCAGTGTTACCGCCCCCCAAACACATGAATATCAAACCTGAACTTCAATCAGACTATCAAGAAAGAAAATTAACCCTCGACATCACATCCAGTCATGGTCCACTCCAGCATTGGGCACCAGGACCCAGAACATGACTCTATCCAGACACATAAATATAGACCTATTATAGAAAATACACTCAATTCTATCCTGAATACATCAAGAACAACCAGATTCATAAAATAAAAGCCCATCTGCAGCCTCCGCTTCTAAAATTGTAAGTATGAAATATATTACTTATAGTAAAATTGGATAGCTAACACACCAGTATCAGACTGTACATCTCTAACAATATGGAATATAAATTCAACCTACTGTCTATCTAACTCTCTGTCTGTGACACTCTTGCTAAAATGACCGAACCAACTTGGACAAAATCCGGCCTAAAACAAATGAAATTTCAAATAGGACATTGAATTACTATCCTGAAATCTAAAATTTGCATGAGGTAACACTAAATCAATCTTGTCAAAACTTTGAGAAAAAAAAAAAAAAAATAACATGGCGTTACCCTATCAATATCTAAACTTGATAAACCACACTTTTTGTCCTAAACATCTAAATAACCTACTCAAATCCTGTCTTAAATATTATTTCAACTCTGTTTTTCCAAATTCCAGGGACCTAGGATAGCATCGAGGACCAGCGCGCCGACGCCTCCGCCACCATGCACTAGGGACACAACACCACCATGCTGCTCCACTATCCGACTAGCAAGTACTGCACAAATGCAAATATTATAGTTATGTATACAAATCTACATTACTTAAGTGAAAACAAAATAATTAGAGTAGGATCTGCTAAACTCAGATTATAAATAAGTCTTTCATTATTATAAAATCACAAAATGATATTGGAAAATTTTAACACTACAAGGAAAATCTTACCAAGGTATTTATTTGGGCCCTGTGATATGAATAGCACTACATCTTTTAACGATAAGGGTTTATTTTGTAAGCCACTAGACTAAAACGACTGATTTTAACTAGTATTAATATGAAGACTGCTGAATATTCAAAATCTGTTATAAGATACCTTTTTACTAGATTATGATGAAAGAAATTGTGTGGGGCAACATTCTTAGTAATGAAATATATGTTCTAATCAAATAATAGTTAGGCTAGCACCATGTATTCAGTAAAAAGCAGAGATACCTAAGTAAAAGCATGGATATAATAACAATAACTTTAATTCTAACCGTAGTTATGGAAACAATGAAATGAAAGAATTATAGAATTTCCTAAACCTATTTATAAAATATATATTAATAGTTTATGGCGGTAGCAAACAAAAAATTTGTTTAATTTGAAAAATAAAGTTAATGGAAATAGTGGATAACGATAATTGATAGTGATACTTAAACAGATAGTTTGCTTAATTTGAAAAATAGATTTAATGGAAACGAAGAAAGGAAAGGTGGAATTCCCTAAAGACCTATTTATAAAATATATTATGATTGTATGATAGTTCATGATGGTGATAAACAAATAATGATTTAGTTAACAAAGCCAATTGTTTAATGTTTCAGTGAGAAATAGAAAATCGGCACTACAACCACAACAACGTCCAGCTCGTACTGCGCCTCGCCGCTCAACTGTGAGGACTACTATATCTTAGCACCTGATTACGACGAGGACAACATCAGCAAGATCTGGCGCAACCGCCCCCACACCGTTCGCACAATGCGCACCGGCGCCCTCCGAGCTCAAAACTGAATCCACCCTTCAACACTAAACCACATCTAACAACTGCATCCTGACAGAGGAAACCAGTATTAAATCTTCCTACTCATAAGTCTATTATTAGATAAGCTATCACCGTAAACTATTGTATAAAATCATGCGACAAGTGCACGCATTCAACCACAATGTTACCCACGACAACCTACCACAATGTTGTATCCTACGAAACTGCAAAGTTGTAAATATCATGTATGTACAACCGTACGCCGTGCCTTCACGCAGAAACAACGAAAAACCCGCAATAGAATTGACTCGAAAGCAGAGAAAAATAGTTAAGCAAATGTCTAGTGTAGAAAAGTTTCCAAATAAGATAAAGTATGCTTCAGGGTACCTACAGTATAATTTGTGAATGTACCAATTTAAACAATAAATGAAATTTAATATACTCGTTTCTTCGGGTGCTCCTAGTAAGCTACAGTTAAACTATTGTTGTTTTGAATCATGATTTTGAAAGTGTTTTTTTTTGTTTCAATGAATCCCTATACTAACCTACATTTATTTCAAACAAATCAAACAAACCCTACACAATACAACTTAATTCTACAATTCTCTATCGTATTTCAATAAAGTTATTACATTAGAACCCTAAATTAAAGCAATATCCCTAATTTATTCTCTAAATTATTCATACTATCGAAGGTAAGATTTGGTTTATCAGTGTTTTCCACCAGATGTCGTCCCCATCTATGTGAAGTTCCCAATCTTGAGTTCATTCACCATTTCCATTCACTCACTAGGCTAAGACCTGTGCTGTCAAATGATAACATGACATTTTTATAAATCCCATAACGTAATATTATACTATTTTCAAAAGATTTTAATTACCGAAAATTATCTAAAATCCTATACTAACATTATAAATTATACATAAATTAAAACTAAGTAAAAATGCTAGTCAGTGTTCCTTACGCTAATCAAGGTGATAGATTTTTACACCTAATGAAACTATTTTAATAATCATAAATGAAATTTCCTACTACATCATAGAATTAAGACCCGTTAAATTCCACTTCCCTGATAAATGGAGTCTATAAACCTTCATAACTAAATAATAATTTACTTATGCGTCAATAATTATAAAATGAAACTTGTGGTGCTTCCACACGAAACCGGATTCGATACGATAACCAGATTCTATAAATAATAAAAACCTTTATGACTTTAATGTTCCTAAAATAAAACAAAATTTAATATACTGATAAATGCAACCTCAAGCGACCAGCGATCTAGACCAATTGAATGGTTAGAAAATCATTCACTCATTATCATTTAATCCGTCAGTGTCATGGTTCACAAAGATAAATATTAGTATGACATTTCTTGAATTTTAAGACTTAAGTAATTTGTTTATTTCCCTAAAATCTAGCTAGAATGCGTGAATGTACATTAACAAAACTAAACAACAGACATTTAAATATACAGAAAAGTTTTGAGGATAAGAAATGATTAACAAATGTTCGGCAATATTCAACTGGCAAAAGGTTTGTGTTACTAAACAAAATTCGTCCAAAATCCTTATTGTATACAACAAATATGCTTTTATTATATCGATATTTCAGGATACGTTCCCGCTGGATGATTTGACTAGAGTGATCTACTTAATCAGAAGAAACGTATGATGGAGTGATCTTAGAACCGAACCGCCCTCAGACTTTTAAAATCTATCCCGGATTTAGCAATCATCGCATTTAAACAGATAGTATGCGATTGGAATTACAAGGAAACCGCCCTCAGACTTCTAGTGTGTACTATATCTACCAAAAATAACTGTCCTAAAAGTAACTATTCAAGTGGTAAAAATACAAAGTGAAATTCATTATTGTGAAATATCTATTATTAATTATCATATAAAATGAAACTATAAGATAAATTGAGAAAAACTTGATGAGAGTTTATGAAAGTAAGTTTAAAAGACTCCGCTAGACTCCAATGCAAACTATATCCATTTTCACAAACAACAAATTGACCTGATACCAGGTCTTTATTATCCTATGTCAAGCCTATATCCCACCTAGCTAAGAAAATTCAAAATTCTAACATCCTGAGTAGCTGTATCACCTAATTGAAGCAGATAAAACTAAATGTGACCCGTAGTAACCCATAAAACTTAAAATACATCCTGATCAAGGTTAACACCAAATTGAAACGGACAAGGCTAATCCTTATCCGTACCTACATACTTATACATACTGGTCACGGCAATCACATTGAAACGCTCCCCTAAAATAAAGCTTCTAACTATCTATACTATAGAGCCATATGGGAACTGTGAGCTGAACTGTAGATACGCCTAACTGTAGGCTAATGGAAACCTACTGGAAATGGAAAATATTGGAAAACCTACTGACCCTTGAACTTTTCTGCCCTAGCTATACTGACTGAAACTGAAACTGCCTAACTGAATTAACCTAACTGAAACTTGCCTAAACTCTGAAATTAATATGAAATGAAATTATACTGTAAGGAAATGAAAACCCCAAGAAACTCATCCCATAACTATACTAGTAATTTCCTAAGTAGATAAGATTTTCCCTCTCCTACCATATTGAACTATTTACTTCTGAAATATTACCTAAAATAAATGGAAAACATTCTAAGAATTAAACTATATATATTGAGAATTAAATTGGCCATGGTCGTGATCGTTAGTGGTATATAGGAACCCTTTTACTCGTTGTGTCCGTAGAACCCAAATCCTTTTTAAGCTGCTTTGGAGTCTTATAGAGTCTTGTTATTAAATAAGGAACCTACAAGCTACCAGTACTAAACATAAAACAACTATATCCTAATGTAGGTATGAGAGTATAACTATTAATCTATTTTAATCTAGGAATAGACCTAATGGAACCTCTATAATATGATGCAAACTTGAGAACCCTACATAATGTCTGTACTAAACATGAAATATTAAAGCCTAAAGTAAATGTAGAAAAAATATCTAAGAAACTATTTTAATCTAGAATAGAGGATAAACCTAATGAAGCCTCTATATTATAATGCAGATTCTATTATAGGATTATCTCCCAGTCACCCTATGAAGCTTAAGCTATACTAATAAGTCTAATATTTAATTCATGTAGAACTTTATGATATGTAAACTTTAAATTAAGAGAAACAAGTCAAACAGCTGAAGTTCCTCCTATAGGTTAGATGAAATAAGTCTTAATTAGTTGCCTATATGAATAATTAGGATTTCTACAATCTAAAATACTAGGAAACTTTAAATATGCTATAGTCAATACAGTTAAGATCTAGCACAGGCTAGATTATAGTAAAATGATGATGGTAACTTTAAGGTGTATAAAAAAAATAAATTTTTTTATTTGGTAATGGTCCCCTACCAACCTAAGTGCACGGAGGATGTCACTGAACGCTTTACCTATCTATTCCTAAGAAGCAAATCGAATTAAAGCGAACAGCGAGAGGATGGGGAACTCCGCACCTAATCTAAGCTGAACAAACCACTGTGGGATCTCATCACATCTATGCATGACGACCTACCTAATGCAAAGTGTCAAGGATCCATCTTTTGGGGGAAGCCTTTTGGCGCAGACTTCTTAATTTAACTACACAAGGCCTACGCTACGTTAAACTACCTGCCTAAACCTACAACTTGCTAAATATATGAAAAAGTTGAAGAGTTTATAACATATCCGAGTGATGAAATTATGATTATAATTGTTACAAGTCTAGAAGCCTACCCATTCCTAACTAGTACCCTTCTAGTGAATTAACTACAGTTTCTGTTGTATTAACTAACCCCCAACAATCTTACTTGGTCTTAACTTCAACTCGTGACTGAATAGTACTGTAGAGTTCTTTGATATCTGAACACCAGAGCAAAAGGAAGCACCGTTTATTTGATGACTAACACCTTTAAGCCCGTGGGCACTCTAAGTGTTAGACTCATTATAACCCCAGCACAAGCAGGCGGAATCAAAGCTTCGACGGCCTAGAAATCCCGAGAAGACAGTACAACCCAAGGCATTTTTACCTTGAATTAATTTGTTTATTGAAGGATCCTTTTATTGATCAACTGGTAGATATAATAAATTCCCAGGGCAATGATATCTCTAAATATGCAGGTAACTATAAGTATGTAGCTTTATTACTACTAGTAACCCAGTTAGAAGCTGTAGTATTCCTGGTGAGCTTCAAATGTTGATTAGATAGCTGAATAATATACAAGCATTTATTAGAACTGTGATGAATCAAGTATTTCTATTAGAGTATAACTGATGAGAAATATAGTATACAAACAATTATTAGATCTGTGATCAATCAGGTATTTCTATTAGAGTATAGTTGAAGAGAAGTATAGCAGTCGAAAACGGATAACTATAGAAATAGTGTCGTTCCAGTAAGAGGTAGACGTAGTGATATAATGAGTAGTCAGTGTTTAAGTGCAGGCATCCGTAGTGATATTTTTCGGATAATAGAGCGATCACATCCGTACAAGTCGCAAACAGGGCCTCAAGGTGTCCCTTACAGCTATTCAAGCGCGATTATTAGCGTTGAATGAACTTTTGGCATAATTTGTCATTGTTTACCATAAACTGATATAAACGGATAAAAAAAAAAAGGAAGAAGTTTATTAAAAAAAGTAAACGTCAGGTGTTGCCAGATTCTTCTCATATTTCCCTATTACCCAAATAATCTACAAGTCCGGTAATATTAACCATGGAATATAAAATTCCAATACGCAAAACGTTTATCATATAAACCGTACCGTGAAACAAAATCACGAAACACATATTTTAAAACACGAATCACACGCAATAAATAAATGTCACAGCAGAAAGGGCACATATCAAATAGAATAGCATATGAGCATAGTAAAACAGTATAAAAGCAACAGAATTATCAACTAGCACTCACCCGATTTAATCTGTTGGATTTAAACGGATTAATACACACATGCACACCACATTAGCCATAAAATAATATCAGTAATAATTCAAATACACATGTCATTCAACCGGCGTGTAGCTCCTAAAGATCCCTAAAAGGAAGGTAAATATCTATCGTGAGCTTCTGATATTAAGTTAAGACTTCCATGAAGACGTGGCCAGTGACCTAGGAATCTACTTTAGTTTCATGAAAACGTTGACACCATCTTGCAGCTAACATCAGGTTCTAATATTAAAATATAGTTTACTTGAAGACGCCGACACACAATATAATTCCACGACGTGTTACCCAAAGGAATACATCATGCAACAATATGATACACACCCACATCCTAATTCTACCCCAAAGAATACAGCTACACACGTAGAACCCCTATTAACTGTTCTAAATCCCTCAATAATTCCCCACCGCTTCGCCTACTGGGAATAATGTCTATACAACTGTAAAGATTTTAGGTTCAGTCTGATAGATACAAACCCTGAGGTCACACCACCAGCCAACTGAGGTTAAGTTGCCTTTTAAAAGCGAATTCTGGTCATTATCACCGTCCGGTTTAAAGAATTCACTTCTAAAACCCCAAGTCTAGACTGGTAGGCATAAACCCCTGAGCTCCAATCCATCAACTGCCCCAAAGCCCTCAACAGTATCCTAGCTATATATATAAAACCCCAGTGATTATTTAAAGCACTCACCGATTTATGTCTTCAGCTCCTGCTTAGCTGATCCCGAAGTCTGGCTCTGGCTGGTTCCCCTTCTTTTTCCTCGGTGGTTGGCTGCTCGAAGTCAAGTGTCGAATACTGGTCGCGCTACGCCTTAAATAGCCCCCTAAATATCAAACTACCTTCTAATTATTTTAATACCCCAATGTTCCCTGGTTAAATCCGTTCTCCCCGCTCAATTTCCACAAAACTACCAAATCCCCTTCCATTATAATTTATTTCATAACTGACATAATTTCCTTTTAAAATCTCTCAGCAATATATTTTTATATTTAATTATCCTCTCCTAATTTGTAAATATTTCACCAAATAATTACCCCATAATTGGGGAAAATTGAAAAATCGTCCCAATCACGTTTAAGAAAGGTTTAAAAACGTTAAACCAATAAGCTAGAAATTCGGCGTTTGCTAAGTTTTTTTATCGAGTCTCGAATGTATCCGCCTCTATGATTTTTATGATTTTTTTAAGATTTTTTGACAACTTTCAAGGTCAAATTTGGCGTAAATCCATAATGCCCAAATCGCTCAGTACTAAAATTAAAAACTTCATTATATGCTTTATAAATTTGAACCAGTTCCAATTAAGATTTTCAAACCTTTCTCTAGTTTTTGAAGCTTCAAAGTCAGGTCTGATTGGTCGACCATCCGTATTTTGATCCCAAAATCTCAAAATCTAGACCTTTTCAGCTTCCAAAACATCCAAATTGTTAGTCTCCAAGACTAAAAATATACAAATGAACCAACAAATCGGCCCAAAATATGTTATTCTATGTGTTCACAAATGTGTTAAAACCACGTGTTCTTTGAAGGAATGGAAACAAAAAATCCTTTTTTTCCAGCCTAACTTTAGTATTTCAATATCCAAAACTAAATGGAACAGATGTATTTAAGGCCTGTAAGTACTAATATCGCCCTTTAACTCCAATCCTTGGAATTTTTTCTTTGTTCTAGAACGAAATTCAATTTGCTACTGATTATCTTCTATTATTTTCCCAATAAATTCTATTTACAATAGCATTCTTGTATTCTTGTGATGTCTATACTTCCTTCCCTGTGTATTGTAGATGTTTTTTTAATACTAATTCAATCAGTAAGTCTCTAATCAAACTAAGTTTGACTAAAACCAATCCACCGAACCCCTTAGTAAAATTTCCTTACTAAACTAGACTTTTCCCATAATTTTCAGGCTTCTGTTCTTTGTGAATTGTCAAGAATGATGAACATGGTGATCAGGCATCCCCCTCTGAAGACTCTAAGTTGCATAAATTTCCCACCATATAATGTAAGTTATCTTTTTTATCCAATTATTTTTACTTATATACTTATTTACTCAAAATTTGGTTTAAATTGTACTCTTTGAGGCATTTGGGTAATTGTTATATGATATAACAATTAAAAATACACATTTAATTCTATTTATCATGATCCAGTTCTTATCCAAAGTCTAATCTTAATATTTGGTTCCTGCGGTTGAAATTGGCTTAGTCCCATACCAAGCAAAAACAGCTCCATGGCTCCTAATGGTAATAATTATAATATATTCATTATAATACTTGATTAATATCCATATCCTTGAATCAATTATCCAAATCCATTCCCCAGCTTCAGTCCTAGCTGGGATTCGAACCCAGAACACTACCCCAAGCTGTACCTGTACTACATTATGTTCAGGGTCCCCTAGAAGGTATTATTTCTTCTAGAATTAATTCAAAATCTTAAGGCTCTTGTATATTATCTAGACAAAATCCCCATTAAGTTTCTAATATCCATTTTTCTTTGCTTTCATATAGTTTATTATTGTTACTATAAGATTCCTGTTGATTTCTATAAGAAGATGAATTATTTCAGCTAATTATTTTTAATTTATTCTTATCTGGATAACTCATAGGTTCCCCTGTTAGATTACCTAACTCCTATAGGTTTTCTTTGCCCCGAAAATAATTCCAATATATTTGAAAAATCTCCTGACTTTATGAATATTTCCTTGCAAATATTTTAATTTTCTGTATCATTTCCTTTCCAGTGTGTCATGAAATAAATCCCTTCCAGTTGAGTGTTACCTGAGCTGCAAGCTGAAAAGCCTAAAGCATAGTACCGAAATTCATGAAGTAGAGGTAACTTTTATATTTTATTCTAATAGTGTTATCTTGATTGCTACAAGTCTGATCTCAAAACACTACCCTCAGCTGTACCAGTCCTATATTAAGTTCTAGGCCCCCTTGAAAGTACTATTTATTCTAAAAATAATTCAAAATCTCAAGACTTATGTATATTATCTAAACAAAATCCCCTATTATTTTTCTAATATTCATTTTCGTATGCTTTCATATAACTAGTTACTTCCAATATATTCCTATCTGGATATCCCATAGATTTCCCTGTTAGGGTACCTAACTCCTTATAGGTTACCTTTAATCTGAAAAGAATTTCCCTAATATTTTTAGAATTTTCCCTGAATTTTCTTATGAATATTTCCTTGCAAATATTTTAATTTTCTATATCATTTCCCTTTCCAGTGTGTCATGAAAAATCCTTCCAGTTGAGTGTTACCTGGGCTGCAGACTGAAAAGCTTAAAGTACTGTACTGAAATTCATGAGGTAGAGGTATCATTTTTATTTTTATTTAAAAATACTGTCTTGATCGTTACACCGTATAAATTAAGTTCTCAAAATATACAAAAAATCATGATAATTTCGCGATTTTTAATTGTTTTAACTAGTTTCGGAAGTAATAGAGAAATACCTAGTAGCAGTTGTAATAGTTGTTAGAGGATTAATTCTGATTAATGTTGAAATATGTTTATGTATAATTCGATGGACTTCCAGAACGTCTCTATCAATTTGTATGGAAAATCTTCTAAAGAACGATCATTCCCCATACAAATCGGGAAACGGGACACAACGCAAACGCACATCCTAGGGCATGGCTAATAAATATATGCATAAGCATTTTTATCACATTTTTTTTTATGTCATAGGGGGCAAACGAGCAAACGAATCGCCTGATGGAAAGCGATTACCGTCGCCCATAGACACCTGCAAGTCCTGCAACACCCGAGATATGACACAGAGGGTGCTCCAGAAATGTAGAATTATGGAATCAATGATTTGGTGTGATTAACGTAACGATGTGATAGCTCAGTTGGGAGAGCACTACTCCGGAAACGTAGGGTTGCAGGTTCGAGTCCTGCTTACATTGCAGTGGATCACATTACATTTTTCTTTCATAATTTACCTTTGTGTCAATATTTATACCAAATCTCAAGTCTAATAATTAGCTTCAGAATATCGACTGCAAAAAGCGGAAACGTAGTAACCAACGGAATTCATTGGCGTTTACTACATTTCCGCTTTTTGCCGTCGTTTACTACGTTTCCGCTTTTTGCCGTCGATAATATGTAGATCCGTGCATGAGAACCAGGGGACGAAAATCTCGGGTTTAATGCTTAATGCGTCTAGTAGACACAGAGAGCTTGTGAGGTGTTTTTTTTTTTTTTTTTTTTATACTACGACGGTGGCAAACAAGCATGCGGCCCGCCTGATGTTAAGCAGTTACCGCCGCCTATGGACGCTTGCAACGCCAGGAGCATCACGCGCGCGTTGCCGACCTTTTAAGGTGTATGTTATGTGTGTATTTTATGGTGTATTCAACCATATCGTGAACCTAAGTGGCAGAATACGTTACTCTTGAGAGACGTCTTTGTGCATCTATATTAGACACTAGCTATGTTGCCCGCGACTTCGTCCGCGTGGAACCTTATGTTGAAAATATTACATCTTTATCATTTTCAGATCTAAGCAATGTTGAAATTACTAAACGTGTTTTTTTTGCCATTTTTTACGTAATAGTAACGAACCCTTCGTACGCGAGTCCGACTCGCTGTTGGCCTTTTTAGGGTTCCAACCCAAAGGGTAAATAAAACAAACGGGATAGGTTGCGTTAACTTTGCACCTAATTTGTATGGAGCGCTATACATACCAGGTGCAAACTTAACTTAACCACTTAAGGATGGCAAGTGTTTGTACGGAACCCTCGGTGCGCGAGTCCGACTCGCACGTGACCGGTTTTTATTTTTTTTATTTTCGGCTGAATTCCTCTAATTACGCGGAACCATTATGAAATCAAGTACATCTACGAACGAATAGCTTTACTAAATGCGATGAGTTTAATAATAATACGTTTATAAATTCTTAGATTCGAATTCGAATAATAATAGGTACCTTTTTACAAAGTTTCAAGTTCCTAGCTTAAAATTAAATTTGAACCCCAAGACAAACTTTCATCCCCCTTTTAACCCCCTTTGAGGTTGAATTCTTTATAACGTTCAATTAATGTTATTTTGTTATTCTTACATGTGCCTTAATAAGTGGTTTCAAAAAATTTGTAATGGATTCAAACTTTCTACCCATTTTTAGCCCTTTTACGGGATGATTTTTTGAAAACGCTGAAATAACTTTTCGTATATTCTAATAGAACGCCTTTACACAAAGATTCAAGTCCCGCGCTAAAAAGAATATTTGCTCTTCATACAAACTTTCAAACCCTTTTTTACTATTTTAGGGGATGAATTTTCAAAAACGGTGAAATTAATTTTCTTCTATTTTATTTTAATACCTTTTCACAAAGTTTCTAACTCCTAGCCTAAAAAAAAAACTTGTACCCCATACAACCTTTTATCCCCTTTTTAACCCCCTTAGGGGTTGAATTTTTCAAAACCGCTTCTTATCTCTAGCCCACGTTATAAAAGAAACCTACTGTGTAAAAATCAACTCTCCAACATTAGTAGTTTCGGCTCTATGAGTCAGTCAGGACTACTTCTTTTATATGTAGAAAGAAGATTGAGTTAAGTAAGGTATAAAATCGGTTTTTAAACGTTAAGTATACGTTACGTTTTAACCACAACATTACCTCCGCATGAAGGAGTTTAAATTACCTATGTAAATATTCCTACCCATAAGATCCTTGTGTCTGGCGTCTATAGTCGTTTGTAAAAATTGCATTGTTCAAAGACCCAAGATAGAGGGTGCTTCAATGTGTAATAAAAACGGTGATCGTAAAATATTCAAGGATGTTAAGAAAGGTTTCTGAGTTTTATAAAGGAGTGTCCGGTCTTTTTTGGCGGGTCACTTGAAAAGTTGAACAACATAAATATTTAAGACGACGTTTGAGAAGATTTTAATATAAGTACCAATGTTTGCTAAGGGTTGAGGAGGCATGTTGTGTTGATTAGTCACGTCATCGTAACAATAATTTTATATTTTCAGAATTTCGTCAACGTTATCACAGAATAAATACACTACAGAAGATTCTTTATTTTAATCTTTACAAAATCCGAATGAGATCTACATGGATCAAGCTTGAATATCACTACATAGTATAAAACAAAGTCGCTGCCTGCTGTCCTATGTATGCTTTGACGCGTTTTTTTTAATAGATACAGTGATTCAAGAGGAAGGCTTATATGTATAACACATTCATAATTTATCAGCATTGCAGTCCTTAGTCCATCGCATTGCGGGTTGCTGGGTAGTCCATATATTAAGACTGTAAACTGTTTGGAACTTTTGTAACATGTTTATCATACTAATCTTGTGGTAAGTGCATCACACATAGGTATATTAGATGAATTAACTATAACTAAAAAAAAAACTCAAAAAAAACAAACAATTGTAATCCATTTTTTTGATGAACGCGTGCGATTGGCGATGAAGGCGCGCAGCACAAAAACGGAAGGTGCAGTTGGTGTACCTACTTCAACGTGGTGGTGGTGGTGGTACTGGTGGTCGCCGGTTGTCTTGGCGTTTTACTGTGACTGAAAATATTTCACGTCAAGTAATTCAGGTAGCGTAAGACCACCCATTGTGGAGATATATTTTTAGAAGAGGCCTTTGTCTCATAGCAAAACGTTCGGGTAAGATGATGAAGAAATCTAACCACACCTTATATTATTATACTTAGTTAAGTAGATGATAAAATCCAAAAATCATAGAAAATTAAAACAATATCACGTCATTTTCCCATACGAGTGTTGTGCAAATATTTCGTACATTTAGAGTATTGTCCTGTGCGTCGCATTCAAACCTAAAGACACAAACAAGTATAAGGAATCGATACGTTTAATTAAAACAACGACAGTTGATAACAAATGGTGTTTATTCGCACAATGAATACAACTTGTGAGTCGGCATAGACTTCATTAAATAGTATTAATATCGATTATACCCAATCAATACGAGAGCGACACTGACCTGTACTTAATTCAGTAGGCTTGAACTTCTAGATATAAGTTAACCTTAAATAACCAACAATGCCTCCACGGCGAGCAACCGACCGACCACGGCCAATGTCCGTTAGCGAATGCCTCTTATTCCCAGCCACGTGACCGGTCGCCATTGCTCGGAGTGGCAGGGGCGATCACGTGACTATCACGTGATCATTCGTTGCAAATACTTTTAAATTAGAAATTATCCTTACAGCTCGGCCATCCTGCTAGAGCAAGTCTCTTCGCTCTATAACTACATCATAGTAATATAAATAAAATTGTAAGTATATTGCGAAAACCTAGGTAAACCTTATAATTTTTAAAATCAAAGATTCATGTCTTAATTTAAAATGTACAAATACAAATACTCTTTATTGCACACCAACATCAAGGAATACAGAACACATCAACACAACATGAGATACATTCAAATAACAGGCAGAGGTATGTATTATGGTATGGTTAATCCTCCCAGCATCTATTAAGTATCTGACAAGAAAGATGATAGATATGAAATGTTCATATAAAAATTCAGGTAAACACCTATGTTCGGTAATCATTTGTGACATTAAGTTTCTGAGGAGGGGGAAAGTCGTGTCACCGTCACCAGCAATTTCGCGGGAACATTACGTTTCATCATTAATAAAACCACTACTAAGCTTATTACCACCTTAATATTATCTCATAAATATTATAAAGGAGAAAGTTTGTGAGCGTGTTTATGTGTATGTCTGTTACTTCCCCACGCTCAAACGGTTGGGCCAATTTTAATAAGTTTTGGTATGAAAATAACGTAGCTGACACCTTGGACCAACACATAGGCCAATGCAGCGTTCCCGTAGGATGAACGGCTGACACCCGTAGGCGCAGCTTGTTGACACACAATTAAGGTTTTAATCCACCGAATCGTTCACAGATTTATCGACTGAATCTTTCTTGATTTGTTGCAAGAACAGTTTGTTAGATTCTACTTTCTCGAAACTAACTGATGTGGAATCCTTATAATAGTTGAGTATTTTCGGCAACAGTAAAAACATGAGTTCAAACCGAATCGGATATTTTAGAACACGATTGTGTGTTCATGCCTAGAACTGACACACTCGAGGCGCCCTACTTAATGATGTCAATGATGGGCTCGACGCCTCGTATCAGACAACTTAAATATTTAGGTATCTAATAAATCGAATTATCTAATGAAGGTGCGTTGACTACCGACATGGCATAAAAGTCTCCTTTGATTTTGTTATGTATACTTATTTAGGTATATTCTTATGTGATTTTATTGATTATGGAATTTGATTATTGTATTTTAATTTCATTTTGTTATTTTAATTAAATTATAGACTATCTATGTTTGTAATTTAACATTTTTGCATGGTTTTTTCTTCCCGGCAATAAAACGAATTAAATTTAAAAGCATCCTACCCTTTATCAACTTGTAAAAGTCGGTAACTACATTAATTTAGTTCATTAGACAAATTTACTCGATAACATTTGACTTCCTTTGTAGCTGATACTTTCTGATATATCCGGCCTGAGCAGCTACTCGTACAACACGATCTTCTATACCGTTTGATAACTGATATTATAATAACTGAAATTATTTACCTAACTTAAAACTGATGTGTAAATCTAATATGAGTAGTTTGGTTTCTAGTTATAAGATAATTGCAATGCCCTATCAGGGCGTTTAACTGCCATATATGTTAACACCCCACCGCACCTACTCATGACAGCAATAAGCGAATATGAATAAATAATTCACCCATTTATAACCTGTTATATATCACATTCGTGTGTGTTATAGTTATGTGTTATATATTATATTAGTTATGCTACACCTGTTCAATAAATTGATTTCAGCATAGTAGTAGTGCTCAAGGGAATCACTATATCGATCTTTTTCTTCTGGCCAGAACAAAAGCTCTGCGTAATCGTCACGGCAAGGGAATGACTCTATAAGTTGTATCTTCCACACTGACCATGAATGTGCCGAGACCCCGGTATCAAGACCTGGCAAGCTCTGTAAGTTTGGGAAGTGCGGTCTTTCTTTCAGTCCATCCACAATTTCAGTACACTCCTTTACTTTGGTGGGCCACGTCAAAATCGTGATATTTCGACATTGACTTCAGGAAAGACATTATTTAATGATATTGTCTAGCTAATGAATTAATACTCAAAGTTACGACGGAAAAATTAAAGAAAATCTGTGGCTAGCCACACTTTGTGTAGTAGGAATTATAGTTTTGGTACAAAAAAAGGTTTTTTTTCTATTCACACGTAAGGCACCCAAACAAATAAGTTAAATATATGTTGTCGCGCATTCATAGTCAGCTCACATAATTTCTACCACTATGTACGGTACCCTCAGCAACAAACACATGTTTACACTTTCTAACCATAACCAAGGTGAAAGATGAAATGTAATGTAAATAAAACCCAGCTCGATAATACCATAATAATAATTCATCACAAAAAGATTTACATAATTACTATGCCAAATTTCAACTCAATCGGAAACTACTAATAAGAAAAATATTAGATAAGAAAATCCATACCCAAATACAATTTAAAACTAAGAGTGAAATGGGAATACGCCCGTTGCGGAACGCTAATAATCTATGTCTCAAATCAGCGCGTACTAAAACTGGCAAGAAACACATAGGGTTCCAAGGAGTATTATTCTACAACCAATTACCAAAACAAATAAAGGAATGTAAAAATTTTAATATGTTTAAACGAAAACTGAGAGACCATGTAATTAACAACGTCTAAATCCGGCCCTGGGAGTTCTGCATCGTATACAAAAGACGACTGCTAAGGATGTCATTAAGCATTTACCTTAAAATTTTATTTGAAGTACATTCAAACTAAACATAAATGAAGGTGTTTTATAAATTTACCGTACAGATAAATCTCTGCGTACCCACATTGTACTTTACTTGCATATTTTATGTTATGTCTGTGTGTTTTTATGTATCTCTCTAATAATTTTGTGGTATGTAAGTGCAAAGTGCTATTAGTAATGTATAAATAAAACTTAGATAATTTAACGTAACTTTGTATGTCGCAATCGATGTTCACTGAAATAATTAACTATTTTTTTAGACAATAAGTTCTCATTAAGTGAAATGTAAAATTTATTTTGAGAAATAAAGTTCTTTAACCATAAACCGCGAAGTGGGTCAAATTTAACTTAGTATATTCGCCTTTCTTGTTTGCTTGCTTCCAGACAGGACAGACACCGGAATAGGTAAAACCACGAGAAACTAACTATAAACTACAACCAATTATTTTGACTAAGATGAATATTAACGCATTTTAATTTTACTAACCATTACCTATTCGCTATAGTCAAAATCGGCCTCTAAATATTCCACTACAATGTTTTTTTTTTTTTTTTTGCTCCACAAATTTCTTTTTCTAAATATGGGTTTTCAGTAAATTTTTGCGTTCAAATGGTTTGATTTTATTTATATTCTACAGGACTTTTAGTTTGTCCGTTTCCTTACACACTTGTCCTGTTTATGAGATTCACAGAAATTAATAAACTTACGAACCTAATCAAAGTTATAGGTAAAAGATTGAACTAGTAAATAAAGTATCAAAATATTTACAAATAACCCAACTACTAAATTGTTTTCTATTGTTAACATTCAATGTTTTCGCTATACGACGCTTCACATCGGCTTCGCACACTGTCGCAATTATTTACGAGCTTAAATAATAGTTTGCTCACTTGGTATGGTTATTGTTAATATTAGTCATTCATTTAAAATAAACATTTGGTGATACCACGAAGAAATATCTGTCAACATTATTTGACTAGCCGGACTCTAGTTTAGAAGTTGGGCGGCGCTTGGAGAACGAGAGTACAACTTTTGAAAATTTGAATTTAGAAGCTTAATAATCACAACTACTACTACTACTACTATAAATATAAAGCCTCTTCGTCTCCATGCACCCATACCGTCTTGGGTTCACATGACGTTACAAGTACGTGTCATGCTCCTTAAAGCGTTCATACGATGAACTCCGCGACCTCCGCAACCGTCTTTCCCGCCGCTCGTCTACATCATGCGATCTGTGCTGATCACGTGGTGTGTGCTTCGACGGCCACATTCACGCTCTAACAGCGTGAGTGGCGTGTGCTTCGACGGCCAACATTCACGCTCTAACAGCGTGAGTGGTGTGTGCTTCGACGGCCAACATTCACGCTCTAGCAGCGTGAACGGCGTCGTCGCGGGATCTTGCCATATTTACCTCGATCATATACGTACCCACGAGTGTGAAACTCACTCACGATATACTGCGCGATCATAACCGCGTCCAGCATGTAAGTGTTTGCGGCTTTGCCTACTTTCAGGCTCCCTTCCGCTCCCTCACTTAGCATGGCTGGTGACTTCCGCGGCGAATGTTGATGAATCTAACATTCATCGTATCTCCTCTCTCGCGCTCCTCTCTGGGCTCAGTATCAGTGCCCTCCTTATTTCTCAGCCTCCATCACTGAAACTTGCACTTAAACAGTGATTACACTGATAATTATTTATCAGCATGCATACATCAGTGGTTCGATCATAAAAAATGAAACACATATATCGTATAGAGAACAAAGCCAGGAAAGGGTCCAGCTGTTAAACTCCTTAGTTACTAGTCCGTCATTTTCGAGAAGTCCTGCCTGATTATCTTATATTGTACATTATTACAAACGTGAGACACAGTGTTATGGTTACAAATCATACGGTATTCATTCAAAGGAGGGACAAATAGGAGCCGAGGTTTTCTACGGGCGCACCTCATCCTCCCTACGCGAACGAAACCGCGAAGAAAAGCTAGTTAAATTTCTAATTCACCAAGTGCCAAAAACTTACTCCCAGTTTCTCGAATTAACCCATGATCATTTCTAATTTACCTTTGGGGTAAGTTCTCAGAACCTACTCGTATATTATGGTAGGATTCCAGGAAACCTCGATGATGGTCGTGAACTTGAGATTTTAAGACCGATCTCGAGAATGTATCGGTATGTAACTCACAAAATAGTCTGATTGCTATCACATTGTTGGTCGCCTTGAGCGGCATAGCAATAACAAGCCGATACGTAATAAAACCCTACAACTTACGAGCGCAGAGGTTAGCGTATTGATAAGCAACTGGAATATTTTATCTAGTCACCCACTTTGTGGTTTATATTTTTGTTATTAGTAGTTACCTTATGTTGTATTATTTGCGATTCGTACACTTTGAGCTTAGTAAAGTATTTAGTTAATGATGTGCATGTATTTCTCTAGTTAAGTGAATTGTATTCTTTTCGAGAAATAGATTCTTAAACCATAACCATGTATGTATCTTTCTTTGTAGTATTTAAATTCCATTCTCACGAAAATTATCATCTTTACGTTTCAAAGTACAGTCTTAGTAAAAGATCAGAATAGAGTAGACCCTAGTATGGCATTCAAAGCCAAAGTAGTTCATTCTTCAAATTAGGCATAATTACAATGCACTTATGAATGCCGGCTGTTTTGTAAGACAGTAAGTATATTTTATACATACAATTACATTATTTTTTTTTTTACAGTTGGAGGGCTACGTATATTTTGTGTGTTCATTCAAGAGACAAAGCCCAGAAACATTTATAAATGAGAAATAGTTCTCGCATAAGTAATGTTCAGGTATTTAGGTACCTATACTAGAACCCGTAATATCTCAGATACACAATCTGAACCACCTAAACATAATTAAGATAACTATCTAAAACCCAACAAAAGAATATGGTCGAACACTATAATTTTACGGATATTCACCATTGCATTTTTAAGTGAGTTTGTATTTTTAATTGAATGTACATATATTATATCCCTTTAGTTGGTAATTAAAATGCCATAGTATTAGTAGCCCTTGAATTATTTCACAACACAAATTTAAGAGGATATTTGATATTATGCATTTATGTATGTAGACACTTTATCATAACAGCAATATTATAAATAGAACATAAAAACAATCAAAGTATACAAGGACGAACCCGTCATTATTTATAAGGGATTTCTTGTAGTTAAGCGCCGAGTAAATGGGTGTGAAAGGTATACGAACATATTGAACGCTGAATTATGCATACCCTTAAGATAGTTGTTTAATTATATAAACAAGTGTATTTACTTTTTTTTTGCAAATTTATCTCAAACGTTAAATCAAAAATGCCACAAAATAATTAAAAACATTTAGCACTTTCACGTCGTTTAAGGATGAAATTAATACTTATTCTTGCTCGTTAGTCGTATTCATTGTGTGAAGGCCGATAATTCAACATTTGCGGGCGGGATAAGCAAGTGATTATAAGAATACTCGCCTATCCCAACTTCTGATATATAAGGAATCGATACGTTTAATTAAAACAACGACAGTTGATAACAAATGGTGTTTATTCGCACAATGAATACAACTTGTGAGTCGGCATAGACTTCATTAAATAGTATTAATATCGATTATACCCAATCAATACGAGAGCGACACTGACCTGTACTTAATTCAGTAGGCTTGAACTTATATCTAGCCCTTAAATAACCAACAATGCCTCCACGGCGAGCAACCGACCGACCACGGCCAATGTCCGTTAGCGAATGCCTCTTATTCCCAGCCACGTGACCGGTCGCCATTGCTCGGAGTGGCAGGGGCGATCACGTGACTATCACGTGATCATTCGTTGCAAATACTTTTAAATTAGAAATTATCCTTACACAAGTACCCTACAGGGTGCTGTAAAGGGATTAGCAAACATTCAAATTGGTCCCGAGCAAACATTGTACATGTCATAACAAGATCCTCTGGGAGGCCAACTTTACAACGCGCGGTTTTGACAGCGATGGTTTAAAAATGCACGAATTGCCTGTGATTTTCATTTTGCTTAATTTTTCAAGAGGATTCTGGGAATTTTGGTGCGTATGGCGTCATAAAAGTTTTTCGGCTTTAAATAAGTACACATTGAAATTACATTTTAATCATTTAAAAATGTATTTTTAAATACTTGGATTACAATTGCATACTTATATTTTGCAAAGTGAAGTACAAATTATTGATTGTTTATTGGGTAACCCGGTTGCATTAGGTTTGTGACTAATTTTTATTATGACGCTATAGCTATCAGAAATTCAGAAATAAACTTAAGAGGATACTTTTCCACTTCTATCAGTTTACATTAAGTATGTACCTGGTAACTATGGCGTCGCATACAATTGAGAACCAAACTTAAAGGAATGTAAGTAGGTTTCGTTCTCTATTGTTTTCTCCTTTAAAAATTAAATCTTTACGAAATTTGAACACTTCATAAAGTTAAATACGAATGCAGCATAGGTTATCTGGTTGATTGTATGAGCATTTTAATGGCCTCATTAATCGTCCGCAATATCTACGACCACCGACCGTATGAACTGAGGCGCCATGTTCGGTTTTCTTGTAGATGTCGTAGATTTTTTGAAATTCTTATCAAAATGATGTTGGTTGCTTTTATGAATTAGCCAATATTGTGGAAATATTAATGGGACGGTTAAAACGCTCAAATAATCGCCCATCTATGCTTTTGCAACCAAATGTACCTACTTAACTTTGTATCAATGTTCTTCCATTTTGTTTTAAACATAAAACAGCAAAGAAACTGTTCCCAATGTCCCGCAAACTTGTGGAAAACAGCCACTTGGAAAAAATCGAAGACCATAAATATACAAGTATTGCAAACTCGAGTGAGCGAGGTCATATAGATTGAAAATTACGGTTTTTCGCTCCCACGGTCGGGTGGTCTAACTGCCGCCCGCATAGTCGCGAATCGTTACATGATTTGTTATTTTATAGTTGAAAATATACTAGTTAGTTAAGTAGGTAGGTACGGGTCATGTACAAAAAAAAATACGTAGATGTTTTTTCTCTGGACGATAGTTTGGTTATGTATGTAACATAACTGATATTTTTATCATATACCTATGTAGGACTTAAGACACTACTCGTAACACTATTTACTGGATGTCACAAGCGAAATCTATATGTTACTTATGAAAATAATTGGATTGTTAATAAAATTAACCTAGATTGATGTAGTTTGATTATTTTGCTACTTAGCTGCCAATTTTACAACTGGCTTATGTCAAATTGTCAGCTACTTTTGATGCTGACTGTACTTAAAATATGTAAAATCGGAAGAATTAATTAAAAAAATAACTAAATACAAAATAAGGAATAGCTTGTAAGGCCTACGTTATTTTTAGTAATAAAAACATGAATAGAAATACCAATCGAATATTTCAAGCAAAAATACCTAACTAAATACTCAATCTGCATAAAATGAAAAGGGAGTAATTTGGCGGGTTGTATTACTTTACTCTGCCAGCTGTCAGAAGAGCGTAAGTCGAAAGGTCGTTGTAGTGAAAACGGCCTTTTTGTCTAAAGAGGGTACTAACAGAGCAGTCTCAACAGTGGGTGGCCCCGGTAATCGCTGTTATTACGGCACCCTGACACAGACTACTTGTACAGCGAGTGCTTTGGATTGTTGATTAAAATGCTGTGGCGGTTGTATGAGTAATCGATGAAATTATAATTAAAAAAAAAAAAATCAAAATTATTTATTTGTCAGAATACAGTTATATACATGGTCTTAAGGTATAATATAAAAGTCCTCGTATTCAGCATGCAAGCATGCATACAAATATTTTTGTGTAAATAGGCTAAAATAACATTTTAATTTGGTATTATTAATTAATATTACAATAATTTTACAATAATTACACATGTCAAACATTTTTATAATTCAAGTAATCCTTAACACTGTAAAAGCATTTGTCCAGTAACCATCCCGTCAATTTTCGCTTAAATATTGGTCCCGACAATAATCGTAATTCACGTGGTAAATTATTATAAATTGTTATATACTCATATTCGCAATATTTCTTTTGTACATGTCTTTGTAGCAGCGAGGTTTGTACAAAAGAGACATGATATGTGGTCTTGTCTGCCTCTGTATGACTTCACTACGTTTATCAAAGTGTTCTTTATGAGAATTGACAAAAACACATACGTCTCTAATGTACAAACATGGTAACGGAAGAATATTCATTTTTTTAAAGAGTGGGACACAACTGTCATTCAATTTGACATTATTTATAGCCCTTATACATTTTTTTTGAATTTTAAATACTCTTTCAACCTGTACAGAGTTACCCCATAATATTAAGCCGTAAGTAAGTACTGATGACACATAGCCATGGTAAGCTGTTAAAGCAGCTTCTTTGGAGACGGTTTCTCTCAGTCTTTTTAAAGCAAATACAAAACGATTTAACTTATTACATATGTTTTCAATTTGATCTTTCCAACTAAGGTGTTCGTCTATCACTATGCCTAGAAATTTCATTGATTTAACTTTGTCAATTATATTCTTTTCATATTCTATTTTAATTGGTGTTGGATTTGAATTATAGGATTTAAATTGAATAAATTTTGTCTTGTCAATATTGATATGTAAATTATTTAATGTCATCCATTTTATAATATCTGTTAGTGAATTGTTTGCATTTAATTCAAAATTATCATTTCTATTGTACTTTACTATAAGCGTTGTATCATCAGCAAACATTATGCTCTTCTGCGTGGTGGCTCCAGGTAGGTCGTTGACATAAAGTAAAAATAATAAGGGCCCCAGAATACTTCCTTGTGGAACTCCGCTATTAGTAGCTTTAAAGACAGATCTGAAAGTTTGCTTTAATGTTGAGTTACTTGATTTACCTATGGAGATTGATTTTATTTCTACACATTGCATTCTGTCAATCAAGTAGCTCTCTATCCATTCCAAGACGTTTCCTCTTATCCCATATACTTCAAGTTTATGTAGAAGTTTCTTATGGTTGACAAAGTCGAAAGCCCTTGACATGTCCAAAAATATCGACACAACTGGAGTTCCGCTGTTTATACCCTCAGTTACACATTTCACAAGGTCAAAACAAGCAAGAGTGGTCGAGCGTCCCCTCCGGAAACCATATTGCTCCGCACAAAGTGTACCATGCTTTGCCAGAAAACTATTTATTCTTTTATATATTGCTTTCTCCAAAATCTTTGACAAGATAGGAACTAATGTGATGGGTCTATAGTTTTCTGTATCAAGCTTGTCTTCTTTTTTGAATAGAGGTTTTACAATACAAAACTTTAGCCTTTGTGGGAAGATACCATCAGAGAAAGAAAGGTTTATTATGTGCGTCAAAGGCAAGGTTATATATGGCGCACAACGCTTCAGTATTTTTGTAGTTATATCATCGTAACCGCTGGCTTTGCTATTTTTTAGAGACATGATAATGTTGTAGGTCTCTTTTTCATCAACCGGCTGTAAAAACATGGTATGGGGGTTATAATTATTTAAATTTGATTTGTATGATGAGTTGTCCAAAGTTAAGTTTTGTTTTTGTGTTAAATCTATGAAATAATTATTAAAAATATTACAAATTTGAGTCGGATCAGAGTAGGTGTCATTATTATATTTAATCTTATTGATGTCATTTTCATGCAGCTTATTCATTATAGTTGATGATATCGTATGCCACGTTGCTTTACATTTATTTTCACTATTTTTAATGAATCTATTGTTATAATTTTTTTGAGCAGTATGTAGACATTTCTTTAATATACTATTATATTTCTTAAAATTATTCTTATGAAGATTTTTATTGCATTTAATATGTCTATATTTCAGGTAAAGAGTGCGCTTTACTCTACACGACTTTCTTAATCCACGTGTAAGCCAATTGGTATTCCTTGGTTTATTGGTAGCTTTAACGGAACGAAACGGAAAGCATAAGTCATAGAATAGCCGTATCAGGTCATAAAAATTGTTGAACGCATCTGTTACATTTGTGGATTGCAAGACATCCGAATACGAGAGAGCCGACAAGCATTCGCAAAACTTTTGTGTGTTTTCAAAACTATAATCTCGCTTATACTCGAACCACGTTGTGTAGGCACGTATTTTTTTTACTGGCAGCTTTAAGGTTTGGGCGGTTTCATGGTCAGAGAGCCCTAAGTGATGTACCTCTGCTTTAGCCGATTTGACATTGCTTGAAATTTGGTCAATACATGCATTTAGCCGTGTCGGAACCGTTATATGTGCAGTAAAGTTGTAGTTTTGTAGAATACTAGTAAGGGTTACTGCGGCTGAGTTTCTTTTAATCAGGTCAATGTTCCAATCTCCACATACAATAATCTTTTTATTTTTGTATCTAGAAGTTAAATAGTTCAATAAGTTGTCCAGTTTATAGAGAAAAACTCCGACATGAGAACTAGTTTGTTGTGGAATCCTATAAATATTAACAATTATGACTCCTGTTCCAATTATTTCAATACCACAGCATTCGAAATAAAATTTTGTGGCTAATTTTGCGATGAAGGGTATGGTCTTTGTATCATAAATTTTTTTGATCAAAATACAAGTTCCACCTCTCCCCTTATCGCGACAATAACTCGAAGCTAGTTTAAAGTTCTTCAATATGATATTTTTTTCAGAGCCCTTACGAACGAACGTCTCACTTAAGCATAATAAATCAATGTCTTTACCACTTTCCTTTAGTTCTTGCAAAGCTATCTCTAAAAACTCGAGCCTTCCGCATAGTCCCTGCATGTAAAAAAAAAAAACATACTATACACCTATTAAAATCTGATGATCAGTACCTGCCTGAACCAATTATCTTTATTTTATCTGTTCTATGGTTAAAAACACTATCGAATGCCACCTTTACAAAAGGTAATACAAATCCACGAATGTCACAGGCACAATACGTCTGATTTTAATATATTTTTAACCGAATTCAGAAAAGGTCAAGGTTCTATTTTTCACTGCACCCTTAGGTGCATATTTTTTTAAATATATTTCAAGACTACTTTTTTTATTTTATTGTTATACAAATATAAGTAGGTATATAAAGGAATAAATTGTATATCAATAATTCAAGAAATAAAAAAATAGTTACATAGAAAAATATTTTCAAAATTTGATTGAGATATGAATTTTGAAAAAGGCATTAAAATTAGAACCAAGCCTGAGAAAAGTGGCACAAATATACAAAACTACATACACTTGTTGCGTGACATAACGTTACCCGTCTTTCTCACACAGTACTAGATAGAAAGGTATAAGTAACATTTGTTCCACGAGAATGATTGGCATTGCACTGTTGCAGTAGGCAAGGTAACCACAGGTGGTCCGAATTTTAGTTCCGCGGCCTACCGCGAATTTTGTTGTTCAGCAAACTTTGAAAAATATTACACCAGTTATTCGTCGTAGATACTTAGTTCTATCAGGTGGTCCCTCTGCACGTGAGAGGTCTGTGTGTCCGGAGGGCGCGCGTGTCGGTACCACTTGTATGATTGTCGACCCGCGAGCGAACCAATTGTTGTTTTACTTATTCCAATAAACTATGTCTGAGTAAGTATGCAAATTACTTACAATTGCTGTGCAAATAAAAAACTCTCCGGCTATCCGTCTCTCGATGATATCTCGCTATCATCATCATCATCCCATTATGTCTGTCGTTAGCGACTTGTGACTTTTTTTGTCTAAAAATGGCCAACGTTTTTTCTGTCTTAATTTTTCATGACGAATTTTAACGAATCATTGAGCTACACAATAAGCAACCAAGTGGACCCTTTTTATCGAAAACGTCTCATATATTTTTGAAATAAGTAGCAAAGGGGCTTAGTAATAAATTCAATACAATTAAATAAATCAATTCACGATATAAATTTACACTAATGACACTGTTGTGTACTGTTGCACTCCCTTAGGATAAGATTCGTAATGATTTTCAAATGGCAGTGTATTTTAATAAATGTCAATACTAACATACTCATTAGCATTACTCGAGACAGAATGTAGAGGAAGTAGGTACCTACAGTGAACGATGAGAAAGAGGCGGAATAGTGTAAAATTATTTGTTAATTTATTTTTCTAATCGTATCGAATTTATTACGAAGTCACTCAGATAATAATTACCAAAATATAATACGCGATGTTTTCAATTAAAAGGACCCTGTCGTGACGTCTATACATTCTACAAGGTAATTAAGTCTGTATAATGATGTTCTATAAAATTATAAACCTAAACATTGCCTGAGTTTAATAAGACATAACGACAAGATGGTTGAACAATAGAGTGAGAGATGAAGTGATTTCTACAATTATATTCTGTTCTGGATTCTTATTCTTATTCTATTCTGATTGCTTGGCGGAGATTCTTTCTCCGCCGCGGGCCTCCACAACTCCCCTTATAACCCTATCCACTCACAACCGTTTGGCAACTTCTTGGTTGTTTTCTATTCTAACTGTCATCTCATATGTTAGTTATCTCTTCATCTCTCTAATATAGACAATGATAAACTACATGTCTAACACTTACCAGTTTATCCTGCTGATCTTCTTTCTAATAAGTATAACTTAACTGATTTCGATTCTCCATTATACCCGCCACGCGAACATTGTTCCGTGAGGAATGATAAAAACTTCTCCTTTCAACTGTCAAAAGGGATTCATTTTTTCATTTAAATTCTCTGTCTGTGTTGCCAGTATAATTAACTAAGATCGTTTACAAAATAACACTCACCTGCTGTTTTGTTGAGGATCGCGTTCGTCGCGACAGACCCACTTTGTCGCTTACCAAAGTCGAGATTTATTTGCATCTTTATGACAATAACCTACGAACAGTATCAACGCTCCTTTATGTAAAAAGAAAATTATAAATCGCTAAGCATATTCTACCCCGCTACAAGACTTTCTGAAATCATCGAATTGAACCTAATATGGTTTTATTAGAAAAAAAAAGAAAACTATAAATCGCTGACTATGGCATGTGGGTCTACAAGACTTTCTGAAAAATGCACATTTTAATCAAATTTAGTAACGCTGCTGAAATCTGAGGTTGACTTAGTATAGTCCCATAGAGACAAGGAGGTATAAGTGCTATGCGTACGAATCTTTATTTATATCATAAACAAACCGTTAAAAGACGTCTTCTGTCGTATTGACTATGTGCGAAGTCCTTTTATAGGGTCAGGCAGGTCAAAAAGATAGAAATACTCATGGCATTAGGATTACTAATCTTTGTAGCAGACTGTACATCCCAACACATTCGCTGGGTTCTGTAGAAGCGCACTCTAGAAGCCAATCTCAATGCAATTTGTTTGCGAGTGGATGCGACCGCGGACCTCGCTAAGATTTACTTGAAAGGGTTGTGATTTCTTTATCCAATTCTATTTACTTGTAGCTTACTTGCATTTACAGTGCTGTATTACGTGTTGACATCTCACAAGATAGCATGTCTTTGTATCGTGACTGTTTTGAGGGCATGTTTATACATGCTCTATTGTGTTCGTGTTCAAGAACATGTAGACATAATTAGGTAGCAGGTTTTTTAAAACGAGCACAATCGTTATGTTTAAGGATTTATAGGTTCGTCATTTATATAATTGATTTTGTTCCTGCTGTCGTATTCGTCACACTGATTTTAAGTTCAGGTTTATGTAGGTGGAAAAGACAGAAACATGTAAAAAGAGGTGTTAAGTGCTATTCTCTCAATCCATATCGGCTATTTTTTACACAATTACAATTTGTATGGATTTATTAGAAAATCGTCAATTTAGTAAGTTTGTATTTCATTTTGTACCGCGGTTATCACTGGATTTGTGGCACTTCTAACTATGTATATAAATCTGTTTCTTTGTAATGCTGCTTTTTATGAAGTTGGTCTACGTCGAATACGCCCCAAGTATGTTCCCACGCCTTAAAATGGTTCCTGGTGTCATTGATGTCTTAGAATCTGGCATGTAAAAAGACCCCTTGTAGCCTACTTGCAGAGTTTATTTCATGAGTTTTGAATGGCGCATCGAGTAAGTTCCCATATTTATGATTTTTCGTTGTGCTGTATAATTCAAATTCGATCGAGAGAGGGTTTCACAAACTTCCACATTATTTAAGAAATTAAACACGTTCACAGCACAGGACCATTTTGAAAACTGCATACTGTAGCCCAGACAAAATTGATACAAAGTTCTAGCCAAAAACGGCACAAGGCAAACATAGGCATAATAAAAAAAAAACCTATGAGAAATGTTCAGCTGTAGATGGAGTGGCTGTTTTGAGCCGAGGGTCCTAATTTACTCAAACACTGTCCGTTAAAGTGTCAAAAAGGTGCTCGGTGTAGAGTAATCATGTTCTATCTTTGTTAGACGACGCAGCTGGCACAGTTCGTAGTGCCTACTGAGCCGGCGGTCCCGGGTTCGAATCCCGGCCGGCGGCAATATTTGTGGTTGGGTCATGGTTGTTCTATGTATTTAAGTATATATTTATTTATGTGAGTATGTATATCGTCGTCTAGTTAGTAGCCATAACACAAGCCTTCTTGAGCTTAATTTGGGACTAGATCGATTTGTGTGAGGTTGTCTGATATTTATTTAATTATTTTATCTGTTGGCAACCTTGCTCAGATTTGCTCTTGCCTTGCTTGATGAGACACATCTCATACGATACTGCTCTAGTATTCATACAGATTCCGAATCCCTAAGTACAGCTATTTATATCATAACCTTTTTAATATTTCAAAAGTTTCGTAACACCGCACCGCGGAAGTAAAATCAAGGCTCCAACATTTCAGCGGAATTTATAATTACATTCACCAAATACTAGGGTTCTTTGGCACAAATTTTTAATGAGTTACCGCGGGTCTAGGAGACGGGACTTAAAATCGACGGTTACTTTTTCGAAGTCACATTCGATTACTTTAATAAAAACCCTATTTTATTCAAAAAATGGCTGATTTTGTTACATTTGGCTTATAGTAAGTACGATTTTGAGAAAGTAAGTAACGAAAATGAATCGAGACTCCGAATTACAAACAAGAATTAATTAGGGAGGCCTCCATTGAAAAGTTTGCAATTGTCGCCACCTGCCAATTGCGATAAACAAAGATCGTAAACAATGTCGCCTAAATTGTCTCAAGTGGAAATTATTCCATGTTTTATATAAAATCATACTTACGTTCTTCGAATATTAATGCTTTGAGAGGCGTTTTCGTATTAATTATTCGGTTTCACTTTTGAAGTGTTTGTGGTATTGCCTTAATAGGCAAGTTTGAGCGGATTTGACTTAGTTTTTAATCAAGAACACCCATGCAAAGGTGCTCACAAACATTGTAACAAGCAAGCCGATGGGAATCGGGTTCTATAGATACCACGTCATTGGATACCTATCTTTTCAATTCATCAATTTATCTATTACTGTTGACCATTGACATGTCACCGTAAGATTGTAAACGCCGTTAGTGTACAAACTGTCGATAAATGGTGATAAAATTACTTAGGTACAATAAAACGTATTAATTTTCGATAGTGTATAATCTATCGGCGTCTAACCGTCACATTGTGAACTGGTATCGTCCTTAAATGAATACGTAATGTTGTAAGCAGTATGATACAGTTCACAATTTATCGACAGTTTATTAATTTACGCGTTAGATTATAAACTAACGGCGTTCACAATATCACAGTGACAGATACACAGGTGTACGGGTCTTTATTTTGGGTACCAAACATTAATTTTATTGTAGGTAATGAAAACCTATTAACACCTTTATAATCGTAACATGAACTAAATAATAATAATAATAATAATAAGGCGTAGGGATGTGACGACCCCATCGCCCGCTGGTATGACCAGCGCAATCAGTCACGCAGGGCAGCTTATGGCGAGCTGTTGGGGGGTAGCGACCCCACGTACCTGAGTGCTCCTGGGGGATCCTGACGGGGGGTGATGGGTCGGGGCCTCCGCCTCTGTCTTGCCTTAACCGGCCGGCCAGAGTGGAGTCGCGAGAGTTGCGGCTCGGGGGTGGATGTGGAAACGTAAGGGGTTAGTTGGCTTCGGTTTAAAGCCCAGTCTCCGCCCTTAGCCTTCCGCACTGGTGTTGCCCTTAGGCCACTCTATGTGTCGCTTTTTATGGGGGCCCATCTAGCGGGAGGCGAGTCATCGTCTACCAGTTTTTTTTGCTATGAGACACTTTTCTTGGTAGACGTCCGGCTGTCTCACACAATAGCCCAATTACCCAGTCCTCCATTTCACCCCATAGCCCGATTTGTATTTAGATTCCATATATTCATAAATAGTTCTTGCACCAAGCGGGTGCTGTCTCTGTCTGCGTCCCATGACACGGATAGGGACAGCATCCGCTCGATGTACACATTACATTTCATTAAATTGTCGAAAGGGCCTCTACGCGTTGGCTTCGGCTCCGCGCACGCCTCCCAAAGGTCCGGGACACTATTGTCCCGTGAGCGGGTGCGACATACAGGAATAATAATAATAATAGGCGGGTGACATTTTTCTACTGCAATAGCCCACATAAATAGTCTATCCAAACTTCATTTTAATAGCCCGGTTTCTTTTCCATATTAATGCAATAGTTCAATCACCCGCTGGGACCGGTTCATGGATGTATCATCTTATTGATATGATCAGGAACGGTTCCCAGCAGGGCAACAGCCACAGCAAATTTCTCCAAGGGGTCTCTACGTGTTGGATCCATATCCCCACGCAAGCCTTCCAAAAGACCGGGACGTATGAGCCCGAGACTCAAAAAATGAGAAACAAATAATAATAGTAATGCAAAATTTTAATTTAGCTGGGAAACTTGCTTCCTATTAAATTATCCGCATAAATGTCAAATAGAGTAGGTATAGCCACAGCGTATACAAATATCTTTCTGAACCACTTTTTCAAATATTGCGGTTTCAAGCGTTTCCAACACCCCTGCCTCTCGGCTATCATGAATGGCCTCTTAACTTAACGGTTAATTAGCCAATTTTTTATTACTTAATTAAATATAGGAATACTAGGCTTTTTCTGCCCCTTTCTATACGTAGAAAATACATCATGTTGAATGTATCATGTATTCATAATACAATTATAATCCTTCCATTTGGCTTTGACATAGTCGGATAAAAAGTAGCCGATGTAATAGTACATTACATCAGAGGCCGGGAAAATGAGGATTTCCGGCCAAGTAGGTTTATACGGCCGAGCGAGCGTGCGAGCGAGGCCGGATAGTGATACGAGGCCGCGCGGGAATCCGTGTTCACGACGAGGCATGTATAGTACTTTTCTCAAACATACAATGAAATAAAAAAATATACTTCAAAGAACAACATTTTATTAATTGACAAATAGGACATTTTAGTCTAACAACCAACCTTTAAAAACAAAACCTGCTTTTTGTAAAACCAGCCAGCTGTGTGAATGACCTTGTTGTTGAAACCAAAAAAAAGTTACTTTGCAGGCCTAGGCCTGAAAAGCAGTATGAAATCCCTTTACAGAGCCTATTATTTATAAGGAACGTAAAGACAATATTTCATTGCATGTTTGAGAAAAGTTATTTTACGTAATAGAAAACTACCGTGAGCCTGAGACATATTAAAATTCCTAAAACGAAACGGGTTGGTAAAGTTGTTACATCGTATTCTGAAGGAAATGTCCTCTTATTACAAGTTTGACATAGTTATGTCAAACTTGTAATAAGAGGACATTTCCTCCAGTGGCCAGTTGGCCACTGATATAAAATTACACGTACAGGTAACATTAATCCTATCCTGTCTATATTTAGGTCAACGGGACTATAAACGCTCTATAGGTTTTGATTCCCTTGCCAGCGTCAACAAATGCACTATAAACGCTCGTCTTTTGATTGCGTTGACGTAGAAGTTAGATTTTTTCAGGGCCCAAAGTCGTAACAAACCGGCCTAAAGAGGTACCTCCTTGATATTAATTGCAGCTTGATACCACTACGTGTTCGCGCATAAAGGTCTTGACAGACGGACAGACTTATTGCCGATTGAGGTACGGAACCCTAAAAATATATAAACTATCAAACCAACTGAAACTCTCGCATACATGATATAGATAACAAGACCATTTACCAACCCGTTAAAAGCAATACATTCGATAGCCCTCCAGTACATAATAAACTTTAACGATAACTACTTGCATTTTACCGAGACCGTAATGCAATATTTGCAGTTTCCATTAATTTGGCTGCACAATTAACTCGATAATTATTTGCATTAATCGCTTGCCGACGGTTGACAACTATTTACTCATCAGTTTATGTCGAGCTATTAATTTAATGCTTAGGTAATTGGCTTTAAGATAATTTCCCAGATGGCGTTCGGATTGCAATTTGTGGAGCTAGTTGAGTTTCACGTGGTTCGAATTGTTTTTTATCCTGCTTATTTTACTTGAAATTGAGGTATGTTGGTAAGAGACAGCTGTGTCCGCTTCACGTGATTCGATTAATTTGATGCCGATTTTCGGGTCATTCGTCTCGCTTGCCCTTCTTGTATCGCGATATGCCAGATAAAGATAGTGTTGTTCTTGTGAATTGAGTGTTGGTTTACTGGCAAGCACGCCTCAAGCCGTAGGCTGTCTAATAGTCCTATTAAATAACACGTCGTAATACGCATTACCTTACCTATTATTAAACGGTTATTTGATAATTATATAATACATAGACATTAAGAATATTCGAATATGTATGTAGATACACATACACAGTGTGTATGTGTATCTACATATATTCTTGATTTTTTAATGTTTTCTAGACGTGCACTGACAACTTTGTTCGCATGGGCAATAGGGCATAGGTGGGGTAAAAACTTTCCAGAACCATCTCAAGATATATCTTCCCGTGTGCCTAACAAATAATTCAAAGCTGGCCACTCGCTTTAGTACGACAAGGCATCTTTTCAGCCATAGGATGTCCACTGCTGGACACAGGCCTCCTCAATAGACTTCCACATGGGCCGGATAGCAGCGACCCGCATCCAGCGAGTCCGCAACACTAACCAGGTCTTCCGACCACCTTGCGGGTGGCCACTACACTCCGCTTGCCGGTACGTGGTCTCCACTCGAGAATCTTTCTGCCCCATCGGCCATCGGTTCTTCGAGCTACATGCCCCGCCCATTGCCACTTCAGCTTCTTACCCGGTTTGCTATGTCGATGACCTTGGTTCGTCTACGAATCTCCTCATTTCTGATTAGATCTCGTAGAGAAATCCTGAGCATAGCTCTTTCCATAGCTCGCTAATAAATATGTGTCTTCGCAATCTTCACTGACTATATCATGGAATAGTTTGAACCCAATAGTGGTAAAGCTTCTGTTCTAAGCTTTACCACTGGTTGCGACTTTTTTTTATTTATTTAGGTAAACAAACAGTCACTACAAATTGACTAATCAACTAAAAGTAACTTAAAATTATATACAGTAGGTATGTGTAACCAACACCGTTCACCACTTATTAAATACAATGTTTTGATCTTTCGGTGCTGGGTATGGCATAGTGTCATAGTGAGTCTGAAGGACTCCAGTTATCTAACAACATAAGTGTCTTCTAAAAAAATTTGTTTTTAAAATGGAATATATATAACATGTCTCCAAAAACTACCCATAGGTAGGTTATAATCCGGTATGCTAATTAAATCCCGTTTATAATCATAATAATCTGTCTGGCGTAAGCATTCTGCTAATCCCGCGGCTATCCCTTTGGTGAACAAAGGGTATTAAATATTTGGCACGTTAATGGCGGGTTCAAAGGGCGTTGACCGTCAGCCTCTCTTTGATGATTCCTGCTAACAGCCTTCAGGCATTTAAGGATTAAGAAAATAGTAACGTTTGTAGATCAAACATGAGTATACACGGGGAAAAGGTTTTTTTTACGGAATCCTACAAACCAGATGTTTCGGAATTCGAAAGCCAATGTGACATGTGTGATTTGACCAACAAATCGCATTGCTATTTGAGCTGCAATAAGTATCATTGACAAGTTATCATTTAATTGTAAAATAATCTGGGCGGTCGAGCTTCGCTCGGCGTCACCCTGTGTTTTCTCCGGCAATGTGTCCGCGGAAAATGACATTGTTTTACGACAATGTGCTGTGGAAGAATATCTTTCTTGTATACGATATATCCTAAACTGGGAATTCGCATGGATCCTTTTTGAATTAAATATGGATTATATCTATCTATCTATCTATCTATCCGCCACAGACGTCCACTGCTGAACATAGGCCTCCCCCATGACTCGCCACAAAGTGCGATCCTGTGCAGACCGCATCCAAAGTTTCAAATATGGATTACCACAAAGTAACGCTTAATCTATCAAAATTTACGATTATTTCATACAATACATTACAGGTAACACTTCCTTATATACCCAAAACAGCAAACTCTATAACCAAACCAATTCATCGAATGCAATTAAAAACCGCGGCATATACAGGCTGTATTTTACGCAGGGAAAAAAGATTACGAGCTGACGGCATTCGGGATATGTGCTATTAACATACACCGGCGACGATCAGATAAAGGGAGTTTGTGAAAATTTTGTGGATAGGGTGTAATTACAGAGACGATACGATCGCGACGACACACCTCCCGCCGCGCTAATGTATCGGTTTTGAATGCAGGTTTTTAAACACCCTGTATCGATTATAACCGCGTTTGATATTGAGTACAGCGCTGTCTAGTGTTTATAACGACTGTCAAATTATGAGATTGAAATATCAAACTAATTTAGACCCTGACAATCTCAAATAATCAATCTTAAAATGACCCCAGTTTATGGCACTTCTTATCACTTCCAGGGTCCATCTTTAATTTAATCTGGTCTATTTTATAAGACTGGATCTTAATGCTAATCAAGGTAGTTTGAAAAGCGAAAACCGCACAATGTTTACGTCAAACCAATCTAAAGATCCCGTAGGCACTCTTAGATCTCATCATCATGAAGATCGCGCTAAGTCCGCCTTATTTTGGACGTATTTATTAAAAGTAGAAGAACAAATACCGAAAACTAGTTTCCCTTTTGTTGATGTAGGAGTATGGCACGCTCCACAGAAGTTACAACCAACAACGTCGCACGTCATTCAAAATTACTAATCATATACTAGTAGGCTAATAATAACAAAAGAGTGCGGTATCTGTAGTGTCTTTATTCTGAGACATTGACTACTATTTTGCCACTTTTTATATATGCATTAAAAGTTAAGAGTACTTTTTATATAGGCTTTTTTCGTTATTTTTCTTCATCGTCATTCGAACTCCATAGGCATCGCAAAATTGAAATCCTTCTGCCTAACCCGGAGTATCCCATGCGTGAACACAACAAAATCACACCCGCAATTACATGCATATTCGTAAATTCCAGCTTCGTTTAACGTTTTAATTAAGCTGTGGTTAATTTAACTGTCCGAAAAGATCCCCAGGATTCTGTTTGTCTTTCGGAAACTCCTACCACTTGTTGAGTTCTCACGCCCGCGATCTGCATACATTTGCTGGCTCTTTTCATTCGCATTTAGCATAAAACATGGCAGACACCGAGTCATTATGCAGTCGGATTTCGAGGTACGGCGCGTATTTATGCTACTATCAAAATATTGCAAATGGCGTGCATTGATGTGGCCGAAGAATTTGGCTTGCGGTTGCTTTTGGGTAAGAATTATTGTTTGCTTATAATTTCTCTTAGGATTCTGTGATTTTAACTCATTAAAATAAAATAAACTAAACGAATGATTTTCGCGTATTTAATGTATTAGCAAAACTAATTAATACTAGATATGATTAATTACTGTTCGAAGTTCTGTAAACCAACGGTCAGCAGCCTTTTGGCAGGCAATTGACTCATATGCTGTCAAATGATGTCTGGGCTTGTTTGTAGATCCTGATCGCCGCTCGTAGATCCTGCCTTGGGTACCTTTATACCCTGGGGTTCCTGAGAAGCCCTCCAGAAGGTAGACTGAGGACCTGCCGAAGGTCACTGAAATGTTGGATCAGGAATAACTAACAATCGCTTTCTACATAGATACAACATTAGAATGAAATAGTATTTATTTTCTAAACATGTAAGGATCACAAGCAAGAGCCTCACAAGTCGAAAATGTAACAAGCCGAAAGTTTGTGAGTGTGTTTATGTGTATGTTTGTTACTTCTTCACACTCAACGGGTTGAACAATTTTGATAAATTTTGGTATGGAGATAGCTGATACCCTAGATTATAACATAGGCAACTGTTTATACTGAAAGAATGTAGTGTTCCTGTGGGATGACCGGATAAAACCGCGCAGCACAGCTAGTTTAAAATATGTCTGAAAACAATATCACCAAGGCTCCAGAAATGAAAAAAGGTAAAGCTATGACTCCAATTGAAACTAGTCAGAATATTCCCCTCATCTATCGCCGCGCGTCTTTCACGCTCGAGTTAACTAACTCATTTGAATTCTGTTTACAGGTTATCAAGTGGCGTGAAAATTGCAGTGGCTGATGCATAATGCGCTGTCCGGATTCAACGGGCAGGCTCATCAGTTATCCGTATATATAGCCAGCTAGTGATAGCTGAGAGTTAGTTATACTTATAAACATATTTATTTGTACCTAAAAATGTCTGTATGGGACTACCTACACTTAGACTTTCTAAAATGTGTTCAGCCGAGTTCATTTACATCACACACTACACCTACGAGAACAAAAATATCTGAACACGACCCTATTGTCAGGAGCATAAAAGTCGTTTTTAGATATTTTTGTTCTCGTGTGTAGATGTAAATGAACTCGACTGTACAAAGGAAGTACTTGGTCGTCGGGCGTTAGGTTAGGCGTGGTCCCACGCGAGCGACTAGCTCCAAAGGCACGACAAATGAAAAGGAAAGGCGGAGCTGGAGCAATGGTGCACGCTGGTGTGCAGGCTTTTAGTGCGCTTGCGGCGCTTAGTGAGTCTTGAGATAAGTTTATTGTTGTGACGTGGTATTCATAGAACTTGATTCCTACCAACAATTATTTTAGGACGTTTGAGTAACATTATTTTTTGTTTTCGGAAAGGTATTAAGCTAAATCGATCCTAGCTCTAGAATATTTTATTTGATGCCACGTTACTGGTATTATGCTACTGTATAACCGTATTTTCATCAATCCTTGCCGGCATGCGATCATGAATGTAGAAAATAGTTAGCTGAGATTGTAATTAGATTTATCATACTAGGTAAATAGTCAGAGGAGCGTTAGCGGTAAGGGCGATGGAGATCCAACCCTGGTTGGTTCAATCCCCAGATGGCCGTCAAATCTGTTTAGCTGGCTATCGAGTAGCGTCAGAATTGATGGACACTATGGGCAACCTGATTAGTTATATATCACATACCATCAACGACTAATACAATTCAATCATTGCACGCTGTATATCGACCAAGTTATCGACTGAGCCTAAACAGTCACAACGATTGCGTCTACAGATACCATAGATGATAATCAATTATATCATAGAAAACCACTCTAAAGTTCGGCACTAATAGAAAACAAAGCAAAGTGGTTGATACTTTTCTAGACACAAACTGCTGAAGTATAAATAATTGGATAACAGTTTAACAACTTCAGTACAGTACCGCTAACACTATGTTTTAGTAGTGCACTGATAAACAGAGTAGACTGTCATAGCAAAACGTAGTGAAGCGTGAAAATTGCAGTGATCATCGTAATTCGCTTGTCAGATTCGATGGGCTGACTATTCAGTCTACAGAAGGTACATATCTAGCTAGGCATGTACTCCTAGTAACCCAGTAGGGTAAGTAACGAGACAATTGACATTAATTAAGTAAATGTTTACTTAATGGTTAATTGATAGGTCACAATATTTTACTAATACTCCTCCAGAGATTACATAAATCGCCTAACATGTTTTTTTCAAGTTATTTTATTTATAAAATACCTTTACTTTTTAGAAGTCGGTCAATGTACTTACGTATACTTAAGAATATTCGGTCATAATTTCCTATTAGAACATACTTCAGCTTTAAGGATGTTACGAAAATTAATAAGCTACTAAGACTTTAATGAAGCTCTTAATAAAGTTCTCTTTTAGATGATAATGGTTTTCCTGTTTTCTAAATGGGTTTGAAAATTACGAATTAAAGTATTTTTTGTAGATTTCCTGATGGCGTAAGTTGTTTCGGATTCCAATTAGAAATAATCATAAAAAAAGTTCTGTGTAAAGTCGGGTTCGCGTAACACAAATCATACGCAAAAAGAACTTGGCGGTTGCAAAGCTCCGTTTTGTAGGTAATCTAAATCGAAGCCATGGTTCCTAGGAACAGACTTCCCTATCACTTATAGTTTGTGACTTCTACTCTCTTACTGCCATAATGAAATCATTCACAACGGATATTTTGTCATTTATTTATAGCGCGATAAATATACAACTGCCATGCTATAAGTCCGCTGACATGTTTGTTATGTATGTTGCGATATATAGTGGTGGAGAAACACCATACCTTATCATATTTATCATCAACACATTGTTGATGAATGGATTAGGTTGATATTAATTTAATTTCCCTGAGGTCTTTCACGTCAAACGTCCCGCGACTCGCGTTTCCTTGCACCCAGCCCGTCTAGCACAACTATGGTTCGCCACTCATCCCAAGTAGCACAACTGGGTCTAAATAGCTCGTATATCATATCTAATTAGATGCTTAAGTGAAATTTACCACCATGACTAAGTGCTATATAGGTGGCAAGAACCCTTATGCCACCAGTATAGAACCAAAAGGAGAAAAATTGCAGCCTATTTTTGGTGCTAAATAGAATCCATAAGAGATCTCACAATTACCTTAAGTAGTAATTAGAACTATGGGTGAAAGTTATGCGCAGTGAACGAATGAAAACATTTCAGTTCGGTCAGTGATAAATGAGTCGCCAAAATTATCTTTGAGTGGCGAGGCAACTGTCAAATTGTGTTTTATTAAAAGTAATACGTGATCCGCCATATTCATTTTGGATTTATATGTCTGTTTGATTGTGATTAAAACTTTACGTTATACAAGCATTGAAATAAGCACGAAATTCTTGCGAATTTTTTTTTACTGTGAAACTATAGTATGTTTTCTTTGTAAATTTCGACGCGCCCTTCATTTGATCAGGAATATTAAAAAAGAGAGTCTAAATTAAATAAGGAATAGATACTGATAATAAATAAAACTGTTAAAAACCTGACCTAATGATTGTAGGTTACGTACAATGTTAAAGTAACATCGTCACAACTATCAAAAGTCTGTGATTATGCGTGAGTGTGATAAAATTCTTGGTTAAAATAATCAATTTTCATAGGCTTCCATTTGTAAACATGGCGAAACAAAAAAGATCCTACAGTGTTTATTTTCACTTATTTGTTCCTTATTTGGAACTATCAAGTCTAATAATCTAATATAAAAAATCTAATCTAATATAATAGTCTAATAATAATCACTTATTTGTATCTTGCGAGTGGCAAAGCAGTGAATGATATTACCAATAGTAATTATTTGCTCTTTTGTAGACTATTAAACAAGCAAGACTATTAAATATATTTTGACAAGGCGCAAATAGGAACTATAATAGAACTTTTAGTTCGTTAGTGGTTTGAAATAAGTGAAAATAACTGCTTTTGGTTCCAAGAACCTCCTACTGAGACCTATTTATGCGTTGGAGTGGCAATAAGGTACTTCTTAGGCCTTAAAGTTGCAATATTTTTTGGTTCCAAAAGAGCCGTAAAATTATCCCTTTAGCCACTATTGGTGATATAATTCGCTATTGTACTAGTCATTTGGAATTTTTAGTTCCAAATAAGGGTATGTTCCCACTTATATGTAAAAGTTGCTTATAAGTGATTTTAAGGCCTTATATAGCACTATTGCTTCTTATTGAGTGACAATTTGAACCTTCATGCAACTTTAAGTAGCAAAATCGACTTTATCCCACCATAAGTAATAAAGTAGAAACAAAAAACGCTCCTATGCAACTACAAGTGATAGGATGAACTCATATACAGTTTTGAGTTGTGTTTAAAGCTATAAGTTGTATCAAACACTGTTAAACCACTCATTTAGAACTTAAAGCTATAAGATAAGCTGCAAAATTCACTAATGTGCTGCTTGGGATGTCGCTCAATATAACATTACCCGTCACTCTCTCACGATACTGAACAAAAAGGGATAGGTAGCGTATCTCTAAAGAGTCGCGTGTCAAAGTTGTGCTAGAAGTGCAGATCCCGCGAGTAATTCACGAAGGACTGAAGCTGATTTATAGCACACCTTTCACACCTGACTTTTATTGCATCAAACAACCTCGATAAACGCCAACTTACAACTTCACCTGGCACGGGCGCCACTATAATATTTCTAGAACCTCTTAGTATGACTTAACGTTAGTTTGCATTTTCACCAACCGCAAAGATGTGTTGGCTATAATTGCTCTTGTGACAAATTATACATTCGGATTTAGCTAAAAGATTCCCTATGTGACGTCACCTGTATTATAAGTAGGTTTTAGGGCACCGTGTGGTAAATTGATCTAGTTTCGGACTAAGCCTTAATTCTTGTGGTTCTTCTAGAGGGGAGGAAATACGTTTTTAAAGGGTCGGCAAAGCGCGTGTGATGGTCCTGGCGATGCAAGCGTCCATAGGCGGCGGTAACTGCTAAACATCAGGCGGGCCGCATGTTTACTTGCCACTGTCATAGTATAAAAAAAAAGTGTGTGTGTCAGCTCCGACGCACGACTGGAGTTTACTCTTCAGGCCAGGCGCGCACCACGATTTTTTTTAGTCGCGCGATAATTTTGTCGCAGACATAAGCGTACTTATGGGTTTATGAAAATCGTGCGCAAGAAATATGTCAGCTTAGGCACGGCAAAGCAAACTCGCAACATAACGAGGGCTACGTGAGCCGAAAGTTCATTCAACCACTGCGCAGCCATCAGCAGAAGCAGCTTTCTCTCCTCGAAGGCTTCAGGAATGGCTTCTGGGAATATTGGGGACCCCAAAAGGTTGAAAGATCTCGCCGACAACACTTTCAGTCCGGGAAGCAGAGCACTGAATAAGGGGAAAGAATCGTGTGAGTTGGTACTGCAGGGGAAAAATTCGCATTTGCTGAAATTAATATCTAAACCCAGAGCTTTTAAACGAGGCAGGAGCATGAGCAAGTCTTGTTCCACTTCTTCAGTTTTACCACCTAGGGTACCGTCATCTAGGTACCAGATATTCAATGGGGATTTAACTCAGAGGGTACCTTTTGTATGGCCAGACAGAAAACTAAAGGGCCTAGCGGATCCCCCTGCTGTGCACCAACTTCGGAAAGAACAAGAGAACCATTGTAGAAAAGATTAGAAGCGGAAGAATATACTTGGAAAAGGAAGGGGTAGAGTGATGGCACTTTATCCTTCACTTCGGACAGTAAAACATCACGCTCCACTGAGTGAAATGCGTTTTTTAAATCAATTTTAATTAAAACGGATTCTGAGTTTTTGGTATTTACCGAAAAAGCCCGCGTAGCGTGAATTGCAGCCTCGCAGCCCAATCTTGTGCCAAACCCTAATTGGCAAGGTTGCAGATAAGCTGCCATTTCTTCTCTCACTGCACGGCATCCTAGCTTTGCCGTTAAGCGGCGGAAAGCGCGGCCTATGGCAATGGGTCTTATACCACCGTCTTTTTTTGACAGCGCACATAAGGAAGCACCATAAATATAGGGGCAAACTTCAGGGTTTAATTGACCACTGAGCAAAAAATTACAAAGCTTGGCCAGATGTTCCAGGAGCCGAAAACCGGCGTCTCCCGCAGATGCAGACGTAAGCTCCTTAAGATGAACAGGGCGGATACCATCCAAACCGGCAGCCGAACTATTGTTGAAAGAGGTGAGTGCCTGCACCACTTCCTCCGGCTTAACAGTTAAGGCAGAAATAGATATGTCAGGTTCCGGTGGAAGTACCAGCGGCCGGGACGGGGCTGGATGCTTCGACTGCAGCGTAGCTAAAGTCTCAGGGCTCGACGGCGCCACGCCCTCATCCGACATAAGCACTCGCACTGCACCTGAAAGATCCCCTTCATGTACTTTACGCTCAATTGTCTTCAGTATGGAGTGTGATCTCAAAGGCTAGGTCTCTGCACCGATGTTCCCACTGATATCAAAAGAAGCAGAGTTAATATTTCTCTTAACTTTCGTGGTTAAATTGCCCGTGGCCGACGCTTCAGGCGATTTGAGTGCGGAATAGGCAAAAGACAGTAAACTAAACCATTCGAGAGTGCCATTGGAGTCGATACACTTATCAATGAGGTCGCTCAATTTGCCCGCTGCCAAGTTTCGCGCCCCTTTGGGGATATGCCGTAACACAAGTACTGACTGCTTTAACGTAGCTAGATCACCAAAATCTAGATGAATGGGGTTGTTACCATGAGCTTGCTGAGAAAACGATAGTCTAGGGTTGGAGGGGATGACTTGGGGAAAATGTTTCTGCATGCGCCCTATATGCACTTTAAGTCCATGAGGGGTAAAAGTTCGAGTTGAGTTGGGACAATGGGGACAGCGCAAGGATGAAGAAGGATCACTCATATTTATAACTAACACTTACAAATAAAAATAAAAAATACAAGCAATTATAATAAAAAAAGATACAATTTAAAAGCCAACATCAAAAACATAACAATTTCGATTTAAACTTCATAGCTTCTTGTCGGTCGGCAAGACTCCCGTCTAGAAAATGAATGGCTCGGTTGTGTTGGATCCTTGATTTATGTATTTAGTTATTTATCCTGGAAAGTTTCACGAAATCAAAACCATTCTGCGGCTGAATGCAGGAAAATGAGAGCAGTGGTGATGGAAAAGTATTCACGCCTTCTCTATTTCTAAGCTTAAAGCTGAGTCACAATTAAAGCGGTCTCTCTCTACAGCAAGACGTCTTCTTCGATCTTAGCACCATACATAGCACGGCTTAAACACCAAGAAAACACGGTCTTTGCATTGCACGTTATAAAAGTTGTAATCTTGGATATCACAAAAATTCGTTAGGTTTGTTTGGGAGCTGAAATGAACACGTATCTTTTAGCCGATTGTGTGACGGGCGCTATTGTTTCAAAAACAGCACATTTTACCCGTTAAGCGTAGATTTTATTAAATTTTATTTTATTTATAAAATTTTGTTGACACTCGACATGAAGTTGACATTGACAATTTTATAGTTTGTTTATGTGAACATAATGGTAGTTTTAAAAGTCGTATCTCAGTATACGATCGGGGTAAAAATACGACTTCTTAATTTAGCAGGTTATGCGTTAAGCGTTATAGACTAAGATCCCGATATAAAACGACCTTCACCGAGATGTTTATTTGATGAAATGTATTTTATATTTAGGTTAATATGTCAATAAATATATTGCATATGGGTTGCCTAACAATTTTTAGTCCAGGGTATGTTTAGTAAAAAATAAAAAATATTTTTTTTAACATTTCACCGATTTGATTATTAGATAAATTCATAATTAAATAATCTTTAATTTTATTCAGTTTCAATACAATAATTAGACCGTTGCAAAATGCTAGTAGGTATAGATTTACCTGTTTATACCTGGCTACCCGATAGTTGTGACGGGAAAAGAATAGGCAACCTAACGTTTGCATATTCTATGGGCTTCATACTTTCGATTGGTATAGAATTTATCTAATATTAATCAAACCGGTGAAATGTTTAAAACATTTTTTTTTATTATTAATTAAACATACCCTGGACTAAAATTCGTTAGGCAACCCATATGCAATATATTTATTGACATATTAAATTGAATACAAAATACATTTCATCAAATAAACATCTCGGTGAAGGTCATTTTATATCGGGATCTTAGTCTATAACGCTTAACGCATAACCTGCTAAATTAAGAAGTCGTATTTTTACCCCGATCGTATACTGAGATACGACTTTTTAAATTAGCACGGCAGATACGTTCGATTTTATACCCCATATTTTTCATACCCCGGGCTTATTATATGAAAATCGATTCTTAAGGAGTAAACTCCAAAAATTCGTTGCACCATACTATAGGCACTAAACAATGTACAATGTACAACATAATTGATTTTGTAGTTGACGCCTGATTAATCCTGTTTGCACATAATTACAGGGCTTCGGAACACCACTTCACAAGCTCAAGTGAGGTCCTCTAGTTTCCGTTATAGCTCTCGTCACAGACTACCTATTAGTTCTAACTGGGGCCAGGCATTGGTCACAATTTATTTTATCTCATTTGTGAAAACAGGGATCACTTAAAAATTCCGAGGTTTCATTTCAAAATTCCAAAAGTGTAATAACGTGAAACGACCAGTTTTTCCGTGGATCATGTTATTATGTTACATACTATAATAATTAGGTTAGGTTAGGGTTATGTGTGACCAAAAAAAAAAACACGATATAGTTTTCAGAATTATGAAAATTCGGAATGATGACGACGCATTCGGACAATCGTAACTTCGGAGTATTGTAGTGTACCCGTGAAAACAAAACTAGGAACTGAACTAAGAACGTAATAAGCACCGAAATAACACATGTCACATTATATGTACAAACACTTGAAAACTCATCCTTGTGTGTTGTGTGAAATAAACGTATTCAAGGTTGCACGATGATTCTTAATCGGTGATCAGGAGTAGAAAAATATTAATATCCTGCTAAAATTTTACTTAACAGGCGAATTCTCACGCAATTACCTCACTGTTTAATTAATTGAAAGTTAAAACATAATTAAAACTAATAACCACTAGTCACTGGTCATCCTACATAAATTATTGAAGTACGATACACGTCAAGTGCTATCACTTTGGCGGGAAATTTTACGAAATTTTCTACGACTTGTTTATATAATGACAATGACAAGTTATTATTCATAAATTGTCATTGCCATTAAAATATTAAACAGGTTGTAAGCTCACAAATAGAGATTTAGTAGGATGACAAGGAATTTAAGACAAAATTGGTTTCAAATAAAAATAAAAGTTTGTTTTCGTGTAATTAGGACTTCAACGTGACCGCCATCAATTTATGAGTTAGAAAAGTTGGTACCTGATCACCGATTAAAGATCATCGTGTATAACGCCACAAAAAATATTTTAGCTCGCGGTAGAAACAAGTATTTCTTAATTTAGAAGTACCTAGAACTCTTAACAAAATTGGCTATAAACATTCTAGGTAGTAGGTCAGATAAGGAACAGGCCCTTCATAACTTTAAACTTATGAGAAACTCATGAGATATAATAAATATTCGTTACAAAGGTGTTAGGTACTTTTACGGCAACTTGGCGGTTATAATTGAACGGGTTGATTATAATTATTAAAATTATAGCTACAGTCGTTAGTAGGAAATATTTGATTTACCACAAAATACAGTCCGTGAACTCTCATATTGCGATTCGGGTGCGGGTGAAAACTGAGAGGTTCTTATCTGGATCACGTAAGTGCAAGCGAGATAGATATAACACTCGAATCGCATTCCGTCATCTCACGCCCTGTAGTACATTACGGCAGAAATCAGTAAGTAAGCTAGTCTGGCCGAGAATGAGTTAGACAGCCAAGGTTCATTGTCATCATTATCATCATTTCAGCCCTACGACGTCCACTGCTGGACACAGGCCTTCTCAATGGTCTTCCACATGGGCTGGATAGCAGCGACCCGCATCTAGCGAGTCCCCGCAACTCTAACCAGGTCGTCCACCGCGGTCGACCACCTTGGCCGTCCTACACTGCGCTTGCCGGTACGTGGTCTCCACTCGAGCACCTTTCTGGCCCAACGGCCATCGGTTCTTCCAGCTACGTGCCCCGCCCATTGCCACTTCAGCTTGCTTATCCGGTTTGCTATGTCGATGACAGGTAAGGTTAATTAGTTATTCTTATTAATTATACCTATATTTTGTAGGCAATTTGCATGTATCGTCCTTTTACAAACGGCGCCGTCATTTTACAAATTGTATCGCGGATTAGTAAAGCAATATTACTATTTTAGTTTTAGATAACACTTCAAGTTTGTTTAATGTAACGACATTTTGTAAATAGCCTCGGGGTTTTCGGTGCTCATCATCATGATTTGACACTAGGCCGACAGTAGGCGTCAGAACTCCGGGAATGTCATCATTCGTCTTTTTACAAACAGCGTCGTCACTTTACAAAGGTGAAGCGTTATACTTTTCGTCAGACGAATCATACAAATTACCTGCGACAGCGACTTAATATACCTACTGATATTCGAAATGAAGTGACATGGCATGAAACCTTTAAATCAGTGTATTTATAATTTTGATGAAATACAATTTGCACCGGCTTACGCTAAAGCCGCGTAGGAGTCTTTAAGTGCAATGTGACAATCAAACGATGTCTTGGTTACGTTCGTCTCTTTATAGCAAAAGTTTCATTACTGTTTTATTACACTAATGAAATACAAAAGTAAGCCGCTCTAAGTGATAACTGATGACAATTAATATGTCGTCAATTATGTATATCTAGTACAGGAGGCCAGGAAAATAGGGATTGCCAGCCGATAGGGGTATTGAATCAAACATGAAAAAAAAAACAATTTTTTAAGCAAAATAAGGTCGCTTTACAGGTCAGGCGCCTGAAATATTAGATGAAGTTTCATTACATACCTGTCGTCTCATATGCCCGATATATGAGACTTCCACGCCTAAAAAGGAACACAATGTCAACATTACATTACCGGTTTGAAATACCATAATAAACCCCCGCCACAACCGTACGTACGAAGCAATCTTGTAATAAACAGAACTAGAAGTTAATAGTCCTTACGCGTAGGGTGTAAAACCAGTTAAAATGAGTCGCGAACGGGATCTGCTTAGCAAATTGCATCGCATCCATTGCAGGCTAGTCAACGGCGCCCGAGGCAATGCAGTTATGACGTCATTAGCACGTTATGTGACGTCATAACTCTCCTGTACCTTCCGCCTGTCGCTATTAAGGCGATGAATGGTTCATGTGGTCTAACTGTGCGGTGTTATGCTTGGGATTTGGGTGTCAGGTGCATTTTTGGTAGTGAAGCTCAAGCTACGTAAGCTGCGGTTAATTAAATTTGTTAGCGTTGGAGGAATTTCCTGTTATTTTTGCCGCACAGTAGAACTCTAAGGAAGGTTCTGTTTTGATCTACACAAAAGCCACCTGAGAAATGTATTTTATTGGTTGTTTGTGTAAATTGTTTCGCAGAGAAAAAGAGATAGTAATAATTTCGTCGCTTAAACACCTAAAAACGATACTTGCAAGATTGAACTAAAAGTTTCTTCAAGGTTTATTTAAAAATACATCGGGTTTAAATGAAGATCATATTTTTATAATATGTGATAATAGTGATGATTTTTCCGACTACCAAAACCTTGTAATCAATTTTAATCAATTACTTAGATGAAGATAAAGTGTATTTTTATTGTTCTCGTGTATTTCATATTTTTGAAATTAGCTTATTCATCCCATTAATTAACTACTTTTTTGCAATCAGTCAGCTAGGTATCTGTATAAGCATTTCACCTTAACTCTTGTGGAGATATTTATAACAAGTATTCCGTACGTGTCATAATATGAAAAACCTTAAAAACGTGTTGTAATTTTTTTCTTATGAATGTGTAATGAAGGCTAGATGGGATAAGCTGATCGTGCTGCAAGAAAATGACATTCCTTAAAATAAATAAAAACATACTTAGTTCGAAATGCCTTTAAAGGCCTTTAAAGGCCATTAGTGTAAGAACATAATTTTCTTCTTCAAGAAAAATCAAACGATATGCACCTTGTTGTCGACTAATCTTGTCATTTGACCCCTATACAATCGTATTCCGTTGTGATTGACAAAAGTTTTAATGGTGTCAAATTGAATGCCGTAACATTCTATAACACTAATTAGTTTGCGCCAATGAGCCGTTGAGAAAATTGAATCGCAAACACAATGGATAATAAACTTGACTAGTGTAAAACAGCAAATTGGAGTGAAGGATAATAAGACTGCTGCTTGGATGCAAAAAAGTGCGCTTGTCAAACGTCAGGGTCGTTCACAGATAACATTACTCTTTCATTAGTCGTTAACTTCTTAATGGGCAAGCAAGCAGTACAAGTAAAATAATTAAAAATAAAAACTCACACTGTATTTAACGTATCCTGGCTACTGCTGTAGCCCTCTGGTGTTATACAACCGTAAAACATTTCTAAGAATCTGTTTTTAAATTATAGGCGTTTAATACAAAAAACTGCATTGAAATCGGAACAGTTTTCCCAAAAAATTGCAACATACATACACACCAACAACCTGTAATTTCTATACTTCTTAATACCAGTTACAAATACCGGTTTCATAAAAAATATTTAAAAACGGATTCTTAATTAAAAACATAATACATCATTACAGTGAATATTGTTCATTTCAAGCAACATTTGAAGTGAATAAAACTTTTCCCTGAGTTCTAGATAGTAACATAGCTAATATTCCGTGCTTTAATTGCGTGCAGTCGAAAATAAGTTGAAAAAAAAAACGGCGTGAATATTCTGACTGTAGGTTTCAAATGCAATAAGTCGCAATAGCCCTGTTCTAAGTAGTCACATTGATAAATATGCTAAGAAACATGTTAGATCATAGAGAAAAATGTTTAAGATAATCAGTATTTTTGAACGGATAGGTAAGGAGCCTTAATGGCCGTTCACTCCCTAAGAGCCTCATTGGTCAAAATACTATCCAAAAGCGGAACCTTAAAAATCGTTCATACGAAGCACCACCATAACGCGCACTGCCGGACACTAATGAGAATAGTTGCTCCGCGCTCAGACAATGGATTCATAAATCGCTTGATCGTATCGCCCTGCAAAACTGCTAAAATAGTACCGCGACGACATTTATATGTGTATTTATTCCCATTGTAATTTATGCGCTTACTGCACTACCAAAATGGGATAGTTTAACTTCGGATCTCATTGACTGCGCGCGCGGTCATGCTTCGTCGAGCAATTTTGTTGCAATCGTAGGCGTGTGTAGCGGGAGCATTAACAGCTTACTTCTATTCAAGAAATAGCTAAAGGCAGTGGAGCCTCTTTATTGCATTCACTTCCTATACACCCCAAATTCGCACTACAGTTTCTTGTCATCCTACGATAATTCTATGTCACATTAATATTCACAAACTAAAAGCCGCAACAGAGAGGAATGCCAGGATTGCCAGGCGATGGATTTGTATTCCTAACGAAGTTGTCCGTCATTATGTAGTTAGGGGGCTAGGCATACATTCCGGAGAGCCGGTGATCGATACAACTGGGGTTAAATTCGATGGTCGTAATGATACCTGCCTGACCGACAATTTGTCTGCTTTGTCAAGTTAGGTGATACTGTGGTGATACCACAAATTTAAAACGATAGTAGTACCTTGCATGCCTGTAAAAACAAAACTTTAATTTAGAAATTAAAGTGTGGTCGAAAGAAGTAGAGATGTCCTCACTTGCGATTGCACACTTTGTGTTACTAAATCCATTAATTATGTGAAATGGTCTGATCAGGTTATAAAATAATAATAATCGACTGTTAAAACAAAATATATTGAAATATGTTTACTGGTTGTGGAGGAAAAAAGCGTTATACGTAAGATAAAAAATATCCTTACATGTTTATATGTGTGGATAGATCCAGGTTACATTCACATGTATTTTCACGGACAAGAGCTTTAGTAGTCCCCAAGGAATTCCAGAGATAGAGAGACTTTCGATAAAAGGTAATCGAAGATAAGTAAACGTTGCCAAATTAAAATACAAAGAGCATATATCGAAGGTAATCGGGCCCATACATACGGAGATTAGTAATAAAATCATTCCATTAAATGGCACGATCAGAGGGATTTGTAGGTAGGTACCCGTTATCCTACGGGACTGAAAAGGAAAAAAAGGTCGAGTAATTTGTCTTTACTTGGAGGATTTATGTCGGGATCTCTTGCACTGAGTAGGCAGAGACACTGGCATTGTCGATTACGCATGTGAGCGAGAGACTAAACACATTACGACTATCCGATTTGTGACATTAAGGCGCCTTAACGAATTTAGTACACGGCGAATTGAACGGAAGGTGAACACTTATTTTTGGTCCCCGATGAAAAAAGAGGAGTGTTATAGTTTAATTAACATGTGTATTTATGTATTTGTGTATCGGAGTGTCTGTCCGTGTCTAAATCTATGTACCAATTTGAGTGCTTTATTCGATAGAGTCGAGATGATTCTTAGCTATGTTTGGTGGAAATAGAACCAGTAGTTTCCAAGATATTCAGCTTTAATTGGAATGAGTGACAAGATCTCAGCCAATATTGAAGCTAAGAATTCAAATTTTTGTCGTTGTGTTTAGTTTTAGTAGCATTTTCTATATCACTAATTGAATGAGGGTTTCATGGTGACTAGCTGTTTGTGTCGAGGGTGTCTTAATTTTTTTATTTAGGTTATTGTGTTTAGTTTCTCTGGATTTGTGTTAAGGGTCTTTCATCGAACATACGATGATAGCGTTCGCCACGCGATAAATTAATGATAATTTTGGCAAGGTACGTGAGTGAGATATGCTTTGTCACTTATTTGTTGCGTCATCCATTCAATCATAATTTAAGATTTTCTCTTTTGTAGGTGGAGTTACCACCACTCTTCCCTATTCCTTGTTAATTTCTTAGTTTCCTGATAGGACAGAGAATGCACCCACTTTCTTCTTCACTTAATTAAAATAAGTTAGGTAATCTTGGTGTTCCTCTTCCTCTTCTTCCGTAAATTTTCCCCTCCAGGATGTTCGCAAGGAAAGCATCATGTCGCATCAGGTGTCCTATCATCTTGTCCTCTTCTATTTTGTTATATAGGATAATTTTTATTGCGTGATAAACGCAAAAAGCGAAGATCGCTGCTGGTATAAAGAGTACTTATTTATCGCAGTAACTTATACATTAATTAAGACACGAAACGTGAAATAAAACTAGTCTCAAGGTTAGAATCTAGTCCTACACGCTGACTTGAAGGAATTGTCTGTTCATTATCTCACCCCATAACTGTCCTTTAGTACCTTTACTCCCAACAAATCCGTTAATATATCGGTTCTCAAGCTTAATAAACAAAAGAAACTCAATGAATCTGATCCCTACCGCGATTCAAGTGTACCTATCACGCAGCGGCGTTCGCGCCTGAACTCGTTCTTGCAAAATAAAACCTCACAGCTTTTCTCATTCGATCTCTGTCCAACGATATAGAAGCAACTAAGGAGCGAGGGAGACAGAATGCACGTGGTTATAAAATGTAAGGTTCGGTGAGATCCCAATGGCGCGTCATTACATCGCGCGGCAGATTAACGTGGCCACGGCACGCAAGCGTCTCGAATTAGATCCCTATATCGCATTACCGTAACGGTTATTACTACTGAGTTATGTTGGAGGAGTAAAGAAAGGTTTTGAATCCCTGAACCTTTCTAAGCTAAAGTAATGCCTTCGATATTTTGCGTTTTTTTTTTCAAGCAGCGTATAAATCCCGTTGATCAAATCTTTTGTTCAACCAGGGCGCTAATTCGAGTGTACTTTAAGATGTCGTCAAATAAGCGATGTCTCATATCGCCTGTCATCATAACGCGATGCTTGCGATTCGAGCTGCATAAAATTTTTAACAAAAAAAGAACCGACTTCAGTAAAACTAAAAAGCCAAAAAAAATAACCCGTTCAAGTACAGATTACATTTGACTCACCCTTCGAAGTCGATCCCAAACCACTCAGTTCTTATATTTATATATTATAGTTTACGCGAGGTTTGGCACCGACTTCGAACTTCGAAGGGTGAGTCAAATGTAATCTGTACTTGAACGGGTTATTTTTTTTGGCTATTTAGTTTTACTGAAGTCGGTTCTTTTTTATGTTAATTTTTTTTTTCTTATTTTTAGTGATTCATATAAAAGTTCTAGTGGCCATCTGTGGTGTTCATCATCAGTTTCCTTACACCAAATCCTATTTACTGAATGTAAATTCTTGACTTTATCAGTAAATAACCGAAAGCGCCGTACATGTCCCTATAACATTTGAAGAGTTCCCTCGATTTCGCCAAGATCCCATCATCAGATCCCGATTTAGTGCCAACGGGACCAACTCGGAGTTATACCCTTTCCATTAAAAAAAAAATTTAAAATCGGTTCACGGTTCTCGGAGATATCGAGTAACATACATACAAAAAAAAATATGTTCGAATTGAGAACCTCCTCTTTTTTTGAAGTCGGTTAAAAATGATATTCCACGTTATTATCTGGCCAAGTTAAGTTTGCACCTGATACGTCGTTTGCATATGAATGAGGCGCAAAATTAACGAAACTGTGTTGGCGAAGTGGTAGAAAATGTACTAGGTATATAGCCACTTTGAAGATCTCTCCGATAAATCAGAGAGATATATATGGAATTAGAGCCCTGTTTTATTTTATAGAAATAAAGTGGGTCTATAAGTCGATCAACACTATGATCTATTTCCAGGCATGTCGTTATAATTAATTTCACGAAACTAAAGCTTCATATTTTGATTAAATTATGGATGAACGGTAAATTGACTATCAGCTTTGGAAGCATATTAAATTTATTATTCCTAGGGGGGTGCTACCGGTATTTTATGATACTAGTTTTCATCAAAATAATATGAATATTACTAGCAGCAATGAAGTGGTTTACAGAAAAAACGATGCGGCGTATCCTTAACTCTTTATTTAATTAAGAATTAGCGTTTCAACTGAAATCACTTTAAAAAGAAACTCGTATGCCATAATTATGTGGGAACAGATTAAGGAGATAAAACTTTATACTACTTGATCAATGCTGTAAATACGGAAAAACTGTCATAATTAAAATCACTTTGTCATATCATGGCGTGTCACATTACTACGCCAGACGAACTCATGAACAAATTCGTAAAATAGGTATGCCTTCATGAACTTCATTGTGTAGTTCAAAAATCAAAAAAAAACAAAAATATTTATTAGGTTTAAAAAGTTTATGTTACAACATGAAGTGTTGGGACATTCCTTTAAGCACAGTTTGCTTGTATCGGAACGACCCGCTCTTCCATCACTCGGAGGTTTGCAATAAACCAAATAAATACAAAATAACTTAGGTGCTATTTACTATATCTACTTAACTAGAATGTATATACAAGAGTGTGTGGATATGCATGAGAGAGTGCTTGTTTTTATTATTACATTTAGAAAGTTTGACTATGTTAATATATTTTAAATTCATTACATTAGATTTATTATATTTATGTAAACGTTATTTACGACAGATGTTTTAGGAGTGCCTCTGTTTCCTCGTAATTTAAATTCATGATCCACAAGGTAACTGCTTTTTTACAATTGTGAAGTTGCATTGGGTAAATATCAAGATGGACATCAATGTAGTTATATAGGTAGGCAGCTTGTGCCGCGAACTGTTTCATGGCGAAACTAGATTTAGTAAAAGGGATAGGGGCTACTTTGGCTTTTCGTCTGCGCATAACAGTCTGCGGCACATAGCTTAGGGTTCTATGAAGTTTAGTCACGCTGAGTACAATATACAACTTACGCATTGAAAGGAGTTCACATTCTCTGTATAGATCTGTTGTGGGATATCTAAAGGGTTTGTTGAAGGTTACTTTAAGTAGACACCTTTGCGCCCGCTCTACTTCGAGGAATTTAGTTTTATTTGCACCACCCCAGACAGGTATACAATAAGTCATTATTGATTGTGCAAGAGTTATATAAACTTGTTTTAAGAGTTTGAATGATGCCACATGTTTTAAAATTTTAAAGATCCACATTAATTTCCTAATGCGCCCATTTAGGTGTAGTTGGCATAAAAGTGACTACTTTTACATCTTGATTTGATTGAGAATAGAATAGTAATACAGCAACACTTAGCATTATACTAGAGGTAAACAATAAGAGTACCTGCTGGTGAGAGCAACCGCAAAGAAACTTTGACGCCACTATCCAAATAACCTCTGATAAATGCAACCTGTACATCCAGAAATAGCTATCCGGCATACAGCGGATATCCAGAATTTGGAAATACAATTTGTTTTGAACAAGCTAAAACGGAAAGACTTCGCTCGCACGGTCAATTATACTGATCAAATAAAACAAAAGCAACGCACGCGCGTGTGCGCAGCGTCACCCCATTATAACGCGCGCAGGATTTACTCCAACGTAGCACGCACATATTTAGCTGATGTAATATTTGTGTCTGATCGCTTGTGGGCTCTATATGGGGCTCGTTGCAATGGAGATTTGTTCTTAGTAAGCACACCGTTTTTTTTCTAGTTAGGTATATGAAATTAGAATAGACTGGCATGCTTAAGGGCAATACCTTCAGTTAATACCTTCTCGCATCGTTTTTTTGAGCAAAATGCGGTCGTAGAACTGCTGAAACCTTTCCGTACAATTCATGGTAGAACTTATAAGACATATATCCTGACTGCTGGCTTTTCTACAACGTGAATAATATAATTAATCGACAAATTCCGTTGAAGAATAAAGTAAAAGTAAATTGTTTTATCATACAATGCCTACTTTTTCTGAGTCGTCACGAGATCTGAATTTTCAAGTGGAGGGTTTTAGGTACATATAAAAAATAGCCTTTTTCAAGTCACAGGTATAGAAGGCACGGTTGTCATTACATTAGTGATAGTAGCGAAATAAAAGCGTTCAAATACCTATAGGCTGATTTAGACGATGCCAATTTTGAGACGCCTAAATTACGGCGCCAGTGATTACCGCACAGCACACCTCCGACCGTTTAGACAATGACTATGTTCAGCCGCCTAAATCTCGCCGCCAGTCGTGTTTACACAGTGCTTTTTTTCAGTACCAGTCATTAGTGGCAGCGAGAGACGCGGAGGGGGGGTCACTGGCGCCAAAAAATAGGCTCGTGTTCTATTCCGCGCCAGCGCTGGCATGCGGCGAAAAAATGGCGCGGAAAGTGTTTATACGGTGCCTTTTCGAGGCGCCGTAATTTAGGCGTCTCAAAATTGGCATCGTCTAAATCAGCCTTATAGGTGTAAGTAAGTAGGTCAGAATATTTGGTTACTGTAGTCGAAGTTAGGTCGGTTGGGTAATAAGATGTTGATTTCTCAACTCAAACATTCAGCGTAGAACATCTCTTGACTAAGTACTACAAGTTTTACAACGCGCCATGGTGACTGCCGTCAAGGCAAAAGTTACGTAATGTGCTTATGTGACGGACATTAACTATCAAACTCTACTGATGCTGAAAATACCTACACATTAATTTGTCATCCAAGTTTGTTGGCGTTTAGTTTTTCGAACGCTACCATCTACCGTCCTATTATTAAGGCGCTCAAACTTTTAAAGACGAGTCCAGCCGAAAAGGAGAATTTGTGTCATATGTCGACGACGATATGGACGACGTGGTTGGCGCAGTCTGTAGAGCACGTGCCTATACTGAGCTGTCGGGCCTAGGTTCGAATCACAGGGACTAGGTCGATTTGTGTAAGATTGTCCCTTAATATTTATGTGTTCATTTATTTATCTGCTTTGTGAAAATATTTTGTAGCTGTATCTCAATTTGTCATAAATTTGTAAATATAAACATCCATTATCGGGTAGGATTTCGATTCGATTCGCGGAAAGCGATAGCACATTAGGCACAATCACTTGAAGCGAAGCGTTCACATTTGTTTACACGGCTCTGAGGGCTCTCGTTCCCAAGATTAATGAAGATAAACAACGTGTTGTACAAATTACAACAAAAGCAAATAGAAATATTTTCTCATTCGCACATTTTCACAAGGTTTTTAAGAGCGCACGACGAAATATGTCGAGATGAGAATGTTAATTCCACTCAAGTGAGTTTCTCCTAACAAATAATATTATAAACGGACTCAAAACAACATGCAAATAGTCACAAAATGAATAAAAGGAAACTTGTCTCTCAGACAATACTGTTTATTTCGGTAGCACACTTGTTTCCAAACCCTTCGTGAGTACCAAATCAGCAATATATCACTAAGTTCATTCCCTAATGGAGAGGTACTATAAAAAAGTAATATTATTTATTTTCTCTATTACTTAGGTACCTTTTCAATTTGGGAACAAATAACACATGTCTATTTTATCTCTTGAATTTTACCTCAAGTGCACAACAGGGACGAAATTTGGCGAGGTTTACGATATTTCCAATTTAGCAATTATTCGGCCTTATTACCAGTCATATGACGAACGTATTTAGATTTTTGCTATTCGAGTTCCATTGACAAGCTAACATGTTGCCTGTGTTATTTCATTTCCATCACCTATGTTAAGTAAGAGGCCTTGTTCCTTGTATTTTTTTTTCATATTATGACAAATATTATCAACTAACTACTAACTGTAGGTTTCAAATAAGAGCCATGTTCCTGTTCTAAGTAAGTCGTAACATTGATAATATGTCTTAGGGAACATGTTTGATTATAGAGAAAATGTCTAAAACAATCAGCATTTTTGAACGGATAAAGCCAAGATTTTGAAATTGGAACAACGATTCCCGAAATAGAACACAGAACTCCGTTCGAAGTAACCGATATTTTAAAACACGTTTGCGCACGACAGTCCAGTAATAAGAGAATAACGAACTTATCGTTTGATCTCCGAAGATCGTCGATTAGAGGTTCGCATGTCTGCCAAGGACGTGGTCTAGATACAGCCGTATTACGCTGTGATGAGTTGGCAACATAAATACGGGGGCTTATGAGGAACTGCTGATTCTGTTGAGAAAAGTGCGCGGAAGGTCCTTTTTCGACCTTGTTGATTTCGTTTGAGCTGTTAAATCATAAAAGTTTAAATCCCTTTTAGCAATATTTTGATCGTATCTGTTATTTTCACTGCCACGTAATCATTCGTTGTTTTAATTACTTGAATATCAAAATGGAGTAGGTATAGTCTTATTCATATCAATGAGAAAGGAAACATCAAAAAGTGTTATGGCTAGCACTGAATCAGAAAGAGATAAAGTACAATAAACATGCAGAAAAATAAGTGAGCGAATGCCAAGTGTGTTTAAATATTTACATTTTGTTACACGCCTATTCTGAGCTATTTTTTACTTAAATACATAGTCATTTATATAATCTTATGACAAACAGACGTCCAGATTGAGACAGACCCCAAACACAGACTCCCAGAGGTCAAGTTTTGGGCTGATGATGATGATGAATTTTACTTAAATGATATATATGTTTCGGCGAAATAAACTTTTGTTAATTGGGTAGGTATTATTTTGACAGTGTCGCGAAGGTTAAATAAATGATAGCCCGGTTGACCAATTAAAACTTATATAATGCCGACAGCATATTTATCAAAGTTCACGAAAGGTTAGAAAAGGTTAGACAAGGTCCAAACTACTTAAATAATAAAATCAAGGGACGTTTTTTCTAGTGGAAAGGCTGTACAATGTTAAATGTTATAAGAGAAATTTGAATTTATATTTATTTTCAATTTGTTAAAGTAAAACGTAGCCAAAACCGGGATAGGCCAGAGGACCGTAATTCTTATACGTCGTTAAAAATAAAACGGCTTATTTTAAATTTAACTGGAGTTAATAAGTTCAAACAATAAATAATCTGTAATGAAGTAAAACTAACATAAAATTAAAACAAAATGGCAGTGTCATTCTTTTCTGACGTTGTGTCCAGAAATTGATGGCCATAATACAGAAGATATAAAAATACAAGATACATTTGCCATACCGTGAGTAAGTATGCTACGTCTGCGTACCTAATATTCTTGTCATCCTCTCAGTTTTATAATGTACTTATAGGTAGATACATAAAAAAAATCACAAAACTAAAGGACTGACTTGAATTTCAAGAAATGATAATGTTATCCCCAACATCCAAACTAATTCGAATTCTAGACAGTGATATTATAAATCCAATTTTTCATAAGCCAGTAGTAAAATTTGTGTTACTTTTGATGCTGACCGTACCATATAAAGTTTCAACCAAGCGTTGGTGAAGTTGCAGCGAAGTTTCGTTGCAGAATAGGCGCCGTGTACTAATTTCCTGTAACAACATTATTGTGACATGAGGAGCTATGATTAACTGTGTTTTCTTTTGTGCTTCGGTCGGCTCGGTTACAATACGAGCCCGGTGAAGTTATTAGGAAATTACATCGATGTATGTGAAAATTCTACAACAATTGCCTTAGAATATGTGAGATTGCGCAGTAATACTCTACTATTCGTACGTAAATTTCACTTGTCATAAAAATGTTACTTTTCTCCCGTTTGCTATATTTTTATCTTCATTATACTTTAATTCGTGTTAATATATAGATCACATTATTTACTGTCATCGTATTTTTTGCTTCTTGAGGCTCAATTCGACTTTTCTGATCATCTGTTATTGTTCGAGTTAATTATTAGTATTATTTTATCAACTAACTTCAATTCTTAATGTAAAAAGTTTAAATCTGCATGTTTCTAAACATATTTCAATATAAATCACATTCCCTCAACTAGATGTCGCTACGCGTCTTAAAATGCATGAGAAACGTATATTTAGTTCAATAAATTGTCTTGCATTAGCTATCACGAAGAACGCTGCATTTTATTTCTCCCACACCTCAGATCGCCCGGTACAAAAAGTGGTCCTTATTCGAACGGATTTAAGAACTATATTAGTGCAACAGTGAACTTAACCTTAAATGTTGTTTACGAGTTGTGAATAATTACGAATTATAATTTACGAAACAAAAAGTTATAGTGAAAAGACTAAATAATACGTGAAATTGACTTTATATGTGTACAAAAAACATTGATGTGTATATGTTTTCATGATGGATAACTATATAAAAGAACAAGAAAATTTATATCATTTGTTGGCAAAAACAATCACGAATTTTAAGAAATCTCCGAAGCAAAGACTAACAAAAGGTTATGTGCAAGTCCGAATGGAAACTCTTATGGAACACTGGACAAATTTCCACAATAATCATCTCGAAATGTTGAAATTAGTACCTACTAAAGATCGTGGACAGTTCGAGTACTTCACAAAAGATGTTTATCAAGAAGTGGAGGAACAATACATCGACTTGAGATCGGATATGTTGGACATGTTATCTAATATGAGTTTACGAAGCAGTGAAACAAATAGGCCTAGTTCATATAACCCTTCAACTGCACCCAGCATATGTGATGAAGTGAAATTGCCTCAAATTAACATTCCCAAGTACTCAGGCATTTATCACGAATGGACATCGTTTCAAGATATGTATATTTCGTTAATACACAACAAAACTACAATAAGCAAAGTACAGAAAATGCATTATTTAAAAAGTTGTTTATCTGGCGAAGCGGAACAATTGTTAAAACACGTATCGGTGACAGAGAGTAATTACGACTTGGCATGGAAGATTTTAACCGATAGATACAATAACAAAAGGATAATTGTTAATACTATTTTGAGCCGCTTAGTAAATCAGCGAAAATTAACTACGGGAACGTCAAAGGGTTTACGAGAATTATTGGACACGACGACTGAATGTTTGAATAAATTGAAAAATCAAAATATACCAGTGGAAACTTGGGATGTTCTGGTAATTCATTTAATCGTTAATAAACTCGACTCAGAATCGCACAAAGAATGGGAACACGAATTGGGATCCCTAGATATTAGTGAATTACCCAAATTAAGTTTGTTAACCAAGTTCCTAGAAAAAAGATTTCGTGTTTTGGAAATGATTCAAACTCCACCGTCGAGCGCACCTGTGAAACAAAGAAGTTTTCATATTAATAAAATTGAACAAAAATGCATTTTTTGTAATGAAAATCATTTATTATATACATGCAAAGAATTTGCAAAACTCGCAGTGGAGAAGAGAGTAGAATACGTGCAAGGCTGGCGGCTTTGTTTTAACTGTCTGGTACCGGGACATTCAGTCAAGTTCTGCAAACATCGATCAACCTGCCGCCGATGTGGGAGAAAGCATCACTCTCTGCTTCATAGCACGCCGAGCCCGTCGCCACAACCCACGGCAATGGCTCCAGGGCCGTCATTACCGCGTCTAGAAGATAAAGAAGATATCCAGGAAGAAAAAGAAGATAAAAATAAAAAGCATATTATATCTCACCTCACTATGGGAAACCACGCGGTAATGATGCCAACTGCGTTAGTGCAAGTAAACACTGGGTATGGAGAAAAACACTTGATGAGAGCGTTATTGGACCCCTGCTCGCAAGAATCGTTTATCACTGAAGCCGCGGCACAAAGGCTACGTTTGCCACGTACATCCATAAGCGGTCACGTGACAGGCGTGGGTCAAATGAGGACTTCGCTTAAGCACGCGGCAGAAATACAATTCTCATCAAGAATCGAGCCTGAAATGAAGATGAAAGTAACTGCGTACGTTGTACGCCACATCACCGACCTAATGCCGGCGAATAAAGTCGAAAGTGCAGATTGGACGCACCTTGAGAAGCTATGCCTCGCAGATCCGACATGTCACACACCAGGTCACATCGACTTGCTTTTGGGAGTCGAAGTTTGTAGTGAAGTTCTCAAACCTGGCGTGATAAAAGGCCCCTCAGGAACACCTATAGCTCAAGATACTCACCTGGGGTGGTTAGTTTCTGGAAACGCGAGGACTCAGCACACTGCCAATAAAAACATCGTCAGCATGCATCTCAATGTCGATCTAAACAACATGCTGAGGAAATTCTGGGAGTTAGAGAGTATAGAAGAAGAGGATAACACACTAACTTCAGATGAGAAGAAGGCAGAAGACATCTATCAAAACACACATACGAGAAGAGAAGATGGTCGCTACGTGGTGAAGCTGCCATTTAGAGATGAAACACCAGTTTTGCCTAGTGACTCTCGAGATATAGCAATTAAAAGATGGCAATCCTTGGAAAGAAGATTGGATAGAACACCACAGTTAAAAAAAGATTATAACCAGGTGTTACAAGAATACATAGATCTAAAACACATGGAGAAAGTAGACAAAAAAGAAGCTCCTGCGAATTGTGTGTACCTGCCGCATCACGCAGTTGTAAGAGAAGGAAAGGAGACCACACGAGTTCGAGTAGTTTTTAATGCGTCATGCGCTGGGAAGAACGGAGTGACACTAAATGATGCTTTGCTAATAGGTCCTACCTTACAAGAAGACCTTAGAGATATTCTGCTTAGATGGAGAACGCACAAGATTGCTTACGTCGCTGACATCGTAAAAATGTACCGGCAGATTGAAGTACACGAAGCAGACACAGACTATCAACGAATCGTCTGGAGAACCGACCCTAAAAGGCCAATAGAAGACTACAGGCTGCTCACTGTAACGTTTGGAACTGCCTGTGCCCCCTACTTGGCTATCAAAACCTTACGTCAAGTGGCTTTAGATGAGGGTCTAGAGTATCCTGAAGCGCAACGTATAATTCTAGATGATTTCTACATGGATGACGTCCTGTCGGGACATGAAACAGAATATGGAGCTATAAGTAATCAAAAAGAAGTCACAGATATTCTAAAGCGGGGTGGATTTGAACTTCAAAAGTGGAGTTCAAATAGTGAAAACTTCATGAACGAGATTAATCCAGTCAAGAGGTCACACAATACCCAACGAGATGTGGATGGCAGAGACAGTATCAAGACATTGGGTATCAGATGGAATACGCATGAAGATACAATACAAGTAACAAACAATTTAAAGAATTTACCTGAACAACCTATAACGAAGAGAAATGTTTTAGCTGATATCGCTTCTTTGTTTGACCCAATGGGATGGCTAGCTCCTTCCATAGTCATTGCTAAAACATTTATGCAGAAACTATGGACACTCGGGATAGGTTGGGATGAAGAGCTAACAGACGAGCTGAAGAAAGAGTGGTTGAAATTTAGAAATGAAATTCCTGCCCTAACAGATGTACAAATAAATCGCTGGATACATACCACTGCTGATAGAAGCTCGATTCAAATTCATGGGTTTGCCGATGCTTCGATGAGCTCCTATGCGGCTGTAATATACGTGCGTGCTGTTAATCCAGAAGGCACTATAAAAGTATCGTTACTTACAGCAAAGACAAAGGCAGCCCCACTGAAGCAGATTTCAGTCCCGAGATTGGAGTTGTGCGGGGCCGTTCTGCTATGTAGACTTCTACAACATGTCGTAAATATATTGAAGTTACAAAAACATCAAGTGTTTGCATGGTCGGACTCTAAAGCTGTACTTGCATGGATAAAGGGTGATCCAGGTCGATGGACTCCTTTTGTTAAAAATCGAGTGACTGAAATCAAGAAGAACAATGATATCAATGGATGGTACTATGTAAATACTAAACACAATCCAGCTGATCCAGCATCGCGTGGAGTTATGCCCAAAAAACTGTTATCGAATACACTGTGGTGGAGTGGGCCAGCATTTCTGGTTGAATCAGTCATAGAGCTACCAGAAAGTAATGAGGTACCTGAAACAGAATTAGAATGTCGTAAAGTCATAACATCATTGGTAACTGAAGCTAAAACGAATGAAGAGGATTTCATATTTACCTTGATGCGTAGATACTCGTCGCTCGGGAAGCTGGTGAGAATCATCGCTTACTGCCGAAGATGGATAGTGAACCTGAAAAGAAAAAAGATAAATAAAGAACACTTACCAACTTACCTGACGGCTGAAGAGAGGAATGACGCACTTACCATTTGCTTGAGACGATCCCAGGAAATCGAATTTCCAGAGGAAATTGACGATTTGAAGTGTAAGAGACAGCTGAAAAGAAAAAGTCGTTTGTTGTCACTCACCCCCTTTCTAGATGCAAAGGGCGTGTTAAGAGTAGGCGGACGATTACGCCATGCTGATTTAGGAGCCGAACAGAAGCATCCTATCATTTTAACGAAGGACAATGCTCTGTTACCTCTTCTTTTAGCAGAAGCACACAGCAGCACTCTCCATGGCGGTCAACAACTAATGACGATATATTTACGCTCAAAATACTGGTTAATGAACGCAGGGAATAAAATTAAGAAGTACGTTCGCAACTGCATTGTTTGTATACGGCAGAGAGGAGAAACAAGCAATCAGCTCATGGGAGATTTGCCTGCAATCAGAGTGAAGCCTAAGAAACCCTTTTTGATAAGCGGAGTTGATTTTGCGGGACCTATAAACGTACGCATGAGTAAAGGCCGTGGGGCGAAATCAACAAAGGCTTACATATCTCTCTTTGTCTGCATGGTGACACGGGCTTTTCACATCGAACTTGTCAGCAGTTTAACTACACAGGCTTTCCTAGCCGCCTTAAAAAGATTTGTTGCCAGAAGAGGACGATGCGCAGAGATGTGGAGTGACCACGGCACAAATTTTGTAGGTGCACAAAAGGATTTAATTGCTATGTGGCGGCAAGGGCAAGCCAGAATTCCGGATGAATTTGCAGCTCAGATGGATGACATGTGTATTAAATGGAAATACATTCCTCCGGCAGCACCTAATTTTGGAGGCCTTTGGGAGGCAGGCGTGAAATCTATAAAATACCACATGAAGAGAGTCGTAGGTAACGCCACGCTCACATTCGAAGAGATGACAACATTACTTACCCAGATCGAAGCTTGCCTCAATTCACGCCCATTATATCCACTAAATGACGATCCTGATTCATTACAGTCTTTAACACCTGGACATTTTTTGACTGGCCAACAGATGATTAGTATCCCCGATGATGACTATACGGACTTTAAGATTCATCAGCTATCTAGATGGCAGTTAACTCAAAAAATGTTGCAAGATTTTTGGAAGAAGTGGCAATCGGAGTATTTAACACGTCTACAACAACGCCCTAAGTGGAATAGCATAACCAAAGATTTGGAAATTGGAGATTTGGTGTTGGTCAAAGATCAACGACTCCCTCCAGGCCACTGGCCGATGGGCCGTATTATTGGAAGACGCCCAGGTACTGACGGTTTGACGAGAGCTTACGAAATACGAACGGCGTCTGGCGTTATGCAAAGACCTATAACGAAACTCTGTATATTACCTTTGTCAAAGGACTCCGTCCTTTCGGGGGGAGTGTGTTCGAGTTAATTATTAGTATTATTTTATCAACTAACTTCAATTCTTAATGTAAAAAGTTTAAATCTGCATGTTTCTAAACATATTTCAATATAAATCACATTCCCTCAACTAGATGTCGCTACGCGTCTTAAAATGCATGAGAAACGTATATTTAGTTCAATAAATTGTCTTGCATTAGCTATCACGAAGAACGCTGCATTTTATTTCTCCCACACCTCAGATCGCCCGGTACAGTTATATTTCTTCTCTAGTTTATACTAACATCTTTGGAGCTACATTATAGAACTGGATGTATCTACTGTCAATGTGTATTCCTATGTTTTGTGTAGGAAGCTTAGGTCCTCAAGTATGGGTGTGGCCTTATCGGTAGTAAAACTGGAGAACCTATTAAAATAAACTATGGACACATAATCATTACTGTTAATCATAATTAAACATCCACTGGTAAAATAGTATTCAAATTAAAGCCATAACAGTTTTAACTCATGTTCCGAAGATGGCTGTAAGCAGCTTACCTTTCATACATACGCGTTACGGGCTTAATTGAATTACCGAGACACGATAATTTAATTTAGTGGATAGACGAGTAATATAAAATAATTAGACCAAAATTCAGGGAATATTAAGCGTTAAATTTTCAATATAAAGAGATGGTTCCTAATTCCATATATATCTCTCTCATATATCCGAGAGATCTCCGAAGTGGCGATATATCAAGTATTTTGGCCCGGTCACATATTGCCTTAGGTATTAGGCGAAAACTTGACTGGGTTGTGAAATATCACTTTATGCAGCTTGAATCGCGAATTTCGCGTTTTAATGACAGTTAAAGTCGATATACCTGAGATATCGCGTATTCGCGTACTCGAATTAGCACCCTCCTCATTTCTGTTAGGTACTCGATACCTATCTAGAAAAGACAGGTTTGTGTGTCTAGTCTAAAGTAACGCGTTTGATAACGTTAAAATTAAGTGCAAATGCACTTAGGTTAATTAAATCAAGTCAGATGAAGCACTTGCAGGGTCTAGTGTGCAGGCTCGTGGGCTCTCAGGAGATGCTTTCCGTAAAAAGTCTGTGAACTGAAACAGAATCTTACAGGTAAATAAATTCATTCCTTTGTGTCATTATTTATAAAAATAAATAGACATAGTTTTTTTTCCTTTCCTTACATAGGTATATAGATAACATACATAACTCAGAAATAATATTCGAGTTTATCATACAAATATTTGCCGTGGCCGGGATTGGAACCCAGGACCAGCGCCGGCTCAGTGCACTACAAAGTTCGCCAATCGCGTCGTGAATCTTTCTCTATATCTCCCGTCTTTTCAAAAGTAAAAAAAAAATTATAGGTTAACGACGAAATAAAATAAAATAAAGCGTTTAGCAATCTAGTATTTTATAATAATCTACATTAGGTATACATTCGCAGTAGCGATATATTGCGCAACGATTTGTAATTAGGTCGTGTGTAAGCTCTTCGTACGAAGATTGATATTAATAAATTATCACAGGCGGCAAGTTAATAGCATTCCGAGATCAGTAATTCGGTATAAATATTAAACAACCGTTTTTCACTATAAACAGAAAACATCTCTTTCGCTTATACTAATTTAAATATTAAATCACTTGCACGAGAATTTTAACCGATATTTACTTGGAAACTTGGTAATTGTTTAAGTGCAACTTATAAAGATACGGTGTTCCGAGTTTATGAGCTAAATTTTGGTTACTTATTTGTTACAAAATGGCATCTTCGATTATCAACAATGTTGAAAACAAAATAGCAAGTTGCTCACGATGCATTAGGGTGAAGACCAAAAGGCTTACTACTTTAACACTTTCAATTAAAATGTATATCTAAGTTTCCGTTGTGCGACGACAATTAACCATCGAATAACGTACATTCATATCATTTTAAGTTTCCTTATCATTATCACAAATGTTTTTCGCACAATGGTATACTTTTGCCAATTGTTTTTATCTCGTTTTGTATGCGGCTTTTCACCCAAATTTTGTCTTTACCCATTATTCTTTCCGTCATAATTTGTGGTATTATACTTTAAATTGTAGTTTGTTTCTCTACAATATGGGACAAAGGCTAGGAGGATGATGATGATACTTTAAATTGTAGTTATATATAATTTTATTTAACGTTAGGTAAAGTAAAAGCCTAAGAACGGGAAATGGAGTTACATCGAATAAAAGGCGAGAATATGGTTAATTACTTATGTACGTAATACTAAACAAAATTAGTGAAGATGTGAAACAACATCTATGTATATATTCAAGTGAATAGTCGATGTTTGCAAAGGAGCAAGATGTGAACTCGCCTCAGCTAGGTACAGGGTAGTGTACACTGGTAAAGTAAAGATAAGATAAAGATAAAAATGTATTTATTGCACAAACAAGCATGAAATTTAAATTTAAATAATTATATTTTAGAGCTTTGCCTACCCTGCCTGACCAATTAAATAATCCAATTTTAACTTTATACCCGAGGACAACACCGAAGCGCCTGCCGAAAGCGGTATTAATCTTAGGAATGGGTTACTTTAAAACTCTTTTAGTTAATGATTTGGACTGCTGGGCAAAGGGAGAGGTTCCTCTTCCGACCAGTTGCTGAGGTATTGTATCTAAGTCATCCCGCAATCACCGTCTGCCCCTGCCGCCTGCCCCGAGGCACCCATTTGGAGGTAATGCTGGCTCATCTATACGACAGACCCTGCCCAATCCTACTTTAGTATATCATCGGTGATATTGCAATACCGCGTAAAGAACACCTGTGGATAAAGTTTTCATTTCAATAAAATTCTTAGCATTTGTTTGAATATTGATTCGTATCTACACTTGTTACTTACCCGGTATAATATTGCACTATCTCCGATGACATGCATAGTATTATTTTGTCATTTTGGCTTCATCGCGCGTAAATATCATCCACAGATTGTTTTAGGATATTTGAAACTTCACTACGGATAAGTTTCAAAAGAACCCTCTTAAAGAAAGACTTTTTCGTCCACGTGAACAAAGTTACGAGTACCTTATCTTCTAGTACTGATATAAATTGACGTACACACACGTACAGTGGTATAGTAACTTGCCTGTACATCACGTGTACATTAACTAAACCATTGACTAAGCCCGTGCATTCTTAGCTTTATTGGTTCCTTTGTACATACGCAAACGCATATTTTTCAAGTTTCTTGGCACCTCGGAAGAAATTTAACTTGGTATACCCGGGTATGCAGATGTTAATGAAATTATTTCTGGGAAAGCAAGGTCTGAGACGGGAGCATTGCCCTAAGAGCCGGCAATTTACATTTTGAATACTAATGACGACGCGGCGACAACGAAGGTACTATATAATAACATTAAAGAATATACAGTAATTACTGATGTCAATTATGCTGTTTAAGTGGTCCTGTAAATAAATTCAATATTCAGCATGGGGTGTCTTTTTAATCTAATTTGGGTGTAAATATAAAGTGGAATTGAATACAAAGTGATTTTAGCTTAGGTGAAGAAATATTGGTCAAAAATATTTTTATTAATTCCATCTATTCTCTAAGTTATACGTATCTAAAGAAGTCGTTAATTTTTAATTTTATATTATCTTAAGATGCCTACTGTATTTAGATGGTTGTCTGCCGTAGTCAGATGACATCTAAAAACGTATAGGCAGGTAGGTGTCAGTTCTATTTTGTCATCAATCACACCTTTTAGAAAATAATTCCTCCATCCTTCATTCGAACCAAATGCCGTTATAATAAAAGGCGCCAAATTCACATTTGGAATGTTATCTAGAGCGTTACAAAAACGAGATACCAACGGTCCAGACGGGTGGGCGATAAGGCTTTTATTAAATTCGCTCGCATCGTCTGACTAATGTCGCCCAGCTGACGCGATCCGAGTCCAGCAGACTTTAGCCCAGTCAATGAGGAGCTACTAGAAAAACTAGTTTTATTTTGTGCTGGGAGGTGACAGTTCCAATTGAAGGTTTACCAACGGGCAATGTATCGCAGCATTTCAGGTATTAAATGGACTGATCACATCTGGAAGATCACACTACTAATTCAACAAGAATTACGTTTTAGAAATAAACATCAGGCTAAAGTGCGGCTGGGTTGGACACGTCTATTGCATAGTACGTAGGTAGGGCAAGCTTAGACGGAAATTGCGAGATAACCTGGACAAGTTCATCAAGAACTTACAGAAAAGCCTTCTGATTGGAAGATTTTGAGAGCAACGAGACAACTTTTCAGCTTGCTTGATAAATAAAGTGTCTGTCCTAATTTCGAGTATGTTATATAACGAAAAACAAACCGATCTTACTTTTGATTTGTTGATGCATTTATGCATTACTTACCGGGAGAAATTATTGTCGTTGTTGATGTCTTTGTTGATCGGTCTCCTTCCTGCCACACCCGACCTGATTTTCATACGCTTTACTAAATATTTTTAACGCTACTATCATTTTTAATTTTAGGGACATTTCAGATGGCACGTGTTGTACAGTTAAAGTTTTGTCGGTAGGAAATTTAAAACGGTGTTGGTTTTGCAAAATTTGTTATATTTGTCTAGTTGGTGTTTTACATGGATTTCAACTTTTAATTTGTAATCATAAACAGCTGTGTAACGCTTTATTTTCGCTTTGTACGATAGTACTCTTTTATTTTATTGTAGTTTCTCTACAAATTATGAAACAAACAATATTTAGATTTTCAATAAATGGTAAATAAATAATTTGAAAACCATACGAGAATAACATTATATACTTACAGTGCCTCCCAGTATAAGGTGCACAAGCAAATAAGGAGGAAATGAAAATTGCATAGATATTCTAATTATCTATAAAAAAAGATGATTGAATATAGTGGACTTTATAGGAAAAAAGTAGGATATAGCTTTCCATGGGCTTTTCTGATTTAAAATAAACAGACTTGTATTTCACGAACCATTTATTTCAATAAATAAAACCACATACCACCCGATGTATTGTCAAGCAAAATAATGAACTTGTTACTTTTAATTTAAATCAAACGTTTTCGCTTAATGAAGTACTTAATCATTTAAAATGGCAATTAAACTAAATTAAAGCCGTAAAAACGCCTAACACGAAAACGTCGTACAATAGGGAATGGGTATAACCAGAGAGTAGAGAGTTGTAATAGAGTGTTATTATCGTCATAATATGACCGTGTATGTACCTAAAATATGAAAATAATAAATATTAATTAAGAAATTATATTAGACAACATTACACAATATTGACCTAGTGTAGCACAACAGTGACCCGCGACTCTTTTTCGCGCGACAAATCTACCTGTCACTTTCCTTTCAATGTCGTTAGAGCAAGATAAATGACGCTGAGTGACAAGCGAAGTCACGGCAAGATATGCTAGCCCTTCTGGTGTCAAATTAAGCACTAGACTTCACCATTCATAATTATTAGGTATATTACAGGTTAATTATTTTTTGTACTAGTCATAATATTCATTTGCTATCAATCTATTTTCTTGCTCAACAATCCCGCTAAAACATATCTAACCTAACCTGAAAAAATCCCGAAGAGTTAACGGTTTATGTGAAACGAAAGTGATGACAATTGATACACAGCCTGAGATACAGGATTTTTCTAGTTCAGGCATATTAAGAATGCTCTGTATTAAGACTTTGATGCTAATTAGCTTTTTTTTTGAGTTTTGCGGCTCATTCGTCCCGGCCCCTTCGAGAAATTTGCTGTGGCTATAGCTCTGCTGAGAACCGTTCGTGATTATATCAATAAGATGATACATCTATGAACAGGTCCCAGGTGTTTGAACTATTGTATTCATATGAAAAATAAAAAATTAACCGGGCTACTCAAATTGGGTTTGGATAGACTATTTATTTTGACTATTGCAATTGAAAAACGCCACCCGCCGTATCCCTTAATGTGACTGTTACCTGTGGCGGACTCGCCGTTCACAAGGTGGGCCCCGTATTGCCATCGTACAGACGGTCGGAAGCAACACGAGCGTGAGGACTCAGTGGTGTCGAGAAGTGTGCTAAGCTTTCTCCGAAGTTATTCACGGCGTGGTGCCCTTTAACACTTCCACCCCTGGAGCATATAGCTATAACGCTCCTCTCTGGGCAGCCAATAAAGGCACGCCAGAGCTGAAAGTCCTACGGATCCTCTTGGGTTTCCAGTCCACCCGGTGGCCAAAGCACACCGAAGACGAGGACCCTGACCGACTCTCTGGAGATCTCGGGTCCATGGAGTCATCACTCCCCAACAGTTCGCCACAAGCTGTCCTGCGTTATTATTTATGGCAAATAAAATTCGGGCAGGCGAAGGTATCCAATTCTGACTGTAGCTATGAAGCACTCTATTAATCCAATACTCTTTACTCATAGCGCCCCGTTTGTTCTTGTTCACTTAATTAAGAACGTTGGGCGTCGGCCGATCGCTTGTCGAATCCGCGAAATTCATTAATTTAAACATTCATGCGCAATTATCGGACTCTTCAATAAAACTCTCTTTTAATTTGTTGCTTTATTTATGTTCTCTGCTATACTCGTTAAGGCTTCGTTTCGCTTCAGTCTCCATGTAAAGTTTTCGAACTTTGTGCATATATGGGAAGAAGACTTTATTTTCATTGGTTTTTAAATAATCACTCTTAGGGAATGCAAACCGGTAAATATTTCTTTAGAAATTACCGGTAATTTACCGATAATCCGGTAATTACTAATCAAAAAATTACCGGTTTGAATTATATCATTACTTTGATTTTGTAAACGGACATGAAACGTGGTACAACCAAAGGTACAACATGCATTGGAAACTCTAATGTATGTTGTACTCCGTTTCATTTTAATTTGTCCTGAAATTCCACAAGAAACGAAGTTTTTTTTATATAGACGTTGATGGAAAGTAACGTATGATATTTTTACGAACGAAAAATTCATTTTCCGAAAGGCAAGCAAAATATTACGGTGCGAAAAATCTAGCACAAACCGATATAACTAAAATAATAAAACTAAATATAAACTTGTTTAAGTTAGTTGCACCGCCCACAATTTCTCTGCTTTGCCCGAAGGTTGACTGGTAGAGAATGCCTCATGGCATTAAGTCCGCCTTTTGTACGATAAGTTTTCTTTTGTGCAATAAAGATTAAATAAATAAATATATTTCTTTTGTAAAGGCGTTTTTTAAATGTGGTAGAGTAGCACAAAACTTCAATTCATGTCAGTTTACCAGGGGTAAAAAAAAATTGACCCATGAATGGAGATTTTATGGTATGTAAATTGATATCAAATCATTCTTAGGTATCGGGGGGCACGGCAGTGCCCCCGCCAAGTCGAGCGCGAAGCAAACACTGCCGTACCATCCTTTACTGGAACCATTTCGCCGCATTTTCAGGCCCCTATTTGAGCACCTCTGGATAAGACCAGAACGCAGAAATTTTCGTCATCCAGTAAGCTATAATTACATACTTAAAATCCAAAATTTCAAGTCAGTAGGTCATTTAGTTCCGAAGTTAAGCGAAAGCAAAGTTTCGCATTTACGACACTCACTTATTCACTCACTCACTCATGATCATCAGTAAAGAACTAGTACTTCCCATAAATTCAGAGAGCTGAAATTTGGTACAGAGTTAGGGTTTAATGGCCACATAAAGCGAAAACTATAAAAATTGGCCAAGTGCGAGTCCGACTCGCGCATGAAGGGCTCCGTACCATAAAACAAGTTTGTTGTATGGGAGCCCTTAAATATTTATTTTATGTTATTTGTAGTATTTGTTGTTATAGCGGCAATAGAAATAGATCATCTGTGAAAATTTCAACTGTCTAACTATCACCGTTCTTGATATACAGCCTGGTGACAGACGGACGGACGGACGGACGGACCGACAACGAAGTCTCAGTAATAGGGTCTCGTTTTTACCCTTTGGGTACGGAACCCTAAAAACTAGGATAATCGAAGATCTGGAGTACTCTGATTAGAAAACACAAGAGCCCAACCAAACTATTAGAGATCGACATACCGCCTTTACAAAAAATATTCAACTTGTTGTGTTCGGTTGGCCGCCGTCGTGACTGATCGTCTCTCCTGATGATGGATCGCGTAACGATTCGAAACATGTCGAGTGTTATTCGATTTCTACGACGTGAGTAAACCCGTTTAAGTATTTTAATATTCAACTTGGTGGGCCGCTTCATTTGATGTCAAAAATCCAAGGTCTGAAGTATTTTGACGACGCGTTTGGCTCGGTTTGTAAACACCTGCCTACTGAGCCGGCGGTCCCGGGTTCGAGTCCCGGCCAGGGCAAATATTTGTGTGATGAACTCGAATATTTGTGCTTGGGTTATGGTTGTTCTATGTATTCAAGTATATATTTATCTATATAAGTATGTATATCGTCGTCTAGTACCCATAACATAAGCCTTCTAGAGCTTAATTTGGGACTAGATGGATTTTTGTGAGGTTGTCCGATATTTATTTATTTATTATTTATTTGATGAAGAACCCTCAGCTGGTCTCAGCTGTATTAGAGATATGGTAATGCCCCCTTCTACTATTGGTACATAAAAAAATCGACTGTCATTGCAAAAATCCAGCGTAGTGGGACACATCTTCTAATTTAATCTAGTCTATAGCGTCCCACAGCTGGGCGGGTTACGTATTACAATCCCGAAAGTTCATAATACCTACAGTTGAAATACCGATGGTCAAAATACAGAAAATCAAAATACCGAAAGTTCAAAAAGCCGATATTCGAAAAACCGAAGCTCAAATTACCTATTTTCAGAAAATCTAAAGTTCAAAATCTCGAAATTTCATAATCCCGAAATTTTTAAAATCTCGAGATTTTATTTAATTTTATTTTATTTATTTATTTATTACAATTTAACACTGACAGTTAAACCTTACGTGCTAAGTGTTACAAATTTAATTACATTATTTATGTGAACTAATTATTTCCACAATACTACAATACTAATTATGTCAACTTACATACTATTATTCAGTTAATAACAAAATATATATTATTATAATTATAGCCATGTCTCCTTACGCTATACGAAAACAACTAGGTACTTAACTTAAATAGGAGGCTATGCTGTCTACCTAAATTGACTTCGGGGTCACTCTTGCCTCTAGAAAACGACATGATGCGGTTAAAAATATAGATTCTAGGGTGAAGAAAATGTCGAGTTGGCTGTCACTATCAAGAATAGCATTCAGGAGTGATAGGGCTTGGTGCAAGGGGGACGAAGCGAGCGGCGTTTCCCCGCTGCACAGCAATACTGAGCCTTTGTCCGAGAAACGCGCCAGCTTATATAATTTTATAATCCCGAAAGTCAATGAGCACTTTAAAAGTGTCAGGACACTAAACTAATCTGACTTTTCCGTGGAACCGATCTGCTCCGGTGCTGGGGGATGTTCAGCCCCTCCGCCTTAGCGTAAGAAAGTGCGGCACCTACGCTCGCCTCCGCAGCTTCGGCTTTTTGGTCACCTTCGGCGACCAGCCTCAGCCGCTGCGCCTCGCTTGATGCCCGCACTTTCTTACGGTGGCCGGGGGCTGCCCTCCCTCCGCGCCTCCGGGCTTTTATATACACTTTAGGGGTAGGGCAGACAAGATCACGTGGAATCGGGGTTGACAGCTTCGGTTCTGTGGCAAGTCGATTAAGAAAAGGAAAGAGTCCGGGAAAGTGGGAAATTAAGAATGACACTAAATATTCGATATTATGATAAAACATTTTCTTACGCTCTAACGCTCTAACAGCCCCCACTTTCTTACGCTAGGGCCACAGTATAATAAAGAGTACTAACGTACTAGGGCGGAGGGGCTGCACATCCCGCAGCGCCGGAGCAGATCGGTTCCACAGAAGAGTTCACTTATAAATAGTAAGTATAGTAGTAGGCAAGTAGGTTACGTAATTTAGGTTAATATTCTTTGTATAAAATAAACATTAGAATCTGTAAGACTACAGAAATACGAGATAATTCTCGAGAGTTTAAATAATATTCCGGATTACAACCTTCAGGCAGGATCATAGTCTTCGGGATTACAGTCTTCGGGATTACATTCTTCGGGATTACAGTCTTCGAGATTATAATATTCGGTATTTCATCCTTTCCATCAAACGTTCTTTCGGGATTTTAAACTTTCGGTCAAATAAACATTCGACATTTTAATTTTCGTCCTTCCGTCCATAGGTCTTATGATATTCAGTATTTTGAACTTCGGCATTGTAATACGTACCCGCTGGGCGAATGCCTCCCCTTCTGCTTTTAATACGCATATAAATAAAATTAAAGGAAAACTCTGGACAAGACTAGACTGGCTTTTATACTTATACTCACAAATTTACAAGAAGAAATAGTCGAACGATTAACTTTATTCTACTCGAATATTACACAAATTAAATAAACAAATTACACCAAACTATTAATTTCGCTCAAAATTTGGTCTAAATATAATGCATTGGACTAAGAGTGGCGGTGATACGCACACGTCGCTAGATGGCGCTGACTGTATTTTAAAACGCACCGTCGTTTGTTTTTCCGATAATCTTATATGGCGAAGTGGCAACCGGCCTCGTTACAGTCGTTTACGACATTCTTCTACTGCGCTTGGAAACGTTTGCTAGGGATTAGGAGGGATTATTTGCATTTCGTTGATTTCGCTTATTATTTCGTGAGGTTTGCTAAAGTGAATTAGCAGGTTGTTATAAAAAATATGCCCACGTTTCTACAAAAAGAAGTGAAATCCCACCAAAAACATTCTGTAAAAAACTAGCCAAGTCTCGATGGAGCCGCTTGTTTATCTCTAAAAAGTAATGAAATCTAGACAAAGTCGTACCAAGTCTAAGGTTCCTTACTGCGATTTCTTTATTATTATAGTAAATGTTGTGTGACTTGGCCGTTGAAGGGTACACAAGGGTACAAAACCAGGTGCTCCATGACATCATTGCACCAATCTGTCGCCAGAACCGCTACAAGTCAATTTTGTTTACACGTAATGTTATATCTTTTGTAACTACCTATGTTTGTTAAGCGAGATAGTAGCCCATACTGGTGTACCCTTCAACGGCCTAGTCACACAACATTAACTATAATAATAAATAAATCGCAGTAAGGAACCTTAGACTTGGTACGACTTTGTCTAGATTTCATTACTTTTTAGAGATAAACAAGCGGCTCCATCGAGACTTGGCTAGTTTTTTACAGAATGTTTTTGGTGGGATTGATTGTTCTGAAGGGATTAGGAAAGAAAAAACAATACGGGAAAAACCAGGCGGTAGATCTACTAAGTTGGACATGTCGACTATATAAAAGGTAGTCACCGAAATGGATATTGTATTGTAGGCAGAAATTTGCCTTTCAAAGAATCACGGCGGATAAATCAGATGACCCTTAAGTTGTGCAAATATCTGCTTTTCGGCTGCGAAAGCTATGTTTATCGACAGTCTCGCTGTAATGGCGGCGTAATTGAATGAAGTAATTGCGGTTAACTGTAACTAATTATTAGGCCAGTTACAGGTTTTAAAAGCGATCTAACACTTGGTCAACAAAAGTAAGTAGTGAAATTACAGTTGAGGGTAGTTAGATGAGAATAAATGTCCCGAGATATTTTGCACGGCTAAATATGGGCTTGTTCATTCATAAAATCCTGGTTTTTGAAACTAACTCTGACCAGCAACTTTACGATAAAAATTACGCACTTCGAAATGATGAAATTAATTTGGTGCCAAAATAGTACTTACCTACCTGAAAAACAATGATATTCGTCATTTTACTAATCATGTTTCACTTTTGTCTCGTTTTATGTTTTTAGCCTCGGCTTTTTATGATCCTGCACTAACTAGTTTCTGTTTGGCCCTATGGTTGACTGGTAGACAATGCCTTATGACATTAAGTCCGCCATATATAGTTTTACGTTTGTATTTTGTGCAATAAAGTTGAAATAAATAAATGTTACAAAATATGTGTGTAATGTAATGTTCTTGGAAAAATAAAATAACTTAATCTTCAGTAAATAGATTTTCTCTGTTTGAAAAGTTGTTCATTAGAAGTGATGAGTTTTTTGTCCATTGTTTTAAAAAAGGAAGAAGCTGCTGTCTGAAATGTAAAAAAAAAGATGTGCTTTGTTTAGTCCTAAAACTGAAAAAGTTTTTAGAGATCAGTTAAGTAAAGGTACAGTAATACAGTCAGCATGTATGCTGACAATTTTATTATGTACGTAAGCAATTTGACATAAGCCAGTAGTAACATTTTCAGCTACTTTTTATGCAGACCGTACAATCACGTGGCTGAACGCTCGTTTGCCTACTACACCATACAAAATTAGCGATTTCGAGCCGCTAAAGTTTTCGGTTTTATTTGGCTTGAATCTGTTTTAAACTGCCCTGACCTACTTTTTAACGGGACGGTAAAAGCTGGCACTGGTTACCTGGTTCCGGGTAAGTTTTGAGAATGTTATATAGTTTGTAGAAGTTGGAAAATTACTATTGTTAAGTTATTTATTTACTTTAATGTCTTCTGTGTAATCAGTATTATGCGCGCTGTGCCAAGTCCCGACGCTAAGCTGCCTTGTAACCAGAGTTTGAACGAATGGACGTCATTGCGCGCAAGAATGTGGAGATGAGTCCAAATGAAGGTAAATCTGTGCTTAAATTATAAAATGAACTATTCTGATGTTTCCTAGTAATATTACAAGTCAATTCAGCTGAAAATATATTTATTTGTACCGAGGGGTGAGTCTAACTCGTACGCGTCATCGACTCGGAAACTTTTAATAGATCTGACTTGACGTCAATCTAAGAGCCGGCGTTCAGAACGAGTCGTACCAATATTTCCTAGAAGATACCAACAACTTCGTTCTAGAGGAAGAAAATAAGCGTTACATAAACAACCTGTTTTTGTTACAGTGTAGAGGGGTACAATGTATCCTGTAACTATCTTTGGATGTCTAACTATATCAGTATCAAAATTGGTTAAAATTCGTTCAACCGTCTTGGCGTGATGGCCGCTAAAATATTCCGATCGATATGTTGTCGCTCGATCACGAAATTCCTAAAAATAAAATATTCGGTTTGCAATTCTAAAAACCATTGGACGAAGCGCCGTATCGCTTCGCGGGGCTTCTATTTCTGCTCTTAGGAACGCAGGGTAACTAACAAACTTAACCAGCCCGATCTGGAATCAGTCTAAGGTTTTCTTTTATTCTACTCGTAGAATCACCAACCAAATGGTGTAAAGTACTGGACTTTATGATTCTCCTGGGAGTTTCATTATCCGGTAAATTTTACGATTGGGCGACGACAAATTCCCGCAACCATCACCTCTCTTCATAGAAAATAGATGGGTTATAAAACTTTACACTTTTATAATAGTAAAGATCCTCATTGGTATTTGATAGCACTCCAGAAATATGTATATTATTTCAGAAGCCCCCCAAAGCTGCCAGTTCGCGAGGTGGTACTGTCACGTTTCATTAGAAAAAGGTACCCTGTAACAGTGTGACACGCGGCCATGTTCCCTCGTAGAAAGCTCGTTATCGAACCAACTTTCCTACACAATAACTCGCGATATCGACTCGCGATATCTACATAGATGCACAATGCACGACTCCACTGCAATAATGTCCCATAACATCAATATTGATACCAATCAAAATGTCAACATTAAACTGGGTTGTTTTGTGAAGCTCGTCATGCGCTCTATTGGAAGATGGTTGTCTGATATTTTTGCCTTTTGCAATAAGACGTTTTTTTTAATTACTTAGCTAGTTCGATAGTCAATTGTTTTTATGGGTTCCTCACTTCAATCGCCAAAAACGCAACTCTTATAGGATCACTTTGTTGTCCCTCTGTTTAACTGTTCGTCTGTTAATACCTTTATAAGGAACGCATAGAGGTTAAATATAATGATAAAAGTAGGAAAGTAATAGCAAATATTTAGGACTGCTACTCCTTGGCTTTGTTAAAAAAACTAACTAACTAACTGAGCGCAACGACCCAAAGTGGATCTTGGCCGCCGACACCAGATCACGCCACGTGCCACGATCCTGAGCCAGCTCTCACCAGTTAAGGATGCCTATTAGGTCCCTGAGATCTTTTTGGACTTCATCACTCCGGGTCTGCGACCACTCGGTCGTCCCAAATAAGCGGTTTTTGCGGCGCGATCCTCTCCCATTTTCTCAACGTACCCGAGCCAGAGGAGTCTGGACGCCTTGGTCTCTCCTTTAATCCTCTCTTGGACTTGTTAGAAAAGCCAATAGCAAATTATGTGACAGAAAAAAACTTTTTAAAGGACAACAACAACTCGATCACAACTTCACCATGAGAACCGTGAAAGATTTTTTGTAACTTGTAAGTATGCGAGACTCACAAGAGTTAGACAGCAGCTACGGTCTGACAAAATTATATGGCCGACATTTGTATACTTTACAAATGTCGTCCTCTATTTCCCTTTATCATTATCAATTTGACTATGGCGGACAAATGTAGTTGAATACAGACGGACGTCATAAATGTCGTAATTATCATGGTGACATGTTCATGGCTCTAGTGATACCTACATTTCTCAAATGGCTATACATCAGTACTAGAATTAACTAACCTTCCTTCCTTATAACCTAACTAGAACTGATTAAGAGTTGGATTTAAGTTTTAGTATCCTTCCAATTTATTAATATCGCTTAATACCCTGAATGGAATGGCCTGCTCGTAGAATAGGCAGACTTTATAATAGCCTGCCATGACATCGATTGCTTGTTTAGCTGTAATTATTAGGTCATAAATTGTTTAGTAATTGCACGGAATAATAGTTTCGGGAGCGATAGTTAATAATTATTAAGGTCGTATTACCCAAGTGATTTGTTGTGAACTGGTGATTTTATTGGGATACTTAAACTTCTTGTATTTACATAATATACATTTCATTCACATTTTGATTTTAAATTCTAACAGTTGATTAGATTTCAGGAGTATTCGCCAGAGATAAATTTAAACACAAACACAAACGTAAACTTTTTAGGATTCATCCATCTTTCACTAAGTAGAATGTAAACGTATAAATACATAGGAATCTTTGTAACTGAGTATACCTACTTATTTAAAAGCAATAAAATACATTTACGTATCAAAATAATATTTTCATCGCTTTACCAATTACTGGAAGTAAACTGACGTATCTTACAACAGAACCAATTCATATAATACCTACTCTCAATAGGTATACTAAATTAAATAATAAATATCGTTTCCATCATTACAGCAAATTGACTTTGGCATCTAATGCGAAAAAACTTTAGGGAACATTCTTCAAAGTTCGACGTCTAGTTCAAGTCATAAATCTTTTACGCTCTAAATTCTTCATATATTTACATAGCTCGCTACTTTACGATCTTAAGGAAAAACTTTATTTACATAAATTTGTGATAAGTATACGAGCATGTACCTACTCCTATGATTAATTTATTAGACCAGCACAATTTGTCAATGATAGTTTTTTCGGGATACGTTTTCAGCATCTAAAACATACAATTTTATTTATTTATTATTTATTTATTCAAATTAGTTACACAGCATTACAGTGATTAAACTAAGGCACTGTGAACTACAAAATTATACATAAAATAAAATAAAAACTTAAATCTAGTTTGATTTAGGCGACGTAACAGCGTGGCTCCGTTGCGTCGTCTGATCTGGCGCAGGATTCACACTTACAATATTATCACTTACACACATACGGGATTTGGTAGATGGGTGCCATTCGTCAGGTCTACGTGGAGCGAGGGTAGCGAAGTGGCTAACGCGCTGGACCGGTAATCCAGAGGTACCGGGTTCGATTCCCGGTCCCTTCCACCAGGGGTATTCGGAATGCGACACTGGGTAAGGCGCTCTGTGTCACGTATCACTCCGCCGTGGTCGACGATGTGGTGGAGAACGTCCGTCGGAAGACTACCTTTTTTTGAGGGTGCATCATCTGCAGTCCCGCCACTTCTTGCACTTCAGCTCGTTTGTGGTTCGCGTGCCGCTGCAGGACACCATCACAAGTGCAGACTTTTGGCCGAAGGCTGGTTCCGGAAAATTATCCGAATTCTACGCCAGATCAGACAAGAAACGGGGCGTAGCGATGTAATTACGTCGCATAAGTCTAACTTCACTGAAAAAATAATAGGTCAACTAGTTTAACTACTTCCGAATTGTGCTTTGTAGTAATCAAAATTATACTAATTTTCCCATAATCTATTTGCGCAAAATTTGATAAGCCGTGCTTGATTTTATTTTTGTATGAGAATACATGAAAGCGAAATATTTCATTATACAGGGTGTCCCTAAAACCAACGCCAAAATGAAGAGGGGTGATAGAACAGCTCATAAGCAACCATATTAAGTTAATTTGACCTTAATAAAAAGTTCATGGTTTTCGAGATATTTGCATTTTAAAAAAACTCGTGACTTTTGAGGCCCTGCGTCAGTATGTCGATTGCCACCACTGCAAATTTAGGTATTTTTTAAATCTGTTTTTTGCAGGATGTTACTAAAAACATATCGTATCGAATGTAATTTCAATTTATTACATATCATGATGCTTTGTCGGTAAAAATAATAAAAAAAAAACGAATTATAGCAATTTATTAAATTTAGCCAGCGGTTTTGATCGAGTTTCATTTAAAAATAGTATCGTAAACTAACATGGCACACAATATAAAAAGATAGTAAATTTATTGTAGTTTTCAAAAAGGTACAGCATTTTCTAATTTACGCAGCAGTTTACGAGATATTGATATTTTACACTAACAGGAGCTCATACTGCAGTTATTACATAGTATGGAACCAGAGCCCCTACTAGGCTCAGAGTTTGAATTTCGAACAAAAAATAGATTCAAAGAATACACAATTTGAAATTGGAACACAATTTGAAATTCGAATTCAAGTCGGCTTTCTGATTAAAGAGTATTTTAGTAATTTTAGGACACTTCGTCAATTCGTTTGATATTCTTTATTTAGTTTGGTTTCTTATTTTCTTAAATATACTTGATTTACCAATAGAACTCGTGTTTGCCTTGTGATTTGGATTTTTGGTACAATTTAAATTTGTTTTGTGCATCTTGGACTCGAGTTCTGCCTATTGATTTTAACTTCGATTTACTTTGGCTCTGTTAAGATTAATTGTAGTGCGTTTGTTACAAATATGCCAGAGAATTATACTCCTCAAGAATATGCCAACATGCATTTTGTCTATAAAAGGGGAAAGTCAGTGTAACTCTTGTGCTGCAGCTAGACTCTATCGGGAAAGATATCCAAATTTAAGGCATCCGGACCATCGAGTATTTCGAAATGTTCATCTCGCATACTCACAAGGCGTTTTGCCTGGCAATCGTGGTGGATTGGGAAGACCTAGAGGAGATTACGATGAAGATGTTTTACAAGAGATTCAAAACGACCCATCCACTTCGACACGGAACATTGAACGTAATTTAGGGATATCAAAATCTGTTGCCAATAGAATATTACGTCGATATGGATATCATCCATACCACATACAACGTGTTTAAACGTTGCTGCCCCGTGATTACCCACTTCGTGTTCAGTTTTGCCAGACAATGCTGCAAAAACACAGAGAGGATCCCAATTTCATAAATATGGTTTTATGGTCTGATGAAGGCACTTTTAAGAGAGATGGATTTATGAACATGCACAATTTACACAGTTATGCATTAGAAAATCCTCATTTAATGAGGGAAGATCGGTCGCAGTACCAATTTAAAGTGAACCTCTGGACTGGAATATTAGATGGGAAAATAATTGGCCCATTTGAATTACCAGAAACGCTGAATGGTCCAAGTTATCTGCATTTCTTAGAGAATGAGTTGCCAAATCTTCTCGACGACGTACCTTTAGCTACGCGGAGGTCAATGTGGCTGCAGAATGATGGCTGTCCAGCACATTATGCACGTGAAGTGCGACTAGATTTAAACCAAACTTATCCACAGAAATGGATCGGCCGTCTGGGTCCCATTTTGTGGCCTCCTCGATCTCTAGACCTAAATGAACCGATTAACAGTATAGCGGAGCTGAGACAACGCATTTACGCAGAGGCCCAAAACGACGTATCAAGAAGTGCACGTCACATCAGTCGAGCATTTTTAAGGAGATGCCGAGCTTGTATTCAAGTCAATGGCGGACAATTTGAACATTTAATTTAGTTACATAAAACAGGTATCGTATTCTTTTAATGTTTTTAGTTTTTTTATTCACTTAACAGATAAAAATGGCAACCAGTATTATTTTTGCATTATCTTATAAACCGCTAAATAATTAAGTCACTTCAATACCATTTTAAAAAAAAACTCTAAATTTGCTATCTTTTTACGTTATTTGCCAGGTTCGCTATGAACATTTCATTTTTTTTTATTCTAAAATTGAATTGTGTTCCTATTCTAAATAAGTACTATTCTTTAAATCGAGTTTTTGTTCAAAATTCAAACTCTGAGCCTAGTAGGGGCTCTGGTACCATACTATGGAATAACTGCAGTATGAGCTCCTTTTGGTGTAAAATATCAATATCTCGTGAACTGCTGCGTAAATTAGAAAATGCTGTACCTTTTTGAAAACTACAATAAATTTACTATCTCTTTATGTTGTGTGCCATGTTAGTTTACAATACTTTTTATAAAGGAAACTCGATCAAAACCGCTGGCTAAATTTAATAAATTGCTATAATTCGTTTTTTTTTTATTATTTTTACCGACAAAGCATCATGATACGTAATAAATTGAAATTACATTCGATAGGATATGTTTTTAGTAACATCCTGCAAAAAACAGATTTAAAAAATACCTAAATTTGCAGTGGTGGCAATCAAAAGTCACGAGTTTTTTTTAAATGCAAATATCTCGAAAACCATGAACTTTTTATTAAGGTCAAATTAACTTAATATGGTTGCTTATGAGCTGTTCTATCACCCCTCTTCATTTCGGCGTTGGTTTTAGGGACACCCTGTATACGTATCAGGTGCCTAATACTTTTTAGAAGGCTTATGTTTTTGTTTTTGCAATAACATACCTACTTAGAAAGCAGCTCGTTCCGAAACGAAATAAAAGATCCCCAGATAATATGTTGGTCCCTCTTTTGTCCTTAGCTTAAAATAAATGTTCCTGCAATATTTTCAGCTTTACCTACTATGTTGGAAGATTTTATTGTAATACGAGTTCATGCCGCAGACGATGTTATTGTGAAGAACAAAAAAATGCGGCAAAGCTCAAGGCTACGATGCTGTAGGGAAGAGGTTTGGTTTAAATAACAAGCGACTATTATCTTAGCGAGGCGAAAAAGCAGTCGGATGGTAAAACCTAACATAACGTTATGACAACTAAAGTAATAAATGCTACACGTTTCGTGAAATTAAGGGAATTATTGTTGGGAATAATGTTATATGAAATATGACTAGGGCTAGTTGTGAGGGTTTGAAATTGCTTCGTTTTTTACTTTACCTATTCTGCCGTCCTAGTATAGTAAAGACGCCACGCACGTACCTACCCACATACAACGACAGTATATCTATACTATTAACAAATTAAAAAGTAGTACCTACTCGCAAAGACAATCACATTTCTATGTATGTTTTCAGGAAAAATATTAACAGCGCGATGCGTGTTATCTTCTGTTTCCTATGAGCCTTGATTTACAAACTGAGGTTTTATTGTGTTTCTTTTTTTTAAGGCGGGGGCTTCGCTCTCGTTGCTTCCCGTCTCTTACTTATGGTCTCCTCAGTTGACTTTACAGAATCAGATGACAAGCTATCTTGTTTACGTTCTTAGTAGTTCTTTTATTTTAGTTTACCCGTTCCACTTCTTTCGTGGCTTCAAACATATCTGTTTGTCATTCTAGAAGATACAATTTATGTGCAAATTGATGTGTAATTGTGTTTCATTCTTTTAATGCGGTGGCTCCGTCTCAACTCTCATCGTTTTTTCAGTTGACTTGTTTCCTTTCTTTCCCACTTTACGTATAAGAGAGGTAAACTAAAATCCATACTAATATTATAAATGCGAAAGTGTGTCTGTCTGTCTGTCTGTCTGTCTGTCTGTTACCTCTTCACGCTAAAACCGCTGAACCGATTTAGATGAAATTTGGTATATAGATAGTTTAAGTCCCGGGGAAGGACATAGGATACTTTTCATCCCGAATAAATTTAGTGTTCCCGTGGGATGAGCTGGTAACACCGCGGGGCACAGCTAGTAATATATATTTTATTATTTTTTTCTACTACTTTGTCAGCGTGATTAATTAATTATATCTGTTTTCTTGTACTAACAGTCGTTGACCTAAGCTGCGGATAGACAGAGGGACGGACGGACGGACATGGCAAAACTATAATGGTTCCTCGTTGACAACGGAACCCTAATGACACTTAAAATACAAATTCGTTACGACTTTTAAATTTTTTTTTAGAACTTGTATATTCACGACTTACTCTTCCGCTTTTCCCTTTTCCACTATATTCAAATTTGCATTCGGAACAAGCCGCGGAGCGCTGTGCCGGGAAGTTCTCCCCGCGGACACTGAATATGGACCATAGTACACGCTACACGTATCACGAGATTAGGATAAAAAATAAACCTTTGTTTTGTATTACTTTTGTGTATCATACCTACCTACATAATAAGGAAATATTACTCAAAGTTTTGGCGGGAAATTGAAAAATCTGCGGCTGGTCACACTTTGTGTAGTAGGAATTATGGTTTTGATACTAGTAATTATTTTTGATTTCCTATGTACACGTAATGTACCTAAAGAAATAAGTTAAATATATGTTGACGTGCACTCATACTCAGCTCACATAATTTCTACCATTATGTACAGTACAGTCAACGACAAACACATTATGTTTACACTTTTAACCATATACAAGGCGATAAATTAAATGTAGTGTAAATAAGACCTAGCTCGATAACACCATTATATTAATCCATCACCAAAAAAATACATAAGTATTATGCCATCAACTCTATCGGAATGTTAGTTACAGTACATAAAGTATCAAAATTATTTATAGAGGATCCACCTACTAAATTGTTTAAATCATAGACAATAGGGGATACCACGAGGAAATATCTGTCAACATTATTTGGCTAGCCAGACTAGTATATGTGTATCATAAGTGGTTATAGTAACCGTAACGCACCATATACTTATTGCCCTTAATTGGTCAATATAACGATCAGCGGCCCTATATGATGGTTGCTTTTATCACGCGATAAATATGTGACAAAGCATCCGACACGGTTTGACAAAATGCGAGGGTGAGTGACAGTTGCTTTGTCACTTATTTATCACGTGATAAACGTAACCTTCATAGCAACGCAGTAACTTCGTCAGTCTTCATCAGTCAGTCTGGCAGTGATAAAGTTACGGCGCCGTTGTACGGGCAGCGGTCCCTGATGCAGAGCTCAGTACGAGTTCGAATCGAAACAGGCCGTTCCTGACAATCTCTCGTGAGTGTAAACCGCTTAATACAATAATTAAATATATCAATAATCTGACGAAAGTTTCAATAAGAAAAGAAGATCATACATACTCGTAGTTCTGGTTCCATATCTCAGCATTGTAATCTAAAGTTCCTCAGACCACATCAAAGGTAGCTAAGTGGATACGGTGCCAAATAATGTTGAGAGCTTGGCTTGGAAGAGCAGTTTTGGCGCTTGGCTCATATTCGGTAAACAGATTTCGAGTTTGCAGTGAAACTAGAACGAGGAAACCACAATGCTGTAAAGGAATGCTGGTTTGTTTTTCCCTTTTACTGTTGCTGCAGTTTATATTAAGATTTAAATAAGAATTTAAAATATTTTCAAAAATCGTGGTTAATTTTCCATCGATATATGTATAGTTTTACTAGCTTTTGCCCGCAACAACGTACGCGTGGAACTTGATAAAAGGGACAGAAATGTTCACTCACTTTTCAATCTTTAAAGGTATAATTTCTAGGATGAAAACTATCCTATGTCCTTCCTCGAATCTTAAACTATCTCTATGCCAAATTCGATCAAAATCGATTCAGCGGTTTTAGCGTGAAGAGGTAACAGACAGACAGACACACTTTCGCATTTATAATATTAGTATGGAAGTATGGATTTAGAAGACATATTTTGATAAGTATAAGCCATACCTATATGGAAACAATAGGAAAAAACCAAATTTTACAAAAACAAGCGATAGAATATAGTCCTCAGGCGGCTTTTGCGAGGATAAGAAGAGAGAACCTTCTATAGTCTTTTGTTGTGTTGTGTACTACGTTAATGAATGTACCGTCACGTTCGAAACACTTTTTGAACTCGATTAAGTCCCACGGTACGGTACGGTTTGTAATATAATGTGTGAAAGTTTAAAGTAGGTAAATACATTGTAACTAAAATTAAACAAAAAACAAGTGAAATTTAATGTGTAGAATGTATATTCTATCGATATATTTAAACTCAATTGTTTTATTTAAAAAAGATATCACCTACATAGGTTCAATTTCTGTTTTATAACTTAGTTAAGTAAGTACATACTTACTTAAACTAAGTTATAAAACAGAAATTGATAATACACAACATTAACACATCCAAAAATACGTAACCCAAAATCCACGCTTATGCAAGTTCTTTGTTCCCTATCCACTTAGTAAACTCAGGGACAGCTACGTCTATCCATCGCTCCACGAGCTCATGTCGCTCCGCTGTAATGTGAAATTAGTTGCGGGTAGTTTTGCATGTAGACCGGGAGCGACGTTATCTCACCGAGCCACAAAAAGGCCGCAAAAATCCCTGAACATTTTCGGGACCAACCCCTTCAGAAGCTCTATTAAAAGAAGAAAGATCTATCCCACCCTCCTTTGTTAAAATGACGACGTTAGCTAGGAAATAAGAGCATTTTTTCAACGCGGATATTACAATTTAAAGCGGAAAATCCAAGCGAAATGTGGTGTACATTTTTTCTAATGAAAGTATCGCGTTTTCAAGCCCTCGGCGTGGTATCAAAATAAAATGCCTTACGCTTTAGCACGTTTGAGCGGAGTTCTCTGCAGGTAGTCTAACTTCAAAGCCGCTTACAAACGGACACCCCTAGATAACATTCGCTAATTCACTTTGATGTATCCCCTCCCCGCCCCTCACCCTCGGGTAACTCGTAACGAGAAAACACGTCTTAAAAGTTTAAACCCAATGCGAGGTAAAATATTATTAAACGTTCGCAACAATTTTCTATAATTCATTTTGCTTTCGTTTGAAATTGTTTTCGGTGTTTTCGCGAAAGGTAACTTTCCTGACAGTTTAAATAGGACACCCTGAGTTTTCCTTCGCCGGAAAACTGTTGAAAGAGAATTTAAAGTAAGAAAGTTTTTTTAACGAAGCTCGCGAATTTTTGATGGTATTCCTTTGATAACTGACGTGTACCCGCTCTGAACTAAATATTATCTCCGCCGCATATACGGGTTACAAACGATTTTAATGATATCTATATGTTACAGTTATCAGTAATGTTAATGTCCTGCATTCAAAATAAGTGTAATGTATTTTTTTTTCTCATCCAAATTAATAGCGGGGCGTGGCTAGGCCCTGCGTTGTTGCCCGTTCATTCCACGGGAACACTATATTGTTTCGGGATAAAAAAAACCTATGTGTACATCCAAAATGTCAGCTATCTTCATACCAATCAAAATTAGTCGAGCTGTTTAAGCGAGAAGAAGTAACAAATATACAAACAGTCACAACCTTTCGCCTTTATTTTTACGAGATTTTGATAGGAGTGAAATTCAAAATGTGTTATATCGTTAAAATGCAAATGACAGTCGCGAGCAGTAATTTAATCTTATTCTGATTTATTAAGCCATATCTAATTTACATATAATGTCAAGTGTTTCATGTCACTTGTCGTTCGAATAGCAAATAAAACTATATGACGTGTTAAAGCCGAGATATTGTTATATTAATAAACACTGGAAAATTGCATACTAGACGGTGTCCGGTCGTCCACCTAAAACCTTTTTTCTTTGCTATTTCTGTACCATTTTTTTCTGAAGCAAGTACCCCTCTCCGTTGAAAATTTCTTTTCAATACAATTTTAGAATTTTATATGAGTATATATATATATATATAGCTTTGTCTAGTTACGGCCCAGAACACGATGCAAAATTATAAGCCGATGTTATAGCTGTACATAGGTACTAAAGTTATACAAACTACGTAGAGGGGGCAGTTAATACTTATTAAGCTTTCAGCCATATTGCTTTGTGTGCTACAACATGCTTTCATAACGTAGATTGAAAACGATACAAAGCCACCGCAAGAACGCTTTGCGGTTCATATTTTTATTTTCGTCCTTTTGTATGGCGAGCTCCCAAAAGTTTGTAAAGTTTACAGTTGATCAAACGACAAGGGTTGGTTGTTGAGGTATTCCTTTTGTTAACTTCTTTTTAGTAGTAAGACGTTTGAAAATATGATTACAATTGATAGTATGATTTTAGATGATCGATTCTGAAGGGCTACTCCGATGCTCGAAATTCGACCGTCGTATAGTGCCGTCTCGTTCATCCATTACTATCGTCGAATTTCGAACATCGGAGTAGCCCTTCTGTGAGTGAAAAATGTCACTATTTATTGCTTTATTCTTTAGAAAGAAAGAAAAATGACAAATATTTTTTTGAGCTCATATGTAGTTAGAATACTTACGTTAAGTATTAAATACATTGAAATGGGGTATAATATTACAGAGTAAGTCGTATAGTCAAATTAAAAATATTAAAATACTGTATAGAATTTAAGCCTTCGTTTGTATTGTCAGTAAACAAAGTGTTATTAAAAAAAATTGTAATAAGCATATTGTAATGCTGTAAAGAACGACTTTTTTAATATAGAGACTACTCGTTAACCGTATTGTATGTATATCACTAAAAAGCAACTTAACATTTTGTAAATTTCGAAAACAAACAAAAAATATATTTATACACGCTCATGCAAAATACACTTGATAAGAAACATGCAAAGCAGATACAATATCAGACTGCCCTTTTAAACGGCAATAATTGTAGTAATAAGTTAATATCGAGATACAAACTTGTCCACTTGACAACACAATAATTGGACAACAAAACACATGTTTTCCGTTGAGGTATCGTACCTTTACAATTAATTACACTGTTCAATAAAATTTTACTTTCGTTTGTTATATATGTTACCGCCAAGTAGGCTTTTCTTAAAGTAGAGTAAAGTAACATACCTAGATCTTTAACGTATCTATGACCTTAATTTAATTAATTAACTTAAATTAAGTAATGTACAGTAAATAAATTGACAAGTGAGTGTTAAATGACAGCGTGATATGAGTAACGAGAATTACGCTGTACACCACTACATTGAATGTGCGGATTTAAGAAATTTAATCGTGCAGTTAATTCACATAATTATGATTAGCTAATACATGCAAACAATTACTAATGGATCATATTATTATCAGTTTTAACAAATGTCCGCATGTCGGTAACAGGCTGTATAAAAAAACATTTGGTTTTTTGGCGCCGAATCTAAAATTAAGATAAATTTTGTAAAAGAAAACTCATAGCGTAATAAGCGAATAAGGTTTTGGAAAGGTAGATGTAGTGTCATAAAACCTAATAGGATTTTGAGGCTGGATCTAAAGTTATCTAAATTTTAAAACCGAAAATGGCATTAAAGGGGAAGAGTACCTAAGTACTAAATGATGCTTTTAATGGCCGTAATTTAACCGTCATCAAAAAATGACATAATATAACCAAAAATCGTGTTTACCTACTCGTGCATTTTGAGACTATTATCGCAAAATCCTGATGTCTTGCAGCAAGTCTCTAAATATGGATTTGTTGTCAAAAAATCAACAAGAAGATCTTTCTCTCCCATTCTAAGAATAATAAATTTCTGTTGTCCAGTGTATTTGGACAACATGAAACACAGATATATTGATTTAAACTATGAAACTTACACGATCTTTACACATTAACTAATCGCGTTCAAAAAGTGACCCTTCGCGTCTATGAACATAACATCACGTTCGAAACGTCGATGTAATTAAAAACACTTTGAACGCGATGAAGTCCCGTTTCGTTATAATAAAACACGCGTTGTCCATTATGGCATCGTACAAATAATTCATTACCGTGGAATCCTTCCTGTAAGTTGCGTCTACTTTCCTTATGAGGACAGCTAAGGAATGGAACTCTCTTCCTGCGCACCTGTTCCCTGACAAATATAACTTGGATCTCTTCAAGTCGAGAGTGAATAGGCATCTTCTAGCCAAGCATGCTCCATCTTAGGCCTTATTGTTACTTAACATCAGGTGCAATCGAGGTTAAATGCATGGCTATTTTGAAAAAAAAAGTTTTGGCCTATGTATGCACACATTTCTGTATGGGAGCACCATTAGCATTTTAAGATTTGACGTCCTTTAGATTCAGCTACAAAAAATCCACTGAAAAATACAAAAACGAAACAAAAAGTCAAACTCTGTTGACCCGTGTAATTGGACTACAAAACACACCTTCTCCGTTAAGGCATAGTACAAATAATTACCTTGGAATCCTCCCTCTAAGTTGTTGGCCTCTGTATGCAAATGCGAGGTGCAACATGCGACAGTGTTGCGGTATGCGCATTGTCTAGCATCCTAGTTACGACTCAATTATCTTCAGAAAGTAAGGAACACCAATTAACATCCTTTTATACTGTCTCTACTTCTCTCTTAGCTGCAAAACGAGTTTTCTTAGGATGGGCGCACACAGCGTGTTCGTTAGATTTGCGTAGCAGATTTCATTGTCTGACATTCACATATTAATCATAGCCATTCGAGCAATGTATCGGCTATATCACAAACATCTGGCAGTGATATGGTCAGTATTATATTGATCTTTGATATTCGAGTTATACATTCAAAATAGTACATATACATAGTAAAGTAGACACAGAATCCATATTTCGCATTAAGGACTTTAAAATCTCGTAAAAAAAAAACATTTATCTTCTTATATGACAACATATTTAAATGTTACGAACATTTATTTGTTAGACTCTGGAAACTTCTCCGTATCGATCACAGTTTAGTACGGTACGAGTAGTGATAGAAAAACAAAATTCGTGTTTTCAGTAAAAACCAGTATTTTAGAGAACTAGTCGAAAATTCCCAATGTCTATGTTTCAAATAATACCCTGTCTTTCTGCGTGTGATTGACAAAACAACAAAAAAAAACGTTATTATTAAACATACACAACATCGTAATGCAATTTTATGCCTCTTTAAATAGCGAAAAGTAATTAGCGGTCTACCTTCGTACGATATGCCTAGCAGCCATATACATGCACTCCCCTAACCTGTCTACATAATTAGTCCTTAGCTACACTTTGCATTAATTATCTACGTACGCCTTGACATAACACTTGCCCTCGTATGAAGCTATTAGTCCAGTAAAGTTAGAGTTTTAATCCTTTGATAACTTTGAATTCCTTGATTTTTGCTTGAGTGCATCAACAATGTCAATTGAGTGCTACGTTCAAAAAGTTAGATGATCTAAGTTAACCTGTTTTACTTTCTTACCCTACTACCTAGCGAGTTTCGAGAAGTCAGCGGTTTTCAAGATAAATCCGTTTATTCCTTTGCAACCGTACGGTAGAACGCACACCGTTGTAGCGTTTCTTTTGTAAATAAAAATTAGCAAGGTACAACCTTAACTGCTAAGGTGCTTTATATATTCTAAAAGGAGCTCAGGGCTGGACTGACCACGGACTAATTAGGTCTAAGTTGCGTATCGGACTCAAGGCACCACGAAAAACAAATCATAAAACCAACAAGCTAGCGTATGAAGAGCTAATCTATTCAACTAAGGTGCTTTAACTGCGATAGTGTCATAATTTTCATAAACCTGAAAATTCATAACTTTAGATACAGAATTTTATATAACAAAATTTATATTTTTTTATATTCATTAAAAAAAATAGGAGTAAGTAAATTTTACAGAATGTAAACATTTAAATTATATTTTAAAATTTTGAAAATAACTTTCAATCACACGCGTGGCATCATTCATCGACAAGCCAATATTTTTTTTTTTTTAGAATTATCAAAGGTTAAGATTAGATTTAATTCTATTTGACGGGACTATTGCACCTTAATATGCAGCAGAAAACGTGTGTGTGAACGCACGTATGCACCCAGCTTTATAATAAACACTACATCGCTTTATTTGCAGTCGTTAAACACAAATGTCAGTGGAATTGGAACCTATCTTGGAAAATAAAGCTTCAATTTCCTTTGAGCGATGTTTCATTGAGTGTATATTCAAAGTTTGTAGTGTTTGCAAGTGATGCACGTTCATTTGCAAGTGTCCGCGACTAGATTACGTTTTGACATGCCTTAACAAACAGAAACCAGTCGAACGGGAGTCGGTTCGATTTACTTTATTAATTTAAAGATTATACCAGGAATAACGATTGGTTTATTCTAGGTATGAACGATGATAGGGTATCAATCGGTTTCAATAAGGCTATCTCTGGGTTCTGTAGCAGCTGCGAGTACGATCCTAATTAGGCCATAACGAGAGTTTCGATCTTGTGTACTACTTATAACATCTTATTGGCTTCTGTTTATTTTGTTGTTTGGTATAATTTTTGGATTCCGATTTATGTTTCAATGCATACAATTACAGTATAAATGATTGAACGTTTGGTAGTGTTTTTTTAGTCGCATAATAGGAGTATACGAAATATGATACAAAATGTCTCCCTAAGGATCCCGAAGGACCCGGCTATTAAATAAAAGTAGTGTCACTTTTAAAGAAAAGATGGCGGGATATTTTGGATGCATTTAGTAACGAGTGGAGGGATCATGCAGCCAATAGAGACGAGTGGCGCAAGAGAGGGGATGCCTTTGCGCAGCAGTGGGACACAGGGTAGGCAAAAATAATGTTATTTTTATAGTACATACATATATTCCGTAGCAAAGGTCCTATAAAATTAGTACCTAGCCATTACCAATTACCATAAAGTTCGGATTTTACGAAAATGTCCCCTTTTATTATGCATGTCTTTGCAATGACATATTTTGTGTATTAGGCGAAATTTTTATACCTCAAACAATTTTTTTGCACAGTGAAAAATACACTACACTCTGACTACACTGTACAACATACGATAAAATTCGTCTGTGTCGGCAGATGAAACAACCCACAAATATTTACAAAGCGTGCGTAGGCAACAGTTCACCAAGCTTTGATGTCCAAAATATTGTGGGATAGTACTGTTTTGCAATGTGGGCAAGGCATGCATCCGTGAATTAGTCATCATAAGCAAGGGTTGACCGAAAGGTTTTGAATTGCATAGCAAAATGATATGTGGAGAGAGAGAGAGAGAGAGAAGTGGCGAGATTTGAACATAAAAATAGGCTACAGAAATAGAGCAAACAGAGCGAGTTCTTATCTTACTTCGATACCCCGCTGGTTGACACTTATCAGACAAACTTCACACACACAAATCAACCTAATCCCAAAGTAAGCTTTAGTAGGGTTATGTTATTAGACGACGAAATAATATAATTATATAGAAAAATATATACTTAAATACATAAATAACATCCATAACCTACTAGGCTATTAACAAATATTCAAGCTCATGACAGAAAATAGTTGCCATCAGCATCAATGATGTTGCTAATGGCAACTATTTGTGTCATGAACTTTTTCTACTCGCGATCTTAACCAGGTCGTCGGTCCACCTTGTTACCGGTTTTTCAGCTGTTTATCCTTGCATTGAGTTGAGCGGAATGTAATGGCTCGGATTTTGGAGGTGAAGTGAATACCCATCAACCACTTCCTGAACACTGAGCCCGATTTGGTGAATCATTTCACGAATAGAAAAGTGCCAAAGCAGACATATTATAGAACTCTTGAGCAGGGGGGGTATTCGACCAATTTTAGAGATATAATGGAGATCTCTCCTTTTCATCGCCATCCGTCACTTTTGACGTGTGCCTACTTGACAAGTGGCGATATCCCTAGAACATCGCAACTTCGTCAATTCGGACGCGCAAAATTTTCGCTTTCTTTGTATGTGACGGCATAAATAACAGGCGCATACTTTAAATTGACCACGTAGTACGTGAAATTAGTCCGTTACGTTTCGTTCAAAACAGAAGTTTATATACACAAATAGCATTTTTGACAATTGTTATCGCCTTCGTATTTCCAAAACTGAGATGAGATATGTCACTTTGACGGATGGCGATGAAAAGGAGAGATCTCCATTATATCTCTAAAATTGGTCGAATACCCCCCAGGTCATAAATAATTGACAAAGCATCTGTCACTCACAATCGCATTTAGTTTCTTATCGCGTGATAAAAGCAACCATCATAGGCCCGCAGACGTTATTAGAATACCTCAAATTACTTAAATCCTTTGTTAAAGGTTTTTGTTCTTGAGCGTGAGTCGAATGGAGCTATTCCCGGATATTTGTGGTAGAGGCTCTTTCCAACCACTTTAGGAACACTGATGCGCTGAATCTGTCAGCGGTACCAACGGGGCAGTTATTTCGGAAATATGGCATAGTAATGCAGAGTGAAGGAGTGAAGGTTTACGTAGTCAATGTATGACGAAACAAATGACGTGTCAGAGAATGACTGTTTCGTGACGTACTTAATAGCCCTAAGGCGTTAAATTTGCACCTCATTTATATGCGACGCCATGGATCTTAGTTGTAAACTTAAAGAACCCAGTTTGCCTATTTATTCAGAAAATGCAACCATCTATCTATACTTATTCCAACGATACATTTTATTTAGCGAAACCTTTTCTTTTCTCAAAAACTAAAGTTATACAAACAGGTCTACTTTAAAACATCCAATTAAAATAAGCTTTCGTGAAGTGTATAATATTTCTCTGCTATCCAGTTGACTTAAGGCCGTAATTTAATGAACAAACTTTGAAACCACCAACTTTAAATGCCGAAGATTAAAGTCGCCGTTAAAATACAAGTACTGAGTCAGAGAAGCTCACTACACAGCTCTAGAGAAAACATTTTACGTTACTTCTGCAACATTATATATCATTCGGTAAGCTGAACCAGTAACACATGTAAAATTAAGTTTAATTTTCTAAATACTGACTAAAGGAGATATGGGTATGATATAAAGACGACGACGACGACGCGGTTGGCGTAGTTAGTAGTGCAGCTGCCTACTGAGCCGCTGGTCTTGGGTTCAAATCCCGACAAGGACAAATATTTCTTCTTCAGAATGACACTTCAGATAGTATTCTTGCGCTTGGTGGAATCATCGCTAAGTTAGCAATATAGTGGTGATATTTCGGACAGGTGGCATTAGGAACGTTGAATTTAGTCTCCGGCTCCACTCCAGATTGCGCACATGCGACTATTACCTACGTTACAAACAAAAGACTGCAGTCCTGCACCGTGCTATTAATATTTTCGTAAAAATAGGTTTCATAATTTTAGAATGTTATTATAGTCTTTACTATACTCCTTTGAGTAAGGCATGAAACGCACACGCAGGCACGCATTTAAATGCGCAAACGCCAATGTATATTTAAGAGTGCATTGTCGGTGGCAGGTGGTGGGAATCTATTCAATAACCCCATTGTGCCAATACAGGTAATCGCAATACGTTTTACGAGGTGACGGCGCGGAGTGTCAAATTTATTGCTAGTGCTTATCTTAACTAATAATACATATAAGGCTTTGGTTGCCGCGGTGTTTGAGAAATGTGGTAACAATGTGGTTTTAGTTATTGGTATTTTCTTTTGGTGTTGTGTTGTGTTTTTTTTTTATCTTTCTTTAAAGAGCTTAGTCACTTAGGCGACTATGACACTCTGTTAGTATATAATATCTTATCTCCCATTTAAACCTATTTTAACAATTTTGTACAAAATTTTAGCTTCATCTGATACGGGAAGCGCCAAAATCTTTTTGCACCTCCCCAATTCAAAAAAAGACTCATTCAAAACTTCCCTTCTCACATCGTAACTCCGGACACATTCCATAATAATGTGGTATACGTCTTCTACGGTGTCACATACATCAGTTGTTTGTGTTACCCATCTGCCAAGTCTGTGGTTGCGTGTGTTGTTCTCGTATTGGTTTGCATAGCCATGAAAAGCGTTGTTCTCCTACATGACACTGTTTTGTATAGTTAGTCTGTAAAAGACGGCCTTTGATTGATTGTGATGATTTTAAAATGGGAAGGAAAATGTCAGGTTATTCGACCGCTATTGATCCCATATCGCTAAATCAGGAATACAGTGATCAGACGTGGGTCAGACCTCTGATAGACTTCAGAATCAAACATCAAAAGGCCCTGATTACAAAAACATACCTTGAATTCTAGAAAGCTAATTTTAAAGAGGGCATGTCGTATTTAGTATAAAAGGTAATCGGTTGTAAAATATGCTGCCCGCTTATGGAACTCTTACCAAGTTTTAAGCCTATTAAAAGTTGGTATTTCAGTTGTTGTTCTAAATGGGCCGTATATTGTAAATTTTTATTATAGAAACCAAACCACCAACCGGCTTGTAATTCGTTGAAGTACCACTTAAGCAGATCGGCGTAAAAAGTGAAGTTCGCTTCAAAGGAAATTCATCATCGATTTACCGTAAACATTTTATGATACCCGATTTTAGATAAGCGAATCATGATGTTAAACCGTTAGCTTTTATATTTTGTGGGCTAATATTTCAGCAGACATTGTTGATCACTACGATACGAATATCATGGAAGAGAACTTTCTCACGATTCATTTCTACCTAAGCTATACTAGCATTTATGTATTTTGCAGTGACATCCTTAGTCTGTAATGAAATTGGAAATTATTATTATTTTTACAATGCAAAATGCAAGAGTGATCGAAAAAAGCGTTTTATAACCAGGCAAACTTATTAAATAAAGCATAATCAAAAGTTTCATGTGTGTATCATACATTATACAATTATGTTTTAATTTCAACCAAATCAAAATAATTTTAGCATACAAAATTCCTAGGTCCATTCAAGCATGTTTTAGTAGTGTTTGTAACTATTTCGTGTTCCTACATTGGTTTTGCCTCAGCGAGGTCCTAGCTTTTATAGCTGTTTTGCTTTGTTAGCTGTGAAGGTATCATAAACTTTTGTAGTTTATACTATATCGTCAAATAAAAAGTTGAGTTAGCGTTAGGTTTTCACGAGCAAAGTTCAGTAACGAAATGCTCTGTTTCTATATTTGATTGTTTAGTTAATTGCTTTTTTTTTCTTTGAGTCCTTTAGTTCACGATGAAGATGCACAGTATTTCGTGTAGAACATCGTAGCTAGACAACAATATATTTTGGTGTTTGCTAATTCTATTGCCTTCATTGAATAATATATGCTTCTTTTTGTGTTTACGGCATTGGTTCTCAAATAAGATGAGATTTTGTAACTAAAAATCATGTTATAAATACGAAAAATTTTAAGTATAAGGAAATAACAAGCTTTTCTATTAACGTTTTGTAGATTAACTACTTAATTACACGTAAAAAGTATTAATCAGTGACAGAACTATTGGGGAATTTTTGTTAATATGTACCTACTCTATGACCGGAACTTCCTTCACATCCCCATTTACTGATAAGAGTGAATGATGATGACTCAGAAGGCAAAAGTGTTGAGAACTGGAGTTTGTGCAATTACTAAGTATTCAGCGGTTTTGTCCAAAACTGCTTGACGCTCTATTTCTGCCCTCGTTTCGTTAACAACAATTTGTTCTGAGGCAGGATAACAATCACATTTCGCTTTTCCAAGACTATGGAATGCTGGAGATGTATACACTTTGTGTCCTCTGCTGACATGGTCCACTCGCGATTTTGCTTGTAAGAAAAGAAAGTATGTTTCGAATTCTCGTAGCACGCCAAACCCTCTTTTGTTAAACACCGTTGTTTCACACTTTCAGCCGATTGTACATGCCTCATCTTCTTACACTTGTCAGGATCTTCACTAACCTCCCTTATGACAGTAGCTAAATTTCTGATGCACGTGCTGAATTTCCTGCAGCAGAAATCAATTCCAATGTATCCCGCGAATCAACAAAACTTCAAGTCGTCGTCGTCTCTTGGTTCGATCACTTAGATCATGAAATTCCTTCTGGGGTCGTCCACGAGCAATAGAAGTAGCCGAAGTTGAGAATTTTTATTGTAATCGGATACACAAAACTGTTAATCCCCGGCATAGTCAGAAAACCTATTAAGTAAGTATTTGCGAGTCCTTCCGGATTCACTTATTTTTTTTTCTAGAATCGAAGCTGCTTATGACCTCCTCGTCTCAACCATGGAATCTTTAGTAATTCCTGAAAACTCAAATTTCGGCGTCACAGACTCGAAAATCATGCTATTTCGATTTTCTTTCGGATGTAAGCCACTCTTCAAACAACTCCATTTTTGAAACGCAGTAAGTGTACTCTGAAAAAAAATTACATTAAAATAGTTTTGCAAAGTTTTGCAGGAAGCAAAAAAAAATACAGTCTTTAAATTCGCGGTAAAATTTAAAAATATTCTGATGTCATTCATAGATAAACACAATAGAATATTAAAATAATGACCTTTACCTTTAAAATCCATTACTCAGATGTTTAAAATCAAAAGTATTAGAACAGTAACAACGTATCATGTCGCAAGCATAAATGCAAATAATTTCAAGCATACTTACCCTCTTTATTATATAATGTCGTAAATAACTCATTATTACTTAATTACACAGTAAAACTATTGCTTTGGTCATCAACTTCAGGAAGTATATTTTTGATAAATATGATAGTAATTTTTGTCCAGCTACGATGTTCTACACGAAACACTGTGAGATGGTACCATCTAAGGCAGCAGATGTTAGATACTATGGTCTTATAAATCATTTACTTGTGATTAGTCAAGCGCGACTTTTTCTCTTTTTCCAAATCATTCCAAAATAACTCTATTTCAGTTGAACAATTAAACAATTAATCTTTCTCTCAGGATATCGACACAATATATCTGACGATCCAGACAAAGTTTTCCCATCGTATTTTGTCGGAGACTTATATTTCAGTCTAAATCTTTTTCGCGGTATAGCTCATTGAGATTTAAAAAAACATGAACTGGTCTGGCAAACTGTATCCGCACCGTTATAGTAAGCTATAAAAGAGATGATTAAACACCAAATAATAAAATTACCAACCAATAACAACAAATTACAAATTTAAAACCAAATAGACCACTAAATTTGCCGGCATATTTCAGTTGGCATTCGGAATAAAGCAATAATTCCCTTAACAAGTACACCGTTTACCCTTAAAAGTTTGCCGTGACCGCTCGAAATTCAACCAGGTGTAGCGGCCACGTCGCCGCTGTGGTCACAGATGTAGCTCCAAGTCATAGAATGTTAGCTAGTAACTCTTATCATCTATCATATTGTAGTAGTATAACTGTGAAGGTTTTTGAGTGGTGACCGCATACCGAAAGACGTAGCGTGGAGGCCCCTACCATGTTGGGCAGGTGGTTTGGTCCGGACCGCGGGAAGCTGTTGCGTGAGGGTCCTGGTGGACCACGGACACATCTAGCGGATTCAAGCGAAGCTCTGCCGAAGACCGAGGTATGTACTCTTTTCCACCAAGTCAACTGCTGTTCTAGTAACAAGTGCTCACCAAACGCACCCGCGCCGGCGCAGCGTGTAGTCCCGTGGCGCGTCTACTACTTTGTACAAGCGCGCTCTACTGCGACACGTGTCTGCTCCTGTTATTACTGTTGAACCTCGACAAAAGCATCACACTGACTTCTCCCCTGCCAAAGACTGAGGTACGTATCATATGGAGGATATCTTGTAAGAGTAGGCGCCATTCTGCGTCTTCTAGTGCCCACTCGCCACTCAAGAACCCGCTGAGCTTTGTGTAATGTGATAATGTCCATTACTAGTGACATTTTCCAATTCTTCGACTAACGTCGATTACATGAGCCTTCTACGGAACTCTTGGTCACTTATTTAATCTCATAAAGAAATTCCTAGGATTTTTTTTCATTGAGCCTTTTTTGTGTGCAAGTTTGTGAGTGCAATGGACCTGCTAAAACCGCTCGTAAATTTCCAATGTGCTATGTAACAGCAATTCACGTGTGAGTTCTCTTACATCACGCGGGTCAATGTACACTAGCATTTTGTTTTCAAAGACCTGATAAGCAAAGATAAAACGCTCAATTATTTCCTAAAACCTTTTAGCGAGTCGCTTGTAAGTTAGACCACGCCTCCTCTCCCTTGCGGTCCAGTTTACAGTAGTCCTTTGTTTGGAACCATCGCCCGCGGGCTGTCATCAACCGTTAAACGCTGCCCGACGACGAAAAACGAGGTAGCTGTAGCTTTGTTAATTTCATGGCGGTTTGCATTTGTCCTTGGGCGAGACCCTGTTACAAATATATTTACCGCTTCGGAGCGCAAAAGGTAGCCGTAAAGGATATTTTCAACTGAATATGTCTCTGGCCAGTTAGGAGTTAGTTTAAAATAGATAATTGTTTTAATGGTTAGAGCAGGTGAGGTAAAAGGTCCTTAATGGTTAGAACTATTTGCTTAGGTACTATGAAGTTATTCACGTAAGCAAATACTAACAGTGTTGTGTTTGAGATAATAGTAACTTTTAATTGAAGGGGTTATTCTGCAGAACAATATGTTTCAGCGAAAATACGCAGTATAATAATCATCTACGCGCACTCTTTCATTTTTAAATACTGTCAGCGTTTCAATAACTAAAAATTAAATAATGAATATCTTTCGGTATTCATATGCTCGGTGTTTCTTTGCGAGATCAAATCAGAAATGAGGAGATCCGTGAACGAACAAAAGTCGCTGATATGGCCCGACGGATTAGCAAGCTGAAGTGGCAGTGGGCGGGGCACATAGCACGTAGAACTGACGGCCGATGGGGCAGTAAGGTTCTTGAATGGAGGCCACGCACCGGCAAGCGCAGCGTGGGACGTCCACCCACAAGGTGGACAGACGACCTGGTAAAGGTTGCGGGAATCCGCTGGATGCAGGTCGCTTACAACCGGCCGATCTGGAAGTCAATAGGGGAGGCCTATGTTCAGCAGTGGACGTCCTGTGGCTGAAATGATGATGATGATGATGATGAAATGCAAACACTTGTTTTTTATTTAATAGTTATTTGTTATGCAAGGCTGCAAAGTTGTTATTTGGCGCGAGTGTTGAAATTGAAAGCTGAGCGAGCGAAGGAATCTAAGATTGAACCATGAGCGAAGCGAATGGTTCAAAGATAGATTCCTGAGCGTAGCGAGGCTTTCAAGACACGAGAAGCTAAATAATTTTGCAGCCATGCGGAACACACAATATTTCACCTCACTACAGCGAGGAAAATGCAAGATTCAAGGAAAACAATTAAAACATAAAAATAATCATATTTAATTTTGCCTTCTATTTAACACGTCCAATTTAAAACATAACACACTCAAATCCAAACCAAATAAATACGAGAGAAGCACACATATTAAAAATTAAAAGTAATATGGCCGTAATTTGTATTATTGTCGTGTATATTTTATCGTTGAGTTTTACTTAAGCACTGTTATATTATAATTATTTGTTTTTGAAACTACTTGACACATTCGTTGCGAATGTGGGAGAACGGCATTCTGGGAAGGATTAGTTGGCCACTCGGAAGTATTTTCCATAACTTCCATAGCTTTGGAAGTTTTTGGACGATGGGATACGAACAAGATTATTTCGGCTTTATCTTCTTTAAAAACGCCAATAGTTTCGGTAAATTACTTATCGTCTCCAAATATTTAAAACAAATCCTTTTTCGTTTTAATACAGGCTTTTAGCATTGAATAAATACTCCAAATTGGGCTTAACTTTCTTGTTTTCGATATAAAGTAAGACAACAGTATGTATTCTCCACAGAACAAATTTACGTTGTTTACATGAATTGTGAAAACTTCGAACTTTTTAATTATTATTTTTTTCTCGGGTGCGTTCAGAATTTACACTCTTTTGTTCCAACTTTTATAACAAATAAATTTAAAAAATTGTGTTGTATTTGATATATTTTCTAGTCAAAATATGTAAATGAAATTGAAATACTTACTATTAATATATATAAACATATTCAACTTCTGTTATAATAAAGCGAAAATAAAAATTAAAAAATCTGTAACCACAAACCAGGTTTCTGGACGTGATATTGTAGGTGTATTTTTTTTAAAAGAAGTATTCAAACGTACATATGATATTAGCCGGCCTGACCAGATCGCTCTTTATTAGCGTGCGTTGATTGGTTATTCGGAGATTTATCGAGTGATGAAATCAGTCACGCGTTGAAGGAGTCTTAAATATAAAAAAGTTACATGCACCACAGAGAATCAAAATCGTCGTGTTCGAAATTCAAATGACTTTTGCACGCTAGCGGATAAAATAGACTTTTGCACGCAGATTTCGCCCTATAAACGGAGGTTTTCCGAGCGAGTGAGGTGAAAAAATATATATATAAATAATGATATTTTGATAATAATTATAATATGAATACATTTGCTATGTTAATTAAAAGCGTGTATTAAGCAAAAATTATTCAGAGAATTCACAGAATATAACGTATATGAGTAAGTATATACTTACTTACTGTGGGTTTCATATTTAATTATTGACTATTCGCCTAGTTCATTCCATATTAATTAATTGCGAATGCTGTCGATCACAAGCATGTTACAAATTTATACACATTTATTAATATGATAAAAAACTGATCGAAACGAACTGGATCCAAGCAAAACACTTTATCACTTTACATTTACTCGAGGAAAACATCCAGCATTTAAAAATTCAAAGAGAAATTGGCAAGCGTCGGAAACTAATTGTGTTCGAGCACAGCTATTGGCAAATTGGGCAAATTGTGTGGATTTTTCCGTTCAAGTGGTGGAAAACAGTGCGGAGACTAACAATAATTTAGGCGTACACTTGAGACCGACCCATTAGAAGATTGCAATTCTCCCTTTAAGCTAGGGTTGGCGGAACAGGGCTGTGAAATGTTACATTTTACTTCCTCTGCCTAATTTTGCAATGGGGCTGTGGCGAACTCCATGTAAAAATGTGGTGTAAATGAAAGATACGAAGGATGGTTGGCTGTACAGTTAAAATTATTATTTGAACACTAGTGACGCTGTGAGCGTAGAGCTCGCGAGTCTGATTCGTAATGTCTGCCTAAGTAGCACACTGAATGTATAAGCGTAATAAGCTGAATAAGAGCTGTATCCGATCTATTTCACCATGTGTGCTACGTGGGTGATATTTGATATTATTTATGTTTAAATTTTTATTTTAATTCTGAAAGGACAAACAATATATTTTATACTTGCTACCGCTCATTCCACGGGAACACTACATTTTTAGGATAAAAAGTAGTAGGTATATGTGTTAATCCAGGGTGTCAGCTACTTTTATAACAAAATTTATCAAAATTGGTCCAGCCACTGAGCGTGAAGATGTAACAAACATACACACAAACACACTCACAAACTCGCCTTTATAATATTTATTAGTGTGATAATTTATCTAACCTATTATATATATATAATTTATTTATTCGTAATTAAAGTGTTTTCAATTTGCCATTCAGACTATAAATAAGCCAAAAAACATGAATAATATACAGTTACCTTTATGACCCTTATTGTCATTGTGACAAGAGCGGAAAAGGTACGTATTCCAATGTACTTGCCTGTACGTCAACCTATTTAAGAAATTAATTATTCAAAATCTTTTTTTTTTTTTGTCAACTTAAAAGAGGGTTTAATAAACCACACACAATATTTATATTAGCATTGAGGTACTATATGTAATATTTATGAGTTTTGTAAGTGATAAAAGATTATGGCCTATTCCTATTCTAATATCTAAGCTATTTAACTCAAAAGTTTTATGGAAATCCATCACGTAGTTTTTGTGTTTAAGTGGAACATAGGTATATTTTTTAAAATTTCTCGTTTAAATTATGTATATATTATAACATTATTCTCCGGGCTACATGGCCTCCCCACTTCAACCGTACAATCCTGTGAGCTATGTCGGTTACTTGGATCTTCTGCGGATATCCTTTCTGATTCTATCGCGCAAGGAAACTCCGAGCAGCCCTTTCCATCACGTTGCGTGACTTTTAGCCGCTTTATGAGTCCCATTGTGAACGATCATGTCTCAGTTCCGTAAGTCATCACTGGCAACACGCACTGTTCGAAGACTTTCCTCTTCAGGGGAATCAATGGATGCGGTCTGCTGCACAGGATCGCACTTTGTGGCGAGTCATGGGAGAGGCCTATGTTCAGCAGTGGACGTCTGTGGCTGATAGATAGATAGATAGATAAAATTAGCGATAAAGATCTATCTGCCACAGAAATATTGCTATTTTTAACGGTATATTGTGGAACTGAATGACTACAAAAACTCATTTAAACACCAATCAATTAAATGCGCAATGTTATTCGACACCTTTTCCTGAAATAACAAAATGGACTTCACATTTATTTTAATTGAATTACGAGGCAACCCTATCCAATCAGAGATCGTACTTTATGGCTCGCTTCATTAAGCAAAAAGTATGCTGATGTTACGATTCAGGAAAACAACCGATTAATTAGTTTAAGTAATTGTAAGTATTGTCGGCCGTTATTTTTCCCCTTTGAAATAAATCCTTTTAGTGCCCTGAATGAATTATGAAACGCAATGTATCCGGTTTTAAATGAGTGCACTCTAAAATATTGTGCAATTTTTGCATCAAGTTGTCAGTAAATATTGTTTTAGTTGAATAAAATATGACTGGTTAATTTTAAATTTTTGACAGTACTTTGGTGAAGAATGAAGGAATTGGGATTGGTCCGGCGATTGAGCATTTAATATTTTTATTTATGACTCAAACTCACTTTTTTATTTATTATAATATGTTTACAACTTCATCCTTGTATAGATTTTTAAGGGCACTAAAATGTTCTAGTTATTTGAATCTTTGATATAAATAATATAGATAGATGTTTACTTAGGTAATAAAATCGAATTTTCTAAATTCCTATCTTCAAAAGCAGCTTTAACAAGCTTTAGCCGGCTAGCTGCTTGAGAAACCAAGTCAGTTACTTTTAATGAAGTATTTCAAAGTTTAGCAGGAGAAGGGTTTATATGACGTAACGCTTAGGTATAACAATCTAGCCGTTTTTAGTTATGTAAGTAAATCACGACTGAATGATGCGTTTGTCTGAGAATATAATAATCATATCAAGGACTGGTGATGTTATATATTTTGTAATAAACCTAGCCTTGGCCTAAAAATAAATAAAAACCTTTTTTGCACAAAACGCCCGAACACTTAATTGAAAAACAATTGCAAAGAACTGCGCAACACCCGTACAACAGACGTGACTTTACAAAGTTCCGTAACGAAAAAGTAACCGTGTTATCTGTCGAAAAGTTTTAACGACGGGCCCTTACTGGTGGAGTAGTGGAGGCATTTCCGATGTTGTTCTGTGGTTTGAGGGTTGCTGTTTAGGTACCCATAAGCTGTGCTAGTTACTCTTAGTTTTTAATATCAAAGAAATCAAATACACACGCTCTTGTTACAAGCCAGGCGAATATGCTGTTTTCAAGAGGAAACGTACTTCAAGAGGAAAAACGGAACTGTCCGGTTGACGCATCTGTCTGTCTGTTTGGAACACGTGGCGGCATTGAACAACTGAAATTAAAGTCATATTATTATCAGGTTCAGTACCTTGAAGCTGTGAAAAAATCAAACTTCTAGTTCACGAAATAAAGAAAGTTCACAAAATAACAAGTTAAATCGACAAGATATTTCGACATTCTCAAGGGAACCAAAATGAATAGGGTATTTTTTAGTTTATTATTCTCCACATAAAAGGTACCTTTGTTATCTGTGGAAAAGTTTTAACTACGGACCGATACCGGCATCTCCATGGTGGAGTCGCTTTCCCTGCTTATCTGTGATATGAGAAGTTCTGTTTAGGTAATCTCGAACATTTTTGAGATCGTTTTGGAAACCAGGAGTCGATTTGCCAGACCAGACTATGGTCTATGTCTACGCAACATTCAATACATCACTTTAATAGCTATATGTCAATTTCAATCGAGGCTGGATTGGACCTGTGATGGATGCAAAGAATGTACGGTCGTCGCCTATTGGGACCTATGTTTTTATTATATCAAAGTATGTGAACAAAATAACACGGTACCTGTACCTAGTTTTTGACGACGCGATTGGCTCAGTTTGTAAGCACCTGCCTCTTGAGCCGGCGGTCCTGGGTTCGAATCCCGGCCAGGGCAAATATTTGTGTGATTAACTCGATTATTTGTGCTTCGGGCATGGTTGTTCTACGTATATAAGTATGTCGTCGTCTAGTGCCCATAAAACAAGCCTTCTTGAGCTTAATTTGGGACTAGATCGATTTTTGTGAGGTTGTCTGATATTTTTAACCCCCGACGAAAAAAAGAGGGGTGTTATAAGTTTAACATGTGTATCTGTGTATCTGTGTGTCTGTCTGTGGCATCGTAGCGCCCAAGCGGATGGACCAATTTAAGTGCGGTTTTTTTTAATCGAAAGACTTTTCCGTCGAGACGGTTCTTAGCTATGTTTGGTGGAAGTAGGACCAGTAGTTTCCAAGATATTCAGCTTTAATTGTGACAAGAGAACAGAAGTGACAAGATCTCAGCCAATATTGATGCCAAGGATTCCAAATTTTGGTTAAATGTTAAGTATTATTAGCATTTTCTATTTCACTCACTAAATGAGGATCTCATGATGACCAGGTTAATGGATCTCAGCCAATATTGAAGCCAAGGATTTCAAATTTTGTTTAAATGTTAAGTATTGTTAGCATTTTCTATATCACTCATTAAATGAGGATCTCATGATGACCAGGTAGTTGTTAATGGATCTCAGCCAATATTAAAGCCAAGGATTTCAAATTTTGGTTAAATGTTAAGTATTATTAGCATTTTCTATATCACTCACTAAATGAAAGACTCATGATGACCAGGTAGTTGTTAATGGATCTCAGCCAATATTGAAGCCAAGGATTCCAAATTTTGGTTAAATGTTAAGTATTATTAGCATTTTCTATATCACTTTCTAAATGAAGGTCTCTTGATGACTAGGTAGTTGTTAATGGATCTCAGCCAATATTCTAAACGCTGGATAAATGTTAAGTTTTATTAGCATTTTCCTTATCACTCACTAAGAGAAGATCTCATGATAATCATCTAGCAGGGCTGGACTAAGAGGGCCAAGGCCCCTTGGCATTTGGGGTCCCCTCCCCTATAAGGAGAACATTATTATGGTACAAGTCCTGCGTCTGGGACTGGGTCCCTAGACTAACTGGGCCCCTAGGCCCGGGCCTTGTGGGCCTAGAGGTAAATACGGCCCTTCCATCTAGTTGTGAAAGGATCTAAGCCAAGAATTTGAAAAGTTAAGTTTTATTAGCGTTATCAACAATTTAATAAAAAAATTACAGTACAATAATTTGGTACCATGCAGCTGAAGATGGCCGTAGGAACTCCTTACCAGCACAGAATAAACCCATGGTGTTTGGGCTCGTCTGATTGTTCTTGATGAGTAATTAACGTTTATGTAAGAAACGAAAGTACAATCGATATTAAACAGTCTCAGAAAAACTTTTTTAATTTCTGTCACAATACTGGGTCACTGTTTCTAAGTTTTGCAATTCTGCTAAAGCTGAATTGTCATTAGGACTATTGAACAGGTTCCTTTGATTGAGGTCACAAATAGCAACACCTTGCAAGATTTTAACGCGAGTAAAGGACACGTAAGCTTTAGCAAAAGTACTTGCCTAAGTGAATAACAGCTTTTTAGGATTCTGTAGTCAACAAGGAACCCTTATAGTTTCACCATGTCCGTCCGTCCGTCTGTCTACAGCTTAGCTCAGAGACATACCTAGTGGTAGAATAAATTTTTAATAACTTTTTTTTTGTATATTGTTTTTTTTTTAGGGTTATCCCATGTTGTGGGTTATCGATGATTAGGTCTTTCAAAACTGAGTCAAGTTACCTAACATCAACTGCAATTTTTATGGAGCTAAGTAAGCCACCCGTACTATTTGGATCCTGTAGAATGGATACCTGGTTCTGTTTTAGGCCATAAGTAGCAGGTTCTTTCAACTCATCCAGTGCATTTAAAGTATATATTTTGATTGGTATGGCTAATAACTTAGCCATTTTGTCATTATAAGCATTAACTTATTTAACTTTAACGATTTTTTCCCAGAATGTAGCTTAAGGCTATTTAAATCAAAATATATCCTAATTTCAATCTTAGAGAAGACGGCTTTCGTGACCACTGGCTTGGGATCCTGTTGTCATACACATAGTCAAGGATCAAGCTCGAGGAAAGACTGGAAACTAAGTATGGACCTTAACGGGTGTAAAACCAAAAAAGTGTTGAATGTAGAAAATTCCGGGAAAAAACTTCTGTTCGTTAAAAAATATGAAATAAAATTAAAATTAAAAATTTAAAAAACCCCCGACGTGACAACCTGTAAAAAGAAAGAAATAAAATCTACGAAATATGCCTTTACAACGAACAGTAGAAAAAGAATCCAAGCTTCGTTGCGTCGGGGGACCGCTAAGTAAATGAAATGGGGGAAGCCCCAAATAAATGCATACTTACAATTTTGCGTTGAAAAATATATTTCATTTCACTTAGGTTAGGTACTTAGCGGTCCTCCGAACGCAATGAAGCTTGGATTCTTTTTCTACTGTTCGTTGTAAAGGCACATTTCGTAGATTTTATTTCTTTCTTTTTACAGGTTGTCACGTCGGGGGTTTTTTAAATTTTTATAAAATTATAAATTTAAAAAACCCCCGACTTTTATGTTATTATTTATTTTTGTCTTTCAGAATCTAGCAGCGGCCTCCGTATTTTCTTAGTTTTTATCAGGCTTTTTTAGAAACTCCTAATTACGCAAAGATCATAATTCAGTCCATTATATTTAATTGGTGAACGATTCTGTGTCCCCAGTGAAAGAGAGTAGGTATAGTCATATAAACCAGAAACAAAAGGTCGTAACTATGTCGAAGGACTTAGGCTCCTTTGCTCCTAGGTTAAATCTGACTTATATCAGACCAATTATTATGTAAAAAGGCTAAACATAAGCTTCGTCAAAATTCTGCATAATCCTTACTTTGTGAGCATCATTTTCTCTCAGTCTGTACTCGTACAGACACATAAATTACGAAGTCCCTTCATAATACACGTCCGTAAGTCTGACACAAGTCGCTCTCAACTTCTAAGAAAATGTCCAAAACGGAGTCAGCGATTTCACGCTACAACTAATTTCTCTCTCACACTGGCTTTTAACGCACATTTGTAGGTAAGAAATTTCGCTTTAAATTCTCATTCCGTTAACAAAATGTAAACAGAAACTCTAGGGCGAACGGAGGAAGCGCGGCCGTTTCTCCTCCACTGATATAATTGAAATTTTGTTCAACGCCACTGCGCTGTTATCTGTCCCATTATTTATTTTACAATGAGGATTCTCTAATTAGATGTTTTTGTGCCTTTCATCCTTTGTTGCGTATAATGCGCAGAAGCGACACTTTGGCGTTTGGGGCTGTTAGTAGCTATTTACTTTGACCGAGACCGACTGAGCGCCAGGGCGCTAATTCGAGTGTACTTTGAGATATTGCCAAATAAGCCATGTCTCAGTTATATCTTATAGGGCGCTAATTCGAGTGTACTCTGAGAGATTGCCAAATAAGCGATGTCTCAGGTATATCTTATAGAGCGCTTATTCGAGTATACTTTGAAATATAGCCAAATAACCCATTTCACAGTTAATCTTATAGAAACTATTTCATGGTTTCAGAAAAAAATGCTTTCGATGTAATGATATTTCTATGAAATTAAAATTCGGTGAAACGTTTCTAGCTTTTAAACAAGGGTGAACCATTCTTAACATATACCTACACATAATGGACATCTACTGTTTGAGTGTAACACCTAGGATAGGCGTACATACCTGTTTAAATGAACTATTTGGTAAAAACATGCAGGTAACACGAAGTGGTATTTATTTATTTTACAATAAAACAAAAAAAAAAAATATATCCGACAACCTCACACAAATCGATCTAGTCCCAAATTAAGCTCAAGAGGGCCGTTCTCAAAATATTTGCACCGCCACCTGTCAACAGGTTTGTCTTAGAAGAAGTTTTTTACACTGCATTATTTTAAATATCCAATTATCAACACATATCGATAGACACTTTTTACATAGAGGCCAAATGCTTTTAATTGAAACTAAAGTATATTAATAGACAAAAAAACGATTTAAAACTAGGTTTTGTCGGTCACTTGCCGTGTCCCAACGCGAGGTACTCATGTTTCGTTGTAATAAAAACATATACATTACCGACTTACCTTCAGTTCAGTACTCCATTTTATTTTCATATATGATGAGGATTGAATACTACCATATCGGATAATAATACTATGCTTATGATGCGAATTATTTGCAATTTAAGTTTGTCCACGCCATTTTTTGTCGTTCACCTGTCATGAGACAAACATTACAATTGTGCGACTTCTATAACGTTTCCCCTGCCTCACCCCGCCTAAATCGAGACCTTCAGTTGCCACCTATCACTGTCCCGAGTGGCACGTCGTCAGTGTGCTCCACTAAAAAAATATGATACATACACACGCGAGCGGGAGTTTGTAATGGGTATGTAGTCTATATTCTGCCTTCCATATTTTGGTTGACGTGTGTACTATTGCATTCATTTTAATTTATAACGCGTAAAGTATGGTCTACTTTTATGTGTACAAATATGCAGTTAATCAACGAAATACTTTATTTGTTTTGATGACATAATTGTCATTTTGTCTATCTCCTGTATGTCGTTCACTTGTCTATAAAAAAACAGGTGAACGACACATACGGCAGGTGAACGACAATTATTTAAACACTTATACACAATTATTTAAAAACCAGGTTTTATCGGTCACTCGCCATGTCTCAACTCATGTTTCGTTGTTATAAAAACATATATATTACCGAAATAGCTTAGTTTGAGTATTCCATTTTACAAGCTGTCTTAGGAGGAATCGTTAGATGGCGGCGCCCGCACCAGATTTCGAAAGCATCAATCCTCTGCCTGTCAGCGGCTTTGAGCGTCCAGGTCTCAGCCCCATAAAGTTATATGGAGAAGACAAGTGCACAGACGAGGTGCATGTTAGTCCGGTTAGGGATGTTTCTATTTTTCTATATTTTGGCCGAGTTGGGTCATCGCTGTTTTGGCCATTCCGATTCGTCTGCGAATCTCTGATTTACATGTGCCTCTATTTGTGACAATGGAGCCAAGGTACTGGAAGTGATCAACAGTTTCAAACTCTTGAAGCAGGTTAATACTTTGTCGACTAGTATTTACTCGACTATCATCAGCTCGGTTTTTTTTTTATTAATATCGAGGCCCATTCTGAGGCTGGTTGTTTTGACTCATTCCAAAAGTTGGGTCACTTCTGCTTCGGGTGATGCAAAATAGGCGATGTCTACCACGTACCTTCAAGGGTTCCATATCTGTTAAATAGCCTATTGGGGATATTATGCAACCCTGTCGTACACCTTTCATAATCCTCCTAGCGTTGGTCCCGTCTTGCGACAGGGTCCGCTTTCCTACTTTTTCTCTTCCACTTTGCTCTATCCTGGACCCTGCCCCTGTCCCTGTCGTACACCTTTCTGGAACTTAAAGTTCTTGTATGTGACATCTCCTACCGTCACCATTCCGTATCGAGGCTCGTAAAGGCTTTATAAAGTGTTACCAGATGTGCTGGCAGCTTCAGACAATACCTCCCATAGCTAATCCCACCTAATGCAGCCGAAGGCTTTCTGGTAATGAGATGTGAAGGAATTCCTCGAGGATGACGAAAACAGCAGTAGGTAACTCAGCGGGTAAGAAACAATATCTCAAAAGAAGCAGCATTAGGATGCAGAAACGTTATTTAAATGATTCGCTGTTGAACCTTCATAAGAAATTTATAAAATCACGTGGGTATGCTAGAGTTTTGTATCTTTTTGCCGGTTATGACCTTTCTGGATTGTACAGGCTTCAAAAACCTCCTGAGAAATGTCCTATGAGATGAGAATTAAATGGTTGTTTTCTTTATGCAAATTGCTAACATAAGGAAAAAATAAAAACAAAAACAATCAAAAAATCACTAGTTGACAGTTCAACGTAGGTTTTATTTAAAATGTCATTTACCTGCAACCGTCGTCGTTAACCTGCTAACAAATTCAGTTAAGTTATAACATATTTGTCGCAAACCTGCACGCATTGTCGATAACTTGGTAACAAATGTCGTTTACCTGACATCGATGTCTTTCACCTGTCGAACTAAAATTTCAAACACCTATATCTTCTAAGATATTCAATTTAACTACTTCCCTCGACGTGATATTAATTGTCTGAATATATTTCTAGCGATCCTATGAAAATTAAAATAAAAAATCGCAACTTTAAAAAAAAATGCAAAATTACCACAGCGGTGCAAATATTTTGAGAACGACCCAAGAAGGCTTGTGTTATGGCTTATGGGTACTAGACGATATACGTACTTATAGAGATAAATATATACTTAAATACATATAACAACCATGATCCAAGCACAAATTTTCGAGTTCATCGCACAAATATTTGCCGTGGTCGGGATTCGAACCCGGGACCGCCGGCTCAGTAGGCAGGTCTACAAACCCAGCCAAACGCGTCGTCGACAATATTTTATTTGCAGTGTCTTGGCTAGACGATTTGGCTTATGAAAAACAAAGAATATCTCATTTAAAGACGTTGATCGTAAATGTTTCGTTTTTACCGTTATTAAAGAAAAGTCTATAATGTCTACGTTCTCTTATATCAGAAAACTCATCATAAACCTAGGTACTCTTATTTTATGGAACGTAATAACGCCGCTCTTATGTCTACGGAACGATAACAAATATATTTATTTTATTAATATTTTTTGCAATGAAGTATAGTCGGTTTTCATATGAAGGCATATGTAAAATTGACACGTGTTTCCAGTTTTAATAAAATTAAATCCTATAAAAGTTTATAGGATTTATTATGTCATCGGCCTAGTAACTTTCCTTCGATAATCTCTTTTTCACGAAAATTAACCGACTTATATTAATATGTACAGTCAGCAGCAAGCATTATAATTATAAAAACACGCTCACAATGATCTGTACAACCCTTATTCTCTAGATAACAGAGACCATGTGTATGTCATTTTGAGCACCTGGCGTGCGTAGCAACTTCTGCCGCTGACTGTACCTACAATGCAAAGTTGAGAAGTAATTTACACTTTTCAGAGAACGCGTCTACAATAATTTTAATATACATAAACGTAACATATCTAGGGCGGTGAATTCATGAATGTTCCAGATCGCAGTCGTTTGTGGTCCGAACCAAAGGTGAGGGCCATAAATATGTGATCTGGGGCTATAGAATTATTGACCGTGGTTTTTCTAAAGTTTTACGTCTTGGCTGAGAAGTGAAGAAAGTGAGATTTTCTCCCGCGGGCAGATAATCCCACTTAGGGCCAGACGTAAACAAATATTGTAGTAAGATTTCTTGCTGGCATCCTGAAGCAAACTATTCCGGTCCAACTCATCCCAAAAGTCAAATCACTTTTGTGATAAATTTCTAATAAAATAACCCTATTATAATACTCGTCTCATCGGTAGGGTATCCGGTAATATCTTATCAAATTTAATCAAACCAAACTGAACTTCAATATTGGCCAACGTTGTTGACTATGTTAATTTACACTTGGTCTATCGTAGGACCTTCACAAAAACAATTTGAGTCGGGTAGTCAGGGGCTCTATTCGACGTTTGACATTGACATCATCCGTGATTTCGCTACATATTTTTACTATAGCATGCACTATTTCACCGTTACCGTTATTTTAGTTTGATTAGTGTTATTCGCATAGCTCGGACTAATCATCGCAAAACAAGTTAAGAAAAAAATATAGAAATGCTTACAAACTTTTGGCTAATTTTGGGTCGCGTTTATAAATATAAATTGTATTTATAAACCAATTTTGTCACAAGTTGGCCAAAAAATTGTCAGTATTACCAATATTTATTTTCTCGGTCTAATTCGAGCCATGGTTTTATTCGAAATGACAAGTAATTTTGCTACCCTCTAAAATAGTGGCTCCTCTGTGGGCACACCTAGCTTTTTTTTAATGGCTGAAATATCCATACTAATCCATACTAATCCATACTAATATTATAAATGCGAAAGTGTGTCTGTCTGTCTGTCTGTCTGTCAGTTACCTCTTCACGCTTAAACCGCTGAACCGATTTAGATGAAATTTGGTATGGAGATAGTTTGAGACCCGGGAAAGGACATAGGATACTTTTCATCCCGAATAAATTTAGTGTTCCCGTGGGATGAGCGGGTAACACCGCGGGGCACAGCTAGTATTATAAATGCGAAAGTGTGTCTGTCTGTCTGTTACCTCTTCACGCTTAAACCGCTGAATCGATTTTGATGAAATTTGGCATGGAGATAGTTTAAGATCCGAGGAAGGACATAGGATAGATTTCATCCTGGAAATTATCCCTAAAAAGTTTGAAAAGTGAGTAGGTAAGTAATTCATGATGACATTGATGACCCTGTAGGAAATGTAATGATTAGACCAAAAGCACAATTGCTCTTACATTTGCTTAGGCGCTTTTAATAATCCCTTTTATTAATTAAGGTGATTAGGTGGATATCTATCGTGTTGTACGAGGTTGCTTCCATACTTCCAAGTTCCACGCGGACGTAGTCGCGGGCAAAAGCTAGTGTCAATATATGTCCGTTAATAATATACGTCCGTTTTTTTTTTCTTTTGAATACTGAACGACAAAATCATTCTATAAGTAACAAATTTTGTGAAATTTAGTGGACAAGTTCGATAATTATGTTACCGAACTTGTCCACTAACACAAAATTTGTTTGAGAAACGAGACTTATAGGCGAAAACCGCCGGACATCAGCAGATACGGAATCCGGACATTGGTACAAAATATTTTTCGTCTAAGCTGAAACGAACACGCTGTATCATTCTCCTTTAAAATTACAACTTGGTTAATTCAATGTAAGACAAATCTGTAGATATGTCTCCAATATAATATAAATCTTTAGATGAGTAGGTACAGTACCAGAAACGATATTTATTACTAAAATGGCACAATTAGTCAACATTTAAGTCATTACAGAAAGAAGGTGATACAATATAGGTACATCTCAAGGATAACATGTATTCACTTGTATCTTGAATACTCTCCGAACGATTAATTTTCTACTCTGCACCCACTTGAAGCATCTCTGTTTGGCCCTATGGTTGACTGGTAGAGAATGCCATTAGGCATTAAGTTCGCCATTTGTACTGACTTTTGTTTTGTGCAATAAAGTTTAAATAAATAAATAAATAATGCTGCTATAATGGCGATATATAGAAGATATCACAAGACCTCGCCGAATTCGGCCTCAGCGACGTTGAAAGTTCACTGACAAGGGTCCTCGTATCCAATGATCTCAAGTGCTTTTAATTTCTGACGAACCGCTTATTCATTGTTTCATTGCGTAAATAATTTATTCTGACCTATTTGCTTGTCCACAAAGAGAATTTATTAGGTTGTAGATGCCGCGTGATTGATTGTTAATTATTGTTGCTAAAATAATCACTACGCCCAAATAATTGGGCAGCTGAAGCATTAAACAGTCTTGGTAATTAAAAGCAATTATTCTGAAAGTTAATTTGTTTCACACTTATTGGTTTTTATGTTTGTATTCTTATTCCATTTATTGAGTGCGTGCGAAGCATATCTGTTTCAGCTTGGTCAAAAAATCTTTCGCATGTCCGGAGTGGATGTTCGGATATCCAGTTGTCCAGGTATCCAGCGGTTCTCCCCCGCAGGTCGCATTTTTCAAGCGATTCTCATGAAATTTTGTGATTAGGTTCGATAAGTATATGTTTTTATTTATGAAAGTGGGTTGAAATGTAGAAAATTAAAAATTTCAGCCAAATTGAAATAAATTGGCGAGATTTACAGCTCACAGAGCCACTAGTGTACTTAACTTAAGCATTTTATTTTACTTTGTCAGAGACAAAAGAAGTCTTGATTGGCTGATATGTCTTGCACATTAAATTTAATTTTACAATTTAATTCTAGTACTACACTGGTAACATTAAAGCAAATCTAATTCAAACGGAAGTCGAAAAGTTATACCTCTATTTAATCGCCGAGTTAAAACCGTATTGCACGCTACGTAATGCCAAAATTGCTCAATTTCCTGTCCTAAGTTTCAACTTCGTTTAACGTCTTAATGAAAACTAACTTTGCAAAACTTTACCTTTTCACTTCAAACAAAATAATTAGTTCGCAAATTGTCTTCGTCTCATGGAGCGTTCGTCAGTGTTCCATGTCAAAGGCAAAGACAGTAGACGTATGTGTCGTGTTAGCAATGGTGTAATTTTACTTCGAACGAGACGTGTTCACTAGGCACCACTCGCTATTCTAAGACATTGGTCACATGCTCCGTCTGGTGTTCGTTCAGTGGCTGTTTGTTCAGAATGGCAAGAGAATGATCGTGCAACCCTCTCGGACTGACGGACTGACAGTTCAGAAATATGCAATGGGATAGCATTAGCAAAGATTATAAAAAAGGCTCCACCACCTTTGGTTTTTGTTGGGGTAAATGAATTGAATTATATTTATTTCATGTAACAAAATACACATATTTTATTAGTAGAACTTACAAACTAAGGGGGTTAGTATTGATTAACTTACATCTAAAACAGAATAACACTGACAAGGGAGTGTAATCCCTCGCAGTGCGACATTTAGGGACAGTCAACCCTGTCCGCTATCATGCGTAGAATGCTATTGGGACTGCGGCGCACCCGGCGCACCAGAAATGCCGCGCGCGCGGCATTTTTATGCTAAGGTGCGGGCACCTTAGCATAAAAACAGTCCACGCGCGCTGCTGCGAACATCCCTGATGCGCTACAGAAACGAGGCAGTCACAATTTCGATAAATTGGCCGGTTTTTCATAAAAGTAAAAAAAAAATAACAAAAAAATAGGGTCCCATGATAATATTCATATAAAGCCCCGTAAAGTGAAGCACCCAAGACTACAGTAATTTATTCTGTAGTAAAACTATAAATAAGTTGGTATCCTCAGGCATTCTTGTACTTTGTTCGACAGTATCACAATTACTCCCGTTTTCAAATGACTCCAAAAAAGAAGAAGGTTCTATGCTCGACTGTACGTATTTTTTTTAATTGTTTTATGTAATGTCAACCGATTTCTCCGCCTATTGTGACACATTTTCAAACTTCTTAGTTTTATTTGAGAGAATATACGCCCGATTTCTTAAGTATACCCTTGAGGTAGTCCTATTGTCTCCAAGACAGAATCTGATGAAGGGATCTCTGAGAAATCTAGGACAACCCGCAAATGTTATAGACACTAACCATATTTTTGATGAAAGGTCCTTAACTTAATCCTCCTTTTTAACTTCAAACAATATTGTGATCAAGGAAATTCTCCGAGGTTGGCCGATTTTACATGTTTCTAAGACTAAAAGTATTTCATAATATGATAAATCGTTAGTCATTCCTGAGACTGTTTTACTTAAAAACAAAGAATCACAAATGCACAAACAACCTGCTTTAAGTATCACCTTGTGGACAAAGAAATTCTCCGAGGTTGGCCGATTTCACATTTTTCTTGAAACATACCAGTCAAAAGATCTCGTCTATAAAGGTGTTAAAAGACTTAGCTCCGGCTTTAAAACTCTAAGTGAAGGGGATGGAAATAAATAATAAAAGTTGATCCCGACTGATCCCGACTTGCCCTGGAATACTTAAACCTTGGCCGTTAGTCAGAACTCCGGTTTAAAGGGAAACTTTTTAACGTACCGCTGCAAAAAAGTTATTAAAAGGAACTTGTTTAAATTTTGTTAAAGGTATCATATTAAGTAGTTGAGCTAGGTTATTTGTTTTACACTTGGTTACTTCATTTAAAACTATAATGTAAATGGTCTATCTATTTTTTTGGGGGACAAAAATTGGTTTATAATGGTCCAGCTGTTTTGGCGTGATGGGGCCGCCAATATGTTGAAAAATTTATCAAAGTTGAAGTTGTACTTTATACGCATACATAACTGACAGCGGTTGAAACGCTCGTATTTATATACCTAAGTATGGTCGGAGACTAAAACCCTATGTGCTGGTATTAAGGCCCAAAAGCGATGAACATTTTTACTTTACGACTGCTGACGATGTCATGCTGAAATGACGATAATATTGATCATCCTCTCGTTACGGACTAAGAGCCGAGACAACGCCAGGGAATAGAAGCGCAGGAAGATAGATCCTCTCTTCTATTGTCTTAATAAAAAAAGTAGACGCAAATCATTTCGTATGAATCAGTCGTATATCGACCACATAAGGGTGGAACCCAAGTACTGTGATGTTGGGATCGATACAGTGAAATCAGGGGGGGGTATTCGACCAATTTTAGAGATATAATGGAGATCTCTCCTTTTCATCGCCATCCCTCACTTTTGACGTGTGCCTACTTGACAAGTGGCGATATCCCTAGAACATCGCAACTTCGTCAATTCGGACGCGCAAAATTTTCGCTTTCTTTGTATGTGACGGCATAAATAACAGGCGCATACTTTAAATTGACCACGTAGTACGTGAAATTAGTCCTTTACGTTTCGTTCAAAACAGAAATTTATATACATGAATAGCATTTTTGACAATTGTTATCGCCTTCGTATTTCCAAAACTGAGATGAGATATGTCACATGTGTCATTAAAACGCGATGAGCTTCATCATCGCGTTTTAATGACAGTTCAAAGGCGAGATCACGGAGAGATGACTGTTATCTAACGGTGATCTGACGTTTGGCGATCGACACTCGAATTGGGCCCCAGTTCATGCAATCCTAGTGCACACTCAACAAAATCGTCTAAAAAGAATAAAAACAGCGCACAGAACTAAAGACAGTTAAGCTATTAACTTCGAGCTGTTTCAGTAAAGCTATTAAATGTTATTAATGGTTTAAAATAAGTTTTATCTAATGACGCTTTCAGTACATTTGCATCACTTGAAAATCCCCTGGCTGATAGTTCCGAACAACATTCGCAATCAGAAACTGTGTCATGCACATTCAAAACATTTGACACACGCATTCCAAATCAACTAGCTAATAACAACTGACAATACAAACACTGGACAAGCTTGTCGTAACAAGCTATAGAAGTTGAAGCCATGGTCATCCCATCTCTATCACACTACTCATTTACGACTAAACAATGAGAGGGACAGCGTAATTCGAATTTGGAATTTGTTGGTAAAATCACTGGCGCAGTCTCTGAAAATCCAACGCGTGTTTTGGCATGTGCGCGACTCTCGTTAGCGTACTCACAGAAGTCCAATTATGAAGTACTTGGAATTCACTAAAAACCATCAATTAAATCCGTTGCTGGATTTCGTGACGAAATGACGCTTGTAGATTTTCAGAGGTGATTAGTTTTTGGTGTTATTTGTGCCGTAAATTCTGCAGTTGTGTAATTTAATTGGGATATATTACCTATTGAATATTGATTAAAACTTACACGTTCTTTGCACATTATCACCGGAAAAACATAAGTTATCGCGTATATATATCATTTATACTTTTCTTTGGTAATTCTCTGACGTTTCCGCTACATCGTTATAGTTTACGGTCTTAAAATCGACTGGCTTCGGGTATGAACATCTAGTGAACGCTTTACGAACTACGTGAACTACGCAGCACCTGGGATAGCATTAGCAGGAATATTTAGAATTTTATTTGACTGAATAACTGATTAAATTTTGTAATTATGTTTATTGATTATGATTATTATTGATATTTTGACGACGTGTTTGGCTCGGTTTGTAGACACCTGCCTACTGAGCCGGCGGTCCTGGGTTCGAATCCTGGCCAAGGCAAATATTTGTGTGATGAACTCGAATATTTGTGCTTGGGTTGTTCTATGTATTTAAGTATATATCTATCTATATAAGTACGTATATCGTCGTCTACTACCCATAACACAAACCTTCTTGAGCTTAATTTGGGACTAGATTGATTTGTGTGAGGTTGTCCGATATTTATTGATTATTATTTGATTTGCTAATTGTTGTATAATTTAATTCTTTTATTAATTTATTTGATCTTATTTAGTTTTTGGCTCCACTGACAAACATTTGCACGTAAAAATACATAGAAACTAAATTGTAACCCAACATAATACTGACTGTATTGTCGCAAATAAATATATATGAATTTGAATTTGAATTTAAAGATTAAAGAAAAGGGAAATGAAATAGAAGTACCTACGTAGATAAAGTTTTCAAAAATATTATTACGTATGCTATCTTTTCTATAATATCTGTATACATTGCCTGCACCAAAACTCGCTAAAATGCAGAACTAAATTCCGTGCAAAATTTCATCCAAGTCGCGGTGACGTCACAAGCTCCGTTGTGAATTATGACAACGTATCTAACAGAATAAATAGCGCATGTTTACCGTGTTTCTGAGATAATCAGTGCTTTATCCTTCACATTATAAACTTGCGCGTAAATCGGGGGCCAAATTCGAGTTAACTTTGACATAATGTCTTTGTCTAATGTTCATTTGACCGATATGTGATTGTACCATAGCCGATAAATATCTGTGGTTGTTATTTGAGTTGCATTAGGTGACATCGGTAAGCAGTGTCAAAAAAATGTTCTTACTAGGTGACCGGATATGTTAAGGTTTAATTTCTCACCTCACAAGTTCGTACCAAAGTATATAAGGGTTTGAAGGAAAACGCTTCATTTAAAAAAAAACAGATAAGGCGCGCCAGTCATATTTACTTCGAAAAAAGAGAGACAAAATGTAACAGTTGGACTAAAGCAAAGGGGGTCCCGACACTTGGAATTTTTTTCATCAGTGTGATGTCATATTGTCATACACTTATTTTTTATGATGTTATCGTATAGAGGACGATATCGATTTGAGCCCAGGTAAGCGTACATGTCGCACGTAGAATAAAGCACATGTCTGTATACTGCAATAGAGTAAGTTCCAAAGAGATAATTTAACTAGTTTTAAATTGACTATACATAGGTTGTTTCGCAGACATACGTTTTTAGAGGCGTTGATTTTGCCCCAGGCGAGCATACACGTCGCACGTCGCGAACAGCACGTGTTGAGGCTTAGTTGCGAAGCCATGTACCCGGTTTTGATTAGAAGGGTTGGTTACAGGATTATAATAATATTCTACATATTATTTACATGATCATGAGCTTGTTTAGCTGCGCGTCGACGAAGTAATTAATAAATAATTAGCGACATACTGTTAAATAACTTATTATGTTTCAAACTAATTGAAAGGACCATGGGCAAATTTAAATGAAGAGTGAACCAAGAAACAATTAGGTCATTAAAGCCTGACGAGAAATACATGAGGATGCGCCATATTGTGAAATTTCACTGAAACTAATTTCTTACACTGGCAATGATTTTATGATTGTTTGTCAGCAATGTCAATGTGGTGGTTTCTTTAAAAGACAAATATTTAAAAATATCCAATGAAAGTGCCGAAAACCATTCACAGTCGTGATCGTAATATTAATAAATAATAAATAAAGAGTACGGTGTTTTCTACATGAAAAACAGTCAGGAAAAGAGTACATTCCATTAAATGATATTACTAGGTTAACCATACGAACTGACAGATATTTAAACTAATGTAACTTTAAAGTGCGGTTGCGATCGGTTGCAAAATTTTTGCCATATAAATCTTGTAAATAGCGTCCTCTTGACAATCCTGATATATTTCTGGTCAGGCTTTACATAGGTAAGACTTTGTAATTAACTTGTGGCGGACATTGGATCTAAAAAATACATGATTAGTTTCCATAGTAAAAAAACGTAGCAGATATAAATAGGTACCTATCCAAGCTCTCTCATCTCTCTTGGTCCAATATTACACATGATCTTTTTCCGTTTTAATCGTAACTGCCCAAAATCGAATTTCTATCTTCGTTACGAGTAGAGTTTCTGTTGACTGAGGATGATCTAAGAGCGATCAGTTCTTAAATGTCTTATTGCTACACGTTCATCATAAAATCCAGAAGCCCACTTTGCATACGAAGCCTTCAACAAAGGCCCACTCAAAGCGTATTTGCAAACCTAAAGCAAGTATTCACACCGACAGAGGGCTGGTCAGACAGTTGGATCGATTATTTGCCGATACAGGGGACAATCAACACAAATTTGCATGCGAGCCTTATTGAATTGAGACAAGCGACCGTCACGAGCGATCGTGATGGGGCGAAGATGTCAGAATGTGCTAGAAACGTCTCCATTCATGTCAATTTAAAAGATGTTATTTTGATTTGCAGGAGAATCTGTAAATTCGAAGAGAAATGTCGTAAGAAAACGCCACAGGGACAGTAACCGTTTGCTAAAATTGGGAATCGGGCTGAATGAAAACGACTTGACGATCGAACACCAGCCTGCTTATCACGGTTACAGGAGTCTGCTTAATGGGATGGGCTGCGCATTGGTCACAGTGCAGTGAGTGAGTGTTTTTTTACCTGCCTTTAGTTGAGGATGACTTTTGACATGTCTTACTCAGGAGTAAGCGTGATGGGCCGAAGATGTCAGACTGTGCTGAATGGGATAGCAATCAAATTTACAGACATAATGGGCCTAAAGTTTGCCATAATCTGACCTGATTATTCACTCACTCGTTAGTGAAATATAAGAATTGTAAGTGAAAAATAAGACTGTAGTAAAATTCGAAAGTTGGCTTCTGGATTCCGGTTGGCTTAAATATAATATAATGTTAGGTGAGTTCTCTGTCGATAGACAGTCATAGTTATCATCGAAATGGTGGCTACCATGTTTGGAAAAGTACAAATCATAATATCTAACCATTGTTATTATCTAGAAACTCATTAAAGTTTTCTTAAAATCTAAATCTCAGAGCGTATAATTAGGTAAACTTATTTTTGAAATAGCTACTTGTGGTCGTATTTATTGTAACTTAACGGTTACAAGCCTTAGTGCGTAACTACATAATTATTTGTGACCTAACTCTATTTTCAATCTACTTAATTCGCCTTCTATTTGTAATACAAACACGTTTTCCCTGATACATATATTATTCAAGTATATTTTAATAACTCGTAGATTTACTTCAAAGGTAATGCTTGCTGATCTAGTTGTTACATCACATAACATATTCACTTTGGCCTGACTCCGCTAGTAGCTTTATATCTAAAGACTCAAATTTGCAATTCAGTAATTTAGCGGGGACGGAAGATGGTGGGTTGTTTAATATAGGATCGGCGTCATGCGCATTTAAATATTTTAAGCTGTTATGGTACTTAAATAGCTATAACTTATGGAATTACTCCGTTCATTTCGTCTCGATAAACGGTCCGTATTATTTCAATGAAGATATCTAAACATAACGTTATACAGAGTGGTCAATCCAAATGGGACAGTAAGAAGAAGTCCAAAATTATAAAAGAAAGGGAATTAATTAATTATACCTACTAGAGTGTTCGTGGTAAACTTATACAGTTTACTTTGATAAACGTGGCATTTAACGCCGAGATACAAATTGGCATCACAATAAATTTCACTACGATAAAATAAAAGCAGTAGCGTTTATAGCACTACTCTAGAGAAACGAGCAGTAAACTCCCGTATCAGCTCTTGACAGCGGGACCTTTTAGTTCTTTGCTTTTTTTATCGTCAAAAAGATCTTTCGTCTAAATTAAAATACTCAAGATGACTTTATTTTGAGTCAGATTTACAACTGTTATGGTATTTGTAACAAAGGATTCGTGGTAATGAACAATTTAACATTGTAAACCTAATTTTGAAGTGATGGGACCATTTAAACAAAATGTTTACCTATAAACAAAATATTGCTATGATTATAGGATTGCACGGTCAAAGTGGAAAACGGATGGCCGTTGGGGCAGCAAAGTCCTGGAGTGGCGACCACGTATAGGAAAGCGCAGCATCGGCCCCCAACTAAGTCGAGGGATGAAATGAAATAATTTATTGAGTAAGTAGGCCGCAAGGGCACTTTTACAAGTCAGATTGTGAATCTACCGGTATTTCCCAAGAGGAGACCGCTGTTGAGAAGAAAGCCGAAAGAAACTTGAACGACCGATGACCTCATGAGTGGGGAGTCGATGAATGCCGTCTGTACGGGATCGCACTTTGTGGCGAGCTATAGGGAGGCCTATGTACGTCTATGGTTGATAAAAAGATAGATTCCAAAGATTAGTTCAATTCAATTATATGGGTTGTTTCATAAGTCTGAAAGTCGAAAATTTTACTGAAATTAAAACTACAGCAAGAATCCTTTAACGCTCCAAATTGAACTGCATAATACGTAATGTTTGAGATATTTCGATAGTTTCTCACTTATTTAACGAAATTCTCGAAAGACGTCTCGGTAGTAAAAACATTCCATTTTATTTGCCAAAGTAAAAGGAGTCTGGCAGTTGTGATCAAAATGTAAATTGTATGAGCTCACTCGTTCGTATCTGTCTCCTTATAAAATATTTTGTCGTAATAATGTTTCCTGGAGGTGCTTTTCGTTATGTTCAATGTGTTGTATTTTCTAGCCCTCTCTTCATTCCACCTGTCACGAAGGAACATATAAGATTTTTTATCACACAATACGACGTATTTTTTGTGAGGTTTTCACGAATTCTTTTTGACGAGAATTTATTCCGCAGTGACGGGTGCTTTCAGTGAATACATTTAACTATCCTACTAAAAATACTCATATATATGTAGACGAAATTATTATTATATACTGAAAAAAGAAAAGTTTTATAAACAGTAGCTCAAATGCAGATGCTAGTTACCTACATAAATCGGAGGACTGACAAACTGAGGGCCAACTAGTAACCAAAATATGTAAGTTATGTAAAATTAGCATAATATCGGTCACTACTAAGTACAATTTTTCTATTTCTCAAGTAGTTAAACTAGTTGAGCTATTTATTTTTTCAGTAGTAGGTTCTTCAGGAACAGAAATACGAGTAGGTTTACATTCAACGTTTTAATGTGTAGGTATTATTTAGGTTAAGTTATTTATTTATTACACAAAAGAAAAACTTATCGCACAAACGCACAAAAAGCGGACTTAATGCCATGAGGCATTGCCATTCTAGTCATTATTTTATTTATTATGCATCGTAAAATTGATGCGTCAATATCGAAGTTAAAATTGTTTAAAAAACTCAGTAGCTATATCTCTTTGGTCATAAAAAATATACTTATATGAAAAATTGTGACATAAGAAAAAATTGTAACTGTGCGATTATTTTATTTTTTGTTTCAACAACGCCACTTTTAAATTATCTTGTTGTTTTTTTGGGGCTGTTGGCAAAGGTGCCCTCCATAGAAAGTGTCATCCAATCAACTTATAGGTACAAACAAAGACACAGTTAACTATACACCCTAACCCTAGGCCTTAACACGCTGTACTAAAGTTTATATTAGTTTACAAACGTACAGTTATCAGTCTTCGTTTGTACAATTATTAACATAATTAGAGCCTGTATTCAAATTTCATTGGACTTTAATATCTACTGGCTATTTTCACTTAAGCTGTATGCTTAGGACTGGATTTATTACCTACCTCTAGAAATGTAAATGGTGTATATCAGCAATATTGTGAGATATATTTACATTACTGAATACTAATTTGTAATGTTAGGTCTGAAGTTATACTTCAAACATTTATCAAATGGAATCATGGATTTAAAATTAATAAATCATAAACCCAGTCGTTTCAGGGCGATTATTCGACTGTGCTTCGCTAAAACGAAATAAAGTTATGTAAATAGCCAGACAATGTTGATTTTTAAATTATTGCTCCTGTTACTCTTGACCGGCCATAAGTAAGTTTAAATCATCATTAAAAATGTTGGCCAGCCCCTACAATACAACAATTCTTCATGGTACAAACCTTAAATTAAACAATGGACAGTCGGGACAGACTAGGCGGTCTTATCACTAAAGAGCGGTCTCTCCAAGACAACCTCAAGATGTTGAAAGGATCAAAATCAGAGCTGGCCAGAACGCTGCAAAACTATGCCGCTACTAAATGCCTGGAGACATGCCAAAGTAAACTCGGCCCAACTCTAATATAATTTCGTTCCAGTTTGGAAACAAATCTCATATACCGCAGCAAGATTGCGTCCATACGAAGTCTGTTATCTATTCAACATTTTCATGCCGAACTAGAGAAGAAACTATGCCAAGAATCCGTGCAATTTTGGCGATGTGTTTTTTGTGAACTGCTGAAGCTGATTAGAAAAAACGTATGGCAGGCTCCTTGTGGCGAAGACCTAGGATTCAGTTCAATGTTGTATACTGCCATCTAGTATTCGAGATTCTGAGATGTAGCCACTATACATATATATTGTGGCCACTATACAGGATGATTCAGGGGTCATGAGCAGGATTCATAGGGGTGATGAGCTGGATTGCACTAAGTAATTTTCACTATGGGGCCAACCACAAAATCGCAAAACAATAGACAACCGTTCCATACATTTCTGATAGTTAGCGATCAATTAGCTACAAATTAACAAAAAAAAAATAGGATTTTGTGACTGATTCCGTAGTGAAAGTTGCTCAGTGTGGGCTCCCCGATATCTCTGATGGATGGCATATAAATATTTCTATGAAATTGTAATTTTTTTTTCATATATTTAATACACAGAAAATAACAATACATTTAATAATAATGCAACGAGCAAAAACATACTAACATAGTAAACTATTGCTCTTATATATCGACATAGGGTTTACGAACCGAACGCGGCTTTTATTGTTTCATTGCTACAAGGGATTGGTGACCTGAGTATTTAATATTGATTTCAGCTTGATAACTCCAAACGTTCCTGAGACAAAGAATTTTAACATACAGACAGACAGACAGACGGACAACAAAGTGATAATATTCGGTTTTTCCTTTTGTGCTTCGGAACCCTAAAAACACATCACGCATCGTGAAATTAGACATATACTGTAGACATCTCCGGCATAATGTCATTAGATCCTGAAACAGGAGGTAATATTTATTCCATTAATTTTACGACTATATATATATATATATATATATATTATACACTAGTGATATGCCCACCACTACGTGCCACTCTTTTCTATTATAATATTTTTTAACATCTATCCTTGTAAACTTTCGATGAATTATGTCAAGGATTAAAATACTTTCTTTTGTAACAAGCAATACCTTTCGACAATAAATATAGTTTGAGGATGCCCAATGCTACAAAAATGTACGTGAACTGAACACTTACGACGTAAGTCTTACGTGAAAGAAATATATCATCATTTTAATCGGTCGTGAATTAAGCTTTTAACGTTTAAACAATAAAATTACCTTTTACCTTAATATTCTACTTAATGCATTGCATTGCCCGGTTTGGTTTCTCATTATAGGTGCAGTCAATGCGGTACGAGTCGCTATTATAGTAGAAATAACAGAACGGTAGCCAGACTTGACTTGAATGTTAGTATTGAAAATTTAAATTGATTGCTGACCAAGCCTGAGATACAGGATTCTCCTAGTTCAGGCACCGTATTATGAATGCTCTGTATAGATGTAAGACTTTTTATGCTATGATTTTATGAATAAAGATTATTATTATTATTCAAGTGTATCGAGTTCTGTATTCGAAATCACGGTCCCGTTAGTACCTGATGGTAAGCGATTGAGGAATAAAAGTAGCTTAACGCAAATAAATATTTATATTTTCTAACTAGGTAACTAAAATGAAAACAGTTCTTTTTTCAAAACGACATTTCTATTTATCTGATAGGAACTGACTGCAGAGCCGAGATTGCAGCTTACTAGTTCAGTTGTATTAAATTTACACAAGGTAGCTAACCTGGGAAACAAAGGCGAAATATGTATTCAAAAATAAATTAAAATAACAAAAAGTAAACAGTAAAACTACAAATGAAACCTACTTGATTAAATATTTAAAGTTTTTTTTTATCAAAAAACCCGCCCCGAATTATTCCCGGTGCAAAAGTGCCCGACATGCTCGCCGCTTTGGCCATAATACGGAACCCGTTCTTTTTACTTCGACAAAAGTGAAGGAGTTGCTGAAACGAGTGTCCAGTCGTGATTGTGCATTCGCCTGGTGACAATCAAAACTCACTAAAATTTCTGTCACTGCTCTTCAAAACATCGTATCTACTTAGCAAATTGATACTGAGATACGATATTTGTTTTAAGTAGGCATTTGTTACTTAGTGAGTTTTGGTTGTCAACAGACGATATGCAAAAAATGTAGTGAGGTAGTAACAGGCAGTTGTAGCCTACAACCAGAAAATACTATTGATTTGGTGATCTAATGAGTAATATAATCGACTTGCTGATGAGCATAAATAATGAGTAATAGAAGAAACCCTACGGAGTCAAGCGTGTGCATTTATGTTTTCTGTTATAGGCGCATTAAAAGCTGTACGAGTCGCTATCGTGCCGGTGGCAATTTTATTTTAATTTAGACAGTATCCCGATTGCAGATGTATGCAGATTATTTGCGTGGGCCGCCGACAGCAATCAAATTAAGCGTCAGCAAAAAGACCAGTAGCGTGTTAAAAACGTTCCCTGTTTTATTAGTAGCCGCTTTATTTGTTACTATAATAGTGTTTCGATTTGGGTTCATCAAGGGTTTTATATTTGTAGCTTCGTCCGCGTCAAACTTTACTAACCGTAATCGGGTAAAAATCAATCTATAATAACCTATCTTTGGATGATCGGCAAATTTGCATCACGGTATTGAGATGTTCTCTGAAACCATAACTCATTTTGATCGAAAACTGATTTTCGATACAAATGTCGAATGCTAGTAAGTAAAAAGATATTTCCTAGTAAACAATTATTTTCATTTGATGAACCAAAAAACCAAAAAAAAAAACTAGATATTCATCAGCTTCCCATCAGTTTACATGGGAGGCTGTGTGTACCTTACCCACCTATGCTGCGTCTGTCTTGCATCTACCGATACGTAATCGTCACTCGAAATATTTCCTTCTTTAGCGGTTTTGCGAACCATGTGCTGCTTCATTTTGCCAAAAACTTCTCGATTAATTAACTTAAATATAAATCTATGCTGTAATGAACAAGGGGTGATAACGTACAACATTTCGTTACAAAACAGAACTAAAACACCCTTGCTTGGTGTACCCTTGTTTTGTCGACAACCTTTTCATCGAATATTATTTCATCGAAACTTTAGTACTAGTAATATTGTTTGGCGTTATTCTATTTCAACTACTATTTATTCAAATTTATCTTACTACGTAGAAATACTATTCAACGAATATTACTTAATCGCTGATTTGTTTCAAATTATCTTAATTGGCACAACTACAAAACATTGCAATTCATTTCTTCGACGTATAACTTTAATACAATTTTATAAGTCCTGCTGCACATTTATACATTTTTCAAATTATGTAGTTAATTGTGTGACATACAAATATGTTGTGGTATCGGCGTATCTGCTCAAGCTATATCGCTCTCCCGCTCTCTCTTCCAAGATGGCGTACCTATAGAAATGTACTGTGTGGACTCTCAAACTATGTATTAATTAATTCGTTTGTTATTTCGAGACACGACATATGTATAATAAAACTAAGAATCATTGGTGTAAATCGTTTTAGAACTGCGACCCCCAAAAAAAAGACCTGTTGCCAGAAATGGGTTAGGTTAGTTAGAACTGCGTCCCCCAAGAAAACGAACTGTTGCCAGAAGTGGGTTAGGTTAGGTTAGAACTGCGACCCCAGAAAACGAACTGTTGCTAGAAGTGGGTTAGATTAGGTTAGAACTGCGACCCCTTAAGAAAACGAACTGTTGCCAGAAGTGGGTTAGGTTAGGTTAGAACTGCGACCCCAAAGAAAACGAACTGTTGCCAGAAGTGGGTTAGGTTAGGTTAGAACTGCGACCCCTAAGAAAAGAACTGTTGCCAGAAGTGGGTTAGGTGAGATTAGAACTGCGACCCCCAAGAATACGAACTGTTACCAGAAGTGGGTAAGGTTAGGTTAGAACTGCGACCCCCAAGAAAACGAACTGTTGCCAGAAGTGGGTTAGGTTAGGTTTGGTTAGAACTGCGATCCCCAAGAAAACGAACTGTTGCCAGAAGTGAGTTAGGTTAGGTTAGAACTGCGACCCCCAAGAATACGAACCGTTACCAGAAGTGGGTAAGGTTAGGTTAGAACTGCGATCCCCAAGAAAACGAACTGTTGCTAGAAATAGGTTAGGTTAGGTTAGAATTGCGATCCCCATGAAAACGAACTGTTGCCAGAAGTGGGTTAGGTTAGGTTAGAACTGCGACCCCCAAGAAACTTCACTTAAGACGACCAACCATTCGTCCAGATAAACAATTTCATATCTGAAACTACCCGCATAGTGAGCCAACTGACGTGATTGCGTTTAGTTTCGATAACCAATTGAAATAATTTTATGCGATATAAATATTACATATTACATGAAAAAAAAAAAACCGGCCAAGTGCGAGTCGGACTCGCGCACCGAGGGTACCGTACAAACACTTTCCATCCCTAAGTGGTTAAGTTAAGTTTGCACCTGGTATGTATAGCGCCCCATATAAATTAGGTGCAAAAATAGGTATTAAAAAAAAAAATATGGTTTTCGTAATTTTTCCTTTATCTATGCTATAAGACGTTGCTTAGTACCAAATTTCAAGATTCTGAGTTCACGGGAAGCACCCTGTAGGTTTTGATTCCCTTGCAAGTGTCGAAAATTTGCGGCATAAACGGCTGTATCTTTTGATTGCGTTGGCTTAGAAGTTTGATTTTTTCACAGCTTCAAGGGACAGTAGACTTGAGTAATTGATATAAATTTCAGCTTCATACCTCCACGCGTTCCTGAGAAAAAGGGTCTTGACAGACGGACGGACGGACGGACAGACGGACAACAAAGTGATCCTATAAGGGTTCCGTTTTTTCCTTTTGAGGTACGGAACCCTAAAAAATGAATAAAAAAAACCGAAATGAAAAGCCATGACATGAATTTTATTGAAATAAGTCAACTAGCAATTAAAAGAACTCGATTCAAATTACCTAGTATCGAGTCCTCGACTCAATGACTTGTCGATGAAATGAAAATACTTGAAACGTTGGCTTTGAAATAATATTCGATTAAATGTCTGTCGGTAATTCAATGGTAAACCCAGTAGCTTAGGTGAGGTATTAGGCACCAGGCACAGTAATTAACATTAACGTAACGTAAATGTAACATTGTAACATTAAAAACAATAAAAAAAAACCAAGTCACCTTGAATCCAAGAAAATAATTATGCAAAAACCTTAGCAAAGAGATAAACGTGAAACTAAGAACAATTAGAAGTCAACTTAATCAGTTAAGAGGCTAGTAACGGCGACGAGCTGGCTTTATTTACATGCCCAATTTAAGCAAAGGAAGTAATATTTTAAATTGGATTATGAGACTTAGTAGCACATTTCGCGAACAACCTAATTCCGGGTGTCCCGGCGACACTCAAAACAAACGAAAGTCTGATAAATGTTGCTATTAATCTCCTGCGCGAGTCGACAGAGAGAGAAGGTATTGTTATAAAAATCAGGATTTAGGTCAAAATATGCTGAGTAGTTAGGTAAGTTATGCAAGAACTATTAAAATGTGGTTAAGAAGCCTAAATTCTGAGTTATTATTTTAAGACAGTCATTCGACGATATCGGCCACGGCTGTTGTTTTCAGTTGGTCCCGCATTCGACAAGGTCTTAAGATATCCCCATTTTAGCAGCCTCTTGGCATATAATTGGATATAATATCCATTTCTGTTATTCACCTTGCATTGCGCAATATAACATGATGACCTTTAAAGGAGATAGTAAAGTTAGATATTGTTAGCTATATTTTCAATTTGATGCCTTGATATATAGTAAATATTACACAAAACACGTGAAATATACACACAAAGTATTGGCACTCAACTCATAAATTCAACGTACAGGAAAAAATAAACAAAAACCCTTACCAAAAAGAGGAAACGAGAATCACAAATTCTAGTAGGTAACAAAAACACGCATTCAAATTAACCGCGAAACGGATGCTCGTTACGTAAGGAAACAAAAAACAAAAGCATTACGGCCAGGTGAGGGAAATACGGGCCTGAATATTATAATCATATTTCAGAGGGTTCCACCAGAGAAGAGTTGTGGGTCATTCCACTTTCAGATAACCACTTTTGGTGGGTCGAATTGTTGATACCTTTCGAGCGAACCGCGTTACAGGTGATGAGTCTGACTTTCGTCTTAGGCTATGTCCACTGAAATAAAGTGGATAAAAAAAACCAATCAGGTTGCGTCTTTGTGAAGCCCAAAAGAAGTGCATTTCAATCTGAAGAACGTCATTGGTACATTTAGGTGGCCCTAGGCCGGGCAAATAAGGCGTGTTTGAAGTCAATTGTAGTGGTACACCCGCGTCGGTTAGTCAAGTTACTACGTCCACCAATCACATTTTTCAGAGACATACATAATTATCAGGTTTTGTGAAGATTAAAGGAAATAACCTTGTGTTTAATTATGTACAGTAGCCGGCAAACAACTTGAGCGTGACCTTGACCGCACAGTAGCCGATTTACGTACAAATTTACATGCGCAGATCCGCCATTTTGGTTCAAGTTGTTTGTCGGCTACTGTAATGTGCTTCCGCTTGCCGCTGAAATCATGGCATATCCGTTGGCCCGAAACATCATCATCCGAAACGCGCGTACTTATCCCGCCTGATACATTAACAAAAAAAACACTTCAATGTAAACAGTTGATTTACGCTAGCAGACGTTAGTGAATAAAAAAAATGCCATGTGTAGTAGGTAGAAACCTATCAGATTCAGGCCATATTTTTAACCCTTAACCACCTATATATATAGTCCTCCTCGCCGTGTCCGGCGACAGCGACTCCGTCAATTATTCGTGTCCGGGTTATGAAAGACTCTGATGTGACTCGCAAAACCAAACTTCGTCTTGAATATGCGATTACAAGGTACGCAATGAAGTTGTCCAGAAAGGTCGTAAGTGTAAGTGTAGGAGGGCTTCGGTTGAGTCTTGCGGATATGTCTCTTGGCATCCTGGTCTTCCAGCCGTTGGCGTTCAAATTGCTCCACTTTTTTGGAGACAGTAGAGCGCCATTCCGATCTTTGCAGCGCGATTCCCTCCCAACAATCAGTCGGTATACCACAAGCGGTGAGGTGGCGCTTGAGGACGTCTTTATGCCGCAGATACTGACCTCCCTGCTTCCGTTTTCCACGAGAGAGTTCAGCATAAAATACTGTTTTAGGCAGCCTCTTCTCGTCCATGCGTACGATGTGGCCACACCACCTCAGTTGGTGTTTCATAATAAGCGCCTCGACACCAGGTATCTTGGCGCGACGTAAGACTTCCGTGTTTGGTACTCTGTCTTGCCATTTTATGCGCAGAATTGAGCGCCACCTACCTCCCGTCTCACGGACTCATTCAAACCTAAAATTGTTTACATATATAGTTTGAATCACATTTGGTAAGCGAATCCCATTAGCTTTGTCCCGATGAACAATACCATTATCTGTATTGTTAGCTGCGGCCACAACTGCCACTTCAAAATGTAAGGCGTTATAAGTGCAAATTACTTTTACACTAAATTAGTCTTTAAGTCAAACGAAATAAGGTTTACTCTTAAACAAAGAGAACACAGATGTTGGTCACTTCGTAAGTGAAAGAGCAGTGAAGCTCGTTTCGAGGCTTATAAGACAATGAAGTGACCAACATCTCTGTTCTCTTTGTTTAAGAGTAAACCTTATTTCGTTTGACTTAAAGACTAATTTAGTGTAAAAGTAATTTGCACTTATAACGCCTTACATTTTGAAGTGGCAGTTGCGACCACAGCTAACAATACAGATAATGGGTATTGTTCATCGGGTACAAAGCTAAGTGGATTCGCTCAGCCAAAAGAATTACTTCTATACCTATGTGCGAGCATCCTACAAACGTTTGTGTCCTTGTACCTTCTCTCCTTCTGCCTCAGTACCGCGTTGTCGATCGACAAGGTCGGTCGTGTACGCATTTAATTTTGGTGAGCATATTACTGTCTTCGACTGTCTCTGAGACGAGTGGTAGGTGGATATGTACATATTTTTTCTTAAGGGTCTCGGAGACGGGTGGTAGGTGGTTACGTGACTATGGATACTTTTTTCTTTACTTATCCGACCGCTTAGTCAGGTTGGTAGTGATTGGAAGTATGGAAAACCTGTTCTACTTGTGACCCCAAGAAAAAACGGGAACCAGGGGGGGTATTCGACCAATTTTAGAGATATAATGGAGGTCTCTCATTTTCATCGCCATCCGTCACTTTTGACGTGTGCCTACTTGACAAGTGGCGATATCGCAACTTCGTCAATTCGGACGCGCAAAATTTTCGTTTCCTTTGTATGTGACGGCATAAATAACAGGCGCATACTTTAAATTGACCGCATAGTACGTGAAATTGGTCCGTTACGTTTCGTTCAAAACAGAAATTAATATACATGAATAACATTTTTGACAATCATTATCGCCTTCGTATTTCCAAAATTGAGATGAGATATGTCACTTTTAAGCTCATCGCATTTAAATGACAGTTCAATGGCGATATAACTGTTATCTAATGGAGATTTGACGTTTGGAGATATCTCCAACGGCATTCTCGAATTGGGCCCCTGTACGTATGTTTCTAATGCAAAAAAAACGATTTGCCTAGAGTGTGCAAACAATCTTATATTCACTGCCGCGAACAAATCAAATAAATTAGTGGTCTGCAATTTTATAAAAACATTACCTTTATTTTAACGAAATCTATTGATTTTGCATTGTTAATTATTGAATAATTAGAAATAAATACTTAGATCTGTATTATAAAGTCAATTTTTTTGTTGATCTCACATTCCAAAGGATATATAGTTCCTAAAGTAGAAATAAGGACTGTTGTCATATGTTTACTGTAAAAAAATGTTTTGTTAATGTTTCCAGAATGATTAATAGCTTAATAAATATTTTAATAAGTCTATATTGCCCTTATTATTTTAAATTTCCCAACCAATCTATAAAATTTAATATATAAGGCCAACATTACGTATCCGTCCTGGAGACGGGAGGTAGGTGTTTGTGTGACTAAAGAAGCAGGTAGGTGGTTAAGGGTTAATGGAGTAAGTAGACTATTCTATGCTTAATACTCTTTGAGTGTACCTACTTGTTGCCAACCTTTGTGCATCGACCTGCCGTCGCTTTTATTGGGTTAATCATGCTTTAATTTCACCTCGTTTGCAACCTTATTATACGTTAAGGGTGGATTTTTCACTCAGGTGTAATTAAATTACAGGGTAAATAAATTTTCCTTATGTTGTATTACAAATTACTCTCGAATAACAATAATCGATGAATTTCGGTTATTATGATCGTCATTAAGCCGATATTTGCTAAATAAGGAATATAACAACGTCTCATCCTTAGACCGACATTTATTGAAGAGCCAAAGGACGGATTTACGTTTTTCGCATCTCATAGTTAATATTACGCGATTTTTTAAACTGATACTAATAAAAAGATACAATGATGACCCAAGAAAAATAAACATAAACATTACGTTTTTACAATCGATAATATAGCAGTCGATACTATCGACTCGAAAGAGACTCAACAACACTAACCAAACGTGTGAGTAACGTATTCCAATCGGATACATCATCAGTAGATACATTCACATGCTCACTTCACTACCCGACTGTGTCATCAGAATTCGAGCCCCAAACACAATCTTCCCCGATAAGGTCAGAATATCAGTCGTTCGCTCTAAATGCAAATATTACCGCACCCCGGAGAGGTGTTATAGCCACGGTTTTGAGGTAAAAAGGACGAAAACAGCGCTAAATGGCAAGAAAGCGCTTTTTATGCTGACGGAATTGGGTAGTTAAAGATAAAGAATGGATAGACCGGCCGTGAAGATGGCCCTTCATGTAGTGTTTTGTTTATCCTGGTTTCAATACATAGCGGATATATATACTGAGATAGCATACATTGTCTTTATTAGAACCCACTGTGACTTATCTCTAAATTGATAAAGTCGCGGAGCGGTTTCGACCGCCTGTGTGTTACGAGTGGGTGCGTCCCACGAGATATAACTACGTAATATATAATTTCATATTAATAACGTTCACAAGATATAATGAACTTTTGCTATAACATCAAAATCAATATTTTTATTAGGAATAACGGTCAATTAGCATAATACTCATGTTGTAGAATGATTTTTTATATAACACTCAAATACTCTAAATTCAGTTGATATAACATACATAACGTATATCGATCATAGTATATACTTTATTTTCGTATAATGATTAGAAAATATAATAGCGTATGATATACTAAATAGGTAATAATAATATGGATAATATGGATATAAAATGGAACATGGGTCAAAAACTGAAAACTGTAGGTTAGGTTAGGTTTGTTTTATGACCATGAATAGCGGAGCGAGCAAAGCGAGCGGAGCGTCAAAATGCTTGCTTGCATGGAGGTATATTAAAATTTAACAGTTAAACTATATTTTTATAAGTATGTTCACAATTGATAATAGCCGATGAAATTCTGGCAAGTAAGAGTACTATATTGCATAAGTATACCGTTTGGAAGAACTGTGACAAAATGGAATATGTGTCAAAAACCGAAAACTGTAGGTTAGGTTAGGTTTGTTTTATTACCATGGATAGCGGAGCGAGCAAAGCGAGCGGAGCGTCAAAATGCTTGCATGAAGGTATATTAAAATTTAACAGCGAACTATTGTATAAGTATGTACACAATTGATGTGCAGGCGGTTATTCTATACGAGCATTATGCATTTTGGTGTTAGATGTATTGAGTAATATACATTATAAATCTGAGATATTATGAACGTTATACGTTATGATCGTTATATACAATGATATTATACTTAAATAACGTTATACTTAACAAAAATAGATATTTTGATGTTATATCTAACGTTCGTTATACACCTTGAACGGTATACAAAACAAGCTTATACAATATGAGCGTATATAATATGAATATTATAGTATAAGTTCTTATATCTTATATTACTTACCCGTTACGAGTTATTAATTATGTAGTTAGTATTCGTAAGTCAAGAAAGTGGAATTTTTCTTCATAAATTAGTCGTTGTTTGTAGATCAGAATGCTGACGCGAAAATACTCTCTCCACCCTGCTCAAAAGCTGCTGGTCGCCGTATTTATTGGAGAGCATGCGTTAAAATCGTTGCCCTAGCTCCAGACTAAATGCGAAGTCGGTCGAGCCGAAGTTGGCCGAAGTATGGGTTTCCGTAGCGAAGTGCCTCTCCACACTATCATATTCGCCCAACTTCGGTGAACTTCGCGACTAGTGTGGAGCCGCAATTGCGATTTTTCACTCAGGTGTAATTAAATTACAGGGTAAATAAATTTTCCTTATGTTGTATTACAAATTACTCTCGAATAACAATAATCGATGAATTTCGGTTATTATGATCGTCATTAAGCCGATATTTGCTAAATAAGGAATATAACAACGTCTCATCCTTAGACCGACATTTATTGAAGAGCCAAAGGACGGATTTACGTTTTTCGCATCTCATAGTTAATATTACGCGATTTTTTAAACTGATACTAATAAAAAGATACAATGATGACCCAAGAAAAATAAACATAAACATTACGTTTTTACAATCGATAATATAGCAGTCGATACTATCGACTCGAAAGAGACTCAACAACACTAACCAAACGTGTGAGTAACGTATTCCAATCGGATACATCATCAGTAGATACATTCACATGCTCACTTCACTACCCGACTGTGTCATCAGAATTCGAGCCCCAAACACAATCTTCCCCGATAAGGTCAGAATATCAGTCGTTCGCTCTAAATGCAAATATTACCGCACCCCGGAGAGGTGTTATAGCCACGGTTTTGAGGTAAAAAGGACGAAAACAGCGCTAAATGGCAAGAAAGCGCTTTTTATGCTGACGGAATTGGGTAGTTAAAGATAAAGAATGGATAGACCGGCCGTGAAGATGGCCCTTCATGTAGTGTTTTGTTTATCCTGGTTTCAATACATAGCGGATATATATACTGAGATAGCATACATTGTCTTTATTAGAACCCACTGTGACTTATCTCTAAATTGATAAAGTCGCGGAGCGGTTTCGACCGCCTGTGTGTTACGAGTGGGTGCGTCCCACGAGATATAACTACGTAATATATAATTTCATATTAATAACGTTCACAAGATATAATGAACTTTTGCTATAACATCAAAATCAATATTTTTATTAGGAATAACGGTCAATTAGCATAATACTCATGTTGTAGAATGATTTTTTATATAACACTCAAATACTCTAAATTCAGTTGATATAACATACATAACGTATATCGATCATAGTATATACTTTATTTTCGTATAATGATTAGAAAATATAACAGCGTATGATATACTAAATAGGTATAACATGGATAATATGGATATAAAATGGAACATGGGTCAAAAACTGAAAACTGTAGGTTAGGTTAGGTTTGTTTTATGACCATGAATAGCGGAGCGAGCAAAGCGAGCGGAGCGTCAAAATGCTTGCATGAAGGTATATTAAAATTTAACAGCGAACTATTGTATAAGTATGTACACAATTGATGTGCAGGCGGTTATTCTATACGAGCATTATGCATTTTGGTGTTAGATGTATTGAGTAATATACATTATAAATCTGAGATATTATGAACGTTATACGTTATGATCGTTATATACAATGATATTATACTTAAATAACGTTATACTTAACAAAAATAGATATTTTGATGTTATATCTAACGTTCGTTATACACCTTGAACGGTATACAAAACAAGCTTATACAATATGAGCGTATATAATATGAATATTATAGTATAAGTTCTTATATCTTATATTACTTACCCGTTACGAGTTATTAATTATGTAGTTAGTATTCGTAAGTCAAGAAAGTGGAATTTTTCTTCATAAATTAGTCGTTGTTTGTAGATCAGAATGCTGACGCGAAAATACTCTCTCCACCCTGCTCAAAAGCTGCTGGTCGCCGTATTTATTGGAGAGCATGCGTTAAAATCGTTGCCCTAGCTCCAGACTAAATGCGAAGTCGGTCGAGCCGAAGTTGGCCGAAGTATGGGTTTCCGTAGCGAAGTGCCTCTCCACACTATCATATTCGCCCAACTTCGGTGAACTTCGCGACTAGTGTGGAGCCGCAATTGCGGTTACGACAAATCACTACGTAAATTCACTTATTTATTTTGAACACCGGTATGGTCGATCCTTTACACTAAAACAGGGGGTGGAACCGCTTCCCGACTTTGCAATAGAACAATTCACATGTTCGTTACCAACTTTCCCTAGCTACTTTTATTTTCTGTAAAATAAATAAAAGACAAAAAATCAATCTAGACTTAAATCAATTAAGGGACATGAAACAACGTATTTCTTTTTCATTTGTTTCTATAATGGTACAATGTATGCGTAGATTGTAACTTCTATATTGATGAGGTACATAATTTCTGGAACGTGAAGGTAACGAGAGGCTCGGAACCCACTAAAGCGCAGAACTAAGCCCTAACTGCGACTAGGAGCATAATTCGGCATGTCAAATGATTATGTATTTCAGATCTCGCTACTCTCGCTTAATTTTTGCTGCTCTATTAGAGCCGATCATATAGCCGTTTCGACAATTTTGTTTCTCATTGAGATACATACTTATTCTCTATTTTGGTGCAGTCAGCAGCAGAAGTAGCTATGCAGTAAAATATGTTTACAACGATCTGTGCAGCCCTTATTTTCTTGTTAATAGAGTCCGTGTAAACATAATTTTGAGCACTTGGCGTGCTTACGAATTTCTACTGATAACTGTAAGTACGTACCTACAATTCAAGATGGCGACATTCATGAAGTTGTTTTTTTTATTCACAAACGGGCAAATTTTACTGGTGATTGACCTCAGTATTACCTGATGGTAAGTGACTACGGAGTCGAGGATGTAGCTCACTAGTTCAGTAATAGCCTACTCACTCTTATCTTGAAGAGACCCAAATCTAAAATGTAAATAGATGAGAGCAATATTGAATTTTGAAATATCGAGCCATAACGCCCTTAAAATGTCACTCAGTGTAGGATGAGTAGCAAAAGTTGGTATATTTTATAATTTTGTTGTATATGCACAATAAAGTCTAGATATTGCTGAATTGGGAATATCGCAATGTCTAGTCGAATAAGGGCCTTGTTAGACGAACTTTTCCTTCAGCTTTCATTAAGTCCCGATGAGTTGTACGTTTCCACGGGAGATTGTTGGGAAATCATTTCATGGATTGTTCTGGCTTGTAGGCTGGTAATGTTGCCTAGGTACATCACTTTTAGTTGGAAGTAATGGTTCTCCATTATCAGGAACGTAAGGAATACATTTGACGTGTAGTGACGTTGATCTAACTAACACTTTTTATTTTTATTTGAGTACCAGAGAGCTTTATAATAAATTTAAAATGCCTTTCAGAGTTCTCTTATGCATTATAGTTAACAATATTACGATTCGAAACACTCGTCACTTCACGAAACAGCATCAAAATTTAAATATCTAACGTTTCAAATTCCTTTAAACATTCCAATTGCACATTTTTCTCCACAAATTCAATTTTGCACGCAACGCACACAGCGCTTCAGTATAATTTATCACTGGTTCCGAACACGAGCCATATAGCAACTTCAAACTAAACACAGGAATGTCGTCTATTTTCTAAACCATTGTGCTCTTGATAGAAGAAACTTTGAAACTGCAGGGAACAAGTTAAATATTGGAGTTGACAAACAAACCAAGTCTGTTGGGCGTTGGATCCAATTTGACCGATTTGCCTCAAAAGTTAAAAGTTTTAATAAGCCACACAAATGAAGCGGGTAATTCACATTGTCCTTGTTTAGTTCAGAGATTTATGTTTGTCAAGCCGTGAGACATGATTTAGGGCATGGTGAAGGCCTTATTCTCGGATTTTCTCTGAGAGACAAAATCAGGATATCAGGCGGAAAATTAAGGTGATCGACATAGCTGACTAAAGACGAGCAAGTTGAAGTGGCAGTGGGCGGTGCATATCTTCCGGAGAGCCGATGGCCGATGGTAGACGGAGACGACGGGTGGAGTGGAGACCACGAACCAGGTGGGCCAGCCAGGTGGGGCTGACCTGAAAACAGTTGCGGGAAGCGGATGGATGCGGAAAACGGAGGACCGGGTTATTATTCGTGGCGCGAATTAGGGAAGGCCTGTATCCAGCAGTGGACAACTGGGGGATGGTAATGATGATTATAATTATGAAGACCGTATATTCATATAACAACTGCAAGAGAATTGGGGAATGCAAACCTGATTATTTTGTCATATCAAAACTGGTTTTCAACGGTTGTTTGTGTGGTAAAATAACCGGGTTTGCAATCCCTAACTAGAATCGTCAACTAAAACGAACGCACCGACTGTTACACATTACCACTTTAATTCGGTTCTGACGCTCTAAGGTTGTTCGGTTTGGCTGTGAAAAGAACACAAACAGGTAGCCACATCATTAAATATGAAGCAATATTAAACCAATTTAAACAAAGCTTCAAATTGTTGTTCGAGAATATGCATGAAGTCGAAAATAATAAAAAAACACTGTATTGTTGAATTATGAGTTCTGAGGATTCTAAAACCAATTTAAAATTTGCTTTCGGAATAAAAATAATAGTGAAATTCGTATACCTCATTTCAAGTCTCATAGTATTCTTTCAAATGCTTTTATTCTTTTTTTTTCAGTATGTTGAATTCTACAGCATACAACGGTACTTAATGCAGTAGCTCACTATTTGATATTTCATCATCCCCATTATTTGATTCTCATAAAAACGTGATTTGTTATAATTACTGTATCTTTTAATTTAGCAAACCTCTCTAGCTGTGTGTATCAATATCAAAGTTTAACTATTCATTTGGCACACGTAACGATAAATTACAATTTGTGACCGGGCGTTAACTTTCATGACAGATTTATTCTTCGCATACACGTCCTACTCTATGTCACAGCTCATAAACATGTCGTTAGATTGAGTTAATGTTGCGCTTTGAATTAATTTCTAACTAATAATTGTGTCTCGACGTTATGCTTGTTATGAATATGAATATTGAACTGGAACTAACCAATAGTGGCGAATGTTGCAGATTTAAGAAGTGATAAAAAATATGCTTTTTTCCTGGTTATCCTGCCTACTCTATTTCTACAAATTATAATACTTTTTCTTAAACGTTAGGGACACTAAGGTATTTCAAAAAAAGCTATCTCGATTAGCTTCGTGGTAGCAGCTGTGTACGAAGCGCAGCGGTCCTGGATTTGAATCCCGGTGAGGGCGAATATATTATGTGTGATGAATATCAAATATCCTCATCACGAAACTCGAATATCCTGGATTCCTGGTTTGTGAGTACCTTCGATGGCATGTCAGGTTCTTTTGTCTAAAATAACCCACTTAAAGTGATTATGACATCAAAGTTAACTTAGTTTGGCTAATTTAAATTTGTAAAAGCAAAAAAGAAATTTTGTAAGGTAAAAAAACAAATAGGGGGTAACTTTTTCTATACTTCTTAAAGTCTCTTGAAAAAGACGTTTTTCTTAACCTACACAAATAGTCCCATACCAAGGAAAAATAATTACCGTCCTAACACGGTGTAGAGCAATCATTAGTCACTTAATAATGATTGCTAAGAAGCTCCCTTCGTCTGGATTAAATTCATCTGGTAGAATGTGAATAAGAAAATGCTTCCACAGATTCTGAGGAAATTAACTTGAGTGAGGATTTGAATTTTTCATCAAACCGACCTAATTAACTTCATAATTAAACTTGGGAATATCTCCCAGCTTTATTCCTCTATAGAGAATATGTACATTTGCGAATATCTGTATAGTTACTTTTGGGAAATATCTTTAATTTGATTTCTATTCGGCTGTCTTAAGTATTCTGCCGCTTTGAAGTGTTGAGATTGGTATTTCGCTTTATTCGATGTGCAATTGTTTGTATTAAATACTTAAAATAGTAAGAGTAGGTATAACAATAAATAAATATCATAGCAGTATAAATTATAATAATGTATAAAGAGTGCGGTCTTCGCCAACAAACTGCATTGCAGTTTGGCGAAACATATAAAGTGTACCAGTTTTGTATTTTTTTTTTGCGTAATAAAAAAAAGAAAAAATAATGGATTTCAACCTAGGAGCATACTAAAGCTTGAAAATGTAGATTAGAAGTATCGTGAAGCCAGCCATCAATCGGCCCAATTGCAATTTAAAATAGGTATATAAAGTGAAATACTTATTACTACTATAAATACTATTTTAGCTTATTAATTGTTGTATGTACGCCATTTTAGGTAATTATATTAATTGATAACGACACGACTATTAAAATAAATTCAGCTCGTTAGTAAAATGGCTTTCAAATATGGTGTTAAATACAATGATTTGGATTTCTTTTATGTAACATCGTGTTACAATCTGTTCCACTAAAAGTCCTCGTCCTATCACAAAGCTTTGTTAGAGATAAATGCAGAAATAGGCAGGAAAAGACCCCTCAAAATAGGCATTGTTAAATCTTTATGAAGTCCCCGACTTTCTGCCATTATGTACAATATAAGTAAAGAAGTTAAATGAAGTGGAAAAGTTGACCGACCAAGATCACCTCATCGGCCTAAGGGAGCACTTAAAACATAATTTTGGCGGACCTTTTTCATTGAATGCGACAAAGAGTGGGTTGATTTTAACTTCGGTTCTGGAGGTAAAAGTAATTACTTGTATTTAACGTAATGCGGTATTTTTGGTTGTGCGGTGAATAAACGTCTTAACTTAAAGTTTAACTTAACATTTAGAAACAAAAAGCGCATTGATAAACCCAAATGTGATAATATATGACTCAAATAGGCCTAAACATAATCCTTTACAAAATAAACAGCCACTGTCTGGAAAAAGTCTCATACGGTTCTAAATTAAAGTTAATGTGGTATTAGGGGCAGCTGCCAAGCATTGTCCTGCGAAGGTGGACGCAGACGGTCCCACAGGGCAGGGGAGTGTCGTTGTCGCAATAAATTCTTTGCCGAATTCGTTTCCGACTCCAGACTATACCTTATTATACTCTATAAACATGGAAGGCAACGTTTGGTTTAACATCAGAGTATCATCAAGTTTTCATGTGAATATACTTTCCTGTCCGTTGTGGCGTGTTTGTGGAAACCTGAAACAAATTTGAATACTTATATTATTTAGCAAGCTCTGCAAGCTAAAAAGCTTGTAAAAACCCGATCGTGTGTTTATGGCTAATATATAACTGCTGCATATACTTAGCCATGGAAATCAATTCGTATATTATTATTTAAATGCTAATCACAACTTGTTGAACAAAGTTGTGAACCTGTTCTGTCACAGGTTCATTTTGAACTCGTCCGTTATCCACTAATTTGTACTAGGAAGTAGGTCACATTAGGAGTGTGCACTTGGCAATAGTTCCATAATATGTTCAAACTACGTTGACAAGGGTTCATACGGAGGTCACGCAAAGCACTTTATTAGCTACTGAACTGGAAACTTTAGTTGGCTAGGTATTAAATATGCATTAGCCCTAGAATCAGGAGTTTAACTGCGCTCTGTTGAAACGTGTCCTTTGGGACAAATGTCTACTGGCAAAGTTCATTTTAGCGTTTAGTTCAGGCGGTATTTTATTGAAATCTCTAGCTAAAGGAGTTTATATGGAGAATTTAATAATAGCTAACTTCGGGAACCATACATTTGGATCCTGTCAAATCATTTCTGCGTTTTCTGTGAAAAGTTAAACATATTTATAAACACATAACTATACAAAAATTTAAATACTTCCGGTTGTGGATAAGGGAATAATTTTGCCCTTTATTGCTAGTATAGCTATGGATTTGAAGATCAGATTTTATATTATTTGAAGCGTAAAGCTTTTCATGGAAAATTAATTTGAGTTTAACTAAAATAACAAATATTTCAAACAATTCGGATGAAACTGAATTTGTGATTTCAGTCTTTAGGTAAAAGCCATGGTTTATTCTGCATGAAATTTTCTGAGTTTAAGTAGTTAGTCGAAACATGCTGTAAAATTAACCCTAAGCCTTATAACAATGTTATAGTCAAAGTTCTGACTCAACTGTCGTTATAATGTATCTCTTTTACGGCGAAGGATACATCATGCCGAGATATATTGCGATAGGGCCCAGTAACGAAGCGGGAAGATTAAAGTACAAAGTTCGCCAGTGTTAGAAGGTCATCTTTCCATAATTTATCAGCGACAGCATTAAAAAATTCCAAATCCTTCCGAGAAGCTTCAATTTGTAACTGACTGTAGCAGAAAGTTCGCTGCGACTCCGCCCTCTAGTTTCATACAAATTGATATTTACGGTAATAGCACGAGTTTTTCCACGAGAAGGCAAAGTTAGAGGATAACAGGCTCAGTTGGGTACGGTCCGGAATCCAAATGGGCAAAAACGTTGAGCTAAAGATGTGAAAAACGGATCCACAATTTTCCGCGGCCGGAATTATTCAAGATCAATTTAATGTTTTACGAGTGAGCTTCTTGTTGCGGGCTTATTTAAGAATCAAGATCCGACGCCGTGGAAATTGTGTTTACCCCGAACATTGATGTAAACGTAGCTGAACGGCAAATAACGCCAGTACTGTGCTGGAGAAGTTGGTTTCATTGAGTTTATAATATATGTGGCTGTTATATTATAACAAAAAAGGACTTAATTGGGTTCAAAAAGGTGCTTAAGTTCCTTTGAGACCCTGGACGTAACATCACGTCCGAAACGTCGACATAATGAAATACAATCCCAATTTTTTTGTAAGCTTAAATCAATACACGCAGCTATTCAGGATTCTATAGTGCTTATAGAACTTGGTATATATTCAGGTGACAATTCTTTGGTTGGCTAAATCGGCCATAATATAATGCTACGGGGTGACAATTCAACGGACTTTTGCGATATCTTCGAGATAGCAATATCTCTAGTGTATCATGACACTATGTCTAAAACATTTCCACTTCTAGTTTTCGCACCGTATTGTTGCCAGCGGCAGATGTCGAATTCACGGGTGAAAAGCTAAAAGTAAGCTTGAAATTAAATGTTGCGAAGATTACGAAAAGCATATCAACACTTATTAATCATGTAATAATTATGTCATCATTATCAAAATAAGAAAGAAAGAAAACCATAATATAGATTAAAGCCAAATTCAACATTCATCTTCATTCGTCTTTGAAGCTAAACTAATTCAATCGACGTTCAAGCTGAACTAATTAATAGAAGCACCTTAACACCAATCGATATCGCCACACTATCCCATATAAAGAAGTCGAGTCACGAATCGACTCGAGTGTGTACGATTCGGGTGCCCACTTGTTTGAGAAAACCGGAAATAAATATTCTCGAGTACGACTAATTGGTTCCCGTTGGATTCGACAGGCGTCCTCCCGCTCTGCGGCCGGCCGCATAATTTATTGAGTTGACTGTACCGTGAATTGCTGGCTTTATATTTACGTGCCAACGTTGCAAATCGAGTCTAAGATTGTAATAGTTAAATTGTAGCTTAGTTCTAAGGAAATCATTTGTACAGCATCTATCATCTCATCAGGGCGCGATTCGACGTAGTTTTGTGATATAGTTGTTAGGTTTAAAAAAAAGTGTAGATAAAGATTTCATGTAGCGGATTCTTAACTCTAGAGCCTTTGCCACTGCTTTGAAGTCATTATCCAATAAATGGAAAAACGTTTACTTTGCCTATAAAAAAAGATACCTGGGGAATTACCTACGCATTACATTTCATGTGGTATACATCATCATCATTATTATTATTTAAGAGTTTTACTCTTATCGGTGCAGTTCTCTCCAGTCCGTTCTACTTAATTCCACTTCTTTCATTTCTCGATACGACACGACGTCTATCTTTTGCTTTACCTGGGCCCTGTTTAATAAACGTTACAAGTCCACAATTTTGTAAAAAAGTAACAAATTTGTCAACTTGTGCTACAAGTGTCGTTTAATAAACGTTACAAATATGTAAGAATTTTACAGGTAAAAACCCTACAATTTATGTAATTGTAGATGTTGTTTAATAAACGCTTACATGTGTAAAAAACGCCTGTAGAACTCTGACAAATTAGTAGTTACAAATTTGTAGTTGTAGATTACAATTTACATTAAATTGTAGCAAACCTCTCCTCCAAACAATGTAGTCTAGATAGGTACATTGTTTATGCAGTTATGTACCGTGTCTTTAGTTACACCATGTGCATCTGCCACCACATTCTAGTAATCGATGGTAGTTTTACTCACCCGAAATTTTTCTTTAAATGTTAAATCAGTTACATTTAATGTGAAGTTTACCCTAATATAAAAGTCGTGGTCGTCGTTCAATCACATTTCCAATATCACTACTTTCACTAAGTACTATCGCCACTTGTCAGTACTATTTTTGTGTAGAAATATTTTTTCCTTGTGTCAGTAGGTATTAGGCATAGGTCGAAACTTGTAATGGTTGGACAGGCGACGCGGCACCTGTCGAAATTGTTCTACAATTTACAATATATGTAAACTTGTAATTACAATTGTGTGTTTAATAAAGCAGTTTTTCCCTCAAATATGTAAATTGTCACTTGTAAAGCGAAAATGTTTATTAAACAGAAATATGTAGAATTGTAGCTACAATTCTACAATTTTGTAGATTTTCCACCATAGTAAACTTTTAAATTGTAATTTTTATTAAACAGAAAGTTGTAGACTTGTCACTTGTAATTACAAGTTACAATTTACAATTTGTAATGTTTATTAAACAGGGCCCAGGTCTAAATAACTAATCCTGGGCCTTCCTCTACCCTCAATTTTTCCCTCTATTATTTTCGGTATTAGACGTCGTGTCGTTTTAAATGGCCTATCATTTTCCCTCTTCGAGTCAAGACAAGGCCTCATAATAAGAGTGTACTTCAAGGTTTGTGTCCTCTACGACGCTTCTCGCAAGTCGCGCAGCATAATCAGGGCGCAGGACGTAATCTTCGCATCATCAGTTTTGCAGCTGATCAGAGCGACTGTTAGCATCTTGGTTCGTTTGCAAGAACGAAGCTGTGGGAATCTTGTAGTGCATACACGACATAACCGATACTAAGTGCCAAAACGGTATTGCTTTAACTGCATAGCGGTATGCATAAATTAAAACTTTTGCAGTACCAGTAGCAGTCAAATTTAAATTGCCTCACTAGTACATATCATAACAGTACGTAATTAACCAGTCTACGAATAAGAAATGTTTCAACGCAAAAAAAAACTTATGAAGTCATATAAATGGAATTGCAATAGGACTTGGGTTTAGCCATTAGTAATTATGAGCAGTTAAATTATAAACGAAGGGCAATTCTACAACTGGTTTTATGCTTTTATCTTTATTGGGTACTGTGGGCATTAAGTTTACGGCATAACGATGTCATTGCAGAAGTCGTATCTTTTGATCAAAGGTGGATAAAACGGTTGTCAAGACAGAATTCGTATTTTGCTATTTTGCATTTCATAGCATTGCTAGAAGGATCCATACTATTATGTTTATTTGATACTAGCTGCCCCGCGTGGTGTTACCCGCTTATCCCACGGGAACACACAATATCTTTATTTATTGTAGCCTATGTGTTATTCTGATGTATAAGCTATATTATTGTAAGGTTTGATTAAAATCCATTCAGTAGTTTTTATGACAAACATCCATCCATACTTACAAACTTTCGTGTTTATAATATTAGTAGGGATATCGAAACCTTAAAAACGTTTCGTTTGTATACAAACAGCCTACATATTTGTAAGTAGGTTACATATTTATTAGTAGGTTGGTTAAATTGTTTTATTTAAATGTGTGACAGTCGCGGAAACCGAAGAATATAAATTAGATGAATTAACTTAAAACTATTTGAAGTTTTTGCTAAAGGTTGTGACGGTTAAAAAGCTTTTTAAACTCAATATAAAAGCATCGTTGTTCAAAACACATTAAGGAATTTTTTAGCCTCCTAACAGTACCATTATTACTAATGATAGATTGCATTCGCCGCGGCATGGTAAAACAATGCTGGTTCGTCTTCAGCCAAGGTGAGTTTTAAATTTCACACGAATTATATATCGATTCTGTAATTTCTACTTTGCTTTCTTTTCACTGTATTCATTTTACCTGATATCATTTCACCAGCTTATAGATTAACTTTTGATATCCCCAGAATCGATTTAAAGCCAAGTAAAGGCCAAGTCCCACTTCATTTTAGTGAACTTTTTTTTACTCGTGTTACGTAATTTAATAGGAAGCACTATAAAACGGAATCGTTACCAAACACATAATCTAGTTGCGTGACGAATGCGACTGGCGCGTCGACATGCGATAATGATTGGCACCAAGTGTTAAGCTCGTACTGTATAGTCAGTAACATTATCTGGCAGAACAACGCGTCCGGATATACCTGACACTCCCTGATTGAACACGTGACAGGGACAGGGAGCTATTTACCTTTATTCCAAGAGGAGAGACAGTATGCCATTTATGAAGACTGGCGGAATAGACAACAACACAGATACAATCACAAAAAAGGTTAATTAAGAAAAAAAAGTCAGTGATATGAACAAGGCTACGGGCCCATTCTGAGAACATAATATGTATACACTATAAAATCCTTACCTAGGGCACCACCGAGAGCATGACAAGGCCCTAGTTTTTTTAGTTTTTTTTATTCAAAATAGCCATGCATTTAACCTCGATTGCACCTGATGTTAAGTGACAATAAGGCCTAAGATGGAGCATGCTTGGCTAGAAGATGCCTATTCACTCTCGACTTGAAGAGATCCAAGTTATATTTCAGGAAACAGGTGCGCAGCAAGAGAATTCCATTCCTTAGCTGTCCTCATAAGGAAAGTAGACGCAAAGCGTTTCGTACGAATCAGTGGTATATCGACAACATAAGGGTGGAATCCAAGTCCGCGCCGAGTACTGTATTGTCTGAATGGAGACGGTGGAATTAATTCATGCAGTCCTAGTGCACACTCACCAAAGTGTAACCGGTAGAAAACCGATAAACAGGCGACTTTTCTGCGGTGTTCGAGGTTTTGCAGCTTTTCCTGAACTAAGGCAGGGTCGCCAATGAGCTTCTTCGCACGCTTGTCAATTGAATCCAAGGCGGCCAGTTGGTATTTGGTGGACCCATCCCAAAGATGGCAGCAGTACTCCATGCATGATCGGACTTGCGCCTGATATAATTGAAGCAGCGACGCTTAAGAATCAATACCGTCTAACTAACCAAATGTTAGTTAGACGGTATTGATTCTTAATCATCGACGCTTAAGAATCAATACCGTCTAAGTAACTAAATGTTAGTTAGACGGTATTGATTCTTAAGCGTCGCTGTCTCGGCGTAAAGTACCGCCTCACCTTAGATAGGATCCCAAGTTTTTTTGCTACAGTTGTAGCCAAGGATTCAATGTATTGGCCGAAGTTCAGGTTGGATGATAAGGTCATCCCAAGAAGCTCTAGGCGGTCTGAAATCGGTACGGATACACCTTGGAAAGTGGGAGTCAGGTCAAAGGGACTCCGTTTAGCGGAAAACAGACACGCCTGAGTCTTGGTGGCATTGAATCCAACTAAATTGGCATCTCCCCACTCGGACACTGCCACGAGAGTTTGGTTCAATCGATCCACCATCGCCTCTCGACAAGACTGGATTTCGTCCCTCTTGGAATTTGCGCTGGATGTGTATCTGTCAACAACTGTGCTGTCATCAGCATACCCGAAGGTACCGGGCATAAGCATGTCGTTACCAGTAGTCGGGTTGACCTATAACTTAATGCATCTCTTATTCTAAGCAAAAAGTACTAAATAATACAAGAAAAGATGGAAGTAAGATTTATGAACCTACTGAGCCGACGGTCCCGGGTTCGAATCCCGGCAAGGGCAAATATTTGTGTGATGAACACGAATATTTGTGCCTGGGTCATGGATGTTCTATGTATGTATTTAAGTATTCATTTATCTATATAAGTATGTATATCGTCGCCTAGTACCCATAACACAAGCCTTCTTGAGCTTAATTTGGGGCTAGGTTGATTTGTGCGAGGTTGTCTGATATTTATTTATTATTATTATTATCTCCTTTATTCATTTAAAATCTAAAGTTAGGTTTTTTACAATAAAGTTATATCAAAAGTAAAATACAATAAAGAATTTACAAAATATATAAACACATTATAAAAAACCTAACCTAGGGTGCCGCCGGCAGCGGGGCAGGGCCCAGGCTACCGGTGGTTAGGGCTGCAGAGAGAGGAACCTCCTGACGATGCGCGCCGTGTCCAGGAGTACCGCCTTTTGTATCTGGCCCTTGATCCAGCCATCTAGCGAGAGTCTCTTAAGATGTTTGTCGAGACTCTTCGCTATAAGACCGTTCGCCGAAACGACTATCGGGACAATGATCGTCGAGTCAACATCCCACATGGCGGTCACCTCGTGAGCCAAGTCAAGGTACTTGCTGAGTTTGTCCTTCTCGGCCTTCACGAGGTTCTCGTCATGGGGGATGGTGATGTCGACGAGCACGCGCTTGGATCGATCTACCAAAACGATGTCAGGCTTATTGGCTACAATAGTCCTGTCCGTGATGATAGATCGATCCCAATAGAGCGTGGCACGACCATTCTCAAGAACTGGCATCGGTGCGTACTTATAGTACGGCACCTCAGACCCCACAAGACCGTATTGAAGAGCAAGTTACTGGTGAATGATCCTGGCTACTTGGTTATGTCTGTGCAAGTACTCGCCGTTAGCAAGATGAAAACAACCGGAGATTATATGCCTGAGTGACTCACCGGGACGGCGGCATGCCCGACAAATGTCGACCGTACCGTCCTTCAGGATATATCTCCGGTAATTGTTCGTCATCATTACTTCGTCCGCAATTGCACAGACAAAACCTTCGGTTTCCCCGAAGAGATCCCCGAAGCGTAGCCAGTTCACCGACGCGAGCAGATCTGCATCGGGCCCCGTAAGGGCCTTGTAAAACCGCCCGTGTAGCGCCTTGCTCTTCCATACAGACCTGCGGTCATCAGTGCTAAGAACCTTTGGTCTGCGCCAGTTCTCGTTTGCTAAGGAGAGAGAGGTGAGGCCTTTGTCAACTGCTACTACATCGCGATGAATCCCACACTCGTTGCTTAGGAAATACTCCCTAAGACTGCACACCTCGCGGTTATGGAGGTCCTTGGCGTTTAAAAAGCCACGGCCCCCAAACTTACGCGGGATGTACATTCTCATAACTGACGAGCGTGGGTGCCTCATGCGATGTGTAGTGAGCAGCTGACGGACCCTCGTATCCAGGGCGTCCAGCTCAGTCTGAGTCCACCTTAGTATGCCAAAGGAGTAAGTGAGCAGAGGCATCACCCAAGCGTTGAAGGCGCGTGCCTTATTGCCACCGGACAAAAGACTGTTAAGTACTTTTGTCAAACGACAAAAGAAACGCTCCTTCAACGCCTGACTAATGTCTCCGTCCGCAATACCCAATGACTGTGACATACCAAGGTACTTGTAGGTTTCAACTTCGGAGATAGACCTGAGGGTCATTGTCTCAGAAAGCTGTAAGTTCGCGGAATTTACGACTTTGCCCCGCTGTACATGCATGACTGCACACTTGTCTACACCAAACTCCATTTTGATGGCGCTACTGAAGGTTTCAGTTACTTCCAGTAGTTCCACCAGATCCTGGCGTTTTGGTGCATACAGCTTAAGATCATCCATGTACAGCAGATGAGAAATGACCTCACCTCCTCTTCGAAGCCGGCAACCTAGTCCTGAATCCTTCAGCAGAGTGCTGAGCGGATTCAGGGCTAGGCAGAACCACAGAGGACTCAAACTGTCACCCTGGAAAATACCTCTCTCAATCCTTATCAAGTCCCGCGGGCCAGGGGGGCCATCCCCGCCTCCTGGTTGACGAAGGACTGTGGTCCACTGCCTCATACACGCGCCTAAGAAGGATCTTAGAGCTGTATCGATTTTATACAGCTCTAAGATCCTCTCCAGCCATGAATGAGGCACCGAATCATAGGCCTTCTTATAGTCAATCCAAGCGGTTGAGAGGGACCCCTTGTTCCGCCGGACTTGTTGGCAAATGGTCGTGTCAATGAGTAGGAGCTAGCTTAGTACCACGGGACCCAACCCTACACCCATTCTGAGAAAAGGCCAAAACGTTGTTCGCAACAATGTGCGTGTTAATTTTTGTTCTCAGAATGGAGGTAAGGACCTTGTATAAAGTGGGCAAGCACGTGAGGGGTCTATAGTTTTTCGCTTCCGTGGTACTACCGGACTTATGGAGCAGGAAGGTAACACCAGTAGTCATGAAAGATGGCAGGGAACCAAGCTCGAGGGCGTCTTGAAATTGTGTTGCCAGACGTTCGTGTGAGAATCGAAACCACTTGATCCAAAAGTTGTGCAACCCGTCCGGCCCAGGACTTTTCCAGTTCTGGGTCGTACGGGCCGCACACCTTACATCATCAGGGCTGATAGTCACGGCCCCCATGGCTTCGATCGGCTCACACTCACGTCTGACAACATTCATCCATTCGCCCTCTATGTGCTCGACTGGCACCGACCAGATACTACGCCAGAAGTTAATCATGGCAGTAGGATCCGGCAGTTTCCCGTCGCTCACACATTGGTCGGTTCCCTCCCACTTTCGGTATACCTTCCTTTGGTCACTTTGAAAGAGACGATTCTGCTGGAATTGATCCACACGCTCTCTGTAGCGACGAATACGGCTTGCCCATGCACAAACTTTCTGCTTAAGGTAGTCGATGCGCTCCGTGACACATGCCATGTAATCGCAGGGACTGGTGCCAGTCCCCGCGAAGGCCTGTGTCACGTAGCGCATCACACGGGGGCGGTTGTTGCCCCCCCTAAAACAGATTAGCTTGGCAATGAAAGTCCTAAACGAGCTGATACGCCGCTCGATCCGTACTTGCCAGGCAGGAACACACCCGGCGGTCCGCGGTGCTCGGTCAGTGTCCGGAAATCTGACACGAGCAACGCGGCACGCCGCGATGGCCCCACAGTACATGATCGAGTGGGTATCAGCTAAATCTTCGCTAGCCCGAAGGTACGGGTCTAGCAAAGCGTCCAGGGCTCCCATCAGCGCTAGGTTACGTTTGTGCATTGGCAAGCGTGGTAATCGCGGCCTAGACTCAGGTGTGGATCGATATCGCTCAATCGCCTCCTCCAAAGCCCTCCTCAGCTGCTCATTGGCCTGGGTACTTACGCTGCTCGCACCGTCTTCCCCACCGGCTTCGGGATCCGTCAGCGGCACCCCCGGCACCAGGTTGGGCGCTGGCGTCGGAACCGGTGACGTAGCAGACGTATCCCGAGCCGGCGTGGAAGCCGCGCGAGCGGCCAGTACTTCCAGGCGCAATCGATCAAGTGTCGCGTCGTCCAGCAGCTTGCGCCGCTGGATGAAACGCACTTGATCGGATAGTCGCTGCGCAGATACGGCGATGGTCGGATCAAATGCAAGAAACAGAGGCAGCATCCTGTCCCGGTACGCGGACAGGTTGATTCCCCCCTCTGTAGCCCCATAGTAGGCGCGCATGCAGTTTTCGTTCATTACTTGCGTCCATCGCATGCGACGCTCTACACCACCGGTAGCGGGAGCCGTGGTCGGAGCAGATTGCCCCGTAGGCCCCAAGCATGCCGGCAGCGGTGGCCGTCCACGTCGCGCAGGTGGTCGTGGCGGCGGAGACGGCGGCCCACGCACGTCGTCGCTCGACTCGCTGGTGTCGGGCGCTGTGGCGAACTTATCACCCGACGACGATGGCGAGGAGGACGACGAGACGGGCGGGGGTGTTGGACGTGCGTTCTGGGTGTGCGCGGCTGTGTTTCTTCTTGCCTGGCTCCTTGTGATCATTAGTATTTCTTCTTTGAAGTCTTGTTTATTTTGTGTGACACATAGTTGTCAATTTGTATCGCGGACGATTTCTATTGAAAACTACACATTTTTCACTTCCCTTATGGTTTTCCATGGTGTTTAATAGGTTTTCATTGTAAACAACTCAAAATCCGCAATAAACAATTCCAAAAATGTAAAAAATATTAAAAATTCACGGGAGCCTACATTTGTGACATCATGTGTCAGCCGTCATTATTATTATTATTATTATTATTATTTGTTTCTCGACTCATAGTCTCGGGCTTATACGTCCCGGTCTTTTGAAAGGCTTGCGTGGGGATATGGATCCAACACGTAGAGGCCCCTTGGAGAAATTTGCTGTGGCTGTAGCCCTGCTGGGACCCGTTCCTGATCATATCAATAGGATGATACATCCATTATTATTATTATTATGAACTACTCGTATTTTCTAAAACCCATTATTTATCTATTAAAATACACCGTGTATTGTTGGCAACTGATTCAACACTAGCAGTAGACCCAATACTATTGACAGTGAGCAGCTCTAAGGTATTTATCGTGCCACACTGTACGAACACATATTGGTTCAACCATCGCAAAGGATGTCGCTATTCAAGAGTGGGTCACGCATGCAACACACGCGACGAATTATACACAAGGACCTGAATTCTTTAGAAATACGGGTCAAAGTCGGTCGAGACCCATAAGACCCCTCGTCAATAAGACTCGTGCTCGTAATATGATTGATCACTGTTAGCACTTAGTACACAGTGTTAAAAAGTGAATTGTGACGATCAACGAACACAAAATGGGGAAATAAAACAGTAAGTAAACAAGTGGTAAAAAGCTGTCGCTCATCGATCTTGTCTGTTGCGCACGGACACTATTTATACGTGTTATTGTCATTATGTCAGTCGTCAGATTAGTCACTTGATATATGTGTTTTTTATGCGGTATAACGTAAGGCGAGAAACTATTAAAACCGACCGGTATTTGGCAGGCCAGTCGGGACAATGGAGGAAGGAAAACAGACCCATCGCGTTTGTCTTTTATTGATTATCATAGGAATGTTAAACTATAAAAGTCCGAGAGATTAGGAGTTACCCTCTCAACTTCAACCCTTCAACCAAGGTCAACAGGGGTTGATAAAAAAATTATTAAAGTTTAGGTACATTTTTAGCGGGATGGACGCTAGGTTAAAATCATTCTCCTTGAAAATTACAAAATGAAGCCTTTTAATTACGTAAGGTCGATTTCTCTTAGGGTGCGTTCTCACAGCGAGTAATGTATCAAAAAAAGTATATTAAAATACATACGAAATGGGTTTAGTCACGTTGTGGAAATTGAATGATCGGCTCTCCTGATGAGGAATCGCCAACCGATTCGAAACATGTTGAGCGAGATTCGACTTCTACGACGTCAGTAGATTTTTCTATGTGAAATATCTAAAAAGCAATATGTTTTCATATAAAACTTTTTTTTTAAGTTTTTCAAAGGTATACAAAGCTAGCTACCTATATTTACTAATGAACATTTTTTTTTTTCTGTTGCATTACAGCCGAATGCTTTCCCTTAGATCATCATCAGACTGCTATCAGACGTAGCTAGCTAAATGAATTCTGTAATTTGATACCATAATATTTACATTTAATTTCCATTTTCGGTTAAGGTATTTTCTTATATTTGCGAACAACCTATTATGTTAACTGGGTTTGTAAAAGAGCGAAGTGGAGAAGAATATAAACAGCTATTTTGTTACCCCCTCTTTGGCTTTAACCTAATTTAACTTTGGCTATTGAAGGCTCATTTCGTGTTAACGAAGTTAACGCAGGGGTGGCAATCACGTTCGTTGTTCTGTCTGTGATGACGCTGTAACCGGTGTTCTTTTATGTGCGAAAAATGCGGGTGTGCCGTCCTTGATATTTGCCGAATTGGGTTTGAGAGATACTATTCTATAACAAGGGCCTGAATTCCACGTGATTGACGATGTTTGTCTGGGGAATAACATGCATAATATCATCTTAAGCAATGTGCTCTATGCAAGATAAATTCATTTCTTTACTTTGGTTTATTTATTATTGAGGTAAATTATTTTTAATAGCGTAAAACTCGAACGAGTCATATTGTTGAAGCGAAAATAACAGAATCAAGGAATATACCTGTCTCATTATGTCTCGTCCATTAATGTTAATATCACACCATGTGTAGTGTTGCTATCCTTATCTCGTGCGCATACGTCAGACCAACGGAGTGGGGTTACTTGCTACCCGACCCTTGCCGTGACTGGTGGTGTGTTGTCGAGCTAAGTTCTAGCATAGTGACCTATATAAACAGCTGTACTGTGCCTGGCATAGGGTTAGGTATACTACAAGTGGCGACGAGGACAAAAGTGAGTAGAAATCTAATTACGCCTTCAAAAAAAAAAGAGAATAGGCGGGAACACGACAAAAGCAGTCTAACGTGTACTTGCACAGTAAATGTATAATAAATACAGGGCAAGCTCGATAGTGATATGATACATTGTCATTGAAGTAATTTATCCAAGTTATAGTTTCACTAATAACTGTGGAACAAAAGACATCTACCTAGTGGGTAGCGGTGCACTGCTCAACTATCCCAGTACAGGGATCGACTCGTAAACAAGTTTTAGTTCGTAATGGGCCATTCGTTTAAAAAATAACGGTTATTGCACATTTGCAAATAACTCCTGGCGAATCATGCAGTTTTACTTACTTATAGATATTATTTAAGTCCGATATTTACTAACGGTATTAATGTCTAATATTTTTACCGGAAATGCGTCGATACCGCGACTCGTATATAATAAAAGATGTGTAAACCATAATAATTATGTACTTACCTAGGCACAATAAGAAGGTATTGTTTATAAGCGCAACGTATCTAAGTACCTATCTACTCGCGCCTACAACGTAAAATTAATGCAATTGTACAGTTAAAAACCATTGGACAACATATAATAAATAAGAATAAAAATAATTAAGTGTGATAAAATGTTATATTAGTTATGAAATAACGATCTGACTTAGAAGTGCAAGTTTATAGTCATTTATAATAACGGCTTGTAGGTAGATATATTTGAAAGTTTGCGATAGCAAAATTACTCAAGTAAACTAGCTTTAGTAAACAGTTCAGTTGTCAGAAACATTATCATTAATTATAAATAGACTTCGGTTGCTTCTAACGGAATTTGAGGCAGATTAGATCGGGTGCAGTATAAATTGTTTACGGGGTTGATAAATAGGTAACTTAACTAACTACATTGTAATAATACCTTGCGCTGTGGGGTCAATATGTATGAAAGTAAACATTGAAGTGTTTAACCCTTAAATGCATGGTGTAAGATGCAGCTTACATAAACAAAAATGAATTACTGGTTGAAAACTAGAAACATTTATTTGAAATAACATAATATTTTATAATGTTGTGTTTTTTTAATTCATGCATTTAAGGGTTAATGTTTATTTCACTTAGTTATTTACGGGAACGTAATATGTATGATGAAATATCCGTGTAGGTATATGTGTTGATGAGTGGTTAAACTGTATGATTGGTGTTGTAAATAAACTTGTAAGCAGGGTATATTGTACCTGGTCATTTAATTGGCAAGAATAAAATGTTTACTAGTCATTATGGTATACTGATCATTCAATTGATGAATAAGACAACATGGTCGTGTACACCTAGCAACTGAAATCAAAAATGTTGTGTCATTTAATTGACATATTGTTTTAACACTTCTAACATTGACCAAGGTCATGGTATATCAGTAGTTAAGCGGTCGTTAAAACGACTAATGGCTAAAGGGCCAGTACGAACATTAAATTGTTTAGCAAGCGGTTAGATGAATGCTCCGCTTGAATCATTTGATTGATTGGTTCCGGGACGCCCCAAAAGTACCCATGGCAGCCATAACTTTGGAAAAAATCCATTGCGAAGGCGAGACCTCTTCGATCGGTCTGAGATGGAAGCGTTCGAAACGAGCACTCCATGTCTATTTAGAGGTGTCAGCTATCACAGATAGCCAAAAGAAGAGAGCAAGCCTCTTGCATTTCGGAGGAATTGAGCTCTAAGAAATATATTACAATATCCCTGGAGCGGACGCGGAGCCAGGTGTCGGCACAGATGTATTTGCGATAGCCTTAGCAAAATTCTATGATAACTTTGCTCCTGCAAACAAAGTACGGTCTATGAACGCCACGTATTCCGTTTGATGAAACAGGAACAGGACGAAAAGTTCGAGAAATTCCTTGTACGGCGGCGACAAGCCGATAAATGCAATTATAAAGATGAATATGAACACATCATTGATCAGATCACGGAAAAATGCCTAACAACAGTTACGTAAAAATAAAAAACTATTAAAACACAAGTTTTCGGTTGCTAAATGTAAGATAATTTTATTGTGGGTAGTGTATATTATTTAGTCACGGGGTTCGTGCTGAGGCCTACCCACGACATGAGGCTGAAGCCTACCCACAATGCACCACTGGGTGGAAAGTTGCTTAAATAAATAAGAAAACGGACAAAGTGTATTATTTTGAATATTAATTAGTAGTTGTGCACTCGAGGAATATGAATATTTAGTAGTTTAGCGTTATTCTCGAATGGGTCGTGTTACTAATCTTCGACTGCGCAGTGGCGCAGTGGATGACGGATCACAATATAATAATTATGAACAAATTGGGAAAACGATTGGACTGCCTAGGCGTCTATTTAATTTACACGACTTTTCATTTGTGCGTGCGTAATTGAATACGCTACTTAATACTTTCCTATGGAGTGGGCTTGATTGTTCTGAATTCCAAAATATATTGACGGGTTAAATATAATAGTGTGATAAGCTTAATTTGTCTTTATGTTGAAAATGTATTTTTTTGGAATAATTATCTAGAGTATCTTGTATAGTTGATAAACAGTATGAACATCCAGCTTAAGGGTTGTGCATTAATAGGTGCATATGACACGTATAGGTGCATATGTCACATGTAGTCAATTGGGTATAACAAAATCAGTAATTAAATAACAGCAGATACGTCTTGAAAGGTATAGTTTAATATAGGTATAGTATTTGATAGGCCAAACGGGTTTAAAAGTGATATGGAAGACTCATAAGTGCAAAGTCATTAGTCAATATGATAAGCTCTGACTGTATTGTTACAGGAAACTAATAGCTTTATGTCAGGGGTCAATTTGATTTATTTATTTATTTCAAATAATTACACAGCTTTACAGTTAGTACTAATGCACTGTGAATTACAAGAATAATTTAACATAACATGTTACATATTAGGTAGATTCAATTACTGAAAAATTACATCCATCCATCGCCTTACAGTACCTTAAACATTCACGACACACAATTATCCAGCTACTTCCAAAAAACGTCCAAATCCGATGCTGATGCGAGAAGCGCATTAAGTTCTCGTAAGGCTCGAACTAGAGGAGAGTTTTTCGCGCTATGGTTCGCTCCTCAGGAGCAGCCAACAGTAGCCGGCAGCGTGGACGAAAATTGAACCTCGATTTAGAAGGGACGAACAATCGGATAACCTGACTGACCAGCTCTGGACAGTCAGAACATCCTCTATTCTGCACATAATTTCGTCTAACCTCGAGGGAATAGTTTGATAGACCACGCTGAATTGCCAATATGATAGGCTAAGGCGTTATGAGGTCAATTTGATAGACCATGCTGGATTGCCAATATGATAGGCTAAGACTTTATGAGAGGTCAATTTGATAGACCACGCTGGATTGCCAATATGATAGGCTAAGCGGATTGTTAAAGCAAGCGAAAGGCATTATGAAACGTCTATTTGGTAGACTGCGGGAACCAAACTATTCGTAAGAAAGATAGTAAGGCTTAACGGCTAAGCAAATACAATTGCATGGAAGGTCAATTTGATAGACCATAGATATATATTATAAGCGGTATGTAAAGTGCCGCGTTCGTGCTGGAAGGTCAATTTGAAAAACCATATGTATTAAACCTTCCTTTAAATTTATATTAAATAACTCAAAGCGTTCATAAACTGGAGTATGTGCTTTTGAGACTCCCATTAAAACTTGAATATCGATGGCTTCGACGCGTCGATTAAATTGAAATATACTGTGCTTTAAAGCTTTCTTTCAATTGAAAAAGGCTGTTGTTTTAGGACTTCCATTAAATTGGAATATCTGAGGTATCAGAGGGCCGCTAACATGGGAATATGACGTGTTCTTGACTCCCATTCAATTGGGATACTCGAGGTCTCAAAGCCTCCAGTGAATTGGAATTGATTGACAACCTTAATTGAATTGACAATAGTTTGGTACTTCAAATGAATGCCTGGATAAAACTGTAATAGTTTGACATCATTTTTAAATTGTCAAAAGTGGCATTTAAAATGAATGCCTATATTAGGTGGGATTGTTTAACAACCTCCATTATATTGACAAAAGTTTCTGAAACGTCAAGTGGTTGTTGTGAAATAATTATCCAGATAAGGCTACATGTCACAATTCTTAAAAAATCTAGAATGAAGTGTATAACCCTTGTTTTGTATAATTCATTTATTTTTCAAATAAGTTACACAATATTACAGTAATATAACCTACATGCTTTGGAACTACAAAAACACATGCAGACCAAACTTAAAACTAGTTAGATTTAATTCAATAAGCGCCTTAATGGCTTAAGCGACATAATGGCGTGGCTCCTTTGCTTTGTTTGACCTCTGGCATAGCTGTCATGTGCGACTATTTCTCGCGCGAGATATTTGCCTATCTCTTGTAGCTGTTCAGTGGTGTGAGGGAATGACGGCTAGCGCTGTCGCGCGACGGGAACCGCGAGGCGTGGTTATGCTAGACAGGCTGGCGTAGGATTAGGCAGATAGTAGCAGCCTGTAGCGGCTGGGACACGCGTAGCTCAAACGAGCTGAATTGCACGTAGTGACAGGTCTGAAGTGGTACACCTTCATGTCCTGGTGGGACACGGTGTCGCAATCCCAAGAACTGAATTAACTGGCTCGCCTGTGCCACTTAGTCTTGCGGGGCACCAAACGCGCCTTGCTCTTCCTTTCCACCAGTGCGACTCCCTCCCTATCCACATTGGTGTGGGAGAGCTTTTCCTTATCGCGAACCCGTACGGGGCCGGTTAGCTGCGACAGACTAACCGGCGACTACAGCATATTGCACGCTGAAGCGACTTTGTATCGGTATCCTTTGTGTATCCTCGATGTATCCTCTATATTGTTGTGTCAACAAGGTTCGCGGCAAGTTTATATTGCAAAGCTAGTTCTAAATCAAATGAGATCACAAATTAAACTACTCGTATTAACCGGTCTAGATAACATAAAACAAGACTGATTAAATACTTTATGGCTTTTGAGTGAAACAACCTTTTTATTTAAATAGATAAACATTCACATATTATTATTTATACAAACACCAATTAATCTAATTTTAATTAAAATAAAAAAGGGATGTAGTGTTGCTATCCTTATCTCGTGCGCATACGTCAGACCAACGGAGTGGGGTTACTTGCTACCCGACCCTTGCCGTGACTGGTGGTGTGTTGTCGAGCTAAGTTCTAGCATAGTGACCTATATAAACAGCTGTACTGTGCCTGGCATAGGGTTAGGTATACTACACCATGTAACTCTAATTGCAAAAATCTGTAGGTAACTTGTCTGTTTATTACCGAGATAAAAGCACGATATTGCTAAATAAGTGATATCGTATAGAAACGTCGAATTTTGGTTCGACCACACCGCTGCTGAAAAAACGCTGAAGGTGCATTTACGTAGTGATGTATCGTATCCGGATCGTTTTTTCACACCGCCACACCGCTGCTTAAAATACGCTGGCGGCGCGTTTACGTAGTCAAATGTTTAAGAAACAATTGACGCGTGATTTGCGGGACATTCATTTGACTGCGTTTACGATGCGTCAAGATCTTTTGAGCGGCAGTGCATGCGTAAAAAAGTAGCGCATACGCCACGTGATCACGTCACTGCGTAAACGCGTTACCACTTTTTAAGCAGCTGTGTAATAGATCCTTCTTTGATATGTCTTGAATTAGGTTTAGGTGCTATTCAGATACTAATGGCATAACTCTTCAGAGGATTAATTTCATCGTCAAACTGAAGACGCACTTAAACTAAAGCAATCAAAGGCGGCGGATTTAATGACACACATAAAACAAAATGTCAAATGATGTTGTTAAGGTTTATGCTCTGTTTAATACGTAAGCGTAATATTAAGCGTAAAAAAATGCTTTTGTTAGTAACTTCACTCTAAAAGCGGTGAACTAGTACTTATTGCAAATCACTACATAGTATAAAGCAGTCGCTTTCTGTCTGTCAGTCCCTATGCATGCTTAGATCTTTAAAACTACGCAACGGATATGGTGATGCGGTAAGAGGAAGGTCAATGATCATCAAGTTCTACAGTCATGCATAATTTACTAGCATTGCACCCGTGCGAAGCCGGGGCGGGTCGCTACTTGCAAATAATTATCATATTACTATTAGGGTGACGACAGAAAAAACCTGCCTGGAACTTCATATTGTACACCTACCAAATGAGGCTTGAAATTGTCAAAATAAACCAAAATGAATAAGCAATTATGTCTTTGATTCTTCCGTTATAATATAAAAAGCAGACGATGTTACTGCTATTTGAAACGCTACTTGGCTCAAGAAATGTTAAAACATGAAGTTTGCACATCTAAGCCCTTGGGATATATTCTTTAATTACTCAGCAAAACTAATTACTCCATCGGATATTGCTCCCAACCGATGAAAACACTTTACAAGATATAACTCGCGCTCATTGAAGATTTATGCTTACTTTATTGATAAACTTCTGAGAAGGGTTCCGTAGCTTTCCGCGGGCAAGTTTGAAGGAAGAGCTCATTTTCTTGTTATGGTTAATTTTCCTTTTTTATGTAGCAAGTTTAGCGGTTGTAAGTTTAATCGCGGTGTATGTTAATTAGTTTTGTGTTGGTTTTCTGCCATGTTTTATTATTCGTCAAACTGGGTCGGGCGTAAAGTGTTGGTTGGATAAGTATGCGTGATTCGCTAAGTCAAGAGGAGCTGCTGTTTGCCTCGTGCCATGCTAAATAGTCTACGCTTCAGCGTGCGTCTGAGTGCCATGCGCCGCCTTTCACCTTCGGTTTCGGTTTCGGTTTAAAGAATTTATTCTCATAAGAACAAAAAATACATGTTCACTTAAATGAGAACTTACAAGCTAATTAATCTAAATAGGTATTCGTAGAATAACAAGTAGCATGCATTATTTTTAGGTTTTTCAAATTTTACAATTACATAAAATTTACCAAAAATTACAACAAATCAATTGTTTCAAGAACATAGTTTTTAAGCCGTTTTTTAAACATATTAAATGAATTTAAGGTTTTAATTTCTAGTGGCAAGTTATTGTAAAGTTTTACTCCTCCATGCGTTATCGTTCTCTTGCCGTAATATTCAGTTCGAGATTTTGAAATTTGTAAATTATGTAAATATTTTTTTCTTTTACTATGTTTTTGCACCTTTGTTTGGGAAAACTTTGGGCAATTCCTTAGCCACTTTTACAGCGACGTACGTCATAAGATCAAAATAATAATTGTATGACAACCATGACGCACTTTTTCACGGTGAAAATGGCAGCGTTTTTAGCGCTCCGTAGGAATGTTGAACTTTGACGGTCATTTCTGACTTTTAGAGCAGTCTAAGTGTATCTAGGCCCATATAGACATTTAATCCCAATAAAAAATAGATTTTATTGTCATCATAAAAAAACTACACGCCCTAACCTAATGCTTCCTAACCTCGAACATTTGCCTGTAATGTAACAAGAAAACAAATGAAATTGTCATATAATTTTATGTAAAAAAAAAAATTAAATTCTCATATAATTTTTTGTTACATTACGGGCGAATGCAAGTACCCTAAAATACAGTTTTTTGTCGATTTTTTGAAAGTGAAAAGAGATAACATTTTGTAGTGATATTCTAAGGCTAAGTACTTTGTGGTGTGCTTTATACCGTGGAACATTAGATAAACAGTGATAAGGTGAAATTAAAAAATATATTTCGATCATTGTCAGATGGAATTAAAATTAGTTTCGTAACATATGAGTATTAAAAATGATTCCCTTAAAAAATACTTTAGACGTACCTACTCTTTGGAAATCTGGTGGAGACAAAAATATATATTTCGATCATTGTCAGATGGAATTAAAATTAGTTTCGTAACATATGAGTATTAAAAATGATTCCCTTAAAAATTACTTTTTACGTACTCTTTGGAAATCTGGTGGAGACAAGGACATTCCACGATTTTTGCCATTATAGCCTCACATTCGTATATATTATTACACCGCATTAGCAGTCGATTCAACAGACGGTAGACTCTTTCAAAATGAGATGGCAAGTAATTTCGTGAAACCGGGTTCTAATATAAATTATTCATCGGCGACGAAACGCCTGAAGCCTCGTATTCATTTCATTTCTGAATCTGAAATTCTACTTTTCTCTTCGCCTTTTTCTGTATCAAACCTACCTTCAATAAATTTTAAATAAGATCTCCGGATTAGAACGTTGGGGAGTAACTACGTAATGCAGCCTGTTCCTGATTTGGTGTAATTGTGTTTTCGTAAATAATATAACGGTTATTGCCCTAAGCGGGGTCCTCCATGTTTTCTTCTCTAATAATTGTGGCTGAGTGCTTAGGATTGAATTAGTTTTACTAATATTTTTTTTATTGGAAACAGACCAGTAAATGTGGCTTGCGATTTCGATCTAGTGGAAAAATTTAAAAGTCGTTACCCTCTTCTTTATATACTGTATGGGGAAAAAGTGTCATATGTTCGGTAAGTCAAGGGACTTTTCCATCTAGTACAAATCTCAATATTGAAGTTTAGTAAAAACCCGTATCTTCGGAGACATCTATTGTTACCATAGTAGTATACCAATTAGTTAATATATTACAAATTGGATAATAATATAGCCGTCGAAAAACGTAGTTTTAAGGGTGACCGAGGGAACGTGACCATGGCAACGATCAACTGAAAAAAGTTCATTGACTCTTAAACAAAAAAAAACTTATCTCACATTCTTACCACAATGCCTGCTATACTCAAAATCTACGAGCGTGCCTACATTTAAAACTAGAGCAAACTTAGCTCGTAAGGGTTATCAGCCCTCCTAATAGCCAGCGATCGCTTTCAAACTAAACTCGTTCATGGGATCTCAAAATATTACGGTCTATAACGTGCCTACGATAAGATAAAGCTGTGAGAAATGTCAGTTACTGTTTCGAATTGCTTTTAATACACCCCGGGTTATTTGGATAGGATTTTAGTGATATGTGTGGCTGTTAGGGCACGTTACGTACATTTGATGAAACTAAGTTTCAGTAATTAAGTAATCAGTAATAAATAATAAATAAATTCATGGTGTCACCGAAAAGGCTGTTTGGAAGTAGTAAAAATATTTAAAAAGTATGACAGTTAAAAAACAGGCCAAGTGCGAGTCTGACTCCCGGTTCCGTACCATCAAAATATTTAGTAATTTTTGAGTTTTTTAGGGTACCGTATTTTATTTTTAGTAATGCTGTTACAATGGCCATAGCAATACATAATACGAAAGTTGCATCTTCTCAATTGTCGCATCGAAATAAAACTTTGCATGAATATGTAGTTCACATGACAATGCAATCATTAATTTGGTATCTTGGAACTGATTTGATGATAGAGAAATCCTAAACTGCATAAGAAAATGCCATCGTGTTTGAGCTCATTTCAGATTGGTCGTGATGGCAAATCAAATGCTATGTTACGATCTAAAACTCAGACACTTTAAAAACTTGATTGCAATTATCAATATATTTGACGTTATATGAAAAAAAAAACTTTTTGAAGTGTATAAGGACTCTTAAAAGCATATTAAAAAAAATTAGGTACATAGCGCGGTGGATTGTACCTGTTTGAAGCATAATTTAATTATACCAAAATCTTAACCACTAGTGCCATCAGAGAGAATTTAGGCCGTCTATTTTCCATCGGAAATTGGATGTGTAATTAGACCGCCATATATTGTGGGTGGCATATTGCTGTGGTTTAATTAACAATACCTAGCAAAATAGCAGTGCACTCTGCACTGTGGTTATAGATTGTATGAAGTGGGACAATGATTATTTTCCTATAAAACATAGCAGTAACCTAATTAATACTTTCGAGAGACACATTTAACGAATTTTACATAGAAAACTACCGTGAGTCCTAGAGATATTAAAATATAAAACGGTTTACCCGCGTCGTAGATGTTGAATATCGCTCGACATATTTCGAGTCGGTACGCAATTCATCATCAAGAGAGCCGATCCGTCGCGGCGGCGGCCAACCAAGCACTCCCGAGTAAACCCGATTTGTATTTTAATATATTTAACACATGTTTTGAGTGGTTTACACTCACGTGAAATTATCAGGAACGGCCCGACATGTTTGTCGCGGTAACGTTGTCCACTTAATACTTGTGTTAAACATATATAGCTTTCGATACGTAATTATTTGGTCAGATATTCCTATTTTATTTTTGTTCTAACTCACTAATAGCATTTTTGCTTTATTTCATCGAAGTATACGTTCTTAAATACAATTGAACTATTTAAATTTCAACCGCTCATTACAAAGTTGGACATTACCATTAAAAAACACGAACAGTGGATACTGCAATTAAAATAAATGCAAAAATATATAATTTTAATTCAATATGATATGTCCCACGATCTTCCAAATGTGGACCACAGTGCAGCGTCGCTTAACGTTGACTGACATCGATGTATGACCATCCAAAATGTCCGCTACACTCGGAATTGTCCGGAATGTTGTGTGACTATTTAATTTATTACTCCATGGTTAATGGTTTATAAAACACTTGAAAAAATTATAATAATTATTGAACTGCAGTGTTCGACTGTCCACAATACAATTATGTAGAGGATAGTCTGCCCTCTATCCTCTACATAATTGTATAGTTTTTTTATTATTATTATAACTATTTGATGTCCCTTTAAACAAGTTAAGAAGTGGTTTTAAAGAAATCTTTTCCGTGCATTTCTTCACCTACTTTTTATTTTTAATACTATTTTTTTTACGACAAGTTCAGTTTTAGTTGTAACTTCAAAGATCTCGGATTTGAATTCTGCCAAAGGCACAATATTTAACTTCAATGTCTACCCGCAGTATTAGAAAAGCACGAGTATTTGTTTTATTTGCTTGCAAGACACAGATTAAGTAATAATTAAGTCACAAAATAAGCAATACCCAAGCAAACCAGTAAATGCATTGATTCATCATCATCATCAAATCATCATCACCATCATAAAAAATATATATTTATTGATTGATTATAATTTTAACCGGAAACATAATTTTACAATACTTAATTTGGTTTGTAACCTCGATAAACCCATTTTGGTGTAAGCAGTGTCAAACTCATTTGATCCTACCACCGTCGACAAACACCCCTATAATAGTAAATAGCAATTCTAGCTGACATAGAATGGCGAGGCTCATCGTAACTTAGATTTTGGCTTCGTTCACCAAATTGTACCTAATTGCTACGAAAATAAGTCAACACAAAGCTCTAATGCTGGTACGTATCGTATATAGCTGAAATAGGGTATCACGTTGCTTATGGACTGCGTTAAAAAAATAATTATGTTTGTTATTGCGTGTTTGTATGTTGGTTACTTCTTCACTCTCAAACAGTTGGGAACTATATTTATGCACGTAGCTGATACCCTGGATTCTTAAGCTACTTTTTACTACTAACCGCCAGTCACATCGGCTAGTAATAATATAAATACGTATTGTATAACGTACTAAATCTGTTAAGTAGTATACTCCCAATTATAAAAAAACGTGAGTTTATACCGTTTTTTACGTGAGTAAATACCGTTTCTTTTTTTTTTTTTTTTTTATAATTTGTAAAGATGTCTCACGATAGTTTTAATAACATTATTTTAGTATACTCCCCATTAATTTTATGTCATGAAATTTGGAAACAAGTACAATTTTCTAGCAAAACTCATAGTCACAATTTAGTGTTTCTGGACTTGTATAATATTCCATATTCAACACGTTGACATCACCAGAGACAACAAAATGTCCATTTGTCAAATTGCAATAATAGTCATGAAATAGCTATGAAATATAATTTATGAAGAGAAATGGAATGGCCAAATAATTTCCAGCATTATTAACCTGAACTGGCATCATTAACAATTAGGCTGGCATGTCATACAAGGTCGAAATATATTACCGCTTTTGATTAATGATTGCGGTCGCCGAGTAGCGAAACTGGTGATATCTAAACATGACAAGGTTGACACGTGTATTATATACCTACTCGTACACGCACACACGAAGCTAAGGCATGTTGCACATAGTGAATTTTGTAGCGATAGAAGCTCGTACAGTCCGTCAGCTCCCAGATTGCGATTCATGTTTGGGTGAAAACTAGGAGGTTCTTATTTGGATCACGTAAGAGCGAGTGAGACAAGTATAAAACGCGAATCGCATTCAGATAGCTCATGCACTCTTTATCAAGGCTGCAGTAGCTCTTATCGATGAAAACGTTTTCGTAGGAAACCTAATAGTACATTGATTTGATTGGTTTATCAAGGGCATTACTAACGAGATTAAATCAGGAATTAAAACAGGAAGATTCGATTTTATGATTCGAGTTTTTAATTCCTATGACGCCCGAGATACACAGAATGTTTTTCATCACATCTGCGAGGAAACATTGTTAATAGACATGACATTTTATATATATATGTACAAGATACAGCGCAATTATGGGATGATTTGACTATTCTGTTTGCAAAAAAGCGATGACCGCCATCTTTAAATCGAAAACGCAACCCGCCATCTTTAAAAGAAAATCTTAAACGAACGCTATTTGTAAAATTAGTATACAAATAGCCCTAAAACACCACACTACGTGACCATCATATCCGACTTCAAAAGCGCTATTTAGTCGATTCATGCATACAATTGTATCGATGAGTATGGATCGTGACGACTGAAAACATAAATCCTTATTTATCCTGAAAAATCCAACGATAAATTGTTGTTAACAATTAAAACAGAACCACAATTTAAAATATTCCAGAAAAATAATAGAGTATTTAACCACTCCTGACAGAGGATTTGTATTATGCAAGGCCATCGCTTTTCTGTACCAATCTCAGATAAGGTCTTCTGCCTACGTATATAGTCGTATGCACTCCGCGTTGTAGCCAATAATGGTGTCTGGGTGTTTATTTTATTTTACTAATGAGGAAAGTCGTTCATGAAATAATAAAACCAATAAGCAGGCATTGATACTAGACAGTAGTTTGATTATGTTGGTTGTTGATGTAGTTATTCCCGCAACTTAAATATATTGTTCGAAGCTATGACGTCTCGACCTAATCGAGATGATTAAATAAAAGTACACTCCAACTTAGCGAAGACACGCGAAGAGTCTCCCTCGGTCACAATTGCACCGTCAAAGTTAATTAAAACTAAAAATAACGCTGAACCGTGAGTGCCGTGTTAACCAGCATTATCCTATTACTTTATATCAAGAAACTTGGTACTAGCTTGGAGGATACTAATGAAACTATCGCTCGAATGACGTCACTGATGATTCACTCTTTCTGCAGGATGACGCTAGCGTAACGCAAGGAATCAATAGGCTTCGACCTATAGTCACAAAACAGATAGGTACAGAAGTCAATCTACATACAAGCGCGCTCGAGTAAATGCACACATAGACATTGCTCACGTACACGTTTTCTCGGAAAATTATAAAATAAAATAATCAAATACATCTCATACAAATAGACCTAGACCCAAAATAAGCTCCAGTAGGCTTGTGTTACGAGTACTAAACGACGATGCATATAAATAGATAAATGCTTATGTCATTGTATATACATAGGTACAGAGAAACCGTCCATGACCAAATAATACAATTTTATTCATTCTTACCGCGACTCCAACTTAGGACTTCTTAGGCAGCTTCAGGGAGCTATCCGCGTCGCATCATCGAATCATTACTCCTTATTTCGGTTTTTAATAATAACTAGGTGCCCGCTACCTTGTCCGCGTATTTTTTTTCTTTACAGTAGTTGGGTAAAAAGCCTATAACCATCTTTGGATGTCCAGCTATACCTACATTTGGTTAAAATTTATACCATATATTTATAAATTATGACCAACACAAGGAGTTGGTTATGGTTGCGCGCCCATACAAAACAAAAGCCTGTATCGGGTTATCAAGATTTTTCCTGAGATCAACATCCCCTTCATAGAAAACAGATTACCAATATGAATCTAGAATTTAACAATAGTATAGTAGTGCGAAACTTACTGGACAAATGTTAAATTCGCGTGTAACCGCAATAACAACTTAAGAACCATGTCGCAACTAATACAAAACGAGTATGAGAGCGGTGAAATTTGCATATCTAACCCTGGGTCGTCTCACTAATTCTGTTATGAACTTCATGTCGACGTTATACAGCTTGCTCGGTCATGGGAACTGAAACTACGGATTTAAACTAGGACGTAGTTGTAGAATTGTAGATATCCATTTGATTTGGATATTGCGCAAAATATCTGATGCAGCGCGTGATTCCAACTGCAGTGCAATCGCTCCAGATTAAAATTATTTCCAATTCCGTTCAAATATTTGAAATACAATAGAAACAGCGCAACGAGGTAAATATTTATCGACAGCAATGAATTTGTAAGTGGGTTTGTAATGTGCCCCTTGCGTGTCGAATCGATCGACGTTGGAGTCATGAGTCATGAGTGGCGACCGCGTACCGGAAGACGTAGCAGGGAAAGCCTTTAACAAGGTGGACCGATTTGGTGAGGATAGCGGGAATGAGGTAACTCGCGTGGCGAATTGAGTTAGACATTTAGCAAATGTCATAGCTTGGTTATATTTCATTTGCTCCGTTGATGTTAGCCTACGGCCTACGCTAATTTTTCAAAACATTAGCCGCCCCCGTTCAAGTGACTGATAGTTCTCATTCGTCATTCATAATGAATAGGGATTTTCAATTTTGCAGTAGTCTTAGAAAATGGCTAACACATTAGTTAGCATATATAACTTTATACTTGTGTTGTCGCTCTGAATCGGTTATAATGGCTGACGTCACATGCAAGCTGGTGGCGTGCAGGCTTCAGCAGTCATTATTTTTCAACCGATTTCAAAAAAAGAGGAGGTTTTGAATTCGACTGGTATGTTTTTTTTATGTAAGCCGGTTAATGTTTGTGAAAAAAGTGATTATTAGCGGATTTAAAAAGAGAATATTGAATTTTCCTTAAGTAGGTAATTGGTGTGAAGTTTATAATATAATTATAGCATTTTCATTCACCTATATCGGCCTTCGGAGTAAAGGCAGTATGAATTGTAATTATATTTTTATTAAATCATATAATAACAAAATATCTAGACATACTTATTAATATTTTACCCTTTATTTGTTTCATTTCATCGGGAAAAGGATTACTTAGTTACGAATATGAATCGTTGTCAATTAGTGGAATCCACGAAGATGAAAGCTTGAAACCTCTCTAAATTTCTATTCAGCGAGACCAAGATATTAAGACCAAGGTATAGGTATATTGGGCATGGTATAAAGATTTAGTCGTCGTGTCTAGAGGTCTAACTGGCAAGTAAAGTAATAAAAGTTTTCTCGCGAAGTACGTGACAACGATACCGAGACGATACGTGTGACGAATGGACAACGACGAAAATGCGTATACTTGTAACGCGAGTGGACCTAGGGAAATGATAGGAATCCTGAATTCAGATGAAACCTTTGGTTGTGAAATTATAGGCCCTTGCATCTATTACTGAAATTGTCTCATCAACAGCACAATCGCATTGTCAAAGTTGATCAGCGTGTTTCCATGGGGCAAATATTGGCAATGACTTGTGTCATTATTGATGGAACCGCGGGGACTGGCTAGTGTACGGCTGCCGATTGCACCCAAATCGGTTTATATCGTTTGAAACACTCTTAACCCCTCGTATGCAGGCACGGATCAATGCGGGACATTTGAAGCTTACGTTAAAATATCAGTTAAAGCCTGACCAGAAATATATGAGGATGTGCCATTTATTGCGGAATTTCACTGGAACTAATTTCTTACACTGGCAATGATTTTATGATGGTTTGTCAACAATGTCAATGTCATTCGTGGTGAATATTTTAAAAGACAAATATTTAAAATTGTCCAAAGAAAATGCCAAAAACCATTAACAGTCGTGAACGTAAGATTATAAATAAAGTGTACACGTGTTTACTACACGAAAAACAGTCAGGAAAAGAGTGCATTCCATTAAATGATATTACAAGGTTAACATAGTGGAACTGACAGGTATTTAAACTAATGTCATTATAGTGGGTTGCGATTGCAATCGACCAATCGATTGGTTGCAAAATAGTTGCCATATAAATCTTATAAATAGCGCCCTCTTGACAATCCTCATATATTTCTGGTCAGCCTTTAATTTCAATTTGAATTGATCAGTAGTTATTATGATCGTCATTGATAGGTCATTTGTGCTTTAGCGATATGATTCGCCATTTTGTAACACTATGCTGTGTAATAAGATCGTTCGAAATGGAGAGCAGTAGTGGACTAATGCTATTCAATTTCTAAGGTGAAACACTCTTGAAGCAGTTAGGTAAAGTAAAAGCGAAAGTTTTCTTAAAGGGTCAGAAATATCGTCTCTATTTAACAATACTACTGCCTCATATACATAGACACACAGATCGGGAAAAAAGGCTGTTGCTTTTTGTCTGATCTGTATGTCTGTGTATTCGAAGTGTGCATTATGTAATAAAGTGTATTCGTATTGTATCCCAAATACATTTCACGAATACCCTCGCTTTATCATTCAGGCAATTCCTCAACGTGAACAGAAATCGTCACATTACCAGCACAATCGCAGTGTCGGAATCGATTGGCGTGTTTCCATGGGCAAATATTGGCATTGACATAATGACAAAACCGCGGGGACTGGCTAGTGCGCGGCTGCCGATTGCAGCCAGAATCGGTTTATGTCGTTTGTAATACCTACTATTAAAGCTGTTATAATATCATAATTACGAGTCAACAGCCAGTGTTTCCGTTTCAGACAGAGAACTTCATGAGTAAAAACTGATAGACGCAGACGAGTTAAGTATGTTTAAATTTTCACAACTATTGAGTGGATACCACATACTGGAAGAAGCTGCGTGGAATAACGTTTAAAAAGGTGGAACAATGATTATTAGGATCGTAGGAAGCCGTTGGATGAGGGTGGTTCAATTGGTTCATGGCAAATAATTATGGAGAACATTGAAGAATGTTGCCCAGCGCTGGACGTTTTTGGCGGACATCATGATGAGGAATATAACATATTTGTATTCAATAGCATTATACCTGTACATCCCACAGACTTTCGTATTGTTCACTACTAAGTTCGTTTTATTATTCAGTCAATGTGCCCTAAAATCGTCACATTAACAGCACAATCGCATTTTCGGGTCGATTAGTGTTTCCATAGGCAGATATTAGCATTGACATAATGAGGAAACCGCGGGGATTGGCGAGTGTGCGACAGCCGATTGCAGCCTGAATCGGTTTATGTCGTTTGTATCCTCTTAAAGCAGTTATAGTAATAACGAGCTAACAGGATGTAGCGCTGCGCATTCAAATCACCTTTTTTTATAAAAATGCATCCGTTTTATAGGACTATAATAGCACTACGCTCAATGGTATTCTTTTTAAATGCACACCACAACGAAAAAAATGTTTCTGTTAAACTCATTTGTGCAATCGTCTTTTACGGTGCATTTTTAAACCCGAATGGTATTCACTGTAACTCAAATAGTCCACTGTTAAATTAAAACATCTCACGATAGTAAAGTATTACATACTAAATAAGTAATTAAAATAGTTTAACACGAATGTAGTCAATCGTTTTAACTATTATTCCCATTACAACACAACAACGTTAAAAGTATTCGATTCAACACTAATTATATGTACAAGGTCCGGCTCCCACTTCAAAAGTTTTCGATTGGAACAATCAACGCTCACACAATACGTAGTAGGTACGCAGAACGAGGGTGAAAACGGCGACTGGCAACTTAACGAATTGTTATTTTGAGGCGTTCATTCGGAAAAACAATTGCCGTTAGAGTTCGCAAATTGAAGAGACAAAATTAAAGGTTTATTACGGTTCACGGTGAGTAGCCAAATCGTTTGAAGATAGATTACTCAAAGTAAGCACGAATAGGTACTTAATTAATATAGATAACATTTTGGTCTTGTTGGTTTTATATTCTCAAATTACTTGCTTAAGTTTTCTATTTTTATGTACTAGAATCTCTCGATGCACTCTCTGATTCCACCAATTTGTGTGAGTTTCTTTGAAAACGTTGATTTAAAGATAAGGCCTTAAATTGCCTTGGTTAAATAAATCAATCATAACAAATTAACTTCCATCCATATCCATAGTAAAATAGTAACGTGACGAGAATTGGATGAATGATGGATTTTTTTGGGTTATCTGGACTACTTTAATAAAATAAGTACCTATATCCATGACTACATTACTATTATATACGTAGTCATTGCCTGTTTCTCATTTACTTAATACACAGTGAAATTATTGCTCGCCTTTAATCAAATTTGCATCTAAATTGAATGCAATAGTTAGACTTAATACTCCAATTAGTACCTATTTGTTGATTGCGTAGCCTATAACTATAACAATTTGGCATCAGTTTGTAAACAAAGGGACAGGGCAAAACCTTTATCTAATATGCTTACCAGTGGTTGATAACAATAGATAATTATACTGAGATATTTGAAAGCTATGTTAATATAAGTACTTTGATAGTTAGCTAACTATGCAAGGTTCAACTTACGGTGGCGCCATATTATTTTTGTTAAAGATTGAAGCAAAGTTAAACTTCAGTCAAGGGCTCATGAGACAATTAGAAAAAAATACATTAATTTCTCTTCTACACTAAAATTATTACTACAGAATATATAGGTATAACGAAAAATGCCACTGAAATGGGTCACCGCTCAGTATTTTATCACAAAAAGACAGTCATGACGCTTTTTGAAGGTGCCTTGTAACTAAAAATTTACACCTACCTTACATAGAATCTAAATTAAGAATAACCATCCAATTTCAGACGCTTCTTATTAAAAAATAACAAGGTTAGCGAGGAAACTTTTATAAAATCAGAAGTATCTATCCGTCACGCAAAGCTTAAACCCTTCGCCCTGAGAACCCCCCGTCATTAGGAGTGGGCACGCAAAGGGAAATTATCCTCACTTAACCCTCCTGGAGGCGTTAACTGGCACCTCAGAAGAGAGCCCTCCGCGACGATTACTTTATTATACGGATTGGAACAGTTGAACGTGCTGCTACAATTTTTGCGCGGATATTGAGGGTTAAAAACAATATTGAAGCGGTAAGTCTGCGACACTGAGGAATAACGTAGTTTGTTTAATCTATAAAGCCAAGAGGTTAGAGTAATTTGATTATACTGAATTTTATCACCAGATACAAATACTAACAAAAATCAGGGGCCTAATTCGAGTGTCGATCGCCAAACGTCAGATCACCGTTAGATAACAGTCATCTCTCCGTGATCTCGCCTTTGAACTGTCATTAAAACGCGATGAGCTTAAAAGTGACATATCTCATCTCAATTTTGGAAATACGAAGGCGATAATGATTGTCAAAAATGTTATTCATATATATAAATTTCTGTTTTGAACGAAACGTAACGGACTAATTTCACGTACTACGCGGTCAATTTAAAGTATGCACCTGTTATTTATGCCGTCATATACAAAGGAAACGAAAATTTGCGCGTCCGAATTGACGAAGTTGCGATGTTCTAGGGATATCGCCACTTGTCAAGTAGGCACACGTCAAAAGTGACGGATGGCGATGAAAAGGAGAGATCTCCATTATATCTCTAAAATTGGTCGAATACCCCCCCAGGGCGGTGGTTACATTTTGGAAGGTTTGCTGTGACTCTGCCGTCATCGCGTTGACATAATTACTTACTTATAACGCTGAGTATGAGGTTGCTACTCAAGAAGTTTTCTGCCCTAAAACCCACGGTTAATCGAAGACACCAATTTGATACATAGATCAAAGCACAATTAAAAATTGAAATGCGTAACCTGATGGAAGAGAACGGGAATCAAACCCGGTACCTCAGGATTATCGGTTCGATGTTTCCAGAAAAAATGTTGTGTACTCACATTAAACATTTATGAGATACTCGTATTACCTACACGTTTCATAAATTAACAAGATGGTTTATCGTCTATTTGAAATTATCGTGGTATAATAAAATTATTTTATGTTTGTGCTCTCGCCATCTATAGTTACTACCTATTATTAATGATAACTTTATATAATATGGTCCTTCAAGCCAGTAGTGCAAACCACAGTGCAAACGCACCACAACACACATTCTGGAAATTCCAATTGGTGATGATCTTCAGGCATTACAAAACGACGAGGCAGAACATGCAGCATCACCAGAAACAGAAAGAAACATTATATTAGGTATAGAATTACAACGCGGATCGTTCGTTCCTTAAATGAATCTTTGGAGGAGCTGATCTGAATTCTCCTACACCAATGTTTAAAATTTCAACCAACACTATGTAATGTGTTCAACAAAACCAAAAAACAATTTCAATGTAAATTACCGAACTTTACCAATTTGTTTGACCAATATTAGCGTCTAATAAATCCAAAGCTAACCTGAGTTGAGAACTCAAATAGCGGGCAAGTTACACGCCGCGTTTATTACCCGGCTAAACACCATTAGGGAATGTCCACATCGCAGCCCCGTGCGAGATATTCGCTTTAATTAAAACTTGGCCGAGTCCGGTGAACAGAGCTTTAGTTGCTGGAAGGGGTTGTTACGTAATGAGCGTAGTTTTAATGCCAAATGCAAAAGAGGGATGATATATGTTACGTTAACGTGTGTTGTGTTGTGTCTGTGGTATTCTAGGGTAACATAATTAAGAAATGGACGGATGGACTAATTTTGACTCTGTCAAGATTGTATAATGTACAAATGTACTTGGCTAGCAATATATTTCTTTCACCGTAAAAAGCTGCGAGATAAAGAAGGCAAATCAGATTATAAAAAAGTAATAATTGTTACCCCATACTAAAAAAAAAGCTATACAAGTCGACAACATCTTTCTGATACCACATTTTGAGTTGAATTGACTTGAATTTAAAATAAATGATGGTGTAGGTGTATTATTTAAACATACCCATAAAAGTTAGAGTTTCGGAGGAAATACTATCGATAAAATGTTATGCAGGAAATGAAACACTGGGTGAAACGTCTGTCGATGAAACAAAGATAAATATTTGATGTAAGTTTTCACCAGAACTTGTTCTCGTGATAACCTGTATTTGTGTGAATAGTGTAGTCTACTTACAAAATTAAATTTAAGAATAATCCCTAGCTCTTCCAATTATTCTCCATCCTTTCCCGCCCGTGTCCAGTGGCTCAACAGTTTGTCTTACAACGGGACTCATTAAACTACGAGTACCTTCGATTACGTAATTGTTCCCGATCAATTCAAATAATTGATGCTCGCGAGATTTCCGTTTCGAGTTTGGAATTGAGTGAAGTTTTGTAAAGTATGGCAGATTTGAATTATTGGAGAACTTTGTGTTATCATGGGGATAATTCTAAAAATGCCTATTCAAAAATAATAATAATCGAGCTTTAAACTTATACAGAGACATAAAATGTTCGCCCATGTTGTTCTGCACCTCTAGCACAACTATGACATGTGACAGTTTCTCGCGTGAGATATATTCGCTATATCTTTCTGTGCAGTTACTGTAATAAAGTGACGGGTGACGCTTATTCCTGCGATAAGAGTCGCAAAGCATAGTTGTGCTAGACTGGATTGTGGCAAGTTTATCATAATCCCTCCAATGTGTTGATTGGGTTTTCAGGTTACAATAAAACGTGAGAACATTTTCAAGCTATACAAAAACCTAACGCTACGATCAACAGTCAGCCCATAAATTTATTAGTCAAGTAATCATTACAATAATCACAAACAAGGCGAGTCTAACTAGAAAATTGCCGCGGCCCGGAATGGGCAATTTATTATTTTTGACGGCCGCTGAATTACTTGGGGAATGGAATACAATAATACCTCTAGGCTGGCCAGGCTGACATTACGTGAGAAAACGGCATTTTCTTTTTCCCCTAGTATCCCGCGCCGGAAAACGCACGTCATTCGCCCGTTCCGGTGCCGTCCGGAGCCGTAACGTTGAGCTAACTAATACATTTTCTTTAGTCACGCCACAAAATATTTATTTAGAGTCCCGAGGATGCCCCAAAAAGGATTTCAGTAAGTTTTGTAGAAAATAAAACAACTTCGCCCGCGTAGCCGTTACCGTATTCGGATAAAAAGTATTATATTTAACCATCGGTAGTAAAACAATTGATATAAACAGCTGATATAGTGATGATGTTGAATGTTTCTGGAAAAATATCAAGAAATATTTTACCTGTCATCAAATATTATATTTATTTATCAAGTGCAGTAAACGAAACTGAAACGCGTACCTTTTTGACCCTTATTATCATTGTGTCAAGAGCGAAAAGGTTACGTGTTTACATTTCCTTTACAGTACTTAGACCGACTGACGATTTCTTAATGTATTGTTAAACTTGAAACTCCTCAATAACGATGGAAAATTATAGTTATAAGTGGTTATAGTCAACCTACTGATAGTACTTCTGATTTAGTAAACAATTTATATTATATAACATTAGTTCCAAAACCTCCCTTCCGATTAGGCAACCTTGTTAATACGAGTACATCATTAGTCCAGTAAAATTGCTCCCAATATTTTGACGTAAGCAAAATATAATGCTTCGGCCATTAATCCATCCGATGGCCACGTGGCGTCGCGAATGCTTACACACCCGTCGAACTAGTGAAATATGGATGGAGACTTTCTTAGGCCGCGTTCACAAAGAAGAAAAAAGTGGAGTGAAATATGGGTACGCTTTTTGAACTCACAAGGAAAGGTACCAACTGTCTTGCTGCGAAGAAATCAGATTAGTCTAAAATAATAGACCCGTATCTTTTTACCTGCTCAAACTCAATAACCTCTTGGAAGAAATTGTCCTCCGAAGTGCCGAAAAGTGATTAAACCCTCTCGTTTCCGTAGTTTTGTTCAAGCAATTTTAATTACTGGTTTATATGTTTGAGAACATGAAAAAATAATGAGCACGTTTTGTTACATCGGCTCAAACTCATAGTTTCCTAAAAAAAACCCTTCAATGTTTTTAAATATATCTCATAGTTGAACATCAAACTCGGTTTAGGTTTTCGCAATTTTATTACAGAGTCCCTATGAGCTCCATAATTAGACCAGTTCTGTCGTACCATATTGTTGTATAGTCATATTGTCATTGAAGGTTATGTAGGTACCAAGATTTAATCCGAACATACCTACATGCATTCAAACATTGCGAGCTAAATAAAAGCTTCTAAACACGCGGATTGTGTGACGAGTTTTAAATATTTTTAGGTACCAGTGTCAGGCCGAATGGCAATCCGACACCTCAATCCGATATCACAATAGGTGATAAATTGATAATCTTTTTACAAGTGATTTTACTTGCTTCGTAACCTATTTTATTAGCGTTATTTAAAGTTACTGAATTACCTTTTTTTTTTAAGAAAAGAGTACACATACGTCTCATAGGCATTGTCAGAATGACGCAGATTTTTTTTTACAAGTTCAGGTTTCATTGCGCATTGTATGCAGGGCCTGCAGTACCGGGATATTTTAAACTCAAACTAAAACTTCTTATTGCCCACATTACAATAAACATCATAAAATTTAGTATGAGAGTAACGGGAATTTCCGGTTCTGCAAGCCCTAGTTGTATGTGTATCATGCTTTATTGCTCTCGTATTGATTGAGCACGGTCTTGTTTATACTCAAGACATCGCTCAGTAATTTATTGGAAATCCCGCGTTCCTCACTTATGGCCGCCGCCTTATGCCGTTTGTTACCGACCGGCGTATAAAGCCGGCTCATACATTGCGATAGGAAGAGGATTAACGCTTGTTTAGCAGTTTATTCAACAATTATAACGACTTGACTCACTAGGGGGACAGTGCCCTAACATTACGGGAAATTATACGAGATTATTATCATGGTTATCTATTATACCTCTGAAATAAACAATGTGTTTGTTTTGATACCGACCGACCGAGCGACTACCATTTTCCGACTAAATAAATAAATAAATAAATAAATATTAAGAGACAATCATACACAAATCGACCTAGTCCCAAACTAAGCAAAGCTTGTACTATGGGTACTAGACGACGATATACATAATATATAAATACATATATAGATAACATCCATGACCCGAGAACAAATATTTTGCACAAATATTTGCCCCGGCCGGGATTCGAACCCGAGACCGCCGACTCAGTAGGCAGGTGTCTACCAACCGAGCCAAACGCGTCGTCGCGACTAAGGCAAAGCCTAACCCATTTTGAATTTATTTTGATGGTTTGGAAAAAATAATATTAGTAAGACAAAATATAAATACAAAAATACAAATACAAAAACACACAATATACAATCATAATTAATCTTGATGCTGTTCGATAAAATGCCTATTTTTTTGTGTGTAAACCAGTCGGTTCAAACCTCCGAAATAATACATTCTAGTCATTTTATAAATTTACCTTGCGTCTTAGAATAAATACACCGAGAAACCTAGTCAGCGCTTGAAAGTGAAGCCAGTTTTAGTGAGCCACGGCCTGTCACGGGCTCAGTTTCGTGTGCGCATCTGTCACAACGTCAATATCACAATGAAAACGTCTCGATGATTGGTTCGTAGACACATAAAACCGAAACCGGCTTCATCCTTCGCAAATCTGTAGTATGAAAACTATTGATCTAGGCGTATTTATTCTAAACCCTGCGTCAACTCCGGCAGCCATGTTTCATTTAACAAGGTTTAAACAAAAATATTCGCATTGACATCGGTTTCTCAAATGAACACCTAGATTAGTCTTGACGACTGTACATTTGAATGCACAAATGGCGGGTGTTAACAAATCATACCGGTATAAAGGCGACACTTTACGAGTGCGAAATATTAATTTTAATTTATTCAGACTGTAAACTCGCTCAGGCCACGGCAGTTAATTAAGTAAGCGGAAGAAAGCTCATTAATTTTTGGCCGGATGCGGCAAAATTCACATCCGCGTTAAATACACAACCCGGCAAGGCGTACTTTACCGTTTCGAGTGTTTTCAGTTAAAATTTAATTTTAGGCACAAATTACTGTCTTTTTGTTGTTCACTTTTGGAATTTTAGATTACAAGATTAGCGAGCCTTATCATTTATTCATAATATATGTTCGTGCGTAAATGAGAATAATTCATTTATTGAGTGCTTTTAGCTTTGAAACATACCTCTCATATTTGAAATTTGAATTGCGGGAATTAATAATGACAGTCATCTAGGAATCCATGTGCTCCTGCAGAGTAAGTTCTTAATAGATAATATGTTTTAATTACAAATTTGAGACAGAATATAATTTGACTAACGAAAATTCACAGTAAAAATATGTGAAAAAATTAAGAAGATTTGCCTTCCAGCAAAATGCGACATCCTACGGCTATGTTGGTTTATTCACTAGTCATGATGTGGAATTCGTGCTCATTGCACAATTATTTCCCCATATCAGGATATGAACCCAGAATTGTCGGCTTCTTGGGCATCTGCAGTAACACGAAGGCCACCGCGTCATCATAATACAGTCTCTAAACACTGAATTTCACTGACACCGAGTGTGTGTTTTGTTTTATTATTCATCTGGCGGATATTGAACATAAAATCACAGCGCTAACCCCAACAACGCTGATTAATATGACGCAGCAAAGATCACTTGAAACAACAAATGTCCACATGTCCGACTATTCATTAACCCTGGACCGTATCGCACATCTAAAATACATCACCGAGCCAATTAAAGTTGACCCCGTGGCTTCGTTCCGCTACTGTACTCTTAATCAGAGACCAGATACACGGTTAATTAATGTGATCCGCTTTTATGTACGCTGTGAAAATGGGATATTTATATACCCCGCGATCGTGATTGTGCATACACGCTATGGATTGCGTGTACTCTTTATTCGTACGTTTTCGCTGCTCATTCTGGTATGATTAAGAAGGTAATGAAGTGTCGCTTGCAGACCTGATATCGTTTAATGATTACCTTTTTTCTGATACTTTAATTTCGTTTCAGTCTTGGTTTTTGCTAGTTGTTACGAAGCTGCCTTGAAGATAATGGAAAAATTTACTAACCAATATTTTTAAAGGTAAAATTAGTTGCAATTTTTACTCAATTAGATTTCGGTGTTTTTCTTAGCAAGTAATTTCCTGGAATTTTATTATAACTGCCCGGACGTATTATTTTATTTAAAAGAGATGAAAATTACATTCATAAATATTCTAGTTAGCTAAGTACACATTTTTCAAGAAACTGCTACGCTAAAGTGTAGAAACGAATAATTCATTATGTTATTCCTAAGGAAAACTGCACTATCCACTCGGGGGATTTCTTAGTTAAAAACAACAATTACTTAGCAGTTATCTATGTAGCTTGGGAGTAGTAAGTAGTTATCTAGTAAATAATGGGTTCAACTGTAATACCGCACTTAGAAACATATCAAACAGAACTGATAAAGTTGCTTACAAGTATTATAATCCGTCATTATCATCATATCAAACTACTGAAAGCTTTATGTCCATAACGGACTCTCCATGTATTAAATAGTACCTTTTTGGCCCTTATTATCATTGTGAAAACAGCTAAACAGGTACGTATTTCAACGAGTAACGTTAAAAAAAGTTATATGAATGAATATGTTATATTCCCGTCGCATAATTTGTCATCATAATATTTTTTACGCCTTTCGTTTTTCATTTTCTCTAAATATGTATTCTAAATAAACCAAATTCGATACACGGGTAAGGTCACTAAAAACACCCGTTTTATAAATGCAACATCGACGTTATACCATCTTTTTACGATGGACCAACCAGTTGGTTCACTAAATCATTGCAGAATTATTTTTCGCCGAATTATTCATTTCGTAGAAAGCATTTTTCTCTGAAACCGTCAACTATTTGGGATTGTTATGAAACAAACCTAACCTAACCTACCCAATCAAAAGGATGATATTTGCAAGAGTTATGAACAATGTATGACTACAGAAGAATAAAAATTCAGCGAAGTGAAAATTCGGCGAAATGTTAACATTCGACCAAAAACAATAAGGCAGTATACCCCGACCAGATCCCCGCTTCACCTGACAGCCCGATCCATCAAGCCACATGGGGAGCCGAGGATCGTTCTAGATGGCATTTCGGAGCTTAACGACTATTGCCCACATGACCTATCTAAATGTGGATTTAGAGCTCGTCGATTTGGAGTGTTTTTTTAGGTTTAACATAAATCGTCAGACTAAGTGATAATGTGACTTTGACCGAGGACATTTTATTTCTACTTGGATATCTAGATATCCTTTTATGAACCAATAGTAGAGTTAAATTTTCATCGTTGCCCTAAAATGTGTCTAGAGAAAACAATAAAACATGATAAATTTTTATTTTTTATATCTTAGGTGCTCAACCCATTGCCCACTTATATATCTTAGTCAATTAACCATCTTGACAACAGGCGTTTCTGCACGAGAATGGAAATAATTTTGTGACTCGATAGTAGAAGTCTCGTCTCGCTAGCTATCATCTGCTGCGATTGGTTGGTAAGTTCTAGCAATCCGGTTCTGTTTTGCCAGTGGTGTATCATAACATAAAACTCCCCAATTCTGTTGTTACCTTTATAAATCTCATCAAATTTAGTAAAAAAAAATAACAATTGTGACGGAACAAATTATGTCCCAAACAAATTATTTATTACTTATTTTGTTATTATAAAAGGTCAATTCGTCAGTGACGTTAGCGAAGTGCCAATAGTTTCACAGTTATAATTTTTTTTGGATCACGTGTATACTGAAACCACTGAGAATGTTTTAATCGCGAAAGTGACGCCGCAGAATACCTACCGTAAAACAGAACTACCCAACTATAGTCCAGTCCTCACAACTATGGTCCAATTTATTCCGAAAATTACTCGTTAATATTATGACAATTATTACGAATAAACTAAGGTGAACAACATAATTAAACAAACTTAAATAAAAACGTAAAAAATCACAGATATTTAGAATATGGATTTTGATAAAAATAAACGAGTTTTGTTTAGGACCAGTTGGATGATTGGACTATAGTTGGGTAGTTTTACTACCTGAAATAGTAGTTTAGATATGCACCCGTACGTTCGATCAACACGACCAGGTCTACAGAATACCTACCTGAAATAGCAGTTAACGTAGTACCTACCCCGTACGTTCGCAGGTTTTCAAGTGCAATATTTCCACCGGCTTGTCACCCCGTCACTCACGAGCATTGCGTGACCTCCATCACAATCGCTGCTCGCACGAACTAATATTTACCTTTCGAAGAATACGAGGGGTCTGCGATACCTTACAGATGTATTTACTGACTCATGAAATATATATTAGCTGTGGTGATTGGCGTGGGTTGTCTCAAACGAAAGTGGCCGGTTAGTTTAACACTAATTCACGAATAGGACACTACACTGTTTAAATCAAAGATTTCTAAGTCTCGTTATGTCTCCTATATATATAATTATTTGGTGTTCTATATTTTTGCAGAATTATTTTTCGTCGAATATTTCATTTTGTACAATTTTCACTTCGCAGAATTTTTATCCCTCTTTAGGCAAATATTTTTCATAATTGTTACAAATATCTCCTATAGATTATGTTAGGTTAGGTTTGTTTTATAACTATCCCAAATAGTAAAAGGATTCAGAGAAAAATGCTTTCTTCGAAATGACCCTTCTGCGAAATGAAACATTCGTCGTAAAATGATTCTGCGAAAAGGCAGAGAACCATAACTATATATATCACTTAGATCAGCATAGAGCGGGTTACTCCAATCTACGTAATTTGAACTTTGGATTGTGCCGTTCTGCTTATTCAAATATTGTTTGAAAAGAGATGGCACAAGCCAGTATCTGATATTCTTTCAGATTGATACCTCTACGCGTTGAGAAAAAGGTCTTGACCGTTGAACAGACACACATAATGGACAATAGAGTGATCCTAACTATGTATAAAGGTTCTGTTTTTGTAGACTGGGTATGCAACCCTAAAAAACAGACTGTATTGTAGACGTAGATTTACCAACCGCCATTTTAGTCATTACCCTTTGATTTCCACCCTGTCAAAACCCCCGAAAGTGTGATAAACCTTCACAACATCTTATGAAGGGGTCGTAATATTATTAAAGTCCTGCATCCACTGCACTGGGGGCTGTCACTCAATCGGTTCGTTATTGGTACGTGCTTGCAATCCCTTATTTTGACGGGACTTCTTTGACGTCGCTTCAATAGACGTTGATGTAGCTGCTACGTGACGTTTGCTCTTGAGGGTTTATAAATTGGAAGCGAATAAGGTCAGTCGGGATAAACGCGCCACATAAAATAGAATTAGGTTTTTTTTTAGAATATCAATCGATGCTATATATTTTATGGGATCAGAATGTCTATATAGGACTTATTATACCTACACTTAGACTACTCTAAAAGTCGTATCTGGTATAACAGATTTCGTTGGCCATACAACGTGGGAACGCTGCCAGTGTGATGGGAACGTTTGGGCCAGGTGCGACTCGGGGCGAGCCTTTTTAAGTCCTTCACCTTCTAAGATATTTGTTAGCGATTCACAACTTTGACGAAGAATGTTGCGGATGTCACGTTATTGGTCGTGTTGTTTGACGAAGCCTGTCGCTGATTCGATTTTGTATTCTCTCTGACGATGCCTGCGTTGCGGATTTGACTTTTACACTTTGTCTTATGCATTATTTACTGTTGAATAAATTAATTGGTATTGTTATTAAAAAAAAAGTAGAATGTAATATGTATGTGTTTTAATTTTTTTTTTATTGTTTACTTCATTTAATCAGTTACTGACAATAAACATAACAAAATATATAAAAGGACAATTAAATTCAAATTAAAACTAAAGAACTAAAAACTAAAATAAAGTAGGTAAATTAAATTAAGCTAAAATATCTACAAAACTGTGCCCCCGCGGCATAGTCCCGAAGACGCTGGCAGCATTTCTTCGCTGAATAGGAAGCTGCCAGCTCTTCGGTCACCAGTGGACTCAATGAGCCTTTTACTAATCTCATTTAGTAGTTTGAGGGCACTGGGACCCCACGGACCTAAGGTCTCGACCCCAATAGGAACAAAATTATATTTGGGGCCGAGATCCCTATATTTATTATTTTTTTATTTTTCGGCCGCCTCTGCTGCCGCCCCCGCCCTGCCCGATGTTCCGTGGAGGTGGGACGGGGCCAGTTTGTCTACGCAGGTGGCATCCCACACTAGCACTCGGTCCAATTTCCACGGAATCAACGACATTCCGTCGGGTCTCTTGCCATCGTCATGTGCGATGCCCGGTGGTTCCAATATTGCCGGCACGTTGACGGTGGCAAGCGAACGGCGGATTGTGTCATTGAGGGCGGCGGCGGCGGGTCTGGAGAAGCGGCCAGCGCTTTTCTTACAGGAAAGTTCGTGGTGTCCCAGTGAATCGACTTCACTGCCGCAGGGGCACTTGTGTGGGGCACAAATCTGGACTCCAAGACACAGGCAGGTGGCTATGTGGAAAGTGTCGGGTACCAAAAAAGTACCCGTATTGGTAGATGGATATGCCTGGAGCCAATGGCCTGCTTCTATGGCGCCTGCCGCTAAAAGTCTGCCTCTGGACCGCTGCTGTGATTTAAAAGGGAATCATAAGTTAATTTAGACATGATGTCATCCCAAGCCCTTTGCGATTTAAAATTTTGGGGGATTGACCATGTTCTCTTGGCCTCCGTTAAGCCCACACTCTCATAGTTTAAAGGACCGGCCTTTAGAATTTTACCTATGAGGTCTGCAGAGCTGTGGACGGAAGACGAGAAAGCTGGTGCGGATATGGATGAAATTTTGCGCGTCCCGATACCACCAAAGCGAATGGGAAGGGACGCTTGGGTCCAGGACTTTTCGCTGAGCTGAATGTTCAGAATGGATTCTAGGTTTGCTTTGATTAAAACGTCCATTTGTAATAATTCATTTTGGAATTTAGAGAAAGGGCAGCAGCGAAGCACGTAGGTGAAGTTTGGGACGAATGAACAGAATTTTAAAATAGAAATTGCGTAATGAGGGCTAATTTCAAGGAGACGACTTTCGTAGTTTTTGAATTTAGAAATGGACTTTAGAATATGGTTCGAGAAAGACTCTTCAAAAATAGGGGACCCTAGGAGGCAAAGTGAGTTTCTGTCAACAGTTTTAATATTGGGTGTAAGGGCATCAAATTTTTGTTAGGTTTATGTTTTTAAAATATATATTGGTCACAATGGCCTGAAAATAAATGATTTATAAATACCTATGGGAATTACAACAGATCGGCGATTAGTAAGATAATTTACATAGAAACGCACCCGTGAGTCTCAGACATATTAAAATACATAATTACATACGATACTTACTCATGTCGTAGCAGTCGAATATAACACGAATCGGTACGCGATTCATCATCAGGAGCTATATCCGACTTCTACGACGTAAGTAAACGATTCGTATATATTTTAATAAGATTGTATATGCGTGTTGGATCTTATTCATACTCATTTTAATTTTCAAACAAAAATTTGTTTATTTTGGAAAAATATGTCTGATTCATCTTTTTAGTTTCATTGGTTAAATCTTTTCTATAACCAGTACCAAAACAAGTTTAAAAAAAGCCAATAGAATAAAAAACAAAAAAATACGCACGTAAAAAAATTATCACTCCTTTCATTTTTATATTATATTATTATTTATTAACAACAGTGTAGATAGCAGCGCGAGCTATCTTGATCCTGGAACTTAAATATTGCAACTTGCAACAACAATCAATTACAAACTTCCGACTTTTCACCAGACTACGGAAAATCCAAATGAAGGCTTATACGTTCAATTCAGTAGCGTGCCGCGGGCAATACCTCGTGCAAAGATATAAAGTATTGCTGTAACTTTCGGTTGCAATGCGTCAAAAGTGGAATAAAGTTGGATTGCAGTTTTTCTGATTTGTATTTTTCCAAGTTTTTCCTTTGTAGATATTTGTACAGTAACGAGTGGAACTTTAATAGAAGAATAGTAACATATAATGTTATCATAGACGATAGACGTCCACTGCTGGACAAAGGCCTCCCCAGGCCCCAGGCCTGCCTCTCCTCCAAGTGACAATGATTGGTCTTGCGCCGCCCTCATCCAATTTCTGTCCGCGATCCAGGTCGTCGGACCACCTTGTTGCCAATGATCTGGCTACCATCACCGACATATATGTACTTAATCTGAATTGGTATTGGTATAAGTAAACATGTAGTGAAAAAGGATGTTGTTCTAAACTTATAGGTGCAGTAGTATACGACGTTTAATGATTGAGAGGTTTTCTTGGGCAAGGTGACGTAGCTATCTGAACATTTTTAAAAAGGATTTTTTAAATCCATATTAAATTTGTAAAGTCCAACTCAGCAAAATCTTGATCATAAGTCTTGATCATCAAACGGAGTAAATTAAAGGGAACCCAGGCAACTAATTAAATTCCGCCTATTTTTGAAAATAATAAAACATTTCATTTTGAAAAATGACAGTTAGTACTTCGAAATACGGCAATTTAACATTAGACAGGTACGTACGTTTTCAATTTTGATTGAGATTTACAAAATTCTCAATATTTTCTTCGTTTTATTTAAATTTTAAATGTTAGTAGGTATGTAAATTAATTAATACAATGAACAAGATACTTCAAAAGCTTATTTATACTTTTCTCTGTAAAATATTAAATGTGAAAACGGAAATTCAACATATTCACCGGATAAAATAGGTTACTTAACAGCTTACAATAATATTTTTTGCGAGGTCCTGAAATTATTTTAAATCAGAATGATATATTTCGTTTCTCCACTTAAGTGACTCGCTTCTGGATCAGTTTTTCTTCCACAATCAAATAAACACAGTCCGTGTGCATTTTTTTCTGACAGAACTGAAATTTTATATCTATCACATCAGACATAATTTATCAGCAGTTTAGTATTTTTCATCAGCTTAATAGTATGACGCAAATGTTAAGTTGAAAGAAATGAAGAAGAAAAAATACTTTCGTGAACATAAAACATAATAAGTGAAGCTGTAAAATATTCTATTGAGAAATAAAGATTCTTAAACCCGAATTTATAGTATCATTACTTTCCCTTATTTTTGCTTCACCTTTATGACTGATGTCATGCAGCTTTTGTAATATACATATACTTAAGTAAGTTTTCATAAATGAAATAAAGATTCAATTAATAATTAAAAACATGTATTTAAATTTGACAACAGTAAAAATAATTATAATAAAACTTAAACTAAACTGCAACACAGTGGAACAAGTTAAACTAAATCTGAACCAAATCTAAAAATGCCACATACGGCATAAACTGGGTATAATATGACGTAACATGTGTACGTATGTCTAGGTATTTTACTAAACAAAACTGCTAAAGCAGCGCAAATGAACGCTGGTTCACCGACCACTTTATTATTTTTGTATGCTTACTTAGTTTCACCTAAAACAACAGCACGACAATGCAGATCCGTGCAAGCAAACATTTAGAGGCATAAGCCCTGAAATTGGGCTAAATCCTAGTTTACTCAAGCCGTTTTTCCGATGGCAACACAGAGAGCACAGCGTCGCGATCGGCTTGAGATCCAAGAGGCTTGGGATTCGTGCAACAGGCTAATATGACACTGTGCAACGTCGGAACGCTTTTGGAAAACGCCCTCTGTGGCAGCTAGCATGCGTTATTTGAATGTGTAATCTGCATACTAGCGCGTGCCAAGGATTTCGTGGATTAGAAATATCAACGGTGTTGCATTCGGATATATACATGGATGCTATTATTGTTAGACGTGACTTCGCATAGGGGTGATTGTACACATTTTGTAGAGCGCTATGCTGCGCTTTTATCTCGGTTATACGTGCACTGTCGTGTTTTATTTTAAAGATAACCGCTATCGGTAAAACTAAGAGCTGTATATTAGTAAATACAAAACAGCACTACGGTTTGTTGAGATGGTACTGTTAAAAATGTTTTTTTTTTTTTATTCCGATAAATGCATAGTTCCCATAATGTAACTTTTTCATGCGCGGACGGAATCGTGAAAACAAATTTTATATAAATCGGACTCACTACGCGTCGCACTAACGGCCCGGCCATGTCTTCTGTGTTAGCGGCGAGTGGCAGCGGTGCGCGGTACGTCTGTTTCGCTCACTCATCAAAGGAGCAGCATCATTCATAGGAGAATATCTTGTGGAGGGTAGAGGTATGTCAAAAAACAATGATTGAAAGACTCGTGATTGATTTTTGTGTGAGTTTTTATTGGAAATGTTTAAAATAAAAGAAAAATGGGAAAGTCGCGTTAACTATTCCAGCGTTTTGACTTTCATAAAAGTAGTTTAATTGATCTGTCTGAAACAGAAAACTAGTCTAGTTCTCTTGCAACACTAGCGCCATAAATGTAACACCTTTCAGCGGACATTTTCGGATTTGTGAAGATACTGCTAATTCTCTTCTACACTCCATAGTACCTTAAAATGTTTTTATTGTACGGACACGTTATTGTACCTTCTAACATTTGTTACAAACTTAAATCTTTACTAAGCATTGCACTACGATGTAGAAAGTTAGGAGTACAATTTAAAGTTATATAAGCTGTCGTGTTTTTGCTGATATACAAGTTTATTGTATAACTAGCAGACATTGGCGGCGGATGCGAATCTATCGAGCGCCTGGTGGTACAAGGCAAAGTTGAGGGAACCAGACCACGCGGAAGATCACCGATGAGGTGGACGGATCAAGTAAAAACCGCCGTCAACGGTCCTCTACATGAATGTACCAGGAGGGCAGCAGTACGAGAAGAATGGCGTCGCATTGTAAAGCAGGCCACAAAATCAACGACGTGACGGCCACGACCACTCTGGCAAGAGTGTAACGCCAAAGAAGAAGAAGAAGCAGACAACAGCGACTTCGTTCGCACGCACGGGAAAGAAAAGTCATTAACCTTTTTTTGCTTAGTCGCAGTTGGGTAAAAAATATGTAATAAATAAATAAACATGGTTAAATATTTGTGTGATGAACTTATTTGTTCTTGGTTCTTGGATATATCCATGTATTTTGGTATATATTTATCTATATAAGTATCTATATCGTCGTATAGATTGATTTGTGTGAGGTTGTCTGTTATTTATTTACTAGATACACCGCGTGGTGTCACCAGCTCAGCCCACGGAACAGCTACATTTTTCAGGATAAAAAGTTCTTCATAGGTACCAAAATTCATCAAAATTGGTCCAGCCGAGCGTGAAGAAGTAACAAACATACACATAAATACACTCACAAACTATCGCTTTTATAATATTAGTGTGTTTTCGCTACGATTCCCTATGTACCCCTATGTTCCCTATGTATTTCTCTGTCAGTGAGTCACATCGCGTCACCGAAGTTATACTTGTCAGCGTTGCATCTCTCACGTTCTTACTGTGATAACTTTAATCAAGTCAGTGGAAATTTGTCTTACTTGCAAGTTCCGCTCACGTTTCAGGCAAGGAACAATGAGATTTGCCTTAGATAAATTCGTCTCTTGCTACGCTAAGTAAGCGAATGTGTCTTCGGCAAAGCCCATTTTTAACTTAAAATAATTTAAATGGAAATTTTGCGAACCCTTCTAGGGGATTTCAAATTTTATCTTTAAAATTTATAACGTCGAGAATATTTTGACTATAACTAAATGGTAACAAAAAGGGATTTTAAAACTGCAGGCAACTACATATAACACCTATAATAGGTACTATTAGCGCGACTGATCTGCTCTCCTCAGTAACGCGATGCACATTTTGTTTTGTTTTGTAAGGATATCCGTCGGTCTGTGGCTCGACTCTACCTTCCACCAGTGTTTATTCAAAATGGGTGCGCGTTTGTCGCCAGTTACTACATACACGCGTTATTCGGCCGTGTTGCCAGATTCCACTAACTATTACGCCCTATTTTACTCAAACAACCAATAAAATACAGTTCCCGGGCGGTTTTTGCGACGAACATATGAGAAAACCGTCTGTAGTGTTTTATTCTGTGGTTCAAGATTGATTTGGGAATACCAATAATGCAGTAAGAGAATACACCAACGTCACCAATGAATCACAAACGTGCGTCATAGCTCTTTGTGAGTTATTTCCGAATCGAATTATACTTGTATGTATTTCGAATCGGAGTTCAAGTGGTATTCCAATTGTGCCATGTTTCACTACATCGAAACATTTATAAACAAGCAATCAGGAGCTGAACAGCAATTTTCTAATTGCATTACTTATGTTTCATATATATTATTATATTTTGTAATTTTAGCGCTGTGCTGAACGTCTACCATTACTATGACACGCAACTCTTTGTTGGGCGACAGATACTACCTCTCACTTTCTTTTCAATATCGTGCAAGCAAGACAGGCGACGTTGAGTCACGCGACAAGGAAAGTCGCGGTAAGATATACTAGCCCTACTGTAACGACGTAACCATTATGGCATTACAAATGATTACAAAAAATTCGCTAAATACAAATGTAAGTTATATTTCAATTAAAAACATCATTATTATTCTGAATGTGCTATCTAATTAACACGAGACGTCTCGTTTTTACGAATTATATGTTAACTGTAAGAATTAAGTCTACATTCAGCACGAGTGAGAAAAACAACGGATTGCTACATTAAGCGAAAAGGTTGAAAAAGGCCAGTTGACACGCGCCCGCGTTCAGGCACCGCAAAACACGTAATTATGCACACCCAGCTTGGATAAAGTTAATACATTATAATGAAATGCCAGCCCATTCTTTACGATTCCATTAAGTTGTTGGAGAAAAAATAAAAGGAAAAAAGAAAATGGCAACCACTCAGTCCATTCCCTCGTCAAGATCGGACCGGGGTGCGAAAATTCTTTTCTCGATCGACTGACTCCATGAATACTAATGCCCTAGGGTGGAAACACCAGCAACAGAAATGGCACTACTGATAATGGCATTAAAGGTGAGACTTTCTGTTTACGAATGTCGGAAGCGTAGCCTTAGTTGGAGACCAGCGCTTTGCTTTGCTAGGGATGACTGTTGAATGTGAGATGCGCAGAATGTTGTGTAACAAATAGATGAGATATGCTATAAGAACTATATTATCCTTGTCTGTTATTTCATTTTAATAAGGTTCTTATAGCCTACATAGGTATGTATTTTTTCTAATGCCGCATATTTGATTATATTATGTCATCAGACCAAGTTAAAAACCGGCCAATTGCTCTGTTTGTGCACCGAGGGTTTCATACAATTACTTATCCCATCTTAACAGGCCGGGTTAAGTTAAGTTTGCACCTGGAATGTAAGGCGCCGGATACAAATAAGGTGCAAAGTTAACGCAACTGATCACGTTTGTCGTATGGGGGCTCCCCCTTAAATATTTATTTGATTTTGTTTTTTTTTTTGTATTTGTTGTTATAGCGGCAACAGAAATACATTATCTGTGAAAATTTTAATCACGGTTCGTGAGATGCAGTCTGGTGACAAACGGACAGATAGACAGCGGAGTCTTAGGTCCCGTTTTTTACTCTTTGAGTACGGAACCCTAAAAATTGTGCATCATTATTGAATCTGCTTACAAAATTTCACGAAAATCGTTTGATAAATGCCTGTAGGTAAGAACAGCTAGTACACCAAACATCCGAACATCCAATTATTCGGACATACTAAATCATTTTTAGCCAAGCTGAAACGGAGAGGCTTCGCTCGCTCGGTCAATAAAGAATTCCAATTAACAGAGGCTGTCCATCGCGGTCCAGCGCGGTAACGCGGCGAGCGTGGTGGGCACTTTTGCACCGGGAACGATTCGGGGCGGGCTTTTTGATTAGATAATATTTAGGTTTAGTTATTAGTTTTATTGTTTAATTTAATTTATTGTTATATTTAATATAGTCTCAATTATTTATTATAACGAAATAAAGTTTATCATTAACAACCATCACTTATGGTAGTGAGACATTCAGTTTGTAGATGTAAGCTGGAGGGAAAGGCCAAGAACAGTGGGTAAATGCTAAGAGCATTACGCTGACGATAGTGATTCTGATATCATTTTATTTACAAAATGGGACGTCTCAAAATGATGGTACACTAAGAGCCAAAATATATGCGGCTACTAGTTACCTCAAACGCTCCAACAACCCCTATGGATTTAACATTGTATAATACAATTTTAGCGACAAAGAACCTCGCGAAAATTTCACCAGAGGACCTAGGTATATGTTTCTTTTCCTATTACTTATACATACGGCTAGCATGCATTTGCAAAATGCCGCTCATAAAGTTTTCGCCTGCTGAAACGTGTTAAAATTTTGCGCAATTTCCATGCAGAAAATTCCATGAAAATGCACATGTTGTTCTTATAATTGTACAGGTGCACCTTGGTCGTGCGTGGCATTTCTAGAGCGTCCCATTAGCATATAAATAAGGGAACCCCTGAAAGCGGAAAAGGGCGACTCAGAAACCGCACAATTTATACATTTTTATGACCGGAAATCCAATTATCACAAGCAATTATCGACTCAGCTAGATAGAAAAGGAATTGCTTTTTTTAAAATGCGATGCAATTTAGATTTCAATTGTGATCGTATTTGTTGGCTTTCGGTGACGCAAAGGACGAGTTTCATCGAATTAGAGACGACCGAGGTTGGAATTGCGAGACGGAATGACTGTCATAAAAGTCAGAGCTCGTAGTGGTATTTGTTAACAATCTATGTAGCCGAAAACAAGTTGAAGCGTCACCTTAAATGTATAGTGTAAACATGGAAATGTTTAAACATATAAATAAATAACTAGCGACCCGCCCCGGCTTCCCACGGAACCTCTATAATAGGCTAGTAGACCCAGTTTTGAAATATATTTCAAATGGTTAATAATAATCTTACTAGCTCTTAAAAAAATACCTTGTATTTTTGTGAAAGCTAGAAAGCTAAATTTTATCAATTGAAAATTAGAAGTTTCATGAACAGTCAAAAACGCCGTCCGCCATTTTTTCCTTTTGCTAATCTGTGGCGTGACGTAGAATTACCTGTAAATATTCGAAATTCGACCGTCGTATAGTGCCATTCCGCTCACTTCTATATACTTTGACAGGAGATCGAGAGGGACGGCACTATTCGAAGTCGTCAAAGTAGACTTTCAGTTTTGTTTACATGACCGTTGACGTCACTATCATAAGCGAAAATGGCGGACAGCGTTTTAAGCATTTCAAAATACAGATTAAAAACCATATTTTCAAATTCAATTTTTTCAGCCATCTTTCACTTTTAAGAATTGAAAAATATATATTTAGGTTTCCTTTGCTAAATACTATACGGAATAAACATTAGTTTATTACAATTTGACATGAGTCAACTAGCCTATTATCAGTGATTATCTACTAAATTATGCATGTTTTATACATCTACCATACCTTCCTGTTGAATCACTCTATCTATTAAAAAAACCGCATCAAATCCGTTGCGTAGTTTTAAAGCTCTAACCATACATAGGGACAGACATACAGACAGCAGAAAGCGACTTTGTTTTATACTATGTAGTGATTTAATTTCTAGAGATGAGGGAAGTTAGAAGTTAGCTAAGACCCTAACATAATATATGTATGTAAAGACTAATTAATCTTCTTATAAGTTCCAAAATATCACACATTGCATAGTTAGTTGTCTAGTTATTGTTTGCATTTATATCTGATTCCTGCGATAACAACGGATTGATAATAACAAAATACCTAGTTATATACAAGTTCAAAGCTCCCGCTGTACAAAATGCATTTAAGTAGATATACAACTTACATATTTATTACCCGTATTACGTATACCGTGCAACCAATCATGCCTTTATTTGGACAATGACAAAGTTTTTATTGCGTTACCTTTTATGATCTACGCATTTCAAATTTCGAAATACTCGTTCTTATACCTTTTAGCCTTTGGCGCGGTTTAGGTAACTCTAAACTTTGCGTTTTAGTACTTGGCCAAGTGATTCTAAGGACGTTGTGGTCAAACGCTCCATCACTTTGTAAGCAGATGAAAACTGTGCTCTTTGCTATTGCTATATGTACACATTCATTTAAAGTAGGTACCTAATTGAACGTTAATTTGCAAGGGTATATTTGCAAAATGATAAAATCAAAATGTTCTTAACGTAAACATTACTTAAAATCATCGAACCATTTACCTTTCAGTAGTTGCAATTGTCATTGCATTTTTGCAGAATTATAAAAGTCATATAGTGCGTCAGCTGTGAGAATGCGATTCGCTTATATCTGTATCGCTCACTCTTACGCGACCCAAATAAGAACCTCTCAGTTTTCACCCAAACCCGAATCACAATCTAAAAGCTCACGGACTGTAATGCTGGGAAAAGTTAACTGATTCTGGAGAAAAATGAATTATGACTAGCTGACTATTTAACTTATGAAATAAAATACAGCATTCGATAGAGACCCTCAACGGCAAATTAATACATTAAATTCCGAAAACCGACTCTTATATGATCTATTACGTTTCCAATTGGACAATAAAACTTGAGGTTCGCTTGTTAACGACAAACAAAGGTACAGAGATCTAACGCTGAGTGGCGAAATTTGAAATTTTATATCGGTCATAAAACTGAAGGTTACATTAGGAGTTGGTGGAGCCATTTTAGGGATGTTTCACACATGATATTACTTTGCGAAATTATCGATTTTCAAGGTCGTGTATTTTTGACTGGACGCAGCATTTCTGATTCAGCTTGGCCGAAAATTCTTTGCTATGTCCGAACTCCGAATGTTTAGATTAGATGTCTCATAAAATTTAAAAGTATATATATTTTTTGTATTTCAATTTATGAAATTTTCAAAATGGCAGAGCTATGGGGGTTGAAATAGAAAAGAAATGCAGATTTCACCCATTTCGTAATAAAGTCACGAGGGCTAGTTTACTTGGGTTTAACAAGGAAATAACTTAAAGATTGTACGTTTTAAGAAAGAGATAAATTAAAAAAGAATAGATTTGGAACGTGTGGAATTATAACCCCCGACGAAAGAGGAGTGTAATAAGTTTAACATGTGTATCCGTGTATTTGTGTATCTGTGTAGCTGTCTGTGGCATCGTAGCTCCCAAACGGATGGATCAATTTGAGTGCGTTTTTTTAAATAGAAAGTCTTGTTTAGCCTGTGTACCTAAGTATTTTTTTACATTTCAAGCTATACAAAACAATTTAGCCCGCAACGTGTCGCTCGAAGCGCTCATTGACGTAGAAGTTTAATTCGTTTGAACAATGCCTAATAATTATTTCAAAAGCTCGCAATATTTGTGCTACACTCTCGAAATGTTTCGTTACATTTTTAAATATTTTAAATATTATATTGTTTTAATTAAGTTTACTTAACTTTGAAAAATCATCTTAATGAATGATTACACCACTATGACTAGTTTCACCAGACCTATGTCTAGTTTCATCGTTTGCTCATTTGCTTACAGGCAGATTTAACCAAAACTATTAATATTTTTTATAAACATTAGCTTTAATCGTCGATCGTAACACTCCCAACTAACAAACACCCAACTGCAAGTTGTTTGTTCCAGCGAACAATGCTCGGGTCTATGTGAACCCCTCTTAACCGGGTTTTATATCGCGCGGGCTGGCTAATGAAAGCAACCTTCCATGTTTTATTATCCACTTAACTGCGGATGGTGGAGTTTTAGAGTCAAAACACCGCGCAATCTTTAGCGGGATCGACGAATATGGAGCATTTTGGACGATGATGAGTTCGTTCTAACTAATGCACGTATTTGGAAAATTACATTCACTGAAATCGACCCAGAGTGTGATTCGCAATCGACCGAGCGAGCGAGAGTCAAGCCGTTTCAACTTGCCCCAAAATTCTTTCATATGTCCGGATGTTGGGACGTTGGACTAGATAAGATGGCGGCGCACGACCGATTGACGTGGAGAACATTGGGCGAGGCCTTTGTCCAGCAGCGGACGTCTATCGGCACATATAATAATGATGATGATGTGCCTCAACGTGCATAAAAATAAACTATGTTTGGTATCCCACACATTGATTATTTCCTATTTGGATCCCAATGTTTGTGCCAAATTTAATGGGAAACTTTACTTTCAGTATACAGACCCCACTGAAATCATAAAAACATTCAAATCCTTGAAATTAAAGAACACTGAGGACCTTTTGGGTATATCTGTTAAAGTCATGCAATCTATAATTGATGTTATGTTTAATGCTTGTGTAGATCAGTCTGTGTTCCCCGATCTGATGAAATATAGCAAAGTTGTACCTTTATTTAAATCGGGAAATAAGGACGACCTTGGAAAATATAGACCGATTTCTGTATGCCCTGTTCTTAGCAAAGTTTTTGAAAAAATTATACTGAACCAGCTGCTTCGACATTTCAATAAGAATGAATTACTTCATAAGCAGCAATTTGGTTTTAAAAGAGGTCGTTCAACAACGGATGCCGCCGCTGCGCTTCTAAAGCACATATATGACCCATGGGAGAATTTGCAAGACGCCATAGGCGTTTTTTGCGACTTATCTAAAGCGTTTGATTGTGTGGAACATAACACACTCATACACAAGTTGAAGCACTATGGCCTATCGACTGAAGCACTATACCTTATCATGTCATATCTAAGCCAAAGAATCCAGAAAGTAGTTGTGAACAGAATTGAGTCAAATGGTTCCACTGTTAAGCTCGGAGTTCCGCAAGGATCAATTTTGGGGCCATTTCTCTTTCTCCTATATATAAACGACCTACCATATTACCTAGAAAACAAATGTGAGATAGTATTGTTTGCTGATGATACCTCATTGATTTTTAAGATTAACAGAACTCTGCATGACTAAGGTCACATACATGAGACACTAAAAGAAATTCTGGAATGGTTCACAGCAAATAATCTTCTTCTTAATGCAAAGAAAACGAAATGTGTTAAATTTTAATTACCGAATGTAAGGCACGTTTACGATTACTTTAAGTGGAGAGGTAATAGATCTTGTTGATGACACACTTTTCCTGGGTCTTACGCTGGATCGTAATTTACAATGGGCGCCGCATTTATCGATATTAGAAAATAGGCTCAGCTCTGCCGCTTGTGCAGTAAGAAGAATAAGGCAATTTACCAATGTTGAAACAGCTCGCCTTATTTACTTCAGTTACTTCCACAGTATTATGTCTTATGGCATTCTGATATGGGGTAAAGCAGCAGACATTGAAACCATCTTCGTTCTACAAAAGAGAGCTATTCGATCCATTTATCATATAGGCTCTCGAGAATCTCTGAAAGAACGCTTTAAAGAAATATATATTCTTACAGTGGCTTCACAATACATACTGGATGTGATAATGTACACGCACAGAAACATAAATAGCTTTAAGAAGCAGTCTGATGACCATAATCTAAACATACGGAATAAACATAGATTAATTGTTCCCAAGTTACGCCTTCAGAAAGTCAAGAAATCCTTTGTGGGTAATTGTATAAGATTTTATAACAAAGTACCCCTAGATGCTTGGGAAATACTCTTAAAAAATATGTAAAAAATGTTCTTCTGAAGAAGGCATATTATAAAGTTGAACATTACTTAGAAGACCCGTGAACCGTGGTCAATTATTCCGTCTCAAAACCAGATCTAATCCGTAGGCAGTGTCCCGGAGACGCCTGTGTTGTTTAGGGCGTAGCTGCTATTGCCTGCTTCACATATTGTTATTTTTGGTTATTTTAGTAGAATTAGTTATTGACATACTCAATACATACTTGTTATATATAGTAGCTTAGTTTTAATGACTGTTAACTTAATAGTCTCTTTCGATGTATTGTATTTTCCATATTTGCCGTTTGGAGGCACTATACACCTCAAAAACCTGACAGCGGGAACCTTTTACACCCTTTATTATTATTATTATTTGTGTTTCTTCCTTCTTTTGACATTGGAGACGCTATACATCTCAGCTAGTTGTAGGCTCCTTACTATGTATTTTTAATCCATCGTATTGTATTATTGACGCATAGAGACCCTTTACATCTCTGATAGTATAGGTTAAGAGTATTCTATTAATGGACCCGCCGGAGACAGTATACATCTCCCGGCAAAGTATGCCCAGTGATTTGTCTGTTGCATTAATTTACTATTATGTTGTTGTAATGTAATCATAATTGCAATTTTATATTTATTATTGTTATGCAGTGATATAGAATCCGACATGAAAAAGTGCCCTTGAGGCCTATTTGCAGAATAAAGATTTGAATTTTGAATTTGAATTTAAAATTTAGAATTATTGAAAATGGGACGAAACGGTTCGAGAATAGGTAGGTAGTGCCCTGCTTCTTTTTTGTTCGTCTTACGGTGGCACTGCCGTGCCCCCGAGATAGTTTTAGTCCGACAAAACAAAATAAATGTATTTACTTGATTCTTCCCCGTGCGGAGTTGGTGGTATATTCTAGTATTTAAATATGTGAATATCCCGAATGAAGAGAATGGGACATTCGAAATAATCAAAAATAAATCGCATATGAAAATTTATTTCGTAACCATTTTAGAATTGAAAACACAAATTGGAATATTCAAGTCGATTTTATTTTCCGTTTTCGAGTGATTCTGGAACTTGGCGCCAATAGTTTTTTTTAGTAAATACCTATGTTATCTGCACACATTTGCTATTAGGTGTACAACTTACACTGCTTGCACATTTGATTTTATAAAACATCCACTGTTTTCCTTAAATTGGAAAAAATGGCAATACGTTTATTTATTCCTCAAGTGTTCATACAAAGTTTTATTCATATTAAAACGCATTAACATACCTACTCGTAGCTACCTACGTTTTTTTATAAGATGACGCACAGTTTAATAACAACATCAGGGTAGGTACACCACGTATGGGCAATAAAGATTTTCGTGATCTCATTTTTCTCGTGAAAATCGAATATCCCTTGTAATACTCGTTCCATCAATATTCGAGCAAACATTTTGTTGACATGTTGTACGTAATCAACGTGACCAAAAATAACACAATAATTCATATGTTGACATGATGGCCGCATAAACTAATGTTTGTACGCTGGAAACTTCGTGCCATAAAGAAGTTTGACATCGTATCTTGAATTATTGGCGGGTCGAAAAAACTTCCCCATCGTGAGAGGCCGGAACAAGTTTTGTTACGGTTGTAAATGTATAACATTCTCATAATAGTCCGAGTGATATATATCGGCGATCTCAAATTTCAAACTATCAGAATGGTCCGTTTGTATTCCGATTTCTCGAGCGTACATCTGCATACTGTCTTGTATCTCGAGCTTCTATGTCATTTCTATTCTAGTGCGAGTGCTTGTTGTTTATATACATTGCAGACCACTGATATATATATCCGTGTTGCAGACTATGTTTCAGATTCTGTACCACTTTGTAACACTTTGTGCTACTATAAATAAAAGAAAAACAGTTTTCATGCGCGTTGTGATACTGATTCTAATTATGTTTATATAACTACAACAACTTATGGCATTCTGCCTCTTTTTAACCGACTTCAAAAAAAGGAGGGGGTTCTCAGTTCGGTTGTATGTTTTTTTTTTTTTTTTTTTTTTTTTTTTAATGTTTGTTACCTCATAACTCCGTCATTTATGAGTCGATTTGGAAAATTCTTTTTAGGTTTATGAAGAGACATCTCAAGGTTGGTCCCATAAAATTTTGGTGAAGATCGGATGACGAGATCCATGAGGAATCGAAGGAATTCCTGAAATTTTATAGGCAGTCATAATATTTTTCATATATTTTCTAAAACTATTTAAGTATTTGCATATGGTAGTCATCATCTTCCAATGCTGAACTGATGATGGAAGGTACAACTCCTTAACGGTTAGGAGTTAGGAGATAATTAAAACGACATGCATTCCTTCAAGACCTCCCTGATCACCCCGCCATAAGTATTTCATATGAATCACTAAAAAGCGAAAAAAAAAATTTTTAACAAAAAAAAGAACCGACTTCAGTAAAACTAAAAATCCAAAAATAACCCGTTCAAGTACAGATTACATTTGACTCACCCTTTGAAGTCGGTGCCAAACCTCACGTAAACTTTAATATATAAATATAATAACAGTGGTTTGGGATCGACTTCAAAGGGTGAGTCAAATGTAATCTGTACTTGAACGGGTTATTTTTGGATTTTTAGTTTTACTGAAGTCGGTTCTTTTTTTTGTTAAAAATTTTCTGAATTCATTTTGGTTAAAGGTTTCATTTCATCGAATTTTCACTTCACAGTATTATTTTTCATCTGAAGTATTTTTATTTTATTTTTATCATCAAATTGATTAGGTTAGGTTTGTTTTATAACAATCCCAAATAGTTTACGGTGTACGGTGTAAGAAAAAAGAAATCTACGAAAATAATACTTCGGCGAAATGAAGCGTTCGGCGAAAAAGCAGAAACCTTACTACAACATACAAAGATGCAGAGGAACTTATTTACATATGACTCTTAGGACAGATTTTTAAAATACAACAAGAAATAAACGATGTTATAAAGTATTTACACTGCTTAAGTAGCTACATGTCTCGGATGCTTGAAAATATCACAAGTGGGGCATGACAAGCAAAATTAACACAAACTTATAACACTAAGTTCACAAACTGTGTCCAGGAGGTAGGAGCTATTCATTAGATATGCTTAAATCAATATTATCAGAACAACTGCTACTTCCTTAAGGCAGGTAGCAACCCTGTGGCATTCCGTAACATCAGTTAGTATTAATTATTTGAAAAATATCGTCAAAAAATCAATGTATTGTGCATGTGAAATAAATAACGTGCAAATGAATGTTTCCTTCGCTAAATATTTATATACCTAATTTAAACTTGAACTGATATACCTAGATTAAAGAATGTTGATAAAAGTTGCACTTTTTTTGTCATAATAAGTACCTACTTCAAAAAGAATATACTTCTTTATAAATACACTACAGCTTTGTTAGACAGTGTCATAATCTTATAACTTTTGATGCTATTTAAAGCAACAATTCAATTGTAACCAATTTGGACAAAAAAAATGCAAGATTGAAGGCGAGAAACATTAATCGTATATTATTAATAGTGATTAATTTATTAGAGATTACCTTTATATTTATTGTTGATGAAATAATATTACTATATTTGAAATGTTTTAAGCCCTTTTCTAAGAGAAGATACAAAAATTGTATCTTCTCTTAGATGACTGAAGTTCGTTGCGACCAGATGATCTTCATAACGTTAAATGAAAGCAATAGCGATATCGTTGTCATTACGACATTCCACCTCAGGTAATAACTATTCGTGGGTGTAACTTCAACATGGGAAAGGAAGACAAATATTGAATCAAACTTAGTTTCTTGGAGAAGACAGAGCCCGCACCCGTGTTAATTAATTATTAACTTTGAGCCCAAATTTAATAGACTTGGCTAATTACGGCGAAGTAAGTTTCAATTCAGATGTATAGTATATCTGTTCATATGAACATTTGGAGATATATGTTAGTTAGTCAGTTTTCTGAATTCTAAAATTGTACAGACAAAGAAATAAGGCCTTAAAATACCGCCTTGAGGTATACCAAAGGTGATTTGCATTTTGGCTTCTGAAACCACGTATTCTGTATAGTCAAACAGACACTAAAGTTACCGAATGCCAAACGGGGTACCGATTGCAGCCACCCGACAAACCTCCGTTGAAATTCAAAACAAATGGCGCCCAAAAACGTGGAACGCCAACGTGGCGTCGAATCATCCGTTTGTCCAACGTGTTAACTAAAATTTGCATAGTTCGACGGAACTTCGCGGATGGAAGTTGCCGCCAATGTTTCGCAGCGACCAATTTGAATAATGTAGACGTATTTATGTTAGGTACCCGAAGGGCATAATTACGTTTCCTAATCAAATTATGCATAACTAGCTTTTCGCAGTGATTGTGTTTATGTTGGTAACTGTCTGCTCGCGGAATGACTGGGAATTGATTCGAGCGCTACTGGCAGATTTAATTTGTATCTATTTTTAGATTGCTGCTCCGTTGCTGAGAAATTACTATCGAATAATTGCACGAATAACTAGACCGTGAAATACCGAGAAATTCCTTTCGCTTAAATTATTTAGCGGTACAATAACTGCCCTTTCTAAGAAATTATCATTATGACACCATTACGTAAATATTTAGTAGAACCAGTAGAACTTCTTTCTTATCTGCTTACTTATAATTAATGATACTTTAGAGCATCTTTGTACTTAATCTTATCAAAACCTTCGTGAGACATATTTAATTATTGTGTTAAGCTGTGTACACTCGCGTGAAAATGTCAGGAACGACTCGACATGTTTCGAACTCATCCGGAGCTCATCATCAGGGATTACTACCCGTGCAGACGCGCGGTAACTTTGTCACTGTGGTCTCTCATCATCATCGTCATCTCACGTCTTCTTTGCCATCTTTGTATCTATCAAATCAAGGCAAATCTGCCTTTTATTCCTAACAATAGTATGTTTATGACGCCACGGCATTAAGATACACGTTTATAATAGGTATTATATAAGAAAATGTATTAATGTACTAATAATACAGACGTATCAAAAAGTAAAGTAAATGACATGCCTAGTCAAATATGTCATATTATTTATTCCGAATGTAACTAGGTGAAGAAGGTCCATTTTTAATAAGAACAAACTAATCGTACCTTTATAATTAATGTATTTGAATAAATTCATATTCTTCTCTATTTTCTTACAAAACTTCTATACTTACTCCTTACTGCGACATCGGGTTGAGTAGACTTGATATTCATACTATACACTAAGGGTACGTGGAGCGAGCATATGGTTCGCTATAATCGTAAAATTTTATCGCTTTCGATGCTGAAATGATACACGAAACAATATAAATTACAGCCCTGTTGCCTGGCAACCGGCCAGTGTTTTGGTAATCATAACCTTCCAATTTGTCGTTGGAACGAATAGATCACGTACCTAAAGGAATCGAATTACCGGATAACCCGAAATTACTCTGGTCCTGCGAAAAATTTGAGGTTTTGACAACAGCGCCATCTCTACAGTGGTAATGAAACTAAGCTGCTGTAAAGCGAAAAAAACGAAACACACGCATCACGTTTTAACACAGGTTGCTTTTTCAAAGAATTGAGGCATGCATTATATTATTAAACAAGACTTGTTCAATATAAACTGAATGTTTAATATTAGTAAGAGCATACGGAGAGCAGAACACATTTTACGCGTTATTTACAATTATGTCTGTATTTTCACAAATAGGATGCGCAAAAAATACAAAATACTTTTAGGCACTCTGCCAAATTTAATAAAGCAGTCAATATGTTTTCCACGGTCGCCCATATCCCCTTGCAAGCGGGGTTAAGCACGCTTATGCGACGCCTACAATATTCCTGTCTAGCTTGTATGAAAACTGTTCCTGAGTTTATCTTCTTAGTATGTGGCTTTGAGGCTAAAGGTGCCATATTGAAGCAAAGACGGCGACATTTTTCGGTTAAATTAACCTTCGTGTCAGAAGATCGTCTGCTTTTAGAGGTTAGCCTAAAAATTATGATAGCAGAGTTCTTTGCATGATGATATTTTGTCAAATTTGTGTCTTTATAAGGATAAAATAAGCTTACGCAAGTCTAGGTACTATAACTATAACAGTAAATTGATATTTTCTGCTTACTTTCAGGATATTTTTAATTGACTTCTAAAATTGTAGTTTCTATAATTTTGGCAAAAAAATAAGTATACTGAAAGTTTTATACGCAAAGAAAAGGTTTTTATGGGATAATATTGTAATTTTTAGAGTTCCGTAGTCAACAAGGATCCCTTATAGTTATCATTGTCCCCTCCGTCTGTCCGTCTGTCCATCCGTCTGTGCTTAGCTAGCCAGCTAGCTATATTTTATCCACCATTACTCTTTATCACATTCATTAAATACATAGAAATTTCAAATCTAATTATCTGTTAGTAATGGTTACCACTGCACTCCCCTTCAAATATCAAATACAACCACGAAAATATTATCTACCCTTCTCGCATCTAACGGCCCCAATCTCCGTGGAATAACAACTGCCTAATTTTCTCTTAAATTAAATAAGCAAACACAATTACGTAACCAACGAAACGCCATTCCATTACAAACCACAAACCCTATCGTTACTGCAAAAATAAACCACAACTCAAATCGATTATTAACCCTGTAGTAGCTATTAAAAATAGATAAAACAAAAATATTGTTCCGTCCCCGGGGATCGTCGCACGTGCCTCAGCGTCCGCTAGACTGCAATTCAATTACGTAGCTTCTGTACAATGTGCGCTAAAATCGAATAACTGAAGCCAAGGCACACCTCATCACTGGGGGTTGGAATGGCTTTATTTCAAATTGTGTGCGTTATAGGATTGTCACATTTTGAGACCTCTTAACCTAGATTCTTAACTACGCTTTATCAATTACATCATAGGGCTGAGACATCATTCTACGATTCTTCGTGTTGACGTATTCCGTGTAGCGACATATTAAATTCACATTATAATATTAAGTATAATTCTTATCGATTATCGATAAAGATTGCTAAAAAACGATCTATATTATATTTGCAGTTGCGTGCGTATTGCATTCTGGTTGATTCAAGTTACGCAATCATACAAGACTTCGATAGCATTGTTAAATAATAATTATTATTGTTTAATCTAAGTATTCAGAGCCATCTGTCACCGGCCCTATGCGAAAATCATAATACTTATTTATAATACTACTCTGCCGACGTCCTTTAAATTCAATTATGTAGCCCTTGTACAGCCAGCATTAAATATAGTCGTATATAGAATGCACTTTAACATAAGACTGTATCAGATACTTTTAATATTGACCATACGATGCAATGCAATTCGACTTAGCGGGGGCACTACCGTGCCTTCAAATGAGCTCTCAATTCGAATAACCGAAACCAAGACGGCATGACTTATCGATTAGTTATCATTGGGGGTTGGTATAGTTTATTTTAAACGACCCGAAACCTTCGCACGGGTGCAATTATGCATGTGTTATACATATTATACATATAACCCTGCTTTTGAATCACTCTATTTATTAAAAAAACCGCATCATAATCCGATGCGTAGTTTTAAAGATCTAAGTATACATAGGTACAACAAACAAAGATACAAAGAGACAGCAGGGATTGATTTTGTTTTATACTATGTACCTAATAGTGATTGAATGCGTTATGGGATTATCGTATCGTTGAGAGTTCCAAATCTACACTTGCACTCTCCGCCAGCAACAGATGTTTGATATTCTTAGGACTACAACATAAATTCCACCTTCACCTCTATGACGTACGGTAATCGTAGTGGGACTGTGAAATTGTCGTAACATATTTTTATCGATTATCGATAGGGTTTGTAAAGAAATTGCAATATTTTTGTGTTTACGAGTCAGTTATACAAATCTTAAACCCTCAATAAGTATTGATGTACAGTTCCGCGTAGGGCAAACTGTTAATATTAGGTTAATTAACTACTTATTTCGTTATTGTTAATTTCTAGTTTTCTTAGTTTCAATAATGTGAATGTCAATCATATGATTAAACAGAGTTTTATTATCAATACCTACGAAAAACGACAGTTACTAGTCTGCCGAGATTAATAAAAACAACCGTCGCGTTGCGGAAAACGTAAAAGTGCCATCTGTCACCGGCCCTTCCTATGGGTTTACCATAATGTTTATAATGTTACTGCCAACGTCTGCTAAACTGGAATTCAATTACGTAGCTCCTGTACAATCTACATGTACCACATGTACATTGTGCGCTGTAATGTAATAACCGTCTTATATTACAAGTATATTAGATCATGAAAAGATTGTCTGTATTATAAAGTACTTAAAACAGTTTTCCAACGGTAAAGTTATGTTTGTCGCTCAGTACTACATCTTTAGAGCGATATCCAATGCTTTCATACTTCGTACGGAACTCTCGGTGCGCGAGTCCGACACGCATTTAACTGGATTTTTTAATACGTTGTTTAAAAGTGCCCCTGTGGCCTGGCTACACAATATAGTTTATTCTTTAGTATGTCGTCATCTAGTGGCCATAACACAAGTAAGAGCTTACTTTGGGACGATTTGTGCTTGGCTATTTTTTTGTCATTATCATACCTGAGCTAACTCGGGCACATTGTTGAGATTTGATATCGATAAAAAAGATGTCGATATAATATATTAATACCTACATTTGTTCATTGCAAATTCTCGATAACTAAAAAGCTTCGATATCATGTCTGATAAAATGCATAATTATATTCATCTTAACGGCAATCTTTGATACCGACGAATATTGCTAAGTCACTTTTGTAGTACCCGTGCCTCGAGTTAGCACAGGTATGGACTCATTATATTCTTAAAACCCGTCAAATTTACAGTTTTATTAAATAGCATCCCATAACTATTTATACGTTGGTATAATACTATTCAGTACGTATAGACACGTCAGTCTAATATTTGTGATCATCACGTAATGTAGCCACGCGATCAGCAGGAGGGTGCATATCAAAACGGTCAGTCTGTGTCAGCCCAGCTGTGGCGGATGCATTCGTAGATTGCTGGATGCAAAATTAATTCCTCTCTGTTTGGCAGACAACGGTGATTAAATTCCTGTAGTAATCTCTGTGTATATATATATATATTAACGTCAATTTAGCTTAACGGGATACATTATTTTATTACGTATTTTGGACTCGACGCCTTGCTATGTCACTTATTAAGTAATATTTTAGCTTTATATAAAAAAAATATACACATATTTTATATTGGAAATATATATATTTATAATATTGTAGCTAATTCATTTAATTAATTATAGAAAAAATATTGGTAATGCACCTGTAAATGTCTGGACGTTTTCACAAATCGATGTTCATTTTCTTTGCATTTGGAGAACATATTGGTTATTCGAACTCAAAATACTGAGCACGCTTTATTCTAGTAAGAGAAAAAAAGTGTTCAAATTTTTTCGATTCCACTTACATGTGGAAGTAACAATGAAAAACAAAAATTTTACCTATGCACATAATAATTAGTTAACACTGGCTATATCATAAACTAAATAAATAATGCCACAGTAACAACATCCTATAGAGCACAGTGCTGTGGAGAGATCTCTCTCTCCTAAGTTGTGTAGAAATACCTGATTATTAATCAAATTATTAAAACCCCATAAAGTTATTTAAACTTTTTTTCAATAAACAACACTCGCAGCAAATTTACGTAGCGCCGAGTGTCAGTACGAAATAAAATCGTTATACCAATTGCATTAATTCAACTGCATAAAAATCAGCCAATTATTCAAATTCCGGAGTGCTGTGAACCGAAGAACGTATCGATGAATATTTATTGTTTTCGACTGAGAAAAAAGTGAAACAAGATAAGTTTTACGTAACAGAGAGTACTGAGAGTAAACACTGGCAATAAAGACAGGCAAAGTAAAAGAAATCAAACTCTGTCGTTTCATACCGAACTTGCCAAGTAGTTTAACAAAATAAAACAGGCTTTGACGGAATATAATGCTTAATTTTATGCGATGTGAATAAGCTACCACGTGTGTCGTGGTAGCTCAGGAGCACGACCACTTAGCCTAAGTGGTCTGTGCTCAGGAGTTAGAACACCACTCCGGATAATTGACAAAATTTAAAATATTCAAATAGTTTTAAGTTTCAACTAATTTCATCACTTGATCATCACAACCCAAATCTATAATTTTTATTTGATTATATGACATCACCTTGACGTCACCTTGTAGAAAAATTTACAGTTGCAATCTACAAAAAGAACAGTGGTACAATTTCCATACTAAATCTGTCTTAGTAATAGTCCGACTGTATGATTTACTGCGCTGTGACCAATTACTTTTCGCCTACGCCCTTTTAGAATGAGGAACTTTTCAAATATATTTTTTTAAATCATAAATTGGTATCCGACTCGTAATGCGAAAAAACTAACACCGCTCCCTGGAAAATTAGCAAAGACACGGAAGCTAACGCACGTCATGGGGCCGGCGGTGTACAACCGACTGCCCGAGGTGGTCACATCGGCGTCCACCGCAACGTCGTTCAAAGCGCAATTGAAAAAATGGCTTATCGAGCAAACATTCTACACAGTAGACGAATTTTTTAATGTAAATTAAAAATGTATAAATTTTTTTGACATGTAATTGAATAATTATCAATAAATGAGTTTATGAGTTTATGAGTTTATGAGTTTATGGTAAATTTTCAAATATGTTATTATTAATTTATTTTTAATTCTGTCGGAAAAAGGTCTGGTCAAAAAAAAAATGTCATCAATTAGAGGTCGTCGGTTCGATCCCCTACTGCAAAGTATTGGATAAGGTACCTACACTTTTGTATCTATATTTAACTTCTTAAATTTAAACTTGTATAAAGCAATTCCCACAACATTCCTTGTTTATGCAAAAGATCTTAAGATCGTATTGTAGTTCACGTTAAGAACTTGATGAACCATTAACATCCACAACACAGGCTTCGTCTATTCATAGAATTCATAGAATTTGATGAAGCTTCGATAGTAACTTGAAGTAATTAAGCGAAATCTATTTGAGTAACTAAGTAATATAGTCATCTAAGTTACAGCAGGTACCTAATAGTTATTAAACTTAGAGCTAGGTATATTATTATTTACTTTGTATACCTGCTTACACAAGTTTAACACAGGTCGCTCAACGCTCAAATCTCTTGTTTGGTGTCTTTGAAAGAAACTCTATAAGAATTACTAATAAATATTTGAACTGTATGCCTTTGGCAGTTGAGGTGAAAAAGAGAAGATCAAGTAAGTACGCCTAGCTCGCTCAGCTTACTCGCTTACCATTTCATATAGTGCTATCATCACTCTTGTTTTCCCACAAATCTGTATTTAAGGGAGCAGATTAGCTTGATACTAACATTAAACTCCGAAAATTGGCAGTACCTATAAGTAAACTGTCAGCTTATTTTTTTACTTACGACATGAATGAACTCTCACTACCGAATCAGAGTTGGACTTTGAATGGGAATAGAAACCCACAGACGGGAAAATCTCCGCGCCACAGGTGTAAGACCAGCCCATCGTGGCTTCGCGACTTTTGTCGTGCGACATAGTATCGCCCGTCACTCTCGACAGTACTGTGAAGATAGAGACCGGTAATATTTCTTGCGCTTGAAAGAGTCGCGTGTCACAGTTATGCTAGAGGTGCTGCTCAAATAGCGACACGACTTTAAATACATTTCCGCCCAATATTAGTGCGTGAAATCCATTTAAAGGAGTATGCGCGCGCAATATATCCTAACGTGCAATTAGTGAAACCGACGCCATTACAGTGAAGTACAAGTTAAATTAATGTCGGGTTACAGTCACTCGAAAGTTCCATTATCATTAGGAAACACGATAATGCTTAGGTGATACGTCGGCAGTCGACACGTACAAATGTGTACATTAAACGCGTTCTAGCTTAAAGCGAGTGCTCTTACCTTAGAAATTTGCCTACTATGTTATATGAAGGAGGGGGAGATTACATAGAATAACTTTTATTGGTTGAAATTAGAGCTGATGCTATGATTACTATCAATTATACTATGTATGATCAAGGGAAGCGAGCGAATCTTCGTTTCAGATTGCAATTGATTTTCGAAAAATGAGTTATCAAAAAATCTATATAATAATCCAATCTGCTGACAAAATTTCACGAGAATTGAGATCCGTAGACAAGAATCGCCGGTCCTCTGGAAATCTTGACATACGAAAGCATTTTTACCCGAGCTGGAATGAAAACGCTTTGCCCGTTTGTCAATTATATTTTGCGTATTTATTTAATGGAATGGAATTCGTGACAAATATAATATGTGATTGCAGCAGTTGACTGACAAATATGGATACAATTTTGATTGCATAAATACCTTACTATGTAACTTTTTAAGACTTGTGGAACCTTTTTGCACTTCGTTGGATCAGCTTACTGTATCTTTTGCTGTATTATATTGCTACGTGCGTACTTCTAGGAAGAATTATGAACGCGCACCAATATTAGTTGATAAAACTGGAAAACGGGGCCGAACTTTAGCTAGCTCGCAATGCGTCGCGAGGCTATCTTCCCGATGGAATTCTCTTGTATCATTCGCAGCTTAGCCGGTCTAACGGACAGTCCTCGGCTTCAGTCTTAGGGAGCGTCTCCTCTGAAGCGAGGGAGCGGAGACGTACGGAATCGACCAATCACAAAAGTGAAGCAGAGATGCGATACAGATTTCAATTTAGATGATTTCGATGATGATGATTTTTCAATTCAGCACGTCTACGCTCCGCCTCGCTTCAATGGAGACGCACCCTTAGCTACGAGCGGCGTGGCGTGGGAACAAATAAATAGGTACCTAGAGCGGCAACGGCGCACGGCGGCTCATGGCGTGCCTCATAAATAATAATAATAAAATAAAAAAAACCCTATATTTCTTACTAAAACAATACAAAAAAAAAACTTATTTCTAATTTTCTTATACTTAAAAAACTTATATTAAATAAAACTTATATCTTTTTTTTCTATTTATGTAAGAACCCCTCGCTCGGAGGTGAAGGCCTCCTCTAGAGATTTCCAGGTGTCTCTGTCCTTTGCTGTCTATCCATTGTTCGCCAGCCGTTTGTTTGATATCGTCAGTCCACCGGGCAGCTGGTCTACCTCTCTTTCTGGTGCCTGATGGACCCTTCCAGGATGTTGTCCTGGCGGTCCATCGGTTGTCTGTCAGTCTGGCTATGTGTCCCATGGCGTGCCTCATATGATTTCGTTTTTAGCGCCCTGCTGCCGCTGGACGCGCGTTGTCGAGGCCGGGCAGTAACATAACTAGCCAAGACTGCGCTTATCCCGACTCTTTCGCACTATATTGAAAGGACAGAGAAAGATAATATTGGTCACGTGGTGACGGGATAAAGTGTATCACAGTAAAGTTGTTTGATGACGTAGATGGCATAGTGGTAGTTCAAGTGCCTATTGAGCTGGCGATCCCGGGTTCGAATACCGGCAAGAGCGAATTTTTGTGTGATGTACTAGAATACGTGTTGCTGGGCCATGGATGTTGTCTATGTATTTATGTTTTCGTCGCCTAGTAACCATAAAACAAGCCTAGTTACTTTGGGATTAGGGTAAGTTTATGAGAGCAAAAAAAACCAGTTGTGCTAGAGGTGCTGAGCCTCAAGAGTAAGTTTCAAATGTAGCAAAACAACTCGATCACTAATACCTTTCCCGTATAAATAATATAGCTCATAAACGCGTTCAAAACGACTTTTGCGTTAAAATCCAACTTACACATGAGCCGCTGGATTCGCTTTGGGTACGAGAAGAGAATGTGTCGGTGTAAATAATTATGACATGTCTTGTGTTATAGCCCTTTCTGAATACAAAGGTTTTAATACAACAATCACCTTTACGTTTATATCGTCGTTTTCTGAAATGATTACTGCAGTACCATTGGGATTATTCGTGGAATACACAATGTTTGAATGTGGTGGTCGTTTCTCAGATTGGCTTACACACAATGGCTTAGAAATTGAGATGTTATTGGTCGTATAACGTTATTGTGGGATTTTGATTACATTCCTGACGTAAGTCGTTGGTAATTTCATTTAGTTATTACGCACAAAAACTTAAGTGAAAATAATCTTCTTACTAAATTTTACATTTAAACGGAAATTCCAATGTCAAATTTCGATTTAAAAAACAATAATTTGAATTTCGAACTTATTTCGTTTCACCACTATATACAGGCACCATTGTCGTAATGCCATTGTGGCAATAGCAAAAAAGGTATTTGTTTCAATTTCCTTGACTGTACACATACACGATAGTCATGATCATGATTCAAAGAAGAAACAAAATACTGCGTGAGAACTCAAACGTTCCTATTTCAAATTTTCCATCGATATAAACCAGGCAGAAATATTCCCCATGCTATACATATGACAAGGGAGTAGAAATAGCGTCTTCCTCCAATATATATTGCTTTCTCGCGTGACATCGTTAGACCCAGCTGTTGCCTACTTGTTTTTGCTATACATTTACTTTGCCACGTTTTGTTGGGAGTTCGGAATTGATACTGCAGCGGTATTTCAAAGTTTATGGTGGATTTTAATAGTTATCGTTTGGTGACACGGAAGGTTGCAGTTAATATATTTATGCATGGGAACATTGGCGACCGTTTGCTATATTTTTATCTTTTTGAGTGTGTGTAAAACATTTTTTTAAACGCTTAATTCGTTTTTTTTTAAACACGCACAAGGCATTTGAAATTGGAACAGGTCGATCAATGTACATCATGGTATAATTGAATTTTGATTCAAATAAAAACAACGAACATAATACAAGTACCATAATAAACGTTATACCTTAATTAGTGTTTAGAAACATAATTTGTCCTGATAGTTTTTATTATACAATAAGCGGTGTCTAAATTGTCTAGTGCCCTAAGCACAAGCCTAATAGAGCTTAATATTCTCTTTTTAAGCTCTAATAAATATAAAAAAATCTCAAACGCCCAATTCAGATAAGCCACCGTAAAAGTTGGCTGTTTGTGTGAATTTCACAGATAATAACATCGCAAGCTACTTAATGTAACAAAACCCAAATCATAATAAATTGAGCGCAGGTTAAGGGATAAAGTGAGATTGACAGGGGTATTCAACACGACTGGAGTACAGTGTAAACATTATACAGTACCTTCACGTTCTGATAACTATAAGAAAATACCCAAATTGATCTAGTCCCAAATTAAACTTCAGAGGCTTCTGAGACAAAGATGTACGTACATTACTTATACACTTAAATAAATAGAAAACATTTAAAAAAAATCGGTCTAAAACATGAAGTGCAATGTCAATGAATCTGTCAATTGTAGGTATTCCAATCAGTTTTACATTTTTTATTCAATAGTAGAACTGGACATTATGGAACTGTTTTAAGTATTATTTACGAAAACTACTTGCTGTTGAGTTTCTTTCGGCTTTCTTCTCAACAGCAGTCTCCTCTTGCGTACTGCCGGTAGAAACACAATCTGACTTGTAAAAGTACCCTTACTTACTGCGTAAATTAATTCATTTCATTTTAATTTCATTTCGTTTAGTTTGGTTTCATTTCATTTCAGGAGCGGTGCGGATGCGGCCACAGTGTGACGTCATGGACACGGAAGTGCGGCACGGCGACACTGCTTCACCTACTACTCTACTATCTACTCTACACCAGACGGACGATTACCGGAATTAATTTAATTATTTAGTGTATTCCCGGGAACCTATAATTGTAGGTATTAAGATAAATATTGACGCAAAGGTAAATTACGAAAGAAAAATTTAATGCGATTTACTACAATCTAAGCAGGACTTGAACCTGTGACCTCTACGTTTCGGGCGTATTCCTCTCCCAACTGAGCTATTAGATCGTTAGGTCAATCACACCAAATCTTTCATTCCATAATTGTTACGCTACTGGAGCGCCCTCTGCGTCATATGTGTTTGAAATGCTTATGCGCATTAGCCATACCCTAGGATGTGCGATTTACACGCACGATCCCCTGTCCCCATTGCTTTACAGCAAGTGTGAAGACTGCGAGAGAGATGGCGCTGTTCTAAATTTTTTATAGAATTTAAATATTGACACAAAGGTAAATTTACCTTTGTATCCTTATTTATAAAAATAAAAAAGTGTGGTATTTCCACATAAAAAATATTATCGATAAAAAGATTCTACAAAATATGTATTAAATAGCTAATAAACCTTATATTAAAATACTTACAAACGAAACGGGTTTATTCACGTCGTAGTTATCGTCGAATATCGTTCAACGTGTTCGTAAGAAAGCGTACCGATTCGAAACATGTCGAATGATATGACGACGACGGCGCGGTTGGCTCGGTTTGTAGTGCACCTGCCTACTGAGCCGGCGGCCCTGGGTTCGAATCCCGGCTGGGGCGAATATTTTTGTGATGAACTCAAATATTTTTGCTTGGGTCATGGATGTTTTCTATTTATGTATTTCTTTATTATGTATATCGTCGCCTAATACCCATAGTACAAGCTTTGCTTAGTTTGGGACTAGGTTGATTTGTGTAAGATTGTCCCTTAATAGTTTAATATTATAATTTATTTATATTCGACTTCTACGACTTGTGCATTTCGTATGTATGTATTTTTCTCAAAAATGCAACGAAATATCGCCATAACGTGCTTTATAACAGGCTGATACTTCGATCATATTGAGCGGAACAACTCGAGATAACTGGAAAGGAGATTCATAAAAAATTGAAGGCCTAAGCCGGGAAGTTACCTTAATATTTTTAAACATCGCGTCAGTGTTCATGAGAACGCTAAACAGCTGAATTATATTTCTTTTGAAAGGTGTATTTGCATATGTTTGAGAAAAGCACTATATGCCTAGCCGTGAAAAGGACTTGTCGGTATCGTATCACTATCCGCCTTTCCTACGGTCGTCCGTCTATACCTACTCACCCGGCAAGCCCTTCTTTCCTAGTGTAATCTATATAAAACCTTATACCTATTGTACAGTCCGTTATTTTTTACGTCTCGAAGGACCCTAAAATTGATCCAAAGTAATTTCAATAGCTCTTAGAGAAAAGTTACTTTAAAGAAAAATATATCTCTCCAATCCAGTCTGCAATTCCAGCGAATATTTACCGGGCCATTCAGAAGTCATAAGCGTCAAATTGAAAAAGGCTATCAAAACATTACTCAAAGGGAGTGGGTGTGAAAATGGGGCCTCTAATAGCCGAGTCTGCCCCGTGATGACGCCCCTATCTTGCCCTAAATCTAGACTATTACCTTGCGGGATATACCTAAGTTTGCGTTTGTCTAAGTATGAAGTGTTACAGTATGTTGGGTTCAGTCTGAACTTAAACAGAGCTTGCTTCAATTTGTCTCTAGTTATAAGTAAGTTGTTAATATTGTGGTGTATGGATTTGATGTATTATTAGGTAACAGCCATTTGCACATTTTTACTGCTTGTTTTTTTTTTCAATAATTTATTTGAGACCTGCGATTAAATTAAACTTCACATACGTATAATTTTATGAAACATGTAATGTCTCATTTTTTTTTTGATGTGGGTAAGTATACCACAATTTTTATTTAAACCATGAATACAAAGATCAAAGCTTAAAGAAAAAAATTAAAAAGGATTGGCTAAGGTCGACAAAGCATAAGGAAAAATTCGTCAGGTCTACGTGGAGCGAGGGTAGCGAAGTGGCTAACGCGCTGGACCGGTAATCCAGAGGTACCGGGTTCGATTCCCGGTCCCTTCCACCAGGTAACTCCTTTTTCAATTTTTCTTTAAGCTTTGATCTTTGTATTCATGGTTCACATACGTACTTACGTTAATTTTCATAGTAGTTTTTCTACGGCATCAGCGCTGTTATTACCTACTTATTAGCTAGGGTATTAGTGCACAAGTGCAAGGGTATAAGTGCAAGGTTCCCATACAACGGAGTGCACTATCAAACCAGCTAGTATCAGGCAGTAAATCTGACACAATACATCAAACAGCTATATATATATATAAGTCTTTAATTATTGTATTAAGCGTTTTACACTCACGTCAAATTGTCAGGAACGGCTCAACATGTTGCGAACTCATATGGAGCTCTTCATCGGGGCTCTTCATATTGTCGGGCCGTTCCTGACAGTTTCACGTGCGTGTAAACCGCTTAATATAATAATTATCAGCAATCTTGAAAAAAAAAACAATCAAAAAAATATTGGTTTACTTAAACTCCTTGATAGGTCACACAGATCCTTTTACGCCGGACGGCTGTCACAATACGCAACGTAGTCACAATATTTTTTATTGGAAACATGCAAACGGTCTACACAGCTATCAAAATCATTGCATCTCCTTGATAATAACTTTGAAAGATGAGATAGAAAAACCTTCCGTACTACGGAATTTCTATTTCAAGCTCAAATCATAAATCAATTAAGGGTAAATTATTGTTAGATTAAATTCAATTTGGAAAGTATTCCGTCTTTTTACTTTCGTTTCTTTCTACTTGCCTTAAGTGAATATTTGCATGACGTTAATGAGACTCCCATGTTTTATTAAATTGCTTAGGTACAGTCGGTAAGCGATAATATGAAGTCGTATATTACAAAAAATAGATATGACCACCCGCAAGGTGGTCGGACGACCTGGTTAGAGTTGCGGGGACTCAATGGATGCGGGTCGCTGCTATCCGGCCCATGTGGAAGTCTATTGAGGAGGCCTGTGTCCAGCAGTGGACATCCTTTGGTTGAAATGATGATGATGATGATGAGATATGACTTTAGATGAATTAATTAACAAAATGTGTAATTAAACCATTATTGACAGAACTTTTTACTGCCTAAATTATTTAATGAATAGTGACTATATCATCATAAATCTCATATTTCATCAGAACAAACGCGACGCGCAAAATTAGAAAGTCTTTTAATTGATTTATTTTAATTTATTTAAATTAGAACAATACACATATCACTTCACCTCATCTTTAATTTCAATAAAACCGCTTAACTTAAAACATTATTTTATTCATTTTTACTGATTTAATTACAAATGTATAGTTTTCAGATTTCTTTCCCAATACTTATAATATTTAAGACTTACTTGCCAAATATATTCTGTTCTATGTCAAAGAAAAATACCCTATTGATCCCTTGAGAGTGTCGTCGTTTTGACGACACGTTTGGCGCAGTTTAAGCACTTGCCTACTGATTTATATTTATAAGAAATATAATTTTTTTACGGCGTAAACGGCCGCATCTTTTTTTTACGTTAACTTAGAGTTTTGATTATTTCACAGTTTCAAGAGACTGTAGACTTAAGTACGATTACTTATAATGGTTTTAATTTCAACTCGATACCGCCACGCGTTCCCGAGACAAAGGGTCTTTACGACAGACAGAGGGAAGGACAGCAAAGTAATTCTATAAGGGTTCCGTTTTTTCCTTTCAAGGTATAAAACCCTAAAAACGATGGAGTATCCCTGTGAGATCGAATTAAAAATAATGTTCTAGATTTAAAAATAAAATGTTGTCAATTTGTCATCCCTGCGAGTGTTTTCCGAAATAATATCTCACAAACCAGCTCAAACAAAATCAACTACCAACATAACAAATTAACGCGCTCTCAGCGTTTAGGTAGCCGCAACCGAAAGCCGAATCATAACTCAGGGCATCCACACAACGTGTGTGCAATATAAATTACCTACGATAGTAAGGAACCGATGTGAACAGTTGGCGTTAATGGGCGGCCTTACCCCAGGGAAATGTGCTCTTGATAATGTGAACAGTAATTTTATGTAGCAACAATAGCTCTAATATCTGATTCTGATCGTTGAGATGCAGAATAAATTAAAAGAGATAGTTTGTTTAAAGTGGGGTGCCTTACAAGGGTAGATTTTATTTAGCTCCATATTCCGTATGATTTATTCATCGTTTATGTTTCTTGTTTTGCCGACCATGAAATACATAGAAGCTTATATTTTCGTTTAAAATTGTAGTGTCGATTTTATTACGTTTAATTTTATGTTTATCATTGTCTAGTCTAGTGCCCATAACATAATCCTACTAGAGCTTTATTAGAGAGTAAATAGGTCGATGTGTATACGTATCTGATATGTATTTATTGTGCAGTAAATAGGTATGTAAAAATGTTAAACGTAAGAGCCCAAGTGGCACAGACGTTGCGTAAATCCTTTATTCAGCCTAAATTAGATGTATACCTAAGGGCTGTATAAGCGCTTATGCAGCTCTTGTGCTGCTTGGGAGTAGGTACTCAATTTATAATTAAAAGAAAAATACGTGACTAAATACGAATGAAACATTTAACTGTTTCACTCCAAAGAACTTCCCTTTTTCCTTTTTACCTCAGCTGGCGAAAACGGAATCCTTATAGGGTCACATTGTTGTCCGTCTGTATGGTTGTCCGTTTGTCTACCCCCTTTTCTCAGGAATGCGAGAGGCCCTAGGAGCTGCTGAAGAATCAAACTTCTAAGTCAACACAATCGAAGGATACGAGCATTTGTGCTGCATCTCTGTTGAGGTTTCAAGGGAATCGAGATCTAAAGTATACTTCCCGTTGACCTAGAATCGTGAAATTTTCTGAGATATGTAAATAAATATGACCGAAAACCGTAAATTTGTAGTTATAGTATTATTAGTAGATAAATACCTATATTATACATTTTCGATTGCAATCTTATTTGCAGTTCATAAACTAACCCTGAGCTATGTCAATGTAAGAAGACAACCAGTTGTCCAACAACAAAGTTGAGTTTTTTCCTCAGTATAGTTTGACTTTTCGTCTTCATTCATTCGTTCTTCATTTGTATTGATCATCAAGGCGTGAGTCCGAATTTCACTAGACCGATTTTTTTTTGTCTCCAGGCGCTGTGAAATAATCAACTATATTTATTCCCTACTGGTTAAAAGCTTTTTAATAAAGAAGAATCACCTACTCTAGCAGAAATGCATTGCTTGTTTTGTAAACGCTAATAGGTCGACCGCAGAACGGAACATTATGTAAACCGCTGTTCAAAATTACCAGGGGAATTTAAAATAAACTCCAGTTGGTTTCATCTAGTTGTTCAATGTTTTTATAATGGTTCTAATTAATTTTATCTTTTGTTTTGGTATTAGTTGATATAAAGGCAGCCTCGACGGTGCCTTTAAAATATAACAATGGCGACTTATTTGCAAATTTATAAAACATGTAATGTCATATTTTTTTGATGTGGGTACACCACAATTTTTATTTAAACCATTAATACAAAGATCAAAGCTTAAAGAATTTTTTTAAAAAAGGAGCTACCTAGTGAAAGAGACCGGGAATCGAACCCGGTACCTCTGGAATACCGGTCCAGCGCGTTAACCACTTCGCTACCCTAACTACCTAGAGCTAGGGTAGGGTTTAGACTTATTTGCAGTTAATGCTTTAACTGCTCACTCACGTTTGCTTTTGCGTGCTTTTTTTAGTGTCATATTCAAAAAACATAATAGTAAGGAAGCTTTTTCTAATGTCATATTTAAAAACAGTTGCGCGATATGACGAGTAATGGTGTATTGGAATGGAGAATGGATAAAATTACAATAACCCTCTCCCACCTCTAAAAAAAAAACAAATTCTTCTGTAGCTTAAAAAAATATTGTCTTTTTTTCACCTTGCACCGGCCACTTTTTGGAATTTCAGCTTTTCCCATTGTGTCTTAGTCCCAAAACCTCCTCGCCACATACTACATACCATTACATAAGTCCCTATTTCATGTATACATGCAAGCGAGGTAACTAGCTTACACTTGTTCTGACTCCGCAAACCCGTAAACACAGGGCAAGGATACCATAACCAGCATTAGATAAGATACCCGAGCATTTCAGAGCGAAGTTTCTAGACAGGTGCCATTATGTTGCAGATAACTGCACACATTGTTGGTGCAGTTGACATCCATTATCGATGTTAAATAATAGAATAGAGGATAGAAATAAAGGGCCGTCTATAGGTTCCTTTGTGCGAACGTCTACATAAATATTATAATGTAACAACGTATGAGAAGTAGAACGTAAGCTGAATTTTTCACGCTTCACCCGCTTAGTAAAATATTTCTGAAATGAAACTCAAAACATCTAATTGAGAAAAGAACAATAGTGGAGAAGCCGATTGGTTAAAAACAAGCAATTGAAAAATTAAATTTTGTTCATGAGTCAATTTAATAAAAATAATAAAGATTAGAAGATGCAACTGTTTGCGTGTAGTTTTTTTCTTTATCGTCGTTAGGTAAAAGTGTCCTACCTTTATTATATAGCTTTTTGTATCTTTGGTCGGTAAAATTGGTTAAAATACGTCCAGCCGTTTCTCCGTGATGGCTGGATAAATAAATGTTTACCAACAGACTGATAGCGCCATACGACTGGGGCCGTGGCCCCATACAAATTCTGGATCACGTTGTTGATTTTTCCTGAAATTATATATATATTTTTTTTTATTAAAGCAGTAACGTCTGCTAACGTAAACTAAATGTTTACAAGTGAAGCGAAAATTGAAAAATTTTATGATTCGGACAGGATTCGAACCTGCGTTTCCAACGGCTTTCCGGGCCAACACTGGTGAATCCTGTCCGAATCATTAAATTTTTCAATTTTCGCTTCACTTGTAAACATTTAGTTTACGTTAGCAGACGTTACTGCTTTAATAAAAAAAAAAAAAAGTAATTTGGGTGTAGCACATCGTTACTATCGATTCTCAACAAATTTGAGACGATGGTGCCGACGATAAAGTCTAAATCTTTACGGTAGATGGCGCTACGATGCCACCCTAAGGCATGTCGAAGCAACTGGTTGAAAAATTCAATGACTCTGACATCTGATTCGGTGGTCCAATTGGGAGGACGCCAGTGTTGGCCCGGAAAGCCGTTGGAAACGCAGGTTCGTCAGTACGCAATATTCAGTAATAAATAAATAAATAAATATTAAGGGACAATCATACACAAATCGACCTAGTCCCAAACTAAGCAAAGCTTATACTATGGGTAATAGACGACGATATATATAAATAAATACATGATATATAGATAAAATCCATGACCCAGGAACAAATATTCGAGTTCCGGGACCGCCGGCTCAGTAGGCAGGTGTCTACAAACCGAGCCAACCGCGTCGTCAACTAACTATTAAACTTGTATGGATTAAATCTATCTCTACGACAAAAAGGCAGAACAGATTTTAAGTAGCTAGCGAGTTTAGTATTCAATTTGGCATAGCTGAGTAATAAAATTGAGACCTACTTTTGAACAAGGTTAGTTAGGTTAAAGGTTTACCACAAAAAGTTACGGGTTAGTTATTCTTGTTAGATTATGGTAAAGTAAAATCGAATTTGTTTTATGATTATGACTTTTTCTCCTCTGCACGAAGTTGCCTTCCTCATTATTATAATGCTGCAACTTCAAAAGCGTAACGATAACATGCAAGACAAAAAACATTCAACATCAAACGTTTGTTCAAATAAGTACCCCCTTAGTGCACTCCGATGTCAAAGTTCAAAGATAAGTATGAAATGGTTACTTTTTGTAGTTCCTTCAACAATAAACTTGGAAAACATCCGGTATTGATACTGGGTGCAGGGTTCCGTAAAATATTTTGCAGTAACGTTTTCCAAGAGTGACTCACGCACCTTGTGTCACGATAACAGTCAATCATCTTACGGGTCACCATGCACCTTGGTTAACTGCTCCTCCCCTTTTTCAACCTTAAAAATCTTAAAAAAAGAAGAGATTCTCAATTCCCCTTTTCGACTCCCTGACTTTATATATGCATACCAACCCATTCTGCCATGATATGGTAGAAGGCGACCTCTTTGTATGGAGCTCCATAATAAAAGGTCGTCTTTTACCCTAGCACGGCATCATTGGTAAGCGATCTCATCCCGCCAAAGCAGCTTAGCATATATGATATACCTATATTATTTTATTTACTCGACTATGAAGAAGCTAAAAGAGGGCCATAACTTGTTCTTCCTCGCCGATGAAGTTTCGGGCACCTCCTAGTTTAATAAAAAAAACCCTGACAAATCGACAGAACCCTGGAAACAAATGCATTTCCCACTGCAAACTTTCAGTTCACAGTGCCCCTTTGCGAGCGTGTTATCTACCCTCGCTTTGAAAAAGTAAGTACTTATGCTGAACTCGATAAATCACAGGGCTTTTTAGACATATCACACTCTCAGTCCAACAACGTCTTATGCGACTACGTTCAGTTACAACATATACATCTTTGTTCTTCTAGAAATGCGATATCGCGGGTCGAAGGGCGTCCACGTGACTAATGTGTTTCAAAATTCTTATTTAGGGCTCACTGGACTTCTTAATCTGTAATGTGTGCAATCAATCATGATCAAAGCTAAGCGCATACTTAACTCTATGAGTATAAATGGTAATTTTGAACTCATTTGTGAAAGTTTGCGTTTTGCTGAAGGGCATGTATGCATTAATAGATAGGCTTTCGTAATAAAATAATAAGCCAAAGTAGATACATTTGTAAAATCTTTCACTAACGTCGCTCGATTTTTCTTTTGTAATTTTTCCAATGTGTCTTGAAGCTGTACCTACTTTCTGTTGGCTGTCAGTATTTCCTCATTACACAAGTAGCACACAGACTGCAGAAGCGCTTATATACAGTACAGCTTAAATTTGCTGTATATGTGTTGGTACAGGCGGTAGGTACAGCATATTTTACCGGGATTAGGGAAGTTATTTTACCATACAAATAACCGGTTATAACCGGGGTTCACTATGAGAAAATAACCGGGTTTGCATTTCCTAACCGGGATAAGGGTTGAATAAGCGCTTATGCAGCATTAATATTAATGAAACTGCCGTGAGACATCTTTAATAATTAACGATGAAACTCTCCGCCCACGCTTCAAACGTACTTCCAGAAGCGCAGACTGATGCTTTTTTAATCAAGAATAAGTAGAGTATGCGATCAAACACAAGACATCTTCTACAACATCAAATCCTTTGTTGACACGTAAAACAGTATTTACGTAAACGTACTGCATAATTACGCTCCTAAATCAAAGCCGGGTTGGGTCAAAGTTTCCACCCGTCCTTGCCTAATAAACAAACCTGTACGTGTACATATCCAAGTTGTAGTCGAAGTCTTGAGCCGTTTCGGATCTGTCAGGTAGGAAGTCCTTTGCAACTAACACTGACAAGCATGAGGGTTCAAAGACTTGAGATAGATACGAGCGATTTTGATCTGCAAGGAGACTCCATTTCTTGGAAAATGTCATTGTAGTAAGGACTTAACAGCCGTCCTATGTCTGAAACCGAACTAAGCTGCTTTATAACAGTTTTCGATAGTTTATATGGGCTAAAAGAGAATGAAAAACTACCGAATGGTGTTGGAATCATATTTTTATCGTTTGTAACTGATAAGTTAGTACCTATTATTTATTGTAAATGAAACAAGTTGCAAGTCTATCTCGGTCGAACAATGATCACGCCTGAAAAAAAAAACATTTGTATTGGCGTCGATATCACATCAACATTTTTTCGTGTAAAAACTTCGCATTCAACCATTGTTATAGTAATTTTGTGAAGTGTCCCAGGGATCATCATTCACCGACCGGGGTAAAGAAGATGTAGGTAAAAGAGGTAGGCCGGCAGGCAGTTGAAATACCTAACCCTCATATCAGTCGAGAACATTGGTACACTGCTCCATAAGTAATATTCTCTTCTAGAGGATCTACACAACCAATGGTCGTGCGCCATCCTTATTCTACATTTTTTCGCGGTCTTGAATAGATCAGCCGTCTATCTTGTTGGGTGCCTTACCATGCTGTGTCATCTGGTATGCGGTAGCTTTTCAAATTTATCTGTTTAACTCGGTGGTGGACGGGCAGAGCACCATTTGTACTATCTTATGTATATACGTTTATAAAATCCTAAAATTGTTTTGTGAATCAGTTTACTAGGGAGAGGGGTCATTATTTCAGCAGATATATTATAGCGCGATGCAACAGCGTGGTGCCATCTGTTAGTAAATTTTATTACGGCTGGACTGAATTGAATTCCTATACAGGGATAGCTGGAAATAGAAAGACTATGGTAAAGAAAAAAATAGTACGCGAACGAAGTGTCATTTCTATTTGCGCAATAAAGTTAAATTATATAAACAAATGTTCACCAATTTATATAAACAAATGTTCACCAAACGTGCAATAAAATGTCCCCGCGCTAACAAACCTTTTTAACCTCACAAATGCTCAAAATAAAAACGTGGAAATACGGCAACCGTAATGCTTCCCTCAACAACATTTTAATGACATTTCGCGCTCGCCATAAGCGTCCTAAATTCATTAACGCCAACGTAGCAAGCTAATTATAATTGATAATTCGGCAGCATTTTTTGCATTTTTATTAGCTTCGAAATACTTGAAATGTGGGACGAGGGTGGACACAGCAGCCGTGGCCGTACATAATGAGGCCCGTATCGTGCCCGCACCTACTTTGCATACTTTGTTTGCACAAACATCCACTGTTTGACTGTTAAAAACAAGGAATCGCCGGCTTCCCGACTTTAGGCCGGGTAAACAGTGGCAGTCGTAGGTCATCGGGTAGGAGGATTTCGTTGTTTAACTAATTTTCAAATTAGATTATTACTGTTTTAGGCTTGCGTTTTGCTGACGCGTGTGTACTATTAAGGCTGGATTTAACGTTGATTCCAAGAATAACGCTTCATCATAATGTCAAAACCCCACTATTTTGACACTACTATCCGAGAGTAAGTGTTACTCTTGGAATAAATTAAAAACCCGCCAAGTGCGAGTCGGACTCGCGCACCGAGGGTTCCGTACAAACACTCCATCCCTAAGTGGTTAAGTTAAGTTTGCACCTGGTATGTATAGCGCCCCATATAAATTAGGTGCAAAGTTAGGTATTAAAAAAAACTACTTACTAGATCTCGTTCAAAACAATTTTCGTTGGTAGTTTTTATAGTAATGTACTTACATCATGTTTTTTTTAGATTTTTAATTTTCTTACGGATACGGGCCTCATTATGTACGGCCACGGCTGCTGTGTCCACCCTCGTCCCACATTTCAAGTATTTCGAAGCTAATAAAAATGCAAAAAATGCTGCCGAATTATCAATTATAATTAGCTTGCTACGTTGGCGTTAATGAATTTAGGACGCTTATGGCGAGCGCGAAATGTCATTAAAATGTTGTTGAGGGAAGCATTACGGTTGCCGTATTTCCACGTTTTTATTTTGAGCATTTGTGAGGTTAAAAAGGTTTGTTAGCGCGGGGACATTTTCAAGTATACATCGCTAAAGGTATGTTTATTTATCTAAAGGTATGTTTACTTTAGCGAGGTTACTCGAAGTAATCGTATGTTTTTATTTAATAGCAAAAACGATATCGCAATGGCAGCGGACAACAAGCTAACGGTGCCTCGTCAGTTGACACTGCCATGCTGGCCCGAGAGATGTTTCTTCATGTTTCGTCTGAAGGGTCCCATGTTGTAAGAAAGAGGAAACACATGTGCAGGCAAAAGTTCATCTTTTGAATAGTTCGGCAGTTGAAGGAATTGTCAAACTTATTGGTACCTACGCATATTTTGCATCGTGAAGCGATGACATCGCAAACCAGCACGTGTGTTTCTATGACGGAAAGGTGAGGGTGGGATAAGAGAAAATAGCTATACGGAGCACTTGCCATGGTATAGGCGATAAATAGTTATCGAAGGCTGGATTTAACCCATTTTTAGGGTTCCGTAGCCAAATGGCAAAAAACGGAACCCTTATTGATTCGTCATGTCTGTCTATCCGTCTGTCTGTCCGTCTGTCCGTCCGTATGTCACAGCCATTTTTTTCCGAAACTATAAGAGCTATACTGTTGAAACTTGGTAGGTAGATGTATTCTGTGAACCGCATTAAAATTTTGATGCAAAAATAAAAAAAATATTAAAAAATATTGGGGGCTCCCCATACTTAGAACTGAAACTCAAAAATTTTTTTTTTCATCAAACACATACGTGTGGGTTATCTATGGATAGGTCTTCAAAAATGATTCGAGGTTTCTAAAATAACGATCACGCAAACTATTCGGTTTAGAAAAAATATATTTTAGAAACCTCGAATCATTTTTGAAGACCTATCCATAGATAACCCACACGTATGTGTTTGATGAAAAAAAAAATTTTTGAGTTTCAGTTCTAAGTATGGGGAGCCCCCAATATTTTTTAATATTTTTTTTATTTTTGCATCAAAATTTTAATGCGGTTCACAGAATACATCTACCTACCAAGTTTCAACAGTATAGCTCTTATAGTTTCGGAAAAAAATGGCTGTGACATACGGACGGACAGACGGACAGACAGACGGATAGACAGACATGACGAATCAATAAGGGTTCCGTTTTTTGCCATTTGGCTACGGAACCCTAAAAATGGGTTAAATCCAGCCTTCGATAACTATTTATCGCCTATACCATGGCAAGTGCTCCGTATAGCTATTTTCTCTTATCCCACCCTCACCTTTCCGTCATAGAAACACACGTGCTGGTTTGCGATGTCATCGCTTCACGATGCAAAATATGCGTAGGTACCAATAAGTTTGACAATTCCTTCAACTGCCGAACTATTCAAAAGATGAACTTTTGCCTGCACATGTGTTTCCTCTTTCTTACAACATGGGACCCTTCAGACGAAACATGAAGAAACATCTCTCGGGCCAGCATGGCAGTGTCAACTGACGAGGCACCGTTAGCTTGTTGTCCGCTGCCATTGCGATATCGTTTTTGCTATTAAATAAAAACATACGATTACTTCGAGTAACCTCGCTAAAGTAAACATACCTTTAGATAAATAAACATACCTTTAGCGATGTATACTTGAAAACCTAGGCTTGGCATACTTACAGCTTTTTTCTGATGTGCCTTTTACCGTCACATTTTATTTTATACACTTAAACGTTTTTATTTCCATCGTCTATCGGCGACTTAGCTTAAATTTAGACTAGAAATTTCTTATTTGTAATCTAGACGTCTTCTGTAGCACAACCACTGTCTCCTTAATCTGATCCAATAGGTCCTTATCGGTATAGCCTAGCTTATTGCAATTTATTTCTCCCACCGGTATCTTAATTTTAAATCACACTTCAAAAGAACAAAGCAACAGTTGTCTTAAAACCCTTATAACTTAAGTTTATCTGCCTTATCTCATCATTCGTGCAACTTAACACCTAAAATCTGCTTCTACCGGATGACACAATGATTTATTGTTTGTAAAAGGATCACGCTTTAAGATACACGGGGTTTTTATCTCCCCCCGTGCGATTTATACTAACACGAAGATGTTTGAGATATTTCAATAAATCACAAATGCGTATCGAATTTCAGAAGTATCGCCCCTCCTTGTGTTATTTTATTTGTCTAGGGCTAATGTCACAGTGTGTTTAGCGTGAACAGTGGTTATAACCGTAACAAAATTTTAGCATAACGAATATGTCGTATCATATAACTATACTAACCATAGTTGTTTGGTTTGAGTAACTGATTATTATTTATTTCTAAGGAGTAATCATTTCTAAACTAGTTTAAAAGAAGATTTTAAATTATGCTTAAGTATGCTTGCTCTGATAGTTAAATAAACAAGGAACAAACACAATATTTTATAATTAAATTGATTAATTTAGATAAAATTACATACATGTGTGGGTAACGGTCGCTACGGCAACTTATGATAAATATAATATTTTTGGTATTTATATATAACGATCTAGGGATAATTATAAATAAGTATAATAATACAATAATTATGTAGTATAATCTCTTACTATATGAAAGGTTTACCATCTATGTAGTAAGTATAATTAATATATAAGGTTTATTAGTTCACTACACACCCGAACTATAATTCAGACTTAAAATAATGATACATTACATATTATACAAATTAATTATATGTGTATTGGTACCACTGTTCGTCACCTATACGCTGTGGATCTCAAGCGAAGGAATTTTAATCTCGGACGCTCATTTTTAATCACGTATCGAATTTACTGAGAATTTCTCTGCCATGTGTAATTCTAAAAAGATTCTAAAATTAGAAGGAGATCACAGGACTCAAAGGACTATTTGTCATAGAAATAATACTATTGTACTTTTGAAATTGATTTCACGGAACAAATGTCATTTTAAGATTATTTTCTTAGGATTGCTCAAATACCTGTGCAGCTGTACACATTTGAGTGACATCCGTTTGATAGCGATATTTATGTACGGTCTGACCAAAAAGAGTAGAAATTAAAAAGTGGCAATACTGTACTGTCGTCCCCGTTTTCTTAGATTGATTAGAAAGGGACGCGACTTATCGCACTGTACATGGCAATAGCCTAGCGCTGACACATCTATTATAAAATTCAAAAATTGAATTGAAAATCAGTTATCTTTGAAGAGGGGTAATTTTTTTCAGGAAATATCTTGACAGATTTTGCACCAATGCACCACCGTGGTGCCAGCCACATCGAAACGACGGTACAGCCCGACACAAAAGAGTAGAAAATAAATGAGGGCGCCACTTCCTTCGCAACTGTCACATTTTTGACGTAAAGTGCTTGAATATGGTAACAATTTTGTATGAAAAATTTTAGTTCCTTTTTCATCCGTTTTCTACTCTTTTGTGTCGGGCTGTACTGAAATTGTTGGGTCTATGGATATACATAGATTGTTATAGGATACTTTTTACCCGACTAATGTAAAAAAAAAACCGGCCAAGAGCATGTCGGGCCACGCTCAGTGTAGGGTTCCGTAGTTGCCCATCGTTCACAATAGACGAAAATTACGAGAAAGATTTAAATTACGAGGAAGATTTCAAGCTCTATAAAAAGCTCGTAAACGCCACAGTAACTGTAATTACTTATTACCTTCTGGAAATTATCGATTATATGCGCCAGATTGAGCGAAATATTTTGATATAGTATGGCACTTAACCAATATGATGTGTAACGTTCGAAGTGTAGAGATACCGCGCGGCACATACGTCATTTTAAAGAAAATTATGAAGTTTTGCGATAACTCAAAAACGGCTCAACCGATTTTATTCAATATAGTTTTCATTGAAAGTACTTATAAGGCCTCATTTTCATGAATTCTACAAGGTTCTACAAGGTAACTGCCAGGGGCACTGTACTATTCTCCATACAAATCGTTTACGCTGCCGCTAGCGAGTGCGGGCACGATAACTCATGGTAAGCCATGACCGTCCTGGTCGGTAACATCATAGTTCTCGTTTTAATTATAAATTCAAACTATTCTGAAATTTTGACGTATCATAAAAATTGTTGTTTCAATCTATCAGGGAGCATCCCTATTAGCACCTTATTAAAATGGCAGCAGCAGCCACCAAAAAGAAGCATTTCCCTGTAAATCCCAAGACACGGCCAGCTGTTTAAAAGGCAATACAATATTGCACCACTGTTGATCGTAAGAAGATTTATAAACGTTTGTAAACCACAGCGTAGGCGAAACACAGACTGGACTTCACATATACCAATGACACTTACACCCTGGACATAAGAGGGGAAATAGAATACCGTTTCTAGAATTACAAGTGTTTGTACATTTGTCTTGAAACGCATAGATTATTCCGTACCTTATGTTTGTCAAGTAGGCAAATATTTTATTACACTGTTAAGTTGTCGACGGATTATATCTACAGTGCTTTGCGTGTGCAAATTATCATAGCTGTAATAATCTGCGAGTCACACAGTGACGTTATCATATATTTTACAATTTATAACTCAATTTGTGCTTATGCGTCTTTATATTACTAATTCTTGCAATAGATAAAAATGTTCAAACTTAAATAAGGTTTGTGTTGTGTATTTAGGAATTTGTACGTGTCAACTCAGTCACGCTTCTACCACCTTGTAGTATATAATGCAATAAGTATACTTTGTAAAAATCCAAAGATATTACAAAAGAAAAACATAATCAGAGGGAAAATTCTCCAAATTTAATGACTATACTGTCTATTTTACCGATGCATGTTCTCTATTATCGTTTAAATATTTATCATCTTGTAAATTTAAAAGAATGCGGCTCTGATATTAAAATTCGATATACAGGGTGAAATGGAACGACGGTCTTTTCTTAAAATATATGGTATGGTGGTTGGTATCATTTATTTGATGTAGAGTCGACCTGTTTAATGGAGATATGTTTGTAATAAAGTGAAAAACAAACCTATCAAAATGAAACATAATTTTTCTTACATTTGTACAACCTTACTACTTCTAAGATTATCGTTTGCATTTCAAAATGACAGATGACACGTGGCTCAGTTTTATATACAAGTTTATAATAACTTTGTTGCATGCACCCGCACATTGTAAATCCAGCGGCATGGATTTTCATGCGATAGAATTTCCAAAGATAGTTTAGCGGAAAAATGTGTATATGTGTAATCTTTATGTGGTTAATAAAATGAGGAGGGATGTTTGCTGTAAGTTGTAGTCGCGTCAATAAAGTTTGTCATAAATTTCAGTGGGAAGGGGGATCTTTTGGTAGTTCAAAGGCCAGTCTTTACCAGACGTTTATAGCCCTCTGGCCTTCTTAAAAATGATAAAACCACAATCTCTAATAAAGCAATTCAGCACTTATCTGCTTACCCTCGAGACCCGTCAACCGAGGCTTATTACAGTCAAAAAGAGCAAAAACGCAACATTATTTTTCAGCAAAAATAAAATTCAATCTCAGGCTTCGCTTAGCATGCTTATCACGAGAATAAAGCAAGAAGGCAGTGAGTGGATAGCAGGACGGGCAACAGGCATAGCCCACACAGTTAGGCTGCACTTACACTGCCGCCGGGATACAAGGACAACTCAATACGTCGATGTCAGTGTAACACGCGACAAACACTCGTTTCTTTCTTCAATAGTTTATGAAGGAATGATGCTCTCGCGCGAAAAACGAAGTCGCGGCTGGACATGGTAGCCTAGACAAATGCGTCGCCGGAGTCAGATATAAAGCTATTATCTTGTGGTATTTTGCCTTTTTATACGATGGGAAAAAATATATATACCTAGGTCGACGTAACCTACTTAAAATATGGTGTGGTGTGTAGGTAGTTATTTAAATACCTTAGTAAACATGTTTATCATAAGAAAACTGAAAACATGCAAATAAATGTGCTTCATGTGCCTATTGAATTAGATTTGTCTTATTATTATTCGAGTAAAGGGATCAATCTAAGTCTAGATTTTATTTTGCCAATGCGCTCCACTTTTAAGCTGCTAAACTATTTCAACTGAACCAACTCCTCAAATAAACCAGTACATTTTCAGAGCTTCCAACTGACAAGGCCGTCGGCAGTGTAAGCATACAGTTAGGCTCAATTTTAAACAATTACTGTTGAGCGAAGGGTAAATGTTTGCGTTCGACTTAGAGCGGGCCGGGATCGCCCACACGCGAGTCTGACAGGTACTCATTACGAACACGATGCATTGCGTACAACTGCAACGATATAAACCCTTTTTAGGGTTCCGTAGCCAAATGGCAAAAAACGGAACCCTTATAGATTCGTCATGTCTGTCGGTCTGTCTGTCTGTCTGTCTGTCTGTCTGTCTGTCTGTCTGTCTGTCTGTCTGTCTGTCTGTCTGTCCGTCTGTCCGTCCGTATGTCAGAGCCATTTTTTTTCCGAAACTATAAGAGCTATACTGTTGAAACTTGGTAGGTGTCTGTCTGTCTGTCTGTCTGTCCGTCTGTCCGTCCGTATGTCACAGCCATTTTTTTCCGAAACTATAAGAGCTATACTGTTGAAACTTGGTAGGTAGATGTATTCTGTGAACCGCATAAAGATTTTGATGCAAAAATAAAAAAATAATAATAAATATTGGGGGCTCCCCATACTTAGAACTGAAACTCAAAAATTATCACGTTATCAAACACATACATCTATGGATAGGTCTTCAAAAATGATATCGAGGTTTCTAAAATATTTTTTTCTAAAGCGAACAGTTTGCGTGACAGACGCTTCCAAAGTGGAAAAAAGTTGGTCCCTCCCCTCTAACTTCTAAAATAAGAAAATGAAAAATCTAAAAAAAACATATGATGTACATTTCTATAAAAACTACCAACGAAAATTGTTTTGAACGAGTTCTAGTAAGTAGTTTTTTTAATACCTAACTTTGCACCTAATTTATATGGGGCGCTATACATACCAGGTGCAAACTTAACTTAACCACCTAGGGATGGAAAGTGTTTGTACGGAACCCTCGGTGCGCGAGTCCGACTCGCACTTGGTCGGTTTTTAATACAGCATATGGAACAATATCAGTTCGTTTATCGTGCCATTTATGCAGCAGATAGGTAAAGTTATTCGTGGTCCTTAGGATCTAGATGTCTGAATATGTTCCTTGGGTGTAGTGTTCACTAGGATTTCCTATTGGGATACTTCAATATAACACATTGATCTGGCTTTATGTAAACCTCCGGTCCGTCCGTTACCGGTGACGTCTGTCAATGTACTGACTAATGACGGTAGTTGGCGGATCAAGGGTACATTTTATTATCTAGAAATGTCTATGCACTACAGGTAGCTAGCAATGTCACGTAGGCTCTGGAAATCCTTGGGAAGCAACGAAAGAACACAACTTCATAAAGTAGGCTTTGGCTGAGCCCTGTCATCACACCCTCTTGAGTTTTTGCTCCAACGCAATATTTATTACGTCTATTTAGGGATAAAATGAGATTGGCACTGAATCAACCTGCTACATCTTGAAGTCACTGATTACTTATATCAAGTACGTGTATAATATCAGGTACTACGGACTATTTCAGCTTCGTTACGTGATCAATATACATTCCGAACATTTTTTTTTTTTTTTTTTATTCAAAATAGCCATGCATTTAACCTCGATTGCACCTGATGTTAAGTGACAATAAGGCCTAAGATGGAGCATGCTTGGCTAGAAGATGCCTATTCACTCTCGACTTGAAGAGATCCAAGTTATATTTTTCAGGAAACAGGTGCGCAGGAAGAGAGTTCCATTCCTTAGCTGTCCTCATAAGGAAAGTAGACGCAAAGCGTTTCGTACGAATCAGTGGTATATCGACAACATAAGGGTGGAATCCAAGTCCGCGCCGAGTACTGTATTGTCTGAACGGAGACGGTGGAATTAATTCATGCAGTCCTAGTGCACACTCACCAAAGTGTATCCGGTAGAAAACCGATAAACAGGCGACTTTCCTGCGGTGTTCGAGGTTTTGCAGCTTTTCCTGAACTAAGGCAGGGTCGCCAATGAGCTTCTTCGCACGTTTGTCAATTGAATCCAAGGCGGCCAGTTGGTATTTGGCGGACCCATCCCAAAGATGGCAGCAGTACTCCATGCATGATCGGACTTGCGCCTGATATAATTGAAGCAGCTGTCTCGGCGTGAAGTACCGCCTCACCTTAGATAGGATCCCAAGTTTTTTTGCTGCAGTTGTAGCCAAGGATTCAATGTATTGGCCGAAGTTCAGGTTGGATGATAAGGTCATCCCAAGAAGCTCTAGGTGGTCTGAAATCGGAACGGATACACCTTGGAAAGTGGGAGTCAGGTCAAAGGGACTCCGTTTAGCGGAAAACAGACACGCCTGAGTCTTGGTGGCATTGAATCCAACTAAATTGGCATCTCCCCATTTGGACATTCAGGGAACTTGTTGGGTTATGAGCAGGAGTTTCAAATCGTTGTTTCCAGATAACTAATCAATGAATGTCACATAGGGTGGTCCAAAAAATTTTTTTTAAATTTCGGGTCGGCCACCCCCGTAATTTGTTACACCTTCCCCTTATATTACTTATGTTAAATTACAGATTCCTAACTTACTTGCAAGATAGTGCTCAAGGTGATCAAAGTTTTAAAAATTGTTCTTATTAGTGAAATAAATATGGTTGTTTTAATAAATATTATTGTTTGTAATAAACGGTTATATGTAATTATTTAGTGATAACTTGTTTTTACCTAAAAAAACCTTTTAAGTGAGCATATCACTTGTCCTCGACTCCTAACTTGCTTGCAAGACGTGCTCAAGGTGACCAAACATTTAAAAATTGATCAAATTATAGTAAAAAACAAATTATAGTAATAAATATTTCTAGTAAATAATGATTATTTGTAATAAATATGATTGATTTGTAATAAAAGCCCGTGTACTAATTACTTATAGGGCTACAAAAAATACCTTTTAATTCAAATGAATCTTTAAGACGCTTGAGCACTGCTTAGTAGTTGAGATAAATTCACAAAACTTTCAGTATTTATTTACCATTATATGTGTAACAATTTTGAGGGGTGCCGCCACCAGTAACTACAGTTTGAATTTTTCCCATACAACCGTGGACCACCCTAATGTCACAATTATAAAATGGGTATCAGATGACAAACACTACCAAAATCAAATCTTATTCTCACACAAAAGCTTCAAATAATACATTTTTGGAGCAAATACGTGAGTTAATATACAAAATACTCAACCTAATATACGTCGATTCAAAACAGCGCATTTCATTTGTTACTAAAGGTTTGTTACTTCCTAGATATGCTCATTCGTTTTCCTAATTAAAAGTTGGATTGCATATCGAATCAAACAAGAATAAGCCCAGTACGGAACAGAACACTTTCATCACTGTCATGTGCTAAGAGAGGCTGAACATGGTATGCGAATTTGCCAGCGCTCACTTGCATCATCCGTAACTATTACTGAGTTTAATTGTATGTTTACTACGATTACAATACAATACAAGTACTCTTTATTGCACACCTCATGAAACATACAGGAGAAGTAACACCAAATGATATTTATTGTTTCATATCGCTCCTTTGTGGGAACGTAACTGATAAGGTTAACTTTGTTGAAATTTCGTCTATGAAGCAAATAAAAAAAAAAAATGGAATTTCAACATTTTGATACTGCTTTTGCCCTTCTGCCTATTTAGTAAAAAAAAGTTTTACACATTTTTGAATGTTTAAAAAGAAAAGCATCTTAAATTTTAAGCGGCCTCGGGGCCTCAATTCGGCGAGGCATTGGGATGTTCCTAATTTCGTTATAACTAGGATAATACGGTGATGTAACAATGTCAATTCTATGTAAATATTATAACGATTAGGTACTTATATATAGCACGCAGTAAGTACATAAAGTAGCGGATTTAGGCCATTAGAAACGTCCGGGAATACCAGTCAATTAAATAAAGCCGAGGTTATTATCACTACTATCTCCATAAACAAAAATATCAAGTTAATACTATGAATAGCATCCGAGTACATAGTAAATTAGAATATTTGATCCGTTTATTTTATGTCACCCATTTTGTATAAATAATCGAACACCCAACTAATTCGACATTAAATTAGGGTATTGCGACGTATCTAGTGACGGCAGGTCAGGTCTGCCGTGTAATGTCAAGAAGTAGTATCTTTATAATGGATTTCATAGTAAGTTACGACTTTTTTTACCATAAATGACGATGCGTCAAATCTGCCAGGCTAAATTAAAAGGTCATATGTTTTTATCGATTTCATAGTAAGATACGGATTTTTGTGGCACAGCATGTGGGGTATTAGTTGATTTATAATGAGCTGCCTTCAGGATTAGCTGGTGTCGTCACTAAGCTACACTTTATTAGTTATAAAAATGTTTTTGATAATTGAATGACGGTGGCTTTTGAGACTTAGGGATTATGGACTTAGGCTGTTTTAGATGCACCGTTAGATGAAGTGTGAATCTTATTTACGCGACATTTCTTGTGAGTTATTTTGGTAGTTTATTCCAACTGTGTAGCATAAAACTTATTTCATAAATTATACGAAATAGGGTAAAGGCACCAGTGGTCAGCCCCCAATCGACTTTTTGAAGTTTGAACAGTTGGCAATTGTACAGTATTCGTCGGATAATGAAACACCACATTATTGGATGAATAGTCTATTGTAGTTTTTGAGCGATATATATCAATAACAATCATTGTTTTAATAAAAAATATGTATATTTAAGTTAAAACAAAAAATGGCACGTTTTCCCAGTGGTCAGCCTCTAAAATCCTATTAACAGCCACGCTGAATCCAGTCCCCAGCCCTTGTAACAATTAATAAGAATTTGATCAAAATTCGCAATATTTATATCAAAATCAACGATATTGTTACGGACAGGTCCGTATACCCATATAGACTGTGTTACCGGGATGATTACCATGGAGAGAAAATAAAACTGAAGGAATTTTCAAGATGCGAAGTGTGTGTTGAGTGAGTGTGGGCGTGCGGCGGGCTGGAGGCGAATGAGTGCTCGGTCCAGGCTGAGCGGCCCTTTTATTGCCTCTCTCAGCTTGGGCCGGTGGTGGGGATGGGCGTCTCCTCACCCGGGGGTGAAGGAGGCGCGCGGAGTTACCTCAGGAAAGGAATGGTGTGTTATTGTGGGCTTTGTTTGTGTATACCATGGGCATCTTCGTTTATTTTTATAAAACAATGAATAATTACATAGTTCAATCATCAAATGAAATAGCATAAAAGGTAAGATAAACACAAGTAATTCAATAAAGTATAAACAAAACATATCTTCTTAACAAAACAACATAAGTTAGTTAATATTTATGTATATAAGGGAGAATCTTTATTTATTCCCTATGGTGACTTTATTTACTTATAATTAACAACTTACAATCAATAACTTATATACTACACATAAAATAAAAAGGAACACAATAGAACAACTGATTAACACTTATACCTAACTATAATCTATTTTTATTAGTGAGAAAACAAATTGATAACATAACTCAAATTTCTTATATACCTAAAAGAACGAACAATGAAGAAAACAAATTGATAATGAAAGAATACTGATTGACGCCTACCTAATATCTTATATACTACCTAGCTCTTATATACTACCTAGCTATTATATACAGATATTATTTATGTAAATCTTGTTTATTATAGCTACTATTCTCATAAAACAAAGAACTCCATTGATACAAAGATCAAAGCGCAAAAAAATGTGGTGTATCCACATTAAAATAGGTAATGAGACATTACGTACTCACAAATTTATAAGAGAGAACTCGTTAATTGTTTAAAATAATCGAGACTGTATTAATATATCTTATCTGAAAAATTTGGCAATACAGACGAAAAATTTATATTATCAACAGAAGAAACGGTCGAAAATTTAAAAGTTGAAAGTCCAATATACATTTAATTTACTTTATATCGGAATTATTATATTTTTTAATACTTTATATACTGTATAGTTTCTAGATTCCTATACCTACAAATATTTACCTACCGCTTTCAAAATATCACTTAAATTGGTACCAACAAGATAGTGGCTGAATACTGGAGCTGCAATAGCCATAATTGGGAGTACCCAATGTTCAGCCGCGTAAAAAATCATTTGTAATTTTTTTTAATTTGAATTTAACGGTTCGAACGGTCGTTTTTACTCACAATTAAATAAATAATTGAAATACCCAGTAAACAGCCGGGGAGGCTGACGATTGGATCATTTGCAAAAAAGTGGTACCCAGTGGACAGCCCCCTCAATTTATGCGTAAATCAGCGATATTTTCATTAAAATGTAATATAAATTGGTACATGAAGTAATCGTAAAGCTAATTTGTATAAGTAACAATCACTCTTTTGAATAAAACATGTATTTTCTTACCTTTTACGGGAACACCACGTGTAACACAAAATATGGCGGACATGACACTACTGCTCTGGTCGGTGGAAAGCACCTGTCTGAACGAGTTTATTTCTCCTCGCTGATCCCCTGCTGCTCTTGTCGCGTGATATATTAACCAATGAGGAATCAGAGCATCATTTTAAGTATACGTGATTCGTTTATTTCAACCATAGCGATATTTATGACCAATAAACGACCCAAGAGGCTGTCCACTGGTTACTGGCTGACCACTGGTGCCGTTACCCTATGTATATGTAGAACCTAATTTTGCCGTAGTTATACGTAGATATACACTTCTTCGTTCCCAAAGGTTTATCATATTCTGCAACGCTAGCAAAAGCTTACATGGATTATATAACAAATCGAAGAGAACTGAAAATAATCGGTCTTTTATAAATGGAAAATAGAACATGATCGGGGGTTGAAAAGAATACAATGCCATGGAGCCAGCGGACCGCTTCGATTGCACAAAAGGCTATTGTTCTTGCCATGTCAAATGTATCGACTGAGAACGACGATACATGAACTTTAGCTCTCATTAACAAAGAAAAATTGGCAGGAAAGCGAGTTACACTGTGTTTTAGTTGGCGAAGTGATGAAAGTTTGAAACATTGGCTCATTGGTTTTCAATCCTGATATCCTTATACTCTTATATTAGAGTACCTACTTAAAGTCACTACGTACATAGCATAAAACAAAGACGCTTGCTGTCTGTCTGTCCCTATGTATTCTTAGATCTTTTAAACTATGCAACGGATTTTGATGCGGTTTTTTTTTATTAGAAAGAGTGATTCAAGTGGAAGGTTTATATGTACCTATGCATAATTTATCAGCATTGCACCCGTACGAATCCAGAGTGGGTCGCTAGTACAGTACTTTTATCTCTGCAAGAGCGCGGGTGAGCCATGTTTGTGTGAGTAGATGTACATGCACATTGGCTCTGTGTGGGTGAGCTCGGGAGCGTTCAGTGCCGGCTCACCCACACAGAGCCAATGTGCATGTACATTACTCACACAAACATGGCTCACCCGCGCTCGTGAGATAAAAGTACTGTGAAATATATGAGCTAGGTAATTTTTGATGCAGATTTCTAAGAAATCGGCTCCTTAAGGACTACCTACAGTACGGCTTGACCCTAAATAAGGGAAAAATAATAATTTTGGATTTGAAATGACATAATTTTAACTGACTAATGTTCCCTTTCACTATTATTTAGAAGATTGTATATGAAAATGAATAATTTGTAAACTGTGGTAAATGTAAGTGGCCCTCATTATATTTTGAGAAGTATAATATATAATAGTACCTTCTTTCCCATCAGCGAACATTGAGAACGAAGAAATTTGTACGACGACGCACATTTTCGTAACGGGCCACGTCGTTGTACGTATGACGACTCAATTTTCCTCGTCACAATATCACAATGAAGCAATGTTATATATTGGTTAATTGGTTATTCCTAATTTTACATTACATTGGTTAATAAACCGGTGTTAATTTTTGTTATTTTTGTAATTTTTCTTATTTGTGCCTGGAACGTAATGTTATCTGAAGGATTTATAAGCAAAACACCAAAACGACGACTTGACCAAAACGTCGCTAGAATTCTATTTGAATATGTCTTTATTCTTTCTAGTAAGGTGTACCGTTACAACAGTTTGCTTGTAAATTTAGATGCTTAAGGACGGTTAACTTTTTGAGTTTATTTTTCCTCTTTTTTTTGCAACTAGAACAACAGGAACGTATAATAAATAAACATAAAAGAATTTTCCAAATCGACTCATAAGTCATAAATGACGGAGTTCTGAGGTAACAAACATTAAAAATATATGTAATACAACCGAATTGACAACTCCTTTTTTGAAGTCGGTTAAAAAGCGACGTATTTTCTGTTTATATACAGAAAATGCGTCGCTTCTATTAAACATTTTACTGTTTTTTTATTATCAGTTAAAAATCTGAAGAACTCTTAAAATAATTATTGTAGGACGGAAAGGCTTAGCCCTCATTGGCCTATTTATATTTCCACCCTGTATACCTATCTGCGTATAGTTCTTCTACGCAACGTGTATATTTTGTCAGTCAATAACTTTCGTTTTTCTTTATGTAGGTACAAAAGAGTGCTTATACAATACCATTGTGATATTATTTAATTTACTTTCCCACTTTTATTAAGACTTTGTCAGAAAGATACCTTATTCTATAGATAATAAAGAATTCAATAAAGTAATATTAATATTTTCTTCGGTTTCCGCGACTGTCACACATTTAAATAAAACAATTTAAACGGATTATATCGCGTATATTAATTATTTGAGCCTCCCTGACGTTTCAGTACCTTTACAGATACCGTTGTCAAAGGTTGACTGAGAAAAACACAATTTTTCTCTGTCAAAGTTACATTTGTGCAAACTACCCATTTTGTAAATATTAATTTAAAAATAAAGGTGTTCATACATGCCAGATGGGCCTAATGTGTAAAGACAGTTACACATGTGCCAGAAGGGCATTTATTATTTATTTAAAATATCTACCAGCGGTTCACTAAAGGCTTACTGAGGAGAAAGAACCGCCAAAGAAAACTCCCAGATTGCCTTATTTATTACTATAAAATACTTTTAAACAAAAACTCTACATATACTACTTTTGACACTAATTTGTTTTACACCGTTCGAGGCCCAAGGTTTCCAGTCTTGTGTCTTGCTTGATCCTTGATAAGATGTACAACAGGATCCCAAGCCGGTGGTAATGACAAACCATCTTCTCTATTGAAATTGGGATATTTTTTGATTTCCATAGCCTCGCGCAACATTCTGGGAAAATATCGTTTCTCACTGGCAAGGATTGAAGTGTTATCAAACTTAAATGAATGGTTTGGTTTGTCCATGACATGTTCGCAGACTGCAGACCTGTTGCAACGACGGTGCTTGACATCGGCTACATGCTCCTTAACCCGTGTAGCTATACTACGTTTCGTTTGGCCAATGTATGACAGACCACACTCGCAGTCCAGCTTGTAAACACCAGCACTCTGCAGAGGGATGCTAACACTTCACGGGCCTCAGGTATTGAGACATCTTCTTCATCGGCTTGAAATATGTTTTAATGGAAGCCCGTTTCAAGATATTTCCAATCCTATCCGTGACCCCTTTCACATATGGCAGGACCGCAGGTTTACGCTCGACTGTAAGAGTCTTCACACGGGGTTTCTGGTTGAGGCGTGGTATCTTGAGCCCATTGGCCCAAAGCGCACGCTTGACATGCTGTAGTTCATCAGTCAAATGTTGGTCGTCACAGATTCCCTTGGCTCTCTGAAACAAAGATTTACCCACTGTAGCAAGTTGACTAGGATGGTGATGTGATTTGCCATTTAAATACCTATCAGTGTGAGTAGGCTTTCTATAAACAGTATGACCTATTGTATTATCAGACCTTCTCAACACACTGACATCTAAGAAGGCTAGTGAATTGTCATTTTCTAACTCCATTGTAAACTTTATTTTCTCATGAATGGACTTTAAATGGTCTAGGAAAACTGAAACACTAGATTTAGGTAAAATAGTAAAGGTATCATCTACGTATCTTTTAAAGATCCTCGGCTTAACAGGTGACGATGAGAGTGCTTTCTCCTCGAAGTCCTCCATGAAGATATCGGCGACAACAGGAGATACTGGAGACCCCATAGCCACACCATCCACTTGCACGTAGAATTCACCGTTCCATAGCATAGGTATAGCCAGATGTAAGGCAGTGTTCTAATAATTCAGCATATTCCATTGCCATATTCTGTTCACGTAGCCTCCTCCTCACAATATTGATGCAATCCTGTACTGGTAGGCATGTAAAGAGGGACTGGACATCAAAACTAACCATAATTTCATTATCAGTTAGTATCAGATCTTTAATTTCAGTGATGAAATGGTATGAATCCCGTGTGTATGCCTGCGTCTTTCCCCGCAACGAAGAAAGAGTCAACCTTTGACAACGGTATCTGTAAAGGTACTGAAACGTCAGGGAGGCTCAAATAATTAATATACGCGATATAATCCGTTTAAATTGTTTTATTTAAAGTAATATTACCTATTTACTGTTCAATCACAAAATCAACTTAACTCCCAATATTTCTAAATGTGCTTTTATTTGAAGTAAATTTTATAAGAAACAAGATTATCTTGTTCTTAGTGGTATCCGAAATGAGAAATGATCACTCATTTTTTGTGACAACGTAAACCTGGGGGGGTATTCGACCAATTTTAGAGATATAATGGAGATCTCTCCTTTTCATCGCCATCCGTCACTTTTGACGTGTGCCTACTTGACAAGTGGCGATATCCCTAGAACATCGCAACTTCGTCAATTTGGACGCGCAAAATTTTCGTTTCCTTTGTATGTGACGGCATAAATAACAGGCGCATACTTTAAATTGACCGCGTAGTACGTGAAATTAGTCCGTTACGTTTTGTTCAAAACAGAAATTCATATTCATGAATAACATTTTTGACAATCATTATCGCCTTCGTATTTCCAAAATTGAGATGAGATATGTCACTTTTAAGCTCATCGCATTTAAATGACAGTTCAATGGCGATATAACTGTTATCTAATAGAGATTTGACGTTTGGCGATCACTCAAATGTCAATCTCGAATTAGGTCCCAGATCGATTGGCTCACCGTCTCACTCTATTGATTGATGTCAAGCCAAGTTAGACTCATTGATTGAAGGCTGATTGCACCATAATTTCATAGATATTATGTTCAACAAACTCTATCAATTACAAATGTCTGACGATAAATTATGTGCTTACAAAATTAATGCTTAGTCTACATTAATACTTACTCACGAAAAGCCACTTTATTTAATATTTCACTGATTTAATAATTCAACATACCACTTCGAGTTTATTCGCAAACAAAACAAACCTATTCGCACTCGTAAATTATAAATACGGAATTAAAAACAGACAACGAAGCACCGCAGATCATACATCATACCGCTCTAATTATTGTTGCGGCCAGTCGAAATCAATTTAGCCCCGTTCTCGAGCGGATTTACAACGTTCCTATAATAAAGTGGATTAACATACGCCGAACTATGCGACGCTATAATTTTGACTCTTAATGGCGCATACGCTTCTGTTATGACATCTAATAACTCTCCAACCTTTTGTTTTAGTTGCTGCTGAAATAAACCGGCCGAATTCAATAGCACAATTGCGTTAGACTTATTAAATCATCTACTTAGGTTCGACGGGAGTAATTTGCACAAGTAAATAGAGGATGTTGGGTGACCTACGGTCACAATTTGGCCCGGTAATAGCCATCCGCCTTGCTTAAACTTCGGTAACATTATTACGTCGCCCCTGACTCCCCCGAGGCACGGAATGGCCCTACATCTGTTGGATAGTCCGACTATAAAACTGTAGCGTAGTTCACAATCCGCAATTTCATTTTATAGATATTGCACAATAAATCATGATGAGTAAGACTTTCATTCGGTTTCTTCGTTCCGTTGTTAAGTCTGATGTTAAGCGGAGCGAAGCACCGGCCGACTGAAATTGAAAAACTGCAGCCCGGTTTTCTTCGAGCTATTGTTTTAGTTGTCCTTATTTGAATCGGGCTCCGTTTTTAATATCGCAAATGGAACTAATTGTTTGTTAGATATCTGTATCACACTACGACGAGTGAGGGTGCCGTTGACCAGGATTACTCAATTTGTCTGTGCAGGTGGTATTTCCCAGTATAAAATGTTTTTCTATCGTCTTGCCCTCGGGCAATTCACCGGGGTGAATGCAGCTCGTCTTATAGAGTTAACAACGTACTGTACCCGCGTCCTTAGGGGCCGACGCATCCCCTTGATCCCCCACTACAAAAAATTACATTATCCACTTTTGTGGAAGTTTCGCTCTCGTTATTCGAAGGCATTCGGTCAAATAGCTTTGCTCACATCGAAATAGGTTTTAGCTTTATCTGTGCTGTTATTTCCCGAAGGTGTACAATGTTGCACCGTTCGAACACTTTAGGATTCATAAATAATATGCTAACGACACAACTCGAATCATAAACGGGAATAATGGGTGACGTTATGACTTTGCTTTCATTTACCTATTTTGGTGAAATGTCCTCAGTTATGCTTTTCCGATAATCCGCGCCATTTTGACTTAGGTATAAACAAATAATAAATGCTAATAAAAATTCCGTAAATGTGATTACCGATATGCGAATTCCTTGTTGCCATTATGAGAATCAGCACGTGCCCATGACATAAATATTCGCATTATTGGGTTCCCGTGCTTGGATTTTTTTGCTTGTATCGGGTCTCCTGTTGTGCATTTAGTTATAAAGGGGATTTGGGCGTAACACATCGGCGCGGGGACGCCAGGGGTGAATGGCGACGCGACGAGCGCATCGCCTACTGTTTGCCATTATTTGCCATAATGTGGGTGAAATTTAGCTCGTTCCGACTAACAGTCCTCTGTAATTGTCTCCGTTCTTTTATTGCCGACGCTTTTATTTATAACATCGTGGGGTCCGCATCGAAATCCCGGATTATTTGGCTAACAAATTATATCGAATCTGTTCGAAATAGTGCGCGTTTGTCAATAAATCAAGTTTAGGATTTATTGATGAAAGAATACGAATTTGGGGAAAAAAGTTCCTATTGAGTTTCATAATACATTCGGTAGGGATTCAAAGCTTAAAATGTGGTTTTGTTCCAAATTCACCCTATTGCTTTTTTATGAGATTACCTATTACTTTTTAAATAGTTTCGATAATAGAAGTATGGTCCCCGAAGGGGCTTTTAAGTTATAAATATTAACAAAGCTATGAAACGATGAAATGTTACTTTTCGCTGACAATTAAAGTAAACGATGAATATTTATTTGTATTTTAAGTTCTATACAATTTCCGGAAATCAACTCTACAAGTCAGGCCAATCTGTTACTAATATAATGCTAATCTACTAATATTTATCTTCAACTTTTCGGGAAGCTTATATGTAATTTAAACTCAGTATGATGCTCATGTGTAATAAATGTTACACATTTGTCTTGTTGCTTGTGAGATATTATAAATTTCAACAGTGGTAAAGTAATAAACTAATTAGTGGCTACAAACTTCTGAAAGTAGGGAAACGAGGTAATAAACATTTGACTCACTGGTTCCATTTGAATATCAGATTTTTTACCCGCCTTCGTTTAAGGGAGGATTACTAAGTTTTGCAGTCTATGTATGTACGTATATTTGTATTTAAGTATGTTCGACGATATGGCATAAATTACTCAACCGATGTTTTAGCTTCTACAATTTTTTGAGTGACCTTTGTCATCTTTCAAATATGAGAATATGAGATCACGGACAGTCACTACAAATGTGTTTCTGTAATAGTGTCATTAAAATTATACAGAAATTCTGTATAATCTTATGACAATGTATACACGACACTTTACTATACAAACCCACCTTCTCCACTTTTCGTAGTACCTACATAGTTACTAACTATGTTTACATTCATTGTAGGTAAACTTAATATACCAAAATATGAAACCCAAATTCTTATAACAGAAAGGGGCTTACGTCATGAGTGTCCTTTCGAGGACAAAGACATAACATCACGTCCGAAACACGTCGAGGTAATTAAAGAAATTAAGTCCCGTTTTGTTTTAATAATATGTGAAAATCGTGTAAGTTTCAATCAATCAATCGAAAAAATATATATTAGCTCAGTTTAAACTCTCATCAATTCTATTCCAACATTAGTAGTAGGTATTTCAGCTCCCGTCAATTCTATTGAAACTCGTTTCTCTCCTAACAAGTCATAAAAACCGGCGCGCTTATGACCTTTCATCCAACCACCTGTCAGAATAAGGATGCGGCCAACCACCGGGCTATGAGTTGGCATATTCTGGTAATAGAGCAGCGTCACTACCTATCCGCAAGATGAATTGTGACAAATATACTGTCATTAATAATGACATTTTATACGTAGACGAACTACATTACAAAGGGAACTAACTATAAATGAGGTTTTGTGCGTGAGCTGATGAGAAAAGGAAGTGTTTGGGAAAAACATAGGTAAGAGATATTTGCTTTTATTGTTTGTTAGGAACTAAGTTAATTACGATTGGTGGTATTAGAGAGTTTTTGCAGAACGGTATTGGGAGAAGGGCGTCAGGTTAAACTTGTACTTAAAAATCGTTTAGGGCTACATTCCATGTGTCAATTAATGGCATCTGTTCGAAATACCATCATGCCTATGACTTGTTTTATTTAGCAATCAATAACGACTCGTTAATACCGCCTATGGTCCCACCGAACGATCAGCGTTGACTTCCGAGCTTTCTTTTGTCGTATTTTATGCGCTTTATTTCTTTCTTTATCACTTAATGCAGCTCTAATACCAGCAATCAAAAGACATCGGCCATATCCGTGACTGACAGAGTGTACATACATCGATCAAATTACCAAATGTGTGAGAAAAAGATTGAGGTAGAAATGTCAACTTATATCACTAGCTTATCAGGCAAAATACTACGCCAAACCATTACCTACCGTCGGACAATCTCACATAGATCGATATAGTCAGACAGCAAGCTCTCGTGGGCTTGGGTCGTGAGCCCTAACCGATGACAGTCATACTTATATACATGGAAAATGTTCATGACCCAGGAATAAATATTCGAGCTCATCACACAAATTTGATCTTGTATGGATGCAAGATGGCTCCCACGGGATTCGAATCCCAATCATAGCCAAAACCCATGACCACGATCACGAATGGGAGCTTTAACACTTCAGTATTCGACGGTCCTGGGTTCGAACCCAGCTATTTATAGCACCACAACAGATATGTAATGTCTAAACCGAACTTTAAACTAAAGAGCGTATAAGTCCGTCTCTCAAATGGGTTAATTCTTCAAACGTACATATTTAAAGTTCGCACGAAAATAATATTTTGCCACAACTCGACTACTTATGTTATTTTCCATTCAGTACACTCAACAATAGGTAAAATATTTCCACCCTTGTTGGGCTCACGTAATCGTTTTTGTTCAGTTACGCCTGCTGAGTTCACCTCGCAACAAATCTGCTTTAGTTTTTATATTTATATCCGGAGATATTTCACATAGTTCCCTTAACAAGTATACAGAACCTCAGCTTATATTTCTCAAATTGTGTATGGCGGGCATAATAGTCTTACATATACATAGGTACATTGAGAATTTTGAATACAGTATTACTATCTTAGTTTGTTGTTACTCCTCCTTCTAAAATTGATTCATTTTAATTACAAATAAATAGGTGAGTTGCAACTGACAAACATTATAAAGGAACTTAATTTTGTACAAAGGGGGGATGAAATAGTAAATCATGATATCAATCATTAGTCCTAATAACGATTAAAACTGGATCACGTCTTCACAAATACAATAACAATGACGTAAAGAATAATTCAAAATTGTAAGCGATAAATATCAAAATTGTAAGCAATAAAAACGATAAATATATAAGTACTAAAACTAACATGTAATCATCATCATCATCATCATCATCATTTCAGCCATGGGACGTCCACTGCTGGACACAGGCCTCACAACTTTTATGTAATTATGTTTTGTTGCACGTCACGAATAAATGTATTTCTTTCTTTCTTTCCTCAATAGACCCACATGGGCCGGATAGCAGCGACCCGCATCTAGCAGGTCCCCGCAATGCTAACCAGGTAGTCCGACCAACTTGCGGGTGGCCGGCCTACACTGCGCTTGCCGGTACGTGGTCTCCACTCAAGAACCTTTCTGCCCCAACGGCCATCGGTTCTTCGAGCTACGTGCCCCGCCCATTGCCACTTCAGCTTGCTTACCCGGTAACATGTAATAGCACCAACAAATGTTCTAACTAGAACAATATTTTGAATATCTTACATTACCATTGTCGTAGGATCCTATCCTTAGCATTTATGTCAACGTATAGCCGACTGCTCTGTAGCCGTTTTTCACAAACCGATTTAACCCCCTTACTACGTTAGGATTTACTTGAAATATTCCAGTTTTCTTGCAACGTGGACAATGTCGGCTTTGTATTCGTGATAAATTTACAAACGCCGTGCAACTCGAGTGACACTGCCCCTGCAACATATCAAAGTAAAACGTTGCTCGAGATTCGTACAAAGGCTGACGTGGAAAAACAATTCTTTGCTTCGTATATGCGGCTTTAAATATTTAAACCAAAAATCCCTGAATTCGGAAAATCTGTTCTCTAAAGCTAGATTGTATTCTCCGATTTTAAATATCAAAACGCTATGTTTTGACATGGTTTCTTATCTTTTCCTCGAAACTCTTGCCTAGATGATTTTTGTGGTGTGAAAATCCTCAAAACTGAAAAAAGGAGTTGCCATAAAAAAAAGCGTTTTGTACCTAGAGAGCTGTGAGCCTTAGGTAGTCACCGGTGATTGGAACATAAAACAAATTAAAAATAAAATAAAATAAATATTGGACAACCTCACACAAATCGGTCCAGTTCCAAAGCTCAAGCAGGGTTGAGTTATGGGTAGACGACGATATGTATACATAAATAGATAAATATAAATACATAGGAAATAAATAAATGGGAACAAATATTCAAGTTCATCACACAAATATTAGTCCACGTCGGGATTCGAATCCAGGATCGCTGGCTCAGTGGTTAACTGCACTATCACTGCGCCAACGGGAATAGAGATAAGAAGAGAGAGTAACCAGAAGAAGTAGGATGCCTTTGTAAACTAGCCAAGTTAGTGTATAAAACTTATTAAACAGCGAAAACCAAAACATTAAACATATGGGAGGGCTAGAGCTAAACTAAGTTATACTCTAGGCTAGATAGGTAGATGATACACATAAAATAATATCAGCTTTATATAACAATAAAATACATTAGGATTCAGCATTAACAACTGTCTAAGCCGGTGTAGTGAAGCATGGAATATTAAAACCACTTGAATTTACTGTACGACGGAACTCCTAAATAATACTCTGCACTCAAAATATCCGTATCACAAACTCGTATATCAAACATGACACTTCGAAATCCAACCTCGCAATTCATGCTCATTTTAAATTAAATTAACTCCCACAATACAAACAAAAAAGCGTCAAGTGTTAATAAAGTGATCCGTGCGCCCTCGTCCTACCGTAAGTCATAATGCCTCGGACGGATCATTACACAGCGAAATTACTACGCCACCGGACTATATGTCACGGGGCTTTACAGCACAGATACGTCGTAAAGATCAGACAAATTTAGAACTCGATTAAATCCTGGATCTGTAGTTTGTGTCGCTATAAGTTCTGACCAATTAGATATTTGTTTAATAGCATCCCTTTCGCATTACGGTGTTGGAGAAGCATAAATCGTGTTTGATTCACAAAAAATGATTTTTTTGAGTAATATACATTATTTAATAGGAATGTTGACTTTATCATATTTATTTATATTGATAAAAACTCGGTTTGCTCAAAAATAATCATGTATGAAAATCCTTTATTAGGCGAGGTACAAACTTTAAAAAAGTTTAAACGGCCATATGCCTTTAGGTCCTAAATAGCTAAAACGGAAGATCTGTAGCTATGGGCCGAGTATTGTATGAAGGCGATCACGCAGCGAGTTCGCCGCGACGCTTATTTGTATAAAAAACTCGCTCGCAAATCGCAAGTGTGATAATACTTATCGCGAATTTTTAGTGGCCTCGAATAGGTAACGGCGTTTTCAGATGAAAAATACAATTCTACTTTTTATTAAAAATATTATATATAAAAACCGACCAAGAGCATGTCGGGCCACGCTCAGTGTAGGGTTCCGTGTAGTTGCTCATCCTTCACAATAAACTGCTGTTTTATGCCCGAGGTTTAAGTTAAGAAAGATTTTAAGCTCTATAAAAAGGTCGTAAACCCCCTAGAAACTGTAATCACTTATTACCTTCTGGAAGTCAACTTACGACCTTTTAAAGAATATATATGAAATTTGGCGATAACTCAAAAACGGCTCAACCGATTTTAATCAATATAGTTTTCATTGAAACTACTTATAAGGCCTCATTAACCTGAATATTTCCGTTTTTTTTTGACCCGTGGTTGAAAAGTTAGAGGGGGGGACACTATTTTTTTTGTTTTTGGAGCGAATATTTACAAAACTGCTGACTTTATCAAAAAATAATGTTAGAAGACCCCTATTATTTTTAAAAGTTCTATTCAACGACACCCCAAACACCAGTGTTGAAAAGAAAAAAATCACCCCCACTTTAGGTGTTCGAGAGGTACCCAAAAAAAAAAAAAAAATTAATTTTATTTTACCGTTCTGTCGGCGTTATACATACACATACTCATACCAAATTTCAGCTTTCTAGTACTACTGATCACGGAGCTAAGCCGCGGACGGACGGACGGACGGACGGACAGACGGACAGACGGACAGACGGACAGACGGACATGGCGAAACTATAAGGGTCCTAGTTGACTACGGAACCCTAAATAGGAGACAATGTAAGGTAAGAATTCAGTTTTGAGATTGAGTGGCTTATAAAACATGTCTGTACCTAGGTTCTTATTTTGTTTTCTTGCACCTTTTCTGAAAAAAAAAAAAACACTATATTTGTCTCAGCCGGAAGGGCAATTGCTGGCTTTGGCTGGCTCCCAAGGTCGTCCGTTTAAAATTAATACTTAGCCAGCAATTGCCTACTTACTCGTACATTCCGTATACTAGACACCAACGATCTGGTCGGGACAATGTAAAACCGTCCGTGGTTAGGCGGTGTACAGCTGATCGGTAGTGGAGATCGATGAATCCATACTAATCCATACTTAATATTATAAATGCGAAAGTGTGTCTGTCTGTCTGTTACCTCTTCACGCTTAAACCGCTGAATCGATTTTAATGAAATTTGGCATGGAGATAGTTTAAGATCCGAGGAAGGACATAGGATAGTTTTCATCCTGGAAAGTATCCCTAAAAAGATTGAAAAGTGAGTAAGTAATTCATGATGACATTGATGACCCTGAAGGAAATGTAATGATTAGACCAAAAGCACAATTGCTCTTACATTTGCTTAGGCTCTTTAAATAATCCCTTTTATTAATTAAGGTGATTAGGTGGATATCTATCGTGTTGTACGAGATTGCTTCCATACTTCCAAGTTCCACGCGGACGTAGTCGCGGGCAAAAGCTAGTATTATAAATGCGAAAGTGTATCAGTCTGTCTGTTACCTCTTCACGTTTAAACCGCTGAATCCATTTTGATGAAATTTGGCATGGAGATAGTTTAAGATCCGAGGAAGGACATAGGATAGTTTTCATCCTGGAAATTATCCCTAATAAGATTGAAAAGTGAGTAAGTAATTCATGATGACATTGATGATCCTGTAGGAAATGTAATTATTAGACCAAAAGCACAATTTCTCTTACATTTTCTTAGGTGCTTTTAATAATCCCTTTTATTAATTAAGGTGATTAGGTGGATATTTATCGTGTTGTACGGGGTTGCTTCCATACTTCCAAGTTCCACGCAGACGTAGTCGCGGGCAAAAGCTAGTGTCTTATAAATATATTAGATTGTTAGCTTTATATTTCACAATCTGACCGATATGTTTTTTACGGATCCGTACCCAAAGGGTTAAAATGGGGCCCTAATTGCTATGACTCCACTGTCCGTGCGTCTGTGTCATCAGTCTTCCATCTTATAAACAGTGATAGCTACACAGTTAAAATTTTCACAGATGATGCATTTCTCTTGTTGCTATAAAAACAAATATTAAAAACAAAATAAAATACATATTTAAGTAGGGCTCCTAAGCAACAAACGTGATTGGTTGCGTTAATTTTGCACCTCTTTTGTATCCGGCCATTTATATTAAAATTACTTTCTTTTAGTTTATTATTAATATTGGTATTTCATTAATTCATAATAATTACGTTGGTAGACACTTATAAAATGTATTTTAAAATATAATGCCTAACTAGGTATATTCTACAAGTTTAATTTACTTTAAATTATTGAAAATCCTAGCAGTTTAGCATTCTGAATTCAAACTAAACAAAGGTTCTATTGTGGCTAGACGACGATGTGAAATTACATAGCAGATAAATATAATGACTAAATAAATATATAAAAAACGTCTAAGACTCAGAATAACATAATCGTGCTCAACAGACAAATGCTTGTTTGAACCCGGGACCGCCGCTTCAAACCCGACATGAGCACGTATCTGTGGTACAATACACAATAGTTCGTTTAAAAATAAATGTATCCTTGAATGATTTAAAGCGGGAAAGGAAATGCCACCCTGATTAAGTAGCCGTAACCTTATAGGTATCGGATCTATTTTGGTTACAAGAAGTAAAAATTTTATAACCCTTTCACAGTTCACTTTTTATGGGCTGTGAATGACTCGAAGCATCTGCGGTAGATTTATTTCAATTTCCTTTACACTTCGGACTTCCGTTACTTTGGCTATAAATTTGGTGATAAAAAATTAACAACACACCTAAAGTAGGCTTTCATGAACAATAGGTACTCTTGAAATGGGGAAATTATTTTACTTTACTCCATCAAAAATAGACGTAATTTTTTATGTCTAGCTCCTAAATCTAACAGGTAATACTTTTAGTAGCGATCGATGTCGGAAAGTATTATTTTTTTGTACGTTATTGTGATAACAAATAAATTAATTTTGTTTACATAACAGAAATTTGTACTAGTTACTAGGACTTTTATGTACAATGTAGGGGAGACCTAGGGGTTTTGAAACAGAGGTAAGTTGAAACAACTTAAATTTCTCGGTATCTAAATCCGTTAGCGAACCGGCAACAGCGGGCCCTCAGTACGCTTTCTTGCTTCGGTAACGGATGTAGATCCGATGAATTTGACGTTGTTTCAACTTACCTCTACTCCAAGACCCCTCGGTCTCCCTTAATTTAACATTAAGACTACTGTCATTAAGTTACGAAGCGTTTGCGTGTTCACAAGAATGGCTTTTTGTGGGCATGTTGTCGTCATCCGTGTGATCTTTGTCACTGCTGTAACATCTAAAAGTGACTAAGATCTGAGACCTATTTTATTCCTTTGTTGAGCACTGTATACAGTACAGGTTTATAGAACTTAAAATTAATGTTTATGAACAACCGTAGAGTATTCCAATCTGTATCCTATGCTGGACTTACCCTTACTGTGATTATTGTTTTCAATCATTACATAGTGTACATTTTAGATGCAAATACATTAAACTTTCCTTGTGTTGTGCAGTCGAATATTAACCTAAAGTAAGATGACAACAGGCGGAATAGACGGCAATAGGTGGGCGTACGTATATGCCCTTATTTATCACCCAAGCAACGATTATTTACGGCATATTTTTTCACCCAAAATTAATGTCAACGTTGACAAACAATTTGGTCCAAACGTGCGACACAGTTGTCAGCAGCGTCAGAACATTCGGGAACATGTGGGACCAATTAAAGTTCTTTCCGACCCACCATAAAGATAACAGTTGAATAATGAGCTGTGGAGAACATTATACGACTGAATGCAAGTGACAAATGTATAAATTCGAGGGCACCGAGATTTAATTACAGTGGCGTTATAAAATAGTGAGTACTACTGTTTGTTTGTATGTCAATTGAGCTGTAGTGCTCTGTACGCTTACCATGAGTTTACAGTGACAGTTTTCGCTAGCGACTGCGTAAACGTTTTGTATGGAGAATTGTAGTTCTACAAAGTAATCGCTAGGGACGCTGTACTATTCTCCATACAAATCGTTTACGCTGTCGCCAGCCAGCACGGTCACGTAACTCATGGTAAGGGCAAAACTATGGGTGGACTCATTGTTCTCAAAAATATGTCCCATCGCCCATCATATATGGTGAGAAGAATCATCATGAATTTTAGGCCAAGCTGAATCGGAGACGGTTCGGTCAACTAAAATATTTAAATCATCTATATTGGCCACAAAGCCAGAATTCAATCAGTTAACCCACCTCTGTCCCTACTTAGTGTAAACGCCTGCCTCTTCGATGTTTTCAATTAAATTTATAATTAATTGCTCTCCCTTGAGCCTTGACAGGCCCACTGAGAACATCATCCACTTTTACATTTATGCGAAACCACTTGACAGGTGAGGAACGGGGCCCGTCACTCCTTATAAGTCGACTACATCAATACCAGCAATTGTGGTTCCCGTTAACTAATTTACAGTTGTTATAAACCGAAAAGCAACTGTTGGATATTTTTATCACTATCACTGCATAGTATAAAACAAAGTCGCTTCCCGCTGTCTGTCTGTCCCTATGTATGCTTAGATCTTTAAAACTAGGCAACGGATTTAATACGTTTTTTTTTATTGATAAAGTGATTCTAGTAGAAGATTTATATGTATAATTCATGCATAATTTATCAGCATTGCACCCGTGCGAAGCCGGGGCGAATCGCTAGTAAGTAATAAATAAAACTTTAGATGATTGTAAAACTTTCGTTAAAATTTACTTCTAGCAAATTGATTATTTATTCATTAATTTGTGTTACCATACAAAGGGTAAGTACATTATCTAACTCCAAAGATGGATTTTATCCGAAGCTAATTTGTTGGAAATAATAATAATTTCACAATTTCTTACTTATATAAACCATGTCCTGAAACAAGATTTAGATATCACGTGACGCGAACCTAATATTATAAGTACTAGAATATTGTTCCTTTTTAGCGAAAAATCACTTTCGGATGATAAAATCTGAATAATGTTCTTTTCCGATAATTTCAGCATTTTTGGATGCATTGTTTACAGATAAGTTACCAAAAGATTCAAAAAAGTAAAAGTTTTTACCGGAAGCTTTCTTCTGGAAACTTTCACAAGAAAGAATATATCCATTTAGAAATTTCCCAATTTTTTATCCGAAATTTTATGAAACCATTATTTTGGCATATCAGTATACCGCCATACGAAACACTTGCAGCGCTAAAACTGCAGTGATGACGTTATACATTCAACAGGACTGCATTCATGTTTATTTTACTGCAGTTTTTCATTTAAATGCTCGCATGCGATTTTAATTATCCTGCTAAATGTATGTAATGCGTGTATGTTAAATCTTTCGAGAGGTTATACACAACCACGTTTAAAATATGCAATGGTATATATTTATTGTAATGATAACTGGGGCAGTAAATTGTAAGAAGAAATGTTACGTTTTTACTCAAGATAATTATTTAAAATGTGGGTTTTTGGGTAGCGTTTTTTTTACTTTAATTCTCGACGCAGAATACTTGTCGCGGGTGCGCATTTTTCACATAGCTATTGATTGTCATAACGTATTGTTTGTCATAAAATCGTTAGCCATAACTCTGAAATTATTAACTTTGCAAGAGTTTTGAGGGTAAAACTCATTAGCTTAGGTTAGGCATTTATCATAACAATCTTATCCTAAAAAGTTATTTGTTTTAGAGAAAACAGGGTATTATGATTACAAAAAAATATGACTAATAACAATTATGGATAAGAATTTTATGTGAGCCAATATTTGAGAGCCAACTTGTAGTATACTACTACTATTCTTCACGGCCGCTTTCGGCCACGACGACTGCTGTTAACTCCGATTTTGTCGCTGGTGAGAACGCATGTGGCTCACATAGCCTACCTTATTGATGAAGCTACGCGAACACTGCGGACATGTGAGCACACCATTGACATAATGATATAATTCTGCCACAGGTGGTCGGGCCTTTACTTGTAGTATATTTGAGAGCCAATTAATAGCCCTTTTAAAAACTGTTTAGCAAGTGGTTTGAACTGTTCGTTTTTACACGTATGTTAGATGTATTAGTTTGTTAAGTTTGCTGCTTTTTGCCGTCGTGTCGGTTCTTTGTATTAGATTTTATCTTCATATAACATTAACAAAAATGTTATTAAGTGAAAATATTTCATATACCTACTTAAAATACGACTGAAATAATCGTTTAAGTTAGATATACATTGATTTATTTACCAACAAATTAAGTAGTAATTGCATTCATGCAACATTTTCGAACAATTCATTTTTTTGGTAGTTACAAAACTGAAAACTTTCTGCAAAACTGTTATAAACATCAACATAATTTAATAACACACAATATAACTATGTCATAGCCACGACAAATTTTAATTAAATAATTATTTCCTATCAGGAATCGTTTCGGTTTCATGATTATCCTCAGTCTAACGGCTATATCTACATATTTTCTGATTTGATAAATCGTTATTTTTATCAAATAATGTCGAAATTTATTTTAATTTGCATTCATGAAAATAAACAATGCAACTTGACACGTCAGATGTCAACAAGTCAAGCCTTGGGATGTCATGTGTCGCTGGAGGAATTTATACAATGCCACCACTGCCCAACCACTAAATTGCTAAAAGGAAGAAGAGGTTTGAGCATCCATATCGGTAAATCACATCAACCATGTAGCCGTAGTCAACCAGCACAACATTTGCCATCTACCCCTCACTCTCTCGCGACATCCGCTCTCCAACCCCCCTTTCTGTCTGATAAATTAAGCTCACTTAAAGAATCTATACCCATTTTAAAGAGGATCCCTAGGGGGGCGAGAGTGACTGTCGCCAAATGCCTTGTAAAAGCCATCGACGACTGTGTCTCTTTAAATACACCATGCGCTTGGGAAAAATTACTTACATTCTATTTTTCACATCCTACACGTCGATCATAGCGCATCCTCCAAATTGCAAACATTAACCAGTAAAATCAAACATAATTGCTCTCACCCCATTTCTTTGTTTCTTTCTTGCGCGCCCCTACCCTCACGCAACATATTCAAAAAAGTAGAAACTAAAATTAACGACGGTGACCTCCGTGGCACTGCTCGCATTCTCTTCTCCAGCGATACATCGGCCCCAGATTCCCCGGACACCCTGTCAGCTCTCGAGAGTAAGCATCCACCAGCTCCCCTAACACCTGAGCTTCCTGTCCCGACACCGCGCTGCCCGGACTTGTTGCGTCATAAGACGCTGTTCTTGCGGCAATCATGTCGTTCAACAACGGTTCGGCTGGTGGTTTGGACGGGATCACTCCCCAACACTTGAAGGACCTCCTAACACACACATCTGGGAGCCACGGAAGTGAGCTGCTAGCCAGCATCACTCGGTTAGTAAACCTGATGCTTAGCGGTAAAGTCAATGAGCATGTAACGCAAACGCTATATGGTGCTAGCCTTTGCGCCCTTTCTAAAAAAGATGGCAGCGTAAGGCCTATTGCTATAGGATCAACTTTCAGACGTTTGGCTTCCAAAAATTGTTGTAGACATATACTTCCAGTTTTAGAATCAAAATTTCAGCCTACTCAACTAGGATTTGGTAGCAAAGGAGGCTGCGAAGCTGCCGTCCAAGCCTGTCGCACATTTCTCGAAAACTCGAATAATGTAACACTACTAAAGCTAGATGTTAAAAATGCCTTTAACTCTGTCCATAGAAGCGTCATGCTTAGCGAGGTCCTCAAGAACATCCTAAACATTTATCCATAAGTATGGCAATGCTACAGCTCTCCTTCTCATCTAAAATTCAAAAACAATACAATTCTATCCTCTGTTGGCTGTCAACAAGGTGACCCGCTTGGGCCGGCCATCTTTAGCTTGACCATTCACCCAAGCATCACTGAACTTACGTCAAAATTCAACACCTGGTACTTGGACGATGGTACCCTAAGAGGTGACTCGGATTCTGTCCTGAACGATTTCTTAAATATTAGATCTAAATTTGAATCCATTGGTTTAGAACTAAATTATAATAAGTGCGAATTATATGTTGACACAATCCAAGGTTCAGACACCATACGTAATTTTCAAAATATCTGTCCTGGTATCAAAATTCTATCCAAACACTCTCTCCAGCTCCTAGGTGCGCCAATATTTGACGAGGCCTTTCCAGATTTTATTGACAAAAAAATAGATCATTTCCGTACATTTTCGGACCGCTTTCTGCAAATAAATCCCCATATGGCTGTATTTATTATTCGGTACTGTCATTTTGTCCCTAAATTCACATATGCTATGCGGTGTAGCCCCTTTTGGAAACTTCGAAATTACTGTGAAAAACTTGACAGTATTATTTGGAATCAAATTGAAAAAATTATCAGCATCAATTGATAGCAGGATGTTTTTGATCGCATCTCTGCCTGTAAGAATCGGTGGTCTCGGAAAACGACAAATTTTCAGCGTCGCCTTACCGGCGTTCCTGTCCTCGGTGCATAGCTCGCTACTTCTCACTGGAAAAATCCTAAATCCATCACTATGTGATAGTGGTTGTGAGGTGGCTGGTTTGTCCGAGGCCAGGGACGCCAGGGACGCATGGAAAATGGCCTGCCCAGGTAATGACATCCCGTGTAGTCCGAACCTTCAAAAAATGTGGGATCAAACGATCTGCCGGCGGGTGCATAAGTACATTTTGAAAACATGCACATCAGCTTCCGAAAAGGCCCGCATTCTGGCAATCTCCGACAGGGAATCGGGTTATTGCCTACACGCGTACCCCTCGGCCAATTACGGGAACCTCCTGGATCCAAACTCTTTCCGATCTGTCGCAGGCCTGCGTCTCGGGGCGAATATCGTAGAACCGCACCGTTGCCATTGTGGTACACTCGTCACTCGGTTGGCCCACCACGGACTCTCTTGTTCAAAAAGTGCTGGTAGACTGTCCCGCCACTCCTGCCTCAACGACATCATTCGCCGGGCCCTGGTCAGCGTCAGCGTGCCGGCCACTTTAGAGCCAAATGGCCTGTCGCGTGACGATGGCAAGAGGCCCGACGGAATGACCCTCGTGCCCTGTCAACAGGGACGGCCATTAATATGGGACCACATGTGTGGATACCCTAGCGCCGTCCCATTTGGGCACGACTTCGTTGAGGGCAGGTGGAGCGGCTGCTGCGGCAGAGACAGCCAAGCGCCGCAAGTACGCAGCTCTCGGTGATAGCTACGTGTTTGCGACGTTTGCCGTGGAGACCTTAGGACCGTGGGGACCGGAAGCAACTAAGCTTTTCATAAAGCTGAGTTATTTACTTATCCGGTCCTCCGGTGATCGTAGGGCTGGCTCGTTCCTCGCCAAGGCATTGGCATTGCCATCCAGCGAGGTAACGCGGCCAGCCTTATGGGCACCCTACCCAATGGTAGCGACATAGGGGATATATGTACATATAGTTTAGGTCCCAATAGTTTAAGTTAGGTTTAATTAGATCATAATTTAAGTTTGTTAAGGTTTAGTTATATACTTTTAATTTTATGTTGTTTTTTCTCTAATAAACTTATTTATATAACGTTAAGAAAGAATACGAAGTATCTACCCTTATATATCCATAATACGTAATTGTCTGGCAAGATTCGTATGTCTTTGCTGGGCTGAGTATAACCCACGAATACTAATGTGTTCTGCATTAGGTCACGTATCCTTCGTTCTGCTCGCAAACACGCGTAATCATATTACTGTAATGCTTGCAGCATCGAATACTAGGATAGGCTTACCTAAGTCATGTATATCGTACATGTATGCGTACAGTTAGTCACAAAATCTGATAAATGTAATGCGAGATCATATTGAATCATTATCCCATAGTTTGGGTTTCTCTGTTCCGATACAATTGGCGTTTAAATAAATGTTTTATATTTTACAAACACAACAAAACATTTTAAATAGAAAACCACCGTGAGTTTCAGACTTTGATATGTCTGAAACTCACGGTGGATCTACGAAACGTCGTAAAAGTGGAATACTGATCGCCTAATGGCGACTGATCGGCTCTCCTGATGATGAATCGTGAACCGATTCGAAACATGTTGAGCGATATTTGACTTTTATGACGTGATTAGAATCGGTTCTAATCACGTCATAAGATACGTATATATTCCAACTTAACATTTTTGTTTAATAATCTAATTCTGCAAGTTCAACTTTCTGATTTTCGATTCAACTACATTTTTTATAGACGTGTCAATAGGATGATATCAATCATTATTTTGACTAAACGATGGTTTTGAGAACTCTTTAATAAACTATCAAGCTTGAGCTTGTTTGATTTATCATCACGAGAAATTTGACGTTGGATTAAATAAATAATGAATAATGAACTTTATTCTGCAAGTAGGCCACAAGGGCACTTTTACATGTCTGAGTCTACCGGAATTTCACAAGAGGAGACCACTGTTGAGAAGAAACGCCGAAAGAAACTCAACAGTCAGTCATTTTTTAATAAAGGATAAGTACTTAACTATTACAGTAATGAACTTAACTATACGTAGTTCTCGAAGAAAACATATTAAAAGTGTATTCTAAGATAATGAGGACTAGTGTAAGAATAAAGTATAGAAACTACAAGAAAGTATGACGGTTTAACACAATTTATGTACGTTTGATATGGTTTCTTATTAGAACTGTGTCCCTTAAACTAGTCAGGTTCAATCTAAGGAGTCAGTTACTCGATTTCTGGTTCAGGCCATGCATTTTTGTCTGTCAGATAGTCCTCTACTGTATAATATGCTTTTGACATTAGAGATTTTTTTAAATAATTTTTGAGAGATGGAAAGGCTAATTTTAAAATATGATCAGGTAACTTGTCATAAAAATGAATACATTGGCCTAAAAATGATTTATATACTTTACGAACACGAAACTTTCTGATAGCAATTTTATTTTTATTTCTAGTGTTAAAATTGTGAACATCGGAATTTTTTGTAAATGAATCTATGTTCTTAATAATAATTAAAAAGTACAGTCAACCATAAGCGTTGGTCTAAAGAATATTTTAACAAAACTTTTTTTTTATTTATGAAACATTTTATCTCATTTTTTTTTTTAAACTTATTACAAGGAAAACATATTAAAAGTGTATTCTAAGATGTAAATGAGGACTAGTGTAAGAATAAAATATAGAAACTACAAGAAAGTATATGACGGTTTAACACAATTTATGTACGTTTGATATGCTTTCTTATTAGAACTGTGTCCCTTAAACTAGTCAGGTACAATCTAAGGAGTCAGTTACTCGGTTTCTGGTTCAGGCCATGCATTTTTGTCTGTCAGATAGTCCTCTACTGTATAATATGCTTTTGACATTAGAGATTTTTTTAAATAATTTTGGAGCGATGGATAGGCTAATTTTAAAATTTGATCAGTGAACTTGTTATAAAAATGAATACATTGGCCTAAAAATGATTTATATACTTTACGAACACGAAACTTTCTAATAGCCATTTTATTTTTATTTCTAGTGTTAAAATTGTGAACATCGGAATTTTTTGTAAATGAATCTACGTTCTTAATAATAATTAAAAAGTACAGTTAACCATAAGTGTTGGTCTAAAGAATATTTTAACAAAACTTTTTTTTAATTTATGAAACATGTTATGTCTCATTTTTTTTAATGTACCCACACAATCTTTGTATCAGTGGTTTAAACCTTTTTTTCTGAAGCAAATTGTACAGTGCATCAAAATACTCCACGAGGCCGCTTGTCGTAACGTAGTAAATCAGCTATTTTACATATTCACTTGGCACGTTTCCCAGAAACGATCCAAAATGTACGTTAGGAGAAACTCCTTGAAAGATTCTTCATAGGAGTTTCGTGATTATTTACTTACCTCGAGAAATGGGTTATATCCACTATGATGGATATATCGCATAAAATATTGGCAGCGTTTGTAAATGTATCTAACAATGCGGTACATCAGATATAACATAGTAGCACTGGGCGCCCAACTAATTTTTTAATTAGTTGAACTGTTTATTTTATTTGATTAATTTACTACAAGCATAATAAAAACAAAGGCCGTAGCAGAATAAGGGAAGAAAAAATGTCCTCTAATTTTGTGACTTGTTTTTTTTTACAGTTTTTTTTCTGTGGCTTTCACTTCTTGCTGGGTTATTTTTCACAGTTGGGGAATAAAGTCGGATATTTATATATTTTTTTCTGTAGAACCATCGAGAATGTCTCCACCAAACTTGGCACAATTGCAGTGTGCACATTGTAACTGTAGAAAAAAAACAGCTCATTGTCATAAACGGACATTTTTGCCTTTTTCCAAGAGTACAAATTAATGTATCAATTTATGACGCTAAGTTATTCATTAATTTTACTTTATTGTGATTATTATCACGCAACAAAACTACACTCTGTTGTTACATTACTAGACTTGTGTTTATCTCAAGAATTCGGACACTTACTCGGTTTTGTATGGAAAATGTTCTCGAGAATCACACAACTTGGCGTTACAAAGATAATGCCATTTCGGTACAATACACCAAGAATTCAGTTTAGCCAATTTTACTTCAAATCCATTGCTCACCAACCTTAGTGCACATCATAATTTGGCAACATTTTCCAATCAAGTGCTGACACCGCTCAATAGACGTTTCATCAATATTGCTCAGTAAATCGCTCAATCTTGTATAAAATTCATGGGGTGTAGCTCCGACTGGAATGATAAATAAGTCGCAGCCTCGCCCGAATATTCTCATTTAATACGTGACTTGTTTTGTGAAAATATTACCCGATATGAGTATCCACGATAGATGGGAATACAGAATATTGTTATCCTAACATACATTTATATTTAACGCGGAAGGTTTTAGCCGTATTTACCTTACATCAAAAGTTATCGCATGTAGGGTAAAAGCAGGAAGCGTATTGTAAACGCGTCGTATTTATGTTATGTCATTCAAGTCTTAAGAATATAAAGTGTACCTGGACCCTAATTCCATACACATTTCTCTGATATCTTGGAGAGATGTACCAAGGGGCGATATAACTAGAATATCGTTACTTCGCCAACCCGGCCGCGTTAAATTTGTGCCTCTTTTCATGTGACGCCATAGACATCAGCAGCAAAGTTTACTTGAACGATTAGTAACGAAAAATTTCACTTTATAAAGTTCGGATCGCAAACATCCCGTGATATGATTTTTTGTTGATTGTTAATGTCAAATGTGTCGTGGATAGTGGCGTCGATATCAATCGACATTGCTCCTAATTTCTACGAACGCGCCTATAATAAATAAATATAAATAAATATCAGACAACCTCACACAAATTGATCTAGTCCCAAATTAAGCTTAAGAAGGCTTGTGTTATAGCTACTAGACGACGATATACATTCTTATATAGATAAATATATACTTAAATACATAGAACAACCAAGTACAAATATTCGAGTTGATCACACAACAACACAAGGCAGGTCTCTACAAACCGAGCCAACCGCGTCGTCAAAATGTGCATTAACAAAGAAGAAAGCCAAAGCACCCAGGTGCTCGCCGGTTTCTAGGCTGTTGGCTCGAGTCGCGAGGCGTAGTGAGCCGATATTGATTTACGTTCCACGCTGTGGGGATGTACTCACTCTGCCAATAGCGAGCAGTACGGTGGGCACCATATCAAAATGTCTTTGGAATACATCCCGTTATACAAACGGTAGAACACATAAGGAGGCAATCTCTTGACTTGAGCCTCGACACCATTTATACCAAAAAAGCCTACACTTAACGAAGATGCCAGAACGCATTATCTTTAATATTAATTACAGTTTCGCACCCGAATCGATACATCCTCGCCATGTTGGCTCGGTGCCCCGTCGAAGCGATACCGGAAGTGCCAACTAACATCCGTTTCCGAAAAATGGCAGACAGTGCAAACGTGGCACACTTTTATTGTTCTCTGTCCAAAAAATACGTTGTAACACGAGCTGTGAGTAGCGAAGAGATTTCATGAAAATTGCAGAAAGGTTAAATATTCATTATTCCGTATTTCGCCTTCTCTCTTTCTGTATGTGTATTTTATCTTGTATTTTGTTACTCGATACTAGAACAGCAACTTCGTTCGTGCGGAAAAAAGTCATAATCCTCCTTTTTCCTTTCCCGTAGTTGGAAAAAAGTATCCTATATTATATCTGTATTAGGAACAGTCGAGTCGTTAAGCGTAGAACACACTGGCACCCAACGTGGGCCAAGTTGTCACATTGCAATGACAGGAAGAGGTGGAGATGGTGAAATTAAGGTAAAACACAGGATCCAGGGATGACTTTGCCCAAGACGAATATTATTGAAGAGAAAACTAGAAACACATCTGACTATAAAATTAAAATCAGATATTTATAATACTCGTAACTGACAAAGGAACGTACGTGTCTACGGAGACTCGTAAATTATTAATTGTCTATAGATTATTGATTTTCGCTGTACAAATCTCCAGGAATGACGCGTCGACAAGTGACCTCGTTACAATTTGACCCGGACAAATAAATTAATAAAATCTTGTGATAATTCATTGATATGTTTTCCAGGAGAATATTCCAGGACACGCTCGCACGTCGCAGCCACGTCTCCGTGCGCTTTCACCAATTGAATCAAATATTACACGAACAACAAATAAAATATACTTAGTTCTATGTCGGCTTTAAAAATATCAAAGAAAGAAACTTGTGTGACGTTTTATTTTATGTGTCTTGGTGTAATTATAATTATATATGGCCACAAAATATTCATCTAAGACATGTCAACTATGTTATGAAGTTGGGTGGTGGTAAATTATTTGATCTGACAAACTTTTTAAATTACCAGAGTCGTAGCTCGTTGAATATTATTGTCTGAGAAAGCTGCAGTCGCTTTGCATTTTGGAAAGGTTCTGGAAGTTAAAGTTATAATTAAGAACATCTCAACTTTGCTGCGTGATCTTCGAGCTCAGGTTGAAGCTACTTTATAATTACCTATACAATTTCTTAAAAGAAAAAGAAAACGATATTACAGTTTACTTTTATAATTATAAGAATACATTTAAAACAAAGTGAGCCAATTTAGCAACAGGTACCTAGGCTACTAGTCCAGAGTTTGTCTTTTATTCAGTCAACAACATTCTAACCTCACATTATTGATATAGTTTTCTCTAAAACTGTTATTTTCTCATACATTTTAGTTATCTTCTAACTATTTTTGTTTGAATCATTATTTTGGATATCACATTGCAAATGTTATAAACGGGATTCGGAATTGTTTATCTGTTAGAAACAGCTGTTCCTTAATTAAAGTAACTGTCATAAGATAAGATAAGAAATCATTTAATCAAGTAGGATTCGTTGAATCACCTTTGCATCGTCATAATCTACAATATTAAAATAAGTAATTAACAATTTACGAACATTATAAAAAAACAATAATTACAATCATCTTATAATAATTAATTAATTAATCAGCCATATGCATCGTCAAAAAATAATATTTAAACAGCAGATTTAAAACATAAAACAACGATTAAAATAGGTGTATACAAAAAATAAACAATAATAAAAGAGCAATAATCCAAAATAAATTAATTAACAGAATGTAAAAATTAGGTAAAAAAATAATATTCAAACAGCAAATTTAAAACATAAAACAACGATTAAAATAGGTGTGTACAAAAACCAAATAGCCAATAATAAAAGAGCAATAATCCAAAATAAATTAATTGACAGAATGTAAAAATTAGGTAAAAATAAAAGTTATATCACAGCTAGTATTAAGTTTATCACAGATTTCAAACACTTCTAAAGTTAGCAAGGTAAACTAGGCCAGGCATTTTTGTCGTTCATGTATTCTTCAACAGTATAATATGCTTTTTTGAGTAGACAGGTTTTTAAGTATTTTTTCAGAGTCGGTAAGGGTAATTCAATTGCTTCTTTAGGTAGTTTATTATAATAGAGTAAACATTGATCCATAAATGATTTAAAAACTTTACGCACACGTAATTTAGGGATAGCGATTTTATGTTTATTCCTGGCACTATTCATTTTTTTATATGAGTCTATATTTAGTAGAGCATAAATAATACAGTCGTAAATATATTGAGACGCTACTGTTAATATATTTATTTCCTTGAAATGCTCCCTCAAAGACTCTCTCGAACCCAGCTTATAAATTGAACGAACAGCTCTTTTTTGCAAGACAAATATTGTTTGTATATCTGCAGCCCTTCCCCACAATAAAATTCCGTACGACATTATGCTATGAAAGTTACTAAAATAGATTAAACGTGCGGTGTCTACGTTAGTTAGTTGCCTAATTTTCCTAATGGCGTAAGCAGCTGAACTAAGCCTAGTAGCCAGTTTAGATATATGAGGACTCCACTTTAAATTTGTATCCACGGTTAAGCCTAAAAAAACGGTTTTATCTAATACTTCTAAGCATTCTCCATTTAAACATTATATTAATAGTACTCGCTTTTACATTAGGGAGAGTAAATCTTACACATTTAGTTTTACTTGAATTTAGCAGTAAGTTATTTATTGTAAACCAGTTTAGCACCTTTAAAAGAGTATCATTAATAGCATCATAGTTTTTTGTGTTTCTATGTACTTTAAATATTAGAGATGTATCATCGGCGAATAAAACAATTTTGCAATCGTTGTGAACTAAGAATGGCAGGTCATTTACGTATACTAAGAAAAGAAACGGCCCTAGGATTGACCCTTGCGGCACACCGAGTTTCACAGCCGCTCCATTTGATTGGGTTCTATTTATGACTATGGTTTGTGATCTATAATTAAGATATGATGAAAGTAGATTTAAGGATTTTATTGACAGTCCATAATGTTCAAGTTTAAGCAAAAGAGTATAGTGTTCAACACAATCGAACGCCTTCGAAAGGTCGCAGAATATGCCTATTGCGTCACATGAATCTTCCCATATCTCATAAATATATTTAATTAGTTCAGAAGCGGCATTAATTGTAGAACGTCCTTTCCTAAATCCAAACTGTTGGCAGTGAAGCAGGTTATTGTTTGTAAAGTATGTCTGTAACTGATTTAACAATAACTTTTCGAATATTTTACTTAGTACTGGCAAAATAGATATGGGGCGAAAGTTCGTAAGATTATTTTTTTCACCCGTTTTATGCAACGGTATAACTTTGCTTAGTTTCATTAGGTCCGGAAACATACCTTCTTTGACGCAGTTGTTGAAAATATCGGTAAGGTAAGGAGCAATTATGTCAATAACATGACTGATCATTTTCACCGATATCCCCCACAAATCCTCCGTGCTCTTTTTACAAATAGTTCTGAAAGTTTTCAAAAATGTTTCGATACTGATTGGAATAAACTCGAAGTTAATTCCACAGGTAGGTACGTTCGAGGACATTAATGATTCTGCTTTCCTAGGAGACGATTTGAGATCCTTAGTAGTATGACTAGCTATATTTGAGAAATACTCTTCAAACGCTGCTGCTATTTCAGATTCTGATTGTATCTCTTTTCCATCGCATAAAATGTTAAATGAACAGTCTTTAGATTTACATTTGCCACTTTCATCGTTAATGATTCTCCAAGTCATTTTCATTTTATTGTCAGCTGTTAAAAGCTTAGATTTAATATAATTAGACTTTGCTGCTATACAAACTTTTTTGAAAATCTGTGAATAAGTTTTTACGTAATCAAGAAATTTTGGGTCTTTATTAAATAATCTTTTAAATCTTAATCTTAATCTTTTAAATTAGGCTAACTGAAAGAGATCCATTATAGGGATAAGTCCGCCTTTGTACCTATGTTATTTGTAATTGATGTATTTTTAACTGTTTTTGTGTACAATAATATAAAAAGTTTAGTTACGTACTTAAACATGATTTTTACTTATTTTGTGATAGTAGAAAGTGTTTACTTTCTTGATCAGTCAAGTAAGTAGTTTATTTTTCCTTATAATACGTTCTCATGTAACAAAAGTTTCTCAACATCTTAACATTTACCAACTTGGAACAGCAAGATATTATTAGTTCAAATCAAGCCAGACAGGTAGGATTTTTTTTCTTTTCAAATAATTTACTTGTATTTTTTGATATTAATTCAATTACTTGACCCTCAAAAACCCGCTTTTTTACTCAATTACGTACTCGATTAAATCATAAAGTTCACGATATTTTTCCATCACTGATCATCGTTCAACGTCAACCTGTAATGAGTTGGGACGCGGTTGAGGCAACATACATAAATCAGAGAAAATTATTCACTCACGCCCCTATGCTTATGCATTTCGATGGATGTCGATGGATTCCAACTTTTTGCACGATTAAGTTGTTATCTACGAGCGGTATAAAATGTATACGATTCAGTGGAGATTCCGAGTGAAGAATGAGTTTTTGCTACGCACCCATATGTAGAACAAACGATGTTGTGCATTATGTGTGTTTTAGTCGTCATTCATCACATGAACTACTTTATAAAGATGTAAAGAAACCAAAGAATTTCATGGAATTTGAATGACCATGTACAGTGGGTATCATATGTATAAATACTTATTCGGTAATACAAAACAGTCGATATACAAAGTCGTATATAAAAATATGTTCTTTTGCTCACAAATATATGCTTGCGATATAAAATCCTGCTCGTGGAATGATTCTGCAATTAAATACCTACATAGGTTGTAAAAAGCCGGTTAGTAGGTTCTAACGAGTGGCATTTCAACCCTCTCGCTTTATTGCAGATTTTTGGTGGCAAATTTGGTTGTTGGCATAGTGGCAAATTTGGCCGCTACTAACATTTTATAATGCATAATTATGTACACTACTGCTATATTAAAAGCTGTTTGTAGCGGCACTATCCCAGGGCTCAATATAACACAGTTTGTCAGGCTATCCATTAAAAAATAGTAATTTTTTTCTGCTGCTTCGAAAATTGGTGATTATTAATTGCCAGACACACAAAAGGTAGGTCTAAATTCAATGATATTAATAAAATCATCTATTTCTATGATACCGATAGTAATTGATGACTGTCGGTCTATAATGAAATGATTTTATCTCGAATCAGAAACCTTATTCTGAAGAGGAAATCACCATTATTGTGTTTTTTTGCTCTTGGAAGGTATTCTGATATATTATTTAGTGTACAGTCAGTATCAAAGGTAGATGACGATTTTAGTAAGTATGCAATTTGACATAAGCCAGTAGTAAAATTATCAGCTACTTTATTCATGCTGGCCGTTCAACTTCTATCTCCTACCTATATTTGTTCCGGAAGTAGTTTTATTTAGAGCCTGATTTCTTCTTCACTAGTAAGATAAATCAGATTGATATGAGATAATCGTTTTTTAGTATTTCGTGTTTTTTTGTTCAATAAAACGTCTATTAAATTGTCATGTTGGTAGTATTATTAACATCCTATATTGGGCTAAGTTCTACCTTACTTGTTCCTTTCTGAAAGTTACATTTTACATAATAAGACTTAGGCACATATGTGTAGATCATCATCATCATTATCATAAATTAATCAATATCATTATGGTAGTCGAAAAATGGCTCCGTCGGCTAACGACGTTCCTCAAGGTTACAACGCCCTTAACTAATGGTTTCCCGCGATCTTGACTAGATCGTTTTGTTGGATACTATCCCATGTCACGTCTTCCGGTACGCGGTCGTAACTGAAGAAATTTACTGCGCCAATTATTAACCTACAAGTATATTTTATTAAATTCATATTGTTACTAGCTGCGCCGCGCGGTGTTACCCTCTCATCTCACGGGAACACTAAATTTTTCAGGATAAAAAATTGCCTATGTGGTAATAAGTGTGTCAACTACCATCATATCAAAATTTATCAATATTGATCCAGCCCTTTGAGCGTGAAGGAGTAACAAACAAACACAAACACAACTCGCAAACTTTCGCCTTTATAATATTAGTGTAATTAAGACTGATAAGGTACAGTCGCAGAATAAAGACACTCGTCACTTATGGACCTAAACTCTTTTATATAAAGTCGAAAAGTGACGAACATTTTCATTCCCCGACTATACATTCGAAGAAAGAGACCGTGAAGTTATCAGCACAGCCAAGAACACGTTTTGATCAGAATAGAGGCGTGCGCGGCCCGTCGCCCGCGCAGCCTCAGGGCGCATGCGATCACTGTTATTACCATCGGCTCCCGAGGTGAGCCACCGCAATTGATTTCTATCGTGACGACATTATTACTAAACTAGATAAAAAATAAACTTCACTTACAAACGCAAACCCATCAATTTACATCGATAAATATCAACTGCTTCATTTTCATTAAAACTTTCGTGGGACATCTCTAATATTTATCGAGTTCTCCGTCATGGACAATTATCCGTACATTATAAGTTACCGCACGACTATACGAGTAGCTGTCCCGAATGAAAAACTATCCTAGTGTAAACCGCATATGAAAATTATCAACCACTTTCTAACACCCAAGCAACTTGACCATAACAGAATAAAAGTTATTGCATAAATTCCGAGTTCACGGGAAAAAGTTGTCTGGAACTGTCGAAGTGGGATTATCTGCGGATTTCGATCGTCGGCCAAGACGAAACCAGACGTTTGATGCGATTTATACCCTAACTTTTGCGCGTTACTTTTCTTATCTCAACCTCAGTAATCCGTGGTAATGTATGCACTCTACAGAGATCGGTGAAGTGCTGATCTGCTTAAGATAACTGGGAGCTCTTTGGCATTTTAGCAGTATAAAGTCAGACACGAGTTTTGATGAGATAGCCTGCGTTCCAGGGATGCTAGGGGTAATATAATACCAGTTTACAGTCAGGGCATCGCTGTGGGTGGCGTTTGCTCAGACTGCGCTTATCTCTGGTCGCTTAATGACAGCTATTTGGTAATGGGCGCACGACTAACCGACGTACTTTTATGATAATTAGTACGATCCAATATTTATTCGTGTGAGTACTTGTACGGGCCGCCTTTCATCTCCTTGTTTATGAGTATTGCCCGCTTCCAGGCGAGTCAAGGCTAATTTAGTGCAGGAGTTTTGTTTGGTTTCAATTTACTTGGGGCTTACCTAACTATTAGACATTAGAGGCTAAGTTTTGGTCGAAGAGATTTTGTAAGTGAAATTGATGAATTGATGATAATGCAGTAAGAGGGAAGGGCTTTGGTATTCGCGTGGGACTTTTTTTTATTGTCTACTAAATTGGGGAGCCCTTTGATTTCTAGAAACATTTCGTCGACGAATGTTTTATTTGCCGAAAAATCGTTTCGCAAATTTGTATTTCTTTTGGTCATACATTTTTCATAATTCTCGCAAATATCATCCTAATATTGATTAGTTTACGTTTGTTTTATAACAATCTCAAATAGTTTACGGTATCAGAGAAAGATGCTTTCTATGAAAAGATTTTTCGGTGAAATCAAATATTCGACGAAAGGTACCTACTTGTAGAAGTCAATACAGACCCACTAAATAAAATTTATCAATGCACCTCCAATATTAATGTCTTGTTTTTTTAGGTTTCCGTAGTCAACTAGGAACCCTTATAGTTTTGCCATGTCCGTCTGTCCGTCTGTCTGTCCGTCCGTCCGCGGCTTAGCTCCGTGATCATTAGTACTAGAAAGCTGAAATTTGGTATGAGTATGTGTATGTATAACGCCAACAGAACGGTAAAATAAAAATTAAAAAAAAAATTTTTCGGTTACCTCTGGAACGCCTAAAGTGGGGGTGTTTTTTTTTTTTCTTTTCAACACTAGTGTGTGGGATGTCGTTGAATAGGTCTTGTAAAAAAAACAAGTCTTCTAACATTATTTTTTGATAAAGTCAGCAGTTTTGTAAATATTCGCTCCGAAAACAAAAAAAAAAGTGTCCCCCCCCTCTAACTTTTCTACCACGGGTCAAATAAAAATCGGAAAAATTCATGTAAATGAGGCCTTATAAATACTTTCAATGAAAACTATATTGAACAAAATCGGTCGAGCCGTTTTTGAGTTATCGCCAAATTTCATATTTTTTCTTTAAAAGGACGTAAGTTGACTTCCAGAAGGTAATAAGTGATTACAGTTTCTAGGGCGTTTACGACCTTTTTATAGAACTTTCAATCTTTCTTAACTTAAAACTCGGGCTTAAAACAGCAGTTTATTGTGAAGGATGAGCAACTACGGAACCCTACACTGAGCGTGGCCCGACATGCTCTTGGCCGGTTTTTTACTTTATTTTTTATGAACCATCAGTTGATTTTTTTTTACCATTTTATTTACTTCTTTGTTCTTTGCATTGTTCCATTTAGGGGTAATTTCTAGTCATTCGCTTTTCCTTATCCAATAGTTTTTTATTTAATGCTTAAATACGTTTTTCAAAAATTCAACATATTCTATATTTGAACATAATTTAGTATGATAACCGTATTTCACAGTGTGAACTTAATCTTTTGACCGGTAATGTATTGTTCTTATTTAGTCCAATGAATACTAACTTTCGAAAAATAAAATACTCAGTGTTGCACGTTGACCACCCCAAGCTTTATACTTTCTTCACGGAACCTTAACTGATTAGAAACGGTAATAAAGGACAGATGAAGGTCAAAGTAATATCGCTTTGTCTAATGTACAGTCGGCTACCGAAACAGCTAACACCACTCCGTCATTAGAGGTAATCGGAGCAATTTTTCACACATTTTTTACGCAACAGCGAGTACACTTAGGGCATTAATTCATTTCCTTCACCTTGCTGTGAAAAAAGATGATTGATGCTGCTTGGTACCGGCTTTATCCAAAACAGGAACATGTTTTATGTAGTCATTAACTGTTTTATTGGTGGTTCTTGGTTATTGACAAAAAATCTCGTTTTTTGACACGCTTATTTAAATTCGCTTTTTGTATTTATTATGTTGATAATGTGTGTCGTCGTTATAAATAGGTATCGTCTTTAAAATATTGTGCAATATTGGATTTGGTTTCTTTTATGGATTGCACACCGTTAATATCTAGTCAAACTTTCAAATATCTCGTCTTTTTATTTCCGTTTTTTAATATTTCGTTTTTTTTTATTCTAGATAGTAGTTTGACCTCGATCGTACCTGATGTTAAGTGACAATAAGGCCGAATATGGAGTATGCTTGCCTAGAAGACGCTTCTATCTAAGTCATATTTTTCAGGGAAAAGGTGCGCAAGAAAGAAATTTCCACTATTTTGCTGTCCTGATAAGAATAGTGGACGCAAAGCAATTCGTACGAAAAAACTATTACAAAACAAGTCAGATTTGCCACATATATGTGCCAAGCTGAAGTCAGGATGAAGAGAAGCCAAATAAATCAAGCTAGATTTCTAGATAAAGTCCACTTGAAACACTCGAAAATCTAGAGAATTTCGGTTTGATCAGAATACAATAAAAAAACACTAAGATGACTCATAACACGTCTCACGCTGAAGCCAAGATGGAGAAAAGTCCAACAAACCAAGCCGGACTTCTAAATGTAGTATGTACTTAAAATATTTACTTACCAATAAATTAATAATATAAATAAAATTTTGCCATATCGTCTGTTGACAACCAACACTCAGTACCTACATAAGAAACAAATACCTACTTAAAACCGAAACTCGTACCTCAGTATCAATTTACAAACCAGATACGAGGTCTGAAGAGCAGTGACAGAAAATTAAGTGAGTTTTGATTGTCACCAGGCGATAATGTCCGTTAAATATAATAAGGTAAGTACTTTAGCTACCAAAAATGCATTTATAAGTACAGCTACGCAAAATACATTTATATAGGTATATATCAGTCGTATATCGTGTTCTTTCTCAAATGTTGTAACTATTGTAAGACTTATAATTCAAACACAATGTACATTGTTTATGAATAAATAACTATTACTATCACTATCGTTGTAAAAGTCGTCGCTCAAAGGTTATTAACATCGTCATCGTTCGTCAAAGATCGCTTATTACCATGCGACAAAACTACACAACATGCGAAGATCGTAACATGTCCAACGTTATTATGACAAAACGGGACTTCCCGTTCAAAAAGTCTTAAGTCCCTTCGAGACATGAACATCTCGTTCGAAACGTCGAAGTAATTAAACACTAACGCGATGAAGTCCCGTTTTGCTATAATAATGTGTAAAAATGGTGTAAGTTTAAATCAATTGTCCAAAGTTAAAGTAAAAATATCAGTCATAGGAGCTGCCTCTATGAGGGTGAAAGGCACCAGAAGACACATCAAGGCCTTCGATTGCGAAGACGAAGCAGGAATTCTATACTAAGCAACATTTTACAACCAACCTCACCCTCCGCCCCACTTTTCTTTGTTTTTCTCCCCCATTGCCGTCGTCACCCATATTTGTACATTTTCAATATTTTATTTCAATAAATGTGTATTCTATTTGCAAAGTCTGGAAAGACCGTAACATCTCAAATACAACTAAAATACATCTGGTCCACTCATTGGTCTTCCCAATTGCTCCATATGGAGCTGAAACATGGACGTTAAAAGCAAATGACCGGAACATGGTCGACGCTTTTGAGATGTGGTGCTGGCGGCGTTTTTAAGGATCCCATGGACAGCCCACCGCACGAACATCTCCGTCCTAGAACAGCTTAAAATGGAGAACACCCAACGCCTGTCTACCACTTGTCTGCAGCGAATAATGCGTTACTTAGGCCACATCGCTCGCCGAGATGTGGGTAACTTGGAGCGTCTGATGGTCACCGGAAAAGTGGAAGGAAAGAGACCTAGAGGCCGGAGCCCAAAACGCTGGTCTGACCAGGTATCCGAGCAGACCAACGGACCAGTTAGCGCCGCACTACACCAGGCAGCTGACCGCAACCGATGGAGACAGGCAGTTGACAAGCTGAAGCGGAGTCATGATCCTCAGCAATGAGGGAGCGATGGAGAAGATGTATTTTATTTATTCAAATATGTCCAACGTACATGACCTAAACCATGGTATAAAAAAACAAGGTATGGCATTTCGGAATGACAGGCCAGACTTGTGACGTGATCACGCTATGACCACCTCACACAAATCGATCTAGTTCCAAATTAAGTTCAAGAAGGCTTGTGTTATGGGTACTAGACGACGATATACGTACTTATATAGATAAATATATACTTAAATACATAAAACAACCATGACCCACGCACTGATATTCGAGTTCATCACACAAATATTTGCCCTGGCCGGGATTCGAACCCGGGACCGCCGGCTCAGTAGGCAGGTGTCTACAAACCGACCCAAACGTGTCGTCAAGATTGGTTCTGTCAATCCGTTTCTGTGTTGCCAGTAGTATATCATAATCCCACCAAAAACATTCTGTAAAAAACTAGCCAAGTCTCGATGGAGCTGCTTGTTTATTTCTAAAAAGTAATGAAATCTAGACAAAGTCGTACCAAGTCTAAGGTTCCTTACTGCGATTTCTTTATTATTATAGTTAATGTTGGGTGACTAGGCCGTTGAAGGGTACACCAGTATGGGCTATTATCTCGCTTAACAAACATAGGTAGTTACAACAGATATAACATTACGTGAAAACAAAATTGACTTGTAGCGGTTCTGGCGACAGATTGGTGCAATGGTGTCATGGAGCACCTGGTTTTGTACCCTTGTGTACCCTTCAACGGCCAAGTCACACAACATTAACTATAATAATAAAGAAATCGCAGTAAGGAACCTTAGACTTGGTACGACTTTGTCTAGATTTCATTACTTTTTAGAGATAAACAAGCAGCTCCATCGAGACTTGGCTAGTTTTTTACAGAATGTTTTTGGTGGGATTTCACTTCTTTTTGTAGAAACGCGGGTATATTGTTTTATAACAACCTGAAATTAATATTTTGGTGTAATTTGTTTATTTAATAATGTTCGAGTAGAATAAAGTTAATCGTTCGACTATTTCTTCTTGTAAACTTGTAAGTATAAGTATAAAAGCCAGTCTAGTCTTGTCCAGAGTTTTCCTTTAATTTTATTTATATGTGTATTAAAAGCAGAAGGGGAGGCATTCGCCCAGCGGGTACGTATTAAAATGCCGAAGTTCAAAATACCGAATATCATAAGACCTATGGACGGAAGGCCGAAAATTAAAATTTCGAATGTTTATTTGACCGAAAGTTTAAAATCCCGAAAGAACGTTTGATCGAAAGGATGAAATACCGAATATTATAATCCCGAAGACTGTAATCCCCAAGAATGTAATCCCGGAGACTAAACCCGAAGATTATAATTCCGAAGACTGTAATCCCGAAGACTATGATCCTGCCTGAAGGTTGTAATCCGGAATATTATTTAAGCTCTCGAGAATTATCTCGTATTTCTGTAGTCTTACAGATTCTAATGTTTATTTTATACAAAGAATATTAACCTAAATTACGTAACCTACTTGCCTGCTACTATACTTACTATTTATAAGTGAACTCTTCTGTGGAACCGATCTGCTCCGGCGCTTCGGGATGTGCAGCCCCTCCGCCCTAGTACGTTAGTACTCTTTATTATACTGTGGCCCTAGCGTAAGAAAGTGCGGGCATCAAGCGAGTCGCAGCGGCTGAGGCTGGTCGCCGAAGGTGACTAAATAGCCGAAGCTGCGGAGGCGAGCGTTGACAGCTTCGGTTCCAGACAAGTTCGGTTCGATTGGCAGTCCATGACAGAATATTTTATCATAATATCGAATATTTAGTGTCATACTTAATTTCCCACTTTCCCGGACTATTTCCTTTTCTTAATCGACTTGCCACCGAAACAGAACCGAAGCTGTCAACCCCGATTCCGCGTGGTCTTGTCTGCCCTACCCCTAGAGTGTATATAAAAGCCCGGAGGCGCGGAGGGAGGGCAGCCCCCGGCCGCCGTAAGAAAGTGCGGGCATCAAGCGAGGCGCAGCGGCTGAGGCTGGTCGCCGAAGGTGCCGAAAGCCGAAGCTGCGGAGGCGAGCGTAGGTGCCGCACTTTCTTACGCTAGGGCGGAGGGGCTGAACATCCCGCAGCACCGGAGCAGATCGGTTCCACGGAAAAGTCAGATTAGTTTAGTGTCCTGACACTTTTAAAGTGCTCATTGACTTTCGGGATTATAAAATTTCGAGATTTTAAAAATTTCGGGATTATGAAATTTTGAACTTTCGATTTTCTGAGAATAGGTAATTTGAGCTTCGGTTTATCGAATATCGGCATTTTGAACTTTCGGTATTTTGATTTTCGGTATTTTGACCATCAGTATTTCAACTGTAGGTATTATGAACTTTCGGGACTGTAATACGTAACCCGCCCAGCTGTGGGACGCTATAGGCTAGATTCAATTAAAAGATGTGTCCCACTACGCTGGATTTTTGCAATGACAGTCGATTTTTTTATGTACCAATAGTAGAAGGGGGCATTACCAATCTCTAATACAGCTGAGACCAGCTGAGGGTTCTTCATCAAATAAATAAATAAATATCGGACAACCTCACACAAATCGATCTAGTCCCAAATTAAGCTCTAGAAGGCTTGTGTTATGGGTACTAGACGACGATATACATACTTATATAGATAAATATATACTTAAATACATAGAACAACCATGACCCAAGCACAAATATTCGAGTTCATCACACAAATATTTGCCCTGGCCGGGACTCGAACCCGGGACCACCGGCTCAGTAGGCAGGTGTTTACAAACCGAGCCAAACGCGTCGTCAAAATACTTCAGACCTTGGATTTTTGACATCAAATGAAGCGGCCCACCAAGTTCACTATTAAAATACTTAAACGGGTTTACTCACGTCGTAGAAATCGAATAACACTCGACATGTTTCGAATCGGTACGCGATCCATCATCAGGAGAGACGATCAGTCGCGACGGCGGCCAACCGAACACAACAAGTTGAATATTTTTTGTAAAGGCGGTAGGTATGTCGATCTCTAATAGTTTGGTTGGGCTCTTGTGTTTTCTAATCAGAGTACTCCAGATCTTCGATTATCCTAGTTTGTAGGGTTCCGTACCCAAAGGGTAAAAACGAGACCCTATTACTGAGACTTCGCTGTCCGTCCGTCCGTCTGTCACCAGGCTGTATATCAAGAACGGTGATAGCTAGACAGTTGAAATTTTCACAGATGATCTATTTCTATTGCCGCTATAACAACAAATACTAAAAATAAAATAAAATAAATATTTAAGGGCTCCCATACAACAAACTTGTTTTATGGTACGGAACCCTTCATGCGCGAGTCGGACTCGCACTTGGCCAATTTTTATAGTTTTCGCTTTATGTGGCCATTAAAACCTAACTCTGTACCAAATTTCAGCTCTCTGAATTTATGGGAAGTACTAGTTCTTTACTGATGATCATGAGTGAGTGAGTGAGTGTCGTAAATGCGAAACTTTGCTTTCGCTTAACTTCGGAACTAAATGACCTACAGACTTGAAATTTTGGATTTTAAGTATGTGATTATAGCTTACTGGATGACGAAAATTTCTGCGTTCTGGTCTTATCCAGAGGTGCTCAAATAGGGGCCTGAAAATGCGGCGAAATGGTTCCAGTAAAGGATGGTACGGCAGTGTTTGCTTCGCGCTCGACTTGGCGGGGGCACTGCCGTGCCCCCCGATACCTACTCCCCGATTCCCATGTTACCTGTATGAATGTCTTAAAATCAAGAGTGTTTTAAAATCAATTATCACGACAAAAAAACATTTATTTTGAATAAATATATGACAATTGTAATGCAAAAATATTTTTTTTTGTACGACTGCCGTTGAACATCTTTTCCTTATTTTGTTACCATTAAGCGGCAACTAATCAGTCTACGTCACAAGTCTGCCTTATCGGAATGCCATACCTTGTGTTTTATACCATGACCTAAACCAAGCCAGACTTCTAAATACAGTTATCAAACCACTTGAAACACTCTAAAATCAAGAAGCCGCATTTCGTATTCTCAGTACGAGCTGATCAGCATGCGCGACCGCGGAACCCGCAGGGACGTTATTACGTACAAAAATGCGGTATTAGCTATAGCTAGGACTTCGTGACTCCACGGAGATGCCTGGCCAAGGAAGTTTGATAAAATAAAACCCAGCTGATGTTCCGATGGTGGAGGTTATTTACGGTTAGCTGGGTATCCGTAAGAATAACAAATTGGAAAAATATAGGAATTATTTATACTTATTTCTATATTGCATCACTTAAGCTGCATTCGATCAAACTTTTATACCACGAATAACGCTTACTCTCGGATAGTAATGTCAAACTAATATGGAGTATTGACAGTAGGTACCCACTATTCGAGAGTAAGTAAATACGTAAACACTTTATTGTACACAAAAATACATCAATTACAAATCACATAGGTACAAAGGCGAACTTATCTCTATAAGGGATTTCTTCCAGTTTACCATTGAGCAATTGAGTGGGTACGAGAAGGACAAACTAACACCGTGTACAAAATTACGCATAACAAAAAGCATTAGGCATTAAAAATGACAACTTCGATTATCTGAATATAGAAAATAATACAGTTCATTTAGTCGACGTAACAGCTTACTCGTATATATCTTCTTCATAATAACTAATATTGAATTTTCTAATAATTAGGTTCTTTAAATGTCACTCAACACAGCTTGCGTATAAAAATCGTTATGTGTGCAGCAGTGTAACTGCGACATTTCTGTGATATAGTTAGACTATAGGCTATACATCAATGTCAAATCCAACATGGCCTCTGGGTCATCTCGTTTCTAAGCGGTCAGCTGCGAGGATGGCTAATTAAGAACCTAGTCTCAACCCAGTGGCCTAGGGCGCTAAATATGAACTAAGTGCACTAAGCTTGTCTCTCAAGGCATTAGGCAACGCATTTACATATACTAACTAGGACTGCAAAGCTTCTACATTTCAAGTGCTGTGTAATAACTTCGTGAATTGCAAATTTTAAGTAAACTGCGTGTATTTACATAGTGCTATAGTAAATAATAATGAAGCTAAAGTTTATTCCTAACCGTAAGGTCGGGTTACTTTAGCCCTGGGGGGTAACATTGCCCACCCATTAAAACCAACTTTATTCAATAAGTAAATTCTGGATAACTATATCTTATGACATATCCACTTTTGAGTGATCGCTGGTACTGTTTTTAAAAGTTTTCATAGTAATTGAAATAGGTGGACAATGTTACCCCAGGTTTAAAGTAACCCGACCTTACGGTATAGGATTTTTTATGTATATATTTTGACACAAGGGTAAATTATGAAAGAAAAATGTAATCACCTAAGCAGGACTCGAACCTTCGACACTACGTTTCCGGCCTAGTGCTCAACCAACTGAGTCAATCACACCAAATCTTTGATTCCATAATCATACGCTACTGGAGCGCCCTCTGCGTCATATGTATTTAAAAGTATAATATTATGTGTTGATATGGTTTTTTTTTTTCACTTTAACCCTTTTCAACATCCCTTATTACGTACACTTACGTTATTACTCTTCTCTTTAGTTTTTTGTTCAAGTACGTACTTGACCAAGCGAGCGTAGCGTCGCCGCTTCAGCTTGGCTAAAAAATATATCATATTTTTGTAATGTTTGGATTTTCGGATTGCAAGTCGACCAGATTTCCTTGGTGTTAATAGTATTTCATGTATTTAAAAGTGTCTACTAAGCCGAATTTCACACTTCGATAGTAATCTGTATCGGAACTATTATACAATTCTATAATTGTTTATCTATCTACACCCCACCTACATTACTTGACGGTGAGGCATGGGAAAGCAAATTAAAGATAGGCAACTGTGCATAAATAGGCGTTAAAACACTCGTAAGATCCTATTATGAAATTCAACTTCCGCTCGTTACTAAAAAAATCTTAAACTCACACGCGTGTTTTAAGACCTCCTATTATGTAACAGTTGCATAGACTTCTATTTAAAAATCAGTTTCTATGCTATCCAATAGAATCATTGGTCATTATTTCAGGAAACATCTTTATAGCGTGACGCACGATTTGTATGTAATTTATGAGTTGTTAAAAAAATATCGGCCAAGCGCGAGTGGGACTCGCGCACGAAGGGTTCCGTACCATTATCTGTAAGTTTGTTGTATGGGAGCCCCCCTTAAATATTTATTAAATTTTTAGTATTTGTTGTTATAGCGGCAATAGAAATACATAATCTGTGAAAATTTCAACTGTCTAGCTATCACCGTTCTTGAGATACAGCCTGGTGACAGACGGACGGACGAACGGACAGCGAAGTCTCAGTAATAGGGTCCCGTTTTTACCCTTTGGGTACGGAACCCTAAAAATCTATTTTTCCCTGATCACGCCGAAAACAGCTAGTTGGATTATTATAAACGTCGGTACATACGTCGTGATAGCTGGACAGTAACGATGGTTATAGAATGCTTTTTATCCACAGACAACCCCCACTAGACGGAGCATGTAAGGCGACCCGCGCGCACCAACGATATGGTAGTTGCGTCCTTGTTTATGATCCATGCGTACGTCAATGAAAAAAGAAATTAAATAAATAACATGGTAAATTGTAGTGTCAAGTGGTGTAGAGACGAGACCTCATAAACATGGACGCAACTAAACGGTGGCCGCCGTGTACTTATACTTTACTAGCTTTTGCCCGCGACTACGTCCGCGTGGAACTTGGAAGTATAATAATAATAAATAAATATTAAGGGACAATCTTACGCAAATCGACCTAGTCCCAAACTAAGCAAAGCTTGTACTATGGGTACTAGACGACGATATACATAATATATAAATACATATATAGATAACATCCATGACCCAAGAACAAATATTTGCACAAATATTTGCCCCGGCCGGGATTCGAACCCGGGACCGCCGACTCAGTAGGCAGGTGTCTACAAACCGAGCCAAACGCGTCGCGTATGGAAGTAACCTCGTACAACACGATAGATAACTATTCATATCCACCTAATCACCTTAATTAATAAAAGGGATTATTAAAAGCGCCTAAGCAAATGTAAGAGCAATTGTGCTTTTGGTCTAATAATTACATTTCCGACAGGGTCATCAATGTCATCATGAATTACTTACTCACTTTTCAATCTTTTTAGGGATAATTTCCAGGATGAAAACTATCCTATGTCCTTCCTCGGATCTTTAACTATCTCCATGCCAAATTTCATCAAAATCGATTCAGCGGTTTAAGCGTGAAGAGGTAACAGACAGACAGACACACTTTCGCATTTATAATATTGAGTATGGATGTTCAGCCGTACCATATCGTTGGTGCGCGCGGGCCGCCTTAGGGCCTTATCACACTTGCGATTTGCGAGCGTATTTTGTATGAAGGCGATCGCGCAGCGTGTTCGCCGCGTCGCTTATTTGTATAGAAAATACGCTCGCAAATCGCAAGTGTGATAAGGCCCTTACATGCTCCGTCTAGTGGGGGTTGTCTGTGTATTTATCCGACTACGGTAGAAAAACGTTTTACTCGACGAGCATTTGCCACTTCATTTTGACATTTTCCATAATAACAAACCCAAGTACGTACTTAAAATCGTATCAATAACAATTCACAGTCATTAGTGGAGAGGAAAGGAAATACTTTCTTCAAATCCTAAAATGAAATGTCAAGAAAGTAGGTTGATAGAAAATGCGTGTGAATAAAGCTTCCTCCTCGTAATAACATTTTATTCGTCCGTCGCTTAATTTTCTTAGCACGTTTCATGGCTAGGGCTGATAACAAAGTTCAATTTAGAGGCAAAAGGTACAGCCCCAGTAAAAGCGAGGAATATTTAATTCTTTTTTGATCCATTATTACAGGAATATTACTGGTATTTTCATGTTTTATGTTTGCTAAATAAATATGCGCAAACGGTAATGCAGAATACCGTTCGCGCCGCCATACATACTAATATTATAAATGCGAAAGTGTGTCTGTCTGTTACCTCTTCACGCTTAAACTGCTGAATCAATTTGATGAAATTTGGCATGGAGATAGTAAGAACCGAGGAAGGACAAAAGGATAGTTTTCATCCTGGAAGTTATCCCTAAAAAGATTGAAAAGTGAGTAAGTAATTCATGATGACATTGATGACCCTGTAGGAAATATAATTATTAGACCAAAAGCACAATTGATCTTACATTTTCTTAGGCACTTTTAATAGTTTTAATAATCCCTTTTATTAATTAAGGTGATTAGGTGGATATGGATATCTATCGTGTTGTACGAGGTTACTTCCATACTTTCAAGTTCCACGCGGACGTAGTCGCGGGCAAAATCTAGTATTATATATTATTGTATGTATACATGCAAACACTATATTGTGCATAAAAACAATTAAACCTCTTATATAGAGAAACAATATATTCATTTCGTATAATGAAAAAGAACACCACTATTCATGTAAGTAAAGGAATGATTACCGCAAATATTTTCGCTTCTAAAAATGTAACCTTCGAATCGCTCCTACAAGAGCCCTACCTTTCTGCTGTCCATGGGAATATTGTTTATATTTATATTTTAATGGTAACATAAAATAATTTAAAATAATACAATAAAGTTAGTTTATGACTAATAAAATTATTAAACAGGAATTGATTAGAATAAGCTTCCGCCGGCTTCCCGTAAAATTAATGCTTGTAATTAAGGAAGCGTTAATGAACTTCCATTTGTAAACTTGTTTTCCTGTATTTTGGCATCCATTAAACAAACGTTGAAATATTGAACGAAAATTCATATACCGACAATATTTCCGTAGCATCGCTCAAGGGGAAGTTAAAGGAATTGTGGCTGTCGAACGAATGATTAGGTTGCTGTTTTTGTTATAATTATAATTTTATTTATGTTGAATATTATGTATATGTATTTATATAGATCACAGACCATAAGAGTGATATAGATATTATGTAATATGTATTATATTGACTGTTACCTACCTATCTCTCTCTCTGTTGGTTTTTGCATTTTCATGTGTATTATTGTATAGTTATAGTTACTCCTTTGTATTGTACATCTTGCTTGGTTTGTCTACCATTTACATTTGTTTAGCACTCATTTGCTCAAAGGTTAACTGGAAGAGATCCCTTAAAGGGATAAGTTCGCCTTTGTACATGCTTATTCTTTTGTAATGTGTTTTTCTTGTTTTTATGTACAATAAAGTGTTTATATGCATGCATACATATTTTATTACAGTTTAAATTTACTTTTGGCACTCAAATATTATCGAGTCCAACACTCAAATAGTATCTTAGTCCGAATCATGTAAATAACAATTGAATCAACTACCGATACCCATTTTTTACAACGAACATTTAAAAATAAAACTATGGAAAGGGGCCATTATTACAAGAAAAATCGCTCTTGAGCGCGATACAGGATTGCTTGGGCGCGCGGCGCTAGGCCGAAAGCGCCATCTGTTGGAAGAAATTTCTTTGCCCTCGCGCCAAAACGGGTGTAACGGATTTTAACCATTTTGGTACAGGGATAAGTTGGACGGCCAACGATGGTTATAGAATTTTTACCCGACGACATAAAGAAAAAATGGCTAGTGTTTTATAAATACGCAGTCATTTTCACCATTTTCATGAATAATTGAGTAAGTATGGAAGACCCTGTGTAATAACTACATTTGAATGAAGCCGAAAGAAGTTCACTGCTAGACCAAGGTCTCTCAATGTTCCACTGCGATTAGTTGGATGCAGCCGGCAACCAAGGGTTTCACGCGTATCTGTCCAAATCGTCAATCACTTTGCCTTCCTGATAATCACTGCGCCTTCCGGTACGCAAAGTAGTGAAACAAAATTGGAAAGCCTTATGATGAAACTTTTAAGGTCATCATTTTGAACTACTACATGAATTGCTATTCAGAACAAAATTGCTACTATTCAAAAGCGCTAAATTAAAATATCCGTATACAAGAACTACAAAAACATCCTTTCCGCACGCGAGAGGTAATATTTCTTTAAAACAAAAGTCAATAGTTAGAATTTGTTTGTATAAAATTCAAATCCGCGCGCCTTCTTCAGGAAATAAAGAGGGATGTGCATCGTAAACCTCAATGATACATCTCTCTGCCGAACAATGAAATAAAATCCGTACTGTTGTTTCCATCGGGAACTTTCTGATCCATGGCTTGTTCTCGTGGGTTACGTTTTATTATGTATTTTTTTTTCTATTCTACAATTGCACTAGTACAATACATTACTGGGAATTTTATTGCATTCTCGGTAAGAAAACATACAAAGAAAGTGGTTTTTTTAATGCCTTATAATAAGGTGTAAATTTACAGACACAGTCTACGAATATTTATCATTTATTTTGAGAACTTTATTTTTAGTTAATTTGGCCTTTTGTACACAAACTATCAGTGGTTTGGCATCAATTTAGTGAATTTGATGCAGTAGCTCCAACCACGCCGCTTTAAGTTTACGCTTCATTTACGCGACGCCGTAGATATCAGGCGCAATCTCAACATGATCGGGTAGTAACGTAAAATGTCACTATAAGCAGCTCGAATTGCAAAGGCGATATACCTGAGACGCGCTTATTTGGCGATAACCCAAAATACACTTGAATTAGCGCCCAGGCGTTCATATTGCACGCTACTGGTATCCAATTATTATACGTAAAACTGCTGTAAACTAGAACTGGCCTAAACAACACAACCGCGATTGCTGACCCTACTGCATACTGCTGAATCGGCAAACGATAAATTCCACCGCGAAATAGACGTGCGTGCGGCAAGCCTGCACAACAATAAATAAATTTTATGTGTGTGTTGAGCATAGTTACCTACATTACATTGTTATGTTTCTATGCGGTTGCAGTGTGCGGCAAACTGAAGGCTCTGTTTGATCAGTAAGTTTGTTTGCCCGACTCCAAATTTGACGTTTCACATTACATAATCTTTTAAGTAACGCAAAACGTAATTTTTTTAGTTCCTGAACAGGCAAGGGCTAGACAGTTGAGTTATATTTTTTTGGGTGGTATTTTTTATTTAACTAATCGCATATGTTTGAGAAAAGCACTATACGTGCCTTAGCTGTGGAAACTATCCACGGCCACCCTACGGCCGGTACGGTCTATACCTACTCATCCGCGGCAAGCTCTTCTTTCCCGGCGTTTACAGTAGTGTACTATTATTTACATTAGTTTATTAGTAAACAGTCTTATAAAGGTAATCAATTTCTACAAAATTAGAAACAATAGAAAAAAAATGCTGGTTCTAAACTTACATTTAAACCCCACTTCATGAAATATAATACAATATAGGTACTCTTAGGTGTTGAAATTTCGCAGTTGAACTTAACCTTACAGGGTCACGTACACATCCCATTCAAATGAGCACGCGTTCGATATCATTTGCTAGTATTGGGTGTTTACTCAAGTTGTCAATAGTTTTCGTTAAGTTTCCCGACATGACAATACATTTGAAGGCGAAGCTTTAGCTAAAAAGTTAAGTTGGATAAAAAGCATCCTTTAACTGTAGATGGATGAATATTATGCCTGAATTATAATAAATAATTGCAATATGCCACTTTGATATGAACTCCACAAATACACTTCCATACTATATTATACAATTATTACTTACACGTGTATTGAAAATCATTTTTCTATAAAAAGGGGTCACGATGGAAAAATCTTAATAGCGTAATGCAGGATCGTCGTTTGTTTTGTATAGGCGCGGAGTGCCGTGCCAACCTGGCACAATCTGTTTTCATAATTTCCTTTGTCCTCGCATCACTAATTTTGGTACAGGGATTAGCTGGACCTCCAAAGATGGTTATAGGATACTTTTTATCCATAAACGGTAAAGATAAAATTACGCGGATGAAGTGCGGTCACCTCCTAGTCTTCTACGAGTAATCTAATAAATATACATATATTATAATATCATAAAATTGCAAGAATGATATATTTGTTCTTGCATCACGCCTAAACGGCTAGCTTCACATCTCCAGATGGTTATGGGATACGTTTTACTTGACTAAGGAAAAGCAAAAATGGGTTATGACTTTTTTTTTCACGCGGACGAAGTTTGCGGGCAAAGTTTACTAGTACATACGCACAAAGCTATAAGCACAAACCATCACAAAATTGTATAAGTAGAACAGTCAGCAAGTGAAGTTGCTTTTCAAAAGAAGCAGCATTTCCTATTTAAAATTAAAGAGTTTCTTTCACCACGTATTGCATAAAAATAATAAATTTTAAATAGGTACCAGGTACCTACCAAGTATACACTCTAAAACGGATTGAAAATTGTATTAGTTTTAATTGGTTTCCCGTTTGGTACACACATACACACACATACAATAATATTAATTAAAATATGTTAGTTACAGGTTACTTAAAGTCGTAAAATTGCCTGTGTAAGTAATTTACTGTGCCGTAAAATAATCTTGCAATGTTTAACGAGCGAAATTATATGTAATTGCGAAGTTCTTTTTTATTTGATTACAATAGGAACGAGTACTCACGGTATGAAAATATGGACAATAATTTATGTTTTAGTCCAATATTATATGATCACAAACGTGATGAGGTAAAATTAGTTGACAGTAGTTAAGTAAGCTCATCACACCGCAAGGCTGGACGGATTTTAATCAATTTTGATATAGGAATAGCTGGACTAGGGTAAAGAAAAATGGTTTACTCAGACGAAGTGGCCCTTCTAGTCATATTATTTAGTATTCGCTGAAGCAATACAAGCATTAATTTTGACAAATAAAATAATATGTAACATTTGGGGACACTTAAAGCCTAATGGACATTAAGAAATATAAATATTAATAAATATTAAGGGACAATCTTACACAAATCGACCTAGTCCCAAACTAAGCAAAGCTTGTACTATGGGTACTAGACGACGATATACATAATACATAAAATACATATATAGATAACATCCATGACCCAAGAACAAATATTTGCACAAATATTTGCCCCGGCCGGGATTCGAACCCGGGACCGCCGACTCAGTAGGCAGGTGTCTACAAACCGAGCCAAACGCGTCGTCGAACACACATTATTGAAGTAGACACATCTCAGACATGTGTCATGTGAGATTCTTGGGCTTTTGCCTCTGTCTTTACACAATTCACAAGCCTCTATTAAGACGCATACGCAATGTACCATAAATAATTCATTTCGTTACAATTACCAGCTGTTCTCAGAGTCGAAAATCGATAATGACAGTGCGCCGAAGCCGTGCTCTATTGTTTTATGTAAATAAATCTTAGACGAGCAATCTGCGCGTTGTCACAAATTACAGTGTGCGGGTCGCATATGGGAAGCGGTACAGATTACTTGGAATACAGATGGGTGATTTGACGAAATTAACGCTGTAAAAAAGGTAAATTTTGAGTCGACACAAGGGGATTGTGTAAATTTATCGAGGCTTTCAGTGCACTTTGTAACTTTACGTCTTTTAGATAGGACCTAGGAAAAAAGGGAGGCCTAAAGAAAGGTTGTCAAACACTGATTAAAGAAAGCTGAAGACAGAAAGTCCTAGCTAGATCGGGAGAAAATATCATTTTTATATTATTATTTTACCTTTTAATTAATCTTTGACGACGCACGCAACTGCACGTTGTCACAAATTACAGTACGCATATGGGAAACGGGACAAATTACTTGGAATACAGATGGTAGGTTCGTTAGCTATAAAAGGTTAATTTTACCCCCGATGCAATGATATAATATAGTAAAAATAAAATACTACAGAAGGTTTTCTGTTTTGTTCTTCGCAAAAACCACCTAAAACAGTATTTTATTAGTTGTTTGTGTAAAATACGACTCAATTGGTCATGGAGGGTGGCGATATAACCGACCGTCGCGTGTGTGCCTCTTCGACTTGCAAAGGACGAGTTGTGCGCTGGTGCGTAGACTGCAACCGCAGTTCTCTTCGCGTAGTGGCCTAGCGTTGTTGCCTAAGACACTTTAGTGTTTACCACATCTGTATTTAGATGAGACACTCATTTTAAAGACTGGCCCGATAAAGCTGTATAAAAATCATCAGATTAATAAATATAAATAAAATAATATTATTATTATTTATTTAGCAACTCTATCTACCTTTATTTGCACGAGACAGCTAACCAGGCCGCTATAGTATACGAATGGCTTTTCATCAGGCCTGCCGTCTGATTTATTGTCAAATTATTCGCAATTCATCGGGGATGAATGTAGTTAGAGCGAGATTGATGGCATCAGAACGTCATTGCAATAGCGGAATGGGAATAAGTGATAGTTATTGTTAAGTGATAACTGGTAAATAATATAGACCATGGATTAGTGATGCAATTGGTTGTGATTTGTGGCTGAATGTTGTATTCGATGTTTGTGTAGATTTAATTTGTGATTCCGTTTTATTAGATCCAACTTTTTGAATGTTCTTTATTTAGTACTTATAGGAAATAATATTTTCACCTCACCAGCTCATACATGGTTATTTTGCTGCGAGTTAACAGTGTACAAAATGCGATTTTGTTTCGAGCGTGAGAAGAAAGTAGCTTTTTAATTATTTCAATTTTTGGCAACGAATTGACAGTAATCACCCACAGCTTAAGTATAAAATTCGAATCATGCGAATCTCGATGCACTCTGTTTCTTTCATATGTATATAAAAAAGAGAGGGATAAAACATATCAATTTGAAATTCGATTTACGAATCCGACCTTTAATGGGAACAGTTCGGATACGCGTTTTACAATAAAACTCATTAAAAACACCCGAAAAAGTTTTAGTTGCAACATATTGTTATTAACCACTCACTTGCTCTTGGTAACTAGAGCTACCAACTTTGATCACCTACAAATTGCTTATTAGCTCTGGCTACCAGACGACCAAAGTATCTGTTAAAGGCGGTTTTGGAGCGTTTTAAACGATGTGTAAAGCATCAACCGAATATTTAAATAATTGTGTCTTTTATATAAAACAATAGATTATTGTTCAAATAAAATACGATTTTTCAACTTATTACTTAGGTACTTATTGTAAATGTAATAATAATTTATAATTTTACCAATTTATCATAGATGCATATTCGAAACGTACTTAAAAAAATATCGAGTTTAAATTGTTATTGTTGTTTTGTTGGGTGCTTTACGAGTAAAAACATTAGTCAAACTATAAACAAAATCACGTAATAATAAATAAACACGTCATGTATCTGCTAAATCTTCCAATTAGATCAAATACTGACAAAAACCGTGGTTGTGAGGGACTGGTACAGTGTTGGACCGTATAATTTCAATTAAATTATATTGTTATTCCTTTTTCAAGCAGCAGGTATCTATTTTCTTATTAATAATATCATTTAAATAAGCAATAGACTATTAACATACCTAGGTACACCTGAATGGTTGAAAGAAAAAGTACAAAAAGTCGAATATGTTCTCGCTGTTGAGGTGAAAAGTTGTGTGTGCTACACGAGAGCAAGGTTTTTGCATCTCGTGCTGTTGAGTCCCTCGCTGCACTCAGGATTTTTAATAAGAATCCTTCGCTTGCTCGGGACTGAAAACAAGCACTCGCAACAAAAAACAACTTTGCTCTCTTGTTGCACAAATAACTATTAGAACATTTTGTGCAACAGGAACAGTTTTCGTTACATCAAACACTAGTTTCAACACAGAACAGGACTGTAAAATTTACTAATTTACTCTTGGATAGCTTAATGGTTCACCTTTGACAGCGATCACACTAAAAATATGTTTAAAGGCACAATATTATTCACAAGTTAATTCATCATGCTTAAAAGGCATTAAAAGAAAAGATACAAGCAATTTTCGTGTAGTTGTGTTGTTAGAGGCTCTCACCTCATACGGTAATAGTAAAACGGGTTCCCTTTATCTTGCATAATATCGATTCTCCTAAATACATTTCGCATAGCAGCTATCACCGAAACATTTTTAGCCGAATGATTCTTTAGCATAATCATATATGTATCGCATACTATTAATTTAGCATAATTTTAAATAGCAGAACACTAGTATCATCGACTTTTATTGCACATAATTTTATATGACAGAACATTAATATCACCGAATTTATTATGGCATAGATACATAGTTTACGGAACAGACGGTTCTAGGAAACTAAGTTTTAGGTTAAATTAGGCGATTATTAGCTAAACTGATACCAGTAAAATGGGTTAGGTTAGATCTGCGACCACAACAGAACTGAACTGCTGCCAGTAAAGTAGGATAGGCTAAAACCGAACTTAATGGGTTAGGTTAGGTTAGAACTGCGACCACAACAGAACCGAACTGCTGCCAGTAAAGTAGGTCAGGTTAGAACCGAACTTAATAGGTTAGGTTAGGTTAGAACTGCGACCACAACAGAACCGAACTGCTGCCAGTAAACTAGGTTAGGTTAGAACGGAACTTAATGGGTTAGGTTAGGTTAGAACTGCGACCATAACAGAACCGAACTGCTGCCAGTAAAGTAGGTTAGGTTAGAACCGAACTTAATGGTTTAGGTTAGGTTAAAACTGCGACCATAACAGAATCGAACCCCTTCAATTACGTAGGGACATTGGGTCGCTGAGCGTTTTCTATCGCCTATACCATGGCGAGTGTTCTGAAGAGTTATTTTCTCTTATCCCACCCTCCCCTTTCCGTCATAGAACCACACGTGCCAGCTTGCGATGTCATCGCCTCACCGTGGAGAATATTCCCACACGTACCAAGAAGTTTGGCAATTCCTTCATCTGCCGAACTATTAAAGTATGGAACTCCTTGCCGGCTCATGTGTTTCCTCCTTCTTATAACTTGGGACCCTACAAACGAAGCGTGAAGAAGCATCTCTCGGGCCAGCATGGCAGTGTCAACTGACTTGGCACCGTTGGTTTCTCGTCAGTTGCCATTGCGACTTGGGCTCCCCTTTTTGCTTACCATCAGGCGAAGTGGAGCCACTATGTTGTGCCGTTATATATATAAAAAAAAATGAACTGCTGCCAGTAAAGTAGGTTAGGTTAGAACCGAACTTAATGGGTGAGGTTAGGTTAGACCTGCGACCATAACAGAATCGAACTGCTACGAGTCATGTGGTAAGTAGAAATAAAAAAGGAGTAGTTATCGTTTTTCATTTATTTGAGACATGCAAAATACATTAAGGTTAAGGCAAATGTTTGCTGTCAACAAATGCAAATGTTTGTGTGATCGAATTCGATTCGATTTTTATGCAATCTAAATATTATGAGATATAAATTTCTTCGAAATACCTATTCGGACATTTAAATATTATGCTTATTTATATTCTCCCATATGAATGTTCTGATATAAAAAAATATGTGAAAGCATAATATGAGAAAAAATATATGCAAAATAAAATTCGGAGAAATGATGTTTCTGTCGAAGGTTGTTATACAAAATGAATTTATGAGTATCAATTTTATGCAACATATTAGTGAACCTAGTAAAACACGTCTCGAGATATAGTTAATAAAATTACGTAAGAACACCATTAACCGACTAAAAATAGATTTGCAAGTCTGTTTAATATTGAATTTTGTTCAACGCGCCACTTAAACTAAGCCCGTTAAAGCCAAGATGAACTAGCTGTTTTATTCTGTAGCAATGTGTTCCGAGACAGTCCTTAATAGTAGGTCAGAGAGCCCTAGACTTGCCCAGGGGCTGTTTTAGCTCACCATTCTGGAGTAACTTCACTGAACACGAGCATTAAGACATACTTCGAACTTAGAACATAGATGTTTAAATCATTTTACGCTCACGCTGTATCATTAAGGCTTTTATGTATTAATTTTGGTCGGATTGTTTTTGTTGTGATCTAATATTATGTTTGCTTTTGAATTGAAATTGAAAAGTTGTTTGGAAGTTAATTAGTAAATGTAATTTGGTTCTTGATAAGAATAATAAGAAAAGTCAAGTTTAGTATTTTAGGTATCGACTAATTGAAACTAATTTACAAATTGATATTAATAAGCATACCGAATCATGTTTATTTCACACATATTATGTAATTATAACGCTTTATACAATATTGGAACCTTTAAAGTGCGAAGTACATTAGTCGTAATTTTTTTTTCAGCAGTGAAGCGATCAAAATATGTATAAAAGATAAATAACGTAGTAAAACACGACATTAATTTATTGGAAACAATTCCTGATTGCCGCCTTCATTTTAAAATGATATAACTTCATATTTTATTCGTAGTGTAACAACATTAACATATTTCGTTGCATTTAATTAATAAATAAATATTAGGGGACAATCTTACACAAATCGACTTAGTTCCAAACTAAGCAATGATACGAAGATATACATAATAATATAAATACATTATATAGATAAGTAACAGCCATGATTATTTACCAAATTAGACACGTACTTAGGAACTAATAGACTTTATTTTCACTTACTATTTCAAAAAGTCATTGAGGATAAATAAAATAAGAAAAATAAATAAATATTAGAGATAATCTTACACAAATGGACTTAGTCCCAAACTAAGCAAAGCTAATGGGTATACGACGACGATATAGATAAAATATAAATACATATATCGTCGGCCGAAGGTTCAATTGGGGAGTTCAATAAGGGACAAAATACGCAAAATGAGTTGAATATACAGTTTTGTTCAGAATTTTTCGCTCTATCGAAAGGTGTATATAAAAAAAATCTAGCTTGAAAAAAGCGTTCCTTACACTACTGATTTTTATGGGTTCAAAATCAAATCTGTCCCACTAAAACCATGTATCTGTTTTTTATTTTAATAAAGCAACATCAAATAGGGTAACTACTGCCAACAATCCACTTTAAATAAGGTAAAGGTCTTTCCAATTCAGAAATTACCTTTACATGAATTATTTTTGAACACAATCTTATGAAACTGGCTTTTACACTGATGCTTTTTTTGGCTCATGAATAAATAACACCCATACCTTAAAATGATTGCACGAACTTTGAAAAAAATAAAGCTCCTTACCCCAATTTGCCATCTTATATTTTTAACAGTGTGAACCTTACACCAATTTGGTTAAGACGATATTTAGGTTTGATCCGATTTATATTTAGATTCCGTGTCCGTTACGCTAATTTTCTCGTAAGAATCAATGAATATAATCAGGGATAAGCCCTGTTACCTTTATATACAAACACATCTAACTTCATAATATCATTTTAATCTATTGACAGTAAAGAAAGTGTTATGTTGCAATAAAAACACCTTCATAAGTTTTATAACCTTTGTTTATAAGGTTATCTGTGTAAACTGGATGTTATTTTTTGGCTTTACTAAATCATTGAAACTACTAGCGTAGTTTGAATTATTTACATGCAAACTTTCATGATAAATGAAGGTATTCAAATAAATTTGGTTAGAAAAAATTTCAAATTTAGTAATCAATCCACCGAGAAATGTAAGTGTCTATTTATGTTATTAGGTATAGATAAGATTTAGATTTAGATTTATTTATTTCATGATAACAAATTACAATACAAATTATCCTAAGTTAATTTACATGAATCTTGATAATATTATGATCGTCAGTAGCAACATAAAATTAGATAATAATCATTCAATTAAGTCAAATACACAATCATAATATAACTACAACAATAATAATAGAATCATAAAATGCAATGTTAGATAAAACAGAAAATATATATCACAATATAATATAATATAATTCGTCAGTTCTGCGTCTCTGAACGACAGTAAGTACTGAACTCTTTGTCGACAGCTCGTGATTGTTATTCTACCCGTGAAGTGCTTTGTTAAGCGGATAGTTTAAAAAAGTGGGCTAAGATTATTGAAAAAAAAAAAACAATAACCAATGGAATACTGGAGGGGGTATTAACACGTTCTTTATTAAAAAAAAAATTAACTTTACACATAGTATGTTTAAAAATATCTCAAGGAAGATTAGATTGACTTTCCGAGGACTAGCTAAGTTGAAATTAGGTATATGAGGCAGGATAGTCGACAGGGGGTAAAACTTTATAGATAACGATAAGGTAATCCTACTGAGTTTGGGCTTCTTAAAATCGTCTCGGTACTTGATGAATTGCAAAGGAAATTTCACTGTCAATTAAAAGGAATTCCTAAGTATGTCATACTATACTATACTATGTTGTATGACACACTTTAATAGTCATTATCTGAAATTTCGCTACCGATAAGTGTTGAGAAATCAAAGGATCTAACTAGAGCTCTTGCTATTCATTGACTGACATTGATTTTGATATTGATTATATTTTATAGCTATAAACAAGAACTTTTCTTTTCATTAATGTACTTACATATATGTAAGTACTTACTCTTATGGTTATTTTATTATACAGCCTCATTTGACTCCTTAGATAACAAGTTTCAAGTTTGACAAGTAGTATAATTATTATAATACCATAATAAATAATAGAATAAGTCGTTTCGTGTCGTTTATGCATGTCGTTCACACAGGCATACGTCGTATTCTTTCGTTTATGCACGTCGTTCATAAGGATAATATTGTTGCAAATAAATTGAGTTATATCTTTAAATACTCGCGTATAAAAGCTATAACTACAAAAAACATATTTATAGGGTCAACGCATTAGTTCTTTATTTATAAAATGAAAGCCTAACACTACAGCTTGTATAAAAATGCTTAAAAAGTTCAAGTTCTAAATATCTACTATTGAAAAATAGTTTTTTTCTCCTCTGAAAAGTGCCGTTTTTGAGTTACTTATCCCTTATTAACTGGAGGCACTGAATTGTGAGCAACTACTATGTTATCTAACAGAAGTCTAACAGAACTCCTAAAAAAGTACAAATGTAAAATGATTATTTCTGAATTGTATTTAATTCTGTAACTTTTATCGTTCAACACAAGCCCTAAACTTTTAATAATTTTGCTGTATAAATTACATTGGTTGTTTATTTCAGTGGTTGATCATAGAGGCTAAGAAATAATTAATGTGATTATAATAAAAAAAATGACATAAATTAAAATATGGGTCATTCCACTCGATCCACTCGACACAAATATTGCATGTAACGGACACACAAAAAATGCTCACACGGTTTCAATACATTTATATACCTCTTACATTAATGGTTTAAAGGTTTCCGGTGTTAAGATACGCCTTACGTCAAAGGTATGTACTTATTTATTTTTACAATGAACCCTTTACGCTATTTTTTCTTTCACACATAATCCCAACTAGTCCCTTACGCCATTTCTTCATCGATATAGTGGATACAATGAATACCTATGTTAATTTAAGGTAAGGGACGAGACTACAGAATACTTTGTATGTAAGGGACATCAGCAGCGAAATAAGTTGGTGTAAGGGACATGTCATTTTCTTTAATATCTAAATTATGAAAACGAGCACTACATAGATAGACAGAACACTAAAATACAAGATTATGTATGAAATCAGGCCCAAAAAATGTTCACTACAAAAAAAGTTATGAACGATTTAGTAAAAAAAAAAAACTTTGTCAGCCTCTCCTGAAAAATCGTATTTTGTCCCTTACCCCAATTGAACCTACGGTCGACGATATAGATAACATCATGACCCAGGAACAAATAGTCGAGGTCATCTCACAAATATTTGCCCTAGCTGGGATTCGAACCCAGGACCCCCGGCTCAGTAGGCAGCTGCACTACAAACTGTGCCAACAAAAGTTTTAAATGTAAAACATCTAGCAACAGTACTTTATGGGGTACAAATTACAATAAATATCGGCAGAATGCCAAAACAATTGTCGGCATTATTTGTCTCAGTTATAAATCGAATCTATATAAGGTGAGATACAATTACTGTGCTCACTCGTTTAGAAGCTACTCAAAGCGTGAACGAACCGGGATTCTATATGGCACTGGTTCTCAAAGTGTGTTCCGCGGAGCGCTGAGGCTTAAGACATATAAGAAGGCTCCGCCAAAATAATATCAAAATGTTAACTTAAAGCAATAACTAAATTTAAAATGAACTGAATACCTTGGAGTCGACTGCGCTAAAAACCATCTTGACAGACAAGACTTTCGATTAAAAAACCGCGCTGAAATTGGATATTTCGTTTGGGCGCTATAAAAATGCTACAGATACACGTTAAACTTATAATACTCTTTCTTGCTTTCGGGGGTGAAAAAAAAAAACGAAATTAACAAACTCCCTTTTGAAATAGAGTGCAATACAATACAATACAACAAGACAATACTTTACAACAATACTTTATTGCACATTAATAAAAGTAATATACGATGATTTCAGAAAACTGTTCCCAATTTATTTAGAAGTTTTTTTAATAGGATAGATCCAAGATCCAAGTTCGTGTTTTATTATTATAACTAGCGACCGGCCCCGGCTTCGCACAGGTGCAATGCTGATAAATTATACATGTATTATACATGTTAACATTTCTCTTGAATCATTTTATCTATCAAAAAAGCCGCTTTACAATCCGTTGCGTAGTTCTAAAGATCTAAGCATACATAGGGACAGACAGACAGACAGCAGGGAGGACTTTGTTTTATAATATGTAGTGATGATTAGACAAAGACATGTGCCATTTCAGAAAGTTTCCGGAAATTTTTGAAAAAGGCACATCTCAATTTATAATGCATACAGCATGTCAAGAGTATCGAACATGTTCCACCTCAAAAACGTTTAAGAACCGCTGTTATATGGAAATGACTAAACGTGAGCAAAGCCGCAGGTGGTCACAATATATGTTGTGTTCTGCAGTTCTAAGGCAACGTAAGGCATTTTACTATGTCGTAAAAATAACACAAAATAATTAACATTTTACGATCCATGGGATACATGGATACACGGATACGTATTTAGAAGTTGTAAAGTTTCACATAATTCCATTTTAAGCTTGTTCCGTATAGATTCTAACAAACTCTTTTGCATGTTTTTATTTTTCTATTTCATCATTAATACCTTTTTTAAAGGAAGTTTGAATGATGTTCATAAGGTCAGAGAGTACACATGTATAATTTGTTGTACAATCATTTAATAATATTATTCAAATCACATCGGACTACATGTTATCAAAAAGGTTGTCTCCATAACAGGATAAGTACAAGATCGTCTGAAAAGGTCCCAAACTAAGCAATGGTCGTAATATGGATACTAGACGACGATATAGGTACATAATATAGAGAACAGCCATGACCCAGGAGCAAATATTCGAGTACATTACACAAATATTTGCCCTTGCCGGGATTCGAACCCAGGACCGTCGGCTCAGTAGGCAGCTGCACTAAAAGAAACTGAGTGAGATTTGAATAATCTTGAAACTATATTCATTTCTATAACTGATAATTTTCACTCTATCCATCTATTCTTTGTGATATCTCCTTCTTGTCGTAGGTCTTGAAGGTTTTTTGTACAATCTAAACAGACTCTGTAGTAGAAACTTTTAACAAGAAAACCATTTTTTTCTGATGACTCAAAAGCTATTTGTTTATAAGTCATTAGTTTAATCTTTCTTAATTTTTGAGAACTACACTGTTATTAGTAGGGCAATCGTCAAATTTCCCATTTTCTTTCATTATCTGGAATAAAACGATTCTAAGGGTTTCTTAAACACATCCTTATTATTTCCTCAGCTGTGATGAGGAATCTCAACACCTTATAACAGTAGAATAAGAACAGAACAGTAGAATAAGATGTTCAAACTTTTTTTTTTATCGGCACACTTATGTGTTGCTTTCTATAGACGTCTCGCCACCGCTCCCACTCATTGCCAATAGAATTGAAACATTCATGAAGACAGTATAAAACTGGAGACCCAACAATCGTGCCACGAGGCCTATAAAGCAAGTGGTCTCCACGAACGCGTAAAAATGGATCCATAAAATCACCAACCAACATTGTAAGGGATTGGCGACGGTTCATACAGTCTCCATACGACACTTGAAAATTTGTAATAATTTGTAATTGTAATTGAGCTGGACGACTTGGTACGAGACATAAAACTTTACGACTGTTGTCATTCGCTGCACTTTACGATATGAGCTAAAATATGCTTTCTTACATTACTAGGAACTCGCGTCTTGTTCACAATGAATTATTTATTTGAAAATTCAGACTTCAAAATTCATTATGTCCATCGCTTTGTCTGCGAAACCGCTGACTCTCAAGCTGCAAGGTGAAACTGAATGCGAAATTGTAATTCGCAACAAACGACCCATAAATACAAACTAAGGGCTTGTTTAACTTCAAAAAGCAAAGGCTGAAGTTTTTTTTTCTTGTCAGCTCGGCTGGTTTTTAATGACTAAATTTGTAAGCAGAGACTTAATCATATGAAGTTCGAAGTTTTTGCTGAACGATGAATAGGCAGTTTCGGAGTAATTAATGTTCTGCTGTTCTTATGAATATGATTAACGTGGCCCGTTCCACCCGGGAGTAATAAGGTATTACAAACATGAGAACATTTGCCCTCCCCGTCACGGTTATCATGAGCCCGCCCTGCCTCTCAGATGTCAAATGCAATATTCAAAGAAAGGGCACTCTCTTTTCAAACTAGCGGAGTCTCCCGAGGCGCACCTAACTAACCGTGATAAGAGTCAAAAAGGGGTTACGTAGTGAACCTCCGCAAACTAAATCCCTGGCCAATTTTCAGAGACCTTTCCTATCCCCAAAATCATTCCATAAAACAGATAGAAGAAAGGATTCATGAATCTTGCAAAGATCTACTTAAATTGGAAGGTTAAACAAATAATGTTCTTCTTCATAATAAAGTCACAAAACGTTGAAATAACCCAGATACGTAAACTTTTAGAATTTAACGAGATAAACAATTATAAACTCGGCATTTAAAACGCAATAACCAGCTTTTATCATGTAAATAACCAGTCGTTTAATTCACTGAGTTGAACATTTACAAAGGCGGCTACCGAATAGTCCAAATAAAACTATAGCGATTACAGTAATTGAGGCGAATCGCTGCATGGAAACTGGTTTAAGCACTCACCGCGCACTTTACTTCAGCTATATTCAAATAGTTTTATACCACTTACGGCACACTAATGCACTTTTTCGTTGAGGTGGCCACTAATAACGTAGTCCATTAGTTGTTTTGACCCAAGCGGCGGCAGTGAGGGAGTAAAAACGTCGATAACGGAAAGTCGATAAAATGAAACAAAACGTCGAGATAACGCACAGGAAATATTCAGTTATTCGAATGAATTCTTAATTACAAAGATAATACAGACAGTCGATGACGCGCCTACGCTTAGATAAACAATGATGTCCACTCCGTAAACTTTCTCACAGCGTGGATCATAAGTAAAATATTGTGACAACAACGACATAAGCTTAGCACTCAATGTAAACATAGACTTCTCCGAATCAAAACCATCGACTGGGTAATAGAGTTTACTGAGTAGAGAGCAAATAAAATAACAAACGGACGAGTAGTGTAGGCACCTACATTTGCAATGCTCCTACAGACTGTCTCGTTACCAGCACCGGGTGTTTTAAGTATTCTGTTTCTTTTTCTTGTAGTCTGCTACTAAATAAAGGTTATTTACTTCTATGTCTAACGATTTTTGTATTGAACTGCATTAGCGCTAATGTTACTTTGTAAACATTGCTTTCTTTTGGGAAACAGTTTCTTTTTGTATAAAATTTTAGCTAGTTTACTTAGCCCTCAAAGCACTTGTGTTGTGTATTAGTGAAGTGTAGTGTAGTGCTCACTACATTGATATGAAACAAACAGATAATCTTATTACATTTATTTTCCTAAAGGTCAATAACAGAACTGATGCCTTGTCAACAACAATGCATGTCCATCCCTTCATGTTAAAAAAATAAGTGCTTGCTAGTATATGGCATCTAAAGGTCTCGAAAGCGTAGATTAATATAACTGCCTTTGACGACGCGTTTGGCTCGGTTTGTAGACACCTGCCTACGGAGTCGGCGGTCCCGGGTTCGAATCCCGGCCGGGGCAAATATTTGTGCAAATATTTGTTCTTGGGTCATGGATGTTATCTATATATGTATTTATATATTATGTATATCGTCGTCTAGTACCCATAGTACAAGCTTTGCTTAGTTTTTGGGACAAGGTCGATTTGTGTATGATTGTCCCTTAATATTTATTTATTTATTATTACTGCCGTCTCTTTAATTATAAAATACCTAGTTCATGTATATAATCGATGTTGTTATGTTAGAAATTTGAGCTCCTAATAAAGGTGCGTTCTATTAGTTTTTACCTACCTATAGGTACTAAGAACTGCTTTGAACCTGCTTAAGTGTTTAGCCACCACACGATTCGTCACCCGACTAATTTATTCACCGCGATACCAGTTCTAACATTATTTTTAAACACGAACGGATTAACTCATTTATTATTCTAATTATGTTTGTACGGTAATATGGAAATAGCGTCATATCACGTTCGTAAGGGTAGCTTGACACTTTCACAATTGCAATTAGGGGCTAGTTAATATAAGGTTGGAAAAACACGCATTTCACTCTTAATTAGTGTAAAGAACTGAGTCTTGACTAGGGAAGGCTTTGCTATATCCACAATACAGCAATATCTCGGCATCGAGGTAAGTATGTTGTTGTTATGATATTTTAAATCAATATTTGTATAATTTTTGACCCCAAAATGTATGTCACAATTTTTCTCATGCTCCATATTTCATATTATATTTCGACTGAGAATAATTAAGGATTATGTAAAATGGTTCTGATTATAATCCCCTACAGCTGGCTTCCAAACATAATGATGACTGGACTGTTGCGTTATAAAAGTAACAGCACCAATAAACTGATCTACAATCGTATAATTTAAATTATGCAACTTTATTGAAATGGTTAGATTAATAACAGGTTAGATTAACGTATGTCTTTATAGGAACACGATCATTTTTATTTTTGATAAAATTGTAAATGAATCAGTTTCGAAACTGAATACGTTAAAAACAGGAATGAATTTTTGTGTGTATTTTTAAGCCATCAACTGAGCTCTGGGCTTACTTTAAATATAATATTGTAATGTTTTACGTTCTTGAGTAAAATTGAAGACAGGTTACCTATTTGAAACACAAATTTTTGTTTCCCATATCTGTAACGTTTCGCCTAATTTTCATTTGTCCGAAAGCCATTTTTTCCTAAACTGTAAATTTTTCTGAATAATTATAAAACAAACCTAACCTAACTTAATTGGTTCTTTAAAACGATGTTTATGAAATGCTGAAAATATTACGGGTTCCAAGAAAAAAATACTTTCGGACAGATGAAAATTTGGCGAATCGTTACAGACGGGAAACCATGTCTCGGAGTTGAGATAGGACACCTTGTAGACACCTATGTGTTTTTTTTACGTGTAGGTATCTTAAACATGAAGTTAAAAACACATTGAAGTACATAGGCTGACCTACCAGCTCAAAGCCCAACGAAAAGCACTTACTCGTAGATTACTCGTAGACTTATATCCTATGATAAAAGTATGGTTCACGTTATCAGCAAAGCATTTACCAAGCACTTAGTATAACGTGAAGAATTTATCACTATTATTGAAACCGTACTCCCCAATTACATTACAATAATTAATAATACCCCAAACTTACGGTACTTCAATCTATAACCCGCCATCTGATAGTGAACCTTAATATCTCATTTCTGGAAGCCTTTACGGAAGGTCAGACATCAAATTCGACGTCTTTAGTGACATTTATCGGAAATATCGCCACCAAAGAGTATGTAATCACTCTGTTTTAAGAGACGGGAGTCCCATACAAAAAGCGTGAACTCGTATTAGTATGAAACGTGGGCGAATTATTTATACTCCCAATATGAGGCCATAAACAATGTCAGTCATTCATGACAATGACATGCGACATAATGCCAACATCGAGAACAAAATAGGGATGTCACATGTCACACAAATTATCGAATTATCGATATCGGTGTAAAAAAAAAATGGTTCAGGCGGGGCTCGAACCCGCGTCTCCAACGGCTTTCCGGTAATATAAACCATTAAATATTTCGCTTCAATGTAAACATTTGGTTTACTTTAGGTTACTGACTTAATAAAAAAAATAACAAAAGTGTTAGCAAATAATTTTATTTCGTTCAAACTTTGCTTGGCTTGCTGAAACATAGACGAAAAAAGCCGTTTCTTTACTCCAGGCTGTGCTCCAGGTTGGAAGTTCTACAACACAAATAATACAGGCTACACAGAAAATTACAGAGTAAAAATGTATCTGTTTGTCAAGATGAAACCGTACCATTCATAAATATTCATAATCCATTGGAGATTTTTCGTAAAATATTTCTGTGACCATAATCTAACTCAAACTGGCTTAAAAAGTAGTGATAATAATGTATTATCCTCTCATCTGCGGCGGCTTTAACAGCTGTCTTCAAGTGCACTCTTTTGTATAAGTACACATACCTAATATAGGCTTTTGCTTGAAGAAAGATATTTCGTATTTACCCAGGTATTTTTCACGTCAAATGAAAATTTTCGATAAAACTTACATACAGCACTATTGTTTACATACGAATAAGGGTATGTATTATTTTACCCGAAAAACCAAGTTTTCAATGAAATTTATGATTAACATAGTTATAACACGCGGTAATAAATTATATTTTTTACTTACCGATCTTCGTCTGGTGGAAATCTTGCCATGAATAGTCTTTTTTGACCGTCCATTCGATACGTTTCTTTCATTCTACATAATTTCGGACATTTTCCTTTTCAATCCACTCATTTTACCAATTGTGATTGTCTTGTGTACCTACCTTCTAGACAACCACTACACCCAAAACAATTGCAAATAATTAGATCATTTGTGAAATTTGAAAAGAGCACAAAATCTTGACAGAACCAGACTACACTACAAAAGAGAAACGTCAACTAACATGGCATGGCGTTAAAAATGGCGGGCGAAGTACAACCCGCCTAAATTCGAATGTCGTCAATTATCTAATGCTTTGTAGGTTGCAACGTTCTTTCAAACTTAGATAGGTTAAAAATTCGCCTCCGTTTCATATCGCCGTCGTTGATCGTTTTTTACCTTGAGAGTTGCGCGAGGCTGATCGCCACTATTGTTTATGTACCAAGGTCCAAGTGTATGATGGCGGGTTAACAATTGAGGTAAAATAATGTAACATGAGAGCTAGTTTTAATTTTCTATACTTGTATTACTTTACAATTTTGCTATTTAACAGTTCACTCTAGTTATGAATGCTAATCGCATTCTACTTCAGCGTTGTAATCTCTTAGTAAGTCCAAGTCAAAGTGTTATTATTTGTCAAACATAGGTAAAGGCTGTATAAAATACAGAGGTTAATTACATTTCATAATGTATTGGCGTAAAAAATAATGCATATATGTATTCTTATTATGCCTATTAAGCGGTTACATAGCATTACAAACACACACTAAATTCTTATGACAAGTCGCCTAAAGCGTAACTGAATTGCGGAGCCAATATTCCTTCTTTTGATTTATTACGTTTCTGTCTTTTCAATAGCTCCAATGGTAGAATATTTTTAAGTTGATGATATCACAAAGCCGCAACAAGTCAGGGCCCAGTCCTCCAGATATTTGTTTTCCATTTCCTCTCCATTCCCTGGCGTGCGAGTCGTTCATAAGGATTTTCTGTGCCATTAAACATGACCCTCTGTAATAACATTATTCAGAACAGATAGTTACAATCGTATGGGTGAAGCGTCTTGGTCAGTTCAATGGGTTTCTTGGAAGAAAGTATAGGAAATTACTTCTTTACTGTTATATAAGTATAAAATAAATGTTTTAATATATCTTTTATTGATTATTGACTAAGCAAACGAAGCGTTTCCATTTCAGTATGGGGAATGATACTGATAATGTCCGGATTTCCAGATGTCCGGGTTTTCTTTTCTACCTTCAGGTCGCTTTTCAGGGTTCCGTACCCAACGGGCAAAAAAAGAGACCCTATTACTAAGACTCCGCTGTCCGTACGTCCGTCTGTTTGTCTGTCCGTCTGTCATCAGGCGGTATCTCAGAAACCGTGATAGTTAGACAGTCGAAATTTTCACAGATGATGTGTGTTGCCAGTAGAACAACAAATACTAAAAAACAGAATATAATAAATATATTAGAGAACTCCCATACAATAAACGTGATCGATTGCGCTAACTTTGCAAATATACCAGGTGCAAACTTAACTTAAACCGGCCAGTTAACATGGGATAAGTATTTGTACGGAACTTTCGATGCGCGAGTCCGACTCGCACTTGGCCGGTTTATTTTTTTCAACCGATTCGGATGAGTTTTTTTTGAGCAGGCTCGATAATTATGTAATTATTTAGTCGTTTCAGTTTTTCGATAAAATTCAAACGGTGGAATTTTGATGGTTGGTATGTAAAAAATTATTTCGAATTACTCGTAATTATATTGCTGTAATTAGTTGCAATATTTTGTTTGTATAACTTAATGATTAATAATTTCACTAATGTGTAAAAATTCACGGTAGGTACGAGTACAAAATGGCGGAACTAAAATAAAATACATTTTTAAGTACCTGCTGAAATTTTGTACTCATCAGGTATTAACACGTTGAATGCGGGAACTGGATTTTATAATTTTCATTCAGTGCTATACATATCATTTTTGAATTGTAGCATAGTTTTTCACTGTGCGGTACAAGACTATTTTGACTTGTGACTAGAGGTCTAAAATTTGGCAAATATATCTTTGTTGATTTAGCAAATTGATAATTTACTGATAACAATAGCAAGTTAAACAATTGAGTGATCTAAATCTAAGTTCGTTACGGACTATCGACCTTGGTTTAGGAATTATAAGACAGTTAATTAGCGATACGAAACTGACTTGTACCGCATCATGGACACAGGACTGGTGCTCTCAAGTCGATGTTTTGGTAGGGAAGAGAAATAAAATGAAACCAAACATCGATATCGATTGTTGTAATTATTAAAAAAGTAACTAAATTTACATATTTGAATGAGACTTATTGCAACATTCTAAACGTATCTTGTTCACATTCTTGGCAGTAGGTATTAAAATAAATATCTTAGAACCGGCCCTACCTGTGTTTTCTCCTTTAATTGTGAATAAACTACCGCCGCATTTCTTCTCCATTTCATTATTTTTCGGTTCACTACACTCAATTTCTTCAAATATATTTTGTAACATTTTTGATGATATTTTCTTGGCGCATTCATGAGAAAAAAAAAGATAAACAAATGATACGTATGGGTCGACCCCCGCACTGGCCTGTACTGACCTGTACCCGTGGTGCGATACAAGGCGGTAGGATACAAGACACTTTTGGCTGGTACCGCACTGGTTGATTATTTTTTACACCTAGTGCTAAACGAGTCAAATTTGTCTTGTACAGTTTGATGTACCCATTAGATAAAATTTGCAGAAAGAAGCATAAATGTATACTTGACTCTTTCCAGTCTATAGGATTTCATAGTCAAATTGCCCCCGCACCAAACAGAGACAAGCTACTTCCTTGCGCCGCACCAAAAGAAAGTCCAGTACAAGTCAAAATTGGCATGTACCGCATTCAACGTGTTAACTAAACTAAGGGAGTAAACTCATTAGCTACGGAAGTGCGCTAAGTAAGAGCTATCGCAATAGCCGTTATGAATAATGGGTTCAATCAAGGATTTTGTAATTTAATACAGACATTATTTAGAAGTTTGAACAATGTTTGGGAAATGGCGGAACCAGACAAAAGGTATTTGCGCCATTGCGTCGGGAACGTTGTGAAAAGCGTCAACTTCGCTAACTTGTGCGGCAAATTTGTCTTTGCCTTCAACTTTGCCTACAAAATTTGTAGGCAAAGTTGAAGGCAAAGACAAATTTGCCGCACAAGTTAAATGCTTTATAAAAGTAGTTTCAAGGTTGTTGTTCTGTGACAGCTAATTTCTGTTTCATATTTTCCTGTGTTCTTGCACTAAAAGCCTTTCTTGTGTAACGGTGATATGAGTATTTTTGGTGCATGTATCAATAGAATAATTTTAGTTTTTAACAATAGAGGGCACCTTCTATTGTTAAAACCAACAGCTTCTACATAACTCTTCTTTAACCGATTTTAAAAAATAAATGTTTTTTTTTTCTTTTTGGGATGTTTTGTTTATATTTTGGTTTTTCAAAGGGTAAACTTTCGAGTTGGTCCCATTATCACTATACCATGGCCAATGGGTGCTGATTCCACGTCGAAAGAAGGCTGTTATTTGCTTCGGGATGTTGTACCTGTCCTAACCAGCTCCACATTGTTGGGGGCCTTCCCACGCTACGTCTTCCGGTCCGCGGTCGCCACTCAAGAACCTTTCTGCCTCAACGGCCATCGGTCCCACCCACCTCTTTGGCGACTGTCTGAGCTATATCTACATATACAATCTTAGTTCTTTTGCGTATATCATCATTTCGGATATTTTCAGGCAAAAATTGGATGAGGGCGGAGCGATCATTGTGGAGAACGTTGGAGGAATCCTATAACCAGCAGTGGACGTCCATCGGCTGATAATAACTAATTACGAAAAGTAAATACACAAACTAGGTTCATAATTAGGGAAAATTACTCGTATTAGAACCCGACATTTCTATGGCGATGTGAAATATCCGTAATCATTAATCAATCAATGAGTTAAGCTGTCACGCGATCTAACGTGTATCGGAATTGGAACCGACAGTCCTGGCTCTCTTTCACTCGCTCCTTTTTCAATTTGAGAGTGTAAAGGATGTGAATAGTATTCGTTTAAACGTTTGTAACTCGTTGCATTGTGTGTGAGTCACGTAAACGTGCAAAGTGCGAGACATATGACAGGTAAAGTTACAGAATAAAGCACTACAGAAAGTTCTCTTTTAAGCAAGTTCAAGATCTAAAGCAAGTAACAAAAAGTTCAACTACCTTTAGGCTGCCAATATTGTCTTTTTTCCTTGTATAATAATATTAATAATGCTCTATTTCAGTTCTCACTGGGCAAAACACTATAAAATGTTAAGACGCCACACGTTGGAAAAATTCGAGAACCCGTATAAACCTTCCTATCACTTTTCGATGAGTATTATAACATAAACTAATTAAGTTGTTTGAAAACTGAGCACTTTGCGCCATTAAACTTCACAGTTTGGCTACAAATAATAAAATCAAAAATTCTAATTTCATAAGTAAAATAAATAAAAAATTAAATTAACTTAATTTTTTAATTACTTTATGTTATAATACTCATGAAATAGAGGGGAAAAGTTATAGACCACTTTTTTTAGCTGACTGTGCTTTCGAAACGAACGCAAGCGCTATTTACAAAGCTGTTTTAAATTCGGAAAACGGTCCCCCTTTTCCACTTTTCTTTGACACATCGTACTAAAAGTTAACCCCTCTAAAGCCCAGCAAATTTTGAGAAACGTATTATGACTCAATGAAATTACTATCAACTTGAGTCCTTTTGTTTTTGAATATAATGTGCATGGCAAGACATGTCAGGGTAATGTCGTTCTGTCAACGCGCATGCAACGGTGGCACGCAAAATTTTAATCCATTTTGTAAGACGTGTGTCAGGCGAGGTAATTTTGTTTGGTGAATCGAGGATTCTTGGGCTAACATTTTAGGGTTGGCAAATTCGGAACAGAAAAATAAGTTGCGTTAATAATTCGCACGTTAATTCAGTTTAAATTCGATGAGATAAATTTAAGTCGCATTTAAATGATTGCTTGAATTAATATATTTTGCCTGTTTTGTAAAGTGTATAAATTGAATAATGTTATATAAATATATATATTTTAAAGTAAACAGAAACAAGTTGTTATAAAATCATAAGCGAGTTAATGAGCACACTTATCCCAGGACAAATTTATGACATCAAACAATAAATATGTCAAACAAAACGAGTTAGACATTTAATTTAGTATATTTATGTTTGTTTTATGCATGAGCAGATATTATAGTCTCTTTTAATTACAACGATACGACTCGCTGACGAACAAATACTTTAATTATAAACATATTTTTAGGGTTCAGTACCAAAACATAAATGTGAGGTATAAGTAGGTATACACTTATTATTAAATGATTCATATGAAGTTTAAAATGTAAAACGACATCGATTAAAAATCATATTATTCAATGTAAACATTGATTGAGACTTTAGATTTTTTTCTGCACTAAATGAATAGTCAACCTTATAGGTAGGTAAATTAATATTACCGACCTATGAGTTATTTTCGATTTAACATTAAATAATTCATATTTTTGTACATCTTCGTATAAACTCGCGCAAGAGAAGCCAAAAGTATGCATTAATTAAAAATAATATATAATTTTCAATTCAAGTCACATAAAGTAACAAAGTTATCATATACAGCAAGGATTAATATTTTACTTTGATGATATCTCTCAAGTCGTGGGTCCGACTCCAACTTGACGCTATTTAATTTAATCCGCCGCGTTAAGGGTAAGCAACGTTATGTAATTAGTCATTTCGCTCATTTAAAAATTAAAAACAAGTTGGTACATGAAATCTATAATTAAGAAAATTTCGATTGTGAAGGGAAATATCATTTATTAAAACGGGAACAACACTCTGTTTAAGGTAAATGTACAGACATAACTAGAACATTTTAATCGACACATTTTACAAATTTAATTCACGCCGTGCAAGATCAATGATGACTGAACACATAATTTATACCCTGAACTATAATTTTACTTAATGAAAAAGTGGCTTTTACAAAACATTGGACCCAGAACATTTGTACTTATTGCATAATATATACTATAAAAAATTATTTATAGCAGATTTTCATTAAATATTATAACAGATTTCATTAGTTATGATGGTTAATGTTAGCTATTATACAGCGTGTATATATGATACAACCGCATATTGTAGCCAGACGGAGATTTTAGTGCTATAATCTGATATTTATAACAATTATTAACTTAGCGTTAACTACCATAGCGTAATTAATTTTTGAAAATTTTCTGAGCAGCAATGTATGGCGTATTTATTACTAGTGACAGTAGTTGTGACATCACGATGTTATGTGTCAACAAACAACAACAAACAAGTACATTGCTTGCTGATTTATTTTATATGGAAAAAAAACCTTTTTGTATAATTTATGGATAAATATATTTTTCTACTCCAGTACTTTTTTCTGTCATTTATATAGTTACTAACTCTAATATAAAGACATAAATTATGAAAGTCTGTAAAAGTCTATACTCTATTGCCCGAAAAACACTGCTAAACGATGTTATAATGTCGCCAAAAATGCATCACTTAGTACCACAGATTACAAGATAAACAGCTGCATTCACACAAATTGCAATTTAAAAAAGAACTTATTGTACTAACGCATTGCTGCCAACTTAAAAAAAAAAGTTTTATCTTCAGTGCATGGATGTTTAGTATACCTTAATGTATAAGTTCATATTTCTTGACAGATGTTTAGTATAGTGAACGTATACCTTTATGTATAAGTTCATATTTTTTTGACAGATGGACGTCAATAAAAAAAGTTTATCAGACTTTTTTTTTTAATTTTGTTGATTCCGAGCGGGAACATGTAATTATTTTGTTAGTTGTTTATTTGCATTTTATTTATAAAATGTCGAGTCGTAGAAAAAGTATTGTATGCAACGTTGTATAAGTAGGTCAAAAAACGCTCGTGGCATCTTTCTTACGATGTTCGCTACGCTCACATCGTAACCCATGCCACTCGCGTTTTTTGCCCCCTCTTATACAACGGTTGCATAAAATACTATAATAAGTGCCTTTACTAAGCCCCCGTAAAGTATGCGGTTATATTAAATATACATACTGTCTATTATAATCTTCTTTAAAATAAAAAAACAAAAAAGTCAAATTAAAAATATAACGGTAATATTCTCCTTAAACACCCAGGAACCAGCACAGGCACACCTCTGACCGGGGAGCATCGGTGTGTAGACACAAAATGACGTAATTGCCAAGAGTTACCTGACAACTTATAACCTTTTTCAAACGCATCACGGGCTTAGAAATATAATTTATCGACGTATTCGTTAGCAACCAATAAATTCTAAAAAAACGTTAATACAAACTCACATAAAAAACTAGAAATCAGTATAGACTTATTGTTCAGCTTGTATTATATGCGACCTTTCTATTAATCCGTTTCCTGTGTGATTAAAAAAATAATTTCCTTGTTAACAAAATAATAACACATCTAACGACCCTTTGCGTTGCGTAAGCGTAATTATTATGACATGTAAAACGAGATGTTTAGAAATTCTCTTATAGCAGCATTAAAATTTTATATTTCCTTAATCTCACAAAAGCAATTTAACCACTCCTTAGGCAACTTAGACAAGAACGCTTATTACTAGGTCTGCCGGCCGCGGCCGCGAGCACGGCCATACTTCTTGCTTTAAATCCTAGCCAAGAATTGCTCCTCTCGGTCTAGTTTCTTTTACAAAGCTACCGTTATGAGCGGATTGTGCTGTTAGCTTGCCGAGATGCTATCAAGCTGTCAAGCCTTGAATTATGACTTGAGTAACGTAAGTTTTTTTTTTACAATTATAGTTTGCCCCAATTTAAATATGTCAAGCACTTAAATATATGTGTAAGCACTGATTGAAATTATTAAATCCTGCCCTGACTTTGAAATATAAAATACAAACTTTTATAATACTTTGAAAAAGTTTAAGAGGTTAAATTAATTTAGTCTAAAGAAATGTTTTTTTTTCTACTTTATAGATTAAAATATGTGAGTTAGTTTTATGTTATACACCGTGGCCGTTAATAACCCGAAAGATTTAAACCACGTATTTTTGACGACAACACGAGTAAATAATGTTATATCAACATGGGTCTAATTATGAATCTTTATTAAATTACTATTTCAATACAAATTAAATCATATTAATTGCCCGCTTCTTTGTGAACAAGTCTTTAGTTGAAGAAGAGTGAGCGAGCATGACACTTCACGAATCGCTCCGAAATCATACGACGAACGGCGAATGCCGTGACTTGTATTCTATGACAAGAAGTGTCAAGTTATCGCTGTCTCAATATTACTGGGTTCTATGTTTCACTTTTGACGAGTTCAAATTTGAATTAATTAAATTATTAAATAAATTAGGGTGAGTTAGACTGGAGATTTTTTAACTTTAGATTTGTTTTAGATAATTTATATTTCCTTAATTATGAGTTTTTGGACTATATGTTACATAAGTTTATATACTCTAATTAGGCTCTAGTATCGTTATCTTAAATCTTTCGGGTTATTAACGGTCACGCGGTGTATAGGATCGTATTAATTAAGTAACAGAATTATAACACAAGAACGTGTATCTCTTGTTTCTTCTTTATTTCATTTCACTGAAATCAAAAACAAAACGGTAATTAATCTTTAAAACGACAGAGTTTTATTTTTTATTTTTTATTCTTTTAAATAATATTGGAGCCACGAAAACGACCGTTACGAAATTTTAATATGAAAGTGGAAAGGAAACTTACTAAATTCATCATTGACAAATTCATAATCTTTACCGTAAGAGGCGTGCAATCTTAATTACCCGTGTCATCCTTCGTACAAAAATGTCGCCACAATATTCATACGTAATTATAGCTCCAGGGTTTCCACCCAGCCATAACGCATCACAAATTGCATCGTCCATAATGTATAACCGTTTTAATTTGGTTAAAAAATGTCTCCTTCATTATACAATTATCTGACAAAATAAAACTATACGGTATAACTATAATTAGATCTAATAAGCGGTCTGTCGGTAGCCAGAGGCTTTTTACTCCAATTGCAGCCTCGACTCAGATGTGGAGATAGCACGTCCATCAAATTATATGATAATCGGTCTCGGTTAATTCCATTACCTATAGACCGAACCGACCACTCTTCACACTTACATTAAACGATACTAATTCTCTTCTGAACGCTTAATCGAACAACACGTTTCCATTCTGCCTGTTTTCAATTTAATTTGTATTGCATGAAGTTAGTCTGTGACTGTACCAATCGATTATCAATGTAATGTAAACGGGATGCAACTTTAAGAGGATGGAATAGGAAGCGTACAGTGATCCGTTGCTACCATTATTTTGGATTATGACATAAATATTTATTAATGCAATAAATACAAGAGAAACGGTCTCTTCTTGGATAGCTTTGGAATTATCCCTAACTTTATACCTACTAGTCCCATAAAGGTTATGAGGTCTTGGGTCTAGGCGTTAGCAGTCATAAACTTCATTCGAAGCTAAGATTTTCGAATTGAATGCAGTTTAATCTCTTAACACATTACGTTATGGATCGAGGAAGGATCAGGACAGAAATTATTAGTATTAAAGTTATGTAAGCGATGCTTTCTTGCACATTAGCTATAATATATTTATCTTATGAAGACTATTCAAGCTACTTAGTATTTGCTTTCAAGATTGTGAAAGCGATACGGCAGATTTTTTGCCGCTACACTTACGTCGCGATTAAGATCAGAATTCCTTTGTTCGGAACTATTAGCCAGTAGCTGATTCTAATTTCTAAATGTTCTCTTAGCTTAGACTATACATTACTGCTTTAAAATTTTATGAATAAACGTAGTACCTACTTGGGTAATACGCGTTTCGACAAAAGTGAAAATAAATTGTACAATTGAAACCATTAAAATACTCATTCAAAAATACATGGAACCAAATAAACTACCACCAACTTTTGAACATTAATACTATTTTTAATTGGATAAAAACTAAATAAGACGTGTTTTGACCGCTGATTTTTATGACGTCACAAGCCAGTATCTTCATAGAAACTTCTACTAACAGATCGTTTTTGACATTTCATAAAGAGTAGCTGATGCTGATTTCATAAAACGTACAATTGTGTATTTGTGCTTGTTTTTTTGTGTTCTATAGGGAAATATAACGTTTGATGCTTATGTACCTTCCAAACCTTTAAAACATTTGGGGGAGAGCCATCTTAATTTTCAGCACAGGATTTGTTTTGATGACGTCATATGACGTATCAAAAAACTCGTATTAAAGAAAATATATTCTTTAATACGAGTTTTTTTTTCTTTAACCTAAGATGTGACTTATCAAATAAAAGTCGTTATGGATTTGATTTCTTATAAGTAAGAGTTGCCAATAGCCGTTATTGCCTCTACTTTGCCCCTGAATATTATGTACTTACTCCAAAAGACTTAATCATATTTTCGTAATATACCAGATTTGTGCTTTAGCAGGTGAAAAATGCTAAATTATTCTCACTTAATTCAAAACACCTCATTATACCTGGGTGTAAGTGAAATTAAATTAATATACCTAAGGATTAACATAGACTACTTCTTATTCCGACAAAGAAAACATAGGTTGAAGATGCTTACATTATATTGAATTGTACCGTTTGAATAATAAATAGATAACAAACGTGTGAACATTTCAAAACATCCACGTACATTACCGTATTAGCGCGAAGTTGAAAGAACTTTACAAACAGTCATTAATTCGCTGGACGCTAATAACGCAGCGCAAGATTAATCGTCTAGGTGCGAGTAATAGAATATTCTGTCACACACGCAACCGAGTTATTATAAAATTGAAGCACTGTTTGATAAATTAGCCTTATCCGTCACGATTGGTCACGGAAGTCTGTTGGAGACATACAGAGGTAAATAAGAAGAAAGGTCACTCGGTATACCTACATTGGATCGTGCAGATGTACTCAATAATATATCATCATCTCAGCCATAGGACGTCCACTGCTGAACATAGGCCTCCCCTTTGGACTTCCATATATACCGGTTGGAAGCGACCTGCATCCAGCGCCTCCCGGCGACCTTTATAAGGTCTTCTGTCCATCTTGTAGGTGGACGTCCTACGCTGCGCTTGCTGGTCCGAGGTCTCCAGTCGAGCACTATTCGGCCCCATCGGCCATCTGCTCTGCGTGCTATGTGGCCTGCCCATTGCCACTTCAACTTGCTAATCCGGTGAGCTATATCGGTCACTTTAGTTCGTCTACGGATTTCCTCATTTCTGATTCGATCACGTAGAGACACCCCGAGCATAGCCCTCTCCATTGCTCGTAAGTAAGTAAGTCATCACTGGTAACACACATTGGTTGAAGACTTTCGTCTTCAGGCATTGATATAATATCTACCGTCGTATTTTTTCAGAAAATATAGTTTTAGCACGTTTCTCCAATAATTTGGAGAATTAAGGATAAGATACAAACATCAAAAAAAGCTTGCGCGACAAAATAAGTTGACAAAGCTTTATTCATCCATACCCTGTAAATAGGTGATAGTTAGAACTGACTTTTTATGAATCCGAAAGGCATTTGACCACAGGCAAAGCAATTTACTGTTCCGTTGTGGTATGAGTATCGTGAGAAAACAATGTCTTAAAGATGAAAGATTCGCCCTAGTAGGTAGGTATGTTTTTTACACTTACACCCATGTAAAAAGCCCACTTTCAAATCAAAACAGATAGTGAATATTTAAATAATAAAATTAACTAATTACCTACATACCATCCCGAGATCCCGTCATATGAATTAAAATTCAATTAGAATAAGATCATACAGGTGAATTCATAATTTGAGATGTGAGAGTTTATTTTATTTTATTTTATTTATTTAAACTTTATTGCACAGAACAAAAGTCAATACAAATGGCGGACTTAATGCCAAATGGCATTCTCTACCAGTCAACCATAGGGCCAAACAGAGATACTAGAAGTGGGTGCAAATCAGAAATCTGATGGTACAGAGAGGATCTAGAGTACAAGTAAATACAAAATATTATATTACTGTTTATACAAAAATACATATACCTACATTTACACACTATAATATAATAAATATACAGATATATACATAATATAATATATATATAAATATATACGAAAGTCTACAACATGGGATGATGGATGAACTATTCGAGCTCTTGTTCCAGCAGATGCTTACGCAGCATACACTTGAAAGCTACCTTGCTTGGGGCTTGTCTGATAGAGAGAGGGAGTTTAATACAGTACACATGCACACCAAAAGGTGTTTACAGAAAAATACACAATTCAATTAAAATAACGGTAGATAACAGGTAGTCTTATCGCTTTAGATATGATGATGACAACTTTTGTGTAGTGAAATTAATCAAAATTAACTAAATATAGAGTTAAAGGCGATGATAATTCATAATAAAGAGTTCAAAGGTATATGGCGCATGAAGAAATATACCTACCTAGAGAACCAATCCTTTTTTTGAGTTCTGTTGAAATATTAGATCGAGGGGTCGCTCTGAAGTAAGCTGTGGTAAAACTATGTTAGTTAAAGCATGGTGCCTGTTGGTTAAGGTGCCTTCACACTCTCACAGCGGGTGCGACTTGGATTTATTTACTGATTTTATTTTAAATCAATTTTATCTTGCAGTGCTTAGTCACGAGAGATTCCGTCTTTAATGTGCTCGGCTTTGATGTTATTTATTTGTTACATAGGAATTTGATGTTGTACGTCGTCATCTAGTGATATTTTGAAAGAGAAAAGCTGAAATCATGACGTATGGTATATTATTAGTTAAGGCATTTACTGCCGTATTGATTTAACGAACATTTTCACTTCTGTAAGTATATTTGTGTAGTTTTAATGTTTATAACTATGATTTTTATTTTTAATTAGTGTCCGACCGAAACACATTTTCCTGCCGAAACCGAAACCGAAACCGAAGGTTCGGTTCTGATTACAGTTTCGGCCGAAACCGAAACCGAAACCGAACCTCTTAAAAGCGTGATTAAAACGTTGTATAAAATGTCAGCGGGCCGTTCCTTCTAGATCTAGTAATGAATATAATGAAAAATTTCGCTGACCGATGGAGCTAAGTGTTTCTATTTCAGTTTCGTCAAAAATTCTCTCGTATGTGCGGACGATTGGATGCTTTTCTGTTCTCGCCTGGAGGTCGTATTTCTTAACAGATGCTCATGAAATTTCAGCAATTAAACAACAAACTCACGTTTCACTTTTGTTGAATTTATATTTTAACATTGGCACTGGGTCTAAATTAAATTAGCCAAGTGAAAAGCATTAACAGCTGTAATACTGTACTGAGGCAGCGATCTGTAATGGTATAAAATTAAACAAAACAATTTAGTACCAAAATAGTTGATTGAGTTTTAATTTTTTTAGTTGCAATCGGGCAGCCTCTTAACACTAATTCAAACGTAGGTACCCATTTTTTTACATACACACAACAATGACGAATCCTAAAGTCGTTTTATGAGATAAGTAATCCTCCTAACTTTTATCCTAAATAACCAATATCGAGGTCAATTTGTTTGTAAATTAAGAAAATTTGCGTTAAAAATTGCACTATGAGTTGATAAATTCATAACAAAAACTAAATTAAGTAAATTTAAAGTAAATGTAAATTTTTAACCGCTATTTTGAAAATTTCGAAAAACTGAATCGACGAAAAAGTACTAAAATAGTTATCGAACATACTCACAAAATTTCATGAGAATCGGTTGAGAAATGCGACATTAAGGCAAGGCACCAGCCGGTCCAGATCAGTGATTCAGTGGCCGGCGGAGTCAGGTGAGCGATGCCATGTTGCCAGCCGTGCCGACTGCCGAGCGCACCCGACGTTAGCCGAACGCGGCCCGACAGTACAGTATGTTGTAAGTTTCGGCGCGGCCGAATGGTTCGGCCGTTTTTTGGCCGAAACCGAACCTTTGGCCGAAACATGATTTTTAGGCCGAAACTGGCCGAAACCGAAACCGAAACTTCGGTCGGTCACTATTTTTAATTGATAAAACTGATGTAATATGATATATAACGCAATAGGTTGATATAATTCATATGTTCATTTACAAGAAATTTGAGCAGAAATAAACATTTGAAAGGAATCTTCATCTAAAATAAATGGAACCGTTTTGCAACATTATTAACAATTTCAAAAGTGTATCATGTAAAGTCACCTTAACATTAAATGAAAAACTTACCGTAACGTACAAATCGGTAACGGTAATGACTAATTACACTTTGCTATTGTGGTACGGAAATACGCTCCGATATCCGTCGATTGATGTGAGAAAGGGTGGCTTAAACAACCTGGTAGTCTAAAAATAAAACAGGTTACAAGGTGAAATTATTACGTGATATTATAATTATTACGTCTTTTGAATTAGCGTACCTGTGAATCACCCTTAGTGATATGAGAACCGTAACGTTCAGAACGGTAATGGTAATGACTCATATTATTATACTTTGCTATAGTGGAAGTTGAAATAAATAAACGTTTAAATAAATAAATAAATAAGGTAAAAAACGTGACATAACTTTTTAAACTAGTGTGTGTGATACCACTTTAATGCTGCATAAAAACCGTAACGTTCAAAATGGCAACGGTAATGACTCATTACTTTGCTAGTGTGGTACGGAAGTATGCTCCAATATCTGTTGACTGACGTGAGAAAAGTCGAATTAACGAATAACCTGATAATCTAATAATGAAACAAGTTACGTAATAAAACTTACTACATGACATAACGTTTTAAATTAGTGTGTGGCACTACCTTAATGCTGGATGAAAACCGTAACGTTCAAAATGGTAAGGGTAATGACTCATTATACTTTGCTATTGTGGTACGGAAGTACGCTCCGATATCCGTCGATTGACGTGAGAAAGGTCGAGTTAACGAATAACCTGATAAATAATCTAATAGTGAAACAGGTTAGGTAATAAAACTTACTAGGTACGTAACATAACGTTTTAAATTAGTGTGTGGCAATACCTTTATGCTAGATAAAAACCGTAACGTTCAAAATGGTAACGGTAATGACTCATTATACTTTGCTATTGTGGTACGGAAGTACGCTCCGATATCCGTCGATTAATGTAAGAAGGGGTTCAGCCATTTGACAAATGCTGGGAAAAGTAACTGGTTCCGTACAAAAACCGCACAATTGTGTTAGTTAGGCAAACATGTTATTTGACTTAGTATTACATTTATAATTGTATTGTTACATGTGTTGTTTAGAGAACCTACGAGGGGCGTCTGAAAAGTTCTAAGCCTAAGGTATTTCGAGGTTATATATGCGTTTATGATACTGGCCACTAGAAAGGCCATTTAAAAACAAATTATTAAAAAATAACATGTCACGTTTTTATTATTCTGTTTCGAGATATTCAACGGAAAAGTACATCATGTGTGAATTACCAACGAATATTACGAAAATTGAGCACCATGCTGTAATTAAATTCCTTACAAAAAGTGACAAATCACCGCAGTGTATTTTTGAGGAAATGGCTATTATTTACGGTGATTCTGGGCCTTCTTATGCCACAGTCAAAAAGTGGAGTCGCTTATTTAAACTCGGACGGGAATCGATCGAAGACGACCCCGCTCAGGGCGGCCAATATCGGTAGTGACCGAAGAAAACGTAGCAAAAGTCAAAAAGCTGGTATTAGAAGATAGAATAATTAAGGTTTGGCAAATAGCTGAGGTCTTAGGTATTAGTAAAGAAAGAGTCGGAGAAATTTTACATGAACATTTGTACATGAGTAAAGTCAGTGCTCGTTGGGTACCGAAAATGCTAACGGCCTTCGATAAAGTACGTCGTGTGGAAACTTCTCGGGCGTTTTTAGAATTGTGCGAAGATGATTTAGATGAAGTTTGTTCCTGAATAGTAACTGTTGATGAAACATGGATCAGACAGTATGATCCGGAGTGTAAGTCTGAGTCGATGCAGTGGATTGAAAAGGGTGAAAGGCCGCCGAAGAAATTTAAAGTGCAAAAGTCGGCCTCTAAGTTAATGGCTACGGTATTTTGGGATTGTGATGGCATTCTTTTAATCGATTATTTATAAAAAGGCTCTACGATAAACGGAACTTATTATGCAAATCTAATAAGACAGGTGCGACAAGCCATAGTTGAGAAAAGGCGGGGTAAACTAAGGAAAGGCATTTTGTTTTTGCAAGACAACGCACCCGTTCACACCGCTAATGTTGCGAGGCGTGCTCTGAAGGAAGTTGGTTTTGACGAAATTGACCACCCACCCTACAGCCCAGATCTAGCCCCAAGCGATTATTTTCTATTCAATAATTTGAAGAAAGAGTTGAGGGGAAAGCGATTTAGAAGTGACGAAGAGATGAAGGCGGCTGTACAGGAGCATTTTGAAGGGCAAAATGCAGATTATTTTTTTAATGGCCTAAAAGCACTGTATAAAAAATGTAAAAAATGCATTGATTTAGGAGGAGACTATATTGAAAAATAAACACGAGTTCATTTGTGTAAATTGTTTTTTTCTATCTTAGGCTTAGAACTTTTCAGACCTCGTAACAATTTTTATAGGCTTTAAAAAAATCATAGGTTCTAAATCTTTATCAGACGATTATAAGACAGCGTTTTTGAGGGAGTGTCATTTTAAATTAGGTGCTATAAAATCCGATCGCACTTTGTGGCGAGTCATGGGGGAGGCCTATGTTCAGCAGTGGACGTCTGTGGCTGATAGATAGATAGATATAAAATCCGATGCGGAAGCGATTCAAACGATAGAGAACAGTCAATCAAGAGTTGAATTCATCATCACCACTATGTGTCTACTTGATATTTTGGGTTCAATGCATGTAAAATTTTATATTAAAATATGGAACCCTAAAACTTCTTATTTGTTTATTAAATACACGTATAAAAGGTATGTCGAGATACTATCAGCAACCATTATGTGACACAATGCGTTATTAGATTGTATCGGATGGTGAAAATAGAACTATTCATTCATACAGCTGTTCTCACCCTTTGCTACATAAATTAGTAGGTACTTATCGCATTCCATTAAATACACGAACGCAGCAAATAAATACAATATTCCTTATTCCATAACCTGCATATTTATATTTTCTTAATTTATTTGTTTTTCCTAAAACAATATAATGTATTTCTTGTTATAGATTAACAATAATTGTACCTATTAGGTACCTGTACGTACAGTCGCCATCAGATATATCGCCGCATATAAGGCGTTCATAAATATGTGAACATGTACTGTAACGCCCAGTCTGCTACGACATGTCTGATGGCGACTGTACACTACAAAACCTAGGCACAAATAAAACATGTATCATATGCTACATGCCTGGAAACAAAAGGAGATTTAAGCTTAGACAATTTACAGATGTGAAAATGGTACCTAATTGCTATAAATTAAGACTGTTATGTGTGATGATGCTACATATAGATACCATTTATTCAAAGTAAATCATTTAGATCGCTATCAAACGCATTATAACAAATTGAAGTGCCGAATATGCAAAGGTGCTAAAATTGTTACAAATCAAGTCCCATAAAACTATCAAAACAATAAATTTTATGGAGTGACGACATCGTTAAAGCCTTGATTTTTATAAAACATCTGACGCGATGACAGCATTTATTTAGAGCGGCTTTTGACAAATTCATTAGAATTATCCTAGACATTTAAATGCCACACGAATATATCCAAAACGGAATACGTTTAAAAGAGTTCAAAATCAAATGATAAAAAATGTTGACTGAGGATAAGGCAAAGACAGTATTTGTACGCATGGGGCAATAAAAATAGCATGGAATCCCCCAGTGAATTGCTCTGTTAGTTTAAAAAGATTTATGATGATCTGTTAAAAAATTAAACTCATTTACACTTTTGTAGTTTCACCATAGTGTACTTTACTGTATATTAGAGCTTCATTTCTGCTATTTCGTGTAAGAAAATTGTAAGTTTGCGTGCCGAAAGGTATCATAATCGTTAGCGAACGTCTTCTAGCTTTAAATTTTCTAAAGATATTCTCCCAACGTACGAGTAAATGCAGCTACGTATATCCAGCTCAGAAAATATTATCTGTGGCCTTTATGTAAAGGACCTTTGACTGCGAGTATCACCGAAACCCGTGTGACACCCAGAGCATGTGGCGCCATAATGGTTTCCGGCTTCCTCAACCACACAATGCTGGCCCGGTACGAAAAATTTAAATCCCGAGCAAAATACACCTTTTCCTAAAAACAATAACGACTGCTCTGGTTTCTCGGCGATTTACGTCCGCTTCGAGATAATTGTTGGGTGATTATTTTTACTTTAAAGCCATAAGAAGGAGTGCAGAAAATTGTCACGGCGGAAAGGCAGTTTGAGACGCCCGCCATGAAATTTAATGATCTTTCAGCGGCCGATGGCTCAATACAATCACTTCATGCCCATTACTTCGATATATTATGAGTTCAGTAAAGATAAGACCATGCGTACCTACACTTTAACGTAGGTAAGTATTTTTATGTTATGTTTTGTACTTATTTCTATTTAAGGTCACGTAAAGATTACTTATTATTTTATGAAAGAAAAGAAGACGCATCAAAGGAAGCTCCCGTAAGATGGACTGATGATCTCTTAAAGATTACTGCAGGAGCCTCCTGGATACCACAGTGACCGTTATGGTAAGTAGAGGCTGTGGTAGAGGGGCCTATGTCAAGCAGTGGATGTCTTTTGGCTGATAATCATCATATTTTGTACCTACCGTAGTCTTAGCTCTAGTTCACCAATATCAAACGGTTTTTGGGTTGAGTAATAACATATAAACTTCATACTGACCGGGCAGTTTCGGTTCTCAATTCGAACCCACGACATTTTGCGCACGACCAACCTGATAAGGTTTAGCCATACATTTGCCGTGTATCGGACCGTACGAAATTGAGACACAAATCCAAATTCAAATGAGCGATCGCACATAACGAATGGCCGATATCCGTTCCGTCGCTCGGGACATTTGTTACTCGCTGGGGGTCAGCCTGGAAGCACGTTCCCGGCATTCTTTCCGAAATAACACCCCGTCGCATGTGTCCCAGCCGCTACACCGATTAATCACTTCACACTTAGAAACGTCTTCGAAAAAAGAATTTATAGGCACCATTTTTCTATCGAGTTTTAAATTTGGAATGATAAAGACGACCTTTCATATTTTATGAAAGTTTAAGACTTATAGTTGTACGAGGATTCGGAAAAGTTTTGTCAGTGCCGTTTTTCTTTGGCATGTTTTATGTTGGAGAACTTGAGTTTTAGGGGCTCTCAAACCGCCGCAGATTCTGGTAAATGATCTTTTTTCGGTATTGTTATGAACATTGTAAGGAAGCATCAATATCGACTCGTTTCCTGCCAAATCTTTTTTTAATGGCCCATCAACCTGCCGTCGCGTCACGTCGTGGTCACGTCCATTGAGGGTCCGTTACATCCTCACCTTCTGGTTTTAAATTACTCTGTTCTATCGGTCGCAGTGATGTTGATTTTAGTCCTGACTTTATGATACCGAGAAAGTATCGATAAGATTTATGCAAAAGATCTTTTACATCACTATAACTCCTGTCGAGTAATAAGTACAGTCAGCGTCAAAATTAGCTGACGATTTTGACATATTATGCCAGTAAATGGTCAGCTTAGTGTTTTCCCGCTATGCGCTTGTTCCTTAGTGTGTACGCAAATGGTCTAGAACGCAGGGAACGTGACTAAGCACGCTTGAACCACTAATTTAAGCGATGGATTTGCAGAAACGGACTACTTTGTATGACTTGAATGTGAAATGGCCTCGTTCAGATACATTGAGCGTAAATTTTATTTACTTTAAAGCTTAGTAATAACGTCCTGGTTTTAAAAGCAAAGGTAAATTGAAAATAAAATCACAGAAGCGAAATTCCATTATGAGAATAAAATATCACGCACTCATGCGGCAACTTGTTGAGAAATTTTAATCAAAAAGAGACGGAACATCCATATCATTGCATTTAATGAAGGTAAAGTAAACCGGACAACTCATATTATTACGTACAAAAAAAAATCTTAATTCACAAGAATCGGAGATAAAAAAGTATAAAATATTTTTAAGGGGACGTAAAATGACAAAGGTTTCGCATTATGCCGGCGTCTTATCGAAAGACGACTCTAAATGAACATGGCAGACCGATTGCTACCATAAAGATAACAATAATTAGGCGTAATGACCACGTCCTCCGTGGCCCGGGTGGGTTTTTTATAAATGCGGTGGCGGCCGCGATCGGGAGATAGTGAGTCCATCAAATTATATGATAATCGGGCGCGGTTAATTCCATTACCAATAATAAATGCAAGCATTAAATTAGACCTGTCGGATGAGTCGGCGGAACGCAGCACCAACGCTCCCATCACTTGGATTATGATATGAATAATTTATTAAGAAAAAATAAAGAACTACGGCTTATTATTGTTTTGAACTTGGAACGTCAAGCGCGACGTGTCACTGCGCTCGATCGGACGAGATTACCTTTAGATATTATGAGAACCTGATCTTGATTAATATCACATTAGGGTGAAGCAATTTTATAACGCATGTTCAAATCCTTTAAGATCACACCAAGATCCTAATTGATGTCTCATATTAATATTCATTTATGTCCAGGAAAAGAACCAGCGATTACTTAATTTATTCTCACTCGAAAAATTTATTTTATCATGGAGGACTATTCCGTATAATAACGCCTACAATATGAGACAAAGAGAAAGCTGCATTGTTAGCAGCTGTCGCCCTGTAAAAGAACTCATATTTCATGGGAGAGATTCCGTTTAAGGCGTAAATCACGAAGCGTAAAGAATTTGTACACATTGGAATACTTTTTCCTACATTTTGCTTTAGGTAACGTAAAACATTCTATATCAAAATGTTTTTTATAAAATGACGAAACAAGCAAAATATCTTGTTAAAACCAACTTTGGACAAATTGTGATTAATAAAGTTTATAACGTAATTAATAAAGTGGATGACTGGAGTTGTTTTGTCGATGATCCCGACGGTAAGATCGACTTAATTTTATTACGTAAAAAACGTTTCCGACGACGGCACAGCTGAGTCACGATGAGATTGGTGGCTCTTCGGTACTTGGCTTCAATTTAATGAAGTATGTTTTGTGTTGATACGTCAGTTTTAATTACGAAATAATTCGACTTTGAAATGCTCATTGATCAAAACTAAGAGATGATTGGCTTTCATTTCGTGTAACCACAAGTTGATACGTGTCTAAAGTTTTTATTTGTGAGACAGTCTTTCCGTGTCATTTTGAATGAGGTTATTAAAGCTGTCTACAAAGAATCATGGGAGTCAACTAAAAACCACTCCAGACTTGATAATTAGACACTCGGTTCTGTCTCAAAGGAGTTTATAAACAAACTAGAAAGCCCATTTTGGGCACGTACAAAAATTTCCCCGTTTCTCAGCGACAGATGTTCTTCAAAGCCTCCAGAGAGGTTATCAAAGTTTTTTACGTTGTTTGTCCGCATCAAACAGCGGTTTGTGTTATAATTAATGAACTCTGGCAAGTCATCAGAGAGGCTAATTAGAGAGAGGCGGGTTGTGCCGCAAACAAAGTCCCGACTTAGCGACAGGTGTGACGTACAGATAACAGAGAGGAAGACGCATTGCTATGTCATGGTGTAAGCTACTGTTAATTGTGAATTTGTATGTAGGATCTTGTAGTTGGTCGTAGAGCGCAAAAAGATTGATTCATATCTTCAGCTTCAAAGATTACGTTAATTTTGCTTAGTTGAGCTACAGGCTCAAATTACCTCATCATATCGACATATTATGACCAGCGGTCGGGTATTTTGCATCAGCCGTTTATAATTGATACTGATATTTTACTACTTTAATATCATGTATATCAAAATGTTAATATTTCAAACATAAAGTTTCTACGAAAATGTGTATACTGATTATATGTAAATAGGCGCACATTGCTCGTAGAATCGATAGCCGTTGGGCAGAAAGGTTCTTGAGGGGCGACCGCTGACAAGAAGACGCAGCGTGGGAAGGCCCCGCACAAGGTGGGACGACGATCTGGTTAGGATCGCGGGCAGAAATTGGATGACGGCGACGCAAGATCAGTGGACGTCTACCGGCTGATATGATGATGATGATACCTAAATAAGTACTGGTATAATGTGGATAATTGTTTCTTACATACATTTTCTGTCATATTCATTTGATTACAAATAATTTAATACAGTTCAGGTGAACATGAGTTCATATTGAATTGAGACTGTCTACTGATAAAGCGGGTTGTTTAATCCTTCAGACCTTCAGTGATTGATTAAACGACTGATATAAACGAAAATATATAGTTAATTTGAATCACTCACATCACATCTCTAAACGCTTGTAACTTTGAACTTTGGAGGGCAATTTGCAGTAGTAAATCACACTGTAACATGTAGCGTTGTACAATGTATGAACGGTCGCTGTGTCGTTGGCGTGTTGTTAACTTAATGCCTTTGCTGCCTTCTGTTTACTGATGTTGCAAAAATATGACGAACCTAATTTGAATGCGAGGAAAATATTGTATCGTTAACTTACTTTAAATATAAGAAACTAATTTTTCTTGTTTCTGAATGCAATATATTTTTTTTAACGGCGAATAAAGTTTCTTAATGTATTTTAATGGCGAGACGAGCATTTTTATTTTTATTTTTTTTACTATTTAGTTGGGTTAGTTGGTAAATCTGGATGTACCTACTTCCAATGCATATTATGGACTATTGTCTGAATTAAATGATTTTGACTTTTTTGAGTGAATGCCGTGATGAAGACGAAGCTATAGCTAAATTCAAGATATCCCAAATCACCGTCAACTTAGCGCCAAGGTTTGCACTTTTGTTTCAGACAGGATTTGTATTCTCAAAATCTATGAAAAAAAGTGTTTTCACACGCACACTTTTCCTAAAGCCACCGAAAAATGTTGCATCAGATAAGTTAAGCGCATTTTAAAATCAACACACAAAACATTCTAATGCACGGAAAAAAAACGGGCCAGTCCGAAAACAAAACGAAGATGAAAACCGGTACAAGAACGTAATTAGAGCACAAAATGTTGTCCTTTAAACTAACTCGAATGTACCAGTAAGTGAGGTACAAGGTGGGCAGCGAGCCTTTAAGTCAGTAAGTTAATTTATAGCCAATTAACCCAGTCTTAAGTTAAAGAAAGTGTCACTAAGATAGCTTGCCCTCAACAAAATAAGCTACTTTAAGCTAACGTTATTTCACTTAAGAATAAAATGTCAAATGAGATAAAATATTGAAATTGTGATGGATATTGTGCGTAACGGGTGTAATAACAACTTATGATATATTGGTTAAAATAATGATCATGGGACTCAACTAATGATATAATAACATAACATAACACTGGTATAATCTCATTTGACATTATCGTCCAGTCTAATGTTCATTGTTTATTATAAATCTATAGGTTCACAACCCACCTGAATTTTTAGAATGAAATTATACTTATTGTTGTTATATGAAATGAAACATTATATATATATTTTATCCTTCATTTACACAGCCGTCTTTACAATAGCTTGCTCTCAACATATACTTAAGCTACTTTATCTAAAATTATCTTTTTTGCATTTCTAGAAACTAGGTATAATATTTGGTGCCTGATCTGTGGATACCCCGCTAACCGTGTATCATTATAAAATATTTTTTGCCCAACTACGGAAAAACATAAAGAGGGTGACAACTTTTATCCCGCACGGAGGAAGTTCGCAGGCATCTTTTAGTTTCAAAAATTAAATGTAAATCGTAATGGGATGGAGAAGCGGGCCAAGTCAGTGTTTTCACTTCGGCCTGTAGTGCATTCATAAAATGAGTGAACGATATTTAAGACATTTAAATCTGAAAGGAGCTGAAAGCGTTTACTTGTCGATATTTACGATAATAATGTGTTTATGATATCGGTTTTCGAAATGAGGGCTATAGGCTCAGGTCGATTGAGGTTACAATTGTCATTTTTAATCAAAGGTACAGTAAACAGTAAAAATCGATTAGCTTGTCAACGTTTTTTTTGTCGCTAATGGCGAAACACCTCTTGCTAAGATCAACAAGAAGTGAAAGGTACAAGGAAAAAGAAATGCTTTTTTTTCGACATAACATTTACCTGTGTCTGCGATTTTTGCATAGATAAAACAATATTATAAAGTTAGAGGGGAGAATTTAGGCTAATTTTGCTGCTATCTATTACGTATGTCTTTGAACCGCAGAATAGTTTCATTTTTATTTCAAAACACGACATTAGTCATACAGCAACTTCCTACTATGAAAAAAAAACCACCTGAAAGCAGTCATTTTATAAAATACTAGCTTTTTCCCGCGACTACGTACGCGTGGAACTTGATAAAAGGGATTATTAAAGGCGCCTAAGCAAATGTAAGAGCAATTGTGGTTTTAGTCTAATAATTACATTTCCTACAGGGTCACCGCACCCCAACAGAAATGTTCACTCACTTTTCAATATTTTTAGGCATAATTTCCAGAATGAAAACTATCTTATGTCCTTCCTCGTATCTTAAACTATATCTATGCCAAATTTCATCAAAATAGATTCAGTGGTTTAAGCGTGAAGAGGTAACAGACAGACACACTTTCGCATTTGTAATATTAGTATGGAAGTATGGATTAGTATAGATTACATTAATAACCTAGGTACTTCAGTTCTCTTTTTGCGCCGCGTTTAAATTTATAACACCACCTTTGTAGTTGACATAAGTACGTTATATTGAAAAGGATAACATCTTTTGTGTCAATAAGACCAGCTTACGCAGGTATTAAGCGTCACGATCACTGTTTACAGTAAAATGCCGCATCTTACTATGAAATCCATATAGAGATACGTCCTTTTATCTTTACACGCCAGATCACCTGTCTGGCGATGGCGGCAGTTCAAAGCGCGACCGTAATTGCTTGCACATTAAAAATTCATTTACATATTTGCATGATACCAATAATTTAAAGAAAACGACAATCTTAGTATCGGTAAAAAACCCTAAGGACATAACTACAAAATTATATTAAAGGCACATAATGAGCTAGCTTTAGTAATAATTAAGAATGTTATTACACTTATTATAATATACTCGTACATGCAGTTTTTATGATACACGTTCTTTAAAGCCGTTTCATTCATTATTTCAATCCTCGGGGTGGATAATAAAAAACCGACCAAGTGCGAGTCGGGCTAATTCCCTAAATTGTTCCCATCTTTACTGGCCGGGTTAAGCTAAGTTTGTAAGTTTGCACCTGGTATGTATGGCGCGAGATACAAATGAGGTGCAAAGTTAACGCTACCGATCACGTTTGTTGTAAGGGAATCCCATTTAAATATAAATTTTATTGTTTTTAGTATTTGTTGTTATTTACCGACGCAACAAAAATACTTACTTCATCAGTGAAAATTTCAACTCTCTAGCTATCACGGTTCATGAGATACAGCCTGGTGACAGATGGACAGACAGACGGACGGACAGCGAAGTCTTAGTAGTAGGGTCCCGTTTTTACCCTTTGTGTACACTCTAAAAAATGGTAATGGTACTGCTATATCTCCCAGAAATTAACTGCGGTATAACAAGCTTCATAATAAAAGATAGTGTAATTGGTGTAATCTCAATGACTTCTCATCTGCATTATTAATTAACAAGTTTTACTTCGCATTTCCAATTGTGTAACTATATATTGAAAAAATAATTATAACTAACTATATATTATATTTAATAATTATTTATTATTATAGCTCAAGAGTTTGAACGTTTTCCAGTCATAGGCTTCCTCAGGTTATTAATAATAATAATTATTATTTATTTATTCCACAGACAATAGTGGCCCATAATTGTTAGTAATATTTGATACCTAAAAACGAAGTATAACTGAACAGGAAAAAAAGTAATAACAATTAAATTAAAACAGCTAAACATAGGTATTTTACACAAGTGCGCCACAGAGCGACAACCAATTTCCCCCAGTCACTTTCAGATATCCCTTCTATCGAGGATGGCGAACTTTTACCTATAGTCTCTGGTGGTCAAGAACACAACCTTTTTTAATTCTCAAGCAAGATTCAATAACCTTTATCCTACGGAAAATATGACCAATGCCACTACCAATTTTCCATTACCATTTTCGGGTGTCTACATATACTATACTTATAAGTAGTAACTATAAGTAACTATACTTTCATAAGTTCTTGAAGGGAAAAGATACAGGTATGCTGAAAGCCAGACAAATAAAAGACACAGCGGCTAAAATACGTTACAGAAGAATCGGCACCTCTAGCAGAGTTGTAATATGCGACTCTCTCCCGCGAGATATTGGCTATATCTTACTGTGCAGTAACTTGTATATAATCTGTGGCAGTACTGTGAGAGAGTGAAAGGTGACGTTATGCCGTGCGACAAGAGTCACGATGCATAGTTGTGCGAGACAAGCAGGATGTGCAAAAAGATTGCAATAGGCTATTTGACTGATGTTGAATTCTACAGCGTACTGTAGTTATATGAATAAAATTAGCTAAATATATCACGAAACAAAGAAAAAAAATCCTGAAACATATATCTTTTTTGGAAATATGTGACTTCAAAGGTACGCAAATTTTATGATATTTTTTTTTAATCCAAAATAAATTTTGAAAATGTTTTCAGAATCCTCATAATTTTACGAAACAATAATTGTATGATAACTATGAACTTAAACGCACTTTTTCACGGTGAAAATGCCAAATTTCTTAATTTTTCCATACAATTATTGGTACCTATACCGGCCTGTGACGTCACTAGCCTGACGCGTTTTGTATGGAGCGTTTTTAGCGCTACGTAGAAATGTTGAACTTTGACGGTCATTTCTGACTTTTAGAGCAATTTAAGTGTAGTCAGTCCCATATAGACATTTGATCACAATAAAAAATAGAATCGATTGACATCCTCAAAAAAAATTAGTCAACATGTCTATTCAGACCACGCATTGCTAGGTCATGATCCCACAGATGATCCCTAAACTCCGATAGAAGATGGCACCAAGAAATTAACTAGAAAGAGAATCAGATATTGTTTACCTACTTAAGCATAACTCAAAGCTTATAATGTATTAAACCTTGGTATATATTTGAAAACAGATTTAATTTTACATCGATAATTTTTGTTTCAAAGAAAGTAGTACTCAACATTGACAAAATTCACGCAAAAAACTGATTTTTTCAACCTATTTTCGACTGCACAGGAACTCAAAACTCAGGGAAAAGTATTATTCACTTCAAAAAGTTGGTTGAAATTATCAATATATTAAATGTTTACAATGAAGCGAAAAAAGCGTGGTTTACGTTAGCAGACGTTACTGCATTAATAAAAAAAATGTCAATATAATGTTCATGATATACAAAAAAATAAGTTAAATTTTTAAACATATATGTACAGAACTATAAAATTCTGTAGCTAACGTATAGGTAGGCGTCAAAATACCACGCGGCAATGCCTCTTAAGGCAAGATTGATGCACTTGAATACATGCCTGTTATACATGTTACATAGCATTAACAATCTTAATATCGGATCTCGTGACGTGCACAGATCAGCTGATAACAGTTAACTGATAAACTGGATCGAACTGGAATTAATTAACGTGCCTATGAAATTGTTACGCTGTACCGGTTGGGTTTTGTCCCACGGCTATTTGTAAGTAATTGAGTGTTGGTTTTGTTAAGAACTAGGCTTCTTGGTTACTTGAGGCAATGGTATCGCTTAAAAAAATCCAAGTATTAACTATCAGTCTGCTATACAGCGTGGGTATTTAATACGGGCATATATTAAAATGACGATAAGTATCAGACCCAGAGATCCTATTTACATTGATTTCTTTAGAAAATTTCATTTTTTTTTCATACGAAATAATTGAACACGCAATGGACCGAGATTTGAGATCTCGCAACTAAGTAAGTATATTAAACAATATTGCACCCAAATTAATTAACGTACCTAAACGTCATGACATACCATGTCAGCGTTCATTTGCTGGACTACGTACCTTGCTGCTTGGTTGGACTTTTTAAAAATGATTATACCTAATTAAAAACACTATTTAACAAAATTATTATGCTGTACGATTCCTATGATCAGATACTATAACTGAATACATTATATAGGTACCCGTATTAAATACCCACGCTGCATACTTGAAGTGTCTGTTGACGCTAATGTTTATATTTCATTATTAATTTCTAAAGAATTGAAATTATTTTCATTTCGTTTTTATTTTACTGTACTTCGTTGACAGTGAAAATTATTATTTAATGTGGCATCGAAATAAGTATACTCACCAATAATCTAGAATCGTAACTTTAAAAACAAAAGTAAAAATGTTGAAGACACGTTACATACGAACATTGTAAAAGTGGAAAAAGAAGTCTATTTCACAGGTTATGGGTATCAAACATTAGTTTTTGCTTTTTTCGTACACAACTACACATACACAAAAAAAGGTTATAGGGTCGTGTCACTCCAAAATGGCAAGGTTCACCTGTGCTATTTCTTTTCGATTCGGTAGACACCGAAAATGGTATTGAGGAATGACGAGTATACGTGACCTGTCACGTTTGTAACCAAAGTTTCCCAAAGCTGTGCTCTGTGACTTCCCAAGTATCACACCGGCTGCATAATCACGTAAACAGCCCTTGTATAGTTAATTTAAGTTGTAAAGGGCTGTATTAAGTGCTTACGCAGCATGGGTTTCCGATTTAGTAAAATTCGAAGTTTTAGATGACATGTGTTTGAGATCTCGCAACTAAGTAAGTATATTAAAGTGTCTGACATAATGCATATATCAAACCGGAGTGTGTAAATAACATTGACGTATCTACTTTATATTTTAAATGAAATAAAATCAAAAGGAACTTAAATTTTTTTTAATCCAATCCCTTTATGTAAATTAACTGAAAAATACTTCGTTGTCACACATTGAATTAACAAATTTCAACGTTTTTAAAATAACTGATTGAACATATTTCACCAACTGACAGTTTGGTAGCGTTCATAGAATCGGATTCTCATCGATTTGCCGATTTTAGAAAATTATGCCTATTGTTTTTGTAAAAAGTGGAGCAAGCGGGAAATTTACTGGCCTGTCCCAGAAATTTTGTTTCTTGTAACTGACCAGTAACTGATAAACCTAGATTAACTAAGAGCTAATTTTCGGCACAAAATAGAATTAATAGGTTCTGTTATAAATCAACGTCAAACGCAGAATTGCCGCTCTAAAAGCGCAATCGAGTCATAGTTCTTGATCCACACAAAAAACTACTTAAAATTCAGAAAACGTAACGGTGAGCCTCAATCTTACAAAAACTAATGAACCTGGTCACAATACGTGATCTCTTACAAATCCAAAGAGAAACTCGAGTTAAGAACATTAAGAAAAGTCAACTTTATTAAAAGAATGAGCAGAACTTTCGTAATACATTTGAGCTTCGACAAAAAAGCTCTTAAGTTGATTACAATGACCCAAGGCAAAACAAAGCTCGATTATTTTCATTTGATTTATAGTGTTTGCTTTTAATAACTGAGAAATATATGATAATATTTTGTTTGTATAGAATGCGCTGAGTAATTTACCCGTGGAGATTTTTTATACGTGACCTGAGTAACTAAGCGTTGTTCAAATATTAAAATAAATATTAAGGGACAAATTAGAAGCATTAACCTTGTACTAAACCCTTGCAAGTCAAGTCTAAGACGGCAGACAAATTACGTCTCAGGGTAGGTACATTTTAATAATAAACCGTATAATAGAGACAGGGGCAAACGGCGCCCCAGGCAATGGGGTCCAACGGGCCTCGGATTAGCCCTAAATTAGACGAATGAAAAGAATAAAAGGATCTCCGGCATAATTAAAAAACCAATTTGTGAAGTATATCCGAACGTTACAGAAAAGGCATCGCCGTGGGAGCGTTTCATGTATATGATATAATGACAAACAACAAAACGCTTGCGGCTTTCTTGGGGGATGCCCTACTTGACGTTATTATTTTCGCTAATCACCTCTATATGTTACCACTGACTGATTTGTTACTAATGAGGCATGCGCGTAGGTAGGTAACCATTGTTACTTTTATTTCAACGCCAGTGTAAATTGGTGTCTAGGTTCGTTACCTTTCGCACTTTTGTATAAAGAAAGCGTTCGGATATTTTATTTACTCGAATCTAATTCGCATCACGTAAATTTGTCCCGAAGCCGTCAATTCAATTGTTTATTCAGTGTGACTAAATAACCGAATCTGTGTAACGGTATTGATGAATAGGTGTAGTTTAACTTGTTTGCGCTATCTGTTTCGGATTGCGGCTGAAGAGTGGTTTGTCAATGGTCTATTAACACGGATGAGATTATAATCGATGCGGCTGCGAGACAATAAGTAGCTGCGGGAAGCCGTGTTATTGTTTGTCCTGTCTCACCTCGCAGCAGGGCACCGGCGTTCTTGTAGACTTCGGACAAATTGATGAATATAATCATGCACGTTTAAAAAGATATAGATTTATAATCGGCTCTTTATAAATTTAGTGGCTTTTAAAATGCAAATGGTGGCGAGAATAACAGCTTGGGCGATTGTGAAATAATTATTAAAGAGCTGGTTGTTGGTGAATTTATTAATAAATTTGAACAATGATTGATGGTATACATGATATTGACGCCGTAGGTTTGGTTCCGACTTTCTCAATGATTGAACATGAATTCCTTTTGATATTATCTTTATAATACAAATAGCCAGTAGCTCGGAATCGAAGATAAAATGTTACTTTCCCAATGTTGATAAAGATAATCGACAAAGGCGCTTCTTTCTTTAAGTATAATTTAATCTTCAATGTTTTAATACAGTTTAGGCACAGAAATATTTAGTATCAGTAATAAAATTGACTGAAAATATTCTTTAGATGAAAAAAGTATTTCCTAACGTCACCCAAATCCGATTAAACAACGTCGTTTGTGTCGTAATAAAAATGGAGATTTAAAAACGTTAGCAAATTTACATTGCAAAAACATTAATGCTTAAGTGACAATTTACATTTTGCCGATAAAAGAACAAATAAACGAGGCGAGTCAGTACGAAGTTAAGAGATTAACAGAAACGCATATATTTGCATCATTATTGTTTTTGCGGTGGGTTGAATGAACTGGCGTAGTAACTTGTAAGCGATGCGTTTTATATGCAGCAGTAGTTATAGTCATATCGTCGATTGACGTAAAGGGGGTATTCTCAACAGCATCTGCTTTCGACAGCCGGTGAAGTGAAATCGATCGGCGGGTACCCCTTGCCCGAGCAAATCCATGTGAAGCATAATTAGTTTTTGTCACTTCACATCGGTAAATCCCATTTGAATCCATGGCGATAACACGGACCCCACCACTTACAACACCGCGCAACCGGCTCTTATCAAAGAGAATATTATTTCAAACGCCCCTGTTAACCCCGATGGGCTTTTCGAACCCCAAATCCAGTTTGTTATGAATGAAATTACAGAAATCGAATAAGGTAAACACAACTGAGAGCCAACAAAAGCTTGCTCGAAAAAAACCTAAATTGAATTCAAATTGGTTTCGTCGGGTATTAGGGACAGCCGGGGGACTTTTTCAAGAAACGTATAGCGTGGCAATAATTTAAAGTAACTTTTTTGTCAAAGAGCGACAGCCCGTTGAATCTGATAAGATCTACAGAGACGATTGAATGAAAACAGTAAGCACAATGGAACGGGCAAACGTAAGCTGTTTGATTGTAACCTACGGCAATTGGTAAAGATCTACCAACGATTTGGCTAAATCAGAGACGCGTATTTTACTGCCTGTCATAGATAAATAACGACACTTTGATAACTCAAATGTTTAGCGCCCGCTTTTTAAACCTTTAATTTGCAATATAGGTAAGCATTCCTCTTCTTGGTCTCTTTTGTAACCGTAAGGTCAAGGTACTTTGACCCTACAAGGTTACTTTGGCTATCCATAAAAATGCATGCACTTTATCGAGTCCAGAAATTAAAAATAAATGCGACCAAGTGCGAGTTGACTCGCGCACCGAGGGTTCCGTAAAATGGTAGATTAGTCAAATCAAGTCATGGTTTTCTGTCGGTGGACAAAGTAACCTTGTAGGGTCAAAGTACCCCGACCTTACGGTATACGATTCCTTGATTCTACGTACCTATCATCATGCGACTCGATAGGTGGATTCAAGAGAAACAGCCTGGGCCGTATAATTGATAAGTAAATAAATGTTGCGCCTGTCGGTGAATGGAGAAGAGCGAGAGAAGGAAGTGGTGTCTCAAGTCGCGATTATGAGAAAGAAAAGCACACCAGGCTTCATCATATGCGACCACGCTGTCGCACAGTTTCTCTCAACAAATGCTAAATTATCTACTAATATGTGGTAAAGTTTCAGACATATCAACGAAATTAGCGCAACGTTTCAGGTATCCTAAACATTTTTTTGTGTCGACCTCTATAGATATCATCTAAAGCTCAATTTTTAGGTACCTGGTTGTAAGAACTAAAAAAATAAGATGTAAAACATAATTGTGCTAAACTATAGCATACAAACAAGTATAAATCGTGGTGCATTTCACTTCTCGACGGACCGTAACTATGCTTGCTCAGTAGACGTCTGTAATCTAGTCTGGACACTTGATTTATGTGTATCATTCAGGACCTAAGGTGCTTGCTATGGGGGAAATGTAGATGAGTGCAGTATTTATTTTATGAATAAGCAAACTAGTCGCTGTAGCTACCTCACGAGTCTGCTTCGAAATGGTTAAAATATATGTTTTTTACGTTTTCAACTTAAGTATATTTGAATGTTTAAAAAGCTATATAAGGAGTTAGCAAACCTGTTCACAGATTTCACGAAAATCAGCTAAAAAAGTGATTTGTAGATGATTAAAAACCAGAAATCTGGACATCTTAACAACTAAACTTCCGAGGCTTGCTTCGCTGGCTCTGTCAGACATGATTCTTAATGCTTTGGAAATTATAATGTTAGTTTACCTATTAAGGCTATCAACTTCTTGTAAAATATTCACAAACTTTGTATGTAAACATGTACTCGTTACATGGATCTACATATGAATGACCGTTATATGACCCATACGAGTAGGTATACCTACGTATATATTTCTTCCATTACATATAAGAGGTAACAATATATCGCTAAAGTACATTAGAAGCGTCGAATTATGCCACTGTTTTACCTACAAAAATATAATAAACGTAAAAGGATATCGAACAGATACAGATACCTACAGACAATTTATGACTTAATTCCTAGATTAAAACCTCATACCTAGTTAATTAACGGACGATATTTAATAAATAACAACATCTGTCAGCACAATGTTTACTAATAAGAACCAATCAGAACTTACGACACCGTGGATGCCCTAAATATACAAGTAGGAACGAAGCGTGGGAAGGCACAGCCATTTAACCCCACTTAGCCGCCAATACATAGGTTATTTCACCCGCAAAGTTAGCAAATTCGCTATACATATACTAAATACACAATTTTAGCTGATTTCCACCGACTAACCGAATTAGGGTGGTATTGACTAGAAAAACTAGCAACGTGACTTTGCTAGCGACTCTGATAATATCTGGTGATATAGTATTTCGGACATATAGGCACAGGCATAGAATTACTTGTTAAAACTAATAATTGACGGTAAAATAAGAACGGCAGAAGAAGAAAACATGGACGAAAGAATGTAAAGTACTGGTTGGAGGCGGAGCGGAGGGCACAGAAAAATGAATTCGCATGACTAATAAGATAGATCGACATGTAGACAAATGGCCGCCGAACTCCGCGATGGAGATGGCACTTGTAGATGAAGGTGTTGAAACCTGAAATTGAAACGTAAAAATAAAAGTATTTCTAAAAATAAACCTTGCTAAAGTAGATAAATAATAGCAAGAACTCGGAAAGATGGCAATAAAACACATCTAATTTAGTCACAGCTGGAGAAGTATATCAGTATAGGTTATAAAGTCGTCTGCTATCGTAATGTATGTCAGTCATGTGACTGTGATAAGACTGAAAATTTGTTTAATTTTAGAGGTTCGTCAAAAAAATCGGGCCATACAATATTATTACAAGGTCTAGCGTAAGTTTGCTTTTAATTTTGACGCGAAAAATTATAGGCATTTATAGGTTAAACATAAATTTTAAATACGCTCGAAACATTCTGTTGCGTCAGGCACTGATCGTTGAAGCTTTCTCAGCCTTTGGCATCTTTGAGGAGCTAACCCAGTAGTCAACAGGTATACAAATAGGTTACAAATATGATGCTCTTTGAAATATTGGTGGATTGAAACCGACAGGTCTTAGCGTAAACTTTCAAATCCACGCTTACCTGCCAGCGTTGCGGTTAACCGCGTAAAACGATTTGACTCTGTTGCCTCCAGCTTATTTTATAACGGTCTGTTAAATTGAATTTTGCGGTTATTTATTTTACTGACTTAGAGTATTAAGACTGAGCGAAATGGTAACAGCGAATTATTTTTTTGATTTACACCTCCTTTTACGAGTTGCGATAGAAAGGTGTACCTTTGAGGTGTATCTTTGAGCATGCATCGTGAGCAGGTCACGCGAGCATACTTTTATAGATACGGGTGCCATGGCTTGCGTCGGGGACATTTGCATCTAAAGCATGTGTGGTAAGTATAAGCCAAGCATGCCCGCTATGCGTTCTCGATAGTAGTAAAGTCGAAAACAAGTTGCAGTGTTACTCTAAAGAAATACTTTCAGATGCGCTTTGTTTTTGTTCTTATTCAAAGCGTGAAATATTAGCACCAGTTTCAGATTATCAGTTTGTACGTCATAAAACCAAACCAAGAGCACAATTTATTATCACAAATATGTTGATACTGAGCCTAGGAGTAAGGATTTAATAGTGATGAGTCCATCAGCGCTGTGGTCTGCGCGGATGCCTTATTTGGCACGTTTTGTGAATACTATGAGATTTTTCGGGCAAGCGCACCTCACGAGAAAAGTGCACCTACCGTAAAAGTATCGAAATGACTTCATTAAATGGCACCTGACTACCTACTAACGTCATACAGAATAATGATATTATACAACTTACTTACCTTGTTACGAAGTTGTAAGATGTTGTGCGCTGATCCCGTTTCCTTTTAGATCTTAATTCGGTCACAGTCGGGAATTTGATAAAAATTACCATTATAATCGGCAGACTAATCATAATTTTATTCAAGCGTTTCAGTTCGTTCAGTTCTTTATCCGTGAGTATAATAGTTTTAGACTAACAGATAAAAGACTGGCCTTAAAATTCAATTTAAAATAAAGACATAAACATGATAACAGTCCTCTGTTTTTCTTAAAAACTGGCCATAATCAGTTTCTGATTTGCGTGGGATCAGGCAGCGGCAAACGTAACGTCTCAATGGCTATAAATTAGGTTCGTATCTCATTTATAGTCGGTTCGAGAGCTAAACGATCGTTAAAACTGGGCCTCCATTAACGTTATCATTCAGAAGCCAATAACGTCATACTGACATGCAAAGGTGAATGCGGTGACCATACGGTGGGGGATTTGGGATTGATTATGTGTCGGGAGTAAGGTCGTGTACATTTACGTTTTTTAGGGGTTTGGATACGAAAGACCCTTTGGGTGGTCGTTAGTGAGAACTCTTGTTTTAATGCAACAGCACACAGACTGAGACTGACTTAGATTTTATATTAAACATTTGGAAGGAAAAATTGAAGAGCTGCAGTTTGTATTTCGTAACAGTAAGGTCTTTGGAAAAAAAACTGTCTTCTAAAACCCTACTCTATTGCCAACTTCGAACTAAATTTGTTCACTATGTCACTAGCATGGCAACAATATTCAAAATGTCCGCGCACAGATCCAGTAGAAGACCTACCCCCTCAGCAGTGGGACGCTCGGTGGGGCCACGTACCGTTACTCCGGCTCCACACCATAGCGAACTTGACTGAGGCAAAATTGGCCGAAGTACGAGTATATTTGCCTAAGCTCAGTCAACTTCGCGAGTAGTGTAAAGCTAGGTTAAGACCGTACCCGTTAGCTCAGGGTAGCATGAGACTCGTCCTTTTTGTAATTTTTTACAGATACTTTTATTACTCATTACGGCGCAAATGAGGCTTAAACTTGCGACTACGCGGCCCTGGGGGCTTTCCGCAGCCAAGAGATTGCAGTAGTTTAAATTGTCATCTTGAGAACTCGATATTATTGATCTCGAATTTTTAGAGAAACTGAATCAAAACTAACAAAATCTGTTTACGACTGTTCTTTATGAATTTCTCTACATTAGGTACTAATAAAACGTATTTCGCTAAGTGTCTCTTCCGTTCTCTATTAGTGGTCATCCTTCGTTAGTTTACATTTTCGCTTTAATAAGTTTCATCCCATGTAAGTAGCTATCTAACATCGGAGCATTAGCTTTACAGTAATTAGATATAACCCAGGCTTTGTTTGGAATTAACTACATGAAATAGTAATATTTATAGTACCTTTAGATACCTATTATATTCGCTGGGTGCGAAGTAGGTGGTGGGGGAACAACGAATCGATCGCAGCGCGCGCCGTGGCCAAAAAAGGAACTTTCGTCAGGCCAACTGTCACTTTTTACTAGCGAACTTAAGGCATCTAAAAATAAATAAATATGCGGCACGAAACCTGCAGCGTAGTTAATTGCAAAAACAATGGCAAAAACAGTAATCATAAATAAATAAATTTCCACAAGCAAGTTGGAAACGAGAACAACGAATTAAATAGATAATCGCTATCAATAGGAAAAAGTTAGTATAACCTATAGAACAACATTTTTAATATTATATCTTGTATGATGTAGGGAGTAGCACGTTTATGCGTTTATTTTCTTTTACATTTTGGACATGTTGAGCAAAAACGAATTGTTGCCCATTTTATTGTAGTTTGGGATTTGAAAGCGATGTTGTGTTTGATTGAGCAGAATCCAGTTATAATAATTAATTTGGCCATGTTTAACTGAAAAAACTAAATAATCTGTATTATTACGAAAATACAGTCATAAATGATCGGTTGCATTACGCATGAAATGCGTTCTTCGGTTAAGTTTGTTTATTGTGTAACTTACTTTTCGTGAAGACAGCCATGAAAAGGTCCGTGTGAATTACATCTGAAAGTTATTGATTTTGCCATTTTAGACGGGAAATAAAGAAGGTCAACGTTTTATCGACACTATAGATTAACATAATCGGATAAAATGAAAGAAAATTACGATATTTCGTTGAAATTATTTGTTTGTTTACTTACTCTTCGTAAAGACAGTCAGCCATTTGACATTAAAAAGCCCGCCGTAATTGTAACCGCTAGTTGACGCTGTCATCGCGCACCCAGCGAATAGTAGTCTACACTGTACATTGTTTAGTTTATAGGCTTGTAACACTTTAGACCTGGCGCTGACTGTTGAAAGGAGATAATTTTGTCATTTTGAGAGGTTGGTGTTTGTTTCGTCAAAGATACTATAAAACGTATTGCTGCGTTGAGTCTGCTATGGGAAATAGTGGTGGACGTTAGTCATTATCTGAAAACTCTTATTCTTTCAATAATAAGAAATATGTTAAAATACATACCAATTTAACGAACATAGTTTCTGTGTTTATATTACACTTGTTTTCTCTCACGAACACGTTCCTACCCGTAATAGGTACCTAAGTATATGCTGGGCGTATTCGGAGTACAAACGAGACCTTAAAAAATACAAAATTATCTCCTTTCATCAGCCAGCGTCAGGTCTAGTGTTACAGGCTTAAACCATTATCTATGTTTAAATTACAACATTGTGCAACAATCAAGTGAAATATTTTTTTTATTTTATTAAAGCAGTAACGTCTGCTAACGTAAACTAAATGTTTACAAAAAAATAAGTAATTTTGGTGTAGCACATCGTTACTATCGATTCTCAAAAAAGAGACGATGGTGCCGACGATAAAGTCTAATTAAAAGATAAAGATAGATTGTTTTGTATTTCAGTGTGTGTCAGTGTCGTTTGCCTAATAATCGTTGTTTTCCTATCTTTTAATTTATTAAACTAATATCTAAACTAAAGTACAGTGTTTCCATCATATTCTTCCATCTTAACATTATACAGTCCATTGCTCATCAACATTTATTAACATTATTCTAGTCTATCTTTACGGTAGATGGCGCTACGATGCCACCCTAAGGCATGTCGAAGCAACTGGTTGAAAAATTCAATGACTCTGACATCTGATTCGGTGGTCCAATTGGGAGGACGCCAGTGTTGGCCCAGAAAGCCGTTGGAAACGCAGGTTCGAATCCTGTCCGAGTCATTAAATTTTTCAATTTTCGCTTCATTTGTAAACCTTTAATCAAGTGAAATATTATGGATGCTTAACGGTCGCTATAGCAACTTATGATATAATATTGGTTAATATCAAGGCATATCATAAACAAATGATAGATAATAACATGGCAATAGGTAGCTGCAGTTTCGTATAGCATAATATCATTTAGGTTAATGTTCATTTGATATAAACGTTTCACACTTCATCATTTCGGATAATGTTCATTTGATATAAACTTTCACAAAACACTCATATTGCTCTACAATAAAATTAAACACGTCAAAGGGTCATTGTTGTACGACGATGAGCGAAGTGAGGAAGAGTGTTAGGTTATCTTGCGCATATAAACTTTGTATCAAATGTATTTTATGCTAGTTGTAATTATACCCAATGAAATTATGGTTGTTGTTGTTATATCAAATGATAAAATGTTGTTATTTCTAGTGAAATTGTATAAAACACAATACACACCCCTGAATATTGCAGTTAATGTGTTCAGCAACTAACTAACTAACTATTGGGGTGCAGTGAACCAAAGAGGATCTTGGCCTCCAAAACAAGAGAACGCCACCGGTCCCGATCCTGTGCTACTTAAGTAAAATAATCATAGAAAAATAAAATCCCAGATAGGATTTTAGTACATTCAAGTAAAACTTACCGATGTCTCGGTGTACTTACAGCTTTTTATAACTTTGTTGAGTTATGTTTCAGTTGTAATTTCAAATTATATTTATAAGTATCAAATTTTTTTATCGCAATAACTCCGATAAAAATGTTGCCAGGTCTCCAATCGATTTGCTTTAAGCATTCGACCACAGACATACAGGGTGCGTATAGCGTAGATTACTATACCTGCAATGGGATTTCATGGTACGCCCTGCACGTGACGTCGCGTCGGCGTCGGTTAGCCGCAACTGACGTGTGTCCGCCCGTGCCATTTCGGTTATTTACTATATGTGCGTTATGGGATGATTCGAAATGCGATTGTTCAGAATAAACGAGACGTTTTCTCTTTTAATCTACGCGCTCCGCCCGAGAAGTGTATTTTATTGGTTGTTTGTGTGACATACGACGCAGTGACTCGATCGACCAACACGCACCCTTTGAAGGAACAAAAGCGGAAGGCGGCGTCCGGACCTTATTTCACAATTCTTATACATATCAATAATTTACGAAGCAACAAATAAAATGTTGGAGGACAATCATTATTATCGTATTCGGCCAAAAGATGTCTTCTATTGGACGTAGGCCTGCCGTAATGAAATCCACCATGATCTGAGACTAAGAAAGACCAAGAGTTTTTATTTTATTTATGTTTATATTATTACACACACACACACACACACTAGGGTGGAGCGTCGATGTATGGAGAAAAAAAAAAGTTGTCTGATCGACCTGGAACATTTGTAATATGTTGCCTTTAGATATGATATTAATGAATATATATATATACGTAATTGATTTTAAATATGTTTCAGCCCTCTACTTGAGCTAGAAAAACTTTTTTTTACTCATAATTGGTAAATTTTTTTTTTTTTTTTACATAATTAGTATTAGATTTATAAAGAAGTGTTTCATCTTCAAATGTTTTGAGCTTATATCATACTTACGGAGACTACTACTTGAACCTGTGACCCAAATTAAAATTCAGTATTTAAAAAAGAAAAGTATGTTTAATATTGTTATATTTTTGTGCAATAATGTCTTATATTTCGAGTATTATGTGCTTAGATAAAAATCACTTGACTTTCATTAAAAAAAAAACAAGATTTTCATAAAAAAAAAGTTTTTTTCAGTATGGGCTTGATCATAATATTCAAAATCACAGTAGAGGGCTAAAAGTAGTATTGAATATTTTTATGATTATTTTTCTCGTACACCTGGCAGCCTAATGCAACGTTTTAGAGACGTTCTCAGTTGAATGCCAAAAAAAAAAAAAAAAACACACACACACACACACACACACACACACACACACACACACACCTAATTTCTCTTTCCGTGCCAACTAGAAGTGTACAATTTTACCAGGGTCTCATTGTAATTTCACACCTCCATATGCATATTGCTCGAAAGTTTACATTCAGTGATAGAACGTCGGAGGGAATTCTATCAACGCTCGGTCCCTGGAGGAATAACTTCATCCGCTGCCAAGAACTGTACGAACTAGCGATTCCGCGAAACTTAGTTTGCGCTGTTTTCACGCGATTTCATAACACCCTGTAGCCGAAATTTTGGCGTCTGAGGATTAAATCAGATTTGGTGTTTTGGATTTTATAATGCCATCCATTTTATACTTTCATGAAATACATGATTTTGATTTGATTTGTTTTTAACTCAACGCGTATTATAAAGTTGTTTGTAACTGGCTGTACTTAAGTAAACTTAATTTTATTACGAGAAAACTCAGACAAAATACGGAGTTTCCGATCTTAAAACAACAATAGTTTTATTATTCGTAAGATAAAAAATATCTTATGAAAGCAATATCTTGTGCTTTTATTTTGTGTTCGAATTTTTTATACAAAGCCAGCTAGAAATACGATAGGGTTTTTAATTTCTCTTTTAGAGGAAAGTATACAGATCATATTATCATTCATAAACCGTGTAATAATTTGAAGCATATTATTTTTCTTCGTTTCCAACAAATATCCATTCACACACGCATCACGAGAACGTTCTTGATTTTTTTTTAGGTATACAGTCGTTTAACCTCCACTAAGGCCCTTTTCACACGTCCCGGTTGCCGGGTAGCTGGCCGGCGGCGAAGTGTATGGCCACGTACGTTAGCTTTCATACGTACCGGCGAAAGCTACGTACATTCGCCGCCGGGCACACGACGGCGGCTACCCGGCAAATGGGACGTGTGAAAAGGGCCTAAAGCTTCAAGAACTGCTAAGAGAGATAATAAAATAAAATATCATCATCATCAGCCTGTATCAGTCCACTGCTGGACATAGGCCTCTCCCATGGCACGCCACTGTGCTCGATTTTTAGCTTTTCTCCAGTTACCACCCTCTGCCCTACGAATGTCGTCACTCCACCTTGTTTCATAGTAACATTTATATTATCATGCATGAATATTTCATTTCAGTATTTCATAGTAACTTGATTGACATTTTATTCGATTTTTCCAATTCGCTAAACTGAAAACCATATGCAAATGTCGAATTTCAAGTAAAAGTTTAGCTTTCGCATTTTCTGGCAAATTCTCCGATTTCATAACATAACAGGCATGCGACTGGTACGGCTAATAGTCCGTATCCTCGGATTTATCGTATCAAAGGATTGTAGTTTCACCAACTACGCCATTCAGCTCGAATACTCAATATTCAACCTTCTCTCTGAGACATTCTTGATGTGAGGAATCCTGTATAAATTTGGCAAGTGCTAACCAACTCCGTGTAATTGTGGAATTCATTATGGCCAACTGTCACAGCCATGCGATCTGTCAACGATCTAACCATTCTGGCTACTGGATAATATATTAATTTAACCTGTTATTAATTCAACAGTATATTTCCCTTTTATATCCAATATTTATCGCCTAAATAGGTCAACTTTCAATTAGTTAAACTTGAACGTTAAAGTAGAAATGAACCATACCCATCGTATATTCAAAAAGTAACATAAAAAAAACAACATGTTTAGTCCTGTTTCCTCCTTCCTTCACTAGATATAATATTTATATAACGAAAAAAAAGTAAAAAATAACAACAACCCACTGTTTCAAGACTAAATTGTTTTTTTTTTTTTATTTCATTCATTAATATTAGCACATACTTATGTGTTTAAAATGCCCCAAACTGTGAAACAGTTTGTTAACCTATATTATTATCATTGAGGGCATAATTCCTAGTGGCTATATGATCTGTAGACGTCCCAATTTTGTTTAGAAACTTCTTTCAACCCTCTGAACTTCGCCATTTTGAATAATTATAATTAGGAAAAATAAAATCGACAAAAAAGAATGTATAGAGAGCCACAAAATTTCACGAGAATCGGTGGAGTAATGCGACAAGTAAGCGAAAACATACGAAATTAATTCGCTCTCGTTCGCTCATTGTAACTGTACAGATTTTACAATACCAAGTTACTCGTCGCTTGCCTACTTTTTTGTCCACTCTCGCATTGTAATCTTCTTTTTATATGCTAGATCAAATACCATAGCCGACGTTCATATTCATATATTGCACGAGCATGCAGTTCATAGCCCAAGGCGACATCCTACAAGGCGTGGTGACACTGCTGTTGGAATATTTTGTACTCTATTCAGAAACTAAGGCCTCAATTCGACAATACGCGTTGTTCAATCGTTGCTGGGTAAAAAATTAATTTCTTTCTTATTGAGATGATTACTAGCTACTATGGTAACCGTAAAATTTTAAATGTCGAGGCATGTCGTTAAATACAAGTAACAGAAACGATCGTGACTAAAATGTCTAATTTTACCTATCTATTTTTGAACGGCAACTTGCTAATTTGACACTCAATGCTTTTCGAATAATGAAAAACGGTATGTGTTTGGTAAATGCCAAGATAATGCTTCATTAAAGGTATCACAATGCTTCATTGTATTAGTGCCTAGTACCCTTACCATGAGTTTACAGTGACAGTACTCGCTAGCGACTGCGTAAACGATTTGTATGGAGAATTGTAGTTCTACAAAGTAACCGTTAGGGGCGCTGTACTATTCTCCATACAAATTATTTACGCTGTCGCTAGCGAGTACGTTCACGTTAATACATGGTAAGGGTACTGCTAGACCGTCATTCAACATAACGCTTGCATCGCCACAGTCTGCGGTGACGTGCCCGAGGGCTCACTAAGGTTATTACTACAGTGACTTCTCTCTCTCTCTCTCACTCACTATCGTTGTATTCAATTCAGACTGGCCAAATGGTGCAGTTCCATCAGTTTATTGCAGATGCGTGTTAACCTTACCTAGGAGAGACCGAGGGGCTTAGAAACATGGGTGAGTTGAAACAACATCAATTTCCAAATCCGAATCTAAATCAGTTAGCGAGCTAGCAAAATATATATATATTTATATGAAAATATATATTTGGGACGCGTCAGTAAACGTAGTGTAGGGCGTTCTGTCAAGGCGGGGCGACGACATTCGTGCTATGGGAGAGGCCCAGCTGGGGGCTGATACGGGCTGATAATGATGATTTATTAGGGTAACATTGATTTAACAGTATGGTCATGGTTGGTACCTCCTAGTAGGTAGCAAACTTGTGGCAACAGATCCCGCTCTTTTACTGAAAATTCAGGCGTAAACGAAAAACAATGGCTTTTATATTATTAATTTTATATTAAACTTATTTGCCAGCAACAACGGTATTTAGACGCACCCTACCGCTCGCTTACCCCACAGTTTGCATCCTTGCTTTGCTGACAAATGCACATCCGAGAAATGTACGTTGTTTTAACTACCCTCAGTTTCAAAACCCCTCGGTCTCCTCTACTTACGACATTCATGTAGCACCCTACATCCCGAAGGACGATTCTAATAAACAGACGTGGGTGTGGCAACAAGACCATCCGTACTGACTTAAACGAATAATGTGGAAGGCTGAGCTGAATCTCCAGCGAGCACTGTGTAGGCTATTAGCGTGATTTGCGGCGCATTGTAAGTACGTCTTGGCTCTGTTCCGCGTAAGTATATCACAGGTTTTCTGAAGACAATAGCTCGTCTCATATTACTTTAACGAAGAATCTTGGAAGTTGGTCAATATAACTTCCTACGAACTCCAATTGGATTTCGGTCCCAAGGCAAAACAAGCGTTTGAAGTGTATTTTCATCATCTCACTAAAATAAATAATACGAAAAAAACTATCCTTAATGTTAGACTTATCGCACATCATTGTATGGCTATTGTAAAAAAAAAAAAAAAATCCCGAACTTCACAGGTGGCTCAAATAAAGATTTTTCATTAAAAAAATGTGGATTGACTCATTTAAAAAATGCGGTTAACATGTTTTTCAACCTAGATTCTAGTCATAGGATGACATTATCCGACATTAACAATCGTAATTCGGTTCATTCCATCCAATTCGTCCGCGGCTTGTACTCATAATAGGGCAGTCAAAGAGGAGATTTTGCGATTTATTCGAGCGCGGCCGACGAATATACGGGATATAGTTTTATACAGGATGTAGAGTAGAGTACCATTATACACACCCTATAATGTTACTCTACTCTACATTCTGTATAAAACTATATCCCGTATATTCGTACTATTCTGATTGCCCTACACACACATCTAGGGCAATCAGAATAGTACAAAACAGACATCAGGCAGTCAGTTTATTTTAAATGGTAAATGTTCAGCTATTTTATAACTTCTATAGCTAAACAGTGTGAATTTCAGTGTTTCTGACAATTGGACCAAATTTGTAAAAATCGCTAGCAGGTGGGTCACTTCCGAATCGCCAACATTTATTAAATGGGATTATATCTGACGCGCTCGATGATTGTTTCCTTTTCTACCCTTCTATATGGCTAACCTGACAACTTGAAGTACCTAATCCTCAATATCTGACAGATTTCAGATTTCATTTATTCACCATAAAGTAACATGGTCATTACATGGTATGTCAAAGTACACATTCATAAAACAATAAAAATTTAATAATTAATAATAATCATTAATTATCGAAATCTACGATGTTAATATTGATGTTCAAAAATTCTGATACAGAGTAAAATACATTTTTCTTGAAATACATTGATATTTTTTTCTTAAAGCTATTAAAGGGCAATTCAGTAATTTCAATAGGCAGTTTGTTAAACATTTTAATTTTCAGGAAAATTCCCTTTTCTGTGTTTTCCTAAGTCTACATTTTGGTAACAATAATTAGTTCTTAGAACGGGTGTTATAGTTATGTATATCCGACACTTTAAGCAATCAATCAGTCTGCTTATGTATTTCCAATAAGGAGTTATAAATGTACAATGCAATAACAGTCATTATGCCTAGTCTCTCAAAGTGAGGTGAGGACACACTTAAGTATACCATAATGATTGTATTTTTTTTATTGTTTTTAAAAATCTTTTCATCAAATCCTCATAATACCTAGGCCCCGATGACGCTCGAATAAATCCAAATTTAGTATCATGGGTTCCCCTACTATCGTGGTCGGCGCGCCGACCCGCCGCCTGCGGGGACGTGCTTCGAGCCGAGCTAACGATGTTTCTGCTAGTGACGTCTCTGGCTACGTTTGCAATTCATTGTAGTATTATAATGAATTATTAATTAAATTATAATAATATAAAAACTATTGACAAAATTTCTTATTTTTAATACTACAATTTTATTAGTTTTCTGTATTCCTCTTAAAAAGAGGGCTTAATCACTGTTTTTATATTTTTCCTGAGGTCACTAATTATTTTATTATTAATTTATTAATATTTACTAATTAGTTACTTAACTAATAATAGGTAACTTCTGTCTGGTAAAAATAGGTTTATAAAAAAAAACGATTGATGTTGAGTTTGAGATTATTGACAGTTTATTTTTTTACAGGTACGTCGAAGACTACAACTCTATGCAGGCATATTTGTCGTAGATTTCGGTTATTTTATTTCTTGAAAAGTTTGTACAGAATTTGAGACAGAAAATTAAAGTCCAATATAATTTTCCTATTTTGTTACCAATTATTTTAGTAATTTTATATCAATGTTATGTTTATGTTCGATTATTAAGGTTCTGTTATGCTTATACTTTTTGGAATGTTTTGGAAATAACAAAGAAAACTGGCAAAAAAAAAAGAAATTATGTACAAACTTTTTGAGAAATGCAATGTATTTTCTTATATTTCTTTACATACAGAAAAATAAAATCAAATATTTTTTTAGGTGTAGGTACACGACACAAACCGTTTTCAATCTCTATATTAATTTCCACGTGTTAGAGATATGAAATGTTGTCAATTCTATGTCAATATAGACCCTAAACATGTGGCCTCGGCATAGAAACTAGAAAGTGTTATGTACATAAATATGTACATAGGTACATACTTAATATAGCAACCTGTGGCGAAACTAACATATTGTTCATTTCTTGTTTAGATACGAAAGCGAGAGCGATATGCTAGTACTTTTATTAGTTGCAACTCGACTAACTCGCATGCATAATGCATTTATGCTTGAATGTAAAGTTATGGCTCGTAATTGGGTACGACACCGTAGTTTGGGACAATAGGATTAGGTTTATGCAACATGGTATCGTATCAGTACCTACATATTCGTATACTAGTAGTTTACCATGTAAACATTAACATATGGCTTGTTATGTTGTATTTTCAACAATACTAAACGGAAACAAAACAATTACAATTTTGGTACTAAAAATATACACATTTTTTTTTATAAAAGATGCACATTTTACGCAGTAGAGCATTTATCAAAAACTTTACTAAAGTATAACCTAATATGAGGTTTTCATCAATCAAACGTTCAAGCACTAATCGCCAGGGCATTGACTGCAAAGCGTTAGCAAATTGGATACGGATCGTTAGGAATAGGCACAAGAATGCGATTATACTCAATTGTACTTGACAAATTCGTAAAAACCGGTGCAATTAAAAAAAAAAAATATCTTTACGGTAGTCTGCTAAAACGTATCCTATAACCATCTTTGAATAGGGATCTTGGAATAATATAGGTATCCCATGAGAGAGATGAAGTTTAGTGGTACCACAAAGCTACATAATTAATTCCTATCTAAGCACTAAAACACATTTGTACAAGAACAATAGTACAAATCCCGTAATCTCGACACTACAGCACGTTTTATCCGTCATATCTGTGTTTATTTAGTCATTTCCATAGTAAATTATCGACATCACAACCCACCCTTTATCTAAACCGTTAAAGTACTCTAGACTACGGGGAACTTAAAACTAGAAGTGACATAGGTAAGTTTTTATTCGTCAATATTCTTAAATACATAAATAAATATTATAGTATTTCGGGAGTTGCCTGTAATAAGAGCAATTCATTAAAATATAGATTCTGCTCTTGAATCTGAACAGTATTTGTTCAGCAACTTTCTAAAAAAGTTAATTTTCAGAATTTCATTATATCAAACTAATTAAATAGTAGGTATTTTCAATGTACGTCGTCCGACATTTACATTCCCTGAGTCACTCTACTAATGTCGCTATACATTGTTTTTTTGTCTAAATAGAGTAATATTTAGACTTATACTTTAATAGCAACTTCTGAAAATAACGTTTATTAAATTATACAAAATATAATTTAATAAACGATATTTTCAGAAGTTGCTTAAAAAATGTTGTTCATTTTAAAGGGGATAAGTATCTCTTTCGTTTGTGTTAAACAGAAGGAACCCTTAATAATAACATTTTCGAATTTATAACATTGGTAGGGCGATACTTATTAAGAATGTAGTGAATAATAGTTTTCCATCGTATTTTGTCGGGTAAGCTCGTTTTAATATTTCGATCTCAACTTTTTCACCAAAGTTGATAGAGAAAACATGCTTAAACGAGCTTATACGACAAAATACGATGGAAAACACACCATCTGTATCACATATTAATCGTAGAAAATTGTTATATCAATAAAAATAGATAGTCTAAACATCAGTGTCACGGCAACTCGCCTACGCACTCACCTAAACAGCAACAATATTGTCCACATCAGATCTAAATCATCGCATATCCAGTATCTATATCACCCAATATCACAACAAAGCGCAACATGGTGTCTAACTATTACCATTATCATTTGCTTTACAATGAAAAGGTGTCCTGATTCAATTCAGAGGAACCCATTTTGGGCTTATGACGCCAAATATAAAGAAACAGTGGGGTGTATCAGCTCACCCCTTTATACCTTCGCTGTGCTCAGGTCACGTGTTTTACGATCTTTTTAATAATAGGGTTTGTTGTCACCTCTCCTCTATGAGACTTATATAAAGGCAACGCGTGCTGTTATTCCAAAAACCATAAAAAAACCGTCACTAGTGCGAGACTAGACTAAAGTCAATTTGATAACATTACCTGCGGTATTAAAGAAAAATCGATGTCGCTATAGTATAGGGGGCGCATCAAGTTTTTGACCACTTATAAATGGCTCTCCATGTTTAAATTTATGGTATAGGTTAAAACCTCTAATGTCCCAACTGTTAAACCTTTTTAACAGAAAGTACCTTTGAATATTTTTTCTTGATTTACTTCTTGGTAACTCCCTAAAGAATTTTGAGTAATGTCGAAGACAGTCAAAAGCGTCCGTCAAATATAGATTCGCGGAAATATATATTTTTTATAAATAATTAAATTTCAGCATTGTGATTGTTTTTTTTTGTGTCTAATATCAGTAATGGTATACGATGACACGATATTGCGAAAAAGAGGCTATTATTTATACTTATTATCCTATTTTTGAGTTCCATTGTTGAGTCTTTTTTTCTGCTATCCTCTTCATTGCCCCTCGCCCGAAAGTCGATCTCCGTATGTTTCTGCGTAGGTATCTGTACATATCTGGTTGAAATCTATCTATCCTATCTATCCTCTTGATCTGCCTTCAACTAAAAGTAATCTTAAATATATATAATATTTTTATTGCAGGAAAAGAGCCTTATGATCCAAAAGGCAGACTTATGCCATTCTCGACCGTATTTATGTTTCTATAATCTAACCAAGCATGAACTCTATTCAAGGAGGATACGCGATTGTACGTTGACGCCCACTCCAACCATAAATAATAATTCTTAATAGATTTTACAACTTTAACTATGATAATTTTCATAACAAAAGCCGTACAGTTTTATACATTGAATAATATATATTCAAGTAACTCTACACCATATAAATGTCGCACAACTATTGAAAACGAATATGCAAAAACAAAACAATCTTGCGCCGCGGGAAGCTCAATAAATTTAAGATTTACGCGATATTGCTACGGTCTAGCGATGCCAAGGGAATGTTAGAGACAGTATCTGTTATTTAAACTGGTAATAATAATATTAGAGTAGTAGGTAAGTGCAGTGCGGCCGGCAGTAGTCTGTCGACCTCCAGGCGTCTCCAAATTGCTATCATTATGCGGCCGGTTCGGTTAAACTAGACAAGATATTTTTTTTTACTGGTATTAAAACAATTAAAATTTATTTTGGTTTAAACCGGATCACTGCCGTATACAAACACATAGTAGTAGTAGTAATTATATGCAGGAAATGAATTTTGTATCACTCAGACAAAATGGTACCCGAGATGCTAAAGCAATCAATCATTCTGATAAAAAATACAAACTCAGCATGCATTTTATGTTAATAAAACTATAAACAATCAAAATTACACAGGTTTTTGCATCTCGTAATAAGCTCACAAAAACAAGTTATGTGTAATAACCACAGATGCGATGCCGGACGAAATCGAATAACTTTTTAGTTCGCCTCTACTGACAATAATGACGATAGCGGCTCCCTCTTTGTTCATCGTCATTATAATAATGTATTTCTTGCGATCTATTTACTTTTTTTGCGATTTGGCTGCATCTATCGCTCGGTTTTGTTATGGTTAATAAGCAAAAAACGCGATCTTGAATGCTAAATTTCCTTATCCATTTTGCGCTCGCTTTAAAGATAATAAATTTTGATCGAGATCGCATTTATTCGGAGGTTTAGTGAATCGAAATTACGATTTTTTATTGCTCCAATAAAAGTTGTGTTCCTTTATTTATCTTTATTGCTTCGATATTAAATATCGATGATGTTCATCTCATTGTCGTAAACAAAAGCGATGGACGGTACAGGCCGCGTCACGATTCCTACGTCGTATTTGGTCTGAACCCTTACCATGAGATAACGTGAGCGTACTCGCTAGCGACAGTGTAAAGGATTTGTATGGAGAATAGCACAGCGCCCCTAACGGTTACTTTGTAGAACTACAATTCTCCATACAAATCGTTTACGCGGTCGCTAGCGAAAACGGTCACTGTTAACTCATGGTAAGGGTACTGGTATAAATAAATCTTCCGTATGTCTACCTGGTTGCCTCTTACACAAAACTAAGTTAGAATTGGAGCGTGGATATTAAGGCGTAGTCCATGGAATTTTGTAAGGTGGAGGTTTGCAATTGAAATTCTGAAATTCAAATCACTTCGGGACCAACTTTAGAACACAATCGTATCTTTAAGTAGAATGGAAATTTGTATATAAAGGTTATTTTAATTTATTCCTTTGAACAAACACGATGCTACAAAACAACGGACAATGCGTAAGTTCGAAATCCAACAGCTCTTCGTTATAATTTTCTATCACTTCTATCTAAAATAAACTTTTTGAATCGCTCATATTGAATATGCTTTTACAAACACACTTACAACAAACATACCTAAATCTTCATTTCAAAACTTTTCATGATTGCTTTCATGTTCAGGGTTATTACCAATAAGAAACTGTTAATAAATGTATAGAAATATATACATTTATTAACAACGTATAGATGGGTACATTTCTGAACAATGTATACATGTATGTATACATGACGTCGTTTCTGCTGGTGAGCCTGTTTCAGTTCAGCCCGCCGGAAAGCCGCACCCTCAAAAGGGCATGAAGTTCGGGATCCTCCAAAAGAGGAAACCCCTCGCACCAGTGTGGACAAGGAGGGTTTCACAACGGTGTCAAGAAAGCGTAAGACACGCAAGAGTCAGTGTGGTACTGCAGAACCGGTTGGTTGTGGTCTGCGGGTCTCCACACCGAGCAAGGCGCTGTACGTGTCGCGCCTGCATCACACTGCCACCGGTGAAGAAGTGACGCAGTATGTTCGCCAGAAAACCGGCTACTTGCTGAGGGTGTTGCACCCGCGCCACTACGTGCACTTCAGCTCGTTTGTTGTGCGCGTGCCGCGGCCGCTCCAGGACACCATCACGTGTGCTGATTTATGACCGAAAGGTGTCGTGTTTTGTCGGTTCGTGGGCAACCTACCAAATCCAACACCCGAGATGTCGGAACAACGGGGCCACGCCGTTTCGCCGTCAAAATAAACATTGTTCGGTTCATGACGCATTGGTGTAAACTGTAGGTAATGTTACGTAACCTGTTTTTCAATAAATAAATAATAAATATATACACTCATTAACAATGTATAGATGTATACATTAATTAACAATCTATAAATTTATACATTTATTAACAGTTTTTGAAGGGCATTATCGCTTAACATTAAAGCAATTTCAGGAACCATGATTCAAGTTTGATAACTGCTAAACATCGCATCCGATGCGATGCAGTACTTAACAATTATGCTAAGCCCCAGGGCCCAGGAACTCGATCAAGAGCCACTTATTAAGATATCTCGGTCACATCGCCCATTACGCAACGTACGTAATTTCCAACCGCGAAATCGGCGTGACAGTGTTCAATAAATTTTTACCGTTCCTGACTTTGTGCGCGGATTCTGCCACAAATTGAAGATCCCACCGTGTTATTACATACCCTCATAAGGCTCGTGGTAGAATGGAATCGAAGATGTTTTATGAACCTAAAACAGACTGGGAATTATTTGAAACTATGTACAAACATGTTAAATTGTATGTTTTGTGTAAAATGTGTGATGATACAAAGTTTAAAAAAAAAAGACTAAAAAACGCTTCCAAAAAAAATGAGATCGTGCGGAATGAAAGATAAATTCTAATATTGAAAAAGATGTCATCCAAAGTTTTCTTGAGGCGGTTTTTTGTTTATATTTCATGTTATCCGAAGTGCTTGTAGATCTGTAAAAGTGCCTGTACCTATATTTGCTGAATAAAGTTTTTTTTTACAACACCCACTAACTTAGAAAATAATACTTAACTATTTTAAGTGAAAGATGAAAACAGACTATAAAATATGTAAGAGTAAGTATGATCAGTTGGAATAACTTTTTAACGTACCTAATCAAGCAATGAACCATTCTTCATTCATAATAAAAGTAACGGAATTACTATATAGGTTCACAATAAATTTCACCTCGTGGATGCATCAATCATAGCTAAATTATAATACAGTTAGGTAACAATTTCACAGTTGACATATTGCGTGCGCGCCCGTCAGACGGTAGTCAATTTACATCGAATTACAACGAATGACATTAGTTGAACTTACTTTTCTGTTACGGATTAATGTTTAATGTTGTTTAAATTAAACTTAATGTACAAGAAAATTGTGTATTGCACATCAAAAGCGTATCGAGAATCGACAATAGTGACTTGACAGATTAACCAATATAAAAATTAATATAGTTGGGTTCTAAATCTTAATAATAACCGCGTCAAAAATACATTTAGAAATTGAAATAAAATTCCGTTCCTAATCAATTCTATAGATAATTGGTTGTTACCCCATGTGGTTCGTGACGAAATCACGTAATAATTCTATCGATTTAAAGAAGAACATTTAGGCACAATAACAACTAGAAATGAAAAGCGTGTTCTTATGTATACCTAATATTTATTTACATATAATTAAATCTACATATATCTAGAAATTAAAATACGATTATAAAATAAGAAATTGGACTAACTAAAATATTACGCTAAAAGGGAGTAAAATTAATATAAAAAGAAATTATATTATTCAATGACGACGGCTACATTTCTGTGGATTTACTTACTTTGTTTCTGGGCGGATTTCATTTAACTTTATCTATCACTGATATAAAATTTGTTAACACTGTTATAACATTTTTGTTTTCTAAATTTAAACAAATGCATTTATTAAATGGAATTTTTTTTTTCTCGTGTATCCTCACATATATACCATACAATTATACAATACAAAATACTTTACTGCCTACCAAAAAAATTTTGCAAATTAAACACAGATACAATAATTTTATTAACAGTAGACAACAACAGAAACAGTTAATTGGTCTCTTATAACGGAAAACAAAAAACATATATAATTCTAAAAATAATGAAAATGACTTCCCGAGAAGGGACTCGGCTACCAAATTGCAACAAAAACTCTCACGCACGTCTCAGATGACACCGGCTCTAACGACAATATAATAGCACCGCCTTCTGTCGTGCGACACAACCTGTAATCAACACGAATATCACCCACATCAGGACTAAGTAAGGATAATTTAAATCAAATTTCCAAAGTCACCTCTGTCACATGGCTATTTTTTGCTTCTGACTGTCATTAAACCTTCGTGACCTGAAAATATCTGGATTGGAATTATTTATGAATTACTGGGATAATCAGCGACCCAATTTGATTGACATTGACATGGAAGCGTCATTTGAATGATGTATTGGTCAAATCACGCACTGACATTACTGTGATATTTTGGCTGACATAATATATGGATTTTGTGTTTCGATCTGATTACGTGACATTGATAAGGCGTCACAGGTTAATTGATATTATAAAGTAGATACATGTTGGACTATTGTCATCAGAAATGATGCATATATAATTATAGACCCTCGCGAAATATAATGCCTATTGTTAGTATTCTTGGTAAAAACAAAGCGTTTTGCATAAACTCATAAGAACATGCTATATGTACTTTCCGACAATCGTCAAGACGACGGAAAAAAATACTTTATGACACTGCAGTATACGTGACCATAATGTTTTCACAAACAAATGTATGAAGCATTCGCAAAACGAACAAAGCATTATTCGCGAGTCGAGGCTTAGTCGTATTTTTGCAAAATGAATCGTCTTCACGCCACGCATAATCTAAGAGACGTCTGATATATCACTTCCTCGTATCTTGAACGTCAGAGTCTTAAATGATACCGCGACATTTTATATTCATTCTACGTTCCTCTTATTACCATGTACGGGAATTCTTCTTAGTATTCAGGTCTGGCCTCGACACTTATTAGTCTCAAAAATTCCGGAATCTCTCCCTTCCACTTTCCAAAGTTTTGAGAGGAAATTTCCTTCCCGTTCGTATTAAAACAAACCTTATGTTTAATACATAGACGGTATTGCTTTTGATAAAGTGGTTTTAAATCTGAAATTTAAAGTGCGATAGAATCCTAATCAGGGATTTGTTTGTGTCTTAGGTGTATACGTTGTTGGAAACAAAAGGTCAAGATTAGAAAAGCTTTGTGAATCCATTTTAGATACCGCAAGCCTCACCTTACGGCGGTGGTTAGACAAAGATCCAACACAAAGTAAAATTCGCTGTATTTACTCGACATCTCTTTGTATACCGGGGCGAGAGCACTACCAATTGTGCCAAAAGTGGATGTTCAGTTGGTTAAGGATTTTTTAAATGGGTTGTTAATACCTATTGAGTCTGTATATATAACATTGAACTTTATAAATTGAAAATGCTTTAAAATGTAATATGACGATCAAAGATTTCTTCATGGTATAATTTATTAATAATTTAAGTTGAGATGTTCAATTAACCATTTTCACTAATATTAAAAAAGTTAACATTAAAAACTCCTGGCATAAAAGTATAATTTTTACCAATTTAAAACCTTTTGATTAAAATATTCCCTGTTAATATCCGGAATGTAACTTCATTTGCAAATGAAATTATACGATACAAAAAATAATTCGTTGTGATTGTTCGATGACCTCAGATGATTTGGAGATGTCAGTCGGTCTGTCTGTGCATGACACTAACATAAAATATTAATTCGATCTTGTCACAATGATGTTTCGATATGGAAATTGTTTTATTGTTCGTCCGTACAATCGTCCCTACAAGGTGTTTGATGGCTGGTTGATACAGCCTTTGGCATGTTCTCGATCTCTGACAAGTGAATACATTAAAGGTATACTTAGACTAGGCTAGCTATCTTTGTTATTTAATTAGCCAGATGTCCCTTATACCACTTTAATCACTACATAGTATAAAACAAAGTCGCTTCCTGCTATCTGTCCCTTAGATCGCATGTATGTTTAGATCATTAAAACTGCACAAAGGATTTTGATGCGGTTTTTTTTAATAGACAGAGTGATTCAAGAGGAAGGTTTATAAATGTAATATATGCATAATTTATCAGCATTGCACCCATGCGAAGCCGAGGCGGGTCGCTAGTAACTAAATATAAATAAAATAAATAAATATCAGACAATATCACATACAGTGGCCTATTCTCAAATTAAGCTCAAAAATGCTTGTTAACACAAAACTGTTATCTAAACATTTCAAAGGCATTGTCAGAACTGAGAATGGAAATAGGCGTTTAGGCTTCTCTTCGAGTCTGAAATCATTAAATAATAACATTCGGTTGAGAGTGCTTTCAGACTACATTACAATTTCTCTGTACTCAGTAAATTATTACGAAATAGGCGTTTATGTACACTTATTTCGTTAAATTACTATAACATAAGGCCATAAAAAACTCGTGTGATCCTATCGTGTTTTAAGACCCTTCATTATCTAGCAGTTGCATATTCTACTCGCGAAGTTGGCCGAGGTTGGGCGAATATGACACTTCGCTGCGGAAATCCATACTTCGGCCAACTTCGCCTCGCTCAACCCAACCTCAGTGTCGAGCCGCAATAACACACAAGCAACCATTAAAATGTATCTTTCAGGAGATATGCGAAGATCAAAATAGGACATTCTGTATTATTATTTCTGTGCTAACCTCGGTTTCGGTAACATAACAGTTCACACAATGCACTGATTTCGAAACATTACATGGTCTGGAATGTAAAACATACACGTATTATTGCTCCCGTTCCCATTTTAAACCCAAATGTATTTCCTCTACAATTGTTCTGCCGCAAGTTTCAGTTTCCCTAGAATTACTGCCAGCCACACGTCTTTTCCTTTTATAATAATTTAGCCGATAATGCGAAAAATACGTGCCTTTCGCCGCCTGAGCCCTACGTGAGTGGGACCTCATTGCCATTTATTGCTCACAAATGAAGCGAAATTACGTTGGAATAATCTTAATGTATTAAACATGTACTGTTATTGAGGAAGAAATGACTATTGCGGCTTAGGCTTAGAGTATTTGCGGTAATGGAGAACATTTGGTGCCAAAAGATAGCTTGGTATTATGAAGGTCAGATCAGATGTGACAATAGCTTCTATAAAAAGAAGTAAATTTGGTGTGTGGGTACACTAACTAGTATAAGAAATCTATACAATTTATCACATCTCGTGAAGTGTCCCAGGTATCACCATTTTTCCAACCGGGGTGAACAATTTACTACTCGCCCTCGCTACCCGTATTCCTCAGTGGATTTTCTTGCGTTTTCATCCCCATATCTATGCCATATTGTTTTTTTTTATATGTATTTACTGAAGCTACTCTCTGTTAATAAATGCAAGTTCTAAACGAGAACATGAGTCGAAAATCATCTGGACATCCGGACAGACGAAAGAATTTAAGGCCATACTTTATTGCTGTTCCAGAAGTATAAGACGGGTAATTGTTTATTCAGAACAAATGATCCTAACGTACTCGTAGATAACACACTACCAATCCATATTATCTAGTGTACATTCGTTGCTAAAAAGTAACTAGTATATATAAATAATTTGATAAATGGTGTCTCAGATAAGTGAACACAAATACTCTGAAGGCTCTTGAGGATCGTATTTCATTTATTATCAGTTTCCCCTTTTGCTATTGAATTTTTGAATATTTTTATTACATATTGAAGAAAAGTATCGTACAACTGAAATATGTGAAAGGTACATTTTTAAGCACTTTTTCACAAAAAATAATCAACTTTAACAGGAAGAAATAGTAAGTAAGTAAGTAAACACTTATTGTACACAAAAACAGTTAAAAAATACATCTATTACAATTAACATATAGGTACAAAGGCGAACTTATCCCTATACGGGATCTCTTCCAGTTAACCTTTGAGCAGTTGAGTGATTACGAGAAGAAGATAGTATTTCCGAGAGCAAAAAAACTTTACCTAAAAAACCTAAAAACCGTCATAGATGTGCTTATAATATTTTAAGAGTTCTCTCAATTCCTCATGGATCTATTCATTATACCTCCAACATTTTAATAGAACCAACTTGAAGATTGCTATGCAACAACAATGGTGAATGGTGTTAATCTAAATCTACTCACATACAAAACATTTCGTGTTTGGAAATAAAATATATAAGCAACTTGAAGACTTACTCTCGAATAAAAATATATGTTTCGAAATCAATAAATGACTAAGTTCTGAGGTAATTATAATAGAACCGAATTGAGGACCTCGGTCTTTTTTGCATAATGTGTGCGTGTGCGTGTGCGTGTGCGTGTGCGTGTGCGTGTGCGTGTGCGTGTGCGTGTGCGTGTGCGAGTGCGCGTGCGCGTGCGCGTGCGCGTGCGCGTGTGCGTGTGCGTGTGCGTGTGTGTGTGTGTATGTATTATAGTATTGTCACGTAAGCTACATATATTATAGTTTACGTGGCAATACTATTTACTTACATGAAAAGTTTTATTTCGATACGACGATTAAAAGTAGGTTATTGAACTTGACTTCCAAGATTCAAGGCAGGAATTTCGTTTAAAGGGTTTATATGTTTCCGTCTAGTTCGTGAACATTATCATAAGCGTTCGTAATTGTCAACGCTCAACATTTAAAACAAAGGTTATAGAATTGAGTAAATACGCGGCGGCTAGTAAGAGTATAATACTGCTGTCTAATTTTCCAAAAATAAAAGTGAATGCCTGCGATTAAAAAGGCGATATTAAATTGATATTAAGCAAGATACTTGTAAAAATTAACCTGTTATTAAATGGATCAAAAATATTTTCATGATAAGTACCGACAAACTTTACATGGTCAATACAATACTTACTAAACTTCGATCTACCCCGTGGTGTTTTAACTATGCAGCTATGTTTACTTCAAATTAGTTGCTCGTGACAGCCTATCATTGGCAGATGTCTCTTATGGGGTGAGTAATTTCTCCCGACCTTATATTTAATAGTTATTTGTACCATTACGTCCAAAACAAACGTTTTCCTATTTAAGGTTTCCACGCTATTCAATATGATCAATGTTGTAATTCATCATTCAGTATCATTATCTGCTGCCGCTACGTGACAAAGGCCTCCTCCAAAGTTTTCCACAACGAGCAAACGTACACTGCCCTCATCCAACGACTTTCTGTGATTTTGACCAGTCATTGATCCACATTTTTGGAGACCTGGGCACCCCACACCCCATAACATGCGTTCATGATTTGGAACAGGTTACACGAAAAATACTCTATCCACGAAACAACCATGGGAACCTATGATGGTCAACTTTGTCACTCAATAGGTATATAAATGACCAAGCATTTTTCACTTTCCGCCACGAATAATGAGTGCGAGAGTGAGATGCTTTATTTTATCTTTTGTGTAATAAACACAGTCATCATGGTGGTTACAATGGTTCTCTATCGTTTGCCCGAATTTCATATGCCATAATCTATCACTTGCCATAATATTCATTTGACATAAATCTATTTTTCGCTGTAAGCAGATACTTTTCGGGATTGTCATAAAACAAACCTATAAACCTAAACTAATAATTTATTCATGAATAGTATTAAAGAAATCCCGAAGAGTTTATGATTTATGAAATAAAATTTTTGTGGCATATGAAAATTATGGCACGTGATACATTTATGACAAATGAAATTCGGGGAAGTGAAGGTATCCGGGTTAGAACCGCTGAAGTGAGCCACACAGTATGCAACAGTAGTCTTTAAGGCCACATTCAATCAGAGTTCAGTTTGCTCATGCCTTTCAATTAACAGTTTATGTATTACATTTAGATGCGTTAAAACGTTAATAAAATAAAACTGTAATCAGATAGCTGAACAGCGGATAAAGCGAAATCAAACGGCAACGAGGATTTGCATTAAATCTCTGTTTATTTACGGCCAACATTGAGTCCCCTGTATATTGTAGCTAAATTATTATGCGTGCGTTTTAAAACAATAAATTGTATTGTGATATATAGACCCCGATCAGGCGTACGGTGTAAAAACCGAAAAGCAATTAAAATTAGCCAAATGGCACAACTGGATTGGTTTATTCGTTGCTTATATCATAAAATGAACCAATTTATGCTAAATGGCGACGCATCTGACTTCGGACTGGGTTGATGTCATTCCGTTTTAGAACCTGATTCTGGGACTTTTGTGAATTGTAAATTAGAGTCGTTTCCTTATTTATAATTTCTGTTTTTGGATTGTCAGTTTTATTAGGCTATAACTTACGTGTGCTCTATAAAATATTTTATAAACGTTATTGATAATTTTCAAGTTGGTGACAGGTTTTTTTGATATTTATTTACCACAGACGGTTTTGAGAGTTTGTTAGCATCATGAGATACAAGTATATTACCTGCTACAAAAATGACTGCAGCCATTTGTGATTTCCACAACTGTAATTGTGTGGTAAACGCGTACAAAGATGAATATGAAGTGGTGCCAAGTAAAGGTAATACATGGCTCGACTTCTCTCATCGCGTGACTAAGCATCAACTGTTTTTCTCACATGTCATTAAAAGAAAAAAAACAGGCAATATTTGTTGATGTCATGCTAGGCTTTGCTGACATAAGGAGTTGCCTAGAGTCAAACCATGCTAACTGTTAGCGTGTTAGCGAGGCTTGACTCTAACACCATTATTTTTATCTCATTCTAAGATATTTTGGAGAGTATTCGATAAAAAGTGGTCGATCGGAACAGTAAAAATCATCATAAGACTATATTTTTGACCTACGACAAGAGATTATTTTTATATATTATGTAAATCAAACAGCATTTGAAATTATTCGTCCTTCGCAAATATAAAAATGCAATGAGCCCATTTTTGTGAAATCAGTGCAATACCATACTAAATTTAAATCTTTCCTGACCTTCAATTGTGCATAAAAGCGCGTCTGGTCGGAGCAATGGTCGGCTCCTTATTGCTTTCTGAGACATAAAGGTGTCAAGATTGGACAACTAACGATATTTTTGTCCAAGTTTGTTACTATGGTTATAGATAAAAATATACCATTGCAGACATTCTCATGAAAACTAAAAAATATTTTATATTGAAAGTCTCTAAGGTAACTTTTTTCATAATGTACAATATTTGAGTTGGTTTCTATTGTTTAAGGTCATATAGCATCAAAACGGCATTAGACACACGTAATGGGACATCTTTTGCCTCCACGTCGCATCCAGACTCGTCTTCCAACGATTCCATTACTGAATGCATCTTATAGGGACTTGGATATCTTTATATCTAAATAGGTCAGTTATCAGATAGGCCAATGATAATAATTTTTATAACGGTTTCCATGTAAATAGTGCGAAATTTTCAAGGAACACGGCTTGCTAACCTTATATTTCTTACATTATTATTTTTGACAACATGCTGTAAACTATGCGTATGTAGATGTATTTAAAGCATAGTTATGTCTTATTCTTATACCTTTATCATCTTAAGCGTATTTTAGCATTTTTGGACTATTCGCTTTTCATCCCTTCATTATTATTCTTGCTGCTATTGCAGCTTTTGGCTATTACAGTGCTATCATTGGACTGCCGAGCTGTAGGATGGCCTGACCTGTGGCAGACAGACCGTGGCCTTCACTCGCTCAGCCTCTATCATTCATCTGATCTCAGCAATAGTTTCTGCCTGCCCATTGTCACTTAAATCCACCAGCTTCCAGTAATATCAACAAGGTCATTAGGTACATCTTGTGTCAATGGTGCGTCTTTCAAGAGTGTAAGGCCACATTAGTTTTAAAATCTAGCTCAGCACATTGGTATTTCTAGCTCATTCTGAGAACTATATTGATTGGTTGTCTTCCGTCTGTTACCATCCTTTCGTCAGCGATGCTGTCTATTCTTCCCAACAGTGTATCCCTAGCGTAAGTAGAGTTTCACGCATCGATTACTATCCAATTTCGAACTCACCGGATACCTGCCGCCGTCGGACACCTTTTGTCGCCGCGTCACGTGCGTCGCCTCCAGACTCGACTCCCAACGATTCCATTACTGAATGCATCTTAAAGGGACTTGGATATCTTTATATCTAAATAGGTCAGTTATCAGATAGGCCATGCTAAGAATTTCTATAACGGTTTCCATGTTAATAGTGCGAAGTTTTCGAGGAACACGGCTTGCTAACCTTATATTTCTTACATTATTATTTTTGACAACATGCTGTAAACTATGCGTATGTAGATGTATTTAAAGCATAGTTACTTGATCAAACTATAATAAATCGAATCAATAAGTAGGATAAACTACTTAATACACAGTTATAAGTCTTTGTAACTAACTTAATAAGCCTTGGATCGAGTATGGTAAAATGTTGTATAGATGTTTGTCTAATAATATTGCTATATATATATAATAGGTACCTATATTGTTTTGATCCACTCCACGTGAAAGGCAAAACTGGGAATACAAGTATGTAGTTTGTTGCTTATGATATAATAAAACGCGACAATCTTTTAGAACGCAATAGCTCCGATTGTCCTTACAAATCTTACAATTTATTAGAGTTATTTGGGGTGATGTAGTTGCTCAGCGACAAAGCCATTTTAATATATGAAAAAGGTGATGTTGAAGATGTTGGAATCTATTTGTGGGACCTTTTACTTCAATTTGAAAACAAACACGTGCATTGTAGAGTTTAAGATTTTGATCGCAATGATGAAAAGGGGTCAGCTAAAAACATATAAGTTTTAAAACATTTAGATAAAAATAGCGTAACTAGATTTTTAGTTTACCCAACGCAATCAGAAACAAAGTAATCTATTGTACTAACAACGTATGGGCTTTTTGATATTCTGTACCAAACACGTGCATTGTAGAGTTTCAGATTTTGATCGCAATGATGAAAAAGGGTCAGCTAAAAACATATAAGTTTTAAAACATTTAGATGAAAATAGCGTAACTAGATTTTTAGTTTACCCAACGCAATCAGAAACAAAGTAATCTATTGTACTAACAACGTATGGGCTTTTTGATATTCTGTATATAAATCAAAAAATTTAATCTACCAACTATGATATTGCCCTAGAACAGTTGTCCAGATGGAATGGAGCCAATCTAGCTTGCAAACAATATTGTAACACGCGGATTTGGGATTGTTTTAGATACAGATGGTATTCACATATTTACGATAGTTGCTGTAGCAGGAGCAAATTTGTAATATGGAACAAAACGGAGAATTTTTAAATGAAAACCGAAGAGCCCCGTAACAACCTTATTCATGGCCAGTTGAAGATATTTTATTCGTTATAATAATCAATGACATGGCGCATATGTAGGTAATTCGACAGATCCTTGGAATATCTTTAGTTTAGCACTTAATGACATTATTACACGTGTCGGCGCCGCTAGTAAACAGGAAAGGTCAATATCGTTCCGGACATGAAAAAAGGGTTTGTGCCCACACCAGATTTTTCCAAACTTACCACCACGCTTTTTATGTCATAGGGGGCAAACGAGCAAACGGATCGCCTGATCGAAAGTGGTTACCGTCACCTATAATAGACACCTGCAATACCAGAGGAGTCACCAGTGCGTTGCCGGCCTTTCAGGTGGGAGTACGCCCTTTTCTTGAAGTTGAAGGTCGTATCGGTCCGGAAATCTATCGAACCGTCCGGAAAGGGCTATACCGCTTAAGTAGAAATATGGCGACGATAGATGACAGTGTCAAACGTTGAATTCAGGCTGATTCTCGCCACAGCTACGAGTGTAGATAAGAGAGCGGCACCACTGCAGCAGATTGGGGTCGGAGCAGGGAGTTAGCGGGGATTTCGGCTAAAGCGAGCGGCTTGATTGCGAACTCTCCAGGCTTTCATCGGAAACATATATGCCTGGACTCGTGGAGTATAATTTGATGTTTGAAGAATGTAACGGCACTACAGGTTTGTTTAGGTATGGTATTGCAATTTTTATGCGAGTTTTGCGGTTGTATATTGTAAAAAATGAGTTGCGTGGTCAAACCCGATGAGTCGATAAAATTATTCTTTGAAATAAGAACTAGAAGTATGTAGGTAGTGTGTACAGAGCTTATTTCAAAGACCTCTTAAACACTATTACTCGTAATTGCCGTTCTAATTAGTATTATTATTATTATTTAAGAGTTTTACTCTTGTCGGTGCAGTTCTCTCCAGTCCGTTCTACTTAACGCCAGTTCTTTGACTTCCCGATACGACCCGACGTCTGCCTTTTTCTTGATCTGGTCCAAATAGCTAATCCTCGGCCTTCCTCTTCCTCTCCATCCTTAAATTTTCCCCTCCATTATCTTTTGTATTAGATCGTCGTGTCGTATCAAATGACCTATCATTTTCCCTCTTCGAGTTTCTATTGTATGAAGTATATGTCTCTTCTCCTTTACCCTTTCCAATACTTCCTCATTGGTGACTCTTTCTGTCCAGCTTATTCCCTCCATCCTTCTCTAATCTAATTAGTATACACAGTGTTATTTTTTTGGTATTCGTTGGGTTTGACCTTGCAACCCTGGAAGTATTTATTGGATTCAGGACTGAGCTAAATTTACACTACTTGTCCCCAATCTCCATCAAATATTTAATTTAAATGCAGAACTCAAAACGTAAACAAAGTGAAACAAAAGCCCTAAATCCATGTACTTTCTATTTTTGTTAATCAACAAGTTCTGTAAATTCAGTACGTTTGATAGGTACTTCTGTTTAAAGTCAGATAAAGTAGAACTAAATACGTAAAACTGATTTAAATAGTTTCAAATACTTAAACTTGAAATTGAAATCGAGTGAAATAAAATTATCTTAAAGTACGAGGGCAGTATAGAGGACATATTTTAATTTTTCATTTTAAACGGTTGTTTAATTTTACATTATTATTCCCTTTTAATTTGTTTTAGTTTTAAGGAAATCGTTAATACGAACTATTACGTTAAGTGTACAATTGTACATTTTACTCAAATATAGATCCTAAGAACTCTGTGGAGTGTAAAAAAGAGAGAGAGGAGTTTCAATAGTTCAACACCAATTTTTAAAAAGTGCCTGGATGCTTATAATAAAAAAAAAATATATTCATTGCTCTTATTCAACCGGTTAATTAGTATGCCACAAAATGGATTTATATTTAACATTTTAAATATCGCGCGAAATTTGTCGACAACGCTGGACGCAGTGGACACCATATTGCTCTTTGGTCATGACGTCAGTTGGTTGTATAAATAAAGTGGCCCATTAATTCGTCACCAAGAATTGAAATATTCGGACCATTTCAAACAAACCGATCGTACGACGTATCTGCATGCTTGGCGAGAGCGGCGAGACGTGGTAACATGTTTCACAAATAGAACCATTGCTAAACAAGACAACTGAAGCAAAGTGCATAATATATGCAAAAATATAAAAATACAAATAAAACAATTGTAGGGCTGAGTGACTTATGTAATGTTAGAAATTATTGGTTCAAATTATGAATGGACTCTTAACAATCAAAATTGAGTTTCATCCGCGTAACCTGCCTTTTTCTTTAGCGAAATCGGGGTAAAAGTATCCAATCACATTCTTAAGATGTCCAGCTATGCTTGTACCAAAATTAGCTAAATCCATCCAGCGGTCTTGGCGTTATCAAAGGACAAAGATTTTTTTCCTACAGATGGCGCTGCTGTATGGCTGGCGACCAGTGCCCATATAATTACTGCATCGCGCTGTAAAGATTGTTCCCTGAAACAAGGAGACCTCTCCATAGAAACTGGTATAGATGTAACTTGGATATCAGCATTTAAGAATATACGAACATATTATAATTTACTTTAAGATTAGAGATATTCGTCGTTTAGATTAGCGACACTACCCATAGTACAAGGTTTGCTTAATTTGGGACGAGGTCGATTGTGTAAGATTGCCCCTTAATATTTATTTATTTCAGACTAGCTGTGCCCCGCGGCGTTACCCGCTCATTCCACGGGTACACTAAATTTATTCGGGATGAAGAGTATCCTATGTCCTTTCCCGGGTCTCAAACTATCTCCATACCAAATTTCATCTAAGTCGGTACAGCGGTTTAAGCGTGAAGCGGTAACAGACAGACAGACACACACTTTCGCATTTTTAATTTATAATATTATTATATTATATTATATTATATTATATTATATTATATTATATTATATTATATTATATTATATTATATTATATTATATTATATTATATTATATTATATTATATTATATTATATTATATTATATTATATTATATTATATTATATTATATTATATTATATTATATTATATTATATTATATTATATTATATTATATTATATTATATTATATTATATTATATTATATTATATTATATTATATTATATTATATTATATTATATTATATTATATTATATTATATTATATTATATTATATTATATTATATTATATTATATTATATTATATTATATTATATTATATTATATTATATTATATTATATTATATTATATTATATTATATTATATTATATTATATTATATTATATTATATTATATTATATTATATTATATTATATTATATTATATTATATTATATTATATTATATTATATTATATTATATTATATTATATTATATTATATTATATTATATTATATTATATTATATTATATTATATTATATTATATTATATTATATTATATTATATTATATTATATTATATTATATTATATTATATTATATTATATTATATTATATTATATTATATCATATTATATCATATTATATCATATTATATCTATATTATATTATATTATATTATATTATATTTATATTATATCATATTATATCATATCATATTATATTATATTATATATTATATTATATTATATTATATTATATTATATTATATTATATTATATTATATTATATTATATTATATTATATTATATTATATTATATTATATTATATTATATTATATTATATTATATTATATTATATTATATTATATTATATTATATTATATTATATTATATTATATTATATTATATTATATTATATTATATTATATTATATTATATTATATTATATTATATTATATTATATTATATTATATTATATTATATTATATTATATTATATTTTACAGGGTGTCCCTAAAACCAACGCCAAAATGAAGAGGGGTGATAGAACAGCTCATAAGCAACCATATTAAGTCAATTTGACCTTAATAAAAAGTTCATGGTTTTCGAGATATTTGCATTTTTTTTAAACTCGTGACTTGATGCCCTGCGTCAGTATGTCCATTACCACCACTGCAAATTTAGGTATTTTATAAATCTGTTTTTTGCAGGATGTTACTAAAAACATATCCTATCGAATGTAATTTAAATTTATTACATATCATGATGCTTTGTCGGTAAAAATAATAAAAAAAAAGAATTATAGCAATTTATAAAATTTAGCCCGTGGTTTTGATCGATTTTCATTTAAAAAAAAGTATTGTAAACTAACATGGCACACAACATAAAAAGAATTTATTGTAGTTTTCAAAAAGATACAGTGTTTTCTAATTTACACAGCAGTTTACGAGATATTGATATTTTACACCAAAAGGAGCTCATACTGCAGTTATTCCATAGTATGGAACCAGAGCCCCTACTAGGCTCAGAGTTTGAATTTTGAACAAAAAATCGATTTAGAGAATACTTTATTTAGAATAGGAACAAAATTCAATTTTAGTATAAAAAAATTGAAATGTTCATAGCGAACCTGGCAAATAACGTAAAAAGATAGCAAATTTAGAGTTGTTTTTAAGATGGTATTGAAGTGACTTAATTATTTAGCGGTTTATGAGATAATGCAAAAATAATACTGGTTGCCATTTTTATCTGTTAAGTGAATAAAAAACTAAAAACATTAAAAAAAAACGAAACCTGTTTTATGTAACTAAATTAAATGTTAGCTACGCGGAGGTCAATGTGGCTGCAGAATGCACATGCAAATGCACGCGAAGTGCGACTACATTTAAACCAAACTTATCCACAGAGATGGATCGGCCGTCTGGGTCCCATTTTGTGGCCTCCTCGATCTCCAGACCTAAATCCTCTGGATTTCTATTACTGGGGTTATATTAAAGAAAAAGTTTACAATGAACCGATGAACAGTATAGCGGAGCTGAGACAACGCATTTACGCAGAGGCCCAAAACGACGTAACAAGAAGTGCACGTCACATCAGTCGAGCATTTTTAAGGAGATGCCGGGCTTGTATTCAAGTCAATGGCGGACAATTTGAACATTTAATTTAGTTACATAAAACAGGTTTCGTTTTTTTTTAATGTTTTTAGTTTTTTATTCACTTAACAGATAAAAATGGCAACCAGTATTATTTTTGCATTATCTCATAAACCGCTAAATAATTAAGTCACTTCAATACCATCTTAAAAACAACTCTAAATTTGCTATCTTTTTACGTTATTTGCCAGGTTCGCTATGAACATTTCAATTTTTTTATACTAAAATTGAATTTTGTTCCTATTCTAAATAAAGTATTCTCTAAATCGATTTTTTGTTCAAAATTCAAACTCTGAGCCTAGTAGGGGCTCTGGTTCCATACTATGGAATAACTGCAGTATGAGCTCCTTTTGGTGTAAAATATCAATATCTCGTAAACTGCTGTGTAAATTAGAAAACACTGTATCTTTTTGAAAACTACAATAAATTCTTTTTATGTTGTGTGTCATTTTAGTTTACAATACTTTTTTTAAATGAAACTCTATCAAAACCGCAGGCTAATTTTTATAAATTGCTATAATTAGTTTTTTTTTTTTTTTTTTACCGACAAAGCATCATGATATGTAATAAATTTAAATTACATTCGATAGGATATGTTTTTAGTACCATCCTGTAAAAAACAGATTTACAAAATACCTAAATTTGCAGTGGTGGCAATCGACATACTGACGCAGGGCATCAAAAGTCACGAGTTTTAAAAAAATGCAAATATCTCGAAAACCATGAACTTTTTATTAAGGTCAAATTGACTTAATATGGTTGCTTATGAGCTGTTCTATCACTACTCTTCATTTTGGCGTTGGTTTTAGGGACACCCTGTATATATATTAGTATATTAGTATTTAGTATTGATTGTCACAAAAATGCTGAAATCTATAGAGTTACTAAGCATTTTCGAATAAAACAGTTAACGTTTAGCTCTGTGAGGGCTATAATTATCTGGTTTGTCCTAAGATATGTATATAGCTTTTGTGTCATTGCAAACGTAGGCGGGTGGCAGACTTTCACTCGTAATAATCCTTTGAATCATGCATGATTTACGATATGATAATTCTATAGCGGTAACTATTGAATACCTACGGAATAAAATAAGGTTATTTGAGGCAATTGCGATTGTGGGACAGCTATTTGATGAATATTCCAGCTGAAATAAATATAGTGCTTTTCCAAAAATGGTACATACAAAAATAAACAAAATTGTGACTGACCATACGCACTTCGCATCCTATTTTTTTTTCAGTAATATTCCCGACCATTTTTGAGAAAAATACATTTTCTTTTCAAAAACATAAAGGCCTTCCATTTTTAAATTTTGAGCAGATCAAAACTTATCGAGTGTCCTACGTATAGCCTGCGTATAACGCATTAACGTAGTGTTTATCTATTTTAAGATTTAAAGTCATTCTAAAATGCAGTCCCATTTATTGTATAACTGTCACAGCGTTAAAGAATGGGTCATAACCTCACAGTAATTGCTGGAATGCAAACAGTGCAACTCCCATTTTAGATGCGATCATGATTTTAACGGGCCTTGTGTCATTGTTACCTTTATTATCTCTAAACTAGTGTAAATGTTCCAATGGTTCCAACTTTAGTCTTAGACGTGACTTGCCATTTTGAATATTAGAAAGAAAGAAAGAAGAAGAAAGAAAGAAATAAGTTTATTTAGCATAATATAGACATAAACATGATTAACGTGTAATACTTATGTGTAGATTAAATTAATGCTAAAAAGGTCGTCACTCAGCTTAATGTCATGACGTAAGAAATACTCACTTCATGACGCTGATTTTCAGTGACGCCTATACTACAGCAGATCACTAGTGACACATAAAATGTACAAATATAAAACATAAAACATCACAAGTAACTACCTTAATGAATGAATGAATGAATGAATGATTTTTACTTAGTACCTAACTTTATATTCTTATGATTATACATTAAACTTTAAATTACATACGTGCCGCACAAATTAATAATGAAAAATACAACGAATAGGAAAACAAACAGACTCTGCGATTTAAACTCTTGGGTGTGTGTGTGTGTGTGTGTGAGTGTGAGTGTGAGTGTGAGTGTGTGCGTGTGGATAATGATAGACATAAATACCTATGTATACGTATAACTAAATGAAATATATGAAATTATGGCTGCATGTGTTGGAACTTCTGTTTATTTATCAGGAACTTTGTGATACGGGTTTTGAATGCTGCTACACTGTTTGAGTTCCTTATAGGCGGTGGCAGATCATTCCAACATTTCGTGGCAGCAAAGCGGAAGCTACCACGAAAAGCAGCCGAGTGGTGTATGGGGCATATAAGGCGTGGCGCTTCTTGTCTAGTTCGGCGTTGTGAAAAGGTAAGTTTTTGAAATAGGTATGTCGGTTGCTTATTTTTTATAACTCCAAAGAGTAATGTGGCCATGTGTAGTTTACGCCGCGCTTCCATGTTCAGCATGTTGTGACTATTTAGAAAGGGTGTAATATGGCCTCGATAGGGAACAGGGAAACAATATCGCGCACAAGCATTCTGGATCCTTTGAACCATTTTCTTGGTCCTCGCCAATAAGCATCCTCCGAAGACTGTATCAGCGTAATTGAGCTTTGACAATATGAGAGTTTCGCATAACTTTACACGCATATTGACACTTAGACATTCGCGAATCCTGTACAGAACTTTGAGTCGGTAAAAACAATTGCGCATTGTTTCCAGGACATGTCTTTCGAAACGTAGTGTTTCGTCCATGATGAGACCCAGGTTACGGGCCTCATATACCCTCTCTAGTTGGTCTCCCGCGATAGACACCACCAGATTATGTGTTTCTATTTTCTTGATTTGGGTTTTTGTACCTAAGATCATGTACTTTGATTTGTTTGGATTAATCATTAAGCTATTCTCATGACACCAGTTGCATATATTATTCAAATCGGCATTTATTTTACTTACAGCTTCGTCGGTTGATTTAGCGTTAAAAGATAGATACAACTGTATATCGTCGGCGTAGATGTGATAATTGCAATTACTGATGCAATTTGTGATATCTGCACTGTAAACAATAAACAGAATTGGACCCAATATAGAGCCTTGAGGCACCCCTCTTACGACTGGGAGTTCTGAGGAAACAAATTCTGTGCCATCCTCGTTACAAATTTTCACATACTGCGAGCGGCCGGAAAGATAACTATTGAACCACTTCAGTGTCAAACTGTCAAACCCATAGTAAGCCAATTTTGACAGAAGCAGCGTGGTATCGATAGTGTCAAAAGCACGGGAAAAGTCGAGTAAGACCAGTAATGATCCCTGCCCTGCATCCTGCGCTGTTAACATATCATCCACTACGTCTATTAGAGCCGTGGACGTACTACGACTCTTTCTAAAGCCCGATTGCTTCGTGGGGAGTATGTTGTTTGATTCCAGAAATTCTGTCATCTGTTCAGCCACAACTTTTTCAAGAATTTTGGATAAACAAGGCAAAATGCTAATAGGGCGAAGATCTTTATAAGCAGATGGGTTCTGGATTTTAGGGATAGGTTTAATAATGGCCCTTTTCCACTGTTCTGGAAATACTCCCGTTTCTATGGATTGATTCACTATGGCAGTAATTGCGGTTAAAGTTCTTGGTAAAGTTAATATGAGCATATTGAGATTTATTCCATCATCGCCTTGTGCATTGGTCGTAATGGATTTTATGATTCTCGACACCGTTATTTCAGTTACTGCCTTAAGTCTAAATGTATTGGGTCCAAATTTATTGTATTCGTATTTCGTCAGTAGAGATATGTCAGTGTCATGTTTATTAGGTATGTTTAAGAAATTATAGTTTATTTTGTCGGGATCTTTTAAGTGTGGAGGTATGTCAATATCTTTTTTTTTAAAGTTGGCAACGTTTTGTTTGATGTTCTTCCATAAACTGCGAGCGTCTTTTATAAAATTTATTTGTTTATTGAAGAACGCCACTTTCTCGCTATGTAGTGCGGTGTCGACAACCGCCTTTAAGTCCTTATAATATTGTTTATGTGATTCAAGATTTGTTTTTTTACATTTAGCATGAGCATTATCACGGAGTTTCATCATTTCTTTAATAGTGGGTGTGATCCATGGATGTGAATTTTCTCTGATAACAGCAGTCTTAATCGGCGCGTACTCATTAAAAATATCAGTTAAATGTGTATTGAGTGAGTTCACCATTATATTAACGTTCTCAGAAACAGAAACAATACTTTCCCACGGGATACGGTCGACATGTTCATAGAAAATGTCTTTATCCATGTCTTTTAATGGCCTATATACAACATGCTTAGGAGGCAGTTTAGATGTTTTAATATTTAATTCGCAGGTAATAAATGAATGGCTACTAAGATGAGGAAAGTGGTTAACCGACAAATTGGATATCTTAGTGTTCGAACATATAACGTCAATTAACGTGTCGCTGTGATCCGTATGATGAGTGGGCTTGTCAACATATTGCGTCAAGTGCATAGCGGTTAAGAAATCAGATAGCTTTTTCGCGCATATTTTTTGTTCCTTTAATACATTAATGTTGAAATCCCCAACCACTACTATACGGTCGTATTTTCCGAGCGAGGCGACTGTTTCGGTGAGACCATCAAGGAAGATGTCCACGTTTAACCAAGGAGGGCGATATGCAGTGCCAATTGCGACTTTTTCATTATTAATATTAAGACCTAGCCACATTTGTTCAACAATTGAATTGGGTGGGTGATCGATAAAACGAGGATGGATTCCGCGCTTGATATAGAACCCCACTCCGCCCCCACGGGCGCGGATGTGGGTGGGGCGCGGGATGTGCCGAAATCGGTAGCCGGGCAGCGCGGGCGCACGCTCCTCTTGGCCTTCTTTCATCCACGTTTCATTTATAGCCATAATATCTACATCACATCTCGACATCGCTACCAAGAATTCGTCATGACGTGTACCGAGAGATCCCGCATTTAAAAGACCAAGTGACAACAATTTGTTCTTTTTAAAGCGAAAAACGAACGAGTAAATAAAAAGTATCATTTTACTACACACCAAGTATTTGCATAGGCTTGATATATGTCTCCAGTCAGTAAAAGTTGTATTTCTTAATAAATACATGAAAAACGTGAAAAAAATAAGAGAATAACAATTTGTTTTGGATGTGCATTTGTCGAGAATGTTTTGAACGAGAGTTAATGAATCATAATTACATCTATAGAATCTAGGGTGAGAATTATGCAACGCCAACTTAAATATCGATGTTTTAAGTAGCATTGGAGATAACGGGCATTCAAAGAATATAAGTGGCGGGTAGATGTTGGCGCAAGACAGATCGCCCCGAGCCGAGCAATAGTGTGTTAATAATGTCGCATGCAGGCTTTTAATGATGATAAACATCAGAAATTTAGTTTGTTTTCCCAAGAAATGCAGAGTAATATGATGATAAGTTCGTGTGTAGCAGTAGTAGTTAATATTCCATAGGTAAAGTTTAGTGTGTTTAGTAATAGTAAGTGTATTTAGGGTTACAAGTAACAGTGTAATGTGACGGTTGTTGAGTGTTCTCTTTTTCCACAGTGTTCATTTGTTTTTTATATGACATTCGATTCGCAAAACGGTGACAGAGATGTATATACATAATTTTGAAACATTTTAATATATTACAAAATACATAACTTACGATTTTAGACGCACAAGAGTATAGACATGTAAGATTAAACAGTGCGTGAGCTAAAAACACGTATCAAATCCCGTTCTGAGCGGATGCGATGCTTGGGTATATCCTCTCCCGAGCGCTGACGGACGAAGATCTTGCCGTCGCGGGTCCAGGCGTGCCGCCAACCATGCTGCTGTCTGAGCTCGCGGGCCCTCTGGAACAGCCGTCGATTAGATGGAGTTAGCCGTTCGTTGACGTAGAAACGAGATGGCGCGCCGGGCAGCCCGGTGCCTTCAGTAGTCGCCCCGCGGCGCACCCGCGCCGCCTGGAGCAGCCGGTCGCGCACGGCGCGGCGCGCCAGCCGCACCACGATGAGCCGCGGCCGCGGAGCCGGACCCTGAGTGCCCTCGGGCAGCTGTGACGCACGTCCTACCCGTGTGGCATCGACAATGTCGTGCTCCGTGAGTGCCACTCCAAGCTTTTGGCTCAGGGTAAGTGCGATGTGTGATGTATTTTCTCCCTGTGTTTCTGGGACGCAGGAGATTTCTAATTCGTTCAGTAGGTGCTCCTGATCTCGGTCATTCAGTTCCATCTTTAGTTGTGTGACGGTCTCTAATAGCTCCGATTCTGACTGTTGACATGAACATTCATTCCTGGACTCCAAGGCTTCTACACGAGCGCATAGCACATTGATGTGCCCGTCGCAGCTATCAATTCGCGTGTTTATGTTCACCACGGCCACACGCAACTCGTGAAGCTGGTGCGTCATGGCTCGCATCTCCTCACGGAAAAGACGCAGCTCTGTCATCAGCATGTGCATCTCGGTCATACGGGATGTATCCAGTGTGCCGTCAAATGTGGCGAAGGTATTTGGAGGTGTTGTGACATTATTTTGTTGCTGGCTCTCCATATATGAAACATCCATAATTGAACTGACCTCGGTATTCATGTTGGGGCTCATCTGATTGTGGGCCCCAGCCCGTCGGTGCATGTTGACATTATGGTTTCCAGCGCCCACTGGTGTAGCTGTGTTGTCATACCGTGGTTCGGCACTTTTACACTGCACGCACTTCCACGTCAGCCCCACGGTAGAAAGCTGTTCCTTGGAAACATTTGCACAAAAAATGTCGAAGTTTTTGTGACAGTTGTAACATTTCAAAAATGAGCCATCTACGATCCTATTTAAACAACCGTCGCATATCAGACCCTGTTCTGCCATTTTAATATGAACTGTCACTATTTAGTAATAAGGTTCAAATTTCGTTGGCTGTAGTTTTCGTTGTCGCTACCGCGCATGTGCAGATACTGACAGCTGATTCGTCAGCTGATCGCGCAAACCGTATACAACAGCGCCGTTATGGCCACTGTGTAAATGTGTTAAATCCGTGATTTCTTCCACACAGCACTATATAAAAGCGAATAAACTGTTTTTTCTGAGAACTATTAGCACTAGTTCATCGATTATGGTCCTTAATTAACTGTAACAACACTATTTAATCAGATTTTAAGCGAAATTACAGAGCGAATAAAAACACGTATGTCTGCTTGAACGTCCGTCACGTGACCCCCTTTAGGGCTTTCAAACGCATATTAATCTTAATGAAAATGAAGTTGTCTGCATGGTAAAATAGCATATTGTTAAAGTAGATGTGTAGCGGCGAGATCTCGGATAGATATCAATTATCAGTGTTATACATCGAATTAAGATCAGGCTTGCCTTATTAGTAAAGTTGTTTATTAATTTTAATTTCAAATTGTACTATGAATTCGTGGGCAGAGATCGAGCAATCTTGATATTCTTGATGTTTTAATCATACCAAACTTAATTTTACGTCCTGTCCGATTTTTAATTGCATTTTAATCGTGTTAAGGCTAGCTAATTAATTATACGAAGATTATGGAGATTTCGTAAACTGGTGTAATTGTTATTTTAGTAGTGAATAAATTCATGGAGTGGATGTGGAAGAAACACTCACATGTTATTTCCTTAGGCACTACAAAACGGGTTCACTGCGCGCCGCGAGCCGCGCTAATAGCCTAATAGGCTACTAGCCTACAGCGCATCAAAGCCAGACGTACCGGCACGCACGCGTCGAGAGTGAGAATCACGTTTCCATCCCCTATAGCTACGCCATTTTGAAAAAAATCAAAAAAATGAATCGACGAGAAAATATAAAGGTTCAAGTACTCATAAAATTTCTTGAGAATCGGTTGAGAAATGTGACTTCTAGGCGAGAACAACCGGAAAGTGTCTGGACATTCTAATATCGTAACATATATATTTTTTGGACCAAGCTGAAACGAAAACACTTCGCTCGCTCAGTCAATAATTATATAAATGAAAAAGCTCAATATGACATGAAATAAAGGAAATAAAAATAAAATAACAGGGCTTTGAAATATGTGACTAATAGTTCAGCCAATTTTAAGACTTTTCTTAGTCCAAAAGCAAATAAATTGAAATTGTCATCATTATTGTATGACACTATAACTGTACCTAATATTGTAACGTACATACTCCGTAGTTTAGAGCATATTTACGCTAAGCGCGCCATCGCATAAATCTCACTTAAAATGACATCCTCTATGACACCCATTAAATGACCATTTTACAACTGATAGAAGTATATTGTGAACATCCAGTACACCCCCGTCGGACGAAATTGCCATTATTACTAAGACAAGGAATGCTAGGACGTTGCCCACGTCCTATAAATCTCTCTCTCGCAACCGATTCAGATTACTGAGGAGTGAACTGAGAGCTTGTAGTGACCAAATTCCACGACACATTGCGACATCTCCATTCAAGCAATTCGATCGTGCTTCGGAATTAGAAGGTACAACTCTTCGATCAATCGATATCGATTTTTTTTATGTTACCCGAAATATCACATTATAATCATTCTAATTTATAAGTGATGCTATTCGAACTGTAATGACTCTACATCTTTATTAAGAGGCTTTATTCCTTTTAAAATGCTGATTGTTCTAGACATTTTCTCTATGATCAAACATGTTACTTAACATATTATTGATGTTACCACCTAGAGCAGGGCTACTGGGATTTATTGGTATATGAAACCTACATATTTGAATTTCTAGTTGATAATTTTTGTTTCAAAAACTACTCCAAATAGACAAAATTCACGCGGAAGATAAGTTTTTTCAACATATTTTCTACTGCACGCAATAAAAGCATGAAATAGCTATACGCAGGGAAAAGTAGGTATTATTGACTTTAAAAATTTTGTTGAAATTAACAATTTAGTCATATTATGAAAAAAAAAATTAAAAGGTAAAACGCCTCTTAAATTATTTTTTTTCGAACGGCCTGATATTCAAATCTGTGTGGAATGTCACTATTATTATACGTCTTCTTTGGCGATTAAGAAGCTGGGATTCACTAGCCACGTGCGCAGACACGCCAGAAGCAGTCGCCATTGACGGATACGTGTAAGATATTCATTAATGGGGTATGTTTCTTTTTTCTTTATATCTAAATAAATAGAAATACTTTAGCAATGTTCTTTGAAGTAACTGTTATGACTTTTGTATTTTCCTTAATAGGTACTGAGTAGTGTGACTGAGATCTTGCATGGCTCCAACTGAAAATTACTTTTGTTCATTTTGGTCTTATTTGTAATGGACGTATATTTTTGTTATTGGAGCTCGGGTAATAAATCTGGGAAAAAAAACTGTCTTTGGCGATGTGCTGTATTTCAACATTAAATGACGACTTTTCAAAGTCACAATTGTATTTTGTAGCTTGAATAACAATAACAACTAGGTATTGATTTATTTTGACCATTCTCGTCCATATGTAGTACAGTATAGGTTGAGGTTATACTAACGTAGGGTTATAGTTTAGCGAGGGCAAATTTTCTGCAACTCGATGTCTTACAATGCACCTATTTTGCGTTAATATAGTGTAGTATGGCATGTGCCAAAGATTATTTACCCCGAATTTAAAGAGACACTAAAATTGCCCTGTAAATATTGGTGCCATAGGTAATCTAGACATAATGAAATAAATAATTATCTTATCCATTTTAGCGATAGGCAACACTTACTCTTGAATATTACGTATAAGACAATCGAAATACAACAATTAGGTACTCCCGTGTGGCCCAACTTGGCTTCGCGACTTGTCGCGCGATATAGAATCACCCGTCACTATCTCACAATACTGTGACGAAAGAAACAGGTAATATTTCACGCGCGAGACAGAGTCGCGTGTCACAGTTGTGCTTGAGGAGCTGGTAATATTTTAGACACACGACATTAGCAATGTCGATTACTGCTGGAGTAGTAAACCGAGAGAGATGCTTGCAGGATGTGTCGGTAACTAGCGGTTTGCGAGTTTGCTTTTGATTTACTTATGGGCGCTTTTATTGGGTAAGTAATTGGTATTTGTTTATGGTAATGATTTCTGGAAATGGCTATTCTGACTGAAACGTACTAATTACAAGAACTATCGTATGTATCCGTCAAATTAACGACCTATCAATTTCCTAAGTTTAAAGTAATTTAGCTAATTTTCTAGTCTATACTAAGAAATAACAATATATCAAACATAAATCTCTGTACATTTCCAATATACTGCACAAGAACTAAGCATCCGTAGAGCGAGATTGATTATACCGTATTACTAAAAAGTACAAAACGCGAGCCGGCCGCGCTGCCGCGGGCACGCTGCGATAGAAAATTATTAAGAAAATTAAATGATCTACCGTGTGCCGGTACACAGATATGCCAATTATTGATACCATCGCAACTCAGCGGTATTACATTGTAAGGTAGTAAAGCTGTAGCCGTTTCAGTAACACATACCCCCTTTTTATCGATAACTGAGCCGCTAGTGAAAAATGTGTAGGCAGCCCTAGTCGCATGTTGAGATTCAGTTGTATGCTTTATCTGTTACCCGTTTCTCTTTTAAGACTAATGGTAATTGATTCAAGTTGTAGAAAACTAGTACCGTGAGTTAGTGGCCGAGTGTAATTTGTTTATATAATGAAAATCAGCAGTGAAGGAATGTAATTTAGTGCCTTAGTGCGGTGAGACTAATAACTTGTAATGGCATAGTCGTTTATTCATGAACTGTAAATATAAGTGGATGGCATGTTATACGTAGATACTTTACTTAGTAGGTCAATTTAATTTAACATGTATACTATTATAAATCCGAAAATTGTATCAAACATTTCAGGTAAAATCTTAGCGCGATGCAGGATTTGTATGGGCGCGCGGCGCCAGCCTTACCAGATGACGATCATCTGTTGTTTTTTTACTTTTTCATGTCCAAAAGGATGGTCGGACTTTAATCATTTTGATACCTGGATATTATCCGATCATCCAGAGATGGTAATAGAATTTTACCCTTCTATGGCAAAGAAAAATTATAAATACCTATCTGAACTAAATACAAGCACCGCGACCGTCTTAACTTAAATATTGATTAAAACCTAGTACGCACGATTAGGGCACGCTAGTAGTAGAAACTTGATATGCAGTTGCTTTATCGCGTACCTTACCTATATAATATTTTCGATAGTAATGATGTTCTGCAAAACTTGTCGTTTTTCTTGGTCTGCAAACCCATTTAGGAGTATTTATGGCAAAAGCGGTATTGTGTCGAATGTTTTACCAAATAGCTCACTTTATGCGCTTAAATCAAGGCACTTGGAGTTGTTCTAAGATATCATAGCACGACTGCAAGCTGCAAGCTGGTGATGCAAAGAGAGATCCGATGAATCAAACGTTTATGATATGTGTTTACTTTTTAAGGTAAAAGCAGCAGTGCCAACCCTAGCGCCTCCATATAGTAGCCCTAAATAAGTAAACACAAATAAGGCCTGCCATAAACATTGGCAATTTGGACCCGTTGCATTGGCGTCTACGGTCACACGTATCTAAATACGCACTTAGCGCGTCCGCGATCCACGGAGTCAAAAACTGTTAATATCTCCTAAGGCAGCACTAAAAATGGCTTTACGAGAATCTTGGCATGCCGTCAAAGAACTCGTCACGTACGCCATAAACCGAGGTCCTCTGGCGGTGGGTCACAAAAACTTGGACCTGCAAGTGAATTAGGATATTATGGCTACCTTTAGTGCGTTGACGGATTTTCCAGGGCTGTTGCATTCGATTTAATTTAAAGCCGGTTTGGAACTGAAAGTCAGTGCTTTAAATCAGTTTGCTGTCATTGATAGTTGTCAGCGACATTTTTAATGCCCTATTTAGTTAGTTTTACATATACGAGTATTGTTAATGCACTTATAAAACATAATTTAGTGGGTATAAAATACGTAAGTGAAACGATAGACGTTTAACAATGAAATTTTTATTCTGATGTTAAGTTAATCATACATTTTTTTTTCAAATACGAATACCTTTGATATAAAATCTTATGCTTGACAAACATCAACATAATATTATGCTGGGGTTTTAAAGACATATGATTTCTTCAGGTATAAAACAAAAATTATTAATATACTTAACATCTAAGTATGTAGCTGTTTCTATCAATAAATCAGCATCATTTATTTGACAATTTATGGATAAATAGCAAATTCCTGCTGTCAATGGCAAGATAGCAAATTCCAATCTCTAGCAATACTTTTTGTATAATAATAGAGAACCAAGTGCCACAAAACACTTCTTAATTCTTATGACACTCCTGCATCGTGATACTTACAATGAAATTATTTTATACTTCCCTCCAACAATTGAAGCGCTACATTTGATGTTCCTCTAACTCAAGGGCTTACTCCGAAGTTTGAAATTCTAACCTCAGATCGTGACTCCCGGTTGTTTAAATATTTTCTATTATAGAGCGAGGGGGACGACATATACGGACTCTGAATTTCGGATTGCGGAGTATGGCTCATGGCTCATGGTCACGCGCAGCTGGCACGACCGGCGTACGCGCAGAGAACTCAAATGAATTGTAAGCTCGTATGTAACTACGTAATTTGTATTTTACTCGTGATTTCAGCTTGAAATTTATTTGGGACCGAAAGCGGTGGGCTATGTGAACTGTTTTAATGTGTTGTCTTTATTATGAGATTATCTTAGTACAGTCAACTGTAACACGGTGAATTGCTATGTATGTTTGTACCAAAAAGCGTTAGGTACTTTCTTTACTGCAGTATAACTGCTCATTGAATAGTTAAGTATATATTTTGTTGGAAGATCTGACTTACCTTTTTTTTTGCGAGTGTGAGTGACAGATGCTTTGTCACTTATTTATCACGTGATAGACGCAACCATGATAAGCCCCGCGGTATATTTAAAGTAACAATCAAAGACGTATAGGCACTACTTAGTGCTCATACTACTTTTTTTTTAAACTGAATCATTGTAACCGATACGGTGAAGCTGAATATGTTTCGAACGTATGGCGTGCAATTTCTGAATTATATTAGCGATAAAATTGTATAAACTTGTCTTAGAAGACAAATTTTTCATAAATGTGTGAAACATGTCATGTGTCACTTTTTTATGTGCATACACACCACAATTTTTATATTAAGCCATTGATACAAAGATCAAAGAAAAGAAAAATTGAAATGAGTTACCTGTTGGAAGAGACCGGGAATCGAACCAGGTATTACATCTCATTTCTTTAACTATTTTTAATATAATTTTTGACATTTAGAATTTTATTCTAGATATATTCTAGCCTCTAGTTTTTTATTTATATATTTTTTTTATGTGTTGACGATCCTTTTTAGGATCTTCCTTTTATTTCCATAATGTTGTTTTTTAAGTTTTTTTTTATTTTATTTTTAGTATAAGTTTATCAATAAATTGCTCTGCTCTCTGTAACTGACGATTCGAAAGTGCTTTTAGCTAGGCCTACTTGAGTAAAGAATATTTTGACTTTGACTTTAAGCTTTGATCTTTGTATCAACGGTTTAGACAAAATGAAAAATTCCGCCAAATATTCGAACTGCCTCAATAACTTTTTTTCTTTTTTTTTATTCAAAAAAAAAGGCGTACATAATTGCATGCAACTGTAACTAACTTGCCAAACTGCTAAGACAGTTTGTTGGCGAGAACTTACATTTGGAGATCAGCATACGCATTATTCACCAAAAAAAGCACATGAGTGGGTCCCATTTCGTCGCGTGCCGGCCCCGCCTAAGACGCGCGAAGACATGAGCTACGCCCACTCCGCCCCCTACTAATTATTATAACCGGTTGTTTCGTGTAATTAACCTGACCGGTGGCGCCACCTGTTACACGAGGTGAGCAAGTCATAGTTCATTAATTTTGGTGTCTAGTTTTGAAATTTCTGTGACGTAAAATCTTGGGTTTATCCTTTATTTTAAGGTGTTAGAAATAATTACAATATACCATAAATATTGGTAATACAATAAGTCAACAAAACAAACACTTTTGGTTGGCCAACGATCTTGTGCAGGTCACGGGAAGCTGTTGGATACGTGTATCGCGAGATTGTTTAAGGAGACCCTTACCCAGCAATGGACGTCTTTTTACGTTCTGTGTACTAATTCGAGTGTACTTACTTTGAGATATCACCAAATAAGCGATGTCTCAGGTATATCCCAGGTATATCGCTTTTTACTTTTATTAAAATGTGATGTTTGCGATTAAAGCTACATAAAGTGACATTTCACGTTACTACCCGGTGAAGTTAAGTTTGCGCCTGATATACGGCATCGCATGTAAATGTGGTGCAAACTGAGCGCGACCGGGTTGGCGAAGTGGTGATAATACTAAGCATGTCGCCAGAGATCGCTCCGAGATATCAGAGAGTTTGAGCCATTATTCAGGAATTATAAAAACTATTTGCAATGTGTATTGTAGTAGTTTCGGATTGGTGTATTAATTAATTTTGTTTATTTTACAACAAATAAATAAAAAACAATACTTGGCAGAAAATTAAGTTCATGCTTTGTTGTTTTATGAACACGTGTTCTATTCCAATAATTCATGCTTACAAGTAGTAGTACATAAAATATGTCATAGTACGGTATTATGTCAGGTTAACCGCCCTTAGCCTGTCTGTTTAGCATCCCTGTCATTGTGTAGCCGTAGTTGTTTACTTCCCATGGTTATGGGTTTTGGATTAATTTACCTACAGAAAAAATATACTTACGGAGAAATGAAATGTTATATTATGACAAATTATCCCCCGAAATGTCATAACCGCCGCTCAGCCTGTTCGTTTAGCATCCCTGTAATTGTGGACCGGTCGTGGCCTTCTATTTCAGATAGGCTAATGCCTTACTTCCGCAAATTATAGCAAAGTGCAGCGAAACCGGTTACAATGTGGCTGAGCTTTAAATATATGATAATTTGTCGGGTATGTGAGAATCGAGGTTAGTTTCCTTTTAGAATACCGTAGACAAATGGAGTGAATGAGAGGATACCATATAAATAACAAACTTAATGCAGAATTGGAAAACAACACTATATTAAGTAGTGAAATGAAGACTAGTAGTGTAGAAGAAGAGGAAAAATGTTAGGTCATCTCATACGATACGATAATTACTTTAAGACTATAATGGAGGGATAAAAGAAGGAAAAAGGAAAAGAGGAAGACCAAGGAAGAGCAAATAAAAGAAAATAAATGCTTCGTCATGTCGAGAAGGTAAGAATAATCGGAATATAAAAAAAGCTAGAAATTACACCGTTCCGTTTTTTGTTTCCTTACGGAATCTTAAAAATTAAATAAACTTTTGACGAAACAGTAGGTATAGTCGCATTTTTCCGGTTTTTTACCATTAAAAGCCATACAAAGGAAATAAATTAAGTACTCACAACATTATCTTCTACGAGTATGAGCATTTCAAATGGCAAACAGTATAAACTAAAGTAAGTACCATCATTCGCTTGCCCTTATCCCATTTATTTGGGGTCGGCGCAGCATGTTTTCTTCCTCCATTCTTCCCTATTACTCGTCATCTCGTGGTATACTTCCATCTTATTCATATCATCTTTCACACAATCCATCCATCTTTTCTTTGGCCTTCCTCTTCTTCTATATCCGTCCACATAAAGTACCAAATACAGTTATTTCAACGTAACGGTTCTCTCTCACCGCGAGCATTCGCATGTAATATAACAACAAAAACAGATGATATTTCCATATATTTTTTTGTTACATTATTAGCTGCTTGCGGTGAGGGAGCGCCCTTAAATATAATCATTATTATTTCGTTTTACAAAAACAACACCAACTTGCAAATCAAGTTGTCCAGTAAAAAGCTGACATTCTCCACGTGCACATTGATTTTAATTATATACTCCATTTGATAATGATCCGTTGTGTAGTACAATTACCATAATTACCGCCGAAGACAAATATTTACCGTGTTGCAGGTGATCTTTAGCTGTGCCCACGCTGACAGCAGTGATTACCTACCGAGCAGCCGAGTACTAAGCGCCCTGCGGCACACTGCTAGTAGGAAGTTCAGTGAAATATTATTGCTTAAGTATCTTGCAAAGAGAAATAAGTGGATAGAGTCACAGACACTATCTTAGAAAGATGCATGTTTATCAATGAAGTTGTATCAATAGATGGCGTCACTATCGTTAGTCATTCTCATCAATGACCAAGAAGGCGGAACTGGCTATAAAAGATACGTATGTTCCATAAACAAAGAAGATAATAAAGTCTTATTCATTATTGCCTGTATCATCTTCATTGCTCAAGAAGAAAAATAATACGTTAATTTTACACCGACTTACCCCCATGCAGGAGTTTGATGTCAATCCGCTACAATCGTTCTAGGTCATTATCAGGGTCAATCCGGGTCATTCTGGTGCTCGTTGCCATGGTGATGTCCCCTGGGCCAGTTTTCAAAACTACAGTAGTTCGTATTTTTTCCATTGATGTAACTTTCTTAAACAGTAGGGATTACTTTATTCAATCCATACTCTTTGGTACCATGATACCCCGTTGATTTATTTCTCTAAATACGTATGCGAATGCAGTTATTAGTACAATCTTCTTGAACCCACGTGTCCTATCTTGGGAATTAATCAGCATGATTCAACGCTATATTCCAGCTTTCCGGATTTGTGTACCGAGGAAGCACTAAGCGAAACACGTGACACATACATAAAATGGGATTTTCGTTAGAAACTATTTGACACACGACCACGTGGGGAACTTGGCACTACAATTTTCCATCCCCGCTCGAAGATCCAGAGGGAGACCCAAAAAGAGGTGGAAAGATGTGGTGCAAAGGGATATGAGTGAGTGTCAAGTCACCGAAGACGATGTCGAGGACAGGACGAAGTGGAAAAGCCAAATAAGGAAAGCTGACATTATAATGTAACTTGAGTATTACTAAATGCAAAGCGATTTTTTCTCGAAATATGAATCCAAATGTTACCCCGAAGTTCTGGTAGCCAGAAACTAGACAGACCCAGGAATGGAACAATTTGGACGCATTCAATAAAGACTGACAGATGTATGGTCACTAGAGATGAATGGCGGAACGGAGGCTGTTACTCAAAAAAGGAACAGAACAACTCAACAGGCTAATATAAAAATAGAAACAGAATTAGCTATCGATCAGACTTAAATTTCTCTTGACTTTTTTCTTTTTGTTGTATGATTAGCGACAACCTAATATTTAAAGAGCCCATGTCAAATATCACTTTAATAAATAAATATTTACATAAAACAACGTCCAATTGATTCGATTTACCGGACGTTTAGATATCTCCTTGTTATTTCAACCAATAAGGCGTAACAATTGCACAATACCATCAATCACAGCTATTTTAGCTGACTGCCGCCCACAGTTGAGTATCCGCCTATTTTTTCTCACGCCTCTTGCCTGTGTGAATCTGTTATTCATTAAAACAGTTATATTATTACAGAGTACACGGACGTATATGGCAATTGTGACAGTTGCTTTTAAAAAACTGATTTAAGGACCACTTAGAAATGTCTCACGCTGCTCCCGCTAAGTAAATGATGAAATGTTTTGCAGATGCTTACTCGACAGTATGCATAACTATCAACAGGCGCAACAGTAACAACCTAATGCTGAAAATTGATCCTTATTATATAATTTATGCATACATTTTTCGTACAAATCATGTGAAAATCATTAAAACTTTTTTTCTCTTATAAGACCTAGCAATGAGAAGAATGGGTAATTCATTGCCTTAAAGTTTGCGCGTTGAGCATACAAAGGAAAACCTTTTAAATGGATAAAAGGTTCAGTTTAAAATAGTACCCACTAGTTACTAGTTTCTTTACAAAGATGAAATAAAACATGTAAAACTGAAGTAAAAATAAGACTACTATTTTTACTACTACTCAACAAAAGACAAATAAACATCGGACAACCTTAAAAGCTTAAACAAATAAAGATCCAATAACGAATACAGCCGCAATCTTAAGGACGTTAACAAGAATGGTCCCCGCACATTTGCCCTGCATAGGCAGTTTAGATAGAATCAACTTAAAATATCACAGGCCGATATCGCAATCTTATTCCTTGTAGCGGAATAAAAGAACAGTACACAGATTATAGCAGTTGTTCATTTCCCATACACGCCTACAACGCTAGGCCTATTAAAACACATTAGCGATGCGATATCGCGAATGTTAGGCCTGTATTTTCTTATAAACATACTGCTGCTATCTGTATGGTGTGATAAGAGTCTGTAATCCCGTTTACGAGCCATAAGCATACACGTATTACCTATAGAGAATCAGCAGTCGTATTACGTTTCTACTATTGAACTTATGAATCCATTATGTTAGAAAAATATGAGGTTTCGTTCGTAACTTGTCATTATAGAAAACGTACAATGTTTATAGCACATTTCAGTTTCTATAGTCTAGAATAACATCGCAAGAAAGCACTCGTTACGATTAGAAGCTTGAAGGAGCCTTGTGTTATTATTTATAGCCTTTTTTATCCGACTGTAGCAGAAACAGTACAAAGATTAATGAGAGGTGCGACTGCATAAACACCAGAACAGAATAAAGTAAGTACCGAAAACGGATAATGTTGTAACTTCTAAAAATAGATTGTGGTAGAGAGATTGACGATGCGTTATAATCAACATAATATGCGTTGATAGATTCAACCATTTTCCCTTACCTATACAGGGTGGAAGGGACGAAGGTTCATCTTGAAAATACAATTAATTAGATGTAGACTTGGCCATCACTAGTCAAATTTTATTCTTGTAATTTTTCCTTTTTAATTTGTACAAACGGACCGCTTTTACCCTTATTGTTTACATTTCAAAATGCCAGATGGTATGTGGATATTTCATTGGCCCTTTTTGCATAAAAGTTTACGTTTCGTATAAAAAATAATACAGTTGAAAGCATTTTGCCAAATGTTGCATGAAAAGCAAGCTATAACTTGAAAGCGGTGAAAATATTAATATAGTTTATATAGAGAAAATATTGTTCTAAGGTTTCAATTAAGTAATGCACATTTTCAGGAAAGATCCTCGTTCCTTTTCACCCTGTCTCTCCTTATCTAGTACATGTGTGATCGCTAATAACCTAAATAGACTTCAGGATTCCATAATTTATATTGAAAGAGTTGTTTAAAGTCTGAGTTTTGTAATTATATGATAGTTGAATTGAAACATCCATAACTACCCATAGTGCGATTAATTGTTAATGCGTCCTCCATACATCCAGCTATTTGATATGATACAGATACAATAATATTAGGATATGAACCGGAACATTGCAGTTCGAATGTTTCTGTCCGTTTTATCTCAAAAAAGGCAGGATTCGTAAAAGGTAAACAACACAACGTGAGCGGGTAAAACCGTGGGAGAATCCTAGTAGCATACAAATAAACTCGAAATTTCAATTAACGTAAAGCTAAATGCTTGCGAAACGAATCAATCGATTATTAACGGTAAATTTTAACAGTCGTTTGTAAACTCCTTAAAAAGCCAAAGTTATAAATCGAAGCAATTAGTAATCGGAGTTAAGCTAAACAAAAATCAGTCGAAAAAATGTCTACATTTAAGGGACTATCCCGATTCGAAGGCACATAAGGAATAAGTAATGTGCTCAAGTTCTGTAATAAATCTTAAAAGAATGCTTTGGCCGCTCCCAAAAGGATACTCGTGGAAGCGTTCACCTTCTATTTTCCCTGTTATTTATGGGCCTATGCTTTATGCTAGAACCGCGGGCCAAGAATAAAATGGGTAACTAAAATAAATGTAACTATGTTACCGTGACAGCAAAATTATCAAACCAAACATACTTTTTAATCAAATATAGAAAGCTAAGCTTGAGAATAATCCATTTAAAAATATCCGATTTATACAATCTGATCTGATTATAAACGTGGTATCAAAAGAATTTTTAATTAAATAATCTTGAATTCGATAAAAAAGGAGTAGCGGCTACTTTGAAGTGAAATGAGACAGAATCTAACGCTTGAAGCACGACCACTAGAAGTCACTGCCATTCTGTTAATGCGATGTTATCCACACAAACAAAAAGCATTTTGCCTATCTTATCTCACGGGTGATTTATTCGACGGCGTCCAACCTGTTGTCTACGAATATCTGGGAGCTTGGCTGTCTTCAAAATGTTAGTTCTGTCCTCCATTTACACGTAATTTACATTAAGATGCCTTCTAATTTGCATGTCAGAATAACCTTTTCATAATCGTCATTGGTGGCTTCCAACTTAGCGATTAGCCTAATGGATTCCTCAATTTAATGAACTCCAAACTTGGTAATTGGCTTTTAAAAAGATAGGACCAAATTTACGATTGGTAACTTTTAATTTTTGTTGCCGTTCTTTCTTTGACCGCTTCGATTTTTTTTCGATCCGCCTCAATCAGAACGTACCTATTGTCGTGAACCGTTATTTTAAATATATTTCAGTTAAGCACTTAAGCCCGCACGCTCGAGCTAACAACAATGATTGAAATGAAGGGTTCCTTGGGGTTCTGTGACGCACAAATCTTTTTGTTTGATCAGGCGTTTGTTGACAACAAATTCGTTGACGTTAATCCCCAGACAATGGTACTGTTCCATCACAGAACCAAATGACGGTCCAAGCAACGGTATCCTTTTTAAACAAAGCTAAATCCGCAAGTTAATATTTATTTAAAGGATTTCGTTGAAATTATTGCTTTTAGTGGGATTCATTCAGGCGTCAAATCGATGGAAGTTTAGCCGAGCAAGTATTTCACGAAACAAGCTTTTAAATTGTTTTGGATGGGAACAAAGAAACTTTTAAGATTTAATCCGGCATTCCGTGAATGAAAGAAAAAACAAACATCGATTCACGTTAAAGAATTATCCAATAAAAAAGAAAATCGTCTGGATATTCGTTTATAAGGGCCGCGATGGAACATCTAAACTGTGACGAAAAAAGTCAGATAATCTCTCTCAAGGTGTCAGAACCGTTCGTTAGGAGGCATGTCGTTCAGCGTTGTAAATTATCTGAATGACACACATGGTTAGTTTTTGTCTCATGCAATTTCTCGCTCATCGGAACTAATAAAATACTAGCGGCCCGCCCCGGCTTCGCACGGTTTCGATGCTGATAAATTATGCATGTATTAGATATACCTATAAACCTTCCTGAATTACTCTATGTATTAAAAAAACCGCATCAACATCCGTTGCGTAGTTTCAAAGATCTAAACATACATAGGGACAGACAGACAGACAGACAGCAGGAAGCGACTTTATTTTATACAATGTAGTGATACTGAAGTTAATTGTAGAGCATGAGAGGGGTGATCCTTTTATTTCCGAAATCTCGCTTATGAAACCATTATTTCTAGATCACGGTATATTTTTACTGACTGAACAAATGAATATTAGATGTGTTTTCTAAAAATGTGGATATTTTCTGGTTTTAATGAAACCGAAACCAAATTCAAAGTCAAAATCGAAAATCCAAAAGCATATTTAATATGGGTTCCTAATTAATACTACTCACACTGAGTTATTAATTAGGAACCCAGATTTGAAGAGTTTAAAATGAAATCAAATGTTTAATTTGGCAGACATATTTATTTATACTCGCTTAAGTTCAGCTTCATCAAATAGCACGTAATATTATTTACAAGTTCGAGTGAAGGTACAAAATTAATCACAAATAAATAACTTTAATTAAGCGCTTAACGTAAACTATTCTGATTTTGGTTGTTTCGACCAAAATTTGTCCTTAGCAAGGGGCCTAAAGAATGATCATGTTTATCACATGAGAACGCGCGTTACGCGTTGAAGTGTTGGAAAGTAACGGAAGCTTTATCATTTATCCGTCATGCGATAAACACGGCCATCAGCCGCAGGAAATGATTTTGGTATTTTGTTTTCTCGCAGTTCCGCACTACATGACGAACTTAAGTTATTAAGTACAATGTTAAAGCTAACATCAACTTTAAACAAATAGACTACAACATGAGATTTGCTGGTTACTAATGGTAATTTACACAGTAAATATGTACCTATGTAGAAAATACGGATGATAATAATGGCATAAAACTTGCATGGATTAAACCTGTAGGAAATTTAACACCATTCTGCAAAGTAATTTTTAGAATATTGTTGCTTCCATTATTTACATTCGTAACGCTTAGATTATTTCTGTCGACGAACAAAAATATAACTTCTCTGTCGTTTTTACAATATCTTGTTTTATTTTTTTATATACATTACACATGTACCTATTTATTGCTGAAGAAGACATCGTAAGTTCACTAGAATGAGTAAGTTCATCCCCATCAAAATATTTTAGTAAAATATATCTAATTCTATATTTAACTAAACAATAATAAGGACTAGTTGTAGAAATAGTTCTAAATTTTACTGATAATACTATAAAATATGCTTCCATACTGAGATTATCTGAAAACTATACGAAACAAACAGACGTCCAACATTCATTTATCCTGCGTAACATGTATCTACATATAGTAGTCACTTTATTTACAAGCAGTACAAACCAATCGAATATTTAGAAAATGTCTAATTTCATTTACTATTTTGTTCTTAACTTATATACAATGCTAATTTTTCTGGTGTTAACCTTACTGTGATTCATAAATACATTTATAGGTATAATTTTTAATTTACAATCGCCTAAATCTACATAGAAGAATTTTCACATAAGTAGATAATTTATTACATAGCATTTACAGGTGACTTACAAAAAGTTCATCATAACAAAATATTTTAACGTAAATCACAAAAACACTTCAAAGTTTTTCACACCAGCGTCGTCGTTTTCACCTGTCCAAATATTAAGTTTATCACATAAACTTCACTGGTTCCTCGTTTGTAACTCGTTAGTGTCCACGAAAATATCGTTCACTTCTTTAGGAACTGTAGGTGCGGTCTTCTACAGACAGCATGTCAAAGCTGTGACGTCACACAACGACATCCCGGGAAGCCGCTTCGTTGTTGGGCGTCTCCGGGGCTAACACGGGTTGAAAACAATGAGCGGCAGGCGCAAAGTCCTCAACCAGCTTTCGTTTGAGTACAGAGGAGGATCCGACGTATACGTTGGTCCCTGGGAATGTGCCTCGTCGTCTCCGCCTCCACAAAATCGCGGCAAGCACAGCCAGACCAAAAGCAATCATCGCTGATAAGCAACCTAACACTAGTTCCGAGTCAGGTGCTCGCTCGGGCACGCGCTCGCCCCTCATTGAACTAACAAGGACAGACATAAGTCGGTCACCTTCGCTAACTTGAACATCTTGAACGCTTTCAGTCGACACTCGTTGAGCTCGGCTCGTGTCGATAGTCATCGTTTCTGATCTCTCGTTGTCAACACCCGGCGTTCTAGAAACTAGTTCTACTTGGATATGATAAATGGTGTCAGGCCATAGAGAAAGCGTGACTCGAGTGGAATCTGTGAACAGGTTTCCTTTTAATCCTCCACCGTCGACTTCCCAGGTGACGAGGTACACGCCGCGTGCTATTCTCGGTTCCCAAGCAATTTCTCCAATAACTAGAACTTTTTGGTGAATTAGTGATATTTCCTTCAAAGTCCATTTGTGTTGGTCGTGGTTGGAGGAATTGGAGTCGTGGGCGACCCAGGTTTCATCTGGGCTGTAGATTGTAACTAGGCCGAGAGGATCTACAACCAAGACTCGTAGGAGAGCTCCTTCGTTGTTCGAAGGTACCCTGGTGGCGAGCGATTGGGTTTGTATGATCTGCCTCCACGGGCCCTCGGCAGCGCGTCGCATGACGACGTAGACGAGAGGTGTAGGGCGGGAGGTGGCGCGGGGTGCGGGGGGAGGCCAGCGTGCAAGCGCTCCACTCACGCGCATGACGCCTTCACCTTTCGTGTGGATCACGGGCTGCGTCTGCGACGCCCTCGCTGCTTCAGCGTGGAACTCACAGGCCACTTTGCATCCAGGGAACTGCGAAAAAATAAGAAATTAGAAGCTGCAGCTACAAGTCAGCTCTAAATGGAACAAGCGTAACAAGGAACTAGTTAAAGTATCGACTCAATGCGTGTAGATCAAAGGTTTCACGCAATTTGTTATTGTCACAACTGCATTCCTCCGTCGCGTGTGCTTTGTCATTATTAATAAGGACGTCTTCGGAGCACGAGGCATTGCAAATAATATAGGTATCGTTGATGCTTAATTATAATTGATCGCTATACTTACGCAGATGTCCTTTTCGTCGCAGACTGCTCCCCATATTTGGTAGTTAGACTGAAGAAGCTCGCAATTCTCCCAGCACTGCAACAATAAATAAAAGCTTGTAAAAAATAATTGGATTTAAAGATTGAAGTCTCTTAATTGGCATTCTCAGATCTGACTAATTGACTTTGTTCTATTTATTTGGTCACTGTTTCATACAAAACGAGCTATTTTAACCCCTCGTGAAAAAGTGTTATTTTATCAGAACAGGAGAGCAGGGTTTATTTATCTATTTATGCGTATCGGTGTGTCTGTCTGTGGCACCGTAGCTCCCAAACAAATGAACTGATTTGAATACGTTTCAAATTCAAAACCAAAAGTCTTAATTGTCTAGATGGCTCTCAACCATGTTTGAAATAAAAGCATTGGTTTTCAGATGTTCACCTGTCATTGAAACTAATCTCGACCAATATAAGAATAAGATACAATTTACATTTACTTTTTTTTTATTTATTCTTAACTGTTTCATATAAAACGCATTATTTTTCCAAACGTATTTCAACCTCATACGGAAAACGTTTTGATAATTATTCTATGATAGCTATCGTTATCAGTTGGTTTGCGTGTACCTAAAGCAATTTGTTATTTCGGTTAGAAGTGGCACTCGGTAGAGAAATAATAGTCATTAGAAGGCTAAATGGTAAGATTTGTTGTTTTTATGTGAAAATACCTGTTATATATTCACATTTGCTATAGTTAGTCAGGGACTAAAAGTAACGAACAGTTTGTAAAATTGGATAATATTATACATTTCGTAGTAAAATATGTTATTGTACTTTTTTATGAATGTATTATTACGTAGGTACGCCATACAGTCAAATAGCAATTTAACAACGTCAATCGTCAGTACAGTAAAATTTTGCAATCATAATTTTGCACCATATTCAATTACATAAACCAACCTACGAAATAGATGTTCTATTTTTTTTGTGCTCTACGATTTGATAAGATTGTCCGGTTAGTTATTTGATAATTTTGCTATTCAATAAAGAACATCACCTTTTACACTTATATAAATACTTATATTAAGAAACAAGCAGCATGTATAATAAATTAATACCAAGTTCTAAAAATAACATGATTCTAAAAACACCGCTCGTCGTTTCTGGTCCAAAGGTGCCCATAACACTCGAAGCATTCCACCTTTACTATATTCTATATTATTTTCCAAAAACATTTAAAGTACGTACAAACGAAGCAGTACTTGTTCATTCCCAATGGAATTAACACAAAACGTACAGCACTCCAATTAAGGAGCGTCGTTGACGCCCGTATCTAGCCAAATTTCACAACGTTGGCCGACTCGAATGCAGCATTTGTCATCGGAAACACTCATTAGTTGGAGTTGACGTTAACTTGACGCCGGCTTTCGGCTGGTAAGCTTTAATAATATAAGAACCAGCAGATATTAATTGCTGGTATTGACAAAACGCTCTGATTTCGAGGATGAAATTTAAGGCTTGAATTTTCGTATTTTAATTACTGGCTAACAGAATTAATTGGTAAGTCACCTTCGGCACAATGCCGGGAAAATACAAGAAGAAACAAATAAAACAATTTCGGCTATATTTGGATGTCGAGTACTCCGAAAATAACAATACCAAGGGGTCACAACGTGCCCTAATCAATCACACTAATATTATAAAGGTGAAAGTTTGTGCGAGTGTTTGTATGTTTGTTACTTCTTCACGCTCAAACGACTGGACCAATTTTGATAGATTTTGGTGTGAAGGTTGCTGACATCCTGGATTAACACATAGGCTACTTTTTATCAAAAAAAAATGTATTCCCGTGGGATGAGCGGACACCGCGCGGCACAGCTAGTAGCCTATAAACGAGCGCGCACCAAGGTGTCCGCATTGGTTTGGGGCATTTCTAGCCACTCATAGAGATGCGCACGTGTCGGCCAGTCGCGTCGCCACGGCCAATTTCGTCGTATTTTATACAAGAAAAAATTCAAAAGACACTTTTTGGGCGGCTGTTGCAAACATCAAAAGATAGAACCATCTGTAATCTTTAGTCTGTGCTAAACACTTTCAATAAACTTTTGTGTTAAATAGACAGCTGCATATTACCGTGTCGTTGCAGAAAACTCATTTCACTGATATATTGCGTATATAATATAATTTAATTACTGGCTTAGGTAATTTAGGACAGTCTAAAGCCAAAATTATTGTGTCATAAAATAGTCAAGTCTTGTGCCGCTCTCGAGGTTTGATGACCTATGATGGGCATTGGTCATCCATGTTTACGATTTTGCTTCATTACAGGTACCACAATACTCTGTCATTTGTGAAGAACACAGTGAATAAGAAAGCAAACGCTGAATATTTATTAGTGGATCATAAACATGCGAGATCATAAGTACACAACACAAAATGGCTGTAACTAATTTATGATATTGGCAAATTGTATGTTTTGTTCTAGTATTTTGTATTTTTGCTCGAGGTTAGTCCTGGGGCCTAATATAATTAGACATAATTAACTATAACGTTTTGAGCGTTTGTATATTTTAAAGTAAATGGAGCATATCGCTAAAGTATAATATTTAGTAGACATAGTGGTTGGTATTTCAGAAATTATATCACTAATTTAGCTTCTAATAAAATCCTGGTTAACTTACACTTTTTGTCCATGTTCAACAATTGTTTTCTATCTGTTTCTTGCTAATTAGTATCCTATTGTACATTATTTTAATTTAAAAAAAATTAAATTTTAATTTTTTAATTTGTACATAGCATGTTTCCTATGTACTTCGAATGGCGACACTCATTAATCAACTGTCAGTACAATTGTATGTATAGACATCTACTAAAACATAAAACATTTCTCCATTACAATTCTAATTTGCATTAAAATTATCATCTCACATCAATATACGTCTATTCACATTTGTCAATTATTTAACTACGCAAATCAAAGTACATACTTAAAGTGAAACTAACAAAGGCGAAAATCGCGTGATCTTACAATACCAGTAGTATAGTTACTTTGTAAAGGAAGTTAGTACTCACCATAAAGCAATCTGGACCTTGCAAACACGATGACTCCCCACTGGGACGCGGCATCGCGAACTGTGAACAAGCAAACATTATGTTCGTTAACATACATGAATCTGTGGTATATATGGAATAGAATAGAATAAGCTTTATTCAAGATAACACATCATTACAATTTTTAATATTAGGCAGTAGTCGAGTATTGAAGAGAGTGCATAAGAGATGTGCATCCGAAATGATCTCCACTCAGCAATGCTGGCTTTGCTATGTATAGCAAGTTAGCAACATATGAACAAATATAAACTTATAAAAAATATCTTAAGTACAACTTTTTAATTATGAAAAGGAAAATGGTATTTTACTGCCACGATCGTCGTTTATGTAATATAAGTCTATTTAATATAGACAAAACTTTGTTGTAACAATCCTTTTAATAAGTTGTAATTAGAGCGTCTTTTTCTTAAGCATGACACATCAGAGAAGGAAAAGTGGACTGGAGAAATGTGGCATAGAGGAACACTAATATGTTCAATAATAAACGTGAACTTGGTACTCGTATGGTAAATTAAAAAGGTTAAAAGATTACACCTGTATAATAAAAACTACGGCTTTCAAAATTGTATGAAAAAGAACTAACTAAAATAGAGACGAAAGTAAATTGAGCACTTGTTATTTCATTAACAGTAATGTTAAAATACGAGATAAGTGAAATTACAAATAACGGCGACAAGAACGGTATATAACATACTACACAAAAAAGCAATAAAGAGCGAAACCTAGCTCCTGACAGCTACAAAGTTAAACCGTACGTAGAATCGCACGTTAATATAAAAGGGGAAGTTTAATTATTCGACGGGGAACCAATACATTACTCTTTATCTGAGGCAGAGTTTAATACCCCAGTGAAAAAGGAAAAAAAATATCGAATCGAGCAGCGAGTTTAATGTATTTGATAAAAGTGACAGCCATCTGCTTACCGTCGGTCGGTCTTTTTAATTGCCCGATACCAGACGTGGTCGACACTTTGGCATAAAGGAGTGGTCACACCGCTGGTCAAAGTGCGCTGATGGACCGTAAAGGCTAACTTGTCATATGCGACACGTTTTTAATGCATATTGTCCACGCCAAAGTAATTGATTAAATGTTGTAATTGATTAAATGATTATGATATGATATGACATGTAATATAATGATTATGAATAAATGAATATGAATATGAATAAAGCTTCACATTGCGTGCATACATTTGACTGTCAGTGGACGGTATGAGTTAAATCGTTACGTATACTACACTTCACAGCGTAGATTCACCGTCGGCGTATTTCGAGTGCCAGTGTGGTCGCTCCTTAATACTACAGCATTACTTTTTCAATGGAATTAAAAAAGTTACAGTGGCAACTTAAAAGACTAATGCTCTTTTTGTAAACTGGATAAAGCAAGACGTCATAAGGCAGAAGTAAATTGCTTTAATTATAAATAATTGCTAGGCTTGCTCTCATGACAGTAAATTATACCGTACTCTATAATCATGATCTGCTTTTAAAATACTTCATATTGAGTGACATCAAGTAAAAAATGACATATTTTATGAGCACGATTCCCATACAGAGATGTCAAGGATTCATATCGGAGTTAAATGCATTGGTAATGCATCATTATTCAGTATTTATTCATCTGTAAAACGCTACTTGATATTAATTAAAATAATGTGATCCATCATTGATATTAATCTCACGAACTCGCCTCTTCTTTTTAGCCTCGAGATACAAGCTTGACAATCTGTTGTTGATAAATTTCTATTTGACAGGAATAAATGGCCATTATGTCCCTTTTTCGTCGTATTATTAGACGATAGATAAAGAAAGAGATTCAACTTTTTTAGTTCCGTCTCTGTAAGATACTACTAATACTCATTTTAAACCCTCTAATTGAAAACATATCTAGGTACCTAAACAGGCATAAAATTTAAAGTTCTTAAGAATAAAATCTACCTTAATAATGAACGAAAGATGCAATTCTCAGACGGTATTGTGGATATTAGTGGCCATACTAAGTAAATATATTCGATTTAGCTTTCTCCACCAATGAAAAGTGGTAGCACGAAAGTCGCTCCGTTCACTCACGTTCTGTGCCTCTAACATTTGAACTCGTCAGTATAAATCCGCTACCGCTGATCAGCAGCTCAACTGACGAGACGATTTATTGTCCCACTGTTCTTACTACTTTCAAATTCAATCGAAGCGCAATCAAAACATTCTTCTGAACTTTTGTCCGACTTGAACGACTTCGACGACAAAGTAAATAGAAAAATGTTGTATTTGCAGTTACTGCTCAGGTGGAATAGTGAAAAGTGTCGCGAACTTGAAGGTACAATAATAAAATGGAATGTGAAGCCAAATAAAAGATTTTAAAAACCTTGTAGCTGTTATTTCTAAAACCTTGTAAATGTGTCATCAAATACCATGTAGGTACCTACACACCTAGGTAATAATATTTTAGAAATCAAGCTATGTGAAATGCAGCGCCAGTAGCAAAGAAAACAAATAATACATATTTAGGCCACTATCATTGTGGCTAATGATGCCAATCTCGGACAGAGGCCATCAAGAGACTCCGTCAGTCAGAGTTATTAGATGTAATCATCGTAATTTTTCACACAATTTCTTTTTTTGACCACGATACTATCTCACGTCTACTAATGACAACAAAAAATGAAGTGCGTATGGCACTGCCGACATACGAGTATATGGCGGTTTGTATAAGGTAAAATATAGAGAGTTCTGTTGTGCGATAGTTTTCCTAATGTATTGGAATCTATGTTGCTGGTCAGACGAAGCTTGTTGCGGATATACATTGTGAATTGCATGCATTATTTTTAAATTGACGAAGCATGTGGTGGGTTTTTTTTTTGTTCATAGGTGTCGGTTTCCCTATAAATTAAATTTTGATTCACTTAAAAAAAAATGTTTTGGTGTAAAGGTGAGTTTTATTTGTCTAAACAGGACGTAAATATTTGTCAGGGTTGAAACGTCGTCTTCCACACCCAAGTGCTTACTGTTTCGAGACGGAATGTGTTTGGAATGTGCAATATAGTGCTACTACAGCAGCTTATGTTCTGCCAATCGCAAACGTCAAAAAATCAAAACAATTTGAAAGGCCTCAACTTTCACTTTCCCGATAATGCGGCCCAAAAAAATTCAACCAATTCAATTATTACCAGTATTGTGCACGGCCTTCTAGAGTTCGAATGAAAGTTAAACAAAACAAAACGAAATATACTTCGGCAACTGCAAAGGGAAGTGAGTGAATAATGAATGACGATTGAAAACAGCCGAGTGCCCTCGTATTTATGTTAGATGCCGTCACAGATTACCCTTTTCTTAATCAAACAACGTTTATTGAATATTATTTAATTAATCTTTCGTGTTTGACTTCGATGTTGAATAGAAAGTAAGGATGAAAAATGAGTTCGAAGCGAGATCGAAAGCTAGCTTTTTGTATTGATTTATGGATTCGATATTTGTAATTAATAATGGGGATGTTTAAATATGTAATTAGAGCAGATGATACTTCGTTGTAACAAACTCGTTTACATTGTCTTGTAACACCATTGACTTGCTCTTGTATTCTCTTCTTGTGTCGCGATCTTACACTGTAATGACTGTAGCGTATCTACTACATTATATAAGTAACATTTTTACTACATTATTTTACGTTCAACGCTGTCTGAACTATCAATAGTTTAGTAAAGGGGTCCATGAACGGAAGACGGACATTTTTTAGACCGCGCCAGAGAACCGATCCAACTAGCTGTTAAATATTACCCACCCGATCCTGTTATGTTATTATTCTAAGTCATCTTAATAGCCTGAATCGAAAATTAGGGTTCAAGATGGATTACATTTTTTCCAAAGCGACCCAGGATCCCGACACTTAAAAGTTTACGAAATCCATTAAATATAATCGTCCATAAGTCGGGCCTGCGGCTGCGCCCGGGCAGGAACTAATCGATCGAAGCGCACACGGTCGTTTACAATCAATCCATCAGCGTTTATGTAACGCGTAACTACAGATGATCTTCATTTATCATTTTGTTTTGTGGGTAGTGACCGGACGCTCTTGGGGGTCACAAAATGTCTGTACAAAATAAACGGCGGAACATCACGACTCGATATGTAAACAAGTTTGATTTTCAATTATTCCTACCTGTGTTTATGATTACGGAATGTTGGAGTTACAAATTTTTGACAATCTCTTTGATGCTTTTTTAAAACGATTTCTTATTCGTTATCTATAATCTCTATATCCACAGCGGGTCACTACATAATTATACTTCGTTACCTACTGCATGCTACAAAATTTAATAAACCATGTAGATGTAGTTACATGACAACAAAACCATGTACCTACATAGTTTATTAAATCTCTACGGATGCAGTAACTAGTATAATTTTCGTTGAAGTTCACTTAAGGTAAGTTCAATTAACCATAACTTATTGATAGCCAAGAAGTTCGATAAACGTTTCATTGAGATATTACTTATCTCAAGCAAGAATCAGGAACAATAAAGAGTAACCGGTATAGGCAACTATACGTTTAGCACACATTTCACGCCATATTCATCCTTCGTCGTCTTATCATTCGCAATAAACAATAGTAAGAGCGACATTTACATGCTAGTGTAGATAGAAAACGAAAAACATTAAACACCTAACAACTTCCACGGGAAAAAAGAACAAAAACAGCATGAATTATGATTTCGCATAAGGGTCGTTCTATTTTTTCGTCCGGATTTGGCGTTTTTGAGTTTTTTTATTTTTTTACGTGCTATTATGTTTTTTTTCATATTGTGTGTGTGTATAGATATTTTATATGTTATTTTTTGAAAGGCACGTATGTATTATTGTTATTTAAGAAAAATAAAGGAGGAATGGAATGAAGGCGTGGATGGAAATGAAAAACGAAGGTAAGGTAATGAACTATGCCTGGAAGGAAATGAATTAATGCATTATTAACTATTCATAATTAACTACACATTGACATTATAGACGGAAGAATAAGGGCTTCCGAGAAAAAACCATTTTATTCATTTTAATTAAATTTTTGATAAAATAATCAACTGTTTACTATAAACAAAATTCCTAAATATCGTTCTCAGTCTCATAATATCTCTTAATGGTACTAGGAAGATAAAATTATATGAAATAAAGTTTCTGGACTGCTCGAATAGAAAAAAAAAACACTTAAAATTACCCAATAATAAAGTGTAATAAAAGCTTTAAAACTAAACTAGTCTTAATCTAGTTGCAACAATTAGTCGTCTAGTATCCATAACACAAGCCCCCTTGAGCTTGATTTGGGACTAGATTGATTTGTGTAAGGTTGTCCGATATTTATTTATTTATTAATTAACAAAGTTTGGAGACGATACGATATTTTAAAAGCTTTTCCTGACTGGGTAGTACGGTTTCTACCAGATTTCTCTTATTTTTTTCCGCTTAAGTATATTTTTCACAGAATCCCTTCGCAATTGTTTCATTGAACAACAGTTTTCTTCTAACTTCTTAAATTTTGTCTTCTTTAATATTTTTTATCATATTGTATCTCATTCGCCTCATAGTTTTATTCACCCTGTCAGTATTCTTGTTATGTAAGCTATGTTCATTCTCTGGTTTAGCTATAGGCACTGGTGAGTTTGGTGGTTCAGCCACAGGATCATCTTGAACAACACGAGGTTCTTGTATAGATAATAGATATATAATGTAAATAGTATAATGTAAATATTGTATGCCGTAAGACGGTAGATTGTGACACTCTCCAACTGTTTTCTTCCAACTGCTTTGTATCGCACAATCAAGTAATTAATGATTTCCGATTTCCTCATTCTCACTCACTGAGAGTTCTCTATGAGAATTTAGTGGAAGTAGTTAATTTTTTCCTTTATTTTTTCAAATAAGGTAGATAATATTTTTCTCTGTCTGTGCCGTTGTTCCCTTTTTGCCCTTTCACTCATTTCTATAATGCCGACGACTTTCAATCTTTTCTTTTTTAAAACATATCGCTGTTTCTGCTTTTAATGAAAAATTGCATAAAGTTCTGGATTACTCTTAATTTCAGCATAGGTATTTTAACTTTTTTCGATCCCTGTTCTTTGCTAACTTTTCGTCTTTGGTTTTTTTTTCTTTGTCCTTGCCATTTTTCTCAGCACATTACCTACACGATACAAATAAGCCATATTAGACTTTTCTATTATATTAATAAGTGTCATTTTTTTTAATAGTCAGTGTCAATGTCAATGAGCTAGATCTCTGTGCTTGTAAATATTACGTTATATACCATTACCACATTATAAGTTCATAGCGATATATGCGAAATATGGAGTGTAAACTACTGGAATCATCTATATAATATTAATAACTTTTTGAGGAAAAGTTGGTAATTAACGATGCTCGGGCGGAATCCAAATAATTTTACCAGCGTACCTATTCCTGACGATATTTTAAAATTTAAATGTGGCATAAATTTGGCTAGGTTTGGCTTGGTTTCCGAGATATTCATAACAATTCTTTAAAATTATGTACTATGTATGATTAAATAATAATGTGAGATTACTTAGTGTATAGTGCTTTTATTAACGACGATGCAACTTTCTAGTCAAGGCTAGGTGTAATAATTGCTGCTAGATCTCAAAATGACAGGTATCAAACAGAAAATTAATCTGTACTCTAAAACAAACTTAGACACGTTGGAGAAAAAAGATAAATGATAATATAGGACAAAAGTATCAATCAAAATATAAAGACAAGAAGTAACAATACAAGCAAATATAATTGACTATTTGCTAACAAAAAAGGCAAAAAAAACGTGTTTTTTTTTTGGTAATTTGTTAAAACCATGAAAGATTTTTATTTCTAATGACCTCCGAAATACGTTTGTGAAATTATTTAAATTCGTCTGGATCACCATTATGTATTTATATACCACCAAGCAATAAAAAAAGACATTTCCTTCCAAATTGATTCATTTCCTTCTTCATAAATATTGGAAGGAATGGAAGGAAATGCATTGGAGCGGAATGAATTTTTACCATTTAATTTCAAATTACTACACATTCTTACGTGCTTCAAGGTCATAAATCTAAATGAGTGAACACCCACCTAAATGTCAATAAATAACTTGCCAGAGAAATGACGCCTAATAGAGGATATCATATTACTAACAGGATAATAATGAGTACTTACTTGTGACAAAACGGTTATCCAGCGGAGAGAATCGCAATAATTTTTATATCACTCGCGCGAGATCTTCCTCTCTGAGACGTTACGGCAGGTTGAGGTGGGCAAGACGTGCGGGCATAATAGTTCTAGGTAAATACAGGCGCGTTCAGACTTACGACGCGTTTCAAATTTTGCGGTAGGAAATGAAGTATTTCATTTGACAAAGGACAAAACTGCGTTCTCTCTAAAAAAAAATTATTCTAACTAGTGTTACCATGTAAAAATATAACATTAATTATGTGTTTTCTAACATCCAATTAAGAAACAAAAGGATAATAAGCAAATAATATTTTTTTCAAATTCATGAACTTACGGTTCGCTATTTTAGGTAAGAAGGAAATGAAATTTACGTGAGTTTTTTATTTATATTTAATAAATTATGAGATTGAGCTGAATTCTAAAACATACTCCATTTGCGTAAATTGTGAAGATATGTATATAAAATAATAAACTGTGAAATATGTTTATTTAAACTCTTGATTTGGACTCTGACACCAAATCCGGACGAACTCGTAGAATGACCCATAAAGATAAAATACAATCTAAGCAAGCGCCAAATGGTAGCGAAAAAACTTAATTTTCTTGGAAGACAGACCGCGGTTTGAGATGCGAGACAAGAAATAGGGGTACTTTGATGCGGGTCATGAACAAAATAATTCTTGTTAGCTCTCAGAAATTGTTGTAAGGAACCCGCTGAGAAAAATCTTAATAATTGATCACTGTTTAATGACACCAGGAAATAAAGACTCAACCACCGGGTAGTTAAAGACTAATTAAAACTTTTTAGTTTCAAGCTTTAGTTAAAACACGAGCGCAAGTGAAACTAAAAAAAACAACAATCTTTTAATCCTTCGATCCGACCAGTCCCAACAACATAAATATCAGCACATAGTGGCACGATGCACGGGAAATGTGTTTCACCAGGCTCCTATGTCAGTTGTTATTTTATTTGATCTGCACTAGGTAAACTCTATTACCGGACCGTTTTTACAAGTAGAAATTCGATTTCAGTCCCCTTTTCTTACTGAAAAATGTTACCCGATAGTGGATGGAGAGAAAATAAATGAACTGTGACTGACTGAGGCGGGATATAGAGGTTTTTAAGGTCACGATTAAAAGAAACAATATTATTTTAAACGGTCGGTTGTAAAGTGTTATTTATAACTTTAAGTTTCACCGAATGCCTCATAATGAGCGTGTCAACTGGCACGACGATTAATGAAAAATACAACCCCGTTGGCGATAAAAGATGGAATCGACATCATTAGGTGCTCGCCATGATATGAATTTTTCATGAAATATGGACTCGTATAGCGCGCGTTTATTGCGACAAGTAGAACGTTGGAGGCATCTGTATTATTACTTTCATCGATTGTTTACTTGGTCGAGTTTTTGCTAACGTTTTGACCGAGTCGAACAATTTCATCGTGTCTTTATAATGTTGCGCAACGTTTTGGAGAAAAAATCTTTTGAATTTCGTCTCGTTGTCCAGTCAAACGTTCGTTTAGTTTGAGATTGACTTTAAAGAACGAAATAACAGATATTATAGAGAATAACAATGCCCGCTTAAGTAACAACGGGGCAACGTGTCGAGCCGTTTACTTATTATGAACATATCCTGCCAATTTACTTTATTGATGTTATATTATAGGACCATTAAGTTTTTATACCCATTGCCTTTCTGACGAACCGCCTATAATTATAATGACGATCGAGACTATGGTCCTTAAACTATTTTTAAATTATACCACAAAGGTCTCAAATCTGGTCCAATAAGGATAAGTATTACCGGCGAAATTGCTTAATTGATACCTTCGCTATTATAAATAACCTAAGTTTGAATAAATTGAATATTAGATGTTGTAAGCCGGTAGTAAGCAAATGGCGTTTGAAACAAGTTTGAAATGAAATCTAACTGAACGCTAATCAACTCCAAAGCCACAATTATGATTAAAAAAATGATGCATCAATCACGCTACCAGTATTTCATTAATTAGTTGAAAGATGATCTCATACGGATCTCGCTAAAAATGTATATAGCATCAATTAGACGAGACGAAAAAAACAAGGCAGACTTAAAAACCTCCCAGTTAGCTCTTTAGATGTCACTAGCGACCCGCCCCGGTTTCGCACGGGTGCAATGCTGATAACTTATGCATGTATTATACATATAAACTAATACGTATATCCCCTTAAATAACACTACCTATTAAAAAAAACCGCATCAAAAGCCGTTGCGCAGTTTTAAAGATCTAAGCATACATAGGGAGAGTCAACAGGAAGCGACTTTGTTTTATACAATGTAGTGAAAACTGTGGCTAAAAGGCTTTGAAACTCCTAAAAAGTCGCACGCATAAATCGAGAAACGTCACCCTTTTCACAGCGAAAGCCTTGTAAAGGCGACGTAAATCATGCTGCCACTTACCAACAATGATGTAAATGGTACAATCACGTACCAAATTTGATCACGGCGCGAATAAATTTAATAGTAACACAATCAGGGATTAAATTACTGGTTCATTATGCCTCCCACGCACGATGCAGCGACACGTGTGACACTCCGAACGTTATGTATGTAGGTGCCTTAAGGGTATTTACCACGCGATCTATAAATAACCCGACGTTAGCCACACTTGAAAGTACCTATTTTCTCAGGCTAGATTGTTTATCTTGCAAGCAGTTTCCAGGAAAGGAAAACTCGTGAATGTTACGCATTAAAATAACAGTCAAAGAAATATCGAGGTATTACATGACAAAATAGATCTAGCTAATTGTGACCCAATATATTGATAATATCCCCTTATTAAATAGAAGACTCAGACCAGAAAAATTACGCAATCTAACAAACATACCAGCATTCACAATACCTCATAGCACTAATGAATACGGTAATAGTGTGGACGCAGGCCTTACCACGCGCGTTGAACAGACTTCCATGTGATTACGATTATGATAGTAAATCTATTAAACAAGCCTTCCCAATTAGTAAGTTTATACTAAGAATAATACAAATTATGTCAACATACTATTTTTATTTCCCCTACTTAGGTTCGATATAATCTTAAAAAATTAAGATTAGACTCTAAGCTGCAATGTAATGTCCGTTTATTGAAATAAACAGTTCAAATTAAAATATATATATATATATATATATATATATATATATATATATATATATATATATATATATATATATACTTATGTACTTAGCTACAACACGCAGCACTCTAATGAGTAATGAGATAGCCGGTTCAATATGAAAATCGACTTGTATAATTTTCGCTACTTATGCTTAACTAACGTTTAGGAAAGTACTAGGATTCTTATAACGATATACACATATTCATTGTTTCTAAGCTTTATGGTACATAGTGTATTTTCATAACCAAAGTAGGTATAAGTTACTTATACATATTAGAACAATATTCTTATCAGTTAAGTTTTTCAAATTGTAGATACAGTGCCTGAGCTGTCAGAATGCAATTCGCTTTTATACCTGTATCGCTCGATCTTCAGCAATCCAAATAAGAACTTCTCAGTTTTCACCTAAATCCGAATCGCAATCTGTACACGTATGCAAAACAGTATGCAGCTAGTCGATTTCTTCAATATCAAAAACGCTGAGTTTGGCATAAATACAAGTATATCTAAAGCAATAAACAAAATCGGCAATTGATAACACTGAACCCTATAAACATGGTGACCAGATTTTGGGAGGCCGCGCCTTAACATATAATGTTGTGCAGCATTGTGCCTCGGCTGCGTATAAACGCTCAAAGAGCAAATAAAACGGTGCTATAATTTCAAATCATACGGACAGAGAATGGGTGTGGACGGCGCTCTCATTGTGTGGAAATGATGTAACCGCTATTAAAAGTGTGGGCTGTATCCCTTGAATATTTCTTGCAACGAAGACGTAGGGTCATATCGGTATTTTATATCTAACCGGAGACAATAGCATACATTTCCAACAAGAAAACTGGCTCTGTATGTTAAGCAGTTATGCGCTGCATTACAATATTCGCTGCAATGATATTGCTATCACACAGATTATGTTATTTAACAATCCATAGATTTTGCAAGCATTTAAGTTTTTCATTAAATTAAATCTCGTTATTAAATGGCATTAAGAAATAACATGATTATTAATGCCACTATTAAATATTCTGGTATCCGAAAAAAATTGGAAACTGATTTTTATACGCACTGTCGCATATGAAACAACGGCTATAAATTTAAATACTTTATGTAAAATAAAACGGCCACTTTTATGGTATAGTAAAACCTTTTAGAATGTGTAACGTCCAAAAACAATATTTTGTATCTGCCATAAACTACCCAATTTATTTGTTTGTTACAATGTCTGGGTTTAATTTATTATATTACATTTGTTCCTGCTACGTACTAACATAAGAGATATTAGAATTTAATAGTTTTTTAGCTTTGTGTAATTTTATATTTTTAATTAATCACAGTTTATGTATAAGCGTAATTAAGGAAAACCTTTTCTAAACCGTTCCGAAACTATCCTAAACTTAGTTATTTCTGAAAGGCCGCACAAAGTCCGATTTACGACAGACGTAAAGGATTACAAGACGCTCAATAACACTAATATTCCTTACGGAGAACCCCTATCCTATATCCCTATCTATATTTTTGGAGAAACATAAAAACAAATCCGGCATAGAAGGAAACGGAGTATAAGTTCCAACAGTTTTTCGGCTACCAAATGAATTAAAGAATAAGACGTTGTCAGACCGAGTATTAGCGATATCATCATTGACAGCTTTTGAATTCCGAATATCAGTTTTTTTTCGTTCGACGCGCACAGAATCTTTCCAACTTTTATTTGAGGGTTTGTCATTCATTCTCTTTCTTTCCCGCTGTAGTTTGGAATAAGGCTGTCTCTTTCAGGTCGGGTCTTGTCGGTTTTTGTGAGGATCACGCGTTCTTTCGACCATGCGACAGATGCGCGCATGGATGCGGTTGCTAACGACGCGTGCATCAAATTGAGATAATCAATCAATTTGATTGTATTGCCATGAATGACTGAACATAAATTTGAAAATGTATTTACTTAGGTCGTGAGGTAGTCACGTTTAGAAATTAGTCTAATCGGATTACTGGAGAATAAAATTAACTTCAGAGAATGATATCACTACATAGTATAAAACAAAGACGGTTCCTGCTGTCTGTCTGTCTGTCTGTCTGTCCCTATGTATGCTTAGATCTTTAAAATTACTACTATAAGTACCTACTGATTTGAACTGTGATACGTAGCATCGAATAAAATACTCCTTAAGTCGATATAAAAATATTACAATTTTAAAATTTCGATGTTTGTCGCTTGATTTACTCTTACAAACCAAATCCACTTAATATCTAACACGTATTACTTACAGAAATTAACTCATTTTTGTAAAACAGGAAATAAAGATAAGTAGCGTGTAAGCATTGGACTTTACGTAGTAGAGTAAATACCTAGTGTAAATCATAACATAACTGTTTTACGTCATTAATAGTCAAAAGTTGTACACTGTCAGAAAAATCTTCACAAAATAACACTACCTTAGCTCCTCTTGATAATTTTTTTACATCCTCCCTTAATTAAACTTTTAAACTTAAACAAACAATAGATAGTAATTAATATTAACAATCTGGGTCGATATGTCAATATTACGATATAACTGGCAGTTAATTAACCACTTAATTGACACAGTTAATTAACGCATACACTACAGGTAAGTACGCAATCTGAATTCAACCAAGGGGACTAAGACTAATTTCGAAATTTCAAACGAAATTGTCAAAAACATGACTATTCGAAGCAACTTGGCATCTTCTCATTATAATTAATGTACCTACCCTATTTTGATATGCCTAAAATTCAAAATGGCGAATGATATCGCTAAAGCATCACTTTTTCAATGTCACTTAATATAACTCAAATAGCTAAAACCGATATTTGAGTCATAGCTAAAGTATCGTTAGATGGTCCCGCTAAAGGCGAGATATTGATAAATTGGATACATCACAAAGCCAACTCGAATTAGGTTTTGCAGAATGCAGTACCAAAGACCGTTACGGCGATATCGGTTTGAATCCGATAGTTGCAATGCGAAAATTATCCTCAACTATTGTATGCAAGTATGGTGAGGGCGTAAAGTGTTTGGTGGTTATGTTTCTATGTATCTGATTTAAGTTGACACGTCGTTTGTATGGATGCCGGTAGCATTATGAAAATGATTGCAGGATTTATAGCTTTGACAATGTTGAGCTGGAATTGTTGGATTCAGCGAGAGAAATGCGACATATTTGTATCGTGCGGGTTTTACGAATTTGTATTTGCTCAGATGCAAGCGTTTCTGCGATTACCGTTTATATGAAATAAACCATCTTCTAAATGTCCATTTCACCATTATTAAGTCATCAGCCAAACTCACTGATACAAGGGCATCTCTCCTAAGCATCGAACGGTTCTGTGACACTTGAAGACGTCCGTCCTTAGATCTCGATACTACCAAAATCATTGTAGGGACTGGTGACATGACATCAAATGTATTCTTCGCGAAGCCGTAACAGATTTGAACTAGTTTTTCTTCAAGAACAATTACTAAGTAAGACTCATAAGTCTTGTAGTCGAGCTGATGAGAATCAAGTTCTGTGAACGCTGCACTGATAGGGACAGCACAAACACTAGCGCCACACAAGACGTTCCAGTAACGCGATCCTAGTTGCAAACACGACGTTCGGCGCCTTAGAGCAGGGTGGTCGGGTGTCACTTCCCAGAATTGGACAATGGATTCATTTGATATAGAAATACCTAACTTTTCGCTTGAACACAATTTAAACGAGTTTGGTAAGGTTTTATAATGTTTGAATTGTATTATTGTAGCAGTTTTATTGTTGTGGTTCATTTAATTATTGCCTACGAGAAATCTATCTTCAGCTAGCATCGTGATAGGCTAAATTCGAACTTTCTGCGTCTCTGCGTTTGCTAACTTACATAATATTATGAACGTTGTCTTTTTGGATTATGGCAAGTCATCGCTTTAATAGAAACGACAGGCGCGTGACAGTAAATTGTGTCTGTAAATCTACACTAAAGAAAATATTTATAGGTACCTATAGTTAAAATTGAAAATTTGTGATATTGTAAGTATTAAAAAATTATAAAGTTATTAGTTGGCACTAATAACTTGGGACAATGAAGATCGAATTCTGAAAAAAAAAATACATCACGTTAGTTTTAACATCCTTCAAGTTATTTATCATTCGATATTACCAATCGATCGGAAACGTGAACAATGCATCAGAGGTACAGTTGCGTACGCCGTGCGACCGTGATTGGCACCGATAATGAGAAACGGTACGCAACCAGAACCGCCGTAAATCGACAAAGCTTTGCGATATCCCCAAGCAATATCACGACCATATAACGGACAAACAACGATTCTTGCTCGTGTTTCATTAACACTGGTAAGTTGTCATTTTAAAGGAGATATGGCAATTGCTCGCAAAAAATCTGTGTACAGTTTCATATTCATCTGCGCAAACGTTTCCACAATATTGGATAGCAACCTTCCAAAACTTTGCCTTAATTAGCGAACTTAAGAAGGATACGTGTGGAATGTGGAATTACAATCACATATTTATATCAGACTTGAATGGTAATGAAATTGTATGTCGAATGCACGTCGCTAGTTGACCCTGGTTCTCTCATTTCATTGAACAATTACAGATGGTTAAATACTTACTGGTACCAGTATTGTATTTCGTATATTTGTTTCTAGTTGAGTCTGGTTCACTCATTTCATTTTAAAGCGGCTTGTTCAAAAACTCCAGTCAATATATGTCTGTGTAAGTGATTGCTCATTACACACCGAGCTGTAAAACCTTCCCAAGGGTTTCCAAGCTGAATAAAATACTATTCACTATAGTTGCACAATATACTTATTACAGCATACTCGAGTGTTCACGCACGTACATTTTATGAAACAAAAGCACACGCAGTTTTATTTCGGTAAAAGTAATCCAATGCTGGCATTTTTTACGATTAACTTTACGACCGCGGCACCGCTTACAGAATTTATCAAAGCCGTATTTCAAAAAGCATAAAATAAGAAGAGCAATTAAAGGGTTCATAACCGTGAAAGTAAATAGCCGCATTCTCTTAAGAATATTTATATAGGCGGCCGGGCAAACAGTAGCGTTAAAAGCAAAGACATGCGTTTAATCCAAGACAAACAGGCTGAAAGAATTACACGAGCGGGACACAAATACCATAAAGGGCTCTCCTACCCTAAGGGTAAACAGGAGAGCAACGCAGCATAAAGTGAGGTAATCCCTCGTAGCGACTACTCGCACTATGCCCGTTAAGGCGGGTTGATACAAAATGTAAATGGCTCACTTAGAAATTCCCCAGTGGATTAAAATGCAATCTGCATACCTACACAGCGTTGAGTGTCGAAATTTATTGAACCCGATGTGTTAAAGGGTTGTAAAAACATGTCGGAATTTCCAAATTCCGGTAATAGATTTGTAGCCGTAGCATCTGGGATAACAATCATTGGCATAAATTATAGCCAGTTTGAAAGATGGCTATAAAACTGAGTTGGAAATAAAACAGTTTAATGGTGATAACAAAAATTAAACTGTCTTGATGAACTTTTCTTTTATTGAACCCACATGTATTTTATAATAGGGGACTGTAACATTAATGTCATAGACATAGAAAAATCATTGACATTCAAAGCTAAAGAAGAATAAAATAATCTGTTAAGGAATCGATTGATTACGAAAATACGAACTAAGCAAGAAAATATTTACAAAGGTTATTAATTCGTCAAAAAATCCAGTCTTTTAACGACAAAAAGATTTTAAAAAAAGAATTTACGTCTGCCGGTGTAAAAAAAGAAGTAACGAGTTCGCCTTAACAAACTAGCAGCCCCATGATTGTAAAAGTGGGCGTACATAGTGCGTACTTTAGTTTGCCGCTAATTGTGACTCCACCTGCTTCGGCGCTTAGCGGGACCGGAGGGGAGACATATCTGTGCAATCACTTGTCTTCCCATACAATACCTAAGATGTGGGAGTGATTCTTACAGTTGAGAATGTGAAGATTCGAAAAGGCTCTGGAGTCGCTTGTGGAGCTGAACTGACTGAAGTAACGTTTATTTATTTTATAACGTATTTTTTTCATTTGAAAACAGTATAGATATTATGCGTTTACTAAATTTGAAGTGAGAAGCTGAAGAATTTTTATTGGTTATATAGGAATTGTTATACATTGTGCCCATGACCGACGCTCGTGAAGGTCGCATTGACGGATACGTCAAGGAGGACGATATATATATGGTATACATTTTCTTTATATCGAAATGGACTTCTTTTTTAACGTTGGTCTATTACAAGAACTTAAAATACCCCAAAAAGCTATTATGTACCTAAATACCAAAGTAACTAAGTAACCGTGAATACTGAATATAAATTGCAATCAGTTATTTAGACAAGAATTGCGATGCCAAATTTACAGTAAATGCGATAGCCAGATCTAACAAGACGAGAAAGCGCAATTGGAAATCGCAAGCGGGTAACTAGCTCACTTGCATGCGCCTAATTTATAGCCAATTAAGTTGGTGTTAAGCTAAATAAACTGACGTGAAGATAGCACAAGTAACCGTAATGCAACTGCCAGCCTTCAGCCAACCGCACAAACGGCAGATTTGAGTAGGAGGGTACATAACGCTAAACCCCTTCTGACGATCGCACCGTTTAAATAACCCGGTTTATCTAGTAACCAGCTTTGATTATTGCGCACCGATGACAAGTACAAGAGTATTTGATTTATACTATTAACTAGCAAGCTCGAAAGTGCCCTTAAGAGTTATAGCTCCGGGTAGTCTTGTCTTTTAATATTGCTCATTGAATCGACTTCCAAATGAGGATTAATAAGGATTTATGGATGCTCAAACAGAATAGCGACTTTCTATATCAATAGCAATGGCTACGCTTAACTTATAATACTGCGCATTATCCTACCATTCATCTGTCTCCTGTCTCAGTGTTTGTTCTTCAATCTATTTAAATGAAATTTATTACGCCGATCTTTGAGGCAAAAGCGAACTAAGATATAATACGACTGTCAATCCGAGTTATAGACATTTGCGAGTGTCACTTAACTCATTTCACGACGAAGTTTAAAACGGCAAAGTTCCTGAAACAGCAACTAAAAACTGCTAAAGAAGCCAGATGCTGCAGACAGTTGGAAACAACTGGGCCGAGTTGCCTTATAAAAAGTTAGCTTTTAAAACCCTTGGCTATAAATCAATAGAGCGAAGTTCAGAGGAAGTCGAAGCGTAAGGCTGATATTTACGGTGATGGTTCACCCGGCGTTGCCCGTGTCGCGATAAATCTCCGGTCTAGCGCTTTGTAGCTGTCTTTATGTAGGTGCTAATCACTGGGGAAGGTAACCCACTAAGTGATAAACAAAAGACTGACCTAAGCGCAGAAATGATTTCATTTTGTATTTGATATTGACGCTAACATGTTTGTAAAAAAATATGTGTAAACAGAGTCATAAAATCGACTCATATTCGATATTTCATTACAGACAACAAGTTCACATAGTAAACCTTTATGGGTCTTGAACCAATGTTTTAAGGGTTACACACCTATGTCAACTAAATATAATAATTAATAAATAAATAAATAAATAAATAAATAAATAAATAATAGTAGAGTTGCTAAGCCGCGAAATTGTGCGCATCGGGTTACAAGCATGAAATTTCTACCACACATAGAGCGTTCCACGGTGATTATTTTCAGATGTGGAGGGAAGTCAGATTCGTCCCCTGTGCGACGGCAAAGCGGGGTGAAGAGGATAAAGTACTGTTCTTTTTCTTTTTTTTATTACTGATCAGTTAAGGCTATTAGGGCTTGCGGGACATCGTTTTCGTGTAAAATAGATATCAGCTATTAATTTTTCATGTTATTTAAGAATAGTTTCATATAAAAATTTGGGTTTATTGCCGAAAAGGTAAAAATCACAACAAGTTTTTTTTATTCAGTACGATAAATCAGTTATCTATCCTGAATATTTACAATTTAAAAAAATATAACTTAACAGCAAATTTAATCTTGTTTTTAAAAATGTATACATATTGGGCACATCTGATACAAAAAGTACCTTGAAAAAATTGTTGATGTTAAGCTTAGCCTGCGTGTTCTAGTACATTTTGCTAAGTCGCGAAATTGTGTACATCGGGATACAACCACAAAATTTCTACCACAGATAGAGTATTCTGCGGTGATTATTTTCAGATGTGGAGGGAAGTCAGATTCGTCCCCTGTGCGGCGGGAAAGTGGGGTGAATAGGACAAAGGAGTCGTCTTTTTCTTTTTATATTACTGATCAGGTAACGCTAGTAGGACTTGTGTCGTGTCGTTTTCGTGTAAAACAGATATCAGGAATTAATTTTTCATGTTATTTATTCATAGTACCATATAAAAATATGGTTGTATTTCCGAAATTGCAAAAATCACAACAAGTTTTTTTTATTCAGGGAGATAAATTAGTTATATTTCCTGAATATTTACAACTAAGAAAAATATTGAAAAATAGCAAATTTAATCTAGTTTCTAAAAATATATAAATATTGGGCACTCTTCATACAAACAGTAACTTAAATAAATTGTTGATGTTGAGATTAGCCCGTGTGCTCGTGATACATTAGCAAAAAAATATTTTGTTTTAATTACATTAATTTGTTTTTCTAGGACGTATATAGTAAATATTATATGTAAAAGCATGTTAACAATCATTATTTAATGTATTTAATGAAGCGAAATAGGATGCGTTCGGAGATTTACGTTGGTTACGCCGACGTAAAGATATATTTTAAGCTACTGTTTGTATGAGAAGTGCCCAACATTCATATATTTTCGACGCGTTTTTGACGCGTTTGGCTCGGTTGGTAGACACCTGCCTACTGAGTCGGCGGTCCCGGGTTCGAATCCCGGCCGGGGCAAATATTTGTGCAAAATATTTGTTCTTGGGTCATGGATGTTATCTATATATGTATTTATGGGTCATTCTACGAGTTCGTCCGGATTTGGTGTCAGAGTCTAAATGAAGAGTTTAAATATACATATTTCACAGTTTATTATTTTATATAAATATCTTCACAATTTACGCAAATGGAGTATGTTTTAGAATTCAGCTAAATCTAATAATTTATAAAATATAAAAAAAAAACTCGCGAAAATTTCATTTCCTTCTTACCTAAAATAGCGCACAATAAGTTCATGAATTTGAAAAAAATATTATTTGCTAATTATCCTTTTGTTTCTTAATTGGATGTTAGAAAACACATAATTAATGTTATATTTTTACATGGTAAGACTAGTTAAAATTTTTTTTTTTTAGAGAGAACGCTGTTTTGTCGTTTGTCAAATGAAATACTTCATTTCCTACCGCAAAATTTGAAACGCGTCGTAAGTCTGAACGCGTCTGTATTTACCTAAAACTATAATGCCCGCACGTTTTGCCCACCTCAATCTGCCGTAACGTCTCAGAGAGGAGGATCGCGCGCGAGTGATATAGAAAATATTGCGATTCTCTCCGCTGGATAAGCATTTTGTCACAAGTAAGTACTCATTATTATCCTGTTAGTAATATGATATCCATTATTAGGCGTCATTTCTCTGGCAAGTTATTTATTGACATTTTGGTGGATGTTCACTCTTTTAGATTTATGTCCTTGAACCACGTAAGAATGTGTAGTAATTTGAAGTTAAATGGTAAAAATTCATTCCGCTCCAATGCATTTCCTTCCATTCCTTCCAATATTTTCGAGGAAGGAAATGAATCAATTTGGAAGGAAATGTTTTATTGCTTGGTGGTTAAGGTATATAATAATTATAATATGTGATCGGGATGAATTCAAATAATTTTACGTACGTATGTCGGAGGTTATTACATTATAAATAAAAAATGGTTCATGTTTTTAGTCAAATTGTCAAAAAAAGGTTTTATACGGGTTTTTTTTATTTTTTTGTTAGCAAATAGTATTTATATTTGCTTGCATTGTTAATTCTTGTATTTATATTTTATATGATCATTTATATGATCATTTATCTTTTTTTTTCAACGTGTCTAAGTTTTTTTTAGAGTGCAGATTAATTTTCTGATTGATACCTGTCATTTTGAGATCTAGCAGCAATTGCTACACCTAGCCTTGACTAGAAAGTGGCAACGTCGTTAGTAAAAGCACTATACACTAAGTAATCGCGCACGATTATTTAATCATACATACATATTAAGAATCGTTATGAATATCTTGGAAACCAAGCCAATCCTAGCCAAGTTTATGCCACATTTAAATTTTATAATATCGTCAGGAATGGTACGTTGGTAAAATTATTTGGATTCCTCCCGCGCATGGTATATTACCAACGTTTACTCTAAAAGTTTAATAACTTTTAGAATATTAATATATTATATAGATTTAATCTTCCATTATTTGAACATTAATTCCATTAGTTGACACTCCATATTTCACATATATCGCTATGAACTTATAATGTGGTAATGGTAAATAATGTTATATTCACAAGCACAGAAATTTAGCTCACTGACACTGACTATTCAAAAAAATACACTTATTAATATAATAGACAAGTCTGATATGGCTTATTTGTATCTTTTAGGTAATGTGCTGAGAAATATGGCAAGGACAATGAAAAAATTAACCACAGAAGAAAAGTTAGCAAAGGACAAGGATCGAAAAAAGTTAAAATATGCTGAAATTAAGAGTACCTAATCCAGAACTTTATGCCATTTTTCAAGAAAAGGAGAAACAGCGATAAGTTTTAAAAAAGGAGAGAAAGAAGGTCTTCGGCATTCAAAAAATGAGTAATAGGGCAAAAAGGGAACAACGGCGCAAATGGAGAAAAAAATTGAAGAAAATAAAGGAAATAATAAACTACAACAAACTCTCATAGAGAACTCTCCGCCAGAGAGTGAGAATAAGGAAATCAGAAATCTTTTATTGCTTGATTGTGCGATACAAAGCTGTTGGAACAAAACAGTTGGAGAGTGTCACAATGTACCGTCTTACGGTATACAATATTTACATTATATATATCTACAAGAACCTTGCGTTGTTCAAGATGATCCTTTGGCTGAACCACCAAACTCACCTGCGCCTATAGCTAATCCAGTGAATGAAAATAGCTCAAATAATGAGAATACTGACAGGGTGAATAAAACAATCAGGCGAATGAGATGCAATATGATAAAACATATTAAAGAAGACAAAATTCAAGAAGTAAGAAGAAACCTGTTGTTCAATGAAACAATTTCAGTGAAAAATATACTAAAGCGGTAAAAAAAGATAAGAAAATCTGGTAGAAACCGTACGACCCAGGCAGGAAAAGTTTTTGAAATATCGTATCGTGTCGAAACTTTATTAATTGTTGCAACTCGATTAAGACTAGTTCAGTTTTGAAGGTTTTATTTTGGTTAAACTTTATTATTGGGTAATTTTAAGTGCTTTTTTCTATTCGAGCAAAGTCAAGAAACTTTATTTTATATCATTTTATGTTCCTAGTACCATTAAGTGAGATTACGAGACTGAGAACGATATTTAGGAATGTTGTTTATAGTAAAACAGTCGATTATTTTCATTATTTTTTTTATTATAATTATTAATATCGTTTTTATTTCGGCAGCCCTTATTCTTCCATCTATAACGTCTGGCATAGTTAATTATAAATAGTTAATTAATGCATTAATTCATTTCCTTCCAGGCATAGTTCATTACCTTACCTTCGTTATTCATTTCCATCCACGCCTTCATTCCATTCCTCCTTTATTTTTCTTAAATAACAATAATACATACGTGCCTTTCGAAAAATAACATATTAAATATGTAAACACACACACAATATGAAAATAAACATAATAGAGCGTAAAAAATAAAAAAAACTCAAAATCGCCAAATCCGGACGAAAAAATAGAACGACCCTTATATATTATGTATATCGTCGTCTCGTACCCATAGTACAAGCTTTGCTTAGTTTGGGACTAGGTCGATTTGTGTAAGATTGTCCCTTAATATTTATTATTTATTTTATTTTTATTTATATTTTCAGAAACTAGATTAAATGAGCTTTTTAAAATAATAATAATAATTTAAAAATGTTCACGAAATTGAACTAATTTACCTCACTGAATAAAAAAACTTATTGTGATTTTTACCTTTTCGGCCAATACACCCATATTTTATGTAGAACTATACGAAAATAACATAAAAAATGAATTTCTGATATTTTTTTTACACGGAAACGATACCAAACACGCCCTGGTAGACTTAACTGACCAGCAATAAAGAAAGAAAAGAGGGATACTTGGCCGTATCCACTCCGCTCTCCCGCCTGACAGGGGACGAATCTGACTTCCCTCCACATCTGAAAATAATCACCGTGGAACACTCTATCTGTGGTATAAATTTCATGCTTGTAACCCGATGCGCACAATTATGTTACAAAACAGCGGAGTAACAATAATGCCCAGACAGCAATCAAAATTATATCGAAATTGTTTACTATTTTTTTGAGCGTAATTTCTTTTTACCTGGTTTTATAAGTAGTAATACGTAATGTTGGTGAAGAAATTCACATTAAAATATGTCAAGATTGTAATGCACGTTAAGAAAAATAACAATATTGGTAAAACCAAAGAAAGTACCGGCATTATTTTTACATCAATGGCTTGTTTTCTGACATGTAACACAAAAATCTTATCAGAAGAAAGGGAGCAAAAGTGTCTTTGACGAACTGGCCGTATAGAAACGTGTTCCCAAAGTATTTCAGTTAGTATGAACCCACTGACGAGTCAGAATATCCGTTTAATTTTATTTGAAGCGGCTACCTTTCATGTTGTTGGGTAATTAATGGTATCAAAGCTCAGATTAAACAGAATTTACTTATACACGCGTCAACACTCTTGGGATTTATATCAGTTGAGCGAATTTATAATTTACATCTAAGTGAAACTTGCGATTGTTCTTTCTTGATACAAAAAGTCAAAATAATCCATACTAATATTATAAATGCGAAAGTGTGTCTGTCTGTCTGTCTGTCTGTCTGTCTGTTACCTCTTCACGCTTAAACCGCTGAACCGATTTATATGAAATTTGGTATATAGATAGTTTCAGTCCCGGGGAAGGACATAGGATACTTTTCATCCCGAATAAATGTAGTGTTCCCGTGAAAAACGGGATTAAACTTTGTATGGAGAGCAAATCATTGTAGTTGCAACAACTCCCTACATGTCATCGTTTTGACGTAAACTAATCTACCTACGATAGACCACCAAACGCATACCAAACTATTCTTTGTAAAAAAACAATAAATTCTGATATGGGAACATGTATCCGCAAAATTCGATTAATCGCGTAATTTCAAGAATCAAATACATAAAATTTTACAAATTTGAATCAATCACATTTGATTTGACAAACGTCACACACCCATCTCGCAAGACATGTCAAAACAGTGATTGCAGAAGGGCTACTCCGATGTTCAAAATTTGACTGTCGAATAGTGCCATCCCTCTCGATCTCCTGTCAAGGTATATTTGAGTGAATGGAATAGCACTATACGAAAGTAAAATTTCGAACATCAGAGTAGCCCTTCAGGTAGGTATCACGTTCCGATACGCACATCATCAAAAAATAGTGCCTACGAGCTTTGATTATGTACCTCCGCTTGGTAACTGAGTATAAATAAAGTAGTAAATAACTCAGTATGCAAAGATACGATACTTAACATATATAAATAATCCTAATAATATTATAAACGAGAAAGTATTTACGTTCATTCCCATTTCATTCATCTTAATTTTAAACAATGATTGATGGAAGGTCGCCAGTGTTCGGAAATCGTCGTAAATAAACAGCCAATTGCTGAATTGCCTCTGTCTAACCCATAATTTGGCGTGTATGGCAGGGTGAACAAATTCTTTGACCATCTTTTTCCATATATTATTTTCGAACCAGAATATTTTGCTCAATTTTACCATAACGAGGCTTGAACCAGCGACCTTCGTCATCTTTTGTCAAATTAAGGGCTAAAGACCGATGTGCAATATTTATCGCTGAGTACAGTATTAGTGCATAAAGTTTTTGTATTTTTCGGATCTTAGACTCGGATACTCGACAAGACCCGAATTGTCAATCAATTATTATGCTACATAATCGACGTGCTTAAGTCAAGGGCCTGACACGCTTTGATGGAGAAGGATAACCTTATTATGATACTTATAAGAGGAAATAGAAAAAGTGCAATTTTTTGGCTCTATCACCGACCGAGCATTTTTTCATGGTCGGTTTATAGGCACACTTATATTCATGACGAAAACTGGCTATGTGAAAGAACCATATTGGCATCAAAAATGATATTGTTTTCAAAATCAACAAAAAAAGTACCAGTTTTGTTAATGCGCAACTTAGACGCACCCAAATTTGGCAACGGCGCTAGATTGAGAATCACCTAATTAGGGAAATACATTGTGAAGGGCACGATTTTAACGGTAGAAGCCAAGGGACAAAGTGTACTTATACCACGTGTTCCAATTATACCGAATAATTTACCATTTAATTTTAAACGTCTACAGTTTCCATTAAAAGTTTTTAACATTTTCTATGACTATTAATAAATCAAAGGGGCGAACATGAAAAGTAGCAGGAATACATTTGGGCACGAAATGTTTTTCTCATGAACAGTATGTAGCTTGCTCATGTATCCAAATCAAAAAAATTACATGTTTTTACTGACCTAAATAAATAATTTAGGATAATTTATTGAACTATACTTCAATAAACTAAGTTGTAAAAACCAAGTTAGAAAAATAATAGTAGCTACCTAATAATTATTTTGTCCCAATTTCATAATGTGAAAAAATTCTTTGGTGAATAGAATACCTTATTATACCATACCTTCTTCGTCAGTTGATTATGGACCGTCACCATCTCGAGCCATTTCTGAGCAAAGCTTATGGAATCGAATAGGACTTAGCCTCGGATAACTTATTGAATCGAATGGGACTTAGCCTTGCAACTCCAAAAATATTAAAAAAAGGATGTTTTGCATTTTGTCCATGGCTTTCACCCAATAGCCCAGAACTAAACTACTAACTAGATTCCATTCGAGTATTGAATACCTGAAAGGGTTGAAAGTCTAATTGTTTCTTTTTTTTTATTGTCAATATCAATTAACGAGTTCTACGCGTACGAAGTCGCGGGCAAAAGCTAGTTACCAATAAAAGTAACTTTAATTTTCATATCTCAAATAGAATAATAATGTACTATTCACCGTTGTTAGGCTAAGAATCATTAGAATAAACAAGGGTAAGTATATATATCTGCGTAAACAGATTTTAATTATGTAATATAAAAGGTTCACACAAAGGCATAAAAGAAAATGTACGTTCCGTACAGCAAAATTCGCGTTATATTTCAAACAAAGCTTTTATATTTTAATTAAATCCAATGTTACTCGGCTAACTTAAAGCACGCAGATTAACTTTGATGCATAATGAATCTACTGAATCTGTTACATAAAAATATGTTACAGCAAAAAGTCGTTTATTGTGTGCCCAGAATTAGTTACGTAAAGCGATCAGAGAAAGGGTTAAGTTTTTTGTGAGATAAAATCGTCACGCTCGGTCTGATATCCAATTTACTTGGTGGATCGACGTGCTACCTGATGCTTTGTCGAGCCCGCACCGGTTGCGTTTATAAACGAAATAGGTTATTTGTATGCTTTCTAATTAAAAGATTCAAACGATATAGTACGACAAAAAGGTTATTGAGGGTATTTTGGAAATAAATTGGTTTGAGTAATGAGTATGGACGAATGTTTGATAAAGAGGTTCATAACGACGGAAATGATTGGTTTTCAGTGATTCTTGTTGAAACTACATAGCTAGAACATAACGTAGATGTAGATATTTTTATGAAGTTACACAAAAACTAAATTTGATAAATATTTGTATAGAATCTTTTTTATCGATTCATATTTTTTATGTGGTAATACCACATTTATTTATGTTTAGAAATAATGACACAAAGGTAAATTAAGAAAGAAAAATTTAATGCGATCTACTACAATCGAAGCGGGGTTTGAACCCGCGACCTCTGCGTTTCCGGCGCATTGCTCTCCCAACTGAGCTATTCGATCGCTACGTCAATCACACCAAATCTTTCATCCCTTAATTCTTTACGCTACTGGAGCGCCCTCTGCGTCATATATGTTTTTGAAATGCTTATGCGCATTAGCCATACCCTAGGATGTGCGTTTTACACACACGATCCCCAATCCCCATTGCTTTACAGCAAGTGTGAAGACTGCGAGAGAGATGGCGCTGTTCCAAATATTTGTATAGAATCTTTTTTATCGATTCATATTTTTTATGTGGTAATACCACATTTATTTATTTTTATAAATAATGACACAAAGGTAAATTAAGAAAGAAAAATTTAATGCGATCTACTGCAATCGAAGCGGGGTTTGAACCCGCGACCTCTGCGTTTCCGGCGCATTGCTCTCCCAACTGAGCTATTCGATCGCTACGTCAATCACACAGATTCTATACAAATATTTGGAACAGCGCCATCTCTCTCGCAGTCTTCATACTTGCTGTAAAGCAATGGGGATTGGGGATCGTGTGTGTAAAACGCACATCCTAGGGTATGGCTAATGCGCATAAGCATTTCAAAAACATATACGAGTATGACGCAGAGGGCGCTCCAGAAGCGTAAAGAATTAAGGGATGAAAGATTTGGTGTGATTGACGTAGCGATCGAATAGCTCAGTTGGGAGAGCAATGCGCCGGAAACGCAGAGGTCGCGGGTTCAAACCCCGCTTCGATTGTAGTAGATCGCATTAAATTTTTCTTTCTTAATTTACCTTTGTGTCATTATTTATAAATTTGATAAAGTCCACTTTTAAATCAGAATTCAAGGGGCGCAACAAATAAAACTACTACTAAATAAATGTTCTAAGGATAGTGCTGAGTTTGTAACGACATCGTAAAACCCAAGAGAAGATCGTATACCCCAGATAACTATCAACTAAACTACATAAATGTTCTCGGACAGGTTAAATGTACTGTCAATTGGGGGCACTCATTTTGCTAACACTGTAAAATTTAACATAATACTTATTTTGGGTGTATTTAAATAAAAATAAACAAGCAAATTCTGTGCGAATTTTGAGTTTCAATACTTAGATGAAGTAAATTATCTGAAGTTTATGCAATAACAACTTAAAATGGATGGATTCATGTGGAATTTAAATTAAACAAGAGATACTCAAAAATATAAACCGACACTACTGAAAACCGAAGAGCTGGCAAATTCCTCTCTCAACGTATCAGTATTACGATACAGCGAGAAAATGCTGCCAACTTCTTCGGTACAATGCCGCGGGGAACACCTTTTCTACGCTTATTTTAGCTAAGGTTTGCTTTAACATTCGTTATCTACTTCTTTGTAATTTTGTGAAAAATTTCGTTAACTGCTGTTACGGGGGTCTTTATCCTTTAATAAACAGTTAATTTAGCAAATGTTTTATGGAATCCTATTATTTTACTTATCCTTTTATTTATACTACAAATAAGAAGGCTCATTATAAAAAATCAAGACAACTTGTACGGTTGTATCTAAATTGTAACTGTAACAGACCTTTTAAGCAAGTTTATTTCAGCTAAAACAAAACCCAGGCAAGATAGCACTCCCGCTAAGTACTTGTTCTAATCCGTACTGCGGCTTCCAGCAGTTGGAAAGTGGGGCGAAAGTGTGTGAACGCGAAGTGTGAAGTTTGGCGTTAACAGTTACTAATACAAGTGCTAAATATCTTAAAAAGGATTTGGATCGTTAGTATCTACTCAAAAATAACATACATACGTAACATAAGCATGTCGAAATGTTTATTAACACGGAATTACGGACGTTTTCACTAAATAGCCTGATTATTGTTTTGTTGACTACTTTTCTCCAGATTTCTGAAAGTTTTCTAGAGGTTACTAAACGCAATAAAGCTGACATGTTGCTGAATTTGTGATATCACAAAGTCCCGTGATCCTCGAATTAGGGCTAAAAAACAACAAAAATAATCAGAACTAAAGTAACAAGTCACTGAAAAATAACTATAAGAGTTGGAAACATTTTGCCCTGTTCTTTACGCAATAATAGTGAGTAAAACCTCCATTTTTGATATTATTAATAATCTTACAGGACAGCTATCGTACCTAAAATCACTCATCGGCTTACACGAACACGTAAATGCCCTAAATCTCCTAACTAATATCGCTCCATACAGAACCTACATACCTAAATACGGTAGGTACTCCGAATAAATCCGTGCCACTACCAGAGGCGTATCGAGCAAGTTATTGTGAGCGGGAGTCTAAGCCAGCTTTCTTATAGATAAGGCAGCTCAGTCTGACAAATGGATGCGTCACTATGACGTCATTACTTGGTGGCTTATGTAAGTAATTTAACCTTACTGAGATACGGGAAAGTATCATGTGAGGGGTAAGATTTTAAAAGATTTAACTGTATAAGAGACTTAAATTGAGCCAAGTAAATACGATATAAACTGAATGCACATTTAATCAATGGCACTAATATCATAACTAGTTCACTATAAAAATATGAAACTTAAACATACTGCTACTAACAGTACTAAGCAGTAATTCAGAGACAACCCGCGCAGATGTTCTGTTTCTTAAAACCTGATTAGACGTCAAAGTGAAAGAAGTTTTTAAGTTCCAAGAGTATATCACTAAAATTTATATACATCAGCGAGTTCTTGGGCATACGTCTCTCTAGAGTATAAGAAACGTCGGATTTAGCCCTATAGTATAGGACGCAACACAAGTACAAAAATGGCATCATCCAACCAATATCAGCTTCTTATCAAAGCAAGTCGTGACTCAAGTCAAGACCCAACTAATCGCCACTACTTACATCGAGTGATCCCTCTGAGCAACATACGCTGCGTCGTATCGATTTCGTTATCTGATACAGATTGGTTTAAAGATAACGTCTATCACGGTTAGTATATTTCCGAGAATTAATTACTAACAGACATAATACGATTACTTATCACGCATTCTTGCGGTATCCATTGTAATCCAAGGAGTGAGATGAAAGAAGCGCCTTAAGTAGCAAGAGGATGTTTTGACTTAGCACTTAAGATTAGTGAGGTATTTTGAGGGGGTAAGCTTAAGATAAATTGAGGTGAAAGCCCTGAGTAAGTAGCCAGTAATGAGTTATTGTGTTTACTGACTTTGAAGTGAAGGATTGTTCATATTCCATGGGAAACGCGGCATCATAATTTTTGTTTTAAAATAAAATGAAGAAAATTTTACCAATTCTACCCGAGACCTGCAATTGAGATAACAGTTACAGATAAAATAAGAAGGTTGGGTACATCTGTGAATGCAAAGAAAGTTATATAAAACAAGAATCCTAATGATGAGGGCGAAAAATACCATTTCATCAATCTGACTGATTAGGATAACGTTCCAAATATTTATTAGGGAGTAAAAAAAATACTGGTCGGTATTTATCGGCCTATACGGTATTCAGCAAACGGAAACGCAAATCATATCCCAAATATTCTGAGTAACTTCAGCTATCTAGCAAACTCATTAGACTAAATGAAAGTGCACATAAGATACGAGACAACCCGGCATAAACAACGTACTACAAATTGTATGAGCGTCATACATAAAAGCAAGGCGACACGATCGAAATAGCAAAAAGCCGTGGAACACGTTTAATTAATCCGGGTATCAGTGTCACTAGTTATAAACTGCGAGCAAACATTTCACCCGTCACCATAATCGTTTAGCCGCGTTTCAATTTTGTTCGTCGTGTAAAAAGCCAATTAGAAGGATATCGGGCGCGCGCCTCACAATGGCCGTCGAGCGCACCACCCGTCCCAACAATGCACAAATTATAAACAGTCCACTTGCTTCAATACACGGACTCACATCACTTCCTGCGTCCATTGTCAGTTTTCAATACAATAACTTTTATTGAAATGATCCTAGAACGCGAGTGCTGAATAGGAAGGCGGTAGATTTTATTTGTGGGTTCGCTCGACATTGTTATGAGCTCGGCAAATTTCAATTTCGGCGATTTCCGTTCGGTATAAAAAGAATGCCTCGAACGTTTCACGGAATGTTTGCGAAATGCTCTAAACGAAACGACAAAAGACGCTCCATTATAAAGATGGTTATTCACGACAAATTTATGTCAGTTACGTATAAAAGAATTGACAGCTATTCATTCGTAGCGTGCGGTCGCAATAAAGTACGATTATCATAGAAGTCTTCCTTCCTGCTATTGAAGAATGTTGTAATAATTTGTCAGTAATATCTCCAAATTGCGGATGTGGTAGTTTTTTGCCGAAATAATGAGATCTGCAGATGGTTCATACTGACAATATTAATTTTAGATACAAATTCTTTTGAAAGTCGCACCTGGTAATATAATGACTTGCTTGAAACTGGTTTGATTCTATTCATTCGCAGCAATAATCCACTTAGAGAATGTAGCATCTCATAAATTATCAGGTATCATTCCACCCATTAGCTTATTACTATCATATTCTTCACATACGTGCATAATAAGTATGTTCGCAACGTTAGCTACTTAGGAAGTCGTTGCAGACATGCTTGGGTTACGAACACATATCTTATTATACATATTAAGTAACTATTACTATTCATTTACAGCGATGATGGAGGGTCAATGCACCAGTTACCGTTATCTCAGGCCGGGACACATTCAGTTCTATCTAATTCCCAACACGTAGTACTAAATTAATTGTTAAGGTTGGTAAATTCTCTGTTGATTATTTCATTAGTTATACACAACTTTGCATTTAGGCTTAGACCATTACTATATAGTAATGTCTTCTGTAGATGTTCGCTAAACATTAATTTCCGATCTTTAGCAAAACTATGTACATATATATATCACATATTTTATGTATATTATGTACATCGAACGAAATCGTTAATAAATACTCTTTTATAAAGCACAATATATTTATTATAACTTTCTTTTCTTCTTTTATATAACTATATATCGTCTTAAGTTTGTATTATGGCCGTCTAATTAGCATCTAAATCGGAATCTTCTTTGTTCGAAGGGTATTAACAAAATTGCTGTATTACAACCCTAACCTATATAATGAAACAATCGAAGACAACAAAATACGACTACAGAATAACAAAGCCTTATTTAAATGTTATCGTCTTCCCACTTATTACGTGGTCTCTATAGAATCTCCACTGGCTTTATTACGAAGGAGCCACTAAAGGACCTAATTTTCATGCGACATCACACAATGATGTGACCGCCAGAGATTAGGCACTTGTTACTTTAGCGGCGGTTCTCTCGTTATGTGTGTTAACGACCTTCTTATCTCAAACGACTTCCAAAACCTCATCCACGAAACTTTCGTTCGAACAGTTTTGTTCAAATTTTAATCGGTTTGTGTAACTGTGTAACAACCGTTATTTTTCAATAAACACGGCTATTGATTTTTAATAACTTACGATTGTATTGCTCATTAGAAGTCCAAGTGGGTTCATAAATCGTGAGGTACTTCACTGGTGCGTGATCGTGATACGTGAACGTTTATACCTACCGACGGGACGGTATAAAGATTCTTAACTTGGTAACAATGTAATGGCCCTGCCAATCTTTTAATCGAGGCGACCAATTATTTAATAAATCGCGCGATAAACATACAATGAAACACCGAACGACCGCCTACACAAAAAGACGCATCCTTTTAATTAAAATTAAACCTTTAAATAATTTATGCAACGTTGCGTAAAGACCGCATGGGGCAACAATAAGAATACTTCATTCCAAACTTTACGTCACATAAGTCGTGGGTGAAGAGGATCCACAAATAAAAAAACCTTTTTTAATTTAAAGCGGAGAGACAATGAGCAAACACAGATGGCGGAATGCAAAACGAAGCTGAATAAAGGGAACCTCACAAGCACTGTGACACCGGCCGGAGCTCCTCGGTAGCCGAACACCGAAGTAATTTATGTGGAAACAAAGTGTCAGGAATAAAAGAATTGTCACGTCACGTGCGATAAACGAGTCCTCGGTCAGGAAGAATGAGCAGGGACCGAGGCAAAGGCCGCGATGATCAGCGGAAAAGCTTTTTATTTAGTGAGCAGATAAGTAGCAACGGAACAACGGATGTCTGACGCGACCCGATAGCCTCACGATACTCCTCACGACATCAGATAAACATTGAGCGCCCTCGAGCGACTTAGGAAACGCGACCGTTAAACACTCATACGTATTATTGTTGTGACTATTGCCTACCATAAAGTTTGACCAGCGCTCTTTAATTAACAACCGGCGGAAACGTATCGGCGTAATATAACAAGCCGGGTTCGACGGCTCATTTAAAGGTACGCTTTCATGTCGTCAAATAAATATGTCTGATTAACACGATGAATGGGTAAAAAGGAGGATGTTTAGAAGTGAATTGGGAATAAACATGTAGGAACGCCTGGCGCGCGTCGCGTAAAAGTACTAATGGCCGTTTAGATATGGCAAGTCCGAACAGCAGGAAGCCTTGTCAAGCCGCCTGGACGCCGGGCGCCGCGGGCGCCGGCCCGGTGTTTACGACACTTCTCCTGTTCTTATTGATTGACTTACCCACAAATTAAAAAGTTTATTGCTCCATTCCGTAAACTCGACGAGATTTCTTGGCGCTCTTTTGATAAACTTTACGATTTCAATAGCTTTGGATCGCTTTGCGAAAAGACCGATACACTTGCAATTTCATAATGAGATTGTTTCGAAACAGTCTGTTTGTTCGTGGCTAATAAGGCTTTAATAAAATTCAAAGGAATTACAATTCGCAAAATGGAAACATTGTTGTGTATTCCAAGACGCGGGGATCTAATGCAGACATTAAAGTGCTAATGCAAAGTAATGAAGCGAAGGAAACAATGAAATGTAATAAAAAGACAATAGTAGCTATTGTGTAATATGATATGATTTTACGACTTACGAAGCCATACGTGCGCGCCGACGACGCATTGAGGTGTCGTTTTTAAAAGTGCAAGTGATATCCGCTGCAAATCTTTCACGGTGCATGAAAATCAATTATTGCTACTTTTAAGAGTCACCGGTAATGATATCTTCTATTTCTACAATGTGTATGCTCCAACTGTATTTTATCATCTAGTTGTCTGCGTTTCTCCTTCTACAAGAGTAGGTATTTGTATGTTTTCGTCTTTTTAGTACGCCTTTTGTACAATCTAGTGTTTGTTTTAATGTTTTTCTTACTGTCAGCATTATTGTTTAAGTAGAGTCTAAGTGAGAATTTTCTTATTTATTTCACTGATAAAAAATCTTTCATTAAATTTTTGAAGTTAAATTTCACTAGATGAATCTAACGACAACACAAACCTACTGTAGAGCGTGCTGAATAAATAGACATAAATATGCAAAGTACCTTCTGACGCAGTCGTGTAAAAACTAAACCTAGGTATTTAAAAGTAACCAGCGACATGTCAAAAGATCAAGACGGTGTCCTCTTCAAAGAAAGTCTCGAACACGTCAATTTGTTTACGAATTACGCATAAATTCGTTCCCGAAGACAGGCATCTCGTGCGGCGATCGTTGCTGGGACATTTCAATAAAATTTACGATTGTGACTTAAATGGCGTGTCCGAGGAACAAAAATATTTCCGTCGTGTGCCTCTTTTATTTTAGATGTAGGCACTTTTGGTTCGTTAAAATATCTTGTTCTATAATAAAATTGCCCGCGTATTTGTGTGTAGCAATGAAAATGATAATCATGAGTGCATGAGAGAATAATATTAGCTACGAGTATGATGTTGCACGTGAAAATTATTTTGTATTATCTGTGTTTATAAGCATATTAATAAAGTGTCATTCTTCTTCTTCTTTAAGTGCTATATCCTCCACAGATGTAATTTTATAACACAAATGTATCATGTAATTGTTTTAAGTATTATTTACGAAAAAAATACTTACTGTTGAGTTTCTTTCGGCTTTCTTCTCAACAGCGGTCTCCTCTTACGAAATGCCGGTAGATTCACAATCTGACTTGTAAAAGTGCCCCTGTGGCCTACTTACTGAATAAATTATTTCATTTCATTTCAGATTTCGGGAACCACAAATTGTCATTCGCAAGCTTATTTATTTTTGTTTTTTTTTGTCACCTCATTAAAGTTGACCGTTGACTTTTTGAGATAGGTACATAATAATAGCCACTCTATCTAACGCCATACCATATCTACGTATTGTAAACGAACAAGTAAGGTTATACGTAAAACCGGCTAAATTCGATATGACATTTGCGAAAATTAGCATATACCTACGATAACCTTAATGTAATTATTTGTATTATGTTATTGCTCGTAAATAAAATAATTGTTATTAATAATCTTCTAATATTGTCATGTATTACTACTCTATCGCATTGGGAAACTGTCATGATAGATATAATGTTGATGTAAATAAATAAATAAAATTACCTAATAATAATTACTTGTAAATGTCTATCTATACTTGTAAACGATACGGCCTCTAAATAAATATATGTTGGTTAAATTTTACTATGCTCATACTAAAATATACACATAGAGATGACGTTGACAAAATTGTTTATTTATAGGTAGGTAGCCACAACAAAATATCTTAAACACGAAACGTATAATTCACAATCTTAATCGATTAATCTTACTTTAAACACAATCCAATTCTCGATTTATTTATAGCATTGTTGCTAGATTCCAAAATAAGTGTGTTCCGAGTGGCGTGGCCAACTGCACGCAACATTGATCTGTGTTATTGGCCATGACAGGCGACTCCGGGAGACAGATCTACCCCAATCGGTATTTTTGTCTGTGCTCTACTATCCCAAAGAAAAACGCATTAAGTGTCTATGGATTCTGTACAACGTTACAACGTTTCCCATAATAGCCGATCGTGTTTACTCAGATGAATCGACTTCTAAAATTGGTGTTCTATGATTTTAAAGGGACCTACTCGAAACTTGACAATTACGGAGAAGCTAATTTAAATTCTGATGTTTCTTAGTGGCAATAATCAAACAATGGGGGACCATAAAAAACACTAAGAGTGTTTAATCGTTGAATATGCTGATAATGTTTCATAACAAAACATATCCCGTATAATGCGACTAACTCACGTATAAAAATGTTATAAAGGGGCACAATCGAATCTAAATGTCACTTCGCTGTGGGTTGTTCATTTAAATACGACACTTTTAAATTCTCAACGTTTTTCTCGAATGTCGAAAAAAAGTTAAGAGACATATTTCATTATTTTTTTCCTCTTAAACAACGGGGTGCCAGTTGTTTTTTTGTTAAAAGAATGCCAACTGTGCCGCGGCCCACGCGGGCTCCATGATCGCTTCACACTTTAAGTGGCAGTACAGTAGTGATTTAAAACTACTCGAGCTATTTTGAAACGAAGACGGTGTACTTTTTACAGTATTATGTTCATTTGACAACGCACAGCCGGTTCAAATCTACAGTTCCAAATCGTGTTAAGTAAAAGTCATGTAAAACGTGATTTGAATTGAGTATCAGTTTATAAGATAAATCCGAAATGACATATTACAAAATATTTGTTCATAAATCACATAAAAATACCAAATTATAAATTTAACAACCATGCCATACTTATACGTTGTATCGACACCTCTAGGAATTTTGATCGTCTCAGATCCAAGCATCAGATAAGTGAAGGTTCCTCCATCAATTTCGTACAAAATATTTGGTAAGATCCAAAGATTCGTTTTTATGGCTTTTAAAAGATTAATGCGCAGATAAAAAGATTTGGGGCTGGAGACGGAACGAATTCGGAGACAATAAATTTGGACACCTATTCCTATTAAAAGATTCTTGGCTGGTTAGTAATTTTACGGCATTTTATATGAAGTTGCTCGTTCCAGTGACATTTTAATTAGTATGGAAACGAGTCCCCCTCTTCATGTTAGTACCACTCCCCTTTGAGTCGCTTTTGGTTGCGCGGACGCATTGCAAAGGCTAGGCTCCACCCATTACGGACATCCTAGTGCGCTTTGTTTAAAATAACAAAATCACCGATGCATGAAGCATGTGTAATCATAGAGTCATTTGGACTTAGAACTTACATTTACTAAAATAATGTCACGCCGAGTTTTAGTATACAGTAACTTCTTTATCATAATCATTTTGTTTCATTCAATACTTAAGACACTACATTTATGGTAAGAGTCTTATTAATAGTTTTATGTTCTGTTTAATTTTGAGTCAATATTCGCATATTTTTTTCATAATACTTATTGGTTGGATAAGTGTCAAGTTTTATGTGACAGAGCTGATTAGTTTCTGCCAAAAAAGTATCTCGTAAAAATAATCAATGTCATTCTCTTTTATTTTTACATAAGAATAAAATTTAAGTTGTTCGGTTGTGTAAGTAATTAAGAAATTAATTTAAAATCAGTATAACTAACTATACAATCAGTCAATAGACGAACGTATTCATCTTAGCATTTAAGCCTTGTTGATAATGTCCGCTCTTAAGATTTATGTTATAGGTCATGCCATAATATCTGATCCTCACGGGTCCCTTCCAACCTCTGTTATAGTAACGACATTAATGTACGCATGAAATGCGATATTACCAAATTGAGCACAAAATGTAGTTTCAAACTTAGTCAAATATCCCGACGAAAGCGATTAGTTGATCGGACGCTGGAGTCTCTAAACGAAATTTACGAGCATTAAAACTATCTCCATTTCATCGGCGGTTGCAGGGCTTAGTGTATGCCTTCAGACCAGCTGCTTTTAATCGAATCCCAATCAACTTCGAAACGATGTTAAATAGTTTACTGAAACATTAAATATGTAATCAAAACGGCCGCTCGCGCTCACAAAACTATTAAAACTGATAAACTGTTTCATAATTTTTAATGTTCATAACCCGTTTGTGTTTATCTAATTGATACTTGTTTACGGCATTACGTGTTTACGACTGGAAGTATTTTCTTGATTGCAATTTCGGTCGTTAATCTGTTCTTCAAGTTCCACTTATGCTTGTACTAATTGTGTTCAACATTTAGATCTATCAGCAGATATGTAAAAACGACAAATCATTAGATAGATGGGCAATTGATTTCAAATGGAGATACAGATAGGCCATTAATTTCTTATTTACCAAACCGTGTGGGCGGTGGCAGGAAACCGTTGACGTCAAAAATTGGACGTCTACACAATGGTGGTGAGGATTAAAAGCGAAGTGGTGTAGTAGCGGGCACATCATTTATCAGTAGAACAAGTCTTCCGCGAGCTTTAATGTCGCTAGATGGGCTCTGTGAGGAAAAACACACACTTGGAATGGCTCGCATTAATAAGGAGGGATTTTAAAAGTGTGTTGTATCTTGAATTTTTGGCTCTTTTAGAAAACAGATCGTTAATAACGATTGTTCCAGTGTTTGGTCTTGTTTTCCCTGACTTTATTATTGAAATCAATGAAAATATTACATGTTTTCTTTTCTCAATCATTCTACGGATCCTATACTTTATTTGTCAAAGATGTTCTCTGGCTTTTACTTAATTTACCCTGGAAACCGGCTTTATCGTCGGATCGCGTGACAAGACGCTCTACGTCATTTTTGGGAGTAACGGAACATCATGTAATTTCCAGTAATGACGTGTTTCTCTTACTGTCATTTGACACTGTGATATTACACGTTGCCTCATCCACGTCTAATAAACATTCGTATTAATTATCATATTTAGAAAAAGATGTCACTTCATCAACGTAGTGTCCAAGTTTAATATTTGGTCGTAAAATTGTTACGGAACTCGGACCAAGATATTAAAAGCTTTTATGAGTTCGGAAAGTGATTCGCCGTTTTGTTTTTGATATCCAAGATGCTGCCATTTGTGTTATTAAAAAGTCTGTTCATCTTTATAATTCGCTTTAGATGCTTTAGATATTTCGTCACCAGGATTACGATACACATCAGTGTTAAAAAAGGAATGCCCAACACCAACTACTATTGTAACATCAGCTTATTGACGACAAACAAATAAATTCATCGTCTTATCTCCAATCTTTTAAGAGAAACCCAAAACCGTAAACTTGCACGTTGAGCATACAGAGTTAACTATTCATTCGGCGTCTAGGGAATATATTGAACAAAAGACGGGCTCAGCATCTGACTACACTATTTCTCACTACATCGGTGCGATGTAATCAGAGAAGACGACGTGTCGCGTTTATTTATGTATGAACAAGGCGCGGGCGAGGGTGGGCCAAACGTGCGGGATACAAACAGAATAATATTGATGACACTGCGCTACGAGGGGTCATGAATCATTAATCGTCTGCTCTCGTCTACGGCTCTATTACGACTGCCTTGCCGGATAAGGCAAGACACCCTTCTCATGAGCTCTGTAGATGTAATGCCACCTCGCGACACTTAGTCCGATTCGCATGACCTTTTTCATAAATTATCGTCTTCAGGGAATCCGCGCTACCCGTGCAATTCAATTGCGAAGCCCAGAAAGGCTCGCCACCGCTACGTTGCTATCTTTTTAGATGAGGCCGTAAAAATGCCAGTGGAATCATTAAGTCAATATCTTGAACCTAAAGTAGTATCCCGAATTATAAGAGTAGCCTGAAGTACTTCCAATTCCACCGGTCAGCCCAAAAATTATGGCTTCGAAAGAAATAAGGCAATGCTTTTAAACACAAAAAGCGAAGGCAATTTGAGTTAATTCAGTAAGCAACAGACATGGCTACTTCCAAATGAACTCAAACGTAACAAAAACAAATCTTGAACAAAAACGCAGGTCATTTCGGCGTTGACTTTCTCGTTTATTTTTTCTAACCGCTGCGTGGCCCGAGGACGTGCATCCGAAACCTTCACTTTTTTTTCGATTTTCCGTCGAACCAAATTTTTATTCTACCTCTTGTGCATGGCTGAACACCGATAAAATAATAATGCTCACTCCGAGATGGCCGGCTCAAAAGGGACCGTAAGGGAAGGTCAGAGAGTTCCTAAATTTCTAATCGAGATTTTATTTCGCAATCGCCAGGCTGGTTCTTTATGGTTTCTTTTTTGCATTATTTAGGGTCTCAAGGTGAAACGGGTATTTTAGGTTTTTTATTATGTTGACGTAAGTACTGCTATTGGGGCAAGGTTTGAAGGCTATTAGTTCAAAAATCAAAAATAATTTAGCATTCAAGGCAATCATTATTCTGGATACAGCAGGTGAAAGGCACAATGCAAGAATGTGTTGACATGTTTTTGAATGCTGTTTAAATATTTTAAAGTCACGACACAAAAAACATTTTAGACGTTTGTAAAGCTTAAGAGTTCAAAACATGAGCTTTTTAAAATTCATATCGTGTCTCTAAACTCGGCGATGGCAGCTAGGGGCAAGCTTTCTACAAAAACGTTACCAGAGTAGAAAACACAAAAATTAAAAACCCATAGACAAATAACTTAACAAAAGACCGTGCTTCAATGAGTCGTAGAAGGTAATGTATTTCAGAGGACATTTAAGGATATTGTAAGTGGGCTTTTTAGACAGACGCGCGTACTTGAAGAACAACGTTTAAGTCGAAAGTTGGTAGAAGGTATATAGATAAATTTATGAAATGTGTAAAGTCTAATTTTTTTTAAACACATCACATTTTTTATACTAAGCCATTGATAGAAAGATCAAAGCTTTAGAAGGTAGTAGGTTTCTGTAAAAAAATACTATTTATTTCATCATTACATGATTTGTCGTTTTGTGCGTACTTATATTACAATCCTAGTCATTCAAAAACCTTTTTAAATTTTTAAATGCGATTAGGCAACATATTTCATTCTTTTTTGATAAAAGTGCAATTTTGCAACAAAAGGTTAGATATCAGGTAAACTTTGCTCCATTAAGGGCAATTATATTTTTTTACCTTCACTTCCTGATTATACGGCTACTCTAATTTTGTGAACAATAAAAAACCTCGCTGCCTATCCTTCCGCCCTTGGAAACGTCACGCACATCCCTTTGCAAACAAAATGGAAAAAAGCTAAAATGGCTGCTCATTGTGCACCTTAGTCCTTTGCTTAGTCGCAGGTAGAATAACAAAAAATACAGAGAGCAAAAAATTTGGACGGAGCGTGATCATGCCCAAATACTATAGATTTATCAACACACGTCGAATTGATCCACAGATTGGCAGGACCCATATCAAGACTTTTTTTATTCACTGACATTTAGCTAAAATTGAAATTGCTCTCTGTAGGTCTGACTCTAAAAAAGATTCAAAGACCAAACATAGACATTCAAATCAATAACTCTATCGAAGCTCGACTTGATTCATTAGGGCTTAAACATCAAATTAAAAACGTCTAAGTAACTGTTATTAATGGAGTAGAGAGAGAAGTTACAACGCCAACCAAATATGTTAATTAAAATTTAAATACGGAACTTAATAATATGAAACATAATTTATTGGTCAATCTTGGAGCTGAGGCTGAAACAAATAAGTTTATTACAATCCAAAGGGATAGAGAATACATTTATGGAGGCTCGGTTCTAATACCGATAACCAAGCAACCTGTTCCGAACGGTTCAAATAAATAACGCAACCTGTTTAGATAAATTGTATCTGTAAATATTGGTCGATATAAATCGTACTTATCGTTTTAGAGAGCTGAAGATAAACATCCTAGGTTACGTAATTATGTAACCGTAACTCAATTGAGTTTGATCAATTTTGGTGGAGGTGCGACAAAATTGATGCTATGTGTAAAGAAATGTGTAAAGTAATTTTTTAACTAACCGCCTCCACTTTTCGACAGCGTAATAAATTTGATTCCCCTTCCACGACAGTTTCAATATTTTGGTACAAAAGGTGAGATAAATTATAATAACTGCCATGATTTATTACTTGGACGAGTATTTGATCACGTACGTACTTTTAGATGCCGTTTCAACATTTGTTTCAATTGTGAAATCTAAAATCGTTGCTTATATATAGGTGCCGCTGGGTTATCTTTTCCAAAGAAATAAATTACTGATATACATTTTTGCCCATAGGCGTCGTACGTAGGTCTGTACATGCGAATATGTTGGTTATTTTGCCCTTTACTCTCTGCAAACTGTTTAGTGCAAAAAATGTGTAAATATATTTTTGCATAAAAGTGACTAAGATTATTTGGGGTGGAACTGGTCAGGATAATTTGTACTTATAAAGCGTGCAGGTGTCATAAATACTTGATTAGAAAGAAACTGTTCCACTGGATCCGAAAACAAATAAATTGAGCAAAGCCTCAATTTGATGATCCCAACACTGATCACAATCAACAAAAAATATTTAAAAAATACTAACAAGAAAAAACCTCTTCCCGAACTTTTTCCGTCGCATCATTTAACCGGCTCGGTTCTTTGATCTACGATCTGTAACGATCCTAATAGGTAGGTAGCTAATCAGTTTGAACACAGGATTATCGTGGGTCTAACGGGTATCCTTCTCTGCGATTGATTGAGGGACAAATGGACAAAGCAAGGGTCCGGAATTATTCTAATTTACACCGCCATGTGGGTTCTTTTACATAAACCATCCTCTCTAACAAGGTTCGCTGCTTCGAGGCATTTTTCCAATTTGGGAAGGGAAAAGGATCCAATTTGTCTCATAATTTAGGTTAGGATAGGGTTTCTTACCTTTTGCAAACATGTCGCTCTACACTGCGCTACCCGCAGAGGCGATGACACTTCTTCTTCAGCTAACACCCCAATCCATATGGCCGAAAACAAAGTGAAACTATAAAAAAACATTTTGGCACACATTATCTTTGGTATCCTTGCGATTAGTTATGGTCAAAGCTCCTCGCTTATCATAACGCGCACAAAAATCCAAAAAAAATGCCGGTCATAATAGTCTTGAAGAATTCTTCAGCCAACAGCAATTTCAATAGTTTTTCTCGTCACGAAAACATGTTATTTTAAACTGTTGCGTTAAAAAACTTCAGGATTCGTCACAATTCACTGTCCAGGTTTTGTAATCGTAGTTCCATATCAAAACTTGATAAAACACTGTGTTAAACGTGTAAAAGCACAAGAAAAATGTTTTCACAACTCGAATCGTTTGCCAGATTCTAGATCCGTGAAGCCGACGCTTCCGCGCTCACGGTCGAATGCGGACTAACCACCCCGCCTGAAGAAGCTCGGTTCCTCTCCCCTCTGTTGGTTAATTTCTGTTTCTCTCTCGGTCACTCATGAGGGTTCTCGGCCATCTCTTTCCCGCTGAGGACAAAGTATACGTCCGTGGCTACTACTACGTATGTCGCTCTCTCTGTCGTCTCTACTAGTGCATATATTTTATTCTATCTCGTTTCATCTCGGGCGGTTTTACGTTGTTTTTCGTTGATGCAGTTTAACGGATAGGAATGTAGTGGTTATTGTTAGACAAAGACAGTGGTAGGTCGTAGAAGTTTAAGGGTTGTTCAAAAGGGGTGACAAAGAATCGAGCTAATTCAGGGCCTGCGTTTTTATGGGAGCTCAGGCGGTAAAAAATATCCCGCCTCTCTCGTTTGTTCAACTTTATGGTTCTCGCGTCATGAAGCCATATTAATAATATTAATGGCTGCCGCATCATCCACACTACTTTTTATTATCACGGGGTTTTATGAATATGTTATTAAACAGCGCTTTATTCCTAATTTGTATTTTTTATATCGGGATGTGATATAGGGTGTAACGTTACTTGGCTGTAATTATATCCTCATTAAGGGTCACCGTGCCACGTCCACAAACTACTTAATTGGGGCCCATTTCTGATCCGTCGTCATAGAATTCAGTAAGGACTTGGCGTCATTATTTTCCAGTAATGACGTCAGGTAATTGCGCCTATGTCGGGGACTCTAATGATGAATTAATATATGCCGCGATAACACAACTGGTGAGAAACAAAACAACTTTCCAGAATAGGCTCATTACCTTCAGAGTTCGTTTTACGATCAACAAGAAAAATTAAATGAAAAACGTCTGGGGTTGAAATTGTTTTCTTATTGCAATTGTCTTACTAAATTATCTTTTTTTTATCTTACCTACTACTAAAATTATCTACTTACCTACTTTACCGATACCTGAATTAATAATAATAATAATAATAATCTAACCTAGATTACATAAAAATGTAAAGAAAGCTTTAATTATTTTTTAATTATTAAATGGGGACTTGTCTCTCTGTGCAGTTTTTTGCCGTGTAATATTGAATTTTTTTACTAGGTACTTGAGTCGCCGCTAAAAGTATCAATCTTAAAAATACAAAAATAAGTTGTAACGTCGTTTACAAATATTGATCATTCGATTTTTTGTCTTTCATATCCAGAAAGATCAGGCAGATAGTTTTTTAAATGGCGACCGCGAATTGGAAGACGCAGCGTGGGCCTACAAAGTGGACCGACGACCTGGTTAGGATCGCGGGCAGTAATTGGATGAGGGCGGCGCAAGACCAATCGTTGCCGTTGTGGAGAACTTTGGGGAGGCCTTTTGTCCAGCAGTAGACGTCTATATGATTATGATTCACGAATGCGAAAATAAATGAATGAATGAACGCCTAAAATAATACATAATTAGCGTATAATACGGTCATTTAACAGCTCAGGGTTACCACGAAACATGTCCAAACGAACCCGAGCTACAATTCCGCAAAAGGCAAATGGCCGTTCGCAAAACCCCTGCAAAAAGATTAAATAAGGACAGTGTACGTGACAGTGCACAAGCCTTACGTAAGGGCATTTTTCGTTTTCTCTCCCTAGCCTATTCATACCGATGTCTTTAATCTTCCAGCTTTTCTAGACTTTGTCTAGACGAAACTCAGTACAGGCGGCGATTACAATACGCTTCGACGAACTATCGGAGCATCATGGAAATGGATTTACCGTTGACGTGAAAGTATTGAAAATTCTAACCAGTTCTAACATAATTTTAAGGCTTGACATATTTGTTGTAAAACTCCCATACTTATCCTGTGGGACTCCTTTATATCGCTAGATATAATTATTATACTTTGAATTATAGTAAGCGTTAGCAATAAAATTAGTATTAACGTTAATCCAACGCGCGAACTGTTTGACGCGGTTGGCGGTTGGTGTTTAAAGGACAGCTGCCTACTGAGCCGGCGATCCTGGGTTCGAATCCCAGCCAGGGCAAATATTTGTGTGATGAACTCGAACATTCCTTCCTGGGTCATGAATGTTATTTACCTATAAATAATAAATAAATAAATATTAAGGGACAATCTTACACAAATCGACCTACACACTATATAATATGGATATCGTCGTCTAGCAGTTAGTTAGTTTGGGACTAGGTTGATTTGTGTAAGATTGTCCTTTAATATTTATATTGTTGGTTGAAAACATTACCGAAATATGATTTTATTAATAATTCACAAGCATAACCGGGTGTTAATTATTAAAAGTGCACGATGAAATTCTACTTGACATAAGATAGCAAAGAATTCTTAGTATATTTTAAGAGTCACTTTTAGCTCGGTGCCATAAAAATATGCAGACATTGGACGATAAATACAAATGTTACATATTAAATAGCAAATGTAATTTATTCATATTCTATCACATGAATAAAAGTAATGTTTGAAACTGGGAACAGTAAGTGTATAAGAAGACAATACATACTTAGCTTAGCTTAAACCTAACATTTAAACATTCCTAAAACACATAAAAAAAGAGATCTAGGCAAAAAACCGCCCCGCGGACCACCCGATACGATTCTTCGGTAGCTTAGTATCATAATAACTTATTATAAATAAGTGTTTTTTTTTATTAAGATAATTCAATCGTAAGATAGTAAGTAGGTAAAGTTATAATTCAATTAAAACTAGAAAATGACTAAAAGTACAGAGGCGTAATGAGAACCTTTATTATCCGTAGTATAAAACAAAGTCGCTTCCTGCTATCTGTCTGTCCCTATGTATACAAGCAACGGATTTGATGCGGTTTCTTTTAACAGAAAGAGTGATGCAAGAGGAAGGTAATTTATCAGCATTGCACCCGTGCGAAGACGGGTGGGTCGCTACTTTATTTATAAAAAAAAATGAAACTTGTTATAGTGGACAATGATTGACGATCCAACAAAGTCAAATAGAAATTCAAACATTTATCTATACAGATTGATGCTAGCGTATAATCCCACCTAAAAGAGCTGACAGACCCATAAAATACTAAAGGCAACGTAACGGCCTTGATCCTTTAGCTATGGCCTGGAGTTTATATTGTTGACAGACGCGATCCAACGGCAGTTTATGGCTACGGAGTGACAGGCGAGCATTTCTGTACCAGACATTCGACATTGTCTAAACCGAGGTAGGTTTATCCTGGGTTTTGATTAAAGCTGAACCGAAACAGAGCGGTATATTGGTGTATCAAAATAAATATAGATTTACAAATTCTACTTATATGTCGAGAGTATTATTGGATTTAAAATGAACGCGTTTCGGCGCGAGGGCCGAATGCAAGTCAAATTGGTCAAGATTACAAACTAATTCAAATTGATGAATGCAGCAAAATGGCCCTTAAATAAGTATGTATTTTATGAGCCTGCTGACGCTGCATCCTCCAGTACGTTGTCACCACTCGAAATTTTATTCCCGACCAAAATAATTGTAAGTTGTGACGTGATATTTGACTTTCCAATGACTTAAACCGCTTCCTTGAGGTCAGCTGCCGATGTGATCAAAGCGACACTTAAATAGATTTAAGTTGAGACGTTGCAACACAAGATATTCTCATCAGTGGAACAAATCCGATTACTATGAAGCCGAAGGCATCCTTTATAATTCGCAGCACTTATTACCTAAGCCTGTACCTATTAGCCCCGCTGTTCGCAATTAGCCCTCTTAAACAGCAAGCTCTAGTATTTTTTTGCGCCATATATCATTCTAATAGACACCCGCAACTTTGTCCGCGCAGAAGTCATAACCCCCTTTTCTGCTTAGCCGTAGTGGGATAAAAAGTATGCTATAACTATCTCTACTATCTCTAAATAACCGAGTATCTGTGTAATTGTGTATCAAAAGTAGTTGAAATCCATCAAGTCGTTTTGATCCTATCGGGCATCTATGATATACAGGAAAAGTCAGCAGTTTTAGAACATAATATAATAATATTTACCTACGATTTAGGTTGGGATGTTGCAATACTTCTCACCAGTGTAACAAAGTATTCGGTTCCTCATCAAGCCAGAGGCGTCCCTTATAATTCGCAGCACTTATTACCTAAGCCTGTATCTAGTAGCCCCGCTGTTAGCAATTAGCCCTCTTGTCTCGAAACAGAATTACGACGCGCCGCGCTCTAGTGTTCTTTTAGTGCCTTATTTCTTATGTGGAAGGTAGTTAGGTACCAAAGTTTGCTTTTTATTGTCGGCAACATTTATTTTACCTTCATGTGAAAAAGTACAATTATTCTGTCGTTAACAGCAGGAAAGTTTAACAGTTTGGAAAAATATAGTTTTTTTTTCGATTTTACATATCAACTCAGTCCCAAACTAACTTGTACTATATATTTATACTATCTAATAGATAAATACGTAGGTATATTATTATATTCGTGCTGATCACACATACATTTTCACTCGCTAGAATGGAATCTGAAACAGCCAACTTTATAGCTTCGAAATTTGCATTTAGTTATCATATTTTTCTAGTATTATCTACAAAAATGTTGGTAGTCCAATCAACGCCATGAGAATAATGTAAAAGAATAACACTCAACTACAAATCGCCAACTATTACTAAAGAACTAAATCAACATGGGCATCATTAAAACTGAGCAGCTTTTTAGATTCAGTGAGACAATACTTAAGCGCCTGTTGATTGTAAAACAACAGATTTAAAATTCGGAAACATTTGAAGAGCATTCCGGTTTAAAATTCCATTACACCCTACGTTAATCTCTGGAGCAGAAAGCAATCCGACTTTCCGAAATTCGTCGGGATATTTTCTCTGTAACCGAAAAAAGTAAAAAACGTGTATGTTTTGCTGAATCATCTGCTGCATAAAACCGACGCGGGAGTTCTATTCGTGCTTCCCCTATTGATTTTGTGGGCACTGCGAAAGTATTCGAGTTGACATTAAAGATAAATGTAAATGTGGAATTCTAGTACGATTTGCATACACGAATACAGGGGCCCAATTTGAGAATGCCGTTGGAGATATCGCCAAACGTCAAATCTCCATTAGATAACAGTTATATCGCCATTGAACTGTCATTTAAATGCGATGAGCTTAAAAGTGACATATCTCATCTCAATTTTGGAAATACGAAGGCGATAATGATTGTCAAAAATGTTATTCATGTATATAAATTTCTGTTTTGAACGAAACGTAACGGACTAATTTCACGTACTACGCGGTCAATTTAAAGTATTCGCCTGTTATTTATGCCGTCACATACAAAGAAAGCGAAAATTTTGCGCGTCCGAATTGACGAAGTTGCGATGTTCTAGGGATATCGCCACTTGTCAAGTAGGCACACGTCAAAAGTGACGGATGGTGATGAAAAGGAGAGATCTCCATTATATCTCTAAAATTGGTCGAATACCCCCCCTGGGTACGTGAACGAAAGATTGTGTTTTAATGACCTATGCAATATGACTAGATCAATATTATATAGAAATTAATATATTATGTATGTATGTATACTATACACCTAGTTTACTCAAGATACTTAATACCTGATGATATGTAAGTCAAGTAAAAAAATCCCAAGAAAGCACTCGATCATTTAACGTATAAATTTTCTGCATGAACTATAATATAAACTACTATTTTTGTCACGTAATTGAAATCTCCAAGGGTTCCGCTGCAGAATCGTCATCATAATAATGCATACCCTTTCGTTTATTTTCCTAGTCTCAGTTTTTTATTTCACTGGTTCTGCTCGCTATGCATCTAGAGACTTGCAACTCGGCAGAGGCCTCAAAAATTTGACTATATTTTTCTCTAATTGATAATCACTATTTATCAATGGAAATGGATATGCATTATGCACTCGTATACACAACTTGTAAAATTGTGTATCATGCACCTGTACTGTTCAGGTTTAGTAACATTTTTATACCACTCATTAAATGAGGGTCTCATGATCATGATGACCAGACCATCTACTTGTGTCGGGTTTTTTTATTTATTTTGAATTTAGGTTATTGATTGGTGTGCCTGTCAACGGATAGACCGATTTGAGTGCGGCTTTTATCGAAACTTGCCTGCCTAGATGGTTCTTAGTTATGTTTGTCGTCTTCAAGATAATCAGCTTTCATTGAAACGAGGTGACAGGATCTCAGCCAATACTGAAGCTGAGAATTGCAAGCATTTTATATTTCACTCATTAAATTAGGATCTAATGATGACCAAAATATAGATTTTTCCCTTAATGTGATGATCAGATGAATATTCAGGGATATCGAATTAGGACCAAGGTGAGTGAAAATACATTGTCTGTAAATTTCCTCAAAGACAGCTAATGGTAAAGTAACATTTTACAATAATAAACTGCTGTTACAAAAAAAAATTTCAAGAGCAATCAAACTTTTCCAGCGAACTTTCTCATATTATTATACTGTAAATAACAAATTGGCAATGTCTGCGTCCTTTCATTACTCTGCAGCGAGAAATGTACAGTCGGAAGATGAAACTGTTACACCAGAGGAAGAATAGAGCCATCTTTCCTTATTTAACAATTTTTATGGCATTATTTTTACAACGAAATGAGTTTTGCAGATTTTTTGCGATTGCGAGAGGTCTCGTTGGCTTGCGGCATCCTTCATAACAATGTTACTTACCTCCGTTACGTTTGTATTCGTTAGTTTTTCTTCCAGAGTTCTATTAGGACGCCTTGTTTTTAAATGGTGGCTATTTGTTTAATATTTTCTTCGGTTTTCGCGATTGACACACATTTAAATAAAACAATTGAAATGGATTGTATCGCGTAAATATACATTATTTGAGCCTCCCTGCCGTTTCGGAAAATTTCCAGTTCGGTTTAAAGATTATTTATTTTTCTCAAAAGAATTACAATTCACTTATATGAGAAAAACTTACAATAACTTACAACTATATATATACACAGTGAGCGAAATGCATTATAATACAATAATACGTAAGAAAGTAATAATGCAATAATACAATAATAATTGTCGCTTTATACAAAATCACAGTTTAACATTGGAGACTTTAAGTAAGGTGGGTAGATATTAGCAGTGCGACTTGGAGCGCCCTGCGTAAGCGCATCGCTTATCTTTAACTGGGACCAAAGATCTAAAGCGCGCTTTGGCGACTTACTCCGAGTACGCTCGCAATATATTACTCATTATATACATCGTTTTTTTTTTTTTTTTTTTTTTTATTATTATTCGTATATTTATTTCTTTATTTTGTAGGGCAATATATTTTAATGAAATTATATTATATTTATATTTTGAATATTATTTTAATCACTAAGTAGTTATCGACATTTTATTGTTAATTGTGTCTGATTATTTTAAATTAAGGTATTATTATTATTATTATTTATGTTATTATCTATTTGTTAGTTATTCATATAATAATATATTACAATTTAAGAGCATTGTTGAAAGCACAGAATTATTTTATCCATATAAAACAATTAGTATTTTCTATTAGAATAATTATAGTATAATAAAATCATTATTATTTTTACATCACACTTTTAATTTGTACTATTTATCTCTATTCTATATTATTTAAAACATGCTTTTTTAGTTGCCGCTTAAAAGAATAAAATGATTTTGTATCTTTTATTGCTTTGGGTAATTTATTATATAATTTAGCACCTTCATTTAGGATACATTTTTTACCATAATTAGTTCTCGATGAACGTAGTATTAAGTCATTGGAATTACCTTTCACATTCCACTCAGTAAAATTATGGAACGCGTTGCCGGTATCCGTGAGGCAGTCACAATCCGTGGCATCGCTTAAGGAGAACTTAAAAAAGTTATGGCTTTTAGATACCTGATCTCGTCGAGGTTAATTGATTAGAGTGATTACTTCATATATATGATATTTATTTATTTTATGATATATATGTAATTATATCTATATGTATTATATTTTGGAATTACACATATTTTATTATATTAAGACATTAGTCCTTAGTTTATCTGTGCATACTAACTTGTTCGTTTGTCTATCTTCTTGGATATCCCATTATTTTCTCATTTGCTCAAAGGTTAACTGGAAGAGATCCCTTATAGGGATAAGTTCGCCTTTGTACATGTTTTTTTTTTATTTTTTTTGAAGTTTTGTGAATTGTTTTTGTGTACAATAAAGTGATTACATACATACATAATTACGTAATTTGATTTTCTGTACAAGGTATTTCTTTTTAAAACTGATTTGACTCGATATATTTTTATTTAGTATTTTTCGAATTAAAATACAAGTGTAATAAGCATATGTTTGAGTAATATTCATAATTTTTGTTTCACTGTATATTAGTTTAGTCGATGTTAAATAGTTATAATTAAACAATACTTTTATTAACTTATTTTGAGCTTTCTGTATTATATCGAGATTTGATTTGGCAGCGGTACCCCATACTTCAATTAAATAATCGATATGTGGCTTAACGAGCGAGTTATATATTATATAGCGAACTCGTATTGGAAGACTGCGAACGATACTTCTTAAAGCACCTGTCAGCGATGTTAATTTTGATTTCACCTTTTCAATATGTGGTTTCCAGCTAAGGTTTTTGTCTAGAGTAAGGCCAAGATATTTCTCTTTTTCAACTTTCTGAATTGGTTTATTATTAATCTTTAAAGGATCAATGTTCGATATTTTTTTATTTTTTGCTGCGAAGATGATATAATTTGTTTTATTTATGTTGATTGTTAGAAGATTAGATTGAAACCACATATTGAGTTGGTCCAGGTCATTTTGTGCTTCTGCCATGATACTTTCGACTGAATTTCCATAGTAAAACAGGCAAGTATCATCCGCATACAAAGTTATTTTTCCTTTAAGCCCAAGGTCACAGATATTATTTATGTAAATAAGAAACAAAAGCGGTCCTAAAATTGATCCTTGAGGAACACCGCATGTGATGGTTCTGGGATCACTTTTATGATTCTCTATTTTTACTATTTGGGAACGATTGAGGAGATATGATTTAATGATATGAAATGCTGGTCCAGTAATGCCTATGTCAGTTATTTTCTGCAAAAGTATGCTGTGGCTAACGGTATCGAAGGCTTTTTTTAGATCTATAAAAACCCCCAATACGATTTGTTTTTTATCTATGTTGATTTTTATTTCTGTCACAAGATCCATTGTTGCCGATAGCGTGTTAGATTTAGGCCTAAAACCGTACTGTTTCTCATTTAGGTAATTTATTGACAATAAGTGGGCTTCGAGGCGATTATATAGAGCCTTTTCAAAAATTTTTGATACAACAGGAAGAACTGAAATTGGTCGGTAATTATTAGGGTCACTTTTTTGTCCTGCTTTATAGATTGGTGTTACTTTCGCTAATTTAAGACTATCTGGAAAATTACCAGTTTCAAGACATTTAATAATACAGTTTGTTATTTCCTCGAGAATTAAGTACTTGACACATTTTATTGACTTGGTGGATATTTGATCTATTCCGGTGCTAGTGTTTTGCTTTAAGTTATTTATTATGTTAAGAACTTCATCGGTGCTAATTGAATTAAATTTTTGCAATTCTATTTTGTTTACTACGTTAACACTAGTATAAGTTTTATTATTATGGTATTTTAAGGGTATGGCATCTGCTAAGGTTGAACCAATAGTTGAGAAAAACTTATTAAATATTTCACACATTTCCTTAACATCTGTAGTAATCCTAGAACTAGATGTATCTTCAAGTTTAGCAGGAACAGCATTTGCCTTTTCTTTATTTGCCGCTAAGTTGTTTATCAATGTCCACATTTTTGTAGGTTTGTTTGTGCATTCCATAAATGCTTTATAATAATAGCTGTGCTTAGCAGTTTGGATTAGTTTTCCAACGGCATTCCTCTTCTGTATAAAATTATGCTTTAATTCTTCATCTTTCGGGTTACGTTTAAGTTGCTGCCATAATCTGTTTCTGTTGTTAATTTCATCAATGATTCCTTTGTGTATCCAATTTTGTTTAGGGGCGTTCATTACTTTACTCTTGGTAGTCTTATTATTATTAATGGCCGTTATCAACTTTTCTTCTAAGTGCCTGTAGCTATTGTTTATATTTTTACTTTTAGAGTCCTCAATACTTTTATAAAATTTTGAATAATCTACTGCCTCGTAGGTAACCTTGTTTCTAGAACCAGACTTGAATTTTTTAACTTCGAAATAAATCTGCTTGTGGTCCGATATGGCAGATTCTATGATAGCGAGGTGGAATTCATTTTCCTTTAAATTGGAACAAACATGGTCTAATATGGTCTTTGTGGTGCTAGTCTCTCGTGTGCAATACTTTTCATCTATGTGATTGAGTATTCTATACCCGTCTTCTGTCATTGTCTTCCTGTAGTTATTTATATGGTTTTCTGAGCTCAGTAGGTTGAGATTAAAATCACCAAAAACTAATGCTCTTTTATGTTTTTGAAGTTGTGTTGAATAGATATTTAAAAATGTATCAATGCTTTCACGATTTGTTCTGTATATAACACCTACATCAATGCAGAATTTACTTAAATGGATCCATAGGTAGTGATTGTCATTACTACAAAGCTCTTCAACTAAGTGATGTTTCAGACTGTTATGTGCGAATATTGATACTCCCCCTCCTCTAGAATTTTGTCTGTAGTTATAGTAGTGTGTATATCCAGGAAGTTGGTGTCTACGAGCTTCTTCATCGGACTTAATCCATGTTTCCGTTATGGCAATTATATGAATGGTGTTATTTATCGATTTTATGACGCAGCAAAGTTCATCAATCTTGCCAGATTTCACTATACTTCGCATATTAGCATATAGACATGTGAGAGCTCCTTTATTAACTGTTAAGCCAGCGTAGTTACTTAACACCTGGTATGTTACATCGTCCGTTTTTAAATTCTGAGTGTTATTCTTGTTATTAGGCGCTATTCCTTGAAGTTTTTTGACGTTTTATGGACGATTTTGGGGACATTTTTAACATATTTTATGCACAGTTACCGTTGTCAAAGGTTGGTTGTTGGTGGTGAACGGTTGGTTGCGATACAATCCATTTAAATTGTTTTCTTTGAATATGGCTATTTGCTTAATAATAAAATAATAAAGTCATAAATGCAACAAAATACGTATAAAATAATTTTACTGTTGTAAAATAGGTATTTAATGTATAAATGGGTGCCACAAGATGGGCAGCACAGGCGAGGAAGGCCTAGGAGGAGATAGCGGGACGTAGTAGACACGTTCCTCGGTGGCTGGCCAGAGGTAGTAACTGATCTGGACTCGTGGGAATCAAGGGAAGAGGCCTTTGCCGAAACATTTGTTTAAGATATTTGAAAGAAAATCTAAAATATTAAATTTTAATATACTACTCAAAAGAAAACAGAGCCACTTAAGATTTACAAAGTCATTTTCAAAAACAATCTTCAAAATAACAGTGAAAGGGAACATCACAACATTGAGTTAAAACTACTACTAGAATTACGTAGTTTTAAGGTAGGTCTACATTTAAGGTCATGCTGTTTTTAAGAAGTTTAAAATCGGTAATAAATATTACATAGTTCTAATTTAATTTGTAAGTGTTTTATGTAAATTACTTATTGGTGGTCCACCTAACCTAAATGAAAATGCCAATGCCAATGTATTAGATGAAAGTATTAAAAAATGCCAATGTACTTAATTATTCATCATTTCAGCCATAGGACGTCCACTGCTGGACACCGGCCTCCTCAATAGACTTCCACATGGGTCGGATAGCAGCGACCCACATCCAGCGAGTCCCCGCAACTCTAACCAGGTCGTCCGACCACCTTGCGGGTGGTCGTCCTACACTGCGCTTGCCGGTACGTGGTCTCCACTCGAGAACCTTTCTGCCCCAACGGTCATCGGTCCTTCGAGCTACGTGCCCCGCCCATTGCCACTTTAGCTTGCTTACCCGGCCAATGTATTAGATGAAAGTATTAAAACGAGTAGGTTTCAAAAGGTGTTTTTATTACATACCAAAACACGGGTCTGGGGCCTATGATGGTTGCTTGTTGCGCGTGATATACGCGATAAGTAAGTGACAAAGAATCCGCCACCTTTTGAAAAGATGCACTCACACTCGAGTAACAGATGCTTTGTCACTTATTTTATTTATCACTTGATAACGCAACAATCATTAGCCCCCAGAAGACATTTATTAAATGAATATTATATTCCATGTCGACATTTATGTCGGTTTTCATTCTCATTAACGTTGCAATCAATGAATGTTCATTTTCTTTATGTCATACACAAGCTTTGTTGGAACCCACTAAACATAAATGGATTAAAGCATTGCCAAAATAATGCATTCCATTTTGATGGCAACGCAACTCGCGCAACTGAATAACTGTGTTTACCTAATTATATGAATATGGGACATTTGATTCCGCGTGCCATTTCAATTTTAGAAAATCATTAAATTTGTTTGCTGATTTTCGTGTTTCATAATATTATGCCGGTATATTTCTACTTTTGCGAGAGGTGTCCGTATTTTTATTATTTACGCGTAGGTAACATGAAAATATTCGTTTTCTTTCACATATTATTTTATTTTATTTTTAGCCTGTGCTGTCCCACTGCAGGGCAAAGGCATCCCTCTCATTCTTTCAGTCGTCTCTGTTCAAGGCAGCGACCACCACCAATTTTTTCGGAATGTGTCTAGTCTAGGTCATCCAGCCATATCTTATACTTTATAATATTATATCTTTGGTATATTATATATTACACATTTAACGGCACGAGCGACATCTCGGTAGCTCAACAGGTCAGAGCATACTCCCGCTAAGTCAGAAAATTTGTCGATCAGACAAGCACAGGATCGGGAAAAGTGGCATAAAAGTAGGCCGAAAAGATCATACTTAGCAATTTTTTTTATACATAATTTTGTTTCTAAATGTGTTCTAGTAAACTGAATTGGATACATAACATCGATAGAAAACTTCCGTTTGTCGAACTTAAGGTTTCCTAACAACCTACTCGTATACTCAATAGAAAGAAACTTCGGCGCACAAATGAAACCTATTTCACGTTCTTACAGTCACGTCTAACCTTCGTTACATTATATTCGACGGTCAAATACCTTTTGGAAACGAACTCTAGAAAAACCGGTCAAGTGCGAGCCGGACTCGCGCACTGAGGGTTCTGTATCATTTAAAAAGACAGATTTTTTGTTTTTGGGGAAAAAGTAAAGTTTTCAGAAACAGAAAAAAAAACTACCTATTCCGGTAACCATTACTGCGAATAGAGGGCTGCAGATGCGGGTGTGGCAACTTAATTTTACATAATAGAGATTAGAGATTACCAATAAATAGGTTATAGGTACGTAAGACTAAACAAACACTCATATAATTATGCTTAATACATTTTATATTGGTTTCTGCACTAGGCACAGAATATATCGCAAATAACCAAGGCAAAAAGAAATTGACATGCTTTGATATTTAATTCGAAAGGTCAACAAATCCACGTACATGGCGCAAAGTTATAAGCAGTTAAAGTAACTAAACAAATCAAGAGTAGTACCTAAACAAATAAAGATAATTACATCATAGGTGCTGCCCTCAATAGTTTGAAGCTTGTTTTTTGTATTTGGTGTCATACCGGCCATAATATGTAGAAACCACAGTTTTCGAAAATTTCAAGTACCTATCTCTATAACCCGGTCGGCAAAATGATGATCCTAGAGTACTTCAGAAAATGGGACAAATTTCTAATAATATTGCTTTAGTTCCATTTTTTTGTATGAAAACATCAGTCTTACAAAAATGTTTGTAAGTGTGGTCACATCGATGCGATTTCCAAATTAAATTTCTGAAATTTCAATTGAAGTGTCCCAGAGATCATCCGCCGACCGACGTTTGATTTAGGCGACTAAAGTCGGTATGGAAAAATGACGAGGTATTCTATATTACGGCTCCATAACACACAGACTATCGGACAGATATACAGCGAATCCTTATTTATAGGGTCCCATTTGCACGGAACCCTGAAAACTCGTATTTCAAAAGTTCGCAAGTTAGTCCTTTGAAGATATAAAAGAGTTTCTGGTCTCAAAGGAGGCGATGAGCTGAGCTCACGTCGTTACTTTGATTAGAACTTCTTATTGTGTTAAAGTTTGACCGGGGAGATGCGGGCACCTTTAATTTACATAAAGATAATTATATCATAGGTCTGTTTTCATTGAGGGAGGTTTAACTTTTGCTTTAAATATTTTGCAGGAACGGAGAGAGATATTGGTGGTGTTTTTTCATTGGCATGCAAGGATGTTAGAATAGAATGACGGAATCGATAGATTTAGATTAGATTACATTTCATTAATTTCACAAAATCTCTATTTCGCCCTATGGTTGATTAGTAGATAGTGCGTTTTTACATAAAGCCCGCCGTTGGTACTGTGTTTTGTTTTGTACAATATAGTAAATTAATAGTAAGCTAATATTTTTACCTTTGTGTATCAACATATTTAGTGTCATTCAATACAACTCGAATTACTAAATTGAATAGGAAGATATAGGAAGATCTGTCAAATTGATACATATACTTTAAAACCTTTTGCACAAGATGTATTTTCATGAAAACCACTTTCAAACCACCGATGAAGTTTTTTCGCTTCTGCGGTAACTACGTTGAGGTTGTTGGAGTTTATGATCCCGTCTAGTTTTACGAAAGATTTTGTACGAACGAGAGGTACTTATTTCTTTAGAGTCAAGTTGCTAGAAGAAGATATCTACGGGAAATAGCCAAGATATTGCAAATGCTGAATTTTATTAGGGATAGCGCAATGCTTCGGTGAATTAGCGCCCTGCGACGTCTTCCGGATGATAATGATGATGTTTATGATGAATTATGATCCAATAAATACAACGCACAAAACATTATATATTTAAAGGTAGTTAATTACTGTATACTTTATAGTTCTTGGTCAAAAGTAATAATACTTCATGAAAGACACTGCAATACAAGATTTGCCAATGAATCTACACTAATTTCTGCATTTTAAACAACATGTGATGATTATTTGAGCGTTTTAACCGTCTTATTACTTTCTCTCCAATATTTGCAAAATTTGCGGTAGTCTCATAGAAGTGACGGCTTTTTACTTAGTATCAATATTATGTTGATTGCTTTAATGATTTTTTCATTTATTATCAAAATGATGTTGATTGCTTCAATGATTTGGCCAATGCAAACAGAGTAACACGATTCGTGAAAGTTTGTTATTATCTGTGTTAGTTGTTATTTTAGTTTTATTTTAGTTATTATTATTAAATTCACAGTGCCTAACATAATGCTGTAATGCTGTGTAATTTGTTTGTTAAATAAATAAATGATTAAAACGTTAAAATAACCACCCGTGACGTGAACACTTTTAATTTTCAGTAAAAACTTACAATTCCGGCAATTCTATACAACTTGCGACTATTGACTGAGAAAACTCCTTTGCGCTTGACAAAAGCGAAGGATTGCAGCGTCAGCGTCCGCTTTAAGGTAACTTCCCAGACTTACATTTCGCCTTCATACTGGACATAATGCGGAAATGCAATTTCCATAAATTTTACACACCGTGGGCAGTCTCGGCCGAAAAGATTGGACGTGACCACGCCATATTAACCCCTTGTCCACTTGATAGGGGTTTAGATAACGAGATCCTATATTATCTTCGCGGGATTATACAAATTGGGTATAGTTTTGTTTATCGCTATTGGACAAATAGATCTTTATGGGTGTTCCGTTTCGTGCCATTATATTCCTGCATTATTTAATGTTCCTCTAGTAATAAACGCAGATACACAAATTATTGCAATACAGAAGAATATACGTATTGTTTAAGCGATATTTAAGCCACTGTATTTTTTATTTACTAATGCCAAGAAAACTTACTTGAATATTTCCTTTACTCTGTTCCAGTTCAGTTTTTACAGTTTTATTATATTGAGTCCGTAATATCCCACTGCTGGGCAAAGGCCTTCCTTTTTTCTTCCAGTAATTTAACAGTCTTAGTTACTTATTAATAAATTAATCATAGTTATAAACAGGCTTGTTCAAACAAATCTTTAAATGAAGATTTTTTCTCATTGCAAACTTCATCTCAACAACTCCAATCTTTATTTAGTGCCAAAAATCTCATTAACGTTAAAATAATAGAAAATCTTACTAAAATCAAAACTGGGGATATCACCAACTTCGTCTAATTAGGTCCAGGGAAGCCATGCACAATGTGACATATATCTGGCATGGTGTTATATCTCAAAAGATTACCTATGTACGTTTCCTTGTTAGCTCCAAGGGGCGTTCGCCGTAACAAAGCAAATAAATTATAAAAAGAGATCCGGGAGGCACGACAAGGCTTTCTGTTCTGAGACAAGTCGTAAATTTAACGGACGAAGAAATTCACATTTCCCTTGCCTATTTTCGTGGTTAACTTAGTGAAACTATTTCCAAAGAATACCTGAGTAGATTAGAACGTCTCGTTTTATTACTGACCCCCAAATTTTATTTTGTCTCAAACCATTTAGCTCACCTAAAAGGATAAAACGAAGCCAACTTTACCAATTACGCCCGCACCTTTTTAAGCGATCGCTTTTTGTAATTTACGTCTCAAAATTACTCAGAAGTGTATGAAACATGATTCCAGCCCTAATTCGATGCAGCATTGCGATAATTTCAGTTTAGCTAAATCTCGGATTTATTCACAGCAGCATTATATAATAAGTATCGAAATTTTACCCACTTTTGCTATTTTCGATGCATAATAGGTTTGTTTGTTTGTTTGTTTTAATCAAAATATGTTTGCCAAATTATCACATTGGCAAAAAAAACAGTTAGCAATTTTTTTTGATAATGTAATTTGACGAAAATAATTTTGGAAAAACGGCAGGATCCCGTATAATGACATGAACAATGTGAAATTTTGAGGGAGATATTATGATTAATCCCATCAATGCCATCTTCAATTTTACAACTTTCAAATTAGAATATTTGTCTCAACGAGAAATAAAATGTGTCGATTTTCAATACTTGCAATAGTTCCGATGGAGCACATCGCTAATTTGAGATACATACGAGTATAATGTGGGACTAGTTATGTCTTATGTAATGCCGGTAGACGCAGATATTTAAAAGTGCCCGTGTTGCCTAGTTACAGAACGAAGTCATCATCATATGCCTAAAGCACCTCTAGCGCAACTGTGACACGCGACTCTTTGCCACGCGACATATACTACCTATCACTTTCCTTTTAATACCCTGCGAGCATGACAGATGATGCTGAGTCGCGTGACAAACGAATTCGCGGTACGATATGCACGCCCTGCTGGTCTGAGATGTCAAACAGATGTCACTGAGAAACGTAACGAATATCAAAACACTGTATTTAAATAGATATTTTTATAAATATCTTTTAATTTTAGTTTTTGTGTTTTATAGCCATCATAGGTACATTTGTTGACGTGATACCATCTTATAAATCGATGATCACCGCACGAAAAAGCATGACTCATTGTCACATTCCGCCTGAGCCGAGCGTGCAAGCGAGAGCGCAGAACAAGCGATAGAGAGACACGATCGGTCTAAGCGTGTTCGGCTTGTGACGCATCTATATCTCTCTTCCACTGCATAGCCTGGCATTCGTTATCACGTAAAATTATCGTCCGTTACCGACTTTATTACAGACAACCAATATTTGTTTTCAATGCTTTCTTTATGGCCTATACACATTTTAATATCATCTAAAAACAATACTGTGGCGAGATCTCACATAGATGTCAGTGTCAAACAACGAATTGAGGCCACGATTCCATGTGTAACTAACTCCCTTAATTAACGCAGTCGTTCTCCCATTCGCCACAGAAATTGCTCCATTGTACGAAATTTGTAACGTAGTAAAATTCTTCGACCGAAACAAAATTACCAAGGAATTACGAGTATAATTTAATTAAGATATAACAGCACCTTTAATACCAATTAGTCACACGATCCACAGTTTGGGCGTATTGGGTAATTTGAGAGGTTGATGGGTTTAAGTCGGCTTTGGTTTTACCACCTACTTGGATCTGACCAATCAGACGCGTTGGACTTCGAAGGCTTCTCTGATTTATAACAACACTTGATGAGTTTCTCTAATAATGCAAATGTGTCTATTAACGCGTTCAAAAGTAATAAAATTTACTGTGCAATTAGTTTCATCAAATTTTCACCGTTATTATGATGAGATAAACTACTGGATTTTGGCTGTTTAGTTTCAAGTGTATATTTAAGGGTGGAGCCAGATGAGCGTAATTTTTTGAGTTTCTAGTCCCGTAATTTTGGTTGCGCGCATGCATCATGTCACGTTATCATTGTCACGTCACACTAAGTATGGCGCGAGTATTACGCGACTCAAAACTGAAACTGAACGCTCGTCTGACTTCAAAAAAACATATCTAATAGGTACAGATAATATTTTCCAAAAATAAAAATTAACATTGTAAAGCTACATTTTCCTTACAACTGCCATCTATCAAATCTAGACACGCGGCAGCGTGTCCAGCCAAGTTCACCCCAGGAACTGGCGAGCAGCAGCCGTGTGTTATGTTACACGAACCGTTTGGAGCCACTTTTGACCCCTCAGTAACTCCAAATCTATTTATCATAAAAACGTGAAATTTACCTTATGTATTAAGATCCTTTAGAACAACTAGAACCCCAAATTTCATAAATATAGGTGAAATAGTTATTGAGATCCAAAAAACGGCATTTTTAACACTGACTGACTGACTGACTTATTGACTAGTAATCAAAAACCTAACCCACTTCCAGGTGACCTAGAAAGGTGAAATTTGGCATTTAGCTTGATAATTGTGTGTGTACACATAAAAAAATTTAAAACAGTGTTTTTTTCTACTTTTATAAGCATAGCACACACACACTCTCTCTCCCACCCCCCACACACACACACGCACGCACGCACGCACGCACGCACGCACGCACGCCCTCACACACACACACACACACACACACACACACACACACACACACACACACACACACACACACACACACACAAGAATCCAACACGTACTACCCGATTTGGAAAAATCTATGTTTGTTTAAAAGTGTACTAGAATAGCACACACACACACACACAAGTAATTAACAATTAACTAATTTACACATCATACTAATTTCTGCACAAAAAGTAATGATATCCCATTCAAAAAATAAATGTTAAATGAGAGCCAAGTTCAATATCGCGTGCACCGTTGTCGACTTCGCCGACAAAAGAATTGAGCTCTATATGGGCGCCAAGTTCTTTGCCCTAAAATTCTTAGATACAAGGACATGCGACATACTCAATGTATTTATTTTACTTGGGGTGGATTCATATCAAGATTTGACTTGGCTAGTTTTCACAAACTAAATAAATTTTATAAAAGTAACATAGTATTATTATAAAGCTAACAGTATAAGTAACAGGACACTAACTTGCGTACTTACCTTTACGAAGATAGGTTAATGATTAGACAAAGATTATATAAATTCATATGTCAAAAATAGTCAAGTCAAGTCTTCATATTGAATTACACCCCAAGTAAAATAAATACATTGACGCATGTCCTTGTATCTAAGAATTTTAGGGCAAAGAACTTGGCGCCCATATAGATCTCAATTCTTTTGTCGGCGAAGTCGACAACGGTGCACGCGATATTGAACTTGGCTCTCATTTAACATTTATATTTTTGATGGGTTATTATTACGAAGAAAGAATACATCTATGTTCCTACAGTATAATCCAACTCGTGTTTAATTAATCTCAATAGCAATATCTCGTTTCTAGTAACGAGAATTGTTATTACAGCAGCTTAGAAACAAAGGCACAGTCTTCTAAATGTCAGAGGCGTGCTAATACGCTCCTTATATCGAGTAATTCAAAGCTCGTATAATATTTAGGGTACCGCTATAATTTTATTCCGGACTTCGAAGCGAAGAAAAACATATATTTTCCGTCACCCTAGGCAGTAAGTGGGATTTTCTGCCCGCTACCGCCGCTAGGCAAGACGTAAAAACTTTAAACAAATTACCAAGCAATCAACCTGCCATCTGGGACATTCACGAATTCACCGCCCTAGGTATGTAATTTACTATTTTGCTTCCCCATACTTGGGTGAAAAGTATCAAATAACCATCTATGGCTCGCCCCTTAAAAAAATCACCAAAATACGTTTCCTAGAAATCTGTCATGAAACCCCGTACGGTCACCAGAGATCACGCGCCACAAGAAGACTTGAATCCGCCACCCGGCTTAGAAAGAACCCTGACCACATATTATGGCAAGTTAGAATGGATCCCACAAGGCAAAAGGAGACGTGGTCGTCCCAAGCAAACCTGGCCGCACTCTGTGGCATCCGAAATTAAAGTAATCGGGCTATCATGGCCTGCAGGTCCTAGCATCTTTGACACGCTGCTCTTTGTCGCGCGAGAAATATTACCTGTCACTTTCCTGTCAATACTGTGCGAGCATGGCAGGTGATGCTCAGTCACGAGACAAGCGAAGACGCGTGAAGATATGCTAGCCCCGCTGAGGTGAAGCACACAGCCTGAGACAGAACGCAATGGCGATACACTGCGGACGCCTAGCTAGGGGACGTAGAAATTCAAGTCAAGTATGTCCAGGCTCACCTCGTACCCATGTATGAATGTAGATAGATATGTAGATCATCATCATCCTTCTAGCCTTTGTCCCCTTTTTTGAGAATGAATTCTCAATCGGGGTCGGCTACCTAAATCCCAAGATGTGGCGAAGGCACTATAGTTTTTACGAAAGCGACTGCCATCTGACCTTCCAACGCAGAGGGGAAACTAGGCCTTATTGGGCTTACTTAGGTGGTTTCCTCACGATGTTTTCCTTCACCGAAAAGCGAGTGGTAAAATATCAAATGACATTCCGTACATAAGTTCCGAAAAACTCATTGGTACGGGCCGGGTTCGAACCCGCGACCTCCGGATTGAAAGTCGCATGCCCTAACCACTACGCTACCACCGTTTTTGTAGATAGATATGTAGATACAAACAAAAAAATTAAATTTCCACTCAGTGACCTAATAACAGCCTATTACTTATTGCGACACAAATGTAGCATCAATATCTGCTCCATTGTTTTCCTACGGATCTAGTGTTCACACAGACGCTCAAGTGTCTATCCAATTATATCATAGTCTAAACCAAGCTTCAAAATCCCAGACATCCTCAACTTTAAATAAATATGCATTTAAAAAGCGGAACCAGAATTGAATATCAGCGATGTACTTAACGGACTTTATTCTTAAAGATACCAGCGGAGGTTTTCAATGTAATTGCCCCGGTTCCTTCAAGAGGCTGACAGCTCAAAGGCTAGCTTGTGACGTGCTCATTGTGGAACGCCTACGGTTTATTCAAAGTTTGCCAGTATTTTTCTATAAATACGAGTATAAACTGACTGTGTTTGTTATGTTAAGTTGTGTCTTTAATAAATCAGATTGGTTTAGTAAAATACTTTTTGACTGAGCGAAAGAAGCGTCTCCGTTTCAGCTTGGCCGAAAATATTTCGTAATTTTTTTAAAAGGGCGGTAATATGGATGGAGACGTAGAAAATTTCAAATTAGTGGAAAATTAGTAGAAAAGCCATTTTGAAACAAACCCGTGAGGTGTACAGTTGACAGAACCACTAGTGTTAAGAAGGGATCACTACACGCGTTGGTACAAATCTCCGCGTCCCGCTTTTGTTAAGCTTCTCACGACGCATTTTACAGAAACAGCCAATAGGATACAGTTCTAAACGGTGCTTACGAACATGAAAAGAGAGATCCGTCTGGAGTGGTTCTGTGGATTTATTAAGTTTACTTTGAAATCAACAAGGGACTCCCTATTATGATTTCTTTGTAGTTATCATTGTAGAAATACAAATATCTATAATTTTATATTATACAGGCAACATTAGACAAGCTGATGCTGATACGGCTACCGGTCCGCAGAAGCGGACTAAAATGGACCAATCACATACCTCAGATTTGAATGCACTTCTTTTGGGCTTCACAAAGCCGCAGCCTGATTGGTTAATTTTCTCCGTTCCCCTTCTGTAGACCGGCAGCCTTAAGGTGCGTCTCCACTGTTGCGGAGCGGAGCGGAGATGTACGGAATCGACCGATCACAAAAGTGAACCGGAGCTGAGATACAGATTTCGACTCCGCTTCAGTTCATTTCTAAAGTCCTCCCTTACGATTCGACTTTAGAATCTTACTAACTATTAGGTACTCTGGTTTCCTATAGCTTCTGTATTTATATATGCTAGGAATACCTAGCACTGAAATTTAAATGTTATTACCATTTACAACTACATGAATAGGCTCAGATTTATTGTGAAAAGTTGGGTTTAGTTTATTACTAAAGTAACGATTTATCGTAATAACTTTATAGCCCTCTGTTGCCGTTTCAGCCTCGATAGAAGGCTCCTAATAGTCATAAAACTACAGTATGGTTATAAATGCCTTAATTAGTGAGACTAATGGAATCTTCTAATTGACTTCTATATAAAAGGTTATGAGGACTCGGTTTCTTAAAATTTTGATTCAAAGATTTTTTTATGGCGGTTCATTTTCCAAAACCAATCGTAGAAATATGAATTTGATTTAATTTAATTAAGTACCTATTAAAAGTTTTGGATCTCATTATTTTTATTTTATCATTGCCTCGAAAGTCTCCAATATTTTTTCAAATAAATACAATGCCCGAACATTCCTCATAACATCCGTCGTTCTTAAATCGTATGACAAAGTTCATACAAAAAAGAACCAAGAAACGACTCCATTATTTCTTGTTGAGTAACCTGATATTGCTCATTCAGTTGTTTTCTGGCTGTTTGGGTATAAGATTACTCGAAGTTATTTCAATATGGCAATCGTAAGAGCGGAGCCCACATCATGATTGTGTGATTTTCGAAACGCCATTGCTAACCCATTCAACAATTGAATTATATTTATAGATGTTTGAAACATATACTATGGCCTCTGACTTACTCAAAAAGGCCACTGGATTTTGATAGAAAGCTGTTTTAGTGGCTCGATTTCATCCATAATATAAGACAAAAAAAAAGTACCTAACGTGGCATTTTTATTTTCTCAAACATGCAATGAAATGTCGACATAATGTGCATTATAACAGGCTTCGAATTATCACGTTTCGGGTGGAACAATTTGAGAGAACCGTAAAGAAATTTCAAACAAATTGAAGGCCTAGGCCGGAAAGTATTTTTTTTAAACATGGCGTCTGTGTTTATAAACAGGCTAAACAGCCGAATTATATTTTTGAGTGGTGATTTTTTTTATTTCATTGCATGATATATATGTTTGAGAAAAGCACATGCATGTCATCAATATCTGTCTACTCACCTGGCAAGCCCTTCTTTCCCGGCGTCTACATTAATGTACTATTACGAGTAAAATTTTAAAGCCTGCTACAACTGTTAAAATTATCTAAAAGTAAACAACAAAGTTTATGGAGATAAGTAAGACATGGGACTATTGTTCTTCCCCGCGCGGAAAAAATTACGAGCACTTCCTAGTTTAAAACAAAATTATATAACAAAACTATTAAAAGGCTTTCCACCAGTTAGTATAACAACAAGCGCATTCATCAATCTTTCTCAACTGACGAGAACATTTTTCCATCTCACCGATACTTTTCCACTTTATAAACTACCATTAAATCATTCCAAGTAAAGTTTAATCGCAAAAAGGCTTCAACTTTTTAGCGCCCTTTTTATAGGTCTATCGATAACGCTACAATTATCGATAGCACTCGCGGACGGCAAGATTGCAATCTCCCGATAGGTTAGTTTAATCCACAGATTTATAGCCCTAGCTACCACACTTTAATCCGATCGCTGAGAAAAACCAACGTGCTCGCCTTGCCAACTTGGGAAATATTCCGCTAGGTAAATTTAGGGGTGTAAACATGCCAGGATTGTGTTATTGGTACACTACGTTCTCTGTTTGGCCTTGGAGGAATTTACAAGTATTACTGTTATACGTAAAGAAGTACTTTTACAATGAAAACAACGTATTTTTGAGAATGTAACGCGATAATACGAGAAAAAGTAAAGAATCGGTAGTGACCGTTTAAATGGAATTTGCACGGTTGACTTTATTGTTTGCCAATTTTATGAGTAATAAAACAATTACTGAAACCGACCCGTTACTCTTTAGAAATCGGCATTCGGCAAAATAAAAATGTGCAAAATGTGCAATACTTTCTAAACAATTGAATGCGTTGGCGAATTTCATAGAATGGGTAAAAGTTGCAATGTTTTTGATTTATTTTATTACTGGCAATAAAATTACCGAACATTACCAATAGAGAGTAAAGTCGTAAAATAAAATCCTTAACTACCTACACTGCCTAAAGGCAAACATAAATAAAAGGACGTATCTTGTTGAAAAGTGTGTCAAACTTAAGCTCTTTTGTCCCAGAACTACGGTGCAGGTAGGTAGTAAAATATGTATCGACCTGCACCTTTTGCTCGAAATCTTTAAAGCAAGCAAACAAATTTTATTTGATATTTGAACAAGTGTGATGAGTTGATGACCAAAGAATACGAATATTATTTGCTTTACCACCCATGAAGCTTGTACCTAATTATTACAAGCTTTTATTTATCTTCACCTTTCCCGTTGTCTGTTATCAAATCTTGCAAGTAAGATTTGAACATTTTGAACCACTTCCCGGTGATCGATTGAGCTGAAATTTCTACATAAATGCGATGACAATACAAGAAAATGACACCATGAAGCTGGTCATGATGGAGCCGAAATGTGGTCATAGGAACGCTGTAATAAGACGATGCAATTCTAGTTTGGGCTCTTTAGAATCGTCTTGGCAAGCAGTTGGCGGATGTTCAAAGAAAAGCACAGTCGCCATTAAATCTTGTCATAAAAAAATATGTTTATCAAAAGCTTATTAATATATTATTACATATTTGCTTAGTGTTTATTTTTATACAAATATATTATGTATACTATTTTAATTTAGCTTCCTATTCCGAAATATACTTTGGTTGTTTAGACTAAATGTTCTAGTATTTGTACTGAGGTTCACATGGGTTGTGATATAGAACTACATACATATTTAGTAGTCGTCGAGAGGCGTAAATTAGGCCACCATGATAAGTCAACACGTCTGTGCACAGCGGCTTTTACCGTCGTAAAACTGCTGCGTCTATAGCCGAAAATGTATCAATTTTTATATTAAGCCAAGAGCCTAGTGCCGTTTATGGCTTGAAGGTTTTTCTATCAGTGTTGTCAGTGCTGCAGTAACGCAATTTTCAAAATGGTCATGTGTCCGAAAATTATATGTTTAAAGTTGTTGCGTTTAGAGAAATAACAAGAAGCAAAATGTTAAATGCCCTCAATATAAAAAGCGTAGTCTATACTGCATTTCTTGAGCATTAAAATTATTTATTATTCATTAAGTAATTTCCTTCAGATTTATTGTTTCCCACAAGTAAATAACTGCAGTTAACCCATTATTCGCACAGCTGCGGAGAAACAGTTTTCTCAATTTTCTCACCAAGATTAACGTTATCGCAAACACAAGGAAACGGCCCCCATAGTTATTATGATTAGCAAGTATTGCTCATCCGGTATTAACTATAGCTGTAGGCTTGTACCATTAGAACATCCTCTAAATAGGTAGGTTGTAATTATCAGTGTACTCGAGGATGGTTCGCTCTTGAGCTGCGTACTGCTTAATTCAACGTTTCTAATGAAATATTTCCGGAATATCATGAATAAATGAATATATATATGTCCGTGTGATTTTGATATTCATTTGAAGGTAGACACTTGGATAAAGGACGTAAGTGGCTTCTAAGTTCTGACTTTAACCCGTTGCGCGTCATCGTACAAAAATTTTGGCCGGTACCACATCAATATCATCCAATAGCAAGAACTACCAAAATGTGCGAGCCTTTTCGTATGACGACAACATAATGTCTTATTCTCGATTAAGAAATGAATCATAATCATAACAAATTTTAGGTATAACCAAAATATGTACTTTTACTTTTATTTTAGAAAAAAAGAGATGAGTTATACAGTCGACACCAAAGTATCCAAATATAATATCGCGAGCAGATCTTTACTTGCATAGCAGTAGTGTTACGGTAGCATCTTTGGCCATTTTGGCTGCTAGGTAGGTACTATCTATACTAGTGTCTCTGTGAGATGTATACCTCGCGATATTTTTTTTAATAGTTGAATAATTTAAACTTTTTTTACGTTGTGTTGTACCTCCGTTATGTTGAAATATTCCGAAAAACTCACTCGACAGAATAAATCTTTATAATTATTGAACCTCACCAAATTTTAGGAGAATCTGTAGACGGCTACAGCGGAAATTCGGTCAAACGGACATCAAAATATCCGAAATACGAAAGATTTTTGGCCAAGCTCAAACGGACACGCTTCGCCCGCTCGGTGAATGATGCAGACTTTATGAACTATTTATATAAAAATTCGCATCTCTCTTTTCCACAGAAAAAGTTAAAAGTTCAGTTGGTATAAACAAGCATTACTCCGCGCTACAGAAATGTAGGGAACATAAAGTGAATAGCGTACAGATTGAGGGATTCTCACAGAACAAGTATCATAAAAATGTCGCCACAGTATGAAGCATCCTTTATATTCATACGTAAGTTATGTAGAAAAGGGGTAATATTGCACAAGCGGCAACAGAGGTTTTCATTTTAGTAGCCAACTTATACGGGATTTGTTTACATTATATTTTCTGCACAATGGTTCGGTGTGAGGGGTTTTGAAAAGTTGAAAAATGCTCGTAATTGGGAATTTGAGAGCGGTTTACGAACGAGTTACAACATGTTTTATTCTGCTCAAATAAATGGGTACACGAATTTTCTACCAAAAAATATACATATAACCTGGCCTAATTCAATGACTTCCATACATTGGTTTAAACTCGTATATCGTTGTCTTGTGAGTTTTTGGTCTTACCTGTATTGTAATGTTAATATTGATCGATAAATTTGAACAAAATTTTGTACACAGGTGTTCATGGCTGCAGGATAAGTACTTATAAAATAAGAGAGTTATAATCTTTTGTCCCACGTTTAAGTTTATAATTACCTAATACTTTCGTGCTTACCGAAGATGAGCTTCCTGAGAAAATCACAGCCATGCGTAATATAATCTGTCCATTGTTCTATAGTTTTTCTTGATAATTAAAATGTCCCGGGCCCTAAACTCCACATATATCATACACATACATGTGATATCTCGCAGAGATCTCCGAGGTGGCTATATAGATACCTAGTTGTGACGTCCCACGGGCAAAGGTACCTTATGGCGGGTATGGAGTTAAGCATACCCTCATAAACTACATAGACTGGTAGTTCAAATCAAAATTTTCAAGTCTAACGGCATTTTGTGAGCCATTTTGGCAACATGACTTTTCCGTTGTAAAAAAGCCTGCTGAATTTGATTCTGGATGTTGCCAAGCCGAATTTTGCCCCCCTCCCCCCATTTCCCCCCTTTTTATCTCAAAATATGTCCCTAATCACGGTTTTTACGGTTTTATACAAAAAGTCTTACAGTTAGAAAAAAAGTGTCAAAAACAAGAATGATCTCTATAAAATTTCCTATAACATGGTGTATAAACTTTTTTAGTAGGCCTTATAGTTTGTGAGCATTATCTTCCCGAACTTCATAGACTGGTAGAAAATTCTAAATATCGGCTTCCTTTACCGTGCTAACGGCATTTTGGGATCCATTTTGGCAACATGACTTTTCCGATGTAAAAAAGCTTGCTGAATTCGGTTCTGAATGTTGCCAAGCCGAATTTTGCCCCCCTCCCCCCATTTTCCCCCTTTTTGACCTCAAAATATGTCCCTAATCACGATTTTTACGGTTTTATACAAAATGTATTACAGCTAGAAAAAAAGTGTCAAAGACAAGAATGATCTCTATAAAATTTCCTATAACATGATGTATAAACTTTTTTAGCAGGCCTTGTGGTTTGTGAGCAATATCTTCCCGAACTTTTAAAAATTGATAAACTTGGTCGAGGCAGTGAAATACACTTATTTTGGGATAATTGGTATCGCACAGGATCCAGCCGCTCTGCAGCGCTTGAAACTGACATCCAGTTGACGTGCTGCTTATTATCTGTCAAGACTCACGAGGCTTTCAGTCATAAGCAGTCGCCAGATTTACACGCAGAACCGTACCCAATTCGGGCTAAAAGGGACGTAGAAAATAAAAATGCTTTGCTTCTGACCATGAAGTCCTTCGAAATGCTCAGTTATACGCCAGATTCTCCAGAAATGGGCCTTAGAAATGCAGTTACCCAGGATCTTGCAGCAGAAAAAATAAATAAAGTGTCACTTCTCACTGCCAAGCAGCTTGGCTCACTCCAAGTAACGAAGTTTGTTTCCGAAAGGTTCACCAACAGCAGGTCTACAATACAACGCAAAGTTCAAAATGAACAAAGGCCCGACCTTCAAGACCTGTACAAGGCAGGTCGGTATTTGAAGGTCGGGCCTTTGTTAATTTTGACCTTAGCGCAGTTGCTGACCTGCTGTTGGTGAGCCTTTCGGAAGCAAACTTCGTTACTTGGAGTGAGCCAAGCTGCTTGGCAGTGAGAATTGACACTTTATTTTTTTCTGCTGCAAGACCCTGGGTAACTGCATTTCTAAGGCACATTTCTGGAGAATCTGGCGTAGAACTGAGCATTTCGAAGGACTCTATGGTCTGAAGCAAAGCGTTTTATATTTTCTACGTCCCTTTTAGCCCGAATTGGGTACGGTTCTGCGCGTAAATCTGACGACTGCTTATGACTGAAAGCCTCGTGAGTCTTGACAGATAATAAGCAGCACGTCAACTGGATGTCAGCGTCAAGCGCTTATCATAAGCAATTATCCCAAAATAAGTGTATTTCACTGCTTCGACCAAGTTTATCAATTTTTTTAAAAATAATGAAGTTCGGGAAGATATTGCTCACAAACCACAAGGCCTACTAAAAAAGTTTATACACCATGTTATAGGAAATTTTATAGAAATCATTCTTGTCTTTGACACTTTTTTCTAGCTGTAATACATTTTGTGTAAAACCGTAAAAATCGTGATTAGGGACATATTTTGAGGTCAAAAAGGGGGGAAATGGGGGGAGGGGGGCAAAATTCGGCTTGGCAACATTCAGAACCGAATTCAGCAGGCTTTTTTACATCGGAAAATTCATGTTGCCAAAATAGATCCCAAAATGCCGTTAGCACGGTAAAGGAAGCCGATATTTAGAATTTTCTACCAGTCTATGAAGTTCGGGAAGATATTGCTCACAAACCATAAGGCCTACTAAAAAAGTTCATACACCATGTTATAGGAAATTTTATAGAAATCATTCTTGTTTTTGACACTTTTTTTCTAACTGTAAGACTTTTTGTATAAAACCGTAAAAACCGTGATTAGGGACATATTTTGAGGTAAAAAGGGGGGAAATGGGGGGAGGGGGGCAAAATTCGGCTTGGCAACATCCAGAATCGAATTCAGCAGGCTTTTTTACAACGGAAAAGTCATGTTGCCAAAATGGCTCACAAAATGCCGTTAGGACGGTAAAGGAAGCCGATATTTGGATTTTTCTACCAGTCTAACAGCTTGTAAGCTATCGATAGCAGAATCATCTTCTCATCATCATCTTTCTAGATTGCGTACTTACTGAGATATAATTTTTTGAAATATTTCTTGCTAATTCAGCGATTTTGAGAAATTGGCAATTGAAGTTTAACTGTTACAAAAACTATGTTCCTGTTGTAAGTTACATAGTGGGCTACGGAAAATTATTCTTTGGGCTTCTGTTTGTCAGAGAATATTGCAACAACTCATAATATTACACGTCCAAGCATTTAAATTTATCAATGAATATGCCTACTCGCGTTAAGTTTGCATTTCATTTATATGCATCGACATAGGCACTTGACCGGGTAGCTACGTGAAAATACACTTTGTGCAGCTCGAATTGTAAACATCACCTTTTAATGACAGTAAAAGGCGATATACCTGGGATATACCAAACACATCGTTTATTTGGTGCTATCTGGAGTGAACTCGAATTAGCGCCCTGAATGGGTAAGCAAAATATATGCTGTTTTATTTCAGTAAAGTAATTTCATTTCACGTATCTAAGCGTATTTATTTACACGAGTACATACCTACGTCAATGTTACTGCTCCAATTACAAGTTTAAGGTAAAATTACAGAATATAGGTTTCTAATGCGAAGCAAATAAACAGATAATATGTTTAATACGGCATTTCAGAAACTTAATTTTAATTTGGTTGACATTGACATAATAAAGTTAACTTTACACACCCATAGACCTTAACAAGTTGTTTTATTTGTATGTATGGCTATAGGTATGTGATTTGTACTTTCATCAAGCCTATGCGACTATTTTTGGTAGATACCTACACGGATAGCTAAGCATCCACAGATATTTGTTTCCCAAAAACCGAGAAGCAAAAAGTTTTTGGTTTCCTTCTGCGCGGACGAAATTCGGGGCACGAACTAATTTAATACATAATTATTACTTTTGGGAAATTACTGTTCCTTAGTTAAATAAATAAAATAAAATATCCCAATCCTTTCACAAAACCTAAACCTAGACCCAAACCTAGTTTCAAACGAAGCCAAACGTAATCTACCTTACTAAACGACGATATGAATATGTATTAATGTACATACACAGAAAATATATTCAAAGTACGAAAGAAAAAAAAACAAGCCCAAGTCCAAGCAAAAAATATATAATATTTGTGCTCATTACGAAAAAAATGACTCCACCAGCGTACAGATTCTAAATGAGTGGCCGTTCATAACAATCCATTGCAAAATAGTCCATTTAAGAACCGACAACACATCCTACAGCAGCCGGATAACTTTGATACCTTAATAAGAGGTGATGTCGGACGAGATGAGTAAATTACTCCTGTAAAACATTTACAATCAATAACTTACACAATCTCACATATCACCATATCATATCATTATGAAAGCAACCGTCCTAAAGCGAAACAAAGTTACTTTCTTATTGCAAGTTCCAAAGCCAAGCCATATACAGGCTTATGCTTATGAGAATAAATAGTTAGTTTACAACACATCGTACTGAACAAACAAAGAATTGCATTTTTTATTTAACGCAATTTTGGAATACGCTCTGGCAGCAAGCGATTTAAAATTTATGGGCGCAAAGTTAAGATGTTTTATAAAATTTGAAGTAGCATTAAGTCCTAAATGATTCCGCGTTTATGAATTTTTGGGTTTTTTTACATTGTTCAATTTAGTGGATAATTTTATACGTGTACGCTGCGTAACAACGTTTTGGAGTATAAACGCTAAATTTCGCTCGGAAAATGCGAAATTAAACTTTAGCGGTCAGCACGTCTAGCATAACTGTGACTGTCGCGCGACACATACTACCTGTCACTTTCCTTTCAATTCGGTGCGAGCAAGAGGGGTGATGCTGAGTCGCGCGACAAGGGAAGCGGCAAGATATGCTAGCCCTTGCAGTTGTAGGTTTGTCACTTGTTTTGCCATATTGCAATACAGCGAGATAAAATTACAATATGGCAAAACAAGTTACGAATTAGGAAATAACAGAATATTGGTAAACGGATTAACTAGTTATGAGTAGCACGGTTGAACATTAGAGAGTTATGGAGCTGATATTAATACTAAAATGTATATATGTATGTAATATATGTATGTTTTGTATTGATTAAGTACTATTAGGTGCCCGCAACTTCATCCGCGTATTTTATTATTTACCGTAGACGGATCAAAAGTATCCTGTGACCATCTTTGGATGCCCAGCTATCTCTGTACCAATTGGTTACAATTTGTCAAGCCGTTTCGGCGTGATGCGAGGACAAAGGAAATTATGAAAACAGATGGCGCTATACAAAACAAATGACGATCCTGCATCACGCTTTATTTTTTTCCTGACATCATAGAAAAAAAAACAATACAAATCTAGAAGTTTATAATAGTAGTAAGTATAGATAACAGGTTAGCACTAATTGACTGAATCAATTTAATATTTTTGTACGACGTTTTAACATACAAACGGTTAACAAAAAACGCCAAAACTAGTAAGATGTTTCATCGTCTTTATTTTCCGACAAATTGAAATTAATTAAACTAGTCATAGCGTATCTCCTACCTTCACGAGTCAATAAACGCAATGGCACTAATAATTATTTCACACTTCATCAATTGTTTCTGTTGTCAATTTGTCCGTATAATTATTTTCTTACGCTCAACTAGCGCTAAACAAAGACAGGCTGTCGTTCCTTTGACCTGGAGCGTCGCGCCGTGAAATCGACAGATGTAAAATAATAACAGAAAGTTACAAAGTGATTTGATACAACTTACATTATGCACAGATAAATCGATTTGCATAAAAAAACGCTGGACTAAATTCGACATTTCATATTGACCTCTAACATAGATCTTCCTAAAATTTGACTACTTTGGCCAAAAGCCGTTTGATAAATGTATGTAAGTAATTTTATTCATGCGCACCGCTAAGACTGGCTAAGTTTTTTTTTATAACGTTTAAATCAAAAACGCACGACGCGTACTGGTGTGTAGGGCTAACAGTTAGCCCGTCTTAACACAACTTGCATTATGCATAGAAAGGTCGTTTTGCGTAAAAAACAATTATCGTCTTGTAATCGTTTTTGTTTCTGCTTTCGCAAGATATGAGTGACAAACGTGAGCGCATGTTACAAAATTAGCAGTCACAATTATCTTATCATCCAAATTGGCTTGATAGATATGATAAAGGTGAAATTGTGAAAATTAATGCAAATTATATTAACATGCAGCTGTAATTGTAAATTACGCAAAATTCCACTTTAAACCAAGTAAATTTGTAAATTTTGGTTAAAACGCTACGGTTTCGTTTAAAACCGATAAACGAATTTCAATATCGCACTGGAAATAACAAAAACAAAAACCAATTTGAGTTTATTGTTAAATAATAACACAGAACGAGGTTCTCAAAATGCATGAACATTGTATGTATTTTGTAAAGAGATTGGAAAGTACGAGTATCAATGAAGATTACGCACTGATAAGAACGCTACACGCGCTGACTGCGTATCGTATGACTTAACATGTTTTCTTACTCTTATCTTTTATCGTGCCCTTTTAAAAGAAAAAAAGGTAGCCTTTACCAGCAAACTAATTATGTTTATCTAAGAAATGAGCGCATGTATTCAAATTAAAATCGACACCACCTTTTGTTATAGATACCATATAAATGTGACTATAAATCCATCTATTAATGTTAGTCAGTACAACATATTGTTATTAAGGGCATTCGAGTCGACCAGATTCCCATACAACATAAAGAGGGTAAAATATCCAGTTTAAAAGCTTCAATTTTGGTTGAAATATGTTTTATGTCATAATTTGATATGTGATACTATCGCAAAATAACATTTCAAGACACAAAAAATAAATAACGAAACCTTTTTGTAAACAATTAATAAGGAAATTGAAAACGTACGTAAAGTTGAAATAATACAAGCTGGGCTAATCCACTTAAGAACTGAATACCATTGAACAAACCACAACTGGTACTGTTTATACAGTGCGTCTCGTGTTGAAAGGTTAAGATGTTGGACCGGTAATCCAAAGATACCGGGTTCGAGTCCCGGTGTGGTCCACGTATGAGCACAATTTAATTTTTATTTGCATTGCATGCATTGCGTGTTGATCTTTGCATCTATATACCATTAAAAAATTATGGTGTTCATTTACCCACATTTAAAAATAATTTCGAACAACATAATTGTGTTTCAAAATAAAACTTGTTAATTTGCTACCTAACTAAATTGCTTTTTTATTATTCAATGCGTAAAAAGTCTAAATTGAAGTCATTGGCAAAATCAACTTCGTAATTCGACACAATTCTTAGCGTTTATTCAAGTCAAAAGAAACAATCTTTAAATCAATACTCTTTAAATCTTACAACAGTAATTGGGTCGCCAGTAGTAACATAGCGTTAAATCAATTTCCTAACGAATTAAAATTCAATCAAAACGAAGCTGAATGTAGTCCGCATAATATTATTTACGTTTGTAAACCCGTGAAGAGATTGAAGAGTCTTAATTATTTTCCCCTTTCAGAAACTCGCTGATTTTCCTGTTTCACTTTGAAGCTTACAAACCTCTTTTAAGAAACAAATAATGTACCTTATTGACCTGAATCTACTTGGTTATTGTAAACAGCCTATAGATTCTCTCAATTAAAATGCGGTAAGTATTCCCATCTCTTTATGTTGAGGAGATGAACAAGCTTTAGTTACATCTGTATCTTTTTCATACTTAAATTTTTTGACGACGCGGTTGGCGCAGTGGTTAAGCAACTGCCTACTGAGCCGACGGTCCCGGATTCGAATCCCGGTATTATATTTGTGCCTGGGTCATGGCTGTTCTATGTATTTAAGTATTTATTTATCTATATAAGTATGTATATCGTCGCCTAGTACCCATAACACAAGCCTTCTTGAGCTTAATTTGGGACTAGGTTGATTTGTGTGAGGTTGTCTGATATTTATTTATTTATTATTTGTAGATATAAGCCAGGCCAGGACGCGTGAACGAATTGAATAATATATGTTTATGTAATTTTGTATGTTTAGCCTTGATTTATAGGTACCTAAACGTTTCATCAAATTTTAATTTCATCGAAAGAATATTTTTTTTTGTAGCGTAAAATATTTTGGAAAATAATTTGGTTAAAATTTTCAATATTTTTGAAAAATGTAATGACGTCCGGGGAAAGATTTGCCTATGAAATGAAAATTCGATGAAATGAAGAAATCGGTGAAGTGTTTGTCTATAAAAGAAGAAAATCTCAATTTTGTGTACAAGCTTTTGGTAATGAATAAGCACTAAAGATTTTATAAGGTGCTTAATAAATTGAACAATTTATTGAACCGGGTCTATCGCGATATATCCGGTTCAATAAATTTAATTACATATGTGTTCAAACCGCGAGAGTATAAAGTGTTAAATTGAACAATATAACATTTTGTTCAAAAATGGCATTTGTACTGAAACTAAGCCGAACCAAACTGGAGGGTAATTTCGGCATGTCGGATATGAGCAGAGTGGCGCAGTGGAAGCGTGCTGGGCCCATAACCCAGAGGTCCGTGGATCGAAACCACGCTCTGCTATGATCTTTTTGCATTTTTATTTATTTATTTTCGGTAATTATGAAAACGTGATGTTGTTGTCGTGTTATTTGTGTTTAATTTTAATTAGGAATAACAAAATTTGAAGACTTATGTCTGTGTTATTCATTGCTAATTGATTACATTTGTTTGGGAACTATTGCATGAGCACCAAGTCAATTAGGAGTGGAAGCATTCGCTTTGGAGCGTTTTTCAAAAAAAGTGTACATGGCAAAATTTGAATGTCCCACACGTTCAACGTGTTTTTTTTTTACTTTACCTTTTGTATTTGGGTATATGAGTGGTATCATTTGATTCTGTAGATGTGAGGCATTCATTTTATATTTCTAAAACGATTATATTATATTTATTACTAGATTTATTGCAAAATAAAGATATGAAAAGTGCTAAAATGGGTATGTCCCACGTCGACTCAGTCATGTTCAGAGGCTTGCAGAAACTCTAAATAAATTTGTATGAATATTGAATGTGGTCACACAGATAAAGTAATGAGTCTAGATTTTAGTCGTGTGCTTTATTTATAAACAAATACGGTTTATAATGCCGAAAAACTACTTTTTTAATACAGTTGCTCAAAAAGTGGTACTTTTCGTAGCTGCAAATCGTGCGAAAAGTTGGTTATTTCGAACTAGTGCTTTTTACTTTTCAAATTTTTTTAATTTTCTGTTGTACTAACACGTCATACCTCATACATCCAAACAAAGGTCAATCACTTTCTGACTTTATTTATTACGTCATGCAGCATTGCAGGTGTATATCTCATAATTATGCTTAAAATATTTAAATTGCATATTGGATCAATCAAAGGGTTATCTATTAAAAAAACTCAAAAACGGTGTTAATAATTTGTTTGAGTGACTATTATTTAATGAGCAAATGAGTATTATGCGTGACCTAAAAAAAATTAAAAAGAAAAGTATTGTCACAGATTAGAAAATACAGTATTAAGCGTGACCCTCGCGCTGCTTTATAAATTCATAATAATTATGAATAATCGCTATTTTTGTGTATTAAATAATATATTTATTTACAATTATATGAAACGTAAAGAACTAAAAACAGATTCACGATATCTATTGTTTGGAATCATTGAATTACTGTGTAACATTATCATATCTCTTCTGAAATATTTAAACAATTTCTTTTGATTTGGCTGAATGATGACAGCCGACGCCATCTGGAAAAAAAATATTACAATTAAAAGTAAAACTTTCTTTTTCATTCAAGATTGTTTTAATTATGTGTAAATGACACGTAAGATTTATAAAATAAGAGTTTTTGATAGAAAATTATGGATTCTGATGTTACCAGAATAGATTTAACACCGCCCTATACTCGTATACGAGCCAAGGCAAAAATTGCAAGTGAGAGTATTTTACCCGGAAAATCGAAAGAAAAATTACATGGCCGTCTATGAACATTTTATTGGCTGGAAACGAGAAAAAGAGAATTATTAACAAATTGAATAAAACTTTAAACTTACCAGCAAAGGCCTTAAATGCGACCCTTGACAATTGCTCTAAAAATTGTAGGTATGTACTCTTAATTTTTATCATACAGAAATAAATATAATTGCACCTTTCAATTACTGTTTTAAATTTTTATTATTGCAATTTTTCGCAAATGTATTAAAAAACGTTGTTTGGTACACGTGTGGAAGTGTCATTTTAACTCGTCCCGAGTCTTGACCCTCGCCTTGCGGCTCAGGCCAAGACTCCTCGGGACTCGTTCAAAATGACATACTTTCCACACTTGTATCAAAAACTACTATTTTAATACAGTTGCTCAAAAAGTGGTACTTTTCGTAGCTGCAAATCGTGCGAAAAGTTGGTTATTTCGAACTAGTGCTTTTTACTTTTCAAATTTTTTTAATTTTCTGTTGTACTAACACGTCATACCTCATACATCCAAACAAAGGTCAATCACTTTCTGACTTTATTTATTACGTCATGCAGCATTGCAGGTGTATATCTCATAATTATGCTTAAAATATTTAAATTGCATATTGGATCAATCAAAGGGTTATCTATTAAAAAAACTCAAAAACGGTGTTAATAATTTGTTTGAGTGACTATTATTTAATGAGCAAATGAGTATTATGCGTGACCTAAAAAAAATTAAAAAGAAAAGTATTGTCACAGATTAGAAAATACAGTATTAAGCGTGACCCTCGCGCTGCTTTATAAATTCATAATAATTATGAATAATCGCTATTTTTGTGTATTAAATAATATATTTATTTACAATTATATGAAACGTAAAGAACTAAAAACAGATTCACGATATCTATTGTTTGGAATCATTGAATTACTGTGTAACATTATCATATCTCTTCTGAAATATTTAAACAATTTCTTTTGATTTGGCTGAATGATGACAGCCGACGCCATCTGGAAAAAAAATATTACAATTAAAAGTAAAACTTTCTTTTTCATTCAAGATTGTTTTAATTATGTGTAAATGACACGTAAGATTTATAAAATAAGAGTTTTTGATAGAAAATTATGGATTCTGATGTTACCAGAATAGATTTAACACCGCCCTATACTCGTATACGAGCCAAGGCAAAAATTGCAAGTGAGAGTATTTTACCCGGAAAATCGAAAGAAAAATTACATGGCCGTCTATGAACATTTTATTGGCTGGAAACGAGAAAAAGAGAATTATTAACAAATTGAATAAAACTTTAAACTTACCAGCAAAGGCCTTAAATGCGACCCTTGACAATTGCTCTAAAAATTGTAGGTATGTACTCTTAATTTTTATCATACAGAAATAAATATAATTGCACCTTTCAATTACTGTTTTAAATTTTTATTATTGCAATTTTTCGCAAATGTATTAAAAAACGTTGTTTGGTACACGTGTGGAAGTGTCATTTTAACTCGTCCCGAGTCTTGACCCTCGCCTTGCGGCTCAGGCCAAGACTCCTCGGGACTCGTTCAAAATGACATACTTTCCACACTTGTATCAAAAACTACTATTTCCACTGTCCAAAGAAATCGACAGACCGGAACTTCCGGTTATAGTCACAAGCGATTTTAACATACTTGTGCAATCGATATTCCCCAAAAAGCGTTAATTTTTCAATCCTGGCAACATTTTAATGCTATAGGCATCGGATTTCATTGCAAATAAAACGTCAGTTCCGTGAAAACGGTGACGAAAGGTGGACGCTGTGTCAGTGCGCTAAAAATAGGATTTCGAGTTAGTAACAGTTTTTTCGGTAAGTAGATTATAATTAACTTTTTAAACACAATTAGACATAGAAGAAACTATCGTAGTATCCGAAACTAAACCAAAAACACATTGAATTGGTTCAGAACACGTTGAAATTTTGATTTTAAATTGTCGAGGTAGAATTCGTCACGTCCGGTTAGTGACGTGATATACTACCGGAACGATTTTGTGACGAATTGGAACTATAAAGCTTAGTACACAATCGAAATGTGACCGATGTTTTAACCGACTTCTAAAAAAGGAGTTACTTAGTTTGACCCATATGTTTGTTATACATGCATGTTTATCCGCCATTATCTCGCATTTGTCAGAACCGATTTTGATGCGGTTTTCAGAAAAGTATTTGTTATCTCCGGAAGAAATGACTAAAAAGCAAAATAACAATTAAAACATTTATAAAAACTGGCTAAGAGCATGTCGGGCCACGCTTACAGTCGAGTTTTTAATTAGGCGAACTAACTTGACAGCTGAAACTGTTGTCAGAAATGAAGAAAAAAAATTGTGATTGGTTTATGTCGATATAACCTTAAGTATACACCCATAAACCTTAACATATTGCTTTAAGGTTTATATTCGTTTATAACTATCAAGAAAACAAGAGGCAGACAGCGTTCTAAGCGATGTCCTAAAATAAAGTTCGTTCGATGTAAGTATTTTAATTACAACCGTTTTTAGGGTTCCGTACCCAAAGGGTAAAAACGGGACCCTATTACTGAGACTTCGCTGTCCGTCCGTCCGTCTGTCACCAGGCTGTATCTCAAGAACGGTGATAGCTAGGCAGTTGAAATTTTCACAGATGATGTATTTCTATTGCCGCTAGAACAACAAATACTAAAAATAAAATAAAATAAATATTTAAGGGGGCTCCCATACAACAAACTTGTAGATTATGGTACGGAACCCTTCATGCGCGAGTCGGACTCGCACTTGCCCAATTTTTTATAAATGATAATTAAGACTGTTATTCTATATTTTGAAATGTTCATGTTGCTATTACTTGTTAAAGGTAATAGTACCTAACATTTTATGTTTTATTAAAAAAAAAAAAAAAAACATTATTAATAATCTATAAAAATAGATAAATAAAACTAATAAAACTTACAATATTAAGATTGTCATTTACTCATGAAAGATTTTTATGTAATTCATAATAATATACATGGTAAATATTTATTATTACTAGTTTAATACATGTTTTATTATTACATATATAAACTAGTAACAATATATATTATACCTACCATTTTGATTCCGTTGCAATAAATACGATTCATAACATAATATTTTTGTGATTTTATTTCAATATATTCAATCTATGTACACTATTCCTTACATTTTCCAGTTAGTCACATGAGATTCCGTTTAGTTAGTGTCCCAAGATTTGGGATGTTGAAAATAATTATTTCTGGCTGCTGCAGTGCAACAATTCACATATTTAAGCGTTAAAATTACTAAATGAATATTCCTTAATGTAATAAAAAATATTATTTGTTGATTTGTCGCATTTTAATGCAAAAAAATACATGTTTTAGCAGACATTTGGTGGCGATTGTGACGAACTGGACCTTTATTTTATCCTCAAACCTTGCTCGTTCCATTAATTCTTTAAATTAAACCCGTTTTAAATAGTTTATTGACTTTATTTTAAATGTGTAAACTAAAACTGGTCCAAAAAATACTACAATCAATTTATAATGAATTTTATATTTGTGACTATCCGGAACTAGTTTCAACACAATCTGAGTTTAAAATGTCGATATTTTCTATATTTTTTAATATTTTAATGCCATTTTCTCAAATAATACACTATCACTTATGGGGAATTGAATAAGCCAAGAAAATTTAAAATCGGTGTTATAAAAAAAAAACGTTTTCCGGTTCGTCACGTGTACACTTTTTTTGAAAAACGCTCTTTGGCCAAAATGAGCCAAGATACTATAATGGTGAAATAGGCATGTTTTTTTTATGGATATCAATTTGATCCTTTTTTTATTGATGTCTATAATGTCTATACACTTAAACATATTTACTGCTCTTAAAGTCACAAACGACCGTTACAGTTCGACATTTCCACAAAGCGCTGAAAACGCTCTGAACAAATGGTCATCATACAGTGGCGTCATCGTAAAGTAAAGGTACAACAACATCTGTATGGAAAAGCTACTTATTATACATTATAACTACAGTATGTTGTATAATTCAACATCATTAATCATCCCTATTGGGTCACTGTCAATAAGTACATGAAAGAAACAGTTGGCGACAGGTTAAAAATACACCACGCCAAATCAATGTTTATTGTACTTTATAAAGAAATGTGCATTCAAGGTCATGTCAAAATCGTGCCTTACCTGTAAATATGTTTTTCGTGGGAACTATCAAGATAAAGCAACGATCATTGAGATATGAGTACCTTTGTACTCGAATGTTTCTATCTTATAATCAGACAACTTATAAAACAACCGTATCAATAATAAGGTACTTGTGGACCTAAATTGTCTGAAAATAAAGATATTTTATTTATTTATTTATGAGACGACTGGAAGAAAGAAAGGGAGGCCTTTGCCCAGCAATGGGACAGCAGGCTAAAGAATAAAATAATAATAAATAAATTGTCTTTATATACTAATTAATGAAGACTGCCAAAACCTGTACACCACGCTACCAATCTATTGTAGAGGGCGCTTACCTTACCTTAACTTGATCGAAATGAACCTACGGGACTGGGGTCCCGTACATTTCGTATGGCTGTTAAACCTTTCTTAGCCTGTGCCAAGCGAAATTTTGAAGACGAGAGACCCCGCTATGGTGGAGCTATATAGCTCTCTACACATTAGCTTTGTAAGATTTTCTCTAGGCTTTGTAAAACTTACATATATTTTGTTGAAGTGATATACCTATACAGTTGATTTTCTCTTATCTCACCTACACTAGGTTGACGGAACGTAGTTATTCAGTGGTTTTTGTTTTTGAATTTTATAACTTCAACTTTACATAGATTATGTAAATAATGAGGTATTGTATCTATTTTGCCGTCATACGCAAAAAACGCATCGACATTTTGTTCCCAAAAAAAGGGTCAATTGTTTTTTTTTTTCATATGACGGCATCGACAGTACTTTTTACCTGAGATTCGGCCCACAATATTAATTTTACAACCGGGCCTATGTAAACAGACGTAACCCAATTCAGAGACTAAATTGCACTATAAAGACATCTTATTTGTCTTGACTTTTGTACAATTCCAGCAAGTCTGTTTTTGCCCCTTGCCGCTGTATTACGTCACAGGCCAGTCATTATTGAAATGTTTTCGTCGCGACCACCCAGGACACACTGTCGTAGAGAACTACGTAGTTAACTTAATCGGCGTACGCTAATTATGTAATTATAGTCGACCAAGTGGCAGTTTTACTTAAGCATATAGGTTTTTTTCCCTTATAAACTGGTTACTACATAAAATAAGAAACAAAATGTATGATTCTTGGGCTTTGACATTTATTTTGCCTATAAACATCACAGTTTCTTATAACTGCACTGAACGGAAGTAGGTAAGTATTTTACTCCGAATCGTATTGTACCTACATTTGAACCTCATACCTACAAGAACAGTGTGTTATAATTTGTATGGATACATAATTATAAATCAAAACATGTAGGAGAAGAAAAATACTATCAGGTATTTTGCTTACTTTATAAAATGTAAAAAAATCGAATCGTATTATTTCCATTAGTTACTCCGAATCGTATTGTACATTTGAACCTCATACCTACAAGTGTTTTAGTTTTGTAAAGATAAATAAATAAATATCGGACAACCTCACACAAATCGATCTAGACCCAAATTAAGCTCAAGAAGGCTGGAAGGTGTTATGGGTACCAGTCGACGATATACGTAATTATATAGATAAATATATTCTTAAATACATAGAACAACCATGACCCAAGCACAAATATTCGAGTTCGCCACACAAATATTTGCCCCGGCCGGGATTCGAACCCGGGACCGCCGGCTCAGTAGGCAGGTGTCTAAAAACTGCGCCAAACGCCTCGTTAATCAAAAGAAAAGATACATATTATAAGAAATAAAAATTGGATGAAGAAAAAAATTATCAGATTTTTTGAGTACTTTATATAATGTACGAAAATCTAATCGTATTATTTCCATTAGTTGGCACGGCTTTGAGAGTCCCTAAAAAATGTCTTATGACAAGATTGATAAGTTAGTGATCGATATGATTAGATCAAATTGTTTTAACCCTAAGTACCTACTACTCATAGTTTTATTAAGTATAATATAGGATATCTCGTTTGTACGCAGTGTAGTTTGCCTATTTTTTTTTTTTTTTTTTTTTTTATTTATTTATCTCATGCAATGCTTACATTTGGTACATTTATTGTACTTTCGCCAAACATACGTATATCGGCGAATACTGCGCTCACTTTTATAACTACGTTTATCTACAAATGTACCTAACTAATTATATAATAATTATAGTGTTCTCTCTCGTGTATAGTTTGACCTTAGTAATATTACAAAGGTCAAACTATATACAGATTTTAAAATAACTATATAGTTATGGGGTATTTATTATCAACTGATCCAGTAGAAACTTCTTTAACTTAACTTTAAAAACATTTTGACTGCTACATTCATTCTCTAGAATAATCTTATTAAATATTCGAGGTACCAAATTTAATAACTGCGTGTCCGCCGTCCGTAGTAGTTATTGGCTTCGGGCTCCACGTACTGCCGTCGCGTCGAGGCCCTCAGCTCGCGGCTGTATGTTCTGGGAGTTTTAAATTCAGGATTTTTAAATTGTTCAGTTGCTACTAGATACTTAACTTTTTCATGCACTGGTAGAATATTCAGGATTTTAAACAGGACCATGCGCCATTACAAGTTTCTTTTGTTTTACTGTCTACAACATTTTTTAATATTCTAATTTGAAGTTCTAATATCTTATCTAAGTATGTTTAAAAAAAAAAAAAAAAAAAAAAGTGCGCCCGTACGCTACCATTCCATACCCAATCACGGCTTCTGCCAGTGCATGATACACCATACACAGTATTCTATTGTTAACGATATGTCTTAAACTTATAACTTTATAAAGTATCGATCTTAATTTATTACACAGTGTGTCTATATGCAAATTCCAGTTTAAATTTTTGTCTATAATTAGCCCAAGATATTTATATTTACCTACTATTTCTAACTTTTTACATTTACAATTCATTTTATTACTATGCAAACATTCATATGTATGTCCAGTTATACTAACTGATTTATTTTGACATCTTTTCAAATAAGGGGAATTTATGACCATGAATTTAGTTTTTTTCTATATTTAGTATTATTCCATTATCATGCGACCATTTAATTATGTTTTCAAAATCTTCTTGTATATTTTTTTCTATATTATCAATATCTTTATCGGTATAATATAGTAGGCAAGTGTCATCAGCATACATATAGGTGGAACAGTTCCGCACCACATTGGTTACGCTGTTTACATGCATTATGTACCTACCCGACCGGACCGTACACGGAGCCGGTGGGGACACCGCTCAGCACCTCCGCCTCGCCGCCGCTGACTCCGTCGACCACGGCGCGCAGTGTACGTCTCGACAAGTAGCTGCGGAACCATTCCAGCATTGGACCACGAACACCACATTCGTCCATGGCCTGAAGTAGTTGTTCGTGGTCCAATGTGTCAAATGCTTTTTTAAAATCAATAAATAATACCCCCACATACCTCTTCTGATCTAAATTAGCGTAGACTTCGTCTGTAAATTGCGCCAGAGCAGTGGAAGTACTCCTACCTCGTCTGAAACCATATTGTGCGTCCGATATAACATTATTCAAATACCCATTCCTTCAATTACTCAAAGGTTAACTGGAAGAGATCCCTAATAGGGATAAGGTCGCCTTTGTACATATTTCATTTGTTATCAATGTATTTATAACCAATTTTTGTGTACAAAAAAGGGTTTACATACATACATACTACTCCACTGATACACCATGAAGTTGAATAATTATTACTATGCATGCCCCCGACAATGTCGCTGTAAAAACTAGTAACAACTTTTTGTTACTCAGGAATTGCAAGAGCTGCTTAGAGCTAAGTACAGAACTTGTTAGCTTAATGGATTGTCGATGTATGTTCATTAATTATTGTTTCTGCAAAAAACATCGACGCTTTTATGATGTGTGGCACTTATTCTCGGATAGCTGTGTATTTTAATTTAAAAGCAAATATTGTCTTTGATGGAACATGCTTAAGTTGTGTTGGAAAAAGACACCATTTTGCTTCTTTTATACCTACTAGTTTCTATCATTTAGACCAGATGGTCAGTCCACTTTGTTAGGACCATTTCAAACTGAATCATCCGGCAAATGCGGTGATGAATTATTTAGGGTAAAGCCAAGCGTAATTTGTGTCGCGTAATTTCGGTCGCGCCATACATCACGTCACGTGATCACGTCACACTAAGTACGGCGCGACCGAAATTACGCGACTCAAATTAAGCTCGTCTGGCTTACGTGTAACAAAAGTGCAACGTCTTTCAAACTAAAACAAAGCACTCATCACACAACAAAAACTCGCCAGCAGAAGTTGCTACGTGGATATGGTGCTCAGAAAAAAATCAGGGCATCATTTTATCATCAAAAAAATAGATAGTAGGTACAGATAATTGTGGACGTTAATCCACGTAGTTCCAACGTCTCGACCGTGGCCATAGGCTCAGAAACGATTGAATGGCGAAAATTTGTAAATCCCACACGCACATGGGATTTTCGGAACTACACACCTGTATTATTGGTCTGTTCACTAAGATTGTTACTAAACAGGCATGGCACTCACCGTGTCCGGCATTTATGGGACTTACAAATACAATTAATTAAATATAAGTAATTAAATAATATATGCAATAAGCACGGATTTTTATATGATAACTAGCTGCGCCGCACGGTGTTACCCGCTCATCCCATGGGAAGACTAAATGTTTGTGGTGAAAAAAGGAGCCTATGTGTTAATCTAGAGAGTCAGCTATCTTCAGACCAAAAATTTACGAAATTGGTCCACCCGTTTGAACGTAAAGAAATTACAAACACACGAACACAAACACACAAACACACTCACATACTTTCGCCTTTCTAATAACATTTGAAATGAGTATTCCGCCAGCTATTTTTGTGCGTAATGAGCAGATAAACCTGTGTTTATATGTATTATTGTACTAAAAATAATCAACCATGCAGCCAGCCATTATCATTCCAATGTCTAAATTTACAGGTATCTCAAACGCAATTTGGAGCCTTTTAATTCCTAAATGACCACACATATACCGAGTAAACCAAAAAGAAAGCCTCTAAAACTTGGAAACAGAAAAACGCCTTCGTGTGTCCCGTAGAAATTAGAACGAATATAACTTCAAAATGAAAAAGTACTACGTAAGCATGAAAGCCATGTATACTTGCGACCTTTGTCATTTCGAGTGGTTGACCATTCATGAAAATTAAACGATACTAAGCGTGTATGAAAGTTATACAAACTTAGGACCTTTGTCGTTTGTAGCTGGTACGTTTGTGAAACAAGTCTCCGCCGTTGGTGGCCGTCGCGTCGGCTGGAATATTCCAAATATTTTACAAATTGCAAGATTGCCGACGACATTGGTCGGGCGACAAAGCGTCGATGGCGACAATAGATCCGGCAAAGGCCCTGATTCGGTGAGGTTTGATGATATCTCCAATTCCACAATGTATTGATATAAAACAGACACGCCTACCTATCCGTTTTCTTATTCAAGCTAATTTTTAACGATTCTTAGTGACATATTTAGAAAAACTCAATATTTTAAGAATAATTAAAAAATCATACAACCTGAATAATATTTGTAAGTAAGCGAAACCTAAATGTCGCTAGCGACAGACAGGTAGGCTATTCAAAGTAATCGTTATGCTATGACTTTACTATCTCGATAGGTTTAGAGTTTAAAATGGCTACTCATCGCTAAAGTACGCATGATGATGATTTAAAAATGACAACTTGTTAATATTATTCATTGCAAAAAAACAATAATTATATATATTATTTCCTTTACATAGCCGATTATAAAATTGCTAAATTGCTATTACTAAATTGTAGATATTGCGAAGCCTCGTTGAATGTAGCCCCCGGCTGTGTAGTTCCTATGTCGCTTCAGAATGGACTTAATTTCTCTCCCAGAAACGGGCGAAATGAGAATTCTCAGTAAGGCATCTCACGGGGCAGTTCGTCGTGTCCCTGTTGGTGCCTAATTTAGGGAAACGTGAGCAATATTTATCAAATAATTCAATTTAGCAGTATTACGACTTCATTACGGCATTATATCATATCGGAAATTACATTGTTACCAGTTGATTAAATTACAGCCTAGCTTCCTGCAATTCATTTCAAAAATTCTAGTGGAATAAAAATTCAACAATATGTGATATTTTAAAATATCAATTTGTCAGTGTCACTGAAAACCAGGAGATCCAAAACCGATGTATGTATAATGTTATTAAAACTATCGTGAGACATCTTTACTAATTATAAAAACGGTATAAACTCACGTAACTCACGATGTATGTGTGTCCATATAGCCTAACTATTGGGGATATACATAACTTGAGATATCACAAAGCCACGTAGAATTTTCCCTCCGGCTGTGTAGCTCCTATGTCGCTTCTATAAAAACTATTGATATTTCTAGTTTTATTTAAACACAAATAAAACGGCCGCATACTACCGTAAAGCACCCAAATTTATTCTACACCTTTAAAGCGAATTGAATAGCGAATGCATTCTGCCACTACTCACGTCTAGTAGTCGTAGTCGTAATCGCAACGAGAAGCGACAGCTTGCATCTCAATAATGAACGCATTGTCCGTCAGTACCGATACCGGTGGAGACTATTTTTGCTCAAACCTGCTCGCGTCTGTCAAGAACATAGCGTGGCATGGAGTCGACACAACACAATATGTCTTTTATAATATATTAGGTGAACTTCCTCCGTGTAACCTTCTGTTTTATACGTAGTAGAAAGCCTTTTAAGATGTCTATCGCTGTTCCAAAATTAGTTAAAATGTATACAATCGTTTTGGCGTGATGGCGCTGTAATTGATACATACGCTAACCTTCATCGTCCTATAAGATTTAGCATTCCTGTAATCCTGACTTCTCTCCATTCCATAACTATAGTAGAGTTGTTAGTCCGCTGTTTTCTAACATAATTGTGCGCCGATGCGAACCCGATGGTTACAAGCATGAAATGTCTACCACAGATAGAGTGTTCCACGGTGATTATTTTCAGATGTGGAGGGAAGTCAGATTCGTCCCCTGTGAGGCGGGAGAGCGGAGTGAATACGGCCAAGTATCCCTCTTTTCTTTCTTTATTGCTGGTCAGTTAAGTCTACTAGGACGTGTTTGGTATCGTTTCCGTGTAAAACAAATATCAGAAATTCATGTTTTATGTTAGTTTTGTATAGTTCTATATAAAAATATGGGTGTAATGGCCGAAGAGGTAAAAATCACAACAAGTTTTTTTATTCAGTGAGGTAAATTAGTTCAATTTCGTGAACATTTTCAAATTGTTATTATTATTTCAAAAAGCTCATTTAATCTTGTTTCTAAAAATATATGCATGTTGGGCACTTCTCATACAAACAGTAGCTTAAAATATATCTTTACGTCGGCGTAACAAACGTAAATCTCCGAACGCATCCTATTTTTCTTCATTAAATACATTAATTAAATAATGATTATTTACATGCTTTTACATATAATATTTACTATATAAGTCCTAGAAAAACAAATTAATGTAATTAAAACAATTTTTTTTTTGCTAATGTATCACCAGCACACGGGCTAATCTCAACTTCAACAATTTATTTAAGTTACAGTTTGTACGAAGAGTGCCCAATATGTATATATTTTTAGAAACTAGATTAAATTTGCTACATTGCAATATTTTTTTTAGTTGTAAATATTCAGGAAATATAACTAATTTATCTCCCTAAATAAAAAAAACTTGATGTGATTTTTACAATTTCGGAAATACAACTATATTTTTATATGGTACTATGAATAAATAACATGAGAAATTAATTCCTAATATCTGTTTTACACGAAAACGGCACCACACAAGTCCTAGTAGCGTTATCTGATCAGTAATATAAAAAGAAAAGGAGGACTTCTTTGTCCTATTCACCCCGCTTTTCCGCCGCACAGGGGACGAATCTGACTTCCCTCCACATCTGAAAATAATCACCGCAGAATACTCTATCTGTGGTAGAAATTTCGTGGTTGTATCCCGATGTACACAATTTCGCGACTTAGCAAAATGTACTAGAATACGCAGGCTAAGCTTAACATCAAAAAATTTTCAAGGTACTTTTTGTATCAGATGTGCCCAATATGTATTCATTTTTTAAAACAAGATTAAATTTGCTGTTTAGTAATATTTTTTTAAATTGTAAATATTCAGGATAGATAACTAATTTATCGTTCTAAATAAAAAAAACTTGTTGTGATTTTTACCTTTTCGGCAATAAACCCAAATTTTTATATGACACTATTCTTAAATCACATGAAAAATTAATAGCTGATATCTATTTTACACACGTAAACGATGCCGCACAAGCCCTTATAGCCTTAACTGATCAGTAATTAAAAAAAAAGAAAAAGAGCAGTACTTGGTCCTCTTTACCCCGCTCTCCCACCACACAGGGGACGAATCTGACTTCCCTCCACATTTGAAAATAATCACCGTGGAACGCTCTATGTGTGGTAAAAATTTCATGCTTGTAACCCGATGCGCACAATTTCGCGGCTTAACAACTCTACTACTATAGTTTTAAAATAAAAAATTACATATTTGACTGCGAAGAGGGCGATGTGCCGAGAAAAGTGTCAAGGACAGATATTATGGAGGTTGTAAAAGAAATGGCAGGCTGAAGAAAAAACACAAATGGAGAAAAAATATTTAAGCAACGAAAAGTAAGTAGAAAAGAAAAAAACATGCTGCATCGATTCTAAATGCAAGTAAAATGTAAGCACTCCGGTATAATATCAAGAAAATGGAGGTGACAATACATTAAATTTCCAATCACGAACGTCCACCTCTATCCGTAAAATAGCTCACAATAGCTTTAATGCTTTTTAGAAAAATTTACGAAAGTAAAATCCCAATTATAATTCATTACAAATCAAAACGAAAACACATCTCCACGGCTTTTGAATGCCTCGCCGTACCATGAATGAAGACACATTTGCCAACGACAGTGGATCCAGCGAAGTTATTTGATTTATTCTGAGCGGACTCCATTGAAAACTCGACGTTATTTATTTAGACGATTTGATGTACCCATGAGCTGGTTGCAAAAAGGCAAATGAACGTGGTAATTATAATTAGATTTGGCTTTTACTCGGGAACGTGTGTTGTGTATCGAAAATATCGCATTATGGTTTAATAGGTAGCATTAACAAATTATTTATATCCATAGACGTTTACTGATGGAATGACAGTTAGTATTACCATGTTAATTAAGAGATTTTGGTACGTTTTCTGCCTCTGTATAATACTTCATGAAGCGTTCGAATATTGTAGCAATGAGAAAACAATAACTTTGACATTTGTAATTTCTTGTGCCTATTGTTTAAAAAACTTTGATTCAAATTACTTACTTGGGATACCATATTAGAACACCAGTGACTGGAACACAAGGGATGAAAAAAAAACCGGCCAAGTGCGAGTCGGACTCGCGGACCAAGGGTTCCGTACAAAAACTTCCCATCTTAACTGGCCGGATTAAGTTAAGTTTGCGCCTGGTATGTGTGGCGGCGCATAATAATGATAATGAGGTGTAAAGTTTTCGCAACCAATCACGTTTGTTGTATGTTGCCCCACGCAGATATTTATTGTATCTGTTTTTATTATTTGTTGTTATAGCGGCAACAGAAATACATCATCTGTGATCAACTGTCTAGCACTGTTCATGACATACAGCCTGGTGACATACGGACAGATAGACAAACAGACAGACAGACGGCCAGCGGAGTCTTAGTAATAGGGTCCCGTTTTTTTTGTACCCTTTGGGTACGGAACCCTAAAGATCTCCTTTGTGTACAGTCAGCAGAAGAAATAGCTAAGCAAAATAATCATGCTCACAATGATCTGTAGAACCCTTATTTTGTTGATAATAGAATCCGTATGTATATAATTTTGAGCAGTTAGCGTACGTAACAACTTCTACTACTGACTGCACTAACTAGATTAGATTAACGAGAATCTAATAAGATTTTTTTGGTCCTCTAAATAAAGTAAGCTAATTGGAAAAACTGTTACCAGGTAGTCTGCTAGTGCCAGTGGTGTTAAATAAAAAATAGTTATAACACGAGTAACAAGACGGAGTAATGCACCACCTGCGCCTTCCACTTTTGCTTGATGTGCGTTTCCAACCAGCTATAGCACAGGTCGGTCGGTCGCGTCATTACACCAATCGCATTTTACGTGAACAACCAATAAGATACTATTTCCAAATGACTTAAGAACACCAAAGGTGGTTATGTATTTTATACGATGATACTATGTACTATGATCCTAATTTTCGTTTAATTCCACTAATATTATAAAGGCGAAAGTTTGTGTGTTTTATGTGTTTATGTTTATATGTTTGTTACTTATTCACGCTCCAACGCTCCACCTTGACTTATCACATAAGCTACTTTTTATCCCGAAAAAATGTAGTGTTCCCGTCGGATGAGCGGGCAACACCGCGGGACGCAGCTAGTTGAATTATAAACGGCGGTTTCCAAAACACTCGCGCCATTCTCTTCCAACGCAAAAGAAACAAAACTTAAAGATCAGCGTTCGACGACTAAAATAGTGTTGGACTCAATTCAAAACTCTTCGGAATTACTACACTATTTGTTGCCATCGCCCATTCAGTAACTCAACGGGTATAAGTAATTTGTTTCTTAGAAATCCGGTTATTAGATGACGATAAATTTCCCTTGTCCAGGATTTTAATTCGACGGGGCATTCCAATATACATATTTAAGCAATATCTCGGCTATAGAGCAGGTTATCCTATATATTTATTTGCCAATTGAATCGCATTAAAATAGCGATTACACCTATAAACAAATAAACAGTTATAGTCATTTCAACCTCCTACCCATGCGCGGACCTATGATGGTTGCTTTTATCACGCGATAAATAAGTGACAAAGCATCCGTCACATTTTGACAAAACGCGAGTGTGCATGACAGATGCTTCTGTCACTTATTTATCACGTGATAAACGCAACCATAATAGGCTCCCAACATTTAGAATTTGTCAAGTTGATATAAGCCCTGTCAAATAGACAGAATGTTAACTATTTAATGAAGTTTAGTGGCCAAAATATCGAAACACAAATCCGTATGGATGCAAATAAACGGCTGTTCCGATATATTTGGCCACTTTGACTGCTACCAACTATAGGGTGGAGACTGTAGTATGTGTCGGGCATTGGAACTCAGGAGTTTAAAGGAGATATGGGTTAAGATTACAAAGATTAGATACTCGTATATGGCTCGAGCCTGTCTTAAATGTGACAGTGACGTCAGTGACAGCGTTTGATTGTCGTTGCGTTCAGGTTAAATCCTACCTGAACGCGATCAGTATTTCGTGTGTGCCGTGCCGTGGCGCCACCTATGGTCCCACCGGAAGATCAGCGCTGGCTCTCTCGGGAGCTAGCATTACGCTGAGGTGGGACCATTTCGAGGCAAGCATAATTTAAAGTACCTACTTAGTTTATAGATTTTTATTTTTTTCTTTTTTTCACTATTTATCTTTGTAATTGTGTTTGTCCCCGAATAAATGTTTTTCTTTCTTTTTCTTTCTTTCTTAAATTATCTTTGTAAAGCCTAACAAGTGTCGGTCCAGCTCAAGGATAGTGGCGCTTCAAGCAGCTCTCATATGGCAATAATGTGTATACGTCATATATTTGCATTATTAAACGTCATTAGTGTTTTGTCAAGGATTTGTCATTAACCAATTTCAAAACATAGTTTAGAGGAAAGCTGCTCAATTACTGAATCCTATTGCAAAAAACTTATCACTGTAGATAGTTAAATAAATAAATAAATATTAAGGGACAATCATACACAAATCGACCTAGTCCCAAACTAAGCAAAGCTTGTACTATGGGTACTAGACGACGATATACATACATAATATATAAATACATACATAGATAACATCCATGACCCAAGAACAAATATTTTGCACAAATATTTGCCCCGGCCGGGATTCGAACCCGGGACCGCCGACTCGGTAGGCAGGTGTCTACAAACCGAGCCAAACGCGTCGTCAGTTTCGACTTTATTATGCAAAATACTTGAAATTCGCGGAATATTGAGTCCTGTTACCTTTTTGTTTACGTCAGTGATATTCACCGACTTTTAATGACCAGAAAATTATCGTTTCCAGTAAAATAAATTTGTACCACAAAAAATCCGCAATATGGCGTTGGTTGTTAAACACCCTGTTGGTCTGTATAAGTACTATAGTGTTATTCATTTTATCGGGAACTACCGACCCGCCCCGGTTTCGCACGGATGCAATGCTACGTTATGCATGTATTTTACATATAAACATTCCTATTGATCACTCTTTCTATAAAAAAAATACCGCATCAAAATCCGTTGCGTAGTTTTAAAAATCTAAGCATCCATAGTGACAGACAGACAGCAGGGAGCGACTTTGTTTTATACTATGTAGTGATGAATATATCATAGCATAGCGTTGTGACGGCAATATCTTGGAGACATGGACATATTCCAAAACGTCGAATATAGCATTCGAGAAGAGATGTTTACATAATATCTCTGTGCGAGTGGGTTAAGCGTTATTTATTGTGGCATCGTTTTTAATGTTCAGCAAAAGTTCGAAGTATTTGTTTAGGAAAGGGTTTGGATGCCATCTAAGGAATTTGGTGATGCTGAAAATAGAATTGTGTACCTATGTCGTGTTTCTTATGTAACGACGCTACATTATGCTATCTTTTATGCGGTGGTTAATGTGTCTATTTAGGACCATAATACAATTTCGCGTTACGTATTAGATGTATATTAGTATTTTAAAGAGTTGTGCCGATTTCATGACTGGGTGGCAACATTTTCATTATTTTATTTTAAATGGCAATACAATTTTAGTTACCAATCCGATTGCGTCATTTCACTAAACTAGTCAAGCGATTTGATCAAATCCGTAGATTTAACAGTGAAATAAAAAACTCGGTTGCAATATTGTCATCTGCAATATTGAATCTGATTCTACCATTTCACTGCGACATAATTGTTACTTCATCACGCTCAAATGGCTGGACCAATATTGATAAAATTTGGTGTAAAGGTAGCTAAGAGCCTAGATTATCATAGGCCACGCGCGACACAGCTAGTATTAAATAAATTGTATAGCGTTTCTACGTTATTGATACAGAACTCTAAAAAATACTACACTACACTAGATATGCGAAATAAACCTACAACTAAATAAGACGTTCACCATTAGCAGTATCTTTTTAGAGGCATTAATTACTAGTGAAACAGAAACAGCGCTAACAAAAGGCAATAAGGTTTGTTAATCTGATTGGTGTTATTGCAACGCAACTTTCCAAAGGATTTATTACAAAGGAGCATTTAAGAAAGTACCTGGTTCCGAGGCATCGCGAGACTGAATCTGCAAAATAAAGCGTTAGAATGCTTTAACCATACCTTGATTTATCGAGTCGACTTCGAATTTGAGCCAATACAAACGCAGCGACCCTATTGAAAGCGTAATGATTCGCTATACAATGCTCCTTAAGATCTGCGTGTAATTCCACTTGTAATAAGAAAACGGTAATGTATCAAGAGACAGCGTCGATAGGGTTGTCCTATAAAGTTAGTGGATTACAAGTATTACAACGCTTAGTGCGGACTTACCTTTGATGCTACGCGAACATTTCTCGTTCGTGCAAAATGGAATTCTAGTTTCACACGCAACAAATGTACTCATTATCTGATGAACTTTGCAAGTGTTCGGAGGATACAAAATAAAAGACTAATGAACATTAATAGAGATGACAGCTGTAAAGTCTATTTTAACCTTATTCAAGTTTATGTTAGTGCAGATTTGTTTAGAGTATACGAAAAACGGTTTATCATCATTTGGTAAACAACTTTTTACAAATAATCACTTAACAAACAACGATTTACAAACTATTCATTTCACAAACCTATCATTTCTTAAAATGCTCATTTTACAAATAATTACTCGACATATATACATATACATTTAGTAACTTAGAAGCTTTATAAAAATATTGAATGACAAAGTTTCATTTAAAAAATGTTCACTTCACGAATAAATCGTTTTAAAAATCAATTATTTTGCAATACATTAATTGATAAACTATTGTTTCATAAACATATAAAAAATGACTCTCTATGTAATGAAACGCAGGACAGTATGAAGTTTAATACTTGAAACACTTGGGCCAAATATTAAACAGGCAAGTACTTATTTCGGTCAGTTTGTACCAAAGAGGTTTCTGGGACTTAAAAATTGTTTACACTTTTTTATGGCTGTTTTTGAACTTAAATTAGATTGAATCTTGTAGATTACACTAAAATAAACATTCTTTGTGCTTTAAACTTTTTCTCTCAGAGCGATATTTACCGAGATATTGGGGTCAAAAAATATTTTTTTCAATATTTATATATGTTCCATCTTTAAGCAAGCATTTTGACGCTCCGCTATACATTGTCATTAAACAAACCTAACCTAACCTACAGTTTTCGGTTTTTGAGCCGTTACCTAAAAAACCTCAATAACCTGAACACTAAGACGTCTGTATGCTCATCAGAACATTTATACTTTGTTAAAAATTAAGAATGTTAATATTTGTACTCGTAGAAAACTACACATATGAATGGCGTTCATACCATGATAATTTATTAAACGAAATGTTTACCAAACAATGCATTTTATTAACGTTGTTTTATCATTCGCTATTTTGTTAATTGACTAAAATAATAAATGAATAATTTGCGAAATAATGTTTTGTGATATGATGTTTTGTCCAATAAATAATTTGTATCATGATCTATTTATAAAACTATAATTTATGCAACGTCTAATTTGGGAATCGTTCATTTGTCTAACGTTGTCTGTAAAATGAATAGTTATGAAACGTTGTTTAGCAAGTGATTGGCTACCACGAAAAACATTGTACATTTATTGTTTTTGTGTTTAGTGAAATATGTACAATGAGCTGCAGAATTGCACGGCTCATTTATAAATGAAATAATTTATAAAGTAGGTGTGCGTAACTTTTTTTTTTACAGTCATAGTAAAAAGTATTACCCCATAATCTTTGAATGTCCAATTATCCCTGTACCAAAATTGGTTAAAATCCGTTTCGACGTGATGAAAGGACAAAGAAATTGTTACCAATAGATGGCGCTGTACGGCTGCCGCCACGCTGCTGCATCACGCTGTAAAGATTTTTCTTGAAACAATTACCTGCCTACTGAGCTGACGGTTCGAATCCCGGTCAGTGCAAATATTTGTGTGATGAACTCGAATATTTGTGTTTAGGTCATGGTTGTTCTATATATTTATATATATATTTATCTATGTAAGTATGTATATCGTCGTCTAATACCTATAACACAAGCCTTCTTGAGCTTAATTTGGGACTAGATCAGTTTGTGTGAGGTTGTCCGATATTTATTTATTTGTATTAGTTCACATATGCACGGCATGGAGGCAATGCTGATGAAGAACCAACTGAGATGGTGTGGCCATATCGTCCGTATGGAGGATAACCGTCTGCCGAAAGCAATCTTCTACTCTCAACTTTCAGAAGGCACGCGTAAAGCTGGGGGACAGCATCTCCGTTACAAGGATGTACTTAAGAGACACCTTACCGCCAGCAGTATATCTCCTGATGGATGGGAAGCCATGAGTCGTAAACGGGATGTTTGGCGGTCCACTGTACGCGTTAGAGTGAAGGAGTTTGAAGAGGCGCGTCTCGAAGCGCTGGATATGAAACGTCAAGAGCGTAAGGCGCGACCGAGGCCATCTTATGCATACACTTACAATGTTCCGTGGTGAGCTCCACTGCCCGCGTTGTGACCGGATTTTCACCAACAAACTGGGTTTTGCGAGTCATATCCGCGCCCACCGTCGTAGGAGTCCTACGAGCCCTACAACTTGAAGTCGCTGTCATCGGACCCGATGAAGAGGACATCATCATCACGGTCATTTGCATTGTGTTCATTTGATATTGCTGTAAAAAAAATTATGGCCAAAAAAAAAGGATTCTTTTTAGGTACACTTAAGTCACAGCAACTGACTAATTTTCGATTTAAATTCGGCAAATAAGTAATTATTTTTATTACGCAGTATAAATTAATTTAAATATTATAATTTTATTCATAATGCCATGAATAACGCAAAATTTATTAATCATAGATACTTACCTACTAAATTATGATTTGAGGATACTCTCGACTAGGCATTCAATGTGTTCTATCTCACGTCCAATCTAATATTGTTATTACAACTATTATGTTTCATGCCTATAGAAAACTAGTAATATTCGTGCAATCCAACTAATATTGATATATCAAGATGTTATCTGAGACGGGAAAAGTTACGACACCAAATTGAGATGTGAATAAAAAACTAGAGGAACATGTTTTGGTCCACTCACTTTAATATTTTATTGACTATAAAAACAATATTTTAATTATGAGTGTAAACTAAGACGGGGTCACCGGACCTATGAAACAGAATGATAATAAAAAAAAAAAAATTTTTTTCTTTCTATTCATGATCAATTCATATAAATTGATAATGAAGAGATAAAGTTAAAAAAACAGACTAGGTCGGTATAGATAGGTCGTCTTTCTAGTATGCAATTTTGGCTTCCAATCACAACTTATCAGTGTTTTATGCATACTGTGTACATACATACACAGCATTCATATCATCATATCAGGTAAAAGATGTACACTGATGGAATAACATGCCAAATTTCACAAGTAGGTACCGATCGTCCGATGTCCCTCATCCGATGACTTTCTGCGATCCTGACCAGATCGTCATCCACCTTGTTTCAGCCTTCCCACGCTACGTTTTCAATTAATACATCCCCACTTAAGAGCACACACTAGTTCCCATGTAAAATTCAAAACAAGTAATTGAAGGAACTAAATTATTTTTCCCAACAGAACAGAACGAAAATATAACACGAAAGCCAATCAATTTCTAAGAAATTCCCTCGTAATCTTGACCAAAGAAAAATATTTCTAAAAACTTATTATAACGAACCGCGCTCGCGGGCACTTAGAATTAGATCGGGAGCGAATTCTGGAAAGTATAAGTTGTGAACATAACATGACTTCCAAGGGAAATTATTCAGAATTACGAAAATTAGCTCAAATTATCGTTCGGTTACCGTGGCCTGCGCATCTGAGGAGGCATTAAGGCCGCCCTCGGGCACAACTGTTGCATGACAGCGAAATATTAATAATTATGGAGTAATTACCACCGATCAAAACATTTTTGCGAACTTCTATATTCCCCGCGTATTGATGTGAAAATAATTTGATAAATGGTTCATACAAGTTTGAAGAAAACAGACGTGTTTCTTAACAATACAACAGGGTTGGTTTAGTTGATGGTTCAGTTTTATGTACATAAATTATGTTATGGTACAGCGAAAATATTAAATCTGGATGTTCTTACAGGATGGGAATGAGTAGGTAACCCGTCTTTTAAGACTTTTTGCGTTTTGTTTGGTAAAAACATTACAGTAGCTTATCTTAATAAACAAGACCTTTAAACGTAAAATTAGAGAATTATCACACCGTATAGACTATTTAATCATTATATAAAATAACAAGTCATTCAATCACTGTGCCTGTAACATAACTTATATCGAGTATTATGGAGTCCATGCTATGGACTCTAGCAATATGTGCATAGGATCCAGAAAGAAAAAGTAATTAACTCTGAGATTTCCATTAGTAACGTTTAATCGCAATAAAAAATATTATTATATACTGGTTAAGGTAAGGCCCAAATAAATTGCAATTTTTAACCAGAATTACTTATTATTTGTTGAAGCAAGTACTTTTTTATATTTAACACACGATAAACTGCAAAATTGTTTATTATCATTTTCGCATCCACACTATGGAAACATTTGTTAAAAGCGAGACAATGTAAATATTTATCGAATATTCAATAACTTTCTCTTAATTTTGACAAATATAAAACTCTTAAATATAATTTGTCGCGTTTTCAGGAGCTGTGCAGTTTTTCTAGATAAAATTTGGCCTATGATGCTTATACAAAAAACCCAAGAACCTTGCTTTTTGCGTTGAAGAATATTTAACAGGTTGCTTGGTGAACTTGTTAATCTTTAAGTCAAGAAATACATTAATATTTTATAATAATAACAAAACGGGATTAATCTCGTTCAAAAAGGTGTTTATTTACTTACCTCGGAAGCGATGTTACGTCCCGAAGGAACTGACCATATACCTAGTAAATATTATAATCATACCTAGGGTAACTCGGGGCACGTTCTAGGGATAGGATATCGATAAAAAAGATGTCGATATAATTAAATTAATATATGTGCTCAATGAACATTCTGGACCATAAAGAGGTTCGATGTAATATCTGATCTGATATCGAGCCTCTTAAATTAAGATAATAAAAGTATGAGGATGTCATTTCAATCAAAATGTCAATTTACGTATATTATGAAAATTATTTAAAAATAAACGTTTTAATATGTTTATTTTTTCATTTGAAAATGTGGAGAAATAAAGTAATATTTATTTATGTCGATGACATTTAGATGTTGACAGTAACATCGATATATTTTTTTGTCGATAAAATATTTTGCTACGTCACTTTCGTATAGGTGCCCCGAGTTATCCTAGGTATGATTATAATAATGTGTGGAAATCGTATAAGATTAAATCAATATATGTACATACATATTTGTTAATGACTATCTTGGATAAACAAAGAAATCAAATACTGGTGTGAAACAAACTCCCGCCAGTTAATCATAATGACAGCTTATAAAAAAAATGTCCATAGTTTCGAAGTATCAAATATTTTTATTTGTGTGGTCCTCTTTATCAGGTGACGAAGATTTACTTACAAGTGCCGGTCGTACGGGGATTATGGACCCATCTCAAATTTTTAAAGGAAAAAGTTTAATGTAAAGATCACTGACAAATTTGTAACAGAACAATGAATCGGATATTAAAGTATCTTCTTTCTTGACACGGGCGAGCGGATGGGATTTTAGGGTGTGCACACAGTGATTGAAAAATGTCAGCTGAACTTGTTATTTAGTTGATCTTTTTTGAACCGTCCCAGTCACAAATACCATAACATAATGTTTGTATATCTTACTGATTTTTGTCTAAGAATTTGAATTACCTACTAGATTATTTCAACTTGCTACAGGACAAAACTTATCACTACAGAAGGTTATCTGTTTGATCTTTGTAAGAGCCGCCTTAGAACTATGTTTTATTGCTTGTTTTTATACAATGCGATTTGATTGGGGATTTAGGTGTAGTGAAGGCAACCACACGCACACCGAATAAAAGCGGAAGACGGAGCTGGTGCACCGGTGCGCGCTAGTGTGTAGACTATTAGCGTGGTTCGTGGTAAGCCCGTCTTGGCAACACAAGTACACGAAAATGCGACCGAATTCCTGAAATCGCCCCGCAGGTGATATGCTATGCTAACAATCAAACATTGATGTTGGTTGCATGCAAGTAACAATTGAACCTAGTATGCCAAGTAGAAAACAATAAAGGTAGTCGTAACCGCGTGCGTGACATCTAGTAGTCTCAGCTACTTTGGAGACAGGAGCTTACGTCGCGAAACTATCACTTTTCTGCTCTAAGGCAAACAATGACAAGTGCAAAACAACGCGAGCGTAAAGCAACTGTAAGGTTTGCGATTAGGGTTGCCACTTGTTCAGTTTTTTGAAGGTTCAGAGGAGTTTTTAGTTAGGGTAAGGCGAATCGACGACGTCCTTCGGGCATCGCTCATCGCTCCGCTTAATGCTCGATTCTCACGCAACCGCTCGCGAACCTCCGATGCTGTGGTGTTAAATGTATCCGTCGGCTCATATCAGGTTACCATACCAAGGCGTGGGCATTGACATGTCCAACTCGTTTTGTTTCGTTCAGTCAACCGCGGTAAAGGTTGACTTTCTACGCATCGATGTGACGTTACCGCCGGTTGAGTTACGTTAAACTTTATAGGCGACGCTTGTCAAGTGTCAAGGGGACATGCGTTTTAGAAAAATAGTGAGCTTCATCCTGACTGGGTTTTGTTACATATACTATTACTGTTCTAACGGATCTTGCGGCTAATCGTTGTGTTGAACAGACAAATTCAGTATTTTTAGGGTTCCGTATCTCACAAGGAAAAAACGAAACCCTTATAGGATCGCTTTGTCGTCCGTCCGTCCGTCTGTCTGTCCGTTTGTCAAGTCCCTTTATCTCGGGAATGTGTGGAGGCTGAAAGATTGACTTGCCTTGAAGCTGTAAGAAAATCAACCTTCTAAGTTAACATAAAAAAAGATACAGCCGTTTATAAACTGCTGCGATAAACGTAGATAAATATTTCGACACTCTCAAGGGAATCAAAATGTACCTATAGGTTGTTTTCCGTTGACCTAGAAAGCTATGAAATTGGCAAACAATACCGACTAATACAACAAGTACGAGAAAAGGGAAAAATCCGAAAACTATGCATTTGTAAATAAACAAAAAATTCGTCATAAAAATCTAAATTAATTTAAATTACGGAACTCGGAGGGCGAGTTCAACTCGCAATAGCCCGGTTTTTTTTTATTTTTCCTTCACTCTTTTGCACAGACTAAGAACATCTCTACAATCTACATTCTTAAAACGACAAAAAAATATAAATGCAAGAATATTTCCTTTCCTTTCTCCGTTAGAGAAAATGAGAGCTGGTTTGAGCGAGATCCCAATTTATCGTGTAACCTTACTGCCACAAAAACTAAAAGAGCGACCTAATTAAATTACTTGCGTTTTTAATTTTACTGCACATCTGAATTAATGCAGCCGTAATTTCTGCAACAGCTCATTCGAATTCCGCGTAAGTTGTCACTTCGTTGAAAAATAATTATAGTGTATATGGAAATACGTCATGCTGGGCAGACATGGGCCTTCAGCGGATTATTAAGATGTTAGGACTGTGCGGGTTGTCTCTGAGGGCCAGAGATAATTCCGAATGATAATCAGAACAAACAAAATCGAAGCGACGACTTATTTAATGCTTGTCGCTTTCAATGCGGCACATTGGGCTGGTCATAATTCAATGCTCTTTTTCATTTTAAAACAGGTAACACTTAAGCACTTTGCTGTATTAAACTTTTATGGTGTGTATGAAGATGAGATCGGACGGGGTAACTTTTAGAGTACTTTTCAATGTAAATCGCCTGACGAGTTTCGCATTGACAGGTTGATGTCACCTATGATATAAATCTTTTAACATTTAAAGGTGTCGCGAAAAGGAAGTTTTGAGAGATGCAGTCTACTTAAAAGTTAAAAGTATTTATGATAAAATTACATCGAGTATAAGTTAACTGTGCCTTTAAGATAGCAGCTTTTAAGTTGTCGTAGACATTAGAAATCAAAAACTGACGTTGTTTCGTGCAAATAAAGTTACTAACGATCATAGAATCATAGATCTACCCTTAGACCATGATTTAATGAAGTAAACTAAATATGATGGTTCCATTAGGTTACATAGGTAAATCTTCAACTTTATTATAATTATTATTTAACAAACTATACCCCATAGTCCATCAAGTATGCACGTGACGTTTTTCAATAAAGCTTAGTTGCTCCGCTGATGGATGGGCCTCGGCATTTTTATTATGATTCCCATAAATTCCTGCAAGAACGTCATAAAGAAAATAATCAGGTTTATAACATGCATCATGTATGAGGTGATAAGGGCAAAGAACTCTGTTCACGTTGTTTCTACAAACCGCGGTGCGAGTGAGGCAGTAATTCGACGGAGCATTGCGAAAATACCAACTTAGCAATTAGCAACATCTCGGCCTCGTGCTATCTGTGCAACGGTGAAATTAGGAACTACGATTGTCATGCTGAAATTTCATACGATGCTCAGTGTCTCTGCGGTCGAGTGCCCTGTGTGTGAAGATTGTGGCAACACCCTTCAGTTCACAGAAAAGCAGGTCACACATATTGCTGGAAACATGTATGTATACCTACTCTAGCGGTATAGCTTGCCATACGGCTATTAGGTTGTTTTAAAATTAATTCGTCTTAACTGAGAATTCGTCCACGAATAAAACTACTCTGTTACTACAAATTGCCGCTACATTACACAAAAAAATTAAGATCTTAAATTAATTTATATTCCCTATGATATTAGAAATTTACTAATCTAAGTTTTACTGAATCAAGACATTGCTTAAATTCTAAACCAATTTCAACCAAATCCATCATCATTATAGATTTTCTATTACCAATTGTATACTGACCCTGGCTTATTAAATACTTATAGAGTATGTTCAATCTCCATATCATAACGATTACTTCGAATCGACCACGTACAGTCGTACATAGCTAAAATAGACATACAGCGGTAATTTCTCGAACATAATACATTATGTCATTCTTTGACACGTCGAATTAAACCGAGCGCCACTGATGGGTAGACAATCAGACTATCTCTCTTATTATTTTCTATTTCTATCGTAATCCAACTGACTAAGGATTATAATTGGAAGACTGGAAAGCAAAGTTAAGTTTGCCTTATCAGCTAAAACTAAAGACTGCACTTGAATACATATTCGGTGTTCAAGTTGATAAGAACAGTCACAACGTGAAATTGTTGCTTTGTCATACTTATAACGGTCATAGAAAGTAATCTTAATGCCTCGCTGGTTATCATACTGTAATATAATAGTGGTTTAACAATATGTACAGGTCAGCATAAAGAGTAGCTGCTGACAATTTTATTATTGGCATAATGTCAAATTGCATACTAAAATTGTCACCTACTTTTGATGCTGACTGTACAAAACACAAATTCTCTTTATATTGGACTGATTTCGTAATTAAGTGTGTGCTGACCATCTAAAATCGAGTGATGAAAAATATCAGGTAAATAAAACAATTGAAGTTCGGATAGTGAGAATTTCGTATTTTCGTATGTTTACTTTTTAAGTAGAGGAGAGTCGGTGATTAGTATACTCGATTTCATATACCATGGCCCGATGGACTTGAAACTTAACAATAGGGCTCATAATGTTTGCCTTTTGTTATCTAATTAGGAGCACTTCAAAATGGCACGCGTCGGTACAATCTGCATGCAACTAAAGCGGGACTAAAACATTTTGGTACTTGAAAATAAAAATACGAAATATTAGTTGTTTACGGTATTGTTTAATTATAATGGTACGGCATCTTTATAGTAATTGAATAGTAATAGCTTTATATTTAATACTTTATAACAACATTTGTTAAAATAAAAATTGTGTCAGCTTTTACTCGTTTTCGAGGGAGGTATCTTGGTCCTGATGAGAGTGATGAGACAATCCTTTTAACTGTCCTTTCCGGCACACTGGTGAATATAGACGTTTCTGTAATCAAATTTTTTTTACCCATTCGATTTAGCAATGTCTTATAAACACTTATCACCACATCTTGGGCGTCCTTGCTTAAAAATCGTTTCTTACGTTGCTGCAAACTAACATCACCACTGGACGGGTTACTTGTGGGTGTTTCCCAAGGTCGAAACATAATTATTTAAGTATACGTGTATATTATAATCACAAATGTAGTCAGATGACAACTAACATGAAATATTGTTTACATTAATAAAGATTACTAGGTTAAACGATCAAGATCATTAGGTTGCATGTAAAATACCACGCCGCAAAAGGGTCCGGCCAGGTATCTTTTGTTATCACTAATCCTATTGTTAACGCCTAATTACCGTCTCAAGTGCATCGGGCCATGGTATATGAAATCGAGTATACTGCCGGTTAAATTGTAGCACCTCGAAATTTCCTATAAAACACATCGATATACTTACTACTTACATTAGGGCAACTATCCGTTGTATGACAGTCGACAACCTTGTGGTTTGATTGTTCAAGTGTGTATGTGTTTATATATTACGAATAGAAGCATTGGTTTTAGTTTGGGACTAGGTCAATTTGTGTTAGACTGTCCCTTAATATTTATAATTGTTTTATATTTTTAAACATGTTAGTAAAAAGTGATACGATATAACCGACTATCTTCTAAATTTCATAAAGTTACCACACATATTTAACGACGACGACGACGCGGTTGGCTCGGTTTGTAGAGCAGCTGCCTACTGAGCCGGCGGTCCTGGGTTCGAATCCCGGCCAGGGCAAATATTTGTGTGATGAATTCGAATATTACTTAGTTGCAACGCCCACAATTTATCTGCTTAGCCCAATGGTTGACTGGTCGAGAATGTCCTATTCCTCCCACAAAAAAATATTTGAAATAAACCTTTGTAGTTTTCATGTTTATGCAAAATACCACAATCCAAATATCCATAGTCTAGACAGCTATCTAATAAGATTTTAATGAGTAAAGTTGTTCAGTTTCTCTTTTTACAATAACAATAAGTTTTTCTACAAATGTTTGCATTTCTTTTAGAATACCTAGCTTGAAGGCAACTCTGGTCAAGACTAAGACGAGTTGTGGTTGTAATTCTATTTTGTTTTAGTTTTAATAAGTTTATCTATGTTAGGGTGAAGTAACAAGTTATATTAAGTTACCTACCGTTTTTTGAACCATTTCTTCTCAATTTTAAACCCTTAATAGCTTAGTCCCAGATAATAGCAGAGATTCACAGGATAAAATGTAATTAAGGAACATATTAGTAACAGTGGGCTAGTCATATTTGTCGTAGAGCCGACGACCACTTAGGGCACACGAGTTCTGGAGTGGAGGCCACGAACCGGCAAACGTAGTGTAGGGCGCCCTGTAACAAGGTAGACCACGACATTTCTTAGACAGCGGGTGCTAAGGTAAGCTGATAATCGAGCTCCGTGGCGTGCCATGGGAGAGGCCTATGCCCAACAGTGGACTGATACGGGCTAGTGATGAAGGGAAAATATCAAATAACTAAGTTTAATTCATATTTTAGTTTTTTTTAAATCAAGTATGCTGAGGTTAAGTTAAATTCACTTTGAAGTAAACTTAGCTATCTTATATAGCCATACCTACGTTGAGATTACAACAATAAAAAACTGCTGAATCTAGGGACGTCAAGTCTGAAACATTTTCCCTTACAGACGAGACGTAGAAATGCACAAAGGAAAGATTTATGAAATTCAACTCCTAGGAGAATCTCTTGTAGAAAAAGAAATAATAGTATTGATTTTTAACCAAGGCAATTTACTTCCATATCACGTGCTTTTTCTACCGTATTTATAATATTTTCATCATTGATATTTTTAGTTATCGAAAATAATATTTCTAACCACATCTCACAAACAATCCAACATAACATATGTTCACATATTATGTAGTGGTTTATTCAGAGCGCGTTAACAGTGTGGGAGCGCCCGCCAAGAAACTACAGCTATTTGTCAAAGCTTGCGCTCCGTGCATGCAAACAGCCCTAACTATATGGGCGCATTTGTCATTTAGGAATTGGCTTTTCTGCTGACCAAGTTGGATTATGACGGGTCTCTCTTACTCCATATTTCGTTAAACCAAGTGTGCTGTCCAACATAGGATTTTATAATTAATCGCACAATTCAGAGTGATATACATATATTACTTAATATGAAATTGCACTAAAATATATTTTACAAATAAGAACTACATGTACCTATGTAGCAAGTGCGACTAATCGGGATCACACAATCTTACCTTAATTTCCTAGCATTTCAGTATTGATTCTGGATATAAGGATTTTTTTATGAACATTTTTTAGGAGCTACAGACAAACTCAAAGATTCGCAATTACACAGATACAAATGTTAAACTTATACCACCCCTCTTTTTTCATCGAGAATTAAAAATTACGTTAATCACGTTTTAATCTAACAATATAGAATAGAATAGAATAGAATAGAATAGAATAGAGTAGAATAGAATAGAGTAGAGTAGAGTAGAGTAGAGTAGAGTAGAGTAGAGTAGAGTAGAGTAGAGTAGAGTAGAGTAGAGTAGAGTAGAGTAGAGTAGAGTAGAGTAGAGTAGAGTAGAGTAGGGTAGAGTAGGGTAGAGTAGGGTAGGGTAGGGTAGGGTAGGGTAGGGTAGGGTAGGGTAGGGTCCCCCCCGAGGGTGTCCACCTTGTCGTGGTGGGGGGGCTCAGTACCTGCGTTGTGCGCGCGGGGAAGCCAAGAGACACCAGGGAGGGGGCCTACGGGCCAAGACGGGCGGGGGAGACAGGTGCTGGTTTGTGGCTTCGGCCTGCGTGGATCCTGGGGGCTCTGACCTTGCGGTTGTTGGAGGACGTCGGAAGGACTCTCGATGTGTCGTAGCTGTGGGTGACTGCCTGGCTAGTGAGCCTCCTGCTCCTCTGATACTGCCTACCTGCCAGGAAGGATTGTGCATTTCGATTTCTTAGAAATCGAAAACGCAAATCCATTCCCCAGGCGGGTCGGCTGTATTAGCGAGGCGGGAGGATCACATATCAGGTGTCATGCATGCCTGTGACACATCTGGGGGGTTTCCGGCTTCTGACGGCATCTGCGGGGGCCGAGCTTATGGGATTCACGTGGGACGGGACATCAGTCGGCACCTGGGGAGGGAACCCACGGGGTAGGGGCTTTTGTCCTCCCGTGGTTGGGTGAGGGGTAGGGGCGTTTGTCCTCCCGTGGCGAGCCGAGGGGTAGGGGCTTTTGTCCTCCCTTGGCGTGGAGAGGGTGTCATGGGGTAGGGGCGTTTGTCCTCCCGTGGCAGGCCGAGGGGTAGGGGCGTTTGTCCTCCCTTGGCGTAGAGAGGGGGTCGTGGGGTAGGGGCGTTTGTCCTCCCGTGGCCGGCTGGGGGGTAGGGGCGTTTGTCCTCCCTCAGCCAGGAGGCTGGGACCGAAGCACCGTGTGTCGGTGGCGGTCCTAGCTTCCAGAGGGTCCCTCAGCGTGGCTCTGCAGCAGCAGAGTCCACGACTGATTTGGGACGTGGAGAGGGGGTCGTGGGGTAGGGGCTTTTGTCCTCCCATGGCTGGCTGAGGGGTAGGGGCTTTTGTCCTCCCTCAGCAAGGAGGGTGGGACCGCAGCACCGTGTGTCGGTGGCGGTCCCCGCTTCCTGGGGGCTTGGGGAAGCAGGTGAGGGTTAGGCACACTGCTATGCTACAGTGTGTCTTTCGGTGAGGGTTCGCCTTAGGGCGAAAGTGCCGGTGGTGTCGTGGTGACATGTTCGCGATCCCATGGCACCACCACTACGGCACAGGTTGGCAGCATCCCAGAGTTTTAGTGGGTAGGCTAGTCCTTCGCGGACTAGAGAGCCCCACATAACCAATGCGTAATGTCTGACTCTCCCCCCGAGGGTCTCATATTACGTAGTGGTATGCAATTCAATGCATTTCTCTGGGAAAAAAAAAAAAAAAAAAAAAAAAAAAAAAAAAAAAAAAAAAAAAAAAAGGGTAGGGTAGGGTAGGGTAGGGTAGGGTAGGGTAGGGTAGGGTAGGGTAGGGTAGGGTAGGGTAGGGTAGGGTAGGGTAGGGTAGGGTAGGGTAGGGTAGGGTAGGGTAGGGTAGGGTAGGGTAGGGTAGGGTACCAGTGGGCAACCACCCCCCGCTACCAGTGGGCAACCACCCCCCGCTCTCGAAAATTGAGTGCGGGCCGGGTTACGCAGCCGCCAAATGGGGAGACCTAGTACTGGTAGCGGTGTACTTCTCCCCTAATCGGCCACTCAGAGAATTTGAGCAGTACCTCATCAAGCTCGGGGAGGTGGTCGGCAGAGCGGCCCCTTCGCCAGTAATGGTTCTTGGGGACCTCAACGCCAAGGGCAGGGCGTGGGGTTCCCCATCAACGGATCCCAAGGGCGCGGCCCTCTGGGAATGGACGGTGCGGACTGGCCTTGTGACCTTGAACCAGGGCACCGAACACACCTGCGTGCGCCAGCAAGGGGGGTCCAACGTAGACATCACTTTTGCGACCCCCACCCTTGCAAGGGGAACGTTCGACTGGAGGGTCCTGGTGGACACGGAGACCCTCTCCGACCACAAGTATATCAGGATGAGGGTCTCCAAGTCGTTGACAGCCCCGGTGCCAGGTCCGAGGGAGCCAAGAAGCCGGGACCGACTTCCAAGATGGAGTCTCGCCACTCTGGACAGGGATATGGCGGAGGAGGCGGCGATGGTGGAGGTGTGGCGGGCCCCGCCACCAGACCGGGCCGCTGACGTGGAGGAGAGGGCAGTGCAGTTTCGCATGTCACTCACCTCGTTGTGCGACGCTGCCATGCGCAGGGCGGGGCGGCCGCCTGCAAAGACCCGGGTGTACTGGTGGTCGGAGGAGGTCGCGGCTCTCCGCCTCACCTGCAACACTGCCAGACGGGCATACACCCGATGCAGGCGGCGACGGAGACATACTGCAGAGGAGGAGGAGCGCCTACACAGAGCTCTCAAAGAGGCCAAAAGTGCCCTGTCCACGGCGATCGCGAAAGCAAAGGACTCTGCACATGAGGAGTTTCTGGCGACCTTGGACAGGGATCCATGGGGGCGTCCGTATAAAGTAGTCCGCAACAAATTGCGCAACGCCCCCGGTATGGATTCTATGGAGCCGGAACTCCTCGGCCGCGTGGTGGAGGGCCTGTTTCCGCCAGCGCTGGACTACGCTCCGCCAGTCATGGCTGGCCCCCTGGAAGAGCCGACGGAACCTATTGTGGTGCCACCGGTCACGGATGGCGAGTTTGGTTGTGCGATTCACCGGTTGCGGGGTTGCAAAAAGGCCCCTGGCCCAGATGGCGTGCCCGGCCGCATATTACCGGTGGTGCTTACACACCTCGGGGACCGCCTCAAAGGCCTCTATGACGATTGTCTGGAGGTGGGGTGGTTTCCGAGGTGCTGGAAGGAAGGAAGGCTTTGCCTCCTCCGTAAGGAGAACCGGCCGGCAGACTCCCCATCGGGATGGAGGCCGATAGTCCTGCTGGATGAGTCCGGGAAGATATTCGAGCGCATTATCGCCTCCCGGATCATCCAGCATCTGGAGGAAACAGGGCCGAATTTATCGGACTGCCAGTTCGGTTTCCGAAGGGGTCTATCGACGGTGGACGCTCTGGGCACCCTACGGGCGTTTCACGAACACGCTGCGGGGCTAGGGGAGGGAGTGGTAGCAGTGTCCCTCGACATCGCCAACGCGTTCGGCTCCCTCCCATACACAGTTATTACCGAGGCGCTCCGCTACCACAGGGTGCCCTTCTACCTGAGGCGCATCATAGAGCACTACCTCACGCATAGGGTAGTGCTCTACGAAGAGCGGGACAAGCGGCGATGTGAGTGGCCGATGGAGTGCGGAGTCCCCCAAGGCTCCGTACTCGGGCCCCTCCTATGGAACATTGGGTTTGACTGGGCGATAAGAGGGGCCCTGCTTCCCCGGATGGCCGTCATCTGCTATGCGGATGACACGATGGTGGCTGTTCGGGGAGCGGAAATGGAAGAGGCTCTGCGGAGGGCGGCAGTCGCGGCGGACCTGATGGTCTCCCGTATATAGATACTGGGGCTGAAGGTGGCCCTGTCCAAGACAGACGCCATCATCTTCGGGGGCAGAGGCTGGCAGCCACCTGCTGCGGCAGTCATCCGAGTGGGTGGAGAGGCGGTCCAGGTGAAGGCCCACATTAAATATCTGGGCATCCACCTGGACCGCAGGTGGAATTTCGGGGAGCACTTCCGCCAACTTGCTCCTCGAATTGTGGCTGCGGCGTCTGCGCTGGGAAGGTTGCTGCCCAACGTGGGGGGGCCCAACGTGGCATGTCGCCGCCTGTACGTGGGGGTGGCTCGCAGCATGGCCCTATATGGCGCGCCGATCTGGGCTGATCGGCTCAATGCTGCCAATAGGGCCCAACTCAGAAGACCGCAAAGAGTGGTGGCCATCCGTGTAGAATAGAATAGAATAGAATAGAATAGAATAGAATAGAATAGAATAGAATAGAATAGAATAGAGTAGAATAGAATAGAATAGAATAATAATTTATTCGTTAACATACACAGTGGACAACTAATATAAGAAATAAAAACAAAATTAAATCGTTGCGTATGCCACGAAAAGGTCACACCTCAGCATAAATGCTGGCCCGGGAACCAGCGCTGGTCTTCCGGTGAAACCTATAGGTGACGCCACGGTGAACCACACACACACGACTGCACTCTTAATCTGAACGCAGCGTAAGCGCTTTCAACGCCAAGACGCCAAGACAATGACATTGACAAGCGACAGAGCTGTCAATGTCACTGCAGACCGTTGAGCGTTGGCGGAAAGAATCTATGAATGCAATGCTACGCGTTATCCAGGCTTGCACCCACCCTGTCCTCTAGCAACTTAAGAAAAGCCTATATTGGTTACTTCCACTCCATCTTAATACAAGGCGTGGATCTGTGGGCCACATCCGCCAGCCGCGACCGTCTGTTTAAATTGCAGAAGCGAGCCCTACGCATCATTGAGCGAAAACCGGCCGACTACCCAGCTCGTGAATTATTTATTAAACAAAAAATCCTGACTCTGCCGAGTGTGTTCATACTAGCAGCCTGTGAATATGTTCGTTCTAACCTATCTGATTACCAAACTTACGGCCAACGTAATCCTAGAACGTCGCGTAGGCCGCACCTCATAGTGCCGCCGCAACGACGGTTGGCAAAGACTCGTGCTCAGCTCAGCGTTATCGGACCCAATATATTATATACAACTGTATCCCTACCGACATAAAAGAGTGTGAAAATAACACCACATTTTCTAGGAAACTTAAAACACTACTACTGAAAGAGTGTGAAAAAGGGCACATCTAACATTTTTTCTGAAAATTTAAAAATATATAGACAGATGCGCCTTTTTTTCCTCTTTCCGAATATATATCTAACTCAATTTCACAAAAAAATGTTAGATGTGCCCTTTTTCGTTATGACGGCAGACTTAGCAATCTGGCTTGTTACAGTATAAACGAATTTTTGAATGTGGACCGTTGACCTAACCACTAGTCTGAAACAATAATATATCGCTGATATCAAACCTACCTATGTAACTATGTAAAGTTTTAATAGCTGTTATTACTAGGTATAGATATGAAAATGACTTGTAATTGATATTGTACATTTACCAATAAAAATCTGAAATCTGAAATCTGAAATGCCGAAATGTGTAAGTACAGCTCATTAACATTTAACAAAGAGAATGTAACACTACGTTAAGACATTTAGCGAACAATTATACAAGTAATAAAAGTGAAAAATAGTTACTAAGATTACAATAAATGTGGATATATAAGCAAATAACTAAATTTTATATGAAAAATCAGTAAACACACGAAGCACTGTACAGCAATGCCAAAAACTAAACAAACGCATGAAATTTAAGGCGACAAATAACAATAGAATGATGCAAAACAACATCACATATAAGGGACATAAAACCTCGGCAAGAAACATTAACATAACTTATTACAAGCAGCTCGAGTCCAGCCTCAAAGCTTCTTGATTCCGCTGATGTTCAAATATAAATTTTCGTACATTGATTTTAAAACTCTTTACATAGGTATTTTAGGTTCCTAATTGGCGGCGGAATGTTGTTCCAAATATAAAATTGCAACTAAAATTTTGACAAATAGGCTCGTTGAGAGTAAAATCAACGTAATTATTTGTGTACACCCGTTAACGAGTATAACTTTTCATACGCTTCTAGAGTTACTGCGGCGCATTATTACATTTTCTTCAGAACGTCTCACTGGATAAGCCGTCATACGTCACATTGTATACAGCAGGTATTTCTTTGTGGTCGTTACTTAATACCCAGGTTTTGTGATAATTTCGCAATATCTCGATCACGGCCATACAACTGACATACGTGTATCGACCAAGCATTTGTCCTCGATTGCACCTGATGTTAAGTGACAATAACCTATTCACGCTCGACTTGAAGAATTCCAAGTTGTATTTTTCAGGAAAAAGGTGCGCAGGAAGAGTTCTACTCTTTTGCTGTCCTGATAAGGAAAGAAGACACAAAACATTTTGTATGAATCAGTGGTATATCGCAGCGCAGGAATGCCCTCAACAAGGTGGACCGGCTACCTGGTTAGGATCGCGGGCAGAAATACGCGGGCGTATTGTATCAAAGGTCTTGTAGATATGTATTGAAAGATCGAAGAAAAAGAAGAAAGATCTTTGATATAATATACGTCGTTAATAACTTAAGTTACAGGGTTAATAGAATGGACACTGTCTAAGAAAGATATTGAAATTACGTTCTATAGTTGGTCTCTCTCCGTACATTCGTATTATTGAGGATGACTAACGATAGTAACGCCATCTTTTGATGAGTCTTTGACTTTTGATGAGTGAAGTCTTTGAAGGAGTGGTTTTGTGGACACCTAATGGTAAGACAAAGTCACTTTTCTTAGTTAAAGATACTATCATGCTAACAGCTCCATAATGAAAAGCCTAAAGCAGATAAGTTAAACTTAAGGTCGTGTTTGTATGTCCAACTGGTGACGCAGTTTTATGTTATTTTTAATATTCATTTATTCAAAATGTACTAAGATACAATAATATGTTCGAGATAAATCAGCAAGACGCAAACATACAATAGCTGGTTTTTCTTACTTACCTGTATAAGAGTCACATTTTTCAACACTTACAAAATAAGAATCATAAGTCACTACACCAAACGGTACAAAAAGCCAACATTTTTCCCACTACCCACGTCCAAGTTACCCAAAAACTCCAAACAAATTCGTCCCATTCACGGAACAATTTCACGCCCTATTTTATCCCGTACGAATTTTCTAGCCCACAAACTGAAAATCTACCGCAAACCACGGCTTTTGTGTGAACTTTTTATTACACACTATTTTTTTCCCGTGGATAAATGACGTTCATTCTTAATTCAATTTAGGGCCATAGTTGGCTAACACGGAAATACGAAAAACAAATTTAGCCGACCAAGCGTAGGCTGAATTTGTAATATGTTTGCTCGGAACGTTTAAACTGCACTTAAAAATGGTCGATTGAATGATTTGAGCGGTGCTATCCATTTAAATAGAGGGAGTTAGAATATAAAGCGTTCAATTAATCGATTTGGAAATTGTGAAAGTTCAAGAATACTAAATTGTGAAATTTAAACCTTAAACTAATGTTAATGTACCAGACAGGAGATCACGTATCAACAACCAAGACATATTCATAAGTATGTTTAACTCCAAATAATAATATATAATCAAATAAATCTCGCATGTACAGTACTGAACTGACCTAGCCACTAGATTGCTTTTGGTAACTACGGCTACCTGTCACCGCTCTTATTTTATTATATAAATAAAGTCCAACTCAAAATTCGAAGCAATTGAGTGGCTAACAGACTTTTAAACAAACAGCATTGCAAGGACCCAATGTCACATGAATGTTGACATCAGTATGAACATATCAGCAAAAACATTTCTACCAACGAACAAGTTTCATCTCATCAAGACAATTATTTGCAGGTTTTTATTTTCATTAATTTTATTTATTAAAATACGGTTTTTACTCACTATCGTGTATCAGGACCAGCCGGACATTCGAATATTATAGTGAAGTTAGCAAAAATTATGTCACGAAAAATAGGAGTCAGTACTCGACGACTAATCTAGCAAAATTCCACGTATTCGCTTCACAGTATTGAATGTGGTAGATACAGCCAAACTGCTGCACATTTTGTAACTGATTTGTATACAAGAATCACTTTTTATTTCTCCGTACTGGAAAAACAGCGGTCAGTACTCAATGGCTATTCCAGCTAAGTTCTATATCTTGGCGTCACAGTAAGCGGTAGATGTGCTCCCCAGGGTGCCACTCCGCGGCTAAGTGATTTTATTTGTGTCCACATTCCTATGTGTATCAAATTACGCGTCCTTGCGACCAGCTGCTTGATCGATTGTCTACTTCTTTGCTAAAAGCACCGCAATATTGACTCAAATAATTACTCTGTTAGGATTGGATGGCCAGAAGTCATTACCTTAAATGGAGTTGAGATATCTCTTGTCGTGATCAAACTGGTGGTCTAAAAAAAGGAATGTTTATCATTGTCTGTTTCGGCAGAAGGCTTAATTTTCGACTATAGTGTGTATGTATGTGTGATGTGGATGCGCTTCGTTGATTTTATCGATTAGGGTTAATTATTATTATCGGTGGAAGGTTGGCCGTATTTAGTAGTACCTATTGTATTAGGTGGGGTAGAGGTATTACAGGAAAAGAGGAAAAAAATGCTGTTAAGTTTTTTTTATTGCATGAAATAAGAAGGCATCCTAGGACTCGTAAAAAAACGCATTCAATTCTGAATGAGGAGAGCATTAACGAAATGCAAGCTCTTTTTTACGTACAAAATACAAATAAACACAATGTTATTTGTTTGGACAACCCGGTAAGAGATATTGTGACCTATTCAAATAACAGATGTGAATATCTAGACGCAATAGCATCTTAAACTACAATAATGTAGTCAGACAAGCTGAACAAGTTTCTGCAAAATTAATGTTAAATTCAAACACGGCTAGTAGTTAAGGAAATTTCATAGTCCCGTAGTATTTCCATTTATTCGAATACGTCTTGCTATTCTTTATGCAAATGTGGAAGCGGGAACCTTATCCAGGGGTGTCACTCTCAGATGCGGAATCGATTTGGAAGTTTATTCAGCCTGACAACACGAGGTAGGGCTGTGCCAGGATTCATTCTGCTTCTTATTACACGGCCCGAGGTCTCAACTTGGAACACGTGTCTAGGCGCAATTTCCAAAATTGATGTGCGCGATATCAGTGCGCAATCATAGATTCCTTTCAAATGCATCGGAATTTGCATTAATGGTATTGGGGAGTGAAATGAAAACATAAAGTTGTACTTGCTCTCGTTTTCTTTACCAATCAGTGTACGTTACAGCGTTCAATTCAATACCTTTATCAGCATTTGAAACGAATTGTTTCTGTCAACTGCTGAATATAGCTGTTTCCTGGAGACCCAATAATCCGTCGCTTGTTTCTGTGGCTAAGCATTGGTTACCAACGATCTAGATAAAATGAATCACCAGTTCACCTTGTGAGAAAGAGGGGCGACGCAATAGCTTCCTGTATTTTGTAACGGCTTGAACTGGAGAAGAGAAGACTAACCTTCTCTAAGAGTGCGCAGGACTTTGCACAGACCCCAAAACTAAGAATATCTCCACGCCAAAGGACTGACTCGGTTTCTGGGGTGGATTAGATAACTTTTATGCACCATAGGTCGGCAGTCCTTTAAATGTGCCTTTAACTTGCTTACTTTGAGAACTATATTGGTGTAATCTTAGTTCTACGGATACGGCCAAGGGAAAGTAGTCTTCCCATGATGTTCTTACCCTACCTTTAGTTCAACAAAACTAATTTTGCACCACGTCTAATTCCATCCGTACCCTCAAAAGTGGCGACTATATATTTTGTGATACATTTAAATAAGTCAACTGTTGCGATATCATCAGAATTTATGCGTTAGGGCTGCAGAGCCACCCAAAAACAAAAGGTTCTAAGTGTGTATTAGTTTCATAGAAACATACTGTTTTATATATTTTTGTGACAGTCAAAATGGCGGCTGTGCACAATTGGACGCGACAACCGACGCTACCCAATCGTGCGGTTGAATTTAAAGTAAACGGGGGAAAGTGGAGTCGGTGAGATTTTCCTTCAAATGTAAAGCATATTATCTCAAAAGGTCGCGTGGAAATACGATCTTTAGTTTTATGATCATTTACTTAATATGCACTGAAAAAAAAATAGCTCAATTAACTACTTACTTCAGAAATAGCTAAATTGTGCTTAGTAGTAACCAAAGTTATACCTACTAATTTTACAAAACTTACTTTAGTTACTTTAGTAGCCCTCAGTTTGTCAGTCTTCCGATTTAATGTCACTAGCAGCTAACATTAGGGCTACTGTTAACAAATCTGAACTGAAACTTGCCGTGTTCGAAAGGAGGGTTCTAGACGAACTGAAACTTGCCGTGTTCGAAAGGAGGGTTCTTAGAAAAATCTACGGTCCCGTGAAAGAGCGTGACGGCACATATCGGCAACGTATGAACCATGAGCTAGATGCACTCATTGGGCACGAGAACATCGTCAGGTTCTGTAAGTCGCAGCGACTGAGGTGGGCGGGTCACCTTGAAAGAATGCCGGACACTAGAGCCGCTAAGATAATGACAAGGTGGACGCCGCAACAGAAGAGACCGAGAGGCAGGCCTAGAAAACGTTGGAGCGATTGTGTGGAAGAAGATCTCAGGAAGATGGGGAAGTTTACCAGCTGGAAGAAGGTGGCCAGGCATCGTGACAACTGGAGGAAGATCGTGGAGGAGGCCAAGACCCACAAAGGGTTGTAGCGCCAACGGAAGAAGGAAGAAGAAGAAGTTAACAAATCTATTTTTCTTCAGAGTGACTTAATAAAACAAATTGATTAGCAACTACCATTCGATCTGCCTATGCCTATGGGTAGATGATGTATGATAATAACAAAAAATTACAACAACCAAATAACATCTTTATCAACCGATGACTTTTGCGGCAGAAGCGACCGCATAATATCAGAAGACACAGGGAGCCCTCCAACAAGGTGGACCGACGACCTGGTTAGGATCAAGAGAAATCATTTGATGAGGGCGGCACACAATCGACTGTTGTGGAGAACTTTAAAGAGGAGGTTTGTACAGCGGTGGACAACTGGACGTCTGTCGTTTGATATGCTGATGATGATGATTAAATTACATCTTGCTAAGAAATCTTTGAGTAAAGTAGGTATTTATAAAACATTATTATGTAAAAGCCTTCGATCACTAAAGTGAAAAATTGCAAATTACTCAAACCATTTGCCATCGCATACGAGTACATGGCATGTTTACTTGATATTACAACCATCATTACTCTCAAGTGTTGTATTTAACGTGCTACCGAAGCCAACTTAATATTTATAGGCTGTTGAATAATAAAACATATTTATAGGACGTTATTAAAATTATACAGCAGATTTTATTATACGCTACTATGTTGCATAATATATGTTCAGGCACTGCGTATATCGAATCGAGGCATTTATTTCACAGTGAATTAAAATGGACTTTGTAGTTACAAATAGCACCTTACCGCGCTAGGGAGAAAAAGTTCACTTTCTATTGCAATCACGCTGTATAATACGAGCTGTTGTAAGTATGTAATGTATCAAAAAGCAAAATATGCTATGCATGTTTGTAGATGAAGAGCGGTTTCATAAAGGAAGTGGTCGGACATAAAAAAACAAAGTATATACGGGTACCGCAAATTAAATTTACGCTGTGAATCGGATGTAACTACCAGATACTTAACGGTTTAGTTACAACTTGTTATAAGGATGAGCTAAATGGGGTTGCATCCTCTTTACGGCAATAGCATTAAATAATATCGAAAGAGACATAGACCGCAGTTTAGTGTGCTCGTTTTCGACTCCTTTGTTCGGTCAATTCAGCGCGCGTTTTTAGCCTCCAAGAAGTGCAGTCCGTGGGCTCTCAGATAGCGATTCGGGTTTGGGTGAAAACTGAGAAGTTCTTATCTGGATCGCGTAAGAGGGTCAATTTCCCAAGCAGTATTTTTTGATGGCAAGACTGAAAACGCAGGTGCAGAAAGGTTGTATAATAACGTACAATTTTTTTTCGGAAACAACCCGCCATTTTCTACCTCGGGCAACAGCTAAAATTAAAATATTAATATATATAATAATTAAAAAATATATATTTAGACCTAATTTCTCATCAAGGTGGGTTGTCCCCAAGCCGGTTTTGTTTGTAAAATGCCGGGTAAGTCAAATACTATGCATGACAAAGAAAATCTGTTACCTTTATTTTATTACTATATAAATAGGTAACGAAAAAAGCACATTACCCATTTTATATCTCCTTTGTATACCCTTGAATAAGTGCATATACTTTTGTCCCGAGAAAACTTCTCATTACCGCCGACAATGTTTCGAACCGATTTATTTCCGAAATTTGATTAAGTATGCCCCCCGTCTCCCGCGCACTTCAAAGGATTAGTCAAGCTGCGGCGCTCGACGAGGCCGGTTGTGTATAGTGGCAATACGTTGGCTTGTATTAAACGTGAATATATCATCGCGGTGGACCGGGGACAAAAAAAATGTCATTCCGGAGTTTGTTATAGCTTCTTTATTTTTTAACTGCGTGGTTTGAAATTTATATAAAGGGTGGGCCCTGTAACAGGAGCAATAAATTAAAACATAGATTCGTCCCTTGAAACTAAACAACATTTGTTAAGCAACTTTTGAAAATAACGCGTATTAAATGACATTTTGTAGAATAAAGTTTAGACAAAGAAGCAATGTATTGCGAAATGTCCGATATTAGTAGAGTGACAGCTATGTCAATGCTCAGGGAATGTCAACGTTGGACGACATACATTGAAAATACTATTTACTTTGTTTGAAATAATAAAATTTTGAAAACTGTTTTTTTTTTTAAGTTGCTGAACAAATGTTGTTCAGTTTAACGAGTAAAATCAATGTTTTAATTTTTTGCTTATGTTGCAGGGCCTACGTTGTATATCAGGTAAAGTATACTCGTGATTTCAAGAGTTGAATTAGTTTTAGAATATAGGGATTACTCTTTTTAAAGAAATAAAAATATGTCGTGTTTCTCATTCCACCATTCTCATTCCGGTGTTTCCGGTGTAGTAAAATGACTTTAAACCCCACCAAAATGAGGAAAACACCGGAATGACATCAAAAGTAGCTTCACTTCTCATAGATATTGTTGAAATAATAATATTTTTTTATTTTGTTTTTAATACCAGACTAAGGTATATGTTTATATTATTATGTAATGCCAATATAATATATTTTACGAATATAAAACGTAAAATTACTTTCATAATTTGCCACTTTTCTTTTATTCCGGTGTATGAAATCTCATTGCGGTGCACTTATTTTATCATCCTGGTGTACATTTATCATTCCGTTGTGAGTTTCATATTCGATCTCGAATATCTCGAAAACTATTTCAGATTTCAGGGTCCCTTTTACATATGTTTAATAATATAGTCTAAAGTATCTCTTCACATTTAAAAAACTCAATAATAATCAAAAATAAAGAATCACACCGAAATGATACAAAAAATGCGTCTTGTTGAAATTGACCCAAGAGCGAGCGAGACAGGTATAAAATGTGAATTGCATTCTGACAGCTCACGCACTATACGCACGTTATCACGCTAAATGACCAAATGGCGTCGTATTTTACACAATCTGCCAATAATTATCAGGCGAATTTTGTGAAAATCAAAAGAAAGAACCTATAGTGGTGTTTTAGCTATGTCATTATGAAGGTTACGGTCATCTGACAATTATTATGCGGCACCGGTGCCGGTTCTCTCCCTTTTCGCCAAATTTTATTCGACGGATGTTTAATATGGCCGAAGTGTCATTACGTAGAAAACGTTTTTCTTGAAACCCATGATTTATTTAGGATTTTTATAAAACAAACCTATTCTTCTTCTTCTACTGCCATACCCTAACCTAACGGGTGCGTCTCATTTCATAGAAAAACAATTAACATATTTTCATATGACCGAACATACGTTTGGTATAATTTTCAGATTGTATAACAACGTCTCATAGAATGTTCATTTCATATATCGTTATTTCGTAGAAGCACAATTGATAGAAAGTCATTTCTTATAACAATCATTTGACAGAATGCACGTTTAATATAATGCACTTTTCTTATAACAATAATTTCATAGAATGTACGTTTAATAGAATGTACTTTTCATAGAATGTACGTTTAATAGAATGTACTTTTCATAGAATTTACGTTTAATAGAATGTATTTTTCGTATAATATACTTTCGAATTCATAAATTACAAAATTTGAACAAGCGAGCGAGCGAAGCGAGCGAGCGAAGCGAGTGAGCAAAACCTTTCAGAGCAGATCCGACGTGGCCGGGTTAGGTTAGAAGGTCAGGCGGGAACGAAGCGTAGCGAGCTCCCGCCTGGCCTTCGAGGTTATTTTTTTTTTGCGTACCGAAGAAAGTTTTGCTTGTAATCATACTGTTTACATACAAGAACAAATCCACCCAACCACTTCCAGGAAAGTATTATGTTCGGAGCTAAGGCGGAGTACTGGCAAAGAAAAAAACATACGAGTGAGCGAGCGAAGCGAGCGAGCAAAACCTTTCAGAGCAGATCCGACGTTGCTGGGTTAGGTTAGAAGGTCAGGCGGGAGCGAAGCGTAGCGAGCTCCCGCCTGGCCTTCGAGGTTACTTTTTTTTTGCGTACCGAAGAAAGTTTTGCTTGTAATCATACTGTTTACATACAAGAACAAATCCACCCAACCACTTCCAGGAAAGTATTAACTTTGGAGCTAAGGTGGAGTACTGGCAAAAAAAAACAAGTAATTGAATTAATTCAATTTTAATTCAAAAGCGCGTAAATGATACAAAATAGTCACTCTCTCTTGACAAAAAATCTATGAAGTGTGTATTATGCTATTTTTTTATTCTATTAAATGTTTATTGTATGAAATGTTCATTATATTAAGTATGTATTATGTTATTTGTTTATTCTATTAAATGTTTATTATATTAAATGTTCATTATATTAAGTGTTCATTATTTTTAGTGTTTATATACGAAACAAAAAATATATGAAGTGTTGTTATAAGAAATGAAAATATATGAACTGATTTTCTACGAAATGATAATTCTATCAATTGATCGATTCTATGTGTTGAAATTATATTATATGTTATTCGATATGATGAACGTTATACCATTTATTGTTCTATGAATTATTACACACCCGGGTGTCGGCGACCACCTTTGCGAAGTCCTTTCTGTTCTTAGCCAATCTTGCGAGTGTGGCTGCGTACTTTACGTTAGTCCATTTTTTGATATTATCGAGCCAGTTCATCCTCCTTCTTCCTCTTCCTCTTTTCCCTTCTATTTTGCCCTCTATTATAAGTTTGAGTATATTATATTTTTCGTGTCTTTGTAGATGACCAAAATATGCAATTTTACGTTTTTTTATTGTAGCTAATACTTCCTTCTTCTTATTCATTCTAATTAACACTTCAGCGTTAGTAATCCTGGCAGTCCACGATATTTTCAACATACGTCTGTATAGCCACATTTCGAATGCATCTATTTTATCTTCCATAGCTTTACTTAGTGTCGAGGTTTCCTCACCAAAGAAAAGTATGGATAAAACGTAACATTTAATTAGTCTCCATCTCAATTTTAGACCAATGTCTTTGTTGGTATATAAACTTTTCATTTTTATAAAAGCACAGCGGGCAACTTCTATTCTTACTCTAATTTCTTGTTCCGGGTCCCAGTTTTCCCCCAACCAGCAGCCCAGGTATTTATATTTCGTTACTCTTTCTATCTGTTTGCCATCTATTGTAAGAGCATTAGTTAGAATTTGTGATTTACTAACCACCATCAGTTTGGTTTTACTAATATTCATTTTAAGGTTATAATGTTTTACTTTATTGTTAAGTAGGTCTAATAGTTGTTGTAATTCTTCTATGTTGTTGGCTAGTAATACTGTGTCATCCGCATATCTTATATTATTAATGTACTTGCCATTACACTTTATACCCATCTCAACATCGCCCAGTGCTTCCGTGAATATACGTTCGGAGTAGAGATTGAATAGGCTCGGAGATAGTATGCGGCCTTGACGTACTCCTTTGAGTATTTTCAGGTCTTTTGTAGAAGTTTGCTCGATTTGAATATACGCAGTCTGGTTCCAGTAGAAATTTTTGATGATTCTTGTGTCCTTGCTATCGATGTCAGTTTGTTTTAATACGTCTATTAGTTGTTGATGGTTGAAGTTATCGAAAGCTTTCTCAAAGTCAATAAAGCACAAATATACGTCCATTTGATGTTCCAAACAGTTTTGAACTAACACCTGCACCGCTGTGAGAGCTTCCCTGGTCCCAAGTCCATTTCTGAATCCAAATTGGGTCTCGTTAATATTATAATCAATTTTTCTTTAGATTCTATTGTGTAAAACTTTGAGAAATATTTTAAGAACATGACTCATCAGACTTATAAGGCGGTATTCATTACATGTTTTAGCATTTAATTTCTTAGGGATAGGTAAGAAGGAGGACTTCAGCCAATCATCTGGCAATTCTCCTGAATCATAAATTGTGTTACCTAAATAATGTTACCAATACGTCTATTCCAAAGTCATCTATTAATTTAATCAATTCTATGTGTACACTATCAGGGCCGACAGCTTTTCCGGATTTCATATTGTATATGGCTTTTTTCACTTCACTACGAATAATTGGCGGGCCTAGAGTATCATTACTATCAGACGGAGGACAGTTTTGTCTATTATCTTTAAATAATTGATTTATATAAAGTTCCCATTCGTCCTTCTGTTGAACAACGTCTATGAGAAGCTCGTTGTTACTGTTAAACAGTTTCCCTTTAGCATTTTTTCTCTCCGTGTGGGTGAATTCTTTTACCTTCTTATGTAGATTGAAACTGTCATGCTTATGATCCAATTCCTCTATTTCGACACATTTTGATTCCAGCCATTTGTCCCTCTCGGCACGAATATTGGCTCTAATTTCATGATCAAGATTTTTGTATTTTACATGATTAGTTTCTTTGTATTTTCTTCTATTCTGCATTTTAATTAGAATTTCGTTTATTATTCAAGGTTTTCCGGTTTTTTTTTTCAGTAGCCCAGCACTTCCTTTCCAATTTGTACAGTACTGTTTTTAAATATTTCCCAAATTTCTTCGTTCATGACATTGCTAGCATTTAGATCTATTCTATCGAATTGCTTACGTAATTCATTGTTCAATGACGCTTCCGTTTTAGTTTTTGTTTCTTTATCTTTTAACTTATTTATCGCAATTTTTCTATGTTGAGAGTTACTATTTTTAGAAATCTTTAGTTTCAAATAAATTTTTGCTACAACTGGGTTATGGTCAGAACCGATATCCGCTCCAGGGTACGTTTTAACATTAACTATTGCATTTCTAAATCTTACTTACTTACTCTTACTCCGCTGGCGCAGCGACCCGAAGTGGATCTTGGCCTCCGATACGAAATGACGCCAGCGCGCTCTGTCTTGAGCAATCTCCTCCCAGTTTCCTGCTTGTAGAGCGCGTAGGTCCTTCATAACTTCGTCCTTCCATCGGTACCTCGGTCGGCCGACCGGTCGACGACCTACAGGCTGTCCAACATACGCCCTTTTTACCGCCCTATCGTCCGGCATTCTCTCTAGATGCCCAAGCCACCGGAGTCTTGCTGCTTTTATCTCCCCTATAATATTTGGCTCAGACACTAGGTCTTCCAGTTCTTGATTTTTACGGACCCTCCAGCTACCATCTTCCCTCCGTGTCGGTCCCAGGATCTTGCGGAATATCTTTCTCTCTGCGACAAGAAGCTTATTTTCCTCTTTTAGGGTGAGTGTCCATGCCTCACATCCGTACATTAAGATAGGTCTTATGACTGTTTTGTAGACTCTGATCTTAGTCTTCCGACGCATCAGCTTGGACACCAAGACCTTATGCAGAGCCGCCGCACACCGTAGAGCATTCTGAATGCGAAAGTCAATTTCCTGTTCCCTACTGTTGTTATCATTTATCAGGCATCCTAGGTATTTGAATTTTTCCACTCCTTTGTAGGTAACTCCTTCTACATCCAGACTTTCTCTCGGCTCCAAAACGTCTCTATATCTCCGCATGTGTAGAAATTCGGTCTTTTCTTTGCTGATCCTGAGACCAACCCTAGAGCCTTCTTCATCCAGCACCTTCGCTTTCTCACAAAGAGTTACGCTATTTTCTCCCAGTACGGCTAGGTCGTCTGCGTATCCAATTATTTTATGCTGCCCGTTCAACCTTACTCCACCGTCCAATATTTGCACTTTCCTGATGACGTATTCTAGAGCTAAATTGAACAGCACAGGAGACAGCGCATCTCCCTGCTTGAGACCAGTAATGACGTCAAATTCATCGGTCAACACTCCTCCAACCTTCACCCGCATTTTACTTACACCCGTGGCAACCACAATTAGCCGTACAAGTTTATCAGGGATCTGGAAGTTTCTTAGGATAGAGAAGAGTGACTGTCTGTCAATACTGCCGTAAGCTTTTGCGAAGTCAACAAAAAGGCAATGTATACCTTGTGCAAATTCCCATTTCTTCTCCATCAGCTGTTTCAGGAGGAAGATCTGGTCCACTGTGCTCCGGTTACGCCGAAATCCACATTGGTAATCCCCAAGAATCTCTTCGGCATGCTTTTCCAACCGGCCCAGTAGGACATATGAGAAAACTTTGTAAGCTGTCGAGAGGAGTGCTATTCCCCTGTAGTTTGAGCACTTCTTCTTACACCCCTTCTTGTGTACCGGACAGATGACCCACGTTCCACTCAGCTGGTTGTTGTTCTTGCCGCCATATCAACAGCAGTAGCTCATACAAACGAGACTGTGTTTCTCCTCCACCATGCTTCCACAGTTCCCCTGCCAGGCCGTCAATACCAGGAGCTTTGTTGTTTTTCAGGCGCATAATGGCGTTTCTGACTTCCTCAAATCCGGGTTCATCGTCGCCACCACCACGAACCTCGCCTTCCTGTACGTGGTTTTCAATTACCGGACAATTCAAAATACCTTGAAAGTAACTCCGCCACATATTCCTAATTTCTACTGGGTCCGAAATAATGTTTCCATCGGCATCTTCAAGTAATTGTATACTAGGTTGATAACCCTTTCGAATCACCTGCATCTCCTTGTAAAATTTGCGGGTTTCACCAGTTCCAATCAAAGTCTCCATACTCCTGACGGTGTCCTCTAGATATTTCCGTTTAGCCTGTCTAAGCATACTGCGACACTTATACTTTGCCTCCTGGTACTTTTCCTTCCACACATCGTCTTGCTCCGCCAAGATCCTATATTTCCGTCTTTCGTCTACAGCCAGGCCACATTCAATCGTCCACCATTTTTTCCGCTTCCGGCACTTTCGCTTGCCCAATATTTTTAAACCCACCCCTTTCACAATGTCCCTGGTTTTTTCCCACATAACATTGACGTCGTCCACAGGCTCCAACGCTTCGAATTTATTAATGAGCTCCAATCTGAACTGCTGCTGCAAGTTCTTATCCTTCAGAGACTCTATACAAATTTCAGGCTCAGCTGTTGTACATATATTCCTCTTGGCATTTTTAATTCGAAACTTGACCCTGATCACCAAAAGATAATGGTCACTATCGCAATCCGCTCCCCGAAACGTTCTGACATCCTCTATTGTGCTTCTATGCCTGTTGTCTACGAGAACGTGATCAATCTGGTTTACCGTTCGCCCGTCTGGTGACTTCCACGTCCCTTTATGTATATCCTTATGTGGATACATGATACTAGCAACCACCATTGACTTAGATGCAGCAAAACTTATCACTCTGAGGCCATTATCGTTTGTTTCTACGTGTTTGCTATATCTTCCAATGGTAGGCAGAAAGATTTCCTCGCGGCCTAGTTTTGCGTTGTAATCCCCCAATACTATCTTAATATCATAACCTGGGATTTGATCACACACATTCTCAAGGTCTTCGTAAAAACTATCCTTAGCATCATCGTCACTAGTCTCCGTCGGTGCATAAACGTTCACAATGGTGGCGTTTGCGAAACGGCCTCGTAGGCGCAAAATGCAAATTCTGTCAGACACTGCTTCAAAGCGCAAAACATTGCCAACTAAATTTTTACTCACAATGAACCCTGTACCATTAGTGTGCTGACTATTATCCGCCCCGCTATAAAACAGTATTGCTCCATCATCTAGCTGGCACTCTCCTTTTCCAGGCCAGCGGACTTCCTGTAATGCAGCAAGGTCCATTCTGTAACGTTTCAGCTCTCTTTGCACTTGGTACAGGGCTCCCGGTCTAAACAAACTACGAACATTCCATGATGCTAATCGGAGGTCCATTTTGCCACGCATTTGGTCGTCGGTATAAGGGAATCGTATATTTCTTCGTATCGTGTTCGTAACAATGGCTTTTTATGTGGACGGGCCGTTAACCCATCGCACAACCCCCGAAATGCTGGAGGGCCACATCCTACTTTGGTCAGCGAGTCCATCGGACTTAGCCGGATAGCATAGCTAGGCTGTACTACCGACCGTTCCCCAATCCGCCAGCCAGGGGACGCCCCTCTACGCCGTGAGGCCCAGCGCGAGGATTGTGGTGACCGACCGAGGGGTGTGGTGTGGTGGTATATTAATACCCAGTAGATTTCTAAATCTACTGGGTATTAATATGTAGTCAATCTGGTTGCGAATTATATTTTCTGGAGTATGCTTAGGCGAAGTCCAAGTGTATAACCGTCTCGGTGGATGGTCGAACCAAGTATTTGTGATTACTAAATCTTTTTCTATGCAGAACTGTAGCAGTCGGTCACCACAATCATTTCTTTCACCTAGTCCATGACTACCTACATATTTATGAACAGCCCCCTGGCCAATCTTCGCATTGAGGTCACCAAGTATCAGCGTAATCTGTTGTGACTTTAGAGAGGTCAATACCATATCAATTTCCTTATAGAATTCTTCCAATATAGTGGGGTCTTTTGCTACTCTTTCTGCTGTTGGTGCATATATTTGGAGGATATTTATGTCAAACGGTTGGCCGCTTAATTGCAACAATATACAACGCTCAGATATCGGCGCGAAGTTGGTGACATATTTATTTAGATTTTTCTGAATCATGATGCCCACTCCATGATGATGATTTTTTTCTGTTGAGGGTTTTCCCGAGTAGTAAAATATCATGTCATCAACTTCGCACTTTCCATTGTCCTTCCATCGTACTTCGCTGAGGCCCATCACGTCAATTTTTAATCTTTTCATTTCCTGTACAGTGTTTTCAATTTTACCTGGTTTTATCAAGCTTCTAACATTCCACGTTGCAATCTTTAAACAGCACTGTTTGTTCTTCTTTATTAACTTTAGACTTTCTATTCTGGTTTCTTCTTGCTTCTTTTCTTCTTCCTCAGTAATATATTTCACATCATAGGACCTGGGGATCCCATGACGCCGGGTCGAGCCCGGCCAAACCTATTAAGCCTAATCAATATTTTCAAGAATTGTGAAAATTTTATGATATCAGATATTAAAATAATCGGCGAAGTGAAAGTTAAACATTGGACGAAAAATTATTACTGTGGCACCATGTCTAATTTGAGTATACAACATCGTTTAAATGAGTAAGCTAAGACAAATGCGTGCAAATATTATCTGCCCTTCATCATAGATTATTTTAGCCATTTGACCGGTATTTCGGCCGTATATTTTGTGTAATTAGAATTAGTAACATTGAAAATTGACATTAGGTAGTCTAAGGCGTGTTAACAGGTTATTGATATATAAAGATGCAAACATCATTTCGTCCTAAGGATAGGCGACAGAGAGGACCCTTTATTAACCGACTTCAAAAAAAGGAGGGGGTTCTCAGTTCGGTTGTGTTTTTTTTTTTTTTTTTGTTTGTTACCTCATAACTCCGTCATTTATGAGTCGATTTGGAAAATTCTTTTTAGGTTCATGAATAAACATCTCAAGGTTGGTCCCATAAAATTTAGGTGAAGATCGGATGACGAAATCTATGAGGAATCGAAGAAATTCCTGAAGTTTTATAGGCAGTCATAAGATTTTTCATATATTTTCTAAAACTATTTAAGTATTTGCTATGGTAGTCATCATCTTCCAATGCTGAACTGATGATGGAAGGTACAACTCCTTAATGGTTAGGAGTTAGGAGATAATTAAAACGAGATGCATGCCTTCAAGACCTCCCTGATCACCCCGCCATAAGTATTTTATATGAATCACTAAAAAGCGAAAATAAAAAAAATTTAACAAAAAAAAGAACCGACTTCAGTAAAACTAAAAATCCAAAAATAACCCGTTCAAGTACAGATTACATTTGACTCACTCTTTGAAGTCGTTGCCAAACCTCACGTAAACTTTAATATATAAATATAATAACAGTGGTTTGGGATCGACTTCAAAGGGTGAGTCAAATGTACCTAATCTTCTTTTTTTTGTTAATTTTTTTTTTAAAGGTAAGTAAATACTTTTAAAAGTAGCACGCAGGCTTCATTAGTGCTTGTAAAGCCTTTATTCAGCTTAAATTAGAGACATTAGCCCTTATAAAACTTGTGTTCTACTTGGGATATCGCGAAAGTAAACAAAACATCATAAACATAATGATATTTCGAATATTTATTTCGGATAAATTTAGCAATGCCAAATTTAGCCCCGTAAATAAACGCTGTCAAATGCAAATATTTTGCTCAGTAGGTACATACAAAAATAGATTAGAGAAAAATGTAAGCGACAGTGTCTCGGGAATGTGGGTGGGCGCCGGCACAGTCTAAATGATGACAGAATTATTGGATTTGCGTTTGTCTGAAGTTTTTCTAGGGTGCGGAGTGACAAGGGTGCGTGGAGTTCACAATATTGCAAAACACAGAACCGGACTTAGATTGACATTGACACTAATATCTCTCAGAGATCTTGGCGCTATATTTCTACCTTAGCGATATGATCATTTGAGCGTATTAAGCGTCTCATTACTCTGTGCGCAATATTGGCCAATTCATAATTTTTAAAGCAATTAACATCATTTTGATAACAATTGTAAATGCGAGACTAGGAGACCACCGAAAATGGCGCCACAATTCATAAGGAGTTCATCAATATTGAAGACAGAAATAAAGGCCTTCTTATACTTGCGATTTACGAGCGAGTTTTCTATACAAACAAGCATCGTCGCGGCAAACTCGCTGTGTAATCGCTTTCATACAAAATTCGCTCGCAAATCGCAAGTGTAATAAGGCCCTAAGACGTTTAAAACGCTCGCTATATCACTCATACGCTATTGACGGCACCGTTACCAAAATTACATTGTTTTACCTATTTATTGAGATGAATATACCTAAATAATTTTGATACGCGTTAAATACAAAATAGCAAGTCATACTTAATTCTTGCTGCCCATGGACTGTGCAATCGGTATTTTTGTACACACAAATGATTGAATAAATGAATATGAATATGAATATGAATATGAATATGAATATGAACAACTTTAAAACACCGTTTTTTAGGGTTTCGTACCCGAAGGGTAAAAACGGGACCCTATTACTGAGACTTGGCTGTCCGTCCGTCCGTCTGCCACCAGGCTGTATCTCAAGAACGGTGATAGACAGTTGAAATTTTCACAGATGATGTATTTCTATTACCGCTATAACAACATATACTAAAAATAAAATATAATAAATATTTAAGGGGAGCTCCCATACAACACTTACTGACGAAATTAACCAAGTGCGAGTCCCACTCGCACTTGGTTATTTTTTTATGAATCGCAGAGACAATTACGTAGAGCCACCATCAAGTTATTTCAACTACCAATCAATCAATGTAGTCAGAATCCGAACAAGTTAGAAAATATAAATGAATTTTCTTTCAAATTGCATTACTTGTTACTTCTGATCATTGAAAGTATAGTTTGGAATTTTTAATTAAAGTAACGTTTTATATTCAACGCATAAATCCAATCATGAGGAATTGATTAAATTATGTCAAAAATCATGTGAGGTATAAAATGGAGCTACGAACCACAGAAAAGCCCCAAATAGATACCTCGACGATTCATATACCAAAGGAACAACACTATCTTTCTCACTTTGCATACATGGTTCCCATATGCTCGTACATAAACCTATATACCTAGGCCATGGAAGCCTAAGCCGCGGACACACGATCGTAACCAGACCCGACACGTCGCAAAGCCTCGCCCATCTGACATAAGCCTTACAGCTCGCCGCCGATTGGTGGCCATTCTTTGTGTATAAGGTTTCACTGAATCTGTGTAATTCTATAACAGATATAAAGCCGATTTGAGAGTTCAAATTATTAATTGGATTGAGGTGTAAAACTATTTTCTAGATTATGAAATCGGATTCGAATTGGCTTACATGGACTTGTCAATTTCATAATTGGCTTTAAGGTATAATATGTACCTAGTCTGATTCGATTAACGCTGATGTACCTATACAGCCATTCAAACAATTACAAACATATGGCTGATATACCGGGTGTAGCCTGTACCTAACAGGAGCAAAATTTATTAAAACATAGATTCTACCCTTCAAATGAATTTAACAAACAAAAACTGGCCAAGTGTGAGTTGGTCTCGCGCACCGAGGGTTCCGTACAAATTCCCATCTTAACTGGCGGAGATAAGTTAAGTTTGCACCTGGTATGTCTGCCATACAAATGAGGTGCAAAGCTAACACAACCGATAACGTTTGTTGTGTGGAAGCCCCCTTTAAATATATATTTTATTCGTTTTTAGGGTTCCGTAGTCAACTAGTAACCCTTATAGTTTCGCCATGTCCGTCTGTCCGTCCGTCCGCGGCTTATCTCCGTGATTAACGCCGACAGAACGGTAAAATAAAATTAAAAAAAAAAAAATCGGGTAAGTACCTCTCGAACACCTAAAGTGGGGGTGATTTTTTTTTTCTTTTCAACACTGGCGTTGAATAGGTCTTGTAAAAGTAATAGGGGTCTTTTAATATTATTTTTTGATAAAGTCAGCAGTTTTGTAAATATTCGCTCCAAAAACAAAAAAAATAGTGTCCCCCCCCTCTAACTTTTCAACCACGGGTCAAAAAAAAATCGGAAAAATTCATGTTAATGAGGCCTTATAAGTACTTTCAATTAAACTATATTGAACAAAATCGGTCGAGCCGTTTTTGAGTTATCGCTAAATTTCATATTTTTTCTTTAAAAGGTCGTAAGTTGACTTCCAGAAGGTAATAAGTGATTACAGTTTCTAGGGCGTTTACGACTTTTTTATAGAGCTTAAAATCTTTCTTAACGTAAACCTCGGGCTTAAAAAAGCAGTTTCTGGTGAAGGCGGAGCAACTACGGAACTCTACACTGAGCGTGGCCCGACATGCTGAAACTCTTGGCCGGTTTTTTTAGTATTTGTGATAGCGGCAACAGAAATACATCGTTCGTGAAATTTTCAACTGTCTTGCTATCACAGCCCGTATTTTCACCCTTTGGATACGGAATCCTAAAACGACAGTTTTCAAATGTTTATAATTTCATACAAAATAGAATAATATTAATATAAAATAATAAGAAGTAAAATATCGTAAAACAATTACAAATATACCTATAGATTTACCAGAATAATTATTATGTTGGTAACTAGTATTGAAATTACCGATCATTCCTAGCTAACGAAACTGCATACCTCTACTCGTTCCTGAGAAAGGGGGTTGACAGACGGACAGACAGACAACAAAGTGATCCTATTAAGGATCCGTTTTTTCCGATTGAGCTACGGAACCTTAAAAAGAGACTTAATTGTATTTTTTTTGGACTTTGGACTAAGTCAAGGACTCTTAGTCAAAATAAATAGTTATAATATATACGAGTATAGATTAGGTATAATTGTTTCTCGTTGATAACGTGAGGTGTTTTTGGTTCGATGTTTGACAGCACCACAAAGGCTCGCGCAGGCAATGACAGCTGATTACTGGACCACCATTCAATGGCTTCTCGCTTAGGATGGAGGGACAATAGCTACTGAGACTCTTTAAATAACGCTTCGCAGGGATCGCGCTGAAAATGATATTTGGAACAATTTCTTCATTGAAATTATTCTGTTAATATTGTTGACTCATGTAACAATGTATAAAATGAATGTTTATTTCGTATTGTATTTAGAATAGGAAACCTAAATATCTATTTTTCAGTTCATAAAAGTAGACATGGCTGAAAAAATTGAATTTGAAAATGTTACTTTTCTTGAATTTTGAAATGCTTAAAAAGCTATCCTCCATTTTCGCCCATGATAGTGATAATGCATCGATATCCCATAAGGAAAACTGAAGGGTATTGCCGTCCCTTTCGATCTTCTGTAAAAGTATATTTGAGTGAGCGGGACGGCTTTGCGTTCTACCTCTGGCAAAAATACAACACAATTTTTTGAGCCAGGTCACTATTGACCAATTCAAAAATTATATGTAAAAAATGGTTCAACTAGCCTATTGTAAGTTTGAAGCTTAATTTCACCACATTTCGTCGTTGTTTATTAACAACTGATTACGCAACGGAGGAAAAAGTATTCTAATTTCTATAACCATTTGTAAATCTCCAACTAAATTTGTATCAAAAATAAATGAAATCGGTTCTGTAGTTTACACATGATGAACGTATAAAAACATACCTGGCCGTGGTTAAACAGAATTAGATTAGAACCGGTAACGGGTATCAAACAATGAGAAGCATAACACACCGTTATCGCACTTGTGAGTAATATCATCTTTTTACAGCGTCACATTTATCTCGTTACTCACACAATTACAATCACCGCATAAAAACAAGAACAATAAACACCGGCCTCGTGGTCGTAGGTGGGAGAGTTCGCGACCTTATAGCCAATTGACATCCTGACGGTTGAGTCGTGATCGAAAGAAAGAGTCGAAGTCTGATTCGATGGGGCATTGCAATATTCCTTATCAAGCAATATCTAAGCTCTAATAGAGCTCATAGTGAACAATACTTCTTTGGCAATGGGCTCTATTATCTACTTTAGCCATATGCTCTAGTACCTGCTTTAGCTTTGTGTTCTAGTGCCCAATTTAGCGATGTGCTTCACATAAATGTTGCAACTATGTATTTACTTATCTCGCGCCAAAAACATAATTACAAGCGCCGCATAAAAACAAGAACAATAAACACCGGCCTCGTGGTCGTAGGTTCGGGAGAGTACGCGACCTTATAGCCAATTGACATCCCAACGGTTGGGTCGTGAGGAAAGAAAGAGTTGAAGTCTGATTCGACGAAGCTTTGCTGCATCCCCAGTCATGCAATATATCGGTTTTATCATGGAGTTCTGACGATATATGTGATATTGGAGCTGCATAATGATTTTTTGACAAAGCAACATTTCAAAGGAGCTGACATGGCTGTGTGCGTGCCTGATTTCAAACTTTAGCGATACGTATAGCCTTTGACGTATTGAATTATCATTAAAATTTCGTAGCACATTGCTGAGGTAAAAGTATTAACCGACGGCTGATAGGTGCTGATATGTGACACAAAAAAAAGAACAATAAACAGCGGCTCGCGATCGTAGCTTCGGTAAAGGTCGCGACCGCTTGACATCCGATACGATAGGCGGGTCGTGATTAAAGGTCGTGAAGAAATAAGCCTCGGCCTAATTCAGCATTATTATTTATTATTTTATTTCGTTACACATATTATTACATTACACAAATCTGTTTTCGCGGTTTGACTGTAGGATCCGTACGTCTATCTATACAATATGATATCTATAAAAATGTTCATTAAAAACTAGATCATATAAGTAACTAGGCAAATAACTATACAATTTATCAATTTAAATAAACTACATACTTTCGAGGTAGTATTTTAAGTAAGGATTTTTTTTAATTATTTGAATTTTTCTCCGTCCTAATAGTCGCAAGTAAGGCGTTAAGTGAGTATGGTAAGCGCTTTTCGATGAGCCTGTCCCTATAGTAATTGCATACTCTAGGAACAGCATACTTACCTGCAGCTGACTTGGTGCCATGTTTATGGCTCATTTGAGATAAGTTACTCTCTTGATTGCATGGCTTTGCGAATCATCAATCTAACCATATCTCAGCATTGTCGCCATCATATTAGATTGGTTATAATTATAATTTTTGTTGGTTTCAAGTTGCATTAAGGCCGTATCTCAGAAGTCATTGCAAACGTCGAATACTGCCCCTCGTTATTCGCGGGCGTAAGGGCTATAAGCGTTATCGCTAACTGGCGATCGGGGCGGATCGATCCCTGATTCGGCTCACGAAATTAAGGAAATCGCTCATGGGGATATTATTCTTCGCGTCGCTGATAACATCTGCTCTGGATATATAGGAGATTTGCGCCGTACTTTTGCGCAGTTTTTCGCCAACTTTAGTGCCTACTAGTGATTCTTCTTGATGTCTGATCGTAATTTGGGTAATAGCCAAGATCGTTTTTTGCCATCGGTAGAATAGAATATCGTCGCTTAAGTGAGACGAATGACGTTGTTCAAGATTTTTATGTAAAAAGTATAAGCATAAAGTATAGAATTTTGCGAGCTGTTAATAATCTTATTCAAACTTTCGTGAGAAATATTTAATTATTGTATTAAATAAGCGGTTTACACTCACGTAAAATTGTCAAGAACAGCCCGACATGTTTCGAACATATACGGAGCTCTTCTTTAGGGACTGCTACCCGTACAGCAGCGCGGTTACCGCGCTGCAATACGTCAGTGACGACAGTGACGAAGTTACCCCGCTGCTGTACAGGTAGCAGTCCCAAATGAAGAGCTCCGTACGAGTTCGAAATATGTCGGGTCGTTTCTGACAATTGCACGAGTTTAAACCGCTTAATAATTACAAGTTATTGTTAATTTTTAGGTATATTTTGTGTACTGGGACTTTCAAATTGTTTATGGGTAAGGAAATGACCAACGGTGTACTTACCCCGCGGTTGTTTCAATTATCCCGACGGACGGTGAGTGAATAATTTAAGGACTGCAGTAGAGTTAGTTACTTTAGTAATTTCATGGCGTATTATCTGAATAATTAGGTAGTGGGTGATAAAAGAAGAATGTGGAGTCATCGAGGTTAAAATTCTATAATGTAGAGGCTTTAACGATGTAATAAAGTAAGAAATCATTAACTTAACTAAAGGAATCAGTTAACTGTCTTAATAGTATTCGTACTTATATAAAACTTTAATTAATGCTTACCTACTCACGCGATTCACACATTAATTTGAACTTGCAGATTATAAGTTCTCTCTCATTTGCTCATAGTTTACCTATAAGAAATCCCTTGCAAAGATACGTTGGCCTTTGTACAAATCTATTTTTATTATATCAAGCAAATATTCTTTAGTACACAGCAACAAGTGACACGTAAAATGAAATATTGAAATTCAGAATATATACGATCATTTAAATTATACACACAATAATCTGACGGTAATAATTTACTCGACTGCAACTTTCATCTCCTAAACAGCATTAACTGCCCACATCTGTAAACTGGATAGTTCATTCAAAATAGCAATAATAACAACAGAATCCTCAGAAAGTGTCATAACGTATTTCCCATCATTATAACTACAGTCAGACGCATTAATGCGTGTTTCAGTCAAGTCAAATTTTATTTACCCCTAAGGACGATTTCCTCTTGTCAGCCGTCGCCCACCCAGCGTTTGCTATAATGAGAAAACGACCAAATCAACTTGGTCCAAATTAGACGCTCGCTGATGGGTTTATATGCCGACAAAAATGCCAAAAAGAGAAAATGTCCGAAATTGAATATGGAAATTAAATGTTTTTTTGAGCTTCGGGTCAATATGCTTTTTGGTGTTGGCGTGTGACCTTTGTTTTTTTTTTGTTTTGTTTGCTATCAGCCATGGAGATAAAAACTAATAAAAGGATTCGATTGATTCGCCTAAGTTTTTAAATATGTATAAAATGCGGGACTACAATTAGTAATCATATTTTATCGTTATTACAATTTTAGGGTTTAGATTTTGTAGAAGGAATGGATGTCATCATATATCCCTTTTCTGAAATTGTTGCACAACGAAATGAAATGAAATGAAATGAAATAATTTATTCAGTAAGTAGGCCACAAGGGCACTTTTACAAGTCAGATTGTGAGTCTACCGGCATTTCGCAAGAGGAGACCGCTGTTGAGAAGAAAGCCGAAAGAAACTCAACAGTAAGTCATTTTTTCGTAAATTATACTTAAAAACTAATACAATTATAACATTACCTATATTGTATTCCTTTTATAAATAAAAGGAGAGCAACTTGCATCAAACATCATGTACCTAAAATAGAGATTCCCTAAAGAGATCAAACAGTGAAAACAAGCAACTACAAATACACAAAAAAATATTAAAAGTTCCTAATAAATAAATAAATAATAATAAAACTCTTTTTATGCAACGTGTTAATAGTTCTATTAATTTGAACGGAATTCAAAAGTATTAAGCCAAGTTTGAAACAAATTAGCCGTAGTAATCGTTACTTCCCATCGCTTAAAGATCTCATAAATTAACCTAACAAAATGCCACAAATATTCTAAAACCTGATTACACGGCACACGTGTCACACATAAATAGATCCCACAATGAGATACACATGAACAAATAGTGTCTCACCACACCCTCCCAAACATCGTCTGCTAAGTCAACTGTAACCGTATACAGTAAAACTGTTGTTAAGAACATTTTGGTAATATTTAACGTGAATTTATCCCCATTAGTCTACGTTTAAATTGAACTATTCAACCGTGTAACTCGTTTATCTAAACTGCTCCATTATTGTGAAAAATGCTTCGCCCGGGTAGAGTGTCGGTTATATAGCAACGGGAGCAAATTAATGTTGAAGAAATTCGGGAACAATTAATTAAGTTCAGCTTTAGCCAAAAATAGAGAACCGATTCAATTTAGTTTGATAAATTATTAGCATTAATTATAAACGTGTTTCCAAGTTTCGATAATGTTTTTGAATTTGGCTAAAGCAAACTTTTACATTTAAAGTTTGTCGGAACCAATCTGATAAGAATTTTTTTTTTTTCCTTCGTTAGTATTTATTTGTCACATTAGTTAAATGAACAGATTTTTCAAGTAAATTAAGCTTAAAATTACACCTAGGTATGTAACAGCATCAGAATATGCCCTCAACTTTGTACACGTAGGTAACTCTGCTACCATATTCGGGCAAAAAGTAGGTAGGTATATATCGGTCAGTTTATCTAAACAAAAAAGCCTGCTCCTCGTTATGATTTTCCCGCAAACCTGTCCTCTCTTCTGTCTCTCTATTGGCATTCAATAAAATTTCGGAGTTTTAGAAGACTACGGGCCGAAGGGTGTTGTGGTCTGGATCTGCTGAATCCTGCGCCAGATCAGACAACACAACGGAGCCACGCAGTTACGTCGGCTTATTCAAACTAGTTTTAAGTTTATTTATATTTAATTTTGTAGTTCACAGTGGTTTGCTTATTGTAATGCTGTGTAACTAATTTGAATAATAAATAAATAAATATGGTCAGTCGATACAAGTCCGCCAGCGCGCCAAGCGCACCTACCGTATCGAAATGTCAAAAAGTACTAAACTTAGTACCTACAGATGTTGTACTACTAACGCCATGTTACTTTTGGCAACTATCTTATCATCTGGTTTTTAGGGTTCCGTACCCTACGGGTAAGAACGGGACCGTTTTACTAAGACCCCGCTGTCCGTCCGTCCGGACGTCTGTATGTCTGTCTGTCCGTCTGTCACCAGGCTGTATCTCATGAACCGTGATAGTTAGACAGATATTTTTTTTTACAGATTATGTATTTCTGTTTCTACTATAACAACAGATATTACGTAATACAAAAAAATATAGTTGTACGGAACCCTCGGTTGGGGAGTCCGGCTCGCACTTCGCCGGTTTTTTAGGACCGGCTTTTTTCGGACTGGCAAACTTGTCCCGACTGAACTTAGCTAATTAGAATTTATACTATTCCCTGCACAAAGTTGAATGAAATTGTATCAATTCCATCAAAAATAAAGTTGAATTCAGACGAACTTCACCCGTCTGCGATGTTTCACAAGTCAAGTCGTTCAAAGGTCGAAATTCCTGATCCTCATATAAGCCGGCGTCAAAAGCACTTGTAGACAAACATTACGTTAGCGCCACGTACAATTAAAGTCACGATCAGTATCTGTTCGCCGAAGCCCCCAACTTTCGTAATGTCGTCAGACTAAAATAATTGTCGCTGCATGTCACGGGTGATATTCGCAATGTGTGTTTTGTTTATGATTTGGACGATATTTCAGACGATTGAATTGTTTTATTTAACTTATTTTACTATATTGATAATTATGAATACATTAAAAACATTATTACATAAATTACATTCATATCTTAAATATTATTTAAGTTATCAAAAACGTTAGCTTAAGTTGTTGTTGATGGGTAGCAGTAAAATTTGTGCAGTTAATAAGTAATCATTTAAGTAAGTAATTTATAAGTGGTAGCAATCGAAAATGTTTGTGAGCGCTTTATCCGCCAACAAACTGTCCTCAGTTTGGCGAAATATAAATGTTTTACATTCCACATAAGTTTTTGGAGTTTACTCCTTAAGAATCGATTTTCATATATAAGCCCGGGGTATGAAAAATATGGGGTGTAAAATCGAACGTATCTGCCGTGCTAATTTAAAAAGTCGTATCTCAGTATACGATCGGGGTAAAAATACGACTTCTTAATTTAGCAGGTTATGCGTTACGTTAAGCGTTATAGACTAAGATCCCGATATAAAATGACCATCACCGAGATGTTTATTTGATGAAATGTATTTTAAATGTACTTAGCAACGGGAAAACATGGCTTCCGTTAGAGAAAATTAATATTAATTGTTCTCTGCCATTTATTTATTTTAAATTACCACAAGAGGCTTAACAAATAACATAGACAAGAAACATATTCATAATTTCTCCGCGGAGACTGCGGCGGCGGCCGGCGGCCTACACGGCGGCGCGTTGCTGCGCAAGTGCGCATCGGGCAGCTTGACTGACAGTTGTCAATCTACAACAGCTGAGAAATGTGTTTTTGTTTTCAAGTTTTTGCTAATATTTTGCGTGAATCTCTATCATGTTACGAGTTTGATTGCTATCAGTGCATGAGTACTATCTAGTTATATGTGCAATTATAAACCACCGCTTCCCCCAGGAACTTTATGGGGCAATTTGTATGCCGAAACTTGGAGCGGTTTTTTTAAATACTTTATCTGTTATCGTAGCCGTAAGTTTTTATCTATTGCGTTTTTTAATAGTTTACTTGATGAATCCTAATAGCACGGGCTCCTCTCAGAATGTCGCTTCCAGGTCTGTGTCGCTGTCGCTGGAGAATTCCGTACAGTGCCCACATTGCTCCCAGATTCGTTTCTTTAAAGGTCAGAAAGGACTTAATATACACATCAGAAGAACCCATGGCATTCGTGCTGGCGCAATTACGTCGCCACCTGCCTCTTTACAGGCAAACAATTCACAACCAAGTCAGATCAGGCCTTTTTCTGAAAAAATCAGTGAGCTTAAACATTCAATTCCAGTGGTCAAACGAATTCCTCGCAGCGCTCGAATTCAGGTTGCACAAAAAGTGTGCCTACCTATGTACCCTGTTGGGCGCTGCAAACAAGAACGAGACTTGTTTGCAGCGCCCAACAGGGTACATAATGTGATACTTAAACTATTTACTTTCACCTGTATAATCATTATGTGCAATAAACGTATTGAGTATTGAGTATATATTTTATTATATATTTTATTTGACGACGCGTTTGGCTCGGTTGGTAGACACCTGCCTACTGAGTCGGCGGTCCCGGGTTCGAATCCCGGCCGGGGCAAATATTTGTGCAAAATATTTGTTCTTGGGTCATGGATGTTATCTATACATGTATTTATATATTATGAATATCGTCGTCTAGTACCCATAGTACAAGCTTTGCTTAGTTTGGGACTAGGTCGATTTGTGTATGATTGTCCCTTAAATGTTCTTAAGGCCAGGCGCGCAACAAGATTTTAGTCGCACGATAATTTTGTCGCATAAATGCAAGATATGGGTTTATATGAGAGTGCGCGCAACACGATTTTCATAAACCCATAAGTACGCTTATTTCTGCGACAAAAAAGTGGTGCGCGCCTGGCCGGAAGAGTAAACTCCAGTCGTGCGTCGGAGCTGACACACACACTTTTTTTTGTAAATAATAAATAAAAAATTGGGCAAGTGCGAGTCCGACTCGCGCATGATGGGTTCCGTACCATAATCTAGAACAAGTTTGTTGTATGGGAGCCCCCCTTAAATATTTATTTTATTTTATTTTTAGTATTTGTTGTTATAGCGGCAATAGAAATACATCATCTGTGAAAATTTCAACTGTCTAGCTATCACAGTTCTAGAGATACAGCCTGGTGACAGACGGACGGACGGACAGCGAAGTCTCAGTAATAGGGTCCCGTTTTTACCCTTTGGTTACGGAACCCTAAAAAAGCGCAAAGTTAAAAATGAAATAAAATATATCGCGCATTATTCATTATTTGAACATTATTGGTACTAGTAATTATTAATTATTGAAAATGTTTGCATGCCACTGGCAAATTGTGTTGTTCTGTTATATGTAATTTCGATTTATTTATTTATTTATTTGATTTTGATTCGATTTGCCTAGCGATATAATCCGTTTAAATCACACGCCTGTACAGCTTCCGGTAAACTTTTTGAGCATAACCTTGACTGCGCAGTAGCAGATTTACGTACAAATGTACATGCGCAGATCCGCCATTTTTCTTCCAAAAGTTTGCCGGCAAATATAACTCGCAATGTAACGCGTGGCCAGTGTTAAAACCGCCTAAATGTGAAGTTTCACGGCGACATTTTGCTTCTGCAAGATGACGGCAAATTACAAGACATGTGTGACGGATGACGACCGCGATTCGGGGAATAAGTGCGAATTTATGAATGTCCAGGCTATTGTCAGAAGTGGTATTTTTTATAAAAATTGATTGCGCGAACTACTGAGGCTAAACTAAACTATTTTTAGTTTATTACCGGTAACCACGGTGTTACCATTTATCGATGTATAGCTATCCCTGTACCAGAATTAATTTAAATCCGTCCAGCCGCTTCGGCGTGATGAGAGGGCAAATATTTTTTTGCCAACTTTGGCGCTGTATGGCTGACGCCACGCATCCATTCAAATCCTGCATCAAACTGTTAAGATTTTTCCTAAACTATTGACTGCTCTCGATAAAAAAGTGATTTTCCATACAATTTCAGTATTTTATATCAGCACATCTAGCATAACTGTGACCCTACCTCTACACTACTCGCGAAGTTGACCGAAGTTGTCCGAACTCCGAAGTAAGGGCTTTCCGCAGCGAAGTGCCCCTCCACACTATCATATTCGCCCAACTTTGGGAGTAGTGTGATGCCGCAATGACACGCGTCTCTTTGTCGCTACCTGTCACATTCCTTTCAATACCGTGCGAGCATGACAGATGATGCTAAGTCGCGCGAGCGAAGTCACGACAAGATATATACTAGCCCTACGGTATCTATAGATGACAAAGAAGAGTGAAGACATTATTGTGTGAAACACACGTGTTCCGAACATAAATAAAAATAAAATTTTACATGACTTCCAAAGACTAATTCTTTAACCCTAATCATTAATAAACTTGGAATTATTCCCTTCTCCCTAAAGTAATTACAACCAAATCACCAATGTGTTATTATTATGCAAATCAAAATGAATAAATTCCTTAGAGATTCACTGCCATCGGAGGTGTGAATAAAATTGTATTAATGCCCATGAATACTCGTAATCCATTCATGAACAACTAACTGTTACGTGACGTAATTGCTCAAGTTCTAACTCTTTAATTAACGAACCGGATTATCAATGTTATTTTTAAATATAGAATAAACCTTCTATTTGATCAGGAGGGTCATCGATCAAACGAGGTATTATCTCTTCCTGTCTAACTCCGATTTGTCACCAGCATTGGATGACAGAGGGCAATTAGTGAGACCACCCAGACGCACACTCGTCAAAACGGATGGCATTGTAGGACTTGGCCGGCTAAAACAATTTGTTAACTCTTAGAGATGAAAAAAGTGAACGATGACGGATGACTACGCACCTGTTATTCAAACGAGTCGCTTAGTTCTATAAGTTGACAATACTGTGAACGTTGACAGATTAGAGAATTTGTTTTCTTTTTTACGTATAACAAACTCCCGTGAGACTAGGATATTTTAATATGAGTCAATAGTGTCGTTATTGACGTAAGTGATGACCCATTGTAAATTTAATTTTCTTGATATACCTAATTATCTCGGTAGATTTTCGATAGGATGCATCGTCACCGCAAGGTACAAAAAAATTATATTATAGTCGTAACTATGGTCGCGGTGATGACATTCCCTTATAGGTAATGGTAGGTGGGTGCTTAGCTTATCCGAAAAACATGGCAAAAATGTCTACTTTACTACCCTAGTGACCTGCAGTACAGGCGCCAGTGAAATCTGAAGTTTCAAGTCAAATGCTTCTTAAATACTGAAAAAAAATTGGTAAGTAATAGTTTTATTTATTTATTTTCAGCATATTTGAGTGTCCGATTGCTGGGCAATGGTCCCTCTCCTTGACTTCCATGACTCCCAAGCAGATCTCGGCCTCCGGTCAATCGCTTACTCGTAGGAATGTGCCGTCTTCCCGCCATTTCCGTCTACAGAAGTAGGTATTATTGTTGGCATGAGATTTCAAGTGTCAAAACAGTATCCTATTGATGTTAGCACTATGCCATTGAAATCGGAGCCAAATGTATTTCTGTGCCACTCCGATAATTAGCCTAGATCACATACAGGTGAGGTGACTTTGTAGGAGAGGTATTTTGGCACGGATGTGGCCTTTCATTGTGTACCTAAAGTTCGAGAAACGATGGAAAATCATGATTATTAGGATTAATTTGTTTTTCACTAATTTTTCTTTCATTGTGTTAAGTTTAAGTCACGATGGAAGATTGCATATGAGCATTCATTTGTTTTTCACTCATTTTTGTTTCATTGTGTAAGTTCGTCAAAAAAGGGAAGATTATGATTATGAGCAGACATCGCAATTTCGGGAGTGACAGGTAAAATAGGGAGTTGCTATATCGATAAACTCACTAATCGATGCTTTTCCGATATGCTAGTGATCACTCCCCGTTTCATTTGTATAAGTTTCGTACGTCCAGTCTAAATGTTGTCAAAGTGAGTAGGTACCTGAGTATTACAATTACATATATGTATTCGCTACTTAACTTGCAAGAGTAGGAAGGTGACTACATGAATTATTTATTATTCTAGTCGTTTTCGATTAAAGAGACGTATCGTGAAGTAATGTTTCAATTATCATAAAAACAGGTATAGATTTTACTATAAGATTATTTCCTAATTGTCCAAAGATAATTTCAAGTGTTCATTCTCGCGTAAATTCCTTTGAAAATCCAAGTGCCCCGTCCACAATGAAGCAAGCTGCAACAATTATCTAATAATTATAATCTTCCGCTCTGACGGCTCGGCACAAAGATAAAATTAACATATTTCTTTAACCTGAAATCGACTATTGTCCCAGAAAATTAGACGTTGGCCGTACAAATCGTTAGGCCGGCAATTTGGTGTAAAAATTATGTGCCGTGGCGGCTAATTAGAACCAGGGGGTGATTCGGCGTTTTTGATGACATGTGTCCGATATCTCGCTAGTTCTTGACATACTTTCAACACCCAAGGACAGCATTACTGCGCACAGTATGACCGGACATTCAAAACCAAGTTTGACTCTGCAAGTCACATCCGTGCAAATGAATGGTGATTGGAAAAGTCGCCGTCATCGGATACAACGAGGAAGACTATCTATCTATCTATATATCTAGTACTTGATACTAGGTATGTGTTTTTTTCAAAGTAGGTAACCAATTTGACATTCTTTCTCATTAAGAGGAATATAATATTGTGTTTTAATCGCTGTACAATTCAAGCGTAAATGAATGGTACCCAAGTGGTCCGTAGTAGTAGTCAAAATACGGTCCACGACTGACTTCAAATCATCACTGGAGTCTGTTAGAGGAAGAACGAATAAGAAAAAAAAGTGGGCCTCGGTCAAGAAAAGGTTGGACACCACCGACGTACATTATAATTAAAATGTCGTTAATACGACTTGAATAGTAAAAAAATATATTATGTTCGTTATACAGTCGTATTAATACATTGGAGATATTGCAATGCGTCGTTGAATTACCCCTGTGAGTTTAGAACGGGGGCCTTAAAACGAAATGGGGTTTTCTGATCGTTAATTCATCTTAATTACCTTTCTGATGGACTTTTTGAAGGTTTTGTCCGCGCAAAGGGATGGACTTAGTATTCAGCTGGTAATCTTTTGACATTGCATTGATTTCGTCCAAAGAGACAGTCGTTCGTAAAGCTCTATTGGAAGTTTCCAGTTTAAAATTGGATTAAAGACCCGAGAATTTGACTTGTTCAGGCGTACCGGAGAAAGCGTCTAACAGAAAACGCATAATGAAATGCAAATCAAGTTTTACAGAACTACTACAAGTCACACAATATTTCCTTTACACCTTCTGAAATGCAGTAAGTATTTCGAAAATACTTTTCGATAACATATCCCCGTACTATAATTATTTTTGGTTTGGTTATATTTACATTTGGTTTAAAGAGGAAGGCCAAAGAAAATGTTGACATATGAAAGGATTGTGTGAGAGATGTTATAGAGAAGAAGGAATTAAATGACGAAATGGTAGAGAAGATTGCAAGAAATAAATATGCTGCACTAACCCCAAGAGATATAATAGTAGTAGTATCACTATTTGCAATCAGTTTCCACAATTATCACTTTTGATTATACCCACCATAGCTAAATCACAGATTATATCTCTGTACCCTTTCTAAACTTCTTAGCCACCAGCTAATAAAATAATTGACTAGATGCAAAAAATTAAAAATCAAAATGTTTTTATTTACAGTACATTCTTGACCAGGTTAGGTCCTACTTTGGAATACGAGCCGAAGACATTTATATTGCCTTGTACAATAAAAATACTTAAATATTTCATCTCATAACATTCAGATATATTTGTCCTCGCTCACTACTTTCGCTCCTCTAAATAATAATTTCGTGTCACAATGGCTTATTTTAGCTTCCCATCAAACAATCTACTACGTATGGTTTATTATTTAATTTAAATATTTGACCGTCTTTCAAATTAGATCATGAATATAACTTTTCGATACCAAATAACGTACACTTACTTAATATACTCCTTTCCACAAAACAACTCCTTTGGGCTTCTTGCGTGTATAATAATTTAATTTTAGCTCATTCTGGGACCAATAAGTCGTTGAGGGACTTCATGCAAGACAGCCTTATATTACAATAGGTAATTCTGAAGAGGAAAGCGGTGGAGCTGCTTTCATGATAATATTAGCAGAAGTAATGTATCTATTGTGAGGCGCTCATAGCTGGCTAGTATTCAAGTACCTATTAAATCTAAAAATGTGACAATACCTTCGTAAGCTGAAAAAAATCAATGATATAACAAGATCATTATTATTGGAGTGTGTACGTTATTCAGTAGACAGCAGTCTAGGCGAAGCTTATTAAAAAAAACCGTGTTCTTTAAAATAACAAATTACGTGAACAATAAAAATTACAGCCATTTTGACGGCACGGTTCGCGCAGTGTTTAAACAGCTGCCTACTGAGCCTGGGTTCGAATCCTGGCAAGGGCAAATATTTGTGTGATGAACTCGAATATTTGTGCCTAGGCCATGGATGTTATTTCCATATAACAACGACAACAACAACAATACTTTTCTCCAACTTGCTTGGAAATGTTCCCATTAATGTAGTAAAACTGGACCGCGAAATCGTTCGTTATATTTAGAAGGCGTTAATGAAAATTAAAAAAAATATATATTATTGGCCTTAGCCGGGAAATCAATATTATTTAAATAAGACGCTTAAGTAAAAAACACACCTTCCGTTTATAACGTCTCATACAAATGAGGGTAATCTTAATTTGGCCGGTTACTGCATTTTTACTTTTAATTTTTAAAGACTTTGATAATTCACCATACAGCCAATTGTCCACTAAATTTAAAAAATAAAAACTATTATAAGCTTTTTAATTGTTCTCTGCGTTTAGTTCTTGCACTGAACATTTTTTTGCTCTGCTACTGTTAATGTATTTGAAATGTCGACAAATTTCGAATAATGGACAAACAATTTAAATAATAATCTTATATGCGGTTAATTTATTTTCATGATTCTTAGTTATTTATTAGAGATTTCTCACGAAAGTTTTAATTTTAATAATATGATGATATTTAATGAGTAAGTTGAAAATTAATAAGTGTACCAAACGTAAACAAATAAAAAATAAAACAGAAATGATTGTGTCCAAATCAATATAAAAGTTATTTTGAACTTATGATCTTCTCCGAATGATAAATATGGTATGGTTTCTAAAAAAAACAGTGTGTTTAGAAGTTGTTAATTTAACTAAAATTTATAATTACCTATGTGCATATTTTTTGTTATTGTGTTTTCATATATATTTAATTCTTATTTTGTTTTAAATCAAACATATGATTCGGACCCCAAATTTTATTCCTATTCCTAAAAAAAATAAGTACCAAATGAACTTCATGGTACTTGATATATTAAATTAAAATGTAGATTGGTGATTATTTCCAAGCATATTTGGAGAAAAGCACTATACAAGCCTCGGCGGGAATGTCAGTTCGCAGATTCGTATTATTGAAGGACTCGGCTACGCCTCGTCCTTCAAAATCATACTCATCCACGAACTGACTTTTCCCGGCCTCGGCAGTAATATACTATTATTGCACACCAATAAAAGTCTACAAAAGGAAACAAGATAAATAAAATTAAGTATTTATTTCTCTTCAAAAGTAAGTATGTTTATCGTCGTCTAGTGTATATAACACAAGCCTACTACTTAGCGCTTACTGTGGGACTAGATTGATTTGTGTCAGGGTGTCCGATATATATATATTTCCAAATAAACTCACACTACTCCTCACAAAGCCAGTAGTGTTAAGTAAGTAGACACTGACTTTTTACCGGAGTTACATTTATAAGTCACATCTACGTTTCCGTAATAACCCATTAATTTGAAGGGCCTGTTGAAGACGCCTAATATTTAGTATCTCCTCCCCTGGCTAGCGAGATATTGCTAAGCTCGGAAATATAAGGGCGCGCGCATAGCCGCGACGTTTTATTGAATAACTGCCTCTCGTGGCTGCCGCGATAAGCTACGGCCTGGCTATTACGACCCCGACACCTTTTGGAGTCGAACCACAGATATCGTGAAGAGCAGAAAATATTATTTTCTCAAACATCCCCTTGGATGATGAAATGTCGTTCTTATGATCGTGGTTCTTATGAACGCGAAATACGTCTTTGTATAGCAGTTGTTGAAGATTCGGTCTAATTTCAAATTAGAGGTCAATAAAGGAATTTCATACAACATTATTGGCCGTGGCCAACAAAGAGATTGTCTTTTGTTTCAGTGGGGTTTATTTCTTTTATTGATAATCTACGGCATACTGCCAATAAAAAAAAAACGTTGTTTGTGCATGTATATTTACGTTTTATTTCTTATATTTATCTAGATTATTTAACAGATATTCAATAAAATAAACAAGGAATCAAGTTTATATTAAAAAAATATGACAATATGTAATTAATAAGGTGTTGTCATTTTTTAATAAATAGAATCATTTTGGTGGCAAAAACATTAACCCGAACAGCTAAAAAAATAAATTTTGAAAAAAGTAAAAAGTTGGCAGGAATAGTAAAAATATATAAGTTGAACATTTGTATTATTTCCTTGGATTTATTTGAGAAAAGCACTATACAAGCCTCGGCGCGAACAGGGATTGTCGGCCTCGTATGTCTAGATGGCCTCGTTATCACTCGGCCATCTATTACTACTCGGCCAACAATTCCCTATTGCCCCAATGCCCGTATTTTTTTATACAAGAATAATTTTTTTTTCTTAATCTAGGTAAATGCGGTGTTCCGGTTGACTGGTAGAGAATGCCTCATGGCATTAAGTCCGCCATTTGTATTTTGTGCTATAAAGTTTAAATAAATAAATGCGTTTTAGAAAAAAAAAAGCAGAAAACGTACTCACTCACTTTTTATCACATAAATAAACCCTTGTATGTGACCATACTATACCAATGATATTCGTATCATAATTTGAGGAAGTTATCGAACAAGAGCCAGGCTTATGTTTTTCACACTTATGTCTTACTCGTGTAGAAAAGCTCATTTTACGAAAATGTAGGGAAGTAATAACAACATAGCGTCTCCTTTTAAGACCAGCCTGAGCAAGACCTGTAGCATAACTGTCATACGCGACTATTTCGTGCTAGACGTGCTGCCGGTCTTTCTCTGTTCTTCTGTTTCGTTTCTGTTTTTCCTGATATCTGTGGAGCCAAACGCAGTCCGGCGACAGTATGACGAATAACTGGGATTTATGTCGCGTATTGCCAATTTTAAAGCCGCTTTCTGGAAATCTATTGTTTGTTCTGGAGATTTCGCTCGAACTAGGTGATTTAGCACTCCACTTCAGTACTTTCTTCACCTTGAATGGTTTCATATATATCTGAAGCGAGGCAAAAGTAAAGCAATACATCTAGAATGTTTAATTCATATTCACAATAATCATTACTGGTAGTCCTGACACTAGAGCGAATCTATAGTTCTCATCTCTAATAGGGTTGGATGATACAATGAATGTAGATTTAATGAAAATGTTAATTAGTATACACCGTTTTATATCTTATATTATTAACCCCCGGTTAAAAAAGAGCGGTGTTATAACTTTAACATGTGAATCTATCTGTGTATTTGTATATCTATTTATCTGTCAGTCTGTCTGTGGCATCGTAGCTCCCAAATGGATGGACCAATTTGAGTGCGGTTTTTTTAATAGAAAGACGTGTCCGTCGAGATGGTTCCTATTAGCTATGTTTGGTGAAATTAGGACCAGCAGCAACTTTAATTGAATCAAGTGACAAATCTCAGCAAATATTGAAACTAAGAATACTACATTTCGTAAAGTTTTGTTCAGTTTTAGTAGCATTTTCTATATTACACTCTGAATGAGGGTCTCATGATGACCAGCTTTCATTACGAAACAGTTGCATAAAGTACTCACTTTTATTTCAATGCGAATACAGCAATGTAAGTCAAAAAATACAAGTCAATCAAAAATGCAGCGCAATGTAAAAACAAAACAGCTGCGATAATCTGGAACACTATCCTTTCAAAAGAACTGAAACATTGATGGAATTGGAACAGAACTCAAAGCTGAACTGAATCGCGAATCTAAAACATTTTTAATCAAGGTAATGCATTGTGCTAACCCACTCAAGTTCAGTGCTCATTACATTTAATGCCTTTAATTTATTCCTAGCTGTCTTTGATCATGAAATAAAAGTAGATTGAATTGAAAGGAATTGACTGAATGAGGATGGTTCGTAATCCAAGTTATATCTAATAATGAGCAACGAGCTACAATCCTGGTCGGATCGCCTCTCCGCTTATTGAGACGGAATTTTCGATTAGTCTGTGATTGATTTGAGCGACTTCTCTTCGACGACGTGCATTTTATGATCCGTTCTACTTCTCCGATCAGTCTGGAGCAGTATACGGAAAATACAGATGATTCACTTTTGGTATCTATTGAGGACATCCATCCTTCATAGAGCAAGATCAAGCGTTATAGTAATAAATAAGTTCTGATCTTTAATTAAAAATGTATCGAATCTCACAGTTTACTGAATTAGACAAGTATTCCTAAATATTTCAGCACCATCCCGACACGGATTTCTAATACAGATTTAGGTATACGAGATTTTACAGATCCTTGGATGTTTATATGTATTGGAATACTTACTTATTAAAATCGGAGAGCTTAAATAATTACAAATAGAGGAAGATATTTTCGAAACAATCAAATCGAATTGAATAAAATATTGAAAGTGTACAAAGCGAGATAACAGAAGTAGTGAAGTAATTGCCACTATTAAATTTTTCATTAATATTTTTATTACTTACCCGATGGACCCATATACATTTTATTGATACATAAAAAATAAAAACCCATGTTTACATGTACCTAAATAATATATAATTTATCTGGTTCGATTTATCATTAACGTATGTCCGAAACAAGATATTGATCTAATCGGCTTCTTTTCTGGCAAAAATGAAGTTTCGTAGTCTAGCTGCTTAACATATTTTATCGCTTTATATATTATATTTATTTATATTATACTAATATAATATATAAATAAATAAATAAATAAATATTAAGGGACAATCATACACAAATCGACCTAGTCCCAAACTAAGCAAAGCTTGTACTATGGGTACTAGACGACGATATACATAATATATAAATACATATATAGATAACATCCATGACCCAAGAACAAATATTTTGCACAAATATTTGCCCCGGCCGGGATTCGAACCCGGGACCGCCGACTCAGTAGGCAGGTGTCTACCAACCGAGCCAAACGCGTCGTCAATACATATATATAAATGAATAGCTAGCAATATTTATAAGTTAATAGCACTGTCTACAATTCTTCTGCTTTGCCCTAAGATTGACTGGTAGAGAATGCCTCATGGCATTAAGTCCGCCTTTTGTACGATAAGTTTTCTTTTGTGCAATAAAGATTAATAAATTCTAAGATTGACTGGTAGAGAATGCCTCATGGCATTAAGTCCGCCTTTTGTACGATAAGTTTTCTTTTGTGTAATAAAGATTAATAAATTATTGTAACTATGGTTTGGTCAATAAAGTTAGTGTGTAAACTTGGCATATACTATGCAATATCCAGGTAAACCTTAATGCAATTTGCGGTAATGTAGCGTGGAGCGCGGACCGAATGTCGTCGGACCGTACCACTCACGACTACGAAGCCGTATTCCGCCATATTACACACAAATTAAACTAAATCATCATCATCAAGCTGAAAGTAGGCTACTGGTGGACATAGGCATCCCCCAAAGTCAATACCATGACTTTCTTTCGCGTCTAACGGAGTCCAGTGATCTTCACCTGACATCTGAACCTGTCGTCAGAGTTGCCAGACTTAAGTGGCAGTTGGTAAAGCATACTCGCGAATAATGCTTTGATGCCTTCTTTTTTTGGCTCCGCCGCAATTGAGTAAAAAATCAGCCAATTGAGAGTCGAACTCGACTGTGATTATTTCATTTCCAAATTAGGAATTAACCTGTCACCCTTTCACCGTCATACAAATTCTGTTCCTAAATAGGCCACGCCCCGGCAGTGAATGCTTTAAAAAGAAACAAAACAAAAATAAACAAACAAAATAACAAAAAAAAAATTACATACCATGTCTTAAAGTGCCAATAGTACCGGCCACGTTTCCCCACTGTAAGCTAAGAATAAGGTGTTTTGGACCAGATAAGAACCTAACTAATCAGGGGTCGCATCCCTTTTGTTTTGAAAACGAACTCTCACGAGGCTGTGCAATGTCCCTAAGTTAGCCATACCCCAGCTGTATTGACATTGTCATTTTCATATGAAAATTTCGTATGAAATTCGTATCATTCACTGCATAGTATAACACAAAATCGGTTTCTGCTGTCTGTCTGTCTTTCTATGTATGCTTAGATCTTTAAAACAACGTAACCGATTAGGTTAATAGTTAGTGATTCAAGAGGAAGGTTTATTATTATCGTTGTTTATTATAAGTATAATTTTAAGTTCTCATAATAAGTGAATTGTAAAATTCTTAATGAGAATATATGATCTTTAAACCTAAACCTAGGTTTATGTGTATAATATATGCATAATTTATCAGCATTGTACCCGTGCGAAGCCGGGCGGGTCGCTAGTTTAACCGATAAACCTCGCCGTTTTTAGGGTTCCGTACCCAAAGAGTAAAAAGGGGACCCTATTACTGAAACTTCGCTGTCCGTCCGTCCGTCCGTCTGTCACCAGGCTGTATCTCAACAACGGTGATAGCTAGACAGTTGAAATTTTCACAGATGATGTATTTCTATTGCCGCTATAACAACAAATACTAAAAATAAAATAAAATTCATATTTAAGGGGTGCTCCCATACAACAAACTTGTTATAGATTATATATATGTATATGTACGGAACCCTTCATGCGCGAGTCGGGCTCGCACTTGCCCAATTTTTTATGAGACGCCTATCAAACTAGAGTATTATTTATTTCTCAGTGAAAAAAAAGACATTACTATTACTGCGAATACAGCTCAACACTAAAGAAGACATTTATACAAGTAGAATGATAAGATCTTGAAATGTATTTTGGGTCCCTTCTCTGGAATACATTATGTTATTAAGTAGGTTGCTATAAATTAAGTTTGAAGGTGTAGCACAAGAACACTTACCTCAATAGTCACTCATTTAAACGGCTTTACGTCATCATTCATAATTTTATAGTAATTTATGTATGAACAGATAACATTATTCTACGAAATTCATTCGCAATTTTAATCACGAAATTTATTGTTTCAAATTCTAGGGAGTCTTAGCTTCATTTATAAAGTCAAATGAAACGCAAGATAGGGTTTTCTCTAATTATAATTTGGAAAACGTACCTTTGCTCTGAGATAAAATGGTTTCAGTAGAGACAATAGGAAAGTGGCGTGGCGCCAAACAAAATCTCAGGGCAAGCCCGGGTAGATTTCACTTACTTTTTGGTCAGAAGCAATAGAGAATGGTTCTCATTCTCAATCGGCATCAAAAAGGTAAGCCAGTAGGAATCGGGTTCTGATGCCACGCCACTGCAAAACGAGCTTACGTACTGCACGCCGCCAAGTAAACTAGTAGCCTAGGCATCAACTTACACCTGTGTGGCGGCTCCGCCTTCCATATTTATTAGTTTAAAATAAGCGCGCGTTCGTAGCGGAACTCGCTCGTGGTTGATTGTGTCATCGCATTTTTCACAAACGACCAATGAAATACAGTTCGCAAGCGGCTTTTGCGAAAATCAAAAGAGAGAATCATCTGTAAGCTTTTAATCTGTGCCAGAGACAGCAAATGAACATCAGTGAAACTAATCCGTCCATTGTTCTACTTTCAAAGCTATCACATACGCTTTTAAAATAAGACTTCAGCCACCAATTTCTGAGTGAAACTGAGCACTATTTTTCATTTTGTAAGTACAAAGCTGCGCACTGAAATTTTCATGACTACGTGCCTCTGGCTTCTGCAAATTTTTAAAAATCCTTTTCAATTTCAGCGATTCATGTTTCCATTCCCTTGCGAATAAAAACCGTCATGCCCGGACCTTTGTTTGACCTGGACACATTAAACATTTGTTCCTTGCAAATATTTGAAAAGATTTGGGTAACAGGGGTCTTACTTTCACCTGTGTAGTATTTGAGCGTGTATGTTGATCGAGATACGGATATCGTGTCAAAGATGATTACCTACATCTTAAACATATTTACATAGTTTCGTAAACCTTTTATCGAAATTTATAGACAAAGGAATAAGACATGAGCTATTAATTTTTGGTAGTAATCAAACACAACTAAATCAAGTACAACTTCGTTCGCAAGTGTAGAAAAAATCATAGCCCTCTTTCATGTTTCGCCGAAGTTAGACCGCCAGGTGTCCTTAACAATGTTATTCTTGTACATTCCACATTTATACAATTTTAAATATATTTTTTTATATTATAGGAGGCAGACGAGCAAACAGATCGCCTGATGAAAAGTGCCATCGCCCTGAGACACCTGTAATACCAAAGGAGTCACCAAGCGCGATGCCGGCCCTTCAGGTACGGTCTTTTCTTGAAGGTTTGAAGGTCCGGACCGGAAACACCGCGAGTAACAAATCATTGCGCAACGCAGTCGGGCAAAGCAGGAAATTTCAATAAATTTCAAAATTTACATGGAGGCTAATGTGTTAAACCAGAAAGTATCCAAGGAAATCATTACAAAGCCAGCGATTTTAGGCAATTCACGCTGAATACTCCGACGATACAACCGCCCGCTCACTTTGATTTGTCCAGACTTTATTTATGTGCAGGGCATTTTTCCACAAAAGCACGCGAGGTCAGCTTAAGAGGGAGGAAACGACTTTGGCCTAATCCGCTGACTTTTATTTATTCAGTGAATTAATCTCAGTGAGGGGGTGGGGACACCGGCCTGGCGGACTGTCGCCACGGCGATACCACAGGTTCTCGACGTGATAAACCAACGTGACAACTAAACGATTTATTGGCGTATTAAGCAAACCTGCTTACATGGTTACTTTAAACTTTGTTGTCCTATCCTATATTTCGAAGACGTTAACGCGCTTATGTCGAATTTTAGTGCCAGTAATAAAAGTTAACAAGACGTGAGATTAAATCTCAAGTGTTTTAGTGCCCCTGTCGAGTTTTTTGTTTTATTTTTGCCAACGCGTTAAAGTGGGTAATGAAAATCTATACTAACGTAATGCTACTACGCATAATTTAACACTGCTATTTTGGTTTCGTAGTTAAACTAGGAACTTATTTGTCATGAGTTCATGAACGCCTGTCTGTCTGTCAGGTTATCCGTGGCTTAGCTCTGATTGTCTTCGAATTATATTAGAAAGCATTACTTTGACTTGACTGACCCCAATAAAGTGGTATACCTAATATAATCTCGAAAACAATTCAGGTAGATCTAGTTGAAAAAGATGATTTTTGTAGTATAGTGGGTAGTCTCATGCAACTCATTTCGCGAATCGATTGTTTTCAATTAAAATATTGTAGATTGTTATAAATAAAATATGTGAGCGTAACACAATTTCTCGATGCGAGGTTCCTTTTGCAAAGCATGTAGATTTCAAGTGTTAATGTTAATAAACCGCTATCATTTTGGTAAGTTTCATACTTAAAATGATAGTGTACAGGATACAGTTAATGGACCACTATTGCGGGTATGTAGACTGCATCTGTTCTAAAATTAAAGGTGAATAAAGATACAATTATTTATTAGAAGTTCACCTACACATTTGACATAAATCATTAATTCTTAGACACCTAGTCTAAACTTGTCCCTAGTTTATATAAAACGACTTCGATTAAATGACATTATATTCTCATGACCCGATTTTGCAAAAACACACCGAGATGCAAAACTGTAGTTATTTCACTGGCTATCGCATTTAGCTAGAAAACGTTAAAAAGTAAAAAAGCAAGATTGCGTGGGCTTAGCGGATTGGAATTCCGTTCTTTATTTTAGTCGCACCGTTTTAACTGCCGGTGACGTACTGAAACATTGTAGCGGGCAGTTGACTATGTTTTTATATTCATAGATATACATATACAGGGTGACTTAAAATTGGTAATACAAAACATTTGACTGTAGCTCAGTTAATAATAAATTATGTTTAGTATATTAAATTAGTTCTTAAAATTTATAGTTAACTTTCGAATGAAATAAATAATAAAAGTCCCGATGTGTGTTTACCTAATGATTACCTAAAAATCAATAGCTAACTGTCAAATCTGTCACTCAAAGTTATTTACGTTCATAAACAACAATATAACCTTATTGGCTTATTAAAAAACCGTACAATGCGAATTATTTTAGTTTGAGGGGCAATTATACCCTTCCCGTATTTGGACTATTAGTTACGTACGTCAAATAATTCCAGAGTAAGCTCTGTACTTCGTGATGAAAAAAAAATAATATTATCAATTCTTTGAATGTTTTTATAGCGGTTTACACCTACGACGACGAGGCATTTACTTACTAAATATACGAAATACAATTTGAAAAGTGGCAACTAGTAATCAAAACACGTTTACTTCTTAAAATCTATCTTAGATGATAACCAAAGAGGAGGTGGAGGTGGTAGGGATGTAACCGTATCTAGCCTAAAAAATTAGATAGTGTAAAACTTAAAAATAAGATACTCTTGATTATTTCAGAAGCACGAGACTTAGTAGGTTCAAGGGTTTACATTAGGGATGATGGGTACAAAACATTAATTTTGTATTACCGATTTAAAGTCAACCTGTATACCGGGTGATCAATCCAAAATGGGTCAGTTGGGAGAAGTCACAAAATATAAGAGATAGGGAAATCTGTTCTGTTCCTCGCTAACATACGCGGAAGGCGGAGCGATGCACCATCGGCTATTATCGCGACTCCTAGTACTCAGTTAGCCTTCCCGCCATAAGTCAAACTGACCCAGTGCAGTCTATTCACGACGCAGTCCATGCCCCTAGAGTGCCTCCGCCTCCACTCCCCTCCCCAAATCACTCAGCAGCAGAGACATTCCCGTTACTGGGTTTGTACTCCCACACAAAGTCCGACTCACTGATAGTGAGGGCTAACCAGCCCTGAGCCCCTGATATAGTTCAAGGCATATACGTAAAAAATGTAGTGAGCCCGTTTCGGCTATCTAAAGGTTAAAAACCGGGTAAGTGCGAGTTGGACTCGCGCACCGAGGGTTCCGTACAAACACTTTCCATCCCTAAGTGGTTAAGTTAAGTTTGCACCGTATGTATAGCGCCCCATTAAAATTAGGTGCAAAGTTAGGTATTAAAAAAAAAACTACTTACTAGATCTCGTTCAAAACAATTTTCGTTGGTAGTTTTTATAGTAATCATATGTTTTTTTTAGGTTTTTCATTTTCTTATTTTAGAAGTTAGAGGGGGGGGGGGACCAACTTTTTTCCACTTTGGAAGCGTGTGTCGCGCAAACTATTCGGTTTAGAAAAAAAATATTTTAGAAACCTCGATATCATTTTTGAAGACCTATCCATTGATAACCCACACGTATGTGTTCGATGAAAAAAAAAATTTTGAGTTTCAGTTCTAAGTATGGGGGAGCCCCCAATATTTTTTTTTATTTTTTATTTTTGCATCAAAATCTTAATGCGGTTCACAGAATACATCTACCTACCAAGTTTCAACAGTATAGCTTTTATAGTTTCGGAAAAAAATGGCTGTGACATACGGACGGACAGACGGACAGACAGACATGACGAATCTATAAGGGTTCCGTTTTTTGCCATTTGGCTACGGAACCCTAAAAAAACGGGACCCAATTACTCAGACTCCGTTGTCCGTTCGTCTGTCACCAAGCTGTATCTCATGAACCGTGATAGCTAGACAGTTGAAATTTTAACAGATGATGCATTTCTTTTGTCGCTTTAACAACAAATACAGAAAACATAAGAGTTAAAAATATTTTGTTGTACGGAACCCTCGGTACGCGAGTCTGATTCGCACTTGGCTGGTTTTTTATTGATAAGATTAAACCTGCATATGTATAACATTTCTCAACTCTAAACTAATTTTAAATGGCGAAAAATCTAACAATTTCATGGAGTTGATAAAAACTAGCATGCATCAAATCAAAAGGCATAGTTGTCTTCTTTTTGGATGTCTGCACCGAATTGGGTCAAATTCAAAAATAAAAATGCATTAAAAGCCGTGAAATAGCTCGTTAAAGGGAATGAATTGTTTGTTGATATATTTATTATCACTGCACTGAAAACATACGGAAATCGAACGTGGCTATTTCTGAAAACTTAGTTTTATAGTTATAGCTTTATTTTGGTGTTCCTTTGATCGTGTGTGGTCTAAATCTTACTTTTTGGGATTTTATACGATTTAACACTTAACTTGTTGAAGTGTGGGTATAAATCAATAACAGTTGTAATCAAATTTAATGTAATTGTTTTAAGTATTATTTACGAACAAATGACTTACTGCTGAGTTTCTTTCGGCTTTCTTCTCAACAGCGGTCTCCTGGGAAATGCCGTTAGATCCACAATCTGACTTGTAAAAGTGCCCTTGTGGCCATAAATTATTTCAATTTCAATCATTATTTATTATTGTAGTATTTAGTTACACGTAGTCGAATACAGTTTCTTTTTTCAATGCTGGTATTTTAAGTCAAGTCAATGTTAACAGCCAAGTGGGTGAATTCGACACTCCTAATGACCTGAGTTCGAGAACTCGATACGTACTATATTTCCACGTTAGAATTGTGCTCTATTCAAATTAAATGACGGTTACAACCGTTATGACATTTTCAGTCAGGTTGAAATTAAAATTTAATTATGATTCGCAAGTGAAAATAGCTGGTGCGAGCAGTACCTACATTTCGTTTCGATATATTGAGCCATGGTTATAAACTTTAAAATGTCAACTTGTGAATGTCATCGAATGCCGCACGCATAGCAAAATATTTTATATTTACATCTGTTATAGGATATTAGGACACCTAAGCCCAATAAGGCCTAGTTTCCCCTCTGGGTTGGAAGGTCAGATGGCAGTCGCTTTCGTAAAAACTAGTGCCTACGCCACATCTTGGGATTTAGGTAGCCGACCCCGATTGAGAATTCAATCTCAAAAAATGGGACAAAGGCTAGGAGGATGATGATCTGTTATAGGATATTGCGGTCTGTAAATTAAAACATAGATCCATCTTTTAAAAAATAAACAACATTTTGTTCAGCAACTTAAAAATAAACTATTTTCATATATGTTCATTATTATAAACAAATGAACATTGACATCCCCTTAGCATTGACATAGCTATCCCCGCTATTAAATATTAATGTTTCGCAATACATCGCTTTTATAATAAACATTATTATACAAGTTATTATTTAATAAAACTTAACGATCGTTTTAATAACCCAGCGACCAATTCCAGAAACAACCAATAAAATTACTTCCCCGGACGGCTTTAGAAAAAATCAAGAGAGGACCTTTATTTTTTTTACTATAAGTCATCGCTAAATTAATATTGTATTGAACGAAGAGTAAAATCAATGGTTTAATTTATTGCTCCTGTTACAGACCACACCCGATATAGTAGGTATATTTTTACACAAGCATCCTTTCCAATGTTTGAACCATTCACAGAAACAATTAAAAACAAACTTTATCACCTTTCCCTTACAAAAGCAACACATTAAGTGAGTGGCCGGCATTCAATTAGGCCAATACAAAGGTGACCGCCACTAAGTAGAATTATTTGTACCGACGAATGAACAGGAAGCATTTAGCTTTCCTGTTAATGTCACGCACTACGTGAAACAATCGGTCTAATGCGGCACAGCACTGTATAATTTTATGAGTACGGATGTAGTTCTACCTATCGTGTTTCGTTTGGAATAAGGTTGGTTTTAACAAAAAAAATCCAAACTGAAAAATTCAAACTGTAGGTTCCGTACCAATAAATCGCAATAGCCCTGTTTTAAGTAGTACCATTGATAATTATGTTAAGAAACATGTTTGAACATAAAGGAAAATATCTAAAACAATGAGCATTTTTTAACCGATAAGGAGCCTTATGATGGGTATAAAATATCAATGGGTATTCGAATAAACAGTTATAGTAAATAAGGAACCATTTTGAGACACAATTTTGAAATTAAAATGTACCCAGCCTAATAGATAAAATATTATTCATTTAGATCAATATTTTTGGTTTTCATAACTTGTTATGAATATACCGATTAATTTATGGTAATTTTTGCGACAGTAAGGAAACCTCGAAAATTTTATGAACTCAGAAACTCGTGAAACTTGACCAAGGTGATTAATTCTGTATCAGCGATTGAATTCAATATCGTTTTTAGGGTTCAGTACCCAACGGGTGCTCACGGGACCCTATTACGAAGCTTCCGCTGTCTGTCCGTCTGTCAGTGTCTGAGATACAGAATGTATCCTTGAGTTCACTAAAAAAATATACACATACAAAAACCGTAATTTGTTTATGTCTTTTACGTTTTTTCGTAACGGTTGAATGGTAATAAGTAGACACTTGAAATTTTCAAAAAGTATGTATTGCTAATGACCACTATAACTACAAATATAATAATAATAAAACAATTATAGTGCGGAACGTCCGACTCACTTTTAATTCTTGAAAGAAATTAAATCATAAATGTTGACTTGTTTGAATTGATCATTGATTTTTTGGGCCATGTCCCGGACGCTACAGGCATTTTGAACATTATCCGGGATATTTTTACTTAATAGCGATGTCAGATGCTATTGATTGAGCAGCCCGAAGAGAAATCAATAATGTCTGTGATATACATGTATGTATACATAGGTATGTACCTACTGACCTATTTGACGCCTACTGTCGGCTTAGTCTTAAATCATTCTTGCACCGAAAACCGCGGGGTATGGTTATATGTATATAAATCGTACAAATTGGTCTAAAAAAAAAGTTTAATTTAAAGAAATAATAAATGTCTGAGCGCTATTTTCTATATCTCTTCATGATTTGAGTCATAATTACTTACGGATGGGCGAGTTGCCGAAAGTTTCCTAAAAGCTGAGATGTCCGGGAATTTCCGGAAACTTTCACTGGAAATTCAAAATAATATTACAATTGGGAAATTTCCTATAGGAAATCCTATCAGATAGTCGTAATACGATTACCAATAAAATTGAAACATGGAATCCACTTGTCAAACAATAAAGATTTCGATAGCGATCCCGCTTACACAATCAATCCCAAGGTCGAGATGAAATCCATTGTTTCGTTTAAAAGTCTTATTTGCATATCAAAGCTTCTCGAGAAATGTCTAATAGAAGTTTTTGCATTTGTAACGAACCGCGAGAATCAATAAGAAGCAAATGAACCGTCCCTTTCGTCTTCAGTCTCTTATCGAGCGGCATTACGGATTTGTGGCATTGTTTTATCGTAAGGGCCTGGCCACATGTCCACGACACGGCGTCGTAAACGTAAAACGACACGGTGTCGCGTCGGAGCGCGACACATTATCCACCGTGCGAATATCCGTTGCCGCGTCGTGAAAACACACGACACGGCGTCGTAAACGTAAAACGACGCTGTGTCGCGTCGGAGCGCGACACAATTATCCACCGTGCGAATATACGTTGCCGCGTCGTGAAAACACACGACGCTGTGTCGCGTCGGAGCGCGACACAATTATCCACCGTGCGAATATACGTTGCCGCGTCGTGAAAACACATGCTGCATCGGGCACCGCAGGTCGCAGGTAAATACATTTTGCCTTTTTAAACGAGGCGATATTTTCCATAATAGTTCTTCAAAACGTGACACAGACATTCTAAAATAATCATAAAACTTGTGATCACTTATTTTTAAAGCCTCGTACTTCCTTTTGAAATGACTGCCATCATGGTTCATAATAGAAAGATATGGATTTATCCAACATTTTCGTTTCTTCTGCTTTTTCTTCATGCTTCTTCTTAAAAGCAACAAGAGCAGAATACGTGTGATAGGATCCATGTCGAATTGAAAACTGATCGCAAAATATTTTGAACATGTACGAGAAGCTGCGGCGTCGTAATCGAACGTGGCACCGCACCGTGCATCTACTCAACACAGCAAAGTTAATCTGCCCGGCGCGCGGCGCGACCTGCGGTGCCCGGTGCAGCATGTGTTTTCACGACGCGGCAACGTATATTCGCACGGTGGATAATTGTGTCGCGCTCCGACGCGACACAGCATCGTGTGTTTTCACGACGCGGCAACGTATATTCGCACGGTGGATAATTGTGTCGCGCTCCGACGCGACACAGCGTCGTTTTACGTTTACGACGCCGTGTCGTGTGTTTTCACGACGCGGCAACGGATATTCGCACGGTGGATAATGTGTCGCGCTCCGACGCGACACCGTGTCGTTTTACATTTACGACGCCGTGTCGTGGACATGTGGCCAGGCCCTAAGTGGTTTATATTGAGCCGACTACGAAAAAGAGCGACGTATACATTTTAGCAGTCTATGATGTTGTAAAATCTATGTTTTATTTTTTTTGCTCCTATTGCAGGTATCATTGGGTATGTTTGTTTGTGTCCTATTTTGATGAGCAACGTGTATAATAGACTACAGAAAATACCTTGTTTTAAACAGTCTACTACGCATGTACAACTATAATACTATTGTAAACTTTCAGATTTTTATTGACAGTTTTCTATGGAGAGTCTGATTTCCGAAATATTTTAATAGCACGATGCAGGGTCGTCTTTTGTTTTGTATGGGCGCGCGGCGACATGTCAGTCTGGCGCCATCGAAATGGCTCTACAAATTTTAACCAATTTTGGTACAGGGATAGCTGGACAACCAAATTCTATATAAAGGAGAAGACAAGTCATCACTTTTCGTGTGTAATTTTAAGCTTGTCTGAACGAGTATCTCCTACCATTCATCATACAGCTTTATACATTTTATAATCGATAACAGCTTTTACATACAAATTTACACGAAGTATTCACTAAGACTGAAAGTGTAAATATTTTCTACATCTTTTTTTTGTACTGTATTATTTTTTAAGCAAACCCAGCGGTAAAAACTTGTTAAAATTAACCCTAATCAGATCATTTGGCATCATTCCGAACTCGACACTAACAGTTTTAAAATATGCATCCAGAGCCAAGTGAAAATTTTAATAAACACTGGATAATTTAATTTCCAGTATACCACTCATGCATGGAGGATGGCCAATAAAGGCGATTTTATGGCCTTTTTATTATGATGCATAAACGTGAATCACTTATAATGGGGTTCGCGCCATACGAGAAAAATTATGCCTTCGCCTTCGCTCTACAAACGTTATATCACGTTTTTGATGCAATAAGAATAGACGAGCTAATTTTGACATTTCTAATGACTGTTCCTGACGATATTACCTAGTCATTGAAATCGTTTGGTGAAGAAAATGAGGAAAGATAAATTAATTTTAATATAACCTTTAGGGGCCTATGATCGTTGCGTTTATCACGCGTTAAATAAGTGACAAAGCACCCGTCACGCTGTGACAAAATGCGAGTGTGAGTGACAGATGCTTTGTCACTTATTTATCACGTGATAAACGCAACCATCATACTCGTAGACAAGTTGGCCAGGCGCAAATTGTTTACGTGATTTTAAGATTAGTAAAGACTCATTTTAATTAAGTAAACAAATATTAGTTAATGCTTAATCGTATGCGGGTTTTTTTTTCACTAGTTTATATCTACAGGGATTCTATTCTATTTTTGTACATAAGCGAGGGGTTTTGAAACAGAGAGAGGTGAGTTGAAAAGACATCAATTTCTCTAATCTGGCACACTGGGAACCTGCGAGCGGTGGGGCGTAACTAAACAGTCAATTGTCAGTGTTATTGACGGCTCACTAACGGATTAAGACACCGAGAAATTCACGTTGTGTAAACTCACCTTTGTTTCAAAACCCCTCGCTCTCCCCTTACTATTTATTTATGTGTACCTATGGCATCTTAATAAGAGTTTAATAAAATTTTACGAGTGTTTTGAGATGAGCGTATGCTTAAATTAAGAATCGATTATTTTCCCCGAAGTAATAAACCCCGCCAAATATTCTAATAATATAAATTTTATTTCTTTATGTGCTATCGGAAAGATGAAATCTATATTTTTAAGTATAATTGCTGAGACAAAAGAAATATATGAGCACTTGGGTCATGAGTTTGTTTCCATTACCCGTTATTTGTTACCTTTCTGCTTTTGACGTATTTGAATTAGCATTCACTCAATGCGAGAGTGTATAATAATCACCATAATCTAAAGAAGCAGCACAAAAAATACAATACAATACAATACAACAATACAAATATTCTTTATTGCACACCTCATAAAAGAGAAATAGAAAATAGAGGTAAACAACAGGCGGTCTTATCGCTAAAGAGCGATCTCTTCCAGACAACCTTTGGGTAGTGAAGAACTTGAAAAAAAAAAAAAATTTGCTATTAAGGTGGTGCAAAAATCGGCAAATAATAATAATAATAATATTTACATAAAAACAAATAAATACATAAGTATAATAAACAAAAATACATACATACATTCAGCCAAATGATAATAGGACCATTTGAATAAAATACGAATTATTAAAGGGATAGACAATGCTCTTTCAGGTGAGTTTTGAAAGAAACAATAGATTTAGCGCGCCTTAAGCTTACAAACAGACAGCTTTAAAAGTAAACGAATTATTGTAAAATTTTGAGACGGAAGAAGGTACGGCAAGGAGCAAATTTTGGGCAGATCGAGCAGAATTGAGATGTGAAACGCTCCTTGAGATAGCGGGAGTTGCAGGATGAAAAAGTATACTATAAAGAAGGGCAAGAATATGAGAGTTACGACGAAAACGGATTGGGAGCCACTTGAGCTGAGAACGGAAACTAGAGCTGGGAAAATACAACAACTCTTTTCTTTCGATTTAACAAGACGCGAGATAATCGCGGGCAAACATACGTACGTGTAGGTCAAACTGAGAACCTCCTTTTTTGAAGTCGGTTAAATACATACATACAGGTCAAACCAAGAACCTACTATTTGAAGTTGGTTAAAAAAAACACGGCAAACGTAGCTTTGTTGGCTTACGTTTTCACTTGCACACGATGCCCTTCGCACATTACCAATTCAAGTCACATTACATCGTAATGTTTACGTGTTTTTCGTTTGTGTCGTTTAATTCTCTTAATAATCTTATACTGACATTTTATCCTTACTGTATATGAGTCTATGTTGCTCGAAATAAATGAATTTTATTTTATTGTTATTTATTTATTTATAATTAATCGTATCGTATGAAACCATGGAACCTCGCACTCCGATTCATATCTCTCTCTCACTCCAGCGCGTGCACGCCCGCTTGCCGTGTACCCCGATAGCCATCTATGGCCGATATGCAGTTAATATAACACGATAAATAATGCAGGTGGAAAGCACTCAACTCCTACCTACATGCACTTGTTCAGTTTCAATGCAACTTCCTATGCGATAACGTTAGAAATTGATTTGAGATAAATTATTGTTAGCCCCGGGTACGAATAATTGAATGAGAATTAATAAGAGTCTTGTTCATGTTATGTCAATGTATTAAAGCATTGGTAATAACATAGCTGGGAATTCGTATTTTGCATAGAAATATGGGCGCCGCGGGCGTAGAGGCTATAAAATGTAGGGGATATTTATAGTGCTAGTTCCAGACTTACAGTAGTAACAATTGAAGGCTGGGGGGTTAAGCCAATTATACTTATCGTTAAGCGTATGACGTTATTTTTGTGTTTGATAAGATAATGTGATGGTCATCGTAAAGGTAGTCGATATGACGAGGTTTTGTTTTCAAACTTACTAACTTATGACGGTATAACTTTACACAGCTTGCCCCTAAGATAAGTAAGGTACGGTTTGTCAACGTATTTTGAATTTTTGAGCACCGGTGTAACCGCTCCTTTGTCTATCAAAGGTCTCTACAATGACCGGGTGTTTGCTTCTCTTGCTCGACAGTTTTCTACGATCTAAACCAGATCGTCCGTCTTCTTTCACCTAGACCACCTCACGCTACGAATAACTCTAACTCAAATTTTACGTTTCCACCCGGTCAGGTGAAGTTTGATATCTATGGCATGATGATCGCGATTATAACTATCCCTACGATAATGGATGGGATTTGGCCCATAGGCACTACTCACGGAACGTCTTTGCATTTAAGACTATCAATTAAATCTCTCATCTAAGTAGACGTTCCCGGTTCTCCTACAAAGTTCCTCATTTATAATTCGACAAACAGCATAGATCACTCCATTGCCCCTTGAGCACGTCTCTGTATTGTATCTACGAGTATCACCACATCATTTAAATCTCTCTCATCTATGAAGACGGTCCCGGTTCTCCTACAAAGTTCCTCATTTATAATTGGACAAACAGCATAGATCACTCCATTGCCCCTTGAGCACGTCTCTGTATTGTATCTACGAGTATCACCACATCATTTAAATCTCTCTCATCTATGAAGACGGTCCCGGTTCTCCTACAAAGTTCCTCATTTATAATTGGACAAACAGCATAGCCCACTCCATTGCCCCTTGAGCACGTCTCTGTATTGTATCTACGAGTATCACCACATCATTTAAATCTCTCTCAATTCTCTCATCTATGAAGACGTTCCCGGTTCTCCTAGAAAGTTCCTCATTTAATTTATAATTCGGCAAACAGCATAGCTCACTCCATTGCCCCTTGAGCATGTCTATGTATCCACGAGTATTAACCACATCACTTAAATCTGTCGCATCTATGTAGACGTTCCCGGTTCTCCTACAAAGTTCCTCATTTATAATTCGACAAACAGCATAGCTCACTCCATTGCCCCTTGAACAACATTGAGCTCAGTCTATGATCAGACTCAACAACAATAAATCGATTTCTTTGACCGAGTCTACTTAAGAAGCAGCGCGTATCGTCGGGCTCGCTTCAATCAATCGAGTACTGATTGAAAATTCAATCGCAATAAAATGATGACTGGGGAAAGGTTTACGTGACTATGTTTTCGTTTTACAAATATTGCGGCAAAGCATTTCATATTCTCGTAAGTCTTAAACCGGATTTTCTGCGCTATGTTTTCGTGCATTTTTAATTTCAATTTTCAACAAAAAACTGCGAGTTTTGACGAAATTTAGATAGCATTTATGTACTTAGTCGACTTAGAAGTGAAGAGATAATCTAATTCGACTATATTTGTCGTACGTTTGTCGATATATTTCACACTGGACCATTATTATCATCATATCAGCCGAAAGGCATTCACTGTTAGACCAAGACTTTCTCTAAGGTTCTTCCGATCCTGACCATGATGGTTGCGGGCAGTGACCGGAAAATATATAGACATCGCTCCCAGTACAAAATTGGCTTTCAAAAACGGTCCCAACATTTGACTGACAACTATCCCCTCTACAAGAATGTGTCCTGCCAACAGTTTTAAATATTAGCCTATACGAAGTCATCCCTCCTCTTAGAAGTAGTTGTGATTGGTTAGTTAAAGTTTTCATTGGCTAAAATAGACTTGTAAGTGTCAAAGTCCATGCGCGGCGCACGAAAAAGGGTAGTTGTCAACCCTAATATGGATGCAGTAATCTAAAGGTAACCAGTTTAGAAAATATATTACTCTAGCTCCTAATTTTTTTTTTTCATTCATTTAAGAACGTTTTTATAATAGTGCCACTTTTGTGATTTACTTTTAAATGTGTTAAAAGCGTAATTTTTTTGAAAACTATCGAATGCAACTTTAATGTCGCAAAATCTCAAATAACAGTAAATTTTGATTTTATAATTTATTTTCATTTTTTTTTTGAAGACTAATCAAATGTAAATGACTTACAAGACAATAAAGCACACTTACCGTACAAACTGGTAACACATTGCGTTTTAGTTGGATGAATTCGGCATTGGTTTGATAATAATCATCATCATTAAAATGAACGCTACAGATCGGCAAAGATACTGTAGGAAACCACTGCGGTACTCTGCGTTCTAGAGGAACTGCATTTGCCCGCAAGTAAATGAATGATAAGAGATGTTAAATTATGAATATCGTCGGGGATAGTGCAATAACGCGTAAGTAACAACTGTAGATACGAATCAATATAAGAAATGCTAAGTATTTTATTGAAATGTCAACTTTATCGACAGCTGTTATTTACGCGGTATTGCACTATCCCCGACGATATGTCAAGTTCTCATGAATATATACTGTGGATACCGCAGGAAATAGAATATGTGACACTGACAGGGACATTTTACTATTTTGTGCTACGAAAAAACATAAATTTACTGAAATTAATTTACACACGTATATTGCTTAAAGTCCAAATCGATAACTTTTAACATAAACTAATTTAAACCCATTTTGAGCACTTCCATCAACATGACCATTAATCGGACTCTAAACTCAGTACAACACCTTTAGTAGAGACCGTCAGATATATTGTTATAACATTTTTCAATTTGAGCAGATTATAGGTTTAAACTTAATACCTGTACGTAAAATATAAATACCTTAAAAGGTAATGCATAATACCATCCCCATACAAATGTCTTCTAAAAATGTTTTATATTTTAATAATTCAAAGAACGTTAGTTACGCGACCCAATGCATGCCGTGTTTTTTATTATTATTGCTGGAGTGGTTTCTACACTATTTCACTGCACAAGAAGGCATTTTGAATAAAATGCAGATATGTTAATTTTATACAACCTGACATGTTCTGCCATCGACAGACGCCATCGTATTAAAACTGTCAATTTGGCCTTGGTACAAATGAATCGTTCTAGGTACACTTCACGTGGGGTCATTTTTGAGCTCTTATGAGACTTCTATGTTTATATGCGTTCACTGGTGCAAAGCATCTGTCACTCACACTCACGTTGTGTCAAAACGTGACGGATGCTTTGTCACAATTTTTACTTATTTATCGCGTGATAAAAGCAACAAATCATAGGCCCGCAGTTTCCATCAAGCGGTTTTTTCCGGTAGGTACGCTATTGTAGTCTCATACTCGTACTGTATAAAATATGATGATGTGTTTTGAGTGGTCTTAACAACGAATTAAAGATTATTTTTGTTTGCAATGGTTTGGCATTTAACACAAAAGTACAGGGATCCATAATGAAATCGAGCGGCTTTTGTTTGATGAAACTAATTCCTAAAGCAATAATATCATTAGGTATAGACAAATCCCTAGCACAACCTCTCTCGCCGCACTGTGAACCCTAAAAGCAGTGATTAGGTACATCACTGCAATACATTATTTATCACGAGTGCTCCCTAACGCCGGATCGACATTCAGGCAAGGTCCAGAATTACCATGAACAGGGGGCAGTTCATTTAGAGAAGACACAGGTACACCAGGATATAGGAGGCTGGAAGAGATCTGGTTCCATGACCTAAAATTTATTAGTTTATGTTTTATGCTGTGAAAGCGATAGGCTCTATTTGCAATGTGCGCCAAATTGGCCATTCATTAAAATTACGTATATACAAGCATTTTTGGGCATTTTTGACCATGTCAAAATATGATATGAAACGATAGAGATTTTACGAACCCCTACAACACTTTGTTTCATTTCACTTCGAAAAATTTGTTCCTGATTTCCTAGATATTTTCTATTTACGACTATTAAATATTATGTGTACGTGGAAAAAATATTATGCTTGCCGTCTACCCGTAAATACATTTCTTAGTGATTAGGTTGATTTCTGTCAGATTGTACTTGATATTTATTTACTTTGTACGTTAAATAATAAATCAGGTTAACATAAAACAGCAAGTTAAAATTCATTAGTTTTTCCTACCAACTTATTTGTAGCTCATTAGTATGTCTACTAGCAGGAGCACCCAACAAACATGAACCATTTAAATTCTCTTCCAGTCCCGTTGACAATTTTAAATCCGTACATGTGGTGCCCCTCGCCTCGGGACTTGTCCCGACGCAGTAATTACGAGTACACACCCTAGCGCGAATAGAAGCGACCACACGCCCGTATTTGCAAATAAAGGGCAGACTAGGGGAATTGCGGATACCTTAGTCAGTGGGACTTTTTTGAGGATACCAGACGAATACTAATCCATTGACCAATCGATTCAGTCTGAATTCATGCAATACTTGATGGTCATCATTCTTGATTTGTTCTGGATATCCCTTATGTTTTTTTAAGCATGACTTGTGTTATCAACAGGATCAGACCTGTTTAGTAGTTACTACCGGTCAGTCGGACTTTATGTGGGAGTACAAATCCACTAATAACTAGAATGTATCCGCGCCACAGGAGTGATTGATCGCTTATGTAACTAAACACGTAAATTAATGATGATGATGAGTTCTCGAACTCAGGGCCTGGATTCGACGTTTGACACTACCATCTTTCTAAAATCTGGACTCTACTAATTTTTTTTTTTTTTCAAATATTTTATACGTTCTTCAGTAGTAACGAGTCGATTAGGGCAGCGCGGACAATCATTTTGTGAATGTAAGAAAACTTTTTTTTTTTTTTTTTTTTTTTATGTAATAGGGGGCAAACGAGCAAACGTATCGCCTGATGGAAAGCGATTACCGTCGCCCATAAACACCTGCAACACCAGAGGAGTCACAAGTGCTTGCCTACCCGGAGGACGAAGATAGAATGCCTCTATGCTAGTAATTTCACCGGCTATCTTACCCCCACACCGGAACACAACAATGCGAACATTGCTGTTTGGCGGTGGGTTAGCAGGCAAGACGGTAGTAACAATCCGGACGGACCCTGCACGAGGCCCTACTACTCAACAACTATAGGTATTCAGTTTTCTCCCCTGTACATATTTGAGTAATGCTCTACTGTTTGCATGTTTAAGACCGGTTCTGCGCCACCCACACCCAGTGGACTCCAGCGACCTTCACCTGATCATCAGTCCACCTTGTGTCTTCCAGTCTTCCACTCGTGCACTTAAAAACTCGGACCCGTTGGACATTGGTGCTACGAGCAATATGCCCTACCCATTGCCATTTGAGTATTGCAACCTTTCTAGCAATGTTGGTTATCCTGATTCTTCTACGCATTTCTTCATTATGAGTATGTTCAGTTACAATCATAAAAAAATGCTTTAAACCATATCCTGTATTTCGCAAGCCACCTCCACCTAAATATTTCTATAAGTTAGTTTCCGAATACCTTGAACCTTCTAAGAGTAAATTTACATCTCGTCGGCTCACCGGCAAGCGGCTGCCCTTTAGCCTACCTGTAACTAACGGCATGTGTCGAGCGGTTAGGAATCCGTAATCAGTGCAAAATGTAGGTACACAATAGGGTGCTTGGACGGCACCATTGCAGACGGACGACTTGTGTTAACTTAAAGACTATAATATTATGAGCCGAAACACGGTCACTGTTGGACAAAAGCCTCCTCGTAAGTTCTCCAAAACGACTAATAGTGCGCCGCCCTCATTGAACGGCTTCCCACGAACCTGACTAGTTTGTTGGTCCATCTTGTTGAGCGCTTTCCCACGCTGCGTCTTCTTAGAGGTAGTATTCGGTCAACAACAGTGGTCGGATTAGGGTATGCAATTTCCTAATTTGATATCCGATTATTCACTATGATGTGTGTTATTGACTTAGCAAATGGGTCAATCAACTTTTTTTCTGTTGCTTGTTGCCATGGTAATGCCCCCTGGGTCACTATTTAACCCGTTACCGGATATATATAAAAAAAGTCGAATTTGAAGTTGAATACATGGCTTCGTATGCAGTAAGGGGTTAAAACTACGATTTTCAACAGCAATATTCAACAAAAACTTTGTACCTAAGTGCAGCAGTTATAAGCCCGTTCTTGTTTAGACTACTCTTGAAAATACCAATAGTATAAATTATCAACACTTCTATAAATTATCACCATTGTACACTGGGGCGGGACAGAATAACAACCAGAAATAGTTGTTCCACCCAAATATTTATTACTTTATTTAATAAAACAATGTAAAAAAGTACAAATGACGGACGTAATGTCTTAAGGCATTATCTATCAGTCAATCACGGGGTTAAACAGAAACTTAATCGCCCGTCTACATTGTACGACCTCGCATTTTAATATTTAACAAGGGCCCAGGATTATTAATTCACACTATAGGTAGTGCAAACAGCCTCCAGAGATAATAATGTAAACCGCAGGCCGCAAACTAAACAAAATATCCCATGGAGCAACAATAATTTCTGGCATTTGGCATTACATTAATAAACAAATCGGTCGAAGGTTGTTCGGCGAGGGAATATGAATCTTTGGAGGTTATTGCTACTATTTTAACATTAGATAACACAAAAACCAGCTAGGATCAGTCCCAGCTGGTTTTTGTGGAACAAACAAAAATGGTGGACAAACGGGGAATGAAAAAATTACTTAGTGATGAGTTTCTGTCGGCGTTTCTTCTCAACAGTGAAATGCCTTCAATTCATCATAAAACCTTAGGAAGTTGATCTCGATACAGAATAAAACACTACAGAAGGTTTTCTCTTTTGATGTTCGCAAAAACCGTCTGAAAATTGCGTTTGGCTGTTTCTATAGAATGGGACACAGTTGGTCATATGGCATGGCGACGCGACTGATCTATGCGTGTGCACCTCTAGAAATTACTACGAACGCGCGCACATTTCGTACGATTGAAGGCGAAAGGCAAAGCCTACTAAACTGAACAAAATAACAATAATTTCTAACATAACATATTAATGTTTATGCAAACAAATCTGTCGAAGAGTGTTCGGGTATACTGGCGAGGGAATATGGAGCCTCGGAAGTTATTGCGGATTGGGTTTTTAATCTAGCGCTCCTATTTTAGCCGCTTTTAGGGCTCAACAAACAAGGGGAACCTTTCAAATTAAAGTCTACTTCGAAATTATAGATGGTTGATTATGTTTATTATTTTTCTGACTCAATTACTAACAAATGTAGTCGTTTCCCTCATAAAACACTAACTTAATTATTATAGTCTAAGATCCGAATCAGAAACGACATTCACACATACACATGTTTAATGGATGAAAAGTATTTTTCACCTCACTCGCTCGGAAAACCTCCGTTTATAGGGTGAAATCTGCGTGCAAAAGTCTATTTCATCCGCTAGCGTGCAAAAGTCATTTGAATTTCGAACACGACGATTTTGATTCTCTGTGGTGCATGTAACTTTTTAATATTTAAGACTCCTTCAACGCGTGACTGATTTCATCAGTCGATAAATCTTCGAATAACCAATCAACGCACGCTAATAAAGGGCGATCTGGTCAGGCCGGCTAAAATCATATGTACGTATGAATACTTCTTTAAAAAAAAACACCTACAATATCGCGTCCAGAAACCTGGGGGGGTATTCGACCGATTTTAGAGATCTCTCCTTTTCATCGCCATCCGTCACTTTTGACGTGTGCCTACTTGACAAGTGGCGATATCCCTAGAACATCGCAACTTCGTCAATTCGAACGCGCAAAATTTTCGCTTTCTTTGTATGTGACGGCATACATAACAGGCGCATACTTTAAATTGACCGCGTAGACCGTGAAATTAGTCTGTTACGTTTCGTTCAAAACAGAAATTTATATACATGAATAACATTTTTGACAATCATTATCGCCTTCGTATTTCCAAAATTGAGATGAGATATGTCACTTTTAAGCTCATCGCATTTAAATGACAGTTCTAATTCTACTTTTAAAATATGGCTTCCATCAGGTTAATGATGATTTCGCCAATTTCAAGTTTGCTCGTAGAGCATGCCGTTGTTCGATGAGGTTTTGCTTTTTGTAAAGTGATAGCGATTTACAAAAAACCACGCGGACTATCGGGCCTTGACCCAGGAAGGGCTATGAACGCTTCAAGTTGAATTCTTCATTAGCTATTCACTCATACGTTAGATCACTGCACAATACGCTATCAATACTACACATTGAACAACAAAAATGAATAAATAATGAACAACGCAACTTAAACGCATGCGGCCATCTTAAGTCACAAACCGGAAGTCTTAAATGACAGTTCAATGGCGATATAACTGTTATCTAATGGAGATTTGACGTTTGGCGATATCTCCAACGGCATTCTCGAATTGGGCCCCTGGTTTGTGGTTACAGATTTTTAAGCTTTTATTTTTTCTACACTTTATTTTATGTTATGCTAGCTACGATTACTAAAAAAAAAAGGACGGGTTGCACTCCGGGAGTGCCGACAGAAGTGAAAACCTAAAAAATTATAAGACTACTAATAATTACATGTATAAACTATTAATACATATATACATATAATGTTTTATTTATCAGTATAAAAGTACTATCATGTATGTGGTAAAATACAATATTTATTTTTTGCGCTATTTTTATAGTTTTCGCTTTATGTGGCCATTAAACCCTAACTCTGTACCAAATTTCAGCTCTCTGAATTTATGGGAAGTACTAGTTCTTTACTGATGATCATGAGTGAGTGAGTGAATGAGTGAGTGTCGTAAATGCGAAACTTTGCTTTCGCTTAACTTCGGAACTAAATGACCTACAGACCTGAAATTTTGGATTTTAAGTATGTAATTATAGCTTACTGGATGACGAAAATTTCTGCGTTCTGGTCTTATCCAGAGGTGCTCAAATAGGGGCCTGAAAATGCGGCGAAATGGTTCCAGTAAAGGATGGTACGGCAATGTTTGCTTCGCGCTCGACTTGGCGGGGGCACTGCCGTGCCCCCCGATAATTTGCGACTTTAATTAGCGTCTATTGATGTAGCGGCCAGGGCTTACAAACCTTTCTATCTAATCACGTCTTTTAGATAATACAGAATATACATCATTGGCTTGATAAGAAAGTTTACACTCTTGTCATACGGAACCCTAAAAAGCACTATCGGCCAACCCTACAATCGTAGTCACGTGCGAGTCAAATGACCCGTTACGGGAAGTAATAAAACCTATTGTTTACAACATTTTGGTCACTGTTTGACAATATTTTATCAATATTGATTTATCTATAAAGGATTGTTGTCTCCCCTCTGGATGAATTTGATTCTTCAGAATGATATGCACCCTCATTGAATAATCTTGAAACTAATAATTTTATACGAGGAGAAATTGTATTATTTCCTATTTTTCTTTTGTTACGTTGATATGTTATGATTTTGCATTTTTTTTTGTTTTAACTGGTCTCGGTCTTTAACCAATAGGTAATCAAATTTTACAAGTTAACAACCAGGTCCTTCTGATGAAGGAGCTGGAAATCTGTTATAGGAACTTATTCGATTCTTGTTATACGAGTCCCATTGGAGATGCCATTTTTTCAGAAAAGTTATACATATATAACTTATAAAAAAATAACTGTGGTGATATTTCGAATAAGACCCTGATGAGTATAATGACTTCTTTCCAAAAAAAAACATGATCAAAATATTTATGTGGCAAAAATTTCACTAGACATAAACAAAAGATCCCAACGAAGTGGGCTCCAGTTTTTCTTTCTGAAGTACTGTAAGAATGCAGAACAAACATTTAGTCATTATTTAGAAACACTCGTCTTCACTTTTTCAACAGAAAATACAGTGCATATAAAATTGTTAGACGTAGTAGGTAGTAGGTACCTATTTTAATTTAAAAAATGGAAGTCTTTTGTTTTATTGTAATATAAAAGAACAATGAAAGTACCCTGTGAGAGCAGCTCTCTGATTGGTCAGACATTTGAGCCCATCAACCCCTGCTTTAGGATCAAATTGCTGTCATGGAGCTCGCATATCAATGAACCAAAATGGCCGACTGTTAACCGTAAACCGTTTACCCTATACTATAATACTAAAGTATACACTTACATGCGCACCAATGAATAAAAGTTGGTATAATTACTTATTATGGTCATATCGCTAGTTCTAATGTTTTCTCTCAATTTGAACGTTTTATCGATATTTTCTTATTTGCGTAAACTGTTATTAATTCGTTGGATGGAAAAAGTCACAAATGAAGAACTGTAATTAAAATAATGAAGCAAAGAAAGGGCTTTTCTCAAAAATTGTCGGGAATGTTGAATTTATATTTAAATTTTATTTTCTTTCTTAAGTTCGTTCTTTATTTAGAACTTCGACCTGTAATGTTTGTTTAAAACTTAATAAAGATATCTCCATGCTTTTAATATCTCGATATTAAAATTCGAACACCCACGCAAAGTGGCCAGATTTTCATAATAGCCGTAAATAGAGGTTATTAATATCCCGTTTGTACACGATCACGTTGGTATCATAAAAATTTGTCGCAAATTAATTTTCATTTCATTAATTATTACCGTGAGCTGCTATTTGCGCGACACAAAAGCATTATTATTAAATTGTTTGTGGGAAGTATTTCGGTTAATATTTAACAAAGCCATCGGCGGTAGTGGTAATTTAAAATAAATTAATAAAATGCTGAATATTTATTCTTCTTCTTCTTCATGTGCCATCTCCATCCCGGAGGTCGGTGACCATTTGTCTTTATGTCGATCTATCTGTAGTCACGCGAATTAGTTTTTCCGTGCTTTCAGCCTTCAACCACAGTCTCTAATATTCTTCGTCCAAGATGTTGAATATTTATTATAGGGGTTAATTTTGTAGAACCTGACTTTTTTTTAAATATCAGCATCGTTAAATAACATACGAATATGCCTATTTTTTATATCTTATTAGCTTTAAGCAATTGTACATAAATAGAAACTATCCTTTCAATCTATAGTTTTTAATATCGTAAATATGTTACATGTGTTTATTTTAAAATAAACTTCCTTCTCTGTACCTATTTATATTTGATTACAAAACGCACCGGAATTAATTAACAGCTAAAACGGTGGGTCAAGAGTAGTCTCAAATGAAGGCATCGTGCAATAATGAATAAATTAAAATAAGAAGAGCGCAAAAAAGCACATATAATAATAATAATAAAGTGGTTATTAACACAAACAAAAACAAAATAAATATTAGAAAGAACTTAACACACACGCTTACAGTACGCCCAAAAATATTTTATTTCAAATTAGTTATAGTCTATGTCAAAATTTTGAGAAGTCCATCATAATTCTGCCGAATAGACGGCGTGCAAATGTGGCAAATAAAACATGCATAACAGTGCCAATATGTCATGCAATAGAATTTAATTAACAATTATTTACGATCAATATACCCATTTTGTCTTCAAAAGTTGCAGGTCTCTAAAATGTCTCTAAAGGATAAAACTTTACATATTAACTCATAACATGAGAAAAATGTAGGGAGGGCACAATGACATGTTCCGAAGGGCCTCGACGACCAATCAGCGACGCTCCCTCGGGCCCGTTGTTTAACAGCACTAGGCTGGATTAGTTCCTAAGTAGAAGCGCTAAACAATGACTGGGGAGGAAGCCATGTTTGAAAGTAGTTCCGTAACTAGTATCGTATAGAATACAGTATGTATTTTATTCAACCCTCTATGAGTAGAATTGAAATTTTCACAAGCTCGTATATTACTTTCATTGTTTTTGAATTATGGACTTTGTTCTGCGAAATGAACGGTAATTTTTGTGTAATATAAGTTGCTTAACAGTGAAAGTCTTATTGACGTATGTAGTGCATTGACTTTTGTCTCAGACTGAGTACTTTTGAAGATTACTTAGGAATTGTCTCATTTAATGTGTGGATCCACGCGTATCACGTTAGTAGATACTGGCAACATATGAGTGTATGTAATCTTTTCTTTTCTGTAACGTCAAAAAGTATTCTATAATTGGATGTTCTACCATCCCTGCACCATAGGTAGGTGAAATCTATCCAGCCGTTTTGGGCTCGCAAGGCTGCGAAAATATATAAGTATTTTTTATCAGTCCCTATAGAACATTAGTTTCCTTTAAGCCGGAGCCCCACTGCTGCGCACGGTCGAGCTACACACGTGTGTACAAAAACGCTTTGTATGAAAATGTAGGTAGATACTTCCACAGTTGTGCACGAGCACGCTGCGCACGAAATGACGTCACTGATACCAATGGACCCACGTGGGCGGCGTGTATAGCGTGTCCGTGCGTAGCGTGCGCAGCAGTGGGGCTCCGGTCTTAAACTCTCCATATGGTACATTTTGTAGGAAAAATATTAAAAAGTAAGTACGTAAAATGTGTAAGATAATTATAAACCATTTAAGATAATCTGAAGATGCTAATCCGAACTGATTTACAAAATTAAACGTGACACTTTTTTGTAATTTCATGAAATCCAGGATTAAACTTGTTCGGGCAAAACCGGCAAGCTACAAAGCCATGCTGAAACGGTCGGCATTTACACTGATAACTTTTTCAGCATCGTATCTTTACTTAATATTCGAAATTCAAAGAACCTTATTCCATGCAACATAAATTCAAATTCCATGTAGAACGACGTGAAGATTTAAGGTTGTGAAAATAAGCGGTTGATCTCAACGGATTAAGTCTTTTGCGAGCGAGCGGTGTGCGATCCCACATGTAATTTTTTATTAATACGTAAGTCTCCTTTAACGTTATTGACGATGGTTTTCTGGATTACGTCCTTTAAAGTGATTAAAATGGATCATGCGTGATTAACGCTATTTTGAAATTAAATTTAGAAAATTACCTACGGACTGAGTTTTCTTGACGATTACATTTAACCATTTAAGCGTTGAATCAGCCATATTTTCAGTTGAGGCATTTCTATTCTTGCAAACGAGTTGCCATTTAAATGCAAATAAAGCACAGTGCTAAGGTGTGTGTCTATTTGTCTCTATATTTCGTCGAATTTATCTGGGAGTATATTACATTTATTTTTAATGATAATGGGTCAATAACATAAATTATAGGTTTAGGACATACCCGGGTCCGTAATTACAGTAAGTGTTGAATCATTAATTCTAGAGTTATTTGATAATCTCATTCTAGTTTTATTTGATAATAACACTCTTACTCAAATATCTGATCTTTTGGTGGAGCTCATCTGATACTTACAAATTAGTGAGCACGCGTTAGAAACGAGATTTTATAAGGGTGACAGTTCAATCCCTAAAAGTAAAATCGTCAATTTTTCTAACTTCAAATAATTATAGTAGGCACCTAACTGTTAACTGTACTTTGCAAATACAAAGCAAGAACAATGTTATTATCAAAAGAGTGGAATTCCGAGAACTCAATCCTATACGCCTAAGGCGCGCCTGCTATTCGATTTTTAACGGCCATAGTGAATTTTCCCATTTGACCTCTTTCAAACGTTATTAGTTGGATGACAAGCCGACGTCAATACGGGAAGGCAACAGTTGTTTTATTTCATTCTTCCTTAAGTGTTCGGGCATTTTGGGTTCGAATTTCCGGCTGCCATGCCAGAAATCTCAACAAAGTTCACTACAATCAGTTAAATAAGTACTTTAAGTAAACTATTGAGGGAAACCTTCAGTTTCGTTTTTCAAAATATGTGTTGTCTTCTGTGAGTAAAACTATGAATTTATAAAGAAATAGCCCAAAATTCTGTACGTGTACCTGCTTTAAATGTTTTTTGTCGATTGTTCATTCTCAAACTGACAAGAATGGTCACTGAATAATTTATTGCTTAGCTTATCGTCACTACCCAATAAATGTATCAAGCTAACTGGAATGATACGGCTTGCCTTTTGATGTAGAAACGATTATTTATTATAAAATACAGTCTTTCAAAATAATAAGCTTGCAACTTAATATTTAATTAATTATTTACGTTTATAATAGGTGCTTTAGAAAACCAATATGACATTAACAAAATAGAACAATAATTTTCTCAGTTTATTACTTATGCTTTTTTGGAAAACACTGCTCAACTGTAATAGACAGACAAACAGCAAGTTTAGTGTTCTATAACGTTAAATATTAAAATGACCTAAATACACAAAATTGAATTAAGCATTGTTTTCCAAACAAGCATCATTGATAAACTGCGGAAATTATTACGTAATACCAATTAACAAAATCACCTAATTTGCTACCCATTTTAACATAAAATAAATGCTAAAATTTGCACCGTTAATGTCGGTAAATACGTAACAATTTTCGCTAAGCGCTGCGAAAGAACCATTTTGAAATTGTTATACATGCAAATAATAATAGGTACATGTAAATATTTTCGCTGGTCTCCAACTGTTGCCAGTGCCTCGGGCATAATCTGCATTGGGTTATTAGCCATACGCTCGCTAATTTGGACGAATTTGCTTAATGTGCCACAATTTGCACGCTAGCCTGCATTGAATACGATTTAATATGGTTGTGGATTTTTCGAAAAGCATATGCTGCGGTTTGGCCGAATTTTTAAATAACAATCGGCTGGCTTGCGGCCAAGAGAAAAAATTAAACACCTGAGTTGAATTCGACGTTTTAGTGACATATTTCAGAGATCTCGCCACTATACAGATTGTAACCTAACGAGAATTAAACTTTTGAAGCCGTCAATGGCCAAGCCGAGTTTAGCACTGTATCGCACTCTTTGTTACTGTTGTCTTCCAAGTTGTAATTTTATTCAGTAAGTCGGTTAATTTTGTTTGTTTTTCCTACGTTATTTCATACTCAATTCATATTATGACGTTTTTAAGTAAAGGTAAGTGCCATTTGTGTCTTATAATAAGCGGTGATAAGTTACTGCTATCGGCGGCTTACGGTAAGAAAAAACAAAGTGAAAAACTTCAAAATTTTATTCATTAACAAAGTGTCGATATTAAAAAAAAAACATTAATTATCGATAAAGTGATTTGTTGGTAATTCTAAATGGGTTGTTGCAGAGTTATAACTTTAGCTCAGTTATAAAAAATATATTGAATCTCAATCAGTTATATGAAAACTATCGTGATACATCTTTAGTAAAAAAATTGTCAGGAACGGCCCGGCATATTTTAAACTTGTATGAAGTTCTTCATCAATAGCACAGTGGGCCGTGTCGCGTAGCAACACGAATAGCTGTCCCTGATGATGAGTTCATACGAGTTCGAAACATATCGAGACGTTCCTGACAGTTATTTACCCTTAGTTTATTTCCCATCGAAACTTGCACAGGTTTAAGATTTGCTTCACGTAAGCGAAGTTAGTATACACAATACTGTATGTACTTTCATGGTGAAAGTTATAACTTTCTTTTCTCTTGAGATGAATAGGCAATTTTCATTAAAATGTTCGGTTATATCGCTTACATAGATGACAAGCACGAGTAATCTGTCTGTTCCAATACGTCAATATCATTTAATGGAACTCGGATAACAATGTGCAAAAAAAAATACATATTCCCAAATTGGAGATATCCCAATGCTTCTTCGAATTATTACCCAGACTTTTTTGAACGCTCATAATGCTATTTATGCATTCACAAAAAGCACATATATGAGAGTTTGCTTTGTTTTAGTTAGCATTTCGATAACAGTCTAGGTTAGCAGGTGTATGCAAATGTTTTGGCGGCGGATATTGCGGCACGTATTTAAATGCAGTTTGACGGAAAAAAAACAACATGTGGCATAGCTGTTTCTAATTTACCTAGTATATAGTTTACACTATATTTTATTATTACAGTACTTTTAATAGTACGTTTACTAGTTACTTGTATGATAAAAATCAATAACAACGTGACGCATGAGTTCTTTTGTTTTAGGATTGATTACAAATCTATTGGTTCGTACCTATACCTATATCTTAGACGCCTCATTGTGCCAGTACAGATTCACGAATTTTAACTAATTTTGGTACAGGGGTACATAGTACATAGGACATCCAAAGAAGGTTATAGAGTACTTCCAACTCGATTACGGTAAACAAAAGGAATATTATAAACATATCCCGTGGTTTTCAGTGCACAAATGATTAGTCATGGAAACTGCTGTTTTACGCTTTACTCGTGTATATCATAGGGTCTTGAGTTCGTCGACTTACGCTTAAAATTAACAGATTTTCCCTGCAACGCAAATAATGCAACCAACCTTGCCAGTAAAGCCCTCACCGTGAAACTATATCCAGGGAAATTCTATGAAATTCCCAGTAAGGCAAAACTCCAGTACCTAGTTATTCCCGCACTTGGAGTATGGTCTGAGTAGACGCTTGAAGCGTAGCGTTCAGTGGGGCGGACAGCGTTGTGGGTAGGCGACAAATAGAGTGAACAGCGTGCAAACCTCTTGCCCGCTCAGCTCGTCGACGGAAAACTGTGTCGCACACGCCAAGCTGACGGCAGATCATTATCATTGTATAACGGTAAATGACGTCGTGGCGTCTGGGGCACAGCTTTCCGTGGACGTAAGTAGCCGTCTTTGGCGCTCAAGAGGGTTACACGATTGCATCGGCTGAATTTGTTTATCATGAACGCTGCACGCCCCGCTGCTCGCTTAACTGGAGTATTAGGTCTTACTCTAATTTTTAAGAAAGGATAAATGTAAAAGTGCACGCTACTTAGAGACCTTTTTGCCGCTTGTCCGCCACACAGCCCGCTCCGCTTCGCGTGTGAGGCTTTACACCAACTATAACGATGGATCCAAGCGTCCTAAGTACGCCCAGCGTTCTTCACCGTTTGCCTGCCACGCTGCCTGTCCCGCTGTACGCTCTACTCTAGCGCCGAATGAGGCCTTACACTTAGGTAAGCGAATTCTAACAGCTGCCTTGTAACTCCAAACTTCTTAGAAACAGCGGAGTGTTCACAAAAGAAGCCCCGCATCTGCATGACGATAAGGATCTTCGTGATGCTACAAGAATAAATTTGTCGACAGCTCGCTATTTGATCAACAGATTAAAAACTTCACGAGCAAATGGTGCATCCGAGAGATATAGAACTGTGGCCGACACAGATTTATAATGAAACATTCTTGTTTTGATCGCGTTGATAATGTTTTATTTAAATAACGCAGTTGCTGAATGGATTATTAGTTTGTTCTGTTAATAAATAGATATTTTAACCGTATTTCAACTTGTAATCTTTAATTTTTAGTTTTGGAGAACATTTTATTTTTTAAATTGATGGAGCTTGTTTGTTGACCAATCTTTTTATTCTTTTATACATCAAGTAGGTACCTAAAATCAAATCAAAGTCAATATCAAAACAAGACTGATGTTCTTTTTGATAGTAGGTCTGAGGACGACTTAGTTTACTCTTCCCTATAGAAGGATATGTGAAACAACTGAAAAACCTGAAAATAATTATATGTAGTTCTTCATATTGTGGTTAATTTGAACGACGACGTTTCTAACTATGCCTGTCAAAATATAACCACCTTATAATGTCTATTTTAGCAATAATTATGATCAGTTTATCGTGCTGCACTAAATGAAACTTGCAGCATACCATCTAATTATAGTCCAATACAGTTTTTAAATTCATGAACAAAAATAGAACACGGGTCTGAAATTACTTCAGAGAATAACATAGCTATTCTGGATAGGACCTTTTATATTATTCATATAATTCTACGCTCCCAGAGCAATACCGACAACCGCAGACTTTCTGTGATACCAATTTCTTGCTCTGATGTCATACGAAGATTGGAACTCGGGTTGCATGATATCGAAATAGTCTTTGCTAATGTATGACTGCATTCGCTTATCATCCTTTAGTTTGTTCAACTATTGACTTTGGTTTGGCTTTATTTTATAAGATATCGATGCATTGAATTTCTATCAAATTCAGAAAGCTAAGAGGAGTTATATAGCTGAGCTCTGCGAAGATACGGCTGGAATTAATTCAAGTACTTATTATCTTTCAAGATGTTCATGAATAACAGTTTATATTCAATTCGATTTGAAGAAAAAGTGCCATAGTTGGCTTAATGTAGATAAGACGCCAAGAAATTCACTATAAAATCGCTGTTCTTTGTTTTCTTACAAAGATTGCCCGTATTACAGGCCTATTCCGTAACGTTTATCACTACTGTGGCACGGAGACAGTCTTGTTAGTGGGTTTGTAGTCCCACACAAAGTTAGACACACTGGTAGTGAGGGCTAACCAGCCCTAATACACTTCAAGACATGCTTATACACGTACAAATTTAAATGGTAAATAAATGTATATATATATATATATATAATATTATTATTATATATATATATTATTATTATATATATATATATATATAATATGTAATATTATTTGTTCGCTTATTTAAATCCTTCAACAAAACAGAACAATATATCTGAAACCAAAGTCGAAAAAAGGCACGAAGCGTGTTACTACGATTTTCGACAGATAAAATGAGATAGCTTTTTTTAAGTAGTGACTTACCCTTTTTTTTGGGGTCCGTACCCAAAGGGTAAAAACGGTACCCTATTACTGAGACTTCGCCGTCCGTCCGTCCGTCCGTCCGTCTGTCACCAGGCTGTATCTCAACAACGGTGATAGCTAGACAGTTGAAATTTTCACAGATGATGTACTTCTATTGCCGCTATAACAACAAATACTAAAAATAAAATAAATATTTAAGGGGGGCTCCCATACAACAAACTTGTTATAGATTATATATATGTATAGGTACGGAACCCTTCATGCGCGAGTCGGGCTCGCACTTGCCCAATTTTTTTATATTAGATATCTGCATTTCTAAATGGAATTACGCCAATTTTCAAATAGATTAATTATCAATTAGTTGTACGTTCTAATTTAATTATTCGCATATAATTCGGGTCTAATACAAACCAATACCGTAAACCACATCAAAGAGTAGGAATTAACATGAGTGAGCACGTTTGAGGGATAATAAAGTGGTTGTAGTTCCCGGATAGAGCACCTTAGGGGCTAATTTCGCTTGGAGCGGACGTAATGATTATGAGCTTGCGACTTGGTAGAGACCGCAATATGCAAATGATTTTAGCCCTTAGCATGCTATTGAGGTGTACAGCCGCTTCTGTACCTACATTTTCATAAAATAACATGTTTGTGATAGCTACCTGCTAATATTATTCATTTTTGTAAGACTCTGGTTGGGGTAATCGCTCTTTTTGAAACTTGTTTGAAGTTAAAATTACGATAATCGGTTAAAAATTGCTTAATAATTTGTGGAGGTTGTTGCTACAAAAACGCGGGTTTCGTTTATAATTTCAAATTATTACAAGTATGCTAAAGGTCAGCTGGGTAACCGTGTAGCGCAAGAGAGTATAAGTTTATAATATTATAATCATTTTATACTGTGACTTTACGTGACGTATTTTTCTTACATTCTATTTTTTTTTTGTTTTTGTTTATCTATAAATAAACTGTTTAATTTCCAATGATTGCTATTGCTATAATGGAATATATCGTCTTTTGACAACCAAAACTCACTAAAGTAACAAATACCTACTTAAAACAAAGCTCGTATCTCATTGTCAATCTACTTACTAGATACGAGGTTTTAAAGAGCAGTGACAGAAGTTTTAGTTGTCACAAGGCGACATTAGGGCATAGAACCTTTACTTTAAATTTTTCAAATAGCCCCTTGGATTGAGTATAGGTTTTATTAGTAATTAAAGATAAGAGGGACAAGAAAATCCTTTTAAAATTAATAAAGCATTTATCATAGTCATACCAAATGCAAACATCTTCAGTATCCAAAACTCGGTCGTAATCCAATTTAGGCTTAAATAACAACAAAAGGACAGATTTATGATCACCGTTAAAACACCTTTTATAAAGATTAACTAAGCGAGAATACTCCATTTGGACGATTAAGCTTTTGTTAATCAACGTTTCAGTTGACAAAGGGGTGATAAACAATTCGTTTATGCCACTAAGCTACAGATTTGCGATACAGCGTAACTAGGAGTTGGTACCGATTTAGAGAATGCCCTGAGCTTTAAAATCCGTGGGTTTGTCAATGAATAATAAATTGTAAGTAAATAATAAATAAGTAATAAATAAATATTAAGGGACAATCATACACAAATCGACCTAGTCCCAAACTAAGCAAAGCTTGTACTATGGGTACTAGACGACGATATACATAATATATAAATACATATATAGATAACATCCATGACCCAAGAACAAATATTTGCACAAATATTTGCCCCGGCCGGGATTCGAACCCGGGACTCGGGACCGCCGACTCAGTAGGCAGGTGTCTACAAAACGAGCCAAACGCGTCGTCAAAGTGGTAAACTTATCTTATAATATTATACTATCACAACATAATATGGTTTTCTCAAACATGCAATGAAACTTCGTCATGACGTTTCTTATAACAGGCATCGAAATATCACGTTTCGGGGCGGAACAACTCGAGAGAACTGTAAAGGAATTTCATACAAAATAAAATTGAAGGCCGAGAAGTATTTTTTTTAAACACAGCGTCTGTGTTCGTCAACAGACTAAACAGCTGAATTATATTTTTTTGAGTGGTGTATTTTTTTCTTTTGCATATGTTTGAGAACTGAGCTGAACTGAGCACTATACATGCCTTAACCGTGAAAAGAGCTTGCCGGCTTCGTATCACTGTCCCTTACTCACCCGACAAGCCCTTCTTTCTCGGCGTCTGCGGTAATGTACTATTTTAAACCATGGTTGTACATGTACAATTGTACAGACTAAGTGTGAGTTCGAAAAATTTGCAGGGCTCATGGGGCGCTGCGACATTCGCATTATTTATCTATTTAGAAAAGGCATAAGTTACAAGTCACAAACTTAGAACCGAATTAAGGTTTACACTATTGGGACGTATATGTGCCTGTTACTCAATTACAACTTCGCACAACATTTTAGAGTGTTTGTAAAGTGCATGCAACTGTAAGGTTACACTAAAATTACTATGTGGTCAGTGCAATTATGTTGTTAGTAAATTTGTACTCCCGCACAAAATCCAACTTACTGATAAACAGACCTAAACACAGTTTAAGTCATGTAAAAAAAAGCAAGGTTAGAAGATGTTGGGTCGCTTATCCAGACTAGTAGGTAAGTAAGAAGATGTTTAGAGAGGTCGGATACGGCGATTTTTTGTGGCTATCTGTCGCATTTGAAACGGGCGACCGAAGCGATGCAGTAGCGATAGAAACGCGCGAATGTCCCGATGCAGTCGCGTAGTTCTGTATCCTTATCATGAGTTAACGTGACCGTACTCGCTAGCGACAGCGTTGATGATTTGTATTAGGAAACAATTTGTATAGTAAAGCGGCCCCAGCGGTTACTTTCTAGAACTACACAATTCTTCATACAAATCGTTTTGCGCAGTCGCTAGTGAGTACGGTCTGTAAACTCAGGGTTCAGTATCGCTTCTGCATCGATACAGACATACGACTCGATGCTGGATTGCAACTCTATCGCGATAGTTGCGATCGTGGTTACGTAAGCGAGTATTGCGACCTTTTTGCGACCAGATCGCTACTGAATCGCAGCAAAAAGTCGTCGTATGCTGCCTCCCTAAGACCTATAGATAAGATTGTTTTACTCTGAGACCCTAGCTATACCAAAGCGAACGAAACGACTGTAAAATGTATACGCGAATCGTCCCGCTTTTATTATGATAATGTGCGTATAAACTTGTACTTAAGTTTCAATTGGTAGCTATCACTAAAGTGTAAGTAACTTTGGATTTAAACTTTATCTGTGGAGAACTAACAAGTTGCAAAAAAGGAGAAGGTATAGTGCTCCATAGCTTCCAAGTATTTTTAACATTGTCATTTATACCGGGTGATAAATCCAAATGGGTCAGTAGGGAGAAGTCACAAACTATGTATAAGTGATAGGGAAATATAATTCCCAATCTGTTCTTAAGAAGAACAGATTTAGAGCTAGGGATATCTCTTATAGTTTTTTCTAGTCCCTAGATCATATTGAAATGTAATCATATTTCTATTATGATTACATTTCTCATTTCTAAGCATAGGCATACCTTGACCCAGGTAGACGTGCCTATTCATATCAAACCGAAAAACGTCGTCGCCTACAAGCAAAATGAAGTAGATCCGTATCTTAATTGCTTATGTTCTGAAAGTATGAATAACATAATAACACACAACATTTGAACGCAATTTTACATGAAAACACAATTTCGGTTGGGCGCGGCAATTGTTGTGATTTAAGTGACCATTTCACATTTACAGCTTTTGTCACGCGTTCGTTTAATAAATTGAGACATTCCACCGTAATTCAGGGCTTTTTTATATTAAACTTTATGTTAAATGCGACGTTAACTGGGACACAGACTGTTGAAGCGTCGTGTATTCACGGAATTAACTGGTCCATTGTAGTGGGTCTCATTTTGTGAATTATTGTCTCTTTTTGACATTTTAGTTTAATTACAATTCCGTTTGCGCTTGTTCGTTATTTATTTTGCGTTATTAACAGTCTGCGGGTAATCCTTACGCATAACAAGTGAATATTGAGTGTTTAAATCCTCTTTTATACAACAGCAGAGGACTGAAGAAAACTATGACTAACTATTTTCTTGCATATCTCCAGTAATAGATTAGAACCGAGAAAGACTGTCGTTTCATAAAAAAACAACACGCGTTGATATTTTTCAAATGAATGAAAGAACTAGCTGCGCCCAGCGCTTATCCCACCGGAACACTACATTTTCTCGGGATAAAAAGTAGCCTATGTGTTAATCCAGTCTGACGACGCGGTTGGCTCAGTTTGTAAGCACCTGCCTACTGAGGCGGCGGTCCCAGGTTCGAATCCCGGCCAGGGCAAACATTTGTGTGATGAACACGATAATTTGTGCTTGGGTCATGGTTGTTCAGATTATGTATTTAAGTATATATTTATCTATATAATTATGTATATAGTCGTCTAGTAGCCATAAAACAAGCCTTCTTGAGCTTAAATTGGATGTGAGGTTGTCTGATATTTATTTATTTATTAATCCAGGGTTTCAGCTACCTATCTATACCCGTCCAGCCGTATGAGCATGGAGAAGTAAGTAACACATAAACAACCTCAAAAACTGATGTCTTTATAATATGAATGTAATTGTATGGATATACTACATAATCCTGTATTATGTTCTCGTAGGCCAAGTTACCCATACACCTAAAATACTAAAAACACTAGACTACAAAATACGCTTACGATAAAAAAAGTTTAACCGTCTATATCTATTGCTGGCTCACGATATACCTACCGTCCTACTGACTGTAGGTAGGAACAGATAGATACTGAAACAGGTAAGCCCGTGATGAAATAAAACAGAATCTATTCGGGAATTGCCATGGACCGTGAAATTGCCAAAAAACTTCGAAATCCATCACGAATCAAATGACACTTTGAAATTGTAAAGCTAACTGAAGAGGGAATTGGATGGACTGCGAAAACAATTAACGGCACAGGGCGCCGCAAAAAAGAATAAGCAAACGCCATGTTTCAACATTCAATTTATTTTAGTACTATGGAGGGTAGAACTTATATAAGGAGTATAATGATTTATCCAAAAGTGTTAGCTGAAAGGTATTAAATTGGTGGCGCTACTGCGGCTGAATATTATAGTTACAAAAAAAAAAACACATGTAAAATAATTTGAATAACCGTAGGCAACAGACGGTTTTATGAAAGATCTCTTCCAGACAATCTTTGGGATAGTGGAGTTGATCAAAATAAACAACCAAAAAAACCAATGTATTAATACTATCTTTCTACTCCAGCGGACGGCATTGGAACTATTATTTACTGCTGACCGCATGGTCACTTTAAATATAAGATACTAGTTGCGCCGCGCGGTATTACCCGCTCATCCCATGGAAACACTATTTCTTTCGAGATAAAAAGTAGCCTATATGTTAATCCAGAGTATCAGCTACCTCTATACCTACTAAAATTTATCAAGATTGGCCTAGCTGTTTAAGCGTCAAGAAGAACAAAACAAACTCACAAACATTCGCCTTTATAATATTCGTGTGTCGCTCTTTGTATTCCACTCTCAATATTTAATAGGTACGTTTAAGTTGTGAAAAAGCGGTGTTATGGATCCGACCTACTAACACGTTTATTTATTGTTTATTGTTTATTAAATTACACACACAAGCTCACAGTTACACACCAAAACGCTTACATGCTACACAAATACATATTATTATTAATTAGACTAAGGAAATTTAAAGTGACACTGAACCTAACTACGTTTTAAATGGTATCCACTCTAACAGGTGTTTGGAAACCGTTCTATTCATTTTATCGCAATTTTCGTTTCAGCGTTTAACAATACAGTTTCATTACGAATGTTATCAAAAAGTGATTTAACATTAATACAAACGGAAATTGCATTAAGCACTGCGGTCGGGACGAGTGCGTCGCAATCAGCTGTGATCGTAATAATACCAATAATTCACTGACAAACCCGGAGGAAAATTCGATGTTTTCAATGAGAACCTGCGTGAGATATCGCCACTATCTCTTACAAGGATGTTCATTTTTGTAACAGATCTATTGTTTTTATTTCTTTGTTAAATTGTTTTTTTTTTGTGCAATTATTTAATCGTATGTCATTTAAGTACTAAAAAGGCAATTAGTTAAAATTACAATGTCAGAATATTATTTAAAATTTAATTTAAGTTTGTGACATTGGAATTTTATGTAAAATAAAGAGCTTACATAATTATATACCCGTCTACTCTCAAAGTGTAAAATAAAAAATAAAGTTAAAAATAAACCTTATGATTCTGACATTTCTATTCTCATTGACATGGGTAATCTATTTAATATGAAAAAAAAACAAGATCAGGCGTCAAACCTAAAGTTCGAGTGGCGAAAAATACATATAATAATGATTATATTATATATAAATATACCTATAATTTAACCAAGTTGGGGATACAACCTTTCAGAGTTATTTTTGGTCGAACCTTTTTTCTTGTAAGGAATATAATATAGCTGTGATAAAGCAGAAACTATTGCTGCATTAAAGATACCGCAATGCCTTGTCGAATTAGTGCCCTCGTATCATCAATATTCATCCTCAATGTAACGGGAGTTAATTATCAACCAATTCTACTCGCAACAACCGACGAACATTTTAAAGGACCAAGTTACCGATAGCTATTCGTTGAAAGCCAGGAAATTGAGCATAACGTGCCTGTTAATATTTCAACAACTTCCCGGCGATTAAGGGTTAAGCCCTCCAGGCGACAGTCCGTTCTATGTTACGGGTGCTACAGTTCAAACTCAAACACGATATGATTATAGAAAACCAATGTAGCTGGTTGCCAAGATAGAGTTAGACGTGTATGGGTACGCCGAAACGCATCCCACCCCAAAGTTAAACTCTGGAAATTTTAATACGTCCTGTTTTGGGGTGCGGAGTTCCGTTGCCATTACATGGTTTTAGGCTTATACATGTTTTTTCACTTAAAAATACCTAATGGTTTATAGCTAGGTAAGTGAATTCAAATTAATTTACTGCTAAAGTTGTGGATATAATTTGTTTGAGGACGTTTTCATTAAGGAATGAAAAGGAGTGATAAAAAAAATATGATCATCATTATATCAGCCGATAGATATCCACTGCTGGACAAAGGCCTGACCAAAGTTCTTCACAACGATCGATCTTCAACAAATTCAATTTCTCATCCAATTTCTGCCCGTGATCCTCACCAGGTCATCGGTCCACCTTGTTCAGGCCTTTCCCCGCTGCGTCTTCCGGTTCGCGGTCGTCACTTAATAACCTTTCTGCCCCAACGGCCATCGATTTTACGAGCAATGTGGCCGTCCACTACCACTTTAGTTTGGCGACTGTCTGAGCCATATCTACAACCTTGGTTCTCTTGCATATCTCATCATTTCGGATTCGATCCCGCAAGGAAACTCCGAGCATAGCTCGGTCCATTGCGCTTTGAGTAACTTTGAGCCTTCTTATGAGGCCCATTGTAAGTATACCACTATATCCACACCGAATCATATCCCAAAAAAGTTTACCTCATAGAATTAATTATCTCACGTGAAAAGTTGAGTGATATTTTGTAAAAATTATAGAGAAGGAGTTTTCATTATTACTGATGTTCTCTCATTATTATTAATGTATGAACAAAAAACTAGTTGCTTATTCCGATTGCAGTAGGATCAAGTCGGTGACTGCGCCAACTCCATTCAGTTTATAATTAAACTCTGGTCAAGTCAGACTGACTCTGGAACTTTCTTTGTTTATCTGCGGGGCTTTAACTGCAGTTTAAGTACTTGATGAATTAATAAGTATTCTATTAGGCTAGGATGTGCAGTTCAAACTGTTGGACTTATTTAATTATTGTACAGAATCAAATGTTGATTCTATTTTTGTGTTTTTACCACGTTTCTTATTTGTACCTATATAGATATCACCGTGAAATTTGATTCCCGATTTGGCTTCGGTGGCTTGCGTAAAATGTTGGCTTTATAAATTGCCTTTGCAATTATTAGTTGTAGGAGAATATTTTATTACATGAATTTCTTGGTTAGCCTAAGACATTAGACTCCTTATCCATTCAAAAATGCCAAATGTTTAAGACATTTTTTTCTATGATCAAACATGTTTCTTAACATATTATATATTATCAATGTTACTACTAAGAACATAGCTATTGCGATTTTTGGTATACATATATTTGAAACCTACAGTTTGAATTTCTCATTGCAAATTTTTGTTTCAAATACTACTCGAAATTGACAAAATTAACGCAGAAAACGGCTTTTTTCAACAAGTTTTCGACTGCACGCAATTAAAGCATGAAATAACTATGTTACTATCTAGAAATCAGGGAAAAGTATTATTTACTTCAAAAATTTGGTTAAAAATATCAATATATTTGTTATATTATGAAAAAATGGACCTGTGGAAATCTAATGGAGAGGCCTTTGTCCAGCAATGGAACACATCAATAGTCTATTAAAAAAAAAAAAAAAAGGAATAAGGCCTCTTAAGTACATACACTATTTATATGAGGTACCGAAGTAAGTTTATTTTGAAGTAAACATTTTAGTTTAAAATTTAATATTATAATTATCCGGTAAACAAAAACTCATAAGCCTACCAAAGATAAAAGTTATGTCTGAAAGTCAGATCTTGTTTAATTAGTGCGCTTTTTTTAATAATTGTAAGATCCCCCTAACAAGCAAGACGCCCTCTTTTCCTTTTACTTTCTGCTGTTTTGCACAAAAAACGCATTTGTCATTAGGGATTGTCTCCAAATTTTAGCAGCGTGCAACGCTTCCCATTTGTCAAAAAAATGTTTTCGTATTCATTAAGGGGCTCCCTACAGAAATCAGCCAATTTGATGATTTTTACATCGTATCTAGTTTGTGGATTATAGAGTTATAATATCCTATTTAATATATATTGTAGTATGGTCTATGCTTAACACTTTGTAGTGACCCGAATTTTGATTTAACGACTGTGTATTTTATAAAAAAATATTCGGTGAAGGACCAAAAATACACTAATCTCGTTTCTACTTTTATCCCCGGTGTATATGTAGAAAATATCTTACATTGTATTGTTCTAAACCATATTCCACAAAATTTGTTGTGAAGCTTTTTCTATTTTTCTCAATACTTTTCGAGAAAAACGCAAGAAACCGTTTCCACAACTTTTTCCCCGAAAAAATCGTAAACTTTGACGGCCTGTATCTCAAAGTCAGTGACATGTGAAAGGTACTTGATACGGTATTTTGTTGTGGAAAAACTATGTTATTATGATTAGCTATTTATAATATGGGAAAATCTATCGCAACAGATCGAAGGTCATTGAGAGCCCTTTAAACATTTTGCTAAAGTATCAGGGTGCTGATTCGACGGAGATTTGCAATATCTTTAATACGGTATTCGGCTATGTAGGTATAGTGAAAATAACTTACATCATTGAAACCACTGAACATACAACAATACAGGAAACCAAACAAACTACAACTTTTGGACATTATACTATTTTTAATTAGACGAAAACTAAAAAGGAGACGTGGGTTGATAGATGGCGTTAGTAGTATAGGTACCATGTGCTTTTCGATAATTATTATGGTATGCGCTAATCCCGCACTCCGACTGATCGGAACATAATCTATGTTAGCTATTCAACCTACACTGAGTGACATGTACAGCTTATAATTTTAAAGGAGATATATAGTCAAAATAAGACATTATTGCTCACTCCTGTCGTTTATACTTTAGCGATATGACTCGCCATTTTGAATTCTACTTCTATGAAAATAGAGCATATTCATTTTTCTATGAAAAAAAATAACATTATGGTAAAGCTGCCTGTTCACTGAAACGAAGCGGAGAAATGAACCAATCAGGCTACGTCTTTGTGTAACCGAAATAAAATGCATTTAAATCTGAGGAATGTAATTGGTTCATTTTACACCCGCTGCTGTGGATAGGCAGCCTTAAATCGAAAGGTTCAAACTACGAAAGTAGGAACATTGTCTTAAATATCTGAAATAGATGTCAGTAACTGAATTCGAATTTTGTCCATTTATAAGAGAACAGTTTACAATTTTCGCGTATTTATTCTGTATAAAAAAAAAACCTTTACATTAAGGGACAATCGGTATTCCTATTATACTAAACTAACATCTTTAAGCCAATTTCAAAGAAAATCTATCAGTCCCTTAGAAATTCCCTAAAGCCCTGCCTGGGGACATGCCAAGTTAACAGAGATACATTTTTTAACCGGCAGGAGTCTTACAAGGCAATCTCCTAAAGTAAACAGCCTCTAGATCCAGGGGCTCGGTCCCAGTTTACATTTTTCAGCATTATGTTTGAAATTTTATAAGTTCTGCATGTGGAACTGAGACTGCTTGTTATTTAATAATAAAACCGGCTAAGTACGAGTCGGACTCACGCAACGAATAAAAAAAAAAGAAAAAACTGAATCGACAAAAAAAAGATACTTGCAAAATTTTTCGAGAATCAGTTTAGGAAATGCGACGTGTAGGCGAGAACAGCCGAAAATCTAGACAAGTGGACATCCGTAATTAGGGTATGCGAAAGCATTTTGGGCCAACCCGATACTGAGACTCTTAAAGCTCGTTTCGCTCGATCGGTTAGTTATTTAAAACAATTGGTAATGAAATACACGAAAATACGCACACATTTACGTCAACAAGACTAATCAAAGCTAGTTTACCTCCACTAATACGCCTCAAGGAAAGCCCACAAGCATAATTAACACCCAATGACACCGCGTTTAATCCAATTAAACAATAATTCGATAATTAACGAATCCATACAATATTAGGTCGCACGTAAATAAATAGTTACACTACGTAACCTGACAGTATATGATTCGCGTTCTCGCTCACTCTTACGTGATCCAGATAAGAGCCTCTCAGTTTTCATCGAAATCCGAATCCCAATCTGAGAGCTCACGAACCGTAAAGATGTCGGTTCACCGCGAACCAGGACACGGGTGTTGGGAACGAGAAAGTTAATCCAATTATTCGGCCAATTAAACACAGAAAGTGCTAACAAGTACTATATTCGTTTTTACTTAAGTAAAATCAATTTAGTATAAACATTTCAGTTTTGCTGGAAAATTTTCCTGCATAGGTATAATATAACACTTCGATATATAACTTCGTACGCGTATTTTTTTATGCTGTGGTCGGGTAAAAAGTATCCTATTACCTACTTTGAATCTCGAGCTATTCCTGTACCAAAATTGGTTGAAATTCGTCCAGCGGTTTCGACGTGATGGAGGACAATGGAAATTATGACCAACTGACGGCGCCAGGCTGGTATGGCCATACAAAACAAATGACGATCCTGCATCACGCTATTAAGATTTTTCCTGAAATAATGACCCCTCTCCATAGAAAACTGTTTTACAATACAAATATAGAATTTTATAATAGTAGGTATAGGTGTAGATGTCAAAATTCACTCGCACTTCACTTCACAAAGCTGGCCTATAGGAAATTAAGCAACTGGGATTGTACTGCAGGTTTGCTGTTGATGCTAAACAAGCCTGGAACGCGTTTGTGACTTTTTTTTATGGTTAACCGAGATTTGAAAATTTTCCTAACAATTTTTTTTTAGTTAAATATTAAGTAAGTAAGTAAACACTTTATTGTACACAACAAACAGTAAAAAAATACATCTATTACAAATAACATATAGGTACAAAGGCGAACTTGTCCCTATGGGATCTCTTCCAGTCAATATTATTTTAAGTTAAGTTCTTCAAAGAAATAATCAATTTTATTTAATAAATAAAAACCATGTCACATAAAAATACAATAAAAAAGATCTAACTTAAGACTAGCTTACCAAAGTATCCATACATTTCCAGAAATATTCTCAGTTTTTTTTAACCGACTTCAAAAAAAGGAGGGGGTTCTCAGTTCGGTTGTATGGTTTTTTTTTTTTTTTTTTTTTTTTTTTTTTTTTTTTTTTTTTTTTTTTTTTTTTTTTTTTTTTTTTTTTTTTTTTTTTTTTTTTTTTTTTAATGTTTGTTACCTCATAACTCCGTCATTTATGAGTCGATTTGGAAAATTCTTTTTAGGTTCATGAATAGACATCTCAAGGTTGGTCCCATAAAATTTTGGTGAAGATCGGATGACGAGATCCACGAGGAATCGAAGGAATTCCTGAAATTTTATAGGCACTCATAATATTTTTAATGTTTTTTCTAAAACTATTTAAGTATTTGCATATGGTAGTCATCATCTTCTCATGCTGAACTGATGATGGAAGGTACAACTCCTTAACAGTTAGGAGTTAGGAGATATTTCAAACGAGATGCATGCCTTCAAGACCTCCCTGATCACCCCGCCATAAGTATTTTATATGAATCACTAAAAAGCGAAAAAAAAAATTTTTAACAAAAAAAAGAACCGACTTCAGTAAAACTAAAAAGCCGAAAATAACCCGTTCAAGTACAGATTACATTTGACTCACCCTTTGAAGTCGGTGCCAAACCTCACGTAAACTTTAATATATAAATATAATAACTGAGTGGTTTGGGATCGATTTCAAAGGGTGAGTCAAATGTAATCTGTACTTGAACGGGTTATTTTCGGCTTTTTAGTTTTACTGAAGTCGGTTCTTTTTTTTGTTAAAATTTTTTTTGAGTTCAGTTTCTTGAGGGAAAGCAGTGCAATAAGGTTCAGCTGTTTACTTTTGTGTAAATTGTTCGTTAAAAAACGATCCCATATACCTACCCATCCGTCCGTCTGTCGGTCCGTTTATCTCGTGAACGCGTGAAGTTTAACATGTGTATCTGTGGTGTACCTGTGCGTCTGTCTGTGGCATCGTAGCTCCCAAACAGATGGTTCGATTTTAATCCGTTTTTTTATTAATCGAAAGCCCTGTCAGTCGAGAGCTCGAGACTCGACCGAACCGATGTTTGGTTGAGTCGGGGATTTTTAAATTGAGAATTTAGATTATATTTACTAGTACCACATGTTGTAATGTTGCTTCTTGTCACACGATTCCCTTGCCAGCGTCAACAATTGCTGCATAAACGCTGGTCTCTTTTGATTGCGTCGCCATAGAAAATTAAAAAAATCACGGCCCAAGGGGTAGACTTGTGTATTGTTAAATTTCGCTTTGATACCTCCGTGTGCCGTGAGAAAAGCGGGTTGACAGACGGACAACAAAGTGATCCTATAAGGGTTCCGTTCTTGCCAATTGAGGTTCGGAACCCTAAAAAGACTGTCGGATGGACGCTTGACGTAATGAACGTATTTCAGGAAATACGAAAGCAATTTCGCTCTCACAAAGTCAGTCGAGTTTATTTACATCGGCAGCAAAAATCAGATTCAACATTTATTAATTAATGCGCTTTTTTGGTGACGTAAAATAATGAAATTTCTCTCTCTCTCTCTCTCTCTCTCTCTTGAGTAGACATTATTCCCATCATCATCAGATGATGATGGTTGGTATAAGTGGGATCTGCTTTCTACATCTCTTTTCACTTCTCCCTGTCTAAAGCATCATCATCATCATGTCCATCGCCTTGGTCTACTTCTAGTTCTAGACCCTCGTAGGTAGTGAGTTCTGGTTCTAAATTAATTTAAGTACAACAACTCCGTCCTAAACAGAATACAGAAACGATACAATACGCTGCAAATTGTGCATGATCTGGATGTCTACTCTGACAGTATCGGTTGCTGGAGGCGTAGACTGCTTTCGAAAGCTAGTGACACGTAATAGTTCCTTTTCTATTTTTATTTGATTGTAAGGATCGTTGTAGGTAGTCGCAAGATTTGTTTATTTTTATTAATTTATTTTTTTCTCTGTAAGTAGTTACTTTAGATTAAGTTAAGTATTTATGTACCTTTTTGCCAACCAGTCCAATAATTGTAAAAATGCTGTTGCACATCTGTCATTGAGGTGCGGGCTAGAAGTGCTCCTAGTGTTTAGTGATATTTTTTACATGTAAAGCCTTGTACTTTGTTGGTGTGTCGGATAATAATAATAATAATAAATAACTCTAAGTGATCCACAAATGCGTATCGCATCAGTCAAACCAAAACAAAACGTGATTTATAGGTACTCGTATTAAGATAACATTATTTTCAAGTACGGTCAGTATCAAAAGTAGCTGACAATAAACCAGTCATAGGCTTATGTCAAATTGCATACTAAATTTGTCTGACTACAAACGCATTTATTTATTTCAAAACGAAACTCAAATCGTCCGACCTGTAATCAATGACTATTCATATTTTTTGGCAGAACCACCCGTTCATTTTACTGAGACCATGACTAACGAGTGCCTTCCGTTTCCTAAAAATGTTGAGTTTCATTTAACAAATGTTTAAAGCCGACCCAAATCTGGCACAATAGCAGCGATTTTATTCGCGAACACAATACGCTCTCGTTGCTCCCAGTAGTTTGTTCAGGTGCTGAGACTTTCACACTGTATGCAATCACTAGTAACTTTTCAGCGAAGAAAGTCGCGTTATTTTATATTATTTATTCATTAGGAACTTTTAAATTTTTCTTACGGCTAAAACAATGTCCCACAAAACCAATGGCTGGTTTGACTGTGGGAAGTGTGACTGATGATTTATTATATCCCGGCGGGCGGTCCCGGGTTCGAATCCCGGCCAGGGCAAATATTTGTGTGATGAACTCGAATATTTGTGCTTGGGTCATGGTTGTTCCTATGTATTTAAGTATATATTTATCTATATAAGTATGTATATCGTCGTCTAGTACCTATAACACAAGCCTTCTTGAGCTTAATTTGGGACTAGATCGATTTGTGTGAGGTTGTCTGATATTTATTTATTTATTTATATTTATTTATATTGCACCACTTTAGCGAAGGCGAGGTCTCTGCCTCATTAATTCCGTATGATGTTTAGACCTTTATTTCCGAATATGTACGCGACGTCTACGTACCATAGGAAATCTGTTGACGATAGAGCCACTTTCTACGGCTCATACATTTTGTATGGAGTTTAGACCACAGTCATAAACTTTATGGTGCTTAGACCTTCTTATTACACTAGCTACTAGAATATGAATGACTCCATTAAGTGACTTTTCAAAATGCATACGACTTACGCTCTCGGAATATCCCCTTCACAGTAACTAGTGTAACGTTTCAGCCGTAGGAATATACCTCTATAACTTCACAATGCGCTGGCCTAAGCTTCGACTTTGCCGGCCCATTGTAAAGTTTGCTGGGTTTTCCCTTGGGCTGTAAAGTAGGCCGGAGTCTGCTCATAGTGCTCATCAATAAGATGCATGTCTGGCATCGGCTTCTTAGCAAGGTAATATTTAATGTGTACTGAAACAATATTTTGGTTTTGGTTTTGGTTTGGTTTTCGGTACACGACCGATTTGACACTAATCTAATACGCCTACAGTAGGCATTAAATCATTAGTGCACCAAAAATCCCGGGGTATGTATATCATTACAGTATGGGTTATTGTCATGAAAGTATACTCTTAATAGTCTTGATAAGGGTAGGTAAGCATTGTGTGCCTACCATGCGTTAGCTTTCAAAATTCCAAATATTTATAGCGATTTAATTCCACGTTTCCAATGAGATTAACATAAATAAATTTGTAATATCACCATGCATCCACTTTAGCGAAATGCTCCATTTATCTTTAAATGTCATGTTATCAATGTTAAAATCAATTTCACTAATTATACGCCCCGTTTTTAGCCACTACACTATCAATACACTGTCAATTTTATTAAAACTGTTAAAATAAGTAGTGACTGAACTTACTTTGTGTATACAGCTTTTCCAACTAGATGTTTAAGATAATGGGATTTGGCCTGGAAAGTACTTTTCCTTGAATCGTTTTAGTGGAGTCTAAATTGAATTTTTATAGTTGGTTATATTTTTCAAGCAATTGTTCTAAAAGAAACTTTCCTTTTAGAAACAAGAAAATTGCATTGCGGTGTGGCTATGTTCACGTTTAAAATGTTAATGCTATTGTTGGTACTCGAAACAAGCATACTAAACTAGTTAAGCAATTTAATGCCACAAAAGTGTTAAAAAACTATATTTTAAAACTACAACTTTGAGTATTTGCATGTAGTTAGGGTTTTAGAAGGTGGAAATTCTGAAGCGAAACACATTTTAACTTCAGAATAAATGCAACGTATCGAACGTTGCCGAGTTCCGGCAACCATTTTGTCGTTCACAAAACCCTATGGGAGTTCAACAATAGAATGCATCTTGTGCGCTTGTGCTGTCGTGTCTTGAGTGCCGAACCGCGTCATTTAGGACTTAATGCACTAGGTACTTCACTATAAATTTCTACGTTAGCTGTGCGTTCTCTTCAAAGTAAACATTAAAATATTTTTCTTTCACACTGAAATCAATTAAATCGTTAAATCGTCTGTGATAGACTGTAATAATTAGGGTTTTATTTTCATGACAGCTAATATGATGACCTAGCAGATTTTACTAGCCCTAATTATACAGGTAACTGGGGGCTCTGTTTTATTTTATGTTTTTCATTTTATGTTTTGTTCCTTTTAATGTTTATTACGTTTCAATTTTTAGCGTTCCGTAGCCAAATGGCAAAAAACGGAACCCTTATAGATTCGTCATGTCTGTCTGTCTGTCTGTCTGTCCGTCTGTCCGTCCGTATGTCACAGCCATTTTTTTCCGAAACTATAAGAGCTATACTGTTGAAACTTGGTAGGTAGATGTATTCTGTGAACCGCATTAAGATTTTGATGCAAAAATAAAAAAATAATAATAAATATCCCCATACTTCCCCTCCCCCCATACTTAGAACTGAAACTCAATTTTTTTTTTTCAACAAACACATACGTGTGGGGTATATGGATAGGTCTTCAAAAATGATATCGAGGTTTCTAAAATATTTTTTTTCTAAGCCGAATAGTTTGCGTGACAGACGCTTCCAAAGTGGAAAAAAGTTGGTCCCCCCCCCCTCTAACTTCTAAAATAAGAAAATGAAAAATCTAAAAAAAACATATGATGTACATTACTATAAAAACTACCAAAGAAAATGGTTTTGAACGAGATCTAGTAAGTAGTTTTTTTAATACCTAACTTTGCACCTAATTTATATGGGGCGCTATACATACCAGGTGCAAACTTAACTTAACCACCTAGGGATGGAAAGTGTTTGTACGGAACCCTCGGTGCGCGAGTCCGACTCGCACTTGGCCGGTTTTTTTTAATTATGAAAATATGTTGCAATGATAATATTTTCATTAATATTTCACTATGATAACTTTTGACGATGCAAAAGTAATACTTGTGATCCGATTTTCTGAGACCTGAAGATCTCGCGAGTTTGTGTCAAAAAGGCTAAAAAAAAACAATTTTGAACGTTTGCATCTCCCATATCTCCGCCATTTTGAAAAATTTCGAAAAATGAATCTACAAAACTATTAACGTACAATAATAAACGACGAAACCATTATCGACCATACTCACAAAATTTTATGAGAATCGGTTGAGAAAATGTGGCCTGTAGGTGAGAGTAAAGAAACCGTTAAAGATAAAAATAAACCTGGTTGTTTTAGTAAATCCATACTATATGGATAACTTTATATTATAAATGCGAAAGTGTGTCTGTCTGTTACCTCTTCACGCTTAAACCGCTGAATCGATTTTGATGAAATTTGGCATGGAGATAGTTTAAGATCCGAGGAAGGACATAGGATACTTTTTATCCTGGAAATTATCCCTAAAAAGATTGAAAAGTGAGTAAGTAATTCATGATGACATTGATGACCCTGTAGGAAATGTAATTATTAGACCAAAAGCACAATTACTCTTACATTTGCTTAGGCGCTTTTAATAATCCCTTTAGTCAGCGATAGTCCCCGGTGACAAAATTTACGGAGTCGAACTCCCAAGACGTGATTGGTGCACACTTAACAGACTCCGGACTGGCCACGGCCGCTGTGCCCAATACAGGCATCGCTGTGGTTGGGCTGCCTCTCCCGCCTGCGACTGCGGTGCCGAAGTGCAATCCATTCAGCACATTATCGAAGAGTGTCCTCTAACTCGCTACACTGGAGGCTCCGCCGAAGACCTGATCAACCTCAAAGACGATGCCATCAAATGGCTAATGAGTCTCAAACTTAAGATATAAGCTAAGCTGTATTCGACCTACAACCCTGCCATACGAATAAATAAATAAATAATCCCTTTTATTAATTAAGGTGATTAGGTGGATATCTATCGTGTTGTACGTGGTTGCTTCCATACTTCCAAGTTCCACGCGGACGTAGTCGCGGGCAAAAGCTAGTAATTAAATAAATAGTCAAGTTCTCCACTTCCCAGTGGTTGTCTGAAAGAGATCCCTCTTTAGCGATAAGACCGCCCGTTGTCTATCTCTAATTATAAAATATTGTCTTGTATTTATCTGGTGTGCAATAAAGAGTACCAACTTGTATCGTATATTGTAGCTAGTTCAGAAACAATAGAATGCATCTTGTGCACTTGCGTCTTGTCGTGTCTTGAGTGCAGGACGTCGTCATGCCTCACGTTTAGGATGCATACAGGATTCGCATGGCATACAGAAATCCTTCTGTCTCGTGCACAACGCTATATTCTACATTATAATAAATTGCGCCTTTGTAGGGTGTGTATTGCAAGTTCACGTCTTCATTTGTTTTGTATAATGATATGTTGTGTTCTGGGTTTAATTTTAGCGGTGTGTCGCTATTTAGCAAAACATGTAGATATTCTGTATGTAAACACAATATTGCACATTAAAACAGGTACAATACTATTTGATAACAATTAGTCGTGTGAGTAAGTGAAGGTATAAAGGCAAACTTAACTCTTTAAGGTATATTTTGCGTTGTCAACTCAACTATTGAATGAGCTTAAAGTAGTCTAAAACTACGCGAGCCATGTAAATGATAATAGTATTTTATGCAATCGTTGCACAATTCAGGTTCTAAGTCGAGTCGAGTACCGCGTTTAGGTCACGAGACTTGCCGAGAGGCCTAAGTAAGGTACCTAATTGTGTAACTATTGCATACAATACTTTTTATACGAGCAAAACACAGAAAATATTTTTTTACTTTAATCGTCATTCCCACTATGAATTTTTAGTTTTGATGTAATCTTTTTCGTTCGACTAAATCTAACCTATTAAAAAAAACATGATCGCGATGGTCATGGCGGATGCCTCGTGATTGGTTAAACTTTTTGACAAGTAATTTCAACCAATCAGTGAACAGTAGCATGCTTTTTTTTTAAATCAAATATTTTGATGTTCTCTTTTTGAAATTATTAGGAGTTGAGTAGAGAGATGTCTTATGAATTTTTAAAGTTCTGTAGCGGGTACCATAGAGTATAAAATTTTGGTACAGGATTAAAAAGTGCGTTATTGTGATTTTGTCTGTGAAATTATACTTGACAGATTAAATTACGCGAGTATAAAAATATCTATGAGAAGACGAGGTAAGCTATAATATTATTACTTTAATTCAAAGTTTTTCTACGAAAAAATACGTCAATAATATTTTTATCAAGTTTACGAAAATGATGTGAATTTTTTAAATGTCAATTGAAGTGTCCCAGGTATCATTCGCTGACCGGAGCATAGTTTCGATGTTTTGAACGATTGGGAATTAGATGTCAACTTGGTATATTATATTTATGCGTCTAGAATAAAATAATTGATATAACGCCTTATGTGACCGTGAAAGAAAAGATATTGCTAAAAACGAGATATCACAGTGTTTTGGTAAATACTGATCATGACTCGGGAGAGAAACGCGAAGTAATAAAAATAGTAAAATTGTCGAAATATCAGCAACATGTTTACGTATAACAAAATTTCGGTACCCGTATTTTTATGAAGCCCAAGTAGGTATTTCTTTTTATACTTAAGAAAAACTTTCCAGACGCATATCAAATTGTTACCTCAATATTGAAATTCAAACACATTCCTCCAACTTAAAGTAACTGTAAAAAATGTTCACTAAAGAACTTAAGTAGGAAAAACAGGTTCTTTTCAGTTGCCTTTCCTTTTTGTACAAAATAAGTGACAATAAAGTAATGCTTACAACTCACGTAAAAATTAACACGAACCCACAGGTTTTAAACCGTTTATAATCATTATTAGAGATTAATCAAGAAAGTTTTAATAAGAAAAACCCAATGTGGACTCTATTTATATAATAAAATAAGAGCGGTGACAGGTAGCCGTAGTTACCAAAAGCAATCTAGTGGGAATGTCTGGATAGATTTCTACGTCTGGATGGATGGATTGTGTTCGTTCGACTTTGGTAAAATTTGAGATGGAAATATAAAAATGAGGTTACCCGACAAAAAATTATGCAAAACATTATGCACTAAATATAATAACTAAAATAAAAACTTAACTTTATGTATATATTACACTTGTTCACAATGTATGACTAATACTGAATAAATGGTTATGGATATTGAAATGTATTTATTGTTACATATAGTTGTACAATGCACATGTGTTTAAAATGCGTGAGACAAGGTGAAGTGTATGCGTACGCACCGCTACGATTGGTTGCAAGTTAGTGCCCATTTGGCGGATATTAGCAGGTTGTCGGGCGTAGTAATTCCGTCTTGACCTTTGTATAAGTCAAGACTTTTAACGAAGTAACGGGTCTATTCTAGGGTTTAATAAGATTGCTAATGCGACCAAGAATGCAGTCGTCTTCATTCATTGCATAACATTTCGTCCCGAGAACCAGACAGTTTATATGCTAGTTGTAGGGTCAACGCCCAGCTTGCAAATACAAAGTAATTTTAAGGTAAAAATCCTAGTATTTTAATGAAAAAGTGAAGATGTATGATGGGGTTATTTTCTGCAACTAGACGTCTTACAATGCGGCTATTTTGCGTAACGGCTTCCCAATCCAAGTTTACAAGAAAGCCTAGTAGTACCAAGTAGTACCTACTCATATTACCGATGACATGCCCCGGGGTATTCGGTGCTCGGATGATTTGACACTAGGGCGACAGTGGCGTCAAATTAGTGCACCAAAACCTCGAGGTATGCCTTTTGGGAGTGTCCTCGGAGTTCTTAGGTATAATGTATGACGATGGTGGCTGTCTCCTCTCCTATTATAATTACAGGGGGCTGGCCCATGGAAAAACCTTCGCAGTTCGTTTCTCCACGCACACTTCCCATACATTAGCTAATATTAACATCATTATATAAATAATATTATTACATAAATTATATTTATGTACTGGGTAGTGCTAAGCTATAATATTAAAATTGTACATGTACTTGAACCACTGAACTTCTGAGAATTGCTGTTTAGCTTCCCGTTAATTAATAGGAAGTTTGTGAAGAACTTGTAACACAGGACTTCTTACGGCTGCAGTTCTTGAAACTTCAGAATCACTAGTTTTTCTTTAATATTCAGATATTTTCTATAAGTAAATGTAGTTTTCGTCAGCTTATATTTTCCTTACCTTTAAATATTTATTTCACATAATAATATATATATAACACAACAAATTAACAATCACCCAAATGAAAATAAGTTTATCTAAATCTAAACTAAGTCTAAAAATGGCCCCCGTGGCATTGTACCAAAGCCGCTGGCTGCATTTCTTCGCTGTATTACAATACTAAGACGCAGAGCGAGGAAACTGCCAGCCCGTGGTCACCAGTGGTGTCCTTAGTTTAATATGCATATTATATGCCGGACGACTTGTGGGCCAAAAAACCACAGACCTCGTTGGCGATGGCGGGATGACTTGGACTAATTTTTGAAGGACTGGCCAGATACAGCTCAGAGCCGCCACAGATGGAAAAAGTGGCGGGAGGCATTTTCCCAGCAATGGGATATAATCTCTCTCTCTCTCTCTCTCTTCGTTCCCTCACTGCTGAGGATCGTGACTCCTTCTGATTCCGTCAACTAGTTGTCTCCATCGGTTACGTTCCGTTGCTTGGTGGAGTGCAGCACTGACAGATATGGACAACTCCTCAGGTATCTGGTCTGCCCACCTTTTGGGACTTCTGCCTCTAGGTCTTTTACCTTCGATTTTACCAGTTACCATCAGGCGTTCTAAATTATTCGTCTCTCTGCGTGCAACATGGCCAAAATACCTCACTATTCGTTGTAAGCAGGTAGTTGATAAGCGTTGTGTTTTCTCTATCTTTAGTTGCTTCAGAATAGAGACATTTGTGCGGAAAGCTGTCCATGGTATCTGCAGCATACGGCGCCAGCACCACATCTCAAAAGCATCGATTCTCTGTCTGTCGGCGGCTTTGAAGGTCCATGTTTCAGCACCGTAAATATAATAGGCTCATTATAATAATATGTAGTTGATTTTTTAAATACTTGGTGTTATACATTTTTTTATATTCAGTATTTGAGCTCAAAGAAACTAGAAGCTGTTAACTTTCAGAACAGTTTTTAGACGAACTAACCACCAATAAAATACAGTGACTTATCAGGTTAAGTACGTTACGTGAGTTTACCTATATAAAGTTTACCTATAGGTAAAATTTTTCTGCTTTGTCCTAAGGTTGACTGGTAGAGAATGCCATGGCATTAAGTCCGCCTTTTGTGCATTCATTTTCTTTCGTGTAAGAAAGTTTAAATTAATAAATAAAGCGCTAATGTTTCATCACTTTTATCATATATCTGGGATAGACAGGATTGTATAATGTTAATATGTCAGTGCGAAGTTAGAACGGTTATGTAGGTATGTTGTTATAGCATACTTCTTATGGAATGTAGAAAAGGAGGAGCATTGAAAAGATTCCAGTGATAAGCAGTAAACAATAAGTTTAATGCCACACTAGTTGGCAATAGCGCTATAATAGCAAGATGATAATTATGAAATAATTTCAGTTTTAGACGGAGTGAAGTATGTTGAGTGGAAAAAAAATACATTTACCTACCCAGGGTATTTCGTTTCAGCGGTTACAACTTTACATGGATTATTTTGGGAAAAAATGGTAAGTAAATAAAGAACCAGAGACAGGTTACGCTTTGATTTTTGTATCAATGGTCCGATATAAAAAAAATGTGGTGTTTTGACATTAAAAATAATGAAACATTAAATGTTTCAATTTATAAGTAAATAAAGAATTTTAAAGTTTTGACATAAAACTTTTCTCCATAAATATAATTTACTAATACCTAAAATGAAATCACTGCTATGTTTTTATAATACACTTTTAAGTTCGGTTTTCATGAAGGTTCTTAAACTAGATAATTATAAATTGAATACCTAGCGAACTTTTTATATTAAACCAAAAGGAACTTTAAGAGAGATCGCTTAGCAAAAATATTTAAGAGGTTAAAATCAAATTAGATTACATTTAAGACAAGGTTTACCATCTTCGCATGTATTACATATTTGGTATTTTGTACCTTACAAAAAATTCTAAATATTAAATAGAGCTTTCACCGATTCCTCAACGCAAAGAAGGGTAAATGTGTTAATGCATGTAGTTATATTCCTTTTTAGCGCTCTAGTTTGTACTTGTATATTTTACTGGAGTAAAACCAGAAATAAAAGAGTCCGAGTACATACTCACGTCATTACCTTATCCCACAACACACGCACATGTACTTGTATATTTTACTGGAGTAAAACCAGAAATAAAAGAGTCCGAGTACATACTCACGTCATTACCTAATCCCACAACACACGCACATAACAGAGGGGTCAGTCAAGGGCCCTCGACGCGAGGACCGATCATTTCGTCAAAAGCACCGCCTGACCGGTACTGAGTGGTCCTTCTGATTGTACTATTTTTATTTCGAAAATTGTATGTGAAAAGGGAGGTTAGTTGTTAAATAGTTGGTCTTAATGAGGCTGTGCATGGTTGTCGGTATTTTTATACTATGATGGTGATATGGCATTTTATACCAGTCTCGCTTGCTCTTACGCGATCCAGATAAAACCTCTCACTTTTCACCCACGTATGGCAATATCACGGACTGTACTGATTTACTTATATACATTTTCATCGGTTTTGATAGTTGTCTACTGCGAATAAGAGACGAGACTGTTCATTCGAAAGCGTAAAAAGGAATACGTTTTGAAGCTGAAATACTGATTTACTTATATACATTTTCATCGGTTTTGATAGTTGTCTACTGCGAATAAGAGACGAGACTGTTCATTCGAAAGCGTGAAAATGAATACGTTTTAAAGCTGAAATACCTATACTCTTAAGAGGCCTTATTCCTTTTAAAAAAAAAAATTTTTCATATTATGAGCAATATATTAATAATTTCAACCAACTTTTTGAAGTGAATAATACTTTTCCCCGAGTTCTAGGTAGTAACATAGCTATTTCATGCTTTCATTGCGTGCAGTCGAAAAAAAGTTGAAAAAACTAATTTTCCGCGTGAATTTTGTCAATTTCGAGTAGTTTTTGAAACAAAAATTATCAATGAAAAATTAAAACTGTAGGTTTCAAATATATACCAATAAATCCCAATAGTCCTGTTCTAGGTAGTAACATCAATAATATGTTAAGAAACATGTTTGATCATAGATAAAATTTATAAAACAATCAGCATTTTAAAAGGAATAAGGCCTCTTAACAACCATTGACTGACAAGGTTTTTTATAAAAGTTGCCGTATGTAATACTCGGAACAAAAATCATTCTCCATTTTCACATATCAAAGGGATCCTCAATTTTTTTGTGAATACGAAATGAGATTGCTAATTTTCAGGCTGAATTTTAACAGAAAAATATGAAACGGTTAAAGCAGAAAAGGCGATGTTATATTTCGTTATACATAATTAAATTCGCAGCATTCGGTATTTTACTGACTGGTAATAAAATTTTGTTTCTGAAAAGTAGTTAATTATCATAGAATTTATTCGGCAAGGGCAAGTATTTGTGTGATGAACTCTAATATTTGTTCCTGGGTCATGGTTATTACCTATATATGTATATAAATATTATATCATATCGTCGTCTAGTACCCGTAGTACAAGCATTGCTTAGTTCGGGACTATGTCGATTTGTGTAAGATTGTCCCTTAATAGTTATTTATTTTAATTTTGCTATTTGTTATAGGAAAATGTTAACTCTTTGATATTCCTTAGTCTTAAAAGGTTCCTGATTTTATGTAATCGTCTTGTGGCACTGAACTTTAGATTTAGATTAGACTAGCTACGCCCTGCGGTGTTACCCACTCATACCACGGGAACACTACATTTTTTCGGGATAAACAGTAGCCTATGTATAGTATGTATATATCCAGGGTGTCAGCTACCTCCATACCGAATATTGTCAAAATTTGTCTAGCCGTTTGAACGTGAAGAAGAAAGAAACATAGAAACACACTCATAAACTTTCACTTTAGTGTGATTTACTGTTATTTTGTAGTTTTTTATCATCTGTGCTACTATTTCGATAATCTTCGTATAGGCATAAATAAAACATCCTTATTTACCTTATACCTAAGCAGTAGTTATTGGCATCGTCAAAGATTTTCTAATTTTACGCGAACGTCAAAAGGTATTACTTTCTTTCGAGGAATTAATTTTAAATCTAGAAATAACTTCGGAGCTTCTATTTTATATTAGTCCATAAATCTTCCCCCTACTCACCCTCTGTAAACTAATCGTTAAATTAACTAAGTAATTACTAAACGGGGAAAATCAATGTGCGACTAATTTAATTTGGCTTTCAATTTTCAATGTTTTAGGGGAAACTGCTATTTATGAAGACATTTTAATGTTTGTTTAGGGGTCAATCACGTAAGGCGCAACCCCCGTGTTTGTTATTATAAAAGTTAGAAGACTCAGTATAAATAGGCCTTTTACGACTGCTGCTTGGAAAACTAAGAGCATGTAAATAGCGGAAAAGCTTACAGTTAGTTTAATTCCGCGTTTTCACTAGAGTTGTACTGAGCTGAGGTTGTGTGTAATGTCCTCAGTCCAGTTTCGCTAAGTTATCATCATCATCATCATCCTATCAGCCGATAGATGTCCACTGCTGGAAAAAGGCCTTTCCCAAAGTTCTCCACAACGATCGGTTTTTTCCCGCCCTCATTCAAATTCTACAGGCTGCCGTCGGTCCAACTTGTTGGGGGCCATCCACGCAATGTCTTCCGGTCCATGGTCATCACTCAAGAGCCTTTCTGCCCCAACGGCCATCGGTTCTACGAGCAATGTGCCCCGGACACTGCCACTTGGGTTTGGCGACTGTCTGAGCTATATCTACAACCTGAGTTCACTTGTGTATCTCATCATCTCGGATTCGATTCCGCAAGGAAACTCCGAGCATAGCTCGCTCCATTGATCTTTGAGTAACATTAAGCCTTCTTATGAGGCCCATTGTGAGCGACCACGGTTCAGTGCCGGATGTCATCACTGGTAACACACATCGCTTAGTGCTTATGGAAAACGAGTTCAGTGAAGTTATGGTTCTATGGCTCAGTTGTCTAGACAAAGATACCTTATACCCTTCGCCGTGCCTGTCCATCCACCAGTCCGTCCGCGGCTTAGTTTAGAAAACGTTGAAATCAGAAAGTTTTTTTAGGGCTACGGAACCCGAAAAACTAAATCAATATTTCTGTATGTTTGCTTACAACTATTGCAAGGTTCCGTCAATTATCCATGGATTCCATCGTTACATCTCAATTCTGTCAAGAAGGGGTCTACTTCGGAGTTTAAAGCTTACAAAAAAAAATACATTGTTTAAATAACGTCTCGTGTGCTTCCCAACTAAGTACATATCGATTCGGACGTAAATTACACATAATTATTCAGCTGCGAATATAACCCGAAAAAATTTCATTACGAGTGTGACAACACAGAAACAACGATCCTTTGTCCTACATATTGACTGAGATTGATTGTCAGTCGGCGTGTACTAAACGAGTTGCGAGACGAAATAAAAGCAAACGCTTGCCACCCCTGTCGTCATTCGTCACGAATCGTTTTATTGAACGTTGCGACCATATTAACTTTTGGTGACGCGGGCACGTCACGGTTTATTTTGCTTACGTCCTCTGGGACAAGCTCTGGTCCCCCTCTAGTAGGTACTGTTGCAGTCACAAAAAGTGCAGATTACACAGTTATAGACCCCTTTGCTGGCTGTTTAAGGAATTTGCTGTGGAATGTATGGACGTTGGTGAACCTATTTACTGTTGGCGCTCGAACGAACCATTGTGCTACTCTGTAGCCATTATTGACTGTGCTGACGGATATTTCGCGCTTCTTTTGTCTTTAATCTAGGTCAAAAACAAACGATCGGCTGAATAATTGTCATCCTATTGCTTCTCCCGATTCTCTTCACATACGTACAAATCGGACAATGACGCTTTTTAGGGTTCCGTAGTCAACTAGGAACCCTTATAGTTTCGCCATGTCCGTCTGTCCGTCTGTCCGTCTGTCCGTCTGTCCGTCCGTCCGCGGCTTAGCTCCGTGATCATTAGTACTAGAAAGCTGAAATTTGGTATGAGTATGTGTATGTATCACGCCGACAAAACGGTAAAATAAAAACTAAAAAAAAAATTTTTTTTCGGGTACCTCTCGAACACCTAAAGTGGGGGTGATTTTTTTTTTTCGTTTCAACCCTAGTGTGTGGGGTGTCGTTGAATAGGTCTCTTGAAAATAATAGGGGTTTTCAAACATTACTTTTTGATAAAGTCAGTAGTTTTGTAAATATTCGCTCCGAAAATAAAAAAAATTGTGTCCCCCCCCCTCTAACTTTTGAACCACAAGTCAAAAAAATATGGAAAAATTCATGTTAATGCGGCCTTATAAGTACTTTCAATGAAAACTATATTGAACAAAATCGGTCAAGCCGTTTTTGAGTTATCGCCAAATTTCATATTTTTTCTTTAAAAGGTCGTAAGTTGACTTCCAGAAGGTAATAAGTGATTACAGTTTCTAGGGCGTTTACGACCTTTTTATAGAGCTTAAAATCTGTCTTAACTTAAACCTCGGGCTTAAAACAGCAGTTTATTGTGAAGGATGAGCAACTACGGAACCCTACACTGAGCGTGGCCCGACATGCTCTTGGCCGGTTTTTTTATCGAAAAGTACGACACGTTTGATTTGGTTCTTGTATAGGTTACTACTCGTACTGTGTAATCAAAATAAGAACAGGATAAGGTCACCTGAGGTAATTGCGTCTATCGAGGCAAATGCGTATTTTGATGATATCATGAAAACGAAACACTTTATAAACTACCAACGCAATTTTTTAAATCCATTTTGTGCCAAACTTTAGGCAAGAAGGGTATGGGTGGCCTTAAAATCTTCCGCTTCTATTCTATCATCAAAAGACGCATTTGCCTCTATAGACGCAATTACCTCAGGTGACCTTACGAGAAACGTTAAAGGAATGATAGTCACGACGTCATACATAATGCCGCCTTTAAGGTGTGTCTTCGGAGCGGAGACCTGCGGAATAGACCAATCACCTGAGTTGAAATCTGTATCACAGCTCTGCTTCTTTTTTGTGATTGGTGAGTTCCGCTCCGGTTCAGTGGAAACGCAACCTTAGTCAGACGTAGAACGTGGTCCAGTGATATTGTGTCTAACCCTATCTCGACACTACTCGCGAAGTTTACCGAGGTTGGGCATAATGGGCATATGTGAATGGTTAGTGTGAAGGGGCACTTCGCTGCAAAAACTCATACTTCGGCCTCGGTCAACTTCGGGATAGCGTGGAGCCGGCGTTAGATCACATGTCAAAATATACTGGTCAATCAAGCAAACTGTTGAGGTTGATATCAGAAAAATATGCCAAGGAATCTATGATTACAAATAGTAATATATTATATAATATCATTATCCGAGCGATGGTCGTGCGTTCTGACCTGCCTCGTCCGTAGCCGAAATTCCGAATATTTATTATAGTAGGCCCTAGGCTTGTAATGACAAGCCTAGGGCGGTGACTTTATTAATTTCCCAGATTACAGGTGTTATGTAATACGCGATCTGGGGCCTTAGGAATTACCGCCCGTGGTTTATCTAAAGTTTTACGTCTTGCCTTGGTCATGAAGTGAGGATTTCTCCTCTCGGGCAGAAAATCCCACTTACCTACGGCCTAGGGTAACGTAAATATAATTCTTTGGTTTTGGGTATTAGTTATACTGCAATGAATAGATCGACTGCGAAGAGGACTCCATACATAACTTCCACTATAGGTACGCGGTTGGCTCGGTTTGTAGACACCTGCCGACTGAGCCGGCGGTCCTGGGTTCGAATACCGGCCAGGACAAATGTTTGTGTGATGAACTCGAATATTTGTTCCTGGATCATGGCTGTTATCTATATAATGTATTTATATATTATGTATATCGTCGTCTAGTACCCATAGTACAAGCTTTGCTTAGTTTGGGACTAGGTCGATTTGTGTAAGATTTTCCCTTAATATTTATTTATTTATTTACTATTATTCAAACAGCGACATGCTGTATTTAATTACCTATATAAAAATAAAATAAAAAACATCGAACAATGAAATAAAATCACAACATGAAAATATGTACAATATTAGTCACATTGACAAAAGCGCCATCTCTGTAATAAGTTAGGAACTAGTTAGGAAGCAGGCCAAACGTAAAGGTAGTATATTTAAAATCGTAACTCAATCTACATAATTAAATCTAGAAGTTAAAACAAATATACATATATATATTACCTATATTATATACTAATATACCTAGGTAAATATCGACCACGAAGTTGTTTACATAACTTAAATGTTTGCGTGACGCACCGGAGACTATTTCCAGGCGCTAAAAGATTGCCGCTATAAATTTTTCGCGTATTCGTAATTGAATTTTTGTTTATCCCACGTACACCCCAGGGAGCCGCCATATTTACCTGAAGAGTTCCAGACATATGTTTTCGTGATTTCATTTCTATGTTTAGAAGATTAATAATTTACTGTAGTTCATTTAATAATTTGCTGTAGTTCATTTAATAATGTTCTGTAGTTCGTTTAATAATTTGCTGTAGTTCATTTATTATTAATTCAAAGTGCTGCTTGCTAGATAAAACCATCTAATCAACGTTTTAATGTGTTTATTTACCTAATTTTAATCAAAATTTGATGTTTCTATGATTATTAATACTAAATTCATGCATTTAAATTTTTCTTTGTGCTTTGATCTTTGTATCAATGGTTTAGTATAAAAATTGTTGTGTTAAAAAATAATGACATGATTCATATATTCATATTTGATTGTGTTTAATTCTTATATGATCTGTTAGTTATCGAGTGTGACAAATCTTAAGAGTCCATTTCAACTCCTTAACCTTAAAGTTTGATAAAACCAGACAACCTCAGATAAACTACTACCTACTTAAAAAAATTGTTTTAATACCTATTGTATTTATTTTTGTTACATTATTTAAGGTTAGGTATGGGAAGAGATTGCTATTTAGCGATAAGACCACCTGTTGTTTTAATGTATCTCATATTGTTTTTCGTCATGTATGTGGAGTGTGCAATAAAGAGTGTTTGTAAATATTAGTCATGAATATATAAGTTTAATATAAATATATAGATGCAATTATGGTTATCATGGTCACTGGTTATCATGGTCACTGGTTATCATGGTCACTGGTTATCATGAGTAAAACACTATTTCATTCGTGTTGTCGTTTGAATTATGAACACTGGCTAAATCCAAAATAATTTATGAATGTTAATAATATTTTACATTAACACATAATTCCAGCTAACTTTAAATTAACGAGCATACAAAATATACGACTGAATTCCAGTTATTTCAATACAACACTCTATGTCATATTCCAGCTAAATTTTAATGAGCGGTCTAAGCGAATCCTTTAAAGTCGTAATCCGGCCTTGTATTTATTCGAAATGATATCATTATGTTCTAAGCTTTCTTCTTAGATAACAAGCATTGTTGAGAGTCTCTTGAGCTCCCGACCCTTTCTCACTTTGACAAGTCAGCCGTAAAGATTGCTTAGATCCCTCGAGTCTGGCCTTAACTTGAAACAGCCTTATCTTCAGATACGATTAATTGCGGAAATACCGCTGATAACGATAGAGTTATAACTAAAAGGCTTTATGCACGACCTGGCAATTATCATGTATTGTGAAATTAGAGATTGGACCGATTTTGTGTCGGAAACTTCAGGACAAACGGAGCTACTTTGATGGTATTAGAATAGATTGATGAGCCGTTTTTCTTTTTTTACTGGTCCCTCTATAATCATCTTAATTACGTTACAAAAGTGAAAGTTACTAAATGTTTACATTGAAGCGAAAAATGTTTCTGCGTTTCGGCTTTTCAGTACCTTTAGCACAACTGTGACAAGCGACTCTTTTTTGCACGAGAAAAAATACCTATCTCTTTCTTCGCTGCACTGTTAGAGAGTGATGGGCGATGCTTTGTCGTGCGGCAAGAGTTGCGTTGTGCAAGGCTGGCACAGGGCAACACGGACGTCTTCTTACTAATTCAACCACGCTGGAACGATTGTATTTATCAACCTTTTTTTTTTATATGACTTGAACTGTACCAGGGCTGGTTAGCCCTCACTACGAGTAGTCGGACTTTATGTGGGAGTATAATCTGCTACTGGGATTATCTCTGCGCCACAGGCTAAAAATTTTAACCAGTAGTTTCATTTCTCATATGCCTTAGGGTGACATGGTAACTGCCGTAAAGACTCTAACCTTCTGATCGGCACCATCTTCTCAAATTTTGTTGAAAATGCGAGTAACGATGTGCGACACTCATACGAATTAATTTTCATTAAAGCAGTAACGTCGGCTGGCATAAATTAAATGTGAATATTGAAGCCAAAAATTTAAAAATATAATGCTTACGCTGGCGGCTGGAATCGTTTTCCCGTTCGAACTCCACCTTAAGAATTAAACTTTTAAATGTTTTGCTTCACTATAAATGCCTATTTCACTATATTAGTACACTTAAAATGTAAAATTATTATTACATTGCCATAGTATCATGACGATTTGGCTGTGTTCGATTTCTCAAAATTATAATTATAGTGTTATTTACACCTTCGTCACTCATTTTGAGTCAGGAGCTGTTGTCGATAAAAAGTAACACCCCAGCGAGTTAGCATATCTTGCCGCGGTTTCACTTGTCGACGTAGTGTCACCTGACTTTTTCTCGTTGTATTGACAGGATAGTGACAGGTAGTATTTGTCGCGCGACAAAGAATCGCGTGTCACAGTTATGCTAGATCATCACAATTCCTTATTGCTATGACGAGGCTCTATATAACTTCCATATAATCCGATTCCTACTGACTTGACTTTCTTTTAAATATAAATAAATAAATAAATATTAAGGGACAATCTTACACAAATCGACCTAGTCCCAAATTAAGCAAAGCTTGTACTATGGGTACTAGACGACGATATACATAATATATAAATACATATATAGATAACATCCATGACCCAAGAACAAATATTTTGCACAAATATTTGCCCCGGCCGGGATTCGAACCCCGGACCGCCGACTCAGTAGGCAGGTGTCTACAAACTAGGGTTTCTGCTCGAGAAGTCTCGAACTCGAGACTACTCGAGAAATTTGGCTTCATTCGAGACGAGATTTTTTTTCAAAGTACTCGAGAAGTCTCGAGTACCCCAACCGGTATATGCACTTTAATTTTTTGCCGTGTTATACCACCCGCATTTCGTATTTCGGCGCTTAAAACGAAGACGACGCGAAATGCGTGGCAGCGCGGGTGACGGGGTGAAGCGGCAACGCCAAACTGGCTACACTAGTCAGTTAGTGTCCGACTCATATTCGACGGTGAATCTCAATTACGTAAAAAAGATCTCAAGTAAAGGTAGGTGATTAATAGTTTAATAGACACTGATTATCAGCTGATTAAAATACTGTTAATTAATATAAGATAAGACTGTTACTTGAAGAAGTTTTTTTGATTTGTTTTAAGAAGATTTTATTTTATGTTTTTCATCATTTAATGATGATTTTAATGATGATAACCGTAAACCGGCTGATTAAAATACTGTTAGTTAATATAGTTGAGATTGTTACTCGAAGAAGTTCTTTTGATTTGACTTAAGAAGATTTTATTTTATGTTTTTCATCATTCAATGATGATAACCGGCTGATTAAAATACTGTTAATTAATATAGTTAAGATTGTTACTCGAAGAAGTTCTTTTGATTTGTTTTAGGAAGATTTTATTTTATGTTTTTCGTCATTTAATGATGATTTATGTGACTGATATGAATACAATTAATAATGGTGCAATTAAACTTACTTTTTGATATTTAACTTGTTTTATTTGGTTACATTTTGTCAATTTTTACGATTTTTTTAAAAAGCCTCCAGACTCGAGAGTACTCGAGAAATTACCCTCGAGATTTCTCGAATCTCGAGAAAAATAAAAAGTCGAGAAACCAGAAACCCTACTACAAACCGAGCCAAACGTGTCGTCAAATATGCGACCAACCTTCTCTATACATACTCACTTAGAGAGGTAAACAAATTTGCTCCGGCTTATTACATGTGGAATTTGTCGCCACCCAATGCCACTGTTAGTTTGTTTGATCCATAGCTAGAATATTTTGTTTACTTTGTTAAACAAAATCATTTCATAACAAGAGCATAAAACTGTTTTTAATTGTCGCTCAAGTATCTAATGTTCTTCGTTGTTTTTAAGAAGCAAATGTAATTTCCCAGAATTTGTGTGTGAAAGTCGATTGAATCGAGCCATGATTTATTTGCTATTATGATTTTTACATTTCAATGAAGTAGTTGACAAAGGTATTTATAAAAGTAATATTAATATTCATTCGCTGAAATATTTTTTTAGTAATTTTATCTTCAAAATTCTCTTCACAACATAATATTAAACAGTTTTATATTCATGTCCCACTCTGACCTATATTTCTGAAAAATTGCAAGAATTCCCAAGCTTAACTGAGCGAAATTGTTTTTAAAACAAAACGAAACAAGAGCAAAGTTAACAAAGGCGAACTTTTGTCACAATAAAATGTCGCTGATGTGGTACAGATAAGAAAATTTATACAAGTCTATACTGTGTAAGGAACGATTTGTGGCGTGATGAAGTTTCTAAATTAATGAAAAGGGACTCCGTAGTCTGCGTTTCAACGAATATGCTGGGGTTCTGTCAATGTTATCTTAAACATTATTGTAATATGAGATAGTTGTTTGTCTGAAATTTAGTTTTATTGTTTTGGCGATTATTCTGATGATAGTATTTACTTGAATGAATTTTTACGGCGTCTGATGAAGTTTCTAATAAACGAAAAGGGACTCCCTGGTCGACGCTAAAACGAATATTGCTGGCGTTCTGCAATTATTATCTTGAAAATTATTGCACTATGATATAGTGTTTAGTTTTATTGCTTTGGCGATAATTTTACTGAATTTACATATTTGAATATATGAAGGAATGTTACAGTGTCCGATGAATTATCTAATTAACGAAACGGGACACCATATTGCCGGGGTCCGTGTCAATGTTATCTTAAAAATGATTACAATACAAGATACCTACTTGTTTGTCTGACATTTAGTTTTCTTGTTATGGCGATAATTATGCTGATAGTATTTATTTCAATTTATGAACGGATTTTACGACGTCCGATGAAGTTTCTAATTAACGAAAAGGGACTCCCTGGTTGACGCTAAAGCGGATATTGGGGTTCTGTCAAAGTTATCTTTAAAAAATACTGTAGTATGAGACACTTGTTTTACTAACAATTGATTTCTTATCTAGATGATCTCCAAATTGCTTAAATAAACAAATAGGTATTAATAGCATGCATTCGATCATGGCGTTGAAGTTCATATAAAATAAAAGCATTCGTGATGTTCATATAAAAATTTTTTAACAAAAAAAAGAACCGACTTCAGTAAAACTAAAAAGCCGAAAATAACCCGTTCAAGTACAGATTACATTTGACTCACCCTTTGAAATCGATCCCAAACCACTCAGTTATTATATTTATATATTAAAGTTTACGTGAGGTTTGGCACCGACTTCAAAGGGTGAGTCAAATGCAATCTGTACTTGAACGGGTTATTTTCGGCTTTTTAGTTTTACTGAAGTCGGTTCTTTTTTTTGTTAAAAATTTTTTTTTTCGCTTTTTAGTGATTCATATAAAATACTTATGGCGGGGTGATCAGGGAGGTCTTGAAGGCATGCATCTCGTTTGAAATATCTCCTAACTCCTAACTGTTAAGGAGTTGTACCTTCCATCATCAGTTCAGCATGAGAAAATGATGACTACCATATGCAAATACTTAAATAGTTTTAGAAAATACATGAAAAATATTATGAGTGCCTATAAAATTTCAGGAATTCCTTCGATTCCTCATGGATCTCGTCATCCGATCTTCACCAAAATTTTATGGGACCAACCTTGAGATGTCTATTCATGAACCTAAAAAGAATTTTCCAAATCGACTCATAAATGACGGAGTTATGAGGTAACAAACATTTAAAAAAAAAAAAAAAAAAAAAACATACAACCGAACTGAGAACCCCCTCCTTTTTTTGAAGTCGGTTAAAAATAGAACAATGACATACGCAACACAACAAACATTCATCATCATCACATACATCTATACCATAATAAAATCCTAATGTATAATATTTAGCCTAACTTGACATAGCACGCTTTCTGAAACTATTACAGTTTCTAACCGAACCTCACTTACATAAATGATATTTTACAATTGTATTTAGTTGATAGATTTGAAAGGAAATAAATCAAAAGAAAAAAATGTGTTCCATCAAAAGTTACACTGAAAATCAAATGAAATAATTTCTGAACTATGGCTAAAGATGTTACGCCAGACAGTAGGTAGTTACGTTATGGCAATCAATTTTATGCCAGCCGATAGGATCCCGATCAAAAAACATGTCATAAACACTTCATACGGGATTGTATCGCATTAACAACATGACATTTACAGACTAATGCCTTGATCACACGTATCGAGACAGTGGGCGAGACAGTGCTCTCGTCCCTGTCACACACAAGACAAACGGGCGAGACAGAGCACTTTCTCGCCCGATTACTCGGTACGTGTGATCAAGGCATAACCGTAGGGATTAAGGTATAAATAAATGACTCAGGCGTAGCATAAAACAAAACCTGCTTCGAATTGAAAACGTATGACGTACGTTCGTTTAAAGCAAACGTGGCAGTCGCTTTAAATGAACGCTTACTTTTCACTCTAGAGGTAAAACCCTGACGAACTCCCGACATCATTCCCTGGGGTCCAGGTGCTAATTTAGCGTCATGTTTTGAAATACATTAAGACCCTAAAACCAATTGCGTGCCCTTACGATGCGTACTGAAAATTTAGCATTTCCGGGGAAAATTAATTGGATGCTGGTGTGTTTGTACTCTTTATTTTATACATACCAGGGTGTACTGATCAATATTGACATTAGTGACGTACCGATCAGAATATGCATCGTTATAACTTATAACGAATGTTTGTAAAAACTCCGACCTTTTAGTCGTAAAGGCTTGATGTGTTTTTTTATAGAGAACCTCTCGATTAGATACTGTCCAATTGGAATTCACCGCGCTAGTTTGTCTCTAATAATAAGACATTTGAAGTAATGTTCTAGATCACTGGTCAAAATATATTGGCTCGCCCAATATTCAGCTATCCCTGTTCAACGATTTGTTAAAATTTGTTAAGCCGTTTCGACGTGATGAGAGGTCAAAAAAAATATGACCAACATGGCGCCGCGCGCCCATACAAAACAAAAGGCGATCCTGCGTCGCACTACAAATCTAGAATTTTATAAAAGTTGTAGATACGATTGCCTATAAAAGTGGTGACTAGCTCATCAAGGCGGTGCGCAGGGCGGGCACACGTTTTGTGAATAGCTATGCAGTACGTTTTCCTCCCCACAGTTAGCATATAGCAAGCCGTTTGCAGACCACTACGTACCGCATTAGCTAGTACCACAGCCACTGCGTTAACGTTGTCTCTGCATGTTTTAACAAGCTGCTAGGATTAAAAACTCTAATTTTATTTCTACTGCGCTCTGCACACACTTAATTAAACGAATACAAAGTTGCTAAGTAATCTACATAAAAATATATTGTCTGACGACCATGGCGTGTTGGTAATTGATTTATTATGAAATATTTTATATTAATAGCTAGCAATTAAATACGCCTATTCCTCGACTCGATCAGTCAGAAAAAATATCTTGAGAAATAAAAGAAAGGTGCAATATTAAATCATTTAAGAACATATATATTATTTAGGTAAGTATGCGCTATTTTCAGTCACCGTAAATTATGTATCTAGTTTCTATAGTACATTGTTGTAGAGGCTGAAAAGTAAGCAATAGATGAACGAGTAATTTCGAAAGCCGAAACGTAGGGAAAGCTAATTACGCGTTTAAGAAAAAAATATACCTCATAAACGACGTATTCTCATTGGTAAATTTAATTTAAGATGCAGCAGATAATTAGCTTTCATTGGTTAAATTGTCGTTTAAGCAGGCTGAGAAAATATCCCTGAAATATATTCTGAAAAGTCGTATCTTACTATGAAATCTGTGTATAGATACGAACTGTTACCGTAACGTGCTACATTATTGTCGTGTTGCGAGCTAACATAAATTTACGGTTTACAAATGTACAAATACATATATACAAATACGTATAATCAGTAGGGTGTACTGGATTCAGGCAATCTATGATAACATTTTGAAGCAGTGTCGTGAAAAGTAAATTTATAATGTTCCACCAGAACAAATACTTTGCCGGGCACGTGACGGCTATGGAACAAACAAATTAAAACATTCAAAAAATCAAAAGAAGTGCCTGACATTCTAGTGGGAAGCCCCATTTCAAATACATCGCTTTAAATTCATAGAAGGCACATCCAATAGCATCATTGTAATTGCCATGCGATTAATCAGTAAGCGTTCTACATACTTAATCGCACAGCTATGTGGTCAGATTAATTTTAAGCGATTTGGGCTTTAATACTAATTGGTATACAATGATATAATGGCTTGGATTAGCGGCTGCAACTCATGTAGCGGCAGTCAATTGGCTGCCAAAAATCCTCCGAAACTGGGTCAAATTTAATCACTAGCTTCCATTTGTAATTGGAAGAGATTTTCGCTATAATGAGCATTATTGAATAGGTTTTACTCCTATTCATATATCTGTTATTTTTTTCATTTATTAAAAGACACACGAAAGGAAAATTTACAAGTTCTGATCCGCATCGCAGGTTTCGTCAGGTGAGATACAACAACAAATCAGCAACAGGCTTCGTCGAATACAAACCAATGATGCGATCCACAACAAGCTTCGTCAATTTGTTGTTGTTTTTTTTATTTAGTACCCTTTTACAGGAAATAGGGAAGAATGAAGAATTATTAATGAATGACTTTTTTAAAGAAATAGAGCGAATCAATCTAGTTCCAGAGTAAGCTCTAGCAGGATTGTGTTATGGACACTAGACGACAATACTTAAATAGATAAATACATACTGAAATACAAATAACATCCCTGACCCAGGCACAAATATTAGAGTTCATCACACACATATTTGCCCTTGCCGGGATTCGAACCCAGGACCAGTAGGTACGAGCAGCTGCTTTACCACTGAGCCAACTGCGTCGTCAAAATGTTTGTTTATTCTTTGCTATCAGGTTGCTTTATGTATAACGGTATACAAGTCGTTTCACTGTCATAAAACACGTATATTGCGTGAGAATGTACTACAAATATACCTAAGGCAGTCATTCTATTGCCAGTAATAGAAGATAGCTAACGACAGCATTTAAGGCGACTCCTAATCCCAACGTCCTTGAGGATCTGGGCGGAGCCTAACGTTATTCCCCCCGCCGACCGTGCGCCCCCGGAACATTACTTCGTTCATAATCTCGTTGAGTGGCGCCCAAGCAGCTTCATACACTCGCATAGTCCGAGCGTGAGTTGAAGATCAACAAACCTTATACCTTATTTAAAGGCATTGAAAGGCATCTCGAAGTAAAATAAATCATTTAAACAATGATATAATTATTTCGGATTACTAAATATCTATTTACCCACTACAGTAGAATATTAAAAATAAAATGCGTTAAAGCTATTTTCCAAAAAAATAAGTGAAATTGGCCATTTGGAAGTCTCGAATCGAAAAATACTTTTTAGTTTCTTTTGTATGTGTAGGTACCTACTAAAAATAGTTAAAATGCCGACAAGATTCTTGATTATAGGTACGTGTAAAATCATGCAGAAATAAAAAATATAGTTTTTTAATAAATAAATCATATCGTGACCCAGCGGATGAACCGATATTTTAACATAGTAGTGGAGTCACAGCTTTATCCCCCTGGTCATGCTGCTCTAATGAAAAGATAAACTATAAATAATAGAGCGACAAACTCAACTTTACCGTTGGAAAACGGATTTACGTCCTTTACCTACTTATAAACAGTGATAGTTTTATATGACTACATTAGTAATGTTCTCAGATTTTCCCCTATACTTGTTGATATTGACGATATTTTACTAGACGATTTTTTTGGCAAATTTCAATGTTCAAGGTCAATGGATACCCTATAAATGTTAATTTACTTGAGTGTCAAAATATGCCGATGCTGGAAAGGAGAACTTATCTAAGCGACATTTTTGGGGATATTGAGTTATACACACTGTTGGGATCGGCAGATTTTTCTGCATCGAATGGGTTGGGTCTCGTATACATCTGTCTGACGACTTTTATGTTGCTTATCCCGTCGGTGATTTAGAGAATCTCTACTTTTTTTTCTACTAAACGACTTGATTTTTGAGGTTTTTTTTAGCAAAATGGAGATTACATAAAAAGTTTTTTGCATAATAATGAACCTTAGAGCTTTTTTACTTATTTGTAAAAACAGATCAAACAACTTGGATACCTAATTTTTCTTTATTGCAACTAACCTTGCACTTGTTGGTTAACTGTTTTTATCTGATCGTAAAATATATTTTAATGTCGTTTGAGGCATTTTACCTATGTCTTTATGATAAAATTAACAAAAAGGTAAATTATGAAAGAAAAATTGAATGTGATCCACTGCAATGTAAGCAGGAGCAAACCTGCGACCCTAAGTTTCCGGCGTAGTGCTCTACCAACTGAGCTATCATATCGTTACGTCAATCACACTAAATCTTTGATTCCATAATTCTTCGCTACAAGAGTGCCCTCTGTGTCATGTGTGTTTAAAATGCTTATGCGCATTAGCCAAAAAGTAAAAATGTGGTATTTCCACATTATTAAACAGAATCGATATAAGATTCTATAAAAAAAAATAACATAGATTAAATTACCTGATTGTCGTATCTTAACTATTGGCGTTTATCCAAATTTACCTGCTTTGATAGTATGAAACCATTGTCGCTTATCCTTTTTTACCTGATATGACTTTGATCGACTACTGTCGCTTATCTTGAATTGCTTGAATGACAATTGAGTCGTATTTGTCGCATAGAATGTACTAAAAAACAAATATTTTCGTTAAATTGGTAGTTAGACAACTTTACCGGTTCTGTTTTATACAATATCACACGTTTAGTAGTAATTCAATATATTTATAAAGGCCGTTAGGCCCACCTGCGGTGTAAATGTGTGTCTGTGGCGCTAAGGCATTACTTTGGACTCGCTTGATGGACCCAAACGCCATCTCACTCAAACAGTGTCTTACGAGACGTCACTTATACCACACAGAGTTGTAGGTAGTTTTGTTATTCTTGTTGGGATAGGATATTATCTCATTGCAATTGTAAAACTTGAAATTTCACGTAGTTCGTGATTTAAAATTCCTTAATTAGTACCGAGTGACTGCAGTCTTGAGAACTCTTGTGCTGTTCTCATTAGTCATAGCTATCGTTTGCTACCATACATTGGGCTAGAACTACTGGAAATCTTTCAGCGATCACACATAAAAATTTATAAAATTGAAATTTCACGTGATATCTGATGAATAAATCTTAAACATTTCTAAAGCAGTTTTTTTTTGTATTTGCGTAGTTGGACCATAAGTTTTTGTCTTAGAGAACTTTAAATGTCACTTCATTAATTTTAATGTTTGAAAATAATTATTTTCCTCTAATAAAATTAAAACATTAATCGTGAGGTTTTATTGTACGATAAATAGCTTTTCATGTCTGAAATATTTCCTACAAAGGCGATTAGATAATTTTCCTTTATTTATTTAATGCTGATTTATGCACATTTATATATTTACTTGACTATACAATGAGCATGCACATATATTTATATTGTTAACTGTGTTGATTGTTGTGTAATAGATTATACTATTTTACCTGACTAATTTCTCGGGAAACGTGTCGTTTAGATAATTTTACCTAATTCTATTTTGACAGCCATTTTACGTAAGCGATGCTAAATTTTAAATTATTCCATTAATAGACAAAATAACAAAAGCGACATGTAGAGAACATGATGTTGTTTATAATTATAAAATATAAATAAATAAATAAATAAATAAATAAATAAAGAGCCGTATCTTTTTTTACGTTAACTTAGAAGTTCGATTTTTTACAGCTTCAAGGGACTGTAGACCAAAGTACGACGTGTAGACGGTTTTAATTTCAACTCGACACCTACACGCGTTACCGAGATAAAGGGTCGTGACAGAAAGACGGACGGTCAGCAAAATTATCCTATGGGTTCCGATTTTTCCGGTAAAAATACCTAAATCTATAAATAATGAGGTTTATCACTTTTAATCAGTATATATGAAATTTAGCCGATAAAAATGGTCATTCGCATAAAATTTCAAGATGGAAAATGTTATTCATAACCAGGCTAGTTTTATATGTTTACCATTTTGTAGTGCAAAGGTAGGTTTTGAAGTTTAAGAAGGTAATAACATATTTTGACGGTGAAATGTGATATATGAATACAATAAATAGTATTTCATGTGACTATACATAATGAAGGCTATTAAACACGAGTGTGGGTTTATGAAACGAGCCGAAGGCAAGTTTCATAATAACATCACACGAGTGTTTTAATGCCTGATTATGTACAGTTACATATACTACTTTATCTAGCCACATATCATAAGCCTCCATGATGCATTCAGAAGTCGCATATTATAACAAATATTACCCGGTAATGGCGGTAATAAAGTTTTCTGGCAGCTGTCATTGTTTTCATTTTCTTTCAGAGACAAACTAGAGTCGGCTCTAACTATCATATCGTTCGATATCTTACTTACGTGTGACATTTGTCAAATTTGATTGAAAAACGTCATCTCGATTGATATTAGAATAGAGGTAATATCACATTTCTTTGTTTTTCAGAGATGTTCGAAATTTGAATAAATAATACTGTCGAAATAAGAAATTTGTGCTAAAAAAACAGTCTATTTTTATGGTGGTCATAATGTGCCGTTCTTGAACGCATCATGGAGGGTTTATGATATTTGGATAGATAAAAGATTTAATAAAATAACAAGCTTTCGATAACTGAATGACTACATGACTCAAAAGTTTTTTTTCTTCAGATTATTATGCATATAAGCCTGTGCCGTTCCTTTGTCGGTGTAGTGTTCACTAGGGTTTCCTACCAGGAACTTCAATAAACACATTTCTAATTCGATTCGGATCGAGGTTTTAAATCACAGTGATATGCCAATTCCAATTTAATTCCGGCATTCATCTGTAATACCATGCAGACCATTCTCAATTGAAGGTTGATAAACAATTCCTATTTAATGGAGGCATTCGTTTGAAATACCGGACTATTGTCAATTTAATTAATGTTTTCAAACGATTCCAACTTAATGGAAGCTCTTATTCTAAATACTAAACTATTCTCATTATAATGGAGGTTGTTAAACAATTCCAACGTAATAGGTATAGGCATTCGTTTGAAATACCGGACTATTGTCAATTTAATTGGAAGGTCTATGTCCAGCAGTGGACGACTCCGGGCTGAATATGATGATGATGATGTCAATTTAATTAACGTTGTCAAACGATTCGAACTTAATGTAAGCTCTTATTCTAAATACTAACTTTTGTCAATATAATGTAGGTTGTTAAACATTCCCAACCTAATATAGGCATTCATTTTAAATGCCAAACTTTTGTCAATTTAAAATTGTTCTTAAACAATTATAGTTTTATCCAGGCATTCATTTGAAGTACCAAACTATTGTTAATTCAATGAAGGTTGTCAATCAATTCCAATTTACTGGAGGCTTTCAGATTTCTAGTATCCCAATTGAATGGGAGTCAAAACCAAGTCATATTCCCATGTTACGGACCCTCTGATACCTCAGATATTCCAATTTAATGAGTCTTAAAACAACAGCCGTTTTCAATTGAATGAAAGTTTTAAAGCACAGCATATTTCAATTTAATCGACGCGTCGAAGCCATCGATATTCGAATTTTAATGGAAGTCTCAAAAACACATACTCCAGTTTATGAACGCTTTGAGACCTTATATTCAGATTCATTACAAATTCGAATTTCAAGTCTCAAAACTACTATCATATTTCCCAATTCAAAAGAAGCTTTAATACATATAGTATTCAAATTTAATTACATGGTATTTGAAATTGAGCTTCCAGCACGAACGCGGCACTTTACAATTTACATACCGCTTATAATATTTCTATGGTCTATCAAATTTACCTTCCATGCAATTATATTTGCTTCGCCTTTAAGCCTTACGATTATCTTTCTTACGAATACTTTGGTTCCCGTGGTCTATTAAATAGACGTTTCAAAATGCATTTCGCTTACTTTAACAATCCTCTTAGCCTATCATATTGGCAATCCAGCGTGGTCTATCAAATTGACCTCTCATACAGTCTTAGCCTATCATATTGGCAATCCAGCATGGTCTATCGAATTGACCTCTCATACGGCCTTAGCCTATCATATTGGCAATTATTGCATGGTCTATCAAATTGACCTCTTATACGGCCTTCGCCTATCATATTGGCAATCCAGCATGGTCTATCAAATTGACCTCTCATAAGGCCTTAGCCTATCATATTGGCAATCTAGCATGGTCTATCAAATTGACCTCTCATAAAGCCTTCCGTTTTCCGTAACCATACTCGTACAGTCATAGCCTATCATATTGACCTTCAACTTAAAAGTCTTCCATATCACTTTTAAATTCAACTTGGTCTATCATATTGACCTTCCTTATAGATACACCTTTTTTCTATAACAATCTAGTCATAGCCTATCATATTGACTTCCACTGTATACTTAGTCAGTAACATTTTAATTAAAAGTAATAAACTCCTCAATAATACAAATAACTTAACCTTGTAGAAGAGTGCTGCCTCTTAGCACAAGTATTAAATACTTAAGAGATACTAAACTGTGTGTATACTGGATTACGGTGTTACTGAACATTTGAACAAATACATTTATAATTTAACTTAAAATGATTTTCCAAATAAAAGTCTTCTATATCACTTTTAATACGTCTTGGTATAATAATGTTAATGAACGCTCAACATTCTCAAATAGCTTATAATTACAACGAAATTCCCACAGATGTATGGCTCTCTTGCTTCTTTATATTTCGTTGTTCTGTACCTTACAAGACGCTGGTCTGTAATTCTATAAAAATATCTGCTGGTATGTAATTACTGATTTTGTTATACCAAATTGATTACATGTGACATATGCACCTATGTGTGTCATGTGTACTAATACATGACCCTTGAGCTGGATGTTCATACGGTTTATAAACTATACAAGATACTCTGGATAATTATTCCAAAAAACATTTTCAACATAAGACAAGTAAGCTTATCACACTATAATATTTAAACCCGTCAATATATTTTGGAATTCAGAACAATCAAGCCCACTCCGACGCCTAGCAGTCCAATCCTTTTCCCAATCTGTTCATAATTATTATATTGTGATTCGTCATCCACTGCGCCACTGCGCAGTCGAAGATTAGTAACACGACCAATTCGAGAATTACGCTAAACTGCTAAATATTTATATTCCTCGAGTGCACAACTACAAATTAATATTCAAAATAATACACTTCGCCTGTGTTCCTATTTATTTAAGCAACTTTCCACAAGGTGGTGCTTTGTGGGTAGGCCTCAGCCTTATGTCGTGGGTAGGCCTCAGCACGAATTCCGTGACTAATATACACTACCCAAAATAAAATTATCGTACATTTAGCAACCGAAAACTTGTGTTAATAGTCTTATCACCCCTAAAGAAACCGCATCTACTTTTCCAATGCCCTTGTCGTCCCTTTTTATTTTCCAAAAAAATACTGTCAAGGACGTCGGTAATTACGTCAATGATTTAAGTCAAATTTAACTCACGCTTTTATTTCGTTGCTTTATACTCGTCGCCATTGTAGTGTTCACTAGGGTTTCCTACCAGGATACTTCAATAAACACATTAATCGGGCTTTCAGTAAACCTGCAGTGCGTCCGCCACCGGTGACGTCTGTCACTGTCATGACCGGTAGCTGGCGGATCGGGGGTACATTTATAATCTATAAATGTCTATATACTACAGTCGGGTAAAGGCCTCTATCTTTTTTCCACTCGTCCTTATTTAGATCAGCAATGTCCAACCCTTTTGTAATAAATCCAGGTAGTCCCACCATCTCCATCGTGATCTACCGTGATGCCGAATTTTATTGGGTGGGTGTAGATTTCTTGATCTGCAGATCGGTTGACATGCGGCAAACGTGTCAGGCCTACTTTAGTTTAGCGGTTGTCTGAGTTACGTAAGCTATTTGGGTTTTGGCGTTCCTTCCGCGATCGATTAATTTGATCCAAGATCGTTTCATTGCCCTCTGGCAAACTTAGAGAGAAAAATTCTGAGCATTAGTCAAAAATCAAGTCCGGGCATTACGATGAATCTAAATAAAGTTAATATGTTTTCATTAATTCAACTGTAATCCGATCATTAATATATTTATATTAATATATAATCAAATTAGATTTAAGTTTTTTTGTTTTGTAACGTAATTTTGTAGTTCACAGTGCCTTGGTTTATTTACTGTTATGCTGTGTAACTAATTTAAATAAATAAATAATAAATGGCTTTTAAACGATATGTAATAAAACTTAGAGAGAAAAATTCTGAGCATTAGTCAAAAATCAAGTCCGGGCATTACGATGAATCTAAATAAAGTTATATATTTTTTCATTAATTCAACTGTAATCCGATCATTAATATATGGCTTTTAAACGATATGTAATAAAAATCAGGTTTATCTATATATATAAAACTCAAAGGTGACTGACTGACTGACATACTGATCTATCAACGCACAGCCCAAACCACTGGACGGATCGGGCTGAAATTTGGCATAGGTTATAGGTTATAGCGGGCTAGTTTTCCGCAACTCGACGTCTTACAATGCGCCTATTTTGCGTGAAGGGTTGCTGGCACTACTCTTGCCAACCCAACTCTACCAGAAAGCCTAGCAGTCCCTTGATGTTGCCGACGACTTCTGGGAGTGACCTCGGAGACCCGAGGTGTTGTGCCCGGTATTTGGTCACACCAGGACATTCGAGAATGACGTGGGCGGCTGTCTCTTCGGCCTCCATGCAAGCTCTGCAAAGAGGACTGTCGGTAACACCTAGAGTGAATAAGTGCTTGTTTAGTAGGGCATGTCCAGTTATCGCTCCAGTTATGAGCCGGAGCTGCGGCCTCTTCAGCTGCCTCAGCTTGCGTGACAACCCGGGGTAGATTGTCGGAAGGGCCTCTCTGCTCTGCCTGCAGGTACCTAAGTTAGACCAGTATACTTGCTGTTCTATCTTCGTGTTTTTACGCACTGTGTTGCGCAGCCAGGCGAATGGCAGAGGTATGATTGGTTCGGGTCCCTCTGCTTCCATCTCCGAACCTCCTCTCGCCAGTTCGTCAGCTGCGTCGTTCCCACGCGAGTTGAAATTTGGCATGCAGGTAGATGTCATGACGTAGGCATCCGCTAAGAAAGGATTTTTCAAAACTCACCCCCTAAAGGGGTGAAATGGGGTTCCAAAGTTTGTATGGGGAAACAAGATTAGTTAGACTATTTTATACGAAACTTCACAGGAGTATTCCTAACGATAAATGAGTAAACAAGTGTTTCAGGTTTTTTGAAAATTCAACCCCTAAAAGGGAGAAATGTGGTGACAAAGTCTGAAAATCAGCATGGCTATTGTTTTTATGGTTTATGGTCACTGATTACGAAAACCGCAACGATTTTAAAATCCAACGTGGCGGACGTGAATTACCATCTCCCCTTTTGGGGTGAAATGGGGTTGAAATGTCTAAATACTAAACCGCTGGTTCTAGAGAGTTCAAATTTGGCACGTAGCTGCCTTATAAGGGTGCACTAAGAAAGGATTTTTCAAAACTCACCCCCTAAAGGGGTGAAATGGGGTTCCAGAGTTTGTAAAGGGAAACAAGATTAGTTAGGCTATTTTATTCGAAACTTCACAGGAGTATTTCTAACAATAAATGAGTAAACACGTGTTTCAGGTTTTTTTTAATTCAACCCCTAAAAGGGAGAAATGTGGTGACAAATTCTGAAAATCCATTGGTAATGCTTTTATGGTTTATCGGGTCGCTAATTACGAAAACCGCAACGATTTTTAAATCCAACGTGGTGGTCGTGAATTAACATCTTCCCTGTTGGGGTGAAATGGGGTTGAAATGTCTAAATATGAGTATGGGTATAATTTTTATGGTTTGTTGGGACGTTAATTACGAAAATGCCACCAATTTTGAAATTTTATTTGTGGTCATGAAAATTCTTGAAAGCATTTGTGCCAAATTGCAGTAGTTTTGCAGAAAATCGGTTGTAACAGACGGACTGACAGACAGCTACACGTGATCCTATAAGGGGGTTCTGTTTTTGCTTTTGAGGTATGGATAGAGACCCGCGTTATCCTAATAGATTAAAAAAAATATATTTGCTGGCATCTCGATCGTCGTCAATCGGTACCTATAGGCGGGCGGCGCGTTGGGACGGCAGGAGTAATGATCGGGAAACTCCCTGCATCCGTAATAAATACATTCAAGCTTTTCAATAATTATGTTAAGGCATTTCAGAATTCTGAATTACGTTTATCTGGCTCAGAATAATACATTTTTCATTCATCAACGAAGAGAACCTCAATATCTTACAATAGAACATGACGTAACTTAGAACATGGCTTAGAATCATTAAATCAATCTCGAATATCACAAGTCAATAAGCGGAGGCTCGGGACATTATAAAAGCTTTATACAAATAAAATGCACACATATCCCGGTGTCTTAGCTTCACTTCGATTTATGGATTTTGAACTGAACTTTATTTGGTACAGTAAAAGCTGAGATCGTTTAATTTGAGTGCTTGAGTTTTCGGTTTGATTTGATAAAGTGGAGTTATGATAAAATAAAAAGTATTTCCCAGTAATATTAGAAAAGCGAAAGTCTGTGTATGTTTTGTTACTTCTTCACGCTAAAACGGCTGGACGGATATGCATCAGGGAAATGCAGATTGCAGATTATAGCCTACTTTTAATCCTGAAAAAAAAGAGCATTGTTCCCGTAGGATGATGTATATTGTATAGGCACGCGAGCGAAGCCGCGGGTTAATGCTAGTATTTAATGAACGGTAAACAATTGGAACAGAACTTATGGCCAGGCTAGGTATGTCTAGCTAGGCCCGGCGGATATGTCAATAATTACTAACGCTCATTTAGATTTAAATAGGAAGTGGGAAATTTATTGATGCAAATAATTATGTATTCTGACTATATTTACATAAATAAGCCCTCATGCCAAAATTGTCACTTGCCTTCTTGGACTAGAAAATTATTGTAATTTTTGATAATGTATTTTTATATCATATGCCATGTATTGTACTAGTGACGCAACGAATGTGAATACTTACAATAAATACTCTTATTCGTAAATTAGCGTTTTACCGAATATTACAATGGTATTCAAATGAACAATACTTGTTCGGCATTACGATATTCATATCTCTTAGGGTTGAATTCATAAAGATCATTAGACGTTATCATACTTATATCTGTATTATCAGATTTTTTTTACTAACCGAAATACCTAAGGTACTCTAATATTACACAGAGAAGGGCCCTAAAACCCACACCAAAAGTGTTATTTTCTGGGAATCCTGTCTGGTGTGGGCCCATGACTGAGAATATCTAAGTATCCAAATGTGTTCGGGAATGCTAAGCAATGAGATTTTTTTTTATAAGTACTTAAAATTAATAGATACCTAAATACGAAAAAAACAGTTGAATTTAATTCTATATGAAAATGAGTGCTTTTTGTTATGTCGCATAGCGTAGTCGTGTAAAAAAACGAACTACACTCTCTTAAAATACACTTCAAACGCACGAAGACAGATCGAACCTCCGCGGGATCCGGTACTATAACAATTTTCCGTAACTAGATGAATCGCGAGAGCAAGTGACACAGCCTTCCCCTTAGACGGTTAGATTTACACTGAGCTCGCAGCCCGGGCACGGCCGCGCTCGCGGAAATTCAGTTTTTTTGATGATTTATTAGACCGAATTTCCATTTTACTAACTTTTAAACAATACGATTAAAGATCAATGAATTGTCAATGTTCTTGCGAAAGAGCCGTGTAAATATCACTTGTAGTTTAGAAGCCTTAGGGAATTGAAAATTGAAAACGACCCTATTTCAACATTATTTTTTCCATAGTAATTATTGCTTTTAAAAAAAATCCAACTATTATTTTCTAGAAGAAATAGTCAAAAAAAACATATATTTTTTTCAGATTTTTCCGTTGGGTAGATAACGAGCCTTAGGACTTTAAAAATCACCATTCCACGTACGGAGTCGCCTTAAATACGGCAAGAGCAATGAAACACACCTAAAATAACACTTGAAACCGACGCGATCGTCACTTAACATTTTCCGAACACTGTAAAATTCAATTGTTTGAATAAAATATAAGAATTTTCTCCTCTAGACCTCTAATGAGAATCTTTACGATGTTTACGGTTGACGGGTCAAAGTGGCCCCGAGTTAGAAGCTTGAAACAATCTCAACAACGCTCGTTATCTCTAAGGAAAATTGAAGTTCCCGACATTGTCATCGTAATGAAATTCTTGTTGGATAACGCAGTATTATACGTAAGCTGGTCGCCCAACCGGTTCCGTTAACTTCTTGGCAATTTGAATTTTTTTTCGCAATGTACGTTACGTCAAGACATCTAATCGAAATGTCGAACAAACGGACAGAATGCTACACCAAAAAATCATGTCATGTAAGATTTGTGCAAAAAAGCCGGTTAAATGCGAGCCGGACTCATGGATAAAAAGTTAACATTTTTATTTTTAGTATTTGTTGTTATAGCGACCACATATTAGTCTCTACTTATTACGGTTAGAAAGATACAGATCTGTGACAGACGAACAGACAGACACTGGAGGCTTAGTGAAACGATTCCGTTAGCAAAGGGTGGTAACCCAACCCTAAATACTAACATCCAATCCGTGACCAACGGCGCCAAAATCCAATAAAACTTACGAGAAAGATTCAGAGTGGTGCCAAGATTCAGCATGGGAACGTTTCAAATCAAAGTTTCATAGTATTTGAATGGGCATGTCGTAAATCCATCTGCAATAAAACAAAACAAGCGTTTCAGTCTATTGCTCGTCCAATGTAGTCGAAGGTTGCGATGAAATATTGCCTTTCATCTTGAATTGAACTCTGACGTTATAATCGTTTGTTTATTATGCAACTGCAGAATTGTATTGAGACGACATGCAAAAAATGATTTAAAACTAAAGAAATAATAATTTTACGATGCTTTAGCTGGTGGCTTTGATAGAACAATTGGCTGTTCACCCGCCCGACCATTGGCCCGTGACGCTAAAGACTTGGGTTCAAAACATTTTCAATTTTTCGCTTCTATATAATAAACATTTGGAGAACATACAGACGTTACTGAATAATAAAAAAAAATGTTGTTTTGTATTGTAGCACTATACGTATTTACGTAAGCAGGTCGCCCAACCGGTTCCAGTTAAGTTACTATCGATTCTCAACGTAGTTTGAGACGATGGTGCCGAAAAACTCAGAATCTTTAAGGTAGAACGCGCTACGATGCCAGCCTAAGGCATATAAGAAATGAAGCAACTGGTTGAAGAATTGGATTAGTTAGTGGCTTTGATAGAACAATTGACAGTTCACACGTCTGGCCTGGAATACCGTGGAGACGTGGGTACAAATCCCGCTGAAAGCAAGAAAAAGGGAGACCTTTGACTCCTAGAAACTTATTTCGACGAAAGTTTAATTTTGCCAAAAAATCATTACGCAGATATTAATACCCTGTAGTCATATATGTTTCATAATTATTTCAAACGTCATCCTATTGATTGGGTTAGGATAGGTTTGTTTTATTACAATCTCAAATAGTTTACAGTTGCAAAGAAAAATGCTTCCTACTAAATATTTTTTCGGCGAAATATAAACATAAAGTACTGCAAAGTTTTTATTTTCATTTTAATCTTTTTAATCTAACTAACCAAAACTAAAATTTACATAACCTGAATCAAAATCAGAACATTAAATATAAAGATGATATACTAAAACTTATTTATATTTTGTAAATTGTGTTTTTTATTTTTCTTTTGTATAGATATATTTTGAAAACCCTATCCTTAGAAAATAAATAAACAATATTCAAATGCATTATGTATTTGACACAAATACCTAATTCCTTTTGATATTAGTATTATTGCTTTGAGACTGTCGGCAGTGGGCAGCGGACGGTATAATGCTTTATATGGGTAATATAAAGTGATTGATGACTTTAGCGACTCCTAGGGTGTGCTAAATTCATTTAGGAATCGATTCCTCATTGTATATTTGACTTAGTTTCGGTGTTAAGGGAATTATGACAGATTGTTACAAATACTTCGCAGCTGATACCTATTCATAAAATTGATATTACAAATGTTATTAATATATACAATTCTATTTATTACATGGCATTTCATTCGAAGGTACAGATAACTTACCTGGACGTCTTGCTTTAAAATTATCGTTTTAGGGTCTTAAGTATTTAAAAGTTGTTAATATTCGTCATGTTTCAAAATGGCAAGAGCGCGTTAATATTCAGCCAAATTTCTTTAATGAATAAGTATTTAATAGTGCATTTATTAATCAAATTCTAAATCGAATGTTATTAGTAACGTGTTTAATGCAATATTGGTTTCATTGTACTTTTAAATGGCTTATTATTTTCGCGGCGACAGAAAAATTAAAGAGCAACAAACTATTTGCAACTAAAATAATAATTTGTCAGCGATTAAATATTTTGGCAATCATTTATATTAAATGAGCTTTAAACTAAGGATATTTTAAAATTCAAATAATGGCAGCTACTTTAAGGTAGCAGAAATAATAAACAAGATTACTGAAATCATAGGCGAGGTACTATAAATAATGACTTGGCGACTAATATTAGCAGAAGATCCGACTCGGCCGGGTTAGGTTAGGTTGGTTTTTTTTTTATATCCCTAAATAGCGCTCCTTTTATTTTTTTTATGACCTTGATTTATTTTATATGCAATCTCCATTGAACAATTAGACTAGGCCATTTTCAACTTTTTATCCGCTGTCATGTTTCCGCTTAATTAGTTAAGTCAGTCGCCAAAACTCGATGCTAGTTTATATTGAAACAAAGCCGAAAATTGATCACTTAGCTGCTACTTTTTACTTTATACTAGTCTCCGCATTTAGTCGCCAACTTATTATTTTTGCTACCCCCTTTAATTATTTATAAATCCCTAAATCAGATTAATTTGTCGCCGCGTTAAATACATGCCCTTTTAAATATAATATGAATCGGTATTTGACTAATTAATAAAAATAAAATAAAAATAATAACACCTCTTCGCGTCAGGCTGTCAGGTAGCTAGAAATAAAATAAAATTAAAAAGTAAAAAGCACTAGTGTGGCAAAGTAGTACATTACGCACAGTTTGAATGCCTAGAAAACGCTCTTCTGGAGCACAAGCATCGTAAAACCTTTTCACCTTTTTTAAATATTTTCAAAACAAGTGCGTATAATTAAATAAAAATAATAGTTTTGGGTTCTGTGAAAATAAAGGAATAAAGAAATTTTAAATGTTATCAAATGTGACTTAGCCGGTTCTTCCCCTTGCTCGTCAATTCTGATATAGTCAGAATGCAATTTTCAACATTAGTATGCAATTTGATATAATGCCAGTAGTAAAATTGACAGCTCCTTTTGATGCTGACCGTACAACACCTATAATTAAGAAATGGCGATAAACAGCAACTGTTCCTTGTTACTAGAAATTGTTATCTAAAATTTCAAAGACTTTCTTAATGGCTATTCAGCCGGCTCTTTCGAAATAAGTACGCTTTAAGTTAATATTTATATGTTTCTGAGTAATAACTGCTTCCTAAGTGGCGTAGCTCCCTACCTATAAATATGGGGGTGAAGTTTTGAAATGAAAATTAACGTCTAACATTAGGCCCCAAATGTTTCGAAGATTATCCTAGATACCGACGGTAGAGGATTAAAATTAAAATAAATTGCGTTACACTTTAATTGTATTTCGGTATAATTTGCCGAGCTCCTGAGAGCTAGAATGGTAGTGATATGGAGGTGCGATGGCTACAAGTGGTGTGGAGTCGCCGGGATTATAAAATTGAATACTTTGTTTTACCTTTAATGTTGTAACATTAATTTTTATGTCATTAGATTATTAAAACACGAGTGTGGTTTATGAAACGAGCCGAATATATTCCTCAGAAACATTTGACCTGTCTAATATGCTATTCAATGAGCTTGTCAGAAGTAATTTTTCTATTGAAATTATTGCCGCTGATTTCCATAGAAACAATTACCGGTTTACATTCCCTACGTAAGGCTTCAGAATAGAAGTTGACTCATGTTAATTCGCGGTGGCTTTGCGGCTAGGGTCCAAGGTCTGTGAGCCGCATCGGTGCATCTGTGGGGTCATGGTCGAAGAAAACGGACACCATGGCCTGAGTTGTCAGAGGTGCGCCGGGCGGTTCTCAAGGCATTATGCCATTAACGTTGTCATTCGGCGGGCTTTGGTTTCAGCCAACGTTCCCTGCGTGTTGGAGCCCCCAGGGTTATGCCGTACCGATGGTAAAAGGCCGGGTGGCCTAACATTGGTTCCATGGCAGAAGGGACGATGTCTCTTATGGGACGCTACGTGTGTTAGCACTTTTGCACTGTCACACTTGAGCCACACTACTAGATCTGCCGGGGCCGCCGCAGAATGTGCGGCAAAACTCAAGCACACCAAGTACTCTGCCCTGGAACCAATGTATGATTTTGTGCCTGTGGCAGTGGAGACTGCGGGACCGTGGGGTACTGAGGCTAGGGACTTTATAAGGGAGGTGGGTCGCAGGCTCAGAGACAGAGGGTGTGATCCTCGCTCAGGGTCGTATCTGGTTCAACAGATTTCATTGGCCATACAACGTGGGAACGCTGCCAGTGTAATGGGAACGTTTGGGCCAGGTGCGACTCGGGGCGAGCCCTTTTTAAGTCCTTTTTCACCTTCCAAGATATTTGCTATCGATCCACAACGTTGACGAAGCCTGTTGCAGATGTAACGTTATTGGTGTGTTGTTTGACGAAGCCTGTCGCTGATTAGATTTTTGTATTCTCTTTGACGATGCCTGCGTTGCGGATTTGACTTTTACACTTTGTCTTATGCATTTATTTACTGTTGAATAAATGATTTAATGTTTATTTGTATTAAACTTATGTTTATATCGTATAGTATTTGATACAGGAAACCTAAAAATAAAAGTAGAAGATGTCTATACAAAAGACAATGAGTAATTTTGGTCCATATCCTCAATACTTATGAAACCTATGCCAAATGATAGCTTTAATGATATCATTTATTTCATACTGTGACAGTTAAGTCGAAGTCGCGGGCCAACATGGTTTTTTTTTATATAAATAGAAACCAGTACGGCGACGGTTTCACCATAGTATGTTTTACTATAAAAATATATTTAAGAGACATTTTCAAAGACCCCATATATTATGAATGAGTTATATATTATGTATGTTATTAAGAACAAAGATTCATTTAAAAAAAATCCGATGTCCACAATTTTAACACTAGAAATAAAAATAAAATTGCTATTAGAAAGTTTCGTGTTCGTAAAGTATATAAATCATTTTTAGGCCAATGTATTAATTTTTATAAGAAATTACCTGATCATATTTTAAAATTAGCCTTTCCATCTCTCAAAAATTATTTAAAAAAATGTCTAATGTCAAAAGCATATTATACAGTAGAGGACTATCTGACAGACAAAAATGCATGGCCTGAACCAGAAACCGAGTAACCGACTCCTTAGATTGTACCTGACTAGTTTAAGGGACACAGTTCTAATAAGAAAGCATATCACAATATATTATATTCTTATTATATATTTTATTCTTACACTAGTCCTCATTTATATCTTAGAATACACTTTTTATATGTTTTCTTCGAGAACTACGTATAGTTAAGTTCATATTACTGTAATAGTTAAGTACTTATCCTTTATGAAAAAATGACTGACTGTTGAGTTTCTTTCGGCGTTTCTTCTCAACAGTGGTCTCCTCTTGTGAAATGCCGGTAGACTCCGACATGTAAAAGTGCCCTTGTGGCCTGCTTGCAGAATAAAGTTCGTTATTTCATTATAATAGAAAGAAAACGACACGTTATGCATTTTATTATCATTGTATTTATATTAATCAAAAAATAACATAGGTATATATGTGCTCATGTTATTTCTATATTGTGGTTCTTAGGTCGAGGTAGACTAGTGGGTTTTAATCCACCGGCACTTCATCTAGACGATTTTATTGTAGATATTTAATATTGTAGGTAGGTAAATACCTATATAATACCTATGTTATTTTTGCATAACGTGTCGTTTTCTTTCTATTATAATAAAACATAGTATGGTGAAACCGTTGCCGTACTGGATTTTATTTATATAAAAAAGACCATGTTGGCCTGCGACTTCGACTTAACTGTCATAGTATGAAATAAATGATAGCATTGAAGCTGTCATTTGGCATAGGTTTCATAAGTATTGAGGATATGGACCAGACTCCATACTAAAGTGCCCATGGTCCTTTGAATTGAAAATGTGTTTTTTATTCTGTATTTTGAAATGCTTACCGCTGTCCGCCATTTTCACCCTTGATAGTGACGTCTCCAATCCAGTAGGAAAACTTAAAACTAAAACGTCATTCACATCATAGATAAGAATGTATTACTGGACTTTATTTAGAGGATCGCCTACGTCACGCCACACATTAGCCAACATATAAAAAAAATATTATTACAGGTAAAGACAAAATGACGGGAGGCGTTGTGGCTGTTCATGAATTTTCGTAGCTGTCTCAATAAAAAGCGCAATCCATTTTAACCATTTCAAATATGTTTCAAAAATGGGTCTAGTGGTCTATTATGCCTAAGGATTTCTGAATAATTTGTATTTGTAATTACTAGATTAATATGAGCTTAACTTAACAATACCCATTTTTTAAATCTAACAGTTGGCGCTTAAAACGTAGCTTATCGAAGCAGTCAAGTGCGAGTCTGACACGCCAACGGAAAATACCCTATAAATGTTGATTGCTTTGAGAGTGTCGAAATATGAGATTAATGCGGCACAATCTTTACATAATCTTTTTTTACGTTAAAAGTAGTTTTTTGTTTCACAACTTCAAAGGACTATAATATGATTATATGATTTTAATTTCAACTCGATACCTCCACGCGTTCCCGAGATAAAGGGGCTAGACAGACGGATGGACGGACATCAAAGTGATCTTTTAAAGGTTCCATATTTTCCTTTTATTAATTATGAAATATGAAATATATTTTTATTGAAACTTAGGACATAATACATCATGAGATACCCAGCGGGCCCCAAACTAGGCTGAGCCATTATCCTTAGAACCTGTGAGTCAGTTAAGATTGAGAATTGTTGTTATACAGAAAGAAATACAAACATAAGGTAGAACAATATTACATGCTATATTAAAAATGTGTAAACACACATGAGTGTTTTGAGGTACGGAACCCTAAAAATGATACAAAAAATAAATAATAGCGGAAGGAGCACTACTCCCTGGGCGCAGAACTCCCCGCTATACTCTAAATTTCATTAGGCGTTTGAGTTAAGCCACCGCGTTCGTGTAATTGCTCATCTTCCTCGTCTCGTCCTGGAAAAAACCTTGTTTAATGCCAATTTATTATCTGATTAAAACCGGAATGAGGTAACGGAAAATAATGTCTAATTTGGATTTCTAAAATTTGACGCATTGAATTTTGACAATCATTCCGATGAACAGATCCCTCCTACTTTATAAAGTCGGTTTATAATAATACTAGGTACTTACTAAAAATTTAATATTAAGCTTTAGACATTGTTAAGCTCAAAAGACACATAATTAACTATTAAGTTGCATTTTAAATAATAATTATAAAAACTTACTGTTAGTGACAATCTTCTTAACTTAATAGTTGAGCCTTTACCAACATTTTTAATTGCACTTAGAATCAACGTAGGAGTTTTATTTACACATACTCATTTTGATATCATATTATAATAATTTAAAGTCTAAGTTATCCTAATTTTTAATTCGAAGTATTAGTGAATATATATATTTTTTTTAATGGCGGAATTATTTCTTTTTTTATGTTTTCGCCCCCCATAAATCCACCATTTTGTGAAATTTCGAAAAGTTACTCGACAAAGAAATTTATATTATTATATTGAACCTATATATTGCTAAAAAGGTGTAAAGCCTTTAAAATAAACAATGCAAAGATCGACACACAAAGCATAAGGAAAAATTCGAAAGGTTATTTGGCGTTGGGGTGGTGGAAAGGTTAACACGTTGGACCGCTAGTCTAGAGGTACCGGGTTCGATTCCCGGTCTCTTCCGCGAGGCTCCGCATTTAAAATTTTCTTTGTGCTTTGATCTTTGTATCAATGTTACAATAATTATTGAACATTGAGAATCTTTTGAGAAATGCGGCCTGTAGGCGAAAACCATCCGAACATCCGGACTAGAAATGTGCTGTTTTCGAGAACTTTTCCCGATTCGTATGGGGAAAGAACGTTCTCGAGAACATTTCCCATACATCCGGATATTTAATCCGGACGGTTTAATCCGGACATAGGTACGAAAGAAATTTCGGCTAAGCTGCAACGGAGACGCTTCGCTCGCTCGGCCAATAATCATTACGGATAAATTAATATTCGCAACGAAGGCAAAACCTCCTTACTTTATAGCGATATCAATGAGTGCATTCCAACTTCGCCGGCAGGAATTGAATTAAAAAAAAAGTGCACTTGCAATTACGCCATTGAAAATACCCCTCTCACGTTTCAATCCTTTATGGCGGCCCCTGTGAATCAAAATGGAGTGCAATATGAGATGAGAGAGCCAATAATGCAGTATAAAAACAGAAATAAGCACTGTCGAGTCCTCCATTATTCTCATTCAGTAGATTTGCTTTGACGAGTGTCCTTAGCGAGCGTTTAAATAATTTCCTTTATTTTTTGGCGAAATTAAGCAAAACTTATTTGATGTCAAACGACGCCGACATTCGGAGTAATGAAGTTGGGATGTCAAATTATTTTATTGAAGCTTCGCTTCGTTACTTTCTTTATTGTTATGATTTTTTGTAGGAGCGACGACATTTAATAATGGAAATGGAACGAGACTTGTCAAATACAAGTGGTAGCCCACATAACTTACTTACTTATTTATATCGTGTTATTCTATTTCAGGTCCTGCGCCTCCCGCATCCAGCGGACTCCAGCGACCTTCACCAGGTCATCAGTCCACCTTGACCGGAGGACCGGTCATGGTGGCGTTCTCTGGGGGAGGCCTATGTCCAGCAGTGGACGTCTTTTGGCTGATGATGAAGATTCTATTTCAATTATTTTGTAAGTAGTGGTCGTAGGTTTAAAAATAAACCAAAATAAAAGATTCGTTGTATGATGGGCTGGACTGTTTTATTTAGAAACATTCTTAAACGAAGTATGGCTTTCGTTTTTACCACAGCAGAGCAAAACTTTATGCTAAAACATCAAAATAAACGAAACCGAAAATCATAACAATATCATTCCTTACATTGTTATCTTCGATATCTCATCAGCTTTATCGGGCATACCAATCATTCAATAAGGATATAAATCTTTTACTACTACAAGCCGACAAAAGCTCGAGATACCTCTTTTTGTTACCAAGGGTCAATAGAGAGCAAAAAAGAAAGATTGGAAGGTCGTCGATAATGAACATAAGATTTCTGTCGCCGGAAAATGTGTCCATAAAGACGCTATCGAGGGCATCGTTAGTAAAATCTTCAATAAATCGGCTCTAGTTAAACATCGATGCATTTCAATTTGCGTCCAATTTCATCAGTTATTAATTTAAGAGTTGAGGAAGCTACCGTTTTATCGATGTATTTTACGTTTAAAAGTACAATGTTACTTTTATTAAAAAAAAAACACGCACAGGTAAAGAATTTATATTTTCGAACTAGGTCGTTGTTAAAACCTGGAAATTAGGGTATAATCCCGGTACTCTTTTACTATACAAATCCAGTACCGGAACCGGGAAATCCCGATTCTCGCCGTACAAAATTAGAACAGGTAGCATGCCCTAATGGACATACATGTATTTAAATAAAATTGTAGATATGAAATGTCCGTTGCATTGAAGTTTTTTTTTTTAATAAGCCTTAATATGTTATTTGTATGTAGCCCACCGAATGTACTGTTATTTGTATGTATATGTACGTACGTGCACATCTACTGATAATTAAAAAATCTTTATGGACGGAGAAACAAATAAAAACATATTCCAGTTCCTCTTCCGTGTTCACGAAGTCCACGGGGTTTTTACTTACAAGAAGGAGTAAGTAGATCAAAATACACGACTCCAAAATATTTACTTGACTTTGAACATGATGTTGCTATGTTGACTAGAGATTAGTCCATAAACAAAGAACTAATATTGGAAGCGCGTGAGAAAAATCTCATTAAGCACCATCGTTTGCGAGCAACGAAGTTTTGAATGAAATGAAAACATCCTGACGTAATGGGAAACATTTCCTAAACTTCGTAACTCAATTACCTAATTAGAAATTGTTTTGAAACAAGCAAACAGGCGGTAATGAATATACTTGGCGGTGTTTTCCGCGGAGTGAATAAGAAAATCTCAATGCACGTACATCTTGTTAAAACTTTAATTACTAACATGCTAGTGACGCCAGGTTTCCTAGCAAAAGTAGGTAGAAAGAGTTGGTATCGAGTTGCAGGAAGTGTACGATGGTTCAGAATGAAATTGCAGTGGAAAATCTAGCTCTAAATCTAAAAGCTGGAACATGTAATTGGCGTTGGAATTAGTTAATAAGAATGCAATAAAAACACAATAGCTCATAATTTCATTTTCTTTTGTATGTTATGAAGTACTGAATATGTAATGAATATGTAGTACTATCGGTAACATTTAAATTATTCTTCAATGCTCGTAAGGAATTCAAGATTTTAACAAAAAAAAATCAGAGACTATATTCTTCTAATATGTCTTTAATAAGTCAACTTGTTAATACCAACTTAGCGAAGCTCAAATAGCAAAAATCGATATCATAATACGGCTTTATCATCATAGGTCGGACTAATCATAGCAAAACAAATGTTAAGAAAAAAATAACGGAAATACCTACTAACAAACTGTTAGGCAATTTTGGGTTTCATTTATAAATATAAATATGAATTATATTGTTAAACCAATTTTAGCCGAAAGTTTGTGAGTGTTTCCGTTTTTTCTTTTTTCTTATTTCTTGTTTTGCTATGATTAGTCCGACCTATGTTTCATTATGAAACTTAAATACATGCACTTTACTTACCGAATGTCACTGTTTAAAACATTGTTAAATGGACATGCCATTATTCAACGATTAGTGCGCAGACCAATCAGTATGATGTAATTATATGTGATTGCACTCGGCAAACTGACTCAATCGTATCAAATTCCCAAACAGAACAATTAAGTTCCACTATTGTCAATTTTGTGTAGGTATAATGAAGTTGAAATTTTCCGACGGCGCAAAATGAAGTTATTATGGCTTATTAGGTTTTCTCGATACACGTACCTTTTCTGTTGTCGAGGCAATTTGTAGGGAAGTTAGAGGGGGACGGAGCGTTCACTCGATTAGTTAATTTCGTTAAATATCCTTGATTGAGCAACGGCCGGCAATCAAGCATGCAAATTCCCCCCACCCTTAGTCATTTCAGAGACTTTACCGAAATGGAATTTTGCTAAACGTAGACTATTCAGCCGCTGTGGCAAATTGTCCGTGTATAATGAGCGCTGTTTAGAGCACAATCTCTTTAGTTTCGTTATAGAAAACGGGGACGAAAGTCGCTTTTTTCCTGACGCTTTGCATAATTGACTTTGACCGCTTCCGTAAATGTTCACACTGCGAGGTTAAACTCATTATCTGCACGTTTATTATTTTATAATTAAATCTGTTAATTACTTTTAAGTCCTCTTGCAAGTCCTTTGTTTGAGAAAATGACGCTGAAATTATTATCTTAATAAATCTCTTTCAAAATCCAACCTCGGCTGCGTTGTTGTAGGGAGTTATTGCTAAAGACAGGCTTTCGTTTTCTTGTAAAAATAAATATTTTCAACCTAAGCTGACATGCTTGTCCGTTTTAAAATAATATTTTATTAATTTTTGTGTCTTACATACTGGTAAAAGGTAAAACTCCAGTTTAAGAATAAATTTCTCACGCCAAGAAGTGCGTACGGTACGTTTTCAAGAATATATAAAACATAAAAATCGATTAGCGTACCGTTTGATACTGCCGTTCCCGGTCTGGGAGTGCGAAGGGCGCTTTTCGAGGCTCTAAAAAGTTAGACGCCGCTAGTCCGCCCGACCGCTATTTATACTCCGTGCTGCCATTCTCTGCGCTCGGGGGCTTCGCTGCGCCTTGCCGAAATGACGTCGCAGCTGTGACAGTGCTTGACATTTTACGTGAAAATTGTATATATTTTTTGTTTGTTTACATTTTTACATGTTTTGTGATTGTACCGTGTCTAGCCCGTAAGTTGAATTTTTAAATCGTTTGTTTCGTGTTTATGCCTTCACAGCCGATTATAAACCCATCACAGTTGCTGTCTTGTCCCATCTGCGGAGGCAACAAACAGTATAAAGGTCAGCGGGGGCTCGCTATCCATACGGGTCGCCAACATGGCACCCGTATGGTAGTCGATCCCCCGCTGCCCAGCGCACAGTGATCCGCGTAGAACAAGCTAGCTAGACAAAATTATTTTTTTGCATTTCTCGCTTCATTTGTTTTTATTATGGTTTATTACATGTATTAATATTTATATTTATACAATAAACTGGTTTAAAGTGGAAAAAATAAAAATCGTCATAAAAAATGTATGAAAACAGGTGAAATTTATTTACATGACAAGGAAAAAATAATAATTTAGCTTAACTAATTAGTATATTCCTATTTAAAAATTATTCTAATCTTATAATAAAATATTCTATCATTATTTACAATTAATTCTAATCTTTTAGCTTATTCTAAGCTACAGACTACTCACCTGATGATGAAGTTAATGATCATTACCTAATTACTCATCCACCTCATCAGGTGAATCGCCTGTTGAATAGTCATGATCAGCAGTGACAACAGTACTATTAGTAATTACATTATTTCCGATATTGCTAGGGGAAATTAACAAATCTAAGACTTCTACGGGTAAACTTTCTGTTTTTTTCTGTGGGACCTGTCTTTCTAGACTTCCCAACACTATACATAGATGGAAATACTTTACATTTTTTTTTTAAGGTATGCTTCCGAATCAGCTTGTATGTAGACGATGTGGATTTCGAGTCAATGTAGTAAGCCAAGGCTTCGTCGCTGCTCATTTTGTCACTGTGGTCTTCTTCTGCTTTTGTGGACTTCGGTTTGCTGATATTTTTTATAGCCTGTGCAATGTTTCTGCTGCCTGAACATCGAGCAGATACTTCAGCAGAGTACATAAGCTCCTCAGTGCTCCTGCACTCAATCAAATCGACGACTCTTCTCCGCTTTGTTTTTAGGCTGGATTCCAAAAACTCCTTCTTTGGTCTACCAGGTCCGGGATCTTGTAGGCTTTCTGCAGATGACGATGGGACAGATGGTTCTATTGAGACTTCAAATGTAAATTCCGCACCTTGCAGCCACTCTGAATACTTTTTTAAGAAGCATTCTCTCTTCTTCCCTGCAAGTTCCCATCGTTCGTTAAATTTCGCTGAGAATCTTCTAATATACGCTCTTAGGGACTTCAGGGAATCTCCTGTTGCGCCGCTCGAATCATGATTTGACAATAAAAAAATAAATAATTTTTCGATTTTGCTTCTTTTGGAATGTTTGAGCCATTTTTCAAAAAAATCCATTCTTGACACGACAATCTTGACAAGTGGAAAAAAATAAATAAAAAAATTAGCGACGATTTCCGAGGGTTAAAACAGCATTTATCTAAAACTACAATAGCATGGGCTTAACATATAAAAAAATTACATTGGAGCAACTTGGGGCAATATGTTTTCATGACTATTCAATTTCAAAATGATGGTAAAAAGTTTAACTCCTACAAATGAGGTACATTTTAAATATTACATGTTAAGTTTAATTCAGTGGCAACAACGAAAATAAATAGCCCTTACCTTCTTGTTCCAACGCCATCATATAAAAAAATCACTTGGTTTAGTAAACAAGCACAGTGAGTGAACAGCTAGAATGCAATTTTGGTAATGAATGTATGAAATTTTTGCCTTACCTTATATTCCCATGCTAATCACTCCTCATTAGACACTTATAATGAAAAATAATTAATGTATTTCTTTATGATTACATGTTTTTAACATAACGTGATAAGAATTTCAAGGAAATTCAATAAGCCTTTTTGTCTAGCTAGCTTGAACTACGCGGATCACTGTGCAGCGCATCTCAACCTGCACAGTCTTCCTCTGCCAGGGACCTGACAGCAACACCTTTGGCGGAAACACTGGGACTGTTGAAGGCAAACAGACCCGTTATAAAAAGAATACCTCGTGCAGCCCGCATTTCTGTAGCCCGTTGCCTCACCGAGTGCGTCTCTAAGGTCGTCACTGAGAATTCTTCACAGGCGTGGAAGTGCTTGCTAACATTTTTGTTTTCCGTACTTCATGTAAATAAAACCTGCAAGGACTCATTAAGTACGCAAATAAAAAACAACACCCTAACAGTTTTGGACCCCCCCATAATTCAACATATTTACCGGCAAAACCTGGCCTCTAAAGTAACAGCAATAGAAAACAAGATCTCCGAAGGAAATATGAGTGGAGCTGCTCGCCTTCTCTTCTCTAGTGACGATTTGGCTGCGCACTCAGCTGAGACCTATGCTGCTTTGAAGGACAAACACCCACTTCCTCCCACCTCAGCTGAGCTACCAATCGCCACCAAGCCCCCCCACGCCTAACAACGACTGTATCACCGTCACCGAAGACGCGGTGCAGCAAGCCCTGTGGTCGTTCCCTAACGGCTCTGCCGGTGGGTTAGACGGTCTGTCCCCGCAACATCTTAAAGACTTGATTTCAGTGCCTACAGGGGATGCAGGAACGGCGTTGCTGAAATCTCTAACCAAGCTTTTAAACCTCATGCTTGCAGGCCGTGTAAACACTGAAATCATTCCTCTACTCTACGGTGCCAATCTGGTAGCTCTGGCCAAGAAGGATGGTGGTATTCGCCCGATTGCCGTTGGAAGCACTTTAAGGCGCTTGGCTTCGAAGCTCTGCTGTCGTAAGTTCCACCAGAAGCTGACAAACACTTTCAAGCCTCGACAGCTGGGCTTCGGAGTCAAGGGCGGTTGTGAGGCAGCGGTACACGCAGCGCGCACGTTTTTAAACCGTCCGGACTACGAGGTTTTTATTAAAATTGACGTCAAAAATGCTTTTAATTCGGTTGATCGTGGTGCCCTTCTAGCAGAAGTCCAAAATGTACTCCCAGAGTCTTTCCGGTATTTATGGCAATGTTATGGGGCACCTTCAAAATTACTTTTTGGCGATAAAATAATCCTTTCAAGCGTGGGCTGTCAACAGGGAGACCCGCTTGGACCCGCTATTTTTAGTTTGGCAATTCACCCAATAATTACAAAATTAAATTCAAAATTTAATCTGTGGTATCTCGACGACGGCTCATTAGGCGGAGACGCTTTGACCGTCCTCGAGGATTTGCAGTTGATAATCATTGAGGTATTATTTATTATAGAGCCACAGACCCGAACAAAAGTGTCAAATAAAGTGGCACCGTTGTCATGTTCAAGTAGATGCCAATAACGCTTATTTATAATTTGCAGCAACATATTGACTTCGTACAAAAGAACTCTTTGTTTAAACGTTTAAGTGTCAAATTGACTTAATTACTTATTACCACAAATATTTTACGTGTAAATTAACTTTTTTAGCGTATTCTGACTGAAGTCTCTTGTCAAACTTGGAACATGGCACGAATGGATCAGATTTTAATATTTTTACATGCTAAAAATATTTTCACTATTATTTTATTCAGGTAGGTATTTGAATATTTTTTTTTTTGAACTAAATAAACTCGTAAATTGTTAATAACTAATTAAGTTACGTTTTTATTGTAAATTGTTAATAAATAATTTAGTTACGTTTTTATTTAACAACTGCATAAAAAGTTTCCGACAGAAGGGATCAGTAATATTGACATTATTTCTCCTTGTTCTAGTATGTGAAATGAGAGTAAGACAAGTGCAAAATATTGACATTATTAACCCTTTAAAGTTTGATCTTATTTGTCGGTGGCGTGGTATGCACGGCAGCACACGTCGCCGTCGCCTTTATGTGCTCTTGGCGTTCAAAGTTTTAAACTGACAGTGTTTACACTCTGTGACAAAATAAAACAATAACAACAGAGCTATTTTTTAGTAATTTATGAATGTCACCATTTTACGCTTCTGCCCAAGTAGCACAACTGGGTCTAAATAGCTCGTATATCATATCTAATTAGATGCTTAAGTGAAATTTACCACCATGACTAAGTGCTATATAGGTGGCAAGAACCCTTATGCCACCAGTATAGAACCAAAAGGAGAAAAATTGCAGCCTATTTTTGGTGCTAAATAGAATCCATAAGAGATCTCACAATTACCTTAAGTGGTAATTAGAACTATGGGTGAAAGTTATGCGCAGTAAACGAATGAAAACATTTCAGTTCGGTCAATGAGTGATAAATGAGTCGCCAAAATTATCTTTGAGTGGCGAGGCAACTGTCAAATTGTGTTTTATTAAAAGTAATACGTGATCTGCCATATTCATTTTGGATTTATATGTCTGTTTGATTGTGATTAAAACTTTACGTTATACAAGCATTGAAATAAGCACGAAATTCTTGCGATTTTTTTTTTACTGTGAAACTATAGTATGTTTTCTTTGTAAATTTCGACGCGCCCTTCATTTGATCAGGAATATTAAAAAAGAGAGTGCTAAATTAAATAAGGAATAGATACTGATAAGAAATAAAACTGTTAAAAACCTGACCTAATGATTGTAGGTTACGTACAATGTTAAAGTAACATCGTCACAACTATCAAAAGTCTGTGATTATGCGTGAGTGTGATAAAATTCTGGTTAAAATAATCAATTTTCATAGGCTTCCATTTGTAAACATGGCGAAACAAAAAAGATCCTACAGTGTTTATTTTCACTTATTTGTTCCTTATTTGGAACTATCAAGTCTAATAATCACTTATTTGTATCTTGCGAGTGGCAAAGCAGTGAATGATATTACCAATAGTAATTATTTGCTATTTTGTAGACTATTAAACAAGCAAGACTATTAAATATATTTTGACAAGGCGCAAATAGGAACTATAATAGAACTTTTAGTTCGTTAGTGGTTTGAAATAAGTGAAAATAACTGCTTTTGGTTCCAAGAACCTCCTACTGAGACCTATTTATGCGTTGGAGTGGCAATAAGGTACTTCTTAGGCCTTAAAGTTGCAATATTTTTTGGTTCCAAAAGAGCCGTAAAATTATCCCTTTAGCCACTATTGGTGATATAATTCGCTATTGTACTAGTCATTTGGAACTTTTAGTTCCAAATAAGGGTATGTTCCCACTTATATGTAAAAGTTACTTATAAGTGATTTTAAGGCCTTATATAGCACTATTGCTTCTTATTGAGTGACAATTTGAACCTGCATGCAACTTTAAGTAGAAAAATCGACTTTATCCCACCATAGACGGCGTTACTTATCCAAATCCTGACTGCGTGACGGAACTATACAACATCAAAAAGCTAGTCGAATCTCTGGAAGAGAAACTGGAAGAGTACAAAGAACAAGTTTCACTTCTCGGCGCGCAAGTCAAATCGCTATCTTCATCTCAAGATTTACTTCTTCGCTATGTCACAAAAGACCCCATCTCAAGTGATAAATTGTTTTTAGACAACCAAAGAACGACCAAAAAAAAAGTAGAGGGGGCACTGATGCAATCTAAATTATGTTTAATCAGCAACCAGTCCAATTACATGCTGCAGTTGATACAGCGAACATTTCCGGATGAAAACGCGTGCCTCTACTTAACACCTGGAGCGGGCACACGGGAGCTATTCTACGGGCTCCAAAGTAAACTACGAGACTTCACCTCCGACGACTTCTGCATCATCAGCATCGGCGACAAAGATTTTAAGAGAAGTGTTAATTACTACGACTTAATCTACTATATTCGAGAACAGCTAATGCTAGTCCAACACACGAACATTATAATTTGCTTACCAACATTTAAAATAAATAGTCACACAAGTTTGTTTACTAAGCGAGTGGAAATATTCAACAATATGTTATATGCAAACAATTTAACTCATAAATATAGCCACATACTAGATTCAAACCTCAATCTGTCTTATACAAGTGATATGTTTTCCCAGCTCGGAAATGTAAACAGACTGGGATTTATTACTATTTTTAATGACCTTATTGACCTCTTGAATTCACTTTGCACTCATTCCAGTGTGGACAAATCCAAATTAATACCCCACGAAAGCGATGGACAGTACACAAATGTTGATAAACCGGTATCGAGTAATTTTTTTCGAATCTAAAAATCAATTTGTATCTGAGAAACCATCCAGTACGCTGAATATACTATATCAAAATATGCGTAGTGTTAAAAACAAATGCCACCTCTTAACTTCGTTAACAGCTGATGAAAAAATAAATCTACACATACTTTGCCTAAATGAAACTTGGCTCACATTTTCAAAACTAGACCTCCTCCAAGTGGACGGCTACTCTTTGGCGTCGTCGTACTGTCGATCAAACCGCGAAGGAGGAGGAGTGTGTATTCTCGTAAAGGAAGGAGACAATATCGACTTCGCTAACTGTAGTGATATAAATGTAATGTCTATGGAATATATTTTCGAAGTGTGTGGAATAGATCTACCTAAGCATAACTTACTCATAATTAATCTCTACTGGCCGGATAGCAAGAGAATGCCCGATACATTTTACAACTGTTTAACCAGCCTTTTACAATTATTACAAAAGAAATACCCTAGCAGAGACATCGTTATAGGAGGGGATCTAAATGTAAACATCCTGGATAAAACAACAACATCTTTGAAATTGCTAAATAAAATGAAAAGTTTTAATTTTCACCAGCACGTAACGGAACCAACTAGAATTACTCAAACTTGTAAAAGCTGTTTGGATCTCCTATTTACAAATTTTAAGAGGGAAAACCTACAAATTCAAATAAATGATTACGGCCTCTCAGACCATAAAGGGATACATGTAACTATACCTTCGGAAAAAATTAATGCATGCGACAATTGGACATTAGAGAAAAGGCAGTTCAATGATCGCAATATGAATAAGTTTCAGAGAACTCTGAAACAAATTAACTTTTATAAACTTTTCGATATAACAAAGAATGTTAATGCCAATTATAATTCCTTCATTACAGTACTTAAAAATATATTGGATACGTGTATACCTAAAATAAAAATTAAATATAAAAGTAGACCTAAAACTACATGGCTCACTAAAGGGATCAAAAAATCATGTAAACATAAAAGACTCTTAAAAATACTCTCATCTACATGTACGGATAAAACTATTTACAACTATTACAAAAGGTACGAAAAATTTTTAAAAACAGTAGTCTCGGCTTCCAAACGACTGCAAAATATTAAACGCATGCAAAAATCAAGTAATACTACTAAGTCAATGTGGAATATAATAAAAGAACAGACGAATAAGGTTCAAAAGAAAATAAAAAAGAACATTAAACTTACTACTCAAAATAAAATTACAGAAGACCCTGTTGAAGTAGCTAACGAATTCAACAGATTTTTTTCACATGTAGGTGTCTGTGACCAGACGAATCGCCCCCTAGGCCGACCCGTTGTCACCGAATCAGAAAACTCAATGTACCTTTCGCCTGTCACTCCCCAGGAAATTTATAAAATTATTCGTAACCTAAAAAATAAGCGCAGCTTTGGTATAGACGAACTGCCTCCAATACTTATAAGGAAGTGTGCACAAGAACTTGCTGATCCATTAACGTGTCTAATTAACCAGTCATTTAAAGAAGGAGTTTTTCCAGAAGCTCTAAAATTTGCCATAATTAAACCGGTGTTCAAAAAAGGCTGCCAAAAAGATTGTAGCAACTACCGACCAATTGCAATGCTAACAACTTTTTCAAAAGTTTTTGAGTCTGCTATGACTACTCGGCTTTACTCATTTTGTGAAAAATTCAACATTTTTAATGAGTCTCAAAACGGATTTAGAAAGCATAGATCGACAACATTGGCAGTTTTCAAGTACATCCATAGTGTACTAAACATAATAAACACTAAACAGCATGCGATTGGTATCCTACTGGATATGAGTAAGGCCTACGATAGGGTTAGACACGAAATTCTTTTACAAAAACTTCTCGGTATTGGCGTCAGAGGAATCGTCTACAACTGGTTTTCCTCGTATCTCGCAAACCGTGTGCAGTTTGTAGAAATTGACCACTACAACTTCACTACTGGTAGTGTAAAAAAAATACAATCACGGGAAGTTAAAATAACCCAATCTATACCGCAAGGAACCGTCCTTGGCTGTATACTTTTTTTGTTATATATAAACGATCTGCCTACAGTAATAGATTTCCCTACCACCTTATTCGCGGACGATATATCGCTTGTGATACCTTGTAAAGACGACGAGCACCTAAAAAATCAATTAGATTCTGTACTTCAAAAGGTAACATCCTGGCTAGCCGATCATAACTTACAAGTGAACTTCACAAAAACTAAATTAATACAATTCAGGCCATACCAAAGGCGAGCTATAAATACAGAATACACAATCAATGGAAATTTACTGGAGTGTGTCGAAACATTTCCGTTGCTTGGTATAACAATTGATTCTTCATTAAACTGGAAAGAGCACATAAATAAAGTGATGATAAAACTAAGCAGATTTACTTATGCACTCTATAAACTAAAAACTTGTACAGACATTAAAACGGCCACAACTGCTTATTATGCCTATGCACATTCTTGGCTGAAGTATGGTATAGTGTGTTGGGGAAACAGTACGGACTTGATACATTTATTTATATTGCAAAAACGCTGCCTTAGAATTCTAGTGAATATAGGGATGATGGAAAGCTGCAAGCAACATTTTATTGAACAAGATATTCTTACCCTGCCATCAATGTATATTATGGAAGTTTGTATCTTTGTAAAAAAAAACATGTACCTATTTCCTCAATATACGCGAGCGGAAAATTTGAGACCCCGCGATAAACTTAAAAGACCTATGTCAAAACTGCAAATGGTACACTCTGGTCCATTTGCGATGTGTGTAAAAATTTTCAATAAACTACCAGAATCATTTAAACTCGAACCAAATTTCCAAAAATTTAAACAGGATTTGAGGGCCCTCCTTGTTCAGAAATGTTACTATAGTACACAAGATTTCCTGCTTGAAGCCTAGAAATTTGTATAAAACTAAACAACTAACTTTTTTTTTTTTTTTTTTTTCTCAATTACTGTATATACTGTATAACTTGTCATTTCTCATGATTCTGTAATTGTTACAACAACAATTTTCAAGTCAAATCTAGGCTATGTAAAATACTGTATCATTAGAAATTATTATCATGCCTCGTATCTTCTATATTTTTTGCTGTAATTTTAATGTTAAACTTAAATTTAATATTCTAATTCTAATATTTAATGACTGAATTGTAAACCATATTTATAAGATTGCTGTGCCCTTGCAGGGTTCATGTTCCTGGGCCTATCAATAATATAAGACCTTATTGTACAACATGAAACGCAATAAACAAATTGAATTTGAATTTGAATTAGGTAATAAAGTAGAAACAAAAAACGCTCCTATGCAACTACAAGTGATAGGATGAACTCATATACAGTTTTGAGTTGTGTTTAAAGCTATAAGTTGCTAAACCACTGCTACAAGCTGTTAAACCACTCATTTAGAACTTAAAGCTATAAGATAAGCTGCAAAATTCACTAATGTGCTGCTTGGGTGTTGATTAACATGAAAAAAACATGATTATGCCGAACACACGAGAGACGAATTATTTGGCTTCAATTATTCTTCGCGTTTGTCTCTTGCTAAATGTGATCTCCATTTTTACGTTGTTGAGAATGGGAATCTTGAATAAAAAAAACCGGCCATGTGCGTGTCGGACTCACGCACAAAGGGTTCCGTACCATTGATTTATGAAATTAAAGGCCTTTTGTTTATTTTTATATTTGAGTTGATTTAATGAAACGGTTTATTATATAAAAAAAAAACTACTTACTAGATCTCGTTCAAAACAATTTTGGTAGTTTTTATAGTAATTTACATCATATGTTTTTTTTAGATTTTTCATTTTCTTATTTTAGAAGTTAGAGGGGGGGGGGGGGGGGGGGGCAACTTTTTTCCACTTTGGAAGCGTCTGTCACGCAAACTATTCGGTTTAGAAAAAAAATATTTTAGAAACCTCGATATAATTTTTGAAAGACCTATCCACCCACACGTATGTTTGATGAAAAAAAAATTTTGAGTTTCAGTTCTAAGTATGGGGAGCCCCCAATATTTATTATTATTTTTTATTTTTGCATCAAAATCTTAATGCGGTTCACAGAATACATCTACCTACCAAGTATAGCTCTTATAGTTCGGAAAAAAATGGCTGTGACATACGGACGGACAGACGGACAGACAGACTAACAGAAGGACAGACAGACATGACGAATCTATAAGGGTTCCGTTTTTTGCCATTTGGCTACGGAACCCTAAAAATAGGATAATTATTTATTGCACTCCTTAATTTATTAATAAAATATAAAACTATAGCGACTCCTTCGATTTTTGTTCTGTGATGAGGTGCATTTTGTAGGGACAAAGTTAATAATTCTAATACAAAAATTGCTATGATTTTACATAGGATTCGTTAATTAATCAATAGAACTTAAGTAAAAAAGAATATTCCGTCGTGTTCCTTTATTTTATAGTAGTTATTTCTGTAATTTTTCACTGAAAATTAAGTCACTTTTGAGACCCGTCAAGTGTCATGGTCTAAACGAGACTGATCGCCCAACTAATGCGATTTGTGATTTTGCATTAGTTGGGAGGGTGCCATTTTTTCCGTCTGATTGTGTGTCCATGTAATTATTACGTCAATGTTGATAATCAATAAATTCTCAGATATCGGTCTTTCACTAAATTTTACCAAATGTGAAATATTTTTACCCGAACACCTTTCTCCTGAAAAGAAGATTGAAATTCTCACGAACTTTCATGCAGTTGTTCCAAATATTTCAGTTCATACAAAATCATCTCTGACTCTTTTAGGTTCACCAATTTTCGACGACGCAATCAGTCCCATTATCAACTGCAAATTAAGCCTTTTCAAAAGTATTTCTGACCGCCTTTTCGAAATTAACCCCCACATGGCTCTCTTTGTCATCCGTTTTTGTCTTTTCACACCGAAATTTATATATATGCTCCGTAGCAGTCCTGTTTGGAAATTAGCGCCCATTTTGTCATCTATAGACGACTGTCTACAAACAACACTTTCAAAATTTTTAAATATTAATTTTGACAGCAGATCATGGGATCAAGCGGTTCTCCCCATAAGACTCGGTGGTCTGGGTGTTCGCTCCTCGTCTAGCGTGGCACTACCGGCGTTTCTTTCCTCTGCCTATAGCTCGTTATCTCTCGTCAGTGTAATTCTTAACTCCCCTCAGCTACCTGACGTTGAGATGGCGAGTTTAGTGGAGGCCAGGGACGCTTGGTGTGCCTCGTGCCCTGGTGCGGACATCCCGATTACAAGAGCTGCCCAAAAGGCATGGAACAACCCTAGGCTTAAGGCAACCCACACTTCCCTATTAGAAAATAGTCCGAACGATTTGGAGCGTGCTCTTGTCTTAGCCGTTTCCGCGAGCGAGTCTGGCCACTGGCTGCACGCCCTTCCCTCGCGTAATATCGGCACTGTTCTAGATCCCAATTGCTTAAGGATAGCAACTTGTTTAAGACTTGGAGCTAGAATATGTGTCGATCATACGTGCGCCTGTGGTAAGAGCGTAGATCAACTGGGACGTCATGGGCTTTCTTGCGCAAGAAGTGCCGGCCACTTGTACCGCCATGGCACATTAAACGATCTGTTCCGCCGATCACTTGCCACTGCCTCTGTGCCTGCCATCCTAGAACCCATTGGGATGGCGAGAGACGACGGCAAGCGTCCGGATGGATCAACGTTGGTTCCATGGAAGCTTGGAAAGACCTTAGTGTGGGATGCGACATGCGTCGACACGTTTGCCGCATCGCACATCCAGGTAACTCGCACACAGGCTGGTGCGGCGGCTGACCAGGCCCAGATCCTAAAGCGCCGAAAATATTCATGCCTTTTAAAGGATCATGTGTTTGCGGCGCTGGCAGTAGAGACTTTAGGACCTTGGTCAGCTGACATGAAAAGCTTCTTGAAGGTCCTGTCGTCGCGGTTGGTCGACGCCACGGGGGATCCAAAAGCTGGCGCTTACCTCTCGCAAAGGATCAGCCTTGCAGTTCAGAGAGGTAGCGCCACCAGTGTAATGGGAACCATGCCACAGGCAGAGCTGCTGGAGGGGGTGTTCTTTTTATAATACTATTATTTTTAATTTAGCATTAGTAGTTTATTTAGTATTTATCAACTCTTTTAGCACTTATCATTTGTATATTGTAAATATGTTTTTTTATTTGTTTATTTGAAAATAAACTGTTAAACACCTAAGCTCTAATTTTGGAGGTTAATTTATACCTATATCTATATTCTAAGGACAATTTATTCTTCTTACAGTATCAGAGATAAGATATGGTAGATTTTGGTAAAATAAAAAATATGGTGGAAATATAATAAATATATATTCAGGCTTTTCAAGATAAACTCCATGCGATATCACACAACTACGAGTAAATAATACTTGTAACCAACCTACGTAAAACATTTATAACTATAATATTATTTTCCTTTGTTCGATGTCATCATATTAAAACAGTAAAAATCTTCCAGCAAGGGCCCGTGGCTCGCATTCTTCCAATTGATTAATTTATCGAAAGAATTACAGCTATGAGATGTCGATCCACGTGGTCGGAATTAATACGGGGCAATCAAAAATACTATAATTTTCATCATTCCTTGAAATGTTGTCATAGCTGACATACTTATTAAAATATATGGATAAACGATTGCATATTGAAATTACGAAGAATTTGGTGTAGACAGATTTGGATAGTCGTATACTTAATCAATAAACAAGGGCGATGATGGTTGCGTTTATTACGTAATAAATAAGTGACTAAGCATCCGTCACGTTTTGACAAAATGCGAGTGTGAGTGCTTTGTCACTTGTTTATCGCGAGACAAAAGCAACCATCATGGGCTCTTATTTGACTATGCTTTGTGTATGTGTACCTATGTATTATTTTTATCGATGTCGCGACTTTATCATGATTTTATATCGGAAATGTTTGAGTAGTAAAACTGCATTGAGTGGCATTAATTAGCAAGGAGAAAACAGGATATTTGCAATAACGATGTAGGAACTTTAGGAGGTGATACTTGAAACTATTTGGAAGAATTGGAACGCTATATGTATTTGTCCAATCTGTGATAATTGTTTATTGTTTCTAGTTTCTAGACACCTGCCTACTGAGCCCGCGGTCGCGGGTTCGAATACCGGCCAGGGCAAATATTTGTGTGATGAACTCGAATATTTGTGCTTGGGCCATGGTTGTTCTATTAAGTATATATTTAACTATATAAGTGAGTACGTACATCATCGTCTAGTACCCTTAACACAAGCCTTCTTGAGCCTAATTTGGGACTAGATCGATTTGTGTAAGGTTGTCCGATATTTATTTATTTATTTATTTTTGTTATTGATAGTTTTTCTTTTGTACTTCAGCTATATAGTCACCATTTTCAGTATTAATCTTATCAAAAGAGGGTAATTATCACCTAAATAAAATTAGTGGCTTCGGCCTAGTCCCAAATTAATTTCTAGAAGGCTTGTGTTATGAACACTAGACGACGATATACATACTTATATAGATTAACATATACTTAAATACATAGAACATCCATGACCGAGGCACAATTATTCAACTTAATCACACAAATAATTGCCCTTGTCGGGATTCAAACCCAGAACTGCCGGCTCAGTAGGCAGAGGCTACTGCCCCAACCGCGCTATAACGTATTTTACTATTTATATTCATTATTCATGTAGTAAAAAAACTACAATGGCGAATAAATAAGTGCATAATGGTTTGTACTTCAAGTTGCTACGCTACGAACCGCACCGCGCTTTAATTTCGAAATTGCAAAACCACAACACAAATACATTCCGTCAAAGACCAACACATCGCGTTTTAAACGATATTGTCCCGAAGCCAATCTAGTTGATAGTGTCGACGGTTTTCAGCTGAATTGCAATAATTTCAGTGCAAACCGACACTGGAAACCTGCGTCTAACCTGGCTCTTCCCTGATTGGCTAAAGAGCGAAATTTTAATGGCGCGTTTGTACGTTATTTTTTTGAGGTACAACGCAATGCGGCGTCACGATACAATTGATAGTAAGTATAATGCGTTTTCAGAGCTTGGCCGTTTTATTAAGCTAAGTGATTTGTAGTAGCTCATCAACGAAATGGCAGTGGTGCGGGATTTGTTGACAAATCAATGTGATTTCTTAGTTTTTAGGGTTCCGTACGGGACCTTATTACTAAGACTGCTGTCCGTCCGTCAATCTGCCTGTCTGTCTGTCGGTATATCTGTCCGTCTATCACCAGGCTGCATCACATGAACCGTGATAGACAGTTGAAATTTTCACAGATGATGTGTTTCTGTTGCTGCTATAAAACTAAAAACAGAATGAAATAAATATTTAGGGGGGCTCCCATACAACAAACGTGTTTTTTTTTTTGATTTTTGCTCGATACTGTCACTAGGCTGTACCTCATGAACCATGATAGCCAGAGCTTTCTACAATAACAACAAATACAGAAGCCAAAAAAGTTAAAAATTATTTAGTTGTACGGAACCCTCGGTGCGTGAGTCTGTCCCTTGGTATGTATGTCTGTTTATCCGTCTTTAAACCTCATTTAATGATTATAAGATGGCATACAATACATTTTTGCCATACTAAATGCGCACTAGTAATAAGGATTATTCTGCCGCAACTTGGCCGTGGTTAACTTTTTTATTTATTTACTGAAAACAAAGAACTTTACATCAGTAAAAGAAAAAGTAATGTACATTAAATTGATATTACATAAATAAAACTAAATTCTACAAAGAACAAGGTTCTAAAAGGTTTTTATAAATACATGCCATATTAAAATACAAGGCAAAAGATGAACCTGAAATATTATCTTAGTCAACATTCCTAAATATGGAAGAAAATCAAGAAATGAACAGGAAAACGACCGAGACGTTTTGTGTCGTACCCAGATCTTAAAGCGAAAATCTAAACAAATAACCCGGTATATTGTGTCAGTAATACGACATTGTTTTTAGGTAAGTAGAATTCATTTGTTTGGTTCACTTTAGGCATACATGTGCTAAAAATTAACATATATTATTTAAAGTTAAACCATTGATACAATCGACATAAAAAAATGAGACATTACATGTGTCATAACATAAATGTATAATTATTATATTATTTGTTTGTTTAGTCCCAATAGTTAGCACCTTGGGATGGTGTCGACCGCTGGGACATTTCGTTAATGTATGACGTAGCGCTTACGGATGCACGACACCAATCATGTCAGCGGCCATTATACGAAATGGAAGCGCAGGATTTCAAGTTCATTAGACCCGCTCTCGTTAGCGCTGGTCGAGTGCTTCTCCAATATTGCTCTCCTGAACAATGCGTGCGCCTGCGTGATTTGCCTAGTGCAGATTCATTGTTTAGTTTATTCCTATGCATGGTCTATTTTAAAGTGCTGCTGATGTGATGTTTTCGCGGGCTTCACTATCGCTTTTTTCCTTTAAATAGTCGGAAAAAAATCATGAATATTCTTTCTGATTTATCTAAAATATTGCATATATTTATTCTCAAATAATAGAAAACAAGCTCACTCACATAATAGCCTAAACGCTAGCGCGCACTTATATGCTCGCTCCATCTTCTGCTTTTAATCGATGAGCAGTGCAGCAGCAGTTTAAGCGAAGGCGGTGCCTACGTGTCCATCGGTCGGAAATCGACAAAGAGCATGGTTTTTTTCCCTAGATTTTATCTACAATTAGTAATTATGGTTAATAACTAATAAACTGATTGTGCCAAATAAAAGGACAGGGTCCAGCACCCGGACATTGTTTCGTAAATATCTGACGTACCTCGCGTAGAAACAGTATTTATTTTTATTTTTTATATAAATATTAGCAGCAAACTAAAAGTCAGTACAAATGGCGTAAGTAATGCCAAATAGCATTCTCTACCAGTCAGCCATACAACAGCATCAGCGGCCAATACGTATATCGTATGGCGAACGCCATGTTGTAGGTATGGCACTTGCAGTACCTAATTTCAGCATAATTAAGATAAAAGCGTGCGCGATGTAGCGCTTAGTAGCCGGTCAATATCTACCTGCAGTCGGTTTATCTACGACTAAAAGAGGTTATGTAATTTTCTATTGGGACAAACTTTTATCGCTAACTGTATTTTTTTTAAACATTCATCAACTACTCACAAAGGCGCTACATAACCCACACTCGTTATGTTTTTGTTACTTTATTTCAGAGTTCTGTTAGCAACTTTAACTTTTATCATTAATATTATTTAAAATAATGTAAAAGTAGTTTATGTCGTTAATATTAAGTTGAAAATGTATGGAGAAACTAGTAAAAGTGCTGGCAACACTTAAGGAACGAACGATATATTGGGTGGATGAAAAGAACTGTCAGTGTGGGTTGTGAGGTTAGAAAAGGAAAAATAATTATAAATATTGTTGAGAAGTATGGATTACAGTCGGTATACGCAAATAAACAGGTATTTCATTATATAGATGATGATGATGCTAACAAATCAGAAGTGCCGGATTGAAGAAACGCTCACTCTGGTAAGTACATTTGCATTCACTTGGAAACATTTTCAAGTTGAAGTGACGAAAAATATCTTTGGGTGCTCTCGTAGGTACACTTATATTATGATAATTGATAACAATTACTATAAGTAATTTCTAATTTCAAACATCACTAAACAAAGTATATCACCCCATATTGCGAGTTTGTTATATTGTCAGTTCTATTGCATTGACTGGTGGGAGTCTAGTTTCACTGAACGGTTTTGTCGTTTTATTTTGCAACTGGGAGCAAAGATGTTTCAAAAGGGAATGTTAACTATCATATCTTTGGAAACAGAAACAACTATTTCCTCAGTTTTCAGTAAGTAGTAAATGTTTCCCTGTTATCAACCTCTAATAACCACGATTTAAATTAAAGTGATTAGTTTATTATTTCCACATTCACAAATGGTTGTTTTACTGAATGAGATTTTTGACATGATCTTCTGAGATCTTAATTACCTCTGACACAAACCATAAAATTGACAATTAATTGACTAACCTTACTGAAATATACCGTGGAGGCGGTGATCAGTAGGCAACTGACTGACTTTACTGAAATATACCGTGGAGGCGGTGATCAGTACGTAATTGACTAACCTTACTGAAATATACCGTGGAGGCGGTGATCAGTAGGTAATTGACTGACTTTACTGAAATATACCGTGGAGGCGGTGATCAGTACGTAATAGACTAACCTTACTGAAATATACCGTGGAGGCGGTGATCAGTAGGTAATTGAGTGACTTTACTGAAATATACCGTGGAGGCGGTGATCAGTACGTAATTGACTAACCTTACTGAAATATACCGTGGAGGCGGTGATCAGTAGGTAATTGAGTGACTTTACTGAAATATACCGTGGAGGCGGTGATCAGTACGTAATTGACTAACCTTACTGAAATATACCGTGGAGGCGGTGATCAGTAGGTAATTGACTGACTTTACTGAAATATACCGTGGAGGCGGTGATCAGTACGTAATTGACTAACCTTACTGAAACATACCGTGGAGGCGGTGATCAGTAGGTAATTGAGTGACTTTACTGAAATATACCGTGGAGGCGGTGATCAGTACGTAATTGACTAACCTTACTGAAATATACCGTGGAGGCGGTGATCAGTAGGTAATTGAGTGACTTTACTGAAATATACCGTGGAGGCGGTGATCAGTACGTAATTGACTAACCTTACTGAAATATACCGTGGAGGCGGTGATCAGTAGGTAATTGAGTGACTTTACTGAAATATACCGTGGAGGCGGTGATCAGTACGTAATTGACTAACCTTACTGAAATATACCGTGGAGGCGGTGATCAGTAGGTAATTGACTGACTTTACTGAAATATACCGTGGAGGCGGTGATCAGTACGTAATTGACTAACCTTACTGAAACATACCGTGGAGGCGGTGATCAGTAGGTAATTGAGTGACTTTACTGAAATATACAGTGGAGGCGGTGATCAGTACGTAATTGACTAACCTTACTGAAATATACCGTGGAGGCGGTGATCAGTAGGTAATTGAGTGACTTTACTGAAATATACCGTGGAGGCGGTGATCAGTACGTAATTGACTAACCTTACTGAAACATACCGTGGAGGCGGTGATCAGTAGGTAATTGAGTGACTTTACTGAAATATTTATTTATTTAACTAATGTTACTGAAATATACGGTGGCCTGTGGTGATCAGTATATACCTGACTAATGCTACTGAAACATGCTGTGAACTCCAGTGTCACTGGAGTACACTTACTGATCACCAGACCAGTGACCAGTAAGTAATAGTAATAATAATGATAATGAGACATTTATTCATTGTTTTTGTAAATTTTTGGCTATGACTTAAACATGTATAATAGCAGTTGTATAGTGTACAAAACAATGAAAAGGTAGATGGCTCAGCTAATGCCATTTCCCTGGGCCAATATGACTCTTGGTAAGTAATCACCTAAGTTAACTAACATATGCCGTTTACTGCGGTGACCAGTAAGTAATTGACTAATTCTATTAAAATATGCTGAGGTGATCAGCTGGTAGATAAATAATCAACTTTATTGAAATACATATACTATATAGTATAGTGATCAGTGAAGAAACAACTTATATGCTGCGTTTTGTGTTGATAAACCTGTAAGTAAATGATTAACTTAATTATGCCAAGTATTACGGTGATCAGTTAGTCCTTAAAAAAAAAAGAGATATGTTTAGATGTATCTATATATATTGTATATCAACGCGTTGTAATTTGTGCGTTTGTCTATCACTTCAATGTTTAGCTATGCTATATGGAAGAAATCCCTTATAGGGATGGGTTCGCCCTTGTACACATGTATTGTGTTGGGTTTTGACTATATTGTTTTATGTGCAATCATGTGTTTGTATACATACACATATTATATTATATATACTTTGAAAACGGAAGTTGCAAGAATGTTTGATGGTTTATCACAGTTGGTGCACGTTTGACGTGCTTTCTTGTTGGAACTGTGTTTCTCGAATTATTTGGGAGCAATGTGGCATGAATTGAGGAACAAGTTAACTAGTTTCTGGTTTTGACATACTATACGAACACGAAACTTTCTAATCAGCAGCACTTGTATGGACTCAGGCTGAAAAATGTATTATTATTATCATATTATTTTTATTGCTTTAAAGGTCTTCATGTACTTATATTAAAAGTAATAAAATAATTTTGCTTATATTGAAATTGTGGATAACGGAATTTCTTGGGTTGGTTTTTCTCTCTCTTTCTCATAAATATACTGAGACACTACACTCAGATGATCTGAAACACTAAGATGTTTGTATCTTTAAAAGAAAAAAAAGAGAACATCTTAGGGAGTGATGGGAGCTCATGTTTTACCTATATATAGGATGAATGTTTTGTGCTAGTAGCACAAGTAAAATCAGAATGTCAGCTATTTTGCAGAGATCAGAATATCATATGACATGACACTCTGAATACATGATAAACTAATTGTGCTGTATCAACTATACTCAATTGTCTGATTTCTCTGATAGAGTAACGCCGCTGAACTTAATTTGCTCATGAGGATTGATTCCATTTGCAAAATTACTGTCCGAATTTAGTTTTTTTTGACATGAATAGTGGGACATTAATAGTGGACTAGTTAAGTATTTTAACTGGTATGCCGTTGGTCTCCGCATAGCTTGTAGTAAGGATCCAATATGAGTGATCGTACATTAGTAAAAATGTACGACTATATTGCTATCTCTTGTAAGCATGAGTTTCTGTATGAGAAAAAACGAGACGGCAACACACTTGCCAATGCGTCGACTTCAAGTATATATATGAATTGATTAAAATAAAATCAAGAATACAAAAACAGCCCGTCTAGCACAACTATATTTCGCGACTCTTGTCGCGCGATACAGCGCTACCCGTCACTGTCTCACATTACCGCACAGAAAGAGACAGATAATTATCACGCGCCAGAAATAGTCACGTAACAGTTGTGCTAGTGGTGCAGGTAGAAAATTGGAAACGCTAGTAGGCGTGATAAATTCCTTTACAGTAATTTTATCATTATCAATGTGAAAACTTAATTTTGACAACGCAGTTGGCGCAGTGGTTGGGCGGCTGCCCGCTGGGCCGACGGTCCTGGGTTCGAGTCCCGGCGGGGGCGGATATTTGTGTGATGGGCTCGAGTGTTTATGCCTGGGTGATTGATTTTGGCATGTATTTATTATATAAGTATGTTTATTGTCCTCGAGTGCTCATAACACGGGCCGATTACTGTTCGCTATAATTTTTATTATTTTATTTAATTACCTAAAATGGATTTTGTCTAATCGACGTGAACGACTGACAGCTAAAATCTTTGAGTAAATTTTAGTTCTTTATTACGAAGATACATAAATATCATATTTGTTTTAAATTTAATATATATTACAATTATTACTTTTGCATCATTCTTATGCCATCATACCTTGCTAAGATAACTGCACGTTAATAGGGATCTTTGACACGACACTAGTAAGTTATAGTGCGACTAAGTTGGGAAGAATTGTCGGTGGTGTCGTCACTATCTGCTTACCCGCTTACTTTATATGGTAGCTTAATATCGTGTTCTTTTGACAGGTACTAGTCTTCGTGATTTGTGGGCTGGTGGGCCGTGACATCATCAACGCCCCATCTACTACAATATACGGCGCATAGTTAGATGCGGATGTCACAGAAATTTTGTGGCGCCAAAGATACTATTAAGTATTCTGTGGCCAAAGGCAACACTGCGATTCGACATGGTCTGACCGCTTGCTGACAACGTTGTCATGGCAATTGCAAAATATTTGATTTACCAGTCCCTTTATGAATAATATTTCAAACAGTTTTCATTTTACTATCTGAGATTTCTACTTTTGAACTACTTAATATAGTTTGCTTCTGCAGCTATGCATACGAGTATATATACTTTCTTAATATTTTTGACTAACAATCATCGTTCAAATAAAACTGCATCTTTGTTTATTCCACCCTCTCCGTACAGTTCATAAGGCCTGGTTCTGTTTCTTTGGATACCTACAGTAGCCCATTAAGTACACTTTGTGTTTATTGACGATCCAGAAATATTAATATTCTTTCGAAACGTGTTTTACATTGATCTATTGTTGTGCCGATCTATTATATTTACGTCATTGCACTCATTGCAGAAGGGCAGTAGCATACTAAGATCATTATGAATTCCATCTTTGAATAATTCCAAGCGATAACTAGTTGTTGGTCTGAATGTTTGGTTAAAGTGGTTGGAAACTGAGTCTCTGATCTATGATCTGCATAAAAACACTTAAATGTTTCTATATTAGGCTTATCTACATTATTTATCTATTAATCGGAAGTAAACATTTTACAATCACACTTAGAGTTGACAAAAATACTCGTAGCTAGTACAGTTTCTACTACTAGTACTTACATACATTTTGCTTTGAAGATACAGATAACATGCATTAAATACATTCGAGCTTAAGTCACAGGTTCAGTGCCTGTCTAGTATGGCTATGTTCTAATTAATTACTAATGTGGTCCTATCCTACCATCAAAGTGTCAATTTGAAAGATATTCGCAAAACTGAATCATACTTATGTCAGAGCAATTGAAACTTTAGGTACACATTTAAATGTATGTGTTTAACATTAGTATTACTTACCTAAGATTGAATCCATTCTCGAACCAATCATATCTAAATACTTACACAACTTTTCTACTTACATGATAAATATATATAAATCTGATTGTTACAATGATTGACCAATGTGGGTATAGTTCGCATAACAAAAAAGAAATATATATTAACCTTTTTATAATATACAATTTGCGTGTGTCCTTAGTGATGTTAAATACTTTTCAGTGAAGGCGAAGTGTATATGTACGGATAGTTATGAATATTGTATGTGTACTTATGTCTGTGTTTTATGATTATATTGTATATGTTCTTTGTACTGCTGAAGCGGAGAAGATTCTGTTGGGTGGGGCATGTGGATCGCATGCATCCATCCTGCTTGCCGCGGCGTGTTATGCTCGGGGCTGTAGCGGACGCCAGAAGAAGTATCGATCGCCCGTCCTGCGTTACAAAGACGGCGCCAAGCGAGACATGCACGCATTTAACATTCGTGTCCATAACTGGGAGGAGTCCGCAGTGGATAAGGACAAATGGTGGATGGAGGCATGGTTTAGGACTCTCGCAACCAAGCGTGCCAAAAGACATCAGCTCCGCCCTTGTTCACCGCGCGCAGGCCAGTCTTACATCTGCCAAGCCTGTGGTCGCGTTTGCTGTTCTCGTAGGCTTGCATATTAGCCATGAAGAAGCGTTGTTTGCCTACATGACACTGTTTTGTATAGTCTGTAAAAGGATTGACATTTGATTAATCAAATATGTACTTTTAACACTATATGCAAGAACATACATAGATTTATATTGTAATCAATACATGACTAAGGGATTGTACACTAAGCGCAAGGACAGGCAAACTCAAAAGTATCAAGAGGCACCTCCATTGTATGACCTGTTGTTGAGTATGCTTTGGGGATATAACCACAGTTCACTATTCATAAATGAGTTAAAACGCTTCACGTTACATTTATTCCCTTTCTACAGCTGGTCAAAAGCCAGGACGTGCTCCTTGATCTCTCTTTCTGAAGATCTATACATGAATGATGTTATGTACGATTTGCTCCCTAACCTACTAATTTCAGCATGTAATTTCTGTATTTCTACATGATAATTCTCTAGTTGAATGTCACACTGCTCCATTCTTTCTTGCATGGCCGTCAATTCTAAATTCTGTTTAAAAGTATTTTTCTCTTTACTGACTGGTCTTTAATGAGTCTTGAGTCCACCTTATATGTCTAATTTAACATATGTATTACGTGTTTAACTTACTGCTAATATAAACGTATTTTTGCAGTCCTTTGCAGTTTTTCACTGCCTACAATATCTTAGTAAATATTCTGAGTGGATTAGAATCTGGGTGGATTACGCTTTGTATACTCTTTTCTTAAATAGTTCAACTCTTCTACCCGTTCCTAGTGACCCAGTTCTTCTTCAAGGTTCTTGATGTGATTTAATGCCACTGCATATGCAGAGGCGTGTTGGTCGAATGAGCCCACTGATAGAAGCAGATGGAGACATGTTACTCACGATTAGCTAAATACGAATAATGTTTGAATTTTAGTACAACTAGTGTTGATCTTAAATGTTTAAGTTTATAAGTTGAATAAGGTACTTATCTCTAATATTAACATTTTAGTGCTATAAGGTATTGATTTCGAATGGTAAAATCTAAATAGAATTAACCGCTTATCTCAAATGTTTAAGTTTAAGTACAATTAGCGGGTGTGTACTGTATACCGATGGATAGCAACGTCTCGTATAGTTTCAATAGATAAACCACGTTATAAAACGGGTTATTTGATATAGCAACAATAACTATAGTTTCACTGCGGATAGTTTCGATTAGTATGAAATACGCTTGATGTAACGTTTATATTCGCAAGATAACCTAACATTCCCCCTCGCTTCGCTCGTCGTCGTACCTTACTATGACTCTATCACAATTTAACTATTTTGTTTGAGCGATTTGATTGTGTATTGAGCCTGTAAACGTATTATATCAAGTGATCATTATGCCATGGGACATTGTGCGATTTGAGATTGTATGGATTGTTATTGTATTATTCGTTTGCCGTACCACTTGATCGTTATATTGACCAACATTATATCAAAGGTTGTTATGCCAACCGTTAAGCACCCACAATTAGCTACTGATTTCAAGTGTTTGAGTTTAAAATGTTTTAATTAAATAATTGTTTGTTGATTATGATCTCAATTTCAGTATCTATACATTCTATTAGTTTAAATAGTAGGTAATGTAATGTGGATTAATTATTAATACATAAGTATGGGGACATACCCGAATTCGAATGGCCGAACCGGAATAGGGTCATTCCGATTATCAGGAAGGCCGACTGTTAGCAACTTTAACTTTTATCATTAATATTATTTAAAATAATGTAAAAGTAGTTTATGTCGTTAATATTAAGTTGAAAATGTATGGAGAAACTAGTAAAAGTGCTGGCAACACTTAAGGAACGAACGATATATTGGGTGGATGAAAAGAACTGTCAGTGTGGGTTGTGAGGTTAGAAAAGGAAAAATAATTATAAATATTGTTGAGAAGTATGGATTACAGTCGGTATACGCAAATAAACAGGTATTTCATTATATAGATGATGATGATGCTAACAGTTCCTATATGAAAATGTGCGACCGAGGCCGTCGCTCTCGAATCTGGCTATCGAGTCACGTTCGTAAGTGCCGCACTTCTATGGAAGCTGCTTAAAAATCATCTTTTATATCTGCAAGATGATGATGATGATGATGATGACCACCATCCGGCGCCATCAAATTTCGTACTATTATTATTGTATCACCATCGAAGTTACGCAGGTAGTATAAACATCTCAATTGGAAAGCGGGAAATAGGTCAAATTCAAAATTCAATTCAAATTCAAAATTGTTTGTCAAATTTCAATTGCAAGATTTGATTACACCTGACCACGTATGTATAGGAAAGCGCAGCCTGGAACTGCTCCCGACTAGATGTACAGATGACCTCGAGAGGGTAGCGGGGAATCAATGTATGCGGTCTGCATTGGATCGCACTTTCTGGCGAGTCATCGAGGAGGCCTATGTTCAGCAGTGGACGTCTGTGGCTAATCAATAGATAGATAGAATTGATTACACACAGACAGTTGAAACTAAATGAAAGCTTGTAAAAAGTAAACATATTTTTGGACGGTACTCGAAATTCGCAACATTTTAATAGTAAAAATATGAACGTGAATCCGTGAGTTTATTAGAGGCAGTATTCGAGTCGCCAGCTGCTGCTGTTAATTTTGAGAAGATTTCATTTGTTTTTCATGTTGATGCTGCATTTCTGTGCATGAATTTTAAGTTTAAAATCACTTAACAAAAAGAAAAACAAATAATACAAAAACTTGTATTCAGCATGACATGAGTCATTTTTAATAAAGTTATGCATAGTTAAAGGCTAAATCAAAACAAAACTACAGTCGTCCTTACCTTTGTGTAACGAAAGTTAGTCATACAAAAAATTATATAAGTTTTGTCACACAAATGAATCGATTAAGTTTAAGTCCTTAACTAAGTACATGTTTATATTCAAAGACTCTTGGAATTTATTGGCAGGTAACTTGCATGCTATACGGATGTGCTTATCCACTGCTTATTACTAAATTAAATTTAGTGAATACGATTAGACGCGTAGTGTATACGATTTGAAACTATTGCAAATAAAACAAACTTTAATAATCTCATTAGTTCATACCGTTTGTACTTTTGAAAATGACAGTTTGACATCTGTCAAAATAGATTTTTATCAGTAAATAACAAGTGAAAGTCAGGACTTCCGGTTCGTGACGCAAGATGGCCGCATGCGTTTAAGTTTTGTTGTTCGTTATTTATTCATTTTTGTTATTCAATGTGTAGTATTGATAGCGTATTGTGCAGTGATCTAACGTATGAGTGAATAGCTAATGAAGAATTCAACTTGAAGCGTTCATAGCCCTTCCTGGGTCAAGGCCCGATAGTCCGCGTGGTGTTTTGTAAATCGCTATCACTTTACAAAAAGCAAAACCTCACCGAACAACGGCATGCTCTACGAGCAAACTCGAAATTGGCGAAATCATCAATAATTTTGATGGAAGCCATATTTTAAAATTAGAGTTAGTAGAAGTGAAAGTCACAAGGCTTCCGGTCCGTGTCTCAAGATGGCCGCATGCGTTTAAGTTTCGTTGTTCGTTATTTATTCATTTTTGTTTGTTCAATGTGTAGTACTGTCAGCGTATTGTGCAGTGATCTAACGAATGAGTGAATAGCTAATGAAGAATTCAACTTGAAGCGTACATAGCCCTTCCTGGGTCAAGGCCCGATAGTCCGTGTATTTTTTTGTAAATCGCTATCACTTTACAAAAGCCCGATTTTCTCAACTCACCGTTCAACGTGGTATCAATCCTCTATTTTGTCGCCGTGCGCGATTGGCAACGAGACATTGCCAGTAATGGTCGCTTAAATGTGACCGGTGACCATTAAAAAAAATAGAAAGGAAAGTCACAAGAATAAAAAAACGAAAACTTCACTAACCGAAACAAAACGCTCCAATGAATGGACATGAGCCCAGTTTCAATCGACTCACGATACTCGTAAATAAACTATTGGTGATTTGTCAATAGACTTCCGGCTGTAAGCGCTTAATCCGGCTCGCACACATCGACTCATTCCCGCAAACGCATTGGGGATTACGAGCAACTGAAAAGCACATCGATAACACATCATTACTAGTTATCTAATGGACTACATTAACTTAAGAGGCCTTATTCCTTTTAAAATGCTGATGTTTTAGACATTTTTCTCTATGATATAACATGTTTCTTAACATATTATTGTTCCTACCTAGAACAGGGCTATTGGGATTCATTGGCATATATTTGAAACATACAGTTTAAATATTTCACTTATAATTTTTGTTTAAAAAACTACTCGAAATTGACAAAATTCACGCGGAAAATTAGTTTTTTGAAACGCAATGAAAGCATGAAATAGCTATGTTACTACCTAGAACTCGGGGAAAATAATTATTCACTTCAAAAAGTTGGTTGAAATTAACAATATATGTCATATGAAAAAAAAAATTTTTATAGGAATAAGGCCTCTTAATTACGTACTTTTCCTTTTTTTGTCGTCTATAAATTTTAGATTAGGTACAATCTCACGTCACAGAACCAAGGTATGACACTCCTACGTCACTAAAGTGACGGTGAGGCTTTCTACGTCTCTGATTGGTTGCCGCTTTATGGTAACAAAATAATTGTAGTATTTTTTTGCGCTAGTCGTACAAAAAAATAATAATTATGCGTTTATGCATTACAATTGTCATGTTCATTGACTTTATTTATTTTATTCAGGTAACAAGGGAGTCGGGGAGTATACACCACTGGCGACACAGAAACGGATTGACAGAACCAATCAACCAATCATAGCGCGATGTCGTCAAAAGTCTCAACTGTCATTCCGGAGTGGCATTTATTGTTTTTTATACCATGCGCAGTGCAAATGACAACGGACGGAGCAATGAGTAGCAAAGAATTGAAGTGATTTCACATAACAGACTTGTCAAGGGTTAAATATCTGAAACACAAATTTTTGTTTCCCATCTGTAACTTTTCGCCAAATTTTAATTGGTCCGAAAGCCTTTTTTTCAGAATAATTATGAAAAAAACCTACCTAAACCTTTCTCCTCTAAGGCTTCTTTAAAACGGTGTTTATAAAATCCTGAAAACATTTTGGGGTTCAGGAAAGATAAACAATAAAAGAAAATAACATAAAATTAAAAGTATATAACTAAACCTTAACAAACTTAAATTATGATCTAAACAACCGGACTAACTTAAACTATTGAGACCTAAACTATATGTACATAATATCCCCTATGTCGCTACCATTGGGTAGGGTGCCCATAAGGCTGGCCGCGTTACCTCGCTGGATGGCAATGCCAATGCGTTGGGCGAGGAACGAGCCAGCCTTACGATCACCGGAGGACCGGATAAGTAAATAACTCAGCTTTTTGAAAAGCTTAGTTACTTCCGGTCCCCACGGTCCTAGGGTCTCCACGGCAAACGCCGCAAATACGTAGCTATCAACGAGAGCTGCGTACTTGCGGCGCTTGGCTGTCTCTGCCGCAGCAGCCGCTCCACCTACCCTCAACGACGTCGTGCCCAAATGGGACGGCGCTAGGGTATCCACACATGTGGCGGCCCATATTAATGGCCTTCCCTGTTGCCAGGGCACGAGGGTCATTCCGTCGGGCCTCTTGTCATCGTCACGCGACAGGCCATTTGGCTCTAAAGTGCCCGGCACGCTGACGCTGACCAGGGCCCGGCGAATGATGTCGAAAGATGACATTCGGACAAATGATATTTTGGCGAAATGTTACAGATGATTTATTTATTTATTATTATTTATTAATCAAACTCTTATGCCAAGAACAACACATACCCTCAAATGGTAATCTTAAAAACCCCAGTAGTTTGACACTATTATGAGAGAGTAAGCGTTATTCTTGAAATAAAACTTTGTTCGAATGCAGCATTGATAAACATGGTCGCACGCAAATAATGCCTCTAATAAACCCACGGATTCGCATCCACATTTTTACTATAAAATGTTGCAAATTCAGAGTCACGTTCAAAAATATGTTCACTTTTTTAACGAATATCGCAGACAAACCGCCAGCAGGAACAAATAATGACCGGGCACTAAGCGCTCAGTCGCGTACGCTTTTAGCTTAATTATGCTGAAATTACGGTGACTGTATGTGCCATAATGCAACATGGCGTTGGGTATACAATTTGGCATAATATACTAAGTTTATTTACTTTTGAAAATGAATGAATATTTATTATACTTTAAATAGTGCCACGAAGGCAAGATCTTTTGACTGGTACTTCGGAATATCAATAAAAATGTACAAAAAGGTGTTATTGTTGGTAATTTTCCGACGATTCGATTGTACAAATCAATAATAAAAGCCGTGTGCGGTTAGATCGAAATACTGGGACAGCCACGCAATATGTTAACATGAACACCCTAATCTCCAGTAATTCCACGTGCCCAGTGGCGTAAAGTATACCTGCCCGTCAAGCACAAGTATCGTTCGCGACTCGTGTCGCGCGACAGCATACCCGTCACTCTCTCACAGTACTGTACAAAAAGAGAGAGATAGTATATTTTGTGCGAGAAGGAGTCGCGCGTTGATTAGTACTTAAATTATATGATTTGTACTAAGGTAATTAATTTTTCTATTTGTGTTTTTTAATCTCACTCTCACATCTGTTCATAATTTGTTAATAAAGCATAAACAGATCAGTGGAATGCGGAAAACCCCTAAAAGCAGAAAATTTATACATATTAAAACATCCAAACCGAAGTTAATATTAATTAAACAAAAACTGAAAATTGCCTGTAGTTAAGTATTTCCTTGGGAAGAGTTAAAATATGAAAATGAATTGTATTCGCAATAAACGAAATGAAATATGCAAAAATCATCGTTTCATACACCGCATATTAAATAGAGAGCGAAATATAATTTGTCATTCATTCATTTGCATTCATGGCGTCATCCCGTGCGGGATATGTGACGTCATAATTGGTCAGAATTATCATATGAACGCCTGGGTAGTGATGAGATACGGTAGCTGTGAAAATTTCACTTTGTAGGTACTGGCTGCAACGCCAAATATGTAATAATGTATAGCTAGTCCTTAGTTCGACGTAACTTGCTTGACTTGACACTATTATCTATCTGGAATCTGGCCACTATACTTGTAATTTAGCGATATGCGCTATTTTATCACTACCGTAATGTTTTTTTTTCTTTGCGATAACCATATTTAACTTACTCGACGTGAAATTCAAAATAGCGAGTAATTTACAAATTACAGGAACGAGCAATATGTATTACGAGTATAAATAGTATAAATGTAGAATGAGCTGGAAATTACTCCACCGACAAGAACCTAGTTCTTAAATATATTATGATGATGATGAATAATTTTACGTGTCATATTAAAATACATAAATGGGTTTACTCGCGTCGTAGAAGTCGAATATCGCTCGACATGTTTCGAATCGGTACGCGATTCATCATCAGGAGAGCCGATCAGCCGCGGCGGTCAACCGAGCAACCGAGCGAGTCAGTGCTCGACGTCGTCGATTTCTACGACGAGAATGAACCCGTTTATGTATTTCAATGTGTCTGAGACTCACGGTAGTTTTCTATGTAGGTACTATTTGACGGGTCCTTTAAAATGTCATTGTGGGTTTCTTATAGCAAAATAGACATGTTAACTGATGTTGAATTCTACAGCGTACTGTAGTTACATATATGAATAAAATTAGCTAATTATATCACGAAACAAAGAAAAAAAATCTTTTTTGGAAATATGTGACTTCAAAGGTACGCAAATTTTATGATATTTTTTTTTAATCTAAAAGAAATTAGGAAAATGTTTTCAGAATCCTCATAATTTTACAAAACAATAATTGTATGACAGCCATGGACTTAAATGCACTTTTTCACTGTCAAAATGCCAAATTTCTTAATTTCTCCATACAATTATTGGTACCTATGTATACCGGCCTGTGACGTCACTAGCCTGGACGCCTTTTGTATGGAGCGTCTTTAGCGCTACGTAGAAATGTTGAACTTTGACGGTCATTTCTGACTTTTAGAGCAGTTTAAGTGTAGTCAGTCCCATATAGACATTTGATCACAATAAAAAATTGAATCGATTGACATCCTCAAAAAAAATTAGTCAACATGTCTATTAACATTTATTCAACACAATGCTATCAAGCACTAAGAAACTGCTAACTGGAAGATATCGTAACTAGTATCTTAACCAACCAAATCAACCGAGTCACCTCACTAGGGTCACTTCGCTGCTAAAGGATTATGTGATAATGGTATCTAAGATGTTAATAACCCCTTTAGGGTTGAGCCTATGTGCGGTAATGGATATTAGCCAAGACGTGGTCGCCGTACAAAACGCGCAGGCAATTAAAATGAGATTTCATGGCCGGATTATACTTGTTACGTTAGGCTGGAGTCTCGTGTTTGAGTGAAGGAAGCCTTTTCACATGTACCGTTTGTCTTTCATAGTCGCTTATGCAGCTGTTACAGTGTTACATAATGATAGATCTTAATACAAGTGTGGTTTTATGAAACGAGCCGATGGCGAGTTTCGTAATAGGATCACAAGAGTGTTTTTAGGCTTAATTATGTACAGTTACATACACTACTTAACTGTATAGCTAGGTGTAACTAATGTGTTCTAAAATATCATCATCATGATGACAAAACACACACATACATATCATGATGACAGATCAAACGACGCAACGGAGCCAAGCTGTTGCGTCGCCTAAATCAAACTAGATTTAAGATTATTTTTTTATGTAATTTTGTAGTTCACATTGCCTTAGTTTAATACTGTAATGCTGTGTAACTAATTTGAATAAATAAATAAACTACCTTTTACTAATTTAGTACAAGTTTTACCCCTTTAATTAATATTTTTATATTTTGCCGTATTTGTCTACAAACAGCTTGTCTGCTCTGCTCTTCATGCTGCGTCTTCCGGTACGCGGTTGCACTCAAGAACCTTTCTGCTCCAACGGCTGTCGGCTCTACGAGCAATACCTATGCTCCGCCCACTGCCACTTAAGTTTAGCGACTGTCTGAACTATATCTGCGATACGACCTTGGTTCTCTTTTAAAAATATACCTGTATACTCTTTCGTTATTTATGATAGTCCTTAAGAACGTGATGCGAAGACATTTGAATAACCTCTTTTTCCATATAGCACTTTACTTTTAGTATTCCAATGTACATCACGTACATTTCACCCGCAAATTCGCGAAAGCAAAGTGCTAGATAGGTAAATGTGTTACTTCAGAAATATTGAATCATCGTTTACAGGTGTCGACAAAATGATTTTGTTAAGGAATATGTTGCGCCATATATTTTTACGATCGCGGAGGGGTTACCATATTGTTCGGGCTGTATAAGTTAATCCAATGTGAAATTTTCGTCGCTTTAGGGTTTGTTTTCAGAGACAAGGAAAACATTCTAGAAATAATTGATTGTATCTTGAGAAGAAAAATGACTGTTATTATTGGGTATGTATGTGGTTCCCTAATATTTCCTGTTGTATCAGTCCAGTAACATTTTATCACAATATTAATATCGCTCTTTTTGTGTAATGTACTGTCGAAATAAGTATAGTGGGTTTGGCGCTGAGTACAATTCCGTACCTTTTGGCGTCGAGACCCTGGGTCTGTGGGGCCCCAGCGCATTAAGCCTCTTCAAAGATATTTCGAAGAGGCTTATTGATGTTACTGGTGACCGGAGAGCTGGCGGTTTCCTCGCTCAAAGAATCAGTTTGGCAATTCAGCGAGGAAATGCCGCCAGCTTCTTCGGCGCTATGCCGCAGGGGCCATTTTTAGATTTAGTTTTTTTTTAGTGTGTTCTTGTTTAGTTTAATTTTTAGGTTTAGTTTTATTGTACTTTAATCTACCTATACATCTCATTTATGAATAAACTGATTAATGTAAGTAAAAATGTACTGTCTAGCATAACTGACTCCGACTTTGTCTGTCACGCGACTCGTATTTCAAGATGCCTGATTTTGTAGAGTAATTGTTATAGTTTTATATACCCATCGCTAACCCTCTTCGGAAAAAGTTTTAAACCCCTATTTTTCTTGTACACTATTTAGCCTACACTGATAAAAAAGCCAGTGAACCCTACCGACATTTCAGTATACCTAACTGTTATTGCAGTTCGGCTTACTGAAATGTCAGTGGTGAATACTACTGACACTGAACTGTTATTGCAATTAGGCTTACTGAAATGTCAGTAGGATTGAATGTTAATAGTGACTGCACTAACTGTTATTGCAGTTAGGCATACTGAAATGTCAGTACGATTCACTGGCTACTGTTTTTTTCTGTGTAGTCGTGCTATGAAGTGTAACGAATAAAATCACACAAATTTCGCACTCGATGACATATTCCTAAGTTTCTATCACTGGCACAATACTTTCTAGTTGAACAGCTCGCGTAGTCCATTCTTAGGTCCTTTGAACTGAAAGTCGTTATATTTTACGATGTGGGTCTGAATAATGTCGTCTGCGATACAATGGCGAGTGGTTCCCAAATTTAACGACCTAGGTACTCGAATAGTGTGAATTGTATGCAATGATGGAGATAAGATTTGTTCAGCTAGATAGTCTGAGCACTCTTATCTGTGTTAAGAATGTTATAGAGTGACTTCTCAACGTTAAATACGACCTTTTGTATTCTTGCTACACAAAGCGTATTGAATGTGTTTATTTAGAATACTTTTAAGCATATTTGCTACTTACATTGCTTACATCCAACATTATGTTTATGGCAATAATACGTGAAATCGTTCGTAGTAAAAATTTAATGTAAATCCATGAACTTTGTTAGTGTGTCAAATAATAAATTAAATAAATGAATAAAGCGGCTGAATATAATTTCAATCACTTCTGGTAAAAAAATGGTTAAGTATTGTGTTGGCCAGGTTAAAAGTAGAGAGTCTTATAAGCCTTATAGTACGGAATAATAATTTTTACAAAATTACAAAGTTTATTTCAAGAAGTTTTCAGATATGTGTGATGTTTTTAGATATTACGATAACAACAACTACCATCTTTTTTATATCAAGCTTCAGCGATCGTGATTATTCCAAAATAATAGTATTTAATATATGATACCACAAAACTGCGTTATTAACGTGTTGCGTTAACAAATAAAAAACATTGTACAAATGGACAAATAGTAAACTAATAAACTTATTGATATTCTAAACAATAGAAGTATCAAAAGGCTATTTCTACTACAACCAACAGTCTGTAATAGTAATATAATTAACGAAAACAGTTATTATTGTGATCCTTTAATTGAATTTGCGTTAAAGTTTATTCAGACGAGGTTAGTGGAGGCAATCGGGGTCTTAATTAAACCAAACAATGTTGTTGCTTTACAATTAATGATGGGCTTTGTATTTACATACGCATACGATCATACGATGTTAAGAAACTCACTATAACTAGTAAGTATATTATAGTACAGGATAGAATATTATAGTAGAGGTAGAATGTGCCCGCAACTTCGTAGGCGTAATTTTTTTATACCGTAGCAGGGTAAAACGTATCCTATAACCATCTTTGGATGTCCAGCTATCTCTGTATCGAAATTGGTTAAATTAGCCGTTTCGGCGTGCTAGGACAAGAGAAATTATGACCAACAGATGGCGCCAGGCTGGCATGGCGCCGCGCGCTCATACAAAACAAATGACGATCGTGCATCACGCTATTAAGATTTTTACTGTAATCATGACCCATCTCTCTATAGAAAACTGATTTTTAATACAAATCTTGAATTTTATAATAGTGTAGACTAGGTGGTGCCCGCAACCTCGTCCGCGAATTTTTAACATTGGAAATGTTTTTTCGATCGCGTTGGTAGGGGACCGTTTTCAGCGAAAGTGCGACATAGCTCTGGCGTCGTCAATTTTGGGGCTACGCGGGTATCAAAAGACGTGTCTTGACAAGATCTACAAGATGGTGTAAAAAAAATTGAAAAAGTCAAAAACTTTCTCGAAAAAGTGTTATAAATGACGAAAAATTACGTGATTATTTTGCGACTTCTCAACTTGAATCGACGATATCTCAAAAACGAAAAGCGACATCGAAAAAATTAAGGTATTGAGTTGGGCTACAGTTTGCAAAAAATGGAACTTTGCTATCTGTAATGGAGTTCGAGAAAGCTTTACCTTTATGTGGCGGAGTTTTCGCGGCGTGCGGCGCGCGCGTAGGTATATTAGTGAGCTTCGTGTACTAGTAAGTTTAATATTTTTTTTAGTTAAGTTGTAAACCTCGATGTTTTTAGATATCATAAAAAAAATAAAAAAAATAAAAAATATGAATGATAAAATTATATTTTTAACCCCCGACGAAAAAAGAGGGGTGTTATAAGTTTAACATGTGTATCTGTGTATCTGCGTATCTGTGTATTTTTTCATTTGTTACAAGATAAATTGACACATGAAGTAGAAAGTTCCTTCAAGTAAAAAATTATGATTATTATTTCTATACTTCATCTTCTCGAACGTAGGAATAGCGTGGCTTGGGTAATGCTGATGATTCCACATCTGGCGGACGAAAGCGTGTGTGCAAAAGGCGAAAAAAAGGCTGAGCTTTGTTAAAAAGGCGTAGTCCGTTTATAAAAAATAACGGTACTCGCCGGTACCTGCTACTAACCCTTGTGTTTCTCTTGCGCAAAGAGTTGTTTTCATTATAGTTTGCCCTATATAAGTGCATTTCCAATGTACCAGAAGGTCCTGAAAGGCACAAGATCTGTGATTTTTTTCTTTACCATAGACGGGTAAAAAGTATCCTATAACCATCTTCAGCTGCCCAGGTATATCTTCACAAAAATTGGTTAAAATTTGTCCCGCCATTTCGGCGTGAAAGAGGACAAAGAAAATATACCCTCAAGTTGGCATGGCGCCGCGCGCCAATACAAAACATAATAAAGATGATCCTACATATCGTGTCATTAGGATTTTTCCTTAAATAATGACCCCAATCCATAGAAATTTTATTTTCAATTCTAACCTAGAATTGTAAGTATATAGATTTTCGCACATATGAAAACTTACCATACAAAAGACGGATAATAAATTTTGCTAATTCTAGCTACATAATTATTCCATGCAGCTCAAATTTAAATTAATACCGCTATATAATATAACTCCGAATCGAAATATTAGCTTTATAGATCATTGACTTTCTTCAGAATATTTCAATTTAATTAGAGCCACGAAATTAATTCAGTTTCCAGTCCAGTAAGCATCACATTTCAATGAAATTGTGCTGAATAATTTAGCTCGAGGCGTTGAACGAATTATGTTATTTCGGTAATACATGACGATACACACATTCGATATTTCACTGCAAAATAATTCATTAATTAGAATCCAACAATATTGTGTAGAACGATATCAGTTTATTTCATAAACTCTTAGCCAAGCTAACATTCAATCGAATAGTTAAATGTTTATTCAGATAAAAAACATCAAGTATATCAGTCTGTGTTTGAGCAGAATGGCTACCTAATTCAGTTTTTTTTGTGGTTACATTGATATATATATATTATATTTATATTGATGCAAAGGTTAGCTGAGCGGTGGTAGCCTAGTGGTTAGGGCATGCGACTTTCAATCTGGAGGTCGCGGGTTCGAACCCGGCCCGTACCATTGAGTTTTTCGGAACTTATGTACGGAATGTCATTTGATATTTACCACTCGCTTTTCGGTGAAGGAAAACATCGTGAGGAAACCACCTAAGCCCAATAAGGCCTAGTTACCCCTCTGGGTTGGAAGGTCAGATGGCAGTCGCTTTCGTAAAAACTAGTGCCTACGCCACATCTTGGGATTTAGGTAGCCGACCCCGATTGAGAATTCATTCTCAAAAAATGGGACAAAGGCTAGGAGGATGATGATGGACTTAACCAATTTTAGCCATTCATAATATTTAAATAAAACTATTTAAACGGATTATATCGCGTATATTAATTATTTGAGCCTCCCTGACCTGAGAGGAGGAGTGGTTCTTCAAGAGGGGAGTAAATAGGTTCTTAAAGGGTCGGTAGCGCGCGTGTGATGCTCCTGGCGTTGCAAGCGTTCATAGGCGGCGGTAACTGCTTAACATCAGGCGAGCCGCATGCTTGTTTACCACAGTCGTAGTATTAAAAACAGATAGCGTTGTCAAAGGTTGACTGAGAAAAACACAATTTTAAAGTTACATTTGTGCAAACTATCCGTTTTATAAATATCAATTTAAAATAATGGTGGCATACATGCCAGATGGGCCTAATGTGTAAAGACATCATTTAAATTGTTTTGTGTGACAGTCGCGGAAACCGAAGAAAATATTACATTCATAATATTGTTAAGTCAATATACCTAAATCCCGTGTTCGCTATTGTTGAGTATTTTTACATGCACTTTATAACCATCTGTTGAAAAAGTAATAAGGAAAATTAAAAAAAGTATTATGATGAAAAAACCCAAAACAAAAAGATGAAAAGCTCATGTATCCTGAACATACATGAGCGTTTCATCTTTGGTTTTGTTGGATAAATTAATGTTTTATTCTGACTGCTAACTTTCTGTACCTCGCATCTTGTACAATGTCATCATTATAAAGGCAAGCTTGTATACTATTACGTTCAAACTCCAAATTGGCATAGGAATCATCGTGATGAAAAAGTAAAGAGTGCCACTCTGACATCCTTAATAAGAGTAAGTAGTATATATATGGGAATTTCAAACCACCATTCATTGTCAAAATTAGCGACCCAGGTCATCTTCACTGCTACACTTCGTTCCGCTTCGCTTCACTACGTTTCGCGACGTTCCGATCTGACCTGGGTCGTTAATTTTGTCAATGAATGGTGATCTGAACTTCCCATCTATATATTCTCCGCTGATTTAAAATGCTCATTGGGTTTGTGAATTGATATTTCTAGCTGTATTCTTAACTCCCAATCGCTTTTAAAGAACAGAACTTGAATATCGATTTCCGTTTGCGTTTGCGTTCTCGTTCCATTCGCGTTTCCCTTAGCGTTTCCGTTCGATCTCCGCTGGTATCGAGCTAGTCAAGATCAACGTTGTATGAAATGAATGTTGGTGTTACTGACCTAAACTAGAGATGGAATTATTCAATATATACTCTAAAGCTAATAAAATAAAATTATTTACAAAAAACCTTTCAAGTTTGGTGCACGTGCCTATTTATATCATGAAGTTTGTAAAACAGCCTCAGAGATTGCATTTGGATGTCGTTTTTTCTTCGCACAATAAACGCGTTTTTCGACATGGTTTACTTTTACCTGATACTATTCGCTGTATAATATGTGGACCGTCTAACTGTGGAAAAACAAATTTAATTGTTGGGTTGCTGCTACATGAACACGGTTTACGCTTCGAAAATGTTTATGTATACTCTAAAACGTTATTTCAACCTATGTACCAATTTCTAGAACAAGTTTTGAACTCGGTTCCTACGGTTTCATTTCAAAAATATAGTGAAAATGAAGAAATACTAAGTCCTCACACCGCTAACATTAACTCAATCATAATATTTGATGATGTTGCATGTGAAAATCAAAATAATATACGGGATTACTTTGCCATGGGAAGACATAAAAATATAGATAGCTTCTATCTGAATCAGACATATAGTAAAATACCTAAACAATTAATAAGGGATAATGCCAATTTGATAATTCTTTTTAAACAAGATGATGTTAATTTACGGCATGTCTATGATGAACATGTAGGAAGCGATATGTCGTGGTCTCAGTTTCGTGAAATGTGCGACCAAGTGTGGAACACGCCTTTCAATTACATAGTTATAAATAAAGATTGTAAAAAAAATTCTGGATGTTATAGAAAATGTTTTGATACATTTATCGAACTTGATTAACTGAATACATAAGGATTAGTATTTTCGCTTCAAACTTAATACTTAGAAGGGAATCGTCGGGATCGGACATGGACCTTGCTAAAATAAACGAGGAGAAATTGTTTAAAGAAAAAGTACACCAATCTGCAGAAGCTGTAAAAAAAAAAGTAAAGCTTATTCGAGATGCTAAATCTAGCAACAATATGATATTAGAAACAATGTTAAAACCAATCACAGATCCTCTTAACTTAATGAAATGGTAAAAAATAATAATAATGTAAACAATCTGAATATTAATAACTCAGATTTTGATAACGATAAATTCAATTGGAAGTCGGTAAAAACATTAAAATATAGTCCTTCTGAAGATGAAAAGAGGGAAAGCTTTATTAACAAAACATTAGTAAAAAAAGTTAGCCCTGAAGATGAAAAGAATGAAAGTTTTAACAGAAAATCACCTGAATCCAATTCAAGTAATAGTGGAGACGAATTAAATGACAACAGTTCAAGTCAAGATGAATTGGTATCAGATGGAAGTGATAATCTAAATGATTCTATTACTACAAATAATGCATCATTCAGAACTTCAGAATCGTATGCTTCTCCTCGCGAAGACCCCGCTTGGCAAAAACAATATGATAACATGAACATTCCTTTTGGTGTACGAATGGAACATGGTAAACTAATGCTGGGATCTTATCCAATTTCTATGAATAATGAAGAACTTAAAATAGGTGGAGTAAGGTATTGTTTAACGCCAGGTTTAAACGATTTATTGTTTAAGAAAGCACCTGATTTAGATGTGGTAACTGAAAACGATAGACGATTATATAAAACCTTATTATTAAAAACAAATGCACATAGACGTGACTTTGAATCAAATAAGCCAATAAAAAGCAACAAGGGCATGAAATATTTGTATGTCATAAAACCTCTTTTCAAATTATCCAAACAACGATCAGTAAGTGAAGAAATATTCGCGTCCGGAGATGGTTTACCATCAATGAAAAAAGTAAAAAGAGACGTTTCTTATGTGTATTGGGATGATCCAAACGAATTAGTAGAGAGATTAAAACTGCTTATAGCAGCGCGTGACGCTGGTAATACGGGGCTAGATAATGAAATCATATCCATCATTGAAGAGTTACGTGAAGCAGATTTAATTAATAATATATAAAGGACCTCACTATTTTTTTCTAACAGTTAAGGTTTGACTATCAAGAACAAAAAATGAATATAGACAAATTCGGACACCATGTCCATAAACGTTTGCGTGCTAGTGACATTTCTGAGCTCAAGTACAAGGCTCTACTTCGAACAGAAGCTGGACATTTCGATTTACAATCTTCTCAATTAAAAGGAGTTGCAAAACCTTTATCACCAGACGATGCAGTAAATAAACAGTACGTCGACAATTATATAAAAAATATGTACGAGAAGAAGTATTTGGACTCTTTGATCAAAAGTATAAATGATCAGATTCAACAAGTAGTATTTCAGTTAAATGAAAACTTTTATACAAAGAAGGAGATAGAACTTATTTAAAAAAAAAAAAAAAAAAACATGACTAAAGAACAAGTAGTAAATGAGATCCATCGATCAGCGCGAAGGAACTTTAAACGACGTTCTGTTTTACTTAAAGGAATCGATGATTTATGGCAAGCTGATTTGATCGATTTACAAAAATTACATACTATGAACAGAGGATATAAATATGTATTAACGGTTATTGATACCTTTTCAAAGTATGCTTGGTGTACACCTATAAAATCTAAAACTAAAACAGAAGTAAGAAATGCATTCAACCAAATTATAAAATCAAGCAATCGAAGACCTAGAAACTTACAAACAGACTTCGGAAAAGAATTCTACAATAATGAATTGGATTGTTACTTAAAATCAAAGAAGGTAAATCATTACTCAACCTACTCAACTAAGAAGGCATCTATTGTTGAAAGGCTGATAAAGACACTTAAGCTCAAACTCTACAAGTACTTTAGCTTCGTAGGCAACTATAAATGGATTGGTAAACCGTTAGACGACATAGTCACATCCTATAACCAAACCGTACATCGCACAACGAAATTTAAACCTAATGATGTAACTTTTGCTAATGAAATCGAGGTTAAAAAAAACATTGCAAAATCGCAATCTGATGTAAATTGTAAATTAAATAAATTCAAAATTGGAGATTGCGTACGTATAAGCAAGTATAAAAGTGTGTTTCGTAAGGGTTATACACCTAATTGGTCTACAGAACTTTTTACAATTAAAAGAGTGAATAATACTATACCTGTAACGTATAACATCGAAGATCAACGGAAAAACACTATACTTGGTACGTTTTATAAAGAAGAACTTCAAAAGACTAAGTATCCTGATGTTTATCTCATAGAGAAGGTGATCAGAAAAAAGGGTAGAAAGCTGTATGTTAAATGGTTAGGGCTTAGTGATAGCGAAAACAGTTGGATTGATAGAAACGCAGTTATATAATTATAAAATAATATATTTGCTTTCTCTAAATAAAATATCTCATTATCATATGAGATATGAAAGGAAGAGGACTTTTAAACAGTGCAATTAATAATTTACCATTTGAATTACACTTACCTGGTTACAACTATTGCGGACCAGGTACAAATTTGCACAAAAGGTTACAAAGAGGCGATAAAGGAATTAACGCGTTAGATAATGCGTGTATGAAACACGACATAGCTTATGATAGATATTCTGATTTGAACAATAGACACCGTGCTGATTTAGAACTTTATAAAATGGCTAAACAGAGAACAAAGTCAAGAGATGCTGGGAGAGGAGAAAAAATTGCTTCATGGTTAGTTAGTAAGGTGATGAAATCTAAAATAAAGGCTGGTGCAGGTATAAAATCATTCAAACGCTTTGTTTCTAAGATACGCAGTGAAATAAAAAAGTATCCTAAAATAAAAGGTTGTGATTTAGTGAATCGTGCACTTGTTGCCGCAAAAAAAGTTTTTACTGTTAACAAAAAGATACAGATACCGCGTTTGATACCGATTCCAAAAACCGGAGGCATATTACCGCTGATACCTATTTTTGCTGGTCTTTCTGCGTTAGGATCATTAGCAGGAGGAGCTGCTGGAATTGCAAAGGCTGTAGGTGATTACAAAGCAGCAAGAAAGAACTTAGCTGAATCAGAACGTCATAACAAGATGATGGAATCTATTGCATTAGGAAAAGGGTTACATATTAAACCTTATAAAAATGGAAAAGGATTATGTATAAAAAAATCAAAAAACTAAATAAAAGGTTACCCAGGCGCGCTCTTTCAAACATTGACATTTTAAAACACTCATCAGATATCCCACATTTTCGTGGAGTTTATATGAGAGACAGTTTACCGAAGCGACCTAAAAAAGTAGAATGTGGAATTTTGAACTTAGACAGTTCTGAAAACAATGGAAGCCACTGGGTAGCCTATTGTAAAGATAACAATTATTGTGAATATTTTAATAGTTATGGTGATCTTCAACCTCCGCTGGAATTAATGAAGTATTTAAATAATAACGATATTTACTATAATTATAACACGTACCAAAAATTTAATACCGTAAACTGTGGTCATTTGTGTCTCAAATACTTGAAAAATTTTTGGTGTAATCGATAAATACCTTTGTACAATAAACTGCTCATCATTTACACGATGTCTTTCACTTTGTCTATAACTGGAACATCGGCAACTCTAATAACAAACCATTCACCAGCTCTCCATCTGGATGGTGAATATGAATGTGGACTGTTGTATATATCGACTTTTAATTCGATACCCAATATAGACTACAGAAATAATAAATTTTACTATGGTAAAAACGAAGTAATTGAAATTCCTGAAGGTTCATATGAACTTCAAGATATTGAAGATTACCTTAAAGACCACCTTCAAGGATGTACACTTTCTTTGACTTGCAATAATAATACCTTAAAAACTTCGATTCTGTGCACTAAAAACATTTATTTTAATAAAGAAAATTCTATAGGTAGGTAGTTTACTTGGTTTCGGAGCGGAATCTATTCATGCAAATATATTAAGCGAGTCGCCTTAACCTGTCTCACTTGTCCTTGTCTTTTGTCCTTGTCTTTATTTCACTGCGTATCTTAGAAACAAAGCGTTGTTTCTAAGATACGCAGTGAAATAAAAAAGTATCCTAAAATAAAAGGTTGTGATTTAGTGAATCGTGCACTTGTTGCCGCAAAAAAAGTTTTTACTGTTAACAAAAAGATACAGATACCGCGTTTGATACCGATTCCAAAAACCGGAGGCATATTACCGCTGATACCTATTTTTGCTGGTCTTTCTGCGTTAGGATCATTAGCAGGAGGAGCTGCTGGAATTGCAAAGGCTGTAGGTGATTACAAAGCAGCAAGAAAGAACTTAGCTGAATCAGAACGTCATAACAAGATGATGGAATCTATTGCATTAGGAAAAGGGTTACATATTAAACCTTATAAAAATGGAAAAGGATTATGTATAAAAAAATCAAAAAACTAAATAAAAGGTTACCCAGGCGCGCTCTTTCAAACATTGACATTTTAAAACACTCATCAGATATCCCACATTTTCGTGGAGTTTATATGAGAGACAGTTTACCGAAGCGACCTAAAAAAGTAGAATGTGGAATTTTGAACTTAGACAGTTCTGAAAACAATGGAAGCCACTGGGTAGCCTATTGTAAAGATAACAATTATTGTGAATATTTTAATAGTTATGGTGATCTTCAACCTCCGCTGGAATTAATGAAGTATTTAAATAATAACGATATTTACTATAATTATAACACGTACCAAAAATTTAATACCGTAAACTGTGGTCATTTGTGTCTCAAATACTTGAAAAATTTTTGGTGTAATCGATAAATACCTTTGTACAATAAACTGCTCATCATTTACACGATGTCTTTCACTTTGTCTATAACTGGAACATCGGCAACTCTAATAACAAACCATTCACCAGCTCTCCATCTGGATGGTGAATATGAATGTGGACTGTTGTATATATCGACTTTTAATTCGATACCCAATATAGACTACAGAAATAATAAATTTTACTATGGTAAAAACGAAGTAATTGAAATTCCTGAAGGTTCATATGAACTTCAAGATATTGAAGATTACCTTAAAGACCACCTTCAAGGATGTACACTTTCTTTGACTTGCAATAATAATACCTTAAAAACTTCGATTCTGTGCACTAAAAACATTTATTTTAATAAAGAAAATTCTATAGGTAGGTAGTTTACTTGGTTTCGGAGCGGAATCTATTCATGCAAATATATTAAGCGAGTCGCCTTACCCTGTCTCCATTCTGTCTACAACTTTAGTCCGCATTGAATGTGACATAGTGAGCGGATCATTTGTTAACGGAAAACCTAGCCATATTATTCACGAGTTTGTGCCTAATGTGCCTCCTGGTTATCGGATTATAGAAACACCGAAAAACGTAATTTATTTCCCTGTAACTCAAAACAGTTTGAATTCAATTACAATAAGAATATTAGACGTTAACAATAATTTAGTAAATTTACGGGGTGAAGAGATTCAGATATATTTACACCTTAGGAAAAAATGATAGACTTCAATAAAACTTCAGTCTCACTTAAAATAAACACTAGTACTCATCAAGCGATCAAGAAAAGAAGACCTAAAGTTCAACTTACAAAACAAAATAAACTATTTCTCCAAAGCCTAGGTCTAACAAAATGAGTATATTGAACTTAACTGAATCTTTTACCTTTGACAACTCGATCGAGAGTTTTGAATATCATTCGTATAAGCCATACGTAACAAGTTTTAATTTCAACGATGAAATACGTATACCTATTAACCAGCAAGATCTTTACGTACTACCATCAGCAAGCACTTTATACATAGAGGGTACTATAACTGCATTCAATAGAGAATCGAAAGCACAGGTAAAAAGTGTTCTTTTTACAAATAACCCCATACTTCATCTATTTCAAGATATTCGGTACGAACTTAATGGAATCGAAATTGATAAAATAAAAAACGCAGGGATTACAACCACAATGAAATCTCTTGTATCTATGAATGAGTTCGAAGCATCGATGTCTAAGTTATGGGGCTGGGATGTTGACGGTACAAAAAACACACATGGAACATTTTCTGTGTCTGTGCCTTTGAACAAAATTCTTGGGTTTGCTGAGGATTACACCAAAATTATTATTAATTGCAAGCATGAACTGATTCTGTTAAGATCCAATACAAATTTAAATAGCGTTAAACTAAATGCGAACGAATACATAGACAATATTACGATATCTAAAATAGTATGGCGTATGCCTCATATTAAGGTATCTGATCGAGAAAGATTGAGCTTACTCAAATATTTGGAAAGAGATCGTGCTATTCAGTTAGCATTTAGGAACTGGGATTTGTACGAATATCCGCTCTTGCCTGAAACATCGAAACATTCTTGGGCTATCAAAACTTCATCTCAAATTGAAAAGCCGCGGTACATGATAATTGGGTTCAAAACAGGACGAAAAAATGTAGCCGATAAAGACATAACACGTTTTGATCACTGTAATTTGCGAGATGTTAAGGTTTTCTTAAATTCGAGCTACTTTCCGTATGAAAGTTTTGATGTTAGTTTTTCAGCTGAGAGGTATGCTATATTATATGAACAGTATGCTAAATTTCAACAGTCTTATTATAACCGTGTTCAAGCACCCTTGTTAAGCCCGCTAGATTTTAGAAATGAGGCACCTCTATTTGTCATCGATTGTTCTCGTCAAAACGAAACCTTGAAAACCGGTTCGGTGGATGTGCGTGTGGAGTTCGAATGCGAATCGGATTTTCCAAAGCAAACCAGCGCTTACTGTTTAATTTTAAATGACTGCATTTTCGAATATAAGCCATTAAGTAATATTAGAACAAAGATATCATAATGGGTGACTTCATATTTGTAGATCTTCAAGGATTTAAAACAGACAAAAACGAATTTATTGTTAAAGAATTTGCATATGGCACTTTAAACTACACCCAACTTTTTTTAATTAAACCCCCCTTTCCATTTTCTATATTAACAGTAAGTGAAAAGAGACAGATAAGGTGGTTAGAAAAACATTTTGGTATTATGTGGCATGAGGGTTATGTTGATTACATAGAATTTAAAAGACTTATCGGTAACCACTTAAAATATAAGACGATCTATGTGAAGGGTACGGAAAAAATTCAATGGGTTAAAAGTTTTTGCTCAAACTGTACTGTTTTAGATTTAGGTGAAAAAGATGTACCTAATTTACAAGAGCTGAATAAAAACTATTGTTTTCCTGAGTGTAATTTTAATTGTGTATAACATAAAAAAAATTGTGCTTTAAAAAATGTTATTTGTATTAAAAAATGGTATATAGAAAACATGGGCGTGGACGTCTGTGGCCGATAGATATATAGGTTTAGAAAAAATTTAAAGGGTGAAAGATTTATGTTTTGATTGTGTAATTATTGATTTAAGTGAAAAATGTGTACCTAATTTACTAGAGCTATCTAAAAAATATTGTATGTTAGAGTGTATTTATAATTGTGTATATCATAAAAAATGAACTCTAAAAAAGTTTTATGTATAAAAAATGGCATTTAGATAATAACAACATTAAATTCTGAATTATTATAAGTATTCCTTGTCTAAATAAATGAAGTAAATCAAAAAACCTTTGTTTTTCATTAATATACCCAAATGAATAACATAAGCGAAAAGTAAACAATTGAATACGCTATATCCTCTTCACACTTCGGGAATATAATACGAATCAAAAAGTAACAGAAAATGCACAGTTGAACACATGCTGAGAAGCATAATACTTTCATGACTCGAACATACAACGCGGTAAGTGTATATACTTAACATAGCACTTCCAACATTTTGTTTCTCAGATATGGAACGACTTACAATGTTTCGTCGATAAAGAATAGACATGATGGTACAACACAGAATACATATAAAACAGAGTAGTTACTGCATAGTTATATATTATTAAAAGTATATTGGAGTAACCTCCGAGATATTTCTTTAATTTTATATATGTTTTCTTGTTTAATACAATATAAGATATAATGTATAAATAATATCATAAAACAAGTATGTATTCATATATTAGATACGCGTTAGAATTTTGATCAAAAGCTTCATTAATATATTTGATAATTATCTTCAAAAACTCTCTAGACAACACGGAGCATATTTTAGCCTACTTTTTAACACGCTTTTTTCATAGTAACAATACAAAATGGTACCCAACCATTCAGAACTGGACAAGCCTGTCGGAATCGGGTTATATTAACGCCACGCCACTGATAGACAATAGCTGTGATTTAAAAAACGCTAATTAAAATTTCATTATATTGCCATAAATATTGGAATATAAATATTTTATGTGTCGCATCTGTTTGTGTTAGTCTGTACAAAGTATCTCAGATCGGATTAAATTACATGTTTATTAAACAGAACAGTGAGAAATGGACGCAACCAAATTTTCAGTAAAAACTGATGCACTATGGAAGTTGCGGTTTGAAATCAAACTCTCGGCTGTAGTTTTATTTTTTGTTTTGTTATCATTATCAGGTATTTTCTAAAGTTTCTCAAATATACTATTATTCATCAATTTGCAAAAGTCTTGTTCAAAAACAGACGTTACCTCTTGACGTAACCTTGTATTCATATCAATATATTGTTTTAAGTAAGAGGATTGTTTGAATGTAATTACAAACATATAATAGTTAATCATTTTAACATAGGTGGCTTGTTGCCATAACTTTTATTGTAGGCACTTAACATTTGTTCAATTATCATTAAATTTCAACTATATAATTTAGCTAAACCCAGTCTTTAAAATAATCCTTAATTTAGAAAAAAGAAGCATGTCCCTAAGAAAGCGTATGAATATTGTCTTTTATTATAACTCGTTTGTCATCATCCAAAGATAGGGCTACTTTATTATCAGCTTGTGTAAAAATTGTATGTTTTATAGACTTAAATATCGAGTTCTTTTTTCGTATCAATTCTTTATTAAACAGTAAATTTTCATAATCACTAAATCGAATATCCCTGACCGCATGTTTTATTTTTTGTGCCTTTTGCTTTCTTTATCTGATTTTCTTATGTTTTGAAACAGTATAATTTCAGCCGAAGTCAACAAACTGAACGGTAAGTTCGCCTCCTAATTCATCTTTAAATAGCCCAGACACCTTTCAACTTACTTGAAAAACAAAAGCATTATATTTACCTATATCAGAAACAAGATACAACCCAGCCGACGCTTATCAAACGATGCCGCCACCAGCCTAAGGCTGAACTCAGAGTACAAGCTATAATAATATTATAGCTGTTCTATACTTTTTTGTAACTAGAAATAATCAATTTTAATAATTTTAATAACGAAATATATTAAATTTGAAAGTTATTTATCAATATTTAGTTTTACATTTCCTTAAACTTATTTAATTATGTCATAGATACCTATATGATGCAATAAATAAAAGAATCTAACACGTTCAAACCTGAACTAATATAAGTTTGTTTACAAGTATTGATGAAACAGCACAAAATGAGTATGTACTTACCTATAAAAAGATGCATTTATTAAAATAAAACTATATATCTGTTTGAGATTTCAAACAGGACGTATCTATTCAGTTTCAATAAATTTCTTGTTCAATTTGAAATCGGAATGGTGAGTACTTTAATCATTTTTACCCCCCCCCCCCCCCCCCCCGTCGTATATCTGTGTATATGGCAGTGGGATCGTAGGTACTTGGCTTTGTTTAGTGAAAATCGGAACACTCTACTGACTCCAAGATATTTAGCTTTTAGTGGAACAAGTGACAGCATCTCGGTTAATATTAAAGCTCGGAATTCCAAACCTGTTGTTATGTTTAGTAACATTTGACTTATTAAATGAGGATCTGATGATGACCAGCTACTTGTGTTTTAAATTTAGGTTACCGTAGGTATCTTATTATCGTTTTTAAGTGAAATGTAAATAACTGGAAATTATTTTACAGAGCTCACAACCCGTTAACTCCGTTGCTGAAATTAATGAAACCACTCCGTTTTATTCTCAACTTGGTGAAAAAATGAATGATCCGTTCAATTACTCGCAAGACATGAATTCTTATTTAAAATACCAGGAAGTGCTCCTAAATCCATCACAAGAGATTCCACTATCAGGAATACAGGCAATAAGTGAAAGGAAAATCGCTAAGAAAGGAAAGAGGAAGGCAAAGGAAATGGGTCTTAGTTCACATGTCATCAGAAAAGTAACAAAAGGAAAGCGTCTCATAAAAATCAGTATTTCGGATATAGAACATTCAAACATCGGAGCGAACAGTGTCACGGTGCAATATGTGGTACAAGATGAATATGACGAGTTGTTAAATGCAACCGATTGTCTAGTGGAAAAAATTGTAAAAAAGTTGAGTGATTCGAGTAGTTATTAAGATCTAAATTTACGTATGTACCTATTAATAATTAAAACGAATAAATTAGTTCAATGATAAATTCGTTGTTTTTTTTTTATTTTTATTTTTTTAATATGTCTAATAATATACTTTTTGTAACTAGAAATATACCTCTCATCTAATCATGCAAGGGTGTTGCTATTTTACCACTTGCCGTTTTGGTTTTGGAATGAACATAGTCTTCATTACAAATTATTCATACTGAGCTCTCTGTAGTCGAAAACCGAGTTTAATGCATGTGACGAAATAGTTATTTGTTGATCAGTATATTTTAAATGGAGACACATACGCGCCCGAAGAACAGGTAAAGTGAATCAAATTTCAATAAACAATTATGCCGTGCAGTGTAAGCCGCGTTTTAAAATGCAATATGATTCAAATATTCTATTGTAATGTAAACCTTACATCTTTATCTTAGTTTCCGATTTTCAAAAACTAATCTGAAACAGTTAGCTTTATCGCGTATTTATAGTGAACAAAAAGCGAAATGATTTGTGGGATTATACTTTAATATGCATCTTATGTTATTAATCATAAGTTCGTATTTGGTAATTGCCGATTTTAGACTTTTCGTGTTTTTGTGAATAGTTGGTTCACAGATGATGTATGAGCACGTCATTCGCATTAGCCAATAAAATACCTAAGGCTACATCGCGCTTGCGAAGTTTTTAGTTCGCTTCATATAAATACATTTTATTGTGATAGAGTGGACGGAGAAGTTGTGGCTATAACAACCACTAGTTCACAACGACTCCTACCACTTCATCATCTAAGAGCTTGGGCCCGGCTTTGCGATGGTGGCTTTGGTAACGCGGTAGCGTGTACTGGTGAAGAGTAGCTTAAATTGCAACCTCCCAGTATGATACACATGTGGCGACGTATTACCGTTTAGTAGCATAAATTGCGAACTCCGGTATGACGCACACTACAGTGGTTGGTAGTACCCCCTCATCATGTCAAAGGGTTGGGCCCGCTCTGCGACTTTGATGAGCATGAAATATCGAATGCTGCGAAAATTGAATATGAATATCGAATGTTGAATATCGAATGTTTGAATATCGAATGTTGAAAATGACCTTTTAGTCTAGTCAAACCGACTGTCTAGTACAGAACTGGCCATTCTGGAAAAATAGTTAGAATGATGGGACATTGGTCGACAAGTTGAATACGGGTCTGGCCAGCTCGGAACATCTTGTTTGCTCACTTTAGATGCATACGGGTGCCAGGATGTGGAAAAAATTATTAGAAATAAAACCTGGCACCCGTAGGTCTTTTGCTGTTTTTTATCATCATTTCCTTCGATCGAGACCGACTGCAAAACAAGTTAGACAGCTTAGAGAGCGTTGACAGCAGTGAGAGCGTTAACGCATTCATAAACGGAGAATATATAGATGAGAAGTTCAGACCACCATTCATTGATAAAATTAACGACCCAGGTTGGATCGGAACGCGCGAATGGAACGAGAACGCAAACGCAAACGGAAATCGATATTCAAGTTCTGTTCCCAAAAAGCGATTGGGAGTTAAGAATACAGCTAGATCAATTCACAAACCCAATGAGCGTTTTAAATCAGCGGAGAATATATAGATGAGAATTCTAGACCACCATTCATTGACAAAATTAACGAGCCAGGTCGGATCGGAACGTCGTGAAACGTAGTGAAGCGAAGCGGAACGAAGTGTAGCAGTGAAGATGACCTGGATCGCTAATTTTGTCAATGAAAAGTGGTCTAGAAGTCTCATATATATACTACTAGAGTATGCGAGTCTATGGCCCTCGGGCAATTTTGATTTTTAGACACAAAGAACTCGAGGGGAAGTAGGAAGGACCTTTTATTTTACAAAAAAAAATCAGATACGCAAGTTCTTCCATCATTGTTATATTGGCGAATCAAGGGACAGTTTCATTTTTAGGTTGCCGTATTTTGAAAGAAATAACGGGAGCCTTCAAACTAGATGTCATGAAAAGTACACAATCCTAACGCTAAAAATAATTAGTTACCTAACCTACTTTAGGTGAAATGAGTGATTTTACGTATTTATCATAAAGGAAACAAACCTAACTAATTATACATATATCTCAGAGCAGACAAAATCAAATATGTTAGGATACAAAAACAGTATCCCGTTATATTAGGGTACGTAATGTATAAAACGTACATCAGTCAAATTCAGCAACCACCTGTCTTAATTAATTACTAGTTTCCAATTCTGTAATCACCATTATGTGATTTCACAAAACCAATAACTATATCAATATCCATACCTTACTAAAACGCTGGTCCCACAAACGAGCCAATTATTCGCAACAGAAAGGGCCACTCGGAACAATAGGCTGCGAAAGTACAGTCGCAATGAAAAATGCTAGCTTTTTCTTAAATTTCAATTTGGAGTCTGAACGAGGGTCGAGGAGCAGACTCATAATGCAGCTCTCAACGCGAGGGCTTGACCGCGGCTACTTCCAAGCCTAGCATTCAGCTGTATGGTACAAGGCATAAACTGAACAACAATACGTCAAAAAAAAACGTCTGAAATTCCCCTATCGCAGATCTACTACGAAAAAAAAAAAGAAAGTTGAAGATAGAGAAACATGGAAGTTGCTCCACCGATAAGAGCTAAGCTCTTAAAAAATTCTGATGATGAGATCTACTACGATGCATTCTAGTTGAGAATAGCAAAATTTTTTACGTATTGCCTATACGACAAAAATATATCAGCAAACGTCATTAATGTGGTACTTTTCATAGGAACAAAAATATTTTTCTTTATAGCTCTTTAGTGACGCGTGAACTGCTTTAGGTATATTTGAAACCGATTTATTCAAACTAATGTCAACAATGCGTGCTCTTATGTATCTGTGCCATTGCTTATTGACGAAACCTGTGGTGGATAAGTATTTTTGTTTTTGGATTAAACTTGCTGTGGATGCAGGTACATCTTTTGCAATTTTGTATCTTTTAATACATTTTTTTTTATGAAATTACAGCTACTTTTCACACCACCTAAGTTTCATTTTTTTGGTATTAAAAGTGAAACTGTGCGCTACGATATTTTATAGTAGGTACTCTGCACATCGCACATGATCAAGGGTTAAAACACCAAATGACAAACTAGCTTTTGCCCGCGACTACGTCCGCGTGGAACTTGGAAGTATGGAAGAAATCTCGTACAACACGATAGATATCCACCCGATCACCTTAATTAATAAAAGGGATTATTAAAAGCGCCTACTTAAGCAAATGTAAGAGCAATTGTGCTTTTGGTCTAATAATTACATTTCCTACAGGGTCATCAATGTCATCATGAATTACTTATAATTACTTACTTATACTCACTTTTCAATCTTTTTAGGGATAATTTCCAGGATGCCAACTATTCTATGTTCTTCCTCGGATCTTAAACTATCTCCATGCCAAATTTCATCAAAATTGATTCAGCGGTTTAAGCGTGAAGAGGTAACAGACAGACAGACACACTTTCGCATTTCTAATATTAGTATGGATTGAAGCGGTCTCATGGCGGGATCATTGAAGAATGGGGGCGCCCAAGCGGATCAACGATGGTGCCAGTACATCTGAAGGCCCGGACTAGCGCAACTTGACCCGGCATGTCGCGCTACTCAGCATCGCCGGTCCTGCACGCAAGATCGAAAGGAAAGACAGACAGTATTCGCGTAAGAGAGTCACGTGTCAGAGGTTGTTCTACAGGGTCTGAGAATCCAAAAAAATATAATTCATGTTTTAATGTAAACCGCTCATTACTCAGACCACAGACAATGTTTTACTCATTCAGCCTCTTACCAGTGGCTACTGAATGAAACGTCAATTTGAGTCCCAAATTGCGTTCCAAAAACGTCTTTTACGAGTAGAAACATTTCGAATTCACACTTCTAAGGCAATAAAGGTGAATATTCGCCAGTAAATAATTAATTGTTTTTCTACTTTGCCCTAATGCTGGCTGGTAGAGAAAGCCTCACGGCAGTAAGGCCGCCTTTTGTACGACAAGATTACTTATGTGCAATAATGATTAAATAAATAAATTAGTTTTTAAATTTTGTTATGTTCACTACACATACTGGGTTGATGAAAGTATGGTACACTTTATGAAACATAAAACCTTAAACGGATCGGAAGTTTTGATTGAGTCCAAAATATTTGATTATTGATAGTAATTGATAAATTGTAAGTTAAATAAACCGAATCGGAGTAGGTAGCAGTTATTAAAAACGACATACGAGTACTTTTACTTATTCAGTTTATGTTTAATATAAAGTTTGTTTTAAGGTTTTATACTTATTTTATGGTGAGTCGAGTTGTACTTATGATGTTAGTATAAACTTTGTTTGCTTCCAAGTAAAGAATACCTCTGAAAGAATAAGGTGCTCCACTCCATTTACTAGAAAAAACACTGTAGAAAATAGCCAAGTTCTTAGAAAGTTTCCTAGAAAGTTAGATGCTGTAGCTGCTTTCGAAACATTTTCTATTCCAATGAAACTTGAAGTGTGTCTCAAACGTGAGAAAAATAAACATGAAAGTTAGGTTTTACAAGATATTATTAATTTACGAAAATATTTCTTTTTTTGGACTACAGTTACTTTTTGAAGATTGTATTGAAGACGCGGTTGGCGCAGTTTGCAGACACCTGCCTACTGAGCCGGCGGTCCCGGGTTCGAATCCCGGTCGGGGCAAATATTTGTGTGATGAACTCGAATATTTGTTCTTGGGTCATGGATGTTATATATATTTATATGTTAATGTTATGTATATCGTCGTCTGGTACCCATAGTACAAGCTTTGCTTAGTTTGGGACTAGGTGGTCGATTTGTGTATGATTGTCCCATAATATTTATTTATTGTATCACCAAGACACTATAAGAAGATTTTTGCCAACAAGAATATGTGTATTTTGCCTACTTTACTAGCTTAACCTATGCCTATTTTAATTAGCATTTGTACAAATATCTCATTATTAAAAGAAGACTGTACAGCAACATAGTGTTCTTGAATATACGAGAACGAGAATTACGAAAAAGCCTAACCATCTGGTTTTTTTTTTTAAACTAGTAAGCGATATTTGCAATAGTTTTAAAAAACTAGCAAAACATTCATTAATACTTCACAGCAACATTTCAAATATGTTTACAGTTCTTTGCTACTTTAACATAATTGGAGACTTAAAAGCGAGTTCCCTCAACGTCAGCCTGTTCGCAGGCATTCCATGCTGGCTGGAAATCTAGTAAAAAACGAGAAACAAACTATGTATTGTTCCTCTGGCTCTAGTCATCACGAACGAGAGTATCGCTCTAAAAGAGGCGGACGAGGAAAAAATAAGCGATAAAAAATACAACACTCAATGCTCGAGACAGACGGCCCTCAGACAATGACTCTTAATGCCTGTATCATGTACATACTTGTCGCTCGCTCATGTGTTCCTAGTGGCTCCCTTCAATTTCAGCCCTATTTTGCTAACAGGTTTAGTCGAGTTTAGAGTGAGATTGTTCAACAAGATGTTAGCTTGCGAAAATTGAGTATACGTGTACAGTGATATACGTATACGCGTAATTAGCGGCAGGCTTTGACTAGTTTGAGGATTTTTAACTAGCTTTTGAGATTTCTTTGTTAAATCTCGACTACAAGGTTTGGTTATAACTATAGGGTTTCGGGAAGCACTTTTGTAGGTATACTGCACCCAATGTGGTAAAAACTTAAGAACATTTTATTTTCCATCAGACAATGAAACTTACTTTCCTGTGGCTCACTCATGTGCTCCTGGTAGCTCCCTTCAAGTTCAGCCATTTTGCTTAGATAAGGTTTTACCGGAGTTTAGAGTAGGTTTGTTCTGTAAGATATACGTCTACTAGTTTGAGGATTTTTGACTAGCTTTTGTTTGAGATTCTTTGTTACTCGACTTTGAGTATAACTATTAGGAGTTTTAGTATATTTAAGTAAATATAAGGTTTAGGGATTCGATTAAATGCTTTTCAAGGTACACTACGACCTATTGAGTAAGGTTTGTAAAGACATTGTAACTATTGTAAGATTTTTTTTGAGCTGAATGGTAAGATTTTAGACAATTTTATTTATTAAATGAGATACTTTGATTACTAAGTTCAATGCGTTAAGTACGCATTTACGCGTCTTCAATTTGAAGTTTAATAAGTTTTGTGGCGCAGGACGTACATACGAGCCAAAAAAACCTTTATGCACTTCTAAACATAGATATATGATTATTATAAAGTTATATAATATAATTGAGTAATACAATTGAATGATAGGAACTTACAAAGAAGACTTATTCTGCTATTTGAAATTATACACTAGCATGCAAATGTCTTGGATAGGTATTATCAAAACATATCTTTAGAGAAAAATGTCTTTCAATCCACAATAGTTTTTTGTTATACAGGATGGAACATTTCTAAAGACTGGGCTGACAGGATAGTGTCATCTAAGTGATCTACAATCGACCTATTATAATTGTAACGCTGGATTTAAAAGTAAAAAAAGTCATCAAAATAAAATATTTTAATATCAGTGACAAACCTACAAATTCAAAGGTTTTATTAACATTTTAAATGACACTTGTGTTTAACTTAAGCGATGTTCAAAATATGCTAGGGTTGATATGTGCAGATTTTTATACTAATGTTTAACAAACCCTATCTCAAAAATGGATATAAATATTTACCTACATAGTTCATTGGTGAAAAATGAAGTAGGTACTCAGTCTGAAGAATTCCCTGTTTGCTTAAAATTCCCTCGATCTGTTCCGCCCTGTATATTTAGTTACAGAATACAAAATGTATTTTAATCTATGAAGAGTCAACTTTTGTATTTCCTTTGGTAATATCTTAAAAACTTCTATGCACTAAACAAAGCAGTGATTGAGGTATAACGTTGTCTTAGTAATGTAGATAATTGTGAACCAATCGTCCAGGATTCGACGACAATATAAACTTCACAGGTTGGTCATACACGATATACGTTATATGCGATATACGTAGGCTAAGGATTCACAGGTGGATCACTGGGTGCATCCAAATTGGATCTCTTGCGGTCCTCCGCAAGCATGCTAGGCGCCGAGGCAATCTAAGCTGCACCTAATACAACTAATTGTGTAAGCAAAATTACACGGTTTTAAGGACGCCTCGGGGTGTGCTTTAGAAGATAGAATTACCTTAACTAAATATATATTCGTATTCTAGCGGCTACAACTTTAGAGATAGTGTTATTTTATCATCATATATTTAAGAGCTAGGTTCCTGTCGGTGTAGTAATTTTCAGCTCATCCTACACTCCGCTTTATATTTACTTCTTTATATGATGAAGCATTTATTTTATCTTCTATTTGTTCCATATATGTCTGTTTGGTCTTCCTCTTTTCCTTTTCCCTTCTACTTTTCTTTCTATTGTCACCTTTTCTTTCTTTTATGACGAAACCTGCGCTGTGGATATAATATTTGGATGCCATGCATGAGATTTGTTTTTAATAAATAAACATTATCCACGTTTAATAACAAAACAAACTATTCATACTCACTTCATAAATTACTTTCGGCTTTCTTCTCAACAATTATTGTCACCTTGATGTGCCTTGATATAGTTATCGTGACGTATGACGTATTGACGCGATCTGACATCTTCCCTCTCCTATTTTCAATCATATTCAACAAATATAATTTTTCGTTTACTTTATTTAAGACTTCCTCGAGTTTGTGTTTATTAATAAAACAAAATATTACTCATTCATAGCATGGCTTTAAAATATGTAACTTCATATTAAAGACGAATATACCCCATCTAGTTACAATAATTAATATCACGTTAGTAATTATTGTAACTAGATGGGACTTAATCGCGCGTTCAGAAAGGTGTTACAGTACTTTTATCTCACGAGCGCGGGTGAGCCATGTTTGTGTGAGTAGATGTACATGCACATTGGCTCTGTGTGGGTGAGCTCGGGAGCGAACAGTGCCGGCTCACCCACACAGAGCCAATGTGCATGTACATTTACTCACACAAACATGGCTCACCCGCGCTTGTGAGATAAAAGTACTGTACTCAAGGGAGTCCCTTCGAAACAATGGACGTAAGTACGTAAAATTGCGTCTAAAACGTCGGAGTAATTATATAAACACGTTTTTGAACGCGATTTAGTCTCGTTCTGTTTTAATAATGTGTGAAATCGTGTAAGTTTGAATCAATCTATTCCGAGATCGTATTGAATTGTATTATGTAACTATAAATCATGCTAATAGTCGTTATGTGACGGGCAAAAAAACAAAACATTAAGGTGGGGCCCATTATGACAATTATTAAAGTAAACTATTTAAAGTATTTAAGTAGGAAATTGACAATGTCCCAATAGTTGGTGCTTTTAAGTACTCACAAGTGAAAGACGTGCTATCAATTATATAAATGGGGTATCGAACATTGGGACGTTTACCATAACTGTACGTTTACAGTTACACGGTTTCTTGTGGATATCCTCGCCTCAATACACATTAAACATTAACAAACTATCACCGAAAATTCAACCACAAAGCATTTATACCCTTGTATTTCAACGGCAAACATCGTAAATGCTTATTTACGATGTTTTCCCGTACTACATTTCCCTCACAATAGCTGTAGTAATGGTTAAAGGGTATGGTACTCGTTTTCACTCGTCGTAGAAGTGGAGGGGTGCGCGTTGAACCAATGGCGACATTTTTTTATCCCCTGTTTACTAGTTCTTTCCCACGTAGGGTATTTACCTCCCTATGAGCTAGTTCTTAAGTACTGGGTTTGAAGACTCGTTAGAGTGCGTATGTTGGTATCGTTTAAGGCACGTATTACTCGCTTCACAGACAGTTATTTACCTGCAGGTTTACAAGTTTGAGGCTCACAATAAGGAGCGCTAAGCGCTGTTTCATTCGCTAATACACGGCATAACTGTAGGTACAATCAGCATCAACAGTAGCTGGCAATTTTGAAATTCAGTATGTACCTGATACCCTGGCTTAACACATAGGCTACTTTGTATTCCGACAAAAATAGTGTACTGAGCGGTTAACACCGCAGGGCGCAGCTAGTATAAAAAATTGTGACCCTCTCTTACCTAAATTTTAGTCAATAATATTTTTTTCTCAGTAAGTGATTTTGTAAAATCTTATGAGAAATAAATATCTTAAACCATATTAGTTATTGCACATATATTTTCGCCTTTATAATTTGATCTTGACTGTACCTAATAATACCGGTACTTAGAAACTGAATGGAAAAAAAAGCTTGTTAAAATATTTGTACTCAATATTTATTCAAAACGTGTAGATTTCTCCTAAAAATTAAAATAACCACTGCCACTTAAGGCCAGTAAAGGATATTATTATTATATTCTAGGTATATCTAGGTACGAAGAAACTAAAAGAGACTATATTAATTTAATAAGTCAAGGTACGCCGAACTTGGCAAAATCTTTTTTACAAGAATGACTCATAGCTTCGCTCAACTCATTACACTTTTCTTGTTAAGCTTAACTTTGACTAAGCAGCTTACATTACCTTTCATTTATAAAATGAGTAAATTTTCTAACCTTCCAGTCTAGATTTTTTGCTAAAACCTCTAAGAATTTTTCTATTTGAGTTGACTAATATTTCTACGATTTTTTAACTCATAATATACCCAGTTTACTCGTAAGTGTTTTTTTTTTTTAACGCTATCATATTTTATTGCAAAACGCCTATAGCGGATACATTGCATTGATACTGCTGTAATTTAATCGGGAATCGAACCCGCTCTTTTACATTTCCAGAGGAGTGTTCTCCTAGAGTTGCGATTGTCATTAGGTCTTGGGTTCGAATCCCGGCAAGCGCAAATATTTGTGCGATTAACTCGAATAATTGCTCCTGGATCCTTAATGCTTTTTAATGTATTTATGTATGTATTTCGTCGTCTTATGCCCATAACACACGCCTGCTAAAGCTTACTGTGGTGGGGCTCTATTGATTTGTGTGAGGTTGCCCGATATTTAAATTTTATTGACCGAGCGAGCGAAGCGAGCGTAGCGTCTCTTCAGCTTCGCCAAAATTTGTTTTGTTTGTTTAGATGTTTGGATATTCGGATTTCCGGCTGTTCTCGCCTACAGGCCACATCGCTCAACCAATTATGTAATTGTTTTAAAAGTGCCCTAAATTTGAATTTCGATTTCTCATGAAATTTTGTGAGTAGGTTCGATAAGTCAGTTCAGTTTTTCGATTTTTTTCAAAATTGCAAAGATATGGGTTGAAAAAGTAAAAAAATACAAATTTCAGTCTAACTCATATTATAATTAATACTTATTAGGAATTCTGCAAGAATATATGCAAATTTAATTCACCTATACGGCTACCGAATGGAAAGAAACTTCTATAATTAAACTGCACTAACTCCGCGTTCCCAAAGCCACGTTAATCCTCAGGTACGGCAGATTTTACAGCAAAAAACCTAAGCCACCGATTTTGTACGGCAATTTTAAAATAAGTACTTTCACACCGAAGCTTGCATAAGGTCTTAAATTTCAATTTCAGGGGATCGAGCCAAGAATCCGAGATACACTAGACAAAGCCATACGACCCGGCTGAGACTATTCTTATACGTGTGTTACCGCAATGTGGGGTTATTTAAAATTTATATTCCAGTATTCTAGATTAACTTCAGGCTACGATGTGCTAAAATATTAGTGATATATCTTATATTAACAACATTCTAAAAGCAGTTGCTTTTAGAATGTTAATGAAGGTGTGACTGCCCTATACAAAGATGGTGGACAGAGCAGGTTAAATGCGTACCTTTATCTATAAAGTATATGATGGTCGTGTACAATAATAAAAAATAAAAAAAGTAAATATTTAAATAATTATCTTGTATTTAATTGTAAGTACATACTAACATTAGTTGAATACCCTACTAAGTGCTAAGGATTCTATTATGTCCGAAATAAAAAGGTTTCATTCATTTCGTATAAGTAGAAGGAATATCATGAAAATCGACGAATCGAACGTCAAATGTCTAAGTATATATATTTTTCAATTCCACAATAATATACTAACAGTACGTTTTAGCGCGAGATAAACATTGTTCAAGTCATTTGCAGGTTCGGCAAAACGTTACAGATATGAATTTAATAATAACAAAATACAATCCGTATTTCCGTTTTTTCGCGGCGGCCAATGAAACAATTTTCAGTTTCATCCCCGTTTCCTACGGAATATACGGGAACGTGCGATGTATTTGGTTGAATATTTCATCTGCGAATGTGTGGCGCCGCGTGGTAAGTATCTGGGACCTAAATGTGAACAAAATCGGGTAGAAAATGGGTCATGGTACCAAATGTGAAAATATATTCCTGTGGGAATTGAGATGCATTGAGAAGAATCAACGGAACTCTCCAAATATTGTAAATTGTAAAGGATACCGAAATTCAACAGAATTATAGGTTGTTTTTTTTGTGGTAATAGGTATATCTTATTTGTATATATTGAAGGTTAATTGTAAAGATAACATTGCAGTTTAAGTGAGGATTGAACTCACGATCTGTATCCTATCACAGAACTAAAGGACCGCTTTAAAGATTACATTAAATAATGTCTTCACAATCCGCCCTTTCTTTTTCTTTTTTGAAGCTCCGGAAATTAGGAATACAAGATCAGATGGAAAAAATCAGTACCTACAGATATAAAATAAAGATATAAGGAGGCAAGATTATTTTAACGACCTGTCATATCGAGAATAAAAACTGGAAACTTTGCAGGATAGTAAAGGTTACGCCACAACTTCGTACTCACCGGCCGCCGGCAAACTCTCTTGAACTGCGGCCAACTTTGACTTCTTGGCTCTGAGCAATGTCCCACTATGTCGGTGACTGATTTGTTATTTATTAGTCGCACGTATGCCTAGAGTGCCGGTCTAGACAGTGCCCAATGATTTAGGAATTATCTTACTTTTTTTTTTATTAGGTAGGTAAGGCCCCGTGCTAGTTACAATATTAGTAGTTAGGTTTTTACTTGGTTTTACGCCGCCGCTGAGTTGGCTTGAAGACGTGCGATCAGGAATACGACGAAAAACCAATAATCAAGTCGCAGACCTAAGTGAACAATTATCAATCTCTAAATGAGGTAACACTTTTAAGTAATCGAATCGCAATACAAATGGCGGACTCATTGCAATAAGGTATTCTCAACCAACCATAAATAGCGTCAAACAGAAACAAGGAATTGGTTAAGGATCATTAACGACCGTGAGAAAAAAATACAATTCTATAAAAAAATTATACTTAAAAAAAGTCTATTTTTATAAAAAATACTTATTTAATTTAAATTTTATGTAACGGTCGGAAAATATCATTTTATATGTACAAGAAAGAAAATGAGAAATTCACAAAGAGAATTAAAAAAAAAGTTTTTTAAGTGTACTAGTTTTCGTGGTTGTTTTTACGTTGCTTATATATAACTTTTATTCCTAAACTTGATTCAAGTTTTGATTCTACAAAAAAAAAAAAAACATTTACTATAAAATCAAGTATAAAAACGTTAAAAAAAATTCACTTGCTCCCCGCATTGCTCTTCAATTACTAGCATCCCAGCAAACCCCCACAACACGTTCCAAAAAAAGTTACAAATATTAAAACCTTTCGAAACAAACCGAAAGCGCAAAACGCAAACGTGCAAAACGCAAAATTGCAAAACAGTACACCTCATTCTAAAAACATTTAATAAACCGAACCGACACCAAATACACTCCGACAACCTATAAGTCCCAATCATGCGCCATAAAAATTCGCCCAATAAATATTTTGAATAGTTACAAAGGGTGCTTAACGAATGCTAGTTTTCATTTGCGATATTGCTTTTGTGCATCGGCACGAATGGATTACCGGTATTGTGTTCGGGTTAAATCAACCCTTTACTCTCCTAACCGATTATTAAAAAAACTTTTTTTCAATTACTATTAACCCTATTTTCTTTGAGGCTAGATGCATTTTGTAATGCAATTTTTTTACGAGATACGAGCTTTAATTTTGTGTAAGAGAAAATGTAACGGTCATGTCGCTCAGCTTCGTCGTATTTTTGGCGATAAAACAATCATATTAAAATTTCATAACGAACGTTACTTCTGTGAAAGCGTGCATTTTAATTTTTTTTTTTTTTGCCAATTTAAACACAAATGTCATGAACTGCAGGAGTTACATTATTCTTCTGACGAATGAAATTAAAATTATACTGTTACTTTTACAGAAGGTACTTTACTTTTACCGCGCACTTCATCCGCATGGAAAAAATCATAACCCTCTTTTCTACGTGGTCGGGTTAAAAGTATCCTATAACCATCTTTGGAGGCTCAGCTAGATCCAGTGCCAATTAAACATCATCGTTTCGTTATGATGAGCGGACAAATATCTTTTTACCAACTGAGGACACTGTACGGTTAACGGTTGGCCGCCGCGCGTTTATACAAATCCTATATCGCGCTATTTTTTTCCTATAACTACCCCCCTGACCCCTCTCCATAGAAAACTTATTTTATAGTATAATATTATGATAGTAGAGCTAAAAGCCTGTCTTGTCATATTTTCGGTAAAATGATACAAATGTCGGAAATTTTATTACCCAATTAGTGCATCAGGTCGTTGTGTTATTGGTTATGAAATGAAAATTTCGTAGTATGCTATACAAAATAACGACAATTGCAACCAACACAGATATTAATTAACAATAAAGAAGGTACATACTTCCAAATACTCAAATAGCGTATGGATAATATTTTAAAATATTGTATGTCAGTAACGTAAGTTAAATTTAAATAAATAGTTAAATTGGAGTGCGATATGACAAGCCATCTTGAATTGTATGACTATCAAAATACGAAATTCAGATTCGCGCAGCGGGGGTTCCGCACCATTACAGATCTGTAAGTAACTATACCTCAACGTTGAGATTGCACCTACTTGGATTATACCAATTACCTAGTACTTTTATATATATTCCGCCATGAACAAATGAGATGCAAACCTGGCTATTCATATTTCAATACTTTGTTTAATGTGTTAGCTGCAACAAATTAGGAATTTTGAAATTGTTTCCCTTATTTATACGACAAGATCTTTCTTCTTACCAATACTAATTTCATCATGATCCTTGGTCAACTGGAAGTGACTTATCGGTTTTGATTTCTTGGTATTGACAGACACAGAATCATTGACGATCAGACGGTCAGACTGATGGACAACGAATTGATCTTATAAGTGTGCCTTTTACCTCATAAGATATGGAAACCTAAAAGATATACTTCGAACTGAATATGTATCTAAGTAGAGATAATATGGTACGAGATCTTCGTGGTGTGGAACTTTGTGAACATAAAAGCGTCTATGATACACCTGTCTTTTACTATAACTATATATTTTTATCACCGCATATCGAAATCCATCTGCTTCAATGTATTATTCTATTTCCTATCTAAAGAGTAGGCATAATAAAATAAATATTATAGGTACTGTTTCGTCCGTTAATACGTATCGAAGCCTGAATAAAACATAAAGACTGGAAATCGCCGCATTACGAGCATAACGCATTTATTACGCTGAAACATAGGTATTTTATAGCTAATTCGAGTTTATTATAGCTACATTTTCACATTCATAATATAGTATTATGGTTGGAAAAGGTTCCATAAATTTTTATAACTTTTATATGATTAAAGGCAGTAAAAAACCTTTTCCTGTGGTTTTATACCTACTCTTTCCGCTTCAATTTTGTTGTCAGAATCTTAATGATACATAACAATTCGTAAATGTTCTGAATGCATTTAGCAGAACAAATTCAGATGAATCAAAATATTAACACCTAGTTTGATTGTTGTTTCGGTGAAAGTTCCCGAAAAATAAAAACATTTCTTTGGTGATCATTTAATTTTTAACTTTTATTTATGTTATTTTTTTTACAATTACTTATTTTTATTATTTCTATCTTTTATTATTTCTTCTTGTAGACAGACATAGGTACAGAAAGCGGAGGCCTAGTGATTTTGGAGGTCCCGTTGTTATGACTCAGGAATCGTAAAAATCACCAAGAATATCTGGAATCAAAATTAAAATTTCAAGGAGATGTGCGTACAGAAGATGTCTGGAAGATCAATTCAATTTTCATACGTAGCCCACCAACATAGTCCAGCCGCTTAAAAGCCCGTCTTGTGTTTTGATTTGTTATGGCTTCGCAGTTTTCAATTTCGTCTGTGCATTTGCCGTACACTGTTTGTAAGCACGGGGCTATTTTAACAAGCTATTTTGTTTGCGCACTACTCGAATCAGGGCAACTAGCGGCCAATTTTGTAAATGAAAGCAGCTATGGTTTACGTTTGAAGTTCCGTAGGTGATCGGGCTAATGTATGCCACACAGAATAATAGGGGAACGTGCAGTGGTGGTAGTGGCAGCACTACAACGTCAATGTCAATTTAAAAAATCGAATTGGTGGCACCATTTGGCAACACTTTCTTTGTGCACGTTCCCTTGCACGATCTATATAGGTGGCAGCACTATCAAATCAATGTCAACTTAAAAGATTTGGATTATTAGCACCAGTTGTACACGTTCCCTATACGAAAAAAACTACTTAGTAGACCCTGTCAGGGTCTCAATTCAACATTTGTAAACCAAATTTTTACATTAAAGTGAAGTTTTTGAAATAAAAATGTTATTTGAAATTTTCAATTTTTCGCTTCGATGTTGACAACTACGTACAAACGGGAGTGAGATATATATTTCGTTATTGCTTTATTCATTATTATTTCCACCAAAGTGTCAACTACATTACACGACTATACTACGATTTCTAATTCAAGACCAAAAAACTACCACAAAGTTGCCACTACAATAAAATATTTTTACAATTGTAAATTCCTTTTTCTTTTTTAAACACGCTAAGATAATTTATTTATTGGTAACTTTAACTCTATGTTTTAACAAAATAACTAGAAATATTTATTATAACATAATTACGAGAGGAAATAATAAAAACTGAAACATCGGAGATTTTTGGTACAAAATCTGGTATTGTACTTGTAACATTGTGCATTTGGTGCAAGCCAAGTAACAAACTCAGATGTCATTTAAATGTTGTCAATTTTGACAGTGACGTATCTGTCGTAGTTTTTTTAGTCTTGAATTAGAAATCTGAGTTTACACTGTGAGATGTGCTATATTCGAAGTAGGTAGGTACTAACCATTATAAATTATAATATTTTCGATGTCATTGAAAATAATAAAATATAGGTACACTTTTAAAATATAGAATTTTAAAAGTTAAATATTTAAGCGATAATTACATAATTGTAACTGACATACATATGTTAGGACATAATGCAGTACCGAACGATGTTATTTTCACAGTTTAAAACAGCTGTCGAGATTTTCGTTTCATACCTTTCTATATAAAACGGAATTTCCACAAACAAAATGTTTTTACCAATTCGCCTACGAAGCGTATGAAAGGTGAAACGCTAAAACATTTGTGGCATCACTTTGAAAAGTGTTATGGCATTAGTTGAATGTTATTTGAGGTTAGCGAGAGACATCAAAAGGCCCGCGGAATAGGGCAGGGATTTGAAATCAGTTGAAAAAGTTTGTACCGAATTGTTAAAATTCATCATCATCATCATTTCAGCCATAGGACGTCCACTGCTGGACACAGGACTCCTCAATTGACTTCCACATGGGCCGGATAGAAGCGACCCACATCCAGCGAGTCCCCGCAACCCTGACCAGGTCGTCCGACCACCTTGCGGGTGGCCGTCCTACGCTGCGCTTGCCGGTACGTGGTCTCCACTCGAGAACCTTTCTGCCCCAACGGCCATCGGTTCTTCGAGCTATGTGCCCTGCCCATTGCCACTTCAGTTTGCTAACCCTGTTTGCTATGTCGGTGACGTTAGTTCGTCTACGAAGCTCATCATCTCTGATTCGATCACGTAGAGAGATCCCGAGCATAGCCCTTTCCATAGCTCGCTGAGTGACTCTCAGCTTCCTTAAGAGGCCCATAGTTAGAGACCACGTCTCGGCTCCGTAGGTCATCACCGGTAATACGCACTGGTTGAAGACTTTTGTCTTCAAGCACTGACGTATCTTGGACGAGAAGACCCTTCGCAGTTTCCCGTACGCTGCCCATCCGAGTTGAATCCATCGATTGATCTCATTCTCGAAGTTGGACCTGCCTAATTGGATCGTTTGACCCAGATAGACGTATTCGTCGACAACTTCGAGGACCGAGTTCCCAACCAATACTGGGGTGGGTGCTACATGGACATTCGACATGATCTTCATCTTGTCCATGTTCATCTTAAGGCCTGCCTGTTGGGATACTCGGTTGAGATCATCCAGCATTATACCGAGATCCTCCAGCGTCTCCGCCATGACCACGATATCGTCAGCAAACCGAAGGTGCGTGATGTACTCGCCATTTATGTTGATGCCAAGTCCTTGCCATTCCAAGAGCTTGAAGGCTTGTTAAAATTGGTACATTCAAATTATTGTAATATTTTACGAGTGCTGGTAGATGCTGATAGATAATCAAATGTGGTAGATAATACACGATTTATGTTTGCTATGTCGGTGACGTTAGTTCGTCTACGAAGCTCATCATTTCTGATTCGATCACGTAGAGAGATCCCGAGCATAGCCCTTTCCATAGCTCGCTGAGTGACTCTGAGCTTCCTTAAGAGGCCCATAGTTAGAGACCACGTCTCGGCTCCGTAGGTCATCACCGGTAATACGCACTGGTTGAAGACTTTTGTCTTCAAGCACTGACGTATCTTGGACGAGAAGACCCTTCGCAGTTTCCCGTACGCTGCCCATCCGAGTTGAATCCGTCGATTGATCTCTTTCTCGAAGTTGGACCTGCCTAATTGGATCGTTTGACCCAGATAGATGTATTCGTCGGCAACTTCGAGGACCGAGTTCCCAACCAATACTGGGGTGGGTGCTACATGGACATTCGACATGATCTTCATCTTGTCCATGTTCATCTTAAGGCCTGCCTGTTGAGATACTCGGTTGAGATCATCCTGCATTATACCGAGATCCTCCAGCGTCTCCGCCATGACCACGATATCGTCAGCAAACCGAAGGTGCGTGATGTACTCGCCATTTATGTTGATGCCAAGTCCTTGCCATTCCAAGAGCTTGAAGGCTTGTTAAAATTGGTACATTCAAATTATTGTAATATTTTACGAGTGCTGGTAGATGCTGATAGATAATCAAATGTGGTAGATAATACACGATTTATGCCTGAGTTTACTCATTCACGCATGAGTCAAATATTGCCACTACTATTTTTTATTTAATCAGAAGTAGATTGCAGGTGAATATCGTAATAAATAAAATATTAATAACGGAAAGAAATTTATCAGAATAAATAACTTCATATCCCTGTCAGTTATTAAAATATTAAGTTCGACTAACGTTAAGTACACATGTGCCTAATACTTTTCATGTTGAATAAACAAAAAAAAAATCTGCAATATATATATATATTTTTTTTTAAATTAATGGTCACGAAATGGTTTTACACGAATTGACAGCAATAGGTCTTGTTATTTTGACTCGACAATGGAATAATATGTTTTTTATTACCCACCCTGCCTTTTAATTTACGCTGTTTCACTATTTAAAACTAAACGACTTATTTAATATTACATATATGAAAAATACTAAAATCATGTTCGAGACTGGCATAAACAAACAAAAGAGACAAACAATCCAATGTATAACATCGTGAAGCTAAACACTGATTGCCCACTGATTCTTGAAAGTGAAAATGTCGGTACATAAAATGTACCATAAAACTGGTGCAAACGGCATCACTTAGTCAGCCGCTGCAACCGTATATTTGCATTATCTAGATTCGGCCAGCTCGCTTTCATCTCACGTTTGGAATATTTCAAATACAATTTGCCATCGACGGTTTAGTGAAATTCTAGTCCGCGTTGAAAATTGTTATAAGAGCTACCTTTGCGGTTTGAAAATATGTCGGTATTACAAATATTTTTTCCATTTCCATATTTGGTTTGGCAGATTGGAATGTTTCTCGTATTTTATGCAATACTTACTAGCTAGGAACTAGGAACTGGCGGACATGTAGATTGGAAAATAAAACTTCAAGCATTCCGATTGATATATAAATTTTTCAGCGAAAAATTGACGGTTGGAGTTATAGGTATAGGTACTTCGATTGTTATATATTTTCAGGGCAATTTTCTTACTTATAAAACGGGTTTACTCACGTCCTTTTAGTAGAATATTCCTCGACATGTTTCGAATCAGTCGCGGCGGCGGTCAATCGGTATTTGAATGATAGTTTATCATTTAAATATACGTAGATATACTCGTAGTTATAATAAATTAGACAGATGGGTTAGATTTATTTCTCAGTAGACATTGAAAAACGCATTCAAAATCTCAAGCTGGTAAAATCAAAACCGTAGGCTGGTGTCTACCAAAACCAGAAATCGTAACCGCCTTTAAAAAAAAAGTCTTGAGGTACGCTCCACAAAGTTGCGATATCGATGGATCTCCGATCGAGGCTGGGTCACGACCCGCTCACCAGGTGCTGGATAGGGCTTCTTTATATTGACAACCAGTGAGCTATTTTTAAATAAGAACTTGTGCACTATTGGTAATAGAGAATAATTTTCCTTTCCTTTCCCAGCAAAATATATTTTCCTTTCCTCTCCCTTCTGCGTTGAACAAACAATGGTATTCAAAAAAATAAGCCAGAAACGCATACTTATATAAATACATTACCTATGTAATGTAATCTCTCTCCGACCGATTTCGGTCATGGTGACCACTTCCACTCCTAATTTGCTTGGCGCTCATAAATACTAGTGATAGTGATAGTTATAGTGATAGTTATTTATTCATAAACAATGTACATTGTGTTTGAAATATAAGTCTTACAATACAATATTTGAGAAAGAACAAGATTAAAAATAATACTAATTACACATACCTAATAAAACATTAACATTAACTATTTTTTCAACGCATTATAAATGATACATTAATTCCAACTTATTTACATTCATTACGCAAAAATAAAAAATAAAAACATATACTTCCAATGTCCCATTGCTAAAATTAAAATTCTACATACTGTGCATTATATAATGTCAATAAAAAAACAAATTAAAAACTACCTACATTTCAATAAAAACTATATCAAACAAAACTATAATAAATAATCATGCATTTGTCCTACTAATCAAACTCTCTGCTAGAAACTAACCAAAAACGTAGGATGGTGACTGCCAAAACCAGAATCGAAATCAACACATCCTTAAAACTTAAAAAATATACAAAACATGACAAAACTAAAGGTACTCTCCACAATGTTGCGATATCGATGGATCTCGCCAAGTGCTGGATAGGGTTTGTGGCCTTCAAAATTTACTCGTTCATCTATTGCTCACTTCGCAGCCTGTACAACAATGTAGGTACTATTTAGTAAAGTGACAGGTACCTACTTTGGCATTTATCTACTGTTCTTTAAACGCTACATGAATACCGATAAGTATCAGGCTTGCAATAATGGCGCAAGCAAATCAAGGCACACAGCGACAATCTCGACAACCCTAAAAATTTAAAATAAAGAAAGGTACGCCCTACAACATTGCAATATCGATGGATCTCTGATCCTTGAGGCTGGGTCGTGACCCGCTCGCCAGGTGCGACCTAGGGCTAATGCATACTGGAGGCCGTTTCGGCACACCTCCTCAAATACAAAAGGACATATCTATTAAGAACTCTGCACTGAAATATGCTGTTTTAGGTGTCCGTTTCGGTACTCAATTTCCTCAAACCCAAAAGGACTCATCAGGCAAAAACTTTACATTAAAATATGCTGTTTGGTATTCGGAACAGTGTAATCGATTAAGATGATCCTTGATAATGCGGTAAATGAGCAATAAAAGTGTGATGCATTGTTCAATGAAACAGATTAAATGTGCAAAGTTATAATGTGGTTCAAATGTTAAATGTTACAAGGTGGATCCCATTAAAAGGCTATTCTTAAAATTGGGTCTTTCAGTTGTTTTCTAAATCATTGGGTTGGATGTAGAAGAGTTTTTTTATATTATCATTTACAATAATTATATTTTTTATTTCAAATACCAACGATTATCCGACCGTTCTGTTTTATCTACTTTCAGTGCAATTTAAAATACATTTTAATAATGACATTTTGCATAAATCAAACATTTAGACGGAAAAGAACCTTTGATGTATAAATTTTCTCAAGTGGCGACCACGAACCAATTGATATGTAACTAGGCTGGGACCGCAAAACCACAGTCAAGAATGCCATCAGCGAAGATTCAGAGCACTGTTCAACTGTCCCGTGTTAAACTGGTTCAACATAACTTTGTGACGTGAAGTGACGAAAGAAGAATTTTCACCACTTTTAACTTAAGTTTAACCTCAATGTGACGTCATCTTCATAGCCGCGGAGACCACCCGACTTAGCGTTCTACTCTTAACTACCATTTATTATTTTATTTTACGAGCGGCGTGTGCTACTGAAGTTCAGATTACAGTATTCAAATTTATGAGATCTTATAGATGTTGAAGTTTTCCTTCCAATATTCAAACGGTGTAAAGGTAACGTGTAGTTTGGTTGGTTGAAATATACTTACTTATATTAAATCTAATGTTGCAGTCTGCAATATAATGTTTCGGCACACTTCACTGATTTATAAGGGATGCAGAATTGCAAATAAATAAATAATAAATAATATTATATTTGGAACAATTTTTTGGAGGTACCAGTATAGCGTGGCGTCAAGAATACCTTTAATAAAGCTGAAGCTGGTCTGTCTTCTTTTTTCTCTAGAGGAGTAGAGTAGGACGCACACTTCACAACTTAATGTGAATTGAATTTTGCTGTTACAAATCCAGCAGTACCAGTATAGACAAAACAAAAAGTCGAAGTAAAATGTGTTGAACCTTCAACAGATCTAGACCACTGCGCTACATTTCCGCTTATCATCCACCCACGGAACACAAGCTGCATAAAAGCTTAAGGGTTGTAACCCTTATACGACTTATTTTAGCTATTTAAGGGCTGTATAAGCTCTTAAACACCATGTGTGCTACTTGGGCGACCAACAGTCATTAAAATTAACTTTATTAACATAGCCAAACATACTTAGTATGGATTTATAGCAATTGTAACCCCGCCGCCATAATTTCAGTTTAAACGAGTCTTATCGGACTTTAGTGACCTTTCATTCACACTATACCAGCGGGTAATTTCTGTGCAAATGTCTCAATTAACACAGAAAAGCGTGATAAAGGCGACAGGGAATAAATTGGTACTAATTTCGTACGACGATTTCGGACCGGCTCACGCTATATATTCACGCTAATGGCTTACTTTAGTTCTATATTACTGGGTATTTATCATTATTTTTGTGCCATGTCGATTGTATTTTTAAGTGCCCCTATTTAGGGACGCTTTCATTGACGATGCCGAAAGTATTCGATATTGCGCAATAAATGGGTCATTATTCGAGCGTTTCAACCGCCTCGCTTTCGTGGACATATTTTGAAAGAATTGGGGGTATAGATTTTGATGCCATTTTCGGATATTCGTTAGATTTATTTATTTATTTATGAGATGTCCGGTAAACTTAGATACCTAACCAGAAACGAAATCGAACTCTGCAGCCACTTCTACAAAAATGAGACCACGAAAGTGATCCGGAATAAACGCTTGAATAATGACCCAAATATGATACCCGTTCACAAACAGACTACATTAGAACTGCAACACAGCTAGTAATTGGCAGTTAATAGGCATTTGACGTAATTGCATCAAGACTGCCTTCGAATTTCAATTTTCCAGCTCAAAAGTTCTGTCCATCGGTAACGGTAACGGTATAGATTTTCTAAACAACATTATTTTACTAAATAACACAACGTCTAGATATATATTTTAACCTTAGGAAGAGGAGCTCACCAAACGCTGCGCTAATTGCCTCACGCACCAGCGCGCACCGTGCTCGCCTCCGCCTTCCACGTTTGTTTGCGTGCTTCGGTGCGCGTTCATAGCGTCGCAGACTGGCGTATACGCGTCAGTCGGCCGCATACTAGTTCTCAGGCGTCTTTCATTGTCTTGAACGAAAGAGAGACCCTTCTGTTGCGTATTTAGCTGTGGCAATACTGGTATTACTGGAGGCTGGAAGTAGGTCGTTTTAAATATTAAATCACATAAAGTCCATACTAACCCAGTAGAATTCGACACTCAAAAAGGCTAAAATTGCAAAGCACGATGTACCTAGTTGTGGATTTTTAATAATGTTGTAAGGATCAGTTAGACCATTGTTCATCCTATAACTATATTTCTCAATCGAAGATGTCACCTCTTCGAATTAGTCTATTAGTTTCTTCTTGCCTCGGTAAAACAAATAGTGTACTTTAGTACATTTAAATTTAAATTATGATCAACCTTATTTTTGTCGCTTGACGGTTGATGCTTAGCCTTACGACTAAATATACATACCTACCTCCTTTTAAATATGCAGTAGCTTCCTAAGTGGGAACATACTTACATTGTCCAAATTTGTGCACAAAAATGTTGTTTGCGATGCGAAAGCAAAAAAAAAAGTTTTAGTTTTTTTAATTAAGGTGCCTATCTTAAGTAAATGTAAATAGTATCCACAAGAAAGCTAATGCCTTGCGTATTAAACAATCAAATGTATCATTATTCTATGATTCTATGGTTTCATGTCATTTATTGGCTATCTCGTAAAATTCATAGCGTGATAACTATCTTTTCCCGTGACATACAAATTGTAAATACCATCAATATTTGTGTCAGTGCATCTGGAAAGGTACCTTGTTTCAGGTATTGAGTTATGCATAGTTCCAAAAAGTAGATTAAATTTGCTACCAATACAAAAAAGAATAATGACTGTATAACCACTATTTTTATATAAATTTTTGATTTTTCGACTTCCGAAATGCACAAGTTGAGAAAATTGCATTTAAAGTTTATAGTGGCAAAAAACACACTTCTACTTCGAAGTTACATAGTTAAGGGTATAATCATAATCTTTGAATGTTAAAAAATTATAACAAAGGTGAATTGTCTAAAAATACATGTTAATTATTCTGATTTCTTAGGTTGAACATGCCAGGGTGGAAGAAACACGAAAGTGTTAATTATACCCAATTCATAAAATAACGAGATTAAAACTGTTAGTTTCTCATGATAGTTACATATTCTATGGCATTTTGGGACAATTGAATGAAAGAAAACTCCATAATCATAAAGAAATTTAATAATTATCGCATTTTTAACAATTACAAAAAAGATCACTTATTATATTAAAAACCAACAAAATAATTTGTATATTCATGCTATATCACAAGATCAAATGGTATTTAGCGCGGTGTACCACAATGGTATAATAGAAATGGTGTTAAAGCAGTTTTTTTTAACAATAAAGTTTAGTGACTCGGTCGAAACTTTTGTATGGAAACGTAACTAGGGTACCTTGTCACGACATTTACTAAACTTTAATAACTTAAACTCGAAGATCACTATTTTAGTACCTATAATGCAAGAAATATCTGTAACAAAATGTTATTTAGGATAATTATAGCGGAAATCAATGTATTCTTATTTATAAAAACTTCTGTTTTAGTCGTGTAAGACATCAAGTTTAGCATTTTACTAAACTGGGTACCTTGTCACGCTAAGTCATTATCTTACATAAATGGAGTAACTAGAAAAAAAATTGGCCAAGTGCGAGTCCGACTCGCGCATGAATGGTTCCGTACATATTATATATAGGTATATATATATATATATATATATATGTCGGAGACGGTCATGAGTACGGTAGCTCAACGAAGCCGGCGCGCCATCGGAAGGCGACAGTGGCGCCCCCTTGAACCTGTTTTGGCGCGCTAGACAGAGTCTTGGCGGTTCACTCAGCGAACGCCCACCGAGACTTCACTCTGGGCCACCGTCGAGTGCACTACTGCCTTGGAACTGTCCCGTTTCGTTGTGCTATACCAAGGTAGAATCAGTGAAACGTTATAACTCAACAATACTGTGTTAATTTAATAAAGACTATTGTGAGACTTTGATAACCTAGCTTACAGACCTCTGTGCCAGGAACTGTTATTTTGTGCTTCATTGTATAAGGAATAAATCAAGTTAATTGCATCCGTATTGTTTCATCTTGCTCGCAACTACCTCCTCGTCCACAACTATGTCGATTAGCTCATCTAACGTGCCACACCACACCACACCGGCCATCCAGACCTGTCCCCGACATCAGAAGTTGGGATAGTATCTACGGGCCCATGAGCGAACACGAAGAATGATGGAACACGAAGCGAATAAAACGGAAGAAAAAAAGTTTGTGGTTACTCTTTGAAATACAACGAACCTGACATCACAAAATCAAGGAACAGGAGCTACAAGCGTTTCCGTTATTGAAACTCAAGCTAACACCGTCACGGAGACCTACAAAACCGTATGAAAACAAATGAAGATTGCACTGTTTAAATTGTTTTCATTGCGAGAGAAACGGACATGAAAAATTCGATTGCTTACTTCGTATAAAAGAAAACTACAACTTACCACCTCAGCGACAAAAGCCAGCAGTTCCAATATAAACTACATACATCGAAGTTCATTGTTTACTTCAAGAACAGCGGGACACATCGTCAGTTGTTGCACCAGTAGAAGTGACCCAGAAGCGACAGTTAACTACAACTTACAAGCGACGCGTGAACGTGCATAGTGCCTACACTATGGCTTCACCGACACATTTTGAAAAACACATCAGGTCAGTCGTTAACTTTTCACTAAGATTCCGATATTTTGTTCACAAATAAAAGTGTAGCTAGATTCTGGGGTAGACTTAAGTCGCACTTATTCAGTTTAGTGGGTATTTGTCAAAAAAAGTACTAACGGGTACTGGTAAAAGCAACCCTCCAAGTAAAGTTGAATATTGCGTGATAAAAAATAATAATCATTTGCAACAAAGTTTATTGCACGTTTTGTATCGATTGTTTTCGTAGTGATATAATATGACTAAACGCGAAATGTTTCTACAGAGATTTAGTGTTGATTAATATGACCACTACGCAGTTTACCTACCCTTAAAAAAGTTTATCATTTCAAAATTGCGCTGTGAAGGTGCATCAATCATACACACTTAGAATTATTATTCTAAGCATACACAGTACTTAGTAGTAGGAGCGGCTGGGCTTAGGGGGTAGGAACTTGCTTTAATAATTTACCCTCTGTTCATGATTTTCCAATCATTCTGTAGAATTTAATTTTTTGACATCTTGAATAGTTTCTTACTCGGTGTACATTAGCTGGTGTATAGTTTAGCGCCTATAACTTCCGTAAGAACTGGTGAGCCTGAGATTTGTTACTTTGACGATTCTAATGTTACTTTTAACTGTGGTGATCGCTTTAGCCTAAAATATTTAAACTGGAGACACTAATAGGATTAGGAAAATATTAGAACAAGAATTTGAAATTGAAATTTGATTTTTATCATTAATGTTTCATAATCGGTAAAGCCTTGGTAATCCAAAGGTTATCATACAAAGTAAAGTTTGTTATTAAAATGCAAATAATGATTTGATTTAAATCTTTTCTTGCATCTACGTCGTAGATTATTTGTTCACATTAACGAATCATAATTTCAGTGTACCTACCTAACTTTGCTAGATTGATTTGAGTTTCCTTTTTTTGTTGGATTATTATTATTCGTTTGGCATGTTATTTCAGATAACAAAAGAAACAATTCATTTGACTATAAGTAATTACAAATCCAATTTCAGTTGTTGTTGAATTGAAGTTGAGTTTGTTGGATTTAAGGTTAGAATGACCGAGCTTTGTGATACTGTGCTTGAAGTTTTTGTTTCAGGAAAAGATTCGCGAACTTAGCAGCTAACAGCTAAGCCATGTCATCTGCTTCGGCTGCCACGGTACAAGACATCGCGTAAAGAACTGCGCGAAGGCGAGCGACAGGGCGCCTTCAACCACGGGGAAGAGGGTTGACGTGTGGCGTCACCACACCACACCATATGAGGCAATCTGGTGAGGAGTTCTCATTTTATTGTGATTCAGTTGCCGAGTGATCGCTTATGGAAGAGTTAATTTCCAATAAGTTTCATGGCAAACGGTTTTATAATTCACTGACTATGTATGACATGTATCAGTCTAGCTAAAATTGTTAGTACTGTGCATTAAATCATGTTACCGAAGCGAGCCTATTAGAAATGTTGACATGTAGAATTGCAAGACTATTTGCCATAAACTTGACTTCCAAACATGCGCGTACTTGCACGATAGGTTGAGGGAAATGCCTCGGAGCTACGTACCATTTGAAGTAGACAAAAAAATATATAGTGAGACTGGTAGGGAGGTTCTCAGTTCGGCTGGTCGACCATACCAGTCACTTCATCGTAGCCGTAGTCCGGTAGAAGTCGGCATCTGCTCTAAGCAGTCCGTGGATACGCGGTGCGCGGTAGGTGCTGGCGGAGGTCGGGTCTCTCTCGCAGAGACCGTAGAGTCATAGGGTTGACTCGGCGATCCCGTGGGGATGCGCGTAGTGGGTGGCTAAGTTAGCCCTAGGCCACGAATGAGATACCTGTTTTGTTGAACGGATTTTCGTTGATTTAATTGTTTTGATATTGTCAATAAGGCGAGCCAAAAGGAAATGATATGGTGGTACATGGTTCCTAATGTATTTTCTGATGTAGAAGTTTTAAATAGTTAGTTTGTTTCACAACGAGTAACATCGTAGTACAATCGCATTTAAAACGTATAGCACTATTAAAAGAATAAGTTGTTATAATTGGTAATTGGTTGTAGGATACCATAATTCTAATTGAATCTTTTGAAATATTGCGGTTATAAAACAAAAACTTTCACTTAGTTGTCAAAATGATTTTTGTGATATTTTTAGTTTTAGTGTCAGTAACTATTTGATTCGAAAGGAAAGATAAAGTTTTTGTTTTGTCTTACCGTTTTGACGTGTTTGTCAGGAGTGACCGAGTGGATACTGTTTTGGTTGTTGATTGTTTCAGAGCAACACACGAGGACGTGTGTCATCGCAGGATGGCCGTGTCGGAGACGGTAATGAGTACGGTAGCTCAACGAAGCCGGCGCGCCATCGGAAGGCGACAGTGGCGCCCCCTTGAACCTGTTTTGGCGCGCTAGACAGAGTCTTGGCGGTTCATTCAGCGAACGCCCACCGAGACTTCACTCTGGGCCACCGTCGAGTGCACTACTGCCTTGGAACTGTCCCGTTTCGTTGTGCTATACCAAGGTAGAATCAGTGAAACGTAACTCAACAATACTGTGTTAATTTAATAAAGACTATTGTGAGACTTTGATAACCTAGCTTACAGACCTCTGTGCCAGGAACTGTTATTTTGTGCTTCATTGTATAAGGAATAAATCAAGTTAATTGCATCCGTATTGTTTCATCTTGCTCGCAACTACCTCCTCGTCCACAACTATGTCGATTAGCTCATCTAACGTGCCACACCACACCACACCGGCCATCCAGACCTGTCCCCGACATATATATATAATCTATAACAAGTTTGTTGTATGGGAGCCCCCCTTAACTAATTTATTTTATTTTATTTTTAGTATTTGTTGTTATAGCGGCAATAGAAATACATCATCTGTGAAAATTTCAACTGTCTAGCTATCACCGTTCTTGAGATACAGCCTGGTGATAGTTAATTGCATCCGTATTGTTTCATCTTGCTCGCAACTACCTCCTCGTCCACAACTATGTCGATTAGCTCATCTAACGTGCCACACCACACCACACCGGCCATCCAGACCTGTCCCCGACATATATATATAATCTATAACAAGTTTGTTGTATGGGAGCCCCCCTTAACTAATTTATTTTATTTTATTTTTAGTATTTGTTGTTATAGCGGCAATAGAAATACATCATCTGTGAAAATTTCAACTGTCTAGCTATCACCGTTCTTGAGATACAGCCTGGTGATAGACGGACGGACGGACGGACGGACGGACGTACGGACGGACGGACAGCGAAGTCTCAGTAATAGGGTCCCGTTTGTACCCTTTGGGTACGAAACCCTAAAAATAACTCAATTGTGTACATAACTGCACCTAATTTATGATTTATCAGTCTTTCAATCAATATTACTAATTATATACGTCAAACTACTAAAATCACAGCTCAATTTTTCATTGACTAAATTCGAGCCTCTGATCTAAGTAATGGCAAACGTATTAAATTAAAATAAATAGTTATTTCATACAAGACTCATGCAAGTTGAATGTTTTCTTATAAAAAACATTAAGTATTTTTTTTTGTTCAAAAAATTCTTTTGCTATAGACCGATCCTATACCTTATCTTAGAAAGAGGTAGTTGACTACCCGCGATGGAAATATTGACAAAATTATTCAAAATTTAAAGGCTTTTAAGACATGGCGTGACAAGGTACCCTGACTACTAAACTTTATAGCCGGAGAAATATACTAAAAAAACATAATTTTACTGATATTCTTGTACAGACGTGTTCCTTAGGATGTAAATAACCCAATTATAACACAAACCCATTTTGGCACTTTTTCACCAGCTTCCACAAAAACTCATGTAACTCGGTAACTAGATGTCGTGACTAGGTACCTTTCCAGATGCACTGACACATTTAGGCAAACCAGGATATAAAAAAAGTCTTTCTGTATCACCTTTCCGTTAGGCATTACACTTAAAGCTCATTTAAAGTTAGTAAATTAGATGCATTTAAATATAAATAACATAGTAGTAATTCGTTTAATTGCTCAACTAATTATGCTAATGATATTAGAATATGTAAAAGCCCGCATTGGGTTCGTTGTACAGCCACTATCGACAAGTTTTGTATCAATCAATGCGGGCGTATTTAACACTCATACAGTTAGGTATACGAGTATTATATTTAAATTAGACCTACTTTAAGAAGAAATTATATCCCGATCGGGGAATGGTGATCCAAGGATCATTAAATATTACACTACAATAAGGTTGATGTTACATCGACGCCATTACAAGATGAACTTTTCAAATGTCAAATTAAGTGTCCCATGGATCATCATTCTCCGAACAAGGTATAACACCTCTAGACAAAATCTACTTATTATTTATGAATTGGATCGCCATTGAATACCGGTTTTAATCGACTTTAAAAGTTTCTGTCAAAATGTTCATTTTTGTGACAAGCTTTTATAGCCGACTGTATTTTTCTTTGAACATCCGTCAATTGCTCACGGAGACGACTCCAAAGTCCAAACTAGGTAGGAATGCTTAATCAATTACAGAGTTAATAGGACCACCTTTCGGCTCCATCATCAGATCAACTCCTTGGTACCATATTATTGCATTGCCATCAAAGTTAAGTAGGTATGCAAAATTTCAGCTCAATCGGTGGAATATATCTGCTTAAAAATTGAGTTGCAAGATTCTACGCGAACAAACATAGTTACATAGTTTCATACATACCTACATACATTGCAACATAAATCAAAGCTTGTAAAAAGGAAACCTTTAAATATGATTACGATACTTTTTACGCATAAATAACAGAAGCATTTAATTATAACACTTTATACTCTCTCGGTTTCTACACATAATTAACACAAATTATAACGGGTCTATCGCGATATTCCTTATTTACCTTCATAATCTAAAGTTTCGGCGAGGTTGCTCACGTCGTGGTCTCAGATGTACTGTTAATGTAATACACTCTTCTCTATGTTGGTAATGTACATTATCAACGAAGCTATTACCTCCATTGATTCGACACTATAGCATAGACCATAGTATAAGAAAACAAGGTATGGCACTCGGGAATGACAGGCGAGACTCACGCTATGATTGGTTGGACGGCTCTGTCAATCAGTTTCTGTGTTTCCTGTAGTGTATCATAATACTCCCCGATTGCCTTGTTACCTGTATGTATCTCATAAAATCGTGAGTGTTTATAAATCAATTATTACGACCAAATAACATTTATTCAAAGAACATGACAATTGTAATGCATTTTTTTTTTTACTACTGGCGGCGAACGTTTTTTCGGTAATTCTTTTGTTACCATAAAGCGGTAACTATTCAGTGACGTAGAAAGGCTGACTTGCCCGAGTGCCATACCTAGTAGTATAGTTTTCTTATACCATGGCATAGACCGTATAAAATTTACAACATGTTTTGCCGAAATAGCGTGGAACGTTGTTTTGAGTGTCGATTTTACGATAAATAGCGTCATTTGTCCGCGCGATAATGGCCGCGACGTATAGAACGGGCACTTAAAGCGTTATGTACGTTGCTTTAACGCTATGGGCTGCATCTTTAGTTGACTCGTTTATAGTATACTTACATTTAAATAGTGCCGTAAGTGCCAACTTGATTGTCAAGAAATGAGCTTGAGACTCTTAATGATATGAGTAGGTACTTTGAATGTTGACTTGGTTTATAGAATCTGAAATGACTGGGATTTCTCAAAAGTTTTGTTTTTGTAGAATGCTACCAACAGACAACGCGGACTTCCTGAACCATGACATGAAACAAAGACACACCCTTGTCAAATAATATTATAGTTTTAAATAATACCACACAGAAGTTAGGGTTCTCGTATTTTTCCCGCTTTTCTTAGCGTTTTATACTAAAGCCAACGTAAAAAACGAAATCAATCATGCTTAAGTACCTAAGTAGGTACGCACGGCTTGTGGTAAATGCGGGTAAAGTGGCAAAAAAATGCCTTTAAAGTATCCAAATTTAGGTTCAGGGTTCATTCATGGCCATTAACACTTTGTAGAACTCTGCATACAATATTAAACTGTCAGAACATTAAGTACCTACGCATTATAAAGTCTTATTGAAATCTTATAATAGTTATAATCCACTTTGCAGTGCTGCATCTAGTACCTAACTAAATAAAGACATTCCCAAACCTTGCAAAAGGTAGCGACTCCCGTTTATTCTCGATTTCTTATAAAAACACAGAACAACCCTTTACACTTAACACCCTCCCTCTGTACCCAGCGTAAAAAAACGAAATCAATCATGTTTAAGTAACTACGCACGGCTTGTAGCAAATAGCGAGGCAAAGCGGCACAAAAATGGCCTAAAAGCGTCCAAATTTATGTCCAGGGCTCATCCAGAGCCATTAACACGTAGTAGAGCTCTGCATAAAATATTTAAAATATTAGGATATTAAGAATATATGCATTATAAAGTGTTATTGATATCTTATAATCCGCTTTGCAATGCTGCATCAAGGACCTAACTAAACTATCATAGAATTCTACCATAAAGCACATTTATGAAGCAAAGACATTCCCGAACCTTGCGGAAGATAGAAAACTCTCGTTTTTTTTTTCAGCCAAATAACGGAACAACCCTTTATACTTAACACCCTCCCCGTACCCAGCGTAAAAAAAACGAAATCAATCATGTTTAAGTAACTACGCACGGTTTGTAGCAAATTGCGAGGCAAAGCGGCACAAAAATGGCCTAAAAGCGTCCAAATTTATGTCCAGGGCTCATCCAGGGCCATTAACACGTAGTAGAGCTCTGCATAAAACATTAAAACGTCAGGACACCGCGCCTGCAGTATTATTTACGAACCCTGCATTAACAATTTCCAAATTACTTTTATAGACTTATGGGCTTCAGGTGTTACGGGCAAAGGTTAAGGAGGATTTATATCGTTTTTTGAACGATAAAAATGTGTTTTAGGTTTATTGTTATGTATGTTTATGAATTATGGTTTTTGCAAGGAAAGGGTTACTGTTCAAGTTAAACAACTGAAGTTCTTGAACATATATTAGAGTTTGAAAACTTTTGTTTATTTAACACACTTCTATAAGCATCCCTCTTTTCCATTTAACGGTATTTTATGGGCTTTTTTCAACTATGGCGTCAAACAAAAACTCAGGGAAAACCGGGGGTAGATTTTATTTAGTATTTCTTCAGTAGGTACCTAGTACTAGAGAATGGTGCCCAATCTCCAGGAAGCCGGTGGGAATCGAATATATGGACGCGACGTCATTGCTGCCTAATGAATAAATACGAAATGAAATATGTCGTTTGCTCAGTTTTTTTGTTATTATTACGTACATACTCTGAGTACCTATTTTTGAGTTTACCTATTTACCGAACAAGAACTTAGGCAGGTACATACAAAATATTTTTCTCGAAAATTGCATGTAATGTTGCCTTACCATCGCTAGATAGACTACAGTAAGTGGAACATACCGAAGACTTTTTAGAAGTGTCCAGTAAACAGCGAGATTTTAAATTTGGAATCAATATTTGTCCAGTAAGTAAGTATGTAATTCCTATTACGTATCAAGATATTTGAATATCGAAACACGATTTACATCGTCACCGACCTATAAAAAAACTAAGGATGTGAAGGCGATGAGGTCGTATATAAATGTAAAAAGGATGCATTCCACAAATTGTTTTAATTATAAGTACAGTGCGACAGCAGATTGAAGAAATTAAAAAGTGGCGTCCCTTTTTCATAGATTAAATAGAAAGAGACGACATTGCAGTATACACTTGCAATTTGCACTAAGAGCAAATGTAAAATAAAAAGAGGTTAGCACTATTGGCAGTATAAACGTAACTCAAGATGCATATAAAAAAAAAAGTAGCGACAAGGTTTAGTGCGGAAGTTTGTATGCAGCGTTTAGTTCATAATTGTGCTGTGTAAAATGACAATGATATTTCGGAATTCCTTCCTTTTTTGTGTCGTTTAGAAAAAACCTCGGAGTTAAAATTGAAGGTAAGCTTTATGATATGAAAATTAGTTAGAAAATACAACAATGTATAACAATAATTAAATTTTGTCTTTAAGACTTAGATTTGTAAGACAGTGCAAATAATTAAACGCAGTATTTATAAAAAAATAAATTAAGGCGGGATTTAAATTAAAAGACAAAAATTTCAAATTTGTTTGTGTGATCTATTACAATAATTCAGCAAAAATGAGTTCAGACGAGTCTGATTCCGAATAGACGGCACTCCTCCATACTTAAAAGCGGAGCAGAGTTAGCTAAAATAATTAACTTCCGACTAAATTCAAGGAGATATAAGAAAATACAAGAGATTCATTAAATGGAAGGAAGAAAATCAAGTTCATAATTGGTCAGATAATGTGTGATAAGGTCAGAATATTTCAACAATCTTTCTGAGACAATCGGATGGCTACAAAGGAAAGAAATCACAAATATTCAGCAGCAAAATATAGAAAAGTTCTTAAATCAAGCTCTAGATGATAACCATTTTGGCGATGAAGGTAAATAAATGCTGCCACTATTTGATAACGATATAACTATATTTTTTATCCAAGTATAAACACATAATTATTTTTGTTATAGGTTGTTATCATGGGAATTAATGGTGCCTGCGACGACGAATATCACACTGTGTAATAATAAAAATGGGATATAACAAAAATATTCATTGGAAAATGGCCGAATATGAATGTCACCTACAAAATATAATTTTAATCTAATTTTCTTGTTTAATTTTTGAGAAAAGCACTATACTTGCTTCGACCGTAAGAGCCATCCTGGCCTCGTATTATATCCGGACCTCGCCTACGGCTCGGTCCGCCTAATTCCTACTCGGCCAGTATGGCTTACTTACTGGTCTCTGCCGTAATGTACTATTAGATCATTTTATCTCAAAAGTAAATGAAAAAGCGAAACAGAAATAACGTAAAATACTGAAATAAAAACTAATTTAATTTATTTACGTAGGTGTCTGACTAAAGTAAACAGAACATGCGAAAACTTTAACATGATTTTCTATGTAGGTAGACACCTTTTATATTACAGCCAATTTATTTTCCAAGTAACAGCCAACTTATTTACGTAGAAGCCTTAATAAAAGAAGTAAATGCAGAATAATATATTATTTCATTTACCCTTCAACAATGTATCAAGGCAAGACAAGGGTGCGAAGGGCCAAGTCTCGAAATTAAAATAAACGTTGAACGATCGTTTAGAACCTTCGCTCTGACCCTTACGTGCGAAAACACTCAACTACTCTCACTGAAAGTAGGTCGTGCTTATTTGTTTTTACGCCTAACCCTTTTTTGGCTTAGGTTAAACAGAGTCATTTTAGTGTCAACACAAGTCTTTATCTTCTTTTGAGCCTTCTCGTTAAAAATAGATTACGTACCGTAGAAACACTTGTGAAAATTGTATTGTTTGTTCTTTAAAAGAAACTTATTGCTCGCTCGCTTTCGTAGGCGCTAAATCGTCTAGCATTATAAAATAATAATTATTAAGTGGATTTGCATTTCAAACGTTTTATCTCTACAACCTCTTGTACTTTTTGTTTCCATGTCATGTTATAAAGGAAAAATTATATGAATTTATATCAAACCCCTTCTCCGCTAAAAATTAAGAACGCTCTCCTTCTTAAACTCGCAACTAACTCAGCAGGACAGATCTTGCTCAAGAAACATTCAGATGCTTAAAAGAACTCCAGCCCCCGCATATATAGCTATTAAATTTCAGAGTTGTCATATACAGGAAAGGAAAATCCATACTAATCCATACTTAATATTATAAATTCGAAGTGCGTCTGTCTGTCTGTCTGTTACCTCTTCACGCTTCAACCGCTGAACCGATTTTGATGAAATTTGGCATGGAGATAGTTTAAGATCCGAGGAAGGACATAGGATAGTTTTCATCCTGGAAATTATCCCTAAAAAGATTGAAAAGTGAGTAAGTAATTCATGATGACATTGATGACCCTGTAGAAAATTTAATAATCAGACCAAAAGCACAATTGCTCTTACATTTGCTTAGGCGCTTTTAACAATCCCTTTTGTTACGTGTGTGTGTTGTACGAGGTTGCTTCCATACTTCCAAGTTCCACGCGGACGTAGTCGCGGGCAAAAGCTAGTACTCAATATTTACATCGTACCCCCTCATTGAGACATCCTTTACCTAATTAAGCAAGACGTCAAATTTTAGTGTAAGTAAAATAGGTAAGTAAAATGCCACTTAAAATGCCACATATGACATTTCAATTGAATTTGTCTTTAGATTAGATTGTTTACAGCTCACTCGCCGAGACAGGGCGAGACAAGCATGCAGTCCTTCATTTACTCATAGAGTTCCAAAGTGACGGCATCAGCAGCATCAGGCGACTGTCTAAACCGGCAATGACAGTTTAACATTGGCATCTCGAATACGACTTGCGAGAAACGTCATATGACGTGAAAACGTGAAAATCGACATATTTAGCGGGAATAATACAATTCAAATGTTATATCTTGTACTTGAATGGCGATACTAACAAATCACATTAAAATGCCTTCACTATGATCTTTTAAGTGCATAGTGGAATGCGGGCCCTGGAATTAGAATATTGAAAGATGTAAGATGTCAAAGAAATGTTCTTAACGTTGAATCGTCAAACAAAGCCCTAAGTTAGTGCTGTGGCGAAATCATCGAGAGCTAAACAGATACTCGCAACTGCGAGCTACGAGTGATAAAGTGCCTCCAAAGCCAGCACGGCAGAGAATAGATTCGCAATAGCAAAACATTTCCATTGTGATTTTCAGCGAAGACTTAAGCACATTGCGAGTTTGCAGCATGAGGATTCAATTTAAATCCTTCCTAGAGATCCTATTATTTACAGTGAGGTGTCGAGCGCTAAGTAACCGTGGCATCTCACAATGCCTCGAGATGGCAATAAATTAGACAAATCCGATTTGCACGTGCGAGGGGGGTGGAAAACTGGTAAGGGTCTGTTTCGGGGGCTCTTTGTCGGTTTTTGGGTTTCGAATTTAAGGTTAAATTATGGTTAAGTTAACGTAAAATGGACAGGGTAAATTTAACATTTTTGGAGAAAAAACGTTTAGGGTGAGGCCAAACGATGGTAATTTTTGAGTTGTGGGTTACGTAAATTGAACCGCTGTTATTTTGGTTGCAATGCAAAGGTATAGTTATGTTGGCTATGGACAGAAAGTTTTTTTTTCCGAAACGTGTCTACTCACGTCGTAGAAGCGGCGGCGGCCAGTCGAAAACTGTTCGATTGGCCGCCGCCGCCGTGACTGGTCGTAGCTCCTTATGATGAATCGCGTACCGCTTCAAAACATGTCGAGCGATATTCGACTTCAACGACGTGAGTCATCGACACACAAAGCATAAGGAAAAATTCGTCAGATCTTCCTGGAGCTAGGGTAGCGAAATGGTTAACGCGCTGGACCGGCAATCCAGAGGTACCGGGTTCGATTCCCGGTCTCTTCCCCCTGGTAGCTCCTTTTTCAATTTTTCTTTAAGCTTTGATCTTTGTTCTTAAGGCTGAAATAAAAATTGTGGTGTACCTACCCACATAAAAAAATGAGACATTACATGTTTCATAAATTTATAAAAACTAACAGCGCCCTCTCCCGCTTGCTCGTTCACCGCTGTAAAGTGGTGCGGTAAGATGTGAATATTAACGTATTCACATAGAGGTCGCTAAGGTGTAAAAAACCTTTCAAATAAAACAATGCAAAGATCGACACACAAAGCATAAGGAAAAATTCGTCAGATCTTCCTGGAGCTAGGGTAGCGAAATGGTTAACGCGCTGGACCGGCAATCCAGAGGTATCGGGTTCGATTCCCGGTATCTTCCCCCAGGTAGCTCCTTTTTAAATTTTTCTTTAAGCTTTGATAAAAATGATGACCCACATAAAAAAATGAGACATTACATGTTTCATAAATTTATAATCCTATTACTATTATAAAATTCTAAAATTGTATTTCAAATAAATTTTCTACAGAGGGGGTTCACTATTTCAGCAAGATTTGTATGGGCGCGCGGTGCAGCCACACAACTACAGCACCAACTGTTGGTGAAACAATATTTGTCCAATCATAACGCCAATACAGCTAACAGCACAGAGACAGCTGGACATCCAAAGATGGTTATATGACTTATATGACACTTTTTACCCAACTACGGTAAAGAAACAAGTTTTACGCGAACGAAGACGGCACCGTCTAGTGTTACGCTTTTGTTGTGAGAGAATTGAAAGAAAGGAATTTCCAAATTACAATTTAATTACAATTAAAAATAATACGGTTACAATTCTTCCGAGCGTTAATTTAAATGTGGGTAGAAAGAAATCTCAGGGATCGTGAGTTCTAGATAACACTGAGCTAAGAGAGAGACGTATTCACTTCACACGGTCTTAATTGGACATCACTTCCCTGGCGGTGTGTGTCGGCTGCGGGCCCTCGGCTTCGGCCTCGGCGGTGACGTCACGGGTATAGGCCGGGTGGTCAGATGGTCTTCATAATAGGGAAGTGGTCCCGAACGTTAGCGCGCTCCAAAATGTCCCCAGCTGGGTACAGGGTCCCTGGAAATTTCCGTTTTGGACACTTAGTAAAAAGTCCGATTTGCCGTTACTGACTGCGACATCCGACGGGAGGAGATGATAGAAGCTCTTCAAGCGGGGTGATTACCAAAAGCATTAAATAGTGATCAATGATGTCGCAACAGTGTACAGGATCAGTTTTATAATAGTGAAAGCAAGTGAAAGTGAATTTAAAAGTGAAAAGTGCAAAAGGTAAATAATTTCCGTATATTGGAAATTGTTAGTGAACATTATTTATATGCAAAATAAATAGCTGGGGTTTATTTAACATTACTGAATATGTTTCTTTTTCATAAAATATGTTTTACAAATTAACTTTTTTGACAAGTAGGTAGATTCACATTACGAGAACATTCCGAGAACAAAGAATTTACATCACTTACGATTTTATTCCGCTATAATGATCGCACAAAATTAATGAAATGCATCTAGCTACATGGAAAGCATATTAGAATAAAATTAAGCACAGATGTATCAAACTACTGATTCACATTAATTTCGTTAAATGTAATAAATTTCAACACTCACCGAATTCCGGGAAAAACAACACAGAATTTACTTTAAGTTCATTATAAATTCATATTTATATTTAGTATCAAGATAAAATTACAACAAGCGGCCGATAAAATTCGTAGATCACTTTAACGTGCCGTCCGCTAGCTCTGTCCATTTGGAATGCGTCAGATCATGCATGCCCCGCGGAGCGGGTCGCCCTGTATGACGTAGCAATGACGACGCGTTATCGCATCACCCAGTACGTGCACACTATCTCCTACAGAAATTGCATAGCAATTACTACAGATGCAAGAAACTATAGACAGGTTTAGGATCTTTTAGTTTTAAGTTATTAGGTAATAGTTTTTGTTAATTAGAATATAATATTTTTAGGTTTGTAATTAGTTTAAGTTATATGTCAAAATTGTTTACTTTTAGAACAATTTGAAACGTCCGTTTCACTAGTATTAAATAAAAGCTTATAAGTTAAATAATACGCAGTAAATTTTGTAACAGTAAAGTGTGACCAAGCTCTTATAATGTTAGGGACAGAATTTCAGCAGTTACGTTACTTGCGTTTATTCAGAATTCTGTGGATGAAAGTAGTAGGCGTTTCAAACGTTTCCAGTTTGTTTCATTTTACATTCAAACATCCTTTTTTTATGAATTCGAAAGTAATGCAATGGGTTATTATTCGGCATATTTAATACCGCTGAAATAAATATGATATGTACCTATTTTGGGAGCGCTTTTAAAAGTGAATGAAATAAACGACTTTAATCTAAACTTGATTTAAATTGAATACCTTAAACTTTCGTTATTGTACTAAAAATACTCCAAGTTATTAATTTGATACATTTTGTTTTTGTCTCATGCTGCCCTACGCCCTACCCCCTACCGGAGAATCGTACAAAGAAAATTGACTTTAGAATTCAGCTTTACGTATTTGTACAGACACGTAAACTTATTCCAACTACTTTAAAAACTTGTTGATTTACTATATAATTAAATATTTATTTATTTATAAAGAAAAACAAGTAAAAAATAACAGAAATCAACTTAACCTAAATAAAAGTAACTAACTGAAACCGATGTCCCCCAGATCATGGCCCTGCGGCAGGGTACCCATGATGCCGGCTACATTCCCCCGCTGAATAGCCAAGCTTAGCCTTTGGCCGAGGAATGAGCCGGCTCTGCGGTCCGAAGAACATTCTGATAGTTTGTTTTTAAATATATATAATTAAACAATTATGTTATAATTTATAAACCTTTTCTAAAATTCATTTAACGTTTGCAAATAATTAGGTTGTTGTTTTAATTTTCCTGAATTTCTAATTCATTATTTTCTGGAATGAATTTGTAAGACTACGAAATAATAATTTTATTACTTTCATACTACGACGACGTGGTTGGCGCAGTGGTGTAGCAGCTGCCATAGAACGCTGCCTACTGAACCACCGGTCCTGGGTTTGAGTCCCGGCAACTGCAAATTCTTGTGATGAAGTCGAAATTTGTTCGTGAGTCTTGGACGTTTTTCATGTATTTAATTATTTTTATTGTACAAAATACAAAAGTAAAATTACGAATGGCGGATGTCACAAGGCATTCTCTACCAGTCAACCATAAGACTAAACATAAATATTTGTTTCTTGTATTTGTCTATAATATAAGTAGGTATGTAAATGGTCGTCTAGTGCCGAAAACATAGCCCTAGTTGAGCTTACTGTGCATTGTGGGACTAGATCGATTTATGTGAGGTCGTCGTATATTCATGTATTTATTTATACATACATACCTATTTCATTGAAAAACGTCTGCACTCTCTAAGTTCGAACGAACAATAATTTGTTGAACTTAATACGGCCCCGTGCCAAAGTGCCCGAACTTTCCCCTCCACTTACCCAAATTTCAGGGCATCGGTATGTAGGTAAAAAAATAAAAAGGAAAATAAAGGAAAAACCCAAGGCGATGCGAGACACGTATATAAGATGCCTGCCTGCGTCACGTACGTAGAAAAGAGAACTTTTATTACTTCCGAGGCCCCGTAATTGTTATGGAGAACCGAGTTTCCTTATTACTCAACTTCGGATTCGGCTAAGTAGTAACGAACATAGTTAATGAAACGACACTTAGCGCTTGGTAACTACTGGTAACTAGTTTGGATGCCTCGTTAGTTCGATTTCTAGACCTTTATAATATATCCTTCGTATCCAACTTTTGACAACAGCAGAGAAAATAGCAGCCCCTTGTTCTTAAGTACTTTTTATTTTCAGCACCGTCTACTCTAGTGGTATTGAATACTCACACGTGATTAGGTAATAATCTTGTTTCAATCTTCTATGTGATGCAGTACAGTGAAGTACATTGTGTACGTTACGTCTGCAAGAGGCGAGTGGAGAGGAGTATTTCATAAGCTAGAGCCATCATTAAGGTTTGAATACCATACAAACATTGTCATACATTTATATTAGTTTTATGCCTTGACGACGCGTTTGGCTCGGTTTGTAGACACCTGCCTACTGAGCCGGCGGTCCCGGGTTCGAATCCCAGCCAGGGCAAATATTTGTGTGATGAACTCGAATATTTGTGCTTGGGTCATGGTTGTTCTATGTATTTAAGTATATATTTATTTATATAAGTAGGTATATCGTCGTCTAGTATCCATAACACAAGCCTTCTTGAGCTTACTTTGGGACTAGACCGATTTATGTGAGGTTGTCCGATATTTATTTACTCTTTACTCTCTTTTCTTTGATATCATGAATCCTTACTGTCCTAAGGACTGTATTAAGCAATAATTTAACTACTCCTTAGTTTTCTACCACTTGAGTAAGTACACACTTGTGATTCCTTCGTGGCTACTCCCCTTAATTTAGCCTAATGCGTAAGATGCCAAAATTAACTATATACCTACCTAATTGCTCATATTTTTTTCATTTTGTCGATTATACAAAAAAAATCCGCGTAACATCGCGCTACATTTTTTAGCAAGGCATGACGTCACGAATCGACGTCACTCCTGAACTTTGATGCGCTTTATCTTTGTCATTTTTTGGTCGATTGACAAGAGAAAATCCGTGTCCAACATTTTATGATAATCTTACCGACGGACTACTTAATTATAGGTCTTTTTTTTTAAAGAGAAAAGAAGAATTTTAGAAAATTACCCAATTCTTTAATAAACACCACATATCTCTTAGCAAACAACATTAAAATTCGACGTAACAATAATTTCGTCGCATAATTTCATTGTTATCGGCCCTACTGAAAAGCTAATCGCTGTATAAGCGGCCAGCGACTTGTTATTACATGCTTTACGAGGTAAGTCACGCTCACGCTTGACGCAGTCAAAGTCTATACTTTGGCTCGCCGCAATCAAAATCACCCGTTTCTATACATCCCTTCAATTCATTTTCAACCTAAGCTACTTTTCACAGAGTTTTTACTAGTATTTCTTTGATGGGAAAAACTAGACGTAGATTTTTGCGGTGACTGCTGTGATTGAGCAATTTTCTTCGACAACCCCTTTACGCGATAAGTCGGTTAGATTAACACGTTACTCTGGGGTAACGAGCACGCTACTTTATTTTAACCGACTTAAAAAAAAAGGAGAAGGTTCTTTGTTTCACCGATATCTCCGCCAAGTGTGGACCGAAACTCAAAATTATTTTTAAAGTGTCTGGAGCTAAAAGATTGAGATTCAAATGTACTCGAGGCTTGTTAACATGGATTATACAAGAACCGATGGCGTATATCATCTTTCTTGTTTTGTTCGATCATTTTTTTAGGGTTCCGTAGTCAACTAGGAACCCTTATAGTTTCGCCATGTCCGTCTGTCCGTCCGCGGCTTAGCTCCGTGATCATTAGTACTAGAAAGCTGAAATTTGGTATGAGTATGTATCACGCCGACAAAACGAAAAATAAAATAAAAACTAAAAAGACATTTTTTTTCGGGTCCCTCTCGAACACCTAAAGTGGGGGTGATTTTTTTTTTCGTTCCAATACTAGTGTGTGGGGTGTCGTTGAATAGGTCTTTTAAAACTAATAGATATTGATAAAGTCAGCAGTTTTGAAAATATTTGCTCCGAAAATAAAAAAAATAGCGCCCCCCCCCCCCCCCCTCTAACTTCTTAACCACGGGTCAAAAAATTATGGAAAAATTCATGAAAATGAGGCTTTATAAGTACTTTCAATGAAAACTAAATTGAACAAAATCGGTCGAGCCGTTTTTGAGTTATCACAAAATTTCATAATTTTCTTAAAAGGACGAAGTTGACTTCCAGAAGGTAATAAATAATTAGAGTTACTTTGGCGTTTACGACCTTTTTATAGAGCTTGAAATCTCCTGTAACTTAAGTCTATTGTGAAGGATGAGCAAGTACGGAACCCTACACTGAGCGTGGCCCGACATGCTCTTGGCCGGTTTCTTACTTATTTTCTTCAGTACCTATCTGTTTTATTTTTAGGGTTCCGTACCCAAATGGTGCTAACGGGACCTACACCTACGCTGTTTGTTTGTTTGTCTGTCTGTTGTATCCGTTGGTGACAGGGCTGTGTACTCGTCTAGCCGTAATAGGTACAGACTTGAAATTTCGCATGTGCATTCGTATGGCTGCTATAACGCCAAACGTTGAAAGTAAAAAAGTTAAAATTTGTGTAATTTTTCCCTTGAATTTTTGGGCAGACACTTTTTGCATAGAGTTTGTATTACTATTGTTGCTGTAACAACAAACAAAAAATATATATATTGTTATTTTTAACGTTTCAGCATACATAAATAGATTAACTGTGGATTATAGAGACAGACGTACATATTTGTTTTACCGCCTTCTCGTTTACTTAAGTTCGAGCTATCGTACATACTTCCTACAAATATGCAAACTACGCAATTTAAACAAACTTTCATCCGTTTGGAATCCAATCACATGCAGTTTGGCCGAGGCACGACAAACTCTTAGGCGAACTCAAACGGGCCGAGAGCAGTGCCATAGTACACATATACACACAGTATTGTAACTCGTTTAAATAATGATAGCTAAAATATCATCTCAAAAACTGTAACTGTAAACAGAGTAATGTAACTGTAAACACTGCACTTATAAACGTCAAAACCAGCCAGAACTTATTCAAACTCACGCAGGTGCCATGTAGTCAATGATTGAATCTCTACTCATCAAGGTACATCAACAGAAGCATCTGTAAGGTTAGTTAGTATAGTTTGATAATTATTTATGACGCGATTGTGCGACATAGCATCGGCTATCCTTGCCGCATTCTCCTGATCAAGAAAGACATAGGCAACACTTGTCACACGATAAAGAGTCACGTTGTGTTACTATATCAAATAATGTTGAAAAATTACTTCGAACTTGTATCCTCGGGAACAACTATCTGTACAGCCTCGCGATGGACAATCCAGCTTAAACGATTTTGAAAGCACTAGCTACCGTCAAAATGTTCATTTCTGACAGCAAAAAAGACGCCTATATTGAACAGAATTGCTTCAAGTAGGTATAAAATATATGAGCGTTTCAAACGCGCTTGTTCGTACGAAGACAAGGTACTCCACATTAATTACACTGTAGTATCTCACTAGTCGATTCCGTCTGCGAGTAACGGAATTCCCGATCAGCTTCTTTCGATGTCAGCGCTTGTTTACTTTCCGCATTCATGTTAGGATACGTTCGAAAAAGTTGCGGCGAATCTCGGAATATACTTTTATTTTACTCATACCGCCCACGGGATGAGCAAGATTGCAATTTTACAAAATGCAACGCTGCTATCCCGCGCTTCAATATTGTGTGATACCTACATAAGTATTTTTTCTCCAAGTCTCAGGTCACGAATTCAACTAAGTATTGCAATATAATTTAGCTTTACTTCAGTTTTATGATTAGATTTGACTACATATTTTTCATGATCTCAGAGTACTTTCAAGTCTCAGTGTTCCGTTTTGCCAAATCTCGCTGCCGTCATTATCGTCTTTCAGGGTTTTTGCACTCGTTATGCATTTTTTGGCGCTCGCCCCGACGCCGGAGCTCTTCAGACATCTTTCGGTGTTTTGCAAAAAGTAGAGTTGTCATATCCGCCTCGCGAGGTACCTGTCTCGAGTGGTCACTGACCTCTGTAATATGAATTACGAACCAATGAGATTGGACGATAACATTGAATCAAGAGCTAACGCGTTATAAGAAATTAGTCAATCTCCTTTTTTCATCCCGACTCAGACGCGAGGTCTGCACAAAATTCCGCCCGTCATTTATTTTTTCAATTTGTCGTAGGAAATTAAAGGTCTGTTTGTTTCTCGAGTCAGCACTTAAAGTATTTATTTTAAGCCTTATTGAGCCGACTTCGTCTTATCTCTTAAGGGCGCTTATGAGAAATTCCCTCTGTCAAAAGATATTTAAACATTTTTCTGTTTACATCTCTTACATTAAAATCCTTGATGAGGAATTTACTAAGGTCGACTTTTTTGTAGAAAATCTTTAACTGGAGTTCGCAATTGAATTTTACAATTGAATTGGATCAACTTACAATTTATTGACTAAAGTACATGTATTACTTTCAAGGTTTTTAATTAGCAAATAACACTCGAAAAGTTTATTAACGCCAACAATAGAACTTTCTCCACTTCTTAAGGAATTGAGTTCTGTAACTCCACTAGAAACGGAACTTGCGTAAATAATTAAGACCTTTAAAGTTGTTTACCGGTTTTTATTTTACCGGAATAGGAAACAAGCTTATAAGCCCACAACAATTTCGCACGAGTACGGCTCAAGGTTCCCTTTATCAGGCTTAATTCCGAGATTCGACACGTGAACATTTTCCCGAAATTGTTTGATTCAGCATATTTGGTCACTCGAAACATCTTTCACATCCGGATCAAACCACAATCGGCCTTTTCAGTCATAAAGAATCCTCTTAAGCTCCCTAACAGTGGATTTTCGAAGGGTTCCCAGTGATCTTACCGATTTCTGCCTATTTAATAATCGATTATTGCCCGAGGGTTGGGACGGATTACCATATCAAAAGAACGCATGAGCCCATGTTCGACGTCAATTTGGTAAAACATTCGACGACTGAAGGCGAGACGAGTAAGACTTTTATTACAGGATCACAATTTTGATCGGTATTCCTCGGAGATATTTCGACTTATCCCTCTTCGTTTATAAATGTGATTATGGTAGACCTCTAGTGTTTGATTGACTAAACAATTGGTTGCTATTGGCTGTAGCTTGTTCTTTCTAACAATAAAGGGTTTTCCTTTTGTTTTATGCGTTGCTTTGTGTTACCTTCTTACTACTATATAACATTTAGGTACATATACTTTTTCACTGATGATGTGTGATTTCCTGATCGAAGGCTTGGCATTATATGTTTACTTTGAATGTAAAAAGCGCGCCTATAACGCATTCGTGACAATGTCATTAAATCAGAATTAACGTAAACGTGTAAGATACATTTCCTTGCTTTGGAAATTTAGCTAGCTCTTTTTAGTGTAAATTACAGATTTTATAATTATTATCAATATTGACGTAGTAGGTAATAACCTACTAAAAGCCTTTCATATTGTAGTGACACTTAAGTTTACTGTCACACAACAGGGTAACGTCTTCTGCCACAGACCACATCATTAACCGAATATTACGGTATGTACGTATTTGAAAAGTCAGTAGACTTTCCATAGTTTATGTAATATAATACATTAAGTAGGTACATATGGCAATACGGATCTACCAGTACATACTACTTAGTAGCTTGTTTCCACCTTCCGCTTTCATTGTAGTAAAAGCCAATCATAGCACCATACACAACCAATTACATCGCGTTTTATAAAACAACTAAAAAAATACAGTTTTCAGCTAGCTATTGCAAATATTAGAAGAGAAAACCTGTGGTCTTTTCTTCTATGCCTACATCACCCATTCAAACCTCCTTCAAAATGTACCTATTTAACTTTAGTTTCGCGGCCCACACTAGGGTAACCCCTTCCTGCCGCAGCCCGCATCCTTTGTATGAACATTGTCGAATATTACGGGTCTTCGAAGCGGCGCCGTGGCCGGATGTCGCAACCGCTAACTATGCCTTACTTCAAAGACAAAAGGTAGCAAGAGGGAGCTTCATAATAAACAAATATTACGGTAAGTATGTTATTAAAAAAAGTGACTCGGTAGACTTTTCCTACTTTATTTTTAATACATTTCTTTCCTAGTTTATTTTTAATACATTAAGCTAAAACTCAGGTATTTAGTCTACACACCAGTGCACACTACTTAGTAGCTCGGTTTCACCTTCCGCTGGCACTGTATCTAGTAATAGCCAGTCGTAGCACCATACACAACCAATTACATCGCATTTCGCACAAACAACAAATAAATACAGTTCTCGGCTGGCCTTTGCAAATATTAATTAAGAGAAAACCTGTGGTCTTTTATTCTATGCCTTCATCACCTATGTACATATTCAACCCTCCTTCAAAATATACCTACTAAAACTTAACTTTAGTTTCGCGGCCCACACTAGGGTAACCCCTTCCTGCCGCAGCCCGCATCCTTTGTATGAACATTGTCGAATATTACGGGTCTTCTAAGTGGCACCGTGGCCGGATGTCGCAACCGCTAACTATGCCTTACTTTACAGACAAGAGGTAGCTTCATAGTAAACACATATCGGTAACGACTTATTTTAGAAAAGAGGAGCTAGGTACAGGCAGACAAATTCCGAAGGGAATTGTCATGAGCTGAATTTTATAGTACGGTATCGAACTTTATTCGTGAATAATTTACGAGTAGGTATTATCATCAGCTAGCGTATCGACGTTATTGTGGCGGAGGTAGGTACGAAGCACAGCTTTATGAAAATCGCCAAGATTATAATTATTATAGAATCTTTTTATCGACTCTATTTTATTATGTGGAAATACCACATTTTCATTTTTATAAATATTGATATTGACACAAAGGAAAATTACGAAAGAAAAATTTAATGTGATCTACTACAATCTAAGTAGGACCCAAACTTGCGACTATACGTTTCCGGCGTATTGCTCTCCCAACTGAGCTATTAGATCGTTACTTTAATCCCACCAAATCTTTCATTCCGTAATTCTTACGCTACTGGAGCGCCCTCTGCGTCATATGTGTTTGAAATGCTTATACGCATTAGCTATACCCTAGGATATGCGCTTTACACGCACGATCCCCTGTCCCCATTGCTTTACAGCAAGTGTGAAGACTGCGAGAGAGATGGCGCTGTATATAAATTTTTTAATAGGAACTTTTTATCAATTTTATTTTTTATGTGGAAATACCACATTTTTATTTTTATAAATATTGTCACAAAGGTAAATTCTTATTATGATTTTTTTATGTGATCTTCAACAATCTAAATTCAATGTACATTTTTTGCGACATAAGCGGCCGTATATTTTTTTTTTCTCGTTAACGTAGAAGTTTGATTTTTTCACAGCTTCAAGGGACTGTAGACTTAAGTAAGTATATGGTTTAAATTTCAACTCGATACCTCCACTCGTTCTCGAGATAAAGGGTCTTGACAGACAGACAGACGGACGGACAACAAAGTGATCCTATAAGGGTTCCGTTTTTTTCCGATTGAGGTACGGAACCCTAAAAACAATTGGAAAATGTTCCATTGGGCAATATAAATTAACAATACAATAAGGTAAGGAACCTTCCTTAACATAGAACCTTAAGGTATGTTATTCGATGGATAATTGTCGTCGCGCAACGGAAACTTAGATACAAAATAATTAAGTGAGTTAAGGATAGTAAACATTCCGGTCTTCACCCACTTCTCACCATAGATTTTTTACAAATTTACAACTAGAAATAGTATAGAATATAGAAATGCATTTTCAATGGTTACGTCGCATGACAAAGCTGTAGCAACTTCGCTATGTGTTCGATGGAACGCTTTGACCCGCTGCAACCTCCCAACAATTCCTCTACTATTAAAATACTTCATTCAACTTTGAAACTTACTATAAAAGTATTGCAACAGCTATCTATGTTTTTAAATACGAAACTTAAGTGGGACAAGTGCACCTATAAAAAAACCGCGCATCGAGGGTCACTAACACTTCCCATCTTAGCTGGCCGGGTTAACTTAAGTTTGCACCTGGTGCAAAGTTAACGCAACCGATCACGTTTGTTGCATGGGAGCCCCTTAAATGTTTATTTGGGTACGGAACCGACTTAGTGTACGGAACCCTAATAAAAATCACTTTCTTTAACACTGAGCTTATTATTGGCAAAAAGATTTTAACATGGGAAGTTAGTAAGTAACCAGGCAGTGCATAGGTACCTACTATGAGTAAAGACCTATACATTACTATGCAGCGATGGCAGTGGAGCATTGAGGAGCAACATCAGTGATGTTTTTTCATAACATTACGAAATATGATGATGTTGTGCCAACCCCACCCGTGCCGCCGCCACCACTTCCTTCATTCCTCCGCGGGAGTTACTGGTAGCATTGAGCACTTATCTTATCTACATAAAATAAAATCTATGATATGTGTGTTTGTAAAGTAGTATATTCAACTGTACACAAAAAGGCCTTAAAAAGCTCATGTGATCCTATTACGAAAGTAGCATTCGGCTCGTTTCAAAAAACCACATTCGTGTCTAAAAATCTGTGACAGTTGCATAAACTACTATTGTTGATTAAGTACCGTTTACCCAATAAGTTATTTCCGTGTTCATAAATAAACCCCGCCAGAAGACTGATTTAAAATTAATTGGCAAAATTGGATTGAATACACTGCAGTTTGCAAACTACCCTAATAAGATATAAATCTTGCAGCAAACGTTCTGCATTGAATTCCCCCTCAAAACCGCAAACTAAGCTGTCGCTATAGATGTTTTCCCATTTTTATAAATAAGTAAAACAGGAAGGGCGAGACGTGAAATGAAAATTTATATTCATAGCTACAATAAGACGTTGTAGGGGATGAAATTTGGAATATTATCGAGGGAAGCTCCCTCTCAGGTAATCGACTGACAAATGTCTAAGATATTTTACCAACTTCATTGTGTGGCCCGGCTAGTGACGGGTGTTACAAGTCCCCATTTTGCTTCAATTTCGTATATTGTTCGGCAACATTCTGTATTTTTCAGAGCATTGCGTTTATCGCTCGAAAGATAATTGGAAAAGCGTCATTTGAGTCGTCGTTTTACCGACAATGAATCAGTCCTACTTTAATTACGCTACAAACACACAATGCTTTAAAATAAAATAAAAAATTTAACAAAAAAAAGAACCGACTTCAGTAAAACTAAAAAGCCGAAAATAACCCGTTCAAGTACAGATTACATTTGACTCACCCTTTGAAATCGATCCCAAACCACTCAGTTATTATATTTATATATTAAAGTTTACGTGAGGTTTGGCACCGACTTCAAAGGGTGAGTCAAATGTAATCTGTACTTGAACGGGTTATTTTCGGCTTTTTAGTTTTACTGAAGTCGGTTCTTTTTTTTGTTAAATTTTTTTTTTTTTCGCTTTTTAGTGATTCATATAAAATACTTATGGCGGGGTGATCAGGGAGGTCTTGAAGGCATGCATCTCGTTTGAAATATCTCCTAACTCCTAACTGTTAAGGAGTTGTACCTTCCATCATCAGTTCCGCATGAGAAGATGATGACTACCATATGCAAATACTTAAATAGTTTTAGAAAAAACATTAAAAATATTATAAGTGCCTATAAAATTTCAGGAATTCCTTCGATTCCTCATGGATCTCGTCATCCGATCTTCACCAAAATTTTATGGGACCAACCTTGAGATGTCTATTCATGAACCTAAAAAGAATTTTCCAAATCGACTCATAAATGACGGAGTTATGAGGTAACAAACATTAAAAAAAAAAAAAAAAAAAAAAAAAAAAAAAAAAAAAAAAAAAAAAAAAAAACATACAACCGAACTGAGAACCCCCTCCTTTTTTTGAAGTCGGTTAATTATTACCTATTAATGGAAATAATATCATTACTATCTTTAACAAAGTAGCGTCATGGAGATTTTGGTTTGCGTAGTTACTTATAGGTATTTTATGCTCTAAATTAGAGTAAAACGATGGTTATTTATACATTTGCCAAGACACGTTTTTAATATGGAGAAGGCCTTCCCTATTTACCGACACGTTTATACACATATGACTGTGATTAGTACCGAACTGACTAACGTATTACGAGTTTTTATCGCAAAATAGACCCGTCCTGACTATTATATACCCTGTAGAAATTTCGCTATTCCTTTAGGTAGGTAATTAGTTTATTTCAATTTGACATCATAATCATAGCTCGTAGACGTCTGCGCGTACAAGTCATCGCACGCAAAGATTTACAATTCACAACGAACTATTAATGTCAAATGCTTTCTGCATTGGGTGACCAGTAGGTATGTCTTTCGTCCACTAAATTATTCCATGGCTCTTTTCTTAAAGTTTTAGTTAGAGCGATAAAAGTAGCCTCTTGTTAAATCAAACACGTCGTTCAGAAGTTAATATACACCTATTCCCCGTCCAAGGTTAATACCTCTCCGTATAAGAATCCGTAGTCATCGCTCCGCGCGTGGTCCTGAATTTTTATCAAAAATTCCTATTTTCTTACCGCTTCCCGACAATAAGGTGCGAAATTAGGAGAAGAATTAGACTCCCCCGCGAGGAGCGTGCCTCGAATTCACTATGCAGCGGGGTGCACACCCCCATCGCGATAACGTTATATATTAGACGTCTATTGATTTATAATGTACAAGGAATTTCGTAATTTAGTCGGCAACATTTGGCGTTAATAAACGCCCTTAAATGATGACGTAATTGGGCACTGCAGTCACTATAACTTATGTCTCGCTTGCCCGTAAATGCCATTTCTGAAAATACACAGACGATACATATACATTACGACGATAAAAACATTATATACATATAACGTATTTTAAGCTTTGAAATTTTCTAATAAAAAAATAGAGGGCCGGTAACTGTATTGAGTAGTGACGCCATGACAAGATATTTTCTTTGAAATTTCATACAGTATAAGCATTTTGAGAGTTTATGAAAAGGAGTTGATTTGAACTGTCAGTCAAGTGCTCAACAACGTATATTACACCCCGTAGAAACAATGAGTTAATACTTCAGATAGGTAACAAAGTATTCTACATAGAGTGTATCATGCAATGCGAAGGTTGCTTAATTACTAAGGCTCAAAGAGTAGTGTGGGCGCGCTCTAAATAGACAAACGCCGCACAGTAACGTCCTCAAATGAAACAACTAAAATATTCATTAAAGTATCTCATTACGTGGGGAAACTAAAATTTTCCAGCTTTTGTGCCAAGGAGCGCTCGCGGCAGCAAGTATGACAAAAATGTAGGAGGAGGAAAACAAAACATTTTTCTTACTATAACCCCGTGTTTACTGGCAAGTGTTTGCCGTCGCCGGGGCCCAGATGTTATTCGCCATAAGCCGCTCTTATTAGGGATTCCGTACGTCCGCCCGTAAGAACGCTGAGTAGTATTTTTGTTTCGGCAACATTATTAATATTTTACCTCATTGTTTACAGAAACAAAAGGTGAGGGCATTGCAAGGTCGTAATGAGCACCTGAGTTTGTATTACGTAACGATGTGTAGTATATCTAAAAGAGATAGATTACCTAACGTGGGCCCTGCAACATAAGCAAAAAATTAAAACATTGATTTTACTCGTTAAACTGAACAACATTTGTTCAGCAACTTTAAAAAAAAGACAGTTTTCAAAATTTTATTATTTCAAACAAAGTAAATAGTATTTTCAATGTATGTCGTCCAACGTTGACATTCCCTGAGCATTGACATAGCTGTCACTCTACTAATATCGGACATTTCGCAATACCTTGCTTCTTTGTCTAAACTTTATTCTACAAAATGTCATTTAATACACGTTATTTTCAGAAGTTGCTTAACAAATGTTGTTTAGTTTCAAGGGACGAATCTATGTTTTAATTTATTGCTCCTGTTACAGGGCCCACCCTTTATAGTTATGCTTGAATGAAAATCGTATTACGTCAAACTTCAGCTAAAGGCTGGACCACACCTGTAACCGCTCTAATGATTATTAAGACTTTTAACTGCCAGAATTGTCTACCATAATAACAGTACAGACATACATAATTGTATTTCTAATTTAACTAGAACCTATCATAAAAAAATGGTTTTCCTTTACTGTACTTTGTCAATGTACATACATACAGCTACGTATATGTAAAAAGTATCATATAAGATGTAACGAACAAACATATATAACAAAGTAAAATAAAGAATTCATAAACATTTATATTTTCAGTATAACTGATGAAAAAATGAAACTGTCCATCCTTCAGTAACAAACTGACTCGCAAATGACCTCCGGGGCGCGTATAAAAATCCAATATTATTTGTCATTTTTAGGGTAAAAAAAATGAGAATATATTTTACATCCGGTCAGGTGTCGTGGAAATCCCACGGGAAATCTAACTTTCCCGGAGGCGCAGACAGCGATCGATTCTATTCAAATTTATGACAGAGAGAAACGTTTACGACTCGACATAGAGATGGTATTACCGCTTCATCCTAACTCGATTGAAATTGAAATATATTCCTTTTGGCGACGTATCAGCCAATAAATGTCAACTTGTATATTTCCAATTCACAGTGTCGAGCTTAAAATAAGCAGTCATAAATAAAAAAGAAAACTAAGTAACCTGCTCTGCATTTGTAGGTACCCTTATATTGGGAACTCTAATCTTATTATAAAACATTCGTGATACATATTTATTTAATTATTGTATTAAGCGGTTTATACTCACGTGAAATTGTCAAGAACGGCGCGACATGTTTCGAACTTGAACGGAGCTCTTCACCACAGACTACTACTTGTACAGCAGCGCGGCAACTTCGTTACTGATTCTTTGATCGATGCTCTGCTGAGGGGCGGGGGTGCTTGCACGCCTACAACTTGTCCGTCCGGCACTCCAATTACTTTTGCAATCCATAGACAATTTCACGTGAGTATAAACCGCATAATACAATAATTGGAAACTCTAGCAATAGCCTGTAATTAGCAGGTTGGATGTAATCATAAATAATATTTAATGACATATTTACTAAAATGTGAGAATCAATAAAGAGAAAAATTTGGCAAATATTTTCTTATAGATGTTTATATTTTTGCACACACATGTTAGCTTTACTTTCATCTAAACCTTAGTATTACTTACCTACTCTAGAAATTTAAACAGCGTAGGGTTTATTATCTCGATGATAATAACTTGATTCTTGACCTCACGAGACAATCCTAGCCTAGCCTAGTGTGAAGGTCACGAATACTGTCATGCTTTGTAACCCATTATTGATAAATAAATATATTTTCTTATATGTCTTTTTTTCAATTGTGGCTTATTACCATTATTCCGTGGAATTATTTTTGTAAAAAAAATATAGCTTGTTGAGGTTTTAACTGCTCTATGCATATCCCCTGATATTGGGAACCCTATCAATAGCTGTCTGCAACTGGCAGGTTCGCGCCGACTTCTCGCACAATTCGAGCCATCCCGCCATCCGCACCCTTATTTTATTGCCCCTGTCCAAGATTAAACTTTCCTGCCTTAAAATTTACTCAACACACAATATGAAAACGTTTTATGAAATTGCATATAAAGCAAACTTTTTTTAATTTTACGGTTCGGTGAACTTAGGGCAGTTTTCATTATTTGTAAGACCTTTTGTTAACAGAAATGTTAAAACGTCAGTAGTGTAAAAGCAATGTAAGTACCCGGATGTCGTCGGAATGATTAATGGAACTTTGTATACTTCGTATAAAATTAGATCTTAATACTATACTGTGAATGAAACCAATATTACTAGAAACTCTGTGAGATGTACACCTCGCAAGTTTGTTTCGAAATTGCTGAAATTTACCGTACCTCCACCATTTTGGAAAAAAAATAACGAAATATACACGATGATTTTTAATCGGTGATACCTGATCACCAACCCACCAACTTTTCTAACTCAGTAATTGACGGCGGTCACGTTGAAGTCGGTGTTTTCATGAAAACACACTTTTATTTTTCTATAATATTTTTGGAGTTTACTCCTTAAGAATCGATTTTCATATATAAGCCCGGGGTATGAAAATTATGGGGTATAAAATCGAACGTATCTGCCGTGCTAATTTAAAAAGTCGTATCTCAGTATACGATCGGGGTAAAAATACGACTTCTTAATTTAGCAGGTTATGCGTTACGTTAAGCGTTATAGACTAAGATCCCTATATAAAATGACCTTCACCGAGATGTTTATTTCATGAAATGTATTTTAAATGTACTTAGCAACGGGAAAACATGGCTCCCGTTAGATAAAATTAATATTAATTGTTCTCTGCCATTTATTTATTTTAAATTACCACAAGAGGCTTAACAAATAACATAGACAAGAAACATATTCATAATTTCTCCGCGGAGACTGCGGCGGCGGCCGGCGGCCTACACGGCGGCGCGTTGCTGCGCAAGTGCGCATCGGGCAGCTTGACTGACAGTTGTCAATCTACAACAGCTGAGAAATGTGTTTTTGTTTTCAAGTTTTTGCTAATATTTTGCGTGAATCTCTATCATGTTACGAGTGTGATTGCTATCAGTGCATGAGTACTATCTAGTTATATGTGCAATTATAAACCACCGCTTCCCCCAGGAACTTTATGGGGCAATTTGTATGCCGAAACTTGGAGCGGTTTTTTTAAATACTTTATTTGTTATCGTAGCCGTAAGTTTTTATCTATTGCGTTTTTTAATAGTTTACTTGATGAATCCTAATAGCACGGGCTCCTCTCAGAATGTCGCTTCCAGGTCTGTGTCGCTGTCGCTGGAGAATTCCGTACAGTGCCCACATTGCTCCCAGATTCGTTTCTTTAAAGGTCAGAAAGGACTTAATATACACATCAGTAGAACCCATGGCATTCGTGCTGGCGCAATTACGTCGCCACCAGGCAAACAATTCACAACCAAGTCAGATCAGGCCTTTTTCTGAAAAAATCAGTGAGCTTAAACATTCAATTCCAGTGGTCAAACGAATTCCTCGCAGCGCTCGAATTCAGGTTGCACAAAAAGTGTGCCTACCTTTTCGTTCTTGTTTGCAGCGCCCAACAGGGTACATAATGTGATACTTAAACTATTTACTTTCACCTGTATAATCATTATGTGCAATAAACGTATTGAGTATATATTTTATAAACGTTCTTAAGGCCACGCGCGCAACAAGATTTTAGTCGCACGATAATTTTGTCGCATAAATGCTAGATATGGGTTTATATGAGAGTGCGCGCACCACGATTTTCATAAACCCATAAGTACGCTTATTTCTGCGACAAAAAAGTGGTGCGCGCCTGGCCTGAAGAGTAAACTCCAGTCGTGCGTCGGAGCTGACACACACACTTTTTTTATTTTGCAACCAATTTTATCTTAAATTTCTTGTTACCCTACTAATCTGTATCTGTGAGCTTACAACCTCTTTAATAATTTAATGGCAATGACAATTTATGAGTAATAACTTGTCATTTTCATTACATAAACAAAGTCGTAGAAAATTTCGTTAAATTTCCCGCCAAAGCGATGGCACAGTTTGACGTAGGTATCGTAATACAATAATATGTAGGATGACCATGTATCTAGTGGTTATTAGTTTTAATTTTGTTTTAACTTTTAATTAATTAAACAGTGAGGTGATTGCGTGAGACCTCGCCTATTAAGTTAAATTTTAGCTGGATATTCATATTTTTCTACTCCTGATCACCAAATAAGAATCATCGTGTATACTTATCGAAGATAGTCACAAAATTTCATGAGAATCGGCTAAGAATTGCGACCTCTTGGCGACAACAGCTGGAAAGCATCTGGACATCCAAAACATCCGGACATGCGAAATAATTTTGTGCCAAGCTGAAACGGAAGCGCTTCGCTCGCTCGGTCAAAAAGAGTGACAATTTATTGTACGCAAGACTGTTGGAGAGATTCCTTTTATAAAATTAATATACTTTTATAGTGTTCCTTTACGCATTTTTTTATCTTACGCCTGTCAGAATAGTGTTTTTATTACCAAGAGCGAGATTTCGAACATCAGACACGCCAAATACAGCCCAAAATATTTAGAAATTTTACATTTTATCAAATATAAACTATTTAGTTTTTAACCCGGCGGTTCGCCGGCTTTGCTTTCCTATAGGAAATAACTTTCGCAATTTAATATATTTTAACGTAAAGTTAAATTATGTTTGCTTTTAAATTTAATATTTCAAACAGCTAAGCTTCGAGTATATTTTCATCATTAAAATAAACAAATAACAAATGTTCAGCATTTAACTCAAACAAATCACCCGCTTAAAATCTAAATAGTTTATTTCATTATTTTTTTAAATAAAAACGTTAATATCACCGATTGTAAAACTTTCACAGAAACGACTAAGCTAAATTAATGGTTCAATCGTGTACTTAACCTTCACCCGAAATGAAAATTAAACAGAAATCTCGTCTAAAGTTGCCTTCAGTATTTTTCGCTCGAAAATCCACTCCAATATTATTACAAGGGAGCTGAATAAATTTTCTAGAGGTAACTAACATAAAGAAAGAAGTAGGTAAGAAAGGAGAGCCCCGAGCAACAAATCTCCATTTTACTGGATTAAAGCACCTCGGTGTTTTATATAATAGACGCGGTGTGAGGGCCGCTGAATATTTTACTCGGAGTAAGCTTGCGTCCCGATACTTGCAGCGCATTATTGCTGTTAAAATCTTGCACTTTATGCCTGGCGAAGAATGGCTTACGGATCTCTTGCGGCTTTCATACTTCATTTTGGTAACTGAAATAATTTTACGTGTTTTTAATCAGATTGAGTTGCATTTTTCTGTACTGATTTTATCGGTAACAATGTATTTACAAGCACAGTTTTAGCATCAAATGTGACATTTGCACCTTACTGCATCAGAGAATACCTACAGTCATGTGCTAATATTGGATTAGTGGACTGTATTCGTATTTTTTAAGTATTTTTTGTTAGTACATGTATATGTATATCTGTTTCTGTCAGTCAAACGTTTTTTTTGTTGGGAACGCATTGAGGTTATGCTTAAATTAATATCTAATCAGGGACCTAATTCGAGATTGACATTTGAGTGATCGCCAAACGTCAAATCTCTATTAGATAACAGTTATATCGCCATTGAACTGTCATTTAAATGCGATGAGCTTAAAAGTGACATATCTCATCTCAATTTTGGAAATACGAAGGCGATAATGATTGTCAAAAATGTTATTCATGAATATGAATTTCTGTCTTGAACAAAACGTAACGGACTAATTTCACGTACTATGCGGTCAATTTAAAGTATGCGCCTGTTATTTATGCCGTCACATACAAAGGAAACGAAAATTTTGCGCGTCCGAATTGACGAAGTTGCGATGTTCTAGGGATATCGCCACTTGTCAAGTAGGCACACGTCAAAAGTGACGGATGGCGATGAAAAGGAGAGATCTCCATTATATCTCTAAAATTGGTCGAATACCCCCCCCGGTCTGCTACAACTTGCAGAAGAGAAAAAAAAATCTAAGTAAACGCAATTTAAAAAGGACTATTTACTTATTTACACTTGTTAAACTCCTAAAAAATCGCGTCCTATATCGATGTATGGCTATAACAGAAATCCAACACCAAACTTATATTTGTCCCTCAATCACTCTTTTTGCTGAGCAATATTCAGTGATTTCATGGTTTGTATGGAATTGGTGCGCGGAGTCCAACTGGCCCTTGACCGACTTTTTTGATTTAGCTATTCTGATTACATTCTTGTACAGAAAGCTTTAATATCGAAATCAGTATTTACATCGACATACATCGTAGACATACACCTATTGCGATATTTATAGAAGTCAAAGTCAAATGAGTTAGCCTTAGCCGGCTCTTTATTTCATAAAGAAGAAGAAACCCAAGTCGGAAACATTGTACAAGAATTTAAAAAACTTGCACATTTAATCTTACCGAAAAGAAATTAAATTTCTTAATGCAAAACTTTTCGACCTTAAAGTATTTTAACTAAAGTAATTCATAACAACGTTTTAAAAGTGAAGTAAACAACCCTTCATAGTCGGGATTATTCAGCCGAGTAGGGGGAAAGCCATCACAATTTCTTGTATAATATTTTTTAATATAAGTTACGGAAGAGCCGTCGAAGTTCACAAATGTTGTACATTTTTATTTGCCTCCCTTGTTCCGGAAAACCGAATTACTCTTAACTTTTTCTCATCCAGTTCTGAAGCTAGTTAAAGGGGCTATCTGTCTATGATCGCGGATATCTCTTGGGAGGAAAGCAGGTGGGAAATGTCTAGAGTTGCTTAAATATTTTGTTATTTCTACTACTTAGCATGATTATGTATGATATGTATGAGCGACCGGATCTATTTCATTCCTCAGCGACGGCTATCCGTACTGTTGCTACAGACATAGAAAGTCCATCCATACATTTATGGATAGACAAAATCTTTCATTATTTATAGGAATATTCTTTCAGGCCAACAGGCCTACATCGATCTGTAACCCTGAAAATTAGATACCTACTATGATTGATACCAAATTAACTTCGGCCCTTCCGTATAACATTGGCCCACACTTCACTGCCAGTTTTAATTGTTTTATAGCAATTTTTTAACAATTTGTCATACATATTTGTATACATAGTTACCTGGACTACACAATTGCATGGCCTATTTATGAATAAATTCAATTGCCATGCAATTCTGCAGCTCATAGTACATCATTATGCAACTAAGGATGAACCAATTCCTAAATAACATAAATTGATTGTTTACGTATATCTTCATAGATATTTAAAGTGCCTTCAATAAGCGGGAATTACAATATAACAATAATCCCTACCCTAAGCATTATTAGCGTGATGAAAGACGAAATCCCCCACCCGTCCAACTTCCAACTTTACGAGCCTATGATAAGCTAGAAAACCGACTAGCAATAAACAAGGTCTAAGCCGGCGGTTTCAAATAGTTCGCTTGCATGTCGCTACATAGGAACAAAGTACGGGCAAGTAATTAAACTGAACTTAATTAAAGTCCCCATAATACAGTAAGCAAGCTACGACAGCACGAACAACGGACATTCTCAAGTCTTGGCAAGTTCCACAAACCAGGAGCCCAAAGTTACCAACTTTGTTCATAATTCCCTTTGAAGAATTCGCTTTGATCTCACTTTAAAAATAGAAATTAGAACGTGCGCTTGAATTTGACAGGGCTTTGTCTTAGATCTTATAATAATTTTTTAACACGGCGCATTGCAAGCGCCTATTATCTTTTGTTTTGAGTGAGTCTTATGTGTTGGATTACTTGGATTACGCATTTATTAAATTCTTGTTGAATTCGAAATGCAGGATAAGCTCAATTTCGACACCATTGCAAAATGGGCCTTAAACCGTTGGCAAAACATACTTTATGATACTTGTTGTTAGTATCATCTATTTAAAGCATTTTTAACCGACTTCAAAGATGTTCTCAGTCGGTGCCCTCTATTTGGCATTAACCTTTATTATCCGAAACTGTTTTAGCATAACAGACTTGGCAATATTTGGTTTTCGCCGAATGGTGTTTCGCTGAATGGCAGAAACCTTATTTTGCAAAATTAATAACATCCCGAAAATTAGTTAGTCCTAAAGTCAGGTTAGTACTGTGACCCTTAAAGAACCGAAATTCTGCCAGACAGGTAGGATAGGTTAGGTTAGAACTGCGACCCTCACAGAACCGAAATCCTGCTAGAAAGGTGGGTTAGGTTAGGTTAGAACTGCGACCGTCACAGAACCGAAATCCTGCTAGAAAGGTGGGTTAGGTTAGGTTAGAACTGCGACCCTCACAGAACCGAAATCCTGCCAAAAAGGTGGGTTAGGTTAAGTTAGAACTGCGACCCTCACAGAACAGAAAACCTGCCAAAAAACTAACTGTGACCAGAAAAATCTCTCAATCAATCAAAATCAGACAATTCTTTCAAACAAATCTTATAACAATAGGTACCTATTTCTGTCACGATAGTTTTCGGCAAGATAAATTAATGATAATTTTAATGCGTAGACATGATTCGGATCATGAAAAGTATGATTATATACTATTCGGACTAACTTAATTCTGCGTAATTAAACTATGCGAAATTGGATTCTGCGATAACAGTTTATGCATAAAGCCTAATATGGCTCTATAAATTATGGCACAAAGAATTCGTACTTACAAAATTATGCGAAAACAGGGTGAATCGTGCTCAGTTCGTCGGGTTATTACAAAAAAAAAAAAAAATACAAAAAAATACAAAATCATTTAGTAACAAAATAGGTGACCAAACTAGGCTGAGCCTGTATCTTGGCCAACTGCGAGGGCGGGTAACAAAGGAAAATAAAAAATTTATTAAATTTATTTTTGTGTATATTAAATTTATTGTTCACTCGAAGATGACTAGACTGATTTGGAACGTTTCTTTTTTGTTTGAAAAGGTCTCTCTCAGTGAATCGTCATCTGATCGGGACATGATGATAGTCTCGATATTACCGTAAGCAAGCTACGACACGACAGCACGAACAACGGACATTCCCAAGTATTGGCAAGTTTCGACAAACCAGGAGCCCAGAGTTACCAACTATGTTCATAATTCCCTTTGAAAAATCCGCTTTGATCTTACTTTAAAAATAGAAATTAGAACGTGCGCTTCAATTTGACAAGGCTTTGTCTTAGATCTTATTATTTTATAAGTCGGCACATTGCAGTCGCTTAATTAATTTGTTGTCTGAATTATTTTCTTTTTATTTACAATTGCAAATGCCTGTGCCAATGTATTTAAATATCTTTGTTGCCGGTCCGGTGGTCCGCCCGCCTAGTTCACCTGGGTACCTATACTATCGAAGGCACTAATAACTACATTTATAAACTAAAATATAAACCTTAGTACAACGTGTTTAGGTCTACGGGTGTATAGTTAACTGTGTCTTCGTTCGTTTGTACTACGGGAAATTATTTTTTCCCGTGGTCCACCCAGGTGAGCTATAAGCAAAAAATATTTACCATAGCACACCCAGATCACTACGTTTTTTCCTTTTCTATGTGAACTAGGCAGGCAGATCACGGACAACAAAGGTTTAGGTAATATTAAATTATTGTTAAACATATTTAATGATACTTGTTTGTTCTTAAGCATTTCATAAGGTCAGCTATTTCCCATAAAATATTCACCCAACAAAAACAATAACAATCTCGCAAACCCACTTGTTAAACAAAACCACTAAAAAAATCTATGATAAATGGACATGATCTAAAGACTACAACCGAAAGAAGATGTTCTCGGTGTAATAAGTTCAATATTTTCTCGCCCGCACAAAACTAATAAAAGGAATTGATTTTCAAAAATATCATAAGTCTCCGGGTAAATCTACGCCTATCTGGCAGTCTCCGGATCCATTCGTATGAGTTTTTGCCACAAGTTATGAGAAACAGCGATATACATACATATATTAGGTAACCGTAAAATTGGGCTATTTGGAATTCATGGGGATAACTATTTGAAAGTAAGAAATCTCCATCCGACTCCAAATCTTATCAAATGCGTATTTTTTCTAAAAATGACATGATACAGAGTGTTACATACCCAGTCGTATCTGCTGCAATATCGGACGACTTTTAGTGAAGCATTTACAAAAAAAAAAACTTTAAGCTGCATATTTTCGGACATAAAGAGTTATGTTTAGAGTTATGTATAGTGTTTTAATCATAGGTCATCCAGAGATATAATAATATAATATAATATAATATGATATAATCATATCATAGCTATGATTAAAACACTATAATTAGAAATTCCGTTACAATATCTAAAAAAAACGATTATTATATACTTTAAGTTTCCCGACAGACTATGTAGTAGAGTTGTTAGTCCGCTGTTTTCTAACATAATTGTGCGCATCGGGTTACAAGCATGAAATTTCTACCACAGATAGAGTGTTCCTTGGTGATTATTTTCAGATGTGGAGGGAAGTCAGATTCGTCCCCTGTGCGGCGTGAGAGCGGAGTGAATAGGACCTCTTACCTTTACCTCTTTACCTCTATATACCTATATTATATACCTCTTTTCTTTCTTTATTGCTGGTCAGTTGAGTCTACTAGGACTTGTCTGGTATCGTTTCCGTGTAAAACGGATATCAGAAATTCATTTATTATGTTATTTTTGTATAGTTCTATATAAAAATATGGGTGTATGGCCGAAAAGGTAAAAAAATCACAACAAGTTTTTTTATTCAGTGAGGTAAATTAGTTAAATTTCGTAAACATTTTCAAATTATTATTATTATTTTAAATAGTTTATTTAATCTTGTTTCTAAAAATATATGCATATCGGGCACTTCTCATACAAAGAGTAGCTTAAAATATATGTTTAAGTCGGCGTAACCAACGTAAATCTCTGAACGCATCCTATTTCGCTTCATTAAATACATTAAATTATGATTATTAACAAGCTTTTACATACAATATTTACCAAATACGTCCTAGAAAAACAAATTTATGTAATTAAAAAAAAATTTTTTTTTTGCTAATGTATCTCGAGCACACGGGCTAATCTCAACATCAACAATTTATTTAAGTTACTTATATTTAAGTTAATCTTTATTAAACTAAATCTCTTAGTGTGGGACTCCACCTGTGTGGACACTTTGGCACCGTCACACATTGCAACAACGTGCCAAAATCCAGGTGGGGCGGCCACAAACGCTGAGGCGGCTAAACGCCGAAAATATATGTGTTTAGGTGACAACTATATTTTCGTGCCGTTTGCGGTAGAGACTCTAGGCCCATGGGGCCCAGCCGCTCACAGTTTGTTTGATTCCATAAAAAAAAAACTAATACGAACTACCTGTGATCCCAGAGCTGGCGCGTTTCTCGGACAAAGGCTCAGTATTGCTGTGCAGCGGGGAAACGCCGCCAGCATCTTGGGATCATTTCCGCGAATGACAGACCTTGGATAGAGTTAGGTTAGTGTAGGTTTTAGGTTTTTAAATTGTTTTACCACTTAAGTCGAATGTTTTTTTTAATAAATTTAGATTATTTTAAGTTACTGTTTGTATGAAGAGTGCCAAACATGTATATAGGTTTAGAAACTAGATTAAATTTGCTGTGCTGCAATATTTTTGTTAGTTGTAAATATTAAGAATATATAACTAATTTATCTCTCTGAATAAAAAAACTTGTTGTGATTTTTACCATTTCGGAAATACACCCATATTTTTATATGGTACTATGAATAAATAACATAAAAAATAAATTTCTGATATCTGTTTTATACGAAAACGATACCACATAAGCCCTAGTAGCGTTAAGTGATCAGTAATAAAAAAAGAAAAAGAGGACTCCTTTGTCCTGTTCACCTCGCTTTCCCGCCGCACATGGGACGAATCTGACTTCCTTCAACATCTAAAAGTAATCACCGCAGAATACTCTATCTGTGGTATAAATTTCGTGGTTGTATCCCGATGCACACAATTTCGGGACTTAGCAAAATGTACTAGAGCACGCAGGCTAAGCTTAACATCAATATTTTTTTCAAGGTACTTTTTGTATGAGATGTACCCAATATGTATACATTTTTAAAAACAAGATTAAATTTGCTATTTATTGATATTTTTTTAAATTGTAAATATTCAGGATATATAACTAACTTATGGTTCTGAATAAAAAAAACTTGTGGTGATTTTTACCTTTTCGGCAATTTTCCCAAATTTTTATACCAAACTGTTCTTAAATAACATAAAAAATTAATTGCTGATATCTGTTTTACACGAAAACGATGCCACACAAGCATTAATAGCCTTAACTGATCAGTAATCAAAAAAAGAAAAGGAACAGTACTTGGTCCTTTTCACCCCGCTCTCCCGTCACGCAGGGGATGAATCTGACTTCCCTCCACATCTAAAAATAGTCAGCGCGGAACGCTCTATGTGTGGTAGAAATTTCATGCTTGTAACCCGATGCGCACAATTTCGCGGCTTAGCAACTCTACTAATGAAACTATAAATGTTATTTACAGTTTTATTAAATTGCACAGTCCGCTAATAATTATAGGTAAAACATTTAAGCGAGCACAATTACCAAACAACATTACTTAAGTTGACACGCAACCTAATTGGGTAATATTACCATAAATTTCACCCGAAAAGTTGACAACATTTTTTATTCCGTGCACATTTTGGGGTGCATTCTGCCTACGAAATACTCTGACAACCCTTCCTACAAATTACGTTGTTCAACCCTAAATCAAACCACTGACCTGATGATAATAATAAAATGTGGTTTCCTATATCCTATACAAATATCTATAGGTAATTTTAAAGGAGGTTCTTCCCCATATACATATTTAAACTTATTAAACAAATAAAATGTTTATTATATTTTTTTTCGACGGATATAAAAAACATACAGTCAATGAAAACTTTCTCGAAGTCGGTTTAAACTTAGTAACGAACGATTGTTCTTTTCTATCTAAAACAATAGGTAGAGCCTGTTTTTATGGAAAAAGGTGAAGTCTCATAACTTAAAAAAGAACTGCCAATTCATTAAAACTGTTATTCAGCTATGTTAAATGAAAACATGAGAAAGATAATAAATAAACGACCGACAACGATAAGGTTTTATGGCGCATATCTGTGAAGTGGAAATATAGTGACGTGATCTCAGATAAATATCTGTGTTTGAAACCTAGAAAATTAAACCCAAGACTTGTTTCGAAATGCGCTGTCTGCCATCTTTAGATCCAAAATGGATGCCATTTTTTTTTTAATCTTTGACCCCCAAAACCCTAGTAAATTACAGCCATGACTTAAACTGAATAGAAGAACCGCCGTGTTCTAATTTAAAATGGACGCCATTTGCAAAATTACTAGTACCTATTTTCATGGGGTTTATTGATGACGCTACTGGTAATATAGTACATTACTGTAGACGCCGAGAAAGAAGGGCTTACCGGGTGAATAGGTATATACGGACGCTAAACTAAAATCCACAGACCTACGAACTAAATTGACAAATTACTGACAGGTAAAATGATACCAGGAACAGCAAAATAAAAATAGTGAAGGGTATATGTCGATAACAATATATCGACAAGTTGTAAAGTACAAATAACAGACTAATTTAAATCAAAAATAAGTATATTAGTTTCAAATAAGAGGTACAAATTTTGGTTTGTTTGATTTTCGAGGTAGTGGATGGATAAAATGCGTTTTTACCCACTAGTTTTAAAGCATAAAAAGGTTTCCGAACCTGTAGGTAAAAAATAAAACACCCTGTCCGACGATGATTTCATGACACACTCGTTTTTATTGACATGAATGTCCACTGGGATATTTTGTTCGTCCTGCAATCTGTCTACCATCTCATTATAAATATAAACGTAAACTTGATGAATCGTCTCTTTTTCAGTTTCACTAATAGATTTTTTTCTCCTTTTTATCGGAGGCGAACATTTTGATGAACATGGCTCTGGTCCCGAATCTTGCGAATCCATAATAACACGTAACAATTTCAATAAACACTCGTAATAGCAATGATAACGTATAACGTATATCGTTAGATACATAAAAGTAGTTTGTAAACAGCGGTCAACTATTTCTGAAGATACCCGCTTTTTTTTGTTAAAAAGATGGACTACATTGTTGGGTATTTGAAAATAAAGAACAATAATTTTTATTAATTCATTTAATTAAATTATCAACTATCAAACTATCATAAATATATAATTTTCATGTACATAATTGCTGGTTTGACATTAAATTTTTATCTCTAATTAGCCGTCTACAGACCTTTTGATCTGTCAAAATCACTGGAAAAAGTTGGTATATAGATTAGCCGATCAAATTGCCAATTTGATTGTCCCGTCTGGGTGGACCTTAATAATAATAATAATAAACATAGACACGACCATTTGCCAACAAGTCCGGCGCAACAGGGGGTCTCTCTCGGCCGCCTGGATTGACTATAAGAAGGCCTATGATTCGGTGCCTCATTCATGGCTAGAGAGGATCTTAGAGCTGTATAAAATCGATACAAATCTAAGATCTCTCTTAGGCGCGTGTATGAGGTAGTGGACCACAGTCCTTCGTCAACCAGGTGGCGGGGATGGCCCCCCTGGCCCGCAGGACTTGATAAGGATTGAGAGAGGTATTTTCCAGGGTGACAGTTTGAGTCCTCTGTGGTTCTGCCTAGCCCTGAATCCGCTCAGCACCCTGCTGAAGGATTCAGGACAAGGTTGCCGGCTTCGAAGAGGAGGTGAGGTCATTTCTCATCTGCTGTACATGGATGATCTTAAGCTGTATGCACCAAAACGCCTTTGTTCTCATCTTGCTAACGGAGAGTACTTGCACAGACATAACCAAGTAGCCAGGATTATTCACCAGCAACTTGCTCTTCGATACGGTCTTGTGGGGTCTGAGGTGCCGTACTATAAGTACGCACCGATGCCAGTTCTTGAGAATGGTCGTGCCACGCTCTATTGGGACCGATCTATCATCACGGACAGGACTATTGTAGCCAATAAGCCTGATATCGTGTTGGTAGATCGATCCAAGCGCCAGGCAGTGCTTGTCGACATCACCATCCCCCATGACGAGAACCTTGTGAAGGCCGAGAAGGATAAACTCAGGAAGTACCTTGACTTGGCTCACGAGGTAACCGCCATGTGGGATGTTGATTCGACGATCATTGTCCCGATATTCGTTTCAGTGAACGGTCTTATAGCGAAGAGTCTCGACAAACATCTTAAGACTCTCGCTAGATGGCTGGATCAAGGGTCAGATTCAGAAGGCGGTACTCCTGGACACGGCGCGCATCGTCAGGAGGTTCTCTGTAGCCCTAACCACCGGTAGCCTGGGCCCTGCCCCGCTGCTGGCGGCACCCTAGGTTAGGTTTTTTATAATGTATTTATATTTTGTAATTACTTTATTGTATTTTACTTTTTATATAAATTTATTGTAAAAACCCTAGCCTAAGATACAAGAGAAATAAAGGAATAATAATAATAATAATATCGTTTATTGCATATCACATAGCTATAAAGGTAGGTACAATATAGGGCAGTTTTACATGTACCCTGAATAGGGCGCAGCAATATGAGAGGGCATCTACAGCTTAATAGTTATTATTTTTAAGTAAGTTATACATACAAATTTTTAAGACTTCAGATTCTACACTTTGTCATTAAAGAAATCGTCTATAGTATAGTAGCATTTATCGACTAAATAAGCTTTTAATTTTGTACAGAACGATTTCAGTTCGGTCTCATTTTTTATAAAATTAGGTAGTTAAGTGGTTATAAATTTTTATTGTCATATAGTGCGGGCTAGATGTAACGAACTTTAATTTTGAAAAAGGTAATCTTATTTTATTTAAATTTCGGTCATTTCTTTTGTTTTGCGTTATCTGTGAATATAAATCTATATGTTTTCTAACAAATTTACTCGACTCCAAAATGTACATGGACGTGACAGTCAATATTTTGTATTTTATGAAATGGGGTCTACACGATTCCATTTGATCTATGTTTGCCAGTATCCTAACGCACTTTTTTTGTAAGATAAATATTTTTCCTACTTATGTCTGTGCTATTACCCCATAAAATGAGTCCGTAGGACATCCTGGAGTAAGCATATGCATAATAGGCTGAAAGAGCGGAAGTTAGGTCAGTTAAACGCTTTAGGTGATTTAGAGCATATACAAAAGACGATAACTATTTTGCAAGCTTTTGTATATGGAGTTTAAAGTTCAAGCTGGAGTCTAACTCGATTCCCAATAATGTAGCTGAGGTCACATTTTCAAGTTTAAGATTATTATAGCTATAATTTATTGGAAGAGTGATTTTTTGATATGGCTTAAATTGTATAATTTTTGTTTTTTTTTATGTTGAGCTCAAGATTATGTATTTGTAACCAATTTAGTATTTTATCTAGAATTAAATTTAGTTTAGTTTCAACTTCGTCGATTTTAACACACGGAAATAATACGGAAATGTCGTCAACAAATAGTGTGCAATGATCATTTAGGATATCTGGGAGGTCGTTTATATACACTTGAAATAAAATACATCCTAGCACGCTTCCTTGGGAATAGAGCCATTTACAGGGACTCTATCAGATCTGAAATGACGAACTATTCCAGTTTCAAAGTCTGTACTTTCTATCTCTGTATATTGAGATCGAGTTTCAAAATAAGATTTGAACCATTTTAATGGAGTGCCTCTAATTCCAGTACTATACAATTTATTTAGTATAGTCCCATAGCACACTCTATCATAGGCTTTACTTAAATCAAGCAGGAGGCCTACCGCGTATTTTTTGTTATTTATTTCGGTTAGTATTTCCTGTATATATTTATATATTGCTAAGGTAGTAGATCGGTTTTTTCTAAAACCGTTTTGACTTTCGTTAAGTATTTTAAATTTTTCGTAGAATAAGTTGAGTCGTTTTACCATTGGCGATTCAAATATTTTAGACGAGGTGGGAAGCAGAGCAAACCTACGATGTAACAATAATTTTAATATCGATGAGAACGACACTGGCCAAACTGTGGCAACATTTGTTCATACTTGTCAATTTAGTCCGTAGTTCTGTGGATTTTACTTTACAGTGAATACGAAGCCGGCGAGCTCTTTTCACGGTAAGGCATGTATAGGGCTTTTCTCAAATATATACAACGAAGTAAAAAAATACACCACTCAAAAAAATATAATTCAACTGTTTAGCTTGTTCATCAACACAGAAGCCATGTTTAAAAAAAAACGTCCCGGCTTAGGCCTTCAATTTTGTATGAAATTCCTTTACAGCATGTACATTTCATTGCATGTTTGAGATTTTTTTTTACGTACTTACTGGATGGTCGTGTTAAAGTGTTTACTCTTCCGATATCCTGTGACTCGCCCCGTCCTCCGCCTAACGCCAACAGATCTGACCGCGGCCGGCTGGCAAACACCGATATTAGTTTTCTGTGTAAGCAATTTTCGTAAGTGTCCCCTGTTATTCCGTGGTAATACCGCCCTGAGTCGTGCGGCGTTGATACCGCATGTCACTTCTTTATTGAAACATAATAAAAACGTCCCAGTATTTTCATAGGATTTATTGGTAATGTTATTGGTAATAAATCATTTTTGTGTTTTCGCTTGTGGAGGTTTTGAGAATGGCTGCAATATGTTATCCCCTTTTATTAGAGTTTCGCTATTATAAGAGCATATAATTCGTATACCTACCTATAGTTAAGTTAACGTCTTCTCTATACCACTCATGAAGTAACTCAATCAAAAACAACATTAAAACCAGCAACAAATACATCCAAGCAGGCTAATGGCATATTTTTAAAACTTGCTTCGTTTTATAAATGAAGACATCTTTAGTCCAACGTTATATTGTTCTATGTTAAACAGTGTAAGTAGTTAAAATTAGACTTCATCTCATGACTCGTATGACAATTTTTCAAATACTCTCGTCAAAAGTGGATCATAGAACCCTGTCATTTCTTTCATACGTAATACATACATAATACCAATATATTCTTAATAATAAGTACTACATTCGTCAAAATATTATTCTTTATTCCATCAAACTACAGTAAAATACTTCTTTGTCTTAAATTAAACACGGCCTGATCGTAATTCAAACCAACTCGGTAAAAGAGGCAAGATTAAACAATGAATAAAACATCAAACAATCTAAAACCCAATCTTGGTTAGAGTTATGTTTGTCTTTTTGTGACATGGAAAAATTGTTTCATGAACTAATTTTCCAAGCATAACATTCTTTATACGGCCGCCTCGGGCCACACAAGCATTTTTGGACAAAGGTCCACGAGACGGGACTTACGATAATGAGGTCTGGGTTCCGTGTATGATGTTAAGAGGCCTTATACATTTAAAAATTTATAAATTTCATATTATGACAAATATATTGATAATTTCAACCAACTTTTTAAGGTAAATAATGCTTCTCCCGCAGTTGCTATTTATATGCTTTCATTGCGTGCAGTTGTTAAAATAAAAAAACAGTTTTCTGCGTGAATTTCGTCAATTGCGGGTAGTTTATTAAACAGAAATTATCAATGAAAAATGGAAACTGTAGATAGTAAAGAAACATGTTTGATCATAAAAAAAAACTAAGTTATCAGCATTTTTTTAATGGATTTTTGAAGTATATATTTTATTTCATAATATAAAATTATAGTATAAATTACGCTTAGTCAGTTTATACGCATTAATAGTAATCGTCATAAAAAAATACATAATAATAATATATAAGAAAAAAAACGCCTTTACTCTTACCAAAATCGCTTGCAAAATATGTGAGAGACCAATTTTAAGGCAAAGAAGCTACTTTTATCCTAATAACAGTTTTCGAAGCATGATCCAAAACTCGAGACCAGATAAGAAGAATACGCCGAAGAATACAAAAAAAATAAAAAAAAACATGAACATAAAAAATCACGTAGTTACCAAGGAATTTGAGAAAAAATGTCTATACTTTTAAAGTATGCTATCATATAAATAACTTCGCAAAACGCATAGAATTGTATGAATTTTTTGAGCTTGCCGTAGCTTTTTTCGTCCAAACGCTTAGCAAACTAACACGTAATCTTAATTTCCATCACCACATCCAAATAAGTCGTAAATATCAAACAGAAACGTTATTTCGTCGCCCAACAGCTGGACAAAATAGCTTTTCCTTTCATTTCCCATTTTTTTGGACGGAACCCTAAAAAACCCAGTGCTGTTTAATGAAAACTCTGTACCGCAATACGCCGTGGGGGACCGTTTTCACTGATTGCTGAATTTTTTCCATAGCCCGTATGAATATTTTTATAGCACAAAATGGCTTTTCATATCATACGAACTTTGGCAGGACTTTGATGAAATAAATAGGAGCTCTCGCTTCAAACAGAGTGCATAAATTTTAGCTTTTCCAGCGAAAATATATTCGGCAGTTTTTTAGGTCCAAGTCAAAATAATAATATAATAATAATAATAATTCGTTTATTTCAGGCATCATAGGCCCATAGATAAATAAATACCTTACAATCAAATACTAAACAACTAGGTCACGATGTCATTCGTAAGTCCGTGGTGTTGGGTAGCCGACCGCGAAGACGCCGGAATAAAACACCTTTCGGCCAAAATTCTTCCTTCATGAAGGTCGCTAGCTGGTCAGTCGGAACCCCCAACACATAAGAATTAAAATTCACTTTGTGGCGAGACTAACTCCTCAGGATAATTCCGGTCTTCACACGTACATACTCTACGATCTCCTCGGCCTTCGTAGAGTAATGTAGACGGGACACATACAATTGCGTCGTCGGCAGCGCGGGACGCAGCAGGTGTTTGGGCCCAGTCGGTGCGGTACCGCACTGATTTCGGCAAGCCGGCTTCTTCCTCCTTTCCGCCTTGATGAAGCCATCCTTGTCACATTTTGACTCCCGAGGAGCCGGTTAAGGCAGATCCTTGTGAACGGGTTCACACCGGTTCTACTCCCCTTTTGATGACCGCTGCTTAGATCTTGAAACAGCGGGACTTTGCGGCGAAACTATCGTGAAAAGTTTTCTAATAAAATATTATTAAAAATGTTATTTTAGTATTTGCAAATGAGAGCAAGTTCAGAAAGATTTGCTTTGGCAGATATATATACCGGTATATCGTTATTTAGCCGATTATTTAATAATGCCGAGTTATAAAGTTGAGAACCAACTATTCAACGATATTAGTTAAGTACCTACTAGGTGAAACTCCTGAACCAAAAATGATACATGTAATTACAGTAGCATGCTGAAAAATCAAAATGTTGCAAGAGAAAGTCACGAAATGTTTTTGACCCAGTGACCGGAAATTTGACCTATGATGGTTGCATTTATTTATTACCTATATCAAATTATATCTTTGTACGGTAAAGTATAATAGGGTAGACCTCCTGGACTTTCCTGTCGCGTAACCGGGTAAAAAAGTCCCAGGTACTAAACAGGCTGTATAGGGGCTGTATATACGCTAATGCAGCCTGTGTTGTTGGGGTACTTTGCTGATCATATCCTATTTTTAAACGCGAAGTTTAAAGAAAAGTTGATAATATCGAAATCGATATAAGTATAAATATGACACAAACTTGCCGACACTGTCTGTCTGTGTGTCGGTTATAGAGCTGTCCATGCATACGCTGTCCAAACACAAATATAGGTAGAACACTTGTGCATAGATTATGTATATTGTTATACCCACTCCAAAGCAAATACTAAAAATGAAAAAGTCTGAAATTAAAATAATATATATTTGATGGTACGGAACCCTTCATGAGCGAGTCCAACACACACTTGACCAATTTTTATCTCAAATTTTTCACTGAAGTTTAAATATAAATCATGACAGAAATAACTTATCCGATAAAAACGATGGAAGAACATTATCCACTACATCTGTGCCTGTATTAAACAAATTCCTCTAAGGGTTGATTTTAAATTCAAAAATTCAAAATTCAAAATTGTTTATTTGCATGACCATTGACCAACATAGATTAACGTTTATTCCTGGAATTAATGTCAAGGTTCTATGCAATTTTGTCTCTTAATCTCCGAGTAAGTTATTAAAATTTGGTTGAATCCAGTCTAAACCGTGTTCTATCACACACAGACAATTCTTGTTACTCCATAGCAAAAGCCATTCCGGATCTTCCCTCGACCTGCAAAGCGGAAAAGGCAATTTAAATACCTTCTAAATTCCAAGCAGGTCATAAGTGGAGCACTAGAAAGATTATATGGCAACGTATCGCAAAGGAAGTTTAATAGCGACGAAAGGTGAGCACAGGAATTTGCAATAAGGCCCCACCTTTGTCTGTAAAGTGTTCCTTGAGGTACGCTTTCTCTACGTAAACAGCAACATTGAAATTTTTCTTTTAACTGCGGCACTTGTTTGTAGTATTGTTAGAAAAAGTATCGTGGAGTTTTATTTTGTGTTTTTTTGGGTTCCCTACCTCAAAATGAAACCCTTGTAAGATCAATTCCTTGACCTTCCTTCTATCTGACTGTCTATTTGTCCCTCCGAACCTTTTTCTCAGGGGAACAAGTGAAGTAATCAAAATCAAATACTGTAATATATAATTCCTTGACGTAGTAAACAAAAAAAAACTTCTTAGTCAACGCAATCAACAGATATGTACATAATATTTTAACACTTGCAAGGGATTTAAAACCTGTAGGGTACTTCCCGTTGACCTGAATAGAAACAAGCAAAGGTAAAAATCCGACCAATTTAAACTTGTAGTTACAAGGGTACGATTTATTGACAAGCAAAAGAGGTTTATGACTTTTCATAACGCATGCACAAAGATGCCAACACCAACATTATATAAAAGAAAAAAACGAAAATCTATTTGAAAAAATATTACAGTCGCGATTATTTCGTAACGTAAACGAACTGAAGGAGTACCTACATTAAGGCAGTACCCCAAATATATTACCGGCTTAATTTAAATACAGTTAAAGAAGCACAATCGCAACCCTTACACACGATTTATGGCTGAAATATATAAGGGTAGCAAAATTTAATACGAAGGTTTACCTAAATCGACGATGTTGAGTAAATCGAAATTGCTTCTCTGTCGGGTGTAATTGCTTTCCTTCTATATGGCAATCCAATTATTTTTCAAAATCCTGAAAAGATTTACCCAAGTAATACGGGACCAAAGTTTCCGTTAGGATCGGAAAACGATATTGTATTGAGAATTTGAGATGGGCCAATCACAACGAATATTGGGTGATTGGGTGGCCAAAATACAGAATCATTGGGCACTATAACTCAGGTTTTTAACAAATTGGACGAACATGAATAAATAAATTGAAATAAACTGTATTTTTTTTATATTACACACACACACACACACACATATATCACCATCACATAGCACTAAATTAAAACTCCAAATTCACTATTTAACTGAAAAGTTATCAATTGTATTCGCTAAAAACTTATTAATCTTACTTAACAACATTACCTCAATGCTTAACAAAAATATTTTTCATATGAAAATTGCACTTATCCTTTTCCCCAGTACCTACTCCGAACCGGGAAACTAGGATTATAAAAAAGCACCAATATGCTATGAGTTTGCATTCGCTATGCCACGGTATGATCATTAGATTAGGATTGTCGCCAGCCTGCCTTATTACTTGTTGCAAATATACGAAAAAGCAAAAACTACTTTGCGCCTTGATCATAATAATTATCATTATGACAAAATAGCTTAAGTAGACTGTTTTTTTAATGACGTTTTCTCTCATAATTTTAAGAATAATAAACTTATTTATTATCTCACTCTTAAGTTTTTTGTTTGCCTTTTTATTTGATCACACAATATTTTCACCAGTCGATACTTTTGCCAATTTTCAGTATAATATAAGTAACAAATATAGAGAAAGAATTCGCTTCAAAACAAAACGTTTAACCTTTTAACCATCATAACACATCTTAAATTGCAAAATCGCTTGCCTTTCTCTCCGAACCGGGAAACTAGGATTATAAAAAAGCGCCAATATGCCATGAATTTGTATTCGCTATGCCACGGTATGATCATTAGGACTGTCGCCAGCCTTCTTTACTTGTTGCAAATAAATGAAAAGGAATGCCCAACGTGTTTTTATGTGTAGTCCTTGCTTTGCGACCTATATTTTTTAATATTTTTAGATGAATTCAACAAATATATGCCTTTTAAGACGCGGTTGGCTCAGTTTGTAAGCGCTTGCCTACTGAGCCGGCGGTCCCGGGTTCAAAACCCGGCCAGAGCAAATATTTGTGTGATGAACTCGAATATTTGTGCTCGGGTCATGGTTGTTCTATGTATTTAAGTATATATTTTTCTATATAAGTATGTATATCGTCCTTTGGTAACAAGCCATAACACAAGCCTTCTTGAGCTTAACTTGGGACTAGATTGATTGGTGTGAGTCTGTCTGATATATTTTTTTTTTTACAATAACTATAACAGGCACGTGTACTACTTTCCGCCTTGATCATAGTAAAATTATGACAAAATAGCTAAAAAAAAAGTATTCTGATAATAAACTTATTTATTATCTCAGTCCTGAGTATTTTTTTACCTTTTTATTCGATCAAACAATACGCATTAATCGTTGGGAATAATATAACAAAAACTACTGAATTCGCTTCAAAACAAAACTCTTAACCGTATTGTTATCATAACACATCTTAAATTGCAAAAACGCTTCCAATAACCTCTGTGAACCGGGAAACTAGGATAATAAAAAAGCGCCAATAGGCTATGAGTTGTATTCGTTATGCCACAGTATGATCATTAGGACTGTCGCCAGCGTGCCCTACTTGTTACTGGCTTGTTGGAGCTTGCAAATAAATGAAAAAAAAAACATGAGTTTTATTGGTTAGTCCTTGCTTTGCGGCCTATATTTTTCGATCAATACCGGCTTAACAAGGACTAGATGTCTTATTTAAACATGACTTGAGCTGTATCAGGGCTGGATAGCCCTCACTACCAGTGAGTCGGACTTTGTGTGGCAGTATAACCCGCTAATGGGATTATTTCCGTGCCACAGGAGTCAGTAGATGTCTATGACGGGTTTTGTCATATGTTTAGCATTAGGTAATTCGTATTTTTTAGCATTAATAAACTTATCAATACTTTACTCTTAAGTACAGTCCCTTGGACCCATTTGATAAAGCCTTGTTTACGTCGTAATTTACTTAGATTTTACGGTATTTTAGGTCTTTTTAAGACCTCAAATATATTGGTGATCTCAAGTATCGTTATCAAGTATGGTGACGCGTTGACGGGTTAAGTTGTATACCTCTACCTCGCTCTTATGTGGTCTAAAATTGAATTGAACCTCAATGATTTCAATGAAACCCGAGGACTATTCTAGATCACAGAGACAATGAATACATAAAATAACTAGTAAATAACACGATCCAATTAACATTTGTAATCGAACAATGCATATTCAAATAACGTTGCCTAATATATTCAGAAACTTCGACGAAATTACTAATTAGTAATTTGAATACGATGGACGACGTCAAAGTTCAATCTGCCGATATTGATCCTGAGGGACTGAAGTTTTTTCATACCTAACGAGGCATGAAAACCGATGGGGGAATAATCAGGCACGATCACCCTAAAGACTGAAGTCGCATGGATTTATTATCCAACTTAAGCCACTGAATCGAAGACAAATTTGCTGATGGGTTAAATTAGAAAAAAGTGAAAATAGAGTGAACTGTTTGCAGGTTTAAATCTCGTTAAAAAGTTTTAGTTGGAGTGTTTTAGTGTGAGCATTGGACGGTTTTTACCTTTAAATAGTAACATTGTATGAGCTTTTAGTTAAAGGTAAACAAGCTATTTTTTTTTTGACATTGCAACCGTCATTGTTCTGAAGTTCCCTGAATTTCCCTTGCTATAATCACAACAAAATGTTTTTTTTTTAGACATGACTTGAACTGTATCAGAGCTGGTTAGCCCTCACTACCAGTAGTCGGACTTTGTGTGGGAGTATAACCCGCTGATGGGATTATCTCCGCGCCACAGAAGTAATTTGGGGCAAAATATGGTACCTACCTAGTTGTATTAGATACCAACTAAAACATATAAGAAAATATATTTTGCATACGATAATTCTGATTATTGGCATTAAATTGCGGCTTTTTCGTTCTTTTGACACAGATAGATACAGGTCATGCTATCAAAAAGCTCTCTCCACAGTCCACACTCAGCGTGACAAAACAAAACCGAGAATTTCTTTTCTTTTTTACAAATAAATACTCGTAGATAAAACTACGCAAGAGTCAACATTCGACGAAGCCCAATTTGTGTCCTACGCGGTCAACGAAATTAAAGACAAGCAACTCTCTTTGGTAACTTTATACGAGCAAGTAGAACGTGCCAAGTGTGGAAAGAACTATATATATATATTTGCTGATACGTAACTTGTTTCCACTGTCGCTAATGTCGCTTAATTAACTTACAGTTTGTGCTGAAATGTAACTTTATTGTTAGTGTTAACTTGTAAGTTGTAATTGTGTAGATAAAGAAGTTTTTATGTAGGAATTAATTGTTGGTAATAGGTCATACATTAATTTTGTTAGTTTTTTCTAGAGTTGTATCTCGCAGCGGTTACGATTGAGTATACAAACATATGGGCGTAGATAGATACATTTTCAAATATCTATCTATACTTTTAAATAAAACGATTTAACGTAACGGATTATTAACGACGGTTAATGAAAAATAATTAACAATATTCGTGCTATTAACTAAGATATTTGTTTGTTAGTCATGGATGCTTTCTACGTAAGTGCGAGTAATATACTTAACTACATTAGTATGTATATATCGTCGTCTTCAACCCAAGCCACAGCAAAGGCCTACCAGAGTTGAATTTCGGTCTAGGTCATAAAAAAACATCACTAATTACAACTAAATGTAAGTACATTAACAAGTCCATTCCCTATATGATCAAATGTTTTTATGTCTAGGTACTAAATATATAGCATGTAGGTATAAACATATAAAAAAGGAAGCAATATACTCAGTCCTGTGCCAGACTACCCAAGCATTAAGCACCCTGGAATTGTATTTGGAGCTTTAGAAACTTCGGCATTAGCAACTTTTTCCTCGCAACGCACATGGTTGGGTTGCCACTAATGGAGAACTGTTTCGTACCAACTGTAGGAAAAAAAATAGTTTCTTTGACTGGAAATCGTCGGCCAGTCTCATCCGAGTTAGAAAAGTTTTATTCTAGATCTCAGAAGTTTGGGAAGTCAATAAGTTTTGGGGAAATACGTCGTCATTTTAGGAGAGTTGCTAGGAAAATGTTTTATTGCTCAACTCTGTATTTATGAATTTTGTTTCGCTTTGTATTTTGCTCCCAATGAATGTTTATTAGGAAATATTATGTATAACACCACTTTCCATATCTTTTTTTTTCAACTTGCCGTATTTGCAGTATTCAGCACTATTTAGCATCCAAATACTATAATATACTAATCAAAACGAATGTAAAACATGTTTTTTACATTCTTCGATGTATACGCGAATTACTTTATTTAATATAAGGTAAGATGGTAAGACTATCACTGGGGGAAGACTGTCACTAACTATTTTGGCTCAGTGACCAAAACAGGATCTTAGCCTCCGAAACGAGACCACGCCACTTGTCCCGATCCTGCGCAGTTTCTCGTCAGTTTTCGACTGATGAACATACCTGGGATAACTCGGGCACCTATACGAAAGTAATGTAGCAAAATATTTTATCGACAAAAAATATATCGATGTTACTGTCAACATCTAATTTCATCGATATAAATAAATATTACTTATTTCTCCACATTTTCAAATAAAAATAATAATTTATTTACATGTTTATTTTAAATATTTTTCATCATCATCATCATCATCAGCCTATTCTTGTCCACTGCTGGACATAAGCTTCTCCAACTGCACGCCATTGTAAGCGATCCTCGGCTACTCTCATCCAGCTTTTGCCAGCCACCCTGCACAGATCATCGCTCCACCTAGTCTGAGGGCGTCCCACACTACGCTTGCCGATCTGCGGTCTCCACTCAAGAACACGTTTACCCCACCGGTTATCGGTTCTTCGGCTAATATGGCCAGCCCACTGCCACTTCAAATTGCTAATTCGGTGAGCTATGTCGGTAACTTTGGTTCTCTGACGGATCACTTCGTTCCGAATTCGATCCTTCAAAGAAACTCCGAGCATGGCCCTTTCCATAGCTCTCTGAGCGACTTTAAATTTGTGGACCAGCCCAACCGTGAGTGTCCACGTCTCGGCACCGTATGTCATTACGGGTAGGACGCACTGGTTGAAAACTTTCGTCTTCAGACATTGTGGAATTGACGATGTGAAGACCCGACGAAGTTTGCCATATGCTGCCCAGCCTAGCTGTATTCTTCTATTAGCCTCTCTCTCGAAGTTGTTTTTACCCAACTGCAATATTTGCCCAAGGTAGACGTACTCTTGAACAACTTTGAGAAAGCTGCCCTGTACCGCAATTGGTTCCGGACTAACATGTTCATTGAACATAACCTTGGTTTTGTCCAAGTTCATCCGGAGGCCAATGCGTTTTGAAGACTCAGCTAGGCCGTTCAGCATAAATTGCAAGTCTTGCAGCGTTTCCGCCAGGATGACAATGTCGTCTGCAAATCGCAAGTGTGAAAGGTACTCACCGTTTATGTTAATGCCTTGTCCTTTCCAGTCCAACGTCTTGAACATATCCTCTAATGCATTTGTGAACAATTTGGGGGATATAACATACCCTTGTCTCACACCACGATGCATGGGGATAGGTTCAGACTGCCGGTTCTGTATTTGGACGGCCATGCTAGCGGCATTGTAAAGACCTTTCAACACTTGGATGTATCGCCAATCGAGTTGGCATCGCTGCAGAGATTCCAAAACCGACCAGGTTTCGATCGAGTCAAAAGCCTTCTCGTAGTCCACGAACTATTTTTCATAATATACGTAAATTGTCATTTTGATTGAAATTACATCCTCATGCTTTTATTATCTTAATTTAAGAGGCTCAATATCAGATCAGATATGACATCGAACCTCTTTATAGTAATCGAGAATGTTCAATGAGCACATATATTAATTTAATGATATCGACATCTTATTTATCGATATAATATATCCTATCCCTAGAACGTGCCCCGAGTTAGCACAGGTATGCTGATGAAGACTGCCACAGTCCAATAAGTAGCTAACTGTGATTCTTATCCCATTAGACAATAAACTATGTTAGTGTGAAAAATAATGTCACTACACAAGCTCCACACCTTCTCTTTCTAGTCAGCAATATACTTAAAAAAAATAACTTAAAACGCGTTTTTTACAGTGACATCTACTCGTTTACCAATTATACCACTACAACGTACCGTTCGGTCCCGTCCCGAACAAGGTTCCTGTCGATATTACCTCGACAACAGTTCGGGAGCGTCGCTGGAATAACAAGCACCCTGTGCATGTGTGGATTTGGATACATACGAGAACTTTCTAGACAAAGGCAAAACGTGAGAGAGCACAGATCATGTTAGGGTGAAATAAGCAACTGGTTGAAATAATCCATGGCTCCAGCATGACTTCTGTGGTCTAATAGGTAAGACGCCCGTTTTAGCCAGGAAAGCTGTTTCGTACCCCGGCCAAAACGTTTTTTTTTTCGTTTCAAGGTAAACTTTTTAGTCTAGGGTGTTTTGGTGTATACTCGTAATTCTTGCAAATTAAATAATAATATCTACAGGGCTAGATCTTGTTGCTTCTTCACTTGTAGGGCGACAGCGTCACCTGTCTTACTTGCGCTGTATTGAAAGGAACGCGTGACAAAAAGTCGCGTGTCACAATTGCGCTAGAGTAGAGGTATTAGAGTAAAAAGTTGTGATGGGATGGATACGCATTTCATTTTGATAAAAGATCCACAAGCACACAATAAATGTCACTCGATACATTGCAGCTCGAATAGCAATAATCTACATGTATATCTATTCCAAAAAAATTGGGTGTTGGTATATGAAATAAACTATAGATATATTTTATACCTAATGTGACTCAGAGCAATGCAATGATAATACGCTGAGCATACTACCAACTCCCATCAGACATTAGCTTTCAGAAGGCGTTGCATCGAAGCGTCTGAAATAATAAACAGTTGACTATCTATTTTTATTAAATTTACAGTTATTTCTATTTTTATTAATTTTATATCATATCAGACACTCGTTAATAGCAGAAGTTTAAAAAATACAGATAAACTTGTGTAGTTTAATTTATAAATAACCTACTCCTAAGTCATTAATAGTAATAGCAATTGAATGCATAGATATAAATGATGACAGTTGGAAAATATAGTTTTCATGGTGGTACCTAGTGAGGGACTGGTACAGTGTTGGAACGTAATAATTATTTCAATTTAATTATATTTTTATTCCATTTCAAGCAGCAGTAAGTATATATTTTCTAATTCATAATATCATTGAAATCAGCAACAAAGTCTATAAAAATACCTACACCTGAATGATTGGAAGAAAACGTACAAAAAGTCGAATATGTTCTCGCCGTTGAGGTGAAAAGTTGTTCGTGCTACACGAGAGCAAAGTTTTTAGCATCTCGTGCTGTTGAGTCCCAAAATCGGAGAGACTCAAAATCAGCACTCGCAACAAAAAACAACTTTACTCTCTTGTTGCACAAATAACTATTATTTTGTTCCTAATCGGACTGATATTTGATAGTGTTCACAACATAATATGTATTAGTGGAATCACCTCATGAAGCTCTTTTATACTCGGATTCAGAACAAAAAATGTTAAAATCCCATTAAAAAATAACACCATAAGTAGGGCCTAACACTCTACTCTACAAAAAATCAAGATGGCTCCTTAAAATGTTCTTAGGAATCAAAAGGTTCAGCCTGCCAAAGGAGAACTCCCGATCATGAAAATGTCGTATATTTACGCGAACACCGACTACGAAACTTGTGCCGCAAGTTTCGTAGTCGGTGTTATTACGGCAGCCATGTTTGTTTTTACACCCGCGTGTTCGAGGGCGACTCGTAACTCAATCACATTGTGTACTTAGCGTATTGTGACAGGTGACGAGATAACTAGCTTAATGACGTCGAGCTCGGGGCGCATTCTGATTAGAAACGGTGTTAAGGATGTGACCGGAGTCAGTGTAACATGGTAGGTACATCAGACGGTTCTCTCTTCTGATTTTCGCAAACACTGCATGAGAATTGTATTTCATTTGTTGAACTTGTTGACATTAATAGTGCACACTGGGTGCTCAGCTACGTTTTCCGTTTGCTCGTTCAAAATGGGCACACGGATGTAGCCAGTCGTCGTGGTGCACACGCGTGGGTGAGTCACGTCGCTACACCACACGATCAAATGCGTCGCGTTTTACACAAACAATCAATAGAATACGGTTTTCAGGTGACTTTTGAGAGGGTCAAAGAAGAGAACTTTTTGCAGTATTTTATTCTGTACAGAAGATAAATAAATAAAGTATAATAAAAATGCCTTTTTAATCCGAATAGATTACCACTATGGATGTACCTCTTTTCGAGTAAAGGCCTCCCCCAATTTGCGCCAACTCGTCCTGTCGGCTCATCCTTACATTCTGCCCACTGCCATTTTATTTTCAGACAGTGTTTAAAGCTTGAAAAAGTTTAGGAAATACAAACGTGAAATATTAATACCCCCCCCCCCCCCTATTTTCTCGTCATTAAAAACGCGTTTTTGAATCGATTAATAAATATACTAGGAATCCTTTTTAGAGGCCGAATTCATTTCGCTCTCAGTGAATTCGGCCTCAGAAAAAATAATTCCTACCTACTACATATATGTAGATGGGGTTCAACCAGTATCATAGGTACTGTGAAACTTTAGATGTTTTGCACATTAATACACAAATTGTATTCAGCAAAAGCTGGGTTTCAAGAGAGATAGAATAATGATTAGTTATTGGGATCATCGCGACGGACTCGGGCCGAATTTGAATTTATATTTATGCGGCCAGTTTCGAGTGTCTCGCTCAATTCAAATGCTTATTCATTTTCGCAGATTATACTTATACAAAAGACACTGAGTCAGCTCACTCTCTAACGGTTTGGTGGATTACATATTTCCGTAATAAGCATTTTTTCTAATATCCAATGTTCTGGTGTTGTTGATTTTTAGAGAGCATTTTACAACAATAGTTGTGTTTGCAGAAAATATCTAGATTTATATCAACAAATGCGGTTTTTTTTAATGGATAGAGATCGAGAGGAAGGTTTATATGTATAATATATGCATAATTTATCAGCATTGCACCCGTGCGAAGCCGGGGCGGGTCACTAGTAGATAATAAATCTCAGTTCCCAAGACCGATTTTGAGTTTGTCACTCAATTCAAAATGATTGTACACACTAACCATCCTCTTTTGTTAATTTTTAAATGCGATGAACAATTAAAAATTAAAAAAAGTTTTAATCATACACTTCCGCTGCATTTTTAGTTGATATGATAGTGTACCATTAATTGAAGTGTCCAACAAAGATCTTTATGTAACTTTATCTATAAACAGTGAAGGATGGGTACTTGACTTGAAAAGGGAACCTTGAATCGAAATATATATGCTCTTCTTACAACCGCAATATTTTTGGATGACACACCATACCAAGTTAACGACATTCCATACCATGAATGAGTCATTCGACAGCGGCAAGGGTTTAAATATTTCAAGGTACTTTAATGATCCACTTTATTATTCCAATAATATAATGACATTAAATCTACCAAGCAGCGTGACAGTTTTTAACCGACTTCAAAAAAGGAGGAGGTTCTCAATTCGACTGTATTTTTTTGTTTTTACCACAGAACTTCCGACTGGGTAAACCTATATCGATGAATCTTTTTTATTTGACATCTGGTGCTTCCCGTGTGGTCCCATTTCAATTTGGTCTAGTTCTGACAATAGCATACATCGATACCTCCTACGTATACTGATACAAGTGCAAAATCACGATTTTACAGGAGGGCTGTTCAAAGGTATAAAGTGCCATAACTAACTCATACGTTGAAATAATGTAATGAAATTTTCAAATAATTCTTATGAATATATTTTCCTTAAATCTACATATTTACAATTTCAAAATTAATTGTACTTTTAGTAAAAAAGGTAGTTATACCAGTATACGTGAAATTTACGAGTTCTAGTTTTCGGGTATACTGAGACAACTACCACTTGATCCAGTATACGTCGTAAACTATGATTAGATGAATATGGATAATTATATTATTATTATGACTATTATGCGACATGTACCATTTATTAGATATATAAACAAACTCAAAGCTCGTGTTTGGATGGATCTGATCGGTTAGTTTCATCTGATTTGTCACTTGTACCAGTATACGCCTGAATGAATCCGTTATGTACCAGTATACTGTTAAGGTTATTTTGTATGTTATGTCCAATATAGTAAGTTCAGAGGATGGTAGGTATTTAGGATATTTAAGCAAATTACTTTTTAATCACATTCGCATTCACAATCCGCATTTAGGGAATGGTGTTTTTTGTCTTTGTTACAGCGGTATTATCAACATTATTACTGTTTTAACATTTATTTATAGTAGATTCCGGTTCCTATTTTGTCCATCACCATTGTCAGACCAAAACCTGAATTCATCTACATCATCTTGAAGTATTAATTTAATTAAGTCAAATAATTTGTCATTTAGTCATGTCAACAGTACCTAACAAGTAGCATTCCCAAACCAAATGCTGTGAAATTATACAGTTTAAGTCTTTTTTTTAATAAAACACGCTTATATTACCGTGAGGAGATGACAAGGTTTTTGAAGGTCGAATACAGCAGTCGCATTTCTTTGTTAAGTTTGAGTTTTTTTTTTCCTATTAATTTCAAGTCTCTTTCCTCCATGTGTCAATGTGTTTGGGTGTTTGTTTGTCAGTAGGTGTTTTCAAATTCTCGTAAATGTGACAAGCGTCAACTTAATATTTTAAATAAAATAAATAAATATTAAGGGACAATCTTACACAAATCGACCTAGTCCCAAACTAAGCAAAGCTTGTACTATGTGTACTAGACGACGATATACATAATATATAAATACATATATAGATAATATCCATGACCCAAGAACAAATATTCGCACAAATATTTGCCCCGGCCGGGATTCGAACTTTTGGCTTTTGACTGAAAATATCACGGTATTGTCGAACAGACTAACATTGTGCTTCGTATTTGATAGAATGAAACCACTCCTTGTACAAATTATACATTTCAATGAAATTCAAACTTCCGCCAGCAAAAATGTGTGTGACGAACTTGAATAAATATTTATTCCTGGTCATGGATGTTATCTCTATGTACATGTACTTTATAAATTATGTATATATCGTCGTCTAGTACCCATAGTACAAGCTTTACTTTGCTTGGGACACTGGGTCGATTTGTGTAAGTTGGCCCCTTAATATTTATTCATTATTTAAGAAATAAACCGTTCAGACACTAAAATTTAACGTAATTTTTGTCTTACATGTTTATTATTTGTTTTCTTGGCTTGTTTTTCCCGTTTTTTATTTTTATTTAAATTCATGATTAGATTTTTACTTTCTTTGTTCGTTGATCCACATAATATTTTTTAAATTACACGTAAGTTACCGACATCTTTTTTGCTATTTTATTTTACGATTGCCTGTCGTGCCAACTAAGCAGCTGCCATCTCTAAATTCGCCGAACATGGACAAAGACTTAAAAACCCGGACATTTGGCGTAACTCACATTTTCCCCGAAAATAATAAAATTAAAAAAATAATTGCTTTATTTTCCCCCGGACGGCCTCAAACTAGGACAAATCTGGGGAAACCCAGACGGATATTAGCGCTAGTGGTGACTGGTTTATCCGTAGGCAATGGGGACATATAGCTATTATTGTACTCCAAACAACCATCGGTACTGATGTAAGGAGTTAGTTCATAAGTACCTAAGTAATAATGCAAGCCTGCTAATTTGTATAACTATGTATAAATTACGTGTTCTTATTAAATAAAGAGTAGTCTATAATCAGCATTCAAGTTGTTTACTTGCTCCTCCAAGTTCCCGCACCACATGGCGACCCTGCCACGTGAGGTGTCGGGTTCGGCCGCCGCCGGGAGTGCGAAAGTGCATTAGGTAATTGGACATTAGCCGACACACTCATACATCGTAATTATAACTTTATTAAATCTGAAAAATGTGCAACTCAAGAGTTGAAAAAGAAAGCGTTATCATAAATCAGAACGCTGCGGGAAAATCTACGAACGACGCGGCCTTCCACGAAATGAAAACCCATTTATCGAGCATCAGTATTGTGATGATAGTCATTTGCTCATTTTTGGCCATTGGAATACTTTACGCTTGCTACAGAATTTATAAGAAGTGCCACGACAAATGGTCAAGGGATTTGATTGTCCGATACAATCTTCGTCGCTCTTTTAATCGAGATCTTCGCGAGACTCATGGACACTGCCATCAATGTGGACCAGCCCGAGGTGTTTCGTATTCAGCTAACAAGGCCAACGAGTGACCCAGCATCAGGACGTGACTGCGATCCAAGAGTGAAAGTGAAGTGCGCGCGTATTCGGTGTTAAAAAGTGAAAAAGTCAATTATGACAAGTGATAAATCGGTATGAAGGTGATTAGTGCATAATTGTAAGTTTTCTTTTATTTCTTAGCAAAGGTTGACCATTACGTTACATTCTTATTTCATATTTTCGTTATAGTAAGACATTTAGAAACGTTAAGATAAATATTCAATTTTGATATGTCAAGCAATTTACAAGAAATATTTGATGATTTAAGAACTATTAAAGAATATTTAGTTAAGCTTAGCTATGATAGAAGGACACCCGAAGTCCTAAATGCAAAGTTAGAGGAAGCATTTTTAATATATTCTGACTATTTAAAAAATTGTGAACAAATAAAGAAGGAAATTGACAATAGACAATTAAAGGGTGAAAGTTTATTGGAAGTTCAGAGTTTTTGTGAGCATATTAAGAGTTTGTATAAGCAAATAGAAGATTTTTGTAACAAAACCTATACAAGTTCAAATACTGTGTCTAAGAAAAAATCTACAATGGGGGACTTCGACTTGAAGATAGCCCTTTCATTAATACCATCCATGACTGACGATGACGTTGCAATTAATAAATTAATAGACTCCATAGAGTACTATGACTCTACCTTAAAAAATGAAGCTAAACAGCAGCTCATAAATTTTGTTTTGAAAAATAGATTAACACAGGTAGCTAAATTAAGATTATGCTCGACCTACACTACTGTTCAGAATTTAGTTACGGATATGAAAAAACAGTTGTTGCCTAAGAAATCTGCCACTGCTATTCAAAATACATTGCAGACGCTGAGACAAGGAGAGTCTTCAATCGACGACTTTGGGCAAAAATTGTCGAAAATGTTTGTTGACCTCACGATCGCGCAATCAGACGGTGACTCAAATACATTTAATATATTAAAGGGTCTTAATGAAAAACAAGCGATTAAACGATTCGCGGACGGATTGCGCAATCGTCGAGTGAGCACAATCATTGCGGCTCGTGATTACAGCTCCTTAAATGATGCTATACAGGGTGCGAAGGACGAGGAGACGACTTCAGGCAATACGTCGAGTGATATATATACCTTAAACCGTCATAAAAACACTTCTTTCAGTAGAGGGTACGTTCGGGGCCGTGGATCTTACAGGGGACCACCACAACCACACTATCCTTCAGGTGCCAGGACGACGCAGTATCCAGGGCATTCGGTAGCAGGAGGAGCATACGGTTATAGGAGCAGAGGAGCCGGCAGAGGAGGCTACCAGTTCCAGAACAATTATCGAGGACAAAACTACCGAGGAAAGCGAGGTAAGTCAAACACTTTTCATAGAAACAATGGATATCGCAATGACCAAATTTTTGTGACTGAAACTGAAAAAAATGTCACGCCTAATCAGTTTTTTCGTGAATAACGAATCTATATTTGCAAGCCATAATACATGTTTAGTTTATTGTAATGTGCAAAATAAAAAACAATTATTGTTATGTGACACGGGAGCCTCAATAAGTTGTTTAAAGTTGCCGACCGCTTTGAAACTAGATATTCCAATTTATAAAGATAAGTTAATTATTAATGGAATCGGTGGAACAAAGCAAGCAATTGGATATGCTTACATTGAATTGACGGAACGTGATCAAGTATTTCGACATAAGTTTTATATTTTTGATGACTTTTATTCAACCGCGTGGGACGGAATAATAGGTAACGATTTTCTTGTAAAATATCAGGTTTTGATAAATTTACGAAGTATGGAATTAACTTTGGTATCGAGTAAGGATGAAACAGTTTGTATACCTTTTCAAAATAGTAGAACTCATTTTACACTTCCCCCAAGGACTGAATCATTACACTTTGTGACCACTAACTTACAGGAAGATTGCGTAGTGTATTCGACAGAATTGCAAGATGGTATATTTTTAGCAAATTCAATTGTTAGACCTTTTAACGGAAAATTACCTATAAAAATATTAAATACAACTGAAAAAGAGATTAAATTGAATGACTTACAGCTAGCTATACACAAAGCGAGTGATTATGATATTTGTTGTTTTGATAATTGTGATTCAAAAAATGTGTTTCGTGTAAAGGCTTTATTTTCACAGTTAAATTTAGAAAACCTCAACAAAGAAGAAAAGATCTCTATAGAAAATTTATGTGCGAAATATTCCGATATATTTTATTTACCCGGTGACAAATTAACAACGACAGATATTTACAATCATTCAATAACATTAAATGATAAAACCACCCCAATTTATACGAAGCCCTATAGGTTACCACACGCTCAGAAAAATTTAATAAATACTCAGTTAGAAAGTATGCTAAAAGAAGGTATAATAGAGAAATGTTCAAGTGAATGGTCTAGCCCACTTCTAATAGTTCCCAAAAAAGTAGACAGAAATGGCGAGAAGAAATGGCGAATAGTTATAGATTACCGAAAATTAAATAATTGCATCCAAGATGATAAATTTCCACTCCCTAACATCACCGAAATTATTGATGCCTTATCAGGTTGCATCTATTTCACACATTTAGATTTGGCAAACGGATATTATCAGTGTAACCTAGATGTAAACAGTCGAAATTATACCGCTTTCGCGTCGGGACAGTATCGCATGACGCGTATGCCACAAGGTTTAAAAACTAGTCCAAATTCTTTTTCTAGGATGATGAATTTAGCTATGTCTGGCTTAACATACGATAAGTGTCTAATTTATTTGGATGATTTAATTGTTTTCGGGAAAAACCTAGATAATCACAACTTAAATTTAATGAATGTTTTTAAAAGATTACGTAAAGTCAACCTTAAGTTGAATCCAAATAAATGCGAATTCTTAAAGAAAGAAATACTATATCTAGGGCACGTAGTATCTTCCAACGGCGTGTTACCCGACCCAGAGAAAATAAGTGCAATTAAAAATTATCCAACACCTACTGATTCTGACCAAGTAAAAAGATTTGTTGCATTTGCTAACTATTATCGTAAATTTATTCGAAATTTTGCAGAAATTGCTTTGCCATTAAACCACTTATCACGTAAAAATGTAACATTTAATTGGGACATTAATTGTCAGAAATCTTTTGAAAAGTTAAAAGAAGCTATAACTTCGGCACCCGTATTGCAATACCCAGATTTATCAGAGAAAAATACGTTTATACTGCAAACAGATGCGTCAGCATACGCACTAGGAAGTATTTTAAGTAATTCTGACAATAGGCCAGTAGCATTTGCCAGTAGAACATTAAATAAAGCCGAAAAACACTACCCGACTGTGGATAAGGAGTTACTCGGAATTGTATGGAGTATAAGACATTTTAGACCTTATTTATATGGTCGTAAGTTCATAATTAGGACGGATCATCGCCCATTAGTATATTTATTTGGCATGCGAGATCCATCAAGCCGACTGCTAAAGTTCAGGCTGGCGTTAGAGGAGTACGATTTCAAAGTGGAATATGTGAAAGGATCGGATAACGCACCGGCTGATGCATTGTCGCGTATTTGTTTGAATAGCGATGATTTAAAAGAAATGAATGAAAGTGTGAATGTAATGACGAGGTCACAGTTTAGGAAGGCTTCCGCTACTTCTAGGCAGACTATTGATTCTACAGATGATCGGTCTGATCACCCGAAAATCGTGGAAACACATAGTAAACCTCAGGAGTCAGTAGAATTACAATTTTTGTCACGCCAAGAATTGTTTAGGAAACGGAATCAAATACAAGTATGTGTTGAAAATAAAATATTTCTCTATGATTCACTGAAGAAAATATTGTTTATAAAATTCCTAGATTCTTCATCGCAACTATCGCCAGGCGAATTTGTGAAAGAACTAGATAATTTTTGTAGAAAAATAAACGTTAACGTACTATACATAAAGAAAAATAATAATAACTACATTTTCATTGAGAAATTATTGCATGAATTTAAAAAGCCAGAGTGCGGTTCGAACTTAAGAATATGTATTTTAAAAGATTTAATAACGAGAATAGATGACAATCATCAAAGGAAGGTAATTTTGAATGACTTCCATCTTTTGCCCTCTAGTGGCCACGCGGGCATGAGACGGATGTATAATAATGTTAAAAAGTATTATTTTTGGCCCAATATGGAAGAAGATATAAGGAACTTCGTAAGAAATTGTGATAAATGTCAAAAACATAAGTATTCTATCCCGGTAAAAGAACCGATGGTTATCACAACCACCGCTACGTATGCTTTTGAAAAAGTTTTCTTAGATTTGATCGGTCCAGTCGAAGTCGATGATAATAATTATTCCTATATACTGACCGTACAGTGTGAATTAACTAAATATATTGAAGCATATCCATTGATTTCAAAGAAAAGTGAGGAAGTTGCTAGAGTATTTGTCAACAATTTCATACTTAGATATGGCGTTCCAAAACGAATAGCGACCGACAGAGGAACGGAGTTCCTGTCAACAACTTTCACAGAGGTAAGTAAACTACTAAATATAGACCAACTTAACTCTACAGCCTACCACCACGAGAGCATAGGTGCGCTGGAAAATACACACAAGCATTTGGCTGCTTTCTTACGCATACAATCAGAAAAGCATCCACAAACATGGAGTATGTGGCTGCCTTTTTGGAGTTTTTCTTTTAATACATCAGTTCATACGGAAACTAAATACACCCCATTTGAACTTGTATATGGTAGAAAATGCTCACTACCAAGTAACTTGACAGGTGACCTTGTAGAACCTTTGTATAATCACGAAAGTTACCCTAAAGAGCTAAAATACAGACTCCAGGTATCTCAAAAAGAGGCGAGAGATAACTTGTTAAAGTCAAAAATTAAAAGGAAAGAAAAATATGATTGTAATAAGAAACCTATCATGTATAAGCCCGACGATTTAATTTTATTAAAAAATGAAGTAGGTAGTAAATTAGATAGCATATACTTGGGCCCATATAAAGTATTGAAAGATCTTTCACCTAATGTAGAGATAGAGATTAATGGTAAGCCAATGATAGTTCATAAAAATAGAACTAAGTTTTATTTTACACCAATGTAAAAAAAAAAAGAAGAATTATATTTTCTTTTTTTTCTCTTTTCCGTGGGAGATGTAAGGAGTTAGTTCATAAGTACCTAAGTAATAATGCAAGCCTGCTAATTTGTATAACTATGTATAAATTACGTGTTCTTATTAAATAAAGAGTAGTCTATAATCAGCATTCAAGTTGTTTACTTGCTCCTCCAAGTTCCCGCACCACACTGATTGGAGAAAACTGTATCATAACCAAACGTAAGCCTAATTTGATACGTAGTAGGTAGAAAAGACGTAGGCCGCATCGACTATCCGTCGCGCATCACTATACGCCCTCTGGACATCTTACGTCCGCAACGACGACGAGCAAGCATACTGAGCTAACTGCCACTTGTACCACGCCCGCGCCGCCCTTCCCCGATAGGTGTACTGCGTACAGTGGTACAAGTGACTTAGCTCAGTATACGATGTTCTAAATTAAAAAACGGTGTCAGTTTTATCAGTATACGTCACTTTATTTCGAAAACTAGCAGTAATTTTGTCATGAAAATTTTATAACATGTAGATATAAGTATTTTGATCCTAAATATGCAAAAAAACGAAAATCGTAAAAATGACAGTTGTATCAGTATACGTAGGAGATATCGACATGAGAAAACCATATAATTCTTAAATTTGCTTAAGGTGTATTATGTGTTACCTTCATTTTCGGAAGTCTATTTAATAATTTGTTGGCGTCTAAATCTGACAAAGCTATGCTTTCCAAACTTTGAAGTCGGTTTTTAATTACAATTTTTGATTATTTACAGCATGCACGTCATATCTCCACTTATGCGAACCAAGTTCCACAAATTCTGTAAGTAAAAACTTGTGATGCAACATATTTCCACTCATAAAAAATATACTTACGTGAAAATATTAACCCTACCCATGCCATCCATCACAGCTCAATTGACGTGGACGTCAACACTTAACCCCTGTGACGGCGACTCGTGTTATATGGGGAAATAAACTCGGGGTCACCGCTTTAGCCAGTCTGGCGAAGTGGGTGGACAAGTTGTAAAGCAAATGTTTGGTGACGTAGGAAATATAGTAAATCACCAGATATTGACCTAGTACTGATTCAAAGCGACAAGGGTGGATCCTTTGGTCAGCCATAATATTAAAAACTCATTAGTGTTAAAATTCTGGGAAGCATTATAGCTTAACAAACGTCGGTTTGGCCCAGGTATAGTGGCGCTATAAACAGCTTTCCTATGGGAATAATGTGCATACAGTCATTTATTTGAAATATGAAATGGTAATAGCAATTTTTGTAGGATTTGTCATGAAACAAATTCAAAAACATTGTTTACCGGAATGCTGCTCAATCCTTCATTATTCTTCCGAAATAAATACAGAATCCTACTGATAAAAAGTTGACCTTCATCACTGTGAATAGTATTGGGTTTATTATGCAAAAAATACTTGAAATTTGTGGAATATTTAGCTCTGTTTGGGTTATACATTATGACTATCAATGGCCCTAAATAGACAACGTGTTTAAGTTGTATCTCGATGATTCAGTGACAGCCTGATTTATTCTTACTTTGATAACTCAATTGTATTTGTCATATGACTAAAACTCCAAGCAGAGCTCACTTTTTCAGGAAACTAAGTTACTAAGTTTGAGCTCTTTACTATATTATTTACACATGACCAACCTCGTCTCAGTGTGGTACATCATCATCATTAGGTACTATCATCAGTACATACACTGTAGTTTATTTTTTTATTTACGAAACTAATGATTTTAAATGCTATAGATTAACCCTACCCATGCCGCCGTCACTGCTCAATTTGATAGCCGTCAACACTTAACCCTCTGTGGTGGTGGGGACTCGTGTTATATGGCGAAATAAATTCGTCAGGGTCACCTCTATAGCCAATCTGGCTTACGATGTGGAAGAATTGCATAGGGAATAGTGTTTGTTTGTTTTGTAATACTGTTGTTCACCAGTGACTGGCCTAGTACTGAATAAAAGAGTCAATGGTAAAGTTATGGTTGTTAATCGCTGATTCAGTAATAGCCTGGTTTAGTTTGGACTTGATCAGAACGTTGGATAAGGCGAGCGCACGAGAGGCAAAGCCTTTGCCCAGCATAAGAAGTCAGTCGGTACGACAGATACTCGAATAAAAAAAAACAAAAACGAAACACGATTCTTTAATACCTAATTATCTTGTACCTGAGCCCTGAACCTAAGCCTAATACGGCCTTTGGTCGAAGTACATATTTGGTACTGTTTTATTTTTCAACAGACGTCAAGATCTGGTCGATGCTTGGTGGGAGGAATTCCTTTCATAAACGTCAAATCGATTCAATTGGAGCGAATGAACGAAATATGAGAAAATAAAATGCTTCACACTTTTGAGGACATTTCAAGACTGTCAAATTCAACGAAAAAATAATTAAATTCCACAAAAACGTTTAAAGACGCAGGATTATCACATGTAAGCCCGTCTCTCGCGAAGATTTATGGCATACTACGAATTGCCCCATCCTCGCGTCAAACGTAAAGGCTCCTGTCAATCCTAAAATTGTCGTTTACCAGCGAACAACCTTCTTACACACAGCGGAGCCTATATCACCCGGTATTTAGGTGTATTTTCGTTTTAGTCGGCTGTAGGATAATGTTTGGGAACGAAACTGAAGGCTTTCTTGTCTACTTGATCCTACTTTAAAGCGAGTTCAGAGTCAACTGTTTGCTTGCCACGTTTTTGGTAACTTTTCGAGTTATAGTAAGTAGGTATGAAGTCAAATTGCATAATCATAAACGAGAATCTTTAACACTGTTTGACGAGTTATATTATTATCATACTCGTACGATTAGGTACTCGGATAGTATTAAGAGTAGTTCTGGTTTTAATTCAACTCATATGGCATTCTGTGTGAACTTCTATAGTCTATTATAAAATTATAATCATGTATTGAGAATCAGTTTTTTGCGGGGGGGTCATGCTTTCAGGAAAAATCTTGCTTGGATGCAGGCTCGTATGGGCGCTTTTTGTTTTGTATGGGCGCGAGGCGCCATGCCAGTCTGGCACCATCTGTTGGTCATCATTTCTTTGTCCCTTCATCACGCCGAAACCGCTGAAAGAATTTTAACTTTAGTATAGGGATGGCTGGCTTTACAGACGAAGTGGCAAGCACCTCCTAGTTTCCTATAAAATACTGGAAGAGATATTCGTGGTGAGATCATTTATTTATTTAATGGTTTTTAAGACAATATAAAAAATTAAAAAGCACATGTTTTTAGGTTTTTTCAAGTGCAGTTTAAATCGACTTGCTGTAAACTGCGATATATTTCTCAATAGATTGCTCAGTACCTACACAAGCCATTCTTTACGTGATCAATACCCTTTACACTCGAAGACAACGTACACGACACGATTACCAATTTAACCAAAACTAGTGGACCAGCAAGCTTGTCGAAAAATAATCTTCTTTATTTTGCTTCTTATGGTCAAAAATAGATCATTAATGGTAATGAGGCCATAAAAATCCCGTAGTTACATTGAATCCAAACGTACAACAAATATGACTACTAAATAACCTTGGATTTTTTTGTTGTAATAAATACTTCCAGTTTACAGTCATTTCAAGGTCATAAAAAAATAGTGGAGTCGTACAGTAAACATTATTTTAAACTTTACAACTTTATACTCTCGCGGTTTTTACACATAAATTAACACAAATTATAACGTGTCTAACGCGATATTCCTTAGATATTCGATATTCCTTAAGGAATATCGCGATAGACCCGTTATGATTTGTGTTTATTATTTTTACAAAGTCTCTCTCTCAAACGCTTTAAAAGCGTCTGAAGTCCGAACGACACGTGGAACAAACGCGCTCCGAATCAACCAAACAAATTTAGAAACCAGAGCTGCACACCATGATGCACCGCGAGTCGGCATAAGCATGGATCGAAGTACGTAGTAAGACTCTTTTGACAGAAGGTTCTCGCTCGTGATCTCCGCGAAAACCACCTGAGAATTGTATTTTTTTGGTTGTTTATGTAAGATGCAAAGCAATTGCTCGTGAAGCGTGGCGACACGACCAACGAAAAGCGTACAGTCACAGATTATATACAAGTTACTAGTACAGTCTCCTGTAAATGGCTTCCTGGATACATCGGTGCCCGCGAATACTGTCGCCCCTTCGCAGGCCCCGTATTTACCATTGTTCCACGGCATTTTATTCCGTTTAGAGATAAAGCCTGCCATCAATTCGCGAGCCGATACGGGGCGCGGATGCTGTTAATTGGAAGTCGCGGGGATATGAGGAGATTGAATGTAGTACAGTCAACGCCAAAAGTGGTATTTCAAACGCTGTGTCGTAGTGAGAGAGTCTGAATGTTAACCCAAAGTAGCAGACAGGCTGTAGCTCTTATACAACCCTTACACAGCTGTAATTTATGCTGAATAAGGACTGTATAAGTTCTTATGCAGCATGTGTGCTTCGTGAGAAAGCGGTTGAAGTAAAATGGTTCTAAATATGATCAACTTTTGATGTTGAATGTATATAAATAGTTTGTACTGTATTTACATACCATATTTTACATAGCTACCTCATAAAAAGCAGCGGTAAAGAAGCTGCTGTATATCATTTTGTATAGCAAAACTGTCTCTTTTTTGTATAGCTCGTACACTAGTTCCTAACATTTAATTTGAACCTATTTACTTATTATCTATCGTCCCTGTTAGGACCCTGGTGTTGGATGTTTAATATAGCGTACCGAGAATTCTCGGTATTGGTACTTCCATACAAAAATTTGGTCACACATAGGTACGCATGTTAACGAGAGTCTCGAACTTCTCACTAATATTTTACTTATCTTATTCAATTCAAATTATTTATTGCAGCATGAAGGGCCCACAGATATAAACCTCACAATCTTCTTAGATATATATTCACCTTATATAACAATAAAATAAACTTAAAAAGTAGGTCACATTTTACAGCGATTTATTACTCTGTTTGTAGTGTCAGTTAGGCGCCCGCGAAAGCGCCAGAAAATAACCCTTCGGCAACAATTCTTCCTTGATGAAGGTCGCTATAGCTGGGCAGGTTTTATAGAAAGATAGGTAGTACTTCAACCTTCCCAGTAATTATTAAATTCATAATGAGACGGTAACAGAACTTTACTCAATATCAAGGCAAATTATAAAGTCCATTCACTTGAGACACAATAACGGTCTTGATTAATAAAGACGGTGATTAATAGCGGTATCTTTCTTCAAACAATCCTCCAAGCAAAATCGATAAGAAAAATTAATAAAGATCCTGAGAGGCCACAGGGACCAACTTCACAATTAATTTACAAAGCAAACCCCAAGTTGCACTCTCGAAACTCATTAAAACTAAATCCGGCTGCATTTTCTAAAGACGCTGAATTAAAGCTTCTTTAAAGAAATTTTCTTAAAACTCAGCAAGCGGTGAGCGCCTCATTTGCTACTATTGAGGAATTTCCTCATAGTTCAATGCGCTAGCTTCCGCTTAAATGAAGCTAAAGATTCAATCGTTCCGGATTCACGGCTTTGAAAAACTCAATTTTAGTTTTAGGTCGGCTTGCTTCAAGTTTGACTTTGTGTGTAGGGTAGGGCGCTTGGAAATACGGCTAACTCCCTTCGGCCTCGCGATGCAAGTTGGTCTATGTTTTTTGGAGTAACAAGTTGTTAGATATCCTGCACTAACAAGGCTAGCTTGGCTCTCGAGTGCGAACTGTAAACATTTAGTTGAAGATAATATTTACTTCGAATTCAGGTTCAAGTTATGTTTACTTTTAAGTGGACAACATATTCTGCTGTATCAAATAACATACAAACAAATAACATACCCCGCTCACAAATACTCATAGCCATGCTCCTTGGCCGACAGTAGACGTCAAATCATTCGTGCACCAAAAACCTCGGGGTAGGCTCATAACTCCTTCAGTAACAATAATGTATTGATGTTTTCTTTAAAGTCACTAGGCAAATAAAAGTTTACGAAACTAAGTCAATAATTACATAGCGACTGCCTGCGAATCGGCGGTCCCGGTCGGCGGACCTTAAGTCCCGGCATTTTTAGGGTTCCGTAGTCAACTAGGAACCCTTATAGTTTCGCCATGTCCGTCTGTCCGTCTGTCTGTCTGTCTGTCCGTCCGCGGCTTAGCTCCGTGATCATTAGTACTAGAAAGCTGAAATTTGGTATGAGTATGTGTATGTATCATGCCGACATAACGGTGAAAGAAAAACTAAAAAAAAATATTTTTTTTTCGGGTACCTCCCGTACATCTAAAGTGGGGTGATTTTTTTTTTTCGTTCCAACACTAGTGTGTGGAGTGTCGTTGAATAGGTCTTTTAAAAGTAATAAATAGGGGTCTTCAAACTTCATTTTTTGATAGTCAGCAGTGTTGTAAATATTCACTCCGAAAATAAAAATAAATAGTGTCCCCCCCCTCTAACTTTTCAACCACGGGTCAAAAAATTATGGGAAAACTCATAAAAATTAGGCTTTATAAGTACTTTCAATGAAAACTATATTGAATGAAATCGGTTGAGCTGTTTTTGAGTTATCGCAAAAATTCATAATTTTGTTTAAAATGACGTAAGTGCCGCGCGATGTCCTTACACTTCGAACGTTACACATATTGGTTAAGTGCCATACTGTATTAAAACATTTCGCTCAATCTGGCTCGTATATTCGATAACTTCCAGAAGGTAATAAGACCGCCTGCTGTTTACCTCTAATTGTAATTTCTTGCATTGTATTTCTCCTGTATATTTTATGAGGTGTGCAATAAAGAGTAGGTACTTGCATTGTATTGTAATAATTAATTACTGTTACTTTGGCGTTTACGACCTTTATATAGAGCTTGAAATCTTTCTTGTAATTTAAATGTTTCTCGTAATTTTCGTCTATTGTGAAGGATGGGCAACTACGGAACCCTACATTGAGCGTGGCCCGACATGCTCTTGGCCGGTTTTTAATTTCCAGTTTATACACATGGTATTTAGAAAACACTCACACATATTACTAAAATTTCTGTCACTGCTCTTCAAAATCTATTAAGTAAATTCATACTAAGATACGAGATTTGTTTTAAGTACCTAGATATTAGTCACTTATGTACTTACTTTTGGTTATAGCTTGGTTCCCTAGGTCGAATAACATACTGATACCACATCAGCAACCCAGACTCCAGAGTACGGTTTTGTAAAAACTTATTTTGTTACAAGGTTTAAAAACATGCAATGATACAATTTAAATTATATATGGATCTAGGTGAACGAGAGAAGAACTCGACTTGCGAAGCGACAAGCGTCGTACAAATTGCAATGCGATGTTCGAGGGACGCTAGAGAATCGCTCTCGTCTCGTGTATGTCTTTGTGCATGCGCACTTCAATATTCTATCGAAGTTCTACTTTAAGACTCTGTTTAAGGCTCTCTTAGTATATCTCGCGATAATTTTCAAAATAACTGAATAGAGCATTTTTTTTTTAATTTGTACAAAATTAATTCGTCTATTACCTTTTTACGTTTTCAACCCCCATATCTCCGTCATATTAAAAAAAATCAAACTCAATTATAAATTTTGCTCACAAAATTTCACGATAATCGGCTGAGAAATGCCATCACCTGTAGGCAAAACAACCGGACATCCGAACATCCGGAAATGGGACATAGAAGAGTTTTCGACAAATCTGAAACGGCGACGGCGACGCTTCACTCGCTCGGTCTGTAAGAATAGATAAATCTCCCAAATCACAAGACAAGTTCAACGCAACTTTCAGTTTTCTATGGAGAGGTGTTCTTATTTCACGAAAAATCTTCTCTACTCTCTCTCTCTGTCAACTCGCTAAAACGGCTAGAAGAACACTATTTAGTCGCATAATTGCAATACGACACATTATCTTAAATAATAAAGCTCTAAAATAATTCATTCTGAAACTCACTTTTCTAGTTTCCAGTTACTACATATGTACAACCCGCGAATGTGAACAGTTGAACACCCTGTATAGAGTATACAGGGTGTCGTCGTTCGCGGGGTTCGTTTGCGAGCAGCCTGTTTATTTAATAACGTCGGTGCCGTCCGATAAGCGCTGGTATTGTGTGAATCTTACGCAGACTTGAGACTCTATTAGTAGGGGCAAAACATTACTTACTGTTATTTCATTTAGGTACCTACAGCACTCGCTCGCTCGCGTGGGTAGTATTCGCTCCTTAGCGATAAGACCGCCTGTTGTCGACCTCTAATAGCGTTTTCTCCTTCTTTCTTTAATGAGGTGTGCAATAAAGAGCACTTATACTCGTATTGTATTATATTGTATTATTTGTATTGTACAATATTTTTGCAGCGGCATTTATGTTGGTCTTAACATAGTCATATTACTGTAAGCTTCCAAGAAGAAGTGTTGTTAAACGCTCAAGTCAGGCGACATGTACTTATATTGTATCGTATGTGTAGGTAAACTGAAGCATTCACATTTCTTATGGCTCTTAAATCTCACTAAATGCCCTGGCGCCATTTATTAATATTTATAGAAACTTTTTTTAATGTCGCTAGCGAGTGATACATTTCAATACACACAATGAAGGTGATGCCAACTGCACATTTTTACTTTTTACTTTTGGTAACTTTTAAACATTTGTATTTGCCAAATTTTTATAATGCCAAATATGTTAAAAACCAGTAATATTTGATAATGCCAAATATACCTTGAAAACTAGTGCACGCATAGGTAATACAGAAAATATTTTAATTAAAGTTTCCGCGTTTTTCAGCGTACTAACTAAGAGGAAATAAATCTCGTGATACTTTCCTCCAGAATAATTAATATAGATTTTGAATTATACGCCTAGACAAAACAACTGCTACCGTATCAAGCTGCACATTATCTATACTATTATAAAATCCTAAATTTGTATTGAAAATAAATTTTCTATGGAGGGAGGTCATGATTTCAGGAAAAATCTCGATAGCGTGATGCAGCCGGATAGTTGTTTTGTATGGACACGCGTCGCCGTGCCAACCTGGCGCCATCTGTTTTCAAAAAAACCATTGTCCTCGCATCACGCCGAAACGGCTGGATAAAAAGCTACCAATTTTGGTACAGGAATAGCTGAACATCCAAAGATGGTTATAGGATACTTTTTATTATGATTAATATTTATCTCTGAAAACATAAATTCCATGAAATATTTTCCTTACAATGTGTAAACCTTATAATGACAGCGTTTGTGATTTTGAATTTAGAACGACGCGACCCCCGCGTGGCTCTTACGTGTACAAAAACTAAAAAGTATGAATTCGACATAATACCTCCGCGCGGCCCACCGGCATTAACAATAAGGTTAAGGTTGTTTGAGGCGTTGAGTTACGGAAACGATCTTAGTTAGATAGAAAAGATGGCGCCAATTATCGACCAACACAGACGAAAATATGAGTGCAATGTTCGTTGTAAATTGTCTCATGCCCAAAAAAAAATTATACATTTCTTTAAAAACACAATTTGCGACAATAGGAATAGGAACTAATGCTCTTTTATTGAATATACAATTATATTCTTCTGTAGTTTGTAAGTATCCACCAAATCCCGGAGACGCAATTAAAAACGTTAATGAATAACAGATTTTTAAATGCTATTTTATCGAGTGTAATTGAAATAAAAGTATTTCGAATCAGTTTAAGTAAATTAAATACAGTTCTAAATATGTTTTACCAACCAACATTTAGAACATTAGGCGCAAATTTTGGTATTGTTTGTGTTTGGCCTAACTTACTAATAAGGTAGCGAAATGTATAATAAACGATAAATATACGATATATTTAGCGACAATTTTGCATCTATGTAGTTTTTTATATATAAAATTTATTCAAAGTAATAAATATCAATCATTCTTTATTTTTAACGGCGTGTTGAGATTTTTTTGATGACCCAATTTTCCGCTAGATGGCGTTGTTACCTTGACAAAGTCTCCATACTAGCGGCTGCATCGCGCTGTTAAGATTTTTCCCGAGTTAATAACACCAGCTCCATACATGTAAAGAATTCACGCACGTCGTTGCGTGCCTGTGACCACCATTCGGCGCAAGCTAGGGTGTAGTGTGATGGGTTAACCCGGACTTCGAGAATTACTACAGAAGTTGTTGAATATTGATCGCATACCTAATAATATAAGCAGCAGTGTATCAATTATTGAGAGTTGCTCCTCGACAATGTATGCATTTTGTATGAAAAACAACCATGATTCGAGACAAGACAAAATTATAAAATTTACAATGTAGAAAGGATTTCACCCAGCCGGGATTTGAACCCAGAACCTACTGAAATAATAACCGTGTCATCTCATGCATTTTCCTTTGCTTCCTTATTCATTATACCACGGATAACAAAACAGTGAGGCCATCACGTATCCGTTCAGTGGTGCTGTCGCCATTATTGACGTACGCTCGATTGAGTTAAGTTGGCACCTGAATCTTATGGCGTTACTTAGGAAATTATTATGACAGGTCATATTATTATAATAGTATTAGTACCATTGTAGACGAAAATAATTTATTGTTATCTTAATAGATGTCATTAATATATGTTCAGGTAGGACTATGAGCTAATTATTTTTCAAGGTGCTTTGAATAGTTATCTACAATAATCAATAAATATTCAAAACGATATATAAACATAAGTCTAGCCTCAATTTAAACTAAACCAAGATGATGTTCACAATTGCGATGGCGTTCTAGGGAAGTCGCCCACCCACTAATTTAAGTAGTAACTTAATGCGAGGCCGTAGGCCGAGCTCTACGTAGCACTGAAGTTGCAGAGCGTCCCAGGGAAGCCGCTCACACACTTCAACTTATATAAAGTAGGTGGGTGGCCTCGCATTAAGTTATTTAAATGTATAATAGACAATAAATATTCAAAACAATTTTTTAAACATAAGTCTTGCCTCAATTTTAATTAAACCAAGATCATGTTCACAAGCGTAGCACCGCAGGTGCGGAGCGTCCTAGGGAATGCGCCCAACCACTAATATAAGTAGTAACTTAATGCGAGGCCGTAGGCCGAGCTCTACGTAGCACTGAAGGTGCAGAGCGTCCCAGGGATGCCGCTCACACATTTAAGCTTATATAAGTGTGTGGGCGGCCTCGCATTAAGTTTTTTAAATCTACGATAGACAATAAATATTAAAAACGATCTTTTAAACATACCTAAGTCTTGACTCAATCTTAATTAAACCAAGATCATGTTCACAAGCGCAGCACCGAAGGTGCGGAGCGTCCTAGGGAAGGCGCCCACTGACTAATATAAGTAGTAACTTAATGCGAGGCCATAGGCCGAGCTTCACATAGCACCGAAGGTGCAGAGCGTCCCAGGAAAGCTGCTCACACATTTAAACTTATATTAAGTGGGTGGGCGGCCTCGCATTAATTTATTTGAACATATTTTAAGTGGGTGGGCGTCTTCCCTGGGACGCTCCGCACCTTCGGTGCTAAGTTACTTTATAAACCCTTAGTAATTTAATGCGAGGCCGCAGGCCGAGTTCCACGAGCGTCCCAGGGAAGCCGCCAACCCACTTAACATATGTTTAAGTAACTTAATAGGCGGCTTTCTTGGGACGCTCCGCACCTTCGGTGCTACGCGGAGCTCAGCCTGCGGCCTCGCATGAAGTTACTTCATCTTATATTAAGTGGGTGCGGCTTCCTTGGGACGCTCCGCACCTTCGGTGCTACGCGGAGCTCGGCCTTCGGCCTCGCACTAGGTTATTTCAACTTATATTAAATGGGTGGGTGGATTCCTTGGGGCGCTTCGCACCTACGGTGCTACGCGGAGCTCGGCCTTCGGCCTCGCATTAAGTTACTTCAACTTATATTAAGTGGGTGGGCGGCTTCCTTGGGACGCTCTGTACCTTCGGTGCTACGCGGAGCTCGGCCTGCGGCCTCGCATTAAGTTACTTCAACTTATATTAAGTGGGTGGTCGGCTTCCTTGGGACGCTCTGCACCCACGGTGCTACGCGGAGCTCAGCCTTCGGCCTCGCATTAAGTTACTTCAACTTATATTAAGTGGGTGGGCGGCTTCTTTGAGACGCTCCGCACCTTCGGTGCTACGCGGAGCTCGGCCTTCGGCCTCGCATTAAGTTACTTCAACTTATATTTAGTGGGTGGTCGGCTTCCTTGGGACGCTCCGCACCTACGGTGCTACGCGGAGCTCGGCCTTCGGCCTCGCATTAAGTTACTTCAACTTATATTAAGTGGGTGGGCGGCTTCTTTGAGACGCTCCGCACCTTCGGTGCTACGCGGAGCTCGGCCTTCGGCCTCGCATTAAGTTACTTCAACTTATATTAAGTGGGTGGGCGGCTTCTTTGAGACGCTCAGCACCTTCGGTGTTACGCGGAGCTCGGCCTGCGGCCTCGCATTAAGTTACTTCAACTTATATTAAGTGGGTGGGCGGCTTCTTTGAGACGCTCCGCACCTTCGGTGCTACGCGGAGCTCGGCCTTCGGCCTCGCATTAAGTTACTTCAACTTATATTTAGTGGGTGGTCGGCTTCCTTGGGACGCTACGCACCTACGGTGCTACGCGGAGCTCGGCCTTCGGCCTCGCATTAAGTTACTTCAACTTATATTAAGTGGGTGGGCGGCTTCTTTGAGACGCTCCGCACCTTCGGTGCTACGCGGAGCTCGGCCTTCGGCCTCGCATTAAGTTACTTCAACTTATATTAAGTGGGTGGGCGGCTTCTTTGAGACGCTCAGCACCTTCGGTGTTACGCGGAGCTCGGCCTGCGGCCTCGCATTAAGTTACTTCAACTTATATTAAGTGGGTGGGCGGCTTTCTTGGGACGCTCCGCACCTACGGTGCGACGCGGAGCTCGGCCTTCGGCCTCGCATTAAGTTACTTCGACTTACATTAAGTGGGTGGGCGGCTTCCTTAGGACGCTCCGCACCTTCGGTGCTACGCGGAGCTCGGCCTTTGGCCTCGCAATAAGTGTAGTGAACGTATGATATTGTGTTTACGCGTGCGAAGCCGCGGGCAAAAGCTAGTCTGGAGAATAAACTAATAGCTGTAATAGCTTTATGTTTTTCTGTGAATGTTATTAATTACAATACACAGAAAATAGTCTACGCTAGGTATTCTAGATTAAATTCTATGTTGGTAATATATAACAAACTACTTTAAAATTTACCGAAAATAAATTATGCAAAATTTGGCAAGACTGCCAACGGATTTTTTTCTATCCAAAGTAATTTATTGTGCTTTCTATCGTTTCATTAGTCTACCCCGTCACCCCAATTCTCCAAATGCGAACTGCTTGGCAAACACTGATATTAGTTTTCTGCAAAAGTGCTTTTCTTGAGTACTTCCAGCTGCATTTCATTTATTATCTATACACAACACTCACTAAGTTGGCCGGTTTCATTTTGTAAGATTAATTTCGCTAAGTTCGTTCGTAACTTTGGGTTTTATGTTTTACGTTTCGTCTTCGACGCTTAAAATAATGTACGTTACAATATTGTGAACTTATAATTCATCTTGAAGTTTTATTTCTCAAAAGAACTTTTTATGGTTACTATATGAATATCATATTGTCAACGTGTGGTTCATTAAACAGATTATATTTAAAGTTATTTTTGGCTAGGTGAACAATTTGAGTTTTGATTTTTAATGGAACCGGGACATATTATGGTCCCTTATACTAGTCAGGTACAACGTAACACGAATTAAGGAGTTAACTAATTGGTTTCTGGTTGAGGCCATGCATTTTTGTCTGTCTGTATTTTTTTCGACAACATCCAACCAAAAATTTGCGACAAACAACTTGAATAAATAGATACCTCTAGCTTACTATCCTAGCACTTATTTAGTCAAATAAATCAATAAATATCGGACAACCTCACACAAATCTATCTAGTCCCACAGTAAGCTGTAGTAGGCTTGTGTAATGGGCAGTAGACGACGAGAAAATATACATACTTATATAAAAAAATACATAGAAATCATCCATGACCCAGGAACAAATATTCCAGTTTCACACAAACCTGTGTCTCAGATGCCATGGACATCATTTGCCGACATGCAGGTACTATATTATGGTTTATCTATTCCTTGTCGTCTCGGGCACAACAATTACGTTCGAAATTGCGCGCTAAAAAGGTTACATCTACTCAAATAGTGACCCACTTTTAAGGAAAAGCTGTCAAAGAGACATCTTTTAAGGGCTATTTGAATAACACCAAAAGTGATACAAAAAGGTATCCCGCCTCGCTGCTCAGTGTAACGGAAAATGCCCATCTCAAAGTTAATGGATATTTTATTGCATTTCAGGTTAAATTACGCATGAACGCGTAAAATTCTTTTAACATACATCGCGATGAGCTCTCGTGCTGATTTTGACGTGGAAATTTGTATACATGGTATTGCTTAAGTTAATGGGCGTGGATTCACATTGGGATTGAATCAACGCAACGTCCTTTTAAAGATGGTAATGGATTTTGATAATCAAATGGCGTTTATAACTTATTTTAGATTGAGATTTCTTTTACTTTACCGACTAATGAAATGAAATAATTTATTCAGTAAGTATGCCACAATGGCACTTTTACAAGTCAGATTATGAATCTACCGGCATTCCGCAAGAGGAGACCGCTGTTGAGAAGAAAGCCGAAAGAAACTCAACCAACTCAAAGTATCGTAAATAATACTTAAAACAATTACATCACATTAGTTTTATAAGTATAACTAATTACTACATGCGTGCACGTAAAAGAGATGTAGGTATAGATAGGTACTCCAAATCAATGTTAGGTAATAGGTATATTAAAATATTTTTTGACGATCAATTTAAAATATTACTTAAATATACCCAGAGATGTATAAATTCTCTAGGTGTCACAACATGCAATAAAATACAATGAATTAATTAAATTATTTTTGAGAAAGTACAGAGTTAACCCAGTCAAGAGTTAAATAAGTCAGCCATTTCTCATCATTAACACGTTCACGCACACAGGAACATTTTGAAAATTACCTGCAACGCACAAAACTCACACTAAAAATTACTAGTCAAAAATGTCACGATGAATTTGCATTTACATAAAAAAACTATGAGAAATGTTTGGCTGTAGACGTCAGAGTTTTGTGAAGATATAAATGGCCGTCCACACGTTGACGGTCCTAATTTACGTCTCTCGACGTACTGTATTTTTGTCACTCATATATTTGCTTTTTCGATGATAATAATATTATTCTCTAGTTTTTTTATCTCCTACTATGTCTATAGTTCATAATTAATGTTCAAGTAATAGCGTTGTAGTAATACCGTTAGTTACCCTTTCAATGAGATTGGCACAGGTCAAATAGTTCGTGAGAAACCACAGTGCCAATATTACAATATTACAAATGATATTCGTAATAGTACAAATATAGTTTAACCTTACGGTGCCAATAGCAATCAAATAGCTCCTTTATACAGTAACTTAAGAGGGCGCCAACGCGTTGGCTAGCTCTCTCTCTCACTGAGCGTAAGCGTGAGGGAAATTGAAGTGCGTGCTCGGAAGCGCGAAAATCATGTTTTTTGAGTTGTGTCATAAACGTGTGCATTTTATATCGAAAATAGTTTTACAGTTTTTGAGAACTTATAATTGTGCATCTATTTATTAAGCTAAAAAACATTGTTAAAAACGGAAGGGTTTTGAAGATCCAACCGAAAATATCTAAAAAAAGGGTTATGTTTGAGAGATAAAGTATCGAGAAAATTATTACCAATCGTGTTTTCACGTTGACAAGATTGAAGAAAAGCTGTATAATTAAGCTTCGTATGTTTTCAAGGGACAGATTTTTAATCACTATGGATGTTGAGATCTAGGATCATTCACCAGACGAATTTTGCATGGGTGGGCTCTTAAATCCTAATTTATGCGTAATTGCCTAATGTAATTCTCAGTTCGATTGGCATACCTACAATAAATATAATTATTTGTGTGGATATACGCTACATCAAGGGCACATTGCGTTATATATTGCTAACTTGTAAAATAATGTTTATTCTTAAAAGTGTATCTTATCACGAAATATTGTTTCCCATCTGTACCTAACGTTTCGCCTAATTTTAATTTGTCCGAAAGCATTTTTTTCTGTAGCCCGTAAGATTTACAGGATTTAATAACTATCGTTTTAAAGTACTCATTAGGTTACGTTAGGTTTGTTTTATTCTGAAAAATTAACAGTTTTAGAAAAAAATATCTTTCGGACAAATGAAAATTTGGCGAAACATTACAGATGGCAAACAAAAATGTGTGTTTCAACTTTCAGATAGGTAAGTGCTTTAGTAGAGTTGCTAAGCCGCGAAATTGTGCGCATCGGGTTACAAGCATGAAATTTCTACCACACATAGAACGTTCCACGGTGATTTTTTTCAGATGTGGAGGGAAGTCAGATTCGTCCCCTGTGTGGTGGGAGAGCGGGGTGAAGAGGACCAAGTACTGTTCTTTTTCTTTTTTTTATTACTGATCAGTTAAGGCTATTAGGGCTTGCGCGGCATCGTTTCCGTGTAAAATAGATATCAGCTATTAATTTTTCATGTTTTTTAAGAATAGTCTCATATAAGAATTTGGGTTTATTGCCGAAAAGGTAAAAATCACAGCGAGTTTTTTTTATTCAGAACAATAAATTAGTTATCTATCCTGAATATTTACAATTTAAAAAAATGTTACTAAACAGCAAATTTAATCTTGTTTTTAAAAATGTACACATATAGGGCACATCTTATACAAAAAGTACCTTGAAAAAAATGTTGATGTTAAGAGACCTTATATCGTTTAAAATGCAGATTTTTTACACATTTTTCTCTATGATCAAACATGTGTCGTAACATATTATTGATGTTACTACCTAGAACAGGGCTATTGGGATCTATTCGTATATATTTGAAAGCTACAGTTTGAATTTTTCATTGATAATTTTTGTTTCAAAAACTACTTGAAATTGACAAAATTCACGCGTAAAATTAGTTTTTTCAACTTATTTTCGGCTGCACGCAATGAAAGCATGAAATAGCTATGTTACTACCTAGAACTCGGGGAAAAGTATTGTTCACTCCAAAAAGTTGGTTGAAATTATCAATATATTTGTCATAATATGAAAAAAATAAATTTCAAAAGGAATAAGGTCTCTTAAGCTTAGCCTGCATGTTCTAGTCTAGTACATTTTGCTAAGTCGCGAAATTGTGTACATCGGGATACAACCAAGAAATTTCTACCACAGATAGAGTATTCTGCGGTGTAAAAAAACTTGTTGTGATTTTTACCTTTTCGGCCATTACACCCATATTTTTATAAAGAACTATAGGGTAACGGCACCAGTGGTCAGCCAGGAACCAGTGGACAGCCTCTTGGGTCGTTTATTGGTCATAAATATCGCTATGGTTGAAATAAACGAATCACGTATACTTAAAATGATGCTCTGATTCCTCATTGGTTAATATATCACGCGACAAGAGCAGCAGGGGATCAGAGAGGAGAAATAAACTCGTTCAGACAGGTGCTTTCCACCGACAAGAGCAGTAGTGTCATGTCCGCCATATTTTGTGTTACACGTGGTGTTCCCGTAAAAGGTAAGAAAAGACATGTTTTATTCAAAAGAGTGATTGTTACTTAAACAAATTAGCTTTACGATTACTTCATGTACTAAATTATATTTCATTTTAATGAAAATATCGCTGATTTATGCATAAATTGAGGGGGCTGTCCACTGGGTACCACTTTTTTGCAAATTATCCAATCGTCAGCCTCCCCGGCTGTTTACTGGGTATTTTTATTATTTTTTAAATTGTGAGTAAAAAATACCGTTAGAACCGTTAAATTCAAATTTAAAAAATTTGTAAGGCATGTCTTGTCGTAATCGTGAGAAAACCCAGTGGTCAGCCGCATTTCAAATGATTTTTTACGCGGCTGAACATTGGGTACTCGCAATTATTGCTATTGCGGCTCCAGTATTCAGCCACTATCTTGTTGGTACCAATTTAAGTGATATTTTTAAAGCGGTAGGTAAATATTTGTATAGGAATCTAGAAACTATACAGTAATAAAAAGTGAATTAAATGTATATTGGACTTTAAACTGGAATAATTTACTTCTATACAGGCACGTAACTGAATAATTTTCGTCCGTTTCTTCTATTAAAATAAATTTTTAGTCTGTATTGCCGAATTTTTCAGATAAGATATATATTAATACAGTCTCGATTATTTTAATCAATTAACGAGTTCTCTCTTATAAATTTGTGAAAACGTAATTTCTCATTATTTTAATGTGGATACACCACATTTTTTGCGCTTTGATCCTTGTATCAACGGAGTTCTTTGTTTTATGAGAATAGTAGCTATAAACAACAAGATTTACAAAAATAATATCGTTGATTTTGATATAAAAATTGCTAGTAAGTAAGTAAGTAAGTAAACGCTTTATTGTACACAAAAACAGTTAAAAAATACATCTATTACAATTAACATATAGGTACAAAGGCGAACTTATCCCTATAAGGGATCTCTTCCAGTTAACCTTTGAGCAGTTGAGTGAGTACGAGAAGAAGATAGACAAACTAACACCGTGTACAAAAAGGTATTAAAAATAATAAGACTACTAATAATTACACATATAAACTATTAATACATACATACATATATACATACATACATATATATATATAATGTAATATAAATATACACATAAATATAAATAAATTGTATTGCTAGTTTTGATCTCATTCTTATTAATTATTACAAGGGCTGGGGACTGGATTCAGCGAGGCTGTTAATAGGATTTTAGAGGCTGACCACTGGGAAAACGTGCCATTTATTGTTTAAACTTAAATTTATATTTTATTAAAAGAATGATTGTTTTTGATATATATTGCTCAAAAACTACAATAGACTATTCATCCAATCATGTGGTACGTTTCATTATCCGACAAATACTGTACAATTGCCAACTGTTCAAACTTCAAAAAGTCGATTGGGGGCTGACCACTGGTGCCTTTACCCTACAAAAATAACATAAAAAATGAATTTCTGATATTTGTTTTACACGAAAACGATACCAAACACGTCCTGGTAGACTTAACTGACCAGCAATAAAGAAAGAAAAGAGGGATACTTGGCCGTATTCACTCCGCTCTCCCGCCTGACAGGGGACGAATCTGACTTCCCTCCACATCTGAAAATAATCACCGTGGAACACTCTATCTGTGGTAGAAATTTCATGCTTGTAACCCGATGCGCACAATTATGTTAGAGACTAACAACTCTACTACTTCTTAAAAGAAGCAATCTATTGTACGCTTTGTATTGCCCCTGTTACACACCGTACCTTACCATGAATTAACGTGACCGTACTCACTATCGGCAGCATAAACGATCTGTATTGAGATTTGAGAATAGAACAGCGCCCCTAACGGTTACTATGTAGAACTACAATTTCTCACGCTGTCGCTAACGAGTACGGTCAAAACTCATGGTAAGGGTACCTGTATATCGATGCTATTCGTGATGTTCAATCGTCCTACAAACAATGTCGTGCAAAACCCGCCTCCATATTTTTTTGTAATTAAATTATCGGTAATCGATACTTAGTATTTCTCATCGGAAACAGCCGATACATTATCAATCTGTTTTCGCGGCGGGATGCAACACGAGCTCGTTAATATACGTCGGGACATCGGTGAAATATTACGGGACCGTGCTTTTATATATATACTAGCTTTTGCCCGCGGCTTCGCACGCGTAAACACAATATCATACGTTCACTACACTTATTGCGAGGCCAAAGGCCGAGCTCCGCGTAGCACCGAAGGTGCGGAGCGTCCTAAGGAAGCCGCCCACCCACTTAATGTAAGTCGAAGTAACTTAATGCGAGGCCGAAGGCCGAGCTCCGCGTCGCACCGTAGGTGCGGAGCGTCCCAAGAAAGCCGCCCACCCACTTAATATAAGTTGAAGTAACTTAATGCGAGGCCGCAGGCCGAGCTCCGCGTAACACCGAAGGTGCTGAGCGTCTCAAAGAAGCCGCCCACCCACTTAATATAAGTTGAAGTAACTTAATGCGAGGCCGAAGGCCGAGCTCCGCGTAGCACCGAAGGTGCGGAGCGTCTCAAAGAAGCCGCCCACCCACTTAATATAAGTTGAAGTAACTTAATGCGAGGCCGAAGGCCGAGCTCCGCGTAGCACCGTAGGTGCGTAGCGTCCCAAGGAAGCCGACCACCCACTAAATATAAGTTGAAGTAACTTAATGCGAGGCCGAAGGCCGAGCTCCGCGTAGCACCGAAGGTGCGGAGCGTCTCAAAGAAGCCGCCCACCCACTTAATATAAGTTGAAGTAACTTAATGCGAGGCCGCAGGCCGAGCTCCGCGTAACACCGAAGGTGCTGAGCGTCTCAAAGAAGCCGCCCACCCACTTAATATAAGTTGAAGTAACTTAATGCGAGGCCGAAGGCCGAGCTCCGCGTAGCACCGAAGGTGCGGAGCGTCTCAAAGAAGCCGCCCACCCACTTAATATAAGTTGAAGTAACTTAATGCGAGGCCGAAGGCCGAGCTCCGCGTAGCACCGTAGGTGCGGAGCGTCCCAAGGAAGCCGACCACCCACTAAATATAAGTTGAAGTAACTTAATGCGAGGCCGAAGGCCGAGCTCCGCGTAGCACCGAAGGTGCGGAGCGTCTCAAAGAAGCCGCCCACCCACTTAATATAAGTTGAAGTAACTTAATGCGAGGCCGAAGGCCGAGCTCCGCGTAGCACCGTGGGTGCAGAGCGTCCCAAGGAAGCCGACCACCCACTTAATATAAGTTGAAGTAACTTAATGCGAGGCCGCAGGCCGAGCTCCGCGTAGCACCGAAGGTACAGAGCGTCCCAAGGAAGCCGCCCACCCACTTAATATAAGTTGAAGTAACTTAATGCGAGGCCGAAGGCCGAGCTCCGCGTAGCACCGTAGGTGCGAAGCGCCCCAAGGAATCCACCCACCCATTTAATATAAGTTGAAATAACCTAGTGCGAGGCCGAAGGCCGAGCTCCGCGTAGCACCGAAGGTGCGGAGCGTCCCAAGGAAGCCGCACCCACTTAATATAAGATGAAGTAACTTCATGCGAGGCCGCAGGCTGAGCTCCGCGTAGCACCGAAGGTGCGGAGCGTCCCAAGAAAGCCGCCTATTAAGTTACTTAAACATATGTTAAGTGGGTTGGCGGCTTCCCTGGGACGCTCGTGGAACTCGGCCTGCGGCCTCGCATTAAATTACTAAGGGTTTATAAAGTAACTTAGCACCGAAGGTGCGGAGCGTCCCAGGGAAGACGCCCACCCACTTAAAATATGTTCAAATAAATTAATGCGAGGCCGCCCACCCACTTAATATAAGTTTAAATGTGTGAGCGGCTTTCCTGGGACGCTCTGCACCTTCGGTGCTATGTGAAGCTCGGCCTATGGCCTCGCATTAAGTTACTACTTATATTAGTCAGTGGGCGCCTTCCCTAGGACGCTCCGCACCTTCGGTGCTGCGCTTGTGAACATGATCTTGGTTTAATTAAGATTGAGTCAAGACTTAGGTATGTTTAAAAGATCGTTTTTAATATTTATTGTCTATCGTAGATTTAAAAAAACTTAATGCGAGGCCGCCCACACACTTATATAAGCTTAAATGTGTGAGCGGCATCCCTGGGACGCTCTGCACCTTCAGTGCTACGTAGAGCTCGGCCTACGGCCTCGCATTAAGTTACTACTTATATTAGTGGTTGGGCGCATTCCCTAGGACGCTCCGCACCTGCGGTGCTACGCTTGTGAACATGATCTTGGTTTAATTAAAATTGAGGCAAGACTTATGTTTAAAAAATTGTTTTGAATATTTATTGTCTATTATACATTTAAATAACTTAATGCGAGGCCACCCACCTACTTTATATAAGTTGAAGTGTGTGAGCGGCTTCCCTGGGACGCTCTGCAACTTCAGTGCTACGTAGAGCTCGGCCTACGGCCTCGCATTAAGTTACTACTTAAATTAGTGGGTGGGCGACTTCCCTAGAACGCCATCGCAATTGTGAACATCATCTTGGTTTAGTTTAAATTGAGGCTAGACTTATGTTTATATATCGTTTTGAATATTTATTGATTATTGTAGATAACTATTCAAAGCACCTTGAAAAATAATTAGCTCATAGTCCTACCTGAACATATATTAATGACATCTATTAAGATAACAATAAATTATTTTCGTCTACAATGGTACTAATACTATTATAATAATATGACCTGTCATAATAATTTCCTAAGTAACGCCATAAGATTCAGGTGCCAACTTAACTCAATCGAGCGTACGTCAATAATGGCGACAGCACCACTGAACGGATACGTGATGGCCTCACTGTTTTGTTATCCGTGGTATAATGAATAAGGAAGCAAAGGAAAATGCATGAGATGACACGGTTATTATTTCAGTAGGTTCTGGGTTCAAATCCCGGCTGGGTGAAATCCTTTCTACATTGTAAATTTTATAATTTTGTCTTGTCTCGAATCATGGTTGTTTTTCATACAAAATGCATACATTGTCGAGGAGCAACTCTCAATAATTGATACACTGCTGCTTATATTATTAGGTATGCGATCAATATTCAACAACTTCTGTAGTAATTCTCGAAGTCCGGGTTAACCCATCACACTACACCCTAGCTTGCGCCGAATGGTGGTCACAGGCACGCAACGACGTGCGTGAATTCTTTACATGTATGGAGCTGGTGTTATTAACTCGGGAAAAATCTTAACAGCGCGATGCAGCCGCTAGTATGGAGACTTTGTCAAGGTAACAACGCCATCTAGCGGAAAATTGGGTCATCAAAAAAATCTCAACACGCCGTTAAAAATAAAGAATGATTGATATTTATTACTTTGAATAAATTTTATATATAAAAAACTACATAGATGCAAAATTGTCGCTAAATATATCGTATATTTATCGTTTATTATACATTTCGCTACCTTATTAGTAAGTTAGGCCAAACACAAACAATACCAAAATTTGCGCCTAATGTTCTAAATGTTGGTTGGTAAAACATATTTAGAACTGTATTTAATTTACTTAAACTGATTCGAAATACTTTTATTTCAATTACACTCGATAAAATAGCATTTAAAAATCTGTTATTCATTAACGTTTTTAATTGCGTCTCCGGGATTTGGTGGATACTTACAAACTACAGAAGAATATAATTGTATATTCAATAAAAGAGCATTAGTTCCTATTCCTATTGTCGCAAATTGTGTTTTTAAAGAAATGTATAATTTTTTTTTGGGCATGAGACAATTTACAACGAACATTGCACTCATATTTTCGTCTGTGTTGGTCGATAATTGGCGCCATCTTTTCTATCTAACTAAGATCGTTTCCGTAACTCAACGCCTCAAACAACCTTAACCTTATTGTTAATGCCGGTGGGCCGCGCGGAGGTATTATGTCGAATTCATACTTTTTAGTTTTTGTACACGTAAGAGCCACGCGGGGGTCGCGTCGTTCTAAATTCAAAATCACAAACGCTGTCATTATAAGGTTTACACATTGTAAGGAAAATATTTCATGGAATTTATGTTTTCAGAGATAAATATTAATCATAATAAAAAGTATCCTATAACCATCTTTGGATGTTCAGCTATTCCTGTACCAAAATTGGTAGCTTTTTATCCAGCCGTTTCGGCGTGATGCGAGGACAATGGTTTTTTTGAAAACAGATGGCGCCAGGTTGGCACGGCGACGCGTGTCCATACAAAACAACTATCCGGCTGCATCACGCTATCGAGATTTTTCCTGAAATCATGACCTCCCTCCATAGAAAATTTATTTTCAATACAAATTTAGGATTTTATAATAGTATAGATATACTATTATAAAATTGTAGATTTGTACCGAAAATCAGTTATCCATGGAGAGATTAAAAACGATCTTAATAGGCAGGATCGTCTTTTGTTTTCTATGGGCTTGCAGCGTCATGCTACCTATAGTCTAACGGCATAATTTCCTTTGTCCACGCAACACGCCAAAACGGCTGAACAAATTTTTACCACTTTTGGTACAGGTATAACTGGACATCCAAAGACGGTTATAGGATACTTTTTACCACTTTTGGTACAGGTATAACTGGACATCCAAAGACGGTTATAGGATACTTTTTACCACTTTTGGTACAGGTATAACTGGACATCCAAAGACGGTTATAGGATACTTTTTACCACTTTTGGTACAGGTATAACTGGACATCCAAAGACGGTTATAGGATACTTTTTACCACTTTTGGTACAGGTATAACTGGACATCCAAAGACGGTTATAGGATACTTTTTACCACTTTTGGTACAGGTATAACTGGACATCCAAAGACGGTTATAGGATACTTTTTACCACTTTTGGTACAGGTATAACTGGACATCCAAAGACGGTTATAGGATACTTTTTACCCGGCTAAGGCATATAAGAATACGCGTACAAAGTTTCGGGCACGTTCTAGTAAGTAATAAAATATTTTCTTCATCTTCAGCATGCATTACTGATTATATTCTGTTAACGACTTCCTCTATTATAATGATATATACCTACATTGTATATAAATATGAATTGTGTAATGCGCATTATTTCATTGAAAACAGTTGGGAAATGCGAGCTCAGTCGGAAATCGTCTGGACATTCAGACATACCTATAAGTATGAAAGAATTTTAGGCCAAGCTTTACGAAGACGCTCCGCTCGCTCGGTCAATATTATCGATAATTTATCACGTGACAAACGCAACCATCATTATGCTGGACACTCGGGTATCAAGTATGACTGCGACGAGGCAGTAGAAACGTCTGAGGGTTACCAACGAATGTATCCGCCATTGTGAAGAACTTTGGAATAGACCTTTTCACCTCAGCACCTCAAACGTTTTTTTGCTGCGTGATAACGGCGAATCCAATCCAAATGCAGTCATGCTCACTGCGTGTTACAAAGTAGTTAAATATTTAGTTCTCTGCCCAAGGCGCTGATTCCCGATTCCGGGATTCTTTATATGGACTATCCCGAGATTGCCTCAAATTAGACCTCTAAAACGAACACGTTCCGACATGTGTAATATTCTGAAATATCCTGTAGTTTTAATTACAAATTCAAATTGCAATAAAAATAAGTTTCTGTCAAAAATTTCATTTTTGTGACAAGCTTTTATAGCCGGCTCTACCTTTCTTTGAACATCCATCAATTGCGCACAGAGACGATTCTAAAGAGCCCAAACTCGATATGATTACTTTATTTATTACCGAGTTCCTATGGCCACCTTCCAGCTCCATCATCAGATCAGCGTCATCATAATATTGCATTGTCACGCGATTTGCATATTCCTGCAATATTTCAGCTCAATCGGAAACCGGAAAGTGCGAAAATGAATATTTAATAACTATTAACATTATGTATGTAAGTATGTGTTTTTCGAGTATATATACATTTTCCTCTTGCAAGAATAAATTTCGAGCTATGTATTTTAAACAAGATATAATGAAAGCCATAAAATATGCCAGTGTTCCAGCATTAGGTAATAAAGCGAACCTACCATACTTGCAATAAATTATCAATCAGGTGAGCTACAATAGCGGGGCCGCAAATCCGGGCCAAACTTGGCAAAGTCTGAACCAACTTGCTCCTCTATGAAATATTCTGTTGATTCCATTCATCTGCACTTATGTAAAGTGCACTTACTCACAAATTTAACCCAGGAAACCATTATCCTGACACTAGAGCGGGGCGTTTTAACTTTAACCGTTTTAAGAAAAATTTGTTTAGAGAAACCGTTTCTCACTAGAACTAAAGTGTTATTATAAAAAATGGTTACAATGATACATTGACAGCGGTACTTATACCATTTTATATGTAGTATATTACATGACAAATACTCCATCTAGTTACATTTCTGCGAAACTCAGAAATGTAACGGAGCACAAAATCGCCGTCGCCCCAAAGTCGAAACTAACTAAACGAGCGATACAGTGATATCAGCAACGGGGCTAAAGCAAAAAACGGTTACCTACTTCAAAAACAGTTTTCTGAAACTTTTTTTTTGTAATACGGAAACGGTTACTATTCTTTTTACTGAAAATTCGATACGACCCAGCTCTACCTGACACGCTCAACCAGAAAACTGTTATGTTTAACGGTCGGCTGGATCTGATTATTTAACCGTGCGAATTCTTTGATATTCTTCAACTTTTATAAGCACTTTCATACAAACTTATAGACAACATTTTAAAATCAATAAAGACTTATCAAAAATAAACTGTAGTGTTTCTGTGAGCTGTAGACCTCGCGATGATTTTTCGAGACGACTGAAATGTGCCCTTTTTACGTTTTATACTGAATATCTTAAAACTTACTCGGTAAAAGAAAAAGTGTGTGTGTCAGCTCCGACGCACGACTGGAGTTTACTCTTCAGACCAGGCGCGCCCCACGATTTTTTTTAATCGCGCGATAATTTTGTCGCAGAAATAAGCGTACTTATGGGTTTATGAAAATCGTGGTACGCGCACTCTCATATAAACCCATATCTTGCATTTCTGCGACCAAATTATCGCGCGACTAAAATCGTGGTGCGCGCCTGGCCTTAAGAACGATTATAAAATATATACTCAATACGTTTATTGCACATAATGGTTATACAGGTGGAAGTAAATAGTTTAAGTATCACATTATGTACCCTGTTGGGCGCTGCAAACAAGAACGAGAAGGTAGGCACTTACATAATATTAATATACGAGTATAATATATAGCAAAACTTATAATAATATTAATGTAATGTTACATATCTTCTGAATATTCGTTCAAGGAGTAGTACGTTTTCGAAACTAATGATTGTTTAAGTTTGTGAACGAAAACTGCATCCTTTTTTCTTTTTACTTCGAACTTCGTATCGTGCCGTCCCTTTCACTCTCCTGTTATACACCGTATGACTGAAAGGGACGGCACGCGGTGGCGGTCAGTTGTAATGTATGACTATCCTAACATTCCCTCAGACACACGCGGCCTGAACTGTCATAGTGACAGCAGGTCGCCACCGCGTGCTGGCTGTAAGCCATAAAGTCTCGACAAAAAAAAACTGATGGCTGTCAACCTGTTATTTTAATTTACGTCAACAAACGGCCAATTTCAAAATTTTTCGCGATTTATTTCAAAATTATCATACTTAGTTAATGTCTTCAAATGCATAAAGAAAATGTGCTTAACGCGGCACAACCTCTGCTGAAGACGATTCAGTTCATTTTCCTAGAGCGGGAATAATAATTTTACGGTAAGAATATTTTTTTTATTTCAGGTCTCTTATAGGTATGTCTCGGAATTTTGTTGCATATTTTAATACACATGAAATAAGAACTACCAGCTATTTGTTTTAGACGTGTTTCAGGTACATTTAGTTACGTTACCTTGCCTAGAAATACGGTTATTTTATGTTATTAAATCACAGGTTCTGTTTGTTTGTTTTAAATATCTTTAACCTCTCATCACACAAAAACGGCTGCACGGATTTTAATCCCAGATAGCATCCAAACATGGTGATAGGATACTCCTTACTTCTTACCCAACAACTGTAGACAAAAAGTTTTTTAATACAAGTATTTATAGGTATTATTCATAAGGTAATATTTTAACACTGCTAGAGATATTTAGGCCTGCATTGACCAAACTTGTTCTGAGCTTAGTGCATAGTATTTTAACATTATATTTCTGTTCATGTCTATTGTCCATTTTGTTCAAGCAGGTCTCAATTAATGTGGATATGTAGACTTGTAAAAATGTAATTTCCTATTTCAGTGCTACATTTTGGGCACGACTGGTCTTCACAAGAATCCTTGACTTCTCTGTACGAAAGGAATAAGGTTTTATGTGGACGACATTTCCAAGATTCCCGTTACACTGACAGTTGTAGAAAAAGCCTGAGCAAATTTCATGTTCTAGGAACAACAGAATATATTATTTAAACAATGCAATAATAGTGCACCTATGTAGTAAACTTTATAAAGACATTTTGTAAATTATAGTCCCTGTTTGGATATACAATGAATAAAGGCCATTTAAAAGTAATTCATTGTGTTGTATTTTTTATAAAACTATTAAATTTCAGCTCAATCGTATACCGGGAAGTGGTTGACAAATGATTTGCAGGATTAAACCTGAATATGCATGCATGTAAAATAGAAAAGTTAGAAAAACAAATTTTTAATATGGCATATTTGAAAACCCCGCCAAAAAAGCCCGCTGTCACTTAGTTCATATACGGTGGCGCTAGTAGTATTAAAAAAAAAAGATAGGCAACTTTTTTGAACGTAGTTACCGTTCTTCTCCTTGTGAGTATTATATTATATTCCTTGTTGTTGACATACTTGACGTTCAAGTTTGCATGATTCAACAATTTTATTAAAGTCCGTCCCTTTCACTCTCGTGTTATACACAATATGAGTGAAAGGGTCGGCACGATACGAAGTTCGGAGTAGGCCAAGAATCTTATATATAAGATATAAGATAATAATATAATATTAGTATATAAGATTCTTGGAGTAGGCCCTTAGATACACATACACAAGTTTACCGGACGCCGCTTCAAGCATCATGCAGGCTTGACGGCGGGCTTGATCGTGTATGGCCTGCATTATCCTTACTTCCCCCAATTTTTTTTTTTATGAATTGTGTGTGGCTCTGTTTTTGGCCAAAATTCCGCCGCAAACGGACGCCTAGTACCCAAATTCTATATTTATATGCGGAAAAATCGAAACAGCATGAAACAAAATACTTACTATTCACATACAGTTTCATAAAGTTTGTTACGACTGATGAAGTTTTGGGGGAGGAAATAGTCGAGACCGAAACCTCGATTTGTATAACTCGGTTACGTTAAGTTTGGACCTCATTTGTATCCGCCGCCATAGTTACCAGAATTACACTAAACGTTAACTGATAGTACGGTAAAATGAGTAGTGATATGTTCTCTTAATGAATCTTTTACAAATACAGCAACAGCGAAATAGCAAATTACATAAATACGTTGAAAGCCCGTTCATTTTTAATAGGTTTATCTCTACTGAAAATTATTTAAGGTATTCATACCATTTGTAGAGTCGCTTTAAAAAGAATTCATGCGAATTTTTAACGATATAGTACTTGAAAATAATGAACAAAGTTTGTAAAATAAGTTGAATTTTTCTACGGATCAGTGATAAACCGCAGCATTAAATTGAAATTGGGCCATAACTGAAATGAGTGGACATAAAAGTTTACGAGAAGTTCCATACATTGTGGACAAAAGAGAACATTAGAGGTAATCTATGTGTCGTGAAAATCCAAGTTTTCTTTTCACTGCTTTCTTGTTAAAAAGCAAAGAGGGCTATTTAAGTTTCAACAAATTTTCACGCTCATTTCCCTTGTTTAGGAATATTCGCGTTTTTAAGGTAGGTACTTTTTACTAAAAGTTATCATCATATCAGCCGATAGACGTCCACTGCTGGACAAAGGCCTCCTCCAAAGGTCTCCACAACGGTCTTGCACTGCCCTCATCCAAATTTATACCCGTGATACTAACCAGGTCGTCGGTCCACCTTGTTAGAGCCTCCCACACTACGTCTTCTGGTCCGCGGTGGCCATTCAAGACCCTTTCTGCCCCAAAGACCATCGGTTCTACGAGCAATGTGCCCCGCCCACTGCCACTTAAATAAAAACAATCTTAATTGTAATTTGAAATTTGTAAGTGAAATAACCAAGAAATACGTTACCCCAAAATAAATAAGATTATTACCTGTTAACAGAAAGTATTTTTTTTTATAGAAGAGAACATTCTAAGAAACATCACCCATTAGCGACATCGAAATTAACCTTCAACAGCTGCAAATTTAAATTTCAAATACGAAGACGAAAATAAACAAAATAAACTCACTAGCTAAATTCCTAACTTTGTGGATTTTGTAATTAAGAATATAAATAATGAGTAATTATGCAAATATCCCTCTACTTAGTCGGCAAGTTTGAAGGTATCCCAGAGGTTGATTGGAAACGCCTGCACTTTCAGAATCGGTAATGATCTCTGATGTACGAAACTGTTCATTATTTGCCATGTTTATGTCCCCTGGGTCACCTTTTAAAACTACATTTTCCGTGGTAATATTTAGCAAATGCTTTGTAATTTATAAGCAGTTATGTATAAGCCCATTTTTAGGGTGCCGTACCCAAAGGGTAAAAACGGGACCCTATTACTGAGACTTCGCCGTCCGTCCGTCCGTCCGTCCGTCTGTCACCAGGCTGTATCTCAACAACGGTGATAGCTAGACAGTTGAAATTTTCACAGATGATGTATTTCTATTGCCGCTATAACAACAAATACTAAAACACTACTACTAAAACTAACATATAAAATAAATATTTAAGGGGGGCTCCCATACAACAAACTTGTTATAGATTATATATATGTATAGGTACGGAACCCTTCATGCGCGAGTCGGGCTCGCACTTGCCCAATTTTTATGTAGACTATCTCCTGACAATACCAGTAATATAAATTATCAACACTTTTCTTAGGTTTAATCACTATTGTCCTCTGGGTCACGGGACAGAAAAAGTTAATCCACCCACTTGCACAGTGTTATTATAACAATACGGGACAATATTAATCGCTTTCAAAAAGTGTTTATTTAATTACCTCGACGTTTTGAACGTCATGTTACGTTCATGGTCTCAGGGACATAAATTGACTTTATTGGTTTTGAAAAAAAACTCCTCTAGCACAAATGGCCGCAAGCATGTTTGTCGCGTGAGATAACCTTACCCGTCGTTTTCACATTGTACTGGATAGTAAGAGATAGATAGTATAATTTTGTCGCTCAAGAAAGTCGCGTTGTGCAAATTGGGATAAATACCTACTTAAAAATAAAGACCCCAATTTTTAATATAATAAATAGAACAATTATTTTAATTGTTTGTTAATAAAAAAATACAAATGCAAAAAGTGCTAATGATGATGACTTTTTGTTTCAGGTCAGGAAGTACAATGGTCGATTGCAAAAAAATTGTACATAGTTAAAAGCTTAGTTATCAAAATTCACGATCGCTTCATCAATTAAGTTTTGTTAAAGTATGTAAAAAATTTTTGCAATAAAACCCACAATTTCTCAACAATTAGATTTAAAAATAAAACAACAAAATACCCAATATGAGATTGTATGTTCTGAACGATTTGGAATGTTGTATGAAAAGGTCCCGATGTTTTAATGTTATTTTATGTAAAAAAATATGATTAATTTTATTGTTATATGTTAAAAATAATGATGAATATCCAAAGTTAAAAGTTCGTCGCTCGCTGCTCTCGTCCACAAAGTTCTACTGAACATAATAATGAACCAAGCCAGTCTGTGTCCGTCTTTAAATTCTAAGACTTTTGCTCTCAAACTTTGTCCCGCTTTCCATTTGACATTCAAGCGGTTTAATTGTTCCCAGCTTTGAGTTTCTTTCAAAAATTATCTTTTCCACTTCTTCGCTGCTCGAAACTCCATGAAAGTTCCAACTGTGAAAAACTTCAATGTAAGTAAATCGTGGAGTACGTTTTGAAATATGAAAATAGTTTCGTACGTACCTACCTAATTTGCTGCAGCGGACCGCTTTTGTTATTTATTCAAGTTACCACTCCCTGTTAGTCCATTATCTGAAAGAGGATAATTTCGCGAGCGGACAAAGAAAAATGAAAAAAGTCACGTTAATTAGGATGTCAGCTGAGCAAATAATAATCCCAGTGTGGCTCATTTCGTATGCGGGGCTGGGCTAGCGGCCAAAAATTTATCTTCGCATTTTTAGACAACGCAATTACAGGAATATTTACTTAATGTCGGCCCGCACTGCCTACGCTACGCGAGAAAACATGGCCGACAGCTTTTTAATTTGGCAACGTATGCACCTGCAAACTTATTAAAACTTCCTAATACAACTAACCTCGTTTATTTTTACATTTGCGCGCGTTTGAGTAACACATAAATTACAATATTTTGCCGCAAACGTTTCGCGTGTGTATAAATAATGGAACGTATAATTTGGAACTGAATTCAAAATTTATGCAACTGGAATTCCGCGCTGCAATTTTGTCCACTCGCTTCAGAAGTTGGGCGTTTAGTGTAATTAAAACTGTGTGCTGAGGGATCTGTCTATTTGTTCGTACGTATTTAGCCGATTTATTTGAGGTGCAAATAAATTAAACGATTTTATTGGTGCACGCGCGAAGGGTGCTCCCTAAGGACAGTAAGGGGGTGTCCTTTAATACAGTTTATGTGTTTGCGCTGTGGCTGACTGAATTAATGTTTACTTAGTAATATCACATATCTAAATTATTTATTTAAGAACCATTGCTAAAACTAATAGATATTTACCAAATTGAACCAAATGCAATTCGTAATTAATGTTTAGACGTCAGACCATCAAAACAGTAAAAAAATCGATACGTCAAACACTTTGGTATCTCTTTGCAACCACAAAACCACCAGCAAACTTGGACGAACGAATGCTTTGAGATCTTAAAACCATTTAAAATGCGTAATTAATATTGTATTATATAATTATTCTTCACGAAGTTTGATTATGACAGAAAAAATGTAACGTGAACGATGAAACAATGGGCCTCATATAGAAGCTCAGTTACTCAAAGGGCAAAGCGAGCTATGCTAGGAGGTTCCTTGCGGGATCGAATCCGAAATGATGAGATACAAGAGAACCAAGGTTGTAGATATAGCTCGGACAGTTGCCAAACTTAAGTGGCAGTGGGCGGGGCACATTTTTCGTAGAACCGATGGCCGTTGGGGCAGAAAGGTTATTCAGTAGCGACCGCGGACTGGAAGACGCAGCGTTTGAAATGAATATTTTAATCAGAAATTGAGATGTTTTCGAAAATTTAACAATGTGGTAATATTTATTTTTAAGCATTAACTTCATTTAATTATGACTGACCGATGTTATCATCGTTTGAATTGAACATCGTTTGGTTCATAATATGCCTTTTTAGAAACATATACCTATACCTAGCGCCGGTTAAGCCTCATTCATATTCCCGCGTTCACCTAGACATAAACTGCACACTTCGCGGGATCAATAGCAAAGCTCATTTTGTTTTATTCCACCACTCTAAGGGAACGCACGAACCCTTTCAAGAGCTTTCTGTTTACCCACTTTCACTAGATAGTGGGTAAAGACTTTGGCAATTATAGTGGTTGAAACAAAGTACAAATAAAAGGGAAACGATCTTGAAGTATCTTTATAGCTCGCCTTTAAACCACTTAGAAATAATGATAACGATTGTTTGTCCTGGTATAGCCGCAGTTTTCTGAAAACCTCACGAATTTAAGTAGCTACTTTGAATGAAAATGTCCCAGAAGAGATTTTAAGGATTTGGTTCAGTGGTTTCTGAAACGACCTGTCTTAGGTGGGCCATTTTACTTTCTAACAGCCAAATTCTTTGGGACCACAAACATGTTTACAGAAGATTTGATAAACTAGATGTCGGTCTCCAATCGTCTGTTTCACTGCATAAATTAGTTTTATCGAGAATGGCCAATGAGTACCTATACCAGATGATCAATCCAAATGGTAATAGGGAGAAATCAGAAACTATAAGAGATAGGGCAATCTGTTCTTAGGAATCATGGCGTGGATTTTAGATTTAATGAAAACTGCATTTTTTTTTAATCTCATACATAACCCGGTCAAAACCGCTGTAAATAATGTTACAATACGACATGCGATTACTTACTTACAAAATTTTAGCCAGATTCAATTCCCGGTTATGTATAATATTTACAAAAAAAAATGAATGCAGTTTCTATTGCATCTAAAATCGACGCCGTGTGTCCTAAGAACAGATGTCCCTATCTCTGGCGGTTCTTACATAGAATATTTTTTTTCATTGATTATTTCATTTTATTTTTCCTCTTTCAACTTTTCGCTTAGTCTGTACATAAACGTTCTAATTATGCTAGGAAAAATTCAGTTTTATAAAAAGTTTCACAAATTAACGTGTAATGTTAAATTAGAGTACCAATAAAAGCACTGAATTCTGAACTGCGGTAGTACAAAACCTCATTAAAAACTAAAAATTACGGAACAGGCAGCCAGCTGCCGTTTGCGCCTTCATAAAACCTTCATAGTGGCGAAACCAACCGAGAATTTCCATGTAAGACCGAAATCTCAAGGCACACTTGTACACAGAAAATTTTAAAGAGCAGAGAAATTACTCTATTTAAAACCGTGAATATTTCTATTGGACATATATATTTAATAATATTGCTTCATTTGGTTATTAGATACCGAGTTTATAGTTAGATATAATGTTACATATAGGATATAGTTTTAAATATACGTGCCGTAAACAAAATCTAGGACTCAAGACCAAAAGATTGGTTCTCTATCGTTTGCCCGAATTTCATATGCCATAATCTATCACTTGCCATAATGTTCATTTGTCATAAATCTATTTTTCTCTGTAAGCTGAAACTTTTCTGAAATCAAATGAAAATTATGGCAAGTGATACATTTATCACAGATGAAATTCGGGGAAGTGAAATGCGCCCCAAAAGATTAACTTATACTAGACTTGCTCTGCTCCTACTGAAATTAGAAATAAATATTTGCATTTTAGTGCATCAAAGTGCTTCTGACGATGGTTTCGATAGGTATTAGCAATCATTTAATCATTCTATAGGCATGACACAGTCTCCGGACTGAACAGGAACAAACCCAAGGCGTGAACGTCATCATTGTCCTAGGGCAGTCATTCCCATAATAAATATAATTTATTGAAAGGGAATGGTATCTCTCGTGAAAATATTAGAGAGCTAGACGTGATTAGGGCAGCTGTCTGAAAGTTAAACCTCTGTATTACCATTATCTGTCATCAAGCATGGATTTCGCGATAATAAAAGTCCTCGTAGGTTTTTCGGCGTTTACGGCGGCGAAGGCAAAAATGTGTAAACAGCGTTTCGGCCGTAAATTCTTTTGACATGGTAATCTGTTAGGCAGGTTGTTGTCCACGGGTGCCACGTTTTACATTGCCACGGTAGTAGGTGCTTTTACGAGCGCAGGACGGAAAATCGTTTTTTGGGTTCAGCAAGCAATCATATTCAGTTTGATGTCGTTGAACTTTCCAATCAGGATATTGTATACTAGCACTTCTGGCTTAATTATAAGGACCTGATGAATGATAAGAACATCTAAGCCTAAAGTTTTTTTTAGGCGTATTTCATTTTTAACTGCATGACAATGGATAGTTACTTTTATAAGTTGTTTTATTGACGTATTCTAAATCAGGATAAAATATTTCTGTTTCTTTTTTTATTATACCTACTAAAAGATTTAAAAAATCTTTAGTTGCTAAGATCTAGTGTATCCATTGATTTAAGTGACTTTAAAATAATCTACTTAGGTACTTTTTGAGCAAGAGAAATGAAGTGACCCATCAGACTAATTAATTGATTGAATATCTTGTAATTATAGTGCTAAGGAATGTTTGATTTTCATTACAGCTGGGAATTAAAATATTAGCCGCTTCTTTCCGATGGGTGTCCTGATTGGCGTTAGTCGCGACAAGTTGCACTTTGACCAGAGTCGGGTATTTCTACCATTTCGTGTAAATCGGCAGACATGAGGAGAAATTTTTATTTTTTATTTTTTTCTATGCCAATGGGAAGAAATAGGAAAAAGAATAACTGTAATATAATCTATTTAGAATTATACCCAAAATTTACCGAGATATAAGTAATTTTGTTTTTTCAAATGGAATGGTAATGAACTACGGAATATGGTAATGATATAAAGTAGTATGGTAATGAAAATGTGGTCTTGGTAATGAAGGATTAAGCAAAAAGCCTATATTAGATATTTTTTTATTTCTTCCTATCCTTAGTAATTACTCTATGAAAGAGTGATTACAACATATTCACAAAAAAGGAAAAAAAAACAGTCTCATAAAAAGTAGTGCAGCAGTGCACATGTTTTTTAATCTAATAATGTTACTTTTTGCTTTCAATTTTACCTACTTCAAACCATATAAGTCCCTAGAATAAGTTTTTTATTATTCTTATTTTTATGTCAAATTGTATACCCATAAATAGTATCTCACAAATTGCTGCGCCCTACTTCAGGATACATGATGTGTTACGGCGCAAATTAATGTTAAGCCCAACAGCTAACTGCAGCGGGCGACCTTTGACCGGTGTCGCTACCCGAAGCCCGCTACGTATGTCGTGACGTATATGACGACATATCTCGGGAACCAATGAGCGGCGCTTACGTAGTTTTGACAGCCAATCAAGCACCGGACCGTCATCGCCTTCTACAACCAATCACGGACAACGGACGTGGATGAGTCCCTGTCTTTGTTCGCTTTACGAAAGACACACACCCAATTTTGATTTATATAATTTAACTATTTGCAAAAACAATGTAAAATCCAGAATTAAAGTAATTTAATTCGTTGAACTGCTGCCTTCGTCATTCATCACCTGCCATCCACATCTTCAAGCCGTGTAGGCCATCATCAGCCACCAACTGTGTCTATACGCGCAGACATAATTTTGGACCTACGAGCCGAATACCAAGAACCAGGACCTGAAACACGGATTGTTGGAAGTGAGAACGCAACGGCAGTTTTTTATCGACGAGAGCCGCCAGCAGCAGCAGCAAAGATCTTCGGTGAGACGCGCCAAATTCCATCCTAAACTTCCTCCTTTACGTTTGCGTGATACCGTGCTTTTCTCAATTCCAGTGCTTGTGCTTTCATTGTGGCCCCTATCGCACGTCGCTTCATCAACGTTCTACAAATAGCCCGAGTCAGCTTTCGCGTTGCTGCCGTGCTGTAACAAGTGGTGGTGATTGCAACTGTAAGTAATTTCACACACACAAACCGCTAAAATGACTGACGACGAAAACCAATTTCATTGCGCTTTAGGTGGTCCTAAGGAGGCAACAGACCAGGAGTCTATTAAACAGTTGAACCGCAGGCGCGGGTCAGTTAAATGTAGATTAACGAATTTCAAGAAGTTTGTGAAATCATTCGAGGGTTTCGAGTTGTCCGATACTCAACGTACTGAGCTTAATTTACGTATGCAAGGCGCTCAAGGTATTTTTGACGATTTTACCGACATACATAATCAACTCGAGAATATAATTCCTGATAGTGAAATGGACAAACTTTTTGAAACCAGGGAAGAGTTCGAAAGCGAATATTATGGCATCCTTGCGCAAACTCAGTGCATGGTAAAAGCTAGTAATCCTACTTCGCCTGCTTCGCATAACCTATCGCAGTCAGTAAAACTCCCAGTTATATCGCTTCCTACCTTTGACGGCTCCTACGACGCTTGGTTACAATTCCGCGACACCTTTTCATCACTGGTTCACAATTCGCACGAAATATCTAGCATTCAGAAATTTCATTATTTAAAATCATCACTAAAAGGTAACGCGCAACTTGTGATTGATTCGCTCGAGTTTTCTGCCAACAATTACGTAATTGCTTGGGAATTGCTGTTAAACCGTTATGATAACAACAGATTGCTAGTTCACAATCACGTAAAGGCCCTATTTTCCATACAATCGCTTACTAAGGAGTCACCGACACTGTTAAGAAAGTTAAACGACACTATCTTAAAAAATTTGCGTGCTTTAAAACTTCTCGGAGAACCCACAGAGAGCTGGGGAACCCTAATTATCTATTTGGTAGTTTCCAAATTAGACCCTGTTACGTAACGCGAGTGGGAGCAATATAAAACCACTTTGTTACCAGTGTCGAGTGATTCTCCATCCGCGTTAAAAGTAGACGATTTACTCAAGTTTATCCGAGACCGCGCCGATATGTTAGAAACACTATTGGTTACGCACGCCAGGTCCAGTAGCACTTATACACAGCACGACGCTAGAAAACAATACGGTCAATCCGCGCACAGTAGCCCTAAACTTCACTGCAATGTCGTCACTGATAAGCCCGTGGATAAATCTCACAATAAACCTTCATCGCACAAGAAGTTATGTATAATGTGCAATGGTAAACACCCGTTATATTCGTGTCAAGCATTTCTTGATATTAATTTGCATGACAAATTAAAGATAGTTCGCGACAAAGGGTTATGTGAGAATTGTTTACGTGCCGGTCATACGTCCAGTGATTGCAGGTACGGCCCGTGTAGAAAGTGTAGCAAAAAACATAACTCAATAATTCATCAAGACGAGGACGGTGACAGCGACAAGCGCTCGGCGTCACTGCTGGTGCTAGACAAGGCGTCGTCGCTGCCGTCCTCCTCCGTCTCAGTTCCTGATAATCATATCACACACGCGCAGCATGCCATGCAGGTAACAAATGCACACATCGACATCAACGCGCACTCGTCTTCGGTGCAACCCGTTTTGTTATCTACTGCGCTAGTCGAGATTCCTGATAGTTTTGGCAATTATCATAGGGCCCGCGCAATTCTAGACTCGGGTAGTGAATGCTGTATAATAACGCAAGCGTTGTGTGACAAATTAAAACCTAAGATCCTACAGTCCACTCAGCAAATACGAGGCGTCAGCAATTCTATCACGCATTGTTCGCAAAAATGTGAAATAGAAATTAATTCGCTTGTTGACAACTTTAAAACGCGCATACAATGTTTAGTTTTACCGCAGCTAACATCAACGCTGCCGACGTTTAACGTTCAACGTTATCAATTTCGCATTCCAGATAACATATGTCTGGCAGATCCTAGCTTTCACGAATGCCAATCCGTCGATCTACTTATAGGCGCGAACCTGTTTTGGGACCTACTTATCGATGGTAGAATGCGATTGGAAAACGGCCCATATTTGCAAAATAGTAAGCTAGGATGGTTTCTCGGCGGACCTGTTCACTCAACTACGCGCAATACAAAGCCTATTAATTGTAATTTTACGCAATCTATTGAGGCGCAATCATTAGATAATCAATTACGTAGGTTTTGGGAAATTGAGGAACTTCAGCCAATTAAATACGATTCGCGCAGCGAAGAGGAAATTGCATGTGAGGAGCACTTTATAAAAACCACAAAACGTCTCGAAGATGGTAGGTTTTGCGTGCAACTTCCTCTCAAAGAATCGCCAGAATCCCTTGGTGACTCATTAGCCCAAGCAAAAAGGCGTTTTATTTCATTAGAAAAACGTCTCAATCGCGACCCAACCTATAAAGCACTGTATAGGGAATTTATTGACGAATACGTGTCATTAGGTCACATGAAAAAGGTTCATACATACGGAACCCCTAATTTTTTTCTTCCGCATCACGGAGTACTTCGCGAGCATGCGACTACCACACGTCTCAGGGTGGTTTTTGATGGCAGTGCTTCGTCAACGAGTGGAAAGTCGATTAATGATTTACAACGCGTCGGACCACCTATTCAAGGCGACTTATTATCTATATTATTAAGATTCCGCGAAAATAGATATGTTGCCTGCGCAGATATTGAGAAACACTACAGGCAGGTACGTGTTGATGAATCTCAATGCGATTTACAACTGATTTTGTGGCGCGACAATCCTAATGACGAATTAGAAATATATCAGTTAAGGACTGTTACGTATGGCATGGCGGCTTCGGCCTACTTAAGTTGCAGGTGTTTAAAACAGTTGGCGCTGGAATGTACAGATCAAGAGATAGCTAGAACAATAAAAGAAGATTTTTACGTTGATGATTTTATAAGCGGGTCATCAACGATTCTAGAATTACAACGCATTTGTCATGAGACTGCAAACGTATTAAAATCGGGCTGTTTTCCATTGCGAAAATGGATATTTAATTTTGACTGTACAGACCAACGCCACGAAAATGCCACATCGAAAGAGTTGGCTTTAGGCGAACACGCGCACAGTAAAACATTGGGCATTGGATGGCATAATGAAAGCGACCAGTTGTTTTATCATTCACGACATGATAACAATACGAAACCTGTTACGAAACGCGCAATATTGTCTATCGCGGCACAGGTCTTCGACCCTTACGGTATATTATCTCCGATGTTAACCATCGCCAAATGTTTACTGCAACGCCTTTGGTTATTGCGGGTGGACTATGACCAAGCGGTTCCTGAGGATGTCGCGCAAGCCTGGTACCGCTTCGTAAATAATTTATCACATCTGCCTAGCATTCGCATACCACGTCATGTTATGTGTAACGACCCTAAATATATACAGCTACATATATTTTGTGACGCATCACAGCTAGCCTACGGCGCTTGTGCCTATGTGCGTACAGTTGATAACCAATCAGCTGTGACAGTACGTTTGCTATGCGCCAAGGGAAAAGTTGCGTCTATATCGCCAGCTATGAGCATACCGAGGCTGGAGTTGTCAGCAGCCTTGCTAGGTGCAAGATTGTATAACAAAATCAAAGAATCGTTGCGCACTAAATTTCACGAGGTTCTGTTTTGGACAGACTCGACCATAGTTTTAGGCTGGCTTCGAATGTCGCCTAACTTATTAAAACAATTTGTCCAAAACAGGGTTTCAGAAATCCATGAACTAACTAAGGAGCATTCATGGCATCATGTTAGTGGAAAATGCAATTCAGCCGATTTAATTTCGCGTGGGATGCAATTAGACGCACTGATCAACTCCAACCTCTGGTGGAATGGGCCGGAATTTCTACACGATACCAATTTTCAATGCCAAAATGTAGATTTAACTTTATTACCAGACGAGTCACAGTTACCAGAACGTAAATCAAATCCTGTGACCAGTTTGGTATGCAACGACAATGAAAATGGTTTTTTTACGTTCTCCAGATTCTCTCAGTTCAATCGTATGCAGCGCGCTGCAGCTTACGTAATTCGCTTCATTCATAATACGCGCAATAAAAGTGCACGTCGTGTCGGCGCGCTGTCACTGGATGAACTGAGGGAGTCGGAACTCTTGCTCGCGCGGTTATCGCAAGTAGAATCATTCACAGATGTTTATGACGCATTGATAACAAATAAAGAAATCGCTAAGAGCTATTTGTTAAAATTAAATCTGTTTATGGATGATGTAAAGGTTATCAGAGTAGGAGGGCGTATTGAAAATTCAACTACATTTGTTTATGATAAAAAACACCCTATATTGCTATCTAGTAAGCACCATTTTACAGTTCTATTATTTCGATATGAACATCGCAAATTATTTCACGCTGGACCGCAGCACTTATTATTCTCGCTTAGGGAGGCCTGGTGGCCTATAAGCGGGAGAAATCTCGCCAGAAAGGTGGTACACGACTGTGTCACTTGTGCGCGATTCCGTGGCAAAACGTTATCGCCTATAATGGGTAATTTGCCTCCAGAGCGTCTGGAACCTGGATACGCATTTATTAATTGCTCTGTTGACTATGGTGGACCCTTCCTTATTTTGAACCGCAAAGGTAAAGGAGCTGTAACTGCGAAAGCATACATCTGCGTATTTACATGTTTTACTACTCGCGCTGTCCACCTCGAATTAGTCACTGATTTGTCCTCGGATGCCTATTTATTAGCGCTTAAGAGATTTATTTCGCGTCGCGGTAAACCGTCAAAAATATTTTCAGATAATGGTCGAAACTTTGTTGGCCTTATGAATGATTTCGCAAAATTTTTGGATTCGTGTTCTGAAAGTATAAAAGAGTACGCGACGTCACAAAAAATTACATTTTTAATGATGCCTCCTTACGCCAGTCATTTTAGCGGTCTAGTCGAGGCAAGTGTGAAAAGTTGCAAGCACCACCTACGACGTGTTATAGGTGATGCACATTTAACCTACGAGGAGTTCAGCACGGTATTGACGCAAATCGAAGCCATCCTGAATTCCCGTCCTTTGAGTCCAATGTCCGCAGATCCGCAAGACTATTCGTCCCTCAGCCCTGGTCATTTCCTTGTTGGCCGTCCACTGACTGCTCCAGTATCAGCCGACCTGAACGACGTTCCCGCACACCGCCTGTCACGCTATCAACGAGTGGAGCAGATACGCCAGCACTTCTGGACACGCTGGTCCAAGGAATATGTGTCAGAGCTGCAGGTCAGGACAAAATGGACACGCAACACGGGAGATCTAAAACCAGACACTCTCGTACTAATAAAGGAGGACCACGCCCCGCCTCTCAAGTGGAGCCTGGGCCGTATCACGAAGACCTTTCCAGGCAAGGACGGTGTCTCACGAGTCGCTGATATTCGCACAGCTCACGGCACGGTACGTCGGGCGTTTTCGAAGATTGTTCCGCTGCCTGTACACGACGAGTAGCATCATCGTCCTTCGCAATCTACGTGTTGGAAGTTACTACTTCCAAGGCCGGGAGTTTATGTTACGGCGCAAATTAATGTTAAGCCCAACAGCTAACTGCAGCGGGCGACCTTTGACCGGTGTCGCTACCCGAAGCCCGCTACGTATGTCGTGACGTATATGACGACATATCTCGGGAACCAATGAGCGGCGCTTACGTAGTTTTGACAGCCAATCAAGCACCGGACCGTCATCGCCTTCTACAACCAATCACGGACAACGGACGTGGATGAGTCCCTGTCTTTGTTCGCTTTACGAAAGACACACACCCAATTTTGATTTATATAATTTAACTATTTGCAAAAACAATGTAAAATCCAGAATTAAAGTAATTTAATTCGTTGAACTGCTGCCTTCGTCATTCATCACCTGCCATCCACATCTTCAAGCCGTGTAGGCCATCATCAGCCACCAACTGTGTCTATACGCGCAGACATGATGTGATCTCAAATTTGTAACTTTACCACCTGTTTTGTAAAACCATTATGTGCAATAAAGTATGGAGTGTATAATTAACCATTTAACGTCTAATCATCAGTTGAAATCCACTTCTTAGAATACTTTACTTATTATATTGTGTAACCCGAATTAATATTACAATAACAAAGTTTTAGTTGTGAATTTGACTCAAACGAATTGGTTAATATTTAACAGTCTTGACAATAGAACGCAACATAGATACTCTGTACCACAATAGAACATTTCAATTAGACTTCAAACAACGTGCTGTAGGAAGTTCTTCATAATTATAATGATTTAAGATTATATTTCAAAACTTAAAAAATGTTAAATTCATCGTCAGATGAAGAACTGTCGAAAAATTTGCTCACTTTTTTAGAAGTGTTTAGAAGTTTAGAAGTACTTTCTTGTTTATAATTTGCTCCAACTTTCGTTCCTTTATCATTTTCCTCTGAAGAACCATAACTTATTGTGGCCTTCAGTATTTTACAGCCCTTTCCAGTTTTAGCAATACTTTTCTTTATTTTCTCTTGTGTCGGTTTCTTAACTCGCATACAAGACAGGACGAGATCAACATCTGCATCCAGAACACCTTACGCTGCAGCGCGGCACTTCATAGGGTGTTGGTGTCCAAGCTCCTCAGCAGATCTACAAAAATACGGATATACAAAACCGTCATCAGACCTATATTAATGTATGGCTGTGAGGCTTGGACGCTGGGAGGAGAAAAGTTTGTTAGTTGCAGACAGAAAGGTGTTCAGAAAGATTCTGGGACCTACTCAAAGAGAAGATGGAAGCTGGAGGATCCGCAAAAACACGGAGATCGCCGAACTAGTAGCCGAACTTAAGATCATTGGCGAAACCAAGGCACATCGTCTTCGCTGGATTGGCCACGTCGAGAGAATGGGGGACGATCGAAATGTCAAGAGAGCATACTTAGGCCGACCAATTGGACGACGTCCTATTGGTCACCCCAAGTATCGCTGGAAAGACATGGTGGAGGCGGATCTGCGTGAGCTAGGAGTTAGCGACAGCTGGCACGAAGTGGTGCAGGATCGGGCAAGATGGCGTGCTCTTGTGTTGGAGGCCAAAACTCATTTTGGGTTGCTGCGCCAAAGTAGTTAGTTTAGTTTCTTTATTTTACTTTCCGTATATGACGTTTGGTTCTGATCACTTTTATTTTCTTTCTTAGAGTCAACAACAGTTCTTTTTCGGGTGACTGGAATCTGTTTTAATAAAAGATTCGTTAGTCCAATGTCGTTTTATATTCGAAAGCAAAGTGATAGTTTTGCTTTGAGTAGCTCCACTCGCCTTGACATGAGCAGCTCTGATATTATGTTGCAATTGTTGTGTTTGTTCTAAAGTGGTTAAGTTTTCTATTATTGGGGAAGGACAGGTTGACTCGTTTTCCACTTCTTTAAAAAATCTTTCGGTGGTACGTTGATGCATAAAGTCTTTTAGTTCTACAAAAGCATTGTCAGATGCAGGGATAATATCAATGAACCCTATAACGAAGATAAATAAAAAAATCGCAAAAAATATATATAACGTTCTGCATACATATACCCACTGAAAACGTATTGTCACGTAAAAGAGGAACGGATAGAAGATAGGATTTTCACAATTTTTATACTTAAATTCATTACCAGTATTTTATATATTCATTACCATTCGCCTAAAAGTGACTGGTAAATCATGGTAATGAAGAGGATGGTAATGAATTTTCTTTACCTTTTGCAGATTTACTCATTATAAACAACTGCAATCGTAGGTATATTCATACACTAAGTTTTCGAACTTAATGTTGCTTATTTAAGTATCAACAGTACAATAAATCTCTAAAGCATTAATATCAAAACAGCACGAATGGCAATGAAAAAAAATCGTACCAATTCCAAAATCTCGCCACGAATTATTTTTTTACAAAATTATGGCACGCGTCCACTCTCTTCACTATTCACTGAGTCGACTGAGGTGGGATCGCGAGTGGAAGGGACAACGCATAAAATACTACTTTGTACGTCTACAGGCCGATGTTGCCATTGCAAATTTAATTGATGGTAATGAAGTTTTTTGATGGACAAAAATATTTTGCTATACAATCAACGTAAATAAGAATTATACGACTGTTAGACTCTCAAAGTTATATCCCTTATTACATAGTTCAACCATATCAGAGATTAAATTTAATGTGATACATGTAAAATAGATTAGTTATTCGCTGTCTAATCTATACATTTGTGTTCTGAACGGTGATGGTAATGAATTTTTCGCATGTTATTTTTTTTATATTTATTTATTTTGCAATAGTATAATATATTTTAGATGCAAAGTATACCCATGTACCTGACACAATACATAAAAAATATTTGAAGTCAATTTGACACTTAATACATGTTTTTTTTTCTACGAACATGTGATTTGCACGAAATGGTAGAAATACCCAGTCAGTTATAAAGCGCCATCTAGTAATTCGAACTTGAACTTTTTAAGTTCCAAGTCGTCTGTCAGGACACATTTTTGTTGTTTCACCGCGCGAGGCATTACTAGCGCATACAGTATACTCGTTGTTTTCTATTACATTTTTTAATCAAAACAAGTGATAAAAGTGAATAGTGCAAAAAAATTAAAATTAAAAAAGCTGTCATCTAATGGATAACCCGATTGTTACTATTCAATTAATCGTAATTTTATTAGTTTAGGTTCGTAAATTGACGAGTAATTGTAGAAAAATAATTATAATTGATGTTACTGGTGACCTGAGAGCTGGCGGTTTCCTCGCTCAAAGAATCAGTTTGGCGATTCAGCGAGGAAATGCCGCCAGCATCTTTGGGACTATGCCGCAGGGGCCATTTTTAGATTTATTTTACTTAACTTTATTATGTTCGAGTTTAGTTTAATTTTTAGGTTTAGTTTTATTGTAAGTATTTTAATTAGTATGGCATCTCTATGTAGTACCTAATAAAATATTAATAATTAGTAATCTCGTCTAGTTAACAAGTTAATAATTGTATTTATAAAATTAAATTAACGCAGTTATAAGTTTGAAACGGAACGTGATTTCGTTTAGTGATGTCATAATGCGATGCGAATGCGAACAATGAAAACTGACTGACTTTTGACAGCAGGAGTTGCTTGTCATCGCCGCCGAAGCCGAAAATAATTTGTAATTGTTTGCAATATTTTGTGTTACATCTCTTCAATATTTTTGTAGTAGTCATTATTCGTATTTAAAACAAGTTCGCCACGCACCGACTACAGATATCTATAAATAATGAGTTCAATCGGAACTGGAGTAAGTTTAATTTTTTACTTTAAAGGTTATGATTTAAATTCATCGAATTATTGAGAGAAATTAACAGCAATTAGCCTGTAAATTAATACGCATTGTCGAGTTCATAAAATGTTTCTACTTGTTCAGTTCTGCTCTGTACTTATTGGACTGATAAAATTATGCTTATTCATCTTACCTTACATTTGCAGTATGATTTGTCTGCCTCACAATTCTCGCCCGATGGTAGAGTATTTCAAGTGGAATACGCTGCTAAAGCTGTAGAAAACTCTGGAACAGTGATTGCTCTTCGAGGCAAAGATGGAGTAGTGTTTGCGGTTGAGAAACTAGTTACATCAAAGTTGTATGAACCGGGAGCAAACAAGAGAATTTTCCATGCAGACCAACATGTTGGCATTGTAAGTACCTATCAACATCAATTCTAATGGATGGCTGCTTGTGTATAAACCAGTTATTTAATTGCTGGTTAGCAGCCATATTAAAATAGACTATGTACTTTAATTTGTGATTAGAAATCTAGAATACACATTCTTGTGTTCTGAAATCTAAAAAAATATATTGGCTGTTATGGAACTGGATAGTACTTTCATCTCGTCCAATAGCCTCTAAGAACTAGGCCATGAAATAGTCGGTCACTTCAAACTCTCCGAGCATGGGTAAATAAAATATTGCAAACTAAAGTCGAAAACCTTTTATCTCTATCTGATCAAAGGAGGCACAAAAAACTTTATCAATGGCAATAACAGTTGGATTGGGAGTTGCAAAATATTAAAAGCTGGAGGTTTGCGTTCTTAGCTAATGATATATTGAGACCCTTGAGTATGCTCAATTATACAAGAGATACTCTAAGTGTGATATCAATATTTAAAAAAATCATAAAGTTTGAACTTTCACTATAATTTTGATGGAATAAAATTATATTATTAGTATGTTTGTTCCATAGAGCATAAATTTTTTGTACATTAAGTAAATCAAGTGTGTATTGTGATGAAACAAAGTGTCTTATTTGTATTTTTTTTAATCTTCCAGGCAGTATCGGGTCTCATATCAGATGCCAGACAAATTGTGGAGACTGCTCGCAACGAGGCATCCAACTACAGATCCCAGTATGGAATCCCCGTTCCTCTCAAGTATTTGAATGAGCGAGTGTCCATGTACATGCACGCATACACACTGTACAGTGCTGTCCGTCCGTATGGATGCTCTATTGTGATGGGAACATGGTCTGAACATAACGGGGCTGAGATGTACATGCTTGATCCCAGCGGAGTTTCATTTGTAAGTATATTTTCACTATAGTTATTCAATGTTATGTAGATGCTAGTTGTGGGGCATCCATAGAGCTTGATTCCTCATGTCTTGCCTAGCTCAGGTTAGGTAGGTATTTGAGTGCACTTCTCTTTTGTTGTTGTAGAAGAAATAAACCAAGATGTGTCCTTATGCATCTGATTTATACAAAAAAGATCATAATTTTATATGCGCAGTCATATGTATGATTTCTCTGACAACCATAACCATGTTATTACATTTTAACAAATCAGCTGAAGATAAATAGAGGGAATAGCTTATTTTACTAGTGTATTTTTATTTTTCTCCTGTTTTACCAATTCTTCTTATATATTTTGGTGGTTTTAATTACATTTACAATCACTAATTTGTTCCATTCATTTATTACTTTTTTTCAGTCAGTATTTTATGTAGTGTGTGTAATCTTCACCTCAACACTCATGAAGATACCTATACCAAGGGCAGGCATCTTGCACCTGCCATTGTTTTAATCTTTATTGCATTATCAATTATCATTTGGTACATAAAATGTTTCATGAATACAAGTTTAAGTCCATTACTAAGCTAAAAGATAATGCTTTTTTCTCATGCTGATGATAGGAAACATCACATGCCTTGTTTGCTTTTAGCCAGTGGGTACATGTTTGATTTGATAAATTAGAATAAAATTAGTTGTAGTATAGTATAGCTATAAAGTGACTTACTTGCCTTAATGTCCTATGTCCCCTGGATGGGGCAGAGAGCGCCCACAGTACGTCGATTCCGAGCTGTTTCGGGCTTCGAGTTTTATTTCGCTCCAGATATTCTGGTCATTCCTATCGGCTTTGCTTCTGCAACGATAGTCCGCGGCCAGCATTGTTTAGGGGGACCACGTGTCTGCTTTCCTTGGGGGTTTCAGTCTAGGGCTTGCCTTGGTCAGTTGTATACAATGACTAACTATAAAATAAACCATATTTTTCCCTATTTCAGTCCTACTTTGGGTGTGCAGTTGGAAAAGCAAAGCAGGCTGCGAAAACTGAAATTGAAAAGCTCAAATTGGCCGATTTGACTGTTAGAGAACTGGTCAAAGAAGCAGCTAGGATGTAAGTATTTTAATAATGCGTAGGTATACCTAAGCATTATTTTTATTGCTGACTAAAACTTTTACCAAACACCCTAAGTCAAGGAACAAGTACGGAAATTATATCTTACTAGTTTCTGCGATTCTCCCCATAACCAATGTCTCGGAACCATCAATTTTCAGCAAACTGTCTATCCAAAAACACTATTTTAGTAGAACTCAAAAAAATTCTAAAAATGTGCTAATCCACTTGCCGCTGGTCTAGTCATGTGTCATATAATGACCAGTTGTCGGCACGGACTGCGAATATTTTTTATATTATGCTCAATAGATCATTTCATTTTTTTTTATAGTTCGTGGAATTATAAGTATTACTACCCGCGGTGTTACACCGTCCGTGCCGCGACCACTGATATTGACATAATGTTATTATTTATTACATTACTAAAATATAGTGAGATGAAGTGTAAATATGAAGGAGACAACTTGTTTAACTGCATTCGGCAGCATTGCGCGTAAACTTTCAGTTGCTTTTGCTAGGCTAAATTCAATTCGAAAGGTTTTTTAACGAAATACTGTACGTCCCTTCAGCATCCACCTAGTCCACGACGAGCTAAAAGACAAGCAATTCGAGCTGGAGCTGTCCTGGGTGTCGAAGGAGACCGGCGGCCGGCACGAGCCGGTGCCGCGCGACGTCGCCGCGGAGGCCGAGAACACCGCCAAGCAGGCGCTGGCCGACATCGAGGATTCCGACGACGGCGAGATGTGAAGCGTTAGATAATACATTTTTACTATAATACATAATACACCTTGTTTTATTTATGTACTTTTAAAAGATCCTTATTGCTGGTAACTACGGCTAACTGTCATCGCTCTTACGAGGGTCAAACTGAAAGTTTTTAGAAAATCAAAAACTGAACAAACTAGCAAGTTGTTAGTGTTATTATATCTTTTGGGAATAGTTTCCCTTCACATCAATGCATCGCTGTATCCGATGGAACCACTGACAAAAGCGCTTTGCCCACTCGTCCCTAGGGCTCTCTTCGACTACCCTTTGACACGCAGCCACTGCTTCCTCGGCGTCCATAAAACGTTTTCCTAGAAGTTTTTATTTTATTTTCGGAAATAAATAAACATCGCAAGGTGCGAGGTCGGGGCTATACGGTGGGTAACCCAGTAATTCCACGTCTGACGTCGCCAAATAGTCGATTGTTTGCTTGGTGGTGTGTGACGAGGCGTTGTCGTGGTAAAGGAGGACTACTGCGAGGTCGCTTCTCCCGAACTTTTTCCAAGACATGTGGTAAACAATTGTTAGTGTTCCCGTCTGCAGTAACTGTGTTTTGATCCTCTATAATAATTGTTGCGATATGACCTGTCATTCCGAAGAACGACGCCACCATCTTTTTTCCCACGCTTCGACCTCTCTTCACTTTAGCTGGCAACTCCTCTGAAGGAAATACCCTCTGAGCAGACTGCCTTTTAGTTTCAGGTTCATAACAGTAAATCCAGCTTTCGTCACCCGTAAGCATGTTGAAAACAGCATTTGAGTCATCTCCGTTAAATCTTTGAACCATTTCACGGCACCAATCAACACAAGAGAGTTTTTGGGACTCTGTCAAATTATGAGGTATCCACCGGGCACAAAGAATCCTGACTGCTAAATGTGCATGGAGGATTTTGTGCACTTGACTCATACCAATGCCTAAGCTCATCTGAATCCGCTGATAGGACATTCTTTTGTCAGTCTCTATCGCACGCCGTACAATACTGATATTGTCTTCAGTCGTCGCAGTCGAAGGACGGCCCTCACGCAGATCATCGGTAAAATTAGTGCGACCACGGTTAAACTCATTAAACCAGTTATAAACAGTGGCACGAAATGGGGCTTTATCATGAAAGGCCAATCGAAGTCTATCATAACTTTCTTGTTGACTTTAATGACATCGAAAGTAATAAAAAATCACTGCACGAAAATTTTCTCGCCAAAAATTCATGCCGACGTGAAAGAGACAATTTTCAATACACCGCCAAATCGTAAAACAAATGACAAACGAATTAAATACATACACCATAATATTCGCAGAGGGATGCATTTTCAAAATCTAAACTTATTTTTTTATTATATCGTTTACAAGTGGCCTGTTCTAAAAACTTTCAGTGTCACCCTCGTATGCAAATAGAGACAAACTCAAAATTCGAGGCAATTGAGTGGTTATTAACACTTCACACAACGGACACAAAGTGTCATAGGCCCTGGTATAAGAAAACAAGCTGTGACACTCCGGCTAGTGATACCACAGAATACTTAATAGTACAGTCGAGTTCATTTACATCTACACGCTTACGAGAACAAAAATATCTGAACACGACCCTATTGTCAGGACCAAAAAGTCGTGTACAGATATTTTTTTTCTCGTAAGTGTGTAGATATAAATGAACTCGACTGTACTACATAGTGATATGTCACTGATTAGTTGTCGCTTTATAGTAATAAAATAATTAAAAGGAAAAAATGTTTGCGGTCAGTCGTACAAGAAAATTGTAATTATGCTTTTATGCATTACAGTATTGTCATGATCATTGACTAAATTTTATTTTGTCGTAATAATTAATTTAGAACACTCACGATTATAATATGAGATTCATACAGATAACACGGAGCACGTTTACAGAGGAGACCGAGAAAGCCGCCAAAAAGGCGCTGGTTGACATCGAAATCCTGATCCAGTTGGGTAGGTCCAATCTTGAGAAGGAGGTCAATCGACGAATCCAACTCGGTTGGGCAGCGTTCGGGAAACTACAAAATATCTTCTCGTCCAACTTACCTCAATGCCTAAAGACGAAAGTCTACAATCAATGTGTGTTACCAGTGATGACATACGGAACAGAAACGTGGCCTCTTACTGTGGGACTTATAAGGAAGCACAAATTTGCACAGCGCGCTATGAAGAGGGCTATGCTCGGTGTTTCTTTGCGAGATCAAATCAGAAATGAGGAGATCCGTGAACGAACAAAAGTTGCTGATATATCCCGACAGATTAGCAAGCTGAAGTGGCAGTGGGCGGGGCACATAGCACGTAGAACTGACGGCCGATGGGGCAGTAAGGTTCTCGAATGGAGGCCACGGACCGGCAAGCGCAGCGTGGGATGTCCACCCACAAGGTGGAGAGACGACCTGGTAAAGGTTGCAGGAAGCCGCTGGATGCAGGTCGCTTCCAACCGGCCGATCTGGAAGTCACTGGGGGAGGCCTATGTTCAGCAGTGGACGTCATGTGGCTGAAATGATGATGATGACATCGGAAGATTCCATCCATCATCATCATCGGAGGGTAAATAATTCATTTCTACTATTTCGTGGGGGTGTCTATCATCGATTTTCATGTCATCGAAAACTATTCCACGAATGTCTTTGAATTTTTTTTTCTAATCACATAATCATCAATTCATTGCTTTTCGAATAATCGATCAACTATTCAACGTAAATTCTTTCGAATTTGTCTCAAATCGTAGCTTAACTATTCATCGAATTTACCTTTCATCGAATAATTACTTGGTCGTAGTATGAATTTATCGAAAAATGTTTCATCGTAGTAACGTTACGGATTACGGAACATTACGGAACGATTTTCGGTAAAGTGATGGATTACCATTTCGTGGATTTCCACCAGCTTAAAAATAGATACCCACTTTTGACGTTACGTTTTGACTGAAGATTAGAATAGAAAACTTCTCTTAAATGGCATAGGTCTATGGACTGCCCTCTACATCAAATCACTTAAGCTATCGCTGCACTGCGAACCGCACTAGTCTACAGTCTACACATCCGGGTGCTCAGCTCCGCACTCCGCCTCTGTACGGACTCAGTGCGCTTTCATAACCAGAGTTAACCACACCACCACATCACGTGTTTGTCACTAACCATACACAAAATATAGTTCTCAGGGGAATGTCGCGAAAATGAGAAGAGCACTTTCTGTAGTATTTTATTCTGTGCCATCAATCATCATAAACTGCAACGATTTGTGTTGACCGTGGAATAAATAATAGAAATCTTAATCCACTAAACTTTTCCACTTTTGTCGATTGTTGAAACCTTGACCAGAAATGCATTATGTAATAAAATAAAAGTAAGCTTCAAATTATTAGCTTCAACACCAAGCGTGGCGCAAAAAATGAAGTAAATTACATCTAATCGAAAATCTAAGAAAAGACGTAAATGTTTGCAATCCTTTGTCGCATATTACATTTTAAGATTATAATAATAAATTTTATAAAAGCTATATTATCAAAATGCCTCGAGGGCTATAATTAGATGCCGACTTTCAGTAGGTAATTCTGCACGATTTTTCTTCATCAAAAATGTAATACAAACTCACGGTCGCAAATTGACTCAATTTTAACAATTTTAAGGGGCAAGCATAAAACAATATATTATTACTAGCGACCCGCCCCAGCGTCGCACGGGTGCAATGCTGATAAATTATTGTATTATACTTATAAACCTTACTCTTGAATCACTCTATCAATAAAAAATGCATCAAAATCCGTTGCGTAGTTTTAAAGATCTAAGCATACATAGGGACAGACAGGCAGCAGGTGACTTTGTTTTAATTATGTAGTGATAACAAAACGAGACCTAGACGTTTGGGACGCAACGACATCCAATGTCCATGGTCTGGAAGGGATTTTGGACGTAACATCAAGATATAAAAAATACTTCAACACCTTTTTGAACGCGATAAATCCCGTATAAATATATATATAAATCATTTGTGACAATCGTCTAAGTTTGTAGCAATATATATATGCCAAGCGCTGAACAGACTTGATACAACAAACATTTAACTACTTAATATTCGCCTTAACTTTCAAGGTGTAACTGTAAATGCATTACTAAATGATAAACTTATAAAATGATTCCTTTGATTTAATTCTGCCTCATTCATTCAAAATGACTTCTCTAGAACAGTTGCCTCCTAGTTTCGTTAATACCATTATTCTTCCAATGAAAATTTTCTTATTTATTGGATTGGACTTCTTCGATGACCCTAATATGCGATATACAAATTATTGCAAATTAAATATGTTTACTATTGGCCTTTTCACATTTCTTATTGGCCAAATATTGTTCTTTTTAAACATAGACGAAATTGGTGCTGATTTTTTGGATGTTGCTAATGCTATATCTTGCTTGCTGCTCATACTTCAGAGTAAGTATGGTAATTCAATTATGAATCGTCGAATAAAAAACGTCTATTACATTGATGTAACTACTATATAGAGAAATAGGTCATGCAACTGGTTCGATTCCTATGCAGTTGTGTCTGTGTGTGTGACTTACCCACACGTTACTGGCCAAACCCGCTTTCAAGCTAAACAGATTTTTTCTAGACTAAGCCGGTTTCTACGCATGTTTGGATATATTAGTTTAGCCCAGGATAATCTAGTTCACATATATTCGGACCTTAGCCAAACTGGTGGGACTCAGTAAATCCCAAAATATCGTATTATTTTGTTTTGACAGTTAATATTTGATTTTATGGAAATTTTGCGCCCTGGTCTGGTCCGAAACCGAATCTATCCACACCCAGTCTATATAGTATGTTTTTTTTATTCATAAAAAAATATATGCCGAGGAGCTTTTACACCCTGACATAAGAAAGTACGGCACACTGCATTCGTCATAGTAAAAAATTATTGACCCAATATATATTTCTTACGCATATTTTCAGATGTATTCAAATTGAGAATGGTTCGCAAGAAGCATATTATACGGGCCATTATTTTGGACATTGCTGAATTGTGGCCTAATGAGTTTCATACTGAAGGAAAAGAGGAGCTTATGAACGTCTGGATACGCCGTTTGAATGTGTTTTGTGATGGTAAAGAATCCCCGGGATCTTATGTATTTTTTTACTTATTTAGACTAAATACTTACTTAAACCTATGCTTAAACGACTAAACGGGTCAAATTTAGCTGAAAGTTACTGAGATAGATGGGTCAAATAAAAAATAAAATATCATTTATTTTCACCTCACAAAGGACATACAATGTTTTGTTCGTTTTGACAACTAGTTGGTAAACATGAAAGTGGTACAAAGTATCCTTTGCGAGGGACTGGAGTCTGAACTAGGTATTGAAAAACCTGTAATACAGATCTCCAGGCCCTCACCCTGGAAAGCGACACATTTTAATAAATCTAGCAAATACCCGTTTTGCACTTATGGAAACTTATGAGGTAGATAAATGAAGTACTTTAAAAAGCTTTAGCAGAAAACTTACAATAAAAATTTGGAACAAAGCAATGAATAAGGCACGCGCAGTTGCGCTTTTGCATGTGTAGATACGTGTGTGTGATCACAGTTTCCCGTTATATTGTGTGGAATTTTATTTATAACTGAAAAAAAACACTTATAAAACCGTTGCATAGTTTTAAAGATCTAAGCATACATAGGGACAGACAGAACAACAGACTGCAGGAAGCTACTTTGTTTTATACTTACTATTTAGTGTTACTTCGTTAATAACTTGACCAATAACTGGACATACTAAAAATATAAATTATTAATTTCAGTGGTATTCAAGGCTACAGTAACAGGCATAGTGATATACATGTATATAACTATCTTCGTCTATTTTTTCTCATCATACAGCGACGAAAGCACACCATATTTATACCCGTTTCAACTATATTATTTAATCAAAATTGACACCATGTGGAAGTATTTGGTGTTTTATGCGATGCAAGCTATCTTAGGTGAGTAATTTGACACCTAAAGCTTCTGTAAGGCTCAGGTACCTAATAAAACGAAAAAAAAGCTATTGACGTCAATAATGTCGAATATAGGTATAGGTAGCTCGACGTGTTTCGGACAGATACGCAATCCCTATTTATAAGCCAAACCAGAGAAGGGCGAAATTTAATCTATTAACGATTAAGATTAACCTAGTTAATCGCGATTATCGATTAAAAATGACGATGAATGAATAGGCGCTGGGGCAATGCTGTACCCTAAAGCCTAGCACCACGATATCGGTTGCAACCGTAAAGGCTAGATCAGTAGACTAAGTATTATAATTTTATTACATACTAGAGGGCGCCCGCAATTTCGTACGCGTTGTTTTTTTTATACCGTATAGTCGGATAAAAAGTATCCTATAACCATATTTGGATGTCCAGGCTATAATTGTACTAAAGTTGCTTAAAATCCGTCCAACCGTTTCGGCGTGATGCGAGGACAAAGGAAATTATGCCAATAGATGGCGTTCGATTGGCATGGCGCCGCGCGCCCATACAAAACAAATGACTACCCTGCATCACGCTAACATTTTTCCTGAAAAATATGATCCCCTCTCCTATCTAACTGATTTTCAAATCTAGAATTTTATAATAGTATAGATAATTGTTAAATTTCACGTAGTTGCAGGGGGTCGATTGCAAAAAAATTTAACGTAGTTAAGGGCTTTAATTAAAACAATGTTAATTGATTTACCTTTGTGTGACGAAAGTTACTCATACATTTTGTATGACTAACTTACGTCACACAAAGGAAGCGATCGTATTTTATGTTAACTAAGCTTTTAACTATGTACAATTTTTTTACAATCGGCCCGGGGATCGAATCCGAAATAATGAGATACCTACGCAAGAGAACCAAGGTTGTAGATATAGCTCAGACAGTCGCCAAACTTAAGTGGCAGTGGGCGTAGAATCGATGGCCGTTTGGGGCAGAAAGGTTCTTGAGTAGCGACCGCAGACCGAAAGACGCAGCGTTGGAAGGCCTCAAACAAGGTGGACCGACGACCTGGTTAAGATCGCGGGTAGAAATTGGATGAGGGCGGTGCAAGATCGATCGTTGTGGAGAACTTTGGGGGAGGCCTTTGTCCAGCAGTGGACGTCTATCGGCTGATATGATGATGATGATGATGATGCGTAGTTGCAATTAAGCGAATTGGTAAACTCCAAGCTTATTTTGACTTTGATAAATGAAATACGTGTCAATTGACAACATTTCATATTTTTAAGACTATCATTTTATTACTTTTCTAAATTCTGCTTAAAAAGATGAAGTAATCTCTGTTTTTATTTATTTTCTGTGATGATTATTTATTTTATTATTAATTTATAAAAACATACTCATTTTAAAATGTGGCAACACCAAAACCAGAACTTAATGGAACGGTTACTTTAGTCGGTTTTCTTATTTAAAAAAACTTAACAAAACTCGGTATCTGTCATTTGTCAACGTCAAATAAAAAAAAAATATTTTTTCGCTCTTTGGTTTAGACAACAACCCTATTCAGCCCGTATTGTCTTAGATTGCAGTTATTTGATGTATTTTCTTATATTTCTTTAAATACAGAAGATTAAATTCAAAGATTTTTTTTTAAGGTACACGACATAAAGCCCTGTCGATCTCTATATTAATTTCCACCTGTTATAAATATGAAATGTTGTCAATTGCTACTTCAGGCACAATAATCCACACTTGTATGTACTCGTCCTGTGACCTGTTGCTGGTCACACTGACATTGGACCTGTGCATTCTGCTCAGACTGCTGCAGTACGACCTGGAGAACATGAAAGTAGAACGGGGAAGCGAAGAATGCCTCGCTAACCTTAAACATATTGTTAAAACGCATCAAAAATTATTGAGGTAAGAGTCTTCTTTCTATAAATGTTTTACTGTCCTATTTAATGGTCTAATGTCTTGATCACACGTACCGAGACGGTGGGCGAGACAGTGATATCGTCCCTGTCACACACAAGACAAACGGGCGAGACAGCTGTCTCGCCACTGTACTCGGTAGGTGTGATCAAGGCATAAGGACCAAAACACGACAAGACACGACATCGCATCGTAGTACTACGCGACATCGTGCCACGATGCGACGTCGTGTCGTGGAAATGCATAAATCCAAAATGAACTTTATCTTCATGTGACATGATGCAAAATTAGAATTCATTTTACAATTCACGACGTCGCATTGTGACACGATGTCACGTCGTACCACGAGGCGATGCACAGTGGGACGAAAATCGGTTTTCATAGACATAGAAATCAAAGTTGTGATATTCGAGTTTTTTTTTATTGGAATCGCTTTTACCTGTTGTTTAATTACTAAAATATGATTTTGGGACAATTTGGTTGGAAAATTAATGAGTTATAATTTTTTTCCGAAAAACTTGTATGGAGCTGATACGAAAAATCTAAATATCTCGGGAACCGCAAGATTAACCGTTATATCCTCGCAGATGGTTATACAATGAATTATTACTGATTTTTTGGCATACTACAAATATCGGTCACAGCTGCGGTTTTTTTTTTAATCGTTTTATGTATTTTTCGTTCGAGGCGTCTAAATTAGTAAATAAAAGTACTTATTATGAGTCTATCTGTCTAATTTACTGAAATTATGAAATAAGAGAACATTAAAAAAATAATATACATGCGATAAAAAAGGCATCGGCGAACAATATATACCTACGTACGTTCATACCACTTATTCAGCCAACAGAGCCAATATAAATAACATAAATCCGTATATTTCAAATCAGTTACAGTAAAAAAGTCAAACATTATGATATAAAACTACTTAACTATATACATAACTACTTAACTAACCATTAAGTTCTGTTACAGCCTCTTGTGGCGGTTCTTAATACTTAATCAAAGCCACCGTTTCGGTAAAAAATTCTTGTCTTTTCTTTTCATCCAAGCTAGGTCTTGTAGCCGTTATATGGGGATCGGAGGACAATAGAAGCATATGTAAAATGTCCTCATTGGTAGCTTGCCTACTTTTCTTCCTTGAATTATGTTCCCTGAACCTTCTAAATTCTTTGTTTCTGGCTTCAGATGCTTTTTCTGACAGATTTCTATAGGGACGATGGCATTTCTGGCGATGATGTCTGCTCCATGGATCAATAGCTAATATACAGTTGATGGCATATAGTACTAGTTGTATAAATCAACATACTTTTGAGCAGTCTTATAAGCCTATTCTTTAAATTTAGGCACATCAATCTCTTCTTCAGATGTTATGGCTTGAAGTATTACAGCACGAAACTGAACTTCAATGGGCGACAATATGAAGGCGAACAAGGTTTCGGATTGGTCCATACAACGAAACCATCAGTCTACTCATTCCAGAACTACTCCAGGATTCTGCGTGTTCTCAGGCTTTGGAATCGTCAACTAGTGCTGACTTTACCTCTTCGGATTGTTCAACTTCAACATCTTCAATTTCAAATGCAACAATGACGAAGCAACCAAGGAAAAACTGAAAACCTGTCAACTAAGCAAAAGGAGAGAAGATCTGAATCATTTGCAGGAGAAGATGCAACTGAATTAGCTTTTGCTGCAGCAAATCTCTTTAAAGAAGATGGCCGTGATGATATAGCTTCCGTGATTGAATACATGCTCAAGAATCCAGAAGGTTGAGGGAACAAAATTCAAGGAAGAAAAGTAGGCAAGCTACAAGACCTAGCTTGGATGAAAAGAAAAGACAAGATTTTTTTACCGAAACGGTGGCTTTGTTTAAGTATTAAGAACCGCCACAAGAGGCTGTAACAGAGTTTAATGGTTAGTTATGTAGTTAGTTAAGTAGTTTTATATCATAATGTTTGACTTTTTTACTGTAACTGATTTGAAATATACGGATTTATGTTATTTATATTGGCTCTGTTGGCTGAATAAGTGGTATTAACGTACGTAGGTATATATGGTTCGCCGATGCCCTTTTTATCGCATGTATTTTTTTTAAATGTTCTCTTCTTTCATAATTTCAGTAAATTAGACAGATAGACTCATAATAAGTACTTTTATTTGCTAATTTAGACGCCTCGAACGAAAAATACATAAAACGATTTAAAAAAAAAAAACCGCAGCTGTGACCGATATATGTAGTATGCCAAAAAATCAGTAATAATTCATTGTATAACCATCTGCGAGGATATAACGGTTAATCTTGCGGTTCCCGAGATATTTAGATTTTTCGTATCAGCTCCATACAAGTTTTTCGGAAAAAAATTATAACTCATTAATTTTCCAACCAAATTGTCCCAAAATCATATTTTAGTAATTAAACAACAGGTAAAAGCGATTCCAATAAAAAAAAACTCGGATATCACAACTTTGATTTCTATGTCTATGAAAACCGATTTTCGTCCCACTGTGCGATGTCGTGTCTTGTAATTGTGTTTTGACCCTAAGGCACACGTACCTACGACTACTTACATAATTGACCGAGAATGAAGCGAGCGAAGCGTCTGTGTTTCAGTCTCGCCATAAATATACGATCTATAGGGCTTTACAAATTAAAGTGGTTTGTCTAAAGTTTTACATCTTGCCTTTGCCAGGAAGTGAGTTTTTTTCCCCGTGTAAGGGGTGACATAAAAATATTTACCTTCCCAGTTGAAATCTTCTCCTGTTTTCAGATTAGCGGAAACTTTAAAAGAAGCATTTGGTGGTATAATGTTTGTTCTAGTAGTTTTCTCATCTTTTATTCTGTGTTTCTTTGGATTTCTTGCTATAGTAAGTAAAGTTTACACATGTAGGTGTGTACTAAGCCTTACAATAATAGAGTTACGAGCGTGGGGTTCGTATTTGATAGAAAAACACAAATTAATCCACAAATGAAAACACACACTTTATTAGCAAAATTACGCACTTACAATTCACACGAACTGTACGTACTTAAAAACCACTAATTAACACAAACACACTATTACACAAATTACGCACTCACTATTCACATGAACTGTACTTAAAGCGCACTAATCACTTTCCGCGGAACGCGTTGTCCACATAAAGCGCGAATATTCCAGTAAGGTCCAGCATGAGCGCCGAGAACATTCGAGGCGTCTAGATGTCTCTCTCTAATGGTGCACTCTCTGTCACTCCCTTCTCGAATGTTCCGAGTATAGCTATCTCTTTCTAGTAGTGCTATCTCTGTTATACACTTCTCGAATGTTCTGAGCATAGCTATCTCTTTCTACTAGTGCTATCTCTGTCACTCCTACTGGAAATTTCGCCATATAATGATTTGTGCTTCAGAGGCCCCCGTCCTGAAAACGCCTGAAAACGTGTTTTCAGGTTGTGGCGTCATCTGATAGAGGGTTCCCTGAAACGGACTGAAAACATGTTTCAGGCGCCTGAAAACGACGGCAACTTGGGTGAAATCTTGATCTTTAGATATGTGATAGAGCATCTTCTGAAACGGCCTGAAATGACTTTTCAGCCTGCTGAAAACGCTTCTAAAGCACTAAAAATTACGATAAAAGTTGCCTTTCAAAACCTTCCTTGCAAAACCTGCGTAGGCTGCGTAACAATAGGTACCCGTCGTAATTCTTTCTGCCCTTAGTGCCCTTTGGTGAGACTAGAGAGGAAGAGACTTATTATAGAATAAGACTGTTAGAAGCAAATCCACTGTTTTCAGGTGGTTACCGCGCCGTTTGAATTGTTCAAAAACTGCGCTTCGGTCATGCAAGTATTGTTCATTGTATTTTATATAATGCTGGCGGGACAAATCTTATCCGATACGGTGAGTGTGTGTACGTTGGTGATGCAAGAAAATTAACAAATAATACCTACATAAAATGTCATCTCAACAGATGACATTTTATGTAGGTATTATGTGTTAATTTTCTTGCATGTAGAACAAGTCCCAGAAATCTATAACTTTTTGGTGTTACCTTTATTTTTTCCTTTTTTGGTGTTTTTTTAACGATCAACATAAATTCATAAAAATTATGAAATCCTTTTGGCAGTGGGCTGCCAGTGCGACGCGTCGGGCCAGTTCTTTTTTTTTAAGATACGCCTTTGGTTTCGATTGCGCCTGATGTCAAGTGACAATAAGGGCCTAAGATGAAGAATGCTGGCCTATAAAAAAATGTGCTCAGGAAGAAAGTTGCACTCGTTTGCTAATCTGTCCTTCTAGCACAACTGGGATTCGCGACTCTATGCAATGCTATGCATGTACTCGTATGTATGTCGGTGGAAGGCCACCCCACCCTGTCTGTACCTAATGGGAAGCCTCAAACTGGTTATTTTTGTAACCCCTGTTTTTTGGGAAATAAATAAATGATTATTATTATAAATGCAATCGTCGTTCTAGTTTTTAATTTCCTTCCCAGAGCACCGGAGTCGCAGACGCCGCCTATCAAAGCTTGTGGTACAACAGTGATCCGAAATTTAGGAAAATCATCTCTATTATGATTGCAAGGTAAACAAATAATATGCGTTGATCCCATGATGCTTTGATATATGAGAAACGGAATTGACTAACCAAAAAGCAGAATTTAAACAAACAACTATAAACATTTTTTACAGATCCCAAAAACCGTGTAAACTTCGAGCATTGGCGTATACGGATATGAATTTGAGCGCTTTTACTAAGGTACTAATCGATACTTGATATTCCTTTTCTACTAAAAGCGTTGTGAAAACAATCTTTTTGATGAATTAATGACGTAGTTCGTTATTGTTGTTTATCAAAACCATTTCATAGTTTTAATGCGTTTACACAATAAAAAAAAATCCGTAGGTAGTTTTTACTTTTATTGCTGTGCGAGTTAACTCTATTCCCATATTGCGCATTTTATTCTCAGTTGAGAAAATAGAGTATTTTTTATTCAAATTACTTTTCAACCCTTCTCTGTCTAAATGATGATGATGATGGATGGTGAGAGATTTCAGAACATGAGATTTATTATATTTTATTTATGATAGCCAAGCATTTTGGCTCGATTGCGCCTGATGTTGAATAACAATAAAGCCTAAGATGGAGCACGCATGCTTAAAAAAACCATATCCACTAACGAGATAGTTAACACGTTAACAGATGAAAGTTATATTTTTCAGGGAAATTGTGTGCAAGAAGAGAGTTCCCCTCTTTTGCTGTCGTGATAAGAAAATAAGTGAAAATATATGATAATATATGCCACTCGGCACAAATATCCCGGCGTTATCCCGATGGCCTAAATGGAAAACAAATAGATGCGTTTGATAGTTTGTCCTCCTTTTTTTGACCACAAAAAGCAGTTAGAGGTACTTAGTTAGGCTGGTACATAGTCTAATCTAATCTACGTGCATTATTTTCATTTCAGATCTGCAGCACGACATGGTCATATTTGTCGTTAGTCAACCAAATGTACCAAAATGGTCGATTTGATACGTTGGTTATAGAAAATTAAATTCGCTTTCGTTGGTCGCGTTTTTATAGAGATAGATAAATTATGAATCCAGTTTGCCAGAAAGTGACGGATTCAATTATTTTATATCTATGATGAGCTTGTCTTTGTCTATAAATTCTGTAAGTTGTTTGTTTCTATGATGTAAGTAAAGAAATTTACAGCAGTTCTAGTGAACAGCAGCAGTTATAGTATAGTAGTGTCATCTTGTGTTCCTTATCTGCACAGTAGAAATAAAATAAAGAAATGGAAATAAAGGCTTTGTTTTCTTCATATTTGTATTGTCAATTTATGTATAATATCTCACAATATTTGCAGCATCCTAAGAACAATATACAAATTTTCATGATCAATTAAAATGATGACTCAAATACTCGTATTTATAAAATGTACAACATAATCTCATTCGTTTTGAACTAAGTTAAATATGTACAAAATATTAGATCTGATAAAATTGTATAGATACAGTATTTTTTTAGATTACAATTATATAAATAGTTTAAAAATTAGAGAACTGTACATGATATCAGGTCATAATATTTAAGCTTCACTGTTTCTTCAATCCTGCTGTGGGGTTACTCTTGGGTATAACTGAAACAAATAGAAAATAACATGATTAGTAATCACGAACACAAGAATCGTTATGTACCTATTCTTATCCTAACCTATAAAACGTATTATTTTTCAACAAGAATACCTAGGCGAAAAAATACTCAGAAGCAACAGTGTCGCACGCTTAGAAAGTTTATGTTCTGTTCTAGGGTTCTACACATTCTTGATGAACCTCTCCCACCCAGCAGTTCTGAAAGTACCCTTTGAGCGCCAAAGGCGATAAATCAAGATGGAAAGCTATGCTATGCTTTAGGCGTCACGACATGTTATTTATACAGTGCCATCTACTTTTGGTTAATATTTTGACGTTTGGGGCACAAACGGGTATTTTTTATTAACAATGCCCATAATAATAGGACTAGCAAGAATATATATCATCCTCCTGGCTGAGAACACGAGATGAACTACATTGTCGTCGCATCAACTGATAGTTCAAGATGCTGCTGAGTAGCGTAAACTGGGAGGCTCGTATGACGTTTTAAAAAATTCACCACCGAAAAGCTTCTGGCCACCTACTAGCTTGGAGTAAGATAATCTTGCCTCATGTCTTCTCACATATCATACCTAACTATATCCAGCTGAGGTCGAGATAGTGATAGAAAAACAAACCCCTCAACAAACTTCTGAACATCGTCATTCACCTCCCTCCGCATTTAAAGCAGCGTAAGTTTGGAGAGTGTTATGGTTTGTGAGTACTGTGAGGTTAGAACGATAGAATATCTTAGTCCCCTGGTCACCGTCATCTTACCAGCAGCAGCGCCACTTCCTGTTTTCTCGTGTACACGTACAGGCATCCTACCGCATGACAACAATGGGTTAGCTTACTCCTTAGATTAAGAGAGAGAGAGATAAATAGATAGAGAGAAAAAGATCAGATGACCGATGGCACCTGATCTGAATGTCTCAGTTACCTATAGCCTGGTGTGAAATGAACTAGTGTTCTGTCTTACCCCCAGCAGGTTCCTGGGCACGTATCCCTCCTGGCCGCTGTCGTCGCGGCACCACCACCACTCGCGCTCGCTGTCGTCCCCTTTCCTCAGGACCTGAAGCCGCGCGCCCGTCTCGAACGAGAGCTCATCAGGTCGGGCCGCGGTGTACGAGAACACCGAGTACACTAGGCCGTTGTTCATGATGCCTAGCTTTTCTTGGACGCCTGAGAAGAGAGGAAATTTTTAAAGACCAAAAATATTACACATTTATAACCTATATTAGTATTTTATTGGATCTGACATAATCCAAAATTTAAGTGAATCTGGCAAATACTACTTGGACTCATATAAAGTCTGTCGGCACCATCATACCAAGACGTTCACAATTGGACAAAGACCTCAAGGAGGAAAAACTACTTCCCATGATCCTGACTATATATTAGAGATGCAACGGATAGTTGTTTGGCCGGATACCGGATACCGGATATTCGCCCTAACCACCGGCCGAATATTCGGTATCCGGCCGCCGAATATTCGGCCCACGGAACTATACCTACATTTTGAGTTTTACAGGTGCGCGTCGCGCAGGTTTTGACCTGTTTCTTAGTGAACGTTCGCGCGGACACATTTCTAGGTTCGGAACGAGTTTTACTACGTCATTACGAAGTAACTCTGTTCAATAGTACACGTGCAAATTGTAGTAGTACTGCAGTACATTCCAGTTTTACCCCTAAATCAAGCAAGTTTACTATCCGGTATCCGGCCGGATAGCACGTTGCTATCCGGTATCCGGACGGATAGCACGTTGCTATCCGGTATCCGGCCGGGTAACAAAAATAAGGGCCGGATAGTAACCGAATATTCGGTGCATCTACTATATATATTATCGGTCTACATTTTAAGAGGACTCCGATGCTGCGTCGTCCGGTACGTAGTTACCACACACGAGTATAACTAGTAATTTAATTCGAAAGGTCATAGCATGGATATCACTACCTACTAGCTCTTTTGTTATCTACATTACCAGCCCAACTTTGTAATACTTAATAAAATATATATTCGAATTCCGTTTAAAATATATCTTATCTTAATCCTTGATTTGTAACAAGTAAATTCCTACAACTTACTGTAAAGGTATTCGGAACATCCGTCGAAGCCTTCCTCGTCTTCTTCGCACTTTTCGGCCGCCGTTTCGTGGTCAGACAGCGTCGTTGCGAATATGCAGGCACCTGAAAATTACAAGAAATCAATAATATTGGACAACACACTTGTACCTATACCTATACATACATATTGCTTTATAAGAGAATCTTTTTCGATTCTGTTTCTTTTCTATCTTTTCGATTTTGTTATACTGACTCAAGGCGCTCTAGTAGTGTAGAATTATGGAATTGTAGATATGGCGTGGTTTCGTAACGATGTGATAGCTCAGTTCGGAGAGCATTGCGCCGGAACCGTAGGGTTGCAGGTTCGAATCCTGCTTACATTGCACTGGATCACATTATATCTTTCTTTTATGATTTAACTTTGTGTCGGTATTAATAAAAATATAACTCAAATTGGTCAGCAATTGTCCTTATTAGTTGCCCTAGCCACAAAATGAAACACTACCGAAAGGCTTTTTCTTCCAAAGGCCACCTAAGAAATTAGGCTACCTACATTACATTTTATTGGATTTTTTTGTTGAAAATGCTACGGATTTAGCCGCGCATGGACTAATCCGTAACGACCCAGCCACGACTTAGCGCGACCAGCGGCAGCAGTAAGCGGCAAAAACAAAATCATACCGACACTTATATGAAGCATGCCACGAACTGCGATTTTTTCCCGAGCGAATCGCGGCAGTGGTAAACGGCGCGGGGGGAAGAACCAATATATAGGCGACTAGTATCCTTACCATGAGTTTACAGTGACAGTACTAGCTAGCTAGCGACTCCGTAAATGATTTGTATGGAGAATTGTAGTTCTACAAAGTTACCGCTAGAGGCGCTATTCTCCGTACAAATCGTTACTCTGTCGCTAGCGAGTACGGTCACGTCAACTAATGGAGGGTATAGGAAAGACGGCGATTCGCGCGGACGGATCGAGCGGTGTCGAGCGAAGTCGTGGCATGTCCATAATTACATCACGCACACTTAGTATTAAAGCGGGTCTATTCAAAATGAAGAATCAAACCATATACAATACGGTAGTTGACTATAGTGAATATAAATTGAGGCACTCAAACCACTAAATACACATTAAACAATACGCGGAACCAAATAAACTATCACTAACTTTTGGACATTATATAAAATATACTATTTTTAATTGTACAATAACTAAAAAGAAGACGTGTTTTGACTACTGCTTGTCTGTATCATCATAGAAGCTTCATACTAACAGATCGTTTTTGACATTTCATAAAGAGTAGCTGATTTGATTTGTCATCAAATACCGTATTTCGAATGATTGCTTTTTATTTTAAAAAGGTACGTGTGTTTTTTTTAAAATGAACCGGTTTACTAATAAGTATGCGATCAGCATCGGGTCCATAGACATTTCCGACTTGCACAAAAAGAGATGTGTTTACCGTTGTCGACGAGAAACCGCACCATGGGCAGGTTGTTGCAAGATGCCGCGCAGTGCAGCGGCGTCCACCCGTCCGAGTCCTGGGCGTTCACGTCGCAACCGAGCTCCACGAGAAACCTGGAGATACCGTTAGTATGAGAAATCGTATCGTAAGTTCATGAATGACTGCGTGGTGCGATCCAAGGCAGGAATCGTTGGCAAGTTAGTATGGGTATGGCTGTAGTCTGTCAGCTGTAGCTACATACAGTCTGCCTTGCTAGGTTTATGACTAAGATACATTTGCGAAGTGTATAGTCATTATTAACAAAAGCTTATCACTTCTCTAAAGTAGACTATAATATATTTATAATGTGTATAAATATAATATATTAATAATAAATACCGGGTAAATACCCAATCTACCGGGTAGTAGTAGTAGTAGATTGGGTATTTACCCGGTATTTATCGGGTATTTACCCATGAGCGTCCATCTCTATGTGTAAATTATCCTACGACAATAACTCGCATTATTAGTGACGACGCCATCTATGCGCAACACTCGAAACTACGCTGAGAACCGCCTGCCTCAGCCTTTCCCATCATCCCGAACGAATAAGTAACATCCCTGAGCCTTGAGGGTACGAGAGACTAACGCCATCTAGTAGCATTTTCCAAAACTTACTTGACGATTTCAAAATGTCCCGCGCAGATGGCGTTGTGCAGAGCAGTGATCCCTTCGTCATTTGCAGCGCTCGCATTCTGCACCTGAAATTCACAATTAATTAATTGAACCACTGTGCACTGCAGTCGGTTTTAAGTTTCGTTCCCCAAAGAGAAAATAAATGTAATAGACTGGTCACTTCATAAACGTGAGTTTAAAAGTGAACAAAAAATAAAACGACTTTCAATTTGCACACAATCAGTGTGCAAAAAGACATCCTATGCCGGTTTTTTGTAACCGTAATATTGGAATCAGAATCCTTGTGTATAGTGACTACATTGTAATTTGAAGTATACTGTATTTATTACAAGTAGACCACAGTTAAATTTACAATTTACATATTCTAATTTTAAAATATGGCTTCCATCAGGTTAATGATGATTTCGCCAATTTCAAGTTTGCTCGTAGAGCATGCCGTTGTTCGGTGAGGTTTTGCTGTTTGTAAAGTGATAGCGATTTACAAAAAACCACGCGGACTATCGGGCCTTGACCCAGGAAGGGCTATGAACGCTTCAAGTTGAATTCTTCATTAGCTATTCACTCATACGTTAGATCACTGCACAATACGCTATCAATACTACACATTGAACAACAAAAATGAATAAATAATGAACAACGCAACTTAAACGCATGCGGCCATCTTAAGTCACAAACCGGAAGTCTACAATTTACATAAAAGTAAGCCGGTCAAGTGACACAAGTGACAACGATTTATCAGTTTCTAAATAAAGTATCTACCTACATTAATTCGTATTAGACATTTGTAACATTTTAAATGTGCATGTCTTAACCCGTCGAGAGCGCTGTTATCATTATCACACATGTGATACTAACGTTTTTGTCATTACGTAACTTGTTTTATCAAATGTAAGGGTACAAATTAGAAGGGCATCTGACATTATCCCTCCCCGTGTTGCATTATTTTTCCTCAAAAAATCATTGCGTCGATAATATTAATATTGATATACTAACCTGTGTTGCAGTTTTCTTGACAAGCTCCAACTCGCCTTCTAAACTGGCATCCAGCAGTAGCGCGAGGGGATCGAAGCTGACTCGCCTCGCCAGCGGCGCCTTCCCGCCTTGCTTCAGATTGCCCTTCTTTGACCGCCTCAGCACATTCTCAGACGTCTGAGAATCCTGACCGTTCAAATCGACAGAACTTATCTGCTCCGCTATATCCAACACGTTATCTTTATCCTCATGCTTCTCGTTAGAACTTATAGATATGTTATTATTCATTAGCTTATCTACCTCATCTTTGCTTTTCGTTTTCTCTTTTAGGCCGTTCTGTAACTCTGTAGGCACTGAATCTAAAGTTAAATGATCCATTTCTGGGAATAAAAATGCTGGTGGCATTTCGATTCTACGGTTAATGCTGACGCTGACTGCGCTTTTAGAATTCGTATGATTCCTTAGCTTCGGTTGCTCGCTTAGCGGTGGTTTCCTTATAGTTAGTGGGCGTGCTTTGATAATCATTTCATTACTACTATTCCCGTTGCTAAGTTCCTTTTGATTCTGTGATTCACTGTCGTTGGATAAATCCGAGACAGGAAGCGTGGGTGCGCTGGGATCGGTTTGGTTGTAGCCTGTTTCGTTGCTCACTGACTGTCTTGGTGGGGTCTGGAAATTAAAAGACGTATAAGAATTCGTCTTACAACAAAAAGTATCAAGAACGTGTTTATGAATTCGAAATAAATGACAAAAGCAGAAAATAAAATAAGCAGAGAAGCGCAAATAATTGTCGATTCTAACTAAACAAACCTTTATCGTTGGCTTAGGAGGTAGCGCCGGTTTGGGAGACTTGTCGGCGCCGCTGACGTCGGGTGTGGACAGCGGAGTGCTAGCACTTTGCGGCGGAGACAACAAGAGGCTTTGCGAGGAGTTCTGCCCCCCCGGATAGCTACTCGTCCCACTCGAGAGCCCTGACGCGGAGTTCCTCACAATCTGGGGTTGGGAAGTGACTGTGTTACTAACTATGTGATTAGATGGGGGTGCGAGGCTTTGTGTCTGGACGGTTTGCGGTTGGACCGGTTGGATCTTTGTGGAGGATGTTTGATATATGGGTGATGGCTTCCCGCTTGAGACCTGAACCGATGTAGGGGCTACACTCGATACGGGTTTCTGTAATGAATGAATGATGATGGTATTTACAAATGATGTGATTATGAACATCTAAGTGATAAAGCGAAATAAATTGCCAGGACAAAATGAAAAATGATTGAGTTTTGAATCAAACTTTGAACTTACTCCAAATCCTATAGAACTGCTAGCGGTGGTCGTCGTGGATGCGAAGCTCGGAGAGTTGCCTTTTATTGCGTTACCCTGTAAACTTTTCCCTCCGCTGCTCTTCGAGCCATCATTACTTTGACTATTATTCTGACTTAGCCTAGAATTATGTTGATATGTATGGTTCTCTTTACCCTCTTGGTTACATCTATTAGAAGAATCAGATTTCTGCAATTGATATGCGTGTTCCTGCTGATATGTAGCTTCGTGTTGACTTAGTGGGGTGGCCAGACTCTTATTCACAACTGATAAGGGCGTCGAATGTACCGTCATATGGTTGACGTTTATATTAGCTTGATTCTTGCTTTCTTGACTATCATTCTTGCCGTTAACTTCGGGCTGTTTTAATTTCCCAGTCTGAGGGAACTTGGTATTATATGGCAATGTCTGGTACTTTGGATCTGACTTACTGGCGGCGAATTCCGGTAAGAACTCTTGCTCGTTTATTTTGAGTTCTTTTCCGTTTTGGTTACTGTTAGAACTACTTGTACTATTGGGGCTGTATTGAGGTTGTTTTGAATACTCTGAGTATTTGTTGAGATGATCGAACATGGACTTCTGATCGTAAGCGTTGGAGATGCCTTGTTGGACATGACTGTAGGCATCGTGCTTGGGGTACTGTCCCTGATACTCTTGTCCGGGTGGTAGGTGGGGGTACCCGCCATTGTACAGCGGGTTGATCATTTGTTTCTGTTGCAGATAATGTGCTTCCTGTTGCGTTAGATGGCTCTGTATATTATCACTTTGCGTTAGCTGTTTCAATGGCACGTTATTTTGTATTACATTTTGCTTCATCCCCTGGAAAAAATAAGACCACTTTTAGCACTAAGGTCGATCATAAGTATATTAAATGAAACTAGACTCAATGTCGCAACCGTTTTATGAGAACAGAAATATTTGTAAAAAATAAAAACAAGTCTGACCGACTTCTGATCATGCTCGCACAGATAGATTTCCATTGATCCTAAAACCTCGAATCTCGTTTATTAAGCCAAGTTATTGAGTATTAATGATTAGGTCAGATGTAATTTTCATAAAAGCTGGCGATATTTTTGAAAAATCGCTTAAGGCAACAACCTAGATCAATCAATCGCATCGAGGACTCGGTTATTTCAAATATGTAACCCACCTGGAAATTGGAGTTATGCGTGAGACTAGGCGCATGCGGCACATGGTTGTAGGGCTCCACGGCGGCCACGTTGCCTCGTGCCTGCTGGCCCTTCGGCGCCCCGGGGTACCCCGACAGCTGCTGCATCGACGACTGGTTCGACGTTCTGTGAATAAGGATATAAATAAATATTAGAGAACATTATGACAATCGACGTATGTATAATGAGGGTACTGTGTACCTACTATAGCTAGTGTGTATAGAACAGATAATACTACTACCTAACAATAAAAACACCTAAATAGAACGATAGTCTTCATACAACAGATTTGCGAAGGATGAATCCGGTTTTGGTTTTATGTGTGCGTGTCTACAAAGTGTCATTTTGCTTGTGATATTGACGTTGCGACAGATGCGTACACGTACAAAGCTGACAGGCCGCGGCACACTAAAACTGGCTTCACTTTCAAGCGCTGACTAGGTTTCTAGGTGTATTTATTCTAAGACTACATCGAAATGAAACGCAAGACGGAGCGAGCGAGTAATTTACGCAACCATTACGGAGCTCAAAAAGTTAATATTTCGAGCATTTCTTACCTACAATACACGTATTGAGTGACACGTCACTCTACATCGCACAATCATAGGAACGAAGGTAACCGGTAAATGGGCCCATTTGACTCTTTACAATTATACTTTATGTAAAAAGACGTACAGTGCGTGAGTTGACGAATGCGATTCGAGTTTTACACCTGTCTCACGCCAGATAAGCACCTCTCAGTTTTCAGCCGAACCCCAATCGCAATCAGAGAGCTCACGGACTGTAGAGCCGTTTAGGAAAAGTTTGTTGGTAGCCTTTTAAAGAACCATAATAAGATTTCTTATATTTCTGTTCGAAGAAGCCAAAATCTTCTCTATAACTGGCTCAGTACTCTGGATTATTCCGACACCGTCAAGAGATTCTAGAATCATACATCCTTTTAGTTTTTAGTTTGATTTATTAAATTATTTATTTAGTAAATGAATATTGTATTGGTTGATCTCATATTGTAAAATAATTAACTTGTTACATGACATTGTATTGTAATTCAGGTTCCACGCGATACAGGCATGGCCGAGTGTGGAGTCCACTGTCAATTTATGTATTAAGTATGTAAAAACAGTTCCGTATTTCAATTGTTGCCGTATAAATGTAATTTTTTGTTGTTAACTGTGCAATAAAATAAATGATTTTTTAGCCTTGTATCAATCACGTTTTTCACGTATCCTATAGTAAAAATAACGCTCGTCGTTTTACTGGAGACTATATTTACTCCTAACAATTTTCGTATCAGATATAAATCAAATATGCACAAGCAGACTTGCCTCACGACATCTGTAACCAAACCCGCAGTTCGTTATGGTTACCCGACAAACAAAAGTCGTATGAACGATGGGGCGACAAAACACATAAGTCTTTTTGGTTTGGTATAGCGATGTAGCCATATATCGCCGGGACATTCTGATTTACGAGACAATTTGTCGGAGGTCGAGTGTATTGTTTTGTTATATATAGCTTCTACTATGTCATACGCTTCAGTGGTTGAAAATAACTGTATCTGACTTTTTGACTTTACAATCGCTTTCAATCAATTATTTATTTACTTAGTGACTATCCTTGGTTTATAAATGACTTTAATTTTTAAACTTTATTTATGTGTTTATTTTTGAGTACTTACAAGTTAGATACATCTTTAAGAAAAAAAAAAGTCAATTTTAAACCAACATAAATGGATATACAAACGTATGATTGTCTTACGCAATAATGTCAACTGCCGATAAAGGCACATCGTCACGTCCCCTACACATTCCGAACTCAACCAGCCATTAAAAAAATTCACGAACTGTCATTTTTTATTGATTGGCCCATAAAAAATTACCGGAAAGTCCCGATCTAATGGGAGTAATAAATGGTTGGGGCACCAATGATGATAGATGGGCGCAACCAGCCTCCGAGTCGATCATCTGCTACATCTAAATTGATACAAATCGAGGTCAAAGCCATTCGAGTAAACGTCCTTTTAAACGCGAATAGGTATACGTATTTGGGATATGCAGATAGAAAATGTAGAACAAACCCTTTTCTCGGAACGGTTTCTCTAACGACCCGGCCAGGATATCGGCGGTAAGCGGCAGCAAACGACGGCCATAGAAGTGAGCAAGCCAACACGCTCGGACCTCCCGCTCCCACTTATGACCGCCACCGCTGCCGCTTGCGTCCGATTTTGTGGCCAGGCCGTACAGTTGTTTTCGCGGGACTACAGCCTGACTTAACAAGCAACAGAATGCCTTTATCTTCTTCGTTTCACTTTTGTCAGAACGATCGTGATTGAGAGTCGGAGAAATTATCGTTCCCGGTCTATTTAGTAATGTGAAAGGAATACAGGTATTTGGAATGTCGCGCAATAGTCAAAGGTCAGTTCTGTTAGATACGAGAGTGGGGAATTTAGCATTTTTGTAGTTCGTATTTTACTTGCTTTCTCGATCTTTTCTAAGTGGAAAGGAATGATACCAATCTTCAAAATGTAAGTCCCGGTGAACGAAGCAACTGACAGAAGAAATTCAATTAATCCATTTGCGTCATTTTTGTGTCACGGTTTTATACGCGAGAGAGTAACCGAGCAGGCGGAAAGATAATATTTATTTACCAGCCATTATTGCTATGTTCCACATGTTGGAAAGATGAACTACTACATGTTTGGTGCGATGGTGCGACCAAATTACCGAAGAATTGGATATTTCTTTCAGTAACGTAATCCTCATTTTTTTGATATTACTTGAACTTTATCAGGGCTGGTTAGCCCTCACAAAAGACACAACCATTGAGTCAGAATTTGTGTGGGACTACAAACCCACTAACAGGAATTTCTCCGCGACACAGGAGTGAATAGACGGAACCTGGTCGGTCTGACTTTGGGCTGGATGAGAGGGAAATGAGAGTCAGACTGCGCTCCATACAGCGAATAATGGAGAGAAGCTAGTGGACTTCGGAACCACAAGCAAGCAAAAACGCAAAAGTTTCCAATGTGATGTAAGTAATTAAAATATATGTGAGGGTAACTTAATGTTGTGTACATGGATGGTGATAATTTACTATGAATTTTAGTTTTCATAGCCAGTTTTTTAACCTGACAATAATTACAGCTTTTACATTATTTCCTCTTAATTTTTTTCCCTATTTTTCTTAATGAATCTTTAAATATTCATCTTGTAATTTATGCACCATGGCATCCATGGAAAAGACTCGTTCGGAAGCCATTTCTGTTTTGTCAAAGGCTTAGTCAATTTATTCATGGTATATTTCAAAAGGCACCCCTTTAATAATTTGATTTATATTTAAAGAGAGACAGAGTAATTGACCTTCCTTTGGTTTTGTTATCTTATCAATTGAATTGAGTGTTTCTGGCCTCGAACATCCTCTTTTTACAAGATTTAATTTAATTTAATATGTTAAACTAGCCGCGCCGCGCGGTGTTACCCGATTATCCCACGGGAACACAACATTTTTCGGAATAAAAAGTAGCCTATGATAATAATCCAGGGTGTCAGCTACCTTCATACCCAAATTGATTAAAATTGGTCCAGCCGTTTTAGCGTTAAAAAGTAGCAAACATACACACAAACACACTCACAAACTTTCGCCTTTATAATATTAGTGTGATATGATTAGAACGCCTTCCTGAAGTTCGATAGGCTTATCAAAGGCGAACCTTAGCGTCAACAATGCATATTTATCACCATTCAAACCACGCTTGCAACTACACGCTACGACAGAACTTTAAAAAGGATTTGATTGAATGCAGCGAGCATTTATATGCCTGATCTTCGATGGGAACTCACCTCGGACCGGGACGAGTGGAAAAGTATTATCGCAAAAGGCCGAGAAACCCACGACAACACCTGGTTCCAGGACTTGGCTAAGAAGCATGCAGAAAAGCACAGCCGCGATACTACTGTCTCCTCCGGAGCGGGGCCCCAATTGACTTGTGGAAAATGTGGACGTGTAGGTCGCTCTAGGATAGGGATACATAGTCACGAGAGGCGTTGTCTCTCGCATACAGACGGTGCTTAAATCATCTGGATCTTCGATAACATTAGTAATATATTGAGGAGTCTTCACGCGTCCAACGTTATGAAAAAAAACGATATTGCTAAAGAAAACAGACTTCTCTTATGGACAATACTTGTCCCATATAAAATTACTAACAATATCTTCGGTGTACAATGAATGAGTTATTCTAATTATGAAAGGTGACTATATGGCAGAGCCAGCAAATTTGGACTCGTTAGCGTAGTTTTGATGAGTAGAGTAAGCGGACGTTTGCGTCGGCAGTGCATAGGATTACTGTTCATTACCATTCAAGCCACGCTTACAATTGCATACCACGCTAGACGAACTTAATAAGGGATTTGATCGAACGCGACCAGAATTTATATCCTTCTTGATCTTCGATAACTGGTGATTGATGTGCCTTCGCAAGTACAACTCAATCAACTTTTTTCTGTTGCTCGTAGCTGGGTGATGTCCCCTGAGCCACTCTTTAAAACTACGATTTCAGCTATTATATTTACCAAAAACTTTGTAATTGTTAAGTCCATTCTTATGTAGATTATCTCCTGGCAATACCAGTAAAATCATTTATTAACACTTTTCTAAGAATTTTAATCACTATTATCCCCTGGGCCGTGGGCCAGAAATTACAGAATAAAAACAAGAAAAAACTTGATCCAGGTCAATGTTACGAAGAATCCGATTTTGCCAAGAAAACAAGATTTTCACATTGTGATGTGAAGGTGCTTGTTGTCAAATACAAAAAAATACGAAACAAAATATAATGATGAGAAGCTATTACGAGTAAAATCTCTAATGTTATTTGATATTAAGAAGATAAATTTCACAACTGTGACTGGTAAATTTCAAGTTTAGCCCTAAACATATACCTATGTGTAGTTTATAGATTCGTTTCGCACCTTTGAAGCTAACCTAACGGCATTATGAAAAATGCCCTCATTTGTAACTTTATCAATAACATATACATATTAAAGCATTAAGATCCTAATAGGAATATATAATAGGTACCTACCGAATACAAATCGCACAAATATTGATATTGCTACGACGTCTATGCGTTTGACTCACTCGACCCTTATTCCCAGATTCGTACACAAATATTCCCATATTAGTCGCTTTGGTCCACGGCAACTGTATTGGTCCAGCACTTCACTTCACCGTATTTACTCCCGTAAGAGCCATGGCTCATGACAACGCAAGGGGTCTGATAATGCGCAGTAAAAGTGTTTCCAACACGAGAAGCACTCAGGGGATAAACCACACTTACTTTCCTATACACTATAGGGTGGTCCAACTTTGTGTGGAGGAAAAAAAGTGTATTCAATCTTGGGAGCCAAGGCAAATTTTGTTCTGTTAACGGACAATAATCATTATACGAATCAAGTACAATTTATTCGGAGACGTATTACGGATACAAATTGTGAGCATTATCCCAAATGTTTACGTACACAAAATGCATTTCTGAAAACGCAACCAAGATTTGATAGTGAGGAAATTTTGACTTAATCGAAGTTAGCTGACGAAAGTATTCAATAAGAAATGTTTCAGTATCCTTGTCCTACATAAGGCATCACATACAGTTTTCTATAAAAAAAACAAATGGGCCACCCTTTTATATACACTAATATAAGAAACTAGTCTCATACATCCGCATGTTAAGGAATTTTCCGCCAAGAATGCGAATGATATGAATAAGTGAGGTTTTATCTACTCGCGCTGAAAAGGCAAGTCAGATATTCATTCACAGAGGGAATTGAAATATTGTTACCGCGTTATGTGAGGGTATTCATGATTATGTGAGGTAATCATGATTTTGAATAGTTACTTTGCTTAGCAACAAAGGAAAGTAGACGACAGTTGATTTAAGTATCGGAAAGTCTTGAATTTATTCCAAGCCGCGACGCCGTACGGTAGGAATTCTTTTCTGAGGCCGAATTCACTTCGCTTTGTTCCAGCAAACTGCTAATTTGAAATGAAAGGTATCACAAGTGCAGTTAGTGGTCGCAGTTTATAATGCACACAATACCCAGTGGGTCCCATTGTTTGTTAGAATAAAGCGAAGTGAATTCGGGGCAAATAGGCATCCTACTATAAAGGTGTTTAATTAAGTGTCATCATTTTGGTGTAATTCTTCATTAAAACTGCCGCCGAAACACTTATTTCTAGACTCTCAGTTAAGAGCGCTTCAGGAGCCTTTGAAACGCCTCCCTCAAGATCGTGTTTAAATTCGTTCCGGGGTCGCAACGGTTAGTTCGGCCCCTGAGAGTGACTATTTTTTATTGACCTATTTCTTAGTAGCATCGATGTCAAGAAAGTATCCTATTTAGTGTATTGCTTACTTTAATTTCTTTGACATTACAAGAAATTTGTTGCAAACAAAAATGCTTTTTTTTTTCATATTGCGTTTAAATTTTATGATTGACACTAACACCAAATAGCTTTAACTGAATAAAGTCAAAACATACGAAAAATAATCCGTAGAAGGGAATGAAACTTCGTGTACGCGTTTAAACCAAAATGGCGGTAAATTTAAATTTCGTTATGAAACTTTTCCGCAAATGAAAGAATATAGATGGTTGTTTATCTTTGTTGCAATGGACGACGTAAAGACAAAATAACAAGATGTTGATGGCGCGTAAAATTCCTCAGCATTTCGCTTGTAACTGTCACGTATTGTTGTCACTGTCGTTGCGGCTATCGACAAGCAGCCACTGGCTGTTCATTGAGCGCCCGTTACCTCAGCAACCTCGCTTGTAACTCCGACACGCGTCGGTCGATACTCGATACTTCGCATCTCCTCTTGCCTTGTCACTCACTGCTATGGAACTGATATTTAGTACCTTTGTTGCGGTTGCCGATGAGCCGCCGCTAGCTGCCTATTCAGCGCCCTTTTCCTCAGCAACCTCGCTTGTAACTCCGACACGCGACGGTCGATGCTTCGCATCTCCTCCTGCCTTGTCACTCACTGCTATGAAACTGATGTTTAGTACCTTTGTTGCGGTTGCCGATGAGCCGCCGCTAGCTGCCTATTCAGCGCCCTTTTCCTCAGCAACCTCGCTTGTAACTCCGACACGCGACGGTCGATGCTTCGCATCTCCTCCTGCCGCGCGCCCAGCGCCGCCCGCTGGGCCGACAGTCTGCCGTTCTGTTGCTCGTTCAGCTTGTTGCGGTACTGGAATTAAAATAAGATACATTAAGTTTACTAAAATCAATTTTATATTATTATTACAACAACGACAACATTGGGTATCTACATATGTGAAAGGCTTCCGAAAAGTTGGGAAGGTTGTAGCATATTTTTGGAAACATCCAGAAAAATGTATAGTTCATGTGACACGTTACTAAAACACTGCCAAGTATTTACATGAAGCGAAAATTTAAAAAATTTAATGGTTCAGACAGGATTCGAAACCTTTCTTTCGAAAATCTTTACGATAGATGGCGCTACGATGCCACCCTAAGGCATGGCTCTGACATCTGGTTCGGTGGTCCAGTGGGTAGTCCTGTCTGATCCATTAAATTTTTCAATTTTTCGCTTCATTATAAACATTTGGTTTACGTTAGCAGACGTTACTGCTTTAATAAAAAAAATATTCACTGCCAATTTTCGAAATTCTCGAATTTTCCGGTAGCAGTGACATACTGCATTTTATGTCACATAACTATTAACATAACCAACCGCCACCACTCACCAATCCCCGCCGTTTTAGAAGTGACTAACATAATTTAATCAAAGAGAGAGCTAAATAAAATAGCAAGACGTAAGACCACATTGATTGAGAGATCATTTGTCGATTTGAATATATTTACGTTAGCGTACTAAATATATTCATTATTTAGGTTATGAAATTCGTCGTCTTTATTGTGTAATAGAACGAGGCAGCGAGCGCTATTACAGCTCAGGTTAATTTCTCAGAAAGACAATAAGACGGCGAACGATAAACTAATAAAATTGGTCGAACTGTGGGCTGATCGCGAATGAATAAATTAGAAGCCATTTCACTTCCGATGTCGGCGACACCCGCGTAGGCGACGAGTCTACTTAATTTACATGACTAAGACTAGGCTGTGCAGGGTTCCACGTTCGAATAGGATAGTAGGATTTTCTCCTCATTTTCAAAACATCTATACCCTCATCATTTCAGCCATAGGACGTACACAGCTGGACACAGGCATCCTCAATAAAATCCAGCGAGTGGGGACGCGCTGAATGCGGATTGCTTCAATCCGGCCCATGTGGAAGTCTATTGAGGAAAGTGTTCGGATGACCTGGTTAGAGTTGTGGGGACAGCTCTTACTAGGTCTCTAACCTTGGTGGCCATCCTACAATGCCGCTTGCCGGTACGTGGTCTCCAATCGAGAACCTTTCTGCCCCAGCGGCCATCGGTTCTTCGAGGTATGCGCCCCGCCCATTGCCACTACAGCTTACGTTAGCTTACTATTAATATAAAACTCTAACATTGAATTTAAACGGCTGTTTTTTTGTCTGGGTTTTTCTGCTGTGCTATGACAAAAGGGCGAATATATTATTTAAGATACGTCTTTTTACCGTAGTACGGCTGATTTGTAATAGTGCCTTCATTTATTGGCCGAAATATTTTGTGCACTCATCATGCTAAAACGGCTGAATGAATTGAACCAATATTGGTGGTTTTTGCTGGACATCCGAAAATTGATATAGGATACTATTTACCCGACTAAGGTTAAGTAAAAAGAGATACGCGGACGTTGGTAAAGTCAATCAAAATTTGTACAGACGTGTCATAAGTCTTGACTCTTACCTCTACAGCTAACTTATTGTACCTACTGGCAACTTCAACTAGTCCCTCAATTTGGACCTAATATGTCGATGCGACTTTGTTTTGTCGTACGAGCTCGCCATCTTCATCGTAAATCGTTTTCCCGTGACCAGAATTCACTTGGGAAATAGAAGAAAATACTCATTTTTATCTAATAGATATTCAGAACCTTCCGCGTCAGCATTTAAAAAAACCGGCCAAGTGCCAGTTGGACTATTTTTAATTTAACTGGCCGGGTTAAAATGTATGGCGCCGCATAGAAATGAGGTTAACGCAACCGATCACGTTTATTGTAAGGGAGCCCCACTTAAATATTTATTTTATTCCGTTTTTTTTGTATTTGTTGTTATAGCGGCAACAGAAATACATCATCTGTGAGAATATCAACAGAATTGTCTAGCTTTCACGGTTCATAAGATACAGCCTGATGACAGATGGAAAGACGGTCAGCGGAGTCTTAGTAATAGAATAGGGTCCCGTTTTTTACCCTTTTGGGTACGGAACCCTAAAAAATATTTTTTTAACCGCAACGATGAGTTCATTGAAAATGTGGCGGGTCTGCGCTGCGGCCACCAAGTCACTTGGGGATCGGGCGGCACCGTAATACGGCAAAGCTACCGATCTATACAAAAACCTCGATATAACTGACAACGGATCATTATTTATTATGCTAGAAATAAAGAAAGACTAGAAGATGCAACTTCATCCCTTCTTTTCCTTTGCCGTAATCGGGAAAAGCAGTTTTCCAAAAAAGAAATGCACGAGCGTTACGTAGTGGAAACTAAAATTCCCACACAGAAACTAAAACACAAATTTTGGGACACTTTTTTCATTCATCACATTGAAAATGCTATCGATTCTGAGTAGAATGAACCCAAAAACGTCAAATTCTGGAAGAAACAGGGACTCGGGACTTTTTGGAAAACGCTCGAAAACGTCTTTGAATATTTTTGGATGTCCAAAGATCTCTGTACGAAAAAGTTGGTTAAAATGTAAAACGTCTATGGATACGACATGATTAAACCATATTCAGAGCACTCGATGTACGAAATATCATTAACGTGCAGTAGAATAACGAGTAGATAAATCAAAATATGCCTTTAAAGGCATATCATATCTATTATTATTATTATTAGATTATCTATTATTATATTACAGAAGAAAATTCTGACAGTAGCTGTCAGGATGGCGTGGCGTGAAACAAACTCTAGACAAGCCGGTATCGTTTTTGCTTACTTTTTTCGAGAACAATAGGCAACATTTTCTTGACGCCACGTCACTGGGAGCTGTCAGAATTGCCAGCTATATATTAGTGAGACATTATCGTAATATCATCGTAGTTCCTCTCGTTGCGTGGGAGGACGCTGCGCCAGGATCAAGTAAGCAAATAAGAAAGAAAGCAAAATGCTAAATTTAAGACTGATCAATCAGGAAAAGCAATCCCCTACAACATTGTCTTAAAGTGCAGAACAGTGTTTACGAGTTCTTCTAACTAAAAACATAAAAAATCTTTTCTGTTACCCGTAATAAACTAGGATCTAGTTTTAGTATACTGTGCAAAAGCAGAATTGCTACAAACTAGATCATATTATTTAAATATTTTACGCTGTGATCCAGCGCGCTGTGAGCGCATCCAACTTTTTTACGTTAGCATACGTTCCCCGGTGAAAATTTGACAATGTCCAATTTCGCTCTGTTCGCTCGTGTACCCATTACACGAAAAAAGCAAAACCCATTTCAAACGTACCTAACTGTAACCGTTTAACACAATCCTCCAGGGTAACAACCTAATACGGCGGGGTATTTAGGCGCGGCATACATTTTTGTTAACACAAGCCTTTAATATCACAGGTATAACGTTTTATGTTTTTAATCTCGTAAGAAAATAAGATCACCCATTCGAGCCGTTACGTAAATCACAAGAACTCTTATTACGAGTCAGTCGGGGGATGGGAAACGTCCCACTGTCGGCGATAAAACTAATATCGGACGAAAAACCTTTTAAAACTTTTTAAATGTTCGCTATCAACTTTTTAAAGCGATCTGGCGAACATTAAATAGTTTTCAGGACGCTTTAGTGATTTCGAGTTCTGTTTGCAGTTTGTTAATGAGTTTTTTTGTGAATTTTGTGATATAACTTTAAATTAATAGAATTAAAACACTGCGGACCTGTGATATGTTAGGATAGGCACTGGTCCCATCGCCGGCGATGAGAAGCAATTAGAACTATAAACTAGAAACGAGTTGGCGAGAAGCGGGCAGCAAGTGTGTAGTTCTGATAGTTTTGTCGCAAGACTTTAAGCGCACTCGCAGCGCGCGATTGACCGTCGTGCGACGCGTTAAAAATCATCTTCATCTTGTCATCACAAAAATAAGTTTATGAATAAAATCAAAGCAGGTTAGCTAGTTTGGCTTAGCGCGCTATGATAGAAGATAGAAATATCATGTCCCGCACGCGCTCCACGTGGACCCGCAGAAGAATCATTTGTTCTATTCTATGGTACTGAGAGCGTTTAACCCCTCGTATGCTTAAACGCATCCGTGCGAGACATTTCAGCCGTACGTTAAATATCAGTTAGTTTCAAGTTGATTAGCAAATTTTTGACATCGCATACGAGGGGTCAATTTCCTGGCGGGGTTTTAAAGTTTAAACCGCGATCAAACAGGACCTACCCCAACCGTCGGGACCGTATAATTAGTGCGCGGGCACTACGGAACGCACCTCACTGAGGGACTCAGCCTTATTACGAGTTTTACGGCTGTCTCAGCTGTTTAATAATGAATTAATTCTGTCACGAAATTGACTATTGCGTGTTACGTTAATTAATGATGTGAGTTGGATAACTTGAAGTGCATGGCATTGTGTGTAAAGTGTTTGGAGGATTTAGGATGTCGCAGATAATCAACACTTCATACGAGACAATTTTCGAATCGAGCACGTATATATAACGAGACGAAATCTATGGGACGAAGATTTCGCTGTTGTAGTGCCGTAGAGATTGGTAGAACGCTTTTATATTTGACTATAGGTCCTTGGTTTTGGTTACTTAATGCTATACGAGTTCACTTTCTTTTAGCTCCCGCTAATGGGTTTGTACACAAAATCCGAGTCACTGGTAGTGAGGGCTAACCCTCATTAAATAAATATATCAATAAAACCCTAATACAGTCCAAGTCATGTAAAAACAACTTATTTTACCTGTCCTAGTTAAAAATTGAGACAAATTACTTTTCTGCGAAGTCGCGTAAGATTTCGCAGTTATGCGTCTGGGAACGAAAAGCAAATAAGTTTCATTAGCGTTTAGGGGTGTTTCCGAAAGCTGAGTGTAAAAACGACGCGGTTGGCTCAGTTGGTAGCGAAGCTGCCTACTGAGCCGGCAGCCCTGGATCCAAATCTCGGCAAGGGCAAATATTTGTGTGCTGAACTCGAATATTTGTTGTATGGATGTTTCCTATATCGTGGTCTATCCATAACATAATGCTACTTGTCCGATATTTGGGTCGTTGTCAGATTTAGGTGCGCGTCTTTCCGGTGGACATTTGCGAAATTAAGGATTCCAGGGCCTAATTTTCTGATTAAATGCCTGTGAGAATAAAGAACGTTCCCTCTTCTATAATCCGATGTAATAGCAACATAACCTAGATTCATACAAACTCTTAACATTTGACCACCGAAGGGACAAAAAGGGACAAAGAAGGGAAAAAATGAACAACAACAAAATAGCTTCAATTATGTTCAACATACCGAAGAACTCTCATTGTTAAACATGTTTCCCGAAAACCTCCATTCCATCAAAGGCTCGAAAAGGGTTCCGTAGTTCTGAATTTATGATTAAGACGCCACGTGCAGAGTTAAGACCACTCGGCCGTAAAATAAAAGAGGAACTCCCAAACTAAAAGGTGTTTTCAAATCGGATAGCAAACTTCTAAGTGGTTGAAGTTACTGGAGTTAGCCTTATGAAACTGAGGGCTAAATCATTGGTTATCGAGATATTTGATCGCGATTAAACTAATTCGACGTGTCACTGAGATATTCCAAATTATATCGGACTCATCACAGTCGTATAACTTAACCTAATAAAGGAGTTATGATTAAATGTATCAACATTACATGTATTGCTCGTGCCAGCCATTTCGCTGATTAAATTTTACACGGTACTGTTATTTTTTAAAGTAGACAGTTAAACTCCGTTAGTTACTTTGTGTCAATTTCAATTAGTTAAAAGTGAAACATCCGCTATAAAGTTTGCGCTTTAGCCTATAAAATTACACACCAGTTAAAGTAGGTTCATCAAAAGAGAAAAATGTATCATAAACCTAAAGGTTACATCGAATAGAGGCACACCGCTAAACCACCGAAGTAAACATAGGAATTAGACGGAATGGAATTAAAATTATATATATTTAAAACAAGATTATTACTTTGCTAATCGATACAAATAATAAAGCTATATGATCGCGGATTATAGCAATATATTATTTACTGATATTTTAATGTAAGGTTCAAATGTCCCACACACATCTGTGCCTATAAGCATACAAGGGGTAAGACATATACTTAGTGTCAAGATCTCATGCTCATGTCATTAACGACGTCGAATTTTGCCCCTTATCCATTATATTGCCGCTTTATCGATACCGCGAGTCCATTCTCGAACCGAATCAATTCCGAATGAGTGGCTATTTCCATGTCATCAAGTTTACCATTCGATTCATTAAGAACGATTCCTTTGCTGTCTTTTATGTGTAAGAAAAATACCTTTCTTGAGCTTTCTAATCAACTGAAGAGAACAATGTGCAATTACTTAGCTTCATACTAGTTTTTATGTGTAGCTTCGTTTGAGTAGTTCAGTCAGCTAAGAAAATAGTCTACCACTTTTGGTTTGGACTTCTAAAATAAGGACGAAAAGTGTTAGACATTTTTTTGGCTTACTGTATATATTTACAAAGGTAATGTGTAAATTATGTGGCAAGTAAATATTTGGACACGATTTATAAAACCCTTTCATTAGATACCCCACATGATATGTTTTAGAATTTAAAAAAATACAAATCCCATACAGAAAGTTAGTACCTCGGCCGACCGAGGTACCGATGGAAGGATGAAGTTTTGAAGGACCAACTCGCTTTACAAGCAGGAAACTGGGAGATTGCTCAAAACAGGGCGCGTTGGCGTCATTTCGTATCGGAGGCCAAGATCCACGTCGGGTTGCTGTGCCAGCGGAGTAAGGAAGTATACAGAAAGTTATGATTTGGACGTCATAAATAAAGATAGCTCTCCGTCTTAAAATGTTCTTAGGGGTCAGAAGGTTCATCCTGGCAAAGAAGAACTCCCGATCATTAAAGGCCGCCGTTCAAAACAGTTAAAATGCGATTCGAGAATCATACGTAAAGTAAAATATGAAATTCGTAAGAATTCCGTAAATTACGGTTTTAACCGTTTTCCTTTTCAAATACCACAAATAAGTGGAGCAAAAATAATTTAACACAAGCAATAAACGCCTTTTACATTCCCCAATGCGACTCCCGCATTCCGGGGCAACCCAGAGGCAAAAATACTTGATAGATACCTAATATCCTACCCTTGTTTTCATACTGTCATATGTGCCCGGGAAGTGTGTATATGTTCTAGTCAAAACTCTTAACCGAATTATAGAATACCACTAACTAGCAAAATTACACAAAGGTACCTACTACTTTTGATTTTGACCGCACGATTTCGAGTACTTTTGACTAAAATAAGTTTTTTTTGCTAAACCGACGTTAAAGGGTTCGTGTTTCTGGGCGGCAAGACCTTCGAGTATTTGAAGATATCTAACGAACCTAACCTATCGCAATAGTTGTATTTTCATTCCAAAAAAAATACGTCAACCTGAGTGACACTCTAGTACTTTTTGTTAGTAAAACGTAGTTTTGACCATCATCAGTCAAAATCACTTTTAACTAAAAACACTAACCAATGATTTTCAAACATAACTAATATATGTATACCAATCTGCACAGACAAAGCTACTTTTCCGTACTGTCATATTGTGAGCGCGAACTTTATACGCACATAGGACATATCTCTTCTAAGCGGTGCATTATTACCTTCAACTCCATACTGTCACATAAACCGCGTAATTTCTAGGCACATACGATTATTTGCTCTTAAGTGGTGTTCTATTATGTTCGAGCAGTTCATACGTATCTCGGTATTTGCCATTACTAAATAAATTCTAACAACGGTTTATTTAAGGAAAAGTGGGAACGAATATGAGACGAAACTTGGACTATTTCTTTTTGATGTAAAATTGTTATGGTTATACATATATTTCACGTTTGTTTCAGTCAGATCAAAAGTATCCTTTAACATTTATGGATAATTGGATACCCAGCTATCATATATATTAATGCAGGGTATTGTATCAGTATGACGTCACGTCACCTTGAATATTTCAGTCAATATACAATATGTGTATACTGAAACATACAATATATACGTAAAAACAATGTAAATATTTAACCTAGATTTTAACCTAAAATATGTTCTATATACAAATAGAGGTATAGATAAGTAGAAGTATACATGTAATAAATTAATAGGACAAAAAAGTCTGATATTATTAAAATACCTACTCGTAATTTAGCAACCCTAACATAAAAGACAAAATCATTCCATGCAAACTTACGTCAAATGCTTAAAGTAAAAAAAGGCAATTAAATGTGTGTCTATGATGCCATCCTAAGGCATTCACTAAGCGGCAGGTTCGGTGGTTCGATAGGTAGATCACCCGGAAAGTCATTGGTGACGCAGATTCAAACCCCGCCTGAACCATTATTTGTTAAAAAAATCGCTATAATATAGACATCTAATTGCATATTTTTGGAAGTAATATATATATAGCTACAAATAAATTATATTACCGACAAAAACAGCTCAATCGGGTCGCGATATAATGTAACGAGCACCAAGTCAACATAATTCGTGCGTTTGTGCACCCTCTCAAGGAAAACTGTTGTTTTCTGTAATTATACGAGTGGGTTTAGGTGCTTTAATTGGGGTATTATGAAACGGTTCTGGATGTTTTACATGCATTTACGTCTATATATCTATAGCCTCTGCGAGCTGTGTACCTCGCGAATTTGTTTCTAAATGGCTGATATTTTTACGCTTTCAACCACCATATCTCCTCCATTTTTAGGGTTCCGTACCCTAAGGGTAAAAACGGGACCCTATTACTGAGACTTCGCTGTCCGTCCGTCCGTCCGTCTGTCACCAGGCTGTATCTCAAGAACGGTGATAGCTAGACAGTTGAAATTTTCACAGATGATGTATTTCTATGGCCGCTATAACAACAAATACTAAAAATAAAATTAAATAAATATTTAAGGCGGGCTCCCATACAACAAACTTGTTTTATGGTACGGAACCCTTCATGCGCGAGTCGGACTCGCACTTGCCCAATTTTTTTAATTTCGAAAAACTGACCCATGACAAAGAAACATTTATAATTATCAAACCTACTAACAAAATTTCATGATAATCGGTTCAGAAATGCGGTCTCCAGGCGAGAACAGCCAGAGGTCGGAACACCCGAACACGTACGGAAATTAGGGCCAAGCTGAAGCGACGACGCTTCTCTCGCTCGGCTAATCAAAATATGTAGGCGTTACAAAGCCGCTAACTTACGCTAATATATGCTCACTGTGAGACCAATAAATAGTGACTCAGTTAAAGGCAACGGGGCGGGTAAAAAGTAAATGCCCCTTAGAGGGCTGTGCCGTTTCCTAAGGCCTTACGCATTCATCAGATTAATAACCTTAGTATTTTGTTCCCAAGGGCCTAATTTGCTCTTTTGCGCTTAGTATTTTATAACGCCTTCGAGATCTGGTTGTGAGTCTAATAATATAAGCGTTTTGTATTTGTCAATAAATGGAAATTTGCTGATGTTAATGTAGCAATTAAATTACATAATTTATCCCATGTAAATATCCGAAAACATTAAAATAGGTGGCACAAAAAGTAGCGGAGCAAAAAAACAAACATGTGGGCAAGTCCACAATAAACCCTAGTACTTATATTTCGATTCGATGATTTCGTTTACATTATTGGCACTAGTCCTCAGCGATTCACCTTCGCTTGGCCTACAGACCGACCATCGCGGGGGTCATCATATTATTAGAAACAAGAAGGTTCCCGTAAATAAATATTTTTTTACCTTAGTCGGGTACAACGTGTCTCAACTGAGTTCCAGTTCCGTTTGTGATAGTTCTTTGTCACAGTTAGGCGCAAGCCGCACAGAAAAGACGAAGGGCAGTGACGCGTCGCAGACGAGGCGCCCCTTTATGGAATTTTCATACTAACTGTATCGTAGAATAAGAGACTATGTTGTACTCGAATGTGCTTGGGAACATCGGCCGCGTGAAAGAAAAAAATCATAACCCTTTTTTCGCTTCTTTGTAGTCGGGTAAAAAGTGTCTTAAAACCATCTTTGTATGTCCAGCTATCCCTGTACCAAAATTGGTTAAAATCTGTCCAGCTGTTTCGGCGTTATAAGCGGCCAAAGAAACGTTTACCAAAAGATGGCGCAGAATGGCTGGCACCGTGCAACTTTTCTGATATAATGACCCTGCTACATAAAACACGGATTTTCAATTCAATGTTAGAATTCTATAGCTAGTAAATGTAATATCGTACTATCAACGCGAATAATCATCAAGCTTCATTATAGCAAAAGGGCATACTTATATTCACATAAGTATGTGAGAAGTTAAATGCGTGTTTTGTAATTTAGATTAATGTACCTGGCTTTTGTAATACTTATTTGATACTAGTATGACCCTTTTCTCCGTTCAAATTAAAATAACCTTTCAATAACTGGCTTTAACCTAACTAAACAGCAGAATAAAATTAAAGTAAAAATGGAACGAATTGTGTAAGTAGGTACTCAATTACAAAATATCATATCTATACATATAAACTTCAAATGCCTACTTCTGTTTATTAAATTTAATACAAATAATACTTTCAATAACTGGCTTTAACCTAACTAAACAGCAGAATAAAATAAAAGTAAAAATGGAACGAATTGTGTAAGTACTCAATTACAAAATATCATATCTATACATATAAACTTCAAATGCCTACTTCTGTTTATTAAATTTAATACAAATAATACTTTCAATAACTGGCTTTAACCTATCTAAACAGCAGAATAAAATTAAAGTAAAAATGGAACGAATTGTGTAAGTACTCAATTACAAAATATCATATCTATACATATAAACTTCAAATGCCTACTTCTGTTTATTAAATTTAATACAAATAATACTTTCAATAACTGGCTTTAACCTAACTAAACAGCAGAATAAAAATAAAGTAAAAATGGAACGAATTGTGTAAGTACTCAATTACAAAATATCATATCTATACATATAAACTTCAAATGCCTACTTCTGTTTATTAAATTTAATACAAATAATACTTTCAATAACTGGCTTTAACCTAACTAAACAGCAGAATAAAATTAAAGTAAAAATGGAACGAATTGTGTAAGTACTCAATTACAAAATATCATATCTATACATATAAACTTCAAATGCCTACTTCTGTTTATTAAATTTAATACAAATAATACGTACGAACTCTCAACAAATTCTACACCAAATATTTGTTTAATAAAGGGAAGAGGAAGCGTAAACATTTAATTAAAAGCAAAAATATGAAAGCTCAAACAAATACGAACTTAAACTCAAACATTGATGAACATATCAGAACTCATTATGACAGCAAAAATACTAACTATTTCTACTATAATCTAACTTAACAGTAAAACAATGAATTACAGCCATGTACAACGAAAAGTCTATTAAACTTACAACTTTGCCGGTTTCTACCAATAATATTGACGTTCAAATTGACTAACAAAATCTACATCAACAAGTCAGATTGAAACTACATGCATTCATCTTGCAAATTGCCAAAATAAACACAAACCATAGCTATTCTCAAACCGTACCGACCTTTCCAAATCACACTTTTATCCACTTATCACACACATATGTCGGAACACGAAAACCCTTTTGTTTATGAACTGAGGTCAGCCGATCAGATCGTGGAGACCGATAGGCCTGAATGTCGTACCTGTGACTAAATTGTCAAAGTGGAGACTCAATCGAAACGCCTGGCGGGTGCACGAGAGATACAGGTCTAATGATAGATTTGTTGGTGCGCCTTTGTTTTACTATCGTGTTTTATTTATAGGTGTTTAACACGATTAGGTATATTAACTGGTATTTACAGGTGTATCATCCTCACTTGTTGCTCGCACAAAATCACATCCTCATTAACATACTTTTATTAGCTTCACTTGTAACTAAGCTTGTAACTAACAATGTAATCAAGTCTTAAAAGTAAACTTTAACCTACTTCTAATTATCGCATCGAAAGGAAACTTTGCATGTATATGTAGTTCACGTGACAATACAATAATTTGGTATATTGGGGTTGATCTGATGATGGAGACGGAAGGTGGAACTCCTAAACAGGACAGAATAAAACCAACGTGCTTGGGCTCATTTGATTGGCCTTGATGAGTACAAGAGCGCGCTAGGAAAGTGTAAGTGTTTCGAAAATTTACTTTTTAAAGACTAAATAGCGAATGAAAAGCCGGAAATTGCATTTTCTATAAAATAGTTTATTTCCTATATAAAACTAATACATAACTTCTCCGTGGAAATGGCACCAAGCGATACCAGGAAACCCATTATTCATAAAAAAGAGAAAACTCCTATAAACATAAAAAGCTTTCCATTGCGGCCTTTAAACACCTGAATTCGCTTAATGCAAATTATCCTTCAGCTGACTGCACTAGAATGAAGTAGATTAATTATGGAAATATTCCTCGCGAAGAAAACGATTAATTTCCACGCTGGACTTTTTGTAATAACAATGACTCAACTATTACGCGAAGTTCCTTAAGCGCGCAATTTGCCCTTATACTTAAGCCTCACGTCAATTATGATCCAGACTTTTGTATCTAGCTACGTAACTACGTTTCTGGTCATTCCTGTTTGGTAACTAACTTTTTTCGTATATATCTTCGAACCAGTCGCGCAACTCGCATGCAGTTTATCTCCTCGCTCTGTGGTATATTCTCAAACCTTTTGATATTAGCGTATAAAATATTTTGCCTGTTCGACAATAGAATCATTGAACCGTTCATTCGGTAGCTATTCACGATTCGATGAAATTTCCAGATAAATAGGCCTTTCGAAAAGTGTAGATTTCTCGGTTGAATTGTTCACAATGGTAATACCAGCGTGAATATTTTGTATAATTTACTCCATCCATATACCCATTATCTACAACAAAATATGATAGCAGAAAATATAATCGTCTTTTGCAAACGAGCTAAATAAATACGAATAAGTTATGACTGAGATAGTACGATAGTGTTAACGATCGATTTTGAAATCAAAGCCGAAGCTGTCCTCATAGTGAACATCTTTGTGAGATACCTACTTATGTTGAAATAATAATGATGATGATCGCTACAACAGTCAACGTGCTTTACTCAAATCATTTTTTTTTTTTTGGTACTGTCTTATAATTAGCTTGGTCAATAAACTGGCCACCTACTAATTTTAATAAAGTTGTAGCCTGACCCGAAGAGTCAAGTTACAGAAAAGAAGACATAGAGAATGCCTACCACAGAGTGGACAGGACTTAGAATTTCCCAAGGAAAAAACCAACCTTCTGCAGGCTATTGCTGTATTTGCCCTCTGCAATACATTCTGGGCCCAAAACGAACAGCAATATCGCGCTCCTGGCGAATCTCGTAGTCAGGCGCCCGGACTTTATGGCGTTTAAAAGCCCTCAAGAGAGGTCTATACCTTATAGACGGTGCACCAACAACAGCAGGTACGGCGACTGCCTCACCACAGCCAAAGTCAGCGTCATCAGTGTCACAGTCAGAAGAAATGTCATTAAGTCTTTTGTAGTGAAGCAGGCGGCGGAAACGATCACGCAACTCAACATCAATTTCCGCCTCCTGCTTAAGTCTAATGGTTATAGGGTCAAGTGGATCCAACAAAATATGTTTGGGCCGCCTCAGATTATTCTTGGGCGGAACTACAGGCTGATAATTAATCGCACTCCTAATGAGTGGATTAGGACTGACTGCAGCCTTTTCAAAAATTTTTTTAGAAAGAGTCCTGAAGTGCTCTAGTACGGAGGGAACCCCCAAATCCGCATGAATTTGAATATTCCTGACATACCCAGGAAGACCGGAGATTCTCCTGAGGCATTTGTTTTGCAAGACCTGCAACGTCCGAATCCCCGCAGGCGAGAAGACTGGACGAATGCAGGTCTTGTATAAGGTCAATTTATTCCTTCTCGACATCTTGGATTTGCGAGAAAGAAGGCAAGAGAGCCTAGCCATAAAAAAGGCCGCTCGGTTCCTAACAGTTTTAAAGTGTTTGGCAAAAGACAACTTCCTGTCCAGAGTAACCCCCAAATATTTGACATCGGATTTCCAGGGAATGGGGACACCCTGAAGGATGATGTCTTTTGCCAACTTCCTAGTGTTAGTGCTGTGCGTGAAAAGCACAGCAGCACTTTTCTGAGGATTCACATCCATCCTCCACTGCCTGCACCAAAGCCCTAAAGCATCAGCAGCAGACTTCACTCAAATCATCCCTCCTCCAAGCAACAAATAAACGAAACAAGTTTCATTCAAAGCACAATGAACTAAGTCTAAGCCTTGTGTTTACGTTAGACAAACTGTCGCAGTGTTGTGGTCTCGAGAATAGCCCCCGCATCGAGTCCGCGCGACTTGGCCGGTGACCGAACGCCCGCAACCTACTTGGCCGCTGCGCTCACTGCAAATATTGCTTGTGACTGTGACGCTAGTTATCCGTGTCACGAATACGCCCTGAATGGAGCTACAATACGTACTATGTGTTTATGTGAGCCTGGTACGCGATTATAGTATTGACGTAAGGGAGCATGAACGGTTATGTTCAAAAAAAAAAATTGGGCAAGTGCGAGTCCGACTCGCGCATGAAGGGTTCCGTACCATAAAACAAGTTTGTTGTATGGGAGCCCCCCTTAAATATTAATTTTATTTTATTTTTAGTATTTGTTGTTATAGCGGCAATAGAAATACATCATCTGTGAAAGTTTCAACTGTCTAGCTATCACCGCTCTTCAGATACAGCCTGGTGACAGACGGACGGACGGACGGACGGACAGCGGAGTTTCAGTAATAGGGTCCCGTTTTTACCCTTTGGGTACGGAACCCTAAAAACATGTAAAATTTAAGGGTCTGTACACAAACTCTTTGAACAGTTTTCGCCGTTGGCAATGCTGAGTGTACACCATTACTTGTGCACATCTCTTATACGAAACATACATTGTCTATAAAACCTAATAAATTCTACTAACGTGTAATTTTTATTAAATTTATCATATTTTATTCTATTCCATTGTTATTTTTATACCCCGCTTCATCGCTCGTTGGTTTGGAGTTTTTGGTTTCATCTGTGATCCAATATTGAGCGATGTCGTGTCTCACATAAAAAAATCCTTTAGAAGATGAAATCTCCATATGTATCTAGTACGGAAGCGTACTCTATACACTGCGTACTACAATGAACAATGTACTAAATGCGTGTACAGTGATGCGGATGTAGAGATTTAGAGGCTCTGCGGCGTAGCCCGTGCGGTCGCCCGTGAAAATGAATATTTGATACGTTTTGTTCGGTTTGGCATGTGTTTTTTACGCAATGTTACTGTTGGCACGAGTGGGTAGTTGGAAATATGTATTCACAACACGGGCCTTAGTTGCCTGCCCATAAAAATGAAAAATTCAAAACGAAATATAAATTCAAAACCAATATAAGATCTATATTTATGAAGAACTAAAATCGCACTTATCTAACGCCATTCATTTTCTTGATACTGTCGAAAAAGCAACAACATTAGATTAAGCAGATACTAGAGCCTTATTTTTTTAAGTTATACATTATGAACATAATAAAACCAATGAAAAGCCTTCTTCCGTAACGCATTAAGGACTTTCTCGGTGCAAATAAAAGCAAGAAAGCACAACATAATATTAAATACCTGCACCTCTAGCACAACTGTGACACGCGACTCCTTCTCGCGCGAGAAATATCACCTATTTCTTTCTTCGCAGTACTGTGAGAGAGTGACGGGCTATGGTATGTCACACAACTCGCGAAGTGTAATTGTGCTAGGCGCTCTGAACTGTCAAAACACTAGACTATACACGATCCAAAGCAGGAACCCTCGAAAACTCAAGACACAAACCTCCCACAACACCAGTAACATTTGTCAGTCACTTTTTAATCGCGCTCAATTTACATGTTCCTATTAGCAATCACGACTATTTGTTGGTTGAGGTTTGGGCACTGACAGGGGATCAGTTTGACGAGGGGTCCGCACTCCACGGGCCTTAAGTGGCTGTTTATACCGCACCTTTCCTAGCTCCATCAAAGTCGGTCAGTTTTTCTGTTTTTCTGACTTCTCTTTGAACTATTGATTTCGGTTCAAGCGGTTGTGGTGGAAGCTGGGGTGAGATCCGTTTCAAGTTAAAAGAGATGCCTTTTAATTCGTCAAGTGTCTAAACACACTCATGTACCTACATAATCTGTTGAAGCTTGAACTAAACTAAACATTTGATCCTTATTTTTTGACCATATAATTCGTTTGAAATTTTGCGCCAAGGTGACAGCAACGGCGCGAATAAAACTTATAATAGTAGATGTAATCCCGTTCCAAATTATTCTTGGTGCAAATCAGGAACCCCAGGCTTACAAAAGTAAGTAAGATACTCACCATGAGCTCTCGCCGTAGCTTATCCAACTCGTGCGCAGAAGGCGGCACCGGCTGCGCCCTTCCTCTGCGCAGTTCCTCCAGCTGCCGCGTCAGCTCTTCCACTTTGGCCACGGCCACTGATAATTCCTTCTCCTTTTCATTGAAGAGCGCTCGTATCGACTCGAGGTCACTGGCTGTGGAGAAAAGAAAAAAATGTTTAATTATATTAAATACAATACTTTAATGATCTGATACCTTCTCAATGCGACGATGACGCTTTTAGAATTTGTAAAGATTTGCACATATGAGAGATTTTTTTATTGTAAAAAAGTGGGGGAGCTTTATATCTCAAGGCATTGTGTTTACCTGTTAGTGACACCTTCAGAAATTGTGACCTACTTTTACTATTTTTATTTGTAGGTTATATCTTCAGAAGAGGAAAAATAGGAGATGAAATTCATATAACACGTAATTAAATATAGGTACCATGTAAAATAATAATCCTCCCTTTTTGGTAGTGGCGCAGTCGGATAACTAACTCACAATCTACTCCAAACATTGATTGTAGGTATATCCGGAAACGTAATAAATAAAACCTCACGCTTTATGAACTTGACCTATAATCTAAATAAGTTAATTTATAAGTTGATATGTCGTCAAAGTAATATTTTATTTTTCGACACAAATGATGCTATTAGTGATTATCAAATTACAACAAATAAACTTGCTAAATCTTTAGCATCTTTTATTAATTCAGATTCTGGAAATATTATCACCCGCCCCACCTCGGTTAAGACTACAATTCCAACTGCAGATTTGTCTTTAAACTATCTGTTGGGACAACGGAGAGGCAGAATAGTGTAACATTATTACACCAAAACATAAACCGCTTCACTGGCAAAATATTCGATCTAGAGTTATTTACCGAAAAACAATATATTGATGTAATCTGCTTAACAGAAACTTGGTTAAAAGACGACATGATGCAATTTAATGTAAATAATTACGAATTAGCTAGCGCAGAGATGGATCAGTATCTGATAATTTGCGTTTATAGACCGCCATCAGGTGATTTAACTTATTTTATTAGTATTATGGAAAATACACTTCGTAAAGCAGTAAAGACTGAAAAAGCAATAGTGGTTTGCGGTGACTTCAACATTGACATTTTGTCAAAATCTGTTGAAAAAGATAAGTTGGTCACTTTATTCCAATCATTCAATTTACATTACATTTTTGAAGTACCTACTAGGGTCACTCCCACCTCTTCCACTTGCATAGATAACATCTGGCTAAACTGTTGTCATCTGGGTGGAAGCGTAGTGAATGGAGTTCGTTCGGATCATAAAGCTCAGGTGATTATGCTGCCTTGCGAAATTAAACATTCTGATCGCGCCATAGAAATAAGACCTCTGAGTAAACATAGACTAGAATTATTAAAGTCAAAACTGCTAGTCGCCATGACAGATACTCATTCGGAATCAAGTGATCCGAACGGCCTATTCGAAGCGCTTCTGAATACTGTATGTAGAGAATTTAATGAAGCTTGTGGTAAAAAGCGTATTAAAGTTAATAGCAAAATGTCGTTTAATGAGTGGGCAACTACTGGAATCCGGAAAAGCAGAGATAAATTATACCAACTTTATGATTTGAAATCCTGCACCACTGATGAACGCTTTCATCAGTATGTTAGGGATTATTCCAAAATGTTTAAAATTGTATGCACGAAAGCAAAAGCAGCACACTTAAATAATAAAATAAAATCTTCAGATAATAAGGCTAAGACAGTCTGGAAAATAATAAACACAGAGACAGGTCGGAAAAACTTGAGCAAATCCACCATTTCCTTGAAGATAGAGGATAAATTAATAACTGATTCAAGAAGTGTAGCCAACGAATTTAATAATTTCTTTTCCAAAATCCCCATAGAAACAACAAAAAGTTTGGCATCCTCTGTTAGAAAAGCTGAATCCCTCCTTAAGGAGAATGTAAACTCAGATAATGTTTGCACGTTCAAGTTTCATCACATTTCTCCGTTGGATGTACTGAGGTCCCTGAAACTGATAAAAATAAAGAGCACGGAGGACTTATGGGGCGTATCAGTCAAGGTGCTGGAATCAATTCTTGAAGTAGTTGCTCCCTCCTTAGCTCTTATTTTTAATAGTTGTATAGACAAGGGCATTTTTCCAGATTTAATGAAATGTAGTAAAGTAGTTCCAATCTTTAAGTCAGGCCATAGGGATAATCCTTCAGATTATCGTCCAGTTTCTATCCTACCTGCGTTTAGCAAAATATTCGAAAAAATAATGCTAATGCAACTGATTTCTCACTTTAATTCGCATTGTATTTTACACCCACAACAGTTCGGTTTTACAAAAGGAAGGTCTACGGCTCATGCCGGTGTAAGCCTGATTAAATTTATTTTACAGGCTTGGGAAGAGTCACAGGACGCCATTGGAATTTTCTGTGACCTTTCCAAGGCTTTTGATTGTGTAGATCATGATACCTTAATTTGTAAACTAAATTTTTATGGCATCAGTGGTCATGCATTGGATCTCATCAAGTCATATTTAACGAACAGAAATCAAAAGGTAGCGATAAATGGAGCCATTTCTTCAGAGACAGTGGTAGAGATGGGAGTGCCCCAAGGATCTATTCTAGGCCCATTCTTGTTTCTTGTTTATGTAAATGATCTTCCGTATATGGTAAACCGAAGATCAGGCATTGTCATGTTCGCTGATGACACTTCGTTACTGTTCAAGGTTAATAGGAAGGATACTGAGCTCACTGAACCAAATATTACCCTCTCCATGATATCTGACTGGTTTGCTGCTAATAACTTAGTGTTGAATCCAAAAAAAACTAAATGTATAAAATTCTCACTAGTGAATTCATCAGATACAAGCTTAATCTCGAACATAAAACTTAATGGTGAAACCCTAGAATTTGTAAAAGAAACTGTATTTTTAGGTATTACATTAGACTCAAAATTGCAGTGGGGTTCCCACATAACAGCAGTAGGAAATAGGTTGAGCTCCGCTGCTTTTGCAGTCAGGAAGATAAGGCAGCTTACCAATATAGAGACGGCACGGTTAATTTACTTCGCATACTTCAGTAGTATTGTTACTTATGGTCTTATTTTGTGGGGATCAGCCGCGGATATTGAAACAATTTTTATTTTGCAAAAAAGGGCTATCAGAGCAATTTATAATCAAGGGCCGCGTGAGTCATTGAGAGAACTGTTTAAGGAAATAGATATTCTAACACTGCCGTCGCTATACGTATATGAAATAATAATGTTTGTTAGGAAGAATTTATACTATTTCCCAACAAACACAGATAAGCCAAAAATTACCAGAAATACAGGGAAGCTCAAAGTAACTTATTACAGACTAGCAAAAGCAAAGAAGTCGTTCTTGGGAAATTGTATAAAATTCTACAATAAAATTCCAAAACAGATTACTGAACTTACCGATCGTCAATTTAAATTAGTGGTGAAACAAAAACTCAAATCAAAAGCTTATTATAAGGTAAGTGATTATATCATGGGTAGGGATGTTTTTCAGTGATAACATCCTGCACGAGTAATCTATCGCATCCAGAAAACACAAAATATACGTAGCTAACTGTAAAAAATAATTTAATTTTATGTATAAAATATACTTACTGTTTTGCAAAACAGCTGACATTCATAAGTGCATTGTAATTATGCCTAAATTGAAGAATAAACTACTTTGACTTTGACTTTGACTTTGACCTAATATTGACCGCCTGAAGCAGCAACAAGGTTGCCTGAACCCCACGTCATACTTTCAGAGGTTAACTCAACTAAAACTGATGTTTTCCTCGACTGTAATAAAATTAGAGGGAAATCAACCAAACCTGAAACTAACTAATCATTGCAAATATTAACGGTATGAAATATTAGTGAAATTAAACTATTGTTGTATACTTAAATCAAAAGTCTGGAGTAGGTACTAGGTATTTCTAAAAAGAAAGTAACCAAGGGAAATCCTAGCGAAGAAAAAGTGACAACTTACAGGATTTGATAAAGTAGATGCGACAAAAATGTCCTATATAAAAATATAAGAAATCGCAGTGCGTCACATTGAACACACAAGATTGGAAGATTGGAAGGTTGATTATGTTATGAAAGAATGTAAAGTGATCCACTGTAATGTAAGCAGGATTACATTTTTCTTTGATATTTTTTATTTGTGTCAATATAAAAAAAGTACCTATACTAATTCCACTAAAAACAATCAATAAGAAAGATTCTAAAACATTGCAAGATTTGATTACAAACTTACACCAGGATATACTTATAAAACATGAGTCTAAATAGTTTTGTAAAGCCGTTTCAGCGCGAAGAAGTCAGAATCATACGTATACAAAAACTTTCGGTTTTATAATATTCACTAATATCGGGTGCTTACTTTTGAATGCTTCCTAATAATAATAATCGCACAAACAAAGATACTGGAACACATTTTTCTTAATTATCTTCTGCTGTAACTTCATGGGACCGGCGACATATCAATCAAAACTTATACCATTAGTCCACTTCTCTGAGACTTCTCAAGTTCTCACCAACTTTTCCTTTTATGACAATTATAATGAAAATTAAAAAATAGGACAATGTTGCGAGTATCAAATTCTTATTGAGGGGTTTTAATGAAGCTACAGGAAATAAAGTACTTAAGATATTACAGCCAAATACTTTGACATTGACTTCAATTGGCCTATGATAGTCACTTTAGTCACGTGATAGATAAATGATAAGACTCCCGAAACTTTCTTACAAGCGCGAGAGTGAGGGTGCTTTAACATTTTCCATTGCGTGATAAACGCAAGCATTATCCACAAGCAATTTTGTCATACTATTCGACGCGCGGTTGGTAGTGCACCTGCCTACTGAGCTGATAGTCCAGGGTTCGAATCCCGGCAAGGGCAAATGTTTGTGATGAACTCGAATATTTGTACCTGAATCATGAATCTTATATAGTAGGGGAGCCAAAGAGGTGATTTCAGGATTTACTAAAGCGCGGCAGATTAATATAGAGGGGGATACCTTGTACCCGGTAAAGTACTTCCACCAAATATGAGCCTCATATATATGGCCGCCCGTCAAGGATAAAATGTGAGATTAGTGAAAAAAATTGTTCATCTGAAATTCTCGATCGCGTCAGATTAAGGTAGGGTGAGTTAGTTATAAGCTAAAACGTATATATTCCTCTAATATGACAATTTAAAGGTGACGTAAAGAAGGCGGAAGGCTCCTAGTTGTAAAAAAAAACGTCATCTCGACATTCTGTATTTGAGTATATATCTGTCTTATGTATGTATATCGTCGTCTAGTACCCATAAACACAAGCCTTTTAGAGCTTACTTTGAGACGACTAGATCGATTTATGTGAGGTAAGGACAGACTTCGAATATAGCTTCGAATGTGAACTCTTTTAGTTAAATGGGACATCCAAACAAGTCCAAAATGCGTGTCATGTACAGCCGAGTATATCGCTCTGACTGAACATTGGACTGCAAACAAAAAATCCGAAAGCAAAGATTCTAAAGTCAAAGATTGGTAAAATTATAAGGCATTACGTTGAAAAAAGTCATTTCCCGGTATAAGCGTTCAGCTGAGACTCATTTAAAAGCTAGGAGGGATATACACCGACCTTTCAATTACAGAAGACAATAAAGAGGGCTTTATCTGTATGAGGGTCCCGTTTGTGCGAGTAAATAGCGACAGTGGAGACGCAGGCTTAGAATGCAGTAGGGAAACTTCTTTTATGTTTCTTCTAAAACGCATGCAATCCAATAAGATGTGGCTGAAATTTTGGCAACAACTCCCATGGTCACCTGTCCAGTGAGTAAATAAAGGATACGGAGCACGGCATATATGCTATGTATAATAACTATTTGACAGAGACCTCAATACTCGTAGTATCCTGTAAAGTAAGCTATGGAGACAATGTATAAGGAATATATTTATGACTTGAAATCTAAAAGGAAGAAAGCACGCTAACTAAAGATTTAGAGAATAATAGAGATACTTAAATGGATTAATATTGAAGCTGAATGAAGTTAGAGGATTATATTGAAAAAAAAAAAATTGACTATCATCCGAAAATCGTCGAGTCAAAGAGGAATATACCAAAATATGAAGTAAATATGTTTTCAATAAAACGATATACAAATATCTCTTCACATTATAAAATGCTTGTGAAATGAAATTGTAGAACAGAATATTTCCAATAGGTATGTCAATACATGTCATGCTAGACGTGCTGACTGTAAGTAGTTTCAATAAATCTTCAAGTCGTTGACTGGTAGAGAATGTCTTCAGGCATTAAGTCCGCTATTTGTACGTATTTTTCTTATTGTGCAATAAAGTTTAAATAAATAAATCTTTAATGTAATTCTGCAATGCTTATTTCCTTTTTTAAATAAACTTGCGCTACTGTTAGTCTTTGACTATTGCGACACGGCTCCAGTGATTCCTTTGATATCTCTTTAAAATCATATGACTGCTCATTGATCTTACTTATTTAGGGCAACAAGTTTGTTATTCCGATTTGGTTATTGCGGTCTCCTTTAAACTGCTAATTGGAAACGAAGTCTATTTGCATATAGCGTAGGATTTGAACTTATTTCATTGGTTTTATTTTCGAACACTGGTAATGTTATGACTCACAAAACAAGACATACTTGTAGATACATGCGATACGATGAAATATAATCTTTATGATTAATTACTAATATGGAGTAGACAAGGCTATTTAAGCCACGAATATCTATTCAAATAACCTAAGCACTATGTTCAAATAGAATAATAAAAACTAAATAGGAAGATGAAAAAGATAGTTTTTCTTCCATATAAATAGCACCGTGAAGTTCTAAAAACACTGTTACAATAGTTCAAACTAAAAACGCAATCTAGCTGAAGAAACATTTCAATCTCACCAGTTTTCACACTTCAAACAATGACGACGCAATCTCTTAAAAAAATAGCCCAAAGTCAGCGTAGTATTCGGCGGGGCTTTAAAAAATACTGAAAGCAATTTTTCGCCTTCGCCCACGTTGTCCGCTCTAAATGTAATTCAACAGCCTTTTCAATCCCTTATCAATTTTGAAACCATTTTAGCAGCACATTTCGTACCATATCGAAGGGCTTGGAAAACATTACCGTCCGGCCTAAGGGCCAGGAATAATAGAACATTCTGCCCAAAGTAGATGTATCGCGATCTCTGAGACCCTACCAAATTGATTTAACTACGCCGCCCAGAGGTCCTTAGAGAGCGTATTTCACTTTGACCATGTTACGCAGACGCTATTTCAATTTGATAGAGTTCGGAAATAGTTTACTAGTTTCACTCTTTTCTCGAGGCCATTGATCTTGAATAAGTTAACGTTCTTTTGAGATAGTTCACTGTATCAGCGAGAGCTCGCTATTGCTATCCTAGGTTGTAAATGTTGTAATATCTTCATTAGACCCTCAGAGTTCGAAAATAGTTTACTAGTTTCACTCTTTTCTCGAGGCCATTAATCCTGATTAAGTTAACGTTCTTTTGAGATAGTTTACTGTATCAGATAAAGCTCGCTATTGCTATCCTAGGTTGTAAATGTTGTAATATCTTCATTAGACCCTCAGAGTTCGAAAATAGTTTACTAGTTTCACTCTTTTCTCCAGGCCATTGATCTTGAATAAGTTAACGTTCTTTTGAGATAGTTCACTGTATCAGCGAAAGCTCGCTATTGCTATCCTAGGTTGTAAATGTTGTAATATCTTCATTAGACCCTCAGAGTACGAAAATAGTTTACTAGTTTCACTCTTTTCTCGAGGCCATTGATCTTGAATAAGAACGTTCTTTTGAGATAGTTCACTGTATCAGCGAGAGCTCGCTATTGCTATCCTAGGTTGTAAATGTTGTAATATCTTCATTAGACCCTCGGAGTTCGAAAATAGTTTACTAGTTTCACTCTTTTCTCGAGGCCATTGATTTTGAATAAGTTAACGTTCTTTTGAGATAGTTCACTGTATCAGCGAAAGCTCGCTATCGCTATCCTAGGTTGTAAATGTTGTAATATCTTCATTAGACCCTCAGAGTTCGAAAATAGTTTACTAGTTTCACTCTTTTCTCGAGGCCATTTAATCTAGAATAAGTTAACGTTCTTTTGAGATAGATCACTGTATCAGCGAGAGCTCGGTATTGCTATCCTAGGTTGTAAATGTTGTAATATCTTCATTAGACCCTCAGAGTTCGAAAATAGTTTACTAGTTTCACTCTTTTCTCGAGGCCATTGATCTTGAATAAGAACGTTCTTTTGAGATAGTTCACTGTATCAGCGAGAGCTCGCTATTGCTATCCTAGGTTGTAAATGTTGTAATGTCTTCATTGCTTACAAAAAACGCGTGTCTCCTTTTACTCCAAAGAAAAACGTACTAATACTTTCTATGTAACGCTACTATACAGTTTTTAATGACATTTTCCTAACGATGGTTTTAAGACGTTCGACGTTTTTTTTCCAAGATATTTTTATTTATTTAATCTTTATTGCAGAAAAGAAAGAACTTATCGTACAAAAGGCGGACTTAATGCCATAGGGCATTCTCTACCAGTCAACCATTGGGCTAAGCAGATAATTTGTGGGCGGTCCAACTAACTTAAAACAATTTCAAAATAATTGTAGTATATTATCGGGTACTTTTTTTATCGCAATGGAAAACTATATTTTTCAAACTCAACTCGATTCGGACACTAATTAAAATTATCCAAATACTACCCTGTGTAACATAATCGTACAGCCTTCATATGAACATAAAATATATTGCATACATCTTACACAGCAAAATAAATCCACTTCGTAACGGTGTATACGTAAACGAATATTATACCGAGTAAACGATATAGTATTGCAAAATGTAATAACTTAGATTTACTGCCACAAGTCCTGTATCCAATATCTACTCGTAATAAAGAATGTTCCAGATTTTTTATGTTATTGTGCGGAGCAACTAAATTTAATTATGTTGTTTCGAGACTAACGTAGACACATTTATGATTTCGAACGAAAATCAATTGTAAGCCTGCTTTCAATATGTTGTATCCACTTGGAATTTTAATGTAGCTATTATTTCTAGTCGCGATTATTAAATTGATCTATTTAATACCTGCTTATTGTGATATGAGTGAATTCAACGGCAGTTAAACCTTAGTATATTTTTGCTCGTTGCATTATTATTCAATGTATTGTTTTTTTCTGTGTAATAAAAAATAAAAATTGTCTATTAAAATCTCAGACGAAATTTCTGGAAACCTATAAAGGTCGCGTTTATATGTACAATATACATATCACACGATCGGTAAATAACAAAAAGTATCCGTGACTGTTTGAAACATACCGGGTGTGGTTCGTAACAAGAGCATTAAATTGAAACGTAGATATACGTATATGCAGCCCCCATTACAGACCCCATGTAATTATGGTTTAGATCCTAAATAATCGAGTTGGTATATATTTCTATCTGTTTGGTATTTAGTGACTTACATGACCCCAGGTAATTTTAAAAAACAGCCGGTTATTTCTACTTACTGAATCAATTAATTACCAACATGCTTTTCAAGAAAAAAAAAATAAAAAAAATATTATTGTATTATATTATCACTAAACCTGTCACTAGCAAGTTGGTAATAATTGCTTCAGTAATAGGAAATAACCGGCTGTTTTTTTTTTATTCTGGGGTCATGTAAGTCACTAAATACCTAAGGGCCCTGCTAGAAGGACAAAATCTTCGAACGCGTATTTCTCAAAAACTATTTATATCTAGGGTGTAGTGAAAAGTTATTTGGAAGGTAGAAATAAGATGCTCCAAGAATAGTAATTCATTTTGTCTGTAAACTTACAATTAAGAAAGGGCCCCGCTGGCACAGAATCTTTTTTTTTTTTCATTAATTTGCAAAGTTAGAAATTTTAAAGTACATAAATCGACAGGTAGAAATATATACCAACTCGATTATTTAGGTCCTAAACCATAATTACATGGGGTCCCGCTGCATATACGTATATGAAACGTAGATCCATTTTGACGTGAGACATGACACAAACTATGCTAATCTTCGTGTTGATAAAAGTACGGAAGACAAATGAGTTCTTTTTAGTATGAAATAAATGATGTAAATAAAAATGTCCAAAACAAGTAGCTGCTCGCCATGACACCTTAATTTATTGAGAAGATAAAAATGGTACTGAACGTGAACATAACCACAGTATTTGATATCCTGTCACTTGTTCCAAATAAAACTGAATATGAATATATAAATGTAATGATTTAAAAAAATGCGTATTCTTTTAAAAAATGCACAAAGATGACGACGTGGTTTTAAATGAATATTTGTGTAGAAAGATAGACGTTGCCAAAAGTGAAATCGCGGGTTAGTATTTTGTTCTAAACTTTTTGCGATTGTAAAAGTCTGTCATTTTTATACAAAATACGCAGATATGATAGATTTTTTGCAGTTACTGTAAATAATAATTCAATAAGTGCGGGTAACTTTTTGAACCACATCGTAGCGGGACGTAACAGCCAGTAGGCTTGCGTTGCAGTGGATTGCTTCGAATATTTTCCCGAAATATTGGGATATTCCGTATAGAGTGTACACTTGTATTGGTTGGAAAACAATGCACCAAACGCCGGAAGCGAAAAGTCTAGCGAATTTGTAATCTACGACTATATCGTGCTTTCTTTACCATTTAAATGAAAACTTGTCAATGTAGCTCTAAAACATATACAATATAAATAAGAATACTTATTTACGGAACCTAATAAAAGGCACTTATGCCAGTATCTAGAACGTGTGTAACTACTTAATGTTAAATGGTTGTATTGAGGCGAAAGTATAAGAATTTACTGCTTGAATTAAAAATAGTTTTGCTTAATATTATGCAATCTTACATAACCTAAATTAAAAATCTAAAACACCCCCGCCACAAGTAGCTGGTTATATTGAGACCCTCATTCAATGAGTGATATACAAAATGCTACTAAAACTGAACAAAACTACAAAATTTGGAATTCCTAGCTTCAATATTGGGTGAGATCTTGTCACTAGTTCCAATAAAAGCTGAATATCTTGAAAACTACTGGTCTTTTTTCCACCAATTATATCTTAGAACCATCTCGACACACAGATACACGGATACACATGTTAAACTTATAATACCCCTCTTTTTTCGTCGGGCGTTAAAAGCAGGCTTGGCTGTAACGAAGGATTATTTCTTTGAAATCTGACCTGACCAACAGGATTTAAGAAAGATGAAAACAAACCCATTGCATAAACGGATCAAAGCCAAATAAAGGGTTGTTTGTTTGTTGTTTGTTTGACATTGCGTTTCGCATTCCTAACTCATCTGGCATTTTTGTTACGGGATTGAAGGAAACGGGACTCAAACATCATCGTTTACTATATCGGCGACAAAAAATTAAAACGCTGTAAGTGCCCATCAAATCCATTGGCGGTTACAGCATTTTAGCTTTTTAGCTTTAGTTATAGTATTCTTGTTAACACTTCATCGATTTCTATAAAAGCACAGAAATAAAACACCAAGTTCTCTCTTTTTATCTTTCCAAAAGCCGTCGGAGAGCTATATTTTATTGGCAAATAGTTGTGTAAAATGAGACGCACCGTTAGTGGGGAGACAGATCGCCGCGTGCGCACTATACGACTACGAACGCACGTCATTTTGCCAGAATAAAAGCGGAAACGAAAACCCAGGTGTGTGCTGGTGTGTAGGCTATTAGCGCGGTTGGTGGCGCGTAGTGAGCGTATCTTGGCATATGTGGTTCACCATATTCAGCATTTTTTGTTACCTTATATTAAACCTCTCATAACGTCTCGTGACACGGCCGTATCAATATTCCGGTACCAGTCGACAAATGACACGACGCGACGGGGTGACGCGTGTTGATATTGGAAAATCAATACTTTTCAATGCTACTGTGGTTTCACTATGTACGTTGTCTCGCTGTATTATTGAAACAATACATTCGGAACACCACACCCGTTGAAAGAAAATCAATCTTGATTTCAATTAGTGTGACCGTTTGATCTACATTTTTGGGAACAAGTTGACATTCACCTTAAATATGTCTTTAATTAACTACGGTCTTATTCGATTGTCATAGCCATTTGATTGATGTATAGACCATATATCAGACTTATGGCCGATGTACTTCGACTGTTGTTATTTGAGCCGCATATACTGAGACAATTTTAGGCGTGTAGACAATTTTTTCTGAGGAAATATCGATTCTATTTTTTATATGGGATCAAATGTACAGCATAGTTGTTGACAGATACACATCCAGCGCAAATTCCAAGAGGGACGAAATCCAGTCTTGTCGAGGGGCGATGGTGGATCGATTGAACCAAACTCTCGTGGCAGTGTCCGAGTGGGGAGATGCCAATTTAGTTGGATTCAATGCCACCAAGACTCAGGCGTGTCTGTTTTCCGCTAAACGGAGTCCCTTTGACCTGACTCCCACTTTCCAAGGTGTATCCGTTCCGATTTCAGACCACCTAGAGCTTCTTGGGATGACCTTATCATCCAACCTGAACTTCGGCCAATACATTGAATCCTTGGCTACAACTGCAGCAAAAAAACTTGGGATCCTATCTAAGGTGAGGCGGTACTTCACGCCGAGACAGCTGCTTCAATTATATCAGGCGCAAGTCCGATCATGCATGGAGTACTGCTGCCATCTTTGGGATGGGTCCGCCAAATATCAACTGGCCGCCTTGGATTCAATTGACAAACGTGCGAAGAAGCTCATTGGCGACCCTGCCTTAGTTCAGGAAAAGCTGCAAAACCTCGAACACCGCAGGAAAGTCGCTTGTTTATCGGTTTTTTACCGGATACACTTTGGTGAGTGTGCACTAGGACTGCATGAATTAATTCCACCGTCTCCGTTCAGACAATACAGTACTCGGCGCGGACTTGGATTCCACCCTTATGTTGTCGATATACCACTGATTCGTACGAAACGCTTTGCGTCTACTTTCCTTATGAGGACAGCTAAGGAATGGAACTCTCTTCCTGCGTACCTGTTTCCTGAAAAATATAACTTGGATCTCTTCAAGTCGAGAGTGAATAGGCATCTTCTAGCCAAGCATGCTCCATCTTAGGCCTTATTGTCACTTAACATCAGGTGCAATCGAGGTTAAATGCATGGCTATTTTGAATTAAAAAAAAATGTCTATATGCGGCTAACTACACGTGACTGCTTTAAAAATCAGAAATTACCGTTAAAGATCAACATTCCTACGGAGCGCTAAAAACGCTCCATACAAATGGCCACCTACATGTGACGTACGTAGTTTGTAGGTTGGGTTAGCTAACTACCAATATTTGTGTGGAGACAATAAGTCATTTAATTTGCTATTTTCACCGTGAAAAAGTGCATTTAAGTCCCTTGTTGTCCTACAATTATTGTTTTGTTAAATTATGAGGACTCTGAAAACAATTTCCGAATATCCTTTGGTAAAAAAATAGATAAACATTTCACGACATATTGAGCAAATTTTATTCATATAACTGCAGTATGTTGTATAATTCAATCAGTCTACACCCCTATTTCATATTACTGCAGTATGTTGTATAACTCAATCAGTCTACACCCCTATTAAACTGGCTGTCCATTGAAGTGGCGCGAAGACTATGAACCAATCACGCTGTGTAATAGGCTAGTAGACCCAGTTTTGAAATATATTTTAAATGGTTAATAATGATCTTACTAGCTCAAAAAAAAGTCTTGTATTTTTGTGAAAGCTAGAAAGCTAAATTTTATCAATTGAAAATTGTAAATTTCATGAACAGTCAAAAACGCCGTCCGCCATTTTTGCCTTTTGCTAATCTGTGGCGTGACGTAGAATTACCTGTAAATATTCGAAATTCGACCGTCGTATAGTGCCATTCCGCTCACTCCAATATACTGTGACAGGAGATCGAGAGGGATGGCACTATTCGAAGTCGTCAAAGTAGACTTTCAGATTTGTTTACATGCCCAATGACGTCACTATCATAAGCGAAAATGGCGGACAGCGTTTTAAGCATTTCAAAATACAGACTAAAAACCATATCTTCAAATTAAATTTTCTCAGCCATCTTTCACTGTTATGAATTGAAAAATATATATTTAGGTTTCCTTTGCTAAATACTATACTGAATAAACATTAGTATATTACAATTTGACATGAGTCAACTAGCCTATTGGGCATTGGCCCATTTTACACAAGTCACAACAGCCTTAAACCTCTACACAACACGTTTATCTCCAGGCCATGTCCTATGGGAATATCCCAAAATTGGAGGGCCGACAACACTTGACATGCAATAATTTATTTAAATCACTTGTAGTGACAACAAAGGTCGTTGGACAGAAGTAATGGGTCCAATTCGACCACAGGGTCGCGACTGATTGCTTCTGGTAACCACGGGCCTTTGTAAGGACTTGTGTCTGAAGGGACTACATATTTTAGATCCTAATAACTATACGGTTGGATTCAGTTGCCATTAATTTATAACTAGTAGTGCTGTGATAGAGCATCCATTCCCGGAATCCATATCCATACAAAAAAAAACGGTATTGGAAGCCCTACTCTGTGATTTATTTTAATTTTATTTATTTACACAATAATAGAATCCGGTTGAGTAATGCGATGCGTAGGTGACAACAGCCGGAGAACCGGAATTCGGATATACAAAAAAATATTTGGCCAAGCTGAAACAGAGACGGTTTGCTCGGTTCGCCTGCTCGGCTCAGTGTTAAGGTATATTGAGGTAAATAGAGCAACTTCAGTACAATTATTCAGATTTAAAATGTAACCCTTTATTCCTAGTGTCGTAATCATAAGACGTATTAAATAAATAACCGTGTCTATAATAATGTAGAATCAACTACGGTCATAGGTCAAAATTCTAACTGAATATCGATTAAAAGGTCAAGGCTCGTTATCCGCTCCAAAATGCGGATTGTTTTGGACATTTTTCTCTGTGATCAAACATGTTTCTTAACATATATCAATGTTACTAGGAAGATCATTGCGATTTATTTGAAAGCTACAGATTGAATTATTAATAATCATTGTTTCAAAAACTACTCGAAATTGACAAAATTCACGCAAAAAACTGGTTATTTTGAACTTATTTTCGACTGCACGTAATAAAAGCATGAAATAGCTATGTTATATATTTGTCATGATATAAAAAAAATATTTTCTTAGAGGAATAAGACAACATTCTATAAAACATGGACCATACATAATGCCTCCTAAGCGCATGTTTCTCAAATACGTTAAAATATAATTAAAGGGTGCAGAGCCTTGAAAAATATGAGGTAATGTTTCATGACAATTGTTCTAACGGTTCAAAGTACCATTTGTTTCCGACCCAAGCATCACTCTGTGTCAGTGGGGTTTTTGCGGTCGAACCCACATTAAAGACGTGCTGAGAATGCAGTAAAAGTATATGGGATTCGAGGACTGTTACTACGTTTTGATTCTATAGTCAGTGCTGGGAAAGTGTAGTAAAAGTATATGGAGTTCTTCGACTGTTACTGCCTTTTGTTTCTAGATAAGACGAGGAACAAATGCGGACGTCACGCAAAAATGTATTATATGTGAATGAGAACCATGGACAGTTACTACCTTTCGTTTCTAGATAAACCAAGGCACAAATGCGGATATTAGTGGACTGCTCCTACACTGTTAGCTAATCTCGTTACGCATTTTGCTTCATTACGCTGATTGTGACCCCTACTCTTGATAGTTTTCCGATTTCGGGTCGGCCGTTCGTATGGCGAAATTATGCGAAAGTACAAACCGTTTACGTTTCGTTGCGGGTTGGGTTTTTATTGGGTTCTATCGTTTTTCCGACAGTAATAGTGTAATTACTTAGAGGTAATGTAAGTTATTTGTTTTGATTTCCAATACGTAAGCTAAATACACTCGTAACGTGGGCGAACATACAGGAAAAAGTAGTAATAAGAGGCTTTATACATTATAAAATGTATTTTTTTCATATTATGACAAACTAGCGTACCCGCCCTGGCTTCGCACGGCTGCAATGCTGATAAATTATGCATGTACTATACATATATAAACCTTCCTCTTGAATCACTCTATCTATTAAAAAAAGGACGGGTTGCACTCCGGGAGTGCCAGCAGAAGTGAAAACTCCGATTTAATTATATCTCACTGACACTTGATTTCTATTTTAATCTCTACACGGTTGCTAGGTTACCGACTGACTGTTATCTGTCGCGCGGATTTGTCGCGAGTTTAACATTTTTTACCCATCTAAAAATTGCCAAGCGCCGCTAAAGAAGTTTTCACTTCTAAAAAAACTATCTACAAACATACATACCTATGGACAGACAGAGAGCAGGAAGAGACTTTGTTTTATACTATGTAGTGATATATTGATAAATTCAACTTTTTAAAAGTGAATTGCTTTTGCTTGAGTTCTAGATCGTAACATAGCTATTTCATGCTTGCATTGCGTGTAGTCGAAAATAAGTTACGAAAACAGTTTTCTGCGTGAATTTTGTCAATTTCGAGTAGCTTTTGAAACAAAAATTATCAATGAAAAATTTTAACTGTAGATTTCAAATATGTACCAATAAATCGCAATAGCCCTGTTATAAGTATTAACATTGATAATATGTGAAGAAACATGTTTCATTTGATCATGGAGAAAAATCTCTAAAACAATTAGCATTTTTGATTGGGATTTTAAAAATAATAACTTTTAATTATAAAAGTACCTCTTCTAAACATATTTATCACGGTTTTAGTTAATAATACAATATATATATATATATATATACGAATAGCAAATATTATGTATGTATAAGTATTATAATTATGTGTTGTCATTGTCACTTAATGTGTAAGATAGTTTCACCGCCTACAATTTCGTCGGCTTTGCCCTAAGATTGGCTGATAGAGAATACTTCATGGCTTTAAGTCATTTGTAAGATAACTTTTCGGTTGTGCAATAAAGATTAAATAAACAAATCCACAGATTTTATCTTCAAATGAAAAGTCATAAACAGCGATACTTTTGAAAGTGTCATAAAGTCGTCTAAAACCAATTCCCTTTTGAAATCCCTTGTGAAAGTCAATGAACATTCACATACCATAAACAACTTAGAGAAAAGTTAGCGGCAATACAAAAATAACGAGCCTCTACTTAATAGCATAGAGGAATATGGGAAGTGGGAGGCCTTTCATATTTCCAGCTTTGAAGTCATTATGCGCCGGCCTTTTAGTAACTTCTTACTTAGGTACGTCAAAGAACTTTCCTTTAACGCCGTAATAGGTTAGTTTAGCTTGCGACCTGCTTCGTATTTATCCCGGGATAAATCAAATAATTTGGAGCAATTAAAATCTACGTTTACGCGTCTTTTAATAGTGAAGTATGATGAATAAACTGAAGTTGGGTTTAGTTACTTCTCCACTAAAGAAAATATACTTTTGGGAGCTGTAAACCTCGCGAATTTGTATCGAAATTTGTATTTTTTTAACGTTATCACACCCCAAATTTTGGAAAATTTTGAATAAGTGAATCGTCAAAAATTATCAAATATCAAATATCTTTATTTTGCAAAAAATATGGTACATAATGGTGGTTATATTTAATAAAGTTTCACACATTTCACCAGCAACTGGCATGCAAAAACAAAAGGAAAACAAAGAGAAAATAGATTATCTGCATAGTGATGTCAAACACAATCTGTGACTAATTAATACCCAAATTAAAAAAAAAAATTATATACCTCAATCAATAAATAATAATTAAATGTCATAATTAACTTATATAATAATCAAAAAATTCATCGACAGAGTAAAAACATTCTTGTATTAACCATTTCTTAAGTCTATTTTTAAATAAGCTAATTGGCAACTCTTTGATGTCATCATGTAAGCGATTATAAATGCTGATTGACATGCAATATAGGCGTTCTTACCGTACAGTTTTGTCCTTTTAGCAGGAGCAACTAGACGATTAGGAAACCGCGTATTGAAATTACATATGTCACTAAGTCTAAGTAAGTTTAACAAATAAACAAATTTCATAAATATATATGCCTGGTACAGTCAAAAGTTTCAAGTCCCTGAATAGAGGTCTGCAGGATGTCATAGTGTCTACATTACAAATCGCTCTAATGCACTGTTTTTGTGCTAATAAAGCCCTTTTAGCATGACTAGAATTTCCCCAAAGATGAATGCCATATCTTAGCAGGGAGCAAACATATCCATGGTAAGCTTTTATTGCAGTGTCTTTATCGCTGATCTTTGTAAGTCTCCATAAGGCATAGGCAAACGAGTTTACTTTGTTACATAACTTATTAATATGCTCGCTCCAAGAACACTTATCGTCCAGGAAAATACCTAAAATTTTTACATCACAGGATTCTGTTAAAATATGATCAGCGAAGTTGACAGTTAGAGGGTATTTCTTGCTATTTCTATTGACAAACTGGATGAACGTGGTCTTACTTACATTAATATTGAGATTATTTTTGTGTAGCCAAGACAAAACTTTACTAATTGTCTGATTTATATCACTATTGTATGTCTTCGTATCGTGACAAGGAATAACAATGGACAGGTCATCCGCGAAGAGCGTACAATCAAAGTTTATTGCATTTGGCAGGTCATTAATGTACAATAAAAATAATAGGGGGCCCAATATGCTCCCCTGTGGTACACCGACCTCGTTTACTTTAGTAAGTGACTTATGCGCAGTGACAGTATTGGTAGAATCAACCTGAACGACTTCTACGAACTGGGTTCTTGAATCCAGGTAATCCCTAAGCCATTCTTTGACTACGCCTCTCTTATATATACTTCATGAGAACCGGTTTAGAAATTCCTAAGCGAGAACACTCGGAAAGCATCTGAACATTCAAATCTGGACATACGAAAGGATTTTGAGCCAAGCTGAAACGAAGACGCCTAGCTTGTTTCGTCAACTACGTCTTAAGAAATGGCATTTCCAAAAGAAAAACTAATCAAAAAGTTGACAGTATCTCTACAAAACTGACAGACAACATTATAATCACAGGGCAGATCATACAAACCCCATTATTTCAAATTAGAAAATCGACAGCCTGATCTCCAAAAAAAAAACGTTTTAGAAAGAAAGAAAGAAAAACATTTATTCGGGGACAAAACATAATTGCGTAGAAAAGTGACAAACAAAGAAAAAACACACAAAAAAATATCATTCAATATTTTTTACCGATTTAGATTACTAAAAATCTCAGCCAATAGAATAAATGTGCAATAAATTCTTCAGCGAAACAATATGGCCTCAAAGGAAAATAATTTAGAAAAATATATCCCTTAATACTATCACTCGGTCTGATTGCTACTAAAGCCGTATTTTATTGAGATCCGCACGACACTTATCAAGTGAGAGATTGTCTGGCGAGCTAAACTTGCCTTAAGTAATTGGATATTTACTCTAACGCGAACATAAAATCAAATCGAATGCTCGACCTTCCCTAAATCGAATAGAATATGCAGATCTTATTCGATTCGAACTCGTCTCGCCCCACGCCCCACATACCTACTGTTGTAAGAATAATAAACTCGATATTGAATTCTTCCTTCTTGTTTCAAAAGTGGCTAAAATAAATTTACTAAGGTCGAGATTACATTGCGGTAGGCAGATAAAGAATAAGCACCGGCGCAATCGTTTTATTTAAATGGGAATAAAAGTTTCGAGGGATTGGGGTGTGGGATCGAGTCTATCTGTGAGATAGAAGCCTTATTGAAATGTAAAAGGAATACCTAGATAAAAATCGCTTCTAGATATATTCTTCAAGAAAACACTTTAGTATCCATTTAATTATTATACATAGTTGGTACCTCAATGAAGTTTCGTTATTATAGATACGCGTATACTAGCGCTTAATTTGATACAAGTACATTACTCAGACGCCGGGAAAAAAGGCTTGCCGGCTGAGTAGATAGACCTTCAATTAGGCCTTGAATTTTGTATAAAATTCCTTTACAGTAGAGATGTGTAGCTCGCGAGTGAGTGATTCAAAAAAAGAGCTATATCATATGGTTTAGCTCACTAGCTCTTTCGCTCACTGAAGATTCAAGTAGCTCAGTATCTCATCTATCATCTCAGTATTACTCGCTCGCTCTCGCGTTTTTCTCGTTGTTTCGTCTTTTAAATCTAGATTGTCTCTAGTTCTCTATTCACTCGTGAACGATATAGTCTAAAGATCTACTGAGCTAAATGAGCTAAATGAGTGATACATATCTCGGTGAACTATATACACAAATATCACTCTTTTCACTTTAGTGACACATTCTGCGCATCTCTACTTTACAGTTGTCTTGATTTGCTCCGCCCCAAACATGATTTCGAAGCTCATTAGGACGACATTTCATATCATGTTTGAGAAAAGTACCTATATTTATCATGGATTCATAATTTTTTTGAAAACATAGCATCAAAGATTGCATCCGAATGTAAATTAAAAAAAAAACTTCAAAATTTTACGCTATAGCTATCGGAAGTACCATCGCTTTTTAGAAATAGTTTTTTTAGTGTAAGTCATTTTAGTGTTATAAATGTAATGTTTATTTGAATTGTGATCTAAATTGTAGGTAGCAATAGAGGTAGAAATTCGCTCTCAACTGCGCACTAGAATCATAAGTATCTCATAAACCATCTACATAAGAAAGTAATATCTCTTTGCAAATATGAATACCATATTTTACGAGTTTAATATAGAATCCTAAATATAACTTTCCGAATAAGGCGTCACCTGCAACCGTAAATAGGTCAGAACGGATCAAGACCACGTTATTTCGGTTCAGTCTACCGTCTGACATTGGACTTGCTTGTTCTCGAATTAGGCTTGGGCAAGTAATATCGATATTTTTTTCTGAAAATATCGAATTTTAATATATGTTTAAAAATCTTGTAATATCGATATTTATTGCCAAATATCAAATTTGACATCAAATACGATATTTTTAAGAGCACCGTACACATTTTTGTTCATGAATTCGGCTCCGATCAAAAATATCGACATGCTATACTGATTTCCGAGTGTCAAATTCACATTTAAAAGCTAGTTCATACAATATCGCATGCTTCCGACCGCGGAATCATACTTAACTTACTAATGTCAATCGATATGTCATATTATGGTCTTTTTGGCCTGTGTCACAGTGACAACCAGTATACTGTTTCTATATAATAAAAAATGGTTATAGGCAAAAAAGCCCAGTGACTTTGGGTAGATAAGTCAATCAGCCGTAGATCTTAGAATTTTAAATGAAGCCTTAACATAGTTGCTTTATTGAGACTTAAGTCTTCTCAAGAAGCAAGTTTAAAAGCGTAATTTTACACTGTACTCGACCAACTCAACTACTTAGAGCAACATAAGACTAAGTGAGCACGAATTTTCGCTGTTCTATTTTTAATTTACTACTACGTATCGATTTTAAAGGAAACACGACGACGACGTTGAGCTCTCAATCCGTACTGTACAGTATTAAATAGGAAAGTTATTGGCACAGTATAAATAGTTTCAGTAGTCTAACTTTATGCAATACGTTTGCTCATTAGAGACTATTTAACTGGCAATCCATGCTACTCGAGCTTTTTCGGGGAATCCCAACAATGCGGAGTCTGTCATCATTAAGATCGACATCAAAAACGCTTTCAATTCGGTTGAAAGGGATGTGTTATTTCAGAGGTAAGGAATAAGGTGCCTTCTCTCTATCCGTTCCTTTTCCAGGTGTACGCGTCTCCGTCGAATCTCTTCTATGGTGATTCCCTGATACTTTCTCGAGTCGGTGCGCAGCAGGGGGATCCGCTTGGTCCTCTAGTCTTCAGTCTCGCTATACAAAAGGCGATATCAGAGCTTCAATCCCCGTTGAATATTTGGTACCTAGATGACGGTACCCTCGGCGGTAGGCCTGAGGAAGTTGAGCAAGATCTACTCACACTTCTCCCGCGTTTTCGAGAATTGGGGCTAGAGGTTAACTGTGGTAAATGTGAGTTCTTCCCCTGCGGCACCAATTCCGTTAACTCTTTTCCGGTTTTCAGTGCTCTGCTTCCTGGGCTCAAGGTACTGTCTCCTGAAACCTTTAATCTCTTGGGCTCACCAATTTTCCCGGAGGCCATTCCCGAAGCTTTCGAGGCGCGAAGACAGCTTCTCCTGGTGGCTGTGCAGCGGTTAAAGGAACTGTCGGCGCACGTAGCTCTGGTTTTACTGCGTGTTTGCTTTGCTGTTCCCAAGCTGACCTACTTCTTGCGCACTGTTCCGGCCTGGCTGCACCCCAATCTCATTGATACCTTTGATTGCGTGGTGAGGGAGTCATTGGAGCGTGTGTTGAATGTCTCCCTCAATGAGGTTCAGTGGGCCCAGGCTTCTCTGCCCGTACGGACGGGTGGGTTGGGGGTACGCCGCGTGCGGGATGTGAGCCTTCCGGCTTTCTTGGCATCGGCGGGTGGGGTCGTGGACCTTGTCGCTCAGATTTTATCTCCGGATGGTGACAGGGCAACTATACCTTACGCTTCTGATGCTTTGGCAGCCTGGACGGCTCTCAACCCGAGCGCGGTTATGCCCGATAGGCCGGACCGTCAGCGGTTGTGGGACGAGGCAGAGGTGCAGCGTATTTTCAACAATTTGCTGGAAAATTCAGTGGGTGCGGACACGGCGAGGCTGATCGCGGTGTCGAAGCCGGAGGCTGGGGCATGGCTTCACGCACTCCCGTCTCCGCATTTAGGTACCCTCCTCGACAACGACTCGATGCGGGTGGCTGTTGCTCTTCGCCTGGGCTGCGATGTTTGCGAACCTCATGTATGCATCTGCGGTACTATGGTGGAGAGTAGTGGTCATCACGCGTTGAGTTGTCGTCGATGTGCAGGGAGGTTTCCTCGCCATCACGCCCTCAATGACCTCGTCAGGAGAGCTCTGGTATTGGCTAATGTACCGTGTATTTTAGAGCCTCCTGGTCTTAGTCGCACAGACGGGAAGAGGCCTGACGGATTGACCTTGGTGCCATGGAAGAGTGGAAAGTGCCTTCTGTGGGACGCCACGTGTGTCAGCACTTTCGCGGCTTCGCACATAGGTCGTACCGTGCGGGTGGCAGGGGCGGCGGCTGAGCGGGCAGCTTTACGGCAGCGTGAGAAATATTCGGCGCTGAGCAATTATCTTTTTGTTCCTCTTGCGGTGGAGACGACCGGGTGTTGGTGTTCGGAGGCTAAGGAGTTCTTAGCCGAACTTGGGCGGCGATTGCGGGAGGCGGGGCGACCCTCGCTCCGGATCCTTCCTGATGCAAAGGTATTGCGGTTCAACGTGGCAACGCGGCGAGCGTGATGGGCACCTTTGCGTCGGGGAGGACGGGGAGTGAGGATTTTGTATAGCTTAGATTAGTTTTAGTATTTTTAAGGGTTTTTAAAATGTTTGTAAATTGTGTTTGTAATAAATACCTAATAAATTAATCTTTTCATTTATAAAAAAGTTTAACTGGTAATTTTCTGAATAATAAAGTTACCTACCAATCCATTAATTCAATTGTTTGTAGTGAAAACTGTTCGTTTGGGATATAACGGATAACGCATGCAGAGACAGTAGGCTTTCGAAGCTTGAATCTGGCGGACTATTATAATTGACTAAGTACGAATACGCTTAACACGTGACACAGCCCACACTAAGGAATGATATAAAAATATAGTTGTGTTTCAGAGAGGTGCTGTAAAAGTGAACGTAGGACACAAGAGAAACTATCGGCCAAAAGCTTGCAGACACATTTCACTTGCAGCAGCTAACATCTTGTCAAAGAGAATAACAGTCCGAAAATGTCATGGTTACAATGTTTTGGAAGTTGTCGATTCTAGCTTTTACTGGTAGTACCTACGTAGGTAACTTGAAACAAATAAAATAACTCCTACATTTAGAAATGCTCCTGAGAACAATGTCGTACTTTCCTTCATTTGACGGTACTGATAAGATACTGGTTATGTTACGTAACTTACATCCACTGTGGTAACGAATAGAAACTACTGCCGTAAAGACGTCTTGCCTGCTCAATCCGATACAATGCTGTAGTTTATTTGTATTGCTAAAATACTGCTTGTATTACTTCTACTGTGGCGCCGTATAGAAATTAACGTCGTAAAGACGTCTTGCCTGGTCATTCCGTGACAAAGTTGTCGTTTATTTGTATTGATAAGATACTGCTTGTATTACGTCCACTGTGGAATCGAATAGGAACTATCGACGTAAAGACGTCTCGCCTGGTCATTCCGTGACAATGCAGCCGTTTAGGTGCCCGCTTGCATCGACATCGCCGTTAAATCGATATTACTCGAGTTGACGTTTCCATTACCGACCCGCCACTAGCGTGCTTCAGTTCTGATAGAATAGAAGCTTTATAAGTAGTTTTGTGGTACAAAAAGACGTTATATGTATAATAGGAGGACGAATTCTCAGGTCTCAGAGAGAATATTATGATAATAAATAAGATAAAATTGCATTGAAAATTAATTGTCTGTGGATAGGGGCCATGATTACGGGAAAAATCTTAACAGCGCTATGCATGACGCACAGTATGCTTTTTTACCCAAAAAGCGGCCATCCTCGTTTTATTCGCTTATTCGATAGAGCAAATCATTTTGAAATGAAGACTAAAACTCCCGTGTGTCAATTTCTCATAATAATCGAGATATATTCGTAATTTCTACGGTTTTCAGAAAAACCATTAAAATCGCTATAACCATAGACATGCTCATGTTTCATAGTATTTTTCATTGCATTTGTAAGATATGTTAAATAAGATATAATATGACAAAAAGAAAACTACATAGAAGTTAATATGAAGACAGTTACACGATAAACAAGATATTTTCTTTATTTTAATTTTATAGACTTATTTGAAAGTATTGGGATTCAGTATTTACACAAATTTCTTGGTAAACCTTTAAAAATATTTCCTGAAAAAATCATATCCCAATCTTATAGGATTCAGACGTTACAGGTTTCTAAAATTTTTGCATTAGGGTTGACACCTAACAATATTCTCAAAACTTATATTGACTATGTGGTGACACATGCTGTGTATAGCTAACATATAGCGATACCCGATATGTTAGCCATACGACAGAGCTCGCCAGTAGTCCCTAACCGGTAGGCCAATGTAAACGTGTGTATTAATAAACATTATTATTTGGGATCCTTTGGTTTGCCCTCAACCTCCAAGTAGAATCCCACAACTACATATACACGGAAAGAAATTATTATAACAATACTACCAGAACATATTGTAAATTTCATTCTAGTATAAAGAAACAGAATTAAGTTACATTTACCGTATTGCCTTTTAACAACAAATAGTCGTATTTTAATAAATGCCAGAATATTCTAGTAAAAGTATTTTAGTAAACAATACTCAAAGCTATTTATAAGTACATATTATTTTTGTAGAGATAAAATTTCGATAATTGTAAAGTATACCTTCATAATTCGTTTGTTGTTGCTAGCTGTCAATTAAACAATACAATATTTATGGTTGTCTCTACAATAACGCAAGTAACAAAAAATATTTTAGATATTTAAATAAGCTGGATTCATATAGTACTGTTTACCCCATAATTCGTTTGTTATTGCTAGCTGTCCATTAAACAATACAATATTTAGGTTGTCTCTAAAATAACGCAAGTAACAAAAAATATTTTAGATATTTAAATAAGCTAGATTCATATAGTACTGTTTACCCCATAATTCGTTTGTTATTGCTAGCTGTCCATTAAACAATACAATATTTAGGTTGTCTCTAAAATAACGCAAGTAACAAAAAATATTTTAGATATTTAAATAAGCTAGTTTCATATAGTACTGTTTACCCCATAATTAGTTTGTTATTGCTATAGCTGTCCATTAAACAATACAATATTTAGGTTGTCTCTAAAATAACGCAAGTAACAAAAATTGTTTTAGTTATTTAAATAAGCTAGATTCATATAGTACTGTTTACCCCATTATTCGTTTGTTATTGCTAGCTGTCCATTAAACATTACAATATTTAGGTTGTCTCTAAAATAACGCAAGCAACAAAAATTGTTTTAGATATTTAAATAAGCTAGATTCATATAGTACTGTCTACCCCATAATTCGTTTGTTATTGCTAGCTGTCCATTAAATAATACAATATTTATTGTATGGCTTGCCTGAACTTTGGTTGGCAACACCGCCTGGCTGCCATTGTTTTGTTTATCATTTAACTTAGAGTCATTTCATCTTTCGGAGCGATCAGTGCGTGCGCGTGCAGAGACGTTGACTGTGACTGTGACAAATGGTGTGATTCGTTTAAATAGATATTATAGAAGTGTTCCAAATCAGGAAATGGACAAAGATATTGAATAATTATCGGAATCCTGGCACTCCTGGCAGTATATCGTTCAGATTCATAATGTTCCTTCCCACACTGAAAAAAATATCCAGTGGAGCCTACTGACATTACAGTAAGACTTAATGCAATAACAGTTAGGCCTACTGACATTTCAGTAAACCTAACTGTAATAACGGTTACGCTTACTGTAATTTCAGTAGGCTCCACTGGGTATTTTTTTCAGTGCAAATTGTTTCCCAATATGTCCCCAGCCTCGATTTCTTACTGATTACTTACAGACATGAGTAGAAGTCAGACCGCTCTTAAAAGGTGTCATGTTCATATTTATACTAAAAAAACCTATTAAACAGGTAATGAAGCATCCCAATTTTAAGATCAGTCGAACTTTTACTAATTTTTCTGTCTGTTTGTTTGGAGCGCTTAAGGTATAAGAAATCTAGGCAGGGAACATATTCCCAATATGTATAAGGGACATTTTAACATGAAAGACCTCCATGTTGATTTTTAGATAACATGAATAATAAACTTACAAACGTTTAATGTTTTGTTTTACTTAAAACTGTTGTTGACCATGTCTTCATTATACTTTTTTTTTATTTTCAGAAGGTTGCAGGTTTAGCAGGCCCGAAGAGTAAAGTCCCTTCTACGTCATGCTATCACTTTGTTTAGGTACTATTTCTGATACAAAAAGTTTGAGTAATAAGCATTTATTCTATAAATACAAAATAAAGATAGCTTGGCGCAGAAGGTCTTTACTTAGTACGGCTTGTATTACAAGCTTGCTGCAAAGGAGTCTCTAAAAAAGTTTATAGTTACCGTATTGTTAATTAAGAATAAGTTAAAATCTGCAAGTTAAGTCGCGAAATTATACTTATATGAAAATTTCGTGACGAAACAGACAGATTTCAACTTTTTTAACAACACGATAAGTATGTACATATTTTTTTAAAGACCCATTCGCCTTCTAAATATTGTGAAGCAAAAAATACAACATTGCTGTAATTACCAAAAAAATATAGTAAACTGAACAATATTAATTTCTTATTTTAGTAAACTCAATCATTTGATGTGATAATGGCTAACCACAATGTTGGTAGTAAACACTAAATAAGTAGTAAAGTGTAAAAAATATATAGTTTGGTAAAATCTCAACTTGGTAATATTTGCATTAAATTTGTTAATAGTCACTATAATAATCTAGTAGTCGTTACTAAAAATCTGGTTATCTCCAAAATAAAGCATGGTGTTACGAACGATACCAATTCCGTTATACTTAACAAAACCTGTTGGTAATGGATACAGAAAGGTTTTTGTGCACTATACACACATTTTAATTATGTGTACCAGCATTATGTTTAACTGTGGTAGATATTCCTGTGAGCTATTACCAGATTTTTGTAGTAAACTCGACAAATTAGATAGGTGTCGTATATATTACACGACAATCTGGTTACATTAACTTTATTCTGGTTACCTAAACTAGAATTTTCTCTCCGTGTAGGGAGTAATCGAGTTCTGTTCCAGATAGTGAAGAAACGAGTTCTGTTCTCAATTAAAAAATAAAGTGTATGAGTTCTGTCTCCTATAATTTTTAATGTCCTCTATATTTTTTACTTGTTCAGGTAGTTGTAATATTATTTCCGTCGAAGGTTTACGCGTAGCGCGGGAAGAGGTCCACCCTCGTTAGACATTCGTTAAAACCAGGGATTATTACCGGTATCCAGAATACCGGTTTTAAATTAGGTATAACCGGTTATAATTGTATGTCGCTATTTATACATATCACTAAAGCTTTGATTACCGGTATAATCAATAGCGGTATTCACGTATATTAGCTATTTTGCAATTAGACAACAATACCTGTTTTGGACATGTCACCCTTCAAAACCATTACCGGTGATAACAGTCAGTGGCAATTCATTCGTTTATTTGTTTCTTCCAATATGTTTTCCATTGCCGTATTGCTAAATTGTAAGACTTAGTACTGCGAATAAATAATTAACTTCCAACAGTAAATAATATTAATCTAGGTACTACCAATGAGTTAAATACGACTAGTATATAAAGGCGAGTAGATATGTGAAATGGTGTCTTAAAAGTCCTAAGGCTCGTAATCTGACCAACGGAAAATTTAGAAAAAAATATATGTTAAGTATTTATGAGTAGTTTCTTAAAAAATATATAGTTGGATTTTTCAAAGCAATAAGTACTACGGCAAAAATAATGTTGAAATAGGGTCCAAAACTTTAATTGGCATCCCATGACAGTTACCTTGCACAAAATATTAGTACATGGCAAGGACATAATCCGAAATTCTGCTGAACCTGTCTGTAGGTTTACTGTCAGAACAAGCGGGAGAAGCCAGAAATAAGTTCTGGAGATCGGACAGAGAACATCATGCTCGCAAATCCGACAGAATTAAAACAATGACCGATTTATTTAACAGGGCAATGTGAGGCTGAAGCAAAGGCAACAAAAATTAAGAAAGTTGCCATTACCGCAGACCGTTTTCCAACTATTGAAACCGTACGAAAAACCCCAAGAGGATCGTTCGGAACGTCAAGATGACGTTTCCGACGATATAAGCGAGGAAGATGTGATGCGAACACCTATAGAAAACTGGGATGATGACATAAGCGAAGTTTTGCCCACGGAAAAAGAAATTTATAATTGATCCTTTGAAAACCAACTTCACTCGCCATTGTTACAGATGTGAATCAAATTTTATGGGACCACCCGTAAGGTAGATATCGATAGAATTCAAGATATCGCTTATCTTCATTATAAATAATAAAACTAAGATATTATTATAATAAACCATAGAAAAATAATGAACAAATTTAAATTCTAATGTGCCAACCCTAAAAGCAGAATTATTTGATAAATCTTTAGAAGCTTGTTATTTCTATATCCTGAGGGGTGAGGGTTAGAGGGCGAAAAAGGCTAACATGGATGGACAACCTGAGGAGTTGGACGGGAGTTGACGCTGCCTCATTGGGTAGAAAAACCACGAATAGAGAAGAGTTCCGGACTGTGGTCGCCGACATCCGTGGAGGATATGGCACTTAAAGAAGAAGAGGGTTAGGGGTTCCATTTTTTTAATAGTCATTGGTATTGTTGTAATTCATATTTAGACAGATTATCGAATCCCAATATGACGGAATAGAGCTGTAAAAAAATAAAATCCGAAAACATGAAATCTTTTATTTGTTTATTTACACACCGAAAAAAATATTTTTCTACAATACTACAAGAACGTGTGGTTGTGAAATATGTAGTTAAGGCAACTGAAATGTAGTTGTGTTAATCAAAAATATATTAACGTGTATTATGTGCATTGTAATCGTCACTGCATGAATCTAGTTAAACGCAGTTTGGTACTATTTACAATTGCATTGTATAAATAAACATCCAAGCGTAATAACTACAAAATGGTTTGTAATGCGAACATTTACAATGTATAAATAAAGATAGATAATGTAATAGAAACAGAATTTTTGTTATTTTTACAATGCGCATTGTTCTACAATTTTTTCTTACAATTGCATTGTATAAATAAAAATTCAAGCGTAATAAATACAAAATGGTTTGCAATGCGAACATTTACAATGTATAGATAATGTAATAGAAACAGAAATTTTGTTATTTTTACAATGCGCATTTTTCTACAATTTTTTCTTACAATTGCATTGTATAAATAAAAATTCAAGCGTAATAAATACATAATGGTTTGTAATGCGAACATTTACAATGTATAAATAAAGATAGATAATGTAATAGAAACAGAATTTTTGTTATTTTTACAATGCGCATTTTTCTAAAAAGAAATCTTACAATTGCACTGTATAAATAAAGATTCAAGCGTAATAAATACAAAATGGTTTTGTTATGTATAATAAGCATTGTAATGCGAATATTTACAATTTATAAATTAGAAACAGAATTTTTGTTATTTTTACAATGCGCATTTTTCTACATTTTTTTCTTACAATTGCATTGTATAAATAAAGATTCAAGCGTAATAAATACAAAATGGTTTTGTTATGTATAATAAGCATTGTAATGCGGACATTTACAATGTATAAATAAAGATATATATGTAATAGAAACAAAATGTTTGGTATTTTTACAATGTGCATTGTAATGTGAACGCATCAACTAGTTGCGTGGGCGATGAGGGAGGGGTAGGGGACGCTTAGACGCTTAACTTATTGCGTCATACGTCAACCGACCGGCACTCTGTCTGTACTCTGTATCTGTATACGATAACAGGATTAATAATTGTGCAAGTGCTTATATAATGTGTCTACAATCATGGATGAGGAAGTGGCAAACCTACTGAAAACGTGGAATTTGGAAGAATACACGGAAGTCTTTGCAAGTAAGTGAATCTAATTTCTTATAATTAAGTCGAGTTTAAATCTAATAAAAGCATGGACGAAGCAATGAAATCAATGAAAGATAAATCTCAAGGTAACCATATTTCTTTGTATTGTTTCTATTTTCTCTTCACTGATTATTAGGGTTCCGTACCCAAGGGTAAAAAACGAGACTCCGCTGTCCGTCTGTCTAGCTGTCTGTAATTTCACAGGTGATATATTTCTGTTGCCGCTTTAACAACAAATACTAAAAACAGAATAAAATAAATATTTAAGTGGGGCTCCCATACAACAAACGTGATCGGTTGCGTTACCTTTGCACCTTAATTGTATGCGGCGCCATACATACCAGGTGCGAACGTAACTTAACCCGGCCAATTAAGATAGGAAGTGTTTGTACGGAACCCTCACCTCTCCCTACGCGAGTCCGACGGCACTTGGCCGGTTTTTGATTAATCACCTATAAATCCGTCGTAGTAGGTAATCAGAGGCTAACCAAACTGCCTGCAGTGGGTAGATTGTAATGAAATGAAATCATGCATTCATCACAACATGTATATCAAAGCAAGCCGTTTGCATGTTTGATAATGTGTTCATTTGGTTTTCAGGAGGCAATGCAGAAGAGGCTGAAAATATCGACGCCTTTTTTATGTTGTCATTACTAGTCGGTCAACCTTTGCTGAAGAAACCCAAGAAAAGATGCTGGAGGCCTTCAAAGCAAGAAAGAGGGCGAGTCGCGTAGCAGCACGAACAGCTGCCCCTCCCACTTCCTCATCCACGATTGTAGGTAGACACATTTAAATAAGCACAATTGCTAATCCTGTTATCGTATACAGAGTACAGACTGCCGATGCCGGTCGGTTGACGCAAATAAGTTATGCCCCAGTTTGTCTAAAATTACTTTGCATATTTATTCAGTTTGTCTAATATTCGTTTAGTCTAAAGTCATTTCCCTTAATGAATATTTGGCACAATCTTGTTTTGGCGAATTTTCATATTGCCTTATTTTTGTATATATAATTTCATTTTATCTATTATTCAACTTATATAATTACATTTCCTAAAAACACTAGTTTGCCTACAACATTTTTTGTATCATTTCAGTTTGCCTACTTTGCACAGTACCTATATTATTCTACGTATACTTACTTTTCAATATCCACGCAGTAGAGAAGTTAAATTTGGGTCGCAGTTCAATCTAACACTCCTCCTCGCTTCGCTCGTTGTCGTACCTAACCTAAGCCAAGTCGGACCTGCCTTAAGGTTAAATGTTAGTGTTAATGTTATGTCCATAAAATGTTATTTTTAGTTAAAATAACATGGCAATATAAGAATTCGCGGTTGCTGTTCGCGGTCCCGGCCACGCGTACACGGAGCCACTCTCACTCTCCACTTCATCACGCGCTAACGTTACTCAACGACATCTTGCTTAGTGACAGCGATCTGGATATATTTTTTAGCTCCGAGTCTAGGCTCATGTCCTCAATCACTGGCTACTTGGAGTCTATTGTTAGGCCTCGCTCAATTACAGCTTAACATTATTATTATTATTATGTATACTAAGTTAATCAGCATGCTTGGTTATATACTGTAATTGTTGATTGTAAACTTATAAATAAATAAAATATACATTAGTTAAATTAATATTAAACAAAACAAACTTTATTAAAAGTGACGATTAGACTAAACGAGTTTCGATAAAGTGATCATGTATTGAAACAATAATTATGAAAACTGAAATTAGGCAAACCGTTGGTTATAGTAAAAGTTGTTAGGCAAACTGAAATTAGGCAAATATTTTTTGGCAAATCAAATGGGTCTTTACCGGTAACGGCACAACACTCCTATCGCTACTTGAAGCTAGATGGCGGCTATTTAATATTATATCGCTCCTATAATAATATCATTTTGTTGTTTAGTAGTTTAAGAATAATACCTACATTGCACCTTTGTAACTGAATTAGGCTGTGTTTACGGTGAATAAAATGTTCCTTTTGTGGACTATTTACCTACCTACCTGGTTGGAAATTAATTGTACCATTGTAGTTTGCAAGTTAGTGGCATCATTTTTTTCATATATGAATCTGGTTTATATGAATAAAATGTACCTATTATACAATGAAAAAGCACTTTTTTTATAAGGATTCATGTGAAAAGATGTACCTAAAGAAAAATACATTCCTATCGCCTCGCCATTGAAAAAATGTACACATCATATTTTTCCGCCGGGTCCGTCAGGCAGTATGCTCTTTACCAATAGAATTAGTCTTCTTCTTTCCAGTTTTAATATAAAATAAATAGAGCATATTCCCTGGCTGTAAAAATTATGTGTACATTTTGTAATGACGATAGGAATGTACTTTTCTGTCATGTAATTAGGTACATCTTTTCACATGAATCCTTATAAGAAAAAAGAAACGCTTAATTCCTTAACTGGCAAACTACAAAGGAATAATTAATTTTCAACTGGGTGCATAGCAGTAACATAAAGGGTACATTTTTTCACTGTACTTAATCAGTAATCACATCCTGGTTCAGAGATGTGACCCGGCCAGTAAGCATTGCACCCTTAATAATTTGTTTTATTTGTTGAGTACATTTATAATGATAATGAATGATGCAAAGAGCATTAACTTTAATTTAATTTTTTGAATACGTTTATACCAAGCGAAGGTGTGTTAAATAAAGTGTTTCATTTTATTTTTTGAGTGTTATTTATTTGTAAATTATGTACCGTTTGTCAAGTATGAGTTTGAGAAACAAAGACTGTTCTCTATTTATGAAATTCGTGGTTCAGAAATACCCACAACATACCTTCATAAATAAATGTTTAGAGCTGCCTGAATCATGTATGTAATAAATTAATTATTTAGGTTATGTATGAGGCTCTGTATTTTGTTTTTTTTTTTTCTTTTTTGTATATTATTAAGACCACGAAGGCATAAAAAGAGACAGACTTCAACCCCATTAATAAATAAAAAAAAATTAAAGATAGGTAACTACCTGATGGTTGGTTTGTAATACTGATTATTAATATTTTTCACGTATCTAACAAAAATGGATTGTAATGGTTAACTATACCCTGTTTTTTTTAAACTGTAAAGTATTATGCCATACTATTTATGTGCAAGAACCAAATTAATATGCCGTTCTTTTTACTATCGCGCACTTTACAGTAAAAAAAATACAGATACTTAGAACGAGTGTAGTAATTCTTATAACAGAGTTTTTTTTTACAGCTTGTAACGAAATATCTATGCTCATATATTTACCCAGTCATTCTATTTATGATAACTGTTTATGTTTTACAGAAAAAGTTTCGTACAGGAAGTTTAAAAAGTATCAAAGTGAAAATTCCTCGAAAACAAGGTGTGGCCCGCCGCAGAGTTATTGGTTTTGCCGCGCTTTTAGAGGTTCATGATTCGCTTGCCAGACTTACTTTTAAATTAAACTTCCTGTACGAAACTTGTTCTGTAAAACATAAATAGTTATCATATTAACAAATAGAATGACTGGGTAAAGTTATGAGCACAGATTTTTGTTACACGCTGTATAAAAAAATATCTGTTACAAGAATTAATGCTCTCATTACAATCCGTTCTTGCAACGTGAACAATATTAGTCAGTATTACAAACAAACTAGGTAATTACCTTTACTAAAAGCCTTGTACCCACTACGAAACGATGGGTAAACAATACATTAAGATCTAGTTGCCATTACAATCCGTTCTTGTAACGTGAACAATATTAATCAGTATTACAAACAAATCAGGTAGTTACTTTTACTAAAAGCCTTGTACCCACTACGACACGATGGGTAAACAATACATTAAGATCTAGTTGCCATTACAATCTGTTCTTGTTACGTCAACAATATTAATCAGTAATACAAACAAATCAGGTAGTTACCTTTACTAAAACCCTTGTTCCCACTACGACACGATGGGTAAACAATACATTAAGATCTAGTTGCCATTACAATCTGTTCTTGTTACGTCAACAATATTAATCAGTAATACAAACAAATCAGGTAGTTACCTTTACTAAAACCCTTGTTCCCACTATGGCCTGATGTGTAAACATAACAATAACATCAAGTAACTATAAACATTTTTGCATTGTAGTCGTTACAATGTGTTTTATAGTTTTCACAATTTTGATATAACTAGAACAGTCTGGTTATGTTAACAAAGAGTTTTGTCGTCACATATACAGCAAAACAGTCCTGTATAGATAACAGGATTCTGGTTACCAGTACGAGACTTTTTTTTCAGTGCATACAACTTTGACCATTTTCGTTTTGAGTATTAATTACTTCATATATAGTTCCAATAATTTTCACTGAATAAAAGAAAAAAAACGGATCACTTCGTAGTAATCGAGATTTTCCGTAAATCCCTGAAAAAAGCATACTGTGTGACGTCCGTTATGTTTGGACGCGCGGTGGCAGGCATACAGCGGTTGGTCGGAATTTCTTTGTTGCTATATATGTCGGCGGCCGATCGTAAAATCCGGCCCAATGATTAACAAGAACAGTAAAATGTCCATTGCAAACAAGCTAAGGCTATACAAAACATGCATTAGGCCTATCTTCACGTACGCTTGCCCTATCTTCGCCCATATCAGCAAATTAACTCTGAAACCACTACAAGTACTACAAAATAAACTGCTTCGTAGTGTACTGAAAGCCCCTTGGTACCAAACCAACCTTTCAGTACACTACGACGCACGAATGCCAACTGTCTACAAAACAATTAAATCCCATACAAAAAACCTTCTCGAAAATATACCGAAACATGAAAATCCCCTAATAAATAATATCCTTAACTACAGCACCCAGCCTAAAATAACTCCAGTTACAAATGACGAACTAACAAACATGACAACCAAACAAAGACTTCACTACGAACGACTGACTCTCAGACGTCCCAAGCACAGCCTTGATGACCCCGACGACTATATTGACCAGACTATAGACAAATGGAACTCGACAGTTGTACCGACAGACTTCGACGAAAAGACCTTGCTGGACGACCCATCCCTGATCCACATCAGACGGAGGGGCCGCCCACCAAGAAATCAATAATATCCAATCAATATATAATTATATATACTTATCGACACACTACTAATTCACTACACTACATAATAAAAAACAAAATCACACTTACCTTTATAAATATCACTTCATAAATTTAGACGCAATTATTTTATCCTAGTGCTCGAGGACTATACGGCCCGAGCGGCCATAAATCTCCACACCGACACTCACACATAAACATTGCGCTAGGCGCACGCACACACTTCCGCAGGTTGGGCGGGTAATCCCTGCCCCCTGTAACATAAAGACTAGCGGATGCAGCCGCAAAAGGCTTTCCGTCGTTCAAGTTAAGGGAAAAAAAAAAAAAAAAAGTAAAATCCGGCATATAACCCTAACCTAACCTATCTCTGGGAGCAGTTTAGTTTTTAGGCTCATAAAAAAATAACTATCTAGGTTAGGGTTATTTTTTTTATGACCCAAAAAACGAAGCTGCTCCCAGAAATAGGTAGGTTAGGGGTTTTTTTTGCGCCAACTACATTTTAGGTACCTACTCGGCGGCGGCGCACCGGCTCATATTGACTCGGCGGCGGCGTGAAAAAATATGTATATCTTAGTGAATATAATTTTTGTTTTATTCCGTTTGACGTCCAGGGTTTCCAGTCTTGTATCTTGCTTGATCTTTAATAAGATGTACAAAAGGATCCCCAGCTGGTGGTAATGACAAACCGTCTTCTCTATTGAAATTAGGATATTTTTAGCAAAATCATAAAATGGCGGCGTTTCACGATATGCCGGAGCTAGGAATATCGACGAATGCGTTGCTCTAATCGATCTGCCGTATTTTTTATCAGGCATATCATGATATGCCTGGTCAACTAATCATGAAATGGCGGCGTTTCACGATATGCCTAGGAATTTCGTGATCTGGCGGATTTTACGATCGGCCGCCGACATATACACACGTCACCCACAGCCATTGGTGGTTTTCTCTGACTGATTTTAACCAAGTTGATAGATGGATAGATGGACATCTAAACATAGTTTCAGCATACTTTTTAACTGACTACGGCTAAAAAGGAAGGTTACGCTTACGCACGCGGATGAAGTTCCGAGACCTTCTTTTTTTAATAAAGTAAAGAAATGCTTCAATCGGGTTTTAAGGATTGGATCCCGTATCTTCGACGGCTTGTTGATTAGGTCTTTTTACGCCTTAAGGAGAAGCTTGTAATGTAACGCTACTACAGTCCGACAGGAAAGTGTAGAAGTTCAAAAGTAGCAATACTGTAGCTGTCATCCCATTTTCCTTTTGATTAGAAAAGGACGACACTACAGTATTGCCACTTAATTTCTATTGCTTATATTTAGGTTATCGCGGGTTAGTTTTCCACAACTCGACGTCTTACAATACAATGCGCCTATTTTTGTATTCCTTGATATCGTACTCTGTAATTATGTTTTATTTAATTTTATTGAAATATTATTAAATAGATATACCTAATTGGAATCATTGCTAATTTGTGAAACGAATATATTAATATTTGTCGTCGCTGTAATAAATTAGACTAACCCAATAAACGTGCCAATTGAGAACGTTTTATTGACGGCTATATTTTAAGCTGTCGTAAGAGTCATCGATTATCTTCTCCCAGACAACATTTCATCGGTATCCATGCATTGATGTATGGCGTAACTATTCGAGATAGGGATGGGCAAACGTCATGTCAAAATATCAATATATTTTTATTTTTGTGATATTTTCACATTTCTTGTCAGGGCCGGTACAGACGGAGAGCATTTGAACTGCAACCTAGCTGCTAAATGACAGTTCGAGTGCAGTTTTGCTGCAGTTGTACATCAAAACTGCAAACCGACTGTGCAGTCCGCTTCCAGTTGCCGTGCAGTCCTGTCGACCGCACACCGACTGCAAGCTGGCTGCACGGTCGTAATGCAGTTGCAGAAACTGAATAGATATAACCGGGGCCGAAACGGGCATTGCAGTTACAATGCCGTTGCAATGCAGTTCAAATGCTGTCCGTCTGTATCGGACCTTAGTTTTCGAGTCCCTATGTCCAGGTACTCGTAAGAACGATTAGGTAAACATTGTAATCTCTCTCTTTGGCTAGATTAACCGTAATAAGTTTATCTTAGCTTTAAAATTTGTATAAATTTAACAGATCTTAAAACAGCTTTTGCATGTTTATCAGAGGGTTAAAGCAGCGGTCTTGCTTGCGCGCCGACTACGTAAATAGCTTAATTCAAAGTTAATTATCTCCTTGGCAAGGTTTTCGGGTACCGCTGAAACTGTGCAGATTTTTAGCCTAAGTAAGCAGTGTAAGAAAACAGGTCTAGTTTTGTTGAGATTAAATACTCGTCTTGCTCTAGGTCGACAGTGGAGATAATAGTTCGGGTATGAAAAACATTTAAGCTTTAAAATACAACAAAAACAAATGCCATGCAAACGGGACCACAGTCATTGTATATACATGTCATTTTTGCAGATTTAACATTGTACGCAAGTATATTTCCACACTATTCGCGAAGTTGGGTGAAGTATGGGTTTCCACACTTTCATGAATAGTGTGGAGCCGCAAAAACAGAAGAGACATAGGATGAGGACGCGTAGCAGACGCAGCACCGTTTACGAGTATTGAATTTTCATATATTAAGAGAGTCGCATCCTCGCCCCGTCTTTATCTGTCTGGATTGCATGGCGACGATTCTATACCTACAATTTCGTATTGCGATGCAAAACGCTGCTATTATCCATAATAATATTATAAAACGAGACGAGAATGGTGCCAATTAAATAGACTTCGCACACAGCACGGTCGATGTGGCGAATTCTTGTTTAGGTGTGGCTGGCGAGATACTCCTGCCTGTGACTGTGGTGCGCCTACCCAGTCCATCCATCACATAGTCCACGATTGCCCAAAACGCAAGTTCACCGGGAACCCTCTGGACTTACTACTGAATCTAAGCGAAGACGCAACCCAATGGGTGAAGAACTTAGATATTAATTTGTAATCAACACAACATGTAAAGCGACTCAATTATGCCATACGATTAAATAAATAAATATTATAAAATTGTAAAAATGAAATCTTTGTCTTTTCATCGTGCCTAAAGGGCTGGACTGATTTCATTTTATTTTCGTATACGTGTAGCTGCGCATGCCCAAATACTTTAAGGACAGTTTTTACCCGACTACAAGGAAGCAAATAGAGCGGTCACCTTATAGTACAACATACGCTCCTATTCTACGATACATTTAGTATAAAACACCCACAAAAAGGCGCAACGTCTGCGACGCGTCCCTGCCCTACGTATTTTCTGTGCGGCTTGCGCCTAACTCCGCCCAACAAATATCACACCCATTAAACTCTGAACTGAAACTCAGTTGAGACAGTGTTTAGTCAAAGTCACACTTTAGCCATTTTGGCTAAGACTACAGCATTTAGAGCACGTTAGGCATTAATCGAAAGCCATTGGTATTCCAGCTGAATGACCTTAATATGCAAGCATGCCGTGATTGGACCGAAATTAGATTAGGATACATCAATTACGAAACCAAACAATATGGTCGGTATTATCTGATGGCCTAAAATAGGTTTAATTGATATAACTTTAGTAGTTAGAAGGAAGTTAGTACTATATTTATCCATTGTAGTTCAAAATGTGAAATAGAACTGGCAATGCTTGCCGAATGCATATACAAAAGTGGGAATACCTACACATGGTAAACACGTCTCGACTAGGGCTCCCGGTATCCGTGTTACACGCGGAAACGTGTACACGGGTCCTTAACACCGGCGGTACTAACAACCCGATCTACACGAACCGGCTAGGAAACGTTTCCTTCGGAAACGGGTCGACACGGACCCGCTAGGAAACGTGTCCTCTAGGAAACGTTTCTAAGTTTGGATCCGGATCCGCGGTTCGCGCCTTCACTCGGGTATTGAATACACGTCTGAGCGACCCGCCCGGACCAGTTATTATTTGAGTTGAAGTTGAAATGAAACGGATAATTTGTTCATTATTGAATGAAAAACTGATTTTATATTATTACGTACGGAGGAAAAAAGATCGAATAACGTCATATAAAATATTTTTTCTGCTTTTTTATAATCACTATTAGGGTACTGATCAGAGGTGGGCATTAATCGATTAATTTTTTAGTTAACTAATCAATCGATTAAAAATATCATTCGTAATTTTTTATCGCGATTAATTTAGTTGCGATTAAATTAGTTGTGAGAATCTTCGACTAACAATTGAATTAGTTTTAGTTTCAATCGACTAAATTTCACGATTAAATCAATATTAAAACTACGCAGTCGCTCGTTTTTTGCATTTTTATTTAACTTGCAATATGTAACTACGAGTAGGTATGTACATTGTAGGTACTCGTATGTTGTATCACTTGTATCTATGTTGGTTTGGGTAGAATCTTGCAACTTATTTTGAAGCAGATATCTTCAACCGATTGAGCTAAAATTATGTATATATTCAAGTTTAATTTGTAACGCTTGAATGACAATGCAATATTATGGGCCATATTAACAATATTATAAGGATAAATAACGAAAAACTGCAATGTTTACAAATCGCAAACAATATAGTAGTTGGTGCTCTATTAATATTTTGATACTTAAAGTACTAGTTCTAACGAGTATTGTAAAGTCCTATACGATACTGAGTAAATTATAGACATAGATATTATCAATATTTTGCTGTCTGTGTCATTAGTACAACTCTGTTTAGTGTCACGCGGCGACAAAACAATGGGATAATCCTACTTACCTGGAAGTTGTTTGTTGCATTTTGGTGCAAGTGCCGACGAATCTTCTAAAAATAACACGTTCTATTGAATTAAACATTTGCATGTTGTTCATTATCTATTTTGTTTTCACAGTGTGGTCATTTACAATATTTAAACCTCTTTGTAAAGAAATCTCAGCATTAACTATTGTACATTTTCCTTGCGTCATTCTACATTTAAATATATCAACATGACATATTTTATTTATTAGCGCTATTGCCAATATATATATTGGAGCGGCAGCGAATTGATCGATCAGGCTATTCCATGTAAGGCTCATGCTTCATAAATTCATACTCATAGATGTTTTGAGGTATCTAGGTCATATTATATTATATTCTAGATTCTAGGTTCTGTCATTTTAGATTCTAGGTGATTATTACTTATTACGATGCTCTTACGATTATTACAGCAAATATAGGTAAAGGTTTAAGGGCACGGATCCTAGGTAAAAAATAAGAAAGAGAACGATGTACCTATGAAGGAGGAAAAAAATATACCTACTTTACTAATCCATTTTATAGCTTACATAGACATACCAAGTTTTTCGTTCAATTTGCTTCTAACATTAGTCGTGGAAAAATAGTCTAACTAATTAGTCGATCACAAAGTTTAGTTGTCCGAAATCAATCGGCAACTAAATTAGTTGCACTCTATACAACTAAGATTGATCAGTCGTCGTTTTCAATCGTCAATCACAATTAATTCTGTTAATTTTAATCGTTAGTTGTTAGTCGATTACATTTTGCCCATCTCTGGTACTGATTAATACCTAACACCTTGCATAATGGATGTAACATTATGGTGTTAGGTGCAAAAAGTTGTCATACCTACCTACCTTCTTACGTTACCTGCTATGGCGACTTTTTTTAAGATTAGATATGAATAGGATTAGGGTTGCACTGCAGCTGCACTTGCAGATAACGACAATACCCATTGTTTATCGTCAGAAATTAACCGCGACAATTTTACTGATAATACTTACAAGTTGTTTTGACATTAGGCCTGGAAGACCTTTTATTCGTTAAAGTTGAAGGAGAGGCCGCTTTCATTTAATAAAATTAAGCAACAAAAAATAAATAAATTAGCGTATTAAACAAATCGCAAATACAGAAAATATTCTCAGAACATGCCCAACCCAATATGCATAATGCAATGAAGGATTAATTTATTATACATATGAGGAAATATCTAACACAGTTGCAATAAATCCTTATATCAGATTATAGTTCATATTTATACCCTCCGAAAAATTTGAGGAATTTACACAATTTTAATAACTGATAAAGTAAAAAATATCGTTTTATTTTTAACGATAACGTCATATTACATAAATTTAAACGTCAATTCTATTATACACGTCGACAAACTAAAGTCGCTGTCGTGTCATTTGACGTTATTGCACCAAAAATGCTAGAAAAAGTACGATCCCTGATTATTATACTCCATTTCTCACTCCATAGCTTTTAAAAGAATAACCGTAAGATGGCCACAACACGTCGACGGCGGGTCGGACCCGCGTGTGATTGAGATCCGTGTACACGGGTACACGGGTACACGGGTCTTAATTTCACGGGTCTTTATTACACGTTCCAAACGGGCCAGAAACCCGTTTCCGTGTAACAGAGAAACGGGTACACGGAAACGGGTACACGAAACCCGGACACGACCGAGAGCCCTAGCTCTCGACGGTCGTGGGATACTAGAAACATACTGTCCGCCTACTGTCGGCCTAGTTCAATCCTCCTTGCACCGAAAACCCTGGGTATGGGTATAAAGCAAACCTGACCTAACGAGTTCCATTCCATACGAGTTTCTCAAACATCATCTCAACAAATTACAACGTCAGCAGAAAACTATTTTCTATAAAATTTAAATGACCTAAAATGAAACATTCTATGAAATGAAAATTATCTAAAATGAAACATTTTATGAAATAATCTTATTTAAACTTTCGTGAGACATATCTGGGGGCACGGTAGTGCCCCCGCCAAGACGAAAAAAAAGAGGCGGGGCACTACCTACCTTTTCTCGAACCGTTTCGTCTCATTTTCAAACCCTCATAGCTTCGTCCCAGTCCCGTCCAGAGCGCCGAAATTCACAGGTTAAGATGCAGTTAGGGAACATATGAAATGTTCTAAATTTCATTGATCTAGCTTTTATACTTTAGGTTTTATTGGTACCTAAAATACGCCGATTTTGCCACTCACTCACTGATGTATCAAAACCTCTGGGGTACTTCCCGATGACCTAGAAAGCTGAAATTTGGTATGTAAGCTAGGTTTAGTACACAAAGAATAGAATAATTCTGAAACTTGGAAATTTTACCCCCCAACCCCTTAAACTAGGGGATGGAAGTTTGTATGAGACTTCTGCAAATTTTGATACTAGAGGTCTGAAAATTGATATAGGGACTCCTTTATTATTTATAAAGAATAAAATACATATTCTAGGATTTTAAAAAAATCACCCCCCACCCTTTAAATAAGGGGATGAAAGTTTTTATGGGTTTTCCATAATGGGCGATAAAAGTAGTATATATCGGGCTAAACGTGAGTATTTCTTATACACAATTATTACTACTTCCATATCTACACTTCGAATTCGTATTTTAAATATCTGGGGGCACGGTAGTGCCCCCGCCAAGACGAACAAAAAAGAAGGGGGCACTACCTACCTTTTCTCGAACCGTTTCGTCTCATATTCAAACCCTCATAGTTTCGTCCCAGTTAACACTAGAGCGCCCAAATTCTCAGGTTAAGATGCAGTTAGCAAACATATAAAATGTACAAAATTTCATGGATCTAGCTTTTATACTTTAGGTTTTATAGGTACCTAAAATACGCCGATTTTGCCACTCACTCACTGACGTATCAAAACCTGTGGGGTACTTCCCGATGACCTAGAAAGCTGAAATTTGGTATGTAAGCTAGTATTAGTACACAAACAACAAAATAATTCTAAAACTTGGAACTTTTACCCCCCAACCCCTTAAACTAGGGGATGGAAGTTTGTATGAAACTTCCGCAAATTTTGATACTAGAGGTCTGAAAATTGAAACCTATAGGGACTCATTGTTATAAATCAAATACATATTGTAAGACTTTTAAAAAATCACCTCCCACCCTTTAAATAAGGGGATGGAAGTTTGTATGGGTTTCCCATAATAGGGGATAAAAGTGTATTATATATGGGGCTAGAATTAATTATTTCTTAAATACACAATTGTCTACTTCAGTTGTCGCTCAAGAAACCCTACAGCCCAAAAAAATTAAAAAAACTAAAGCACCTTACAAAAAGAAATGAGATCCCACCAAAAACATTTCATGTAAAATTGACGGCCAAGACTCACATTCTCATAACGCTTTCGCTGTAAAAAAGTTATCAGATCCCAGGAAAAGCCAAGCCCCTAAGCCCCGACTTTACTAACCCCACCACCTTGGTTTAAAAAGTATGGCATCAACTGGCTTCAAGCCCCTAAACCCGGAGTTTACTAACCCTACACCTTTGTTTCAAAAGTATGGCTTGGCCGTTTCATAGACTACCGTAAATAAGTCTAGCGGACTGTCCGGCCCATATCGTAAGGAATTAAGTTTATAAGTATATATTATCAAAGACATAAACTTAGTTTCTTGATACCATATGGGCCAGACGGTCCGTTGGACTTATTTACGGTACTCTATGAGCATATGAGGCATTCTAGCGGCAATTTACCCGTCACTTCAATTAAACCCACGAACGCTACGATCCATGATATTCGATCTAGACACGATATTTGTCGTTCCAATATGTAATACGGTTTAAGCACATAAATGATTGGATGGGTTGACAATATTCTTATCGGCCATTACTTTTATCTCGTGCTCGCACCATTATGGATGCTTAAGGGCCCATATAGACGACACCCGCCGTTCTCGCAAGATACAGATCGAAGTTCGAGTACATCGTTACGTTATACACGAGCTATTGATAAATACTTCGCGCTTTGACTTTTGTTTTATAATAATGGAAACATTGTATCAAATCAAAAATATTCTCGTTTCACAATAAGTCTTAACAAGATTTTCAGTCGAATACAATGTTAAAACTAGATACCTTCATATATAATACGATAGGACTTTTCCAATTCGTCTCTTAGTTCAAGACCCGTGAAACAATGATCAGTACATAGTGAAGTCCCGACATCGGAATACTGAGGGATTTCCATATCGATAAACTCGCTTATCGATGATTCACCACTATAGGTACCCCAAAGTTACACCAAGGTTACTTTGTAAAAATGTAATTTTATTGAAAGTATAAAAATGAAACAAAATAATAACTTTATATTCCTCATTAATAAAAGGATCTTTGAAACTTCAGTCATCATCGCATATATAATATATGTTTCTTATTTTCTATTTACTATTGTCTAAATAAACTATTTCTTACAAAATCATACATACACACTTACAGATTAATTTGGGAGCGATCACTACTGGGGAGAATCATCGATAAGTGAGTTTATCGATAAGCAACTCCCATACCTATCACTCTCAAAAATCAGCTATCTGGCGATGTCAAACATAGTTGAATGAAAATAACAAAAGACGTCTCGCTACTTAAATAACAATATTTCAAAACAACAGAACAATTCTAAGTAATGTATCTTACTTTAGTAGGAGTTCGATCAGGGTGGACATACGGCTGGCTTGTCTGTTAAATAATAAATAGCTATCGATTCATCCATCGCCACAGCAACGCTAACATACACTAACCGAGCTTTTATTAAAGATATTGTTTTGTTTTAGAAAGGGGTTCTCCGGAACGCGAACCTCATTCCACAAAACAATATTGAAAGGACCCCTGCATTTACATACACGGTTTTGTTTTAATACACGTATAATTCAAACTTTGTTCCGCGAAATCTCTTTAGAGATGTATTCTTGTTTGTGAAGCACAAAAGAAGTGCATTTATTTGAGCCTTAGCCTTATCACAATTGCGTAAAGGCAACCACGCACCGAATTCGCCGCGACGCTTATTTGTATAGAAAACTCGCTCGCAAATCGCAAATCGCAAATGATAAGGCCCTAGCTTATATAGGCATCTTGTCCATAGAAGCGGACCGGAGCGGAGCGGAGTTGTGAAAAATTAACCAATCACATTCCTCAAATAAATACCATATACTCAGATTGACAGTCCCTAGAAGCTGTAAAAAAATCTATTAAACTAAAAAAATTATACAAATCACAAACAAGAATTTGTGTTTTAGACATATTGCACGTTTCATAAATTTAATGTTAACGTAAATAAAATATACGGATGTGTATACCGCAAAAAACGTATACTTCAACACTCTCAAGGGAATGGAAATTTATAGGGTATTTTCCTTTGACCTAGAACTATGAAATATGGTAAGAAATACCGTCTTATAATACAGGGAAATATCTAAAAACTATCAATTTGTAATTAAAACATAAAAAATATTGTCTTTATTTAAAGTACGTAATCAATCATCGAGGTTAAGCATCGGTATGAATTTGTACGGAACCCTCGTTGGGCGAGTCTGTCTCGCTCTTGTCTGTTTTTTTTTTAACAGTAGCAATCATTAATTTCAATTATAATGTGAAAATCCGTCACAGGTATCATCCCCCATTACGATTACACAAACGAATTAACTTCATTAAAGCCTAACCTAATGTGGCGCGTCGAGTCAGCGTTTCCGGGCATTATAATAAGAGGATTAAACCGAACATAGGAATCATTTTAGCAGAGCGACACAGATTAAACTAAAATGCACGCGAAATAAAGGTTTCCGAAGCCTGAAATTACATCTCCAGGGGCGTTGCACCTTTGGTTTACGTTTTTGTTCACATTCTACATTGAAACTGCAGGTGGGTAAAAATCGTTTTTCACGTTTTTCGATACGGTTGTAGGTGAAACAAATATGTTTGGTGGTAAATGGAATAAGCGCCTCCTTAAAATTGATAGTTATATAGGTACTTTATATCTGACGTCAAAAACGGAGCCGGTTTGCAGTTCGTTAGCGATTTTTAGGGTTCCGTAGTCAACTAGTTAGGGTTCCGTAGTCAACTAGGAACCCTTATAGTTTCGCCATGTCCGTCTGTCCGTCTGTCCGTCCGCGGCTTAGCTCCGTGATCATTAGTACTAGAAAGCTGAAATTTGGTATGAATATGTGTATGTATTACGCCGACAAAACGGTACAATAAAAACTCAAAAAAAAATTTTTTTTCGGGTACCTCTCGAACACCTAAAGTGGGGGTGAATTATTTTTTTCGTTTCAACACTAGTGTGTGGGGTGTCGTTGAATAGGGCTTTTAAAAATAATAGGGGTCTTCAAACATAATTTTTTGATAAAGTCAGCAGTTTTGTAAATATTCGCTCCGAAAATATAAAAAATAGCGTCCCCCCCCTCTAACTTTTCAACCACGGGTCAAAAAATTATGGAAAAATTCATGAAAATGAGGCCTTATAAGTACTTTCAATGAAAACTATATTGAACAAAATCGGTCGAGCCGTTTTTGAGTTATCATAAAATTTCATAATTTTCTTAAAAGGACGTAAGTTGACTTCCAGAAGGTAATAAGTAACTACAGTTACTTTGGCGTTTACGACCTTTTTATAGAGCTTGAAATCTTTCTCATAACTTAAGTCTATTGTGAAGGATGAGCAACTACGGAACCCTACACTGAGCGTGGCCCGACATGCTCTTGGCCGGTTTTTTTTATTTGTTGCCGTTTTTTATGTATGTTCCCGATTACTCATAAACGGCGGAATCAATTTCTTTATTTAATTTAAAATTTGTTTGTATACAAGGACTAGTCTACAAAAAATATTTCGTTTAACGACGGCATAATTAATAGAGAAAAAGCCTTTAAAAAACGTTAAAAAGAATGCTTGTTAATTCTAATAATCATCGTAACTGAAGTAATTAATCAATCATATGTAACGTTACGACGTGATAATCTCTTGGTCGTCCATTTTGTGAGTAATCACGAGATAATGGGTAATCATAGGTTTTATTGTTATTATGCGTTAATTGTAATGTTATTATTAGTTGGATAGGTACCAAGCGTTACTTTCGTTCTGTAACACAAAATGGCTATCACAATATTCACCTTTATAAATTCAATAATTAGCAGGTCGGTCCGTGGCTACATCAAAGACCCATTGCCTTAGAGAAAGTGTTGTCTCAAATTATTATTATTCCTCCATTTCTTAATAATACAGGCCGAATTATAGAAGTTAAATTCGACATTTCTCGTAATATTTGTCTGAGGTTTGGAGCTTGAACAGCGAGAATCGGAATATAACGGCCATTCCGCGGCCATGTGTCTAATACATCACTCAAATGGCTATGTCATTGTCAAACGAATTAGTTTGGTATCTTATTTATTACATTTGGCAAGTTTTTTTTTAATCTGAAAGCCGACATAGAACTTAATATTAAGGTGAGCTAAACCTTTGATTACACATGAAGTATTTAGGTATACATATGAACGGGTGTATGCAGGTTTTGTTCCCAATTTCCATTATTTGTTTATTCAGCAGCAAAATGACAATTATTACACCCTTGTGAGCAAACAACGCTAACCATTTTTACCCTCATAAAAACTTTTATATTACATTTTAAAAGTTAAAAAGGTTTTCAAAGGTTCAAGGGAGACCAACAAAATTGAACGTAAACAATTAGGCGTCTTTCGTTCACTCGACACCAATTTGGATATTTTAAAGACGACTTTGATTGATAAGTCGCCTTCAATTTGGTAATTTAATGATTTACATTCACTTTGCAATATTATAACTGACGCCAAAAAGCGTAAGTTAGGTTCTTCGTTTTGTTTTCGTTGGTATGTTTGTAGCTTTTTTTATGAACGTTTCCCGGATCACTCAAAGATGACTGGAACAGATTTGGAAAATATTCTTTTTGTTTGGAAGAATTATATTATATAGTAGGTCCCACTGTCATAAGGAATCTCATAATGGATCTAATAGTGGAATTCTGGAAAACCGAATTAACTAAAAAAAAGATATAGGCACGCTTCCTGTGATTTGGGTTTTTTTGATTTCAGTAACTCGAGCAGTTAATTTGGAAAGCATCATTTCGTTTACTAAAATGTATAACATCTATTTTAACTTCCTCTATTTGTATGGAAAATGAGGAAAGATACCGGAAATTTTCGGAAACGGCACTGAAACGTGCTGACACTTATCACATAAGTAGTATGTATAAATGTCAGTTACATGATACTCCTAATGTAATGTAAGTACTCACTAAGAGCTTGGTTCGCCTGCTTGTTTCTGTCCAACTGGCCCCGTAGCGCTCGTAACCGCCGTAACTTCAACTCCTGAGCCTCTACGCGTTCACGCAGGCGCCGTAGTCGCTCGCCCTCTACCGCCACCTAGCGGGAAAAATATACATTGTTAATTGTGGTTCTCGGATATGATAAGATTCCTGAATTCGGATTTGTTTTATTGTCTCAATTGTTCTTTGTGTCAAAAAGCGACTCATTTAGTTTATTAAGCAACAAATTATACTCAAAGAATGTATTGTAATTTACATATTATATTATACGTAATGTATTTTTTATGCACCCGCACTGCCTGCTTTTATACTCAAACTACGACGACGCGGTTGGCGCAGTTTTTAGCCTGCCTAACTGAGCCGGCGGTCCCCGGTTGGAATCCCGGCCAGGGCAAATATTTGTGTGATGAACTCGTATATTTGTGCTTGGGTCATGGCTGTTCTATATATTTAAGTAAATACTTATCTATATAAGTATATATATCGTCGTCTAGTACCCATAACACAAGCCTTCTTGAGCTTAATTTGGGACTAGATCGATTTGTGTGAGGTTGTCTGATATATATTTATTTATACTCAAATTAGATTGACTGTAATGGCAGTTTATTCTTTGAAGAAGATTTCTTGGCGTTGTTGTTGTTACCTATAATTGGGTAGACATCATGTTTGTTTATAATGTGTTTTTATTATGTTTTGTTGTGATTAATTTATCTGTTGGTAATCGTAATAAAAATAAATAAATAAGCCAAATATTCATCTAAATAAATTATTATCACAAAATATTATAACATCATTAAACTTCGAAAGAAACAACCACCTAACACCGACAACTTCTATCATGAAAGCTGAGCTTGTGAAAATCTAATCACTAGGAAATTATTTCTCAAACATTACTAATTTTCTAAGGTTCCCAAACTGTAAGCCGCAGCGACCGACCTGGGCGCTCATTCGACTATACCTTTTGATATCACTACGTTTTATCACAAAATGAGAGGGTTATATTTCGGATAAATGGCATTGTCAAAAGTCTAATTTAGCCCCCACCTCAGTCACAACTATGACATGCGACTTTTTCACGCGTGAGATATATTACCCATTTTTTCTGTGCAGTACTGTGAGAGAGCGATGTAACGAGTGACGCTCTGTCGCATGACACGACTCGCGAAGTATAGCGAACGTGAACGAACTATATAGGTGGCAGCACTGTAAATGTCAATTTTAAGTATATTTGACGGCAAACTTTTAGAACAAAAATGGCGGATCTGCGCATGCACATTTGTACGTAAATCGGCTACTGCGCAGTCAAGGTTATGCTCAAGAAGTTTGCCGGCTACTGTAATGATAAGATAAAAGATTCCGATTGGATGCTTCAGCTGGCAGCACCTTCATGGTCCACGTTCCCTGCAGGTGTGCTAGACGGGCTGCATGACTAGCATACGTTGCCGCGACTTCGTTTGTCGCGCGAGTCAGCATCTCCTGTCTTGCTCGCACGGTATTGGAAGGACAGTGACAGGTAGTATTGGTCGCACGACAAAGAGTCGCGTGTCAAAGATATGCTGAAGTACCGTCGAGAGTTGAAACTCGTGAATCGCCATGTGAGTCGCTTTTATCTTCTCCGAAAAATAAACTATGCTATCTCGCCTCATTAAGGCGCCGACAAAATACTAAACCTGTTAGCGAATTTAAAAAGTTTGGGAGCCTTTGCTGTAAGAAAGACGCGTAACTGTAATTATTTAAGAGGATTTTAATTATAACGAGCAATCAAGTCTGAAATGTGAAAATAAAGAGAAAAGGTACGTTTTTTCTAAGAATACAATTGTGTAAATGTGTAAGAGCAAACGCCTTTGCTATGTGTAATTTAATTTGATAATTATTATACGTTTGCAATGTTTACGCAATTTTCTAAGACAGTACAGACAGCCAAGAAAATTGTGTGGAACTTTTCGACATTCATATATTTTATAAAATAAAGTTCAGTCGTGGTAGACCAATTTTATTGTTTGACTGTGTGTAAAATAAAAAATTGTTAACATGTAGGTAATAATATTCAAACCATCGTGAGACATCTTTATTAATTATAAAAACGGTTCGATCGGAACAGTTTACGAGAGTTTTAACCGTTTTTATAATTACTTTTTAACATGTGTCTACAATTTAATGACTTAAATTACGATTATATTGGGGGTGCGTTCTTTTTTAAATAATACGCCCCCAATAGATCGACCGAACAAGCTTTTATCGAAGAAGAACAATATACTTAATAAGAAAAAAACATACAGGTGTCTCTCATGCAGGTTCACACGCGAAACCCTAGTTCAAGTACTGTAAACATTAAAAATCCAGAGTGAATCGCCACGTTTATTTTATGGGGCTATTTATTGCGTAAAGAGTTTGTTTCTATTAAGCGGACGATAAATATCGCATTAGGCTACTGTCGGACTCCACAGAGATTTATTAAGACCAAGGGAAAGTTTAATTTTTTCCTCCTTATTCGTTTGCAATTTTTGGGGAGACACTTCTGTGGATATCTAATAAAGTTCTACGGGGAGTTTTTCATAAAGTTGTGTTACAGCGGTTTGAGATTGATTTTGATTTAGAACAATATGCGGGTTGTAAAAATATTACTCTTTGTGACTGTATATGAAGTTACATCAACTCCAAATACCTATATTTATATTTAGTTATTGTTTATAATTATAGACATAAGACCCGTGCACGGAACGAAACTACATTATAATAATAATCACTTAAAGGTTACTTTTTCGTAAATAGGAAGAACGAGAAAACATTTACACTAAATCTAAACTACAGTAAACCTGCACGTCCACGAAACCCGCTGTATCAGTCCTGTGCAAAGTAGCAAACCGGTGTGCGAAGACATGATCCTATAACACTATTCTTCCCTTTGTCAAATCTGGCCTAGCACCGACTTTGGTGAAATTGTCAGCGGGGTTTTTAAATACAGAACAAGTGAGAAACGCATGCGAGAGAGTCGTGTAAGAATGTGTGCTTGGAATGGGATCAAGAATAGTACATTTCTGCAGGAGATACCGGGAAAGAAGGGCTTGCCGGATGAATAAGTATACGAGTAGATATATCGGATAGTGATACGAAGCCGGAAAGCTCTTTTCGCAGCTAGGCCTTTACATTTCTCTCGAGTTGTTCCGCCCGACACGTGATACTTCGAAGCCTGTTATAACGCACGTTATGACGACTTTTCTTTGCATGTTTGAGAAAACGCTCTTCGCTAAACATCCATCGCTCCCTTAGTTCACACAGCGCAGCAGTGACCGCACATCCCAACGCCCTCACCACATTGCGGGGCAGGAGGACCTCCCCCTGGTGACCCCACCCGCAAAGTCAGATCGTCTATGTACAGTCGAAAGACTCAGCCCCATCACTCGCCAAAAAAAAAATAACCCAACGCCCTTGTGTAGGCAGATATTAATTGACGCCGAAATACATTGTATACATGATATGAAGCCGCCAGCAGTACATCAACAAGGTGCTTCATGTCTATACGCGTCATGTTTCACACTGCCGAAGTGCTTGCTTATGCCGTAAACCCAGCCAATAATAATTCATCAAACACATGCTTGTAAAATTTAAGCGCTACCACAGAATAGATAATAGTACAAGTACAGAAGGCATGCTACTTTGCTCTTTACAAAACCCGCTTTTTTAGCCGAAAAAATATGATTTATGGCCCTTCTAAAGTCGTCATCTCCAGCGCAAGCCAAACGGAACGTTGAGGCTGTGTAATAACAATGAAAATGAATTGGCTCACTTGCCGCGTCGCCGCCGCTAGCGAGGGTTGTCAACGATTAAATAAAATAATAATGTATTGCCCATTCATTTCTTGCATTCAATATAGAGAGCAATTTATATTATTTATACATTATATATATTATTTCATTATTTATTTAACTATAAAATAATAAATTTAAAAATGTACACATACTGAATCCACCACCAGCCCACATTTTATTGGCGTTGCTGCGAACCACTGCAATACAAAATCTTGCTGTTTTATTTTTAACCATAATAATACGATTAATAGCGTGAGCGCGAGAGCAGCGCGCGCGTGCGTTCCTTGACTTCCAAGACAGAGCGTGACAGCCACTGAATATGCCCCAGGGCAGGGGCGACCGGCATGAAGGTACTTGTAGCGGGGAACGTAAATCGCGGAGTGCGCCGCGCCTGGCGCTACATTTTCTCAATAATAAATCCGAATTTTATATTGTGTAATTCACACCCATATGCCCACAATCTTAAGAATATCGTTGGCATAAAAGATTCTCCGAATTTAATTACTTTGAATCACCAGACCAGACGTACATATAGATTTCGAACGATATATTACATAAGTAGTTAAGAGTACTTATATAATGAGAATCGTGAGAAATGATGATCTTAATTGTGACATGATATGATTAAGAAATATTAATAATGTTCCATTTTATAATCAACATTTTCATGTTAATTACTTAGTAGAATGTTGTTAGGTAATAATATGGCTTAATAATGTGAAAAATTTCATACCTACTTAATTTTGTCTAGTCTGCCCATTTTGTTACTAACTTCTTTATATCAGAAAAAGTACAGAGTTTGTGTTTTCCTTTTGAACATCCATCAATTGCTCACTGATACGATTTTCTAGACCCTAAACTCGATAGGATTGCTTTATCTTTAATAATTTCTAGGGCCACCATCCGGCTCCATTATCAGACCAGCCCCATGGTACAATATTATTATATTATTGTCATCAAAGTTAAGTAGCTATGCAAAATTTCAGCTCAATCGGTTGAAGATATCAGTTTCAAAATTGACTTGCAAAATTCCACCCGAACAAACATAGATACATACCTAGTTTCATTGCAAGTTAAATAAAAGCTTGTAAAAAGAAAAGACTTGACAGAGGCCAGAAAAACCCAATTACTACCGTCTAAGTACGTCACAAAATCGAATCTAAGAATCTAGACAGTTTCTATGCCGCTAAGGTAGTATAAGACCACATTTTCAGTTTGATATGCGAGTAATTTTATTTACGTGACTCGATCGGATCTATATAACCGCTCCCAGTATTCCCAATAAATGGAATCTCGGATTTGATTGTGTTCCGCGACTAAACCGGGGGTGAAATATATAAAATGGGAAAACTGTTTATTTTAGAGATGAGATTTATTTTGTCAGCGCAGTTGGATCGGCGGTAGTAATCGCTTGCCGATTCAATAGCTTTCATTCCATAACACTTCTGAAAAAAGGAAAATAATAACTTACTGTAAACATTATTGCAACGATACAAAAATAAATTGCACCTGCTCGCACACAGTCATCCATCATCCTGTATATAGTAAAAATCGGTATAATTAGCGCGGTAGTTACTCAACTGACATTAACGACCTTTTTTAAGAGACCACGGGTGAATTGTTTCAATTTTTGCATAAAATATCCTCAATTTAAGCCTCGGAAGGCGCTGGGGTGGCCTGAATGTCAAATAGCGATTTATTCCAAACAGTTGACACAGGAATGTTAGATGTTCCCGCATTTTTGTACTTTTCCTTTCTTTCGCTACAAAAGCATTTTATTGCGATTTTATTTTAGCTAAATTGAACATAAAACTGTGTGGTACCAAATTTGCGCAATAAAGAAGGAGAAAGCGATTTTTTTGAGACATACTATATGTATAACTCCAAAAAAAATGGTAGTCTCCCCATCTGGGTTCAATTTAAGGACATCATTCTGCAACAGGACTGCAAATTTTGCCTTTTAAAGCCAGGAGAGACAGCGGTTCGTTTATTAAATAGGATAGGAAATTGGGAAATATTTTCCTATCCTATTTCAATCTCCCGCAACAGAACAAGGGGAAACCTTCGTGTAACGGTTAACCAATACGGCAGCGTTGAATTTTCATGGCCTCGTTAAAATGTTTAGAATTAAATAAAATTGTTTTAACTTGAATAAAAAATCTAAAATTAAAGAGATTTACTTGGGACTCTATAAAAAAAACATAGACATAAGGAGGGACTCGTTATTATTATTACCTAAGATGAAGTAGCAGACCCGCCTACTTAGAGATAGACTGTAAATATCACAAATATCCCTTGCTTTTAGTCACATTATGCCTGATCTTGTCATAAATCTACTAATTAATCAGGAAAAATCAATACGACAGCGTTGGATTACCATGACAACTACGAACATTTCTAAAATTTAGATAATTTTTAGATTTTTAGAATATGAATATAATCTAAAAATCAATGAGGTTTACTTAGGACTTTGTAAAACAAACATAGACAGATAAGAAGGTCGTATACCTAGGATGAAGGATTAAGTTGAGGAACCGCCTTTTTAAAGATAAACTGTAAATATCACAAATATCCCTTGCTTTTAGTCTCGTGATACCATATCTTATCATAGCTCTACTAATTGAGTATTTCTCAAAAAAAAAATACAATATGAAGACGTCAATAAAAGTTTAATATAATTTTCCTATTTCGTTACCAATTATTTTAGTAATTTTATATCAATGTTATGGCTGTGTTTGATAATTAAGGTTCTGTTATGCTTATAATTACTTACTTAATCCATACTAATATTATAAATGCGAAAGTGTGTCTGTCTGTCTGTTACCTCTTCACGCTTAAACCGCTGAATCGATTTTGATGAAATTTGGCATAGAGATAGTGATACGAGGAAGGACATAGGATAGTTTTCATCCTGGAAATTATACCTAAAAAGGTTGAAAAGTGAGTGAACATTTCTGTTGGGGTGCGATGACCCTGTAGGAAATGTAATTATTAGACCAAAAGCACAATTGCTCTTACATTTGCTTAGGCGCCTTTAATAATCCCTTTTATCAAGTTCCACGCATACGTAGTCGCGGGCAAAAGCTAGTTACATATAATCTGAAAACAATGTATTGGAAATCACAAAGAAAATTGGTAACAATAGTTATTTGTTATACAAGGGGGGAAAGTTGTATTTTACCCGCGAGTGTTTATTTGAAACACGAGCTAGCGAAAGGATCCTATGATTGACCACGAGCGAAGCGAGTGGTTCAAAATAGAATCCTGAGCGTAGCGAGTGTTTCTATACACGAGACGTAAAATAACTTTTCGACCGTGTATAACACAAAACTTTTCACCTCACTACAGCGAGGAAAAAAGAATAAGGGTTTGTACTATATCTTTGAAAAATATCTACAATAATCAACCAATTTGACATTTATTAAAACTAAGGTCTAATAAGCTTTCATGTAGGTATTTTAAACGGGATTTTTCAGAAAATAAGCTCATGTCAAATTTTACTTTAGCTGCGTTGAAACGTCAAAACTCTTTCTCCACATGTGGATAAAAAGCGATTTTCTCAATAGATATCAAACAAACAAACTGGGCTTTCCGAGCTAGTGAGGTGAAAAATAAAAAAATATATTGAACATTAATTGACGTCTTATTTTTGTACAAACTTATTTAGAAATGCTCAATTACTCATAAACAATACGACAGCGTTGGATTTCCATGTCTTCTTGAACATTTTTAGAATTAAAATAAGAATAAAATCTAAAAATCGACTGATTTTACCTATGACTTTGTTAACAAACATTTTAAAATCAACAGGGTTTTACTTGGGACTTTGTAAACAAACATACAAAACAACTAAGAACGGACTCGTTATACCTAAGATGAAGTTGCGGAACCGCCTACTTACCGCGTTGTTTACAAATAAACAAAGTGGGGTTTGTTGTTGTTATAAAACAAACACGGGGTTTGTTTATTAAGTTCGAGGCAACTAGGTAGGTCGCAATAATCGGAGTGTTTGCCCAGTGCCGATACACAGCTGGCTATAATGACTTACCTACTAAATTTTGCGGGAGAACGCCATTTAGAAAACTTAGTGCTTCGTTACCAAGTAGTTTATTGAATACTGTGTAGGATGTTATTGATTATATAATCAATAATAATGGAATAAAGTAATTGTAGTAAACTCTACAGTTTACAACACTTTTGACAACTGTATACTGTAGAGGTTACCATACTTTTGACAATACTGTAAAATTCTTGCATTTAGATCAGAATTCATGACTTTGACACCTTTCAAATCAGTTACTTTATTCCAGAAACAAAAAGCATTTACCTTTAAACATTACTACACTACACATAGTGCATAATCCTTATTCTTCGTATGCCTGCTTTTTAATTATACGTATCTAGTAAATTGAAAAAAAAAGGCAGGAGAGATTTTAGTAAATGTATATAATACCTACTTCGAAGCCTATTTCATTCTGTTCCATTTCAAAATTCGCGTTGAAACCGGTCTATAAATACTGTTGTATTTCGGTTTTCACAACCCTCCACGAGTTTCCAAAGTAAAAGAAGCCATAACATGTTTAACAATACCTAGTTTACGAAATATATTTAGTCAAGATATTCTTAACTCCGCTGACGAAACCAACTGAATAACATAAATTTTCGCGATGTTATTTTATTAGCATTATAGAGAGATAGTTTAATAGAGAATTGAATTATACTGCAAATGCAAAATTTTGAAACGTAGCACGGTAAGAATGAACTTTAATGCACGCTTCGCGTATGTAAACTTTCGCTGCTGCGAATTTCATATTATCCGTACTTACATAAGAAGTAAAACAAGATATCTTTATGTTGAAAATACACAGATCTTAACATTGTACAATGAAAATAACTAAACGAATACACCCTTCCTTTTATTTTTGTTATAATTTATTTCCTTCAGATAATTAAAATCGTAGTCAAATTTCGCAATAACATCCATAATTCCAGACACAAATTCATAGAACGCGCCTGAATTTTCGGCAAACTGAATTTGTTTCTATCGCATGACATAGCCCAAGTGAAGAATGTTGTAAGCGCCTTCACATCACGAAGAAGCATAGCCCATTCTAAACTAAGTCCCTAGATGTTATCGTAGTGTACCTGCTTCTAATTTGAGCGGCGATGTATACTTGATGTAGCACTTTACCTTGTTCCTTGAAAACGGGCTTCATAATTTAGATGCTTGTACTTTTGGCGGGGCTTGTCGCTAGAATTTTGGAATAACGTTGGACTAGAATGTTACGGGCCCGAATTACTGAATGAAATACCAGGTTTTCGTGAATTTCACTGCACTATATAGTATGCTATAGGATAGTTTTCTGACAGATCAATGAGCAAGTTTTTATGTAACGTCAAAACGATACTATTCCAGTATCTAATTTTTATAAATGAGATACGAATTTAAATTAGACTAAGTACTCATAAGAGGAACGCAAACTATGACGTCGCCGCCCTGCATGGAAAAATTAGCACCTTTCAGTTGTTTTTTGCTATTTTTTTTTCAAATATTTAAACAGGTTAAAAAATATTTTAATTGATGCTTGCTCCGTGCATAATTTAGAAAACTATATTTAGAGGTTAGTTTTGATTAATGTTTATTTTCTTCATGTAACTAGCCCTTTCTATTACTTGAATGCTGTTGAAGGATAACGCATTTGACTCAACTTTTTTATGTAAGAAGGAACGGAAGGAACTCAGTTCACGTGGATAAAAAAGTCATAACCCTATTTATTGATTGTTGTAGCATAATAAATTTATTATTTAACAATGCTTCTATATATACCCTATTAAATAGTTGAAACCTTTTCAACCGAACCGTATTGATGTTAATAAGGTTATGGCTAATACAAAGACAGGTTTTTTTTTTTTTTTATTAAAATATCATATATTCGATGCGCCGCGCGGTGTTATCCGCTCATCCCACGGGAACACTAAATTTTTGGGGATAAAAAGTAGCTTATGCTAATCCAGGGTATCCGCTACCTTCATACCAAAATTTATCAAAATTGGTCCAGACGTTTGAACGTGAAGGAGTAACAAACATACACATAAACACACTCATAAACTTTCGCCTTTATAATATTTATAATAGTGTGATGTAGGTATAGACAATTTACCACACAATACTGATGAATGATGATACTAGAAAATGCGAGTGCATTTCTCTTCAAATGACATACATAAAATACATTACATAAAATAATGGCATTGTTCAGAATGTTCCAGAAAAACGTGGTTCGCAACGTTACCACTACTTAGTACGTGTAATACACGTATAACACGGAATGAAGCTACTTTCCTCAGGGATTTCATTAACTTCAATTTGCTACTCTTGGTAATATCTTAGCTTACTTAGCTGGCATAACTACGCTCTACTGGGACTCGAGGTTATTACTATTTACATACACCGAAATTTGGATGCCTGAGGCTTTGCTTTTAATACCGGTGTATGAGCAGTTACGCAATATATAACAAATTAGCTGCGCCGCACTGTGTTACCCGCTCATCCCATGGGAACACATTTTTTTTTCGCAAGTATATAATAATATGCAGGCTGAATACATGGTACTTTAGTTGTATTTAACACCTTTAACACTGTATTCTTTTTTTTTTCTTTTTATATCAGACAACCTCACACAAATCGATCTAGTCCCAAATTAAGCTCAAGGAGGCTTGTGTTATGGGTACTAGACGACGATATACGTACTTATATAGATAAATGTATACTTAAATACATAGAACAACCATGACCCAAGCACAAATATTCGAGTTCATCACACAAATATTGATCCTGGCCGGGATTCGAGCCCGGGACCGCCGGCTCAGTAGGCAGGTGTCTACAAACCGAGCCAAACGCGTCGTCAAATTCTTGGCAAATAAATCTTTGAATTTATAAACTAAACTCTTAACTGCACCAAAGGCCTATGATGGTCGTGTTTATCACGTGATAAACAAGTGGCAAAGCATCTGTCACTCACACTCGCATTTTATCAAAATGTGACGGACGTTTTGTCACTTATTTATCGCGTAATAAAGGCAACCATCATAGGCCCGCGGCTTCTTATAATGCGCAGTATAAACGTCAACAACACAGTCTAAGACTATAGTCGGAATAACGTTGTCCTTATCACGCCGCAACGGCTGAACGGATTTGAATAATTTTTGATGCAATGTTGCAAGCAGCTTGAGTTTTTTCACCTTAGCGAAAGATGTTGCTGGCAGATTTCCAGTTGGCTTTACTAGGGCTATCAGTTAGAAAGTATAACTTATATAATAAAGAGACATATTATTTAGTAGTAGAGATATAGCATAGCATAACACTTTGATAACATATTGTGATCCTCCATCTTACAACATGGGACCCTTCAAACGAAGCGTGCATCTCTCGGGCCAGCATGGCAGTGTCAACTGACAAGGCACCGTTGGTTTCTTTTCAGTTACCATTGCGACTTGGGCTCCCCTTTTTGCTTGCCATCAGGTAAAGTAGAACCACTATGTAGTGCCAATATAAACAAAAATAGTATTTATACGTCCGCAGTTTCAAAAAGACATGAAACGAATGTTTATTCCTAGCATTATTGCCGTAAAATCTGACTATTAAAGACGGACAATTAAATATTTACCTTCTAAACTGCACTTGGAAACCAAAACAAAAAGTGCTTCGCCGGCGAATCTGCTTTATGATTGCGGAAAGAGAAAGAAACACAAATATACAGAAAGTAATATGTAGAAAGTAAGTAAATAATGTTGAAGGCCGGTGTATTTCAAACGTTCACTATAAAAATGGAGTAGAAAACGAAGATAAGCACAGTTTATTTAATTAAATTAAGTAAACTATTCTACTTAATGTCTGCACATTTCCTTCTAGTTTGATGAGCTACTCATATAGCTCGTAATGTTTGTGTAATTATTTACTGAACCACTCTATTTTAACTCGACGTCGTTAATAATGCATCCCACTTAAACCCGGTGCTTAAAATGGTCTATGTAAAGCCCAATCTCGGCCTTAGTGATTATAAACTTATGCTGCGCTTAATACCACTGCGGTCTTATACCAGCCCGGACGCACCGCAGTCGCCATTTGGAGCCAGATTAATACCGATTCCCAGGCCCTTGGCAATCGTAAACACCCCTAAATAACTCCACTTTAACCTCGTTAAGCACAAACTGTTCCATTCTGCTAACATCGAGTCTTGCGCGAATTTAAGCCACACATTAGTACATAAGACCTTATAACAATAGTTTGGGGAGAAACTAAAATCACATGCGACTTTACATACGTAGCCGCTGTTCCTTGGCGCACAGCAGCTGGTGCTGCGTGTCGAACTGTTGCTGTTGCCGCAATGGCATTATCATCAGATTCTACACAGACATTGTCGTCAGTATTACCTGATGCTGTCTCGCCTCCTGATGATTTAGGTACCGCAGCTCTGTTCCTTGTTGCACAGCAGCTGGTGCTGCGTGTCGAACTGTTGCTGTTGCCGCAATGGCATTATCATCAGATTCTACACAGACATTGTCGTCAGTATTACCTGATGCTGTCTCGCCTCCTGATGCTTTAGGTACCGCAGCTCTGTTCCTTGTTGCACAGCAGCTGGTGCTGCGTGTCGAACTGTTGCTGTTGCCGCAATGGCATTATCATCAGATTCTACACAGACATTGTCGTCAGTATTACCTGATGCTGTCTCGCCTCCTGATGCTTTAGGTACCGCAGCTCTGTTCCTTGTTGCACAGCAGCTGGTGCTGCGTGTCGAACTGTTGATGTTGCCGCAATGGCATTATCATCAGATTCTACACAGACATTGTCGTCAGTATTACCTGATGCTGTCTCGCCTCCTGATGCTTTAGGTACCGCAGCTCTGTTCCTTGTTGCACAGCAGCTGGTGCTGCGTGTCGAACTGTTGATGTTGCCGCAATGGCATTATCATCAGATTCTACACAGACATTGTCGTCAGTATTACCTGATGCTGTCTCGCCTCCTGATGCTTTAGGTACCGCAGCTCTGTTCCTTGGCGCACAGCAACTGGTGCTGCGTGTCGAACTGTTGCTGTTGCCGCAATGGCATTATCATCAGATTCTACACAGACATTGTCGTCAGTATTACCTGATGCTGTCTCGCCTCCTGATGCTTTAGGTACCGCAGCTCTGTTCCTTGTTGCACAGCAGCTGGTGCTGCGTGTCGAACTGTTGCTGTTGCCGCAATGGCATTATCATCAGATTCTACACAGACATTGTCGTCAGTATTACCTGATGCTGTCTCGCCTCCTGCTGCTTCAGGTACCGCAGCCGCTGTTCCTTGGCGCACAGCAACTGGTGCTGCGTGTCAATCTGCTGCTGCTGTCGCAAAGCCATTGCGCGCAGCTCGCCCAGGGTCAACTCCACCCCTTCCCCCAGCTGTGGACAAAGAAAAAAAAACATTATATTGGTTGTTATCGTAACTATGATAAAAAATACTAAACCAAAAACTGTATTTGTTTCTCGATAATGGCCAGAACTGGCCAGATTGGAAATCAGATTCCCTTTGGGAGCCTAACTGATCAAAAAGCATAGGTAGAATACCGTAAGGCCACTCACGAAAAAACTGATTTACACCCACATATTATCAAAATAAACTGACGACTTTGTAGTAAAAAATACATCACTGAATATTTTATATCAGTCCTGAGTAAGCTTTAATTAAGACTAAATATTATTACCTGTTGATACGGAATACATATATGTAAACGATGGTGTATTTTGACGGCATACATGCATGCAGTTACTAGCACATTGAAACCGACGTTCGCTACTTCGGCGTTAGTTTATCGAACACAGTATTTGAGTGTGGAGTAAACACGATAACTGTACCTATATCTACGGCAGCTCAGATTTACAAATATTAGGGTATTGCAATGGTTTAAAAGTATATGAAAACTACTAAAACTCAAAAAAAAATACAAGTATTTGTTTAAAAAAGTTACCTGCAATTACTCGAATTAATTATTTCTTTTGCATTAACGGAATAAATCACTTAGTACCTAGATTCACAAGTATGCCTAAGCATGTACCTTATTTCATATCTAATACCCGTTTGATGTGAAACGTGATGGAAACAAATTGAAAAGCTATTCCAGGAAATCCAGCCAAACATTATTATCATAAAAAGAATTGGGTTGTTCGCCTCAATATTGTCAAAAAGGCGAACTTTGTCAATTTTCCTGCCGACAGTAACTTCTCGCAGGGATAAGTTAAGACATATGCGATCGAGATACGGGGATATAAATACGAACGAAAGACTAACAGCACCTTATATATTTCGCAAGTAATGAGCGTGAGAGAAAAAAATAATCGTAACATCTTCAATTGCGGCTGACCCATCTTTTGTTTTGTCTTCTGTAGTATAAAAATGCCATCGTAACACAGACTTAAATAAAATCACATTTTTCATCGACTAGCCAGCTAGACCAGCAATTCAGAACCATTTTAAAACGTAACATTTTATGTGACAGAACAATTTTGTCCTAATTTTGTCCGTCTGTTAATTTTTCACGCTTAAGCCGCTGAACCGATTTAGATGAAATTAGGTATGAATATAGTTTGAGTCCTGATATAGAATGGTTTTATCCTGAAATCAAGTGGTAGAAGTGTTTGTGTGAAAATACAAATTTAACGCAGACGAAGTCGCGGACAAAAGCTAATGATCCATAAACAGACAATTATAATAAAATGAATCCCCACCGAAGGTCACGCGCGCTATTTCAATTTCCATACATCAGCGGCCGCCATTATCATTTCTATTGCCACGTCTGACAGTAACGCAGTATTATTTATCTTGGTACTTGGTCCGGACACGGCTATCAACAAGTGTCAAGGCACATATAAATCCTGACCGCGGCCGCCCTTAATTCTCCCGATACGCCGTCCTAAAAAGGGCCGAAAATACCGAAATCCAAGTATTTTATACGGACCGTTGGCAAGAGTGAAATAAGACATTCCATTTGTATGTATCATCGCGGTTGGCTTTTGTTGAGGCGCAAATTTAATAGTTAAAGTTTTCGCATAGATTTCGAGTTGCGTTATTGTTGATGAATTCAAAATATACCTATATTCTCAACTGTATATATTGTAAATTTGTAACTTTCCGTTCACGTTTAATTGTAAAAGTTTACATAGATACAGCTGTGTTTACATAGAATCCCGAATGGAAACGTCTCAGGGCTAAGAAACCTTGAACTTTTCTCGCAATATAGTAACCGATGAGTCGAGTAATCCCTCATTTCGGCGAGCATCCTCATCTAAAAATAAGTCGCGGTTATGACAGTGATGAAGTAGTCCGAAAACATCCAACAAAGTCTTTAGTGAATTACAAACTAGAAGAGCGAATAAAGTGAAATTACACAGAGGATCAGGGACAATCGTCCGCTGGCAGTCGCCACGGAGGCGGGGATAAACCGACCAGCCACTGACCTGTAGTTATCACCAGTAGACACTCATATTTCGAGGCTTATCCATTCAGGGGTATTAGCGAATCCGCTTTTGTATATATATTGCTGTGGGGTCTTCGTTCAAGTTGATATTGAGCACTGCTTTCGTGTATGTCTGACGAATAGAGTTTCATTTCACCGCATTTTTTTCTCACTAACTGCTATTAAAGTATAGTAAACCATTAAACAAAAACAGGTTTTAAAGAAAAGCGTGATACAGGAATTTGAGCAGTTGGGATAAAACGATTAACTGGGAGGAATAGTATTTAATATAACCAAAGCTCTGAAAAGAGGCACTAAATTTACCCTATTCCGATTGATTAACATTGCTGCTTAGTTTGGTTTTATCCAGCATGTTTTAGTTGGTGTTTCGTTCAAAAAGAGCAACGAGACTATTCAAGGATTAAGCAATTGGCTTCTAGAAATCAGAACATAACAAAACAATGTTATATATTTCCCTAAGAGAGATATTACACTTGTATCAACCGAATCAAAAAGTAAAAGAAGAAAATATCTTGATACGTGCCTCAATTTTAAGCTTAGTCGAATGGAGTGTTGCAAATACGATGTATTTCAGTTGGCACAAATGGCAAGTAACGAACATAATTACGAATTTCCATGCGATGAAAGCATCACACGCAAGGGCAAAATCAAGGGAGTGTTGAGACGCTGTTTAAGCCATTCATAACTTTATTCAATTTACTATAAATGGATTTAGGTTTGAAGCGGAATAAGAACGTGCAGTATGGTAAGATCTTTTGATGGTGAATGTTCGCTATAAGAATTTTTAAACCTATTTTATATGTGACATTTTAAAATAGCCATATAAGTTGTACATAAACTTATATGTCAACTGTAACAGTAGTCAACACAAAATCTCAACTTGTTGACCTACGCATTAAGGGCCATAACACAATTACAAGACACGACGACATCGTGAGTTTAAAAGCTGAATTTTGTTAAATGAAGATAAAGTTGTTTTTGGATTTACGCATATATCGACGACACAAACGTCGCATCGTGGCACGATGTCGCGTCGTAGTCGTGACACGATGCATTGTCGTGTCTTGTAGTTATGTTTTTTTCCCATACACAGCAGAAAATTACGCAGATGTGAAAATGTTTGTGTAAAACATTTTCGCTAAATTGGAGAGAATTAGTTGGGTAATAAAAATTTGAATACTTGTTAACTTTACCTACCCAAGTATATATCCTTTATACAGCTTAAACTAGAGTAATAATTGCTGTATAAGCTGTTTTACAGCTTGTTTGCTACCTGAGTAGTAGTACTTTCGCCAATGAACTAGGGCACCTATCCTATATGTACATATTCATAGTTCGGCTATTACCTACATGAAAATCGCCCCCATACGTTTAAGAGGGCCGTAAGTGAACTTCTGTGCCACTGCAGCACGATAGATGCGAACATTTCCATACACATGAATATTGTATGAACATACGGAACACTAATGATATTGCTTGTAGTTTCGTATCGGTGTATAAAAATGGAACGTGTTGGATGTTGCTCACAAAATATGAAGTTCGACGAAGCATACATTTTAATAAAACTGGCATGAAATGTTAATGGAATGAGAAGTTATATCTTCGTGTGAGAGCGGTACTTTGATTTGGAAAAAATCTAGATTTTTACCGCATAAACATTTATACGCAAAACACGGTTTCAGTTTAAGAACTGACGTTCAATTATATTACGACAAATAATTTCTTCTAACTTTGTTTAAAAATGTTTGAGTAAACATTGCCATTTTCCTTTGAAATTTTACACTCGGTATGGTCAATTTACTTTGTCACTGTAGAGTGTAGACTAGAATGTACTAAGCTTTTATCGCAAAGAGTTTGCTTTTTACTAAACTTTTAGTACAGGTACTAAGAGAGTTTAATAAGATGCATGCCAACAAAAAAAAACATCAGTGCAAATAATTAAACGAAACAATGTCACCCAAAATATTTCTTGTACAAATACGAGTATATTCTATTCATTGTTGCTTCTGTACACATAAAACAAGCTTTTTAGCAATTTATTTTCTTGAAGCTATAAGTCCGTTTGATTCCCTCATTAATGAGAATTGGGACTGAATTGGTAGAAATAATATTATTGCTATTGCTATAGATTTCTCAGTATCACTCTATAGAAACCAATAAAATAAACAAAGCATTTTTAATAGAAAAGGACATTATAATTCAGCTAAAAAAATGCATTATTAGTAACAATAAGGCGTCTAAGTCGCAGCACGCTTACTCCAAATTAGTTTGCATAAACTTAGTCAGTTGGCAAAACATACTTATTCAAGTCGAAACTAATGTTAATCCAGTGCGACACATTAACGAAGTGTGGATTAGTTTGCGAATGGTTGAACCATATGCGCAGAAAGCAGTTCAAATAGACGCTGTTTGAATAAGGGTAAGTACATATATGTATTTCGACTCTAATCTTTGACGAGCGTTAAACAAATAAGATCAGTGCACAAGTTTGCACAGATCCAACATCCAAATTTGAGTGTAAATACGTGAGGACGGACGATGAAAAGCCACTATTGCAATAGCTTTAATAAATAAATAAATAATAAATAAATATCAGACAACCTCACACAAATCAACCTAGTCCCAAATGAAGCTCAAGAAGGCTTGTGTTATGGGTACTAGGCGACGATATAGATACTTATATACATAAATAAATACTTAAATACATAGAACATCCATGACCCAGGCACAAATATTCGTGTTCATCACACAAATCTCAATTCTCAATTGCTCAAAGGTTAACTGGAAGAGATCCCTTATAGGGATAAGTTCGCCTTTGTACCTATATGTTAATTGTAATAGATGTATTTTTTAACTGTTTTTGTGTACAATAAAGCGTTTACTTACTTACTTACTTACTTACAAATATTTGCCCTTGCCGGGATTCGAACCCGGGACCGTCGGCTCAGTAGGTAGGCAGTTGCTTAACCACTGCGCCAACCGCGTCGTCAAACGCTTTGAACGCCCGTACGTATAAGGAATATGGCTCATAAGCTATCCCGGGGTTTCCGGAGCACGAATGATTAGACGATTCTTTGATTATACACTAATAATTGTAATGATAACTGATTGTATGTATGTGAAATGCAACCAGTAGGGCTAAGATATCTTGCCGCGACTTAGCTTGTCGCGCGAGTCAGCATCTCGTCTTGTTTGCACGCTATTGAATGAAAAGTGACAGGTTAGTATTTGTCGGGCGTCAAAGAGTCGCGACGAAGACCAAAGTTACCGACATAGCTCACCGTATTAGCAATTTGAAGTGGCAGTGGGCTGGCCATATTAGCCGAAGAACCGATAACCGGTGGGGTAAACGTGTTCTTGAGTGGAGACCGCGGATCGGCAAGCGTAGGGTGGGACGCCCTCAGACTAGGTGGAGCGATGATCTTTGCAGGGTGGCTGGCAAGAGCTGGATGAGAGTATCCGAGGATCGTTCACAATGGCGTGCAGTTGGAGAGGCCTATGTCCAGCAGTGGACAAGAATAGGCTGATGATGATGATGAAAGAGTCGCTTGTCAAAGTTATGCTAGACGTGCAGGAGACGTACATAAAACGATATGATACAGTCATACTTTCATACTCCGTACGGCGAACGGACAAATGACGTCCGCAACACGGCACTGTCAAAAATTTTCCAAGTCTCGTAGTACATTTTTGTGTAGCGGCTTCACAAGGCGTAGCATTCGGTAGGGTTGTCGCTCGCCTAGATTTTTAGCAAAAATTGGTTTACGAGTTCCCGTTACAGATTCCAAATTCAAAGTTCCATCGTAAACTCTCGATGGTTGAAGCGCATACCAGTGTCGAAATAGAAAAATAAGGAGGGCGAAATCTGAAAATCATGAAAGTAGGACTTTTTAAATGCGAATTCATTGCTACCTTTCATGTGCTTTGTGTATTATAAAATTACACGTCTACTTAATTAGTCGATGTGTCATTTAATACTTATCATTTTAATGAATTTACTATTTACAAACAGTGAATAAACGTTCAATGTTTACTTAAAACTCTGGTCAAAACCATCTTACCACAGCGGCCATTAAGAGCCCCAGTTGACTTAGTGTCCTAATTTACAATTTCCCAGTCGTAAACCCTAACTGCACTGTCAAAGGGTGGCCTCGAATTAATTACTCACCCCGGGTAAAACTCAGCTCTGCACTATTTGATACAGTTCAGAATGACCTCTTTGGTCAGCGCCATCTTTGTATGTTTTCGTTGCACGTCGCTTGCTAGTTTTATAAATGAATTAATTAATTCATGAAAAGACCCTACTTTAATAATACTTATTAAAATTACGTGTAACGTGTAACTATAAGAAAAGCAGCACATTTGAAAAATCGCAGGCTGATTGTTAATACGGAATTTATAGTAATATGATAAATACTTATATGATAATGAGACAGTTTTACATAGAAATAGAAAACATCGCGAATCGATTCGAAACTTGTCCAGCAATATTCTACTTTTACGACTTGAGTAAACCCGTTGGATTATCTGTATTTCAAAGCTTTCATAAGGTATTTTTATTCAGGTTGTCAGCTTTAACAATGGAATCTTAAAAACGCATTCAGAAGCAATCTTCTTCCAGTTTTTCCGTGTGGCTTTTAATGTGACACTATAATGAACTTTAACTCTTAATTATGCTTGCAGAAATGCAACTATTAATATAGGAGACTTGGTGTTCATGGTAACAGTTCCCAGTACACCGCCGGCATAGTTCACGAAAGCCAAACTTGATTAATGATTTCGCTCCGTAAACGATCGTTTTAACTCCCAAAACGAACTTATCCTTATCTGACTAATAGCACTTTCGATAAACTGTTTAAATTGAAAATTGCTGCAGTTTATCCTTGTCATATGATCGATCACGCTCGACTGTGACTAAATTAAATTAAGCAGGCTTATTACAGGATTGTTTTTAACCGACTTCAAAAAAGGAGGAACTCAAAAACTCCGTGTTTTACGTGTAGATTTAGAATTATTATTTTAGGTTCATGAATAGACATCTCAAGTTTGGTCCCATAAAATTTTGGTGAAGATCTGACGACGTGATGAGGAATCGAAGGAATTCCTGAAATTTTATAGGCACTTATAATGATTTTCATATATTTTCTAAAACTATTTAAGCCTTTGCATATGGCAGTCATCATCTTCCAATGCTGAGCTGATGATGGAAGGTGCAACCTTAACGGTTAGGAGTTAGGACATAATTCAAACGAGGTTCATGCCTTCAAGACCTCCCCGATCATCCCGCCATATTTTATATGAGTCACAAAAAAGCAAAAAATGAAAATTTTAACAAAAAAAGAACCGACTTCAATAAGATTACATTTGTCTCACCCTTTGAAGTCAGTCCCAAACCACTCAATTATTATATTATATATTATAGTTTATGTGAGGTTTGGCACCGATTTCAAAGGGTGAGACAAATGTAATCTGTACTTGAACGGGTTACTTTTCGCTTTTTAGTTTTCTTGAAGTCGGTTCCTTTTTTGTTACTTTTTTATTTGATTTAGTTTGAATATTATTTTATTACATTTTTGCCTGACCGCCTTTGAGTTGAGTATTTACCTTATGGAGATGCCAAACGTAGGTAAATCCCTCTGCAAAAGTACATTAGTCAACTTCGTCATAAGTCGTAATGTACCTAATTTTAAAAACATAAATGGATTTTATTCTGTTTTGAGTACTTGTTGTTCGATAACACATCATCTGTGAAAATTTCAACTGTCTAGCTATCACGGTTTACAGCCCGGTGACAGACAGACGGACGGACGGTCGGACAGTGGAGTCTTGGTTTTTATCCATTGGGTACTGTAGGGATGTAGGCCGGTAATAAAAAAGTATTAGGTTTAAATAAAGATTCCGTCACTGTCAAGTGAACGGCATATTAAAAATATTAAATTATTCCTCTACGAGTCGCCACCAAACAACCATATAAATAATTGTATTTCGATCTAATATATATTCTAAATTAACAAGTAAAGTGTTTCCCTGAGCCTCCACCCCACTGAGCATATACATTTTGATATTCCATCATTTTTGTATGAATCCTCATCATCTTAGTCTCAATTTTGACAATATGAATTAATCAATGGACACAAACTTTCGCTTCGGTTTATAAATAACCGAGTTCTGTGGTGATAACATAAAGAATAGCGAACATTCGCGTTTACTTGATAACCTCTTCTATTCTTAAAGTACTCTTAAGACACATGTATATCTAAGCTCTCAGCTAAACATTCCCACTAACTCCACGTATGCGCAACGATTAACATTATCGCCTCACTTTTTGCTCGATTGAACAGATCCTAATATGGATGAGAATTAATCACCTCATTTAAAAGCTGCGTTCGTTTTGTCTTATCTATCACAGAAACCAGAAAGTCGTAAGTGTAATCAAAAATCTTGTATTCAAAGACCATTTGGCTTCGTAGCCACCAACTCGAAGGACTTACTACGCTTTACTATCAGTAAGACCTTACGTTACATTATTAAGGTTTAGTACTTTAATGATAAGGTTTAAGATGCAGTAAAAGGGTTGCGTTATACCTAGTGTTTACACGCCCTCACGCTTCATTGGGTTCATGCATTTATTTATTAGTTGCAATCTTGTGGGACTCTTAAATGCATAAGAGGGTTAATTGCGAGTGTGAAGGCTAGATTCACAAAGGTTATGAACTTGAACTTTGAGAACCGTAGTATTTTTTGTGCGCCTGTACCTATTATGTGACCACTATTAATGATATTAGTATCATTAGTACACTAACAAACGTATTTGTCTATTTACAGTTTAGACTGACAGTAAACAAATACGTTTGTAGTAATTTATTCGTAGCGAAAATTACTATTGCTTTCACCAGTCCAATTTATTTTAGTCCCTTTCGTTCAACTTAGAGAATTTAAGTTTTGACAATCAAGTAAAAGTTTAAAAGAGATTGAACGAGGTATATCAGATTGCCTAAAACAGCCACTTGTTTAAGGCGAACTTGCTTTGCAAAATTACTAAATTATTAAAATAATGAAAGTTAGATTTTTTAAAATAATATAGGTACAATACTCTTACGATTGTCAGGTCAACGTCAAGCTTTAATAATTTTATTTAAATTATATTGCACAAGAGTAAAAAACTTCTCGTAGAACAGGCTTATCTTCTTGAACTTTGAAATCCATCATGTACTACAAGCAAATTGCGGATTAAATATTTTTTGCAACATTGTTTGTATGAAAAAACAACTCAATTTTTTAATTGAAAACAAAGATCAAAGAACGGATACAAATTAGATTGCGATCGGTTGATTTTTTTTCCCTGCAGCCTTCCATTAAGCGGTTATTTTATTTCGCATTCCCTGTGAAGATGGAATACAGCCAGACGCGGGGAAAAATACCCCTCCTACATGTTTGTATGGGCGGTCCTCTCTTTATAGCTGAATTTTACGTTTAGCAATTGATAGATACAGGCGTTTTTTGCGAAAATTCTTGTATGATGGTCCCTTTGCTTCCGCGAAAAAGGCAACCTGAAAATTACGAAATTCCGGTTTTTATGGACTCTTTACTACACTAAAATTTCACAGGACTGCGAACCCTACTATTGACTAATTGCTATCTATAATAGGATTGGATAAGTGACTCTGATAGGGTACCTACGCCAGGCCGCCAACTACACCAGCATCTTATAATGCCTCATAAAGATGCGAAATACGTGTAATTATACTGATTGGTCAAAATTGTACATGCTGTTTCTATTTTATAATAGACCAGTTGATTAGAAAAAGAGCGTTTTCGGCTTATAAAAAAAAAAACATTTTAACTAAAACAGAACATGCATGACTTTGGGTCCTGAATTTTATTGATTCTCTGTGTTACAGTACCTAATAAACCTACTTATTAAATATATTTTTTATTACTCACAGTCACAGAGACTAGTTCCTACTTATATTATTAACCCGCATTCAGTGAACTAGCTACCGACCTTTAGAATTTTCTATAAGAGTGTCGTAAACGAAATTATTTCCGTTTCTTCAAAGGGATTTCTACACACGATTCCAGGCACGAAATTTTCTGTTCCGGAACTTTTTGGTACACCAATTTTATATGGCTAGCGTACTGGCAATAAATATTTCGCAGATACACCTATCAGGTTGTATTCAATTCAATGGTTAGTTTTACGAAAATGGAATCCCTTCCTGTAATTCAACATTTGCTTTTAGTGTCTCTGTTCTCTATTTTACCTTACCAAAGGTCCCGTATATTCACAAAAATCTACTGTTTCTATTTTCAAATAATAAGTTCATAACTAAAACTTAAGTGATTATGCTATGGTTATGACGCAAAACCGTATTTTCGACTGGCTACCTAGTATGCCAGGGGGAGGGCGGGATGTGGGGTATGTATCCCTGTATGCCCCTGATAGTAGTAACGATAACCAAAGAGAACGTTCTTATATTATTACCGATGAGAATATTCCAGTATCTATACCGTTTTGTATATTATAGTCGGTATTCTTACCAAGAACTTAGTTTAAACCAACAATAAATCTTAATGAAAACGAAACAACTTTAAGGTACACGAAACACATTACACGCTGTTGTGTTGTAATTAGACGATGTTTAGTATACAAGCGTTTTTGTCTACATACTTTGCGAAAGGCGAGAAAATTAATTGATAAAGTTCGCCCGCCTAACGCGACACGACGTGATAAATATTCATTAGTATGCAAATGTACCTACTCGAATTATAAACATACCGCACTTTTTTGGAAAATAAATTAATTTGTTCCACGGCGCTTTATCCTACTCGGGAAGTAATTCGTTTAATCTTCAACGTAAAAGGAATCGGATTATTAACCCAATATTGCATATTAAAATGTTGAGACGTCGCGCAAGGCTGTCTCTACATAAGTATGTATTCTTTTGCGTTATTTAAGTATAAAAATACTTATGAAACTGTAAATGTGAAATTTCCATACATTAATGATGACAATATTGACTACATTGCACAGATTCGTTGAATGCTTTGTACACAGAAAAAAAAAAGATAAAAGTAGCCCAAATGTTAGCTGCTATTGTTACATAAATCGGAGGACTGACAAGCTGAGGGCTACTATAGTAACCAATAAGTTATGTAAAATAAAATTAACATTATTTTGGTTGCTACTAAGCACAACATGACTATTACTCTAGTTAAACTAGGTGAGCTATTTTTTTTTTCAATGAATGATTGTAAAACGGCATGTTTTGGCTATACCGTACTCAGGGAAAAATGTCTTAAAACAATTTGAAAATACTCAACTACCGGTGTTTTTTTTTTTTTTATGTAACACAATAGTACAATAAACTTTCTAAAGCTCTGCCAAACTGCACAGCAGTTTGTTGGCAGAAAAACATAGTACCATTGTACATATGTATTACTATTGAGTAGTATCGCATTTTAACATCATACAAACTACAAAAATTACACTGTAAATAAACAACAATATATTAAGTAATCAACAATCAAGAATATTTCAAACAGAATTTTTCATTTTGTACCCAAAATACTTGAAATCCGACATAATTTTGGCGGAACAATGCCACGTATTCACATTTATTTTCTGCGGGCATTTCTAAAAATTTCATAAAAATAAAGCGAAACTGAAATGTCTAAGTTTACTTTACATTACACTAATATCTGGGAAGAAGAGTTTTTAAGTTAGCTGATGTACGTAAGTAAGCTTACAGTAGACACAACTTTAAACGCGTTTAACTTCCCCGCCGTTTGGGTTCCAATGTAAACTCTGTTTAAGACTAACTTCTATACGAGTGTTTAATAGTACAGAAGTCTTAGATATATGTATAACAAATGCCTACTCAACACAAAGCTCGTATCTCAGTTTCAATCTATTTACTAGATACTAGGTTTTGAAGATTAATGACCAAACGTCGGATTATAGGGGGCAGTTTGAGGCAGGGATCGATACCGTTATTTTCCTCCATACAAAATAACACAAACTAACGTTATTATATTCCGGTTTTTCGCTCATTATCACACATGTTTATATTATAGTGGGCTAATTTCAAGGATCTATATCTATAACGAAATTCTATATAATAAAATCGAAAAAAAACGCGAAATTAGAGCGTTTTTATGAATACCGGTATCGATCCCTTAAGGTTTACAAAAAAAAATCTTAACTTACGAGTATTATAATGTACCTAGTATTTGTAACATCCGTTATCATTTATTCATCTTTAATGTGTAAATACTCTTTGAAGTGATGACTGATAGCCCACTGAAATGGATATTTACAAGCCGACGAAGAACCTTGACTGCCAAGAATTTGGAAAAAATATTAATAATATATTCTCATAATATACCTACAAACGTATCATGAATGTAAATTAAATCAAATATAACACAGACTATTCAATCTTGTTTTTATTTAAAATTTAAAGGATATAAAAAAAAAACACACACTAACGTACAGCCTTAGAGCCGTGTTCATAGAACTTGACATGCCCAGTTAACTCATTTGTGTTTTGTTCCTTTCTCACAGCTGCAATTGTCTGAGTGAGGGATAAAGCCAAACGAACTTTTGCGCCATTTTGCCTTATGTGTAGGTAGTCCAAGTACGTTTATAAATAACGCAGTTAGTTCCTATGATATTTGAAATTTCGCATTATAAATACTAGGTACCAAATACTAGGTACCAAATACTAAGTACAAATACTCGAAAGTGTATTAATTGATTTGCGAACCTTACCTATCATTCTGACATGCCACGAAAATGCCCGCTGGAGTCCGACGTTTGGTAATGACAGGCATTTGAGTTTTGGTTGTCACTGGGCGATAAATATAATCGTGCACGGTGTGTCTTTGAAATTAACTGTATCATCCGAAAGTGCTTCCGACCAGGGGCTAAATTCGACATTTCTCATAACATTTCTCTGAAATATTACCGCTATAATTCACCGATGTTCACTATTTAGCTTTATATGGCATATTATACATGGTAGATGATTAAAACCGCTATGAATGTGACACTGAATAGGGAAAGTTTAAATTGTACGGCTTACCATATGGATGTCTTCATCAGTTATTGGTATGAAGATGCAAATGAATTTCGCCCCTATGGTAAGCCGCAATCACGTATCTTAATGTGAATCGCATTCTGCCCTTCAGTACTAAAAAGTAAAGGTGAAAAATGTATATTACGAAAAAATATTATTTTGTAGTTTGAAATATTAAAATAAAAGAAGCGCATTGAATACGTGTCCCTAATATCCATAATTCCCATCACAATGCAATTCAAAAGGAAATCTAACCGCGCATTTTATTATGCAGCGTATACATTTCATCTTAAATCAGACAGTCAACAACAAATTTGATCGCAAATTGGATACGTGCTCGAATGGAATGCGATCGGGGTGACGTCACAACCAGGAAACCAGCTGGGTTGTGACGTCATAGCGATCAGCTGTAGGTCGGGCATTGTTCTACGTTAACCGGGAATATAATGGATGTATACGGTATTCTACTGAATATAGTTGGGATGACCTGTTTTGTTAACTTGGTCGGGTCATTTACATATTTAACTATGAGTTAGCGTTATGCTGCAGTGGACACCTCAAAGTTGATACGATAGGGGGATGACGTGACAAGCAGGAAATCAGCTGGCTAGTGACGTCACGACGATCAGCTGTACCCCGGGCATTAACTGGGAAGATAATGGGTGTATCCGGTATTCTAATGAGTGGGAATGAATTATTATGTGAACTTACGATAGTTTGAAAGGGCCATATATTTTTTGCTACGAGTGAGTGATTTACCTGCAGAGACCCTAATTTTCTTGATGGATTCTAAGGCTACCTGTCCACGGAAGCGGAACGGAACGAAGATGTGTAAAATGGACAAATCATATTCCTCAGATGATGCACTTCTTTTGGGCTCCAGCCTGATTGGTTCGTTTTCTCCGCACCTCTTCTGTGGACAGACAGTCTAACAAATATCCACATACTCCTTGCTACACAAGACCAGGACAATAAAAATAATGAGTCATACGAAATATGAGGAAAGATAACTATTTATTTAAATCATGATTAGTATTTACCTTTGCTCATTTTCTTCGAAATACCTAGTAGAAAGTCACGTTGTGTTAGCGACAATAACCAAAAACTTCATAAAATTTAAAATTAGAACCTCGTCCATAAGCACCATTAAACTGTTTCTGTTAAGCTCAATGGTTGACTGGGTAGAGAATGCCTAATTATTAACTTACATCATTAGTACACTTTTTTCTGCTAGAAACTATTAATATTGGAATAAGGTTTATATCTGCTTACAAATCGACAGTAAACGGTGTCTTCAATGTACCCAGCTCAAACTACATCATATTATTATTTACATTTAAGATAAATTGTGATGCGGACCGAACCGCGTGACCTCGCCACTACTACATAAACCTCCTACATGTAAAAATAACCAAGTAAAAAAATAAAATATATATACTTAAATGTTACCGTAACTCACGATTTCAACGTACGTCAATCGTACTAATCAAGTACAGGTTTTCGAGGCTTTTTGTCTATTAACAAATTCCATCGATTCTGCCTACGCCCCATTACTTATTAACGACCCTGAAATCTATTACTAACAGCACTCCAACCACGATCGATAACAACATTAGGAATGCTAGCGAAAGTGCTTTCAACATAAAGTTCTTCGTTGTATGAAAATATTAGAGCAGGGTGGTGAATGACGTGAAGGTTAATAAAGTCACAGCTATCGGACGTCAAAAAGTATCACGGTGAGTTGTCACGAAGGAACTTTAAAAACATGTAGGTCGATCCTCTACTCATACTGCCATGCTAAGGTAAAAACGACCTTTTAGTTTGGACCTCCATACAAAAAGGTCGCCTTTTACCTTAAGCACGGCAGCATAAAAGATGTCTGTTCTGTCTGTCGTGGCACTTTATTTAAGGGGAATCTTTACGTGGAAGTGTCAAATTGGTCCGTCAGAAACAAATTCGCGATATAAAGCCAAAAGCAGAGTAAAATATTCTTTAAATTTACATCTAGCATTACAGTAATTGCGTATCGTTAACCTGACGCGAGTAGAAGACATTATTACACTAAAAGCGGGACTTAAGGCGTGTAATAGGTATGCGAAAACTGACTTTGTCATACAAATTTGCGATTACAAAGTCACAGTGAGAACTAACCTGTCACAGCGATTGAAATGTACCGCTTTTCCACAACTTACGTAGTAATAGTACAATATACGTAGGTTACTTTATCGCATGCCATAATCTGGTTCCGTAATCGGCCCCATAACAACTGCCTTGACCTGCGACAATATAGAAACATAAGGACATAAGTGTACCTAGACTAGAAGACCACATGAGCCTTTTTAGTTTACAGTTGCTGAACTTACGTGACAGGATTCATATACGAAAAGGTTCTATGGACTGTTGTTTTTAATAATAATGAGGGTACGCTTAACCTGTAGCGATGTGGGGTAATTTGGCACTTGGACTTGAATTTCTTGTGTTAGAATGTAGTTGGGTAGGTAATGGCTACTGAATTACCGATACATAGTACGAATTTAGAGAAGTATAGGTGAATTGAATAAAATACACTAGTATGGTTATTAATGATACGCCCAAGAGAAAAGAGGTAATTTTGTGATAACGGAGGGCATTGCAATGAATTAAAATTTCATAGTTACTAAAGGGGTCTCATTCATAGAAACCTAGTCAGAACAGTATTGTTCTTAATAGTTACTGTGACAGAAAACGATTCTGTCACCTGTCCTTTCAATACATTTTTTTTTACCGAAAATCGATTTTAGGTAATAAAATGTATTGAGATGACAGATGTCAGAATTGACTTCTTACCGGCGGGTCACTATATTACTGCTTACCCACTTAAAATCAAAACATAAGTTGCCGGCGCGGCGGGTCCGTAATGTTTAATATAATTATTTTCATCTACCTAATGTTAGAGTTGACCTAACGTAACGTTTGACATATCATATAATGCATTTTCTGAAACAGTGTAAATATCTATAACTTAAACTAAATCATCTAACAATTTGAAAGGGAATAAATCAAAAGAAAAGAAACGCGTTATATTAATGGGGTACCCGTTGCCGGCACTGTCTGAAGGCAAGTTTCTGCCTTAAAGGAAATCAGCAACGAATGTATATAATTTTCTGATCACGTTTAATATTATGCGCAGTACAACCTCAAGTAAATCATGAGACGTATGATTGATAGTCATGACTTCCTGTAACTGGGTTTCATACGAGACTCATTTTAGGAGACAGAGAGCTCGTCATGTTTCCATATGTATTTTCCGTTTACTAATTCAATTATTAATATTATTATACAAAATAGATTCCTAGATTACAAGTTAAGGTTTTTTGTTTGTCCTCAGACGGTATTAAAAAAAAAGCAATATAAATCGGATAAACGGGTTTAATTTTTTTTTAACTTGTCCTTAAATTTTAAACTTCGTTGCGAAATATCGCCTTTAAATAATGATTTCTCTTTGTTTAAACTTATATGGAGTACGATAAATAATTCAATGTTCCGTCTATTAAACCTAATAAACAGCAATTACATACTTTATTAGAAGTGCGATTTTTGGTCACTACAGAGACATTTTAGGTAACGACAGAGTAAAAAATTGATTCACCCTAATGCGAGTGTCCGATACATCGCTACTTCGTTGGTTATTGCAGCGATTCCACTGTGAAACATGTACAGTCGATCAAATCAACAGAGAATACATAATATATCCCCCGCTCTAACAGATTCTACGGATTTAAATAAATCAGCATATTCTTTCACTGGTTGTGCAACTGAGTTAATTGAATAGCAGGTGTGTCTCTATGTCCAATAATGTTAACGTGTCATGTATTTGATTGAAACTTGAAAACTTTTTTTAAAATTGAGAATAGAGAAGAATCAATTACATGTATGGTCTTTTAATTAAAGTTTCTTACTTTTGTACGAGATTTAAGTCATCCCTTCTAAGAGAACTAGAATTATAAAAGCGAAATTTGTGTGTACGTTTGTGTGTTTCTTGCTTCTTCACGCCGAAACGGGTGGATTTCCATGAAATTTCAAACAGAAATAATTTATACCCTAACTTAACAAATAAGCTTCATTTTACATACCCGAAAAAATAGGTTCCCGTAGTATAGTGTATACAGAGTGTATGTCTTAACGCAAGCGAAGCCACGGACAAAACCTAGTTGGTAATAACAGGGCCATTCCATATGAAATCATCAGATTTTGATTAATTTTTGCGCTGACTGATTTTCAAATGGTTTGAAAAAAATCGAGGTTGATAATTCAAGTAAGGTAAACGTAAAACCGGCGTTGGTAATTTTTTTTCTCGCTTCCCTTTCGGACAGAGCCCGCTTTAAGTTTTCAATTTACCTGTTTTTGAGATATCACAAAAGTGATATTATTTTGTTTCGGTAACTGATATCACAAATAAAAAAATGATTTCTGATTCTCTGGTAAATGTAATTTAAAACGTCTTTATCAATATACACCAAACACTTTTACCTGTTCCACAATAAATACGAAGAGTTTCGTAATTTATTGTAATTCTCACTCACTTTCTGTAGATTTTTGTGGCATATTCACTAGGCCCAGGAAAAAAAACTTTTTTTTACTGTGTAGAACAAGTATGGACCTGATAAAATAGCTAGAGTTTGACCCCGGACTATTTCATTTAGCTGAAAAAAAGAATTGTGAAATTTGCAATTTTTTGAAAAGAGTCATCTTTGGCTCCAAATTTCATCATGTTTGGCAAGATATAAAAATCCAAAACGATATAGAAAATATAGAACCTACTCTGTTTTATACGATTCCGTTTGATTTGATTTGTGATTTTCATGTCATGTCTGTGTGAAATATATATTTTTTTAATTTTCTATTTTGTGGAACTTTTTATGACCACTCTGTGACTTTATTCATCATCATCATCAGCCCGGAGTCGTCCACTGCTGGACATAGGCCTTCCCCAGTTCGCGCCACCATACCCGGTCTTCAGCTTTCCGCATCCAACCGCTTCCCGCCACTCTTTTCAGGTCGTCGGTCCACCTGGCGGGAGGCCGTCCAACAGGGCGTGTCGTTCGTGGTCTCCACTCTAGAACTCGTCTGCCCCGTCGACCATCGGCTCTACGACAAATATGCCCTGCCCACTGCCAGTTCAACTTGCATATCTTTAGGACTATGTCGGTCACTTTGGTTCTCCGTTGAGACCAGGAGATCCTAGTTCCGGATTTTGTCCTTCAGAAAAACTCCGAGCATAGCCCTCTCCATAGCTCGCTGAGCAACCTGGAATTTGTGGACGAGGCCTTTTGTTAGTGTCCACGTCTCGGCCCCATAAATAAGGACCGGAAGGACGCGCTGGTCGAGACTTTTGACTTAAGGCACTGGGACAGTGATGATGACTGAAAAATATGGCGCAACTTCCCATATGCTGCCCAGCCCAACCTGATTCTTCTGTCAGCTTCCTTGTCGAAGTTGTTTCTACCTAACTGGATCATCTGGCCTAGGTACGTGTACTCTTAACAACTTCGATGCTAACATTAGCGACGGTGATCGGTATTGGGTCTACGAATGAATTGAACATAACTTTCGTTTTATCCACATTCATTCCCAGACCCACCCGTCTGGAAGAAACATTTAGGCTCCGCAACATCTCCGACAAGTCCTCCAGCCAAGTGACTTTATTACTCCGTCAGGATCATTTGTCCAATGAAAGGACTGTACTTCTTCTTGGATTAAAAATGTAAAGTTTTCTGAGAAATCGACTAAAATGGCCAGCATCATTACTAATCTAAAGAGGTACCTATTTCCTATTTAGACCGTAGTTGTACTACAAGATGGTCCATACATGTAAACAAGGAAATCGAAAATTACTTCTTTTGTTGTGTCTTAAGTTTATTCATGTTGTACGTCATAAATAAAATCATAAACTAAAACACCATTCTTGAAATTTCTTACAAAATTGATTTTAAAGAAAAAATATATCTCTTACAAAAATCAAAATCACAATATAAATGAAGCTGATTTATAAAGAAGAAAGTAGGTTCTACCTTTTTGTAAACTTTTCAGATTTTTAAACTTTGCCAAACACGGTTTTTTTTTAAGTCAAAAATAGCAAATTCGGATAAATTGATTTTGTAATTTGTTTATTTTTTTAATTATAATTAAAAATTCGAATAAATTGCTTACGTTTTTGATTTATTGACCATTTGATCTTGTTAATGAAAAAAAAACCGATTGTCTAGGCTTAGTAAGGCATCTAAAAAAGCCACCTGAACATCACTGAAAATTGTAAAATAAAATGTAGTTTTAGAAGTTTCCCATTCAATGAGAAAATAAAATATTACCTATTGCTATACATACATATACAATTACAAATATTTAGTAATAAAATAACAAACAAACAATTTCAGTTTCGGACATAGAAAAAAAGTTTTAGCAATTTTAATAAACCTCGAAAATCGCTCATTTTCAAACTTCAGACAGATGTTATCTGTCTGTTAGGCTGTTTAAAAATGAAACAACTACGATTTTGAGTAAAGTGTACCTATATTATCATCCATGATTTTTTCCATCAAAATCTGAAACAATGCAGCGCACCTCATCTGGTGATTTCATATGGAATGGCCCAACAGCCTTTGTTTGCCAGTTCGATTCATCGCAATGTTTATCATTTGCCATTTATATTGAAAATCGTACATTTCTCTAGGCTAAGGTTTATAAATAATGCTTTTGGACGAACTAAAGTCCTAAATGAGTCATTTTCAAAGAACATGTACATAGTTAAGGGCTTTAATTAAAACAAAACTTAATTGATTCCTTTGTGTAACGACAGTTACCCGTATATTTTGTACGAGTAACTTTCGTAACACAAAATAAGCGATCATAATTTTGTTTTTATGAAGCCTTTAACTGTGTACATGTTTTTGAAAATTACTCAAATATTATAAAATAGACGTTACACAAGAAAATACTCAATTTAAACTTCTGAACGCATGAATAAATAATAGTTAAAACCAATTATAATATTTAAGTTTTAAACTAGACTCAGTATAATAATCCTGCACTAACTTGAGCATTAATAGCATCATCCATAATAGATTAGGGCTCATAAACAGCGCTTACGCAAGACCGGCTAGTATTTATAACATCCTTAATATCTATGGAAATTACTTTCCAGTGGTTATTATATCAATTAAGTTAGAGGCTGCAACAGCAGCGAACAATTAGGGCTAAAATTATTAACGTATTTTCATACTATACTGTGTAAGGTACTCTGAGGCTACAAGCTAAGTTTTGGCATATGGCGCGTTGGGCATTCTTATGGAAATTACTTTCTAGTTGTTATTATATCAATTAAGTTAGAGGCTGCAACAGCAGCGAACGATTAGGGCTAAAATTAGTATCGAATTTTCATGCTATGCTGTGCAAGGTAAATTTTCTGATGGTACAAGTTTTGGCATATGGCGCGTTGGGCATTCTGTGATGTTTTCCACAAAGCTCAGGCATTAGAATTTTTAAAGAGATGTTCTTTTAGTCTTGCGACGTGCTTACTTTTGTAACTTAGAGAGTAAAATACGTATTCGAAAGAATGTCATTTTTGTTAAGAACTAAATGTTATCTTTAAGCATCGGACTTTTGTTATTTGGGCTCTCTAAAGAACTTTTGCTAACGAAAGTCCGATGCCTAACTTACCCTGTATAGTCTAGTCTTCTATTTCATTGTATCATCTCTTCGTTTCGACTTTACTTAAATAGGGACTATTCGATTTCTTTCCTTTCTTCTTAGTCTTCTGTGCCTTTCTAAAGACATTAAATAAACCGTTTCCGATGTTCAATAAAAGATAAGATGTTTAGAACAAGATGTTTCTGCTCTTAAATGCCGCTTGCTTTGAAACAGGTATTGAAATATGTTTTCCCTCCAGTCACCTTAAAATCCAACGTTAATCTAATTTTGAAATTTGAATGTGATTATCTAAACTACCATTCAAAGTGCTAAATCAATTTTGTCAAAGGCAATTTTGTGGAAAAGCCAATAGACCTCGCCGCGCGGTGCCGCCGTATCGCTTCTGAAAGCAATTCGGATACCAATAAATTTCACGCGCGAAAAATAAGTTATGTCTGCGGGGTTTATTTAATATCAACCTGTAGCCGGTTATCTTTCATAAAGGGATTCACATATACTCCAAAAGTGAATGAGTAAATATGAACAAAGTGGCTATTAAATTAATAATAAAACAATTTAAAGGATATGGCGTATATTAATTATTCTAGTCTCCCTGACGGTTCGGCAACTTTCCAGTTACCGTTATCAAAGGATGACTGAGAAAAACAAAATTTTTGTGCAAACTACCCATTTTATAAATATGGATTAAAAATTATAAATAAGGGTTTAAAGGACCTTTATAGGTCAGGGAGCCTATGATGGTTGCTTTTATCACGCGATAAATAAGTGACAAGGCATCCGTTACGTTTTTACAAGATGCGAGTGTGAGTGATAGATGCTTTGTCACATATTTATCACGTGATAAAAGAAAGCATGAAAGGGGGCCTTTCATGCTTTCGCGGCAGGGCGGCTCACATAATTAATATAAGCGATATAAACAGTTTAAATTGTTTTATTTAAATTTGTGACAGTCGCGGAAACCGAAGGAGATGACTATTAAATGTTGAAAATAAGTGATTTATTTTCTATTCACCCACCAATGCCCCAACGTGTGAAACTGAATCTGGTCTTCATTTCACCGTTGTCGTAGTACAGAGGCGTCTCATAAGCACCTCACTGTAACTGCTATGCATTAATACACCCAATACCTACTTACTGTACTGATCCATAAATTTTAATTAAACATTTCGTTATCCGTACTATTTACACGACGGTATCGTTCAAAGCCAGCCATCTATCCCTATGCACAATATTAAAACGTAATATCGCGGGTGAGCATTATTGGATATCAGACATTTTGGCGTCTAATTGGTACACGATACTTTAGCGCTAAAAGCTGTGTAAAATTTGGGATAGTTGTCTATTGTTGGAGTTAAAGTTTCCTTATAAATATTTAATTTGTTTTAGTTAGTGTTATTATTTAGTAATGCTTTATTGAAGCAAAAAACTTTATGTAGATTTTTCTTTGTATCAATGGTTTATATAGAAGCTGAGTTATCGCCGCGGCATCGTTTGCTTTTGTAAATACAGGGCGCTAATTCGAGTGTACTTTGAGATATCGACAAATAAGCAATGTCTCAAGTATATCTCTGGTATATCGCCGTTAACTGTCATTAAAAGCACGCGATTCAAGCTTTCAAAAGTGATATCCTACTGATATCCTAGGCGCAAATGACCGAGTAGGCGAAGAGGCGATATACTGGGCGAGTAAACGTTACATCGGTTCGGTTTTATGGCTTTTAATAAACCAAATTGTTATGCAAGCGCTACTGTTTGATCAATAAGTAGCTGGCTTATGCCTACACCTTAATGACATCTTTATTAAAACGCCATTACGTGTATTTTTCCATTAAAGCTAAAAAGCCGGGTCGAATCTGTTTGCAAATGGCAATGTTTGCCTCGCCTTTATTAGGTATTCATACTCCGATATTATGCAAGAATAGTATCTAAACGATTTTAGCAGCTTGTTCATCAAGAATCTTTAGAAGGTAGTAGGTACAGTACATGAGCTGATAGAGTGTGATTCAATTGTATACCTATCTCGCTCGCTCCGCTCTTATGCGATCGAGATTTCACCCTCGGACTATACTAGGATCAAGACTTTAGAAGTTGCTGTTAGGAGTGGAAAGATGAAAGTCATATTGGAATTGAAAACATAAAATAGACCGAACTCAAGACCGAGAGCTACAACCAGATGAACTGATCCGAAAAGATGAAATACGCAAGAGAACCAAGGTGGTAGATATAGCTAAGACATAGTCGCCACACTTAAGTGGCAGCGGGCGCACCAGTGGCACTGGCGATTGCAGACCGGAAGACGAAGACGGTCGGCCTGGTTAGGATCGAGGAATCCAGAAATTGGATGAAGGCTCATCTGTCGCCCAGATTTGCTGTTGTAACGGACGCAATGCCAAACCAGATAGAAGAAAATCAATCGTAAACTTAATGATAACTACAATCCAATTAGTAATGATGGAACAAAAACCGAAAATTTTAGGTGTCCAATTCAATCTCGAACGAAATGTGGTCCGCGCAAGGGGATTTACTAATTGCAACTCATCATCATAGGCCCTTCAGTCTATTACAGACGATTTGTGGTCTTCAGTCTGCGAAGCACCGTCTTTGGTGGCTGAAAAGACCGATACGCGATCGGCATACCCGACCGCAAACTTGACAAGAGACACTGACCGTTGTTGAGTTAGTATGGTCGCCTAGATGTCGTTTCTGCCTCTTGTCAGTCAATGCGCTAAACCATGCATCGTCGCACCACTTGCGGCCGTCCGCCACACACTTGCGCCAGTCTGTGCGCCTTACCGCGAGTTCTTCCCAGGTTTGGTGGTCTATCTTAAAGGCAATCATGTCACGCTTCGCGCAGTCCTTAAAGCGAAGCAAGGGCCTTCCGACATTACGTTTTGCATTCGCTATTGCGCCTAGCAGAACACGTCGCGGTAAACGAGAGGGTTCCATTCTGTGCACATGACCCAGCCAGCGCAAGCGCCTCTGTTTAAGTAGTGCAGTCAGGCTTGGTAATTGTGCAATTTCCAAAACCCTCTCATTTGTTATCCTGTCCTGCCATGATATATTTAAGATTTTGCGTAGGCAACGCATGTAGAAGGTGTTTAAACGACGCTCTTGTTTTGCATACGTTGTCCAGGTCTCCGCACCGTACAAGAGTATACTCAGTATGGAAGCCTGAAAGACTACCATCTTTGTTTTTGTGGTAAGATGTCTGTTATACCATACTCTTGTACTTAGCTTTCCGAACATGGTCGCCGCTTTGCCAATACGGGTATCTATTTCTGCGTTTAACGAGAGATTGTTTGACACGGTCGACCCTAGGTAGCAAAAACTGTCTACAACCTCCAACAGCGAGCCATCTAGCGAGATTACCGGAACTGTAGTAGAGCCTTGTGCAAAAACGACAGTCTTTTTGACATTCACAGTCATGGCATACATGGAACAGGCCCGAGAGAACTTGTCCACCATTGACTGGAGCTCGGATGTGGTATTCGCTACAAAGGCTGCGTCATCAGCAAAGAGAAGACTGTCGACGAGAAGGTCCTCGCGGTTTCTTTTCGACCTAAGAAGCGAGACATTGAGCATCCTCCCATCGGTCCTCGTGTGCAGGTGGATACCCTGTTGGTTATCGCCGAAAGCAGTTCGTAATAAAAGCGAAAAGTATATACCGAACAGGGTAGGGGCCAGAACACACCCCTGGCGCACACCTCGGCAGACGTCAAATGACTCGGACACGCTACCATTGAAAACCACGGCGCCCTTCATTCCCTCATGGAATGATTTTACGAGACTTAAGAGTTTCGGCGGACACCCAATACTCTCCAACGCAATGTACAAACCTTCCCTGCTGACTGTGTCGAAGGCCTTGTTAAGGTCAACAAAGGCTACAAACAGGGGTGTATTCTGCTCTCTGCACTTCTCCTGTAACTGACGAAGTGTAAAAATCATGTCCACTGTGGAACGCTGTGTCCGAAAACCACACTGCGCCTCAGGATAAACGCGCTCCGCAAGCTTTTGGAGTCGAGATAAAATGACTCGGCCAAAGAGTTTGCCAACTATGCTTAAAAGGGAGATGCCGCGATAACAATTACAATCACCGCGGTCACCTTTCCCTTTATACAATGTTACAATATTAGCGTCACGCATGTCCTGAGGCACAGCCCCTGCTTCCCAGCACTTACACAGTAGATTGTATATGATAGGTCTTACACAGTGGAGCTTAATTATTTCGGCCTGGGTGCCGTCGCTGCCGGGACTCTTACCACACTTCAGCTGGTTAACGGCTTTCATAAATTCATCTATAGTTGGTAGAACATCTAACTCAGAACACACAGGTAGTTTTGACATTCTCTGCACTGCTTCTGGCTGGAGGTTAACAGGCTGCGAGTAGAGACCTGTGTAGTGCTCTACCCAGCGATCGAGTTGTTTTTGGCTGTCTGTAATAATGGCTCCGGTAGCATCCTTGAGAGGTGCTGTTTTCTTAATAACCGGTCCGATAGCCCGTTTGATGCCTTCGTAAACACCGCTAATATCTCCCCTATCAGCACACGTCTGAATTGCAAAACCTAAGCCAGACCAGTACAAATTTGCGAAGTACCGTATGCTACGTTGAAGAGCTGCCTTATCAGTACGGAGAGCTCTGGCAGTCTCCGGACAGGGATCCATGCGATGCCTTAGAGCAGAGCTGCGTTTGGAGTCGAGTAAAGGCTGCAAAAACTCAGCATTTTGTGCGAACCAGTCCTGAGATTTGGTCTCAAGATACCCGAAAACCTCGCCAGCGCCAGTCGTCAACAAATTCTTGACGTTGACCCAATCAATACCTGTGGGAGTACTAGCGTTCCACACAGCAGTGAAAGCGTTAGCCTGTGACTCAAACTTACGGAGCAGCACGTCATTCCTAAGATTAGGAAGATTTATCTTCTTCCTACCTGATACTTTTGAAGTATGAATCCTTTTACGTGCAATGGCGATGCGTGCAGCCACGAGGGAATGATCAGTGTCACAGTCTGCGCTGTGAAAAGTGCGTGTGTGTAGAACTTCACGAAGATCTTTTGCTCTGGAGAGAATTACATCCAGCTGATGCCAGTGGCCAGATCGCGGGTGCTTCCAAGAAACTTTATGGGATGTTTTGCCCTTAAAATATGTGTTGGTTACGCATAGCTGGTACGCAGAGCAAAGCTCCAATAACCGTTGGCCGTTATCATTTATACTGCCAATGCCATGATAACCAATACAATACGGCCACGAAGAATGATCCCGACCAACACGAGCATTGAAGTCTCCTAGGATGAATAGGCGATCACCACCACTGACTTTCCTTATTGTGTCCGCTAGTTGGTTGTAGAAGCGATCTTTTGACTCGTCCGTAGATAGCAATGTCGGAGCATAAGCGGAGACAAAAGTAATAGGACCGCTACTGCTATTGAGTCGCAAAACCATTATGCGCTCCGAAATTCCTCGCATACCCTCAATGGTGGTTAGTAGATCATTACGGATCGCAAAGCCTACCCCATGTTCGCGGACATCTGCTAAATCTTTCCCCTTCCAGAAGAACGTGAATGAAGACTCACGGAGTGAGCCTTCGTCGGGTAGTCTGGTCTCCTGTAGCGCACAGACCGCGATGTTTAACCTGCATAGTTCAGCATTAATTATAGCGGTTTTTCGCAGCTGCTGGTCACGGTGAACTTGTGAACCTCCACAGCTGTCCGGGATAAGTCTGCACACATGGGCGTAGGTGCGGGCGCTAGGGGTCACTTTCGACAGTGGGAGGGTCCATCGCAGACCCACTGGACGGTTACCGCCCGCTTCAAGCTGGGCAGCCCCCGGTCAGTAAGGTACCGTTCCGTCCCGTTACCGATCTGCTCTTCTAGGGTGTGGAGGGCACTAGCTCATGGCTAGATGATTGGTATCGATAATCTTGACACCCGCTGCTAGAAGATCACAAAGAAACCAAGCACTGCCCCACAATTCCATGCGCATTGCAACGTGGAATGTCCGTACCATGAGGACAGGCCTCCCGGACAGCTGTGGAGGTTAATTGCAACTATGCCACTAGGTATTCAGTACATGAATTCAGTAGGATTTCGAAATGGGCACGGATTCGATGAAGCATTCAGATATCTTACATTTACCAATATCTGTGCGCGGAATAACGCAATTTTTTATGCGAACTGCATAAAGCGACACTGACAAGTCGATATTTTAATGGACACAGTTCAATGTTTTACTATAGGTATATGTATATATGTCGCTGTCAAAAGTGTGAACTGGTCAAAAACCGACAAAAACAGGCTAAACTGCTTTTGACTGAGCGTGTTGGTCAAAAGTAGTTTTGCTTGAAAATCATTGGTTAATAGTAATTTTGACAGTTACTATCAGTCAAACGTACTTTTGACCGCAGGCACATTCTTCCCTTTATCTCGATATTATTTTAATCCGACTCGGCCGGGTTAGGTTAGGTAATTTATTTTTATATCCCTAACCAAAAGTGTGTGACTGAGCGTGTTGGTCAAAAGTAGTTTTGCTTGTTTTTGTCGGTTAAAAGTCCTTTTGACCAGTTCACACTTTTGACTGCAACATATATATATATATATATATATATATATATATGTTTTTTTTTATGTATGTCGTTCATGTATGTCTGCTAGCGTATACTAAATGTTTACATTTAAGAGAAAAATAAAAAAGAAATGCTTGTAGCGATATTCGATCCCACGTCTCCACGTCTAAAGAATAAACGAGCAACTAGCTGAAGAATCAATTTTTCAATTCAATATAAACATCAGGATACATGCCTCATGGAATTAAATCCGCCTTTTGTACGATAAGTTTTCTTTTGTGCAATAAAGATTAAATAAACAAATACATTGTTTTGGACTGTTATTATTATTATCCTACGTATTCAGCAACATGAATCCTGGGATTTTAACTCATCAAAATAACAATATTCTCAATAAATCCCTAAATATCATAATGGTTAACATCGGTCCGAATAGAACCAATCGCTTAAATAGCGATGCTTAATACTCGTAGTGACTATTATTACGAGTACCTATAAAATATATAGTCATCAAAAACCTCGCTATATAGGTGGGACGTTTCTAGTACCTATGCGTCTCGCAAAGGGTCCGCGGGACGTAGATTGTCCCGTTTTAAGGCTCAACTGGAATACATACATATTGGCGACGACGCGCTTGGCGCAGTGTGTAGTGCACCTGCCTACTGAGCCGACGGTCCTGGGTTCGAATCCCGGCAAGGGCAATTTGTGTGATGAACACGAATATTTGTTCCTTCATGGTCATGGATGTTATCGATTATGCATATCGTTCGTCTAAGTAGTACTCAAAGTACAAGCATTGCTTAGTTTGGGACTAGGTCGATTTGTGTAAGACTGTCCCTTAATATTTATATATTAGCACTGAAGTTTTGATTCTTATACCCATCAACTTTGGTTTGATTAGGAAAAAAAAGGTTTGTTTAATAAAAATCCTGAAAAAATATCGGTTTCTGCAACCTAAATGTAACGCTTCGAATGACTTCTGAATGTGCATTTGTGCAAAACAGAATTTCAGCTTTCTGCTGATGTCGCAAGTGTGAGCCGAATGGATAAGCACATGTTGGAATTGGAACCTGGGATAGCCGCTTAACTCGTCACGAATGAAATGAGCTTACGCCGGTAATGTTCTTGTTTGCTTCTAGTCCCGTCAAAGTAGAATGAAATCGACTCAAGCTTTGTCCATTTTGGCGTGTCAATGTATGATGCTAATTGCCAAGCCAAGTTACTTTAAAAATTCTAGAAAACCTATACATTCAATAGTATTGTAATTTATTTGCTTGAAACAGAAATAACTTGGTATCCAACTAAATATAATAATTTTCAGTTACGAAAAATCTTAAAAAATTACGAGTTTACCGCATTCAATACAGCACATCTTACTTAAATACATAATTCTAGAGAAGAAACACTACCGGTGGCGTGCACAGAAAGAACCCTTGCCTATTACAAGGCGTATCATCAACTTTGTAAAAAAAAACTTCAATTCTGCGGTGGCTAGCCCAGAAATAGTTCTGACGCCACGCTACTGGTACCTACGGATATATTTAATTATTTATTTATCATATTTACTTGAAACTGAAAACCATTTCGCGAAGTGTATAGATCTTCTAACTTTCGAAAGCTCTCAATTAACATTAATAATGCAGTCAGCAAAAAACTCAGACTTAAACAATTTCAAAGGTCTATTTTTACTGAACTAAGCTTCTCATTTTGGAGTGTTGTCGCGTTCCTCTTGCACCTATTATTTGTAGTTCTCCACAAGCCCTCTAGAGTCGAAATGACACGGCTTTGTTTGTCACAACGCAACAGACAACGGTCATTCTTATTACGAAACTCTTTCGAAACTTCTGCTCCCACTAACTCGTGATTTATTACTCGTTACGCAAAAAATGGATATTGTGACTGTTCCTTTTATTCTCATTTTGTCACAATCGCCATTGGTACTGGACTAGAATGGTCTCATAGGTGGGCCACCTTTGTTCTTTTATGGTACCCATTGAGTAACAATACTATCATTGAGAGCACTCTTTTCAAATGACAAGAGTCTGTTATGTTATCTGTTAAGTGTTAGGACTTTCCAAGTTCTTTAAAGTATTTCAATTTGCGACGTTATACTGCGGCGAACGGTTAGAAACTCATTATGAGCATAATTCGCATATTTGTACAAATATGTCACGTATTTTCACGTCGCGGGGAAACAAGTTAAGACAGCCACATTTGCGAGCCCTATTTACAATTTCACCTAAAGAAAGGGAGTAATAAATTCGTTTGCAGTCGCGGACCGTATTAGGATCGTAATTGCAACCTACAAGGGCTCAGGGCTTTATTCTGGCTGGTACGAAGGCCGCAAGACAAGCGCCCCTCAGTCGCAATTTATTTTCTTGACAATATAAGCGGGAGTATTTTTCCAGTTAGGAATTGCGGTCACACGCTGGTCGGCCACTATCGGAGCTAAGTGCAGAAAAGTGTCGGAAAACCTCGAAGGCCTAGCTTATAGTTCCCTCTTTTAGTTCTAAGTGTCAGGCATTGTTTCTTTTGTAACCCTTCTTTAATCCCCTAAGTGAAGCACTCTTGGAGTTGGAAGTTTTCACTCGTAGCTCCATTAATCTTAATGTGATTTTCATGTTGGAGTTTTTTCAAGGTGCTTTTTTAGATCCTTAAGTTATGTTTCAAACATAGGTGTTCTGAATTGCGGAAAATTGAGTTCTATGACAGACAACCTTGCTACGGTAAAGGTCGAATAGCTCTTATTGCAAAAGCTTAAATAATCCACAGATTTCTGATCTGCTTAAAATGTAAAAAACATAGAAATGGTTTAGAAAATTTATTAAAAATATTTTTATTTGACCCGGCGGCCACCTTCATCCCTCGTGTGTCGGGCCGAGACAAAGGGATGTAATAACGTCATCTGAAAGAATAGAGGCCGAACAAAACCGAGTGAAGTGGCAAGCTAGAGGCGACCCATTGTTGGAGATATTGCGGGCCAGGGCGACACATGCGTCGGGCGCCTTTGACAGCGACGAGCGACGAGAGTTGAGACATTAATTAATGAAGACGTTGCACGCTTTGAACTCGACAAAGGTCAGGTTGAGAGTGAATTTTAGTGGCACGTTAGTTCTGTTAGGGTGTGCCACTAACGCGGAGGCGGGCGGAGCGGGGTGGAGAAGAAAAACACTGCATGTTAACAAGCATTTTATAATTTGAACGAAGGTTCCAGAGATGAACGGATTCAAAGATGTTCAAGAATCCTTAAATTACTTAAGAGTGACGATAACGTACCTATATTAACTTTTTGAGGAAGCTTACGGCCGCATCAACACTATTTCTAGAGAGTAGGCTAGGCTAAGCATATGAATAATATAAAGTCAGCATACTGGATAGAACACTGTACGAATGCTTCCGCTGTACGAATTCTACACACATTCCTCTACTCGATGAAAGCTAAAACAGTCATGAGGGAACGACAGTTAAAGCTAGAATCATAGTTTGATAATGCTGAGTTTCCACCGGTAACGCGATAGATTTAGAATTGACATTTTATTGATCGGTTATCACAACCGAAAAGAAAAAAAGGATATATGAAAATCCGTGCAGGAGGTTCAGTTCCGCTGTCAAAAGAGGCATAGCCTTATGCGTCCACTTACCGTTACAGAGGACATTTTCAGCGTCAAGAAAATATAATATTTATTTCATGGAGTTGTCTCATGAAAATTAACCCATTTCGCCGTTGCATTTAACCTTTACCCGAGTTTTTAAATGTTTTTAAGTTGGAATTGTGTTGGATGGATTGTCAGCAAGATTTCCTTTTGTTTTTGGACGTGCTTGAATTAATAAATCATAAATAATCCTATTATAGTATTTCAGTATGAATTTTGTAGGTATATTTCCCGTACCCAAAAACCGTTTGATTTTAAATTAAAAAAAGACAAGACACGAGCACTAACAGGTATAGAATAGGTAATTCTAAATTAAGGTGCCAATTTTAACAACAGACACTTGATATACTGCTCATTAATCTCATTATTCCTCGAAGGCTCTATTATTAGAAATTGGTGGAAACACTCGGTAATCATTTATTCGTATTAGAACGGTTCAAAAAGCCCCTCTTAATTATACGAGAGTTTATATTTTTTAAACGACTAAGGCAAAGACAAAATAGGGAGGGCTATGATTTTAGCAGTTATATAGTTCTGCAATAGACAATGCAGATTTAAAAGTATACCGTATCCATTTAATAGTGAGGACACTTATTGGAAACTGGAATTTACTTTCCGTCTTTTCAACACAGAAAGAGCGCCTGTTTCTTGTAAAAATATAAAGCGTATTTAAATAAAGAACCATCACCCTTTACTAGATACACGACTGTATATTGCTCGACATGTTTCGAATCGGTTTGGGGTTCATCATCAGGAGCTCCGATCAGTCGCGGCGCCGCGCCGGCGGCCAGTCAAACACTCAACTTAACGTGATTAAAGACGTATCATATTTATTTTAGTATCTTCTCACTCTCGGGAGTTTTCTGTGCAAAATACACACATAAACTTAAGCCAATTCTATTTCAACGGTTAAAATAAAGCGCCAAGGCGCTAAATACGTATTTACATCATAGCACTTCGTTTTGGCTTCACCTTAGTCGGGTAATAAAAAGGATTTAGTGAGGTTATTTCAAGTGTCCCAACATAACAATGCCCGTTTACTTATTCAGCGCATTACGCCAATTCGGACATTAGGTATACAGGTCGGGGCGGAGTACCTTAGAGCGTAATGTGTACATTAAAGGCAAAATAAGTGCTGAAACTCCACTTTCAAAGGTAAACGCTAAATTTGATCTGAAAAAGGATATTCACTAATTTTTATTAGAATTCAAATAATCGACTTGAAAACTCAATTTCAATGACTGATTTCTGTATTTTTTCTTATTCTAGAATGACACATCATTTCTTTAACAATTAGGTGGACGAGGTTAAAAAAAATAATTCAGTCTCTTCTGTGTCCTAAGTTAACAGCAAGCTAATTATGCATGTAAGTAAAGTTTTTATCACCATAGCTCGGACTGATTATCACAAAACAGGAATTAAGAAAGATTTAAGAAAGAAAGATATTCACAAACTTTTGGTCAATTTTGTGTTGCGGTTATAAACACAATTCAAAAAATAAACTTAGAATATTGTACATAATAGGGCTGTATTACATCCCTTTCTGTTGTTTCGTATTAGTCCGAGCTACCGCCGTTTAAGCCAATACTAGACTCATATCAGAAAATCCCTCTAATATTCTTTTTGATTTGTATATGTGTCCAAGGAAAGACGTGAACCTGAAACCGTGTATAGATGATCCTTAAATAAAATAATACAAAACCATTAACAATGTATCTTTAATGTAATATTCTTAATGTTTCCCCACTGCGAACGCCTGTAATGTAACAAAAAACTAATTAAATTTTCATATATTTTTTTCGCTCGCGGTGAGGAGTACCCTTAGACACTTCGACTCTTGGTGAGTACGAGTAGAGGGCGCATTTAAATAAATTGTCCTTGAACAATCCACTTCTATTGTTATTATTAAGAGCCTATATTGTCCCACTGCTGGGCACTTCTATTGTAACAAGGTAATATTCTAAGCCCGTTCTTTGTATTATAAATCACATCAAGCGAGTGCCATTTGGAATAATAAGACCTTTTAACCGACACCTAAGTATAATTTAAACTTGGTGGGACTTAGAGTAACTAAACGTAAATGAGTAGTAAATAGGTATATGTAAGTATATCAAATATTGTGGTATTATTTCCGGACGGTCATCGAATTTCTATACTTATAAAAGTATAAGTGTTGCATCACTTAAGTTTAGTATGGCATGCATCAAAATACAACCAATAGGATGCAGTTCTCAGGCGGCTTTTGCGAAAATCTTAAGAGAGAACATTCTGTATTATTATGTTTTATTCAGTTGCTGAGTACCTACGTTACGGCTAATAATAAACCGTATCGAAATCTCAGGAATTAGCAATAATGGAGCAACTTAGTTAAAAGGCGGGTTTATGTGGTATTACTAACTTCAGCCACTTTGGGTACATAATATTTAAGCTTATCATGCACACGTGTTGCAGTAAATCTCGGGCCAAATTCGACGTTGACAATAACATATATCTGAGATCGTACCACAATATTTATATTTTAACTATGTATATGCTATTCTACTGTTACGATGACGATCTTGTCATATACATTTTACCATTTATGCTTATAAAAATAGAGTATACTATTTCTCTCAGTGAGTAAAATATCAACGGTTACTTTAAATAAAATTTAGGTCCAATTTTTTTTTCTCATATCTCATAATCATAACTTCTGCCAGCGGAGTATATTTGATACACACATATATCAGAGAGTATTTTATAGTCTGTTTCTGGACCAATATTTAAAAGTACATGTAGCCGTGGTCACAATAGATCCCGTACTCGCTGGGGAAAGTTTACTTTGCTGGCCGGGAAACGGGCATACGTTTTACAATCTTCTATTTAACTTCGCCGGATAGTTTGTGTGTTTAGGTCAAATCTTGTAAAGCGATTGTGACCTACGCTCTCGGAAATGAATGTTTAGATGAAATGAAATGCTGGTAATGAAAACTGTTAATAATTAAAGATTACAAATCAATAGTTAATTCACTGGTAATACTCGTACATACTTAACTTGTGCACGATTATGCTTACCTATACAATAAATTAGAAATTATGTTTTTTGCATTATTATTCACATAATTAATCATCGACCAACGTGTTTTAAAAAGTATACGCCGGAAAGTGACTACTGTTCATCATAGAAAAATGCACTACACCCCTAGCACGACTGTGACACGCGACCCTTTGTCGCGCGACAAAAAAATCCTGCCACTTCCTGCACAATCCCGAGCGAGCAATAAGGGTGGTGCTGCGTCACACGTCAATCGATATCGCGGCAAGATTGTACTCGATCCCAAAGAATACCATCTGCTGCCGCAAAATCCTTTGACGACGCGCCCCAGACCCTTAAACAGTAACTAGTAAGTACTTGACTACATTGAGCTTCATTCTCTATTTAACATGTCATGCTTCATTCACATGATGATTATAATTGCAATTACCATTTGCAGACTAGATTCTGCTAAAGAAAAGAAACTGTGATACTACCGTGCAGCATAGTTAGTCCGTAATGAGATGAAATTCGTAGTATGGCCATGTGGGCTGACGTTTTTAGAGACAACAACCAAGTTTGAAACTAGAACTGAAAGGCTTAAGAGGCCTTATTCCTTTTAAAATGCAGATTGTTTACACATTTTTCTCTATGATCAAACGTGTTTCATAACATACCTATTATTGATGTTACTACCTAGAACAGGGCTATTGGGATTTATTGGTATATATTAGAATACAGTTTGAATTTTTCATTGATAATTTTTGTTTCAAAAACTACTCGAAATTGACAAAATTCACGCGTAAAATTAGTTTTTTCAACTTATTTTCGGCTGCATGCAATGAAAGCATGAAATAGGTATGTAGTAATACTACCTAGAACTCGAGGAAAAGTATTGTTCACTCCAAAAAGTTGTCATAATATGAAAAAAATACATTTCAAAAGGAATAAGGCCTCTTAAGAGAGCGGCGTTTTGTCCGTGTTAAAATGTATAATACCGTCTGTTTAATAAAATAATCTTCAGCAATTTCAAGTGTTTTTGGCTAGTACAGTTTTTAATTAATTTGTTATTTCACGCGGTAACCGCGGTTATCAATGAATTCACGAGTTCGTATACATAGATCACTCGCCGAAATACGAAGTCGAGCACAGTGGTGCGCAGGCAGTGTCGCGTCTTAAAGAGGAAATAAGCCTACTTCCGGTTGGCCACATATTTCTTTGACGCCACGCGACTGGCAATTAAAGCCCAGCCACAACTTCGGCGGCTAGCGGGGGCGACGTCTCGCTCACTCGTATGGCTGCTGCGCTCGGACCTTTCGCTCCCACCACTGGCCGCCGCTCGTGGTTGCCGCTTGCCTGCGAAGTCGCATGTCCGTTACTTAGTTTGTACTTGAGTATTTTCTTTCTCTACATAACATTGTATACTTTTTATACTGAGTGCGTATAAAAAGTATACAATGTTATGTAGAGAAATAGTAAAATTGTGAGTAAATTTTTGGAAGTTCATACGGAATGGTACTGTCCTTCTAAAGAAAAGAATCTGTGACACCGTACCGGGCTGTACTTAGTCCGTAATAAGATGACATTAGTAGTATGGCAGCTATGTGGAGCCAGATGGCTGAGATTTTTAGAGACGACAACGAAGTTTTTTTTAATTAGAACTAGACAGGGCTTAAAAGGGGCGTTTAAAAGGCTTAAATGGAGAAGAGGTAAATATAATAATAAAATAATAATAATATTTTTAACGCTCTGGGGACCGTACTATACGATCGAGTTAAATTCTAGGGTGCAAGAACTCACCAAAATACACCCAGGTTGATGACTTATAATGGGAGAGGCCGAACCATCAATTAAGTTAAGAGGTAAGAGAACTAAGGCAAAGTTCGCGTCCTCGAGTCCGCCGTTCTTTTTAACGAATTTCAATGGAATCTGTAATGGAATTAGTAGAGAAATATCAGTCAACTTTTCACAAATCGAACTAGTCGCTAAATTAAGAGGCCTTATTCCTTTTAAAAATTATTTTTTTCATAATATGACAAATAGATTGATAATTTCAACCAACTTTTGGAAGAGAATAATACTTATCCCCGAGTTCTAGGTAGTAACGTAGCTATATCATGGTTTCATTGCGTGCAGTCGACAATAAGTTGAAAAAACTAATTTTCCGCGTGAATTTTGTCAATTTCGAGTAGTTTTTAAGCAAAAAGTATCAATGAAAAAATCAAATTGAAGGTTTGAAATATATACCAATAAATTTCAATAGCCCTGTTTTAGGTAGTAACATAAATAATATGGTAAGAAACATGTTTAATCGTATAGAAAAATGCCTTAAACAATCAGCAATTTTAACACTTTGCACGCCGACAGTTATAATCGGTACCGCGCTCCAACAGCTGATCACGAGCACCACTCGTGATGCTCTTTTTCCCAAGAACGCCGCGCATTTTTTAAGGCGCCACCTATGGTTCGCCGGTGATTTTCGGTGATATTGTAAGATTTATAAAATAATAATTAGCGTAGATACAGGCATAATTTCTTTTTTATTTAAGAGGTGTTTTAGTATTTTATAATGATAAAAATAAAACAATGTGTTTATAATATTTGTTTTATTTTAAAACTGCCGCTGAAAAGAACTCGTTTTATGAAAAAATAAAAACTCTAACATGGATTTGTTAGGTAGCCCGCGCAGCGCACTGACGAGGCAGCGCGGGCGACGCATCGTCATGCCGTTCCCCCAACCCTCACGTTAATAAATTGTAGGTGTGCACTAGCTTAAACGTTCTTCTACACGTTACTATTAAGCGGATCACGAACTGTGTTCGATCTTTTAATACAAACAGTATGAAATCTGATCACGAGTACTATTCGTTATCCGCGACTCTAAGAAAAAAAGTGCCACGAGTGGTACTCGTCATCGGCGAGCTAGACATGGCAGTTATTAAAATGGCCGGCGAATCAGAGAAAAAATGCGTACCGAGTGGTTTTCGTGATCGGCGTGCAAAGTGTTAAAGGAATAAGGCCTCTTAAGCTCTAATAAGCTTGTGTTATGTTTATGTTTACAGGATAGCAGGGAGAAAACGAAAACTGTCTCAACATTGTTTACAGCGATACAGACCGGGTTATTAATGAAATTATGTATGAGATTTATAAAAAAATATAATGTAGTTTTTATTACCACATGGCATGGCGTCCTAAGAAGAGATTTCTCTATCTCTTATTAGTTAATGACTTCTCCCTATGGACCCATTTCGATTGATCACCCGGTATATTATGGATAATTAAGAGGCCTTATTCCTTTAAAATGGCTGATTGTTTAAGGCATTTTTCTCTACGATTAAACATGTTTCTTACCATATTATTTATGTTACTACCTAAAACAGGGCTATTGAAATTTATTGGTATATATTTCAAACCTTCAATTTGATTTTTTCATTGATAATTTTTGCTTAAAAACTACTCGAAATTGACAAAATTCACGCGGAAAATTAGTTTTTTCAACTTATTGTCGACTGCACGCAATGAAACCATGATATAGCTACGTTACTACCTAGAACTCGGGGATAAGTATTATTCCCTTCCAAAAGTTGGTTGAAATTATCAATATATTTGTCATATTATGAAAAAAATATTTTTTAAAAGGAATAAGGCCTCTTAATACTTAAATACAAATGCCTATCTAGAAGCTCCAAGAGCAATAACTCTTGCTCATTATTTACATAAATACTTTACACTTGCTTCGTGTAGGCCTTTGTACATTGTGTAAACTTAAATAAACTTGAAATTATAAAGACAATATAGACTAATCATTAATTATAATCGCAAAAGTATGATATGCAATCGCTAGTCAAACTATTTCCGATTCAAAATAGTTTAACTAAAATTGTTCCTATTTGAATACTGTATTAAAAATACACATTTGGTCGATAAAACATCATTTGATTTCCTTTAAAAGACTGAAGTAAATTGGCAAAACTATGAGAAACCCCTAGGGACATCTGTCGAGAGCCTACATCACATGTCGCGAAGAAATCTTGTCTAGTTCCTCCGCAGATAAATGAATCAGGGACATCGCGGCATTAGGGAATACAAACTTTTATAACAAGAGCCTAGGGACTTATATCGATAAAAGAAAATAGTACCAGGCGGTGAAAAATCTACAAGATTATTAAGCTTTGTACACTTTTCACGACTTTAAAATTTATCTACTCTTGATCAGTGATCAACGTTTCGTTTGGGACAATCATTTATAATTGACGTTGATTTTTACCTAATTAGAGATTTTATTCTCGTACATTTAATCGATTTCTTCTAGTGTTGGTACTAGTTAATACGTGTTAATTCACCACATACGAACACTAGCATTTCTTAACCAGACAAAAGTATAAATATTATTTTCAATTCATTGCTAAAAATGTTTTTTTAAATACCCTCGGGCCTATTTTCTCTGAAAACCTACCTAAACGGCGCCGCCAAGAGCCCAGGAAAAGAAGCAAACGGCAAATGAGAACTTTCATAAACGAAACCTGGCAGCGTTCGGCCGAGTAGATAGGTATATAATATGTAATACTCGACTTCTGAAAGAAAGGAAAAAGAAACGTCATTTCCACCGAACCGAAGGAAACTTTTAATGGGAAAACAAACAACTTTTGACACTGGCTTCACTTGCAGATTTTAGCTGACCCTAACAGGTGGTAAGTTTGAAGCGAAAGTGACGATATCATTTTATCGCTGATCATTAAAACTTGTTAACTCCTATTTTTGACGTAAATTAGCATTATTCTACTTATGATATTGAACACTTTTGTACAGCAGAAAATGTAATTAATTTGGTAATCTAACCAGTACACGATAAAATGCATAATTATTTATGAAGGAGCTACGCCGAGAGCGCTGGGGGAGCGGGTTTCAATTCAAGTACGGGCATTTATCCGGCCCAAGTTAATATCACGCCGTCCATGAAATTTAAACGCAAACAGTAATTCACTACCTCCAAAATCCTAGTAATTTACACATTAAATAAAACTAGTGGCTCTGTCAATAGACCTCGCGAGTTTGTTTCGCAATGGCCCATATCTTCGACATAATGGAAAATTACAAAAAACAGACTCGAAAAAAACTTACTCACAAGATTTCATGAGAATCGGTTGAGAAATACGACGAGAGAGAACAGTCGAAAATCTGGTTATCTGGACAATCGAACATCCATGGTCTAATCAAACATGGTCTTCCATTCCCAGTGACACAAGCCTACGTCACAATAACATTGCCACTTTATTTCAACATAACATGTTATATGGGTACACGATAACTATGGTTAATTAGTAAAAAAAAATATTTATAATTCTATAATTTTCATTTATATGTATTTCATCTTAAATTTACAACAATCAAACGTCATTTTTAATTATTCGTTAGCAATATCTTCCGATGCACGAAATAAACTTCAGACGTTCGGGTAATTCTAATGACACTACTGGCATCAACCCGCATTTTAAAGTTTGAGAATCTGTGAACAGCATGATGACGTAGGCTTGTGTCAGTCACGTGGTTCGCGAGTCTCGGAGTGGAGTACCAGGCGGAGTATATTATTATACCATGTCGAACATCCAAATATCCGGACACACGAAATAATTTTTGGCCAAGCTGAAACGGTGACGCTTCGCTCGTTCGGTCAACTACTTAGCACAAAGTCCAGCTATTTCTCTTGCCATTCTAACATTTGCTGGATAGCAATGGGAATAGAATTAGCGGGAATGCACGTTCTGGAGTAAGATTAATGCGCTAAACATTTTAAACACAAATATATAAAAGCGTTATTTGAATGTTAGATTATACTGGTAACTTCGTAGGTAAAGCGCCAAACCATGACAGTAGAATCGCATAGATTTTTCCTTCGTTATTGACTAATGTGCTTAGGATTTTAAACACAATGTAAATGTTTAGAGTAGGTATATAAGATTCTGATGTAAAAGATGCGATTGAGATGAGTTGAAGTTGGCAAGCACTACATACTTCGCTTACATCGAATTGAACATTACCCTCTCTATTGACCTTTGCATCACTATTCAAACAAATCCCACGTTTAATTTTATTCGAAAATCCGCTCGAGACTAAATCAAAGTGTCAACCGTCTTATATCAACAGCTCCCATTTCAAGTTAGCGAAAAGTAGGCCCGGCGCTGAGCGTCCGCTGGATGCCTGGAAATAAATAGTCGAGGCCACGACCTATAAACATACCCCGAACGTTTCCACTTCTCACTCGGCCTGCTTTCTTTTCACTGGCATTTTTCAAAAGACAGGTGACTGCGCGTTTTAGCTTGAAACCTTTCGCTTTAACAGGCGGCGTTATAAAAATAAACATTTAGGGAATTCTTTACAGCACTCAGTCACGTCTCCGAGGCATTGAAGCAAGTTTCAATGGGCACCACGAAATACGAGTTTTGTTTGCGCACCATAAAGCGAACTCAAACGTAAACATAAACAATGAATCACCGGTATACGAGGAGGCATTGTTGCGAAGGCTCACCTTCGCGAGACAATGTGGGTTGTTCGGAAAGGATTTTGTTATAAATTTGTTTTCTATAAACAAATTGTGAGCCTGGCTCTAACAGTTTAGCGACGTGTAAACCGTTTTAGTGACCGTTTTGCGTTGTAAACTCGTTTCATGTGGGCTCGCCGCGCCGCAGAGTAACTTCGTTGGCTCGTATGACTTAGTTCTCTCGTGTCTATTTTCCCAGCATAATAACGAAGTATAAACACTTTTCACGCCGCTCGTACACAAATTCATTTGGTGTAAACCGACTTGACAATTAATTATGCACTAGTTTTACGCTTCGCGTGGTTTAGAATATATTAAGTCGATTTTTGGGCTACATTAACATAAGAAAATTTAATACTTATATGCTTAAGCTAAACAAGAACCTATTAAAAATGTATTTACATAAGATATACGCTATGAATGTTAGCAGTTTAAACTTGAATAAAACGCTCAAACACTGAGTAATATTTTCACACTAAATAACGTAAAAAAATCGGAAAATGTTAGTGAACAGTTACAACACGATTTTTTTAGAGTTTCAGTTGCTTCTAGTATATAATTGCCACAGATACAGATTTATTGAAGTATAAAATTGAGACCATTCAAATGAAACCGGGGACCGTCCACGTCTTTAAAAATACTCTTAAAGCGTGAGTTTTCAACTTTCTCACAGCATAAAAGGGGCTAAAATTTTAAGAGAGTTTTCTTTTTAGATTGGTTTCTTAATTAATATTTATTCTCTTCTCTTTTTGATGTTGGGGGATTAAATTGATAGCCTTCTGTGATTTAATTAAATACAACCATATCTACATTTACCTTCTCTTTAATAAAACTATGTGATGTTGAGTGTAGCGGGCTCTTACCTGAAATTAAGAAAAAAGAACATTAAACTCTGACTATCATTCTACAGATATTGGGATAACATTTGTAAACCTAATCTCACCTAAAAAGTGCTGTGTCAAAATTGCGTAGTAATTTATACTGCGGAATGAGTTTGACACGGCTGTTTTTATGTGAAATTTGGTATGATATTTATGTAAAATCGTTAATCTAAACAATTTGCAGCATTTGGTCGTCTAGGGAACGATTGGGATGGCAAGTTATTAATTTTGCTGCTAAGCTATTATTTTTGTAGGCTAGGTTAGGTTCCTCCTTGCGTCGTATTCCACAGGATGAGGGTCGTGACCTCCCCCTTTTTTAATAACTTTTTCTCGTACGACCTTCCTTCATTTGTTTCTGTCTACGGCTGTGTGTAGGGCGATGTTTACCTAACCTAAGACACAACGCCGTAGGTTAGGTTACTTCTACAATTTTTAGCTGCCTTGTTAAATACATGCCTAAAACTAACAGAGCACAGTATACAGAGCATAAGGGCCTTAACAAACTTGCGATTTGAGAGCGAATTTTAATAAGTATGAAGGCGATCACGCAGTGAGTTCGCCTCAATAAAAGTCTCACCTCTTTGTCCTTAACCGCTATAACACTATCAGTCTTCCCTGTAACCGTTTGGTCGTTCGTGCCGTCCGCGAAACTACTCTCCTCTATCAAAATCTCCTTACTGTTTATCCTCGTGTGGTTAATTAGATCAGGCTTCTCTGCACTCATCAAATTACTAGAGTTCTCGTTGCTACAGTTCTCCCCGGAGCGACGGTCATCGTCTGAACGCGATTTGTCCTCCGAACATTTAATTTTGAAGCATGATATCGATTTCTTACTTTCCCTAGCTGAAGTATCTCGACTAATCGCACCATTTTTATCACTCTTAGTTTCATCTTTCCGATGGCATTTCTCATCTGACTTGAGGCGTTTTTTCTTACCGTTCCATTTCGAGGCCTTCTTAGATCGATTGCTATCGTCACTCGTCCCGATGCTATCCGAGCAGACGGGATTCACGAGAATCTTAGTTGATTTAGCTTTCCGTTCTATCTTTCGGAGGTTCAATAGACTTCCCGAGGAATTAATAAGGGAGGGCGAGGATGTTTGCGACGGCGAACTTTCTTTGGTTTCGTCGCTGAGGCGGCGAGCGGGCTTGGCTAGTATTTGGATAGTTTTCATTGTGTCGGCGACGTTATGTCGAGATTTGCTCGAGCCCAGCGGGCCCATGGTGACTGGAGGTCCTCCTCTGAACGATAAAGCCGTTTCTGTTGGCTGGCACACACAAGCTAACATTTTCACGTAAACTTATCACTCACATTTTTCCTACATAATATGAAATACTTTTAACAATGTGGAAACCTTCTCGAGTTCGCATAAAGTTTTTAAAACGCTAGGAAATATAATTAACAATAGCCATTACTGGATGCTTAACGCAAGGATAAGCATGAGCGCCATTAAATAGGGCTAAACGTTTAGAATGTCGTAACACGGTTTCCCACACGCCGTAACACTGACATTAGACTTCACTCCGCCGCGGAAAGTTATGGGGCATTGTTTCACACTATACAGGGATAAACATTACCAAGAGCTGCTAATATCCTGGTAATAATTTAACTAAACGGCACTCTAAGCGTTGAGTAAACCGCCTGATGAAATAATGTCTCACTTTTCTTTGACAACAATGAAGAATACCACCAGATTTAGATTTTTACCTTACATTATGCTCCATAAAAAAGGTTTTTTTTTTTAACACGCCTTATAGTTCCTGAAGCGGTGGTAGCCTAGTGGTTAGGGCATGCGACTTTCAATCCGGAGGTCGCGGGTTCGAACCCGGCCCCGAGTTTTTCGGAACTTATGTCCGGAATGTCATTTGATATTTACCACTCGCTTTTCGGTGAAGGAAAACATCGTGAGGAAACCACCTAAGCCCAATAAGGCCTAGTTTCCCCTCTGGGTTGGAAGGTCAGATGGCAGTCCCTTTCGTAAAAACTAGTGAGTGCCTACGCCACATCTTGGGATTTAGGTAGCCGACCCCGATTGAGAATTCATTTTCAAAAAATGGGACAAAGGCTAGGAGGATGATGATGACGCCTTATAGTTCCTGAAATATTTAGTGGGTATTAGTGATGACGTCACGCGTACAAAATTTACAATATCGTAACTTTAAAACTACTCGCTTGATTTGAATAAAGCAAAAACAAGTGAATTTCTAAGCACATAAGCTATACGGTGATAAAGTTTCAAGAGATTTAACGAACCGCTCAACGATTTTAAGAAGGTTCCATAGAAAACAATAGTTGAAGTTTCCTCGAGAAGCTATTTCCTGATAGGGGAAGTCAAAAGGCAGTGCCGGCGTTGTAGTGGCACGTATGCTTTCAAGTCGAATGAAAACTTGATGCTATCGCGGTTAGGATAGAATTGCGTAATCGCTGTGTGCGTGGTTCGCAAAAGCCGAACGCTGCATTGTTAAAAGTTACATGATTAGCTCAATTCGAAAACAGCGAGTTTTTTTTTATGTTTGTTACCCCAGAACTTTCGAGTGGGTGAACCGATTGTGATGATTATTTTTTAAATTTGAAAGCTGGTGCTTCCCGTGTGGTTCCATTTATTTATTAATTTGGTCCAGTTCTGATAAACACATCTCTGAGAAAATCATATGTGTATTGTATGTTCCATTTCGCTTATTGAAGTCGGTTATTTTTTTGTGAAAAAGTGATTATATTTGAATCACTAAAAGAAAAGAAATAAAAAAAAACAATAAGAGAACCTACTTAAAAAAAAAAACTGAAAAGCCAAAAATAACCCGATCATGTACAGATTATATACATTTGAATCACCTTTTGAAGTCGGTGGCAAACCTCACGTAAACTATGCGCGGCATCTGTTTTCATAGTAATAATTTAGTGGTTTGGCTCAAAAGGTGATTCAAATGTAATCTGTACATGATCGGGTTATTTTTGGTTTTACTTTTTTTTTATATCTTTTTTTGTTAAATATTTTTATTTTAATGAGTTTCACTCGTATCGGTGTAGTTCTCTCCAGTCCGTTAACGTCACTTCCTTGACTTTGCAATACGACGCAACGTCTCTTTCCTTCTATCTGGTCTAAGTAGCTCGTTCTCGGTCTTCCTCATCAGTTTCTTCCATCAATTATCTACTAATGAATTAACCCATTGTCTATATTGCTTAGACCTTGCCTGCTTTGGGACATTTGAACCTGACGCTAAAATATCAGCTAATTTCAATTGGATTAGCAAATTTTAGATATTGCACACGTGGGGTTAATAAATTAACTAGTCTTCTCTGACAGCACGAGTTCACGAGTCTATAAAGCCCAAGAGGCTAGTCTTTTCTCAAACCGCCAACCTTTACATATGCATGTCGTATTACTGTGTATAGTGTGCATGCAGACTGTATGAACAATCTCTCATCAACCAATCATGCCTCCAGCTAATAAGCAATAAGGATATAACGTATTCATAGAGCAATTATTGGTTATACGGTTCCACTAAATAACCTTGTATGTATATTAATAAAAAATACTTTACTAGAGCGCTGTAGTTTAGAGACAACTTAGTTCGCGTGGGGAAGAATAAAGTCATAAGTAATCGGGTAAAAAGCATACTATACCTAACCATAACTTCAGTTTACTTTATTTTAACGGTGGTCAATAAACCGGGACCGCAAAGAAAAATAAGTAAATACATATATTTTAGAAAGTTTATTTAACTTGTACAATCTCATATTAATAAAGAGATGTAGGTAACTGTATTTTTAAAACCACAGGGTATTTTATAAGTTTATTATGGCAAAATAAAAATAATGAAATAAATCAGTATGTCTTTATCAAAACAAACGATGTTCTCTCTTGAATAATGGATATAAAACTAAAATGTGTTTCGCAATTTCAGATATTTTTCAGAAAGTTAGCAAAAAATTCGGATATTTTATAAGGATTGCCGTAATCTAGGCAAAGAAATTTAATCCCAAATGAGCAGTAAATCTTTTTTCTAATACGCAATATTTTTTCGTTACTTACTGTATTTTTTGCTAGACAATTCTTCGTAAATATAAATATCTGTGTATTAAAAAGAGTTTCTGTGTACAAAATCCCGAGTACCATATAGTAAACAAATCATAAATGTTACCTACTGTTATTAGAAAGATATGTTACACATCTGTAAAATTTTCCGTCTAAAAATCATTAGGTTAGGGTTTGTCGTTATTTTGTTTCGTTTCAAATATAAATGACAAATCATATATGTTGCGTCGTGTGCTACCATATCGTCACAAAGCGATATATACCTACATGAAAATTAATAATCGTAAATTTGTTGATTTCCAAGCACTCATTGTCAATACTCATGAGCGGGTTAATAACTGTCATTTGATGTCGCGACTCACTCCTGAATAGGGTTGCCAGGGACCAATTCCTCGTTTCTCTATGTGACAGCCAAACGGGTTCACTTTGTCCGTTACCATAAGGATGCATTGACAGGTATAAAGATGCAAAAAACGCCATTTCATTTGATACTTTTATGTTGGGGTTGGGAACAACAACACATAAGAAACTCCGAGCAGAGCCCTTTCCATTGCACGATGCGTGACTCTAAACCGCCTTATGTGTCCCATTTTGGGGTGCGCATTTTTTCACATAACAATTGATTGTCTTAAACGTATTGTTTGTCATGAAATATGTAGTTAACCATAACTCTGAAATTATTCACTTTACAAGAGTTCTGAGGGTAAACGCAAGCTCAGGTTAGGTTAGGTTTGTATTATAACAATCCTGAAATGTTATTTGTTACAGATAAAACTAGAAATAATGACAAACTACTATTCTGAATAAGAATTTTATGTGAGCCAATACAATAACCCGTCCCATTGTGAACAACAGGATACCATGTGGCAACCCTACTACCGAATATAACAGAGCAAATATTTAGTGAGTGAAATGGTTGTGATGGAATTGCAGATGTCATTAGAGGGCCAAGAGTAAAAGGGAAGTTAATAAATGCAAGGGAATTTGTAGCATGGGGCCGGCACGGGTCGCATTTTAATTTTGGCGATAGAAGTCGGGAAGTGAGGATTTGGAGGTTCGATTTAATTTTATGGTTTTATTTTATACATTTAAAACAGGCAATTATATATAACAATTATTATATAACTATATCTACAGCCTTAACCACAAATAGTTCGCGCCCTGCCTCGCTGCCAGCGCGGCTGTTCAGGTTTTTTGGAATGTGTTTATATGTAATTTCATTACCTATTGTATAAAAGATTGAAAATGAATAAAGGACATAAAAATATATTCTACTTTAAAGTGGGGCTCAGGAACGTTTCTTTTTAAAGTCAGATTCTTTTTAGAGTCAGGACGTTTTTTTGCGATTTGTAATGGACTTGAAAAATAAAGTTGCATTTGCATTCGTCAAAATTATTCCCGGTTAAGGCGGCCGAAACGCTCCTTAGTACAAGTTGTATATATTTTATCGTATCTATATTAACTCAATTCAATTCAAAGCATTTATTTCAAAATTCTGCTATCACAACCCGCTCATTATAAAAGTATATAATAAGAGTAAAAGTAAGCATAAGCCTTCTAATTCAATAATATTTCTATCACGCCTCAAGTTGGCACTCCGAGCGATATGAATCAAATCGCAACGCAATCTGTAACATAATGACACTCAGCATATAGCTACCCACTTACATACATACTATAGGTACATAGCACACATGCACACAGAGGAAGTAGTGTCGGAAGCAGAAACGGAAAACAGGGGACGGGCCTCCCCCGTACTTCCTGTAACCTGCGAGTACGATCAGCAAAAGAACCCTATGACTAGACATATAGAATCAGATTCGCGAATCGGTAAAGTTACCGAAAGTTTGGAGACACACGGCGAGTTTTTATCTCGAATACGTATTTCCTACCGATTTTATCATAGCGGCGTGTAGGTATACGATACGCTCTTCAAACTATGTGTCTATCTCCCCTAACAGTATTCGAGTTTTGTAAGGATTGTCACACGTAATATGGAATTGGAGAAGCGATCAGAAATCATTTCCTTATTCTAAAAATAAAATGCGCGGAAACTTTGCGAGAATGAGCAGCCTATGAAACGCACAAAGAACTTTTACCAAAAAAACAATGGTCGATTAAATTGCTTCCAAGTTCCAGTTTTTTAGTAAGATCGATCGTCAAGTTTGGACCCCCCCCCCCCCCCCCCCCACTCTCCAGTAGTTGATTGAAAGCGCTTGGACTCTTCATTTTCTCCGGGTAATACTTCAAACCCGACCGGAGATTACAGGTATTATTTTATTAACAAAATCCTTCAAGTTTCCGTTCTTTAGAAAAGGGCGCGATAAAACAAACAGGCAAATTGCAGAGAGCTCAGAGTCGCCTTGAATATCCAATTTCATAAAAATTATGTAAAAAGATACATTGCGGCGTGAGCTGCGAACGAGCTGAATTCTTATTTCCGACGCGAAAAAAGAATCACTGCGCATAACGCATTTCGCAATGTACTAGAGATTGGGGAATAAACATTTCATTCACTGCCATTCCAGTTTTTAAACATCACTGGAAATGTCACTGTGACTTTATTACACCACGTTAATGTGTATATCATATCATGAATGAAGGGTGCCCACCGGAAGTATTGTAACAAAAAATGATATAAAAATCAAATTTGTTTCGGTACGTAACACATTTCGAACAATGTAATATGATACTTTTACCTAAAATACACTAATGATACAGAACAGTCGTCACAGACGTAAAGAAAATACTACTAGCAGAACGGACCTGTGCGATTTTAGAACATAGTTTTTGCGTGAGATGTCAGAGTTTTAGCCCGCAGATAACTGTGACTTTTCATCGTGACATTATTTACTCACCTCAACAATATAGGTACTATTACAGACATTACAGTCTAATGGTAAAAGACAGTAACATGTAACAAACTTGATACGTTCGTTCTTAGTACCTTTCTGTTTTGGATTCTGGGTAAGAAAACGGGGATAGCAGTGTAGAATTTAATCCGTACGCCAATCTCGATCTTTCACATTTCGGTTTGCATAAAAACGTTGTGTATAAGAATGCTGCTAGGATTTTGCTAGGAGTTTCATGTTCATGGGAATACTAATACTTTAAGGTGACGGGTAATGCTGGAAGGTGTTTTCTAAATTCCTAGAACTAAAATCCGGAAATTGCTAAAAATGTATCTGATTATGGAGAAAATGGTCGAAGCGCCTTTCGTTATAGTACTGTGATCTCGGATGGATTTAAATCTTTCGAATTGTAAGCAGATAAAGCCACAGTCGAAAAATTCCAAGTTAAATCGGTAAACCACGTAACACTCGTTCATTGTCATTAACTATGTAGGTACAAGTACTCTAAGTGGGTACGTGGTTTTTCGTCACACTTTACATTTACACGATACAGGCCAAGTCAGGCACCGTCTTCCGAGGTTTCAAAGAAAATATGAAAAGAAACTCAATGCTCCTTGATTTTTCCGCGAGACTTGGATAATCTTGTGCCTCACCTTTGAGATAAGATCTAGGTCTTTTTTATCTTTTATTAAAAATGTTGAAATATTCAGATTGCTTTGTTGTAATATACATAATCTTTTGAACTCGATTGTACAATGACATTAAAATTAGGTATGTAGCTGAGATAACGGTGAACGCCAAGTGGAATGTTGATTCGATGATTATTATCTCGATAGTCTTGTAGCAAAAAGTTTCGACAAACATCTCAAGACTCGCTAGATGGCTGGGTCGTGGCTGGGTCAAATTAAGAAATCAGTAATCCTGGATAATCATTGAAAATATCATCCTATTGATTAGTAGACGCACAATGGAACCTTCTACTAAACACTGACACATTTATCCACTATCTATACACTGTACGTGTACGATGGATAGAGTATACGGGGCGATAATTACCAAGAGAGCAGGTGTGTCCGACACTGACGTACACCGTAGGTTCATGAAATTATGGATGGGCCCGTTGATCTGCCCAATTACAGTCCGATTTAATTATTGAACCCGTATCAGAGTGACTTACGATAGCCACTCACCAATAAGTTATTAAAGGGCAATATCACGGCACTTTGTGAATCAATTTAATTATACAATCTATTATTTTGTTGATAAACTAGAGTATCGGACAGACGCAATTAATATTTTCTATATTGACTATATTATTATAAAATTCTAGATTTGTATTGAAAATCAGTTTTCTATGGAGAGCGGTCATGATTTCAGGAAAAATCTTAATGACGCGGTGTAGGATAGTCTTTTGTTTTGTATGGCCGCAGGGCGCCATGCCAGTCTGACGCCATCTGTTGCTTAGGGCATAAAACAGACCTCTTGTTTGATATATTTTCAATAATGAATATTAAATAGGTAAACATAGACATTCATTAGTTACTCAAATTATCACCAATAAAATAAGCAAGATAAAAAATGTAACCACAGCTAATATCTCCAGCATCTATCTTTATGAATAAAGAGTCCTCAGAAATCGGCGCTATCGATTATTGCATGATTGATGACTGATGAAGCTTTTTTCTTTCAAAATATACTTCACATCTTGCTTGTTTCAAAATGGCTGAAAATGTATTTTTTTATGTCAAATCTCAACTAAGTATTTTGCAAAAATTATGAAACTCTGAATTAACTAAAAAAAGACTGCCTACTCACGAAATTTCATGAGAATCAATTGTTCATTTAGAATTCGCATAGGTGAACAGTCGGAATTTGGACATACGGAAGGATTTTTGGACATTATACTAACCTTTGAACATTATACTAGCTTCATTAAACAAACATGACGAGGACATATATACCAATACCCTGTCTTCGCGTCCTCATGGGACCATCCCAAAAAATGGGACCTTTTACTAAATAATGTCACATAATATTTTTACTCATAGTTTTATGACGTCATTAGCTAGAAACTAAATACCAACAACATATCGTGTTCAACTTTTCATAAAAGTTGCTCCTTCGACCTGTCATCAAACAGGTAATTTCATTTTATAGCATTGCATTGTAGGTAACATCAACATTATAAAGCAAAAGTATTTACCCGTATATCAATACCCAAAATTAAAGCATCGGAAACTTGGACAAACCCCCATAAAAGGATATTATTATTATTATTAAACACCGAATTAATTTTCCGATAAAGCCTACGTTTGCCATAATAAATATTTGAGAATCTATTATATCGGTGGTCTCTTTTCCTCATCTTTATCTCTCTCTCAGTATACCCGATGGAGGATAATCTGAGGAGCATTAACCCCAATAATCTAATAGAAAGGGCTTAGTTTTAAACAGCTGTAAATCAATTTCGGCACGTGGAAATCTCTAATCGCGTTCTACTCCAATAAACGAGGAAGCTTTATACATCCAGAACCCTGTTTAGAAGACGCTTTGCGAAATCTTAAGTTTAGCAATATCACTGCGAGATAGGGACGGAAAACGTCGAATTTAGCCCCAGACCTGTATCGGCCATAATTAACGGATCGTACAAAAAGTACAAATTTATTACACATTAAACGTGCCGCTGTCACCTTTTAGTACAGAGAAAAGTTAAATTGTGTAATTACGTAGGTTCTTAACTGTCTTTATGCAACCTTTTTGTACATGATGATGAGTAATATAATGAAATTAATAATCTCACATAAGAAAGCTCAACGTTGCTCGGGTTCAGTCAAAAATTCTGAAGTTTAATTTATCCGAAATCATCAATATCCCGAATTTTCAAAATTCCGAAAGTAAAATAACGCGAAACGATCATTTTTTCCATTGCTCATATATGTTACATATTATAATTAGGTTAGATTGGGGTTATGTGATATCCCAAAAAAAATTGCAATTACGAAAATTCGGTATGCATTCGGGCAAACGAAACCTCGGAGTATTGTAGTGTACCCACGTTGTTCAAATGGCAATAGACGAAGCAAGAAGTTTCCCTGTAAGATCGGGTAATTTATTGACGAGATCAGATACTGAATCGATTGGCCTATAACCGAACAATTCATACGAAAGATATCTGCTCAGGGTTCGGTAATTTCTCTTCGCTATTAACTCTGCCCTAGTGGGCATAAATTTGAATATGAAAGTAGTAGTTGAGCAAATGTACTACCCAGTAATGAATTCTCGTATGAATTATGTAGTCAAAAGTTTGAGAAATTAATTTGTGATCCACAGCGTAGAGTAAATCAATTGATTGATCATAATGACACTGTTGTTACTGGATTAGTATGATCTTTTATCAGATTTGATTTCTGTAAGACTAAGAGTATCCTCGAATAAGACGTCTATACCAATCAAATAATCAATTATTTCTAAGAATATGGTACTAGGTTAGTAAATAAATAAATAAATAAATATTAAGGGACAATCGTACACAAATCGACCTAGTCCCAAACTAAGCAAAGCTTGTACTATGGGTACTAGACGACGATATACATAATACATAAATACATATATAGATAACATCCATGACCCAAGAACAAATATTTGCACAAATATTTGCCCCGGCCTGGATTCGAACCCGGGACCGCCGACTCAGTAGGCAGGTGTCTACCAACCGAGCCAAACGCGTCGTCAAATGAGGTTAGTTCTGCATATTCTGCCAGTATGGCGTAGAAATATTTAACGTACGACTAAGAACATAAAATTAATTTGAGTATTTTACATTATTTTAATATACTATTTATAAAATTATTAATCATTACAGTGTAAGAATTCATTAATGGAATAAAAAGCATTTGTCAAGTAGCCATTTAATTTTTTTTTTATTAAATTCATTTACTTCTAAGCACTTGAAGTTGTCTCCTGTTGTTGTATCCTGTTATACAATTTTATGACCATGCAATACACATTACTTACTGCCAAATACATTTAACTTTTGTCTAGGCTGATACAATTTGAGTGGTTTTCAGCTAAGTCTATTGGTCTTATTGACTATTGTATCCTGCAGTGGAAAGAAGTGTGGATATTTTTTCACAAATTTAGTAACTTCCAATAGGCAAGCAAGCATAGGTAGGCAAGGTAGTGGTAAGATGTTGAGTTCCTGGAATATTGGTTGCGGAGAAGGCGGTGAAATGCCATACTCATACATATATCGTCTTGTACCTCGATAGATGTAGTGTGTTACGCTAAGTCTACGTCGCTGGGTGCGAAGTAGGTGGTGGGGGAACCACGAATCGATCGCAGCGCGCGCCGTGGCCAAAAAAGGAACTTTCGTCAGGCCAACTGTCACTTTTTACTAGCGAAATTAAGGCATCTAAAAATTTATAAATATGCGGCAAGAAACCTGCAGCGTAGTTAAAGGCAAAACCAGTGATCACAAATTCAAAAACAGTAATCATAAATAAATAAATTTCCACAAGCAAGTTGGAAACGAGAACAACGAATTAAATGGATAATCGCTATCAAGCGGAAAAAGTTAGTATAACCTATAGAACAACATTTTTAATATCATATTTTTTATGTTGTAGGGAGTAGCATGTTTATGCGTTTATTTTCTTTTACATTTTGGACATGTTGAGCAAAAAAGAATTGTTTCCCATTTTATTGTAGTTTGGGATTTGAAAGCGTTGTTGTGTTTGATTGAGCAGAATCCAGTTATAATAATTAATTTGGCCATGTTTAACTGAAAAAACAAAATAATCTGTATTATTACGAAAAAACAGTCATAAATGATCGGTTGCATTATGCATGAAATGCGTTTTTCGGTTAAATTTGTTTATTTTGTAACTTACTTCTCGTGAATACAACCATGAAAAGGTCCGTGTGAATTACATCTGAAAGTCATTGATTTTGCTATTTTAGACGGGAAATAAAGAAGGTCAACGTTTTATCGACACTATAGATTAACATAATCTAATAAAATGAAAGAAAATTACGATATTTCATTGAAATTATTGGTTTATTTACTTACTATTCGTAAAGACAGTCAGCCATTTGACATTAAAAAGCCCGCCGTAATTGTAACCGCTAGTTGACGCTGTCATCGCGCACCCAGCTACTAATGGTCCGTGTCGCACCTTAGTATATTAAGTTATTGGAATAATAGACAAAGACAAACCGTAAAGTGGCAGGAACTTGTGAATTAATGGCATTAACATATCTTATACTTATGACTAAATCGGTAAAAAAAAACAACGCAGAAGATAACCTGATCTACCTCCTACTGGATGATACCATGAATCAGACAATAAAGGGTTATTAAGTTCTATCCTCCGCAATGTTTTTTATTAGGATCAGGGGCGCCAACTCTGTGGGTAAAAGGAGGCTTGAGCAATAAAAAATCACGAGGAACTGCAGAATTTGTTCTATGAAGCCGTCAAACAATTTCATCAAAGAAACAGATGCACAAACAACCCATGATGATACATTGGCATTTTGAAAAAGTAAATAATGAGTAGGAAGTTTAATTTTGAATATCGTGATGTTACTGATGATTACTACCACAATTCCACGATGCTTTGATTTGTTTACATCAAAGATCAGTCCTACAAATTCGACTGTGTCAGTAGTTGTCTCCTTAACCCGTTAAGTGAGAAACACTCATTGAGTGGAAATGATAAATTCAGTTCTGAACATTGTCACTAGAATGTTCATGTCATCTTTAAGTACAACCGCAATTCCAGCATGATTTGGTTTATTTACATCAAAGAGGCGATTATTAGCTGTACCGACTGCGTTAGTATTTGCCAGCTAAACCGCCGATGAAAACGGAGTCGTGCCGGCGGGCACGATGGGAGGCTCTGGAAAAGTTTACTCTGCCCTAAGGAGGCAGGGATACCATTTCCCTTATTTTCCTTTAGTCTAAGATCCCTTTAAGAACGACCTTCACCGAGATGTTTATTTGATGAAATGTATTTTATATTTAACTTAATATGTCAATAAATATATTGCATATGGGTTGCCTAACAAATTTTAGTCCAGGGTATGTTTAATTAATGATTAAAAAAATTTTTTTTTTAAACATTTGATTATTAGATAAATTCTATACCAATCGAAAGTATGAAGCCCATAGAATATGCAAACGTTAGGTTGCCTATTCTTTTCCCGTCACAACTATCGGGTAGCCAGGTTTAAACTGGTAAATCTATACTAGCATTTTGCAACGGTCTGATTATTGAATTGAAATTAAATAACATTAAAGATTATTTTATTATGAACACGGTGGTATAGGGTTGCCTGCGAAAAATCAGTCCAGAATTCCGGTTGTCGAATTTTGAAAAGTAAAATATTTCTGCGAGTGAATGTGTGCGACTGAGAGGTCCCAACCAAAACCATCCCATACGATAGAAGAGGACACAGCATAGCAGCTGTTTGAAGCCCGCCCATTTAAAAAAAGAGAGTGCGCATGCTATTTGTGCTTGAAAATGAAAAGGATAGCGATAGACTCGTATATGCTGTACATTATTTTGGAGTAGTTTATTATTAAAATAGAGAAATAGTTATTTAACTTTTTTTTTTATCAATTAATTAATGAAATAATGAACTTTATTCTGCAAGTAGGCCACAAGGGCACTTTTACATGTCTGAGTCTATCGACATTTCACAAGAGGTGACCACTGTTGAGAAGAAACTACGAAAGATTAGATATATTAGATTCGTTTTATTCTACTACCTGTGTTTCTACTTGAATCACTTAAAATTAATGCCGTTTAAATACTTTTCACCATTGGTTAAAATTCTCCAACATTTAAAAGTATGAGAATCTCTGAACACCATGATGACGTAGGCTTGTGTCAGTCACGTGGTTCGCGAGTCTCGGAAGAGAGTACCAGGCGGAGTATATTATTATACCATGAATTTTATTGTATCTATAGCGACAATCTACTCCAAAATAATGCACATCATATACGAGTCTATCGCTATCCTTTTCATTTTCAAGCACAAATAGCATGCGCACGCTCTTTTTTTAAATGGGCGGACTTCAAACAGCAGCTATGCTGTGTCCTCTTCTATCGTATGGGATGGTTTTGGTTGGGACCTCTCAGTCGCACACATTCACTCGCAGCAATATTTTACTTTTCAAAATTCGACAACCGGAATTCTGGACTGATTTTTCGCAGGCAACCCTATACCACCGTGTTCATAATAAAATAATCTTTAATGTTATTTAATTTCAATTCAATAATCAGACCGTTGCAAAATGCTAGTATAGATTTACCAGTTTAAACCTGGCTACCCGATAGTTGTGACGGGAAAAGAATAGGCAACCTAACGTTTGCATATTCTATGGGCTTCATACTTTCGATTGGTATAGAATTTATCTAATAATCAAATGTTTAAAAAAAAAATTTTTTAATCATTAATTAAACATACCCTGGACTAAAATTTGTTAGGCAACCCATATGTAATATATTTATTGACATATTAAATTAAATATAAAATACATTTCATCAAATAAACATCTCGGTGAAGGTCGTTCTTAAAGGGATCCTCTACTATTAGCGATGAAATACGAAATTTAAAATTTGTTGGAATGTGAATGAATCAAGGATAGCCATGGCCGCTAATTCTGTGTGGAGATATACACTTTCTGATTATTCTTCTTCAAGACTTTTACCATTAGGTTACCTTAACTTATGTACATTGTAATAATTAATAATTATAATTCGAAAATCGTTTATTGCTGGACCTAATTAACCCTAGGTGCCACGACACCCTCTTAAAGTATGCTGTTTAGGCCGATTGTGTGCCGTCTGTTTTCCACGGACTTTAAGATTTACTAGAAGAAACCCTACTGCTCAGTTCAGAAAAATAAAAGTAATTAATTACCCTTTTGTTTATTTTAATTAGTTCAGTAAAAATGCCCTTAGTGTCCTTAGGTATCCTATTTATGTAAGAAAAAAGATCAAAATGTGTTTAGCCGTTTTGGAGAGATTTTATTGTAATTTAGTGTCGCGGCCTCAACGGTCTTCATTATTCTACCCTGACACATTAACATTACCCTAGACTGAGAGTGAATTTTATAATAGAAAAAGTATAGATGATATATTATTTGTATGCTATTCTTGAGCACATTCACGACTAACTTAAGAGTCAAATTGATGATGATAATGTGCTTGTTTAGGACAAGAATTTATTTATTAAAATAATCAACATCTTCCTCCCAACTTTTAAGTAAAGATTGCTATAAAGGCAATTTGTTACAAAGCGACATCCCTAGAAGTTTATAACGACGATGAAGCGTCGCATCGAAGTTGGTAAAACTAATTTTGAGCCGCGAAGATCACATAAGGAAACTTTGCTCTTGTTGGCAACAATCCCTTTTGTACATGATTCACGTCTGTCTTTTGAATTCATTAATATTTAAAGTATGAACTTGCGGCACTAGACTGTTTAGCGCTGGTCGCTTTAGGCGCATTATAAACAGCAGCACAGAGTAAAACTACAGAAGGCTCTCTCTTTCGATCTTCTCAAGAATCTGGAGATTGTGCAGGCATTTCTGTAAATTGCACGCAATTGGTTGTGGGGCGAGGCGACGTGACCGACAGACGCGTGCGCACCGTTTTGCCACAGTTTTTTGTCATGTACACTTTTATTCTGAACGTGGAAGACTTTTTTTTTTAACGGTGGTATTTTATATTGAAACTGTGAACAATATTTAAAAACTGCAATGAAACTATTTATTTTGGAGGACCATTGTTCGACGATACGCCAAAAAATTTAATTAATCCTATCCTGAAATGAATCTGGTACATTCATACAATAGATAAACATTAATTTATAATCCCGATTCCAGGAAAGACGAAGGCTTCTAATATCTCGTTAACAAGAGTCCGACAGGTATTCAATTAAATGATAATGCAAAATGACCGACCAACATTAATGAAGATCCGGAGATTCGCACCGGAATCCATCACACGGAGAATCTTGCCATTGGTAACAAGATACAGTAGGCTGATGTTGTCATTTTATGTGAGTAAAACCTTAAATCTTTGTACATATCTATTGTTATTTGCTTTTATGTCCTAGCATAAAGTGTTTACATACACATACATATCCAAAATTATAAGTGAAATAAGAAGAAGAAGTGATTAGAAGATACCTACGACTTTGTTCGCCTAACACTCTTTTTTAGGGTTCCGTGTCCATAGGTGCTATTTTAAAAAGCTTCCGCAATGCGTCCGATATAACAACAAAGACTAAAAATTAAAATTGTTTTGTTTTTTCTGATGATTCGGAACTCTTTGTGCGCGAGTCTGACTCGCACTTGGCATCGCATTGGCATCGAAGTCGGTTTGGCATGATGGGGCATCGACATTCCGAAGGATAGAAGGCGCTATGACAATCCATCCTACATCTCGCGATTAAACTAAGATTTTTCCTGAAATCATGACCCCTCTATAGAGGATTGGTTTGAAAAACAATTTAAGCGTTTTATAACTTTAGCGATATCGAAAAGTTACAAAAGTTCTAATAGGGCCTATTTCTTATCATTTTCAATTGACATCGAAACACGACCCTTGACTCTTACAACGCTTCAATACAGGCTTTAAGTGGCCACAAAACGCGTCACTAGACCAGTTGACGACACAAATGTGGTACTAAATTGTCGCAACGAGCATATCAGTCTGATCTAGGCGTCTGATAAGAACACTCGTTTGAGGCCAACGATACCAAAAAGCTTACAGAAATTCTGCCAGCCGGACATTTACAAAAAGAACTTTGCATTACTTCAAATAAGGGACGAAATCGGTTGAAAAAATAAACGCTAGAAGGCTAAGACTATTGCGGTAAGTATAGCTGCTTGCTACCTGTTGGACGCTCACGTAAAATTAATGTCGTCTTTCCTTCGCCCGTTTATTATACCTCTTAAATAGAGACTACGAAAGTAATATTGAAGCTTTAAAAGAATTCCGCTGTCAGGCGCTAAATTGCATGATATTAAAAAAATGTTCATGAGTCGTTATTCCTTGTTAATGAATCATAACCGTGTTTCTTAACGATGATTTTTAACCGACTTCATAAAGGAGGAGGTTCTCAATTCGAACTATTTTTTTAAATTTCACACGAAAGTTATAAAGGGGAAACCTCAGTGAAGGATCCAACATCACCTAGATTTGTATTCTTCGTATTACATAATTTGGTTCGATGTCGACCTTCTCAATTCTTGCCTTATTTGTATCAAGTCCTGGATATGATGCCTTCTTTTACCTTTAATTCAAATGTTTCAGTATATTCACACTGATTATGAAGGTATAGATATAGTGAATGAGGTTCTGATTTCATATTCACGTTTAACTAGCTCTCAATAAGACAAAACTCGACTAAATAAGAAAGGAAAAAAATTTGGAACGAGAAATTCAATATATGTATCAGACTGATACTCTAAAACTGAATTGAAAATCAGTTTTGTATGGAGATCGGTCATTATTTCAGGAAAAAATCTTAACATCACATTGCAGTCATTCATACGGGCGCGCGGCGTCAGCCGTACAGCGACATCTATTGGTACAAAAATCTATCTCCGCTCGTCACGCCGTAACAGCTGGATGGATTTTAACCAATCTCACTAGAGGGATAGCTGGCTGGATGTTCGAATATGGTTATGGGTATTTTTTACCGACTATGGCAAAGTCTTAGTCTTATATAATTACTAGCTGTGCCCCGCGGTGTTACCCGCTCTGCCTGCTCATCCCATGGGAACACTAAATTTATTCGGAATGAAAAGTATCCTATGTCCTTTCCCGGGTTTCAAACTATCGCCATACCAAATTTCATCTAAGTCGGTTCAGCGGTTTAAGCGTGAAGAGGTAACAGACAGACAGACAGACAGACACACTTTCGCATTTATAATATTATATAGTAATATAGTAATATAGTATATAGTATATATAGTATGGATATAAAAATCTGTAGGATTACTTTTTATCCGGCTAGGGTATCCGGTGAAAAAGAAAGTGTTACGGAGACGAAGTAAATTCAAAGAGTAAGTAATAGAGATGCAAACATTCTCAAAAAACTGTCAAATTATACTCACTGCCTTCTAAATTGACCCTTTACCGATGCAAGATATCAATATCAAATTGAATTTCCATTCGAGAGTGTTGATTCGTGTTTCGCGCACTATTCATTCGGCACTTGTCATCGCAAATACACTGAACCGATCCAGACCTTTATGTAAATCCAATAGATAGGTAGGTTCCATTTCCCCTGAGCAAAATACATCCCGCGGCAAAGGGGGTCAAAGAGAGGCATAAAAGACTCGAGCGTTCCTATTTTGAATTGCGGGCGTTTTCAGTTTAAAGTTCATACGTATCAGTTATCAGACATAACTCAATTGATAAGTTTCTAAGTGTCATCGGTCCGAAATATCACTCAGTTTATGTTTACTTTAGCGATGTGCTCTATTACCCTTAAACTGTAAACTTGTCAATGCCACCTATCCTTATAGCATGATGCAGGATCGTCTTTTGTTTTGTATGGGTGCGCGGCACCATATGTTGGGCATAATTTCCAATATCCTCTCATCACGCCAAAACTAAATATGTATGAGATTTATAAAAATAATAATGCAGTTTTAATTAAATCTACAATCGACGCCATGGTTCCTAAGATCAGATTTCCCTATCTGTTATAATTTTCGTTTTCTCCCCACTGACCCATTTGGATTGATCATAATCACCCAGTATAGCTCACAAAGCTGCATATTATCAGGCGGGGCGCACTCCGCGATTAACGTTTCCCGCTACAAGTACATGCCGGTGGCCTCATGCATGGGGACTATTCAGTGGCTGCCACGCACTGTCTCGGAACGCACGTACACGAAATTCGCGCGCACGCTCTTCCGATTTATGTACGTCGCAAGTGATCGTTCCTCATTCATCTGTTGATACCAGTGTTATATTATAATATAAAGTGTTTAAATGAGTAAAAAGACAGCGAAAAGATATTGTATCGCAGCGGGTTGTAGGAACAATGATCGAAATTGGAATCACGCGTTTTTCGTTCTCCCAAGCTCCCAACACGTCCGAAGGATGCCGATAGGTAAAAAAAATAACATAATATATAATAAGTATTTACTGAATAATAATAAAAAACATATTGCAGGTGTATCTACTTCCATATTTAACACTGGTTACACAGATCAATTTTAATTGTTAAGTACTTATGTAATTTTGAATTGATTATTTGCTGATATTTGTCAATTTAAATTCTAGTAAAATAAGTATGTCTACTACTAAATCAACAATCATAGAGGTTTTTATAATAATATTTGATATCAAGTTTGTAAAATTACTTGTAAGTAATGAATAAACGATTGAGTGATAGTTTGATAGGTAAGTATATAAAATATATAAATAAAGAGTTAAAAGAAATGTATTGGAAGAGATCCCTAATAGGGATAAGTTCGCCTTTGTACATGTTTTATTTGTAACTAGCGACCCGTCCCGGCTTCGCACGGTGCGTCCGTGCGTATTTTTAAAGATCTAAGCATACCTACATAGGGGCAGACAGACAGCCAGCAGGAAACGACTTTGTTTTATACTAGGTGTGTAGTGATGAATATAATATATGAACAAATAAATAAATATCGGACAACTAAGCAAAAACAAAATGAAGCTCAAGAATTTAATTGCATGTTAAGGTAACGCATTCGTTGCATTATTTTATTATATTATATAGAAATAATTATTTTGGTTGAGCGAATCCACTTAGCTTTGTACCCGATGAACAATACCATTATCTGTATTGTTAGCTGCGGCCACAACTGCCACTTCAAAATGTAAGGCGTTATAAGTGCAAATTAATTTTACACTAAATTAGTCTTTAAGTTAAACGAAATAAGGTTTACTCTTAAACAAAGAGAACAGAGATGTTGGTCACTTCATTGTCATTATAAGCATCAAAACGAGCTTCACTGCTCTTTCATTTACGAAGTGACCAACATCTGATCTTATACGTATTAAAATGTTTAAAAATAAAGCTAAAATGTTTTGCGGCCTGGTTGTGGATTCAATTCGTCCAAATTCTGAGATTGATTATTTTATAGTTAAATAATGAAATAATAAATATAATGTATGAAGAATATAAATATATTACTATAATATAGAGATATATTGAATGCAAGGAATAAATGGGAAATACATTTTTATTTTTAGTCGTTGACAGCCCTCGCTCTCGGCGACGCGGCAAGCGAGCCAATTCATTTTTACCGTTGGCACGCAGCTTTAACGTTCCGTTTGGCTTGCGCTGGGGACGACGACTTTAGAAGGGCCATAAATCATATTTTTTCGGCTAAAAAAAGCGGCTTTTGTAAAGATCAAAGTAGTGTGCCTTCTGTACTTGTACTATTATCTATTCTGTGATATTATCAAAATTATCCTTTACCTTCTATTAAAGTAAGCTCATCGAATATGAATTTAAAGAGGATCGAATATTAATATAAAGACCTTAATAATGAGGTCGGTGGTATATTTACACACTGTACGAGTATATTAAGTTTCCTTTGAATATCTTCATAATTAAATTAAAACCGACACAATTAATTTAAGCAGGTACTTCACGAGCCAATTCGCGTGAGCGACGCCTAAGAAATGCAGAATTAAAGACCATAATTTGCCTGAAGCATAGTTTTTGTGACACCATTGTGTGGGTAACTCAAAAGTAATTACTTTAACTACCTTACTATTTCGAATGTAATAAGTCGTGAACCATTTCGTATTCCCAAGGCAGGTCACCTTTAAGGGCTAAGGGCTAAGTTAATCGCTGCCGTAGCCGTCATGTGAACTATGACAGGTGACACTTACTAAGGACATTATAATACTCAACAGCTAACCCATGTCATGTAGAGTAATCGTCGCTTGACAAGTCGTTTATGTGGCTACAGATAGGTACTGATTGTGTCTAGTAACTATTGTTGGAATAGCATTCTAGGCCAGGCAGGGTATTAAAGGTTCTGCAGTCGCTACTAGATTCTGGAAGACGCGGCACAGCGAAATCCAGACCCCTACAAGAACGACCAATGATCTTATGAATCTAGTTCGTTTAATATTGACACTTAGACGGTGTATCGGCTATGTGACAGTATGATTTTTGTTATTAGAAATTGGCTCGGACCTCTCAAGAAATCCATTAGGAGACATTGACAAGTAGCCGTTTTATTGGAGAAAAAAGTTATCACTATTTGTCGCTCGGCAAATGTTGCCTGTCTATTTTCATGCGTACGAGAAAGAAGCATTATTGCCGAGTCGCGCTATAAGCGAAATCGCGGCAAGCTACGCTATACCCACCGCCTCTCAACATAACGCTCCTGTCTTTTACACGTTCTGCAATCCAAACTATAGAGATAAAAAGACAGCGCGAAAATAATTACATTTCTGACCTACGGTTTATACAACACAATTCGGGTGTCTATTGTTGTGACTTCGGAACCGTCGGAATGGACCGCGGTATCAAAACAGGATTATTTACAACTCACCCCAGTTTTGTTTTTTCAATTACGTTACATGTAACTGAATTAACACAAAACGATAAGCGAGATAAAAATTTTAATCTATTTTCAGCTCGTCTATTTACGTATTTGTCTTTCCGTTGTTAGGTAAAAAGTAGCCTATACTCATCGGTGGATCTCTATCTCTAGTTATCGGAGTAAAAAAATATGGTGCACAACAATCCGCCAGTTTTGGCAAGATGTGGTTACACACTGACACAAATATAATATTTCTAACCAAGCAAACATAAAAAATATGTTATTCCTCGGGGACCGTCAAATAGCCGACCAAAGTAGCATTAATATGTCGGAACAGATCTTTACTTACGTAGCAGGAAGGATATTTCGCCACTTTGACTGCTACTAACTATATGACGCTGTTTGTACTATATAGTAAAAAAATATCGATTTCATTTCCACAACTTTGAAATAACAGACAGCGAACAAAAACGTGGTGACTGTTTATGTTAACATATCGCCGCAATGTGTAATTCATACGAACATCCGTCACCCTTATAATTTAATAATAGATTTATGCCTTTACATTAGTTTAGGTAAATAACACCCATATTGTTAAATTACTGTAATTGGTTCAGATTATATAGATAAATAAAAAACCGGCCAAGAGCATGTCGGGCCACGCTCAGTGTAGGGTTCCGTAGTTGCTCATCCTTCACATGAGACGGGCTTAAAACAGCGGTTTTAAGCCCGAGGTTTAAGTTACGAGAAAGATTTCAAGTTCTGTAAAAAGGTCGTATACGCCAAAGTAACTGTAATTACTTATTAACTTCTGGAAGTTAACTTACGTCCTTTTAAAGAAAATTATGAAATTTTGCGATAACTCAAAAACGGATGGACCGATTTTGTTTAATATAGTTTTCATTGAAAGTACTTATAAGGCCTCATTTTCATGAATTTTTCCATATTTTTTTGACCCGTGGTTGAAAAGTTTCGGAGCGTATATTTACAAAACTGCTGACTTTATCAAAAAGTAATGTTTAGAGACCCCTATTATTTTTAACAGAACAGACCTATTTAACGACACACCACACACTAGGGTTGAAACGAAAAAAAAAACACCCCCACTTTAGGTGTATAGGAGAGGTACCCGAAAAAAAAATTTTTTTTTTTAGTTTTTATTTTACCGTTTTGTTGGCGTGATACATACACATCCTCATACCAAATTTCAGCTTTCTAGTACTAATGATCACGGAGCTAAGCAGCGGACGGACGGACGGACAGACGGACGGACGGACAGACGGACATGGCGAAACTATAAGGGTTCCTAGTTGACTACGGAACCCTAAAAAACCCTACATTACTTTGCAGCGACGGCGGTGGGGCATGGAGATGATGATGTTATGGCGAGCTTCGCGGGTGTTACTGGTAGTACTGCGTACCTCATATCTAACTACATAAAAGTACATCTATGATATGATGAGTAGTGTATGCAACTGTACTTGCATAGGCTTTAAAATACCCTTGCGATCCTATTATAAAAAAAAACACAGTCGTGTTTCTCGCCTGCATACTACTATTGTGGTTACCTATCATAAACTCGAAAATTGTAATTCCGAATATTAAAATCCCGAAAACGTTTCGTTTTTTTTCATTTGCCCGAAATTTTGTTTGCCCGAAATTTCATTTCCCATATTATTATTTTCCCAATTCTCATTTCGTCGCAATTTTGTTTCGCATATGATTCAAATCGACACTTATTAAAATTCCGAAGTATCATTTGTCAACTACTTTTTATGCCGAAAAGTATTAAGTCCGAAATATTATTATCCCGCTGTATCAAAAAATCGAAATTATAGGATATTGGAGCAAATCATAAATGCATCGGTTTGCCATTTTATTTGGGTAGGCGTCGATATAAATTGCTTAACCCGTAGTGTGGGTATGTAAATAAATTATATTTTATGAACAAGTCATGTCATTTGCTTATGGATTTTAGTGAGAAGTTACTATCTCGGCGTTTGCTTATACAAAATGGCACATAAATACGGAGAGCTATTTAAATCTAATAAGGGAGGATTAAAATTGTTTTACGGTGGCTATGCTTTCGAGAAAAACAAAGTTAATAATAATCGTTTTTACTGGATTTGTGAGTTAAAACGAGACAATATTTATAAGTGCAAAGTTTCAATGGTAAGTACACTAAACGAGTTGAATGATAAGGTGCACGATATTAAACGATTTCCGAGTGAACATAACCATGAACCAAATCCCTTACGCAAGGAAATATCAAAATTCACACAAAGCCTTAAGGAAGACGCGAAGATAACGGGATTAAAAGTATGCCAAATACTGCACAACCGACAAAGTTCATGCAGTGACGAAATTTTGGACAATTTACCATCAAAATCAGCTCTGAAGCAAGTGATTTACAGAGCTAAGGCAAAACTTCCAAAAATAACAGAACCAAGTGATATTTTTTTTGAAATTGACGTTGAAAATACCCAAATTAAAAACGAAAATTTTGTCATTAAGAATAAAATTTATGACGGGGACCACCGTATTGTACTATTATCAACCGGTAATATGATGAAAATATTACAAGACGCCGATTTTTGGATTTTGGACGGCACATTCAAAATTGTGCCTTCAATTTTTCAGCAATTATACACCATCCATGGGAACATATCAATTACAAATAATAAATCCAAGACATTTCCTTTATTGTTTGCCTTATGCACCCACAAAAACAAAAGGTCATACGATCTATTGTTCGAATTATTAAACGAATATGGCACGGAAAACGATTTGTTTTTTAATCCAAAAATATGTATATTGGACTTTGAGAAGGCGGCTATCCAAAGCTTACGGTCCAATTATGAACATGCGCGGCTACATGGATGCCATTTCCATCTTGGCCAAATAATATACCGCCAAGTACAAGAACGTGGACTAACCAAACGATACGCAAGGGACATCAATTTTAAAAATGAAGTAAAATGTTTACTTGCTTTAAGTTTCCTGCCCGATGAAGAAATTCCTTTGTACTTTTACAAGCTGTTGGAAAAGTTACAAGGTTAGTATTTTAATGTCGTACTATAAATGCTGATGTATTGTGTACCAAAATGTTTTTGCTTCTTTTTTAGGGTTCCGTACCCAAAGGGTAAAAACGGGACCCTATTGTTGGGACTTCGCTGTCCGTCCGTCCGTCTGTCACCAGGCTGTATCTCAAGAACGGTGATAGCAAGACAGTTGAAATTTTCACAGATTATGTATTTGTCTGTCACCAGGCTGTATCTCAAGAACGGTGATAGCAAGACAGTTGAAATTTTCACAGATTATGTATTTGTATTGCCGCTATAACAACAAATACTAAAAATAAAATAAAATAAATATTTAAGGGGGGCTCCCATACAACAAAGGGATTGGTTGCGTTAACTTTGCACCTCATTTGTATGGAGCGCTATACATACCAGGTGCAAACTTAACTTAACCACTTAAGGATGGAAAGTGTTTGTACAGAACCCTCGGTGCGCGAGTCCGACTCGCACTTGACCGGTTTTTATATTTGTCTAACGAAATGCTTTGTTATAGGTGACGCTAAAGACATAGCAAGTTGGTTCGAGGAAAACTACATTAGTGGTACTTGCACTGGGCCTGCAAAGTACCTGCCAGAATATTGGAGCTCCAATGTCGTAAATCAATTGGGATTACCAAGGACACAGAACTCAGCCGAAGCTTGGCATCACCATATAAATCAAATCATAGATAAAAAGAAACCTGGTTTTTATTTACTTGTCAGTGAATTGGCAAAAGAAACCATTATTAATACTTCCGACATCGATAAAATGATATGCGGGGCCCCACCAGAGAAAAAACGTAATAAATACGTGGCCAAAGAAGAGAAAATCCAAAAACTTTTGGAGAAGAAAACAGATTTAAATGAGGTTAAATTCCTTAAAGAATTGAGTAAAATTATTTAAATGTAATTTATATATTAATTTAATTATTCCGCGCGACGTATTTGGTACGATTTGGTACATTGATTAAAAAAGTATGTATTAAACTTATAGTTTTATTTACAAGGTATCCGCTGTTTAAAAAAATCGAAATTAAATAAATAAATAAATAATAAATACCGTAAGGTCGGGTTATTTTAGCCCTGGGGGGTATCATTACCCACCCATTAAAACCAACTTTATTTAATAAGTAAATTCTGTTAAACTACGTCTTATGACGAATCCACTCTTGAGTGTTCGCTGGCGCTGTTTTTATAATGGTTTTCGAAATTATTTATTAGATTACAATGGGAGGCGAAAATAGAATTGTATGTACATATATATTTTGCATGTCACCCTGTGACAAAGCATGTGATGCTGATATTATTTAACCGAAGACCTATGTAATTACCATGTTTTATGCAAATAAATGATTTATGATTATGATTTATGAGGACAATGTTACCTCCAGAGCTCCAGTTCGGTTCTGTTGTGGTCGCAGTTCTAACTTAACCTAACCCATTAAGTTCGGTTCTATCCTAACCTACTTTACTGGCAGCAGTTCGGTTCTGTTGTGGTCGCAGTTCTAACCTAACCTAACCCATTAAGTTTGGTTCTAACCTAACCTACTTTACTGGCAGCAGTTCGGTTCTGTTGTGGTCGCAGTTCTAACCTAACCCATTAAGTTTGGTTCTAACCTAACCTACTTTACTGGCAGCAGTTCGGTTCTGTTGTGGTCGCAGTTCTAACCTGCCTAACCCATTAAGTTCGGTTTTAACCTAACCTACTTTACTGGCAACAGTTCGGTTCTGTTGTGGTCGCAGTTCTAACCTAACCTAACCCATTAAGTTCGGTTTTAACCTAACCTACTTTACTGGCAGCAGTTCGGTTCTGTTGTGGTCACAGTTCTAACCTAACCTAACCCATTATGTTCGGTTTTAACCTAACCTACTTTACTGGCAGCAGTTCGGTTCTGTTGTGGTCGCAGTTCTAACCTAACCCATTAAGTTTGGTTCTAACCTAACCTACTTTACTGGCAGCAGTTCGGTTCTGTTGTGGTCGCAGTTCTAACCTAACCTAACCCATTAAGTTCGGTTTTAACCTAACCTACTTTACTGGCAACAGTTCGGTTCTGTTGTGGTCGCAGTTCTAACCTAACCTAACCCATTAAGTTCGGTTTTAACCTAACCTACTTTACTGGCAGCAGTTCGGTTCTGTTGTGGTCGCAGTTCTAACCTAACCTAACCCATTAAGTTTGGTTCTAACCTAACCTACTTTACTGGCAGCAGTTCGGTTCTGTTGTGGTCGCAGTTCTAACCTAACCCATTAAGTTTGGTTCTAACCTAACCTACTTTACTGGCAGCAGTTCGGTTCTGTTGTGGTCGCAGTTCTAACCTACCTAACCCATTAAGTTCGGTTTTAACCTAACCTTCTTTACTGGCAACAGTTCGGTTCTGTTGTGGTCGCAGTTCTAACCTAACCTAACCCATTAAGTTCGGTTTTAACCTAACCTACTTTACTGGCAGCAGTTCGGTTCTGTTGTGGTCACAGTTCTAACCTAACCTAACCCATTATGTTCGGTTTTAACCTAACCTACTTTACTGGCAGCAGTTCGGTTCTGTTGTGGTCGCAGTTCTAACCTAACCTAACCCATTAAGTTCAGTTTTAAACTAAACTACTTAACTGGCAGCAGTTCGGTTCTATTGTGGTTGCAGTTCTAACCTAACCTTACCCATTTTACTGGTATCAGTTTAGTTAATAATCGCCTAATCTAACCTAAACTAGTTTCCTAGCACCCGTCTGTTCCGTAAACTATGTCTTTATGCCATAATAAATTGGTCGATATTAATGTTCTGCCATATAAAATTATGTGATATAAAAGTCGGTGATACTAGTGTTCTGCCATTTAAAATTATGCTAAATTAATAGTATGCTAACTGACAATTATGATACATATATGATTATGCTAAAGAATCATTCGGCTAAAAATGTTTCGGTGATAGCTGCTATGCGAAATGTATTTCGGGGATCGATATTATGCAAGATAATGGGAACCCTCGATATAGACCTGAGCGGCACGCTCGCTTCGCTCGTTCGTTAGGGTCGCAGTTCAACCTAACACTCTTCCTCGCTTCGCTCGTCGTCGTACCTAACCTAAGCCAAGTCGGACATGCTTTAGAACTAGATTAATGGGTTACGTATTGTTATCAAATATCTAATGTTTAAACTCGTTATAGAACTGCGCGGCTCGCTCGCTTCGCTCGCTCGTTAGGGTCGCAGTTCAACCTAACACTCCTCCTCGCTTCGCTCGTTGTCGTACCTAACCTAAGCCAAGTCGGACCTGCCTGAGAACTAGATTAATGGGTTTTAAATCGTGACGGTAAAATGATATTAGGGAAAATGAGATTTCGATTTTACGTAGCATCGGAATTATGAAAAGTTGGTTAACAAAGCAGTTGTCAAATAATAAAGTTGGCAATCGTTCTTCTGGTTATCGAGTTTCGGGAAAACGTTAATGTGGGAAAACAAACTGGCGACATTTCAAAAGTATGGTAAACAAAGTATATGGATTATAAGAATTCGGTTAACCGTTTTCGGACAAGTGAAAATCGGACAAGTGTGTTTCGGAACATCGATAGGTTACCTACTATTGTTCTCAATAAACTCAACGTACTACGCATTTAATCCAAAGTTAAAGTCTCAAAGCAATTGCGTATACAGTTATTACCCAGGTGGGGAGTCATACAAAATGGATCACAACCATAAATCGCAATCACAGATCACAGCCTATGGGGCCATAACATGAGCGAGATATAAGACCAGCGTTAGTCTTACTTATAATTATTACTAGGTCATCGTAAAGGTTCGTCGTAAACCTGACTTTATTGCACTAGTGCACGAGTCGAGTTTGAAGAAAATATAACTTTGAGTTAGGTATCGTTATATAACGAGGCATACACGTACGCAAATATAGCCTACATTTTACAATTATTGGCTCTGTGCTCACGAGTTTGTTTCGAAATTGCCATTTTTTTTTATTTTCAGGGTTCGTACCCGAAGGGTAAAAACGGGGAATCTTGATTAAACCCGTTTCATATGGAATTTAATATACATGTATGAGACTCATGGGAATTATCTATGTCAAATTTTAAAATACTGCTGTGATTTATTGAAAATAAAATACGGAACATAGTACCAACACAAAAAATAAACCCGAATAATAATCAGAAACCGCTGATTCTATAAAAGTACCATCACGGTTTATAGGTACTAAATTTCACGTTCATGAAAATCATAAAAAAAATGCTGAAATTGTTCCTGATTTTATTCCGACCTTAACCCTTTAATATGCCGTTAAGGAAGGAATAAATTTCGACTAGGTCAGTTTGAGCTAATTATATAACTAGATCAAATTGAAATCGTAGAACCCCCCGATTAACTTGAGCGAAGTCATACATTTCTCGAGTTAATTTATAAGTATTTTTGTCCCCCTATGTCTTCTATACAACGAAGTAAACTGTAAGTACTTACCTACATACTCAAATGATAATATAAGTTCTATTTTCTATGAACATACTTTTTTTTTATGAACGCCAAAGGTCGTGCCTAATAAATTTGCCCTAGTTTGCTTGGACTTAGTTATAATTTTTAATTAAATTTTACCAATATCAAATTTTGTCTTGCGCGGAATATAGCTCAAGGCGGAAGGACAACGGGAAGGTGTTTTATCAGTTAACTTTCTTTTTTTCAGAAAATTTCATCTCGTGTTAGACTCTTAGGATATAATTTCTCGGAACTCCTTTCTTTGTACCTTCCTTTTAAGCAACTGATGTCCCATATTTGAATCTCCTTTCTTCAGCGGTGTAGGCTGCGTGTATTATTTGCTAATCGTGACGTCGGTCAACGTCTAAGTATGATGATTGTAATTAAAAGCTCCCTTATTCCAAAAATCTTTAATTTTCAGATTAGAAGTCAAGTTTCTTCTGTATTCTCAAGAACTTTCTGTGAAATAAACAGTTTTTTTTACTTTAGTTGTTAACGATGATGTTTAATAGGTTATTACTATTAAAATTAAACGCCACCTATAAAAATCTCAATGTTTAAACAATCGACTATCGATTCCAAAGCAGAATTAGTCGATTATGTACCGACTAGACCGCGTCACCAGCTGCGGTCAGGGCAAACAGATTCGAATCCCATTCAAACCTGCCGGGACAAACAAGTATTTATTTTGGGATCAAACTCAAACGGTGTCAACGGGATTCGCGAATTAACATTTCAAGTTGGTTTGTTTGTATTTGAAATTCCTTGAGCGGCATGTTGAATTAGACGGAAGGATTTGAGATTTTCTGGGAACAGCTTGTACGTCTAGGTACATTTATTGTATCCTTTTTGTTGTAATACGTGTAGCCCGTGTTGCCTAGAGGCATATTGAAGATATTTTGAATAGAGATACTGAAATAAACCCTGAATGGATACAAAGATAATTTGGAACGGAGATGTCTGTTTTTCCCGACTACTGTCAAAGAAAGATTCAATTAGAGTTCAAATTCAAAGAGTTCATTAGTTTGGACTTTACCGGCACAATTAAGACTAAATTAACGACCAGTAAAACTAGGGCAGTTAATTTTATTCCAAGTTTTGAACTTTTCATCTGAGAGAGCAATGCATCAATTGGAAAACTCCATTGATATGAAAACCCCAGTGACGACGATACTTTGTCTGATTTACTCCGTTCTGAACTGGCATACATAGGTACATAATACTTTTGTTTGTATGTAAATCCCTATTGTAATTTTTTTGTATGTTTATCTCACAACATCACAAACTTTGCTTCAAATCTTTCATCATCATCATTCTCTTGCCTTATCCCATTTATTTGGTGTCGTCGAAGCATGCTTTTTTCTTCCATTCCTCTCTATCATTCGTCGTTTCTCTTCTCGATTGCTTCCAATCTTCCCTATAACTTTTAAATTCAATATTAATTACCCTCATTTTATCGGAGCCCTGAAATTTCAACTGGGAATCAAATGTCGAGAACACTTGCTTTAACTAGGCCAATTTCTTTTCCAATAAAATTCTGAGGCGCAATTCACATTGTACCTAATTGGACCGCTGATTTTCTTAAGTTTATTTCTTGCCTTTGAACTTATTCGTAAATTGAAAATGGTACGGCGAAGTCCATCTTACCAGAGAACGTCTGAAATTAATAATTTACTCCATTACCCAAATGTTTAAAGTTTGAGGAAAAATGCGCCGGTTAGAAGCTTTGTTCTAAACATAGTTATTTGGATATAATATGTAATAATTAAATAATGAACTTTATTCTGGAAGTAGGCCACAAGGGCACTTTTACATGTCTGTCTACCGGCATTTCACTGAAACCACTGCATTAACAGTGCACTGTTATCTCTCTATCATATATTAAGAGTTATTGTGATACATCGTTCTCCATATTTATCCAATTATTACTATTATTAGCAATGTCTGATTCGGTATCATCTAAAGTTATCTATTTAATTGAATTAATCAATGTCTCTGCGATATTGGTACTCGAAGTCCGCTCTTAAGTGCTCCACAAGAACTGCAAACTTCGAATATGTAATTGATAGATAGGTTACCATTTAGAGCAAACGAGGCAAATTTACCAGATATCGCTTCTCTTAATGAGTGGTTTAATGTTTTAAAGCAAATTTCAAGCATTTACATGTGGCGACAAGATGAAAGCAAAAGGGACCTTTTTTAGATAAACACTATCCCATATGGGTAGACAGAGACAAATGACTTTAACAGGGCTTTATAATGTTCCTTTTAGTTACTTTACGGTTCAGGCAGCAATATAAAATACATTTACGTACCTTAGACACAAATATTTAAACGATAACGACGTGTCATAATTAATAACTGCATTAATTAAAAGTTATTGATAAAAGAAGCTCTCTGGAATTAGAGAAAGAACATTCTTTCAAATTATTCGAACACAAAGTTTAAGTAGGAAGTTTCAAAGCGTTTGTATCACTTTGATGTCACAGATTAGTTTTGTTTAATTTATAGTAATAAGTTTCACCGGCCACTTGTTAATGAACGAAAATTTGTGGCTAAATCAATTACCGTTGAAACTACAAGGCTTACTGAAATTGTTTTCAACGTGTTGTTACAAATTCAAAAGTTAATAAATTAGTCCATATTTATTAAACTTGCGCGAAATCTCGAAGGTTTCCAATCCTGTTATCATTAAGACTCACGTATACGCATTCCATGGAGCCCTATAGAGTTTGAACCACTTTGAATCGTATTCCGCTGTCACACCGGGACCGGGCGAGCGCGGACATCACGCGACCGACCCCCACGGAGGGATCCGAGCTACTGACGCCAGCGATAGTATGAAAGCCTCACCAGGGTGCAACCCCCCGCTCTCTCCACTAAAAATGCACATATTAAAAGCGAAAAAAGCATGACGCCAAAGAAAGGAATGCTAGAATTGTTGCACGTCTCCGTAATTACTTGTTCCTTGCAACCCCTTGTTTCTTCTTTCTAATGAGGCTTTAAACGAGAGCGGAGGAATGCGCTACCTGTAGAGCCGGCCTATCCCAGAATACATTTATCTACGACGCCTGCGATTATGCTCAAAGTTAAATTGGAAACTTCGAGATAATTGTTTTTATAACACAAGATTCTTAAATTAAACGTCTTGAATTTGAACTTGAGGCACGAGCTAATATGTTACTTAGAACCGACTTTACCTTTAATATTGGATTAGTAACAGAACGAACGATAGTATATAAAATATTGTACGCCCGGGAAATATTAGCTTCGATTGTTTTAAAGCAAATGTAACCTTTGGCTGCTACCTCCGATATTGAACTCGATTGCATTATGCATACAAAACTCGAACAAGTCCAAGGAAGGAATTTAATATGTACGATCTGGAGACGTTCGAAGATCAAGGCGAGAAAAAGACTTTCCAAAGAATCTTGACATAATTGAGATCTTAACAAAGAGGTTTCGAGTGCAAGTTACCTGAGCAACGAGTCGACGTGAAGAAGGAGCGGGTTTCAATAAAACTCCGCTGAAGTGTACAGCAACAGTCGATGCACTACTCGATCTAAATTCTGAATTCATACGACGCTGAATCTGAAGTAGTTGGGCGAACGAAAGGAAGTTTTGATTTCTGTTTGAATAATAAAGAACGTCGGAAACTTCGCATTCGTTTGTTATTGCTTCACATACTTTCACGAATGTCGCATCATTTTCATGAAACAACGATGTGTTAGTTTATTGGACCTGTTATTTTTGTCGAAAGATTGAAGAGTAACATCATAATTTAACCACCTATGTAGTTCATCAAATTGCTAATTCTCTTCCTACCAAAGCTTTTTACTGTTTCACAGAAGTCGCTGGCCCCATTTCGTGCTCATAAGTTTGAAAAGCAAGTCTAACAGCGAAGTGACAAATGAAATATGTAAATGCACAAACATGCCCATTGTTTGCCGTGAGTGGGCGTCTGTCCATGGGTGTAGTGAAAGTGGCCCTTCGTGCCTCCGTGAAATGGGACCAATTGTGACTTAGACACGAGTACAATCTGTTGATTTATAATTAGCAAATGGAGACTTCTGAGGATTTTAGTCATTTATTAAATGTAGAAATCTACGTTCAGTACGTTTTAATTAATACCTCTTTGGAATAAATTTGCTTAGCTTCAACTGCAAACTAAATTTCAATCGTTTCGAAAGACAATGGACTTTAATAATGAACACGTTAATTAGTACTGGCTATTCTGCTCACATTTGAATCAGATAAGCAAACACCGAAGCTAAATTAATTCCCCCGTTCAACACTGACCTGACCAAACGGCATTGCGGATTGGCCAACTGACATTGAAAGGGAATTCACCGGAGAACACTTCTCCCCGTGATTTAAAGGTGTCCCACTTTGTGCAAAGCCTGAATGGAGGAGTAGCGACCGACAAGAACCCATACCTGATCGTAAATCAGATACTTCTTTCGACCTTTTTTAAAGTAACAACTTTATAACCGTCAAGATAGGGTCGACAGTTAAACGCTTCCCATTTGACTTTGTATCTTTCGTTAATCCAAGAATGCGCTATTGGGAAAAGGGTGCTCTAAGATAAGGGCTTTATCGATGCATAAAGTATGTTATTATGAAGTTTGTCGGCCGCTTCTAAGACGCTCCGAGCAAAAAGAATGCAACCTTTATTCATCGAGGTATTCCTGGCATCTCTTTATTTGCACCTGCCGTAAATTTCAGCCTAAGCCAGAAACAGATCGATGTTTTTATTTATGCGTCCCGTTGCGTGAACAGATTATATTAACGCCAGCATGTGCTATTAATTAAAAGAAAATTGTGAATGTTTAACGCTTAAACCGGCTGAAATACGAAAGTCGCTTTCAATTTCACTTGGGGACTTAATTAAAGTTTTGATGAAAGAAAAAATATTAAGTGGCATTACTTTGCTGGAGGAATTTGAACTACTTTATTACGGTAAGCGGCAGTCTGGTCGTCGTAATATTTTTTATAGCTACAAAAGTGTTCATTTCGTTTTAGAAAAAAAGGGAATATAAAACCATGCCGTCATGTGTTGCGTAGATGGATCAGGTGTCGTTTTACACGGCAAAAAATACCATGACCCTGCCCACTTAAGGGTTTTGTTTACCGCTGACAATAAGAATGGGTATTCAATCAGAAAGCATCACTTCACTTTGACAAAACATTATACAATAACAATACTTATCCACTTTAGTAAATGTAAACAATAGATTTGTTTTTTCTTAATAGTTATCATGATAAATTTACGGTTACTAGATTATTTCTGTAAGTTATAGCCAGTTCTCGATCTCGAGTCTACCCTCATAGGTTCTCAAAGACCCATACACAGTAGTATTTAGGGTGTTAAGTGGACGGACCGTAATAAAAACCCAATACTGCGATCAAAAACCTAAATATCTGACGTAGCCCAAACAGCCGTAAAGCCGATATGGGACTGGGCCGGACACGTCTGTCGCATAACGGAGGACTTGTGGGCTAAAGGAACTACCAAGTGAGTCCCACTAAATATAGTCAGTCATCGCGGCGGCGAGATGGATGTCTTCCATAAGAAATGGAGGGAGATAGCCCAAGACTGTGACACGTAGAAGCAGGAGTGGGATACCCTAGGCACGTAAATAATCCATACTAATCCATACTAATATTATAAATGCGAAAGTGTGTCTGTCTGTCTGTCTGTCTGTCTGTCTGTTACCTCTTCACGCTAAAACCGCTGAACCGATTTAGATGAAATTTGGTATATAGATAGTTTAAGTCCCGGGGAAGGACATAGGATACTTTTCATCCCGAATAAATTTAGTGTTCCCGTGGGATGAGCGGGTAACACCGCGGGGCACAGCTAGTTAATAATAAACGTGCCAAGCCCTTCATTGCCTGAAATTTCCTTGACAGCGCTCAGAACATAACCGTGAAACAAAGCCTATGATTACTATGTATGAAACTAGTATTACATTGTTTGGGTCTACGATCTGATGTACCCGGCGATTAGAGACGATAGTTATTCAACTTAGATTACAGCAGGCTGGTAACCCGACCCTTAGTACCCTTGTTACATTACAACTTGGGACATGCCGTTTCTCGCAATGACTATTCACTATGGTAATCGGTTTCGTCACCTCTTAAAGTCCCGTAGTCTTGGTGTACCCACTTTGATTTGCGGAACTTTGATAGATCATTCATTTTAAACTGTATATAGAGCATTGCATTCTAAATAGATCTTTAGATGAAAATTACGTACTATTCGTAAGGCGCCCGTAAATTCGTTTGCGCAAGGTGGAAAAAGTCATATCCCTCCTGTTTGTTTTACCGTAATCAGGTAAAATATACCCTATAATAATTTGTGGACCTTTTCGTCGACCAGAAATGGTTGAACTCCGTCCAGCCGTTTTAGCTTTTAAGGTTTTACTAGACACACAAAAATAGAATATAGATAAATATTTTTCGATGCCTCTTAAATTTCACATATTTCTTGTAAGCTAAGTATCTTCAATATACTGAAATGTTTCTCTAGAGCCCAAAACAGGCTAAAACATTACATTACATAATTCATGTTTAGTGCCAAGCAGATTCAAGAAACGCCCCCAGTACAATTTGATATATATAGAACATTAAATAAGAGCTCAGGCCGAACTTAGGAGATCGTAGCATGTTTATTCATGTGAAACAGCTTAGCCAGGCATTCGGCATGCACTCTAGCATAGTTGCCTCAACTTGTAGAAACGCTGGGGCAGCGGTTTCAAGTGCCAGTGCAGAATTTAAACAACTTCATTAAATTCTCTTTAAAAACCACTAAATTTACCTCATTCTAATATTTCTTAAAACACCAATTACCTGAAAATAAAAAAGATCACGTTAAAACCTGAAAGTTTACACTAAGTATAGCGAAAATATATCAATCAAATTCAAACATTTAGACAGTCATAGAATGGAAACCAATTTAAAAAAAAAATACGTTTCGTGCCATATTCATTTACAAAACCATAATTTTGCATCTCTGCAGTCTCAGATTTCGGTGATTATTCGGATCGTTTAACCGCCTCATTACCGTAACCGCAATATTAGCTTGAAGAAGCAATCAACATCATTTTGATAAGAATTTTACAAATTTGCGACTTCTACAAGTCAAAATAAAATGGCGTCTTGGATCATACGGGGTTCGTCAAAATAGTGGTCACAGTAATGAGGCGGTTAAAACGCACGATTGTCGCCCTTCTTCAAGAAAATTTAGTTAATCCTTGCCCATTCTTCGTTAACAACAGATTATTATTTTATGCAATGGTCAATCCAATTAAAATCAGTGCGGTCGGTCGAAGTTCGTGTTTATAAACCGATAACTCAGATTACGTAGCGGCCAGAAGCCTCGCCACATTTTACAACACTTCCACGGCGATGGGTCCAGCGCAAATGGATTTCACCGTCTATAAATTTTATAAATCCGATATCCACACCAGTGATGCCAACTCAGATTTCGACAAGTAGCTAAATCAAGTGTAAAATATCACCAGATGTATAAATACAAATACAAATACATTTATTGAAAAAAACATAATGTACAGAGAGCGAACGGTTAAATTCCATACTTAAAAAACAAATAAATTCGCAAATTGCATAACCTGAACTAGGGTTCCCCCTGTGTTTCAGGCAATAGGAAAACCTTTACATTATTCTTTACTTTACTCTTGTTTTTATATTCGGTGCTGTGACGAACTGTTAGTACTTTACATTCACTGTATATGAGGTTAGTAGGGTAGAGGTAAGGACGATAGGTATGAACCTTTAGGATTGCTCTTTGGGCTCTTTCTAATTTTAGTATTGTGGTTTTAGCTTTAGCCAAACCTCCCCATGACGTTATGCAATACGTTATTACTGATTGGCAAAGAGCAAAATAAACCGTCTTGAGGAGCTGCTCATCAGCAATTGAGCGCATTTTTTTGAAAACAAAAATTAACTTACGGATTCTATTACACAGCGCTTCCACATGGAATTTAAAGGATAGGGTTTCGTCGATTAAAATTCCGAGATATTTAATTTTGTCGGTACGCGTTATGTACGGGCAGCTGCATTTCTCAGTTGTTATGTTATTACATATGTGGGCGTAGAGCTTGCGGTAGGTTATGTCTACGCTAGGTTTACGCATGGAAAATCTTACATACTGAGTTTTATCTGGGTTAAGTGTAAGTAGGTGATGCCGCAACCAGGTGTTGACGCTATTAAAGCCTCGCTGTGCATATTCATGTGCGTCATCTGCTGATTTAGCGGAAAAAAGCAGTACAGTGAATCAGCGTACGAGATTACTTTACAATTTCCTATTTTTAGATCACAAAGGTCGTTAATATAGATCAAGAATAGGGTTGAAGCGAGCACGCTTCCTTGTGGAATTCCGTATGCGGTGTTTTTAAAGTCGGAGCTAATAGCATTGTCTATCTTCACGCATTAGGTGCGTTCATCTAGATAATTTGCTAGTAATTTGCGTTGGGTACCTCTAATACCAAATGCTTCTAGCTTTTGGAGAAATCTCAGAGTAAAATTTCCCAAATAAAAAATCCACTACATTTCGCTAAAATATAAATATTCAAAATAAGATATCTAAGTCCGTTTTTGCAGTAATTTGACAAAACAAAAATAATAAACAATGGTCCTTTGCAGCATGCTTTATTAAATATTGCTCACCGATGCTTCTTTCAAAAAGTCACGATAAATAAATAATATATCGGACATCCTCACACAAATCGATCTAGTCCGAAATGAAGCTCAAGAAGGCTTGTGTTATGGGTACTAGACGACGATATACGTACTTATATAGATAAATATATACTTAAATACATAGAACAACCATGACCCAAGCACAAATATTCGAGTTCATCACACAAATATTTGCCCTGGCCGGGATTCGAACCCGGGACCGCCGGCTCAGTAGGCAGGTGTCTACAAACCGAGCCAAACGCGTCGTCGTCGATAAATCACCAAATATTTTAAATGGTATTTGGAATAATTTTATGAATCATGTAATATCTATTTTTTTTGTGTTGTATCAATGGTTTGATATAAAAATTGTGGTTACACGCCAAGAAAGATCAAAGCTTAAAGTTACCTGATGGAGAAATTTGTGGTTTTGGTATTTTATTTATAGACGTTAAAAATAAAACGCTGTAAATACAGAAGAATAACTAGATTTAGTGACATAATCACAAGTTGGCAACACTGATCCACACCCCCGATGCCCCTTGACACGTCCGCGTCCGCTACAGAACTGGACGTCACCAGGGAAACAATAGGATCATGGAAAACTTCATTTCGAAATCATTTACTTTTTTCTTTATTTCTCCGACAAAGAGCGGATTATAAAAGTTGGGTGAGGCATTTTCTAATCTTAACTTAGTTAAAGCAGTTCGTAAGGACATTGTTGAATTCATAAACGAAAAATACGTTCCTGGTGTCGGTGAGACGCCGTTTTAAGGAAGACAATAAAGCATCAACTTTGCGAGTCATGAAAAACTTTTTTTACTGGGTTTTACTTTTTAACTGACTTCAAAAAAAGGATGAGCTGTTCTTTGTTTCACTATATGTTTATCTTTTTTCCTCAAAATCACACTGCTAGTATTTATTTTGCAATTTACGGCTATTAATAGACAATGGCACTTCTAGAGAACTAAAAAAAAACAGAGTTTTTTTGTTTGCGTTTTCATTACCTACCAGGGAGTGGTGTCCACAAAACCCGATTTTCATTGGCTTGCTATGAAAGTTTGCCTATCATTTTTAGTAAAAACTGATCCCAGCTTGCACAGAGGTTTTGTTTCACGCCAAGCCATTATTATTCTCCTCCTATTATGGCCTCATTAATCTCAGAGAATATTTAACTTTACCGCTCCAAAACCAACGAGCGTAGATAAAGTATTTTTCAAGAATAGATTTCATATTCATTTCTGAGACGGATATGGAAGCCGAAAGGCTTTTCGTCTCCGGAAAACACTTAAACCACGGAGGCATACATTATCCACAAACAATAAATCTCACGCTCGCGAATGAGCCTCGTATCGAAAAATGAATCGTTTAGATAAAAATATAAGTCACGCGTTTTTTCGCTGAAAATTTTAGGCGTTCATCGAGAAGTGTGAAGAATTGTGTAGCTCAAAAAGATACGTCGTAAGAGAAAAGGTGAAATATTGGTGTATGACGACGTGTTTGGCTCGGTTTGTAGACACCTACTGACCCGGGTTCGAATCCGGCCGGGGCAAATATTTGTGTGATGAACTCGAATGTTTGTGCTTGGATCACGGTTGTTCTATGTATTTAAGTATATATTTATCTATATAAGTACGTATATCGTCGTCTAGTACCCATAACACAAGCCTTCTTGAGCTTAATTTGGGACTAGATCGATTTGTGTGAAGTTGTCCGATATTTATTTATTTATGCTATAGGTTCTCCAAAAGGTTTAGTATGTACAGGAAATAATATAATTATTTTTGAGTCCAAATAATTCCTCGTGAAACGTCATACTTTTCAACAGACTTCAAAAGGAGAGTTTCTCAATTCCAATATTATGTATTGGTTTTTTTGTAGGTATGTCTGTTACGCGACTTCTTCGCCAATTGTGGACCGATTCATAATATTCTTTTTTTATTATAAAGGGTATACTTCTGAGGTCCCACTGTCACCATGATGGTGAAATCGAGGGCTATCTTCAAATAAAAAATGTTTTTCATGTATTTTACAAAGTTATTCAGGTATTAGGAAGATACAGCTCCTTAATGTTTAAGAGTTAGGGGATTATTCGGTATGTAGGTAAAAGTTACAGTAGCGATTAAAAGTATTTTGACAACGGCAAAAGCTTTGATTTTATATGCGATATGTAGTTTTTCCAACTTAATTCTTGATAAAGTATTTCATGGCTTAAAAGCTTCTCGAAACAAGTAAAAAGTTTAGTTTCATTGAATTAAAATATAAACATATTTATATACCGGTTCAAAAATATTTTGACAATGTCTCTTTTCCAATTTAACTGAGAAATGGGGCTGCAGAATTTAAATACTTTGTAGGAACTACAACTAGAGGCTTTTCTTAGCATGGTTCGACATAAATAATATTCGGAAGATTTTAAGTAACCCGTTGCGGCTGCGTTTCGAATGAATTGACGGGATAATGGGATCGATATGTGTATGAAAATATACTTTATACACATACGATACCCTATGAAAATAAATAAAGAAAAATATGCCACCTCGTTGGGTTTTTCAGCACCATAGACCTCAGACACAATTCTAAAAATTTACAGGCTTTCTTAAAGCGTAAAAAAGTCAAGGTTTTTGAGGGGCCTAGTCAAAATGATGACCTTAATCCTATTGAGAATCTACGAGAAGAGTTGGATCGTCGAGTGAGGTGCAGAAATTACTCTAAGGGGCTTTTTTTCAAGCACTTCAGTCAGAAAGGACGAACATACCTTACGAACGTATATATAGAAGTTAGTGGACTATATGACGGCTCCTTGTACAGCTGTTAGGAAGGGCAGAGGATATGCAACCAAATATTCATGAAACGTCTTATTTAACCCTGTTGCAAGTTCAGCAAAATAATTTTATGTAAGTGTCAAAATACTTTTGACCTACCTGAAGCGTGTATTATCAGTTTTTATTCTAAGTCCATTGTTAAGTTTTAGTTATCTAAGTGGAAACGTAACAAGAAAAGGGCCATAAGATTTTATCGTAACGTAATTATTAAATATATATCCAATTCATCAACATCTTGAAAAAAAACATGATTTGTCAAAATACTTTTGATCGCTACTGTAGTTGTGTTATTACACTAACTCATTCAATTGATCTTGGAAACACAATTTCTTAAGTAAAAAAAGTGATTATATTAAATACACGATTTCTTTTCCAAACACTCGAAGTTTAGTTTTTGCTTGGATCTCAGGAAGCGGACTCGTGCCATAATAAATTTATTGTAATCAATTGGTTATAATGAATTTAACCCTTAAGTTTAAAAAATGAAAGTCGATAGTTCAAGTCTCGTTACGGCTGCAGAGCAAACAATTATCGTTCGAAAAAAAATTGAAACAAATGGTCAAAGAGTTTGTACATTTCCAAATTAAGGGTTTCTGACCGTGCCAACTAACAAAACTAGATTTATGTAGCAAAAGACAGCTTATTTTTTTTGTATCAACCCTGCGGGGCTTTTGCTTCCAGAGTTCATTGCATCTGCGCCCGCTGCCATATTTTATTTTTTTATTTCAAGCTCCAATTTTTTAATTCTGTTGGTGCTGTTCTGTAAATACATTCAGCTAGGTGCTGCGTCAGGTTTTAGTGCTACAGGCAAGTTTATACTTTTCTCCTCTACGTAATAGGGGCACTCCATAAGTTACTTAATATTTAACCCCTCGTATGCTTAAACACGGATCCGTGCGGGACATTTCAACTAAACGTCAAAATATCAGTTAATTTCAATTTGATTAGCAAATTTTTGCCATCGCATACGAGGGGTTAACCTATGCAGAAGCTTATAAATTAATGAATCGTAATAAATACAATGTACTTACTTAAAATATGCGCATTGTAAGGTGTCGAGTTGCGGAAATTCAGCCTACGTTAAGATGCGTATTTTCGACTGCACGCAATGAAAGCATGAAATTGCTATGTTAGTAGCTAGAACTCGGGGACGAGTATTATTCACTTCAATAAGTTGGTTGAAATTATCGATATATTTGAATGAAATTGCATAATATGAAAAAAAAAATTAAAAGGAATAAGGCCTCTTAACCTATAAATTTAAATAAAGCGGGAGTATTGGTTTATAAAAATACCCTTGAGGTAAACTAGTAAAGTAGCAAATAACTGCTTCTGCGTAGACTAATTAAAGGTTGTTAAGCTACTTGTACTTGTACTTTTTAATTTTAAGTCACAAAGTTTAATCTTCTAAACAACTAAGTAACTGTCCTAGCTCACTAGCGGAAAACAGTGTCCCAGACCAAACTAATTACTTAAAAAACTAGCTACATTCTTATCTATGTTACATTATGGCTGTGTAGCAGTTTTTAAGGAAACTGTTTTTAGTAAAGGCAAGAAAATTTTACTACTTTTAATTTAAACTGTTTTAGGAAAAAAGGGCCCGCTATACCTTAGTACACTGACATATTTATATTCTTCATACGCACTATGGTTTCTATTTTTTATGTAAATGTATTAGGGATTTTGGAATTCTTTAATAACCAAACGTCTCATCGATTGTTTCGTTTTATCGTCACTTTTTTCCCTGAAGTCATACATCTTGAAAATGTCAACAATAGATTAGGTTAGGTTTGTTTTATAACCAATCCTTAATGTTTTATGGTTTCAGAGAAAAATGCCTTTTGATGAAATGAGACATTCTAGGAAACGTTTGTCTATAATATAACACAATATAAGGTTTTGTTTAATCCGACTAATAGGTCTCGTTACATTTGACGCTCAAAGTGGCAACAAACGCGACGGACAGCAATTACTAGCTGAAAGAGCAAAGGGCCTTCCTAAATCTCGTGTGATATCCCGATATTTGCAGGTCATTAGGGCGCCAAGGGCCCGATCTTCACGTGCGCCCCTTTGGAATTATCCGACGTGTGTAAACACCGCCTTACTCTTGTTTTGGCGGCAATATATGGAGGTTTTAGTTCTACTTATGCTCATTGAAGAGTTTAACGCAGGATACTGTTATTCAAATTCGCATCGGATGATGTAGGGTTGTACATATTTACATACTTCACATTTTAAGGGCTAAACTCACATAGACGAAAAACTAAGATATAACGAATCAAATTGAGGAGTAAAAACGACCTTTAAATTAATTGGGACTTGGGATATACCTAAAAATAAAGACCCCATTTTTTTATTAAAATCTTCGAGAGCAACTTCGGCACAGTATACGAGTTTACGTTAAATTCAGAGCCTCGTTATATCTTAAAGTTGTTAGTTTAAAATTATGTTCATCTTTCTACATACATACTTTTACTAGATATAGTATTTTTGTCTACACCAGTTACTACTTTATTCCTCTATCTATCTTCCATAGAACTCGAATGGCGTAATATTTCAAACAAAACAAAAAACACGATATTTTGAATTAAAAACACTTCGCTGAAATAAAGGTGTACCAACAAGACATTAACAACGCCATAATTTCGCGACCATGAACGTTGCGAGTGAATAGCCGACAACTCAAACACATTAACCAGACACACCCCTGACCCAGGTTCGATTTACCGCACTTTTTGTGCCACCCCTATTTGTAAAAACTTAACGAGACGGCATGGGCGTTGAAAAAGTGTGAAAGATTTTTTGTTTGAATACCATTTAAAGATACATTCGGAGGATAGTTACGTTAAATGCTTCTACTATACACTAACATATACGTATTGTCAGATAACTGCGAGCATTTTATTTAGATAACTGTTACTAAAGATACATTACAAAATAAAAAATATTAAAGTTATTATTCAAAATACCTACACTGTTCGAAATTTCAAATAGCTATTTACAGAGCCTACGTTTTTTGAGTAGAGACGAAGTTATCCAGAAAAAACGACCAGTGCGAGACTGACTCGTGCACCGAGGGTTCCGTACAAATACTTATCCCATCTTAACTGGCCGGCTTAAGTTTGCACCTGGTATGTAAGGCGCCGGATACAAATGAGGTGCACTGTTAACGCAACCGATTACGTTTGTTGTATGGGAGCCCCTCAAATATTTATTTTATTCGGCGTTTTAGTATTTGTTGTCATAGCGGCAACAGAAATACATCATCTATAAAAAGTTCAACTGTCTAACTATCACGGTTCATGAGATGCAGCCTGGTGACAGACAGACAGACGGACAGCGGAGTCTTAGTAATAGGGTCCTGTTTTTTACCTTTTAGGTACGGAACCCTAAAAACTGGCTCGCATTACTCATAGAAAGACCGTTTAAACTGAGCATACATACTAAATATTTGGACTGCGATTTATATTATACCTAACCTATATAAATCGCAGTGCCAGTCTTAAACTTAATGTGTCCAAAAAATAACACGACTAAAACAAGAGTTATTCAACAAGAACATGTATTAAAACGACACCAAAGAGTTTTTATGTCAACTGCACTTACACTCGACGTTTTACTGACTCTGTTAAATAAAACCATGTTCTTTTAGAGCCGGTCCGGGTTTTATCAGGGACATATCGGGACTTTATGGAAACCAGCTGAGACCACTTAAAGGACGCACCGATACCTCTTAAAAGGATCCATTGTATGCATCGATTAGACCTCTAAGAAACCATTTAGGGCTCGAGATGTTACGTTTTAAAGTGCTTAATGCATTTTAAATAATCCCTTTAAAACTTGTCTGTAATTTCGACGATTTACGAAAACATAATGTAGGTTATTAAGTCAATTATAGGTACTCGTGTTACTTACAAGATAATATAGGTAGAACCGTATGTACAGTTTCGGTCACAAATATCTGTGTCTATTCTGTATCAAAGATGCCACACTTTTACAATCATAAAACGTTTTAGAACAAAATACTAACCTACCATTGCACTTTAGCAAATAAAACACGTACAGTTAAGTTAAATCGCCTGTGCCTTTTAACTTTAATGCAATCATTTTGAATAATAATCAAATGAATTAGAAACATAATTAAGCTATTTACTCGTATCCTAGTTCAGCGTAGTAAGGTATTCTAGGCAAGACGTGAATTAATACCTATCATTAATGCTTTATAAATGGGTCATACAGATTTTATTACTACGAGTTAGGGTTATATTTCTTTTTGGTGGCCATTCCAAAACGAACGGCTTTAAATGCCGATATTCCCTCTAGATCCTAACCTGCATGTACAGTCGCCATCAGATATATCGCAGCATATAAGGCGTTCATAAATATGTGAACATGTACTGTAACGCCCAGTCAATAAGAGTCGTGTTCAGATATTTATGAATACCTTACATGCTATGATATATCTGATGGCGACTGTACTATGGGCGGCAGAAATGTATGGTCCATTTATGAATGAATTCATTCATAAATGGGCCATGCAATTCTGCAGCTCATTGTACTATTAAATACTACACGATAAATAGTATATTTATTAAAGTACTTATAACAAATACAGAGTCAATAACATAATCACAATCTTAAAATAAATAAACACGATAAATGATTTACATATAATGGTCCAAGAGAGGCGACTAATTAACGATGATACTTTATAATATAACTCAAGCTGAATAATCTTAATGGGAATCTCCTTTTTTACATAATTTGCACTATTTTATGGTCGTATCTTAAGTGAAACATTATTCAAAAATGTCCCAAAGATTGGATGTAGCCCTCGGCCGGGGCCGTTACGCTTATTTACCGCCCATTTGGACCCGAAGAATTTTAATTCCATCATACAAAACCTTTGTATGGACTGACGGCACGCCGTGGAATTTCACGCCTCACCTAATTTATACTTCCTCGTTTCTTCACACACACATTGGAAACATCCATGTGGAATATGTGAATGGCTTTCATGGGGGTGTTAATGAAAAAAAATAACAAAACTTAGAGAAGTCATTCCGTTCTTAATGGTGGTGCTTATGCAACTTTGTCGCATGTTTTATTGTCATTTTATGCAACCGTAAAACTACGAATCTTTAAACTCTGTGCTGAATCCGCCTTTTCCAAACATTAATTTTCCGACTAAAGGCAACATAGCTTCAAACACGTTTGCCAACTCGTACAAAATTAATTTGAAATGTAACCGTCAAAAATGAAACAATGGACGAAAATAAACGATCTTTTACTTCCATTGTCCACGTTTTGCAAGTTATTGTTGTCTGTGGGCTCGTCACAGCAGACACCCTTAATGGGACCGAGTCGAGGCCCTAGAGGACGCAAATATCATTAATTATGAATACGGCTACTTGATTCAGGTGTGGGAATGCATCAAAACGAATTGAGTTTACAATCACCTACTCAGAAGCTTGGAAAATCTCTTAGATTAATTTACGACAGCAATCCTTGTATCAAATTTAGTTATTGTTCTTTTTTAGGGTTCCGTACCCAAAGGGTAAAAACGGGACTATTACTGAGACTTCGCCGTCCGTCCGTCCGTCCGTCCGTCTGTCACCAGGCTGTATCTCAACAACGGTGATAGCTAGACAGTTGAAATTTTCACAGATGATGTATTTCTATTGCCGCTATAACAACAAATAAAATAAAATAAAATAAATATTTAAGGGGGGCTCCCATACAACAAACTTGTTATAGATTATATATACGTATAGGTACGGAACCCTTCATGCGCGAGTCGGGCTCGCACTTGCCCAATTTTTTAACCAACAGATGGCACTGTACGGCTGACGATGACGGTGCGCGCTCATACAAACCCTGCATCGCGCTGTTATGATTTTTCTTGAAATAAGATCACTTTCCAAAGAAATTAGATTTTTCGTACAATTTTATAATAGAATAGATGTTTGTACTCTCAGACAGTAGTTTAAAATGTAAGTGTTAGGTACAATAAAGGAAACTTAAAACACGTAGTATGCGTTTTTTTTTCCTATTGTCATTGTGACAAGAGCGAGAAAGGCACGTGTTTCAGTTTCCTTGACTGTCTAATGTACATTAGAAAATAAGCAATAGGTAGAAAAACATAATGATCAGACCACCTGACAAGTAATATCATAATCACATCGCCACAGAGTAAAAAAGTAATGAACAAAATATTAAAAGAACCCCCCAAGTTACTAGAACATTCCATAAAACCTTTAATACCGAGTTCGGTAAGTAATTTTTCCATTAGAACGCATCCCAAGGGATTAGACCCAGATAAACAGCGGGCTGCGATTAATATAATGTCATGAGAGTAGGCTTTAGTATGTTTTACGAGCAAAAAGTGAGATAATAAAATATTGCTCGGTCCTGTTCGCCGGCGGACGCTTCACTTGTTATTATGTTTCTAACATTTATGGCTGTACTCCTTAATCCAAAAAGACATAACTGACAAACTATTTCAACTGACGTTCGCCCTTTTATGTAGTTAATGTGTAGTGGTCGTATATTTTTTACGAGAAACCTTGCCGTCCGAATAATATATGAAAGAATAAGACGTTATGACTTCAGTACGCCTTTTTAAATAATTAATGGTAATTTCTTTTTCTTGTTCATTTCATTTTGGTAAGTTTGATCCCGTGTAAATATCCATTAAACAAGTAGCATTGACATACACATAATACATGTCCATTATCTACAACTTCATAAATTCATTCTTAATTTAATAGCTTCGCCCGCCCGTCCGCCCTATTGTCTTTTGGGTTCCTACTATGACGCAGTGCCCACTTTCTCCTTCACTTGATTAAAATACGTTAATCTAGTATTCCTCTGCTTTATCTACAATAAACTTTGCCCTCTAGGAACTTCACAACATTATGTCGCATCAGTATTACATATTAGTTTGATGGAATGTAATAATTCAAGAAGTTTTTCCTTATATAAAGAGCGTTACCGCGCAGTCTTTGATTGACCGTCGCCACGACTGATCGTAGCTCCTGATGATGAATCGTATACCGATTCGAAACATGTAATCGCGTTCCACCGGCTTGTTATAGACAGCGCCACGCAGAGGTCTCTGTTCCGTAAATTCCGTATACCATTTAGACATCTGCTTAAAATTCTATAGAACATTCTAGTTGGTGGTATCGTGCTAAGCATTTACAATATAGACAGATAGATTGTCTATCTAAGCATGACAGCCAAACATCGAACTCATAACGAACACATTTCATCAAATACAAATTTCAAAAAAATATTTTTTCAACGCAAAATTAATATGTACTTAACTTATATCCCATCATCAAATACAGCTACACGTAAACTATATCACACAAAATTCAAAGTAAGGTAACCCAATTAATATATTCCGATATTCACTTCAAACGCAGCTAAGATCAAACCCGGTGTTTATCAAAGTATTGGGAGCTTCCGTGGCACTATTAAAATGTCATTAGAACGCCATTTCGGCCTCTTATCGGCCCCACCGTAATGTACACACGACGCTCGAATATGCGCAACTACTCATTAAATAGAAAGGTGGTATGAGGAGGAGCGAAATGGTTGCCTCAGTAGTATGGAAGTCATTCACAGAATGGAATATTGATTATTAACTATTACATATAAGTTAGTGGCAGCTTGCTTGACAGAAATAAAATAAGATATATAAGTCCCCGAAATAGCTCAGAGAGCTACCAGACTTGATAAACGACCAAACTGTTGCTCAAAAAAAAAACGCTGGCAGTACGTTGCGCGGTGAAGTGTCGTCACATTTTTAACGTTTGTTTGAGCAGCAATGTGGTTGTTCATTAAATCTGGCAGCTCTCTGTGCTATTTTGAAGACTTATGTATAGGATCTTTTCTTCTGGTCTATCTCTTATGTGGTACAATTGCAGAACCGATGACTGTAGAGCAGGAACCACGCATCGATACAAGCTCTCCAACGAGATGGGTCGACAATCTGACCAGAAAGAGGTCTGTAAAGACTAACGAAAAGGTCTGCCGTGAAAACATTAACCTCACTTATATATTCATACACATATGTGTACATGTTGCCATTTCATAATCATTTAAAAAACCAAAAACTTTGTAAAATCTACCAAATGAACATATTTTCAGATGAAAATACCTCGGCTGCTAAATGCAAAAACACAATTATTGTGTCTAAATCTTTATACCAATATTGCACAAGAGTATATACAGATTAATAGACATTACGTACGTAGTACATATTGACCACTACAATCCCAAACACCTGTTTAGCATTCCACAATGCATGTAAGGTCAACTGGAGAGGCGTCGAGTGCTGTATGTAGTTACCGGGGACATGCGGTTGCGGGTATCGGTTGCCTCTCGAACCTCGCACTTGACAGGTCGTTTAGTGATGACAGGTCAGCCACAAATAACCGTAAAGATCACAAGCGTAAGTATGATTTTCGTAAAGGTGAGTCACAACGATCGGCCTTCGAAAATTATTAGGTACAGTTGTTTTACTACCATTAGTCATTCTTTTTTTCTCCACTTTTATCGCTCAAAATCGGTGCACGTCGTGCCAGTTGGAAAACGATGAAATGAAATAATTTATTCAGTAAGTGGCACAAGTCAGATTGTGAATCTACCAACATTTCCCAAGAAGAGACCGCTGTTGAGAGGATAGCCGAAAGAAATTCAACAGTGAGTCATATTTCGTAAATAATACTTAATTGAATAGAATTGCATTTATGTTAATACTAATTAAATTGATACACGTAAAGGATTTGTCGGTCGGTAATGTCGCCACTCCTCACGATCATGTATAATAGGAATCCTTCTTTAGACAAAAGGCGAATCTTCTGTATCATTTTATTCTGTGGTCGCGGCGTTAGTCCGTCGAAACTAATTATCTCAAGGCACCCATAGGAAAATATTATTGTTGTAGATAGTAACCTTAGTTGTGTCTAGACTTTTTAATAATTAAGTTTTTTATAGTTATGTCATATTTTAAATTTACTGTTTCACTTTCGAATATACATTTTAACCGTCAACATCTTTTTCTAATTTCTATTTACCAAAATCTTTAAATATACTCTTCAAGGCTCTATACCCCGCGTATTACAACACGTTATCAGCACGAAAACGCAGAAGAGTAAAAGGAGTTGTGTAAAAATTGTGAAAAAGTTGTGTTTTTCATTGTGACTGAAAATAGTAATATTAATCGAAATGTCACATGAAACTGTAGACTCCTCGAGTGTCAATAAGTCGAATTCCCCTATGAGTTCATCTTCGATTCCATCTTTTTGTATAAGAAATAAGGATGGATATCCTACCTGGAAATTCAAGATGAGGAATTATCTTTTACATGAAGACCTGTGGGCAACAATATGTGGTTATCCGGAAGATGACACAACCCCCGCTTCGACAAAGGTACGAAACGATGCAAAAGCGCTAGCAAAAATTTGCTTAACAGTTGACGGTGCAGCTATCACGCACGTCAGATGTGCCAAAACTGCAGCCGAAGCATGGAATTCTTTGCAGAAAGCTTTTGAGGATAAGGGAATAGGTAGAAGACTAGCTTTAGAACGAAAATTGTACAGATTAAGCTTGTCGGACTTTGAAAACATCGAACTGTACATTAATGCAGTTATGTCAACCGCACAGGATCTTGCGGATATAGACAAGGTTATAGAGGACACATCGCTTGCAGCCATACTTTTAGGAGGACTCACCCCAAAATATGATCCTCTCATTATGGCACTAGAAAATTGTAATGTCGACGTGACCACTGACTTGGTGAAGACAAAACTGCTGAACGAAATGTCTAAGGACGCAGCTGTACCCGGAGATTCGGTTCTACTTACTAAGAAGATGCCTAAGTCAAAGAAGAAGGAAGTTATATGCTACGAATGTAAAGTGCCTGGCCATAAGAGACCAGACTGTCCGTTAAGGAAGAATAAAGAGAAGGTTAATGTAGTAAAAGTAAACGACGCCACATTTACCGCTCTTAACACTTCTGGAAGCTCAAACAAGGACCAATGGTACGTAGATTCGGGTTGTTCAAAACATATGACGTCACGACGTGATTGGTTCCAAGATATTACGGCTCTTGATAATGGTAGCGTTACTGTCGCTAACGGTGAACAAATTAAATGCTGCGGAATTGGAGACATTTCTCTAAACACACCCAAAAATGTTATCAACAAGATAAGTGATGTTGCTTTTGTACCAGATTTAAAAGCGAACTTGATTTCTGTAAAGAAAGCTGTTGATAAGGGTTTTATTTGTGTTTTTGATACTACTGGTTGTAACTTTTATAAATCTAATACTTTTCGTTTTACAGGTGATTCCGTTTTACATGCCTCGCCCTGTGGTGGATTGTACGTTTTAGACGGTACTGTTAATGTTCCCGAGAATGTGGCGAATAATAATTTGACACAAGATGTGCACTCTGGCTGTCAGGACAATAGTTATAAGCTCTGGCACAAGAGGTTAGGACATTTGTGTCGTATAGGCATGAATCAACTGAAGAATCACGAGGTAGGCGTAAAGTTTAGTAAAGTAGACAAAAGTAGTTGCATCGCTTGCGTGGAAGGTAAACAAGCAAGGAAACCTTTCAAGAAAGTAGCGCATAATAGAGCTACTTCTCCTCTAGAGTTGATCCACATGGATTTGCTAGGACCGGTCTCTACAACCTCCTTTCAAGGAAATAGGTATATGTTGACTATTGTAGACGATTTTACGAGAAAGGTGTTTGCTTATTTTGTCCCTTCCAAAACTGAAGTTAAAAATAAATTCTGTCTGTTTCAAACATTTGTTGAAAATCAATTAGACAAGAAAATTAAAGCGGTTAGGACTGACGGCGGAAAAGAGTTCGTGAATAAAGAGTTTGTTGATTATCTTGCTTCAAAAGGTATCGAACATCAAACGACGACGCCGTACAGCCCTCAACAAGTTGGAGTCGCAGAACGTACTCACCGTTACATTACTGAGAAGGCGAGGACGTTGTTGGCTGAAAGCTCACTGCCAAAAGCTTTCTGGGAAGATGCTTTCCAAACTGCCGTATACCTAAAGAACAGGTCACCTCATCGAGCTTTAGGTGGACACATTCCATATGACAGATGGTGTGGTCGTAGAAGTGATCTTGAACATCTGAGAGTGTTCGGATGTAGAGCACTTGTCCATGTGCCTTCGTGTCACCGGAAGAAATTGGATGTCAAGGCAAAGGAAGCGATTTTCGTCGGTTATTCTGAGAATCCAAATACATACATGTTTAGGGATCCAGCTAATCCTCGAAAAGTTATTACTTCCAGAGATGCAACCTTTTTTGAAAATAGTTTTACAACGTTGAAGCAGAGGCAGAGTGAGACTGTGGCACAGTCCGACTCCGTGCTGATCTTTGAAGAAAACGAGCTCCGTACTGAGCACGAAGATCCTCAATTCTTCGACTGCATTGGGAATACCGAACCTGAGGCTGGACCATCTTCACGGGTAAATCCGGAGAGCGCTGTAGAATCAGCTGATATGGAAGATAGCGAGTGCGAGTCTCTCCATGAGTTACCTCATAGTGTCGATGTGGAGCCAGCAGATGTGGAAGAGGAACAATATATTCCTGAGCAGAGGTACCCCTCAAGAAGTAGGAAACCACCTGATTTCCTTTCATATAATGTGTCGATTGATGATTCTGACCCTATGACTTATTATGAAGCTACTCATGCCAATGATGCCGAAAAGTGGCACCATGCAATGGCTGACGAGTATAAGTCGTTAATGAAACTCCATACATGGAATCTGGTGGATAGACCGAACAAGAAGGTTATACCATGTAAATGGGTTTATAAGAAGAAACGGGACGCTCATGGAAACATCATCAAATATAAGGCTAGACTGGTTGTCAAAGGTTTCAATCAAGTCCAAGGTGTGGACTATACAGAGACATTCGCTCCAGTTCTTCGTCATTCTTCCCTCCGCACGTTGTTTGCCTTAGCTGCAGAAAAGGGCTTAAAAATGAGGCACTTAGACGTGGATACGGCGTTCCTAAATGGGGACTTGGATGAAGAGGTTTTTATGGAGCAACCTGTTGGTTACAGAGAAAAGGGCAAGGAAAACAAGGTTTGTTTGCTGAAGAAATCTCTTTATGGCCTTAAACAGGCGCCCCGTGCTTGGTATAAAAAGTTGAACGAAACGCTTTTAGAAATTGGTTTTACAGGAACTCCTTCCGAGCCTTGCGTTTATACGAAACTTTTTAGAAATGAACTTATTATTTTGGGTATTTTTGTCGATGACATAATTGTCTTTTATAAATCAGATTTGACTTTTGACAATGTCAAGAAAGATTTGTCTACATATTTTTCTCTGAAAGATCTCGGACTATTAAAATGCTATTTAGGTTTAGAAGTGGAAAGCAATTCCGAGTATATAAAAATAAATCAGAAGAATTATATTCTATCTTTACTCGAAAAGTTTAATATGAAGGATTGCAAGACAGTGGACACTCCTTTAGTGAAAAAGACTATGGAACGTAGAACGGATGGTCAAGTTGGTGAGTCTTATCCTTATCAGAACTTAATAGGATGCCTCATGTATTTGACGGTAAACTCACGACCCGATATTGCATACGCAACAAGTTATTTAAGTCAGTTTAATACGTGTTTTACAAAGGAACACTGGAATGCTGCAAAGCGAGTCCTGCAGTACCTGAAAGGTACTTTAAACTATTCTTTGGTTTATAGGAGAACAGGAGAACCTTTACGAGGTTACTGTGATGCAGATTGGGCGAACTGTGTAATTGACAGAAGGTCATACACTGGTTACACTTTTAAGTTAAGTGGCGGTCCAGTATCCTGGGAGTCAAAGAAGCAACCGACAGTTGCGTTGTCGTCCGCGGAAGCCGAATACATGGCACTAGCGTCTGCTACAAAGGAAGCTTGTTACTTACGTCGCTTTATTTATGAAATAACGGGTAAGTTTTCTTCAATTAACTTAGCTTCTGATAGCCAGAGTGCCATGAATCTCGTTCGAAATCCTGTACACCACAACAGGACGAAACATATAGATACGAGATTTCATTTTATTAGGGAAAAAGTATCTAGTAATATTGTTAATTTAGAATATGTGCAAAGCAGTGATATGCCTGCAGATGTCTTAACAAAGCCACTTGGGCCAATTGTACATAAGCGATGTATAGTTAAGTTAGGACTAGGAACTTAATTTTGTTTTAGTCTTTTTGGCACAACTTCGATTAAGGGCGGCTGTTGTAGATAGTAACCTTAGTTGTGTCTAGACTTTTTAATAATTAAGTTTTTTATAGTTATGTCATATTTTAAATTTACTGTTTCACTTTCGAATATACATTTTAACCGTCAACATCTTTTTCTAATTTCTATTTACCAAAATCTTTAAATATACTCTTCAAGGCTCTATACCCCGCGTATTACAACAATTATCAAGTCAGTTTCCCATATTTATAACAATTACGGCGCATACTGTACGGCAATCTTCAACCGCTTAATATGCGTTTTCTTCCAACAATGCACAATTTGTCATCTCAAGCATGTCCTGAACATAGTGCTTAGACATGCTCTGTATAGCAAATACACTGGCGACAATTAACAGTACGGTGACTTGATACGATCAGAATTCGACGAAGGACTGCGATATCTCCAGTTGAACCTTATTATGTTACGACCCTATTATTTACTAACAATGTATAGATTATTGACAAGGCTGTTTGAGAACATAATACCTATGTTAAACCAGATACATTAGACACATTTTTCGCGCTTGCTATTCCACATTAGCTGTATGGCTCTACATCTATTTATGCCATAAAAACAGTCTCAATGAGAAAATATATAAATAATGACACAAAGTTAAATCAAGAAAGAAAAATTGAATGCGATCTACTACAATCGAAGCGGGGTATGAACCCGCGACCTCTGCGTTTCCGGCGCATTGCTCTCCCAACTGAGCTATCCGACCGCTACGTCAATCACACCAAATCTTTCATCCCTTAATTATTTACGCCACTGGAGCGCCCTCTGCGTCATATATGTTTTTGAAATGCTTATGCGCATTAGCCATACCTTAGATGTGCGTTTTACACACACGATCCCCAATCCCCATTGCTTTACAGCAAGTGTGAAGACTGCGAGAGAGATGGCGCTGTTCTAAATATTTGTATAGAATCTTTATTATCGATTCTTATTTTTTTTAAATGATAATAAAGATTCTATATTAATATTGAGAAAATAAATGTTTTAAAGGTTACGCCGAATTGACGACCAGTAAAGTAAACATTTAGTAACGATATTTCGGACAGACTTCATTAGAAACGTTGTATTACTGCCCCCACATATTGTTAATTTATACGTACTTATAGCTGGAGTACGCCACATAGGCATACGATGTTTAGGTAAAATGCCGACAGCGGCATTCGATAATGTTGGGCAAGTGTCGCAAGAACTTTGTGTCATACATTTTTGGTGAAGATTTAATGACCAGGTCCATGAGGAATTCAAGAACCTCCTCAAATATTACAGGCACATCTATGAGAATTTCAGTGTTTTTTTTTTTGTAAATAAAGACGTTCAGTTATTGTGGTGTGTACCCACATTAAAAAAATTACACATTACATGCTTCATAAATTTAAGATTCCTTCTCATTTAAGTAAGTTTTTTTAAAGTGAACATTGGGTCTGCATACATATCAGGTTTTCTTTAAGTCATAGTTGATGACATGCAATCATGTTAAAGGAGGGTCTTCATCGCTCTATACATGATATGTTTGTCAGGCGATAAATATTATCTCCCTTTAATTTCACCATAGTGCAAGAAAAAATGGATGATACTAAGTCGCGCGACGAGGTAAATCAATATTAATGACGTAGTAAGAAAGAAGAATTTGGAAGCGAAATAAACCTATATATAACCAGCGTCTTGCACAACTATGTATCGCGACTCTTGTCGTGCGACATAGCGCTACCCGTCACCCTCTCACATTACTGCACAGAAAGAGACGCAATTATCTCGCGCGAGAGATAGTCGCTTGTGACTAGAGGTGCAATTATTTCAAAGCAAATTACAATTAACCTCAAAATCGCCAGCGGTATCATCGTCAAAGTGTTAGGTAGTTTATACCGAGAACTAACCACGGTCAACCAGTCCGGTCGATTGCAGCCTCAATAGAATAAACTAGTGCCTAACGTCTATGTTTGTAACCTATTATTGGAGTTTAAATTCCAATAAAACAGACAGTAGGCAAACGTAACTGGTCGATAAAGAATGTATTAACGCACGAGACCTACAAATGTCATTGCTTTAGTGTGTATCTGAATGTAAAATGTCAGTCTTAGGTACTCAATGTTATGGTAATTTTATTTAAGTACGTAATTACGAAACGGTATAAAAACATAGATCCACTTTAATTGGCGGGTAGATAGAGTACATCACTAAAGTGCATATCTAAGACATAATGTCATCACTGTGTCTTCCTCACAATCCCTAGCAACCGTTTGTCCTAAAATCATTTGCCCTAACATCTTATGTCGCCAGAACCGAGTATTTTTTATACCTCGCGTTAAAAGAATATCCACGTCCATTTTAGTGCATACATTTTGGGGCAATGGTGTTATATAGGATATTCTATTCAAATTCAAATTTCTTTATTGTACACGACTAACATATTAATGTTATACAATAAACTACGAGTAATTTCCACATAACAACTAAATGACAATAACATGCACCTAAAACTTAACAATTTGAGGTTACACTGGCCCCTACACTAGGCGCAGCCTGTCTCGTAGGAAGCCATATTCGATACTTATGTCATAGAAAAATAGGATATGTAATCGTTACGACAAATAAGTATTGTTATATAAAATATTAGAGCAAATAAGTATTAGGACAAAAAACATTAGGGCAAATAACGTTAGGACAAACAAAGGATCATAGGACAAAAGATAATATGGAAAACAAAAATAGATTCGTCATCACTGTTACCAGAAACATGACATAAAGTCCCTATAGCACAGTGTTTTTCAAACTTTTTGGTGTCACGGCCCTTAATGACCATCAAAATTCCTTCGCGACCCCCAAAACTCAGCTTGTTCGATTAAGTTTCATATACGGTGTCTATCTGTGAGTTCCTATAATTGGCTCTGTACTTCTATTTAAGTTTTCCTTTTATATGTCATAATTAGCTGTTGGTTCTCCTTGAATAAATAAAATAAAATAAACTTAGAACCCTTATTTAATAGATTTGGAACTCGGGAATGTGAACCCGGTTATTTTACCGTTTTTGGTTGTTCCCTATTTGGAACGTATCCGTCTATCAATCAATCAGTCATGCGTCTGCGTTTTGGAACGCAATCTACCTGTATTTATCAGAAATTCAGAAGGTAATTTATTGTTTTGCAAGAAATACAAAAAGGGTAAAAATATAAAAAATACATAATTATAATCGCAAAATAAATAGGTAAATGAACATTTCTAAGAATTATTGCTGTATTATTAGCATGTACATGCTTGAAAAAATCTGTATTCCTTGTAGTCACGAGAATTTCTCGATGCTGATCCTCGCGACCCCTCTGGATATGTACCGCGACCCCCGCGGGGGTCGCGACCCACAGTTTGAAAAACACTGCTATAGCATATCTACATACCAAAACTATTCAAACCGAAAGCAATCAGACTATCAACCACGATGAGCACTTACAATTCAGATGTTTGGCGATTAGGGACTTAATGATCAAACGAGATCTGCTGATTAGACGGAGCAAACCTATTCGAATTCACCGTTAAAGTGACTCGGGACGCAGGTATTAGGATACAAACATATTCTAATTGAATTACTGTTAATTTACTACCAATTTATGGCATTACTAGATACCGCCCGTGGTGTCGTACGCGTGGAAGAAAAAGTCACACCTGTTTTTTTTTATTTATCGACTAGTAAAAAGTGTCTTAGGACCATTTGGTACCTAGATAGATGGTGCAATGCTGATAAATTATGCATGTATTATACATATAAACCTTCCTCTTGAATCACTCTATTAAAAAAACCGCATCAAAATTCGTTACCTAGTTTTAAAGATCTAAGCATACATAGGGACAGACAGACAGACAGCAGGAACCGTCTTTGTTTTATAATATGTAGTGATTATATTATAGTCTAAATGCAAAACCGCGCAAACGAATCATAGGCGCCTTCTACGAGTAATTTCATATTTGAATTGAACTAGAAAAAGTGTATTTAAATTCTCCGTTGCAAAAATCACATTTTGTCCCATTATTCCTCGCTGCATTTTTCTCAAGCTGGCAAGGATGGAAATATCATTACCCACTAGGAAAGAATATCGGTGGAAATCTTTTCAGAAATCGAGATCTTTCTCAAATGAAATCTGCAAATTTATTCAAATAAAATGCATGCTATACGTATAATCCAATTTGTCCAATAGTTGAACTACCTACTCTGACTTTTCCATGCATAGTTCAATTCAATTGGAAATGCCATGCCAATTTTATCATCCCAAAAGTGATTACTGATTACTTGATTAGACACGTATAGTTAAGCCTGCACTTCAGTAACAATTCCAGGTTTAACGAAATAATATAGCCACAAACTGTAACCGATATTTAAACAAATTGTAAATTTAGTGTGAACTTCGAGCGTAATTGATTTTATTTTATTTTTAACAGCACTGTTGTGCGTACACTTATTTCACACATTGAATTTTATTGACAATAGATGACTGAGTGACAAGAATAAAAACGAGTCACATTGAGTGCTTAATTATTTTATAACAAAAAAATATATATTTTACATTTGAATTAGTTTGTAGAAAAAATATATTATTATTCATTCGGGCCTATGCTAAGAGCTTGTAAAGTTTGCCATAGGCGAAAAAAGAAGTCTGCAATAGACGCAAGGGCCTATGTAAAGTTTGAGGTTGTTTCAAAAATAAGGCGAACTCATCTTGGCTTTCAAAACTGTCTTGGTACATTTACTGACAGTCCTACAAAGCTAAAGAAACTGCGAATGCGAGCTGTTTCTCTTTCACTGATTACTTCGTTTCGTTTTAATACTTAGGCCGCTATACGAAAAGGCTACATCTGACTTGCAAAGACTCCGATATTTATCTTCTTACACGGGGTATTAGGGTTAATCCCCGTACTCAGACTGATATATTGCTTGAAAACAAAGGCTCAGCTAAGCATATCCGTATAAAATCCTCAACATATTTTCGAATACCGGTAATCATTAACGATCGCTACGTCAAAGCAGAATGTGGATAAAAGTGATAGATTTTTATATGAGATAGCTGGCAAACTATGAAAAGAATACTTATAACGTTTCATGATCGATGTGCTACTTTGAGTGCACCTGCTGTAAGCGTATACAGTACAGTCGGCAGCAGAAGTTGCTACACACGGCTGGTGCTCAAAATTATATGCGCACGAACTCTATTATCTAGAGAATAAGGGTTGTACAGATCTTTGTGAGCGTGATAAAAAGCGTGAGCGTGAGCAAAAGTAGCTAAGCGTTATCGCTTAGCTACTTTTGCTCAGATTGTACAGCACTTGAACACAGACCGGCTAGTTTTAATAGTTTTTTTCACAAAATATGTAAATAGTATTCGTAAGTATGTGTCGCAATGCTACCCATCGATTATTTAGCTAATAAAAACCGACCAATTCACGTCATGTATGTAGATATTAGTTCAAATCCATACTTATATACTTATATACTTATATACTTATTACTTATTACTTATAATATTATAAATGCGAAAGTATGTCTGTCTGTCTGTCTGTCTGTCTGTCTGTTACCTCTTCACGCTTAAACCGCTGAATCGATTTTGATGAAATTTGGCATGGAGATAGTTTAAGATCCGAGGAAGGACATAGGATAGTTTTCATCCTGGAAATTATCCCTAAAAAGATTGAAAAGTGAGTAAAGTAATTCATGATGACATTGATGACCCTGTAGGAAATGTAATGATTAGACCAAAAGCACAATTGCTCTTACATTTATTTAGGCGCTTTTAATAATCCCTTATATTAATTAAGGTGATTAGGTGGATATCTATCGTGTTGTATTGTACGAGGTTGCTTCCATACTTCCAAGTTCCACGCGGACGTAGTCGCGGGCAAAAGCTATATTCAATAAATTTATTGCTTACCTAAAATCAGGCAAATAATATATTACTACATTAACACTGAGCAATGAACGTATTACGTATTTGAACTTATGTCCACATTATTGCCTGCAATGACGCCCATCCGTTCGATTGCTGATCTCTGATTCAATAATTACGATTAAAACGCAGACGGGATTCAAATGAAAGGTTTTGCAACGTGACAGTGGTTTATGGTGGTATAAATTTATGGCTATAATTGATCGAGCGAGCGAACCGAACAAAGAAACTCTGTTTCCACATCGCCAAAATGTATTACGTATGTTTGGATGTTCGGATTTCCAGATTTTTTTCAACCCTTTCGACACAATCTCGCGAGGTCTAATAGCTGACAGTTACAGTCCGTGAGCTTTCAGATTGCGATTCGGGTTTTTGTGAAAACTGAGAGTTTATCTGGGTCGCGTAAGAGCGAGCGAGACAGATATAAAACATCAATCGCAATCTGAAGCTCACGCACTGTACGTACAATATTCTCGTCAATTACCGTAAGACTAAATACTTCCAATTGTGCCTATCGGTAAGATAAGACTTGGTCTGGTCGACTTTCTAGTTATCTACAAGCAGCGGGGCTAGTTTATTAACACTATTTACAGCATAAAACAGACACACCGCGAGCCCGATACTTAAAGAGGATATATCACTGCTCATTTTCCATACGAATTGAGGTTTCGTTCTCGACTGTTACCTTTTTTTTTTTTTTTACCAACAGACTGTAACTTTTATTGGCGAGACGCGCTCAATTTTAACAGAACAACTTAGCGTATCTTATCAACAGAATAAGCAATGAAGAATTATTTCCTTCTCGACAACAATTTCCACAGGTGTCCGAAGTTTTATAGGGTGGAATGAGTACTTTCAACCTGCTGACAGCCTGTTGATGAGAAGAAAATCCCTAAGCATTGATTTTAACAGTGTTTTTCTTAATTTTGGTATATGTCTTAGCAAGTCTATTTTATTAAATATTTTTGGTACCAGGTATTTAGAAATTCTTTCCCCATAATGGTTTTTTACTTTTGGTTGAACATATTTTCTTTGTTTTAGGTACACTTCTAGTTTGATAATATTCTTACTAACTTTGTAGTTTGTACTCTTCGCTGTAGTAGTATTCTAAACCTACCAAACATTTAACTTTTTCATCAACTGGTAAGATTTTGAATAACGGGAATAATTCTCCTCTAAAACTTTACCAATCGGAACGAAACTTTGGCAACTGAATGGAAAGGAAATGTTCTGTGTCGGACCGTTTCGATTTCTGCGCTTATTTATCATACAATTTGTCTACTAGTTATCTGGATTTGGTCAAAACTTCGCTCCAAACAGGCGCGGAGTACACAAATTCTATAATAATAAGCGCAATAATCTAAACGGTCCGACACAGAAACTGTTCTTCTAATTCAATTTCCAAATTATCGTTACAATTGGTTAAGTTTTAGAGGTTGAAACAGTCGAGAACGAAACCTCAATTTCTTCAACCCGGTTACGTAAAGGTTGAGCCTCATTTGTATGCAACGCCAGGTACAAACTTAACGTAAAAGGACGGTATGGAAATATAGGCACTGGTATTTCATCTTAAAACGCTTTGCAATACAGAACTGCAACGCGCTTTTCCTATGCAGATTAGAGGCCGTTTTATGCTGCACCGCACTGTACTTTTCATACGTCTTGCCCTAGCCTAATGACGTACTGGAATAATAACGTAAGCGTAATGTGAGCACGGTGTTGGCGTTGTGAAGTATGAATCTTCATATGAGATGTCAGACTACTTGTTACTGATTAGAATCCATACTTTACAACGCGCACACATCTGATGTGCTACGTCCTCAATACTTAATACTTTACAACTAAGTTTTAATACTTCTTCTAACAATAGCAGTCACGTTTCTTCGCCATTAAAAGTGCATTTCCCTCCATTCTCACAAAACATCACGGACCAGTAATCTCCGAAACACCTTTGACCCAAATACTGTTTGTTACAAAATTAAAATCATCATTTTCTTCCGCATTCGTCGCGTTTATTTTAGTGACAGCTCCGTTTTTACACCAATTAAAACTCCTTTGATTTCTTTTTACATGATAAATGACTATGAAAACGAGTCTTCTTTTTTAGAGGAAAAATGGGTTGTTAAGTCTCCCCCTAACGATCGTAGTTCGCGGTATGAACTATATATTATATAACTATACGTTGTTTTGTGTATCTGTGTGTATGTATATATCATTGTATTTAGATATTTTTGATCACCTTTTGGCGTCTATCAGGGCAGCTGTTTATTCAGAGAATAGTATAAAAGGTATTTTGTTTTTTTTTTTTCAGAAGTACGATGAATAAAAATAGTCCAGTAAAATAGAGTAAAATAGTAAGTCAACCTTTGGCAATTCTAATATCTTTGAATTTTGGCATATTGATAAATTATGACATTAGAAAGTTATTTTCAAAATTTTAGAAAATCTGTGCTATGCATTCGTTACAAATGAAAAAAATCCTAAAAAGAATTGCGTTTTTTTAATGAGAAAAAGACAATTATATGGTAATGATTTGGTACATAAAACTATCTAAATATGATTAATAGCAATTTCAAAATAATCAGATGAGTGAAAATATGAAAAATGTAAAAAAAATATAATGCCTGTTATCTACCGTTATTAAAATTATTATTCTGTATTGAATTTGTAAACTTTTTTTGGTGTGCAATAAAGCATTTTTGTATTGTATTGTATTGTATAACCCTACTGCAGTTGATGCAATGCATGTTGCTTATATATTTTTAATTTTACATAAGTAACATTACACAGGTGAACCTACGGAGTTATTAGACATTTAAACTGAAAACGGCTGACTACCATGTCGCCAGGCGATAGGAGAAAAAATATAAAAAGCGTAATAGTAAATCTTCTAAATTTTTAAAATTTGCTTCCACTTAACATTAATAATGCACTCAAACAAAAATCAAAGACTACAATTTGCAAAGGTTAAAACGCCATTTTTACTGGACTAAAAGGGTTAGTTTGTGATAACTTTTTATTCTACAGCTACACGAACGAAGTAGCATTTTCTTTTAGGTCGAAAAATAATTTTCGCCTTTTCAAACAACATAAGGAATTCATAGCAATAAGAATATGACGGATATGCTAAATGCTAAGCTCAGCTCAAGTCGAACACGGGATCAGCGCCGACGCAGCTACAACGTCGCTGCGTTATAAATATCCCGGGAAAAAGGCGGCACGGTGTACCTCAAGAATCAGTAGCCTAATTGGGAAGGACACCTTTGAAAACCTAGTTTTAACGCGCAATAACGCGCAACTTCAACCACGTGCAACTTTTTTTTTACCTTTAGAGGCATTATTCCATTGAAAATCTATTTTTTTCATATTATGACAAATACATTGATAATTTCAACCATCTTTTTGAAGTGAATAATACTATTCCCCGAGTTCTTGGTAGTAAGTAACATAGCTATTTCATGCTTTCATTGCGTGCAGTCGAAAATAAGTTGTAACAACTAATTTTTCGCGTGACAATTGTCAATAAGTAGTTTTTGAAATAAAAATTATCAATGAAAAATTCAAACTGTGGGTTTCAAATATATACCAATACATCCCAATAGCTCTGTTCTAGGTAGTAACATCAATAATATATGATAAGAAACATGTTTGATCATAGATAAAAATGTCTAAGCAATCAGCATTTTAAAAGGAATAAGGCCTCTTAACTATGTGTGAATGTCCAGCTATTCCTGCATGAAAATTAGTTAAAATCCACACCGCTGGTTCGGCGTGATGTCCGGACTAAGTATTTTTTACCCAATAGATGGTGCTGTACGACTGGCGTCGCCTGACGCGCCTATACAAATCCTGCATCGCATTATTACCATTTTCCGGCAAAATATCCCTCTGTATAGACAAACAGTATAGATGATAGTTTTTAATTTAAAAACCACTTCAAGATATTCGATTCATTACCAACAATTTTATTATTGGTTTAACAATACCATTATAATAAAATGTATTTTTTTTATTTATACTTAATTATAAAATTAATAAATAATTTAAATAAAAAACAATATAATCTCTAAAAATCTTTCTGTATTTTAAGCCAAAATTATTATTTCTCCTTGCAGTTCATGGATAAAGAAAATGCAAATTCATCCAGATCCTTTTCTCGACGCTGATCCAGTGGTAACTTCGTTGTGGAAAACCTTATCCCAGCAGCGGTCGTCTTTAGGCTGGTAATGATAATGAGTCAACAATATATAAGTAGTAACAATTATACTTTACATTTGAGTATTTCCCATGTATTGATGTTGTAGCGTTTTAAACAACCGCTGTAGGTATTCCGGGACTTATATGGTCATAATCAATGGCAATATTTTAAGAAGCAAACTTCAGATTTATATTACTTTAGGAATACGCATCGGAATATAATAAATCCTGCTAATTAAACCAGGGCAAAGAGTTAAAAAATATATAGATATATTTTGTTTATATATATGCCTTGCTGTTTTTCACATATGTTCTGCGACAACGGCGGGAGGGATTTCCGATACGCGAATGTATTCTACATCTTTAATCTATCGGAGGTTTAGAATATCAAGATAAACGGATGCAGTACAGTACACACGGCTTATGACCTAAACTGCACATCTACAAACAGATAATATTTCTATACAATACGGTATTTGACTCGCAAGACACGCAGGAAAAAAATAACACGATTAAGGATATTAGGCGTTTAAGAAAAAAATATACCTCATAAATGACGCATTTTCATTGGTCAATTTAATTTCCAATGCAGCAGACGATTAGCTTTGATTGGTGAAAATGTCGTTTACGCAGGCCGAGAAAAACACTCTGAAATATTTTCTATAAAGTCGTATCTTATTATGAAATCTGTGTCTAGATACGAACTGTTACCGAAAGGTGCTACATTGTTGTCGTGTTGCGAGCTAATATAGATATACAGTTTACAAATGTAAATATACGCAGTTTTGGGTACTGTATTCAGGTAATCTATGACCACATTTTCGAGCAGTGTCGTGAAAAATTAGATAAAAGCAATCGCGAAGTCCCACGGGCTTAATCAGCCTTGTCGCACCCCATACAGCTGCTATCTGGATTAGGGACAAAGCCGGTAAACACCCGCAGTTCCGCACAGAGAACATCCAATTGGGAACACGCAAGAAAAAAAAAATTGTAAAAATCCAATAAGATTTTCATGTAAAACATATGTCACATACTGACCAATGTGATACTAAAAACTAAACAGAGATATATCTAAAAGAAAATTAGATAAAAGCAATCGCGAAGTCCCACGGGCTTAATCAGCCTTGTCGCACCCCATACAGCTGCTATCGGGATTAGGGACAAAGCCGGTACACACCCGCAGTCCCGCACAGAGAACATACAGTCGGGAACACGCAAGAAAAAAATGGTATCCAAAAATAGTAAATATGGTTGAGATATCAACTCCGAAAGTTTCCCATCAGTAACGTTTTGACAAATTTTCGTTTGTCCGAAAGTTTTTTTCACTAAAACCCGTAATATTATGTGGATTTTATAAATGCCTTTTTAAAGAACCCAATCCCATTAGGTTTGATTTGTTTTATAAATATTCTGAAAAATTAACCGTTTTGGAAAAAGGACTTACGGACAAATTAAAATTTGGCGAAACGTTACAGACGCGATACAAAAATTAGTGTTTCAGATAGGTAAGGTAACCTAAAAAAATACATTGTAAAATTCCAATAAGATTATCATTTATCATATGAAACGTATATCCCATACTGACGAATGTGATGCGGGCACTAAGAACTTCAGAAATGCACACGACGTCAAATATGCACACAAGAGTGTATGTAAAAACATGCATTTAGCAACGTAGTTCTTAAAATACTGCGTTTAAGTGTATAATTGTCATATTTTTTATTATGTGTGAAATTTTTTATAGTAGTACCATGAACTTTGCTGAAAATGATTGAAGCAGATTTTATTCAGAAGTAGATTTGAGGTATTGTCTGTGAGGATGTACTTTTTGAATTAATTTAGTGTTTATGAACGAGAAACAAAAAAAAATATTAATACAACTTCATGCATGTTCCCTATGGCACCTTCACACCACTTATTCCCGCTCCGCCGTAATGAAGTGCCGAATCAACGAAAGCCCCAGTAATCCCGGATAACTCAGCGCCGTGAAGGATTATACTATCCATTGTAGACTCGATTTACATAATTATTGTAACACAAGTTACAGCGAATGGAAATTCGCAGATAATAAGTTAGGAGCTCTGTCAAAAGGTCTATTGTACCCGGAGATAAGTTTACCCCGTAAAACAGACCGGAATTTAGTATCGCGCCGCGCGCAGACAACACGACAAAGCAACAATTTGATTTGATACAATTCCGGGCGGGAATGCTGTGGAAACGTCAATTGTTACACCCCAAAACAATTCGAGAAAGTTCGAGGTTCTGTGCATTTTTGCATCGAAAGTCCTTTTGAATCCCGTCAGCCCGAAATCCGCACATTCCTGCAATGTTAACATTTGTACCGAATTTCGATGAAGTCATTCTTTGATTCGTTTTTGTTTAGATTTTCGCTTTTTCCGCCATTTCTACAAACATCCTGCTAACTTTTGTAACTTCACGCGAATGACGAACATTAAACATTGCACTTTGCAGCGTTAATAAAATGAGGACGGAGCCTTTGAACAGCATACTACATTATAATTGAGTTAGTACAAACCGTATAACCGAAGCAAAGATGCAAAGCGAACATCGACGTCAAACTTCCCGAGCGGAGTTGCCATCTCACGTGATTTGTTTCAATTAAAACTCACTCGCGAAGATAGCAACACTCGCGCGTCAGTTACAGTGACTCCCTGTTTTACTACCTCTATAATAATGGCTTTAATTAGCGCCTTCCACCTGGATTCTAGTTTTATCGCTAAGAAAACACCTCTGCAGCATTTTAATTAAAAAATAAAATGCGTTTCCTAGACTCAAGAGTCAAGACACTGCACAAAGTTGCGAAAAGTTTAAATGTTATAACGCGGCGCAATCACTGTCTGGCCAGACTATTCTCAAAGGACCGGCTAGGTGTAATATCGTCAACTGAGAATAACTGCGGAACCCATCTAGTGCGAATAGATCGCTACTTTGCAAGTCAAAGTGGGAAACTTAGCTAAAGCGGTAGGTACCCACTTGCAACCGAATTTCAGTTTAAATGTTATATACTGGTTGAACCTTGGAGGCACCGGATTTGGAGCACGGGCTAACAACTGAATCGCAGGATTTAATGCTGCTGTCCCTGTCTTAACCGTAGAACCCTCAAGGACTAAACTACTTTAACTACCTAATCAAGTGTTCGTCTTCAGAGGATCAACTAAAACTGGTCGCCCCGTCCGAATGCAACCAAAACTTTCCATGGACTGTTTAAACACATTAATAATACCCATTTTACTTAATAGCTATACTTATAACTCACTTGAGCGGAACGCAAACGATCCCGGTCTACCAAAAACGTACCTGAAAGAAAAACAAAGGGAATTAAAGCATCTTTTTATTGTTATAGCAACTCTTAAAACGAAATGGGGGAAAAGAGGAATTATCAGATAGCCTCGTAATTTTACAATGTCATTCCAGGCGGATCTTCAAGCAAACGACTTGTAAATGAGTGAAAATTAATTAGTCTGTACCCGCCGTTCGTTATGCTTGCGACGTTGAAAAAAGCTAATTGGGTAAAGGCAGAAAACGACGGATGAGATTGATGTTGTCATAGCTGTTAGTGTCGGAACAAACGCTGCCTCAAATATTCCCGCCATTTTTGTCAGACTAAGAAGTTGAGTGATTATGCAAGACTTATTACGTTGCCTTATTTCGAATGTTACACGAAAATAATGGCTTAACCTTTGAGTAATAATTAGACGAAGATGAAACCAGCGTAGGTGCTCGAACTCGCAATTAGACGGAAAACGGATGAGCAGAGAAATATTTTCGCGAAACAAAAGACGTCTAAGGGGATAGTGCGAGAAGCGCGTAGGTAATCTTGTTTCGTGCTCGAGTACGCTCATTTTGAGCAAATCCTTAGAGAAATAGCGGCTATGTATCACTTGGCACCGCGTCGAATTAGCCCTTTACGATACGGCCAATTTGGAAACGGGAATTATTTCTTTATCTCTTGCCCGCGAGCACTGGCTTACGTTTAGGTATTCAAAGCAATTTCTGACTAAAATTACTTATGCTACGTACGTACTTCATTACTTTCATTAGTATGCTTGAATAAATTCACTTGAAATAATTAAAAGCACTAAAGTGCCGGAATGTGTGTACGGCCGGGATAATATTGGAATTTGCATAAATCACGAAATTCCGCGTGAGATATTTGCGCCTCATCAGAATATCTCCTGATATTGCCTCCCGTATCAACCGGTGACGACGCTTTCGAAAGCGTAAGAATTTTTTCAGTGTCATTGATGGATGATGTTTAACGTCCCAACATATTAATATTTTCTAAAAGATTTTGTTTTGCTGAAATAAGTACTTATATTAATGCCATGTTGATTTGTCCGCGTAAAAATATCTTTGCTTTATCATTGTTCAGTAAAAATTTTTTTTTATCTAGCCTGTTTGTGTGTGTCCCACAGCTGGGCAAAGGCCTCCCCTCTTTCTCTCCAGTCGTCTCGCTGAAGAGCAAGTTGCTCCCAAACGTTCTCAAATGCGTACAGGTCATCCCGCCATCTCCGTTTCGGTCTGCCTCTGCCAAACAAATGCGACACGAAAAAAACGGCCAAAAGTGCAGATATGCAAATAATCTCAAAGCCATGCAGTAAATAGTAAATAAAATAAAAAAGTCATACGATGTACCTGCCTGTAAGCGCAAGAACCCGTGAAAACGAACGCTTAGAAGCAAAGAGAAACAAGTTACAAACAAACTACATTAAGCGTTAAACTTATATTTGGTCCGTCAAGATTCAATATACGACGACATAGATTCTACCACTTAGACTGTGACAAACTTACCAGTTTCATAAATATAGCGTAAAGAAAGATACATTCCCCAAACTCTTTACTTTTTGTAGAAACTTGGCAAGGATTCTGTCGTCCCGATCCTTATTTATTTTTCATGTGGGAAAGTTAACTAGGTTACCGAAGATCCTGCGATACGCACTCAATATTTTTTCCACTTACTTACATACAGAGCGCTCGAATCTAAGTAAATAGAAAACTTATCGTATTAAGTCCACCTTGTATTTAGACGTCGTTCCATTTTCTGATAGTTTGTGTTCACGATGATACATTTTAGGAGAGATTGTCATCAATTTGGAGAATATGATTAAAATGACGGACTTTAGTGTACATACGTGAACATGTAAGGTATTTTTGTGATAAAAGTTTGTGAAAAAATCTGTTAAAAAGAGTAGCTATACACGCCCTTATACAAACTGGTACATTTTACATGTTCCGCCAAACTGCGATGCAGTTTGTTGGCAAAATTTGTATGTCTGCCTGTGACATCGTAGCGCCTTAACGTACAAACCGATTCTGGGGCGGTTTTTTAACGAAAGTCTTGTCAGTCGAAATGGTTCTTTGCTACGATTGGTGGAAATAATAGCAATCGTCTACAAGATATTCAGCTTCCATATTTTATTTATTTATTTTTATTGAATACCAATCATTATGCATTATAAAATCAACTCCATCTACCAATCGGCACTAATCTCGTGAGAACAAATTACTACCCTTTGACAGCTCAGGTTACATTCGGAATGGGTAGTGGTGCTTAAGGGTGGCTCAAACACTCTAGGTTAGACCACTCAGGCGGAACAGCCTAGTGACCGCAAGCACTAGTTACACAGGACACAGGACTAAGGCCTAGGGACGGGACCCAAGACATAAGTTTTATAACTCGTATCCCGAGATTCTCGAGGGTATTTTCTATACACTTTTTTTTTTAATAGCTTAATGTGATTATAGTGAGCGCCGCAATGATTAGGCAATAGAACAAGATCAGAGAAACAAAATCTGGCACTTAAAAAATACTGGGAGGTGCCCGCAACTTCGTCCGCGTATTTTTTTCTATACCTTTGACGGATAAAAAGTATCCTATAAACATCTTTTGATGTCCAGCTATCCCTGTACCAAAATTGGCTAAAATTTGTCGAGCCGTTTCGGCGTGATGCGAGGACAATGGAAATTATGAAAATAGAAGGCGCCAGGTTCGCACGGCGCCACGCACCCATAGAAAACAAATGACGATCCTGCATCACGCTATTAAGATTTTTCCTGGAATCTCCATTGAAAAAATATTTTAATACAAACCTAAAATTTTATACTTAATAGTATAGAAGACGTTGGACCAGTCATATTTGCCGCTACAACCCTCCTTTTTTACTTCTTCGAAATGGGATAAAAAATATTCCATAGGTAATCATTTGAGGACGTCCAGCTATACCCGACCCGTACACCACAATTTTTGTAAAACAAATATCATAATTATTTTGATCCAACTTTAAATTTTCACCAATAATGTTCTCGAGTCAACAACTATGAAATCAAACCAACTCGAGTATTCTTGACGAATCGGCTCGTCTCTAAAATGCGAGTCGCACATTTCCTATCAAGACATCCGATTGTTAGGTAGCAGGCGATATATTACTAGGGGTTACGTGAAGGTTAGGTATTTGTCAGACGTATTAATTTTAGATCCGAGCAACTACGTTTGGTGTGGAATTGGATATTGGATCTGGCGTTAGGACGCCAATGCTGTAGAATATTGGGATTTATGATCAGAATAATGAAGTCACTAGGAGAAAAGCTAGACATGTGCAATATATTCTGTTCCCCATATAGTTCAGTAGAAGCCTAGATCAACACATAACAAGTATGTTGATCACATCAGTTTAAGTAAGTAAAAGAGAAAAGCGTGATATAAGATTAAACAATTCCATGATCAGCAACGCGTTTTAAGGATTCTCTGCCTTCTCGCGTTTTTTTTTTTAATCTCGCGGAAGTGTCATTTCGTAAAAAGCATTTTTCTATGAAAGTAATAGGATTCAAGAATTAAGTAAAACATATGACTTCGAAGGAAGAAAAGTTCAGCGAATTGAAAATTCTGCAAAATGAAACATTCATATAAAAATAATTCTGCGATAGGCAGAACACCGGTTTCAAGGGATACACTATCTTTTAAAGTTATAAAAAAAGTAACGACAGGAAGGAGACAGACAACATTTGTTACAAATAGTATCATCTCAGTTGTGCTAGACGTGCTAATACACAAAAACGATTGATAATCGCCTAGAGACATAACAAAATGTTTTCACGGCCATAAACAAACGAATCTGTCCCGGTCTCTGTCTTATATAACCGTTTGTTTTCTCAGAATCACAGCCGTTACCCGTCTAGGGCACAAAGAGAGGGGTTACGAGGCCAGGTAATTTCCAATATCTGAAATTGTGCTAAGCTAAGAATTTTAACAAATCTCGCAAGGTTTCGTCCTTTCGGCGATATTAAATAAATTACAGATTCCTAAGATTTTATAATTAAACTTTCTGAAGGTGATTTAACTAATTAATTCGTTTTTAAAAACAGATTGTCTATGTAACACTTATGTAAAATCAATAAAAAAAATATATACATAGTTAAACTATAGCCGGGAGGCTTAGATAAACACCGGCTATAGGTGAAATAAGTACATTTTGTACATAGAACACGTAAAAAGTATAAGAAATTAACAGAAAAACACAAAACAACAGTCGTCTTCCGGCAATGAGTAAAAACTGACATACGTCTCGCTCTGACACCTTCATTCTTACTATTCTCATTCAAATACAAACCTCTGTCATTCATCACCAGCCAGCGATCAGTCCCAGTCCCACAGTACACTTCTTAATTTTTGTAAATAACCAGTAGAAATATAATAATACAAGTGTCCAATAATACCTAAAAATTTACATCATCGTGATGGTCGGATAATTTTACATTTAAAATCGATACTTAAGGCCGTTCCCTGAGCCAGAAATGCAAAAATACCCCAAAAATTATCCTATTTTTCTACGAAACGTTGATATTAGTAAACGAGGGAAAAATATATATCATTCTTGATTATATTATCTTTAATAACACAGCATTCGATACACGATTCATAACACTTCGCTCGATACAATTAATTCCCAAAGTAACCTCCAATTCGAATGTTTACTCCAACTTTACTTGTTTTTTCACTACGTGACACTATGAAACAAAAAAGGAGAAAAATCAATCATAACTAAAATAGTAATTTGACAGCTTCCGAATTTCAATAATTTGAGGCAATATTTTTAAAATAAATAATCATCGACAAATTCTATCGTAAAAAGATATCGCCTTACGGCCCGCAAGCTCTATCTCCGTCACTCTTTTGAAATGTGACTGTTATGTGACAGGGACGGGTGGCCTGAGGAGGGGCTCGGGGCTCTGGCTCAGGGAACGGCCTTATGCAAAGGAAGGGTGTCCAAACTTTATAATTTCTTGGTATAACGTGTCGCATAATTTACATTCAAGGAAATTTCAACACGCACCTCTTTCGCTCTTGTCACAATGACAATAATGGTCAAAAAGGTACGTTTCAGTGTCCTTTACTGTACTGTACATTATTTTACATACCTAATTTAATTTTATCAGAGACTTTTTTTCTCCTGCATAGATTGCGATTAATTTGGTTTCCTTGTATCATTTACCCGCATGCTCACAACCTTATCCACGTTGTCCTCCTTTTTTACATAGTCGAGTAAGAACAACCAACCATTTCGAAAAGTACTCGCAAAGTCACTCAGTCAGTGCCACTAGTTGACTACTACAATTTAATAATCGGTATCTAGTAGGTATAGGTTACAAAATGTTTTATTGCACACCAAAAAAGTTTACAAATTGAACACAGAAACAATAATTTTAATAACGGTAGACAACAGGCGATCTTATCGCTAAAGAGCGATCTCTTCCAGACAACCTTTGGGTAGTGGAGTTGATCGGTATAAATCACACAATGAGAAGGTGTTGCAAAAGGGGAAGGGATAACAAAATAATTATCCTCAGATAAGCAAGTAAACATATCGATAGATATACACATACCTACATAAATATTACGAGTGTGAAGCGAAGCGAAACTACACACACATTATGCGAAAAGATTACACCCACCCAAACCTCCATTATTAAGAAGGGGAAATTTCAACCAAAGCCCGAATTAAACCTGCTCGTATATGACAATTCACGAACAATTGCATGTTTCCTCTAATACCCGCCAAATGTATGAGAACCAGAGCATCGTGCGGCGGGCGGCCTTGCCTTCAATAAATCCAGTCATACAGCCAAGCCGTGCCTATCGATTTCATGGGCGTCACGCGACTTCATATTGTTACCAGTAACAACTTTGTATACCCACTTAACTAATAATATTTTATTTAAATACGACCCGCCTTAGCTTCGCACGGGTGCAATGCTGATAAATTATCCATGTATTATACACATCAGCCTTTCTCTTGAATCACTCTATCTATTAAAAAAAGCCGCATCAAAATCCGTTGCGTAGTTCTAAGCATAGAGAGACAGACAGACAGCAGTAAGCGACTTTGTATTAAACTATGTAGTGAAGCTGGGTTCTAGCGTCATAAATTACTTTTTCACGATTATTACCACAGCGGAAGAGCCAGTCGTTTTCAATGATCAAACTGGGATCACACTCGGGAGTGTAAAAATAGACTTCCCACAATCATCTATTTTAACAATATTTGCAGAAATGGAACGCCTTACAAACGCTGAATATTCACCACTGTCAACCGCATTGCTTTCTTACACGGGTAAAAAAGATGTACATTTTACTAATTATCATTGTCAAAACACACATCCAATACCACAATACATTATAAAGAAATAACCTCAATTAAAACTCGCCAAGCAACCCTTCAATACGTCGTTCATATCAATTGTCAAAATTCACAGAACCCAAAAATATTTTTATTTAATAAATAAAAAATGTGGAAGCAGTGTCGTCTAGGATATGGCACTCTAAATGACGTCACCGTACCGTAAAAATTAGCAGTCATTTCATTTTTAGGGTTCCGTACCCAAAGGGTAAAAACGGGACCCTATTACTGAGACTTCGCTGTCCGTCCGTCCGTCTGTCACCAGGCTGTATCTCAAGAACGGTGATAGCTAGACAGTTGAAATTTTCACAGATGATGTATTCCTATTGCCGCTATAACAACAAATACTAAAAATAAAAAAATAAAAATATTTAAGGGGGGCTCCCATACAACAAACTTGTTATAGATTATGTATATATATATATACGAGTATATATATATATATAGGTACGGAACCCTTCATGCCGAGTCGGACTCGCACTTGTCCAATTTTTTTTATTTATTTTTTCATTTATTTATTTTCCTTAACAATTTACATCGTGTTGGAAATAATACTTAAGTAACTAACACACAAAAATCAAAATAAAAATGACAATAATTTCACAGCATTAATTATAAGAAATTTAACAACAGAAATTGAAGTCCTGTCATAATGTACAATTTATCATACTAAATCCGCCTTAGTCGGGCTGTATGATTTCCTGCGCTGTGACCAATTACTTGTCACCTAGGTACGCTCATTTAGAATTCATGAGCGACTTTTTAAATGGATTTTTTAATCATAAATAGGATAGGGGATATTTTCGAAAATTAGAAAATGTGGTAATTATTCATTATTTATCCTGTATTTGATTATAACGGAAAAAATACTAGTTTAAACAATTAAATGTAGTCATTTGTAGCTTAACATATTATAATTACTAATTCGAAACACGGCTCTAACTTGAAAGTCTTGAAATACCCGTAGACCCGTGTAATACCTTCATCAGCAAGTTAAGCGAGTACGTGTTTAAGTTAAGCGGGTCGTTTATCCGCGAGAATCGCGTGTGATTAGGCCATCCTTCTTGTACCGACTGCTGAGCTACCGTTTTCCAGTTGTCAAGAATTTGGCTGCGTAAGGGACACGCCACAGTGACGTCAGTGACACGTGAAACTACAGAATCCACGTTTTAATGCAGTGTGTCATTCGTTAATATTACTTCATGTAAAATGGGGGAGAAGTATTTTGCAATAAAATAATTTTCGAAAAACCACACAGCTTTCTAATGAGTATTGCTTATACCTTTTTTTTTATAAATTAAGCTCGCCCCTCGGCATCGTACCTATCTATGTAAAAGTGTTTGTGTTAGAAACATAATAATAATTAAAATAATTTATATATTCAAGCATAGTCTATCTAAATGAGTTATTCTTCTTGTATCGGTTCTCCTATGTTACGTAGCCATAGTTTAAAATATCGACACAAAGGTTAATTATAAAAGAAAACCGGCCAAGTGCGAGTCGGACTCGCGCACCGAGGGTTCCGTACAAACACTTTCCATCCCTAAGTGGTTAAGTTAAGTTTGCACCTGGTATGTATAGCGCCCCATATAAATTAGGTGCAAAGTTAGGTATAAAAAAAAAAAACTACTTACTAATCTCGTTCAAAACAATTTTCGTTGGTAGTTTTTATAGTAATGTACATCATATGTTTTTTTTAGATTTTTCATTTTCTTATTTTAGAAGTTAGAGGGGGGGGACCAACTTTTTTCCACTTTGGAAGCGTCTGTCACGCAAACTATTAAAAAAAAAAAAAAATTTAGAAACCTCGATATCATTTTTGAAGACCTATCCATAGATACCCCACCCCACACGTATGTATTTGATAAAAAAAAAAAAATTGAGTTTCAGTTCTAAGTATGGGGAGCCCCCAATATTTATTATTATTTTTTTTATTTTTGCATCAAAATCTTAATGCGGTTCACAGAATACATCTACCTACCAAGTTTCAACAGTATAGCCCTTATAGTTTCGGAAAAAAATGGCTGTGACATACGGACGGACAGACGGACAGACAGACATGACGAATCTATAAGGGTTCCGTTTTTTGCCATTTGGCTACGGAACCCTAAAAATGATGTGATCCATAGTAATGTAAGCAGGTTTTGAACCAGCGACTCTACGTTTCGGACGTAGTGCTCTCTCAACTGGGCTTCTTCTTCTTCTTTGGCGGTACACTCTTGTCAGAGTGGTCGTGGCCGTCACGTCGTTGATTTTGTAGCCTGCTTTACAATGCGACGCCATTCTTCTCGTACTGCAGCCCTCCTGGTACATTCGTGTAGAGGACCGTTGACGGCGGTTTTTACTTGATCCGTCCACCTCATCGGTGATCTTCCGCGTGGTCTGGTTCCCTCGACTTTGCCTTGTACCACCAGGCGCTCAATAGATTCGCATCCGCCCCGCGATACGTGTCCAAAGAAAGTGAGGATTCGAGCTTGTACTATGCTTGATAGCCTCTGTCTGACGTCTAGCTCTCGAAGAATGGACTCATTGGTTCGGAATTCCGTCCATGATATACCGAGCATTCTCCTCCAGCACCACATCTCTAGAGCATCGATACGCTTCTTCTCACTTTCTCGTAGGGTCCATGTTTCAGCAGCATAAAGAAATATGGGGAATATGAGAGCCTTGACAAGTTTTGTTTTGGTGACCTTAGTAATGTGTCAACTGGGCTATCACATCGTTATGTCATGATCTGTGGGTGGATCACATTATTTTATTCTTCTTAATTGACATAAAGGTCAATATTTAAAAATAAATATAATTCTAATCGTCTACATTAAAAACAATCAATATTTCTAAAACATTGACAATAGTTTGTATAAGGGCCGCGTCACGTTTGTAAAGTTCCCGTTTTACAAATTATCTGTCACCAAAAGCTAGTTATTTCTGTAAGCAGAACAAAACGATAACAATAAATCTAATCTTGTTTACGGTTTTGTTTCACAAATGGATTCAAAGGAGCCGTAACGCTGCGTTCCGCTCTCAAAAGTATGTCAAAAGTGTCAACTCGCTGTCTCGCGACGCGGTCGTCGCGTGTCTTGTACCCTTACCCTGAGTTTACGTGACCAATGGTATAAATAAAATAAATATGTAAATAAATATATTATGGGACAATCATACACAAATCGACCTAGTCCCATACTAAGCAAAGCTTGTACTATGGGTAATAGACGACGATATACATAATATATAAATACATACATATATAGATAACATCCATGATCGAAGAACAAATATTCGAGTTCATCACACAAATATTTGCCCCGGCCGGGATTCGAACCCGGGACCGCCGGCTCAGTAGGCAGGTGTCTGCAAAGTGCGCCAACCGCGTCGTCCAAAATAAGGTATGGCACACTGGCTAGTGAGACTTTCTACTGTCACTGATTAGTTGCCGCTTAATGGTAACAAAATAATTATAAGTAAAAAGTTATTTGCCGTCAGTCGTCCAAAAAAAAAGTTATGCATAACAATTTGACAAAATTTTATTTTGTCGTAATAATTGATTTAAAATACTCACGATTTACCCGATTCATATAGGTAACAAGGGAATCGGGGGGTATTATGATTCACCACTGGCAACACAGAAACCGATTGACAGAGCCATTCAACCAATCATAGCGTGATGACGTCTCGCCTGTCATTCCGGAGTGCCATACCTTATTTTCTAATACCGTACTCGCTAGCGACTGTGTAAACGATTTGTATGGAGAATAGTGCAGCCCCTGGCTTTCTACGATACTCCATACAAATCGCGAGTACGCTCATTGTAAACACAACATGTTACTCGCCATAGCTAGTATACTACAACCACTGCTACTTACTACATGCTTTGTGATGACTTTGTAATGCATTAGGTGAGTGTAAATTAAATGTATAACGTTACGGACGACCATGTACATTTTTACTTTAATTATTGTTCTCATGTAAGTGACCTGTGTCTTTTTTGAGAATAAATTTCTTTAAACCTTAAACCTTAAACTCTTGGTAAGGGTCTTGATTTTCCATTGGATGCCACCGCGAGCATTCGTTCGTATTGTAACAAATAGTAAATGAGATATTTATGTAATTTTTGTTACATTACAGGCGAATTTTCGCGGTGACAGGACACCCTTAGGTTGCTGTGCTTCCATAACAATGTAATTAGACTCGACTCAGACTTGTGTAAGATACGGCTGGCGCAGGTAATAAAAAAAAAATACGTTAAAAGTGTACATTATTAACTCTATTATAAAATTTATTATAAAAATATGCCTACGAGTGCCTACTTTTTGACCGAGCGAGCGAAGCGTCACTGTTACAACAGCTTAGCCAAAAATTCTTTTTCCGGATGTTTGGACGTTCAGACGTCCGTTTGTCCAAGTTTCCGGCTGTTTCAGGTCTCTGTGTCAGCTCATCGATTTTTTTTCAAAATGGCGGCGACATGGGTGTTGAAAACATTAAAATGTCATTTTCGAAAAATTTATAAAAATGCAAAAAAAACTATCGCGAGGTTTACAACTCAAAGAGCCAATAGCACTAGTAGTAGTAGGTAAATTTTAATGAGTCTCGTGTATAAACGTATGGATAAAAGTAATCTTCATGGCCCGAGATGTGATATAAAGATATGGAGACTTACTTTTTTGTAAAACCTGTCAGTTTACGCACCTGTCTTACATGGCGAGCAATACATTACTTTTAATTACATAATTATTCCACATAAAACTTTAGCAACCGATGAATATCATTTCCTTTAATACGCTAGTGTTTATGGGAACACGTTAAATAAATTCTGTGAAGTGTTTACAGAGCGAAGTGAATCCCAAGAATGTTTACAGATATCAAGTTTTTCTGAAGGCCAGGAGCATCAAAGTACTCATATATTTTTGAGATAAATATTTTCGTTTTCGTTATAATATACTAAGACTTTTAGAGCAGAGGACGGACAGATAGGCTGCCATAGCGAAACTAATAAACGGTTCCTATTTAGACTACACAACCCTAAAAAAATATATTGAGAAATCATCACTTCTCTCCTTTAAATTCGTTTTTTTTTTGCCCAAATATAAAGACGACTCGATTATTTTATTTAATAGAAAAAAACTACGTCGTTTAGCTGCGACGTCGTTGCGGTAAATAAGTGCAAACGAACAGACACTTTTGCATTTACATAATGAAAAATTATTTCAAAACTAGCTATGCGTTTATTTATGCAAAAAATAAATCTGGGCAAAGAAACACGTAACAAGCAACATATGAACGGGAAAATACACGTTTTCTATGTTAGTCACTAGTCTGTTTTACTCACGAGAGCTGTAAAATAAAACTGTAATATAACAGATACAGCCTTGAGATACAGCCTGGTGACAGACGGACGGACGGTCAGCGAAGTCTCAGTAATAGGGTCCCGTTTTTACCCTTTGTGGGTACGGAACCCTAAAAACCGGACGTGTGCAAGTCGAACTCACCCACCGAGGGTTCCGTACAAATAATATATACCGTTGCTAAGCCTCGATGATTGATTACGTACTTTAAATAAAGGCTATATTTTTATGATTAAATCACAAATATATGTTTTCAGATTTTTTTATATACTTTTTTTTTTTATTTTAGATTTAAAAAAATATATATAAAAAAATAAAAAATACCCTATTAAAATTGATTCCCTTGAAAGTGTGGAAATATAGTTTTCACAGCATAAACGGCCGTATCCCGTATTTACGTTTATTAAGAAGTTTGGTTTTTTCACAGCTTCAGGGGTCTGTGGACATGAGTATGCGATTTTCAACTCAATATCTCTACGCGTTCCCGAGACATGGGGTCTTCACAGACATGGGGTCAGACAACAGAGTGATCTTATAAGGGTTCGATTTGAGGTACAGAACCCTAGAAAATAGGATAACGTACATGTTCATGTCCCAAATTCAAACTGTTTAATTTATGGATGTCGCACACAATATTACGACATCATTTATTTTTGATCGACTTCAAAAAGTGAGGAGAAGGATGTTATAAATTCTATTGTAATTTCATACGGTACAAGATTCTTTGTCAGATTGAAATCCCCACGGTCATAATCCAATACTCGTGAGCCATTGTTCATCTACAACTACATAACAACACTTGAGATTCTTGAGAACAAAGATGCGACGTGCACTAGACTCGACTTCCAACAGTTCTAACTTTTGTTTAGATAAATCTAGAACACCGTCACAAACAAACGTGGTAAAGCAATTGCAGTCTCGGCTAGTGTTGCCAGATGTCCTGATTTGAGCGGGACATCAGATTTAATCTTGGCCAGCAGGGCTAGGCATATCTTGATGCGACTTTGCTGGTCGTGTGACTCACCATCACCTATATTACTCGCACGGTATTAAAGAGACAGGTAGCTTTATCGCGCGACAAAGTCGCGTGTCATAGTTATGCTAGACCGATTACGTCACGCATAAATGTATTTTCTTTATTTTTTTAGACGTGCAGGACGCAAATTTTCTCGTTTTTTATTTATTTATTTAATCTTTATTGCACAAAAGAAAAACAGATCGTACAAAAGGCGGACTTAATGCCATAGGGCATTCTCTACCAGTCAACCATCGGGCAATGCAGATAAGTTGTGGGCGGTGCAACTAACTTAAATAGGTTTTAATAGATAAATACATATATTTATTATATATACTTACGTAATATAAATATATATGGACTAAAAATCAAAACAGACATGCTAAGATTTCTCCATTCTGCTAAAGAAGAGGTCACGCAAGGATTTTTTTAAATTAACTTGTTCGGGGCTTGCTTGATCTTGAGGGGAAGGCGGTTCCAGAGGCGGGCCACTTGGACGGTAAACGAGTTGGGCATAAAACCTGTACGGTGAGGAGGGATAGAAAGAGATAGATTGCCAGAAAAGCGAAATTGACGGTTAAGAGTTAAACCATAATACTGGAAGAAGTCTTTGAGGTATTCGGGAGAATTCGAGTCTTTGAGAATTGAGAAGAGAGTGCAAAGCATTCGCATTTCACGTCGTTGACGGATAGGAAGCCAGCCGAGCTGAGCGCGGTAAGAAGACACGTGGTCATACTTACGGAGACAGAAAATGAAACGAATGCAGTTGTTGAGAAGTCTTTCCAGTTTGTTCAGAAGCTCCTCGGTTAGGTCCGGATAACACACATCATCGTAGTCAATTATAGGTGAAATCAACGTCTGAACAAGCAGGTCCTGGTTTTAATGGGTAAAAAGTGCTTAAGTTTGTTAAGAGCATGCAAAGAACCCATGACCTTCCTGCTAACCTCGGCAACCTGCGTTCTCCAGCTTAGAGTGCGGTCCAAGTGAACACCTAAATTTTTGACGCTCGAACTAAAAGGAATAGGTATGCCGTTAAAACTTAGTGGCGTGAGAGTGTCAAGGTCAATTTTGGCGAGCTGGCGGGAGCTACCTACGATAATAGCCTGACACTTTGACGGATTAACAAATAGTCCGAATTTCTCGGACCATTGTTGGTCTAAGTTTAATCGGCGGTTATGAAATTAATGAATATAGAAAACAGGAGTGGAGAGAGGATTCCTCCCTGAGGTACGCCAGTGGCAAGGTCACACCAGTCGGACAAAGTCCGGTCAACCCGAACCGCCTGCTGACGACCTCGAAGATAAGCAGAAAACCAACTTAGGGCAGAAGGCGACACATTAAGATGTTTAAGAAGGGCAAGGAGAATGTCATGATCAACAGTATTAAACGCATTAGAGAAATCAATCAGAATTAGTACCGTGACCTCCATGCCTCGTCTGATGTCCTCAGTCACCTTAAGAAGAGCAGTACAGGTACTGTGACTAGGCCGAAAACTAGATTGAAAGGGGCTCATGAGCTGGTGAGAGTAGATATACCGTGAGAGTTGTTCGTGAGCTACCGCTTCAGCGATTTTCGAGAGGAAAGGGAGAATGGATATTGGTCTAAAGTTACTGAGCAAAGTGGGATTACTAATTTTCGGCAGAGGAATTACGAAAGCTTTTCGCCAGAGCAAGGGGAAATCGCCATTACACAGCGAGGAGTTGATTATATCAGTTATTATCGGCAGTACACAGTCAAGAACAGATACCACCATATAACGACTGATATCATCGCATCCGACGGCTTTGGATTGAATTGCCTGTTGCTGTTTGAGACGTAGGTGAAAAGGAAAAGGTTCCAGCAGTAAGAAGCGGAAGTGACGCAATATCGAAGAGAGTGATGGATTTAATTTGATTGTCAACGGAGAGGGCAGAGGAAAAATGTCTGTTTAAATCGTTCAGAGAAAAGGAAGTGCCATCGAAACCATGGGTAGGTTTACCTAGGCTAAGAGACTTGAGAATTTTCCAGACATCTGCCATAGACAAAGAGGATACATTATGATGAATAAACCGCAGTTTCGCTGAACGCACCATCTGATTGCAGCGATTACGGGCTATCTTAAAAAGGATCCAGCTTTCGTCAGTGCGGTTGCGTTTAAAAACTCTAATAGCCCGGTCTCTCTTACGCATAGCCAAATGTACTACTTCAGTAATTATGTGCATATTAGAGCAATACGGAGTGGAAGGTAACGTGGGGCTTTCCTGCAAAGAAGGCGTTGTTCAGCTTTAGAACTATATAGACTTGCACATAAAAATAAATTTTGACGCATAAACTATGTTAATACCTTGCGTTTCAAATGCTCTTGGTTGTAACCCAAATAATAGCGTTCAACCGACAGCGTTGTTATTTTATTAATATTAAAATATGTTATTATACGTTGTTATTTTCTTCCTTAATTTCACGATGTATAAGCCAGATAAACATATTTTTGATCAACTTTTTGTATCTATTATTTGGCACCGAGGTTTAAACCTGGGTTTCTTTTTTTGCGGTATTTAGAGTTAATGATATATTATTTCCTTTACACAAGATTCTAATATTTACAAAGCAATCGTACATCAGTTAGATGAAACCATATTTTTAGGAAAGCTACTTGTTTTGTTTCACCCTGGATATATGGGCAGAGAACTACATCATTTTGTGCAAGTGTCGTTAGCTCAGTCGGGACAAGAGCGCCAGCGCGATAAGCTCACCTACCATATGTGTATATACGAGTATATGTGTATATCAAAAAATACAGAGGTACTAACGCCATCTATAGGTACTTGGTCAAAAGTCTTAAGTATACATTTTTATACGCGGTCCCTATTCTCAGCATACCAAACCTGGCAACACTAGTCTCAGCCGCGTGCAATCTCGCAGACGGCGAGTGTAATTCCAGTGAAATATTCTTTAAGTTTCCGTAACGTGTCGCTTTTCTTTAACGTCTAGAAAGAAAAATAACGTTTGAAGTTTACATACAGCTGAGAATGCTGGTTGTTACCAGGTTGATTTAAAATGTATGTAAAGATTCTTTACACCGCAACAAACAAGTACGCAACTCTAAATAAATGAAAGAAAATCAGTATCTCCGGTAATCCTAATTGGTCCATGTCGAAAGAAAATCCAGTAACCAATATAGAAATTGCATGCAAACCGGCCTGTTAACTACTTATAATATTTAGACCTACCTAGGTGTGAAATATATAACATTCTACTTTTGCGTCCGCAGTTAAAATTAATTTATAAGACGATCAATTTCATGGACAAACAAATGACAAACTTTTACGCTCATTTCATTCACTATTCACTATTAAAGTTTACTATGAAGACATGTGAATAACCTTTTACTTGCACACTATTCAAAGCTTACATCCGAATCACAACAGCCATCATTATCGCAATCGGCGACATCTTGTTGGCATCTTAAAAAACGGAGCCGATAAAGTATCAATTGCTCAATGTAACTCAACTCCTTAGACGAGTGTTACGCAACGGAGTGCCGGGACTAAATAGGGAATGACTAAAACGGGCGGCTGTGGAGTCGCAAATAAATCGCAGTTATGTCCAATTGGATTCCGACACAAATAGCGTCGGCTGAGTTGCTCGCCCATTGATTTAATCTGGCCCAAGTATGAGCGGTTCAGCGGAGGGACCTACAGCACATTAGACCCAAATCTTGGTTCGATGGCTACGGTTCGACCACGACATCGGCGGCGAGCGGCGGCGACCCATTCCGTCTGCTTTTGAGGAAACGTCTCATCATCTCATTCGAAAGAATCGGATATTATAAGAGAGTTTTTTTTTATTATTTTTATAACATTTCAGGTATAAACCAATTGGATTTATGATGTACCTATACAACATGTTCATTATTTTCACTGTGTACCATGTGTCGGAACTGACAATCTTGATAGTACGCAGTGAGGTGTCAATAGCTACAAACCATATGGTCTACTGTATAGACGGAAACCCTGAGAATTGTAAAGCAAACCTTCAAGGTGGATGGATAATAGTCTACCCGGTCAAGTAAATATTTTGTTTGGAATAAAACTTATAAAAGAGCCCTTGAGTACTAAAAGTACTACAAGAATATCTCCTTAGCCGAAACTCTGGTTTCTCGTCACTTGTACCACTAGTGGTTGCTAAGCGACAAACCGCGGTCGCCGCCGTTTGCCGCTTGAGCCGATACCTGTGTAATTGCATCCGGTAAATCATTAAATCCAAAATTCTGGGATTCCGAGGCAATTTCGACGTTTTTAAAGACACGTGCCAGAGATTATATTTTAAGTATATTACTAAAAAAAATGTGTTTTTGTTTTTAGGGTACTACATCCCAATGCTTACTAAGTAAAAAAAATGTTACGATAGAACAGGATAAATATTTTTTTAAGAAAACCTACAGAAGCAGAAAACTATAATTACACGTGGGTGTTGTGTATAAAAATTCCACGAAAGTAGGTGTTTAATTTACGCAGAGATTCTCACCTTTTACCTAAAATACCTATGTAGCAGACTATTCTTTCAGACTTTTCCAAGGTCTACACGACACAGAAATAGGCTGTACTTGCCAAGTGCAAAATTAAAAATCCATAGCAGTAACTCATTCTGCATGGCAATAAAAATTTATAATAATGTACCAACCGTTCTAAAAGATTGTCCGCCAACTCAATTTAAAAAGCAACTAACAAAATGGTTGCTTAGTGAATGTTTTTATTCAATTAATGATTTTTTTAGGAAGCAATCGCAATATTAAATTATGTAAAAATGAATTATGTTTATTATGTGATTGCATAAGGATTTATTAAAATAATTGTAATGAGTTGTATGTGTATGTAAATTATAATTTATAAATAATAGGTACTAGTTATTATTAATTATTGAAATTTTTTGCATGCCAATATACTGGCAAATTGTGTTGTTCTGTTATATGTAATTTCGATCTCAACTGTACCGCAATGTATGCAAATAAACGATTTGATTTGATTTGATTTGATTTGATATTTAGATTATAATGGCGAAACTAATTACAAACGGCCACAACAATAATAGTTAGGTCGGATTTACGGAATAAGCCCCATGAAATTTTAATGATAATTTGACTTGTGATTAGAAAAGTTCCGTGCATGACGAGAATATAAAAATATTGATAACTCGCAATAAAAACTCACAACTTGAAATGAGAACAAATTGCAAAAAGTACAAATTCATACAGTTTTTCTACGAAGTTATCAACTCATTCCCGGAGTGCGCGGGGTTAATCCTTTCCTTAGTTAATATACACGCTGAAATCGCATACTACGTTCTACGGGAACCATGGGTTTTTTTTGCGGAATTAAATGCAATATCTGTTCCGAATTTCATGCAAATCCGTCCATCCGTTTCAGCGTGAATTTGAGGAATTATTTACTTCTGGCAATAGCGATGTAGTTATTTTAAATGTTATTTCCACGTGATGAATTAAACAATAAAGCGTAGTCCTCTGTCGTATTAACAATTACATTCTCCTGACAAACGTGGAACTGTGATATTAATAGTACATTACGTAACAAGGGTGGTAAACGAGGAATTATTAACGAGTGTCTAATTAGAATTGATTTTAATTGACTTTAATGACACGAGTTAGGAATTCCTTTACCACCACAGTCACGTACGACGTTTTTCATCACACTTTGGAGGAAATAAAAAAAAGTAGTAGGTAGTAGTCAATACCAATGTTACTTACCGCCCTAGGGCGTAATATAGGAATTACCGCCCTAAGGCGGTATATACGATTTACCGCCCGGATTTCTAGCATGTAATCACTTAAAGTGTGATAAAAATTACTTACCGCCCTAGGGCGTAATTCACAACTTACCGCTCGCTTTTCTAGCATGCAAGCCCTTGTGTAAGGGCAATGTCGATATTAGGTCGAACCGTAATAGTCTCATTCGATAGTTAATACACTAGTAACATAGACAAGGATAGATATACCTAAAATTGTAATGTAAGAGTGAGACAACAGAGTTGTGAATATAGATACTTCCAAGATGTCGTTGTTTCAATAGTACAACCCTATCATGGCACTGCGCCAAATTAATTAAAATGAATGGGAAATGTTAGTTAAAAAGTGAAAATAAAGTAATATTTCAATAGAATGAAGTCGTAGAAATGATAATAAAGTGAAAAATAAGTAATAATCAGTAGTAAAAACCAGATGTAGCCGGATTGCGAAAAAGCATACGTTTCATGCTAAGTAGCACGCAATACGTTCAATTGCGAGTACTACGTTTAAGTACAGGCAGGGTTTTTCAGGTATTTTCAGGCAATTATAAAGTAAAATGATGGAAGCAATAGAAGAAGACAAATTTCAAAATTTCACGGTGGCACAATTAAAGGAACAGTTGGTGTTACGATACTTGCCAACAAGTGGCCTTAAACAAGATTTAATTTCACGAATTATACAGGACAACAAAGCTAAAATAGAGGATGGAACATTGGATACGTTGAAAGAAGAAAAGGTTAGACGGGCATCTCAAATTCTAGAAATGGAATCCATGAGACAACAAATTCGAGAGTTACAAGCACAGCGCGTTCCTTTTTCAAACCCAGGTACGTCTAACAATAATTATAATGAAACCTTAACGGAAGTTTTGACTCAATTGGCACAAACACAGGAAATAATTGCACAAAAAATGTCCCCTACATTTCAAGTTTTCTCAACCAGCGACACAAGTAATGCTATACCACTTTTTGGTGGCAATCGTTATGAAAATGCATCAGAATGGATAAAACAAGTTGAACGCATCGCTGCTTTAGCTAATTGGTCAGACAATTTGACAATGGTAAATGCATCTATGAGGTTAAAGGGACCTGCTTATAATTGGAACACAGTTTGTGGTAAAAAAATTGAATCTTGGTCAGAATGGAAGAAACAATTAATTGATAGATTTAAAATAAGAATGTCATTTGCTGAGTTTATACAATACCAGAGTAAACGAACACTTCGCTTAACTGAATCCATAACTGAATACATATATGTCAAAAATGCTATGCTTGAAAAATCTCCCAGCATGATTCCAGAAGCAGATCGAGTGTCACTCATCTTAGAAGGAATCCAGGATATGCGGTGGTCAACGCCTTTAGCTACACATTGTTGTAAAAATGTTGAAGATCTGATCACACATGCGACAGCTATGGATAACATCAGGAAAGTACAGCGTAAGATGACCGAGCCTCAGGAATCTGTAAGTAAATCATTTGACAGACCTAAAAGTAATTTCATACCAAAATATAACCCAGGCACAGATAAATTAGAAGAAGTAACTTGTTTTCGATGCAAAAGGAAAGGACATATTTCATATAATTGTGATATGCAAGTACAACAATCTCATGTACCGAATCCAAAAGAAAAAATTGTCACAAAACCACATACTAATAAATTCAGTACCCCAAGCACATCGACAAGCACCAAAAATTACCAACCGAAGGAAAAACAAATAAATTGCATACAATTTAATGAACCAAGTGTAATCTTAATTCCAGTAACCCTTAACAGCAACATAAACTTGACAGCTCTCCCAGATTCTGGATCAGTAATTACATTGGTTGATAAGAAGTTGCTCCCAAGTGAAATGCAAGTATATCCATGGCAAAAAGGCTCATACAAGGCAGCAGGCAATATGATCACACCCTTTGGATGGATTACAGCAAGATTACAGGTGGGAAAAATTGATTACATTATGCCTCAGATAGCAATTTGTGAAAACTTACCCGTAGATATGATAATAGGTAAAGATTGGCAACATGCAGTATATGCAAGAATTATACATGAACCAGATGGCAGAGTATGCATAATTACACCTACACATACAGAGTATTTTACCAATTCAGTACTTGAAGAAACTTCGATTGCATGTTTTATGAAAACTTCAGAATCCAATGAACAGGAAATTTCAGTCTCAATAGAAAATCAAAGTAAAATTAATAAATTAGTTGACAAATATTCAGATATTTTTAAAAGTGACAGCAATGATATAGGAGAATTTCAAGATGTTGAACTAGAAATAAATTTGAAACACAACATTCCAATTAAATGTAAACCATATAGACTTCCACAACCCGAACGAGAATTTTTGAGAAAAACAATTGAACAATGGATAGAACAAAAGATATGCAGACATTCAGACTCTCCTTATGCGGCACCAATGTTTGTTGTAGAACAGCCATTCCATAGTACAACCCCATATAGACCCGTTGTAGATTATTCTAAAACGATAAATCCAATTACTGAAGAAAATGTACAACCTATAGACAGAATGGAAGACATAATACACATAATTTCACAGTTTGTTTACAAATTTAAACTTGACATTTATCATGCCTACCACAATATAAAAATTAGAGAGGAAGATATTTACAAAACAGCTGTTATCACACAAGATCATCACGTAGAATTTTTGCGAGTGATGTTTGGCATGGTCGGAGGGCCAGCAATAATGTCAAAAGTCATTAACTTAACATATGGACACTTATATAAAGAAGGAGTGCGTTTATATTATGATGATATATCAGGAGGTGCAAATAGTATTGAAGATTTGTTAATAATATTGGAAAAGGTATTTATTGCGACACGTGAAAAGCAATTAAAATTAAACAAAGAAAAATGTGTATTTGTAGCGACCGAACTACCACTATTTGGAAGAATAGTAGGTTACAATGAGGAAAAACCAGACCCACAAAGAACAGCTGCAGTTAATAAGTATGAAACTTTGAAATCGTTATCAGAAATTAGATCATTTTTAGGATTTGCGAATACTTTCAGGAAATATATTCAAAATTATGCATCTATAGTAAAACCATTATCTGACATTTTAAAACAAACCTCAAAGATGACCATAGAAAACAAACAAGACTTGAAGAAAAATAAATTGACATTGACAGATAGACAACAAGAATCGTTTCAATCAGTAAAATCACTTATAACATCTTCACCAATATTAGCATACTTTCAGCAAAACGCAGAAGAAACTATAGTCGAAACTGACAGTTCGTACAACGGAATAGGAGCATGTTTATTACAAATACAAAACAACCAGAAGAAAGTGATTGAATATGCAAGTCGTTCATTAAAAGACACAGAAACAAGGTATCATATTAATGAACTCGAAGTAACAGCAGTACACTGGGCTATTACACAAAAATTCCGAATATATTTACTAGGCACCAAGTTCACACTTATCACAGACAGTTATACTACAGCATATGTTATAAATAAATCAAAAATGAACAGAAAATTCGCAAGATATGTAGTTGACCTCGCACCATTTGACTTCACACCAATCCACAGACCGGGTAAACAAAATTGCATTGCAGATCATTTGTCAAGATATCCTTTAGAAGAACTATGTATGATGGTAATATCCAGTAATGAAGAAAAATTGAAACACGCACAAAATAAAGACAATTTCATTAAAATTATATGTACAAAATTAAGCCAAGAACCTACAACAAATCATTTACAACAAATAAGACAAACCTACAAGCTAGAAGAAGGAATTTTATTACACGTTGACAGTAAAGAGCTTTATAATAAAGAGAAAATTGTAGTACCACAAAGTTTAAGATCTTCAATATTAAAATTAGCACATGACGAGAGTGGACATTTGGACATGAAATCAACTTTATCACGGATCAAACAAAAGTATTGGTGGAAATCCATGCACAAAGATGTTAAAAACTACACAAAAGCATGCCTAACTTGTGCTAGTACAAATAGAAGAACAAAATTTGCATATGGATTAATGGGAAATAGACCTATACCAAACACACCATTTGAGGTTATATCAGCTGATCATATAGTTGCATTACCACAAACCAGTTCAGGTAACATATACATGTTGGTACATATAGATCATGCGACTAGATATATTATGGCAAAACCCACAAGTTCTTTATCAACAGCAGATGTTATAGATACTATAGAAAAGGATATTATATATGTATATGGTCCACCGTTGACATACATTTCAGACAAAGCCCCATGCTTCATGAGTCAAGTAATGCAGAAATTTTTCACAAAATATGGAATACAGCATCTGCCAACTACGCCATATACTGCTCAGAGCAATGGTTTGATTGAAAGGGCAAATGCAACGATAATTGCAACTTTAACTAAAATGGCTTTAGAAAACAGTACGGAATGGGACAGATTGTTGCCAAACACATTATTAGCCATCAACACATCAAGACAAAAAACCACAAATTATTCACCATTCTACTTATTACATGGATATCACCCGAGAATACCACCAAACGAAATTCATATTGGAACTATTCAGGAAGACATAGACCGGACACACCAGTTAGATTTATTAGAAAAAGCTAGACAAGAAGCTATCACAAGAATACAAGATCAACATATTAAAAGTAAAGAAAAATATGACCAAAGAAAGTTACAGCATAACTTTGAGGAAGGAGAATATGTTTTATATGCATGGCCTCAACCACAAGACCATAAGTTGACGCCAAAATACAAAGGACCATACAAAATTATCAAGAAAATAGGATCTGTTTGTTATGAAATCCAGAACACAAAAAAACCGACTCAGAAGAAAGTAGTACATGTTCAATATTTAAAACCCTTATCCCCACCTCCCGTCCTAGATTCTTTTTCAGCTTTTTCAGCACACAATGATGACCAGACATATGATGACCGATATGATGATGATGACAACTCCCTTGGTATACAAATTCAGGAGGAAGTTCAGCCCACGGATATGACACACACACCGGGATATGATGGTACCAACCAACCAGTACACAAAATTCAGTATGTTACTAGGAGAGGACGCATCACCGAGAGACCATTCAAGTATGATATTTAACCGGATTTGACTATATAAGCATATGTATTTCTTTTATATTTCATGTTAGTATACAATCTATGTACCAAAGAGTCTTAGATATCATTATTGTAATTTTTTTTTTGCATTCAAAGTTTATCCAATAGCATAATAACTTAATAATATATTCTATTAACAGTTCATTAATGTTTGTAATTAATTAGTCAACATAAAGTCATTCAGTTTAAAGTATGGAACAAAAAAAGAAAGGAATAGGATTGAAGTTTGCGAAGCGCCAGAATGTGTAAATAAAAAGTATATGCTATAAATATGTACATAATTAAATATAAGTGTAAATAGGTTTGTATAGTAGGGTAGGTATACATAGTTAGTTAAAAGGAAATGAGAAGCAGGGTATGAAGGAATGATAGTGTAAATAAAACCAGCATGTTTCACATTTGGATATACCTAATAATAAAATAAACTTAATTTAAGTAAGTGTAATAATAAAACTAGCGCCGACACACAAAATTTAAATCTTAGTAAGTAGTATGTAAATAAGTTTGTATGAAATGTAAAATAAGTAAGTAAAAACACAAAAACCAAAAAAAAACATAAAATGATCATAAATAAGTAGCAAAAAAATATTTTTCTGTTAAAATGTATATAAAAAAATGAAGTTTAGACTAGAATAGGTAGATGAAATAAAATGTAAATATGCCATACAATGTAGTTTGCTGTGTAGATATTTCTTTATAAATAATGCATGAACAATAAAATAACCTTAAGACTAGTTGTAAGACCACATAAATGAAGTTAAAATGTAAATAGTTTTGGGGATCAAATATTAAGTTGATTTGAATACATGTAACACTAACAGAACAGGTAAATTCATGAAGAGCATTGTAATTTGTTAAAGTTTTCAGTAGTTCAGTTTCAGGCCCGCCCTATAAATAGTAAACAGTAAAGTAAATTTAATTGCAGTATTAAGTATTTGTTATTTAAAGTAAAGGAATGAGAATTTTGATAAATTGTTTGAAATTGTTTGGAATAGCGGCATGTAAGGAAGATGTGAAATTAAAAAGTAAATGAATATAAATATTAATTTAAATTTGAATTTCAAAGGGCATGTAAGGGCAATGTCGATATTAGGTCGAACCGTAATAGTCTCATTCGATAGTTAATACACTAGTAACATAGACAAGGATAGATATACCTAAAATTGTAATGTAAGAGTGAGACAACAGAGTTGTGAATATAGATACTTCCAAGATGTCGTTGTTTCAATAATAGAACCCTATCACTTGTTTACGAGCAAAGTGTGATGCAAATAAATAAATATAATTCTATTTATCGCATGACAAACGTGACTGTCATAGGCCTACTGGAGTTACGCTTCCTTCATACACTGGCAAATGCTGCGTATTTTACCTACCCAAAAACTATTTTTATTCAGCTTGTACTCATAAATGTTTTACAGTTTCCAATTCACCCGAATTCACGTTCAAATGTCAATATGAAAGCTTAATTTCCATGGAACCATTCTATACGCTTAAAGCTGCAACTGATATTCATGCTTTGCAGTCACACCCAAATATAGTCCCGGAAAAAATATAACAGCATTTTTTGTCATAGCCTGTAAACCAATTTACACATAGATCATGCCGATTGTCGACTCCTCGAACTGAAACGAAAATCTATGATTTCGTGGATTTCAAGCATGTCATTTGCTTTGAAACTTTAGGGCGGAGAGTCCCGTTTGCAAAGATTTACCACATGTAACTAGTTTGACACAGTTTGACGGCCATCTCTGTGACAGATAGGTTTGAAAATAGAATTGTGGCACCGTACAAAGTGCCATCGCTTCTCCATTTTTACGGAGTATCAATTTCCGAACTGTCACTCCCGGTAGGTGACACACAAGTTCCACTGGAATAAAATGAAATGAATGACTTGTCATGTTACAGAATGCTATTGTGACTTCAATAAGGATGAATAAGATTTTTAATAAGGTCTACATTGATATGGGGCTGTTGATGACCCTGATGGACTAATGTCCAGTAACCCTAGTCTATATAATGATTTATTGCTTCAAACATGTAGCGTATTAACATTATTTTAATATGAATGCCTTAAATATTGGCAATGCTTCAAAATTATTCTAATAGAGCAAATATGACTTTGATTTTTATTTAACGAAAGTACAAAGCATAAGACTTAAAAGCCTAGTAATATGCTAGCCGGTGGGAATCACATTTTTCGGAGGCAACGTCGCAGATGCCATTCCATTAGTTCTAAACTAACTGTTTTTAAATCAGTTCGATTATAGAAGGAAATGCGTCTAATTGTCTATTAAATAAAACATCCGAAGCGTTTAACAGCTCATAATGACTTGTAAACTAAACACAGGGCGACTATTTACAACAGAAATAGTACCAAAAGATTAGCAGATGTAAAACGGTCAATAAAAGAACTGTGAACCGCAGAAGTTAAGCTTTATGTAGACCGTAACTTACTATCGGATTACAGCGCTCGCTTGTTTTAGGGGACGTTCACACTATAATTAGATTGTACAAACAACAAATAAATGTCCCTAAAACGCTCTGCATGTACTTTACGTAAAGGCGGAAGGCAAGACCGAGCACCAAGGTGTACGCTGGTGAGGTGAGCACATAGACATGGGCGACGGTAATCACTTTCCACCAGGCGATCCGTTTGCTCGTTTGCCCCGTTAATAAGATAAAAAACATAAGTAGGATTATAACTTATTCATTGGCTATTATTCCCTTTTAAAAATATACGAATAAGAAATTGGCGCCCAACATGGGGCATATACTTTATATAGATGACGAGTACCTACCACAAACATATAAAAACCACACTGAATAAGTCAAACCTTGTTAAGATATTTTCCATCAGTCCGTCACCATTGTGACTTACCTGTAAATAAAAGGAAACATTATTAATTTTTTGACACTAGGTCTTACATTTTACAATGGCCTTTTGTTGCCTGTAAGCATTTTCCTGAATTCATGACCTCTCTATGGAAAACCGATTCTCAATACAAATCTAAATTTTACGATAGTTTATATGTAATTCGTATATTAATGTTAGCCTGGTAAGTAAGATTTTTGTATTTCTCTCACAACGTAGCGACAGACGCAGACACGTCGCGTTGCATTCTGTATTCTACAAGCTAAACAGTTTACATTGCAATATAAAAGTGCAAGTCACACCAAGCAGCAACTTTCCGCAATATCTGTCGTATCCAGGGAATTCTTCGTAAATGTAACACCGAATCCCACTACTTATTTTCAATCCCTATCTTATTGTACACCTGCTTCCCTTCACAACTAAGATTAAAGCAAGAGCAATTAGGAGCATACAAGTTCGATGAAAGGGACAAATTAGCATAGCATCATACATTTCTTTGTCTGTAAATGGGGAGGGGGTTTCTTCCTATTCAGCCTTTTTGAAAATTTCATACATCCCCCATTTCATTTCTGCAATTGCAGCAACTTCTAGTATAGTCTTTGCGAAACTGTTAGGTCAAATTATGTAAATTTACACTAGATACAAACGACAGCATACTTGTAAAATTAAAATTAAGGCAGTTGCTCACTTGTGCCAGTTTGACATCATTCAATCTGGACTCCTACCACCACGACTCCATGATTAATAATTTATATAAATATCTAAAATATAAATATACAATTATATTAATTAATTGACGTTACATTTTAACATTAATTCGTGAAATTCGCGCGATCCATGTTGATGAAAATAACGAACACGTAGAATTACTCATTTTATTTTATTAATAAGCTGTAATTAACTTCATGAAGCGATAAATATTCAAAAGTTAATTAACATTAATTACACGTACATATATGGTTTACGTGGAACGTAGATAAATAATTTATGAAATCTTCTCTACTGTGTATATGTATTTATGATAATTTCAATACGTATATTTGCATTAATTATTAAACGTCAGTAGCGGTTTGTCAAGGATTTGTCAGTCAGCAAATTCAAAACATTGATTACCGGCGGAAATAAATACTGAACCCACTTGAAAAAAACTTGACCTTCATCACTGTGCATAATTTTGGCTTTATTATGCATAAAAAAACTTGAAATTTTCGGAATATTTAGACCTGTTTTTCACTTTGTTTCACATTAGTGACATTCGCTTTCAACGCTTTCAACGTCAGTTACCAAAAATTTGTCGTTACCAGTAAAATAAATTAGTACTACTAGAAATCTGCAATATGGCTTGGGCTAAAACACCCTGTTGGGCTAATAATCGGAGCTTAGCGCAGTTTACGTGTGTACACGGCCTTAGCCTAAACAAAGTCGTAAGCGTAAAGTCATTGGCCGAGATTACAGCGGACCGAGATTCTAAAGAAGTACTTAGTAATCTAAAGTTGGCAGGTTTAGGTGAATTTTATGAAACATGTAATGTCTCATTTTTTTAATGTGGGTACACACCACAATCGTTATATCTTTGTATCAATAGTTTAGGTTTAGGTGAGTTAATTTTAATATACTAAGGATGAGATTCGTTGGTCTTGCCGGTTGCATCTCCCACTTTGTACAAATTAGATGCGCGATGGTAGCCAATCGTAGCGCCGTACAAGCGACAGTCGGTAGCATACTCACAAGAATAATCAATAAAATACAGTTCTCAGTATCTCTTCCACCTTTATTCGGGCAAAATAGACGCGGTCCTGTAGCCTGTCGCAGTGCCGTACAAGCGCCAGTCGGTAGCATACACACATAAACAATCAATAAAAACAATTCTCAGTGGCTTTTACGAAGATTAAAAAAGATAATCTTCTGTACGGTGTATATTCATGATCCCACACATATTCAGCAGTTAAACGGAGCTTAGCACAGTTTACGTGTGTACACGGCCTTAGCCTAAACAAAGTCGTAAGCTCAAAGTTATTGGCCGAGATTACAGCGGACCGAGAGTCCAGTCAACAAGGACTTGAGTACCTAAAATTACCAAGTTTAGGAGAAACAATAGACTTGAGATCTTGAATTTGTGAATTTGTTGGAGTGCTTTTATGCAACAAGGACTTTTTATTGACCTGACCAAATTCATCTCAACACCACCTGATGGTAAGTGGCTACCGAGTCATAGAATGGCTAATTAAACTTATAATTATAAATAATTTTATTTAAAAAGAGAGATCGAAGCTACGTGCTGAAAAATTTAATGATCCTTATTTTCGATCGAGATATACTCATATGATATCTCATTAGAGAGAGGGAGAGAGCGAGAGAGAGAGAGAGCTCTCTACACCAAATGACACCTATTTTTTTAAGGTTAAAATGGATTTAAACAATTGTAACTGTTATGATGAAATTTGTACAGGATACACATTGTGTCATTAGAAATTATTTGTAGGTAACGAAACATCTGTGCCAAATCTCTATGCCGCCGGCACTTCTCTACCCATTTGTTTCCCCGCTTTATGGTTACAGGCCCGTTACGATCAGTTCCGAGCCCCGACTACGAAATATCAATAACAGTTGTGGTTTCGTCTAAATTATTGTTTGGGTTCGAGTGAGTTTGGCATACTTGAGCTCTTGAAAAAATGCAACATATAAAGTGCGTACATTGCGTGAGCTGCCTGAACACACTAGATGGAAGCCCAAGTCGAAACCGAAACCCGGTGCCCCCGCGTATAACGCTCGGAGGGCACATTACTTCTCAAGGGCCCCCCAGTGGGTGACCACCAGAAAGTGACCCAACAGACATAACATAACCATGCCTACCTGTCCCCCAAACCGCGAGCTAGACTCTGGTAAGTAGTTTTCAGTTATTTTATAAGTAGGTTTAGTTCTCTCGGCGGCTCGACGACGAGCCGCGTCAGGTTTACAGCAGTGCAAAGGGCCCCTTCGGGCCCGCAAGCAAAAATATATAAATAAAAAGTGTGCTGCCTGAATTCCTTTCGCGTTTTATACCTGTCTCGCTCGCTCTTACTTGATCCAGATAAGAACTTCTGTTTTCACCCAAACCCAAATCGTAATCCGAGAGCTCACGAACTGTACGCTGTAGAACATGTATCTGCCACTGACTATCATCATCTAATTCGGTTATGTACCTTCTACAGTGCCAGGAGGCTCTGAATCATCATATACCACGGGGTTTTCAGTGCGCCAATAATTTGACGCCTACAGACGGCCTAGCGTCAAATCACATCACAAATGCTGTCGCAGCACATGCTGAGTCCGCTCCTTTTGTCACACGGAATAATTTGGGTGGACAATGTACTGACAATGCTGTTCTTGTTTCATCCGTGTACCTATTATATTTTTTTGGTGGGGCAATAAATGTTTCTTTCTTTCTTTCTATCTATCATCAAATCATTCATACACCGAACACCAGGGTATGGTCATCACTCTTCGCCATAATTTGTAAAGGGCCGCATGAGAAGACTTAACCCCTCATAGGCTATGTCAAAAAAATTCAAATGAATTAAAGGTAAATATATATTTTATCGTTATGTTTAAATGTTCTGCACTGATCTGTGCTAAGCATCCGAGGTGTTAAGGTTACTCAAAGTTGAGCCTTTGTGGTGTTGGTGGCTTGGCTCCTCCTGCCGCTTTTATTAGCCTCCTCGTAAATTATTAGTTCGCCCCGATCGTGCATCTATAAAAATGGAAAACCACCTGTAATATTTTATCTGTGCTAACGGATAAAGTAACTTATGCTTGGAGTTTCCTAACGTGATCATATTAGAGATGAGAGGATCCGCAAGAGAACCATACCTACATTCATCACCATAACTTGGGAGCTGCCAATCAAACTGCGGCGGAGGCTGTGCGTGTTTACAACAAAACAATACTGGATTCATTTCTCACTAGCCGCGCCGCGCGGTATTACCCGCTTAAACCGCGGGAACATTACATTTTTTCAGGATAAAAAGTAGCCTGTGATTTACTCCAGGGTGTCAGCTACCTTCATACCAAAATTTATCAAAATTGGTCTAGCCGTTTGAGCCTGAAGACGTAATACCTAAACACACTCACAAACTTTCGCCTTTATATTGTCCGTGATGTTCTGAAGGCAAGTCATTAGATGATCAAAATTGGTCCAGCCGTTTGAGCCTGAAGAAGCAATAAACACTCACCAACTTTCGCCTTTATAATGTTAGTGATATTCAGAAGGCAAGTCATTGTTTAGATCAGATGCAACCCTAATTGTGACGTATTCCAAAGCTCACATTCCACGCGCAGACTGTCATTCCTCAATAATAGTGCGAAATTATCTCACTCGCCCGGAGCTAACTTGTTTGTTTCTAGTAGCATAGTTGCTAATTTGCTATCCGCATGCCGCATTGACTCGCAGTATCTCGGCCATTTGATTAAGACGCATCGTCGGTGCAGGGCTGTAATGAAGTACGGGTTTGCAGTTGTGTAGCGACTGAGTAGTTTTGATCCTTTAAAGTCCAATTTAGGAGCACGAGTGTTGCTATTGCAATACTTCACTCGTATATTAAGACTTCTTCAGATGAATATCTTTTAGGTTAAGACTTCTTCAAAAACTGTTTACACAGAACCTAACTAGATGGCGCTGCTTTTCCTTCTAGGTGATTACTCTTCTATATAGTTCTTGCCGGTAGTTACAGACCGCGTATGTGTTTTACTCACCGTTTTACTACCCAGGTTACTCTTTTAACACATCTTAGACTCATAGTCGGCTTAAAATATCATTTTACAATGCCCTGCTTATACAGTTAAAACGCATCTTTTTTTTTTTTTATTTATTTATCATAAAAAACTTATGTGGTATGTATAACATTTATATTCCGCCAAACTGAGGACAGTTTGTTGGCGGATAAAGCGCTCACAAACATTTTCGTGTGCTACCACTTATAAATTACTAATACAGTTACTAACTCTTTAGGTCATTACGACAGGGTCATATGTCCCATTTTCATATTTATTAAATTAGTGTCCATGTTACTATGACAATCAATTAGTTAAAAAGCGAAAGACAAAATTCATCGCGCGACTTGTCACCTTTCTTTCTCGCACGGTATGATAGCGAAAGAGACAAGCGTTGTCTTAGCACTAGTGCTGCTTTGATTTTGATACGTTATAATAACTCAGCAGACCACAAATTGTGTCGCAAACGCAGTAGCGCGAGAGTCCGGAAAGCGCGCCAAACCAAAGAATATATATACTAACGTAAAAAAAAACGACAGCGACACTTGTGTGCAGTAACAAAACTCGCGGCTATGTTCGCGAGTCGAGGGGCGAGCGCGGGACGCGCGAGATGGGAAAAGGCATTCACGTGAATGCCTTGTCGAAGAATTCGGCATTACAAGGTCACGGACGCCCGAGTTACACCGATAGGCCGCTGTCACAGTATATATATGGGCTAAAGCAGTATGGAAACTAAGGCCTTTTTTGAAGATAAATACCTACGCGCTAGGGTTGTCACCCGCTGCCGGCGGCACCCTAAGTTAGATTTTTTAAAATGTTTTTAGATTTGTTTATTACTGTATTGTATTCTACTTTTTATATAAATTTATTGTAAAAAACCTAGCCTAAGATGAAAGATAAATAAAGGAGATAGTAATCGAATGAATTTACTAGTTTAAAACAGGCAGTTATAATGGGAAGTTTTTGTACGGAACCCTCATTGCGCGAGTGTCACTTGCACTTGACTTTTTTTTTATGTGGATACACACCACAATGTTCATATTATTATATTGTTATCAATTTCTATATTGGTATCAATGGTTTAAATGTCATCCTTTACAATATTAATACTTATTCACGCAGTATTCGACGTGTTTACACACGTAGTCCACGGACAGTCGAGGGGTTAGGAGGAGAGCGGGCGGCACATGCGGCGGCGCCGGCACGCATCGCCATCGCGTCCGTCGGTCGCGACTCCCGAACATTCGATAATACAACGTTCGCGCGCACTACTCGTACGAATCGCTCGCGTGTCTAGCTTTTCTCATAGTCTGCCTGTATCTTGTGTTATTCTTATTTGCCCATAAAACTGTGCTGTGACTTTTATAAGAATTATAGTGTTTGCCACCATCACCAACCGTTGTTTTCCTGGACGCTACCCCACGATCTAACCTAAATACAATATATATTTTATACTTGTAAATTTACACCAAATATCACATAAACAACCAAACGATTTATTTAAAAGGAAATGCATTTTATTTATTAACTAGCAAACCGTTAGGCTCCGCTCAGGTGCAATGCTAATAAATTATGCATGTAGGTATTATAATTATAAACCTTTATCTTGAATCAATCTATCTATTTAAAAAAACGCATCAAATCCGTTGCGTAGTTTTAAAGATCTAAGCATATATACGAGTAGGAACAGACAGACAGGAAGCGACTTTGTTTTATACTATGTAGTGAATAAAGCATTCTTACCTTTCAATATCAGCAGGAAGTTTAAAAAAAGAAAGCTCCGGTTTTAAAGAAGCAGAATTCAAGCAGCCGTATACAAAGCAATACACTCGTGGCATCTTTAAAAAATTGCGGACAGCGCACGCACGCGCGATAAACACAAACAATGACCGGTCGTCTCGATGCGCCACGCGCGACCATGGTATGGTATCTCTTAGGACATGGCCTGTAATTGAAAACAGCGCCATCTACTGTTTCTATTCCAAGTCTACTCGACGTCAGTGTTGCTGTGTATTTTGTAGTGTGTATTTGGTAGAAAAAATTAATCTAAGAAATGTTTAAAAAATTCTGGTAAAACATAATATTTTTTAAAAATTATAGAGAATATATTTTTAATAATAATATTCTAACAGAGTTACTAATATTACAGTGCAAATAAACTAGGAAATAAAATGTATTTTAAACTTTGGTAGGTACTTAACTTTTTTCTTAAAAGGTGGCAATACCATACAAAGTCGGTGACGTTTTAGTTTTACTCCGTCGTTTGTATTTGCATTTTTGCAAATTTTCAAAGTTTGTGAAGTTCTGGCAAAGTTCTCATTTGGTGTTTTCTGGTTACCGTGCACGCGCTTTTGTGTTTTGTACGTTTGTTCCTTAGTTCACCGCATTATATCTGTGTTTAATTTGTGTCGACTTGAGTCTTCCTAGTGCTCCTCCATTAATTACCACGCATTGGATATATGAACTTTGTGATGTTACTTATGACAAATAATATACAAAAACCAGCATTTGCTTTGTTTTATTTTTTCCTTATCACTATAAAAAATAACTGATTTATGTGGTTTTCTGTGTCAAATGCGTTAAAAGCATAGATACGCATTTACACAAAATACCACATAAATCAGTTTCCATCCTTAAATTTTTTAACTGCGTGTAGGCACCTATACAAGCTATATACACCGGTTGTAGTTATATATACAACATCCATTAGTTGAGAGCACGCCCGCTTGGGGCAGCACTAGTAGCGACGTGAAACTAGCAAGAGTTTCGTATCTATTTCCGATTATTACATTCTTATCTATGCGCGCGACTGACAGCACCGTGAAGTCCGATGAGACGCCTCGTAAACGCTTGCGTCTGTGTGTGTGCGCTGTTTCGACCGTTTGTTCGTAGTTTCCATACTGCTTTAGCTCATATATATTCTGTGCCGCTGTCGCGCTTGTGGCCAAATTGAACGGTACCCTTACCACGAGACAGTGACTATACTCGTTAGCGACAGCATAAACGATTTGTACTGGGCGCTGCACTATTCTCCATACAAATCGTTTACGCTATCACTAGCGAGTATGGTCACGTTGACTCATGGTAAGGGAGCGGAGCGGTAATGAGGCAGGATACTGTAGCCTCGGCTGCATGGAGTAACTATGAGTTAGTAAACGATCTTCTGAATTTCACCCTGCCTTAATTAATACTTAAGGCAACATTTTGCTAATTAAGACATGACTAATATTAGTCAATTTACACAATTACCAACGTGTTTTAAACCGTTTATAATTATTATTAGATATGTGTCACGAAAGTTGTAATAAGACTCTCGATTTAGCTGGTTTAAAGTTTTTGCGCGAATTCATGTACTGTAAGTTTATATAATACCGCTATAAATATTGAAGAGATCGTTTAAAAGCGTTCTAAGGCACACGAAAGAAAGTTCAACACTGTCATGATAGATTTCGCTGTCAAAAATCGACTACGCGGGACCAGAGAGTTGAGGATAGAGGCTATGTAGGCTGTGACCTCGTGATATTTTTTTAATTGGCTGAATTAAGTATGTATTTCTTTCCGGTTCCAACCCCCTCTATTTTGAAAAACTTCGGAAACTTAATCGACAAAAACCAAAACCGGAATCGGTTGAGAAATGCGAACTGTAGGCGAGAACAGCCGGAGATCCGAACAACCGGAAGTCGGACATACGAAAGAATTTTTGGACAAACTGAAACGGAGACGCGTCGCTCGCTTGGTCAAATAGGTATATGATCATGAAGTCTTGAAGCTTCGTACAAACCATCATCATGCTCATTCTTTTTTTAAGATCGGACAACCTCACACTATTCAAAATAAGCTATATATAATCACAGTAAGCTCTAGTAGGCTTGTGTTATGGGTACTAGGCGACGATATAGATACTTATATAGATAAATAAATACTTAAATACATAGAACATCCATGACCCAGGCACAAATATTCGAGTTCATCACACAAATATTTGCCCTTGCCGGGATTCGAACCCAGGACCGTCGGCTCAGTAGGCAGTTGCTTAACCACTGCGCCAACCGCGTCGTCAATCGTCGTCGAACATCCATCCATCCTAGCTAGCTAGCATCTTAGCTCAACCACCTGAACTGTCTAAATCGTCAGCTACTTCTAAGGACCAAAACGGTGAATGCAGTCGCAATTACACAACACCTGAAACATGCAGAAGATGCATATTGGACCACAACCTGAAATCTGGAATCCGCAAATACAACGTTGGAGAAACGTACGTAATTGGCATACGAGTAGGTAAACTATATTATTTTCAGCTGCCACGATTGTATGTATGCACTTTATTGTAAACAAACACTCTGGTTATAAATACATTCGTAATAATTATTACATGCACAAAGGCGAATGTATCCCTGTTAGGGATATCTTCCATTCCTTCCTTTTCTTTTACTTATTTTATTTATTAAAAATTAGAACGTAGTAATGTGCTCAATTTACCTACGACAATTCATGCAACTTGCCAAAAGTATATATATTTGACCATCGCTCATATTACTCTAATGGGGACATTTAACCGCTAGATCAAAATTGGACGGTTTACGGTAGTTGTTACATTTTAAAGTGTAAGGACCAAGCTCAAGCAGTGATTTTTAGAATGTATTTAGTTTAAAAATAAGGCTGGTCTATTTAGCTACATTAAAGGTAAAGTGAAAACCCCAGCGTGTGAAAACCGTGAAGTAGTCGTTGTATGTTTAATGTCAAGCCGCGCGTATACTCCGGCTAACAGGGAACAGGTGAGCGCAACATTTTTGTCATAACTGCGGGAGGCGATTCTATGTCGCAGGACAAGTTAAAAGGAGATTGAACAAGAAAATATATCGACGGCGAAAAGTAACGTAGAAAACGCAAATAAATCGCACTAGGGTGAGTCAGTGGCTTTTCGAAAACAGATGTTACTAATGATATCAAAACAAAAATAAAGGGCACACCCGCACACAAATTAACCTATACACATCACAAATTAAGCTCCAGTAGGCTTGGATTATGGGTACTAGACGGCGATTCATATACTATATTTATTAATATAAAGAATCCTTTTCTTTTAAAGAAAAACAATTCACTGACTGCTTCATTTCATAGAATTTTCATTTCATAGACAATTTTTTCCCCGGTTTTTTTTCAGACATTTTACAGAAATCTTGAAAATGGTTAGGTATGTGCAATAACATTCCAATAGTTATTTATGGTGTCAAAACTAAATGCTTTCGATGAAATGATATTTCTATGAAATGAAAATTCCATTCCAAAGCTATACATATATATATACTTAAATACAGAACATGTACCATTAGAAACGTCGAAATTGGCTCTTTGTATGTATCGAGTTTTAAAATTGAATCCAGAAATGTCTACAAGCACAGAATCGCCCCCGCAGCAGGAACAAAGGACCAGGCCACATAGAGCGGCTAATTGGATGGCTCCGAGATACAACTAGTTCCAAACGAATGCTATTTTACATACAAACACTACATAAACGATATTTATGTTTGTTTCGTACTCCGGACGGACTTACATTTTCAGGTATATGAAAGACCGTTTGGTGTTTTATGTATGACTCTCCGAAATATCACTTTTAAATGACGATCTGTCCGTGTATGCAATTCGAATTGCATACTATGTAAACGTCAATCGAATGAGCACCGGTTTCTTATGGAAAATGACGAGACGACTAATGGTAGGAAAGAATAGAAGAAAAAATATGGGGGTCGGCCCCAAATAAATGGGATAAAGGCAAGAGGATGAGGATTATGTTAGTTTTTTTTTATTGTAAGTCTTTTAGTTTAGCACAAGTTTTGGTACGTATCAAGGTTAATTCAAGTAACAAAAATTAAAGTGAGTAATATTTGGTTGTACAATCAAACGAATAACATTTGTGTTGTTAACTGCAAATCGTTTAAATCATATTTCCAACATTTATTAACAGCCTTCGTTTTTACCTATCCATTTCAATAACAAACATTCCACTTACATTTGCAGATTACTCATGTATTTATTAGTTGCGGTATTTAGGTAAATTATATACATATTCTTGGACGCAGCGGGTTGAAAACTCATGAAACTCAAACACTCAACTGAAATCGTTTAATGGCCAGCCAGCTGGAATTGTAATTTCATACGGCGAGTGAATTCGGCTTAGTGCAATTTAGTTTCGTCGGATGTACGACTTTCATCTGACATTAGCTGTGGTAATTAGATAGTTAAGTTAGTGAGCGCATGCGGGGTTATGAACCACGTTAATAGAAAAGGTTTTACCGTATAAACTCCACAGTGAAATATGTATTGTCAGCTGAAATTAGCATGAAGCTACGCTTTCAACCACTCGTAAACATATTCGAAATTTAAAACGAAAAAGCACACGGCAATGGACGGGATAATGAAAGGAAAGCAATCATCTCCGTATTCCCTTTGTTCCGTCGAGTTTTCAATAAATAAGTTCATAAAAGGCAGGAAATTAATACTTTAAAAGAAAACTGGGGGATACCTTTTTGTACCCGGCGAGTCTCAAGGCGCGTTGCAGTTTCGCCGCTCTCGTTGAAGACAGGTATACTATCGGCACCGCTTCCCCAGCCTCCAACTCGATGTCGAAGTCGTTAACCGCCTCACAGAACTTATAATCCTCAAACTTTTTTGCCTTACTCTTCATTAGTTCAGTGTCCCCGTCACTTATCGCTCCTTTTAAAACTTGGTGCGCGGGGATGAAAAGAGGGTTTTCGTAGCTGCGATTAAGTTTCGCGTTGCTATTGTTCAGCTCGTCGTGTTGTGGCTCGACGTCGCTATCGTCTTCGGGGAACGTTATGAGATAATTATCATTCACAGTGCACTGTCCGTCACTTGAGCTCTCCTCGATGACTACGGATTGTCGGTTAGACTCGGCGGACGCGTTCGAATACGCGCTCCATCTTAAACCACTTCTAAGCCGGCCGCACTCCATTTCTACTCAATATACAGTCACTAGCCGAATAACTCCGTTTATTATGCAGTCAACATAGAAAGATGCGCTTTCAGTGCGAGAGTAAAAAATAAATGACGAATCGCGTCATACCAGTGGGCGTAGCTGGGATCCGATTTCAATCTGCAATATGTTAAGCGAGGCACGCGCTGTTTAAATACACATGTTTTTTTTAATCCGACGCAGATTCTGTACGTATAGGTGTGACTTGTTGTCTGGGATGTTTTGACGTTTTTAAAAAAGCCGGTGTTAAAAATCCGGCTGAGTAAAAAGACAGGTGTTGAAAACCGTGAGAAGGGTCAGAGCGGGTCGCGTGACCGAACTCTTACCTCTAATTAGCCGATTTCGGGTTTCGGAAACTGCCGAATGGTATTTTTGGAGCACATTATTTAACTGTTATTATTTTAACGCGAAATGGACTAGCGAACGTTAATTATTAACGCACGGTCAGTGGTTCCGCGGTCATTTCGGGGACCGCAAGTTTTAATTAGCGGATCTGTTAGTGTTGGCGTTTAATTATAATATTGTCCTATATAAAGGGATTCCGAAATAAGTCCAGACGCGGGGAGCGCAAAACGCAAATGTCACACAACAAAAGTGCGAGACTATGGGTCGTTGAACTCGTAGACTTGGCTGGATTACAGCGTAGGTACTTCAGCTATGTAAACGACTTTGAAAGTGAAAGATATTATACTTCTAAACACCAACTCGACTCTAAGTCCCTCTCTAAATTTCTCATTACAAAAACAATCGATAAAATTGCCTTTTTGAAATCAGATCGATTTGTACGTTTTTTTTTTCGAAGTATACATTTAACTACGCTATCGCGCTTGTTTGAGATTTAATAACTGCTTTTCAATAGCTTCATTTCTCTTCATTTCAATTTAAAGTTGAACACGCTTTCAGAATAAATATCGTACATGAAATTCAGTTTGTTTGATGTTTTTTACGTGTAAACAGATTCAGTTTTAAGGCAGGCGTATTTTTGTCATCATATTCATAAAAGGCATAAAAAGATGTAAATGTCTGTTTGCAATAATATTTAGACTACTAGTACGTTATTTCAGAAAAAGTCCAATGTATTATTAACCTGACTTCAATGATCTTTATATAAACAATGTGCATGTTTCAAACGATAACTGTAGCAGTGTAGCTATTGTTTTAGTTAAAGTTATTAAAGTTTCGTTGCGTGTGTTTCGAAGATTAAAATAAGTAAAAGTATTTTTCATTTATAAAAACGCAATAGTACGCAAACTACAACAAGAAATCCAAATAAAAAAAAAAAAAGAAATCTTTACATTCAGCCAGATTTTTTTAGAGGAAACACAGCACTAACCATAAACATCCAAACATAAATGTCAAAACAATCAATAGAAATTCAGAATATTAATAATTTACTCTCACACTAAAATCGTAACACGTTTGTCTAGCAACAATCGACACACACCGTTATGAATATTGTCTATCACGCACTTTTTTTTTTAATAAAAAGGTCCCAACAAAGACTTGGGAATTACGGTTTCAGCCACGCGACGCGTCGCAGGCGCACGTTGAATCGCGACTGAAGCGTTCTATATTTGAAGTGGGTTTAATAACATTGCGTATATTTTCCCGTTTTTTCCCGACTTTGACATCCGTGAGTCAGCCATTCATGTTTTTTATGCGTCTACGTTTTGACAGTATTCCTGTTGGTGGGAATTATTTAGCTTTAACAGAAGGAATACGTGGCAAATGATAGGGTACCATTAATATTTAATTTTCATGCGGGCGAGTTAGTAAAACATTGAAGCAAAATTAAATATTGAAATCTACGTGTAATATTTCAACTGGAATAAATGGCTTTGTGTCTTCGTAGCGTTTTACTATCTGTTGGCGGGTCAATAATTTATTTTTCTCAAACATGCTCGGAAATGTATGCGTTAATGTCCCGATATGAGGACATGAAGTTTCTCGTTTATGGCTCCCTACATTACTTCTTGGCCTAGGCCACAAAAGTTAGTATGAAAATCCATTTTTGTCCGCTGCTCTAATTTTTTTAAATTTCTATACTAAAATTAAATTGGCAAAGGAAAAATTACATACAGCCAACAACCTCCACAATCTGTAAGCATAATTGCGACACAAAAAAAAATCTATAGTGCTATATTTATGTGCGGTTAAACATGGTGCTCAAATAGCTGGATCAAATAACATATTTAAAAAATAAAAAAGGTGGGAAATTGAAAATCTTTTTTTCTGCTTATTCGTATTTCGTAGTGATTATAAAATAATTTTAACAGACATAAAAATTACTTCTAGTGATGAGAGTGACGGGGAACTTATGAACAAAGGATTACGGGGAACTTTATGAGGAGGCAAATTTAGTCATGCAAAATATGCTACGGGAAAAAAGTAAAAACGAATAATAGTTTTTACTTTTTTCCCGTAGCATATTTTGCATATTTTGTTGTTTTTGTTTAGGGAGGCTCAAATAATTAATATACGCGATATAATCCGTTTAAATTGTTTTATTTAAATATTTTGTTTTGTTTACTTGATTATCTAGTAGTTATTTTAATTTTAATATTTCCTCACATCGTTTGAGAAAAGCACTATACAAGCTTCGGCCGGAACAGGCATTGCAGGACTCGTTCTATCTGGCCTCGTCTTCGACTCGGCCATCTACCCCAAACTCGTCCAGCAATCCCTTACTTCACGGCCTCTGCAGTAATGTACTAATATGGGTATTATCAATTATTTATTTAATCGTATGGCATTTTTGACCAAGTCGCGCAGCTTCTAATTATAAGCATATATCTAAGTTCATAAAAATATAAAAACACCGAAATCGTCATAGATGTGCCTATACAATTTGAGTAGCTCCTTCGATTCCTCGTGATTCTCGTCACCGAATCTTTACCAAAATTTTATGGTACCAATTGGTCCACTTCTTTCATAGAAAAACGCTTCAGTTCATAGAATTTTCATTTCATAGACAATCTTTTCCTCGGAAGTCATACATTTTTCAGTAATTTTGAAAATGTCACCCTATAGATTAGGCAAGGTTTGTATTATAACATTCCCAAATATTTTAAGGTTTCAGAAAAAGCGCTTTCGATGAAAATAAATTTCTTTGAAATGAAAATTCGATGAAACGTTTTTCTATAAAACAAGGGTAAAACCAATTTGGTATCTACTCTCGAACAAAAAAATCCAAATCGGTTCATAAACGATGGAGTTCCAAGCTAAAAGCCGCTAAAGAATACAACCGAATAGAGAACCTCAAATTAATAAATTATTTACATATGTATACCACAAAGTCATATTCTTGTTTCAATGCCTACTAAGAAATAGCATTTAACTCCGCCAGATATTCAGATTGTTCCGTCTAATATGTATTCTGAACAAGGTAAGGTGATGGGGTAACACTATCACCGAGGGGAGACTGCCACAGTCCAATTACTAGATTAACTGTTAGACGATAAATTATGAACTGAAGCGTCACACCCCACCTTGCCTCATAATCATATACTTCCTCGCAAGTACACACCAGAAAGGAAAACTATAACAATTTTAAAGTGAATAAATTTTATTATATAGCCTAGCCGCGACCTTGTCTTTGCCAAGGTATTCTAAACCTAGCTAAATTTCACGGAAAAATCTTAAAGTCTATCCCATTCTATCACATGAATATCATCGTTAGTGCGAGGAATATGCGATAGTCGAAGTCTGGATTATAAGTCGCGAGTCAAAACAAAACAGCGTGAATCATCTAAGGAGTTTAAGACGATTTTGAAATTTGTTCCACTAGTATAAATCTTTAAATCGTAATTGAAGCGGCTTTGGAGTTAAAACTCTTTGGTTTTAAAGATGCTGCATGACTGAATTTAAATAGTCGGGACGAGCCGAGCGAAGTCTTGAGACTTTGCCAACACATCTGCAGCGAATGAAAACATTCTGGATGCGTTTACCGTTCAGCGGCTTCGAGGAAGGAAGTATCAAGCACTTTAGATAATCTTTGACGCATATGATTTAATACAGGGATGAGAGATGCATCACATTAGGTCTAAAATTATCATTTCATTGAGTTTCACGTCAGGAGAACTATTATTGAACTAAGTACGTATTTCAAGCAGCTGAAATCACATATGTATGAGTTCAGACTTCGATGTTCATAACCACTTTGCTTCAAATTTTGAGTTGAACTCTATTTATAATTTATATAATAAAATAAGAGCGGTGACAGATAGCCGTAGTTACCAAAAGCAATCTAGTGGCTAATGAGCCTATATGGCGCCGGTACATCACAAATATATGCCTGATTTGGCGATTTTGTCCATTTAATTTAAACGTACGACTTGCCTGTCACTGAATGCAACTGCTGGGTAAATTGCAGCGATCTCTATGACGACCTTGCACTTGTCAAGTTCTACGATATTATTATCACAACCATTCATACGGGTATATCCTCGATTCCTTTATCAAAAATCATCCTCAATTCCTTTATCAGAAATCACTCACAAGACAAAAGAACAAAAACATTCCCAATAAAAGAGATATCCCAAATCAAGACGCACGTAATAACAGTACCCTTACCACGAGTTAACGTGACCGTACTCGCTAGTGACTGCATAAACGATATGTAATGTATGGAGAATATCGTCATCACGTACTAGTAACGCGCCCCTAGCGGTTACTTTGTAGAACTACAATTATTATCCATACAAATCGTACTTGCATTCCACAAAATGTAAAGCCCAGCTAGATAATTTTTACAAACTGACAGGACAAGAGACCAGTTGCCTCAGCTAGGTACTCATCCGCTGTTCCGAGCGCCCGCGCCGCGCGACAGCATCCCAGACGTGGTGCGAAGGTTTATGCTGCGGCTAGCCTACCACCACAACACATCGACTTACGATAACAGCGCAAGGGCTATTCGACTCAGCATCAAAAAAAACGTGTACGCAGTCAGTAGCGCGTACGGCCACTATAAACTCATGGTAAGGGTACAGAACCCCGTGAATCGTCCAATCGATCGGACAATTACAGGTAGTTCGTTAAGGTGCGGAGGCATATAAATATTGTCGAATCGTGACAAACGGCCGCCCCACATCCGAGAAAAAAGGGATTACTTATTCACTGGGATCGTAGGACGTGAGATCACGCGTACAACGTTACAGGATTTGATATAAATAAATAAAGAGTGATTTCTGTGCTTCGTACATTTTACTATTTGGGTTACCCAAATCTGGTATATTATTAATTGTTTGTGTAGTATCTTGACATAAAATAAAAGATGATGCTTGTTGAGGAGACACGAATTTATTTTAACTTTCTTAGATATTATTACAGACACTTCTTACATGTTGTAAACCCGGAAAGAGAGAGAGAGAGAGACGTCATTATTCTTTTTTTTATATGGTGATGCAGTGCGATTGGAAATGCACACCACGAAATTTACATGTTCGGATACTCATTACATTACAGTTTGAAATACACTTCGCATCACATATACCGCGGAAATATTTTTGGTCGAATTCATAATGGTTTACTTGGCAGAAAAGTAAGTAAGGTTAGGTTAAAACTGCGACTTCCTACAAAACCAATGGCTGTCAGAAAACTCCGAAACCGTATAATAAAGGATACTATGCGAAAGGTAATTCTGCCAAACGATATTTCTGCCGAGTAACATTATGCATTACAAAATATGTTTAAATAAAATCTGCAACACATTGGTAATCCTTTGTAATATGTGTATACTTTGAGGAAGGAGTAACGGGAATGTTGGTATTTTGGTACTCGAGTAGTGTGAATAGTTGGAGCAAGTGTGAACAATTTACACGAAGACTCTGTCAGAATCTGGTACACTACACCGATGAACTACATTACATAGTTATAATTATACAGTAAGGAAATGTAGTTGTCATTTGTGGAATATTTAATAACATTTTCATCACATTTGCTCGTAAAAGATGGTATTACATGTAGGTGTACTGACGGACTAAGGCCTATATTGTTCCCGCGGGAGTTATAAATTGTTATAACTCCCGAGGGAGTTATGGTTTTAGTTTTATAGTATATTGTGTTATAAGGGTAGTAAGTAGGGGATTACTAACGAAGGTCTATTAGAAGCCCGACGCCGAAGGCGAAGGGCTTTTAATGTCCTGAGTTTGTAATCCCCTTACTACCCGCCTTACACACAATATTTTTCATCACATTTTGGAGTAAATAACAAATAAATAAGCCAAAAATAAACATTAAACGATAACGATTGACAACCAACTTTTTTCTGTATATATTTTTTTAATTTACTATAAGCACTGGCAAAACGGCCATCAGCTTAAAACAGAAAACAAATATACACAGAATCTTACCATCTATTATTAAACAAATAACAATTATCAATATTATGCAGCAATAATTAACAGCGTAATATTATAAAACTTAAATATGAACAGTAAGTTTGTTACAAACTAAATAGTTCCTAACCAATAATTTTATAACTTTTTTCCTTTTTTTGTGTCGTCTACCACAGATAATGCTAAGAACTGCGTTTCGTTTAGAAACTTGACAGGCTATACTGCCAAATTGCAACGATAATTAAAAATTTAATAAAATTATTGCAAAATACACATAAGTAATTGTAAAACCTAAATATTAATGCAGTTACATATACCGTATTAATTCAATACACAATAAAATTTGCTGGTAGGCAAGTTTTGTTGATACAACAAAAAACCTTGGCTGGATTGAAACCTCCTTAGTCTGAAGTAATCTGCGAGTGCGTACTTTATTTTTAAAACTAAAACCATAACTCCCTCGGGAGTTATATCAATTTATAACTTCCGCGGGAACTATATAGGCCTTAGTCCTTCAGTACACCCGCATGTAATAACATCTTTTACGAGCAAATGTGATGAAAAAAATATAGTACGCACTCGCAGTTTACTTCAGACTAAGGAGGTTTCAATCCAGCCAAGGTTTTTTGTTGTACGAACAAAACTTGCCTACCATCAAATTTTATGGTGTATTGAATTAATACGGTACATGTAACTGCATTCATATTTATGTTTTACAAATATTTAAGTGTATTTTGCAATAATTTTATTAAATTAAATTTTGAATTATGGTTACAATCTGGCAGTATGGCTTGTCATGTTTCTAAACTAAACGCAGTTCTTACCATTATCTGTGGTAGAAAACACAAAAAAAAGAAAAAAAGTTATAAAATTATTGGTAAGGTACTATTTAGTTTTGTAACAAAATTACTGTTCGTATTTTAGTTTTATAATATATTACGATTACGGTGTTAAATTATTCCTGCATAATATTGTTAATCGTTATTTGTTAAATGATAGATGGTAAGATTCTGTGTATATTTGTTTTCTATTTTAAGCTGATGGCCGTTTTGCCAGTGCTTATAGTAAATTAAAAAAATATATGCAGAAAAAAGTTGGTTGTCAATCGTTATCGTTTAATTAGTTATATATTTATTTTTGTCTTATGTATTTGTTATTTACTCCCAAATGTGATGAAAAATATTGTGTGTATGGCGGGTAGTAAGGGGATTACAAACTCAGGACATTAAAAGCCCTCCGCCTTCGGCGTCGGGCTTCTAATAGACCTTCGTTAGTAATCCCTTACTTACTACCCTTATGACACAATATACTATTGTCACTATTTTCGCACGTTATGGCGACAATACTTATGGCATATAAATATTTAATTACCATACGTTGGTAATCGAACAGTGCTCGTCATCGGCGTGATCTTTCTTGTTGCAGTTTTATAAACCTAATATGTTAGGACTGTAATGTCCTAACATATTAGGTTTATAAAACTTTCCATATCCGGTCGAAGATCCAGCAGACGCAAAACAAGGTGGAAAGATGTAGCGCAAAAGGATATGAGTGAGTGTCAAGTCTCCGAAGACGATGTCGAGGAAGAGCGAAGTGGAGAAGTAGAGTAAGGAATGCTGGCCCCAAGAGACAGAATATGTTTGGACATTGGTTGATCAAATCAGCATCTCGCTCAACACATGTGATTTTACTAAGTTCCTTGTTAGTTCTCGAATAAGCCGGTTACTAAGCTCGCTGCAGCTCAAGTTTCACGAACAGCTGTTATTCCACCTGTCTCCCTGACGCTTCGGCAAACACAAATTTCTCACAAGTACAAACGTTATCTTAAGAGCCAAATTTAAACACATGTTTTCTTCTTTATTAAAGTGATAATTAATTATAATGGCACCCTCTCGTTAGCTGAGTTTCAGACGTTTAATTAAATTCACAAAGCAGCGTACTGTTATATTTGTAATCCTTGTTTACCTGTCCTGTTTGCGGGGCAAACAGAGTTACTCGGACTGGTTGGGTGGCTCAGGATTTGCGTGCACTTCTTAATCAAGGGGTCTAATTTGGGGTCTATCAGCTTCCAGACAGTAGCGGTTAGGCTTTAGTCCCAGTGGCCAAATACTTTCAAACACGCGAGCACCACACGCACGCCTGCCTTTCGCACGCTCTTACGAAATTTCGTACAAAATTGCTAACGAAATTCAACAGAACACTTTTATAAAGCTGCCGTGAATTTGCATAACTTTCACGGTTCCCGTTCTGATAAACATTTTTTGCGAAAGAGGTTTTTGGTATTGTTACGTATTTCGTGGTAACGTAATTGTATCTAGATTTTGGTTGAAAACTGGGTCACGTTAACTTTGAGGATACATTTAATAAATAACGTGGTTGGTGAATATGGGCCTTATAAAGTCACCCAAAGAGCAAAGGTTCTCTTAGCTCCTTTATTGGAGAAAGAATTTGCAGAACTGATTTAACTGCCATAGTCCGAAATATTGCAAAACTGGGGTACCAGTGGCCGGGGCACGTCACCCGTAGAACTGTCAGCCGCTGTGATTCTAGAGAGGAGACCACGAAGCGATAGAAGCAGCGCAACCACCGTACTTAATTGTAGTCGTTCAGATAAAAAAGCAAGGTTTATTACACCGAAAATACTCAAATAAGTATCCTCAGCCGATATACGTTCATTAATCTCAAGAGGCTGTCTTACAGCACTATTAGCACCTAGTAATGATAAATCCGAGCCGAGCGTTAAAATCGCATTAGTTTCACTACACTACAGTCAAGCGAATCAATAAAACTGCGCCGAGTTCGATCATCAATCATAACACCAGATCCTTTTATGCTCGTAAAAAGTGACGTCACAGTGTCCCGTACATATTTATGAAGATACAAGTGATCTGCGACTGATGGAGAGGCAATTCATCAAACGAAAAAGCGTTCGATATGAGTTTAAGTGTTGTTCGGATTTAACGTAGTTCCGAATTTAACGCGGATTCAATGAGAGCCTGTGGGAGCACGTCGGACAAACGGTTGGACTTACTCAAAAATAAAATGTTTCGCTTTCTATGACTTTTTTGTAAACTGTGACTCATAAACCAACTTGTCTTATAACAATTTTTCCACTTATTTCCCTGTCCATCGTTTCGGCGTGATGAAAGGGCAAAGAAATTATGACCATTAGATGGCGCCAGACTGGCATGGCATGGCGCCGCGCGCCCATACAAAACAAATTCTGCATCGCGCTATTAAGATTTTTCCTGAAGTCATGACCCCTCTTCATAGAAAACTGATTTTGAGTACGAATCTAGATTTTTATAATAGTACAGATAACAATAAAAACAGCGATGTATATACGCTGACAAATATAGTTGAACCCTAAATGTAGTTCACCTGTTTTATATGTAGATCCAAGGAAACACTGTGTACTTTATTAAAGTGAATGCTACAATTTCAAGAGCCAAACAAATTGTGAATTCCAAAATAAATATGGAATCATTTTATGAGTTGAACTACTAAGAGTGGAGAATGCTCGAATGGAATGGAATTTTAAATTTGTTTGCGGTTTATACATAGTAATTGAATTGTTATGAATATTTTCGACATTTTAACAAATTCACGCCCTACATACTCGTACAAAACTATTCGAATTGACAAGATTCATGAACGATTTTCTCTATGATAACTCTATTCATAATGCTTTTACACAGGGAGATAAACTAAAACGTACTGTTATTCAGAATCTTTAGAAATATATTATTAGTCAGTAGAACAAATAAGAAACGACGAAACTAATAAGTCGATTTCGGATACATAATAATAAAATTGAACTATTTCAGCGTTATGAGAAATCAGTAATATTTTTTTTTAACTAAAGAAGTAAAATCATGATGGATGAAAGTATGCTGATTAGTTTGTCCTTCTAATGGGCGACAACTGAGCTACACCACCTACTGAGGATCACCAAAACACAGGCCAAGGCTGCGGTAGCCCAGTACAGAAATAAAAGTAGCACCACCGTATGTCTGTGAACGTTCTGAATAAAAAATAAATAAAATAAATCTTTATTAATAAAAACATAAGAATAACAATTTGCATAAAAAGTCTTACATCTACACAGAACACACTTAATTCTTGTGCCTGAACTAGGAAAATCCTGTATCTCAGGCTTTGAGAGAGGTCATTTAATTACCAAAATTCTTAGTTAATAAATCTTACTAAAGAAATAGATAAAAACGCGTACAAATTATATTCAAAGTGTCAAAGTAATTGTTTACAATTATACTATAAAACTACTAGCTGTGCCCCGCGGTGTTACCCGCTCATCCCACGGGAACACTAAATTTATTCGGGATGAAAAGTATCCTATGTCCTTCCCCGGGACTTAAACTATCTATATACCAAATTTCATCTAAATCGGTTCAGCGGTTTTAGCGTGAAGAGGTAACAGACAGACAGACAGACAGACAGACAGACACACTTTCGCATTTATAATATTAGTATGGATATAGGTATATATATTTGCATTTTTCTTTTATATGACATAATAATCGATTACGTTTATTAGGTACGGCATTGCAATGTCAGCGTCAGCATGATTAGAAACTCGGTCAGGTTATAGTCGATATTGCATAAATCGTCGCCTTCGTAGTTTAACATATTATAATATCACGAATTATTAAAACAATATTTTTCTAAGTTACTAAATAAGGATTAATAAATCGAGAAAGGTATCTCATTTCTTAAAGCTAGGTGATCTATAGACCCCTATTATTGCTACGTTAAAATTACAATTCTGTAGATTAGGCTATTCTATTACTATAATAATAGAATAGAGACGTAACAATACCCCTTTCTATATATATCTATCAGCCACAGACGTCCACTGCTGAACATAGGCTTCCCCCATGACTCGCCACAAAGTGCGATCCCGTTCAGACCGCATCCATTGATTCCCCGCTATCCTCTCGAGTTCATCCGTCCATCTAGTCGGAGGCCGACCACGCTGCGCTTTCCAAACGTGGTCGCCCCTCCAAGATTTCGCAGCCCCAACGGCCGTCCATTCTCCGGGCTACATGTCACTTCAACCGTGCAATCCTGTGAGCTACAATACCCGTTTAGATCATTTAAATAGATTGAAGGGCCCCGGAACTATAATTCAGTTTATGACCTCTCGGTGTAAACACACATTCTATGTAAATAAGGAACACAATTTGCGAGTGGCACGTCAGAATGTGACCCGTCATTATGTCAGACACGTGACGTCCGTGGCATGTGGATATTCTGTCTTTAGGCACATCGTACACCAACAGCACTCGGGAGATACTGATAAGATAAGTGAGCCAATGACTGTTAATAAAATTTAGTTATATTTGCGTCAGTTGTTAACCCTTCCTGATCAAGTACCTACAAGCAAGAGATCGATACTTAAGAAACGACGTACATTAGAACCAGCTATAATTGTAGGGTAAAATTATCGGAAATTTGTTTTGTAGTTAGGAAAGGTGTTTATTTAAAACTGACGAAATATTGCCCTGGTCGAGGAGACAATTTATATCGAACGACAATTTAATCTACATTGAAACACAAATTTTGGTATTTGTTGTAACCAATGCGTTAATATGGCTCTCAAAAGTAATAGTACATTACAAACCTAGTTAATGGCCCAGATCCTAGTTGTTTGTGCCATAAGCCATTAATATGCTATCTGGTGCTTTACAAATTACCGCTCATGGATTGTCTAAAGTCTAAAGTTTCACGTCTTGTCTTGGCCAAGACTTGAGATTTATTTATTTATTTATTTATTTAAATTAGTTACACAGCATAACAGTAAATAAACCAAGGCACTGTGAACTACAAGATTACATTAACAAAAAAACTTAAATCTAATTTGATTTAGGCGACGTAACAGCGTGGCTCCGTTGCGTCGTCTCATCTGGTGCAGGATTCGGCAGATTGCCCCGGAACTGCCGAAACACAACACCCTTCGGCCAGAAGTCTACACTTGCGATGGTGTCCTGCAGCGGCCGCGGCACGCGCACCACCCCTGAGATGTTCCCCGTAGCCCCGCGTAGCGGGCAGAAAATTACGACAGGTGATTTTTCGTCATCCGTCTATTGCGCCACCAATCCAATGTTGTAAGAACATGGCATTATGCCCGTTTGCTTCTCATAACACGCCGCCACCGCATCCTGTAGGTACACCTCAGCCTTTAGGCACGTAGATATTTCACCTTTACTAAATTCCTTCGTGGGCGTTTTGGTCTGCGGCCCACATTCTCGACAAACGCATTAAGGGCTTTATTTTAATTTATAGTACCATAAATATTGGCCCTTCTCTTCCGAATTTTCATGTACAGTTGGAAATATAGAGTATGTTTTATTTATACAATATACCCTTCAAGGATTGTATGGGAAGAAGGTAATTACTATGGTTATGAAACGTAGTAACAGATTGTGTGACAGATAACCTACCTTGTTAATTTGTTTGTAGAAAAATTATAGGAGCCGTTTAAAAAAACATGAACATAGTTACAGGTTTAGTAAAAACCAAACTACAATCGCGTCTTTTGTGGAACGAAAGTTAGTTAGTTACTTTAAACTATCTACAACTCGAGGCAACTTTCCTCCCGCTTCATAGCGTTGATAATTCGCTCCTGCAGTAAATAACAACTAGAGCCGTCCTACAATCGATAGCACTATCGATAATTACAGCAAAACACTTGAGCCGATATCGACTGGCGATGTTTTAATCACTGGCATCATAGGAAACGTTATAATGCAGAAGTTTGTCATATCGATAGAATTCGTTCTAATAAAAATATAAAGTTTGGATTGTTTACTCCAATTTCATTAATTTAGCAATAAATTGTGATTGTAGTTTAACGTAATCAAATTGCCGTGCAAACTTAATAAAAGCGAGACGCGTGTTTGTTAATATTGCCATCTTTCGCAGCAGAAGTAAATATTTACGTAATGGTAAAAATATGACAAAGACAGTTTATAGGCCGAATCTTTTTAGTTTCTTAATTTGCTAAATTAAAATTAATACCTAAAGATAAACTTACTAGAGCAAAATTGCAAGCAAGGCTAACGAGTTTTTAAACGACAGGTCTATCGTCTGTAGAGCAAGTTTTCTATGCTAGGCTGGCCGATCTGATATTATCGGTCGGTATCGGTTTAACTGTCAGAAATTGTAATGCTTTGATAGGATTTCATCGTTAACGGTATGTATTGGAGATTTATGGTGTTACTCGTTACTCGTAGTTTACAACTCGCAATAATATGCAATATTTTCTACTGAATGTTATTGAAAAAAATTTAAATTTAATATTTTTTATAAGAAGTAACTTTGTCTCTTGAGAAGGTTCAGTGCAGCTCAGTATACATGCAAATCGGCTAATAATAAAAATCAGAGTGTTTCGTTTATTGTGCCTTAGATATATGATAAAGCAACTGTCGTCTGTCCAAAATATAATCACTATCACTTAGGCGCAAGCCACACAGAAAAGACGTAGGTCGAGGACGCGTCGCAGTCGGACGTCCCTTATATGAAATTTCATACAAAATGAATAAAAGCGTCGCGAATGTCGCGATTGAAACCAGACAGAAAAGACGGGGCGAGGACACGCTCCTATTTTACGACACATTTAGTATGAGCATTCGTTAAACGGGGACAGCGTCTTCTCTAAGTCTTTTCTGTGTAGCTTGCGCCTAATGTGTCTAATTCACACGATTAACACGAGATTAACCATAACAAGTTTTTTAATATCCATCGATCAAGAATATCTATGGAAGATACTTAAATCGATATTAATGTCACTCAATGCTGTTCCAATAACAAGCAACAATCAAGGCCTTTAAATAGAATACACATAAAAGGCATTAATGAATAACTAGTATATTCCGGAAGTTAAGTTTGCCCCTCTTTTGTATATAACGTCCCAGGTTTCAGGTGTAAACCTAATTCAATCGAGTGATAGCTATCACGCTCGCAGCGTTGCGAGCAGATTCTCATTCTTGATTCCATTTCGAATTTGAAAGGTTTTGGCTAATGGGTATTTTTGCCATTGTTTTTGGAAAGAGGCCGTAGTGCTTTTGACGGTATCGTACCTTAACACTGGCGAGGGCGAGGCCGAGAAATGAAATTTACACGAGGTTGCGCGGACTTGCGATAGCTATTACGTGGAAAAGGCCTTACCATCATTTAGCGTTCCTCTCGTTTTTTAGGGTTCCGTATTTAATGTTAATAATAGGTACCCAGAATATTCGATTGGCTTGTCTCTGCTATCATTAGAAAAATAAGGTAGTATAGACGTGCTTCTAGACTCGGTACAGGTTTTGTGCTATTTCTTCGTGAATTCGTGCCCATCACTCAAATAATTATTTGTGCACGAAGTTTTACAATTGCCCTAACTCAGGACCGCTATCATAGCAGGCCAAACAGGCAAACTTAGGCAAACATGTCGTCAAAATATAGAGATTGATGCTATTGCTATTCAGATCTGTCACTGTTTGCTGAACCCGTAATCGAGTTGGCCCGTCCCGTCCGCAGCGATACAACCAAAGCCGTTCACAAATCAGCTGCTAATTGTACTCGGTGACTGCTAAACCGCTTGTCGATGTGATGCCATACAATTTGAATAGCGAACACAAATCAACGTGGACGACAAATGGGGTCCAATTCGATTCGACGATCAACTACACTTCCATTTTGGACCCTTCGCACAGCCGTATTTAAATAATAGAAGGTAACTTCGCACGCGTAACTGTATTTTTTAATTTCCCGTAGTCGGGTAAAAAGCATCCTATAACCATACAAAGTAGACCTCAACCTCACGCTATTAAGATTTTTTCTGAAATTACTTTCAGTTTTCAGTTTCAGTTTTCTAACTTTCCTTTATAGAAATTTAATTTTTAATACAATTTTAGGATTTTGTAACAGTATAATTGAAGTGTATTTATCCGGACTTCTGACAAAGAATATCTCTTTCATAGAATGTAACCTGTTATTTGACGCGTAACTCTATTAGCGTCTCTGCATAAGTAATTGTCTCGAGTGTGAACTGTGAACAGCCTGTGAATACGGCAATTTGGCAAGTTTCATCAATGGCTGACACGACGCGATTGCAGCGAGCAACGGTTTCACATTTTCGTTGAAGGGGTGCAATTTCTGTGATTGTACCTTCTCTATTTCATTGGAATTGGTTCAAATAGAGGGCTTCGGTCATCATCGAACTTTACCCCATCCATAACAAAGTTGGTAGCGTTTTGAAATTGTATTTCTCTCTCTAAAGCATTAAATGAATGCGAGCGTGTGGGATGTTTTATCATGTATATTGCGCGATAAACGCTGGTTTTTATTATACTTTTGCACGTCTCTTTGCGCTTTGAACCTGCATCGATAACTAAGTTTCCACAAGTAATTAGGGCGAGTGTGAACTGTGAACGCGTGAATACGGCAATTTGGCGAATCGCATCAATGGCTGACATGAACCAACGCGATTGCAGCTAGCATTAGTTATTTCTGATACTTGATTTTGTAGAAGAGGACGATGTAATCCATTTAAATTGTTTAATTTAAAAGAGGGTGTAATTACAGCTGTGATTGCACCTGCCCTTTCAAAATAGAGGACCTCAGTGATGAAAGCATCGGGAGACAGGAATGATCAACTAACTATCAAAGTGTACATTCATGTATCCATTAAATAAAATTCAACAGTTGTACAACGGCCTGCAAAGATGGCGCTCCTGGTCTCCTAGGTTCGAATTCCCGTTGTTTATATAACGAGCACGAGCACGAATGTTTGATACTGATATATTTTTGGATGTACTCACTAGAAGGTCAGGCACCTATTTTACCAACTCGGTTCTTCGTTTTGTTTATTTACCTAGTGTATCTATATACGTAATGTATATCGTCGTCTAGCTAGATAACCATAATATTAACCACAGACGTCCACTGCTGAACATAGGTATCCCCTCATAGCTCGCCACAGCAATACAAGCATACTACTGCAAAGGTTGGTATACCTTTTTTTTTTTTTTTTGACGGTGTGGAAATGCGTTACGCATACCCCCCGAGGCTAGGGAAGCCAAGGTGGGGGGTTATGTGGGACTCTCCCCTCATAAGGAGGGGCATACCCACTAAGGTTGGTATACCTAGAATAGAACCGGAGTAAGTCGGTCTTACTTATTTTACTAGTGCAATGTACAAATTATTGTAAGGCAAGCCGATCGATGAACGCCTCGCCATCACCACTGAAGCCTGCTAGAGTTGAATCTCAGAATAATCTCAAAGTTTAAGTATTTATTTATTTGTGAATGCGTTAGCTGTAGTTCAACCAGTATACCAAACAAACTCGTATACGTAAGTAGGAGTGTCTTGTGTGTGATCGGGGTCGAGTAGACTAGACCGTTATGATGTTTATGCGATACCGACACAGGCAGCCGGGGACAGATGAAGCGTCGTTTAGACTGAGAGGTCAGACAGTCGAACCTGTAAGTCATATAAAAATTAAAATTCGTTAATTTTGCTTTTTGAATTTAGAATCTGCTGTAATTTGATTTCAAAACTCAATTTTAATTTGTACCATAAGCACGGGTTACTTTGGTTCTAGACTAGAGCCGGCGGGCTGGGCCGGACACCTTGATATCTTCCAAAGAACTGGTGGGAAATAGCCCAAGACCGGGACACGTGGAAGCAGGAGTGGGACATCCTCTAGAGTGTAACTTTGGCACAGATAAAAAATTAAAATGTAATCTTCATTTATTCACACTTCTCCAGCCAAAAAGAAATAATCAAGTTACCCGAAGAGTGGCTAACCCGACCTTGAGGTACTATATCAAGTATTTATGCTGGAACTGAAGTAATTCGAGAAACATTTTCGTATAGCCATTAAAGTGAAGTATGGGATTTATCACTGACATAATTTTGACCATAAAATTGTGATATTTCGGGCCGATGGCATTAGAAACGTCACGGAAATCATGATATGGCAAGCGATATACATCGCTTAATGAAAATTCTTACATGTCAGTGTCAATTGGATAAAGTTCCTAATTTGTTTAATCTATCTGCCGCAACCGTTTAAAAAATTAAATATCAACAGACCCATTTCATGTAATACAAAATTGTAATATCTCGTCCTAACATAACGTATTACTCATTGAGATTAATTAGAGTCATCAATGTCACTTTTAATCTTTATGATTATATATAATTTTCTTAATAACGCCGAAATAGTGACGCCTATCTTGAATTTGTCTGGGACGTGAGAAGAAAATTGGCGCGATTTAAAAGCAAATGGCAATCGTCCAAAAAGGTTGCCTAGTGTGTTCGTAATTACATGGAAATGTGAACCAAACATCACGTTCGCTGTTTAGTTAGGGAAAAATATAACAGTATGGTTAGTCTCCCTCTGTTGCCAGACAGAAGACTAATTTAAAGAAATTGTGCCAATCCGATGACTTGTGAATTGGTTGGATACTATAAGGAATAATTATATATATGTATATATAATTAACAGGTAGTATCTGCTATAATAGTTAAGTATACAAACGGTTTAAAATCAAGTAAAAGTTGACAGGAACGGCCCGACATGTTTCGAACTCATATAGAGCTCTTCATCAGGGGACAGCTATCCGTGCTGCTACACGACTGACGGCCTACTACTGGTACCGTTTTTATAACTATTAAAGATATCTCACGACAGTTTTAATAATACTAGTATCTGCTTATAATTGTAATACTTACAAATACTTTTGTATACAAGATGTTGGTTTGTCTTTCTTCGTATATTCACCCAAAAAATTCCCATTCAATCAAATCTAAAAATTGAATAGGTGTTTGAAGACGAAATGGTCAATCCCTTGATAATCTATTCGCATTGATTTAAGTAACTGTTTCTAGAATTAATCAAACATATTAGCTAAATTACCATATCCAAACATTCTTGCGCTCTTCACCTATTTATATAATTCGGTCGCGATACAATGGCATTTGGACATTTTCCAAGAGCGAGTTTTTGAGAAATTTATTCAGAAATATATTTCTGCGTTAATGTTTATGACTCTTCAAATGTAAGTGGTGTTATATATTGACAGTGGGCTGCCCGGCGCCTCTGTCAGATCAGAGCCACTTGAAAGCTACATTATGAGCCAGATGTATGTTTACGCTGACATATATTATGGAGTTATCGCACACTGGACTACCTTAGTGGCTAGAGCACTTTTGCTCTAGCCACTAAGGTAGTCGTAGTAATAGTTTTATTGCTAGTGCCATATATATCACTTTCGAGAGTCAAATGTAATGGGTTCTTTAGGCCTTTAAATTGTCGAAATGGACAGAGTTTGTCGTTTATCTGAACGATGCACTACATTCTACGCCGAACGGCGTCAGAACTGACGTGTTTCCGGTTTTTCTGTGCCGCCTCTTCATCGTTTTGTTGTTCCAAACGTCTATCGACTTTATACTTTATGCTAATTTGTCTTATTCATTCCAAACACCACATAGTTTCAAATTAATTGTATTGAATACAAGCAAATACGAACCGAACCTCTTAAGACAAAAGGCAAAATAAATTGGCATTAATTTCACAGATAATTCAGTACCAGCTCACGCACCGTAAAACATCGACCCTCGACGTGACACCTCATCAAATATCAAAAGCCTTCCTTTATAAAGTATAGGGCGACACCAATTAACACCCTCGAAAAATCCAACCGACCGCGCCAATAAACACGACCGATTAAACCAAACTCGTTGGCAACAATCCATCGATCATATTCGGGCAGGTCACAGCGAAATAATGCCTGGCCTTAATCGTAATTCGATGGCTAACAGCTTTGATTGGCATATGCTTTGCGTTAATGATTCATTTTGTTTGTCGGGATGAATAATAATACAGATTAGGAGGATGATTGTTGTATTGGAATGAGTGTATTATCTTATAAAAGAAGGTTATTTCGTGATCACGTTCCGTTTCGGTGTTAAGATATTTGTAAATTATCAAACTAATATTATACAGGCGAAAGTTTGAGAGTGTGTTTATATGTTTGTTTGTTACTTACAACGGCTGGGCCAATTTCTATAAATTTTAGTATGAAGGTAGCAGAAACCCCGCATTAACACATACTTTTTATCTCGAAAGAAATGTAGTGTTCCTGAGGAATGAGCGGGTAACACCGCGGGGCGCATCTAGTACAGTTATAAATGCATTTGATATTTATAACCGCGTAAAGCGGGCAAAGCAGGTTAATGTTTATTCAATTATATATGACACCAGATAATTGTGAATACCGTTGCTTATAAACTAGTGAGATTATAAACTGAAGGATAGGTTATGTTAGTTAACAATCTCCTTGATAAATTATAAACTGATGGATGTTCACAATTCTACGGCACTTTATTGCCACATTCACTGGATTCCCTTTGCATGTCAAATTTAAAGCCGATCAGATAGCAATGAACGAACTTCTATTACGAGGTGAAACGTACATTAACGTTAATTATTGCAAGCAGTGAAAGAGGGCCACAGTACAGGATTAGCATCTCGGATAAGAGAGACAGTATCATAGTTTCTCTAGCCTCTTCGGTATTTTTTTAAGTCTAAATGAGCTTAAATGAGTATAACGACAGCCGTAATGGATGATATTTTTTATGCAATTTACAATAAAAAAAAAATGATTTCAATGTTTTTTGACTACTTTAAAAAGGCTATACGTACAGTCAACCAATTTGATTTCTAGGCCACAATCTTGTTACAATGACAATGATTTGAGATTTCAAGCGGCTTGCATATTGACGTTCACTGACAAGGTACGAAATGGTCTAGGAATCAAATTGGTTATTAGTTATTTCATACAAGAGTCATGCAAGTTGAATGTTTTCTTATAAAAAACATGAAGTATTTATTTTTGTTCAAAACATTATTTTGCTATAGCCGATCCTATACCTTATCTTAGAAAGAGGTAGTTGACTACCCGCGATGGAAATATTGACAAAATTATTCAAAATTTAAAGGCTTTTAAGACATGGCGTGACAAGGTACCCTGACTACTAAAATATACTAAAAAAACATAATTTTACTGATATTCTTGTACACACGTGTTCCTTAGGATGTAAATAACCCAATTATAACACAAACCCATTTTGGCACTTTTTCACCAGCTTCCACAAAAACTCATGTAACTCGGTAACTAGATGTCGTGACTAGGTACCTTTCCAGATGCACTGACACATATTTCTGTTGATAACCAAAACTCACTAAGTAACAAATACCTACTTAAAACAAAGCTCGTACCTCAGTGTCAATCTACTTACTAGATAAGAGGATTTTGAACAGCAGTGACAGAAATTTTAGTGAGTTTTGCTTCCAGTGCTTTCGTGCACTTTAATCCAGCGCTATATCACTGAACCTGCACGAAAACGACCTGTAATTCGCTTGCACGTTTTCAGCAAACGATAATGCAGTGCACGAAATTAAATACAATACATTTTACGCGTCATTACGCCACGAAGAGCTGAAATAATTCGCTGTACATCGCTTCGTTTTAATGATGCAAAATACGCATGCCGGCCAGATCCCAAAACGGTCGACCGGGCAAAGCAATACGTGAACCGTATTCTAGACTGCTACGAAAGGGATTTATCTACGTATAACATTTAATCAGACTTACGCCCTTTTCGAATCCCGTTGCAACTCATGACGTCCCATTACATGTAAAATAGTAATTAAGGATTCATAGCCAATATATTTCAATTGATAATGAAAATTTTAACGCCTTGTTTTAAAGTAACTGATTATCAGATCAAAAATAAAAAGAAAAACAAATATCAGAAACTTATCGAGAATAGATATTTTTTTGATTACGAGCGAAAAATCTGCCAGTTTAAATCGATATTGCCGAGTATTCTATATTAAGGAGATATCATTTTGTAAAAATCTTAATTGGTTGATCGTCATTAATGAATGATGACACTAAGAATACCATGTAAATTAGAGACCAGCCAAATTGTGGCGTAGATCCAGTGTAATCCGACGAGATGTAAGGCTGTCAAAAGAAAATGATTACTTAACGAATCCTTGGCACGGTCTGAATCGATCCCCAGAACACTTAGGCATAAATTCGTAAGCCAATTCCTTCAAGCGGATGCTTCAAAGCTTCAAACGAGCCCACAGAGAAGTCCGTCGTCCTACGTTCAGCAATAGGGGTGTAGACAATATTTTTTGACCTATTTTAATATCACACCAATAATATAAAGGCAAAAGTTTCTGAGTGTGTTTATGTGTATGTTTATTACTTCTTCACGCTCAATCGGCTGAATCAATTTTGATAAATTTTGGTATAAAGGTTGCTCCCACCCTGAATGAAAACAATCACTACTTTTTATCCCAAATAAATGTAGTGTTCCCTTGGGATTAGCGGCTAATACCGCGCGTGAAAAACTGTGTTTAAGTATAGTCTTTCCGATACTCTAATATCAAAATGCAGTGAATTTTGTACAAGTTACAAACGATCATTATTCACTTATGCCAGTTTGACATAATTTTACCTTAGGTTCTGGAAAGACTACCTATACATTTAGGTAAGAGTTGAATTATGAGGATTCTTAAAACAAACACTTTTACTTTCGGATAATAAATCCTAACCTTCCGTACCTACTTTTGAAGTCACATGAGTATGAATTTTATGTTATGGTTTTTTTTCTTTATTTCATGACATATTGAGTTTTTAATAATATAATTATAGTATGTAATAATTCATCATCAATCTACGGCCCTGTTCTAATATCGGAACGAAAATCACGGCGCAAGGTCGTAACTCGTAACGTCTCATCCCTATTTGACGCTGACTGTACCTTTAAGAATTCCTTTGTAAAGATCAATCCGATTGTCGTGTCGCTGTCAATGATCAAGGCTCTTTATCTCATTTGCAAAACGTAGGGATTTGTGAATCCTCTGTTTGCGTTCGGATATTCTTTGATGTGTAAATTGTTTGGTTTCAATGGCGTCTGCTCTTTCCTGGCTCATGTTTTTTGTAACGATCCCTTAATAATAATATTCTTTTAAAGGCATAGTAATAATACTTTGATAGTATTGTAATCGTATCGCAGTTCAATAAAAGATATATTTGCAGTTTGAAATGTCATACAAAGAATACTGAAGTTGAGGCGGTGCCGATCCGGTGCGATAACCTTTAGATACATCATTACATATTATCGGTATATAGTGTTACCGCCACGTCCCAGGTGGGCTTTAAAGGAATACTTTATTAATGTTAGCAAATAGTTATTACTTACCAATTCCTCAGGTGATCCCGGTTCCTTCATACCATTGCTCTTATCCGTGCTCCCCGTCTCTGTAATAAACAATATCTATATTTAACACAATTTTAATAACCACAATTCAACACTTATATTTAAATTTAAAATAAACCGCGAGAAACTATAATTTATTCAATGTGATAAGTTCTAACCAAATTTTACTTCATTTGCCAACTAGTGAGAAAAACAACCAGTTTAACACCACTTACTCGTATATTGTGTTCTTATTTAATATTTTCAATTATATTTTCCTACAGATGGAGTAAAAAGTAGTTAACATCAAAGCGTCGCATATAATTTAGATTCGATAATATAAATCGTTGATAGTATTAGTTAGTCTTTCTGCTAAACCTACTTAAAAAGCCCCTTCAAACTGAAATGAAATGAAAAATACAGCACTGAAACTTCTTCTTATTCTATCGAGGGTCCGTCGTCCACGCACGGCCGAATATAAACCGAGGCGGCCGAACTCTTCGCAAACTTGTACGTGCATCTCTGGTACAACTATCATATCATATGCGACTCCTTCTCGCGCGATATCTATCTATCCCTTTCTGTGCAGTCCTGTGAGAGAGTGACGGGTGACGCTTTGCCGTGCGACAAGTCGCGAAGTGTAGAAGTGCTAGACGAGCTGCTTTATTCACAAAGCGTGTGAAACACGCTGCGCTGACCGCAGCTCTTTGAATAATTGGAAACTTCCAGAAACAGAAAATACAAGCAACCTGAGAATGTTTCTAAAAAGGTCTAGTTTGCTTTTACTTTTCCCTCCCCACGAGTTCAAGATGATATTTGCGGAAAAGGCAAACTTAAACTGCTCCTGAAACTGATCATAACTGACAACATTTCAGTGTTTTTATCAGGCTTTTTATCGATATGATCAAAAATTAAATATTACCACATATTCAAAATGATCCCAATTTGTGGTTGAAAAATTCATTTGAAAAGTTTGTCGTTCTAAAAAGAGCGTAGGCGGCCTGTAAATTGGCTTATTGGTGACAGCGCAGACAATCATACACCCGAACTATTACGACTAATCAGGCGGATTTAGTATGGAAATTGTACCACAATTCTTTTTGTGTATTGTAACTGTAAAAAAATTCACACAGTCACGTCATTATAGGTAAAAGTTCGATTCTTAGATGTTGCTGCTTTCACATTCCTTTAATATTTTAAAAACTAGTCGGTATAATCAAATAAAAAATAAAAGTTTTGGGTTCTGTGATAATAAATTAATAAAATTAGTTAAAACGGTATTTGAAACGTTGTCAATTATACTGAGCGTGCAGTTCGGTCGAGTCTCGTCCACGCGCGACCGAATACGAATCGAGCGGCGGAAACTCTTCACAAACTTGCTGCATTTACGCTACCGTATTCACAAAGCTTGTGAATCGAGCTGCGCTGACCGCAGGTCTTTCGGTATAACCTGGGCGTGAATTCGACGCTTTATGACTGTAGGGTATAGACATCTTTATATAATAAAGGGTCCCCGCCACTGCCCGCTGTCGCCATTACTATGACAGACGTCAACGGGAGCGGGCAGGTCTTGGTCCGCAGTAAACCCGTTTACGTTGCTTTACTGAATCTATTCTCAGTATCAAAATTCATAACCATAGGTCTCACCCATGGTTTCGTCTTATAAAGGTGGTTATAATTGTAACCAAAAAATATAAAAAATAAAAATATTATATCTCAAAATCATTAAAATTTACCGCTGCGTAAATTGTATAAAGCGACGAAAACACTACAGACCGAGTGAAAATCAAATAATTTTAGCCACTTACTAAAAAACTACTTGTTATAATGTTCTTGTATTCAGGACTTTCAGGTGCTCGGTGCAAACTTTGCATTTCAGTAAAAACTTGTGCCGTAAATAAATGTTATCCAGATTACATTTCACCCCTATCGATCGGTCTGCGTGAAGTTACTTTCTACATTCCAGGCCGTACCCAAGACTTCCTACGATTCAGGCTGGATTTTAAAAACAGACTCTGTAAGACTCACTCGGTAAGATCTATATTTTTTGGTTTTAATCGATGCAGGAATGTTTAATCTATTCCATATTTGCAAATTCAGACACAAATGTTTGATTTTAAAATTATTATAGGTGTTTTTAATAGTTTTTTTATGATACAATACCTGTGTAAGGTAAGTGATTTCAGATGAGTGCAATTTTTATACACGAGCGACGTACGAGCGAGTAAAAAGCACTAGTGTGGCAAAGTGGGCGTTTGAATGCCTAGAAAACGTTCTTTTCGAGCACATGCATTGTAGAACATTTAATCCTATCACTATGAAGCTGTATTAAATGTAAGCTTTATCGTAAATTAAGTAACAAATTGACTAATATTTTCATGATTATACTCTAGCGGATGAATTTGGAACTATTGATAAATGAGTGGCTGTCTAAAATTATAGTTACTGGCATATTCCTATTTTTAATACTGTTTTAAAATCAAATAACTAATTTACAAAAGATTACATATCCGTCAAATATAGTAATTATTAAGTTTAAAGTATATACATTGAATGTGACTTGGAATTGGGTACCTACGTCACAGATGGCGCCTTTTTGTGTTATGGAGTGGGAAATAACTGAATCTTCCAGTAACCAATTCCAAGTCCAGGGTTCAGTCTTTGTGTGGCTTTAATTCGGTGAAGTACAGTGAAGTAGCTGTTAAGTATTTAAATCGAAGTTACTGTGTTAGAGGTTATTGTGACAAAGAAAATATAGTGTTACTGCATTTGAAACGTAAGTAAATGGTTTTATTAATCTCTCCCTATACTATCCTGACCGTGGGTTACATAAACTATCACCTATTTTGTGCAATGTGGCCGACAGCTAAAAAACCCCGCCACATCCCGCGTTCCAATTTTCTGTATAATATTTTGAGGTGTAATCTCAAACAGGATTCACAAAGGCCCGTGATTGGGTCTATATTGTGTGTCGCAATCAATGTCGCTTCGGTGCTCAATCGAAACAAATTGCTAGCACGTCATAGCTTAAAATCGAAAGAGAAACTAATTTATTACTCAATTAATAAATTGCTGACTTTATTGAATGGTTCGAAACATAATTATGTATAGAACTTGTGAAATATTGAGGTGAATATCGGTTGAATGAGACGTCGAATTTTATAACGGATTTATGGGCGTTTAAAAACGATGTATTAATGTTTTTTTTTCCCTCTCGTGTGTCGACGAATGAAACAGAAGACGAAGACGCGAGAGGCCTACAAGGCGGACTGTCGATCTGGTGAGGATAGCTGAAAATCATCGGTCATCGCAGAGGTCCTCGGGGAGGCCAATAACCAATACCAGCCAGCAAATGAATAGTAAATGACGCTGAAGATTTGTTCAAACTGTTTACAATTGGCAAAAAGAAACTTGATTTGATGTTACATTAATAACTTTATGTTTACTACCCCGCATGTCGTGCAAAGGTAAATCTCAATACAGCTGCAAAATGCTAAAAACCTAAAAAGTCGTGCGAATAAACCAAGAGTCTTCACATATTTACTACCACGTTTCGGATTTCACATATCCAACGAAAAATTGCAAGTGTTCTTTGGCTTTTCATTTTTGTAGTAGCAGAAAGCCGGAATTAAAAACGGGTTCTGTTAAAATTATTTTTAATTAACTGTTCCAAGAAAGGCATCCACAAGTTATCTGGCTTCAGTGAGCCACTGGAAAACGTAAAATTAACTCAGTTCGGCTCCCTACTTCCACATCTCGAGCCAAGCACTGTCTCAATTCGCCGTGACACTTTTGACACATCTATCCGAGGTCCACTTTCTACTTGAGCGATATACACTATTTTTGATCTTTATCGTTAAGACATTCTTTCCTCATTTCGATGAATATATTTACTTTTATTTTAATGGTGTAAAATGACGATTCATATCGGTAAAGTCCAAATTACAGGTGAGAGCAATCTCTAATTAATTAGTAATTACTGGAGTACGGTAAAGTCAAGAGGTAGGGTCACATTCAAGTTATATTAATTATGTATGTGTAAATACTTTATTGTACACAAAAACAAGAAATACAATTCACAAGAATAAGCAAGTACAAAGGCGAACGTTATCCCATTGAGTAAATGAGTGCGAATTAAATTTAAATGGTAGACTCACCAAGCAACATGTATGTACTACGAAGGAGTAACTATACAATTATGTAAATGAAAATGAGACAAAAATGAAGAACAGTCAATATACTTGATATATTACATACAATATATTTACATATACGCATTACAAATATAATCATATAACAAAAGCAGCATTATAATTTAATCATACATGTTTTTTGACTTACTATGTCACCATATTAACGTCAGTCAATGCAGTCCAAAATAGCATAAACGGATGTACATACGATATTACAGATACCGCAAATCCTCGTCGAATTATCGCCCAGTCGGGCTTCCCAAATCTCCTCTCGAACCCAGTGTACTTGCCAAATTTTTGAAATAAAACTGCTTGCGAATGAAGTGTTGTTCACTGTGTGATGTTCAGTCTGTTCATTTTCCGAAATATGGCGTAGCAGCAAGCTGCTCTAGAAGCCAATTAAAAAAAATGCAGAATACAATCATTGCCAGTGTAAGAAATTAGTTCCAGTGAAATTCCGCAATATGGGGTATCCTTATATATTTCTGGTCAGGCTTTAGTAGTGAGCCATTCTCCCACAAGTTTAGTTTCAATGTCGAATTCCCTAGCAACACACTAAAAACAAAGTTATACAGAATATTCGTTGCATTTTCACCGCGGCAGTAAATTTGTTAGTCCGCTTATTATGACAGTCACAAATTGATAGTTAAGGGAGTACGCCGCTTTAATAAACCCGCGGTGGCAGGTAATTAATACGAATTTGCATTGTTTTAAATTAATATGTATGTAATTAATTATTTGTTTCCTATTAGTGGTCGATATACATTTTAATGAACCAATGCTGGCTCGACACAATATTCGGATTCACTAAATATCTCTGAATGAATAACGGAACTCTTATAGGATCATTCGTGTGTCTGTCTGATTGTCCGACTGTCACGGAAACTGTAACGTATTTTTGAATAGATTTCATATATGGTTGACGTAAAAGCTTGGCAATGTTTCGATTGGATTTTTGTTTTTATTCCTCCCTAATAAGGGCCTGGCCACATGTCCACGACACGGCGTCGTAAACGTAAAACGACACGGTGTCGCGTCGGAGCGCGACACATTATCCACCGTGCGAATATCCGTTGCCGCGTCGTGAAAACACACGACACGGCGTCGTAAACGTAAAACGACGCTGTGTCGCGTCGGAGCGCGACACAATTATCCACCGTGCGAATATACGTTGCCGCGTCGTGAAAACACACGACGCTGTGTCGCGTCGGAGCGCGACACAATTATCCACCGTGCGAATATACGTTGCCGCGTCGTGAAAACACATGCTGCACCGGGCACCGCAGGTCGCAGGTAAATACATTTGCCTTTTTAAACGAGGCGATATTTTCCATAATAGTTCTTCAAAACTTGACACAGACATTCTAAAATAATCATAAAACTTGTGATCACTTATTTTTAAAGCCTCGTACTTCCTTTTGAAATGACTGCCATCATGGTTCATAATAGAAAGATATGGATTTATCCAACATTTTCGTTTCTTCTGCTTTTTCTTCATGCTTCTTCTTAAAAGCAACAAGAGCAGAATACGTGTGATAGGATCCATGTCGAATTGAAAACTGATCGCAAAATATTTTGAACATGTACGAGAAGCTGCGGCGTCGTAATCGAACGTGGCACCGCACCGTGCATCTACTCAACACAGCAAAGTTAATCTGCCCGGCGCGCGGCGCGACCTGCGGTGCCCGGTGCAGCATGTGTTTTCACGACGCGGCAACGTATATTCGCACGGTGGATAATTGTGTCGCGCTCCGACGCGACACAGTATCGTGTGTTTTCACGACGCGGCAACGTATATTCGCACGGTGGATAATTGTGTCGCGCTCCGACGCGACACAGCGTCGTTTTACGTTTACGACGCCGTGTCGTGTGTTTTCAAGACGCGGCAACGGATATTCGCAAGGTGGATAATGTGTCGCGCTCCGACGCGACACCGTGTCGTTTTACATTTACGACGCCGTGTCGTGGACATGTGGCCAGGCCCTAACTGTAGGTTAAAAGTTGAATGAGGATTATTCCTATTTAAAGTGAGCAAATTATATTTATAATAGGTATTACGCTTTTGGGCATGCCATCCAGTTAAAAGATGAGAAACATTTAACACAGACTATATCGACTTGCTTTTGTGAAAATATACGCGATAGAGTTTAGCCTTTGTCCGAAAACTGGATACAAAGCATACCAATGTAGGAATGTTAGCCTTTTACGATTCAACAGGCACGAATTCTTTACTGTGACGAACATTTGACACGAATCATGTACAACTATGACAATCTCCCGTAAAGTTTGATGGCCATCACCGACTAATGGTTTAGAAATTTGTTTGACATTATTTAAGCAGCATATTTTAGGATCGCAGTCATAATTATCTATACTGAACTGATAAATTATAATCTGAACTTAGGCTCCACCACTGAAGCCACAGCAAAAACTGCTGCCAAAAATAATAGCCTAAAATATTGTCCGATGACTGGCTGGTCATCGTAAGACGTGGAAACGAAAAGTGAATGACCAGTCTTCGGAATTCAATGGACGTACGTCGGAACAACAATTGTTTGCGTTAGCACAATTAGAGTATACGTATTCATCAAACACAAGTTCATCGATTAAGTAACACATACTTCTACGCTTCATCACATCATCATCATATCAGTCGATTAACGTCCACTGCTAAACAAAGGCCTCCCTCAAAGTTCTCTACAACGATCGTTCGTGCGCCAGCCTCATCCAATTGCTGCCCGCGATCCTAGCCGGGTCATCGGTCCACCTTGCAGGGGCCTTCCCACGCTGCGTCTTCGGGTACGCGATAGCCACTGAAGAACCTTTTTGCCCCAACGGCCATCGGTTCTACGAGCAATGTGTCAGGCCCAGGCCCACTGCCACTTTAAGTTTGGTGACTGTATGAACTATATCTACAACCTTGGTTCTCTTGGATTTGATCACGCAAGTCCCGCTTGCTAAACTAAATTTGCCGCTTCACGGTTTGTCCCACCGCACATGAATTAGTTTGCGGTGCCAGTGCGCAAATTACGTCATTTTAACGGGTACATTTTTATGACGCGCAATTTCTCACCTTATCGCGGCACTTTAAGAGTGTTTTTGAGTGACAGAGTTTTGTACAGTTAACCGCAGAATCATAAATCTATCCGCAGAACGGACGTTGTGTCACGAGAAACCCCCTTATGTAATGCGCCGCATCATAGTGCACGCAAAGGAAACATATTTTATTACTCGTACGAGATACTACAATATTTAGTGCACTGGCAAGCTTACGTGACATCATAAACTCTGCTTAGGATATAATATTCCGTTCCGTTTTAGAAGACACTTATTCTAAAGCTAAACAAGAAACAAGTATTTTGCTAGCTTTTATGGATACTCTCAATTTAGTGTATTAAAATATACGAACGCCTAACGATTCGTAGACATACGAGTACAGAAGACCAGGAAGAGGGAGCATATTAGTAGAGAAACTATCTCGTGAGTTTATCGAACTTCATTGAGTCGGAAGACGATCTTTGCGACAATGTATTTGGGCGTATGAATTCGTTTATTGAACATCTTTCAAAGGTGGCACTGCAGCAAACTTCGCTTATTGGTATAATCTGAGCTGCTAAGCATATCACTAAACGGTCCAATGCCCCAGACTAACAAAATTACAGTATATTTTATGTAGCTTTGTACCTGTGACATCTGTAATCTCATTACATTTTGTAACCTAAATTCGTAAATTTATTGAACAAGTAGGTAGTGTCTCATTATTTTTAATGGTGTGTACCCACAATTTTTACACCCACTGTACAAAACACGCTGGACCGACAATGCAGAGGGTTCGATTCCCGGTCTCTTCCGTCAGGTAACACATTTGAATTTTTCTTTGTCTTTGTATCAATGGTTTAACCTAAATTAGATTAAAATGTTTTGATATGACAGATGTCACACGCAAAGCTATATAAAATAGACTATAATCCGTTTTTTTCATTTGTTGATCCTCGTAGTACCTATCCAATCACTATCGATGTGCAAGTTGCGGAAATCATCAAATTAACAACTTCTTGACAAGAATTGGTGGAGTACGTTTCCAGTCAAAGGATTATTTTTAGAAATTAGCCATACCTTTCCATGTCGAACTGTTCGCGATTCTGGAACCTTTCCATCTGCACATCAGTAGCACCGCTGTCTAAACACACGCTTTCTCCAATCTATCCCTACATGTCAACCGTTCGTCACCTCATTGTCCCATGACAGTTTATATAACCGGATGACGGATGACTTCAGACTTTCGCCGTCAATTAGGACCGGCTACCGCCTTCAGCCGGTCACGTTTCTCCGTGACCAGGTTTACGTAATAACAGATACCATTGTTCTGCCGAACTATATGGCTTACAATAGTAGCATAGTGCTCGTGTCAATACGAACTCTTTATAGAATGTCACTCCTTTTTTTATTTTAATTCACTCACATGCACAAAGCGTTGACAAATAAGTTATTGACTGGTTTTTTGTTGCACAATGTACAAATATAGAATTTGTTTGGAGAATATATTTTTGTGAAAATTTACCGGCGGAATTTATAAAACAAATGAAGTAGCCAAAGATAGAGCGTTTTCCGTTCATCGCTTTCGACGTCCCAACCTAGAATATTTTTTAATAAGCAAAACATCTTTGCGTATGGCACTAGAAGCGAGTTTTTATGCGTGCGTTGGCGAAATTACGCAAGTTCAATAAAAAATATACCAAGACTCGTTACTCCCAAGGGTCTTCTGAGTCTCAAAACTTTGTGCCAAGACAAATAGAAAGTAGCTACGAATATTACAAGGGAAGATCTTGAGTCCATATTGGAGCACATCAGTATTTAAGCTACTAGTTTCTTTGTTATACCTATATATTATTTTCTAGGACTGCATCCGACTCCTAAACGCGTGTAACGTGTACTTTTATTGTTTAAGACTTCGCAATACATAAAAGTAATAACCCTGTAGTAAAACAGGCCAATTCTTCTATGGAACCGAACTGATTTGGTACTACGGGAAAGCCGGCCTCAACCTTTCATAAGAAAGTGCGCCCTCCCATCTTCTGCTGCTAGGCAATGGCAATGACATGTGGCAGCATCAAATTTGGGCCCAGCCCAAGGTAACATATAAATCCAATAGACAAAGCCCGCATGAACCTCTGCAGTGAACTAATTAACTTACAAATTAACGTGTTTTGCCACCTAATTCGGTAGTGATCGTAAAATCGGGGCAATACAATAGATGGTTCATGAACTATATCATCAGCTAATTATCGTTCCAACCATTATAAAGAATCTATTCTATAATGTCCTATTTTAAAGTGACAGACATAACGGTAGACCGTCGAAAACATGCAGTTAATTATCGCTTCTTTTCTACTTAACTCATAAATGAGAAGAGTAGAATAAAAACGCTATAGATCGCCACGAGTTTTTGCATATAGATTAATAATGTTTTAGAAAAAAACCCGGACGTTTACTCTAAACTGATATTCTAGTTATTATCTCGTGATACGTTGATGAAACCTGTTACGCTTCCACCTTCTTACTTTAATCATGATACACTCGAAGCTAAACCTCTTTCAGATATAATTTTTTAAGGTCGCATTGTATTCGGTTCCCAGATCATACCCTAGTGCAGCGGTCCTCAACGTGTTTGCTAAACAATTACACCCAATAACAGTTAAGCAAACTTTTTTTACGTAGTCATGACTGAGCAAACGTAGTTTGGAATTTGGGTGACGAGGAGAAACGAAGAAAAAACGTGGGAACACGAATGAAAATACTGCATTAACAGCAAAATCATCAAACTTAACAAAGTACTATTCACAATTGGAGGTTTTTATTTTTTTCAAAGTTGTTTTACTTCACCTTAAATTTCTATTTTGCCCATATTTACTCTGTTAAATTGCTGAATCATTTCGCAGGATAAGATATTGTTTTTATAAGTTATGGGATCTCCGAGCGGTCTCTTATTCAACAGTTTAAGTAATCATAACAGCTTCAGTAATTCACAGCATAGCACATCTCAGGAGAGACCTTGTTAATGTCACTCAGTGCGGCTCAAATTGCAAAAAAAATAAAAACTCCGATATAATGCCGCGACAATTCCGAGATATTGCTAAAGGACATCGTAAGCTCCGTCGAATTAACGCCTAGCGATATTTTGTTCTAAGCTGTTTCGTCCTCCTCAAATTACTTATCTTCCCATCAACTTTTCATTGTCAGTACGTCCACCACAGCCAGTCATTATTACCCTATAAAATAATTATGCTCTTCCCTTTGTACTGTATTATGTAAAACATTGTTTGGCGAGCGGACAGCGGGGATTCTGTGAAGGGTACTTTAATTAAGTTCTCAACTTTCTTAGACCAATTTGTATTACGCAGGTATGTTGAAGTATGAGGGGTATTCCCGGCAAATTCCGTGACAGGGTTTTAAGTTTTAATTAAAATAGTATATGCTTAGACTAGCTTAAGTGGAACTTCTTAAGTACGCTGTCAAGGCTAATTTTGTCGCACATGTGTGAGCGGTATTTTATGAGACGTGCGACATAAATGCATGCGCTGTTAGAGAATTTCTGCAGTTGAGTTTTCATTCCAGTTAATTGCACAGTCGTTTGTCTTATAGTCGTTTTTGGAGTTTTTACCTTTAGATAGCATATAGTAATCCGAATAGAAGCACGATGCATCTAAATCCAAAAGTATGAATCAGAATTGATCTGGCTGACTCTTTTCTGCAATAGCCAAACTATCACTGAGCTAGATAAGTATAGGGTTCACTAAATCATTGCAGAATGATTTTTCGCAGAAGTGTCATTTCGTAGAAAACATTCTTCCTTGAAACCGTCAACTATTTGGGATTGTTATAAAACAAACCTAAACTAATCAATTAGGATGCTATTTGCAAGAATGATGAACAATCTACAGAGGAATAAAAAATCTGCGAATAGAATTCGGCGAAATGAAACATTCGACCAAAAATTATTCTGCGAAAAGGCAGTATACCTAGTTAAAGTGATAACTAAATACCGGATAAAACATCTAAATACTTAGTGTTAAACCACTAGCAATAAAACTACACATTTATCTGACCTGAAGACAAAGTACGGCACTGACCTTGTTCCTAAATAATCTCAACACAGCCAAATGAACACAGATGGCCCTTGATAATGCGAAGTGATTCTTATCTACGAGCCACTTTACTCCTACGACAGTCCGTATTAGTAGGCGAGATTGATCTTGTTCTTAGGCGGGGTTTATACAGGAAGAACAGAGTATTCAACACATTTACGGACGGCATGTTGCGGCACATGTCATACTTTGGCCACATAATGCGAAGAGGAGGCGAGGTGGTCTGACCAAGTCAGAGAAGCAACGTCCTCAAGCAAATTCCAACGGGCGGAGAAGGCAACGATGGACCGGGGCCGATGGAGACAGACCATTGAGGCAAAACTACCCTGTGATCACGATCCTACGGAATGAGAGACCGATTGAAAAGAGAGCTGCGGCGCAGACGAAGTCAAAACTCATTTCTTGCCAAAAACGGTATTTGCCTTCATTCCTTCATCGAGAAATTTCCGTGCACGTCAGCAGGTGCAAGTCTTGGGAAGATGAATGTAGCCATCCACAGATATATCACGGGGCTCCTAATTTACGTATTTCGACTTGGTGCCCGTGAAAGTGTAAAAAGGTGAATACGAGAAGTAAATATGCCTGCATCTGTGATGAATCAACTTGAGACACTTTTCTGACGCGTTTTTGCTCTGCTCTTCTTCTTTTTTTTTATAACGCAACATCATAGTGACTCCACTTCGCTTGATGGTAAGGCAAAATAGGAAGTCGCAATGGAACTGAAATGAATCTTCTGTAAGTCACGCATTAGATGCAAGTAATAAACGTAGGTACCGTAAGGTACTGCTTTAGTAAAATATGTTTCGTAAAAAATTGTTATGTTTTGGTGGAGGAAACGGACGAAAGCGAAACCTACATTTCTATAACGTTAAGTTTGGCAAACTTAACGTTAACCGATATTATGGGAAAAAGAGCCGTGATATATCTTCTTATGCCTATTATTTTACCGTTGCTATATTAGGAACATAAAATATGTTCTCAAGTATAAGACGTTTATTTTATCTATTTCCATGGGTATACACGATGATTTTTAATCAGTGATCACTGTGATCAGGTACCAACTTTTCTAACTCAGTAATTGAAGGCGGTCACGTTGAAGTCGTAAATACATGAAAACAAACTTTTATTTTTTCTATGATCATTTTTATTTTGAATCCAATTTTGTCTAAAATTCCTTGTCACCGAACTAATTTGTATCGGTGTGCTTACAACCTCTTTAATAATTTAATGGGTAATAACTTGTGATTGTCATTGTCATTACATAAACAAAGTCGTAGAAAATTTCGTAAAATTTCCCGCCGAAGCGATGACACTTGACGTAGGTATCGTACTTCAATAATTTATGTAGGATGACCATGTATCTAGTGGTTATTAGTTTTAATTAAGTTTTAACTTTTAATTAATTTAACAGTGCGGTAATTGCGCGGGACCTCGCGTATTAAGTATAATTATTGCTAAATATTAATATTTTTGTACTCCTGATCACCGATTAAAAATCATCATTCATTGTGTATGTTGGGGCTAAAACCTTTTAATTGCACTTTACCAAATAGTCCCATATAGCCTCACCTTATGGTAGCGTAAATAATCACAATGTGTGTTAAGATTAATGAGGAGTCAAATAATAATTACTTTCTACCTGATAGTTAGGATTAGGAGATGCCTGGTTACACACACACGAAAATAATTATTGTGTATTAATTAATATTTTAATTGTAGGTTCTGTGTAAACGTGCAATAGTTTCAATAAAATTTGCTTTCGCCGAATTCCGATCCTAAATTTATAAAACGTCTGACATTCTTAATAAACAAATTAATTACGAATATAACTTCCTAGGAAATATTATTATCCCAATTACTTCGAATTATTATTTATTTGTTTACACTACTCTAATTGAGCGTGGGAGTGCTTGCGAGACCTTTCGGACTCTAATCAGGTAATACGGCAGTTTTCATTATGATTATTTGATTAGATCATATTACTAATGCAACCTAAATGTTACCCAATATGTATATGATACGCATACATATTATATGCATATTGTAGATAACGATTAGGATTACGGCCGCGGTGCATTACGTAATCGGATTGATAATGCCAGTAAACCCCTTGAAATAAAATAACTGATGTATTATACATATGGAAGATATCGCTAAAATAGATATAGGTATAAATATGTATAATAAATGGTCGAAACTAGTTTTATTTAATAACTAGCTGTAAACCCGGCTTCGCTCGGGTAAAATGTAAGCAATCGAAATATACACTTCACAATTATGATCTTTTAATCTATTATATATTTGACAAAATATTCCCAAAAAAATTGTGAAGTTTTTATATTGTCAGCTGAGTCCCGCGGTGTTACCCGCGGTTTATCAGATATACTAAAACCTAATTATGTATTGTTCAGATACTCATATTCATCATTGTACTATAGTTAGGAAGCCTATACAGGTGTAATCGTTACATGACCCGGCGATTATTCGGTAATTATAAGAGATGACTATTGACTAACAAACCTTAGGTAAACTTCTTTCTTTTCTTTATTGAACAAAGCTTTTCAGTTTATTTTTGAAGCCGAATCTTTTTATTCATTGCAATAACGATGCATAAAACTCGGCATTGTATGCATTTTGCAACTCAGAACACGCACAATCAAAATCTAACCGGTCAAGAGCGAGTCGGTCTGGCGCACCCAGGGTTCCGTACAAACACTTATCCCATCTTAACTGGGCGGGTTAAATTAAGTTTGCACCTGGTATGTATACAGCCAGGTGGCAGACGGACAGACAGACGGACAGCGAAGTCTTAGTAATAGGGTCCCCTTTTTACCCTTTGGGTACGGAACCACCCTAATACCTGAATAAATTTTATAAAATACATGAAAAACACTGTTAGTGCTTAATATAATATTTGAGGATTGCCCTTGATTTCACTTCCCATCATCAGATTCCGTCTTGGTAGTAATGGATCCACATCAGGAGTATACTCTCTCAAATAAAAAAATAATTTTGATAATCGATTCACAATTGAAGGAGAAATTAGTGAACATACATGAAAAAAAAAAACAAAAAGAAACATACTTACATTGGTACAGTGAAACATAGACCCTCCTCCTTTTTTTGAAGTCGGTAATAAAAGTGGGCTACCAAATTATTACAAATCCACTTTCCTATAAATAAGTAACAAATTTGCAACTCCTTCCTCATCCCACGGGAACACTACTATCATTTAATGGAATGCACTCTTTTCCTTACTGTTTTTCTCGTAGTAAACCCGTGTACACTTTATTTATAATTTTACGTTCACGACTGTGAATGGTTTTCGGCATTTACTCTGGATATTTTTCTTTTAAAGAAACCGCCACGAATGACATTGACATTGTTGACAAACCAGCATAAAATCAAAAACATTGCCAGTGTAAGAAATTAGTTCCAGTGAAATTCCGCAATATGGCGCATCCTCAAATACAGGCTTTACGGTTAAACAATTCACCACGTCAATCGGTGTGAAATTGTTTAACATTTTCTGAACGCAACAAACGCGTTTCTGAAGGCATGTCAAAGAAAGCAATATGGCTGAAGGTTTAAATGTCATTATTTAATATTTTAAATCACAAAATACTCGACAATCCGAATTTTGCGGGTTTATGTTGTCGATTCGAAACTCTTATTTTTTTACGCTTATTAATTCGAGATAGGTTTCGATCGGGTCTACCGTACCCCGTGACGAAATTATTAATATAGATAATCTATTAAAGTGCTATTACTAGAATTCGTTAAAATGTTTATCTATCCAAATATCATAAACTCTCCATGATGCGTTCAAGAACCGCACATTATTACCACCATAAAAATAGACTGTTTTGTTAGAACAAATTTCTTATCTGTAAAAAAATTATTATTGCTAAATAATAACATCGATTTTGATAATATTATTTCATTTAAATCAGTCGATATAATATCAGTGGAGATGACGTTTAGTTCGAAATGAATTGTCAATTTGCAATCAAATTTGACAGATGTCGCACGTAAGTAAAATATCGAACGATATGATAGTTGGGGCCGACTCTACTTTGTCTCTGAATAAAAAAAAACTATGACAGCTGCCAGAAAACTTCATTACCGCATTATTTCTTAATAAATATTTGCGATGAACCAACGGCAAACTTGTAACTACTTGAGATCACACTTTTGGTAACATACATATGAAGATAACACTTGGCTCTCTTTTTCATTTTGATGTTTTTAATGGGTGATTAAGCAAATACAATCTAATATCTACCCGGCAATAGCACGGACAGACCACAAACACATACATTTGCACTGCGGTGATAGATTTGTATTAATTTGGTCCATTTTCGCGGTCCACTGATTTGCTATCGGAGTGCGGATTGCCTGTTAATGTGATTGATGCATCGGTGGAAGGTGAAACATCTCTGCGTAGCTTTAGCTCACAGCTTATTGACAATGGGACAAACAAGTATACTTAATAGTCTTTCGAACAAAAGAATAATTTTCCAAATCGTTTCAACCATTTTCGAGTAGGTAATCGGTGAAAATAGATTAAAAAAGAACACCCAGAATTTGACGTTGCTTAAAGTACTTATTAGTTCATATCACCTGAATGTGCCCAGGTGTGCTTTTGAAAGCACATGTTGATCTGTTGTTCAAGTTATGTAAAAAAAAACCTTCTTAATTTTGCGAATAGGTAACGGGAATTTAAATGGGAGAACGTAACTAACACCAGAAACATCTTATTAAAACGTCGCATTCTAAAATTTCAACACATCAAAAAAATCCAAGTGAACTTTCTTTATACGTAATTAATTAAAAAGTTTAAGCTCACGTTTTAATTGGCTTTCCTAGAGAGGACATTAGTGCCACTAACAGGAGTTGACAGTCGGGTATTTGTGATCACGTAATGCGTGGGGACAGGTTCAGTGAACGAAAGTAGACTAATTTATGACAAAGGACCACGGCCCTTTTTTATTTTTATAAGTTTGCGTCTGATTACCTGAAATTTCCTTTTTTTTTAGCACAGTACAGCTTTAAGATCGATACAAAGTGATTATGATTATTTAAACATATGATGGGCGTCTTCGTTAATACCGTAAAAATCTTATTGCCACGTTCCGACCCCGTCATCAGATTTGCCGTGCTACGCTCTCGGGTACTATTATATTGCACTATTTTGCATTTTAGTTCATGTAAATATGCCAATAAATTGTGTTGAAAGACTTGCAAGAATTGACCTACTCGTAAACAAATAAACTAACATAGAAACATCGCAAGTTGAATAAATGCGCGTAAAAAATCTCCTTAGTCGACATCAGGAGCGCTCAGACGCGCTTATAAATAAAAATCCTTTAGATTAATGCGTAGTTAGCAATCTCAGTGAGGTAGGCCTAAGAATGCGCCCCGGCCTGCTCCGCCGCTTCGAGGACGTGGCGATTAAATGTACAGTCAACTGCAAAATATATGCACCATCAGTCCTTTAAAAATATCTTCGCTAGAAATACTCGTCAATATAATTCATCGCAAACAAGATGATTGGAAAATCAGGAGTACTCAAGACGCGCATATAAATAAAACTCCTTTAGATTTAGTTAGCAATCTCAGTGAGCCGCTTCGAGGACGTGGCAATTAAATGTACAGTCAACTGCACCTCTAAACACAACTGTGACACGCGACTCTTTCTTCGCTGCACTGTGAGAGAGTGACGGGCTATGCTATGTTGCACGACAAGAGTCGCGAATCTTAGTTGTGCTAGGCGGGCTGCAAATATATATTACACAATCAGTCCCTTTAAAATATCTTCGCTAGAATGTATAACTAATCGTATACAGGTGAAGCGGAACGAGGGTCTTTCTTAAAAATATAATAACATTTATTTGATGTAGAATCGACCTGCGATAGATAAAAACTATAGTTGATATTACAGCCCTACTGCTGCTGCGCATTATGGTTTACATTTAAAAAAAAAACCGGCCAAGAGCATGTCGGGCCACGCTCAGTGTAGGGTTCCGTAGTTGCTCATCCTTCAGAATAAACTGCTGTTTTAAGCCCGAGTTTTAAATTAAGAAAGATTTTAAGCTCTATAAAAAGGCCGTAAACGCCCTAGAAACTGTAATCACTTATTACCTTCTGGAAGTCAACTTACGTCCTTTTAAGGAAAGGATATGAAATTTGGCGATAACTAAAAAACGGCTCTACCGATTTTGTTCAATATAGTTTTCATTGAAAGAACTTATAAGGCCACATTTACATGAATTTTTCCGAATTTTTTTGACCCGTGATTGAAAAGTTAGAGGGGGGGGGGACACTATTTTTTTTGTTTTCGGAGCGAATATTTACAAAACTGCTGACTTTATCAAAAAATAATGTTAAGAGACCCCTATTATTTTTACAAGACCTATTCAACGACACCCCACACACTAGTGTTGAAAAGAAAAAAAAATATCACCCCCACTTTAGGTGTTCGAGAGGTACCCGAAAAAAAATTTAATTTTAATTTTTTATTTTACCTTTCTGTCGGCGTTATACATACACATACTCATACCAAATTTCAGATTTCTAGTACTAATGATCACGGAGCTAAGCCGCGGACGGACAGACGGACAGACGGACATGGCGAAACTATAAGGGTTCCTAGTTGACTACGGAACCCTAAAAATGACAGATGAAATGTAAGTATTTCATTGACATTTAAAGAAGGACACGCAGTTTTTTGCATAAAATTTAAGAAGTTATAACTTGAAATCGGTGACAGATATTAAACATAGTTTATTTGGAGAAAACACTGTTCTAAGGCTAAACAATGCCACATTTGCAGAAAAGATCCTCGTTCCGTTCCACCCTGTATATATTTTCACTGACTGTACTCGGCGTTTTTGTGGACCTTAGCAGCATTGCTATGGCAGTGCGAGTGGACAGTTTTTAACATAATTAATAACTTGTCTAGTAGGATCGAGAATATGTCAAGAGTTTGACGACGCGGTTGGCGCAGTGGTTAAGCAACTGCCTACTGAGCCGACGGTCCCGGGTTCGAATCCCGGCAAGGGCAAATATTTGTGTAATGAACACGAATATTTGTGCCTGGGTCATGGATGTTCTATGTATTTAAGTATTTATTTATATATATAAGTAATGTATATCGTCGCCTAGTACCCATAACACGAGCTTAATTTGGGACTAGGTTGATTTGTGTGAGGTTGTCTGATATTTATTTATGTTAAATATTTTTTGTCAGATTTGGCGACAATTTGAAAGTCTCTTTGCCATCCTACATAAATTAAGAATGCATTAACGTTGACGTGAAATTTATCTCAGTTGGTCTCATTCAAGACTTTTTACAACAAGTTATATGTAATCACGAATTCGGCATCAACATCTTCTATCTATTAATATTATAAATTTAACTAAAAAAATCTGTAGTAAAAAGTGAAATTATATAATGCATCGTCATCCGGTTGTCTCATTTGGAAATAGCAAGCGATAAAGATCATGTGGTTATTAGAAACAAAGCAAGTATAGGTTCCTCACTTATGGGCACTTAATAAACATCAGCATATTTATTACAGGGTATACATAAACCGCACAATATTAATAGGTAGCACAAGCTTAAAGAAGTGCACCTTATACTTAACTAGCCCATACTTTTACGAACCGCAAAATGCGCGCGCGCAGAGTATACGTCTTAGTAAAGATAATGAGTAAACTAGGGTTAGGCACAAAAAATACCCAATTTAATTATTGATCCACAGAACAACCAAGGTAGTCGACATAGCTCACAGGATTGCACGGTTGAAGTGCCAATGAGCAGGCCATGTAGCCCGGATAATGGATGGCCAATGGGGCAGCAAAGTCCTGGAGTGGCAACCACGTATAATGGGACGGCCCCCAACTAGATGGACGGATTTCGTGAGGGTGGCGGGGAGTCAATGAATGCGGTTTGCACGGGATCGAATTTTGTGGCGAGCTATGGGTTCAGCAGTGGAAGTCTGTGGCTGATAGATAGATGGATGACGAACTTTTGACTGTCATACTCGGCGCCCTAATTTTTTATTGTTTATAAAACATGACTTGAACTGTATCAGGGCTGGTTAGCCCTCACTACCAGTAGTCGGACTTTGTGTGGGAGTGTAACCCGCTAATGGGATTATCTCCGAGCCACAGGAGTAATAGCAGTTGATATTTATTATATAGCAGTCGTACATCCCCGCAAAAATATACACGAATTAGATTTTCCAAAATGAATATAAATCAGTCCAAATGATGTACAATTTCAAAGAATATGAATATAACCTATACAGACGTCGTCTGCTTAGGCACATTCTACCAGTCCTATTAATTTCAATATAAGTTGCGAAAGTAAAATTACTCGTAAACCATTAAACAGGTTTAGAAGAAGCTTGGCACACAGAAAGGTCGGGTCATATATTTAATCCCAGTAATACAGGCAGAGCGAAAACTAAATGTTAGTATCAAATAAAATTATCTTACCAGATCATCCTACGCGGTCGTTTACAGCAATTACAGAGCTATAGTGAAACCATGCGTACCCCAGCATTAGAGGCCTAATAGGCGCAATAAAACCGATCCCCAGGCCACTTGTGGGTTTTAATACCACGTGATCTTGTAATTAACTAGATATAGAGTTATTTTTACTGTATGATGTGGTTCATGAGAGCAGTGAGAGTAAATGTTGGTACTAGAAAGCTGGCGGTAATACCAAAGATTATATGGGGCTGCATCTCGCCAACAGACAATTCGTAGAATGCTTATACATAATACAATTTTCATTTCGTCAACTTTATTTATCCTATAACTGTTAAAATTCGTGGCCATTCGTAACACACGCTCAGTCGGGCATGTCGCCGCGCTCCATAAACAATTGCATCGTATTTTACACAAATAACTAATAAAGTGCAGCACTCAGGTGGCTTTTGAGAAGATCGAAAGAGAGAATCTTCTGTAGCCTTGTACAACTTGTATTATTTACTTTTGTGTCAACAAACCTCCAATAAAGTAGCGAGGTGCTAAACTTATCCGCGACTAAGCCGGATTGTGGCCTAGTTTATCTTCAAAAGTAGGATAAACTTGAACTATCGGAAAGAAGGCATGCCGTCGAGGATTGGTCTCTATGATGTATCGCCACTACCTAATAATTTAGTCGCTTCAAAGTAAAGGACGAAGCTATGATATATCTCTTATTTAGTATATAACAAAATCTCGGATATATCACGGGCATCAGGGGCATGACGTTGATAGAACTCGATTTCCACTGGTTTGTTTATTCCAAAGCCAACGTTGGAAAAAAATGTGAAATCTGGTCCGGTCCGGCTTGCCCATGAATACATCTGACGCTGAAATAACCCACTGTAGGAAGAAAATGACATTAAGGTTAACTATGTAGGTACTTTGAAAATAAGACATCGCTGAAGTAGACAATAGTAACGAGATCTCGGACAGATATTATTAGAATCTTCGAATTTTGCCACAGTCTCTTTCAAATTCAAAGCTACGTTTTCCACAAGAGATTTATGGCCTAAAGAAGAAGTAATCGAGTTACCGAGAAACAATGTACCAAGGTAACAACAATGCTACGATAAATCGACAAATTTAAACTTGAACTCACGATAAAGCTCACAAACTCCAACACGTGGGCTTTTATCCGAACTTTTCGAATAAATAAACGGAATGGAAGTTATCTGTGACGTGAACAAAAACAATGAAATCACTTAGTTAAGTATACAAACAAATAACTTGCTCCGCCTCTACCTTTAAGGTGAACAAATCTTAAGATATACAAGATTTTAATAAGGGATGATAGAAGATTTTAAGGTTTTATTCTAATGTTTATACAATATACTAGCGGGGCCATTTCATATTTTGTTGTACACCCAACTCTTTTTAGATCTTGGATATTCTAGGTACTTTTTTGTTTTATTTTTTATTTATTTTTTCAAGTTGAAGAACCCAAACTTTAATTACACAGAAAAGAAAAACGTATGTATAAAACCTTACTCTAAATAAACCATTATTATTATTATTGTGAGCCCATGATATCCCACTGCTGGGCAAAGGCCTCCCCACTCTTCTTCCATTGTTCCCGGTTTTGGGCAATTTCTGGCCATTCCTTTATAAAAGAGTCTAGCTCGTCCCGCCATTGCCGATGAGGTCTGCCACGTCTCCGTTTCTGGCTGCTGGGCTTCCACTCTGTAGCGGTCTTGGCCCACAGCTCATTCGGCATTCGACAAACGTGACCAGCCCAGTCCCACTTCAACTTGGCCGCTTTCTGAGCTACGTCGACTATCTGAGTCTTGGAGCGCAGCGTGGTGTTCCGGATGCGATCCTTTAATTTCACACCTAATATGCTGCGCTCCATGGCTCGTTGGCAGACCCCGAGTTTGAACCTTTGAGATTCTGTCAAAGACCAAGTCTGAGCACCGTAGGTGAGAACTGGAAGGATGCACATGTCCATGATGCACGCGTCCTGTACTTACATAGCACATAGTTTATTACAAATTATCGTTTTTTACGTCGTATACGTTTTAAACCTTCAGCATGAATGATGGGTACACACTTTAACACGCTACACACTGTATATAATATAAATATAAATTAATTTTTATTTTTTCATTTATTAAGATTAAGACTGTGACAGTGCTGCACTGTTTGTCCGGTTCCGGCATTCGTTTTTTTAAGAAAGGTTACTGACGGAAGATCAGCGCTGCGTCCTTCGCAGTATTATGCTGAGTCAGCGCCTATTTCATACCACACACATTCTCGATTTTAGTTGTTACAAAATAAATGTACCTATGTACTTAGTTTTAAGTGCTATTTTCTTTAATGTTTGTTTTCTCTTTGCTAATTATAAAAATGTTTAGCTTATAGGTCTCCTTTTAATGTTACTGTTGGTGTTGGTGATGAAATAAAGTTTTTATCTATCTATCTATCTATCTATCTATCTATCATGAGCCTCCGTTTTAGTGATAAGGGGAGGTCACCCTTCATCAGGTGTTTCATGGACCAATAGCTCCTCCAGGCGTTTTCAGTCCTTCTTTCGATCTCTTTTTCTTGTCGCGCCTGGAAGGAGACTAATTGGCCCAAATAAAGGTAATCATGGATGAAATAAACCATAATAAAAAAATTAAAAACTGGGGTCATAAAAAGAATACCCCATCTAACAGGTCCGCCTGATTTTCTACTCAGAATCACAAGCTCTTTCGATCTAATTTATAGAAAAAAAGTGTCCTAATACTTGTACGTTCCAGTCCGTTACCATTTCCATGCAAACTACTCTAGCGGTAACGGAATGGAAAAACAAAAAAATATATGAACACTTTTTTTCGCCCAGCTGTACCCTGCGGTGTTACCCGCGGTTTATCAGGTACACTTAAACGTGTATCTACATTAATTTATCTATGAGCCTATGTCTCCAGGCTAGCGGGATAACGTTAAAATACGTGTATATCACATTATCAGCAGAATTTTGAAACAAGACAACCAATAGTTCGATTTTGATTGTTCATGTTCATGTTTTTATTTTGCGTGTTCTCAATTAGAGAAAAATACATTTTCTGCCTCAATCTGTCGACGGTAAAAATATTCCCGACATCCTAATTCTGCTTAAAGAAAGAAACAATAAATCTAACGCAAATCTCCCGAAAGGACAGGTTCGTTTAGCGTCTGAATCCCACATAACATAAAACATAACACACATCAAGCCACAACAAATTTCACTTTGAAGACAACAAATGAATGAAACCGCTGAAAGTAACAAGCGCACAAATCACATGGAATCCAGCTAGGGTTGCCTGAGCTCAGAATTTTTCCCGACATATCAAGAATTTCAAGTGTCAGGAATGCGGTAGGAGTGCTTAAAACAGCAGGTATTTTTGATAAATAAATCAAACACTGATATTGTAAATATCTCTTTTTTAAGATTATTTTTATAGGTAACTGGTAGGCAACGGACAGCTTTGCCTAATGCGTTTACAAGATATTTTTCACCGCACCGAGAAACACGAGCACCGACATGGTTCTGTTTAGCCCATTGTTTGAATGGCATAAAGTTCGCCATTCTATTAGTCAATCGTCGAAATACCTCTGGCTAAAAACAGCAAGAAGTGAAGCCATAGTACTAACTACTTAATTAAAACTAAATTATAAAAAGAACAAGCTTTGAAAAACACCGCGTGAAATAATGTTTAAATAAATTAATTCATCAAGAAATACGTGTATACCACGATTTTTTTAAATGTATCAGGTAACCCTAAATATCGCCAACCTACATCGTGGAACAAATTTCGCACATACCTACTTGTCTGCGCGAAGGCATGAATTTATTGTTATTACACGAGCCAGATGGGGAATTAAGAGATTGCCTATGCTTCGTAATTATCTGTTAGCTTCGCAATTAGGCTGCGAACAGTGCTGCAACATTATTGTCATGAACATACCTGTGCTAACTCGGAGCACAGATACTAAAGCAATGTAGTAAAATATTTTATCAAAAAAATATCGATGTTACCGTCAACATCTAAATGTTATTCATCATAAAATAAATATTACTTATTTTCTCTTTATTTTAAAATAAAAACAATAAACAAATTAAAACTTGTCTTTATCTGTTTATTTTTATTTTTCCATATTCGTCGGTATTAAAGATTGCCGTCTAATGAAAATATCCACTTTACCAGACATGATATCGAACCTTCTTATAGTAATCGATAATTGTCCTTGAGCACATGTATTAATATATATCGACATCGTGTAATGTCATATGGAATTCTGTTGTGGGGAAAAGCGGCGGACATCCAAACCATCTTCGTGCTACAAAAACGAGCCGTACGCTCAGTTTTTGCACTAGGAGCTCGTGCATCGCTAAGAGAAAAATTCAAGGAAGCCAACATTCTCACCGTGGCGTCTCAATATATCCTTGAGAATATTATGTATGTCCGGAAAAATCTACATGCATTCAAGCTCAACAGTGACATTCACCAGTATAATACAAGAAGGAAGAATAAGCTTCTTATGCCTGCTCATCGTCTCCGTAAAGTTAGCTCTTCGTTCGTGGGGAACTGTGTACGTTTCTATAACAAAATACCTACCGAAGTAGTGAGTTTACCTTCCAGCAAATTCAAGTCATACGTAAAACGTCATCTAATAAATAAGGCGTATTATACTGTGAATGACTTTTTAGATGATAGGGATGTCTTTAAGCCAGTGGTTTAGTCATGTGAATGTAAAGTAAGCATTATTTTAGTCGGTAATATTAGTTTGTTTGTAATGTAACATGAGAGCACATTATGTTGTTTCTCACCGGGCAAATAGCATTAGTGATGAATGCCCGGCAGTGTGAGCAAGTCATGCTCGCTTAAAGGTCTTTGCTTACGGTGGCGTCGTTGATCGGGTCGCAACCTTCCCTATAATATGGTTGAGGGAGGCGATGGCTGAGATATGCGTCATGCTCGTGAACGGGTGCCGTTTGTGGGGTCCGGTCTGTTCATACTAGCAAGGGCCTAATTAGTTGTGTAGTAACTGCTTTCCAGTGTTCAATGAACTGACGTGAGAGACTTCATCCTGTACTCGACTGAATTTATTTTTTACTTAGAGACTTAGAGACTGTATACATCTCTAATAAACTTAGTGTACTGTACAATGACGCTCAGAGACCTTATACATCTCTGAGGAATGAAATTTAACTATTATCATATATTTATTATTTATATTTTTTTATTTTGTAAATTATGACGCCTAGAGACCATATACATCTCTAAGAAATTTAGTTTTATTTATTTATTTATTTATTTTTTCTTTTGTATAGTTAGTTTCTTATTCAGTCCTTAACTTTTCTAAGGATTTAAATTAATTTATTTTGTTTTGCATGTTGTGACGCCTAGAGACCATGTACATCTCTAAGAAATCTAAATTAAGTACTTAATTATTTTGTTGCATTAGTTATTGATTTTGACTCCTTGAGACCTTATACATCTCAACGGAATTGAATTATTTCATTAATTAATTATACCGATCTATATTGCGTGTCGTGACGCCTAGAGACCTTCTACATCTCTGAAAAAATCACTTTATTTTATATAATTTTTAGTGTAAACATTGATTTGGAGACTTGTACATCTCCTCTAACATATATGTATCAATTACCTAGCTATAATATAATTGTATTAGTATTTAAGTATAATTCACGAAAAAATGACTTACTGTTGAGTTTCTTTCGGCTTTCTTCTCAACAGCGGTCTCCTCTTGCGAAATGCCGGTAGACTCACAATCTGACTTGTAAAAGTGCCCTTGTGGCCTACTTACTGAATAAATTATTTCATTTCATTTCATTTCATTTCATTTCATTTCATTTCATTTCATTTCATTTCATTTCATCTTTTTTATCAATTTCAAATCCCTAGAAGGTGTACCAAGTTAGCACAGGTATGATCATGATCTTCAAATAAAAAAAAATCGTACCGTAAGTAGATACTTGTGTAATTATTTTTATTGAAATGCACAATGGATATTACTTATCAATCAAACTCCACAAATATTATAGTCGGAACATTATTGTCAATATTGCGTTGTGTATTATTTATATTGTCTTCGCGGACTGACTAGACCTCGCAACATCTTTGTTTAGGCACTAACATAGTTACTTTAGTTATTTTTGTAATACTAATACCAACATTATTATGTACAAATTTTTCCGAAATAATAGCTATGTATTTTTTTTTTTACTTTTGCTATCAACAATTCCTCGGTAATCCCTATTATTCCTTAAAAAAGTGACGACTCGATTCCGATTCAGATAACGGTCACCCAGATTAGTCAGTGCTCACGATCGCAAATCGATCTCCAGTAACCTTAGCGATACGCCCTATTTACTTTAAAATACGTATCAACTTGTTAATACAAGTCAACGCAGTTCGAATAGGAAATATCGATAGGTATACATCGATATAACAGCACATCACTCAAATATGGCTAACGTCATTGTTGTCAATCGAATTAGGCCCCAATTCTTTCCTGCTCCGAGTTTTACCCTAAATAAATATAGGAATTACATTACTGTTTCTCGATTCGTTTGAGCCAAACAACACCATCGCGTTACTAATTTCGTCACCTGTAATTGGCCATCTGACAGTCCATTTTACTGCCCAGACACTGACGTCACTCTGTCTGGGTTTTGAATGACATTTATTGAGAGGATCGTATGAGAAGCGGTTACCGAGAACGTAAACATTCTTTGAACTTTTACGAGTGCTCAGAAGCGATTACAATAAGCAATATAATAGACGGACATTTTCCTGTAAACAGACCAGTTGAATAGATTGTCTAATAAAACCCAATTGATATCGGTTCATCTAAAGAACTAATGTTTCAATCTAACGGATATAGAGGCCTTATTCCTTTTAATAAAGTAAATAGGTAATACTTTTCCCTGAGATCGAGAAAGTAACATAGCTATTTCATGCTTTCATTGCGTGCAGTAGAAAATACTTTGAAAAAAAAAAAAACAGTTTTCTGCGTGAATTTCGAGTACTTTTTGAAACAAAAGTTGTCAATGAAAAATTCAAATATATACTAATAAATCGCAATAGCCCTATTCTAATTAGTAACATTAATAATGTGTTAAGAAACATGTTTAATCATAAAGAAAAATAAGCATTTTTTAACGGATAAGGAGCCTTAAAAATATTTCCGTTAAATTGTTAAAAACAGTTCTAAAGTAATCTCCATTTCGTTTCTTTATAAATAAAGAATTACAAGGAAAAAATACACTTAATTTGAAAGTACTTGTAGCAAAAAGTATTGGAGACATCGAGACAAAACATTTCTCCCATTTAAGCGACTAATTGGCTCAACGGTACTTTGTTCTGACGTTCCGAGATCGACTTCAGACCGGAATACTTCAGGTAACGAACATTTCACGATTGCTTCCTATTTTGTGGAGTTCCAGAAATCTAGTCCGGTTGTCATAGTGCCATACCTTCTTCTTCTTGTGTCTTATTCCTCATTACTGAGGGCCGTGACCTCTATTTATCACTCTTCGGACGATCGTTCTCCACTTATTTCGATCTACTGCAGACCGCATGGCGTCGGGGAACATGGTCACCGTTGTGTTTCGAATATGATCGGTCCAGCGCATGGGACTCCTCTTTTTTTTTTTATGTCATTGGGGGCAAACGAGCAAACGTATCACCTGATGGAAAGCGATAACCGTCGCCCATAAACACCTGCAACACCAGAGGAGTCACAAGTGCTTGCCTACCCGGAGGACGAAGATCCTTCCTCTTGGTCTTCATCCTTGAATCTTTCCTGTCACTGTTTCCTAGATACCTAGACTTTAGCTTCATTACTCGAATTTACGCTATTTTTAACCGACTTCAAAAAAAGGAGGGGGTTCTCAGTTCGGTTGTATGTTTTTTTTTTTTTTTTTTTTTTTTTTTAATGTTTGTTACCTCATAACTCCGTCATTTATGAGTCGATTTGGAAAATTCTTTTTAGGTTCATGAAAAGACATCTCAAGGTTGGTCCCATAAAATTTTGGTGAAGATCGGATGACGAGATCCATGAGGAATCGAAGGAATTCCTGAAATTTTATAGGCACTCATAATATTTTTAATGTTTTTTCTAAAACTATTTAAGTATTTGCATATGGTAGTCATCATCTTCTCATGCTGAACTGATGATGGAAGGTACAACTCCTTAACAGTTAGGAGTTAGGAGATATTTCAAACGAGATGCATACCTTCAAGACCTCCCTGATCACCCCGCCATAAGTATTTTATATGAATCACTAAAAAGCGAAAAAAAAAAAATTTTTAACAAAAAAAAGAACCGACTTCAGTAAAACTAAAAAGCCGAAAATAACCCGTTCAAGTACAGATTACATTTGACTCACCCTTTGAAGTCGGTGCCAAACCTCACGTAAACTTTAATATATAAATATAATAACTGAGTGGTTTGGGATCGATTTCAAAGGGTGAGTCAAATGTAATCTGTACTTGAACGGGTTATTTTCGGCTTTTTAGTTTTACTGAAGTCGGTTCTTTTTTTTGTTAAAAATTTTTTTTAGGAATATGCATTGATTTAGTACAATGAATTGAGTCTATTTTTCATCCGATATACAGCATGCATAATTATGTTAGTTCAATGCGTCGTAGCATAAAAACACTAGCTAACAAACCTTTGGACACATATTCGCATTTAAAATATGGGTAAAGAAAGTAGTCTGACAAAAAAGCTAGCTTTTAAATACCCCTAGTGAACCCTGTAATCCCAAATTATACTAAAAGCATGTGCACTCGCCTAATTTAATTACAAACAGCTGTGAAACATAATGAAACTAAACAGTACATTCGTTGGGTAAAAGAAGGTGTAAGTCATATAAATGTTTTCCACAAAGCTATTAGAATAATGAAAATCCTGAGCATGTGTCGCGACGGGACGCATAATATATTCAAACATGGCACAGAGTAGGTGGAACAGAAGGTTGGCTTCATATATGAAACACGGCAACTACGTCTCATGTGCTTACTTCTCCACTACCAGTATCAACATTACCGATATTATCAGATAAGTGATTGATGTGTCAGATATATTTACTGTCAATAAAAAGCGATGTCTAGCGATTCGAGCTGGATAAAGTGACATTTCTTTCACGATACTACACGATCAAGTTAAGTTTGCCTCTGATATCTATGGCGTCGCATAAATGAGGCGCAAACTTAACGCGACCGAGTTGGCGAAGTAGCGATATACATGCTAGGTATATGTACTTCTTCGGAGATATCTCTGAGGGATATATAATGGAATTAAGGCCCAGTCTCTGACAATACTTCTGGTATCAGTTCGTATACGCCTCGCTTGTTATATGAAGCAAACCTACTGTATACAGTTGTCTCGCACCACCTGCGCTCGGCAAGTAGCTTTTACTTTTCCCCGAGATGGCCTTTTTGATAAGCCCGGACTTTCTTCAAAGTGGGCTACGCCTCACGCAAGCACAATGTGAGTTAATAAGGAAATACCGTAGGGGCAAATCTCACAGATATAAAACATTGAGTGCAAAAACACTGAGTATATTTTGGAGGGCTGCTGAAAAACTCCGGATTCCGGTGAACTTACGATTCAGATACGTGTATTAACAGAAAAGGGGAACGCAGTTGTCTCGTAAAAAGTATAGTGCAATACATACTTAGAGTTATTAAAGACCTACTCTTTCGCACGTCTGCCTAAATAATCTGTGGAAACCTAGTACCTATATCTGTATTGGTAACATAGTCAAAAGTAATGAAATATATATCATTGTTAGTCCCTTGACCGACTTCTGAATCGATTTATCCAGTGCGCCATTTAAAATTCATATAAGATACGGGCATACTGGATAAAGAATCCAATATGCTCAATTAAACAAAATTCAAATTAACGGATATTAAAAAGCAATCAAGATACCGAAGATCTTGATATGCTTCTGCTAAAGCATTTAAATCGACAATCGTTCCAACCGATTAAATTTTTCGGAGTTCCGTTTTTGCATGACACGATAAAAATATTTGAAATAGTGATGCGATAGATGGACGAATAAATGATATAAAACATATTTGTAGCTTGTTAACATTCCGAACTTTTTACTACTACTAGTTTTGATCGAGAATGCGGGTCGAAATAGCAACGTTTTTTGGCAAGAAAACCGCCCATATACCTACTCAACCTACGGTTTCTAAATTACGTATCGTATCCGTATGTGTACAATGAAGCCTGTGCAAATATTTCTTGACTGTCTAAAAACCTTAATGTCTGATGAGAATAAAACTGCCCGTTTTAACTCACTTAGAGCATGAATTTCCTAGAATATTTTATTACATACCTGTCGTTTTCTGATATTATCAATGAATATTTCATGCTTGCAGCTAGATTAACTAATAAGCTTATGCTGTGCGTTTACTGCTAATCAGTAGTTATATTCTATCTGTCAGCCACAGACGTCCGTTCTGCACAGAACATAGGCCTCCCCATACCTCGCCACAGAGTGCGATCCCGTACAGTCGGAATCGGAACCGTCCCAGGCTGCGCTTTCTTATATACGTGGTCGCTACTACGCGATCCATCCTCCATCAGTATAGTTAGTGTCTTTATTAAGTAGTCTAGACTCTAGAGTGACTCATAAGTATATAGCGCGCAGCACAATAGTGAGTATTTGTATTGTACAGAATCAATGTATCAATTTGCATCTGATTGACCCGAAATTTACTATTGATCGTTATTTGTTACATTGTCATACAATTCAAATTACCAACACAATAACTAAATCGAGGGTCGACAACACGACATTTCCATGCTCGGTCAAATGTAAAATAGAGGCATTCACTTAATTAAACCTGATTCCAGGGGTACCTACCACAACAAGGCAAATGTACATAACTAATGATCCGTATTTTCGTGAGGCGATATTTTCATTGCTATTTTTCAGTTGCCGATCCCTGACAAGGACCTATTTAAAAGGCACGTTCCTTACCAATTTATTTTAGTGAAAGAAGAAAATGTCCATTCATTTTCTCAATGAGTTAACAGAAGGTTATTGAAATGAGACCATAAATTAGTTCTGCGAGTCAGGAATCTACAAGGGTTATTTTCGGTAAGTTACTCGTACAGTCAGCAGCAAAAGTAGCCAAGCATTATCTAATCATAACTTGTATAATCTCCATTAAATTACAACTCATGGCATAAAACGAATAACTTCAGCTGGCGACCATTAAAAATAGCGCGCGATTGCAATGAATTTACTTACCTCATAACTTACAAGAACGAGTTGAGGTAACGTTATAGGGGGTACCGTGTGAAAGAACAGGGACTTAGCATTCTATGCAACCAGCGAGCGGCTAGACCAGGGCCTTTAAAGGAAACCTGGCGAGTCCTGGTTAGGCCAGTCAATGAAGTTCCAATATAAATGTTCTCGAGAAATTTCTCTCCCCTTACAGACTGGGAGACGTTCTCGAGAACGGCACATCTCTAAGCCAGTCTCGCGAGAGAGATTGCAGAATTTGTCACCGGCAGTAAGAAAGCTGTTGAATATTAGAATACTAGAAATAATAATAAAGTAAATAACTTTTCACGAAACGCTGTTAATTCAGCTGTACGAGTAGAGAATAAATAAAGGAATAAACTATTTCAAATGATTTCAAAAGTCTAATAATGCGTAGGTACATATACTCCTTGCCACCTGTCATTTATTTCCTAACTTAACTCTAGTCATAAAATTATTATTATGATTTCTGTAAAAGCTGCTTACTTCTTGAGGATGGTAGTTATGAAACCTCGTTAATTGGAGTATAGGCTAGGCCATGACGCTCCGTCAGGCAAAACCAAACAAATCATTGCGAAACCGTCTTTTTACGTTTATTAGCATTGGCAGTGAATAAAAAGTATGATTGATTCATGGTGGCCGATAAAAAAAAATCCGTTTGGTTGACTCTTCTTCCGAAGATCTTAACATCAGTTGATGCATAAATTGAGGTTAGGATGTATAATTTAATTGTTCGCTTATCAAATGCTGTTACAGATACATACAAAAATCTATGACACAAAAAAATTGGCACCTTACCGAACTTGAACCGATATCTCTTGCCATGCCGATGCCGGGTCGAGTGCTCTCCCAATTGAGCCAGAGGTGGATGTTAAGAGGTTGACAAATTTTAGCACCGTGTTACCACTGATCCTTGTATATTGAGTTTTTATACTGCTTTGCAACCGTTACAATCACAAAGTCACAAGTCATCAAATTCTGTTACTTTTAACCTATTATATTATATTATAGTTAAAATATCATTTATAATTATAAAAACGGTTTAAACTCACGTTAAAATGAGTGAGTTTAAACCGTTTTTAAGATGTTCTAATAATATTAAAAATATCATTAAACTCTTTTGGATCCAATTCAGAATACTAAGCATCAATTATAAGACCAGACGTCAACACAGTGTAGTTCATTCTATTCAAGCATTATTGTGTTATGATATTATAATCAAATGGAATACATGGCCAAGGCTAAGAACTCTCAAAAGAACTCAAAGTCATCGCAAAATCTAAAACACTAGTTATCGTGAAGATTTAGAATAGGAGTAGCTTGGAGTTTTTTGAAATGAATAAAGAATGCGCTGCTAATGCGGTTTCTACATGCATGCTAAAACTGAACAATACGTGCTATTCATATCTAATGCCATTGTATTCTACTGGGAGCCCCACCATGTTTTATAGTATAAATAAATAAATAAATATTAAGGGACAATCTTACACAAATCGACCTAGTAAAGGTCTCGGCGACTAGCATTCCTTAGTTATGAATCGACAGGTAAAGGAATCATGTTATTGAAATTTCCAGCAGTAGAGAGCTCGCTCTTCGTTTTTAAACTCCGACGATAAAAAGGGGTGTTATAAGTTTAACATTTTTTTTTTATTTATTTATTTATTTCCACACTTACAACTATTTTTACAGGAAACTAATCCTAAGACAATAGTGTAACTACCTTAAGCTATTTATACTATCCCTTGTCTAATTTATTACTACTATAACATAATACGAACAGTGCTGACTTTGTGAACCCATTCCAAGAACACCCAAATAGGTCAATGTTTTCCGCGATTAAGTTGAGGGCACGGAGCGCGCGCGTCATCGGTGCCATGCCGAGCAGGTTAGTGCGACCGCGCGGCACTGCCAGCAGCGGCGGACGGCGCCGGCGCCATATGTATCTGTCAGGAGCACAGAGGCTGACATGACTTAATACCACACTGTTGAATATCTTACCCCTAATTGGTTTGAACAGGTATGTTGCGAGACACAACTCTCTGTATCTGTGTGTCTGTCTGTGGCATCGTAGCTCCCAAGCGGGTAAACCCTGAGTGCGTTTTTTTTCAAATAAGAGGTTTAGTGCAGTGGAAATCAGATGTGGTTGACCCTAATTTACTAGGCACCAGTTGTTAACCATGTACAATAAGATAGTTATTGATTCTCCACAACTATATTACCTATATTTGATAATGATAAGTAAACCTGCAATAAATAGACCAGTAGTAGACATGGTTCTATTTTATTTATTAAATAAAGGAAACCAATTCAACGGTCTGCAAAATATTTTTGATTTGGTTAGCAGAAAAAATTAGGTGGTCAGCTTAGGTTAGGTTATATTTGACATTTGGTAACCACCTATTATTTTGCTAACCAATTAAATCATACTTTATCAAAATATTCTTCTGCAAACATTTTTTCCCACTATTATTATAAAAGCGCAAGTTAGTGCCTGTGTATGTTCGTTACTTCTTCTCGCTGAAACGGCTTCACAGATTCGCATGAGTCGCTCTGTAAAGCAGGACTTGCGCCATAAAAATGTTCTCCTTATAGGAGATGGGGCCCCAAATGCCAAGTGCCTAGTGAGCCTGCGTAAGTCTAACCAGTACAAAACTTACATATTTATTTAGGACAACATCCCTTAAAGTCAACACACCGTCATCCATTATTAGTCACTTAGTGCCATATTGCACGGAATTGTCAGCGAGCCACGGCTGGTATCACTTAGAGGGATATTAAGGGGCATTAGTCGGATCTCCGACGTCCGACGTATATGGCGTAACGACGTATGAGACGTATATGTCGATACCACAGAAGGGAGAAATAAAACCTTGTACAGTTGAACAATTTGTGTACAGTTATGTTTATTAGGTAAGGGTATCCCAGAGAATATGGTAATTCGTTATCCATGGGGTAAAATCGGTTCGGCTTTTACATGGCTTCAATTATGCGAAATATTATTTGTCGACTACGTGAGGTGGTCATAAAAATATTTAAGAAAATAAAATCTCTAAACTATCAGACCAAAAAATATACCGAATGCATTTCCTTCGTTGAGAACATCTACGATCGTTATTTTCTTCGGAACTTCTTAGGATTATTAGTTATTTATAACATGATGTACTACCTACTTTAATAGTCGATATGTATGTAATGTACCTACATCAGGCCTTAAGAAGTAAGGAATTCAAAATAAAACGCCGGCGGAAAAACCCACAAATCACCCGCTATTAAGAAATAAGAACTCAAAACCCCAAGCTAAGACACGTTCGCAATCCATGGAAAAAGAACGCCTTGAATGTTAAAAACCAATGCCATGCCGAGATCGAATTCTCAAAGCTGGCCTTGACTTCCAACCACGCTGAACTATGCGTCGGCGGCCTTGCCAAGCTGATTGAGTACCAACTCCTTATCCCGATTAAAAACGACGTATCTACAATCAAGTTTCAACTACACATAAGCCCTTGCTGCGAGAGGGAAAAATGCGCTTTGCGCGAGCGCACTCCCTAGCCGCTTAATAGGTCGTAACATTGTATTGGTTTCATAGTAAGATACGACCTTTTACCGTAGCAGCAGCTCTCTTTTTCGCGGGAACTGCGAAGGAAAGAGACGGACGGGCAAACCCGTTTCCCAAACGCCGGAAGCCTTTCTCCCGCGATGATAATGTATGCTTTGTTGTATTGAAGATCGTTACGGTTTGAAAATAAGATTGAATGACCTATCAGAGATAAATCAATCATTTTGGACGGCGGCTATTATTAAGAGGCGTTTGCGCGTTAAGCTGTTAAACGAACGAATTTCTCTGCCGGTACGTTAGTAGATGCCGTTGTGTTTAATAAATAGAATGCATGAATATTTGCATAGGTATTTACCAATTCAATTCATACGGAAAAGATTAGTTAGATAATTATTAATTTATTTATCATAAAAAAAAACTTATGTGGTATGTAAAACATTTATATTCCGCCAAACTGAGGACAGTTTGTTGGCGGATAAATAAAAGAGACTACAACGTACGTCCTTTTTAATAGAACGATAAAAAATAGATGGTTTTGTTTTAATAATGAAGAAACACCATGGTTTTCTGTTTCACTGTTGTTACTGTTTCTGAGATTTCGATTTTAAATATTGAATGCGATGGCAAAGCTATTTACAATAATTCCAGGGACACTGATTAAACCAACTTTTTTACTATTTAGAGGGATTCATGAATCAAATAATTCAAGCCTACAAATCGTCTATCTGTTTCCAACATTTATTACCGCCCTAGTGACCCAACCCATGTAAATTCAAATTGTATGTACGCAGCAAAAACAGTCTCGCCTCTAGTAACTCTAGAGTTTGTCATCAACCCCCATAATATTACCAAATTTGTAATTCTATGATGCCTATCACATCATAGAATTACAAATTAAGTTTTTACTATTACTTCTACGAGTATATTATATAATACTAAAATCAATTTTCCATGGAGCTGGCTCATTATTTGACTGCGGCACCACACTACTCGCGAAGTTGACTGAAGTTGGGCGAATGATAGTGTGGAGAGGCACTTCGCTGCGGAAACCCGTACTTCGGCCAACTTCGGTCAATTTCGCGAATAGGGCTAGGGTTAGAAAAAAAATGTTAACAGCGCGATGCAACAGCATAACTGTGACACACGACTCTTTATTGCGATATATATCACCTATCTCTTTCTGTACCGTATTGTGAGAGAGTGGCGGGTGACGGGAGTCGCGAAGCATAGTGTGCTAGACGGGCAGCAGTAGGTACAACGCCGGTTGTTGGTAAAAAAATGTTGACCTCTCATCACACCGAAACGGCTAGACGAATTTTAACAAATTTTGGTACATGGATAGCTGGACATCCAAATATGGTTATAGGATACTTTTTATATGAATACGTTAAAGGAAAAAGTTGTACACGGACGAATTTGTAAACCTTCTAGTTCACATTAAATTCAATCATCAATAAATCAAATCACAAAGGAAAGATATAGTTACACATCGATTGACTCATTCAAAGTTTAATTATCTACGAACACACCGCATACCTATAGATGGCTTGTTTTGTGGTCTATAATAGCAACTGCGTTGAGCAAGCCCACGTATCAAATAAACATACCAACATTCCATTTCCAAAAACGTCTTAAGTACATTCCAAATTAGAACGTAATCGAGCCCTTTCCGATTTGTATTTAGCGTAATAACTTTCGTATAGAAAGCAAATCGTTAAGTCACGATCAACTAGTCATTCTTGGGCGCTTACATAGTTGTTGTTACGTGGTCGCATTACTGTCATTAGATATCGATATTATCGACCTGATAGAAATTAGTTCGGAAAATGTTGGGCAACATGCCGAACTCCTTGCATGGCTTTCCATTCGGTATACTTCCTTTCGCAGAATTATTTTTGATCGAATGTTTCGATTCGCCGAATTTTCACTTCGCAGAATTTTTATTCCTCTGTAGACATATAGTTTTCATAATTCTTACAAATACCATCCTATTGATTAAGTAAGGTTAGGTTAGGTTTGTTTTATAACAATCCAAAATAGTTGACGGTTTCAGAGAAAAATGCTATCTACGAAATGACACTTCTGCGAAATGAAACATTCGGCGAAAAATAATTCTGCAACGATTTGGTGAATCATTCCATTTACAAGCTGAACATCGTGATTGGACGCAGCCAACGTGCAATTTTATAATTTTGCATAAAAACGCATATTTTTTTTTGACCTATGTAAGTTCAGATACCATTTCTGGGAATCGGGTTCTTATATCGCAATGAACAATTAGATATTGTAAATTTGACACTTTCATTCTTTGCCGTTTTGCAGTACAAATTATATAGACTAGGGACGTCACCGCAAAATACTTACATGGGAGGAAATAAAAACGCATCTGATCGGGAACCGGAAGAAATTAAGTATCTTAAATGGGCATGTATTTAACGGTAAAAATAATTGGGATCTTGATATTTTTAGTATATTCCAATTCTGCGATTTATAAACAATTAGGTATGTTGTCCAAAAACCTACCCAAAGAGAGAGGTACTAGATACTCTTGACCACCTCGAGAGCGAAATTTAGACACGAATTTAGATTTCGAGTACATTGTATCCAGATTCAATCCAGTGTCTAATGGGTCTAAAATTCACAGACAAGGATGAGACGATTCCAAGCAAAACGGGCGCACTCAAGTGTAAGTTTCAAAAGCAACAATTTTTCGATGTTTACTTTTCCCGTGTACCTATAGGTACATAACATTGTCACAAACGCGTTTTACGTTTTTTGAGTTAAAAACTAGTTTACACTAGAGCCTCTAACAAAACTCAGGTTCATAACATAATCAACCAAGGTTTTGCCCACACGCTATTTTTTTTCAATCGGCTGATTAAATGGCAAACAAAAAATACGTACGGCAAACGTAGGCAATTAGCATAAAAACTCGTTCTTTTCAGTTCCAGTTATAGTCCCGTGGAGTATTTGCGCGGATTATTTGCGAAGCCAACAACTCGAGAGTATCGAACCATATTAGAAAATAGCATAAATGAGAATAGTTGATGTACGAGTACTTTGTGCGAAGTAAAAGTTTTCTACGTTTATTACTGGATAGTTTGGAACTCGCGGTGGCGTTGGCAAATCGGCTGGAAGATCGTTTGTCCTAGTTCAGACAGCCTTAAGTACGAGACATGATAAGACTGGTTTTGAAATAAATGTTCAATATTTGCTCCAAAACAAGGATGGACTAAGCCAAACCTGGACAATTTTTGAAGTCCATCGATCATATTTTTGATTGGGGTTCAAATAAATGTCTATGTGGGACTAACTACGTTGAGAGTGCTCTAAGAGTCAGTTTTGACATTCCCACAAAGCGCGGAAACGCTCCATAAAATAATAGCGTATGATACCGTGATGTCGTAGACAAATATGTATTTTTTACAAAAATCTAAAATATTGGCCAATTTACGATAATGTTTTCATTTCTTTGCCAATTAGAAACATTAACGTATACTGAAAAACGGCAAGCACAAGTGAAAGTCAAAAAAATACTATGAATAACTTTTCACATTGTTTATTGTCACAATCTAATTCTTTATATTTATTGCGCTATAAAAGCTCTATTCCCAGAAATATTTTCGTAACTAACATAGGTCGTAAAAATTTGGTTCCCAATTAACAAGTTAAGCTAACGTAGGTATACGGCACCTTGACATATTGAGCCCCTCGGCCCACAATGTGCGAGCTCGAGGGCTCTTCCGTCGAGTTGTCTTCATAGCACAGTGCGACAGACAAGTGGGGAGGTCTGTCTTGGAGATTAGACTTGACTACTTGAGCTAGACTCGAGTTAGCTTGTCTTGCCGGTATCTGATATTCGCCGGCCGTAGCCATCGGTCTTTTTTGTCAAAAGGTAGCCTGTAGGGCTGTAGTTATCTTAATTTGATGCAGATTTATTACAAGTTTTAACTTTACTTTTAACACTTTTCTTTCCATCTTTACACCCAGAACTCAGAAGCCCTAGTGTTAGATTGATAATACATATTATATTACATACTTCAACATAAGGGTAAATTACATACTGCAACATGAGGGTGTTCCCCTCGCCACGAACATTCGGCTGAAATGTAATAAAAAAATTGAATGAAAATCTGATTTCATTTTGTTTAATTACAGGCGGTAAAACACCCTAGTACGGATTTCTGTTACAGGCCCTTTGGCCTTTAGTAGAATTTTTACATTCCTTTGAATGTAAAAATTCTATTGCATTTCCAAGAAAAACTAACTTGAATACCGGGAAACGTCAACAAAACCGCGTCGCATAAAGTCTCACTGGTACGCATTGTGCGGAACGCAGTGAACGCAGCTTAGAATGTTAATTGCACCTTAGATCGGATTACAAAGCCTTTGTTTGCCCGCAAACGAGATCTAGTCCAGTAAAGTTAGTTTTAAGCTTTGATAATATTCAAGTTAATGAATTGTTGCCGAGTGAGAGTAAATACCTGTTTAAAACGTTATAAGACCCCATGTTTTTCAACTATCTTCCCATAATGTCTGACGGGATGGAAGTAGGCGGTTCCCAGTATAAATCCGTAAAATTAGGTAAGTATACCGAATGCACAAGTATAGATTTTCTAACGTTTTGAAAATAATTTTCAAATGTCATGTTTTATAATATATAGCAAGTTTTATGCATAATTATTATAATTACGTGTTGTTTCTTATATGTAAGTTAGTTGCACCGCCTAATTTTTTTTTTAATTTGCCCCTAAGTTAACTGGAAAAATGCCTAATGGCATAAAGTCCGACCTATGTACTATTAAATGATAAATGGACTAAATACTTGGATACAAGACAATCGATCAAGGATCTAATTCTAATGATGCTGCGTGCCTAGCCATCTTGGCGGGATGTCTATCTCCCGCCCTGAGAGAGTGCAGTGTTGTTAGCCTACTCTCGGCACGTTCCGAAGTTCGGCTGACAGTTCGATAAGTTTTATTTTGTGTAATAAAGACTAAAATTTAAATTTTCAAAGATCACTAGATTTAGCTCTATTTTGACGGGATTAACTCGTTGTTTCATGTTTGCTCAGGATCGTAGCTAGATAGGTTGAAGTACAATGTTGTACGGTAAAATCGTAACTTTTGTTATCTTTCATTGAAATGAATAATTCTTAGTGCATTATAAATGACAAAAAAAACATGGCAAAAATTAGATATTTTAAAATTATCACAGCTTAAAAACTAATATGACTGGACTAAGATCCGCTCGTTGTCCCATGTTTGCTCGGGATCAACCGTCAATACGGGAAGGTCAGCGGTTATTCCCTGTTATTGTCGAGCCTTGGGCGTCTTATGTAGATTGCCAACGAGCCTTATTTGGAGGCGAATTGGTAGTGTTGATTCTCACGATGGTTTTTTGCTTTGTAAGGGAATGTCCGGGAGTTTTATTAAACGCGGAAGGCTGTATAGTGTGGGAGTCTAGATAAATGAGGCATTCTCCGCGTTAAGCGTTTTATCCATATGTATGTATATCCATATGAATGAACAATACTACAACAATACTTTATTGCACACCAATAAAAGTTTACAAAAGATTTATTTCGCTTACATAATTCTTTGCTAGAATTTTTCCACAAAATCAATTTTCAATTAATAAGTCATCTATTGCTGTTTGAAGTGCGGACTGTAATTACTTTAAACTTCCAAAGAAAATGAAATGAAAATGGATCCGCGGTAGTAAAAGTAGTGATAAATAATAACACGAGGGTTGGTTTCACATGATGCTACTGAAGTTGCAGACTTATTCTGAGGTACATAAAAAAAACTTTCTTTATTAAAATGATTGACTGGCTATTGATTGATTGATTATACCTTCCTATGTAAATTATAATAATAATAATAAGCTAACCAAAGTGACGACAATTACATTTCTAACTTACATGCGACAATTGCACATTGATTATTTTGAATTATGAATGTTAGTTTAGTTAAAGACCTAATTAATCAAATACGTGACAATCGATCGAATGCTTGTAAAAGTTTCGAGATTCGTTTTTCGCTGCCGTAATTTGTTTTTAAAGTTTCAGTCAAACTATAATTTTATAACAAAAGGGTCAACAAGCTTACGCCAAGTAGTAGTAGTATATATGATAAATAGTTTGTGTCCAAATGTAAACTGTTGCGACGAACAAAAATCCCCTGAAATTTAAACCAACCCGTAGCGACAGAATCTCCTGTGACAATCTGAACGCTCGTGCAGATCTGAGAGCGGAACTAGCACAACGTACTCGTAAGGGCGGCCCGACGCTCTCCCGCACCGATACCGTCAGTCGATAGAATCGGCAAACAACTAATTGACGACCTCCTTTTATACCAACATGTAGACTGATACCAGTGTATCTCTTGCAAACTAACAACTTGTAAGAAAAACTATTAGAACTCTAACTCAAACCGTAGCATTCGAATCCTTTGCCATTGGATAGCTTGTGCGGATCTGAAGATTGTCAGACGCTCGCCCACACCGATTTGGTCGGCGACAACATCGGCAAACAACGAATTGTTTCTTCTTTTATATCTTTAACTCACATGTATAAAGAGACTTGTGTGCCTGTGTAGATGTTTTAAAATCTAACAAAATATGATAAAAAGTCACAGTAAAACATTATATTAACAAAACGGGACATAATCGCGTGAAAATAAATAATCATGTGTGAAAATTGTGTAAGTTTAAATCAATATAAAAGTCATAGTAGTTCCACAGTCTATTCTGTACACAAATAAATTATAGCTTAACAATTTAAACAAATTGATATTTCTAACTGTACAAGTGGAGAGAGGACGGTCAATAAACGCATTATTCTGTTACATGCCCTATTAAGCAGTTAGCAAGCAATTTGAAAATCTGTAAAAATGAAACGAATTTGGCGATTTGTATTTGTTTCCCTATTCTCTTTAATTATAGAAAATATTTTTATTGTATGAAGTGAAGTGGTTTAGTTCACATGCCTACAAATCATTCTCATCCGATTTGCTTCATGGTTTGAAGGCGTGACTAAACATACTACTACCAATCTACCGTGCGTACCTATACCTACCTGTATATACGTATACTAAACTATTGCCGAACACAAACGCTTACTTGTGGTGTTTATAATAATTAATGCCTTTGTAATAATAAATCAACACTGGCAAAAAACTTGCATCCTACAAGTCATATTTGACTGATTTCAGTAATCGCATTATCCTGTGTTTATCAGTTTGATTCGTAATCATAATCACCTATATTAGATGACATTGCGATAAATAAATAGAAGTAACAAAAAAGCCTAAAAAATATATTAGCAATTTAATTCCTGGCAACAATGAAATAATTAAACAATTTATAATAATTCCCGGGAATAGGACACTTATAGCGCAATAAACGATACGATTGGGACAATAAGACTATACGCGAAAAGTTATTCATATTATTTTTTCTTGCCGTTTTGCTACAACGTTAGTATTCTTTGCTACAAGTCTATAGTGACGTCATCACAAAATCCTAAGAAGAAAAATTAAACGTGTACAACGGATGAAATAATTATCTTAAATTTAATGTTTTACGTTTGTACGTCTTACTTTCAACGTCTGAGTTTATTATATCAAGCGGTAAAAAGTCAAGTTCAGTTCGTTTCCGAGCAGGAATGAAACATTATTAACGTCAAGAGCTGCAGCGGGGGTTTAAATAATTACGCAGGTCTGCTTCAATACAATAGAATATATAAAGCTAACATTTTCAGTACTCGCAGTAGTAATAAAGGCTAAAGTCCGCGCGAGCTACGACTAATTAAAAAAAGCGGGTGCACTCTTCATTTATGGCTGGGTCATTGTCAGTTCAAAAAACAAAATTTGTCCCTTCGGTGGTCAAAAGTTAAGAGTTTATATGAATCTAGGTTATGTTGCTATTACATCGGATTATAGAAGAGGGAACGTTCTTTATTCTCACAGGCATTTAATCAGAAAATTAGGCCCTGGAATATTTAATTTTTGCAAATGTTCACCGGAAAGACCCGCACCTAAATCTGACAATGACCCGGCTCAGACATTGAAATTGACAATTTTGTTTTTACGGAGGAAGGTATCGAGGAGTCATTTCTCATCTTAAGTATTGTTGTCTTTAGTATTTGACACACCACACATCACCGAATCAAGTACGGGTCACATCACATATCGCTTTCATCTTTCATCACGAGAGAAGCGCACGTCGTAAAGAAATGGTAACATTGCAATTTGCATTATGACTGAAAGGACAAATTGGGTTAATGAACCACTTAGGAATATTTTCTTATAATAGCTGTCTTCTCTATAATAGCTTTAATAAATGACAATACGATCAGCGTCATTTTTTTTACGCGGATCTTTTGGTCAAAAGTCTGCTTTTTTGACACATACTGCGATTTATTTTGTGTATTTCACTTACCACTTACTCAACCTTCGCTTACCTATGTGTTATCCATGCCATATGCAAAATTAATAAATTCAAGCTTTTTAAATTGTGATTTACTTTATTTGTTACCTAAGTACAAGGCATTGAAGCAAAAGACAAATCTGGTACAACGTTATCAGATTGTGTATTACCAACTTATTTCTATTTTGACTAGGTAGGTACCTACTCCTGAACTTAACAATTCCTTGAGTAAAAAAGATCCTTGTTTAAAAGAGTTCCAAGAAAAGTACCATCTCGTTCGTTCTAATGTTAGGGTGCTCCATCACCGCGCGCATTCGAATGAACAAATGAGATTTTCATAAATTCATAATACATAGGTACTCGCGGTGAAGATTTCGAATTGTAGAATAGCCTCCTTAGTTCTGAATACTAAACAACCATTTGCAGCTTGCACCTGCTCTCTTCAATTCAGAACTAAATGCGTTTAAGAACTTTAAATGGCTTATGTTTGGTACTTAGAGGCAATGCGCGTAACATTAATCATTATCTATCGCGTACTGGAGAATTTGTAAAGGTGTCGAAGTTTCTCAAGATTTATTATTTTATTTTTACTGTTATATTTTTTATACAATATATTAATTTAATAACACAGGCCAGTTAAGCTAAGGATCTAGTCAGAAAATTACCCTTATCTATGTATTTGCGTCATCTTTTTACAGTCGTTACTGAGTTTTCTTTCTTACAACTCAGAAAAAATCGCGAACTCACGCTGTACGTACTTTTCGTTTTTCGCACTTCAATATGTGATAGCATAATAGTTATCCACAATAGCCAATTTCGCTTATAAATTAGAAAATTAATGAACTAAATCAGTGTGTATTCAAAAACGACGACAAAATTTAACAAAGAAAAAACAAAATAACTCTGCTTTTCACATCATGATATGACATTTAGATCTACAGCGATAACTAGGCTGCCTTAATTATAAAAACAAATAAACATCGAACCGAAAAAAATAAAAATTTAACAACTGCATCCGGAAACCGGAAACGGGGGGCCGCATAATTACATGAAGTCACAAGTCCCGGAACGGCGGGGTTCCGGCCGAGTGGAACAATACCCATTCATCGTGTTTTATGAATCGAGCCGCACGTATGCGCGGTAGGTTACTCGATTGTGTATTGTGACACATAACAGTGACATACTCTTTTTCTAACACATTCTACAGCCTCTAGCTCATCGGGAACAATTCGCATCACGTATGTTTGCATCGCTGAAGTTATCATAACATTCATAACACAGGGATCGGATACGAGTATTTACAGATGTAGTGAATAATAGTTTTCCATCGTATTTCGTCGGAAAAGTTCGTTTTAGCATGTTTTCTCTATCAGCTTCGGTGAGAAAGTTGAGATGGAAATATTAAAACGAGCTTGCCCGACAAAATACGATGGAAAAACTATTATTCAATACATCTGTAGATGCATTTACTATGTTTATGAAAATACCTTCAATCAGTTAATTGTACCTATTACTAAACTGATTCCATTGATGAGTCCATTTCCATACCGCTCGAGCTATAGACGACGTAGCTTTTAGGCACAAAAGCATGAATGATGGTTATCAATATAGCTTAGGTACTGCTGAATCAAACATAACGCAATAAATTATGATCTGCACTCAATTCGTAAAAACGACTCAAACTGTAATAAAGTGAATTTATCTAGAACTGATTAGTTGCTGATCGAAAATGTTTTTAATACGGTTTAAGTAAGTACACCATTTTTATCGTTTTATAATGTCAAATACGGTTTAAAATGTATAAATAGGCAATTGTAACTAAATCCCTGCCTAGTTCGTATACTTAATCGCTTAGTTCTAAACGAAAAAACAAATTCACTAGTAGTTGAATTCAAATTGAAACTCGAATCCAATCAGAGAAAACCAATTTGCACGTCGAAATTATAACACAGAAGTGCTAATCTAGAAATATAAATTAATCCTCTTATTCAATCTAAAAGTAAATAAACACAATCAATATAAGTTAAATTACCTTTCGGTGAAACAGTACGGTTTGTTAATTAATCCATTTGAAATATGTTATTCCGCCGCAAGAATTTTGTGAACACAAATCATCGCAACTTCGCTCATTATACGAGATGCTTTTAAAAGATGAATTACGCTTGTTAATTTATCTTCTTGTGTAGTTCTGTTGTATTAAAAGCTTTTATAACAATTCTCTTATTTAATTATACAAGTTTGATGATAAATAATTGTTTAAGACAATTCACCTTTTCACCGTGTTGGAGTAAACTTAGGTTTCTGCAAGCTAATAAAAAATACGGTGTATCAGTGCTTTGTGTGTCTTAAAGTACACAACATAAATATTAATATTTCTAATAAAGAAAAATCGTGATAAAAGAATGGCGTTGGGATGTTTTAAAAAAAACAAAATGGCATAATCATAGAGTGACGAACAATTGTTATCACTGTAAATTATGGCCTGTTTAGTGTTTACACATTGATTAGTGATTAGTGCGTGTTCATACATTTGCTGCTAAACAAATTGTATCTATGAGCTCGCACTAATCACTAGGCAGTCATCGTGAAACCAAGCTCTTATCTAAGTACATATTTAGTATGGTTCGTTGAGACAGACATCCCTGTGCTTATCAAACCTCAATTTAACCCCAAAATTGCGATAGTAAAGCAAGAAATACAAGCATTAGCCATCTATAAATAGGTAGATAAATCGGTGGATATTATAATGATAATGAACCTGCTATTAATAATTCGGTAGACCCATGACCGATGGGTAGATAAGACCCGGCGAGGCCACTGCAGGGTCGCTTCGATCAATACCATAATAGCTTCGCTAATTATACGAGTAGTTATTTGTATGCGGAAAGCATGTATTTATCTTGCTTTGGGGAATCAGAGACCTTGGCAGGCGAATGGATTGTTTTTGTATTGTTCATGTTCCATTAAGTAGGCTTATTCTTTTATTATATTTCTTATACGTAATAAGTATTTTTCGTGTGAATATAACCTATGAATATGTTATACTAATGGCCGAAGGCGAGGGTTTTTAAACTGCCCGCCGCGCCGCTCTAGTGGTTAGAGATGTGCCGTTCTCGAGAACGTTCCACGATTTTTATAGAAAGAACGTTCTCGAGAACATTTCCTATACTAAATGAGGAAAGTTTTCGGAAATTTTCGAGCACGGCACATCACTACTGGTGATACATAGAGTAACGATCCACTGATGAACGACGGCGCACTGTGAGATACTCTAGTTTACTATTTTCCGAAAATGATATACACTGAAAAAATAGCTCAACTAGTTTAACTACTTGAGAAATAGCCAAATTGTGCTTAGTAGTGACCAAAATTGTGCTAATTTTACACAGCTTATTTTGGTGAACAATTTTGTCAGGCCATTTGGGCTACTGTCAACAATTTTTTTTTTCAGTGCTGCTCTCCGTGACAAAATACTAACTGGAAGATTTTGGAAACTTTTGACTTACGGGTTTCCGATCCTACTAGACCTTGGCCAAAACCGTGGGAACAAGTCTAGCAGTGTGAAAATCTTTAAGTTTTAAACTTAATCGAAGCTTGAAAAATATACCTTAAAATTATAAATGTGCCTTTTGGCATTAAGTCCGCCATTTGTACTATTTACTTTTTGTTTTGCGTAATAAAGTTTAAATAAAATAAAAAAACATACCGAATTCAAAACATTTTTTTTTAGTTTAGCGCATGATATTTTGGTTTTTCTAACATTGATATATGTTGTTAACATTGATGTATATTAAAGGTTTTACTTTGTAACTTGTACCCTTAAATACTGTCTATTGTAAGCACTGCAGTGCGAATGTCGGTGAATCAACTTTTAAGTGCAACTTGTTGCATGGTTACTCAAAATTTGTCCCTCGGACAACCTAAGCATTTTTCTATGAAATAGAAGATGTCACTTGGACAACGGGGACAGAGTAAACAACACAAAAAAGTTGATTCACCCATGTAATACATACTCACCATAACGGTGTATGTACATTGTACACGGTTATCGATACCCTTACACCGGCTCACGGATTAAGCTTCTCAAATACTCAAACAGCTCGAGAGGCATTCATCGACCTCAAGCCGAAACTCGAGCTCTGTCATTGTTAATTGTCAATATTGTACGAACTCGAGCCTTCTCGTAGCGATAGGTGGTAAACCGTTTCACAGAATATTAAGCCAAGAGAGGTATTCTCAAGTAGCAGTATATGTATAATTGAGATATGAACGGATGAAAAGTTTTAAATAACTAAGATGAAAAGTTATCTCTTTAAACTCTAAGTCATCAATATATGTGACGTTTTTAACCAAAATGGTCCCAATTTATCGCTTAAGCTTCGCCATAAGGATGAAATTTCGTTTGCGTCTTTATACCAATAAAGAAACAAAGCGCCATCATGACCAAGTGGTACCTTTTGCTTGAAACTTCACATGTATTCTGCTGATTCTTTGATTCATCAGTTATGAAGCACTTTCGCATACAACTAGGTTTATGGAAATCAGAGGCAACTTTCTTGTTTAATATTTAAAATGTTACCCTACCCTTCACTACCATTTAAATATGAAATGGCATACTTGCAACTGAAAACAAAGCGAAGTGGTTTCGCGGGCTCCTAAAATTAACCTTTACAAAGGGCAAAAAGACATTAAAAGTTTAAATAAGGTCTAGAGGCTCAATAAGGCTGAGAGAGCTCGTGACTCGCACGAGCGATCCCCGAGAACGCTCAGCGCTCGCGCAGATGTGCGACTGGCAGATTATTTGAGCGTTTTTTTATCGTATACTCTCAATATTGGCTAATTCATAAAAGCAATCAACATAACTTTGATAATAATTGTAACACCCGCGACAAGACAAGGAGCCACAGTTCATACGGAATTCGCCAATATTGGAGACAGAGGAATAAGACTGTTTAAAACGCTCGACTGAAGCAAGTTGCAAAATACGTCAAATAATTTGAAGAGCTCCAGAAAAATACGAGCTCTATACTTTAACACATTAAAAGCCGCACTTTCAAAAGATACAAATATTACGACGAACTGAGAACTCGTTTTTTGAAGTCAGTAAAAAAATAGGAAAGCACCGCAAGGAGTTAATGTTATTTAATGTATCAACTGAACGAGATCTTTAAAGAATGATCTATTCAATTAATTTTAAACAAATGTACTTTCACCTAGACTCTTTAATTGTCCACCAGATTTCTTTTGGGATAATAAAGACACATTAGAAGCAATTGATAATATTTCTTCCATATTAAAACCCAAAGGTAAATTTGATAAGGTCTAACCGCAATGCCGCCGGTATATCGGGAACGAGGACGATTGGAATAGCAAGTAACATAATAGCAAAACAAGATGATGGCATACAATTTTTTTTTTACGTCATACGGGCAAACGATTTTTTCTTCTAACTTCTGGTCGGATCTTTGCCGAACGTCCGCGGGTACGCGGCAGATCTTATAGGCGGCGGCGTGACCGCGCTCGGTTTAGTAATAACTCTCCAGACAACTTAGGCGTAATTGCATAAAATCGCTTTTGTTGGAATTCCGCTTGCTCAATCCGCGGAGGGTCGCATTACGGTTGTTTCCTCGAAATTATGCATTTCGACAATACTATGGGTTCGTTTCAAAACAATGCAGTCTTGGAGCAAGACGCACCATTGAAAGTAAATGCCAGTACGTCTAGCATAACTGTGAAACACGCCTCTTTGTCGCCCGACAAATACTATCTGTCACTTTCGTTTTAATACCGTGCGAGCATGACAATAGACGCTGAGACGCGCAACAAACGAAGTCGCATCAAGTTATATTATGCTAGCTCTGTTGGACGGTGCCACAGGCGCGACAGCGGTGTAACTCGGGCGTCGGTGACCTTGTAATGCCGAATCCTTCGACAAGGCATTCACGTGAATGCCTTTCCCCACCTCGCGCGTCCCATGCTCGCCCTTCGACACGCACACATAGCCCGGAGTTTTGTTACTGCACACAAGTGTCGCTGTCGTTTCTTTTTACGTTAGTATATATGTATATTCTTTGACGGTGCGGCAGCAATGCACAGTATTGCACACGTCGTTTAAGTGACTTGACTTTTACAGTCGATCAAAAAAGTTACGTAAGAACATAATCATACAGGCACGTACAGGTTTAGAAAAGCGGTCACTTTCCTCATTTTCCAAAATATTTACTGTCCTTGAGCGTATATAAACGCTTTATACTTTCTTCATATATGTCTATAAATTCTTCGCTTTTACTAAGATTCTTTTTTTCCCATAGAAATGTAGGTACATCATGCTTCTTTGGACACTGAGTGTAAGTAGATTTTTTTTTTTCAATATTTTTATTATGGACCTTAGGTTATTACATTCAGTTGCTTGTGTGATGTTGCTGTATAGCCGTTGCTGTGACTATGTTAAAAAACAACGGTTTTCTTTCTGCAGAAAAAATACTGTTCAAAATATGTAAATCGTAAATCTTAAAAAACGAGCAGCTATTTATGTCCTACCGATATAAAAATATTGCAACATAAATGCAAACGGCCAAAGTAAATGAGGCTTATTTTTGCACCTCAAATACACAAGTTCATTTCGAGGTTCACCCGCTGCCAACGACCGCCTGACTCATGATGTAACGAAAACACGGTGAGGTCATGAGTGTGGTGTTTAGTCGCATATCTGCTGATGCAGTATATTAGTTTAGGGGTTGACCTGCGCAGATAATTAAATGGCTAGGCCAAAATTCCTTTTATATAATATTGAACATCACAAAAGTTTGTAATATCAATTCAAAAATAATATTTAAATCGCGGACACAAAATCTCGGCCGCGTTTCGGTCTAAGGACGTGAAACACCACAAAAAAAAAACATAATTTAGCTGTTTAGCCTGTTCATGAACACAGGCGTCATGTTTAAAAAATAATAATTCCCGGCCTAGGCCTTCAATGTTATATGAAATTATTTTACAGCTCTCCCGAGTTAAGTTATTTCGTCCGAAATGTGATATCGAAGCCTGTTATAACGCACGTTATGATGACATTTCATTTCATTGCATGTTTTAAGAAAATACAATTTATGCTGAATCGGAACTTGCGTCATCGCGACGCCGCTACATTAGGCTGTCTGTCCACAGAAGAGGAGCGGAGATATATAAAAATTTACCAATCACATTATTCAGATTGAAATGCTCTTCTTCCCGGCTTCACAAAGACGCAGCAGCCTCATTGGTTCATGTTCTCCGGCAGCCTCAAATCTGCACAAACGCAAAGTTGAATTACATGAAGACTAGCGACCCGCCCCGGCTTCGTACGGGTGCAATGCTGATAAATTATGCATGTATTCCTTCCTCTTGAATCACTGTATCTATTAAAAAAAAAACGCATTAGGGACATACAACAAGAAGCGACTTTGTTTAATACTATGTAGTGATATTAAATTCAAGATTGTTACGGTGAAAAAGAAACAGATCCTTATTGCATAATTAACATTTTGCTTGTAACAAAGTTGATAAAGATTGTACTTAAGTAAGTACAATCTTGAAACAATACATTGCATTGACTTTCTGTAAAAGACACAGCACTCTTCGGAAGACAATGAAAGTAGGTAACATTGTCGGTTTCAAATAGGTAGAAAAGCTGAATGTTATCAATGTGATTAATCTAACATCATCAATATTGTTTCCATATAAGAAAATGCAGCACTTAACACTTATATTATATCCTCACATTGTATCATTTAGGTACGTCCGCGTGAAACATACATTTATGAAACGGTTTCTAGCTGACGTTGAGCATTAGTTGTTTCCATATTTTGAATTTGTTATTCCGAACTAGAAATAGAGCTTTGGCCACTGTTATCTGGGTCACAGTCCTAAACTAGTCACGTGTGCAGTCCTTATAAAACATGAGGTGTAAAACAGAAATTATTTATCGATGTAAGTATTTTCTTAATCTATTCTCTCTAGAGATGCGTCGTTCTCGAGAACGTTTTCCGATTTGTATGGGAATTCTCGACAACGTTCTTTTCCCATACAACGGCACATCTCTAATTCTCTCTCGTTGTGAGGAAAAGACAGCCAGCTGGAGCCTGGCTAACACAACTTGTCTAGTGTTGAGTTGCCACACCACGCGACCACAACTTAGCGCCACTCATCCTACTCGCACAGTAATAAAAGGGACAATTAATAATTGTCGCGCGACAAACGGTCGCGAGTCAACGGTGCAGAATCATCATAGCACTCGCATTGAGCTCCGCGGACGACAAGTTTGTAATAGTACATTCCATACCTAGGGCGATGAATTCGCGAATGTCTCAGATCGCAGGAGTTTGTGACCCGAACCGAAGGTGAGGGTCGTAAAAGTGCGATCTGTGGCTTTACGAATACGAGGTTTGTATAAAGTTTTACGACGCCTTGGCCAGAAAGTGATATTTTCTTCCCGGGCAGAAAATCACACTTACGGCCTAGGGTGACGTAAATAAAATTGTTGTTATTTATTTATTATCTGAAATAGACGCAAGGGCCCATAAATATTTTATCCAAGACTGAAAAGATTGCGGACAGAGTCGCTGGCAGATTAACTCATCTGAGAAACAGCTATTTTAAAACATATTCTATTCTAAAAGCAGGATTATTGCTATGAAGCCATTATATTATCATTCGTGCTACAATTCTAAACCAGTCATAAAGCCGTCCTTCTGAGACTTCAATACGACGCATGAAATATGGCCATTATTTATCGATGTTACTTCCGTGTTTTCAAAATCTTATATCGAATTTCTCCGGCGGTTTCCATAAAATTATGGTATAACAGTGCAGTACAATGCACTGAGTCAACGGCCATAAATCCTTATCTGATAGGCTACTTCGCTCGATTGCAACACGTGTTTGGATTGTGATAACGCGTTGCTACTTACTTGAAAATTAGTTTACGAGCTACTTGATAAAGCTCTTTTTAGAAGATCAGTATTGGGAATTGGGAATAAATAGGGCCCAAAAATAATATTGATAAAAAAAGTACAATAGATTTTAATCTTTATTTATGTAGATCGAGCCAGCTATTTAGAACTTGAAGCTTATATTATGATAAATAAGGCAATTTATGTTACAATCTGTGTAATTTATGATTATCTATGATTAGAAAGACACTGTTTGCAGGAATTTATTTTCCGATTTGCGAATGTATAGTTACTAGATAAAAAAGTAAGTTTTGAATACTTTTTGTAACCCTTTGCAACCGACTTCAAAAAAGAAGGAGATTCTCAATTTATTATTTTTTTGTTTAATACGCGATCATTCCTCCAATTATTAATCAAATTTGACGATATTATTTTTTTTGGTAGATCATAGGTGGTTCCATATAAATTATATCGAAATAGATTTAGCGCTATTTGCAAAAAATCAACAAGATTTCGCTCATCGAAGTTGGTTATTTTTTTATTAAAGAGTGTTTAATGTTGCGTGGCCTAAAAAAGCCTACGCTAATTGCAGTAACCTACGCGGAAGCGGCACACTGCACTCGATCCCTTGTCGCCCACGCTCCACGCGCATGCGCTAAGCCGCTTGAACCGTTGCACAATTTTGGACACGCCTCCCAACGCACGCAAGTCCTCGACATGCGCAAGATATACGCGACTTCAAACTATACCAAAGTATGTCGGAGTACGGAGTTGCCCGTCTAGCATAACTTCTATACGGACAACTCCAGCTTCGCGACTTTTGTCGCGCGACATAGCGCTACCCGTCACCCTCTCACATTACTAGAAAGAAAGAGAGAGGCAATCATCTCACGCGAGAAATAATCGTTTGTGACAGGTGTGCTAGAGGTGTAGGTGAGACTGAGGTCAATCGCCGGTCAGTTTGTGAATAAAAAAAAATATATTTTGTTTATAGTAAAGTTGAAAATACGTTACCACACCGCTGTTGACGACAGCGTTTGACGTTTTGGAAGCGTACTGTTCCTACCAAAGCTTGACGTTGCATAGCGTATTCGATACATTTGACTGGGTAAACGCACTGACAGCGTATTTTGGACTTAAGTGTGGCGTTAAAAACGTGACCGTCTCAGTATAATAGAAAGCGGGGTGTTCACATCTTGAAGGGATAATATAGGATTTGTGTTTACACAATTCGTCTGATACATCAGTAAGCAAAACTTTACTTACATACAAACGCTGCTCTCAAATATCAAATACCCAACAATGTTCAATTCCATTATTACACTTACTTCAATACGCCTCTGGAGCAAATTACACAAAACCACAACCCTATTATAGGCAGGTACTTAGCCAAGGAGCTGTATACGGCATAGTATCAACCCAAAGGTCCTAAGTGCTAATAAACATCGATAGTACTTAGGTCTTTTTGGAGTGGGGAGGTTCGAGTGAGTTAATAAAATACAGGTACTCGTAGGGTTGGCGTCACGTAGGTCGCACGCGACTATACTGACAATGTTCACGGTGGGACTTTCGATTGTATTTTTATTTCTTTCGCTCTATAGATATAAATAATTTGATAGTTTATTGTTTGTTGTTCCAGTCTCCCCTACCATGGTGCCTGCTGTATGCAGACGACGTTGTCCTCATTGACAAATGCGCGGAACAACTACAACGTACCCTAGAGCTGTGGAGGCATGCCCTGGAATCCAACGGCTTAAGGATTAGCAGAAGTAAAACAGAGTACCTGCCATGCCACTATAGCCTTATAGATCAGGCAACACCCACAATCAGCATAGGTGGACACCCAGTGCCGAAAGTAAGCCATTTCAAATACCTAGGTTCGGTCCTGTCCGCGGACGCAAATGTGGACATGGATGTGACACATAGGATAAATGTAGCTTGGCAGAGGTGGAGGGCGCTTACGGGTGTGCTCTGTGATCGCCGTATGCCGATAAAGACCAAAGGCAAGGTTTACAAAACAGCCGTGAGACCTGCTATGGCCTACGGTGCTGAATGCTGGGCAATCAAACAAGCGCATGAACAAAAACTCCACGTCAACGAGATGAAGATGCTGAGGTGGGCAGCCGGTGTAACTAGACTCGATAAAGTGCGCAACGAACACATCAGAGGAAGCTACAAGGTTGCCCCCATCACCGACAAGATCAAGGAATCCCGCATGAGATGGTACGGACATGTTATGAGACGAGACGAAGGCCATGTTGTGAAGAAAGCACTCGCACTACCGGACACCCAGAGAGGCAGAGGTCGCCCGCTTGCTACGTGGTGGTCCACCATATCAAAGGATTTGAAACAGGCCCAGCTGAACGAAGAGACAACCCAGGATCGCCCGACCTGGCGCATGAGAACGAGGAGGGCCGACCCCAAATAATGGGAAGAGGCACGGAAAGAAGAAGAAGAAGAATTGTTTGTTGTTCCATTATGGGCCTTTTCATATTGGTGGCTGCTAAGTTATACTAAAATAGGATGTAAACAAAAAGTCTATTTTCTGTAATGTACATATGGTAAAAAAAAAACTAGCATTAAATACAATACTAGTATACAAATCTGACTTTAATATTATGTACTAGTATACATTTTTCGGTGCTCACCCTTGTTTTTAACGTGTAAAATAACAATGTCTACTTTTCAATCCAGTTTAAATAAATCCTTGGACCATAGTCGATATAATATAATCACTAAACGAGTAATCATTACTGTCTGTCTGTCGACAAAAGCAATTTAATTGCACGTCAACAAACTGGCCAAAGGTATATGACCTTTATGCAAACATGACTGTCACATGATTAGACGAAAGGTGTAATTGTCTAGGGAAAACGAACATAAATACGCTGTTTTGGCACTGAGTGCTACCGTCAGCTGTCCAACCAATCGATTGCGTAAGTTTGCACCTGGTATCTATGGGCTAGCGTACAATGTAGGTGCAAACTTCGCTTGGAGTACCTAATTGATAAAAAAAATGCAGGTGTACCAACGGCACGCTTCATCAGTTGACCACCTTTAGTTCTTAAGGTCACTTGTCTCGTGCTGTGGCCATTTAAGGTAGCAACTGTCATTCTTCGCGATAAGACAGAACTACTACAACAATACACTATGACTATCTTCGAAATTCGAACTTCGAACAAATATTGTTTAGATAGAGAGAGATGGCAGTCTGCATCTCGCAGAAAGGCGTGATTTATTGATGGCCAGAGGGTCATTATCGAAGCATTTTCACTACCACAATTCTGCTGTGATTATTTAAAATCATCTCTAAATGGCCATTCACAAGGCTACCTTTTGCATACAAAGCACTCATATATGACTGTCTCCTAAAAAAACACGGTAGCATAGTAAAAACAAAACTGCCTTCCAGGGAACCATGACAGAATTTCTATAAGCGAATTACATGTACATTTTAATTAGTTTCAGTACAGGCGAGTATTTAGTTTAAAAGCCCAGAAAAAGTAATTTTCTGTCAACTTACTCACTTTCCAGTCGCAATAATTCTATATACATAAAAGTCTAATTAAAGTCTATCATTACAAAAAGTTTTGACATAAGAACAATAATAAACCCAAGGATTACATTCTCACATGTCAGACGACCGTCGTAATAACCTAGCAACAAAATAAATAAGGCTTACGACTCGCTTAATGCGACACACATGCTTCATAATATTATTACGATATTTTATTACAAATAATCCACTATCGGCTTATGTAATCTATATCACGATGTGTAACGAGTTGGGCAATGTTTATAGAAAGTACATGACAGCAATCAAGATATATTAACTGCGCGTACTAATATGCTACCGAATTTGGGTCGATACCAGAGCGATTAAAATTTTAAACCGAAAAACATTATAATCCTTCAACTGAAAGAACCAAATTTATGCTGCTTTAAGGCCTTAAAAATATCAGTGTGCTTATAAGTTGATCCATTTATCCTGCATTGAAATACAAAATCCAAGCAGCCTTTTGCATCGAGATGGAATGTAGACAGGTGTGACAAAGTCAACTTTTTAATCCTGGAAAAATCTCGCTTTCTGATGAAGCAAAATACGTTTGCCACGCGAGCAAAGCTACGATAAAAAGCCGGTTCAAAGAAACAAAAAACACTTTAAAAAAATATCGGTGATCCTATGACACGTTCCAAATTCAAACCAACGTGTGATGGTCGGTATAATTTTGGAGCTACTCTATTACGATCGTGAGGCCCACCATGCCTAATCGGATGACTCCGCCGACGCTTTATTTATAATACGTTGTGTATATTTCACGTCGGAGGCTGTATGGCCTTATTAATTTTATAGGACCGCTCGCTCTATATCAAAACTAGTTTGGTAGAAAAGCGGATGCGTGCCGACAACTACCAGTAACTACTAGCACGGTTTAGCTAAGGCACGCATTAGACGAGCAATATATTCACAGAACAGCGATTGCGAATTCAATCACAGATAGAATAATATGTAACGCTTTCAACCAAAGGGGTCTATCTTTGTCTATTTTTTCGCTTACCAAAAGGACGAAAATTTTCTCTTGCTATGACAAAGCCGAGCTAGTAGGATCCTATTTTTAATAGACTTCTAGGTTATCAAGTCATTTCAGAATAAAATAACATGATGTTGACATATCAAGGAATGACTGTTTACAAATAAAATAATTCCGATTATACGCATCGAACGTCGTAAGGTATTAGTATCTTACATAACGTTCAATGAATGTACTCATGTACCGAGTATAGTTTCGGGTGTCCTTAATATTTCACTCAAAGACGTAACCAAATTACTGATTTTGATGTTTCCTACGAGATCTTAGAATTTGACAATTTGACCGAGTCACAATCGAATTGGAACAATTGGATCGAGAATTGACTGATCAAATTTAACGTCTAACAAAAGTCTTGGTCTGACTTTGAGCGCTAAGCAACGAACCTAGAAACTTAATTGCCTTTGCATAATGTAAAAACGTTTCAGTGTCCCTGGCGTCATTAACCACGTTTCGGGAATAACAGGGGGATAATATCCAGGTAACAATGCTTCGTGATATACTGTAATTAAGTACACTTTCGTTGCCAAGCATTCGCTGGAGAAGGTTTCGTATAGCTATTGGGATTTGGCACTGGAATTGTTGCAGTTGGCAGATACCATGTTAACTCTAGGCTGGGTTAGTGTTTGTGTAATATCAGATACATGGCCTCTTCAACATAAACACGGGTGACTAAGTATCAGGCAAAAGGCAAACCTAGGGCTGAAGTATCCCGGATTAACAGTATATACGATGATCCAATGGAAATCTAATAGTTTACCTTGACCATTAGTAACTGAAAATGGTTGATACAACATCACCCAGATGCGAATACTTTACAAAACCTATAATAATCAGTGGCCACAAAACTGAATTGTCTGATCCCCACTAGTTTTCCTAATTTTACTTATTGCTTGATAAGAAAAACTTGTCAAATTGGCCCATTTCATTTGACGCTGCAGATAAACTATGTTGAAAGCTGTTTCCACTAGAGCCAACCCACGCATATAAGCGACGAGCGACCAAAAAACTTCCAATAGGATTACTAACCGCCACTCGGCTATTTATGAAATTTTTCCTCGCTCGCTAGCTTAGCTCTAGTGAAAACGTGGCTTTAGTTTAGCTCTAGAAATGCGGTGCGGCCGGTATAACTCGTATGTCCGTTTGCATAGGTAAGTCATCCAACCAATCTTATATCCACCCACATATATTGCATGCGTAACATACACCATTAAGACGTTTAAAATCACTTAGTCTGCACCGTATCATTTTGTCAACTTACTAACTCATAGATACCGCATCTGTGGTCCAGTCACACGACAGAAGGTTAACTTTTTGTAATTTACAAAAGCCACCTGAGAAATGCATTGTATATTGGTTGAAAGCGTAAAGTGTCACGTCATTGGTCATTGGATGTGGCGACAACGCGATCGCCCGACGTGTGAGCGCCTCTAGAGTCTACGATCTAGGAGTTACAAAGGCGCGCAGATTTTGGCAGAATATAGATAGGTGGAAGGCGGAACCGGGCCCCCTGACGCGATGTGCGTAAGGTATTTAGCGCGGCTCACGGTGCGTACTCCGTCTTCGTCCACATTCACATTTAAAACGCATTATGGAAAGTCCACATAAAATACATTTAAAAGTCTAATTAGCATGCGAAATGTTTCGAATGTTTCTGTAGACGCCATCGCGGTATGTAGGTCAGTCGTTTGACAGGGTCCCAAGCATTTCAACGTTTATCTCGGCGCCCATTGCTAGTTTTACATACGTGTCATAAACGAGTTGATAGCACGAAATAAGTGCTAAAAGTAGTATCGAGATATCATTCCTACGCAAGGTCAAAATCTAATAGCGAAAAATATACAATGCAATTGGCAATGACAAATAACAATATATCAGCTATAATACTCAAGCTGCATTAAATCACAACGATTTATAGTCATTTAATGATACCATAATACAATTCATCGCTAAAGTAACGTAGTTATATTATAATGTCTCTAGAAATGTCAAATCTAGGATTAGCGCATGGAACAATCAAGTTAGTAAAGGTTTAAATTAGATTTACGGCTAAATTGGCGTAAACTAAATCAACGTTCAAATATGATTAAATTTAGCTTGGAGAAACTTAGCTTTCCGATAGTAAATATTTTCCAGTGCAATTATATTGTAATATAACCACCTCCATGGCCAACACACACTTTCTCCCTTTATCTTGCTTTGAGATGCTTAATTATACAGAAGTTTCAATTAATTATTTAATTTCTATAAGAAGCTGGCGTAACTTGAATGAATGAAATATTTAAAAGTGACTCGCTATCTGTGAATTAATAACGAGCATTTTTTACTACGACGTTAATTACCTAAATGGACAGATATTGACATATCAGCATTGGATAATATATTACAGAGAGATTCTCCGCTAGTCTATTTTATTAGTTTCGAAATTAATCTCGAAGTATCAAGTTACGATGTAGTGCAGCAATCAAATTACGTAAGTATTACTGTCGCCCTCGTTTTAACAGTATCGAGGTGTAAAGACGATACAAATCGATCAGCGAATTACATCAACAACAGTAAACTGTGACCCAGTACAATAAAATGCAAACAAGGCTAGATAAGCCCGCACAATGACCATTTACACCTTTGTTTACGCAACTGTGCAATCCTAGGGCGATTCCCGAGCTAAGCCAAATACTAAACATCGGTCCCTGTGGCGCCATAGCCGTCGGTATGCCTGAAAGTATGACACACGACAGTTTGTAGCCGTGGGCATTCCGGAAAAGCCCAATATCAACGTAAGCCTTTCAACGCCGTACCGCGTTTTCTTTAGGGATTACTTTCAGGGCCCGAGATCCATTGTTGGTGCGGTCCATTGTCGTGAGATCAGAGATAGCGGTGACAATGAGGCCAGAGCAATTAAATGTTGCCATTAGACTGCTGAAACAATTCACAATGGCCGCTCCGGCACGTGAGAGGAATCGCATGGGAGTTTTTTCATCATTAGAATAGGTAAAGGCGTACTATTCACGGCTACGGATACGCTGCGTCTGCCAGAACTAATTATTGATGGCGCTATTATGTTGATTGGGCTCAAATTGTGGCGGAACGCTGTCATGTGTTGAACTTTTCGTAGTGCATTGACCGAAACAAGATAAACCGTGTGTTATTGGTTTGGGTGAGGAAGTGACATTCATAAAGCGGTAAATGAGCTGGGGAAACACGAGCGCAACGTGGGCGCGAACGTCGAGCCGTGAAATAAAATTGGATATGACAGGGCTCATAACACTCATTAAAGAATGCCGCACAACCTGTTTACTCAAACTCATACCCTCGTGGCATTGTTGGCGGATGTATAACTCAAAGTGTGCTAAGTAACGGCTCGTATACAAGTTCAAACAGGGCATAAAGATAAAAAGCGAATTGGAGAACGCGCGTGACGAGTTTTCTTCGTACCTCCCAAATAATTTCCATAGCTGTCTGTATCTACGTGTGTTCGATATTTTGTTCGCTCCTAAATTACCAAACCAGTATTGACGACAATTGACACAGATAATGGAATTTTAAGTTAAATAAATACCCACGCTAGGTTAACAGCGATGAAAAGGTAGTATGTATTATACAATTATAGGCACCTTTTCCGCATTCTACTTAAGCCCTGAGTCGTAGGACTTAAGACGTTTGTTCTAGTATCTTTTCCCACAGTTACACAGATTGTAGTTGGATATCGCGGGAACTTTGCATATCCGGGAGATATATCCTAGTTTTCTGTCGAGTAAAGATACTTAGTTGATAATAACAATAAGGTGTGTTTTGAATGTTTGTTAGAACAAAGTGATATTCAAATGAATCTACTTTGTAGCATATACGGCAGTTAACCAAGACAATTTAGATAGAATAGCAACGACAGAGCAAATATATCGGCGGGATTTTATACAAAATGAGATAGAGTGTGGAATTTAAAGAAATATGGACGTTCCCTACCTAAAGGTACCGAAAGGCGTTTGAAGATAAAGCCGAAATTTGTTTGAATCTTTATACCAATTACATGTCAATGCAACCCTATGGTAAGCGACAAAGTGGACAATTTTGGTTGAAGATGTCACATATAGGTATGCATGCTTTTTATCTTCAAAAATCCTGCTCACTTCCCGATGGACAGTATGAGCAAAATACCATTTAAGTTTTTTATATGACTATATAGTGGTTCAATATAAATAAAATACATCGAAAATCTTCACTGCATGTGGTGATCGAATCCACGACCTCTACTTAGCCGGAGTAGTGCTCTGACTACCGCGACGTTATACACAACGCGCGAAATTAATCATTATATTCCGCCAAAGCGCCCAAACAACCTTTTAAGCATTACAATGTGTAGAATACCACGCGGGCGTAGTCTCGGAAAAAACCTACTTATCAATATAGTTAATAGAAAAACAGCCCAATCAAATGGCTTCCTAGCTCGCGGTACCTACACTTGCCGATTCACGAAACCAGTTCCGGCGACCCATCCACTTGATCTTGAGAGACGAGTCGGCTGGCCAACTTTCACGAGATTCCTTGAGGCCCGGGCCGGCGTGAGAAACCCTTGCTATTAAAAATAGGTAATACTTATACCAATACGAGCGAAAGTGCGGCCTATGACGCGTGGGATTGTTGAGGGAGCAAAGTGGAGTTTGTTTCTAGTACCCATGTAGGATACTAGACACTTTCACACAATATACTTACAGCAATTCAAAGTCAAAATCGTCGTAAGAACACCCTTGCTGTTAAAAATAGGTAACTAATATCAAAATGGGTGAAAGTGGTGGTCCGTTTTGCGTGGGATTATGAGAGCAGAGTGGATTTTAGTTCCAGTAGCCACATGAAACTTATTCACAATATAGGAAGTACAGGAATTGGTAGTAACAGTCTTAAGCTATTAATAATATGCAATAATAATTATACCAAAACGGTCTAAAACGACGCCGTTACATGGATTTATTAAGGTGCATAGTCGAATTTAGTTCCAGTCATTTAAGATGCACTATGAATTTCAGAAAAAAATATCGTGTCGGAAGCTCTCTGTAACTGACGATTCGAAAGTGCTGGTAGCTAACCCTACTTGAATGAAGAATATTTTGACTTTGAAGAAAAACTAAACACAGGAGTCCCGAGAAGTAACGTTAAACAGTGAACAAGTTGGAAGAATTTCTGAGCGTTTTAACCTCGCGGTTCTAACGAATACACCCCGAATATAATAAATAACACACATTCTACTGAATTATGGTAGTCGGAATTGGTTACTCCTTATAGTCACTCATATGATGATTTAAATGGAACAATTTAATGCAATTGCAGTACAACCCCGTAGCTATATAGTGGCCATTTAAAGGAGGCTCAATTACTCTTCGTCAGCTGTCAGTCTCAAGAAACTCAACAGATGGAATGAAACCTCCACGGGTTGCGAGGAATCTATTTATATGCCTTTTTTAACATATGTTCAGGGAACAACTATAAACACGATGCATAAGTGATCAGCAATTTAGTTTTTCATAGAATTCAGGAAGCTCAACCTATTAACTCTTACAGGGTTGTATATCTTGGAAATATGCATTTTTGTATGGGCAAATCCCAATTTATATACGACATCAGTAGCTAATCCGAAACTTCGACCAAGAGATCCTGCAAAATTAATGGCTCCGCGATATAAAACCGCGCTGCAGAGAAACAATTGTCACGCAATGACCATCATAAAAGTATATAACCACATCCCACTAGCAATTAGACAACTGCCAAGTTTAACTAAATTCAGACGAGTGTTATGTCAGTGGTTGAAAGAAAAATGTTTCTATACATTAAATGAATTTCTAGAGTATAAGTCATTGTAAAATAATGGAAAATGAGTAACAAAATAATAAATTAATAATTAATAATAATAATATTTGAAATTTTTGCATGCTGTGATAAGCTAAGTGTATGATCTAAAAATAAGCCATTTACTATGTCAGCCAAATGTAACTACACTTAAAGCAAATAAAGATTTTCATTTTCATTTTTTCGCTAGAAACTTGACTATTGTAAATTAGACCGGTTTTAATTCTATTCAATAATTTACACCTGTCAACGCATGCAGCCTGACATAATATGATACGTATGGAAAATAGTTTCATAATAGTCTACTCAGTTATATAACATACTTAAAGGCGCCGAAAACTTCATACGCACGGGAAAGAAAACGTCGCTAACACTCTTTTTTGCGTCGAATAAAACGTACCCTATAAACATACCTGTGTACCAAACCTCAAATATATATTATAACGCATTTGCACCGATTGATCTCACAGTTATTCGTATCCTTCGTTTCGTAATGTTTGTATGCAATAAAATTACATCGAAAGGTCAATGATCGACACTGACATCGATTGGTGCATATTTTTAGTAGTGTGCATAAGTTATTCGTATTCTAAGACGTTTATAAATTGGAAATTTCTAGAAAAACGCACAGTTGTGGACTGCTATCTAAGTGGTGAGGATGAAAGGATTGTCGCGTAGAATGATGGCGGAAAGATACGATACGGCAGGAATCAATCATCATCTATATATAGTTGCGTTAGATCGTACCGACTACCGAATTACTATACAAGTAACGGGACCTGCCAAATTTAGAATCGTAGTCAAGACCTCCAAAAAAGAAAAAGAAATCTGTATAATGATGACGATCGGTAAATTTGACGACTTTGTTCGATACCCTTAAAGTCATCCGAGGAATGTGCCAGTCACTGCTGTTGTAATGCCACAAGTGCCTTCGAGTTCCGATTTATTTAGGTTTCATCGAGAAACAAATGCTGTTATTTGCTTAGTATTGTGAGACTCATGTTTGGGCTATGAAAAGTACTTGTGACACTGAAATAGTCACTGGGAGATCATTATAACTTTTAATTACCTCAACGTTTCGAACGTGATGTAATGTTCATGGTCTCGAAGGAACACACATAGTCACTAGTATGTTGAAAAAATAAAGTGGCGCTCGTGTACATCAGCATTATGCGTGACCTTTGCGTGTTTTAACATATTTTTCTGGAATTGCAATACAGTTGGGGTTACTAGTTTTATTCATGTCACGTTACAAAAAAAAATAGTTAATGCATCACAATCGTCGTTCTAGTTCAGTTACAACGGTATGCTGATTTGAAGCGAAATTTGCAGTACCTACCTATATCAGAGACCGTTCGGAAACTGCATCATAACTGGTTTCATATCAGATTCGAACGTTGACATCATGACATAATCAAAAATACTATACGTAGTCACACTAATATTATAAAGGCAAAGGTTGTGCGTGTGTTTAATTGTTACGTCTTTACGCTAAAACGGCTGGACCAATTTTGATAAATTTTGGTATGAAGGGGTCTGACCGTGGCGTCCAACGTGTTAAGTCAGTTAAAACGTTAAAAAATAACACAGGATTGAATACGTGTACCTACAATAGGTTTCCACTTAAGGCGAAGTGTTTAAGATCGTTATCAACGAATGTGTTTCTATTTCGACAATGCCTCTTAGCATTCACAATAATTATCATCGTAAGTTAAGGGCACATCTCCATTAACGAATAGGTAGTTTGAGAGTTATCAGGTACCAACCAAGGCAGATAAGTGATTATTTGTAGACCTCTAATCGTTGTCTAATTGCAATATTACAGCTGAAACAGAACAGCTTTATTTTATTTTTATAATCTAAATATCTAAACTGACACGAAATAAACAATGAATGAATTCGAATTCTGCAGTTGTCGGCTTTCCTTTGCACTACCTATACGGTACCTAACTTTAGTGTCGAAAATGTTGCAACTAGATGTAAGTATCTATAATTATAGCAAAGTTAGAGATCATTGGGTAGATAATAATACTTACGTAAGTCAAATTTGGAAAAGTTTAAACAGGAAGATGCCTTCATTCGTATATTTCGTTTTCTTTAACTAGTAACGTGTTTTCGGTAATTGAAGGCCAATTCCTTTCTCAGTAATATCTACGAGCCAGATTGGTTAGGATCGGTTACCTACTGTATTATTACTTTTTCGTATTTCATAAAATCCCACCCAAAAGAAGTCCTGGTCTTAAACCAAGGCTTAAAGCCGTCATAAATAAGACCTCTTGAGAATTGGCTTCGCATATTAATGGACGGCGGCCCTTACGCGTCCTTAATCTTTTACGTATGCAACGCGTTGATGTTCTTTATAAGGGTATTCGCTCACGTATCGCCTGTGTACAACTACCTTTATAATACCTACATACATGTCTCCTGTACGTTTAATGACGCCTTATGAGGACGTGCTTTTTTATCATGGAAGATCAAAGAGATAGAAGCCTAATGGATCCCTAGTGCAAATGAAGATATGAGGAAATTAGAGGAAGGCATTTCAAAGTCACATACCTGGGTATAATTATGGTAAGCATTGCAGTCAAAAAGCTTTTGTTTCTAATCAGAATAGGTATAAGTAGGTAAACTCAACGACGATGCCATCAAATGGCTAATGAGTCCCAACCTTAATATATAAACTGTATTCGACATATAACCCTGCCATACGATTAAACAAATAAATAAATAGGTAGGTTTTCTTGTTAGAAAAGTACCTATTTTACCTACCTATTTCTGTTCTGGAGTGCACTTACGAAGTCGTTGGAAAAATCCCTCGCATACCCCGTGTGTAATCACCTTTATAACACCTACATGTTGAGCCCATTTTCAACGTTCGTTAAATTTAATGACGCCTTAAAATACGTCACTTTTTATCATAGTAAATCGGAAAGTTGGTGTCCTAATGTATTTTGAGTGCAAATAAGGCAAGATACGGTCACATAGGTACCTATTAAATTCTTAACCAACCTTGGGTACTAAGCCTCTACTGAACTAGGTACCTACCTACAAAGATAGTTACCTGTTAAATTCTTAACCAACCTTGGGTACTAAGCCTCTACTGAACTAGGTACCTACCTACAAAGATAGTTACCTATTAAATTCTTAACCAACCTTGGGTACTTAAGGCTCTACCGCACTAGGTACCTACCTACCTAAAAAGATATTTAATGAAGAACAAGTACTTGACTTAAACCCTCGTGTGTGAAGTTGACAATTTGCTAATCGAATTGAATTTAAATGACAATCAGTATCACACTAATACTATAAAGGCGAAAGTTTGTGAGTGTGTTGATGTGTATGTTTGTTACTTCTTCACGCTCAAACGGCTGGAAAAAATCTCATAAATTTTGGTATGAAGGTAGCTGACACCCTGGATTAACAAATAGGCTACTTTTTATCCCGAAAATGTAGTGTTCCCGTGGGACGAGCGGTAACGCCGCGCAGCGCAGCATACAAGGGGTGAAAATATAGTTATTTTATATTAATGTTTACAGTTTAGACTGAATTAAAAAAATGCTTTAATGGATTACGGATTTTGCAAGTTACTTTTAATAAAATTTTAAGCTTATAGTCAATTGAATGAAGCATTGGAAAAAAGTGTAAAACTACGGATTTTTCTACGATCTATTACGGAATTCTACATATTTTTTCGTCTCACCCTACAGATTTTCATAATGTCATCTGGCAACACTGATTTATTTACCTTTAAGTTTAACAGTTAAACGAAAACTTGTCCAGAATTTATTATATTTTTATTTATAGGCGTTAAAAGTAGGCTTTATCTTAATTTTCATAACCAGTCGTCGTTTCCTTTCACTTCGTAACCTATCGCCAACTTTATTTGTTAGTGACAGCTACATTCATTTGAAATTCAAAACTTGCATTTGAGTGAGTGTATGATTTCCTGTTGAATTATACACATCTATACATGTAGTCATTAAAACGTTTCCGAATACATTAGAATCTCATTTGTAGTGGAAAAGTAAGTTTTCCCGCTTCGTGTATAAATATTTATCTAAGTATCTACCTATAGACACGTGAAATGTCATCATCACATTATTATTATTATTAATTACTAGCGACCCGCCCGGCTTCGCACGGGTGCAATGCTGATAAATTATGCATGTATTATACATATAAACCTTCCTCTTGAATCACTCTATCTATTAAAAAAACAGCATCAAAATCCGTTACGTAGTTTTAAAGATTTAAGCATACAAAGGGACATAGGGACAGAGAAAGCTACTTTGTTTTATACTATGTAGTGATTTTAAAGGTGAACGTTTGTGAGCGTGTTTGTATGTTTGGGACTTCTTCACGCTCAATCGGCTACCGCAAAATTTGGTACAGAAGTAGCTGACACCCTGAATTCACGAGGGATAGTTTTTATCCCGAAAAAAATGTGTTCTCGTGGGATGAGCGGGTAAAACCGTGAGCGCAGCTAGTTTTAAATAAACGCTTCATTTTAAAGTAAGTTTTCTGTCATAAGAATATAATTAATTAAATTAATTATACCAAGTGCATAATAATTATTAATTTACTAACCTATAAGTCCGAGTTACCTATTCTCTACTAATAGGTAACTGTGGTCATCACTCAAAAGTAGCTGTCTATTTCACTATTAGCATAAAAATATGTCAAATTGCATATTAAAATTGTCAGCTGCTTTTGAGGCTGAATGCTGACTGTACTCGAAAATAGATTAACTAGTAAAAGAATATAGAGTATACTTATTATCGTCTCAGTCTCATTGGTAGGTATTTCTTATGTGCTGTTTTTATCTCGTCACAAACTTAAATTAACGTAATTTTTTGACATGTAGGTACATACCCTGTGTAGTCCTGAAATGAATGTCCCAATCCTTATTCAGTGGCACTTATTCACAACACAGTCGCACTAAACCCAATGACCACCTTCGGTCATCCAACACAAATTCAAATTTTAACTTTGCACAGGCTACAACGGACGAGGTACCTGGCGAGATTTAAGCCAGCACTCACGGAGACGGAGGCTGTATTACCGAACCTTCACTAACGTCGATTCACTTCAAACTCGAAAACACTGTCACAGAACCTGTATCAACTATTTCCTAATTCAGAAACCGACGTGTTTAACACATTATTAGATTAATTATCGAAAAAGCACTTCGCACGCACACAACGCCGCGACGTTAAGTTGAAACTAAGTTAGATCCGCTACGAACCACGAAAGACCGTTGATCCAGTTGATCTGTCGGTAAAGCAGTCTTACTACCTTACCGACTACGTGCCTCTACAGACACGCTCGCGTATCACTATCACTGTCTGACGTATGACTTAAGAAAGAGATGGCGCGTGATCGTGAGTCTGTAGCGCGAAGTGGGAGAACTCAAAACCTGCGCCCGGGCAGCAAAGCCTCTCAATACCGACAATATAGCAACAGGTGAATATTTTGTGGGTGTGTGCGCGCAATGTTGCGAGTTTTTACACGTGTGTGCGTTTACTTGATTGTAGTATAATGATAACGTGGTATTTTGTTTAGTAGTACTTATTTATCAGTTTATGGTTGTTTCTTAACTAACGTTTAATTACAGTTTAGCGTAAATTTATACACAAGTCGTCAGTCGGTACTAATATTTTTCCTCGTGCAATATCGAGTTAGATATTAGAAGTTACTAAAGCTATAAAAAAATCAAGCCCACTCAATGTACCTTACCTATCAGTCAAGCTGTCGCGTAACGTTATTATATTATGACATGAATGTCACAGGTATTTTCGTTAAAAAGAACAACTAAGTTCTATCTAGGTATAATTCATTATAATATTTATAGTTACACGCTTAAGCGAAGTTTACTTACTTCGCAATGAGTGGTGGACTGGATGGGTATAAATAAATAAAAATAAATGAATATCAGTCAACCTCGCCCTCACCCAATAATAACGAAATAACAATAATTTTTTGTACGTTTCTCTGAGGCTTTGTGGTTCCTAAACGTATTTTTTGTATTAATATTATTTATTTATTTATTTTTAGCCTGTACTGTCCCACTGCAGGGCAAAGGCCTCCCTCCCTTTCTTCCAGTCGTCTCTGATCAAGGCAGCAACGGACCAATCCTTTCGGAATGTGTCTAGGTCGTCCCGCCATCTTCGGCGTGGTCTGCCGCGACGTCGTACATTAGGTGGGATCCAGTCAGTGGTATTCTTAGCCCACAGTTCCGTCTATTTTCCGTATATTTTTTGTATATCGTATATATTTTTTGTTAGAAAACTAAATTAATCGAGACAAGCGAGTGTTTTTACTAGTAGGTCAATCTATTAGGCATAAACATTATTGTCAATAATCGTTAGTACCTATTCATAAACCTAGGTTTTCGCCAAGACCACAAAAATAACTTCAGTGATGGCAAGTGGAACAAAATTTCTAAGAGGACGCATCATTTGCGAAAACACAAAAAAAAAACAACTTTTTGACTGCTTAGTTAGATTGTATTTCATTTATAATTTAATTAGGGTAAATCGCCAATTACTGGCCACCGTTCAATAACTGGCCACCTCATACTAAACTAAAAAAGGAACTGTTTACCTGCAAACTGAATTCATTTTAGTATAACGTGGCCAGTTATTGAAGGATATGGCCAGTAATTAAAACCTTATACTAAAATGAATTCTGTTTCCAGGTGAACAGAGTTCATTTTTAGTAGGTATGAGGTGGCCAGTTATTGAACGGTGGCCAGTAATTGGCGATTTACCCTACTTAGTTAATTTATAAAATAAAAATATAAAAAAAACAATAGAACAGCAAAAGTAGATTCAAACTGTTTTTTCAGAATGCTGTCTTTGTAATTCTGTTAGTCAATAAGTTTCTGCCAAAAATTTCATTTTAGTGACAAGCTTTTATAGCCGACTGTACTTTTCTTTGGATGTCCATCAAATGCTAACTGATACGATTCTAAAGAGCCCACACTCAGTAGGATTGCTTTTTCTATTGTAGAGTTCCTATGGCCACCTTCCGGCTCCATCATCAGATCAGCCCCATGGTACCATATTATTGTATTGTCATCAAAGAGTAAGTATGCAAAATTTCAGCTCAATCGGTTGACGATATCTGCTTCAAAATTGAGTTGCAAGATTTCACCCGAACAAACATACTTAGATACATACATTGCAAGTTAAATAAAAGCTTTTAAATGGTTCCTAATCATGGACCTTAGTAGACGAAAAATTTGTCCAAAATTGTATATTCCGGAGGATATTTAGGGTTCCGTACCTCAATCGGAAAATACGGAATCCTTATAGGATCACTTTGTTGTCCGTCCTTCCGTCCGTCTGTCTGTCAAGACCCTTTATCTCGAGAACGCGTATCGAGTTGAAATGAACACCATATACTCAGGTCTACGGTCCCTTGAAGCTGTGAAAAAATAAAACTTCTACGTTAACAAGATTCTTAGCATGATTCTATACACTATTATGTGATATTTTTTCTTGTATCCCCTCACCCGTGGTAAGCCCCCTCGGGGTCGCTTGGTTCCGAATTCAAACCTTATTTTGCGCCGTAATCAGTAAAAAAAGTATCTGTAAAAAATAATGCCCCTAAGTATTACTTTTTTTGGAAAAAGTTCAATTTATATTAGAAATTTAAGAAATAAAATAAAATAAAATCCGAAACTACGGTTAAGAAACATTTCAACACACCTGCTATGCCTGCCTCATAAGTTTAAAGTTAAATTTTCCTCTGATTGCGTAGAAAGTGAAGAGCGAATCACCCTAAAAATTACAAGTCGACGAATTTTATTCTCAATAAATTCTCAATTGAAAAAAGTAACGCCAAGTAATTTGACTCAAACACTTGTCACTTAACGGAGAGACGTCGAAGGAAAAACTAATAATCCGTCCGTAAAACGGGATGTCCAATTTGGGAGGAGTGCCGGGAACATTAATCTTGATCTCTCATCAGTTGGGGCGAATCACGCAAAAATAAAAGACGTATTGACTTTGACGGACGCACGAGATACCAGTGAGTAGTAACAAATGATGGCTACCGTATCTCGGACACTTTGGCCATATCGCTCAAATGGCTATACGATAATCTGTCACGAATTTAGCCCCTGGGCCTCTAGGACTGTAAACCTACCTATCCAGCCCGTCTAGCACTACTTGGCTTCGCGACTCTTGTCGCGCGACATAGTATCGTCCGTCACTCTCTCACTGTACTGTGAAGAAAGAGACAGGTAATATTTCTCGCGCGAGAAAGAGTCGAGCGTCACACTTATTCTGCCGTGTTACGGTAAAATGTCGTATCTCTATATGAATGTCATAGTAAGATACGCCCTTTTACCGTAGCACGGCAGTATTATAGAGCTGCAGTGCAGGCTGCCGATATGCTGATGAAGTATGTACCTATTTACTCGGCGGCTCGACCTTCGCTCGTAATTGACAAGATTTCATATTTTTAACCCTTTGCTGTCTAAAAAAAATATTTTTCGAAATTGAACTTTAACTTGTGTCAATAAGGTCGACATTAATAACTGTCATATATGGCTTCGTATGTAGTAAGGGACTACAATTTTATTACATTTCTGTATTCCGCTTAGAAAGAGGTCGTAATCACTGTTTTTAGGGTTCCGTACCCAAAGGGTAAAAACGGGACCTATTACTGAGACTTCGTTGTCCGTGCGTCTGTCACCAGGCTGTATCTCAAGAACGGTGATAGCTAGACAGTTGAAATTCTCACAGATGATGTATTTCTATTGCCGCTATAACAACACATACTAAAAATAAAATAAAATAAATATTTAAGGGGGGCTCCCATACAACAAACTTGTTATAGATTATATATATGTATAGGTACGGAACCCTTCATGCGCGAGTCGGGCTCGCACTTACCCAATTTTTATATTTTCTCTAAGAATACTAATTATTTTATTATTACTTTATTAAAATTAACTCCAAAACTAATAGGTACACAGTGGAAAGATTACTTTAGTCTGGTGTCTAATTCTAATAAACAAAAAATGACGTTGAATTTGAAATTATTGACTTATGTTCTTTCGCGGATAGGTCGAAGACTACAACTCTATGCAGACATAGTTGTCGTGAATTTCGGTTATTTTTTGTGCTTTTTTACATTTATTTATAAATAAAACTACCCATCTATAGACTATTAAACACAAATATGGTCCAATTTAATCCGAAAATTACTCGTTAATCTTATGACAATTATTACGAATAAACTCTGAGGTGAACAACATAATTAAACAAACTTAAATAAAAACGTATAAAATCAATGATAGAATATGGATTTTGATAAAAATAAAGAGTTTTGTTTTGGATCATAGTTGGATGATTGGACTATATTTGGGTCGTTTTACGGTACAGAAAAATAAATTCAAATATTTTTTTATGGTGTTACATGATGCAAAGCTTTCACTATCTCTTTATTAATTTTCACCTGTTAGAAATATGAAATGTTGTCAATCGCGTCGCTTACGGAGATGGCACGACTTTGCGCGACAGCGGCATCAGCGGCAGCGGTGCAGGTACGTGTGTCTCGCTCACTCGTTAAGCCGCGCTCGGATCTCTCGCTCAACCGCTTGCTGCGCCGCTGGTCGCGCAAAGTTGTCATATCTCTGTTATTTGTCCCTCCCCCTTGTTGCTGACTCCCATAAAACTGTCGGCGGCGAGTGCCAGTCGAATTATCAGCTGCCTGAACCTATTCTAACTGAATTGCTGTGTATTTTTTTATAGAATAGCGCAGAAACACTAGATATATTTTAATCTTCGCAAATTGTATTTTATTGGTAGTTTGTGTAAAAGGCGATTGTCGTAGGTCAGGACTGACGCGTGCGCAACGCAACGTCTGGTTGGTCTGGTTCAGAACGCGCCCAAAAAGGAAAACTAGAGGTGCTGGTAGACTGCTGCGCGATGGAATGCAGGCTATTAAGTGACATTTATAAGTTGTCATTTAAATATAAATAGATCACATCGGAAATTTAAAATTTAAACTGTAAACCTTACAAGCTGCCGATATGCTGATGGAGTAGGTAGACGGCGGCTCGACCTTCGCTCGTAATTGCGTCCCTTATTTGTTCCTCCCCCTTATTGACGACTCCCATAAAACTGTCGGCGGCGAGTGCCAATCGAATTATCAGCTCTGCCCGAGCCTGATTCTAGTCACCGACTACACTGGAAATTTGTTACAGGATAGTCTATTACCTACACATTTCACACATTTGGGCACGCCTTGAAAGAGGTATAAGCAGAGAATGAAACTACAGAAAATCCCTTCATCAAATACCGTCCGAGAACTGTATTTTATTTTTTACCTGTGTATAATATGGCGGGTTTGTCAGTAGCATTGCAGTAAATCGTACAAAAAACTACTTCACAATTTAATCTTTGTATCAATGCCATTTTAGACGAAATCCATTTTAGGCATTGTTCATTTCCTTTGTTTTAAGTAGGTAGCTAAACTAAAATACACCTGCATAAAAAAATTCAAGCACTACTTCTACTTCGTACACTGTTTACTGTTTTTGTTTTTCAAAAAATGTTATACATTAATATTGGCTATGTGCACGACTATAAGTGGAGGACTGAGACCATCAAGCAATGAAATACTAAATAGTGATAAATGTCAAATAATCACAGCTACTTTTTCACTTGGCGTATGTTGTGATCGTTTACTATATTGTCATGTCATATCCAATACTCGTTAAGTAGTAATACTTGTAATTTTATCGATCCACGTCCATCAGCGATTCAGAATCAGACTCCGATTCCGCCACTGGGAATTCAAAGCCGACCTATGAAAGTATGTACCTACCGGAGTAATTCAATGTCGACGGTTTGATAAGTGGATGCGTAATTAACACGAGGTTGGTTTCATGCCGTCTTTGTTTTGTTAATTAAAGTTTCGGTGAAGTATCGCAGAATAGAAGATTCAATTAACATAGGTACTTTATCACAATCACTTTTGGCCTTTTATTTGGAGAATTATTACCATAGAGATAGTGTGGGTCATGCGTCTTAACTGACATTTTGATTGTCGTAATCTGGTGAAACGGGAAAGTAAACAATAGCTTTGTCTGGTCTGGGCGATTATTACACGTCTGCTTTGCAATTTATTTTCGCCTAGTAAATTTAAACTTACACCGTGTTCTTCCCGGCCTAACCTACAAAGCGATATGGATATTGGCTGTAGCTTAAAGTTTTGACGTTTCATAAAACGTAGCTTTATTTGATCTGTTAGCAAACCTTGGGCTGTTAACTCATGGGCGCGCTTCAGTGGAAGGTGCATTACCTTTTTGACGTTCTTAGCAGCGTAGCTGGCCGTGGCCGTTAATCAGGGCAGAGTCAGATTGTCATGCTTACTTTTATACCTTTCAAAAGACGTCATCAAATTTTTATTTTCACTTAATTATAGCGTCCATCAACACTACAGCGGCCTTTCCACTGGCTCTACCTAAAGAGGTTCTCTGTAGTGAGGGTTTCTAGTAGAGTTTTTGTAAATATAAAGTAGCTCGGGTATTTTATGGTACCGAGATAAGAAGAACAGTCAGCATCAAAAGTAGATTACAATGTTAGTATTAATTTGACATAAGCCAGTAGTAAAACTGTTAGCTTTGATGCTGACCGAACCAGAGAACCTAAAATTGTATAGGATCGTTAAATGACTCACCGATATCGATGTACTTGAGCACGAACTGGACGTCGGGGCCGAGCGCCGCCGCCACCTCCAGGGGCAGTTCCGTATCCCGAAGCACGTGCACTGTTGAAGACATTAAATAATATTAGGGGATAATCACATTCATCTAGATCAAATAAACCCAAAGTATTCATACTATCATATTGGTATTAGATGACGATATCACACTAATTGAGTGGAGACCGCGGATCGGCAAGCGTAGTGTGGGACGCCCTCAGACTAGGTGGAGCGATGATCTGTGTAGGGTGGCTGGCAAAAGCTGGATGAGAGTAGCCGAGGATCGCTTACAATGGCGTGCAGTTGGAGAGGCCTTTGTCCAGCAATGGACAAGAATAGGCTGATGATGATGATGATGATCACACTAATATTATAAAGTCGAAAGTTTGTGAGTGTGTTTATGTGTATGTTTGTTACTTCGTCTAGCTGACACCTTGGATTCACACATAAGCTACTTTGTATTCCAAAAAAATGTAGTGGGGTGAAGAAATTGAGCAGTTTAAGAAACACAATTAGGTTTTCAGTAAACCATCGTATTCATTATCTAACCAACCATGTTGCAATAGACGGCAGTTTCTCTTATCATCATCAGTTCCCGCAAAATGTCATGAATAGTTGATATACGCTGTACGGTGTAACTTTCTAGTACACGCAAACGATTCGGTGCAGATAAAAATTATCTGCACAGTGCGTGTGCGACCATAGACTTTTATGAAGAGCGGCACCTTAAGATATGTATAAACGTTCTTGTTATGAGACGTGTACCGATAGGATTTTCATATAAGCTTTTATTCCTTGAATCTGAGGGCAGAGAAATTGAAAAAATCTTACATAACTCAAATGTATTAATTACAGCATTGCCACAATTTTTAAACATCATTCCTAACTATTGTATTATAAGCGGTTAATACAATAATTAAATATGTCTCACGAAAGTTTTAATAAAATTATCATTCCTAACCTTATCTGCCGGGTTTTACGCAACGATAAAAAAAATACTAGAAAGATTTTGATTTCAGAAAAAGGTAACATTTAGAAACGAAACAGGCAAAAGGAGTTAAGCACTTAACTCACCGAAAGTACACAGCATAGGTAAGTCTTGTGCATAATTTTATAGTATCCGTTAGTGACTGCTTAAGTATATTTTATTCACGTCCTGTGTATTTTTGACTGTGAAACAGAGCAGGACTCGTATTTATCATACCTCAATATTGTCAAAGTAAACTCATTGATGCGCAAAATATTTCTAGCCCAATGCCCGCCTAAACGTGAAACTACTTAAACCTTAACATGTCAAATAGCGAAACCACCCAAAACTTATTGAGGTCCTAAGAAAATAACAGCGAAATAACGCTACGTGGGCCAGGAAAAACACCCGCTAAAATCGGTCAGTTAAAATACGCAGACCCCCATGTCAACCCAGCAAAAACAACTGCCTACTCATTATTGTCGAAAATTGTCTGGTTCTTAAATTGTGAAAGAAAAATATCTGAGAATTTTTCCGACGTCTGAATTGAGCTCATTATGCCACAAGAGAAGGCCTGTTCGCGAACAGATACCTCCTCATTGTTTGATTAAAAACGACGATCATCAGCGAAAGCGGTAAGGAAAAGTTGTAAGCGCGGCGATGCAATTCAGCGTTTTGTCAAAAGGTATCGACGTAATACCTGCTCTATTCTTAACTTCGTGATCGGATATAATTTGACGTTTAGGATATAATATAGTACATAACTGTGCTGCATAATTGGGTGGATCAACTTTTTCTTGTTGTTATTCTGTCCCGTCTCCCAGGAGACAAGGGTGATTAAACTTCTTAGAAAAGCGTTGATAATTTATAATATTGGAATTTTCAATAGATAGTCTAAATAAGAATGGGCTGCAATTACAAAGTTTTTGTTTAGTATTGCCGCCGAAAATCGTAGTTTTAAAGAGTAAACCAGGGGACATCACCATGGCAACAAGCAACAGAAAAATGTTGTTTGACCCAATTATATTTGGAAATTAAAACTTAAAAACTGTAAGTAAATAACAGATACAAAACGAAACACACGACAAAAGTTTGAAAACGAGGAAGTAACCTCGTCTACTTTTTGGTAAACGGCTGTTTTAGAACCGACCGGCCTCGCTCGCGATGACGGTAAGAGGCCCGACGGTATGACCCTCGTGCCATGGAAGATGGGACAGCCGCTGGTCTGGGACGCGACCTGTACTGATACTCTGGCGCTGTCCCATCTTCGTGGCACTGCTGTAAAGGCTGGCTCGGCTGCAAATTCGGCCGAACTCCTCAAGCGGCGCAAATATGCAAACATTAATAGCGGATGCATATTTGAGCCGTTTGGGGTTGAGACTCTGGGGCCCTGGGGTGAAAGCGCCCACAGGGTCTTTAAAGAGTGTAGCCGCAGGTTAGTCGAGTTGACGCGTGACCAGAGGGCTGGTTCATATCTCGCACAGCGGATCAGCATTGCCATTCAACGCGGCAATGCTGCCAGCCTTCTGGGCACGCTGCCAATAGACGGCGATTTGGGCCAAATTTTTTATCTATAGTTTATTTTTAAGTCTAGTTTTTAATTTTTATTTAAGGTTTTATGTTAATTATTATTTTTATAACCTAAAGTCGATAAAATATACTTAAACTATTTACTTCCACCTGTATAACCATTATGTGCAATAAACGTATTGGTAGTTTTGTTTGGAGAACTAACTAAGCTTCTTGGCTTATTACATGAATAATAATAATAAAGTTCGTATGGTTTTTTGCCCAATTAAGCTGGCTAGCTTACTTGGAGTTTCCTTTCGAGATCAATTGGGACATACAATTGTTTTACGATCTATATTAAGTCAGACACCATTTCCGGGAAAAGTTAGGGCTCTTCGTTAGGGCGGCTTGTGGCAATATGACACCTGTGAAAAGTTAAATACCTATGCATATAAGTCCTTGCTGTTTTGCAGTACCAGGCAAGTCAAAATTGTGACATCATCACAAAATACTTACCTACCTACTAAGGAGAAAGGCAATTAAACGTATCTCGTATCGCACACGGTTGAATCATTATCTTAAAATGGCCTATTATCACGATATTCATAAAAAAAAAAAACTTTTTTGGTATATCCAAAATCAGTATCAACTTTGACAACTTGCTGAATTACATCCCAGGAGAAAAAACCCTCGGCTGTATATCGAACACATTGGCATTTCTGCAGCGAAAATAAATGCGACTGGTAATTAAGATAGCGCGCCCATTAAATTTTTGAATTACAAAAACAATAATTGGCAGTCGTTTGTTGTAATAAAACGCATATCTTGGACGGATTCGGTGCCGTAAATGATTATTATTTTACTGACGTTATTTTCTTTGGATTTAATTAAAGTTCGTAGATACTATTGGTAGGTATTAATATTCCCATCGTTTACTGTTGAAACTATTTTCGTATATAGATACTTAAAGTTTAACTGGAAGAGATCCCTTATAGGGATAAGTTCGCCTTTGTACCTATATGTTATTTGTAATAGATGTATTTTTAACTGTTTTTGTGTACAATAAAGTGAAGTATTAGATACCTTATTTCCAGACCTAGGAATATAAAGGGCAAATTTTAATGACAGCTAACTACTAGCAGCTAGGGATTGCCTATATCGATGAACCCAATTATCGATGCTTATCCCATAATATACTTGGGACCGCGCCGTCTTTTGTAAAAATAAAAATCCATTGAATTGAAAAGTTATTGAAATTATACAAATGAGACAATATACAATTATATATATAACAAAAGGATTTTTAAACCTTCATTCATATATTTTTCCTCATTCCGACGACATTGACAATTAGTACTCCTTTCATTATAAGTGTCTCAAGTAGGTAAGCAGTTTTTATCTAATTATGTAAAGAGGTCTATAAAGAGATATTATTATTATATTATTAATATTAAATATATATTATGATAATTGTCACCAAAATAGTACCTACACAAGAAAATACAAACTCAAAAAGCGTGCTAGGGGCAGTAGGGGCACTAGTATGTATATCGTCACGGATAGTGCAATACCGCGTAAGTAACAAGTGTAGATACGAATCAATATTCAATCAAATGCTAAGTATTTTATTGAAATGAGAAGTTTATCGACAGCTGTTATTTACGCGGTATTGCACTATCTTCGACGATATGGGATAAGCATCGATAATTGGGTTCATCGATATAGGCAATCCCTAGCTGCTAGTAGCTGTCATTAAAATTTGCCCTTTATATTCCTAGGTCTGCTTATTTCATACTCGTACTAATTATTTTTTTTTGCCAGTGAAATTTAAACCACACAGAGTTGTGCAATAATGTCCTAATTGCAACTACTTTTTCCGAAAAGTTAGTATGATTGCGCTCTAAGGTGTTGATAGGTATATTTTTTCTTCCTTTATTTTTGAGATCTGACCCAAACATAAACAAAGTTGAATGATGACACCTAAAAATTGGACCTAAAAGTAGATATGTTAATAATAATCTAATTTTTATCAGTACTGGTGAACCAAGTTTAAGTTACAAGATTTAGTTACAGATAGACTCACAAATACCAGGATAGGTAAAAGTAAATAAACGGCATGTAATTAATTGAAACCTAACACTGAGATTATCATTTATTTATTTATTATTCAAGTAAGTTACACTACACAGCATTACATTCATGAAATGATTTATTTAAATTTAAATGCATGTGGGAAATCGGGCAACATTTGCAGTCACAATTGCTTAATATATAGAATCACGAAACCCTACCTTTTCAGGCGTACATACATTTTTAGATAACCTATGTTAATACTCGTATATTATGTAGATTTGTTATTATTATAAACCCATATTTATGACAATTAATATAAAAAAATTGCAACTATAATATAAAACAAAAACACAAATGAATTAATTTAAATGTCAAAATTAGATTATTACCTATATGTACCTATACCTAGAATTAAATTATAATTTTAATGTAATATATGTCAAAGTATGTCTTCTAGATATTCATTTACGCTATAGTAACATTTATTTACCAACCATGTCTTTACCAGATTTTTGAACGAATTTATATCTTGACATTTAAATTTATCAGGCAACTTATTATAAATTATAATGCACATGCTAGGTATATGCGTTCCTGGAAGTTAACGCTAATTTTGCAGCGGGCTTATACAGTTTATTTTTATATTGCGATCGAACATTACGGGAGCTTAACTGCTGCAATTCTATAAATAGATTTTTATATTTGTGTACAAATACAGAAACCTCCAAAATATACAAACATGGCAAAGTGAGTATACAATTGTCCACAAAATACGGACGGCAAGAATCTAGTTTGTTGATGCCAAAAATTGCTCTAATGCAACGTTTTTGTATAATAAAAATGTTATCTCTCCCTGTGAAGTTTCCCCATAAAACTAAGCCATACCGAAGAGTCGAATCAACATAACCATTGTAAGCCATTAACGTGGCATGCAAAGAAACAGTTTGTGTTATTCTTCTTAATGCGTACCTATACAAAACTATTTATCTTAGAACATACACCATCTACATGTTTTTTCCAGTTGCAATGAGAGTCAAGAATTATTCCTAAAAACATTGTATGTCGTACTTCTTCAATAGGATTGTTTTCAAAATGTATATTTAATTTTTGTGGGTGGCCTCGGTCCGTGTGGAATTGAATGTAATTAGTTTTACTTAAATTTACTTTTAAATTATTAATGTTAAGCCATTCTATGACATTAGATAATGTCCGTTCTAAATCAGAATTATATGTATTTAAATCTTTACATTTTACAATAATAGAAGTATCATCCGCAAATAAGATACATTCATGAGCATGTCCAACAGCACAGTGGTGCGACCATGGTATAAAGCGTACATGGCCCCTCTTGGGTCAAGGCCCGATAGTCCGCGTGGTTTTTTGTAAATCGCTATCACTTTACAAAAAACACGATTTTCTCACCTCACGTGATACGACGTGATATCAATCCTCAATCTTGTCGCCGTGTGCGATTGGAAACGAGTCATTGGCAAATACCTCTTGCTAAGATAGGCAAGAAGTCAAAGACAAAAAAAAAACTGGGCACCTGTCATATGTGCACTCGCATTTGGCAGCTTTTTAGCCATGAGGGTTTCTTTAATTTCCAGCTGGCTACGCTGACGTAGTGTGTATCGGAAATATTCATTCGCCAGCTACCAGTTAACCGTACAACTGTATGTTGGTCGTCGGTGCGTTAAGGCCAAAAGTCTGCACCGTCATATTGTAACATTTATTCAAAACTGCACCGGAGTGGAAACCTCATATTAATCAAGTGTGATATCCATATTTGGTAGCATTTTAAAACTCACAAACAATTAAAATTTCAACCGTGTCATCTTAAAAGTTAGCCCTTTTATGGGCAGTTTTTGACACAATGTAAAAAAGGATTTAATGATTTTGCCAAGAGCCAAGCTTCACGATCTGCAATATAGTGCATTACATACTTAGGTTGGTGAATTAGTGAATGTCCCAGATCCCCTTAATATGCGATTTGGGTTTTACGAATTACCTACCACGGTGCACGGTTCCGCCTTTGGCCTATATGTATGCGTTTGTAGTCGCGCATTCAGAACCACTCCTAGAGGCGCACAGGTGTCACCATGCCCTGCGACCGATTGCCTAGTATTTTACGCAACAACCAATTCTGTAATGATTTATTCTGTGACAGGGCGATGAGGTTACTGGCTCAGTAGTAAAGGTAGTAGGAATCCTTTTTCGAGGCCGAATTAACTTCGCTTTGTTCTATCAAACAATGGAACCCAATGGGTATCGTGTGTATAATAATTATATATGAACTGCGGCGTATGATACTTTGAAATGAAAGGTGTCATATTTAAGTGCAGTTTGTGGCCGCAGTTCATAATACATACAACAACCATTTGATTGGGTTCCATTGTTTGTTAGGAAAAAGCGTTGTGAATTCGGCCTCAAAAAAGGATTCCTACTATACATCGGAATCGGAAATATTCGTTAGTTACTGCAGTTGACCGTGCTAATGTATGTCGGTCGTCGCGTCGATGCGTTGCAGCCAGAAATATGCACCGTGATATTTTAACATTCACCGGCCGGGCAAAATATGGAGTCATTTTTATTGGCAAGGTTTATTACATATATCCATTTTAACAAGCTTTTTTCAACTTTACTATAGAGTCTATTTTATTTATCAACTGCTATGTAGATCAACTTTTATTGGCGATATTTGGGACGGTTTTTGTTTTGCTTTTTCGCAGACGTATTGTATAAAAATGCACGTTTGAATTCCAGCAACAGCGAGGCACAAATAGGCAGGATGGCGGCAATAATTGGCACCAATCAAAATAAGGAATACTGTTGAATCTTTCTATCATGCCTGTGGTCGTGCCTTTAAGTATGTTTCCTATCCCGACCACCACCATTAGTATTGTTACACAAGGAGGTGCCCGCAATTTTGTCGGCGTTTTTTTTTATCGTAGACCGTAGACGGGTAAAAAGTATCCTTAATTTATATTTGGAGCTATTCCAGTACCATTGGTTACATTTGTTTAGCGGTTTCGGCATGATAAGAGGACAAAGAAAGTATGAACATCAGAGCGCCGCCCGCCCATTCAAAACAAAAGACGATCATGCATCCGTTATATTAAGATTTTTCCTGGCATCATGACCCTTCTTCATAGAAAACTGATTTTCAACACACCTCTAGAATTATATAATAATATAAGTAGATGTAAGTCCAGAAAAGATGAGGCGTACTTACATCAGACCAGAAAGTATGTATAAAGATTACGGTACGAAAGAGGGTTAAACTGACGACATTCTAGAGAACACATGCTGGTGTACGCATAAATTTATTCAACTCTCGCGCAGACATATCATGCAAATGCACGTTATTCATTTAACGTCCCATCTAACAGTTTCATCGTGCCATCGCTGCTATCGCTGCATTGTTCTCATATAGATGAAAGACGCTTGCGCAAACTTATGTGGTACCTACCTAGTAAAATAGTCGAACGATTCTCTTGCGAAAATTAACGTGATAGTAAAATCGGAGATTATTATGTATTGGCACACTCGTGCCGCAGTAATAAGTGAAACAGTAACTCAACTCTTATCGCCGAACGGGGTATAACTGTTTTTTTAAATATTTGCTGTTATCTAATTGAACTGAAATTTTGAATACATAAGTTCGGTGACCATAAAGCATGATACCATGGAAATGCTCTGATGATGACGAGGACAGTGGCCATAGGACGTTCTTATGTGCCCTACTAGATTCCGTTTTAGCGAAATCAATTGAATAACATTTTTACCAAGACTGACCACAAATCATTACTTGCACTCATGCGCTGGATAAAGCTTAAAGAGGCCTTATTCCTTCTATTTTTTTTCATACAATGAAAAATATATTCATAACTTCAACCAACTTTTTAAAGCGACTAACACTTTTCCCTGCGTTCTAGATAGTAAGATAGCTATTTCATGCTTTCATTGCGTGCAGTCGAAAATAAGTTGAAAAAAAAACAGTTTTCTGCTTGAATTTCTCTATTTCTAGTTTATTCAAACGTTTTAAATATAAACCAATAAATCTCAATAGCCCTGTTCTAAGTAGTAACATTAATAATATGTTAAGAAACACGTTTGGTCATAGAGAAAAATGTCTAAAACAATATATTGTCATGTATGTGTTTATTTAAAATAAACCTTTGAGTAATCAGCATTTTTGAATGGATTAGATAAGGAGCCTTAACAGGGTGCAGGGGTAATTTAGTACAAATCTAAACGGACACGCAACAATTTAATAACTCTTCTTTTTTCTGCAATAATAATTCAATGTAGACTACATTAATGACAGACTTAATTAAGACTTACAAAAAGCCTTTCCCCTTTCAGTAAATAAAATAATATCCCGGCATTTTATACGCCTGTAAAAAACATACGCGCAATAATCACCGCGAGGCGGCCGTGGATTACACCGTGAAAAGGAGCTTTACGGCGTAGTAAAATGATTTTCTCATCGCGTTATCGAATTATATCAAAGAGCGAATAATTAAAGCCTCACAAATAAAAACGGCAATAAACATTGAAAGTAACTAAAGACCGCGTTTCCCTCCATTTGCAAGTTTGTGTTATCTGATTGAAATGAATAGCGGTTTTTAATAAATACTTTAACGAACATTTTATGCTATCCTATCTCAAGTCCGAAATATTGAAACCATTAATACAAAGATCAAAGCTTAAAGAAAAATTTAAAAAGGAGCTACCTGGAGGAAGAGACCGGGAGTCGAACCCGACCCTCTGGATTACTGGTCTAGCGCGTTAACCACTTCGCTCCCCTACCCGACCCTACCCTACCCTACCCTACCTGGAGCTGATCTTTGTATTAATGGTTTAAATAAAAAGTGTGGTGATAAATTTATCCGGATACGTCAAGGAGGACGATATGATATATATAAATAGTAGACAAACCAAGCAACATGTACTCCTTTGTATTGAACAATACAAAGGAGGATAACTTTACAATAATACACATGAAAATGCAAAAACCAACAGAGAGAGAGAGATAGGCAAACGTTACAGTCAATATAATACATATTACGTAATATCTATATAAATGGTTACCTATCTGAAACACTAATTTTTAATTCCCATCTGTAACGTTTCACCAAATTTTCATTTGTCCGAAAGTGATTTTTTTCCCGAGACCCGTATTATTTCAGGATTGTATAAACATCGGTTTGAAGAACCCATTAGGTTAGGTTAGGTTTGTTTTATAATGATTCTAAAAAAATGACTGTTTTGGAAAAAAATGGCTTTCGGACAAATGAAAATTTGGCGAAACGTAACAGATTGGAATTAAAAAGTTAGTGTTTTAGATAGGTAACTAACATTTATACATAGTTAAGTACGCGAACATGTTTATGTAACGAGCATTTTTTGAGTTAGGTAGGTACTTATGCAACGTTGCATACAATACTTTCTACGACTCTGCTTTTAAATGAAATTTAATTATTAAACAACAAAAAATCATGTAAGTAGTGAAAATAAACAACAACTGTTTTTATATTTTAAGTTGGAAGCATTGATTTTAGTTTATATTTATATTTTTTTTTTAAACTATAAAAATTTTATATTTATGTTAAATATTGTACATATAAATGTATTTATATAGATATTAATTATTACGTAAGTAATATGTATTATATTGACTGTTTGCCTATCTCTCTCCCTGTTGGTTTTTGCATTTTCATGTGTATTATTGTAAAGTTATCCTTCTTTGTATTGTACATGTTGCTTGGTTTGTCTACTATTTACATTGTGTTTAGCACTCATTTACTCAAAGGTTTACTGGAAGAGATCCCTTAAAGGGATAAGTTCGCCTTAGTTCTTATTCTTTTGTAATGTGTATTTCTTGTTTTTTATGTACAATAAAGTGTTTACATATATACATAAATTCATATTTTTGTTAAGTTGGTAATATAAATAATTTCATTTAACGTCCGTATGGAACTAACTGAATAATTGAGTACCTATACTAAATTGAACCTTTATAATCTGTGGTACCAAGGAAAGTTTTTTGGCGACATTTATAAGAAATAGACCCTGGACTTTGACAAGTCTTTAGTAGGTAATGTATATATATTTACTTTATATTAGAGATAGTAAAGTAAAAAGATATTAAGGGACAACCTTACATAAATCGACCTAGTCCGAAATTAAGCAAAGCTTGTATGTACCTAATATGGGTACTAGACGACGATATACATAATAATTATATAAATACATGTACATATAACATCCATGACCCCAGGACAAATATTCGAGTTCCTCACACAAATATTTGTAAGTAGGCAGTCGGCAGGTGGACTACAAACTGCGCCAACCACGTCGATTACTAATTACTTAAGCATTTTTTTAAATACTCATTGAATCATTATTAAAATCTTTTATGTTGTAATAGAGACCACTATCTTAAGGAGTGGACATAATATAGCGGTTCCCAGGCAAAATAAGTTCATTTTCTACCCTTTTCATCGCGTGTAGACGTTATCGCGCCACAAATTCGTAAGCATGGAGTTCATTAGGCCAAATTATAGTTGTTACGCCGCAATTTGCGATTGCATGTTGTTGACTGATAAGTCAATGTTGATGAGCAAAAACATTAACGGCCTTTGTTCCCGTGGGTCCGGAATTGGAATTGTGTCAGGGGAGACCTAAATCATTGGGCACAAAAGCATTTTTCTGCGGACTTATTAGACAGGTAGTACAAGGGTCTGACGGTTTTTTATGACGGACACGTGTATTAGGGGAAATAAATGTTGTTTTGTGCACTCGTATAGGTAATCATATTTTTATGGTCAATAATATTACGTTTTACGGAAACGCAGGTGGTTTACGATTTATTTTTATAACCTCCTTGAGTTATTGAATCCCTTAATTTTTTCCATTGAATTAATAGGTCCTTTAAGGTCCATATTATGTTTTATTCGTAAGTAAATTAATAGATAACCGATTGTAATGAATTACATTATACTCTAAATATCAAGCAAGCGTACGCCACGCGCTTCGTACAAATACGCTTCCTTTCTATTTTGAGTTAAACTCTATTTAAATAATAAAATTGGAGGGTATATATTGTTTGTTTTGGATGTTTAATAATATGACCTAATTGGGCAGTACGAGCAACTTTGGCTTGGGCTTTGTTAAATATACAATAAAACGGGTTAATTACGTGTTAATAAACTTATCAGAACTTTCATAAATATTCTGGCATTATTATAAATTTATGAAACATGTAATTTCTCATTTTTTTTATGTGGGTACACACCACAATTTTTATATGAAACCAATGATACAAAGACCTCTGGACCCGCAATCCAGAGGGTTCGATTCCCGGTCTCTCCCCGCAGGTAACTCATTTCAATTTTTCTTTGAGCTTTGATCTTTGTATCAACGGTTTATTCTGGCTATTTACAAATATTTGCTTTATAAAATAAACCTAGCCTAAATAGGTAACTGGGTCAATTTTTATTTTGTTGTCGATTTCTTTTTTTTCTCACATTTCAATAAAATTTGGTGAGTTGGTAATGTTGCTTTTTCTGACCATGGTAAGCCCAATTTCTCGATATGTTCTAGAAATATTTCTCCATTGAGTTACACAAAATGTATTACAGAAATTGGCCCATGGGCCAATTTTTATTTTGTTGTCGATTTCTTTTTTTCTCACGAAAATTTAAAACCAAAGTATATTTCTGAGAATCAGAAAACGACACAGTCTGCAGTTGCAAAATGAAACATTTGGGAAAAACCATTATGCGAAAAGGAAGTTTCTACATCTTCAGTAGCAAGCTAGTGGGCTCAAACACTACGAAAATATGTTAGGTAAGAGAATCTATTTGGAAGCTAACAATGTGGAACAAAAAACATAAAATTCCCATCTTGCTTAGAACACTAGCATAAATAGGTATAATGTACACTGTGTCCTAATCAGGAGTAGGTACGAGTGCACTCGATACGTTGACATGCGTCTTGTCCATAAACGACAACAATGTCGTTTAATGCGCTGGAGTGGCAGTTATCGTTCATTAGACGACATACTGCTTCTCCGTAATGCTCAAGACAGGAACTAAAACCCCCTTTTTATGAACTACTGACAATAGTAAAATGTATTGCGCGCTCATTTCTAGTATCCAATTTAGGTATATGACGCGGTATTGTATTTCCTGATAATTAAAGAATCAACAATCCTATCAATTAGAGGATCTCTTTAACTTTTATCACTTTAAACATAGGCGGAATAACAGTAGGTATTTCATTCAACCACGTCCTTTTTCAAATGCCCAGGCATTATGGATTTAATACGAAAAAAATCTTTCTAAGCATTTTGTGATGCGACGTCTCGTATGGGTTTACGATTTACGATCGACGTCAAAGCTATGTATGTACGTTATAATAGTTACAATATGCATATTCTTTAGCGTTGAGTATACAACAGTGTAATCATAATTATTTGCTAAAAAAACCCTTACAACCGAACGAAAACAAAAACCGAGGCTCAATTACTTACGCAAACCAAAAGTAAACTTTCAACATTTACGCAAGCACCATGGCTTGTTCATGGCCACAAATCTCGTAAACAGTCTATTTTTACATACAGCCCTCATAACAAGGAAAACTGCCAGACCAGCGAAATCTCGAGCGTTTAAAGAGTCGCATAATAATGAACTGACCCTTACACCATGGCTGTCGAGTCATGACAGAAGTGAATATGTATGAGTCTCCCTGCGATGAAGGAAGCTCGATACATTCGGTGCAGTAACTTTTACTGCCGAAACAAGGCGGGTTTTGCAACGGCAAAAAGTAGAATTCGGATTTTGAGAAGAGTAAGGTAATATGTAATATAGGTTTCGTAATGTAAAGCGACGTTTTTCTCACGAGAGTGCTGTTTAATGAAGTCGGCATCGAAAGTAATTCTTTTAACGTTCTTATACGCTGATTTAACAGCCTTGGTTGTCCCATGTACCTACCTATCGATTTTATTATATTCTCTTGATTTTGTTGCATCTTTAGTTTAATTCATATTGGAGGTTATGGCCATCATTGTCACGCTTGACAGACAGGTTGGCTATCGCAGTAGGATGGTCGCAGTAGGTAAATACTCGGTGGACGGTGTTCTTGGTATAAAAGTATACTACATCTTCTACGATCTTAATCAGTTTCTTCTATTATCTTGCATTGGTCTTGCATTGCATTGGTTTATCAATGCATAATTTTTGCAATGTTTTCTTCCTCGAATTTGAAAAACCAACCAAATTTACAAAACATTGTAAAAATCGGTCATCGGTCAATCCCAATTGCGTAATAAAAGCAATTCAAGTTAGTTGCGTGTGTGACTCTCGTCGTAAAACTTGTCCCTGATCCTATCATCGGGATCTTGATTTAAACCAAGGAATAGTACATACACAATAGGACTGTCTGGTGGAAGTGTCAATTAAAACGCTAATAAATCACTGGCGAATAGGAAAGGCTCATAAAATAGAGCGAAACCGCACGGTCTTAAGTGAGTTGTTCAGTCAGCCTTAAAAGTAGGTGGACACGTTAGTTCGCCATTTGTACTTTTATTGTAGTGTGGAAAATAATTATAATGAATAAAATTCCGGATGTAGTAGATGTAGGATTCGGATTGTCAGATACAGTATGTGCAGTGTCAAAGCAACTTCGATATTTATAGGATTCTTTTGTCGAGTCAGTTTTACTTACGTTTTACGAGATACTACATGGCAATATTGGCAATGAAGAGTGGATAAGCCTGGGTAAGACCTACCAGTCACAGTGAAGTTTAAGCTCATTTCATCTTTTCTGTATGTACTGTACAATATGCTCTCTCAGACTCTCACTAAGAAATGTTTCGAAAATGCTCCATATCAGAATCTTTTTATTTCGCTGACGACTTTTCCCCTGAAGCCATATATTTGTAATAATTTGTGAACAGGGTTTTTTATAAAATGAAACACTTGACTCGAAATTTAACAGAATATTAATGAAATAAGTTTCTGTACATACATACATACATACAATGCAAGTTAAGTAAAAGCTTGTAAAATAGTCCATGCAACTCTCGGGCCAATTATAGGCTACTTATGAAAAAATATTCAGATAGTGTGAAACGCGTAGGTACAATTTTTATTTTTTATAATATGGATTTAATCAGCAACGAAAATAACGCAATAATATATTGAGTCAACTTTCCCGTTTTCGTTCTCACAGTACCTAACCTGTTTTTAAACAGCATTAAAAATCCCAAGAAGACACTTCTGTGGGACGACTTGTGGTGCAGGGGAAAGTGGAAAGGCCTAGAGCGCGCGGTAGGTCACCGATGCGATGGACCGACCAAGTCAAGAATACACTCAATGGTCCACTCCACGAATGCACAAGAAGAGCTACAGTACGGGAGGAATGGCGACGGGTTGTAAAGTTTGCTACCAACCCTGATCGTCACCACGACCACTCTGCCAAGAGTGTGACGACAAAGAAGAAAAATCCCAAAACTTACTAATTAACACAATTAGCAAAATCTGGAAAATAATTTACTGAATTTCCGAATTGTCGCTGCGTTACAGCGATAATGGGACAAACATCTTACGTTTCTTTTATCCGTTGCCCGAGTATTCAGCGTGACCACTTTCAGTAGTTTTCTACTTTTTTGGTAGATTTCAAGCATAATGGATACGGTCTTGGTATGAAAAAATGAGTCAGTAGTATTTAGTAGTTTATGGTTGTAACCACATTTTTATTCAAAAACAGGCTGTCCCCATACTTAAGAGGTGATTCGCCGATTCTAGTGACTAGAATCGGGGATTCGGAAACTACAATCGCGAAAATGTGAAAAAAATTCAAAACGAAAAACAATTATACCGAAATGCGATGATGTTGATGATTCTTAAGTACTTAAATAAAGAATAAAATTATGACCGTATTACGTTTTTTATTTATTATTTGCATAAAAAATCCTTAGCACCTGTAGTGTACTCGCAATTGATCTGATTTTACATTCAGAACCTTATTTCAAATCGAATATTTTTCAATGGTAGATTTTATAACAGAATAAATTTGAACTTCGGTAGATTTTAGTAGTTTTTGATTACGTTTTTAGTAGAAATGCTGATTCTAAAGTGGTCACGATGCGAGTATTAAATGTAGTTTCCAAATCACTACAGCATTATATCCCAGTCAGATCTGGGTATTTCTTTGTCACATCAATGGTTCCCAAACATACCGACTAAATGCTTCCAATTAACACAATTAACCATGTTCTTTGAAAAATAATCCACCAAATTTCCGAATTTTCGCTGCGTTACAGCGATAATGGGATAAACATCTCGTTTCTTTTAACGGGTAAAAGATTAAATATGGTTTATAAACCGCCCCAGGCCGGAGGTTCCGGGTGGAGAGTGAAAGTGGCATTTCGGACATATCTTTCCCACGAGTCCGGGACGCAATTACGGTGGCGTCTTGGCTTTTTGCATCGGCACCGCTTGTACGACGCGTCCGCAGCAGATGCTGCCGGTACAACAGCGATGTGTTGTATGCGACCATGTTTTTCTACTAATATTCGCCCTTTTTCTCCGAGGAACGATTGCGCATGGTACAATTTCGTGGTCGTATATTCGACACGTGCCAAAGACATTAATCTGTGACATAGCATCTAACTAGCTTGCTTTGACTGTATTGCATAATTCACAGACATTATAGGTACCCGCAACCAGAAATCATTTTTTATCACTTAGTTTTTCAGCTAAACAGAGACTTATTGTGATTATTTTTTAATGTCAATATAATTTTATGTTACCCGAGGAGCCCTGTTTGACTAGGCTTAAGCTAGTCTTACGTATTATTCTTTTTTTTTTGTTTGTATATTTTTGACGAATAAAGGATGTATTTTATGTTTCGTAAATCGATTTTTCACGAAAATTCTACGAATACGTAATTCGAAAACGGTTGGACAATGGTGGTACTACTGCCTTCTGGGTTAGGTTTGTTAAGTATTTTTAAAATGCCTTAAGGCAAACCACGCAGAAATAGGAACCCAGCGACAGCGGGGTCTTCACGCCGAAATGGCTGGACGGATTTGCATGCAACTTGGAACAGAGATAGTTGATGCCCTAACTTAACGCACACTGTGCGTCGCACAAGCTTTTTATCCCGGAAATTGTCATGGTTCCCTTACTCTAGTAGGATAGTGTACTCCGATTTCAACGCGACCAAAGCCTACTACGTAAATACTGGCGTTGAATTTCACGCTGTTATTGCGTGTTAGACACGGTAAGCTTATGGTAATTAATACAACTTAAGCACTAAACGGCTTTATTGAACATAACTTGCTTGTTAAATTGAAATAAGTATCCATAGGCACTAGACAGGTTATGATGAATAAATAGTCCCTGTTGATTTGTTACAGCACTAACTTACATTTGAAGCAGGCAGTTATATAATAGCGTTGAAAGCATTGTCGTTTTCTTCCATTCTCGCTTTTAAATGGATTGAATATAATGCCAACACAACTAAAAATAAATAAGTATTTAAAAAAATAAAACAAACCACAACAGCGGTAAAGTATTTAACTTTTTTGCTAAAATTAAATTATTAAGTGTACCTATACCAATTTCTATTTGTCACATTTCTAACCACTGTCTTAATTTCACAGAAAATTTGGCAATATGATCTTCATTTGCAGAGATCTCAATAAGGAAATGAAAATAAAATAAGATACACATTTTATTTCCATTTCCTTATTGAGATCTCGATCTCGAGCACGGACACTTTGACAAGCCTCCCAATGTGTCACAAGAGAAGACCTCTGTTAAGTAGAAACGTTTAAAGTCAACAAGTAGGTACCTAAGCAAAAGCAGCAAAGTTGAGCTACTAACAAAACTAGTACAACATAAAGTATAGTTACTCCTGTTCGTGTAAATCAGCCTTTACAGTCTAAGGATCATCATCAATTCTCCACGCTGCGACAAAATGGCTGTAACGGACGCAAAATGCTAAAGAAGGAAATACTGATCCAAGACGCTGTTATTTGCGATGATAGTTGACAATCATATATATCATTACGGCAAAGTTTTCAATTATCTAGCGGTTGTTAATATTTATAAATTTCATAGCTAGCCCAGCCCGTCTAGCACAACTCCGCTTCGCGACTCTTGTCGCGTGAGATAGCATCGCCCGTCACTTTCTCACAGTACAGTGAAGAAAGAGACACGTAATATTTCTCGCGCCAGAAAGAGTCGCGTATCACAGTTGTGCTAGAGGTGCTGGCTGGATAAACTAGATGGCCGCAGGCGTTAATTCAAATTGCTGGATCGTCCATGGACCTACGCGACGAGAATTTTAAACTGGAAAGTGGTTCGAAATTTGAATTTCTCTGGCAAATTTTAAATGTAGAACGTGTTTAAATAGATGAGATAGCTAATGTCAATCTAAAATCTAAACCTCATTATCCGATGCCTAAATTGCGTTTGTGCGCCGCTAAGAAAGTCGTTTTATCGAAAATAATCATTATTCTTGTTTTCATAACGAGAAATAAGCTAAAATTTTGAATGAAATATTGTTTCTTTTTTTACTTTTAACTGTCCAGGGGACGGGGTCAAAGACCTTTGTATTTTTTAAATAATTCCAGTAATACATCCGCACAGCACATGCTTCTAGGTATGTATAATAGGATTCTGCGCCATGTTTTGCTATAAGAAATAAAGGTAAAGATTAAATCTGCCGTGCAAAGGTCGCCTTTTAAGCGTGGCAGAAACATATAATATAATTATGTCTATTTTAACAAAAAAGTTAGAGCCCTATTTCAATTCTAAATAAGGCTGGCGTATATTGCTATCAGTACGAGTATCATTACTCACTACGAGAGAATTCCTGGATTGATTAATCAAATTCATTGTAAAACATACATTATATATATCTATAAAAGAAAGCACAATAGCTATTCATGTCTAGAAAAGTTACGAATATAGGAATAGGAGGAAAATGAGTGGTCAAGTGGTATTTTATGGGTATCAACAGGTTACGAGTAGGCTGCCGAGTGCGGTCACTCCGGCTGTTTGGATGGACGCCAAAGCGAATAACTGCGAGTAAAGTAAAATTGTATCCATCAGTTTATGCTGGTCAAGTAGGGAAATACATTTTATGCCAGATACGTCTTCTACTTCTATAAACTATCGTAAGCGGAGGAAATAAAATATATAGCCCTCTTTTCCTCCTCTTTTACCCTAGACGAAAAACTAGGGGTGCAGTGTGTGACTGTGTGTGACATCATAGCTTCGAAACGGATAAACCAATTTCAGTACGTTTTTTGCACCAGTATCAGGATCCCAAGCAAGATTAAAGCTGGAATGGAAATCTAAATTTTGTGGTTATGTTCAGTTTTAGTAGTAACTTTCCCAAAGGGTGCGGGGACCCTATTACTGATCAGTCTGTTTGTCCGTCAGTCATGGGGTTGCATCTTCGCTTAATGTGCATGAGTGTGGTATGGCCGCTACAAAAACAAATACGGAAGGATTAAAGGGGGTATATATAACAAACGTGGTTTTTAGGTTTTTATACGTTTTTTTCCAAACGGTTGAATAGTAGTAGTTAGACACATAAAATTTGCATAGAGTATAATTATGTATTACAATGCCCACATAACAACAAAAACTAAAAAATAAAATTGTCAAAAGAAAAAAAATCGGTGGCGGGTTTTTTAATTTTACTTTACTTTAAACTACACCTAAAGTTGAAAAATTAACACGTTTAACAAGATGACCGATTACTCTGAAGGCTGAATCAGGTATGCCGCAAAATATACTATGTCTAATATGACAACAAGCTGGTTTTTATCGCAATATTGTAACTTATCTGTCTATAAACCTATGCCATTTAGTAAATGTATATTGGTACATACAGTTGCATTACCGATACGGTCATGCCTCAAACTATAGCTATATGACACTCTAAGCGACCCATCAAGTACTGCTAAGGTGAATTAAAGTGACATATCTCAGTAACGGATCGAGGTTTTTGTCCTCGCTTCACGGGCGGCACATCACTGGATTCCGGACAGTTACCTAACAGGATGTTGACATCTTTTTCTGTAAAGCCAATACCAGACATTTGTAATAATAGACGCCGAATAGTAAGCTTGGTAACCAATTTGATGGCCAAGTTTTTGGTTAGGAAAAATAGCTTGTAGTATTATATATTACGTATGTTAGGAATATATCTAACTATCGGAAACTAGATTCGGGTTGAACGCGATCCTCAACCTAGTTATTTGATTAAATAATGAAGATGTTGCGTCAACCTCATACAAAAGAGTTTGTGCAACAAGAGAGCAAAGTTGTTTTTTGTTATGAGTGCTGATTTTGAGTCCCGAGCAAGCGAAGGATTCTACGTTTGAATCACGAGCGTAGCGAGTGATTCTATGTTAGAATCCTGAGTGTAGCGAGGGACTCAACAGCACGAGATGCAAAAAACTTTGCTCTCGTGTAGCACACACAACTTTTCACCTCATCAGCGAGAACATATTCGACATTTTGTGTTTTTTCTTCCAACGTATGTTTATAGTCTTTGTTGCTGATTTCAATAATATTATTAATCAGAAAATAGATAAGTGCTGCTTAAAAAGGAATAACAATATAATTTAATTGAAATTATAATCAACCAACCAACACGGTTATTGTCATTATTTGATCAAATTAGAAGATTTAGCAGATACATGACGTGTTTATTTATAAATACATTATTATATTACGAGATTTTGTTTATACATTGATTAATATTTTTACTCCTAAAACACCAAACAAAATATATGCAAAAGAAAATAACAATTACAATATGAACTCGATATTTTTAAGGTACGTTTCGAATATGCATCTATGATAAATGGCGAAATTATAAATTATATTTTACAATAAGTAAATATAATTTACAATAAGTAATAAGGTGAAAAATCTTATTATATTTGAGCAATGATCAATTGTTTTATATAAAAGGCACAATCATTTTAATATTCGGTCGTTAAATAAAAATATAATAAAGAAAAAAAAATACGTTGCAATTAAAACTTTTTCGGGTGTTTTTAATGATTTTTTTGGTATAACGCGTATCCGAACTGTTCTCAATTGAGGTCGGATTCGAAAATCGAATTTCAAATAGATAAGTTTCTATCCCTCTCTTTTATATACATATGAAAGAAACAGAGTGCATCGAGATTCAAATGATTAGAATTTTATAATTAACCTTTGGCTGAAGAATGACAATTCGTGGTGAGATATTGAAACAATTAAAAAGCTACTTTCTACTCACGCTCGAAACAAAATCGCATTTTGTTCACTGTTATCTGACAGCAAAATCGCCATGTTTGAGCTGGTGAGGTGAAAATAACTATTACCGTTTTGATTTTTGCAAAAGACGCCTATTTCATTGTTTGTTTACGACGCAATTGGTCCTGGAATGTGGAAACCGACCAACGCGTGTGCCAAAGCCCGTCGTTCTTAGGTGGTTGTGCCTTGCCTGCATGCTGCAGGCACTTATAAGTATAACCTTTATGGTCGCCCGGCTTACGGCCGCACCCGCATATGACACGTCAGCTCAGGAGTCTCCGGCACGGCCGTCGGCGACCAGCCGGCGCCCCTCTCGCCCCACACTCGGACTATCACCCGTCGGTCTTACCTCCATGGTGTGGGTGCACGCTGAGCAGCAAGCACGGCTCGTCGCCCGGCTCGCAGCAGCACTCTAGTACATCTAGACACGTGGTCTGAGGAGTCACTGGCACGGCTGTCGGCGACCAGCCGGCGCCGCTCTCGCCCCACACTCGGACTATCACCCGTTGGTCTTACCTCCATGGTGTGGGTGCACGCTGAGCAGCAAGCACGGCTCGTCGCCCGGCTCGCGGCAGCACTCTAGTACATCTAGACACGTGGTCTGAGGAGTCACTGGCACGGCCGTCGGCGACCAGCCGGCGCCGCTCTCGCCCCACACTCGGACTATCACCCGTTGGTCTTACCTCCATGGTGTGGGTGCACGCTGAGCAGCAAGCACGGCTCGTCGCCCGGCTCGCGGCAGCACTCTAGTACATCTAGACACGTGGTCTGAGGAGTCACTGGCACGGCCGTCGGCGACCAGCCGGCGCCGCTCTCGCACCACACTCGGACTATCACCCGTCGGTCTTACCTCCATGGTGTGGGTGCACGCTGAGCAGCAAGCACGGCTCGTCGCCCGGCTCGCGGCAGCACTCTAGTACATCTAGACACGTGGTCTGAGGAGTCACTGGCACGGCCGTCGGCGACCAGCCGGCGCCGCTCTCGCACCACACTCGGACTATCATCTGAAACCAATACACATTGATTTAGAACAACTAATTAACAAAATATTACTAGCGGCTCTGTGAGCAATAGACCACGCGAGCATGTTCCGAAGAACGCGCTTACAAAATTTTATGACATTCAGTTGAGGAATGCGACCTGTCGATGTAGGCGAAAACCGCCGAAAATCCTGACAAATGAACATATACGAAAGCATTGTTGCCCAAACTGAGCTGATACGAAGACGCTTTGCTCACTTCGTTCGCTCATTAAATTAAAATATTATTAAATACATTTTATCCTTATCCACATGGGCGCAGCTACGGCATTAAAATAAATTGATATGACGTATAATAAAGACAAGCCCTTTTCATCGGAAGTAAGTAATAAGGAAATTAGGTCGAACTAATGGGAGTTTTCTATTTATGAGAATACTAATGATTGAAGCCACTTTTTGTTCTGACAAACTATATCCAATATTTGTAGTTGACATTGTGTAGAGTTGTTGTGTTTGTAGAGAATACCTTATTTTATTATGTCTGACAATTTAACTGCAATGTAATTGATTAGAAGAAAATCTCTTGTGAAAATGCAGATAAATATCGATAACGCTCATCTCATCAGTGAGTTCTTCTTTCTAGAAATATGTATTCCATCTGATTGATAACTTCTAAATAGGTATTTGTTATAAATCTTGCGCTTTCTTTTTGATATCCTGATACGACACGCTGTCTATTTTTTTCCTTCATTCGGTCTATATAAGATCTCCTAGGTTTTTCTATTTCCCTCAATCTTTCTATGATTTTTGTATGTAATCTTCGTCATTCGTGTCGTCAGGTGTAAATAGGTATTATTAAAATAAAAATTGTGAGCTGTTATCTCGTCAAGGTATGCCGATAGACAATCAACAAAAGCAACCTAGTCACGAGAAAACGACGAAAAAATCTGTGGATTCGTTACTCTGATACAGTAAACCCGCAGACTGCAGTTCGACTGCCGATTGCAAACGTTTCGTTTTCTTTGGCAATACACTACCATGTTCGTACAACGCTTATTTACTCTCCTTGGCTCTATGTTCGATTATATAGGAGTCCTATGAATCCTACTGTACGATTTACTCCGATCGGTATGATGATCCGTTGGATACTTCAAAAAATTAGATACATTTCTAATGATCTTGCTCTGCGAAATTTTTGTACGTAAAAATATGTTATTATATTTCTGACCGGCTTACAAACATTTTGATGTTACTTCGATGCTATCATAAGGTGAATTTTTGAAATGTCAAATGAAGAGTCCTGCGGATCGTCATTCGCCGTCTGGGGTATAAGCGTCATAAACGGTTAGAATCTAACTGCTTATATCCCGGTCAGCGAATGACTGTTAGAGATGAATGATAGACTCTAAACTCTAAACATTAGAGTATCAAGTCTTCATCGGACTTGGTCATCAGATGTAGACGAGACCTAATATCTGTATATTAGCATAAAATAAAAACATGGTCCACAGTGGGATAAAATATCGTTTTCTAAAGTCAGTTTTATTTTTATGTAAACCAGACTAAATTGACACAAAAAAAAATTTAGTTAGCGAAGGTAAGGAAGCTTATTCAGAAAAGTCGATGAGTTTTACTAGCAGTCTATATTACTACCCCAACGTCCTTGTAGCGTATGGATTTTATTTTTCATCCATAAAGAGTCCTTTAAACTGACCAGAAATTTGAGAAGGACAGTAACGCAAATACGACAACAATTCACTATGAAGATAGCGCAGAATAAAATCTCAATTAAAAATAAAATTTCTGATATAAAAATTTGCCTTAGCATTATTTGCGGTACCGAAAGGCATTCATAATACATTAGTTTGTCCCTCCAGATACCAGCGATCAATCAACGGCGTAGCCTTTGACATGCTCGTAAATCCTCATGGGTCCCAATAATAACAAAATATATATGTAATTGTACCTACTATTTTATATGTTGATGATTTGATTGGAATAATTAGTGTTTTGAATAGTTCAGATCGAAAACATAACCTATAACTTACATGTTTGGTTTATCTGTTACTGTAAATATGGTTCATAAATAATAACAAAAGTCACCTCATCAAGACATACGAAAGTGTGTCAGCCGAGTTCCTAAAGCAAAAAGACGCTACAACTGGGATTTATTATATATTGGGACACTTTCGACACTCCCCTATCTTAAAATACAGGTTATTCTTAAATAATTGCAATTTTTCTATTAAGACCAGGTAAATCAAGAGTCCAGGGATCTCACTAAGACACACGAAAGTCACCTTAACAAGACACACGTAAGTGTGTCAGCCAAGTTCGCAGAGAATTCGCCGCTCCGGGAAGGTCTCCCGTAACGACTAGTAAATTTGTTCCTCTTATTAGGGTTCCGTACCCAAAGGGTAAAAACGGGACTCTATTACTATATAAGACTCCACTGTCCGTTCGTCCGCCTGCCCGTCTTAGCTTAGTGACAGCTGTATCTCATCAACCTTGATAGCTAGACAGTTGAAATTTTCATAAATGATGTACCTATTTCTGTTGCTGCTATAGCAACAAACATTAAAAACAGAATAAAATAAATCAACAAAAGTGATCGGTTGCGTTAAATTTGCACCTTATTTGTATCCGGCGCAATGCATGCCAGGTGCAGACTTAAGTTAACCAGTTTATTTCTCTCTTTTTAGACTGAACATCAAACATAAAAACCTTGCCAATATCGAGATCGAAAAATCGCAATTTTTAAGACCAACATACTGACTGGAAATTTGCTGAAGTTGAGAATTGGTATAAGAGGTCGGTGTAATTGGAACACATCATTATAATTATAGAAAAATCTAAAAACGTCAACTAAAATAGTAATTATTATCTAAAAACGTCATAAATAAGGATCTGTAGGAGTACGAAAGAGACTTTTTTGGCATACTTACGAAAACTTGGCTGCCTTTTTCACATGTATATTTATGGACCCACATCTTTAACAATTTGAATTTCACATCCCAAAATGTTATTGCAAGATCCGGTAATAATACACCTAACACCTCAATTTTTCGCCGAATTTTCTACCAAATTATGATTCATGAACGACGGTGTACTTAGTTAATGCGTTTAAAGGCTCCGGAGGCTGGGAAAATAAATGTGATCAAAAATTTTGTAAGTGCTTTATCTTTGCTCAGGGCGACCAGATCAGCTAAGAAAACATTTGATCCTGTGTTAACGCTGTAAGCCTGTGACAGAGGATTTTATGCTTTTAAATCTGTAGGATATTATTTAGAGACAAAATTGTTTATCAGTCGTCAATGATTTTTTTAAATAAAAAAGGTTTTTTTTTATATATAAGGAACCGCCTTTGAAAATAAACTGATAACCGAAAAATAATCGATCAAGCAACTATGGATTACATTTAAATCACCTTTTGAAGTCGGTGCCATAAAAAATCTTTTCGTTTCAATTTATGTAAAATGCCCGACAAATCTTTTCTTCTACTTTGTACAAGCCCAGACGTGGTTCTAACTAAAGACACTTTTCTTTTACTTTCTAGTTAAAACAAGGACCCTTCTTATTCGGAAATTCCTCAATCACGTATATTTCAGTCCACAGCTGAAGCGTGCTCAACAGAAATAAAATCAAACAAAGAAAATGCGAGAGTAAACATGAATGGAATAGAACAAGAAAAAGAAATGTCCACAAACAAGAAAGGCTGGCTCATACTATGCGGATTCCAGTGATGCTGTTGAAGTAATAATTTATGGGATTCTTACGTAATAGGCGCCAATCAGTGGTTCACTTTCCGTGTACCGCCTGATTGCAGCCTTCATGGGAGCTAGAAGGTACAAACAGTAAACAGAATACAACAGTATTTGAAGGACACACAATACTAATTTCAAGAGGTTTTTTCCTCTATTGGTTAGTTAAATATAATACAATAATCCTTTACTGCACACCTCAAATATACAGGGATCCAAAAACATTAGAGATATACAGTAGAAAAATAAACAGAGGTAAGCAACAGGCGGTATCGCGATGAGTTATTTGTTGAAAATTTATCATGTACAGTCAGTAGGAAAAGTAGCTAAGCTTTATAATAATACAAGCTCACAGTAATCTGTACAACTCTTATTCTTTAGGTAATGGATTCCGTGTTTAAATCATCATGTGTAAATCACTTCGCGTACGTAGCAACTTTTATTGGTATTGTTTCTTTCAAAGTTATGATATGACAGAAACCTTAAAAATTAAACGAAACCTCTGTGTTTTGTTGTTCTATAGTTTTCGAGCCTTTAAGTGAACTGTCTTAGTTTGTTGCAAGCATCGTTAACTTGGAAGACATTGGAAAGTTGTAATTTCTTATCAATTAGTCGTTGGAAACACTTTGATTTAATTTTCTTGTTACTTGAAAAACGGTTAATGAAAATGTTCCAATGTTTCTATTTTACATTGTAATATCTCAAAAGCTTTAAGACGAGTTTCTCTCTCTTATAATTTGACATATATTTCGATATCAGCCACACAGACCTACATCTAAAGACATAAACATACTTAGATTTGTTATTTTCTATAGGTAGCAAATCTACGTTACCAGGAGGCGCCAGCAGTGCCGAACACGTTTCAAAATATCATGGCATAAAATGTGCGGGCGTTTTATCGTCATGAGTAAGTATAACCTCTAGCAAAGAAAGTACCTCTATGCCATAATTTCACAACCTTAATTGTCACGCAATACCGATTTCTCTACTCCCAATATCCTTAGCTCTGGTTAACATTGTTCATTCAGCGTGATTTTTTCACACGAGTTCGACGCACGGAAAAAGGCATGAATTTGCTAATTGGCAGAAAGAGTAAGCGATGCGAGAGATTTTTCGCAACACATTTTCACCAGTATTAATTGCTGCTATCTATTAATTGCTAGCCAGTCATACATTCGGCTCCCATTATTCCGCTAATTGTCTGCGTTTGTATTGTATTTGGTATTCATATGCAATGACTTTTCAAAAGGACCCATTGTCTTTGGCGCGTGATATTGCGCCAACCGCTTAACCGCCCTAATTACTAACAATTGAATAATAGCCCTTTTAAAGGACTAAGGAAACGCTTAAAGGTGGTAGGTACAGGTATATGAAAAAAAGGGTGAAAAACAGTCCCTGCGTGAATAGCGGCTCGCGGCTTCCGCTGCCCTTTCAACGGGTTTAACCTTTGTTTCTTTTTTAAAAATAAATAAATTCGTATAATGGCCAGTCCAAGGGATCAACTCCGTGGGGAAGATTAAAATAAACCCATGTACGCGAGGAAATAACGCAATTTTATTTTTAAAAGTTCAAGCGAGTGTTGACTTTCATGCGTAAATAGAACTTTATCAACTAAATTTTCAACGTAATCTGTTTTCCGCGTTATTTTAGTAATAAACATGACTGGGTAACTGTATCGCGGTAATCCTGTTTTTTCAGTTGTCAGGCCCGTACAAATGCTAATAGCCCGGAGGCATCATAAAATGCGTAGAGAGACGGATATTCACGAGCGTTGTCCCTCGATTTACGCATCCTAGGGTACGCCGATGCGGCGCAAGATAAGGCAATGCCACGGCGATATGAACACTGGAAGACCTGATCATATACTAATAGATACCAGTCGAGGAAGGCATCGGTAGCGCTTCAAAAGCTGTTGTGACCATTTGCGTGCCTAATCTACGCGATAACCATCTTAACTGACATGAACTTTTGGCAGAACCAGTCTTGCTTACTTAAATAAAAGTTAATGCCAGTTGTAATCTTTTCCCCTAGATAACATTAAGCTAATGTTATATCATATTACATTACATTTAAACTATCTAGAAGTAAAATAACGTGAGTTTTAATAAGTAAACTATTAGTGGATAATGTTATTTAATATATATTAAGTACATACGAAGCATACGATAAAAGATAAAGCAATAGGTACAGAAAAGTACATAAAAGGTTAGTAATTAATTTAAGCAATGAAGCCCAAATTTTTCTGTAGGTAACTGGTTGTTTTTAATTTTTAATTGAGTTTTTTCTCATTTTCCTTTAGTTATTATATGATTCCTACTATGTATCACAAAGATTATCATATAGGTATGAGGGTTTGAAAATTAGACGAAACGGTTCGAGAAAAGGTAGGTAGTGCCCCGCTTCTTTTTTGCTCGTCTTGGCGGGGGCACTCCCGTGCCCCCAGATTACTCGACATCTAAATAAATTACTTTGTACATAGAACAATAAATCTGTCAAAGCACTAAAGCTGCATTCAAATGCACATCGCAATGTAAAGAACATCGTGGACAAAAACCAAATTTCCCGCACTTGCGTCACAATCGACAGGCTCCTTGGAATACAAAGTAGATCCTGTTCATTCCAGCGCTATACGTCAATGGTAAATGCAAACGGAATCTGTCATCTGCGACAACTGCCTCGTCCGTCGCATGTCAACCTAAACATTGTGCATCCACGAGCGGTATAGACAACGGTGTACGGCTAAGGATTCTCTCTCTGGAGTCGGTCCCTCATGTCTGAGGATCGTGGTCTGCTTCAGGGTTGCATCTGGCGCGGATTATCTGCTTCCACCGTTTCAGTCCAGGGCGTCTCTTACAACCGAGTAGAATTTGAGGTTGATGAGTCTTTTACTTGATCGGTCCATCTTGTTGATTAGATGAAGCACACGGCTATTCACGTTTTTGTATTTACAACTCGCCTTAGCCAATACTAAATAGGTCCTGCCTGTTCCAGCGCTATATATCAATGGTAAATGCAAACGTAATCACTGTCATCTGCGACAACTGTCCGTCCGTCGCATGTCAGCCTAAACATTGTGCATCCACGAGCGGTACGGACAACGGTGTATGCCTAAGGATTAGGTGAGTCGTAAATACTAAATAGGTCCTATCCGTTCCAGCGCTATACATACATCAATGGTAAATGCAAACTGTCATCTGCGACAACTGTCCGTCCGTCGCGTCGCATGACTCGCATGTCAACCCAAACATAGTGCATCGAAGAGCGGTATAAGACAACGGTGTATGGCTAAAGGTTAGATGAGCCGTAAGTAATCAATGTTTTACTGTGTAGGTATCCGGTCAGGGGCATTTCACTCAGTACTTTACAGATTTCATACATTAAAACTTGCGTGCGTTTAGAACGAGACTCGCTCGATAGATGGAGCTAAATTCAATATTTGAATTAGTGTTATTAAAATGAAATCTGTTTTTATGTTATTATTTTATCCATAAATAAACATATAATAAAAACATAATTATAAGTTATTGTGAAAGATTATGAAGCATTATTTTAATTTATCATTACAGGCAACATTACGGCTTAAGATTAGATCCCCGTTCCATTCCACTCATTTATTTTTTAGATTTCACCTATTATATTTTAAGCAGTTATATGATGATTGTCACAAAAATTTAATATCCACAAAAAAAATGGAAAATAATAAATGCGTATTTTTTTAATGTAAAAAAACAATAGAAGAAAGAATACTAAAAGACTACTTAGTTAATACAATTCGGTGTAGAGGAACGCGTAGCGTAGTGCTGTTTGACAGTTTACTTTATGGATTATGGACAAGTTTGTTTTCTGGTGGATATTCAAACGGGTATAAGAAATTTACTTCGGCTGTGCTTTATGGATATTAGCGAATCTGCTCAACGTTGTTGACCTTTACGCTAACTTGGATTCCGACGACAGAAGTTCCAGGAAGGATTTCGATCCCGGCTTTGTGTAATGAATCACGATTGCCTCGTTTTAAACTATTTTAAAGTCATGGTAGCAGTAAAAAATGTTGTGTGTGTCTCCTGTGGTAAGCGTTTGTTCTAATTATGTTCCCCAAAATTAATGAAATAAAAATAATTAATTATAAATGTGTCTTTTTTATACCTTCCTACAAACATAACTAGTCTTAAAGCCCACTTATTATGTTGTGTGAGGTACAGGAGCATTTTTCAAAATATGTTCCGTGACGTATTGGAATTCCACCCAGTAAAAAAATTTTTTTTTTTTTGATAAAAACGCTTTTAATAAATTCTACTTCTTCTATATTCTTTGAAAATAATACGTGTTTCAATGTAAATTACTTAATTTGGCAAATAATCTACTTCGAACCTAACTACTACCACTGTGACATTCCATTACGTTACAACCTTTAGGTACGTTTTAAGTAAAGATTAATGTATTGTTTGCAAATCAGTCTTTAATAAATGAAATTTAACACAATAATACTCTTTTAAAAATGAATAACATTTGCAATTCTAAGTATCACAATAAAGATATAAAACAAAATCTTTCCATTACGTTACTATTTGGTCTTTATCATAGCTTAACTATCATTTTAAATTGAGATTATACTAAGAAACTATCATTAAGTTATATTTTTATCAACATTGTTACATGTCGTTCTAACGAATTAGATCTAAATTGTACAATTATCCTTAATAGTTAATATAAAATCTTAAAAATTCAATCACAGCCACAGTAGGACAAAGTGACGGGAATGGACCATTTGTCACGTTAAGGAACGACATGAAAGGTTTACATGGCGTGGAAAATAGCTTACAACTTCTACTAAATTTTCGGTCCATTTTTTTTAAATATAGTTCAGTTAGTGGTACTAATTAGTACTGTCCACCACTGAACATGCCAACACAGTCTGACCAGCATATCAAATATATTTGGGTGAAATGCAGAAAATATGTACCATTCCATAACCAGTTCGTTTTCTCAGCTTTGATTACACGTGTTACGCCTATACAAACTGTACAAAACTGAGAATAAATAAAAAACTGAGTCTTAGCTTTAATGTATATATTTTCTGCGATTTTTCTATGTAGTCCTAAACTTTAAAAAATATTTTTTTTGGTTGGGTAAACATGAAAATAGTAATAATATGTCAAAAATATGTCACAAATATTTTTTTTTCAATAATGGAAATGAATCCGAAAAGTCTAATATAATCAGAGGAAGGTCATCTCATCGCAAGGCAAGATAAAAGCCAGCTATGGAGGCATCATAAAAAGACAACTCATACTAATTCCTTAAATCATTTAAAAAGTAATTGAATATTAGAATTAATTAAATGTACATAACATGTTTTAATAATGTTATTATTTCTTTAACTGTTTTTTTTTATTGTAATTGTTTTATCTGTATAGTTATAGGTTTTAATTTAAAATTAGTTTTGATCGTAACTCAGGATGGCTATAAAATAAAGTCATCTCCTCCGATAGACTTAAAAAAATATTATTTTTAACACAAAAATCCCAAAATGATTACTACATTAAGAACTCTGTGAATAAATGTAAAGCTACTTGGAATATCATAAAAAAAAAACTAAAACGACCCACCTAAAAGATAATATTACACAAATAAAACATGACGGTAAACGAATAAATGACATCAAGAGCATTGCACAAAAATTCAATGAACATTTTGTAAATCATTCTGACTAAAATTTCGATAATACTAGGCGTAAACATAATACTACCATGACATCTAAAATCTCCAATTCTATTTTTATGAGACCTACTACCCCCCAAGACATTCAAATAATTATAAAATCACTAAAAAATACGAATAGTACAGGCTACGATGGCATATCATGCAAAATAGTCAAAAAAGTAGCACCCATAATATCACTACCAATTAGCTATATTACAAACCTATGCATTGAGAAAGGCATTTTTCCTGAAATCCTCAAGACAGCTGTGATACGGCCCCTTTTCAAAAAGGGTGATAAAGAAAACATCGACAACTATAGGCCAATAGATCTTCTACCAGTTTTCTCCAAAATAATAGAAAAAGTTATATACAATTCTTTAAATCAATATTTAGAATCATTTAATCTATTTGCACCGGAACAAAAAGGTTTTCGGAAAAAAAGTCCATCAACATGGCAATATTTGACTTACTTCAAAAAATAATGACAGATATTGACAAAAAAAAACCGGTATGTGCACTGTACATGGATATGACCAAAGCTTTTGACTTTGTTGATCATAATGTCCTATTAGAAAAACTGTATAACTATGGAATACGCGGTAACGTTCATGATCTAATCAAATCGTTTTTAATTGGAAGGAAACAATATGTTACTCTTGAAAAAATATTTACAAAATCAAAATCTGAAATTAATGTTTCATCTGACTATAAAGAAATTAAATATGGTGTACCACAAGGTAGCGTTTTGGCTCCCTTGCTTTTCCTTATTTATATAAATGATATGCCTCAATCAATAGATTATCCCATGATTTTGTTTGCTGACGACAGTACAGTTATATTTACAGCTAATGACTCGCACACACTACAAACGAATATAAACCAATCGTTGGAATCAATAATCGATTGGCTAAACAAAAATAACCTGTGTATAAATTTGTCAAAAACTAAAGTTATGAGTTTTAAACAAAGATCTGACCGAACGCGTAATCTTAATGTGACATATAAAGAAAATAATATAGATGAAACTGACGTAACAAAATTTTTAGGATTAAGTCTAGATAATAAGTTGACATGGAAAGATCAGATCGACATTATATGTAATAAGCTTAACAAATTCTCATATGCATTATATAATCTTAGGAAAATTGTTAATCAACCTACTGTACTAACCGCCCATCATGCATATGTAACTTCGACGTTAAGATACGGTATCATATTTTGGGGCAACTCTACAGACCGAGAATTTGTTTTCAAAGGACAGAAGAAGTGCGTACGTTCTGTATGTGGAATTCCACCAACAGAATCCTGTCGACCTCAATTTATAAAACTAAATATCCTAACGCTGCCATGCATCTATATACATGAAATATCAATTTATGTAAAATCCAATTTATGTCAATTTTCTGTCTTTAACAGTGCTCGAAGGCGTGACAAAATATACTCAGGGCCTTTTAAAACCGCTTTGCTTTCAAAAAGCATTTTTGGAATGGCACCAAAAATTTATAATAAATTGCCCAAACATATATCGATGATCCAAGACATAATAGAATTTAAAAACAGCCTTTACACATTTTTAGTACAAAAAGCATACTACTCAGTATCCGAATATTTAGCGGACACTAACACAATTTGAATTTATATTTTCAATTATTTTTAATTTTAATCTCATTATTTCAATTGTATTTTTAATTTCATTATACCTATTTTCAATTCTAATTTAAATATTGTCATTTTAATATTTGTATGTTTAATTTAATTTTAGTTTTAAATTACATGATTAATTTTATATTCGTGAAAATGCATGCTCCATCTTGACTCAAAATATTTACAAACCTACATATAAGTGCAATGTAACATCCACAAACCTATGTTTACAAATAAATTATTTGATTTGATTTGATTTGATTCATTTCGGGATTAAAAATAATAATAAGTATGATTATATTGATTATGAATAAGCGTTGTCTTTTCATGTTCGTGTCTCTACTTCATACCTCGTTTTGATCTTACGATATAATGAGATGTGGCCCCCGCTAATACAAAAAGTTCAAACAAAATGTACGTAAAAAACTATAATAACTTTAGTAATTATTTTGGCCCCTTATTGGAGCCTGTTTTGATTTGAAATTTCGTTTGTATTTCGTGGAATTTTGCATTCGATGAAAGTTTTTAGTTGAGTAAACATTACTTAATTGTGGACTAGATATTAATTGTTGTATAAATGGGTCTTCTAAAATATTATTGATGTAAATAAGAAAAAAACTTGGTTAATGTATATGTATAATAATAGCTAACTAAACATTTTATGAAAAGCTAGTTCTTGAAATAGCGTTACACCTAGTAACTAATGAAACCATGCCGTAATTTATAAAGAAACTGTTTTTTAATTAACTTGTTTTCGAAACGGTTACTTGTCAATAAGAGGTGACGTTTCGTTTCATCGAAAACGCGTAACGACTCTGAAAACCTAGTTTTTAACTCTCTATCTGCTTTTGCTTACTCCTTTTACTCTGTAGAAACTGCTTATGTGTACCCACTGTGCTAACCATTTCTTTTGTGTGCCGTCGTAATTAAACAATAAATTGTGTGGCTAGGCTAAGATATTCATACGTGGTATTGCTGAAGCCTGTAAAATTGGCTCATTTATCTTGTAATTTTAAATTAGGTTTAAGTGTAACATAATAGTAGTAGCTGTATTATATTTTTGTTCATAAATTAGAGATTTTTGTTTCGATGAAAAGATTAATTTAATTATAGGTACAACTTTTTAGGTATTTAAGTCTTTTTTAAAATTGCTTACCTACTACTACTATTTAATTTTGCTCAACTTTACTATTTATAAATAAATAAAAATACGATGCTAATGGTAATCCGTGCACTTAAAACCAGCGGCATGTAAACCATGCATTTTCGTTCCATACGTCACGTTTTTTTGTTCCCCTAATACAATACGTATCGTAGAGGATGTGACGTAAGTATGCCGGCAGTTACTTAAAGTGAATTAGTCCTTTGATTTCTTGCAATCTACTACTTCTAACCTCTTAATAAGTTACTGCACAAGTCAATAAATTAAAATTCATAAGAATTAAATCTCAAAGTGGCTCCTTACCTTCAGTACGTCCCGTTCGTATTGGATAAAAAATATGACACTCCGTGACGCACGTCCAACTTTTTGCATTTTTAAAGCGATACTGACTGCCATACCTAAACAACGGCTATAGTTAGGATCGTAGTGTTGCCACTGATATAAAAACACAACTATTTTGGTAGTTTTTTGTTGTCAAGTAGGTAAAAATGACGTGACGTAGTGGAATTTTCCACCGAGGTGGTTTTGGAGGACATAAAACAAATTGTAATTTTTAAATTTTATTACACTAGGCGTTAAAAGATAAGATTCAAAATCAGTTTAAGACTATATAATCATTTCACACAATAGCCATAGTCAGGCCTAGAACGAGACAGATATACTTAAAATTCGCTTCAAAGTTAGCAAAGTGTACGTGGGACACCCAAAAATCGGTACCTTTTCTTCGATTTTTTTGACAAAAAGAATACTTTAAGTGGGTTGTAAAGGCAGTTTTTACCTTAATGCAATAGAATATAAGTAACTTTACAATTTTTACAAACAAACATTATACTTTAGAACAATATTTAATAGAAAAAAGGGAGTCCAAAGTCATGGGACAGCGATATTTGTATCAAATATTTAATTTGAAAAATGCCCACAGATGAATCATATAATATATATTGAAAATACCTACAGTACAGTGCATAGCGATTGCTATGTATACATATGTACATGACTCAGATAACTCGAAACTCACTCAATAGATGGCGCTAGTACACAAAGGAAGCTGATGACTCTATCTCAGTATATATAATTTACTCTATGTATCCGGTACGGTCAGCATCAAAAGTAGTTGATAATTTTACTTGACATATATATGTCAAATTGAATACTAACATAAATATATATGAAGCAAAAAGAGGGTTATGAATGTTATGATTATGTCATTTTCTTCCACGCGGACGAAGTTCGCACGCACTTTCTAGTTCAAATAAAATACAATTCAGAACTGGCTATTGCATTTTCTGGGGACCATAACTGTACAAAGTCTACACCGCGGCTGCTTACAACATCAAAATAATGCTATTTCATTACATTCTCAAAGGTAAATAAATTAAATTAACTACACAATTCTAGTACCTACTTAACTATGGTTTTTCTCAGCATTGTTTAACTTATACATAATGGGTTACTTGTTATACAAGTTGTACCATTTTAATTTAAGACATTCTTTGTGTTGTTTTTATAAATATTACGCAACTTGTCCACGTAACAATGAAATAAGAAGGCTAAAAACGATACGATACATTATACTTACATTACAACAATACGTTTCATATTTTGCACGCTTTTATTTATTTTCTCCCGTCCTGTTATCTATCTCTAATCTTTTTCAAGACTTGCGTCTATGAGGACGAAAAAAAAACAAAATAAATTATAAAAAGCCTTACTAAAATAATACCTCGTTTAGTTTTTCTAGTAGGTAGTGTAGGTAGGTACCTATGTACCTATATATAAATATAACAAATAAACGTGATCTTCTTCCAAGTTTTCATGTTTTCATTCAGAAAACAATCAACCTAAGCGAAGATGCCACCACTGACACTACACCCAATCAATCCATAGAGTAATTTCTAGGACAAATAATTCTCTAATTCATATCATCTAACCTATATAAGTACACCTCTTTCTGACTAGCATGTGCGAAAGAGGGACAGGTGCATTATGCATGACTAACGGAGATATCATATACACGATTCCCTAAGGTAATTACAGAGCCGGATACGTCAACGGACATTCGCTTCCGGGCAAGACACATTGATAAAGCGCTCCACATTCAAGATTCATAAATAGCGGCGCAGTCGCAGTGACCGCTATTTCAATAAATTTTCACACGATGCCTAGGTAGACAGAAAAGTGTAGGTACACTGCAGTCTTTTAAACTAACGTCGAAAAAGGAGGTTCGTCTTGCTGTTTGTATTTTAAGTTTGTTCCCCGTATTACACGAAGGAATAGACCGATTTAGAAAAATATGTTTTTGTTTTGAAAGGATCTGGATCTGATGAAGGGATCATCAATATAGGCACTCCTATAGTGATTTGGGTAAGGTATAATTTTTGGTAACTAGTTCAATTGCTCTCGGATCACAATTATTTTCGTTGAAGTCGATTATTTTTTTAATATGTGATTATATTTGATTAGGTTTGACGACACGTTGGTAGAAGTTAGTTTCACCACACTTATGCCGATTTCACACGAGGGCAGAACAGTGCTGGCGTGTGCGTTCAGATTGTAGCAGTACTGTACTGCCCACACTGTACTGCCCACTGTTCTGCCTCATTGTTCTGCCCTCGTGTGAAATCGGCATTACGTAGTAACTTGTTCCTGATTCGTCGTATTCCCGTTTCAAGGGATTCTTGTTTCGTCAGATTCTTATTTCGTGTATAATTATTTCGAATTTTACACGACAACCTATCCGAAAATTTACGAACAACTGTAATTGTTAAATTGAAGTAATTTATAAATATTTCATTCGATATCGAAAATCTGACGAGACGAGAATCCGACAAGACAAAAATCCGGCGAAACAGGAATACGATAAATCAGGAACGATCTCGAAATTAATGAATGACCTTAGATCGATTTGTCTAAAATGAATCAGATATTTATAAGCGAAGCTCGCTTATCATAAGGGCGCATCACAATAACTGCCATAACCTTTGGTTTTACGATTCCGGAAAACACGAAGACGCCGAACGTTCTCATTACCGCGCGATGAATTTATTTGACAACTGGCTGGTTATATGCTCTCCGCATTGATTGCAAATAGAGATGTGCCGTTCTCTAGAACGTTTCCCGATTTGTATGTAAAATGTTCTCGAGAACGTTCTTTCCCGATACATATCGGGAAAAGTTCTTGAGAACGGCAGATCTCTAATTGCAAATGTTCAACATCTTGCTGGAACTTCTAACACCTTATAGTCGTCGTCGCACAGCCATAGTAATATTATAGTTGCTTATTGTTTTATTTTATTTATTATTTTTGTCACTATTTGTAATTATGTTCTGTGGTCAAGTCACGAATAAATGTAAGAATTTCTTCTTTCTTTCTTAGTGAGCAGTTGATGGATGTTGAATGAAAAGTATACTCATAAAATATTGTCACAAAAATTAAATTTTTGACATTAACTTATTTTAATATCTATATGTACATTTGTATACTTACAGACACATCTCGGATGGAATGTAAAACTAAAATATGAGTATTAATATTAACAAGTCAATCATTATCCAAAAACGGAATCATTTTACGATGCATATAATGTCTTATCTGACCTACATACTATTATTGAAGAGACCTAAATCCAGAAGGAAATCCAGGGAATAAAATCGATCGTCGCCTCTCGATAATCGCTTCCTTTATTACGCAGACGTAGCCCAGTATACATAGCGATATACATAAATTACACATTTTAACAGCTGCCTACTAAGCAGATGTCGGAAGCAATTACGGTGAAGAGTGCACGGAATAAAGCCGAATGCTCATTGAGTAGAATGAATTTGAGGCATTGATGCAACAATAGGGACGTTTATGTATTATTGACTATAGCTACGGATACTTTCCGTCAACTATGAATTGTGAAATTCAGTACGTAACTGGCAAGACTAACGAAACAAGCAAAAAACTATTTTTTTTATAGAGTATCACCTCACCAAAATCAAAATTTATAATTTAATTCTGTAAGTTAGTGTCAGATTCAATTCAAATTTACAATTAAATAACATCATCATGGTAGTAATATTCATGCTTTGGACAAATCAATGGGCATATTTTTTTCTCTAGCCGTCAAGATTAAAATAAAATAAAAATAAGCTTATTAGGTACTAAGTTTAATGGAGATGTAGACAGTTTCCGTGGACAACAAATTAAGTTTGGAGGTGTACACATAAACACGAAGAAAGTTGTAAGTAAAACACGTATACAATATTGTTAAATTATAAGTGTGCTAGGGTTCACTATTATGTTGCATAAAATTGATACTCATATTTTCATTTTGCATAACATCATTTCTCCGAATTTTATTTTGCATAATTTTTTTCTCATAATCATCATATCTCATAATTAGCCGCCTAGCACCAATTTGAAATTTTGAATCGTTTTCTCTCGATATTTTCCGAATTTGACCGAATTTTCGGACAAGATTTCAGATTCATATTTTTGAGCCCCGAGAGCCCCCCGATACCGAGTTTTAGCCGCCTAGCACCAATTTGAAATGTTGAATCGTTTTTTTTCGATATTTTCCGAATTTGACCGAATTTTCGGACAAGATTTCAGATTCATATTTTTGAGCCCCGAGAGCCCCCCGATACCGAGTTCTAGCCGCCTAGCACCAATTTGAAATGTTGAATCGTTTTTTTTTCTATATTTTCCGAATTTGACCGAATTTCCGGACAAGATTTCAGATTCATATTTTTGAGCCCCGAGAGCCCCCCGATACCGAGTTTTAGCCGCCTAGCACCAATTTGAAATTTTGAATCGTTTTTTTTTTCGATATTTTCCGAATTTGACCGAATTTTCTGACAAGATTTCAGATTCATATTTTTGAGCTCCGAGAGCTCCCCGATACCGAGTTTTAGCAGCCTGGCACCAATTTGAAATTTTGAATCGTTTTTTTCGATATTTTCCGAATTTGACCGAAATTTCGGACAAGATTTCAGATTCATATTTTTGAGCCCCGAGAGCCCCCCGATACCGAGTTTTAGCCGCCTAGCACCAATTTGAAATTTTGAATCGTTTTTTTTTTCGATATTTTCCGAATTTGACCGAATTTTCGGACAAGATTTCAGATTCATATTTTTGAGCCCCGAGAGCCCCCCGATACCGAGTTTTAGCCGCCTAGCACCAATTTGAAATGCAAAAAAAAAAAACATTAAGTTCGGTTCTAACCTAACCTACTTTACTGGCAGCAGTTAGGTTCTGTTAAGGTCGCAGTTCTAACCTAACCTAACCCATTAAGTTCGGTTTTAACCTAACCTACTTTACTGGCAGCAGTTCGGCTCTGTTGTGGTCGCAGTTCTAACCTAACCTAACCCATTAAGTTCGGTTTTAACCTAACCTACTTTACTGACAGCAGTTCGGCTCTGTTGTGGTCGCAGTTCTAACCTAACCTAACCCATTTTACTGGTATCAGTTTAGTAAATAAATTCGGCGATATTAATGTTCTGCCATATAATATAAAATTATGAGAAATGAATAGTATGCCAACTGACAATTATGATACTAAATGATTATGAGAAAGAATCATTCGGAGAAAAAAAAATCGGTGATAGCTGTTATGAGAAATGAAATTCGGAGAATCGATATTATGCAAGATAAAGCGAACCCGTGTGCTAGTCACACTTTTTATCCAGTAGCAGAACATCAAGAAGAAATTAGGAACAGTTTCCCCGAAAGCCAATATAAGAAAATAACAATATTGTGAAAATAAAATAACACAACATGGTTTAGGTCGAAACTAGAACCACTGCACCAACTTCTTTAAATTTTCATACCCCAGTCGGCGAATGATGATCCCCGGGATACTTCACAAATAAACAATATTGCTTGAATGCGGAGTGTTTATACGAAAAAAAAGTGTTTTATATTTTTTGCTTACAAAAATGTTTATGTGACATCGATGTCATTACACTGTGATGTTTTGAAAATGTAAACTTACCGGAATCATTTTTGGGGGACATGTGTGGTGTTGCCTTAATTATCTTCTTGTCTGAAACAAACAGATTACAGATATTTATTAAAGAAAAAACACACAAAATAAAAATAAATATACCTACTCAATGAAACCTTAAGAAGCGTAAGATCTAATTAAGCCTTACTTAACATATTGGGACCTTAAAATCATATATTGATTACTGATTAGATATATACGTTTTTTTTTGCAGTGGCTGTTTTTCAAATATATTTGGCTTACGGTTCAAAAAAGCTGCATTTTCCCAGTATATGGGTATATATGACATACCTACATCTTGTGCCGTTACAAAAAGCGAGCCTTAATGTTTTAACCTTGTTAATCGTAACGATTCTAGCTTAAAAATTACAAACCAATTATCAAAAAACAAAACATACTTGAAAAATATGGCTAAGACCTAATTATAAATTATAAGACATATTATGCATGCATGCATGAATAGGTAAACACTAGACGCGGTATAAGTATTCCAGTTGTCACCCTCCCTGAATAAGGTAAGTAAAGTTTAAAATTATACTTTTTCAACAGTCCTTTCTATACAGATCTACAACCTGAAGCTCTTAATAGTTATTTGTTATACAAGGCTGCAAAGTTGTTATTTGGCGCGAGTGTTGAAATTGAAAGCTGAGCGAGCGAAGGAATCTAAGATTGAACCATGAGCGAAGCGAATGGTTCAAAGATAGATTCCTCAGCGTAGCGAGGCTTTCAAGACACGAGAAGCTAAATAATTTTGCAGCCATGCGGAACACACAACTTTTCACCTTACTACAGCGAGGAAAGTGCAAAATTCAAGAAAAACTATTAAAACATAAAAATAATCATATTTAATTTTGCCTTCTATTTAACACACCAAATTTAAAACATAACACACTCAAATCCAAACCAAATAAATACGAGAGAAGCACACATATTAAACATCAAAAGTAATATGGCCGTGATTTGTATCATCGTCGTGTATATTTTATCGTTGAGTTTTTCTTAAGCACTGTTATATTATATTTGTATTTGAAACTACTTGACACATTCGTTTTTAATGTGGGAGAATGGCATTCTGGGAAGGATTAGTTGGCCACTCGGAAGTATTTTCTATAACCCTTAGTTTAGAAGTTATTGGACGATGGGATCCGAACAAGATTACATCGGCTTTGCCTTCTTTAAAAACGCCAATAGTTTCGGTAAATTACTTATTGTCTCCAAATATTTATAACAAATCTTTTTTCGTTTTAATGCAGGCTTTTAGCATTAAATAAGTACTCCAAATTGGGCTTAACTTTCTTGTTTTCGTTATGTCTGTAAAGTAAGACAACAGTATGTATTCTCCACAGAACAAATTTACGTTGTTTACGTGAATTGTGAAAACTTCCAACTTTTTAATTATTATTTTTTTCTCGGGTGCGTTCAGAAATTACACTCTTATGTTCCAACTTTTATAAAAAATAAATATTAAAATTGGTGTTGTATTTAATATATTTACTACTCAAAATATGTAAATGAAACTGAAATACTTACTGTTAATATATATAAACATATTCAACATAAAATAAAGTGTAGAAAAAATAAAAACTTAAAACTGTAACCGATTCATATAAGAGGAAATCGAACGAAGTGTAATGTTTTGTTCTTATCACCGAACGAGCATTTTTTTCACGGTCGGATAGGCACACTTTAAGTAAATAAAGAAATATCGGATAACCTCACACAAATCGATCTAGTCCCAAATGAAGCTCAAGGAGGCTTGTGTTATGGGTACTAGACGACAAAATACGTACATATATATATATATACTTAAATACATAGAACAACCATGACCCAAGTACAAATATTCGAGTTCATCACACAAATATTTGCCCTGGCCGGGATTCGAACCCGGGACCCGGCGGTCTCAGTAGGCAGGTAAAGTAAGCAAAACAATTAGGTGGTGTACCTACTATCTACTTATACCATATCTATGCACTTACTACCCTTTTTGTTCCTCTAATCCTGTAGACTTGTATATAAATACTTTTTTTTATACCTGTCCAGTGTCCATACATTAGGCTGGTCACCATATTGTACATAAATACTCAGAACAAATAAGAAACTTCCATGAACGAAACGCTAAACCCTGTCAAAATGAAGATATCATGTTGTCAAAATGAATTTGTCCATGAAAGTCAAGTGTCAGCCTAAATTATATTCTCAGATATTATTATCGGTCGCTTCAATGTGACCGGCTGCCATTTTTTAAAAGAATAGAATAGAGATTATTATCTAAATTCGGGCGTTAATTTCTCATTACAAACATGGTCGGGATTGGTAAGTCCGCTATATCAGTTAGCTGGTACAGACTAGTGCTTAGTCAAGGAAAGTGGTCACCCGGTAGCAGCCGTATCCTATGCTATCATTAAGATCAAGAGGGGGGCACGGGCTTTTCCCACCGGTTACGGGGTATAGTTTTATCGAACTAGCAAATACTCATAAACATAAATTATCTGTCCTTGTAATAGCGATAATAGGGTATATAAAGTTCTTTTTCACCTCACTCGCTCGGAAAACCTCTGTTTATAGGGCGAAATCTGCGTGCAAAAGTCTATTTTATCCGCTAGCGTGCAAAAGTCATTTGAATTTCGAACACGACGATTTTGATTCTCTGTGGTGCATGTAACTTTTTTATATTTAAGACTCCTTCAACGCGTGACTGATTCATCAGTCGATAAATCTTCGAATAACCAATCAACGCACGCTAATGAAGGGCGATCTGGTCAGGCCGTAGGTGTATTTTTTTTTTAAAAGAAGTATTCAAACGTACATATGATTTTAGCCGGCCTGACCAGATCGCCCTTCATTAGCGTGCGTTGATTGGTTATTCGAAGATTTATCGACTGATGAATCAGTCACGCGTTGAAGGAGTCTTAAATATAAAAAAGTTACATGCACCACAGAGAATCAAAATCGTCGTGTTCGAAATTCAAATGACTTTTGCACGCTAGCGGATAAAATAGACTTTTGCACGCAGATTTCGCCCTATAAACAGAGGTTTTCCGAGCGAGTGAGGTGAAAAAGAACTTTATATACCCTATTATCGCTATTACAAGGACAGATAATTTATGTTTATGAGTATTTGCTAGTTCGATAAAACTATACCCCGTAACCGGTGGGCAAAGCCCGTGCCCCCCTCTTGATCTTAATGATAGCATAGGATACGGCTGCTACCGGGTGACCACTTTCCTTGACTAAGCACTAGTCTGTACCAGCTAACTGATATAGCGGACTTACCAATCCCGACCATGTTTGTAATGAGAAATTAACGCCCGAATTTAGATAATAATCTCTATTCTATTCTTTTAAAAAATGGCAGCCGGTCACATTGAAGCGACCGATAATAATATCTGAGAATATAATTTAGGCTGACACTTGACTTTCATGGACAAATTCATTTTGACAACATGATATCTTCATTTTGACAGGGTTTAGCGTTTCGTTCATGGAAGTTTCTTATTTGTTCTGAGTATTTATGTACAATATGGTGACCAGCCTAATGTATGGACACTGGACAGGTATAAAAAAAAGTATTTATATACAAGTCTACAGGATTAGAGGAACAAAAAGGGTAGTAAGTGCATAGATATGGTATAAGTAGATAGTAGGTACACCACCTAATTGTTTTGCTTACTTTACCTGCCTACTGAGACCGCCGGGTCCCGGGTTCGAATCCCGGCCAGGGCAAATATTTGTGTGATGAACTCGAATATTTGTACTTGGGTCATGGTTGTTCTATGTATTTAAGTATATATATATATATGTACGTATTTTGTCGTCTAGTACCCATAACACAAGCCTCCTTGAGCTTCATTTGGGACTAGATCGATTTGTGTGAGGTTATCCGATATTTCTTTATTTACTTAAAGTGTGCCTATCCGACCGTGAAAAAAATGCTCGTTCGGTGATAAGAACAAAACATTACACTTCGTTCGATTTCCTCTTATATGAATCGCAATAAGGCTATCTTTCTCTATCAAACCGTGTCAGGCTCAGGCCATTAGTAATGTTTGCCTACATATTACGTTTAGTGCCAACAGCAAAGATTGTTCTTAATTTTCCGCCTTTCAACGTTCATAAGTCAAACTGTATATTATACAATTGTATTTATGAATCATTTGCAATACATAAGGTACCTGAATAAATACGGAAGAGCTATTAGAGTCATACATAAGTCATGAGCTTAGTGATACCTAAGTCAACACCGTTAGCAGAGCGTTCGGGCGTTCCTCTCTGCAATTCACACAGTTTGTACAGCACATCCATGAAAATGCTAAAAGCCAGTTGGAACCTTGCCGTTTTGAAACGCTAATCTATCTTCAACGTAAATCCAGGGATTATTTTTATTCCTCATCATAAATTTATGAGACGAAATCTTGTCAGTGTCGCTGATAAAGTCCGAGTATGTAGCAGCTGTTTCCATTATTCCTATCCATAACCACCTCCTGAACTACTCCATACGGCATGATGTTTACTTTCTCTTTTATTTGTTTATATAGTCCCCTTCTTCTTCGTTTCGTTCCACTACATTTTATTTTTAAAATCGTATTAAGCGTTGTCTAACCCACTCTAACGCGAGTCGTAATTTGCGTGGGAGTACATACCAACAGACGGGAATGTCTCCGCGCTAAAGGAAAAGGAATTCACTAAAGCACAATGTGTGTGACATGACATAACATGTCATGAGGTGCTATCTCGATATTACAGGATTATGTTATGCTAGTTTTTGCCCGCAGCTTCGCTTAAGTTAAATCATGTTATACTACATTACTCACGCTACTTTTCCGGGATTAAAAGTAGCTTATCTCTAATCTCTACATATTCCAAGTTTCATGGAAATTCGTCCAGCCGTTTCAACGTGAAGAAGAGGTGATCTATGTAACAAACACACACTCACACAAAAACTTTCACTTTTATAATATTAGTAGAAAGTGGGATTTTCAAGAAACTTACAATTTGATTTCGTGCCACAATGAAAATGTTCTAATTTCAATTCGGCAACTGAATTGAGCAGCGACATATTACGGGATATTTGTTTCCAAGTGACGCTCTGGCTTAAGTCTTCTAACTGTGTAGTGCGACAGAGTAATAGAGCCGTCGATTTCGTGGGTTGTACAATACCATTTTCTAGCGTGGGTGCGATGTTCTATTGTTTAGCCTCGACCTAGCCCCCGTACAGAACAACCGTATTAAAATTTAACTGGTAATTTATGCAATACCACTCCCTTCTATTATTCACAAACGAAGACACACATGATTGGTATTTCGATATCAAACAATCGCCGTCACCGTCAAACATGAATTGCTTCTAAAAAATCACGAATATTCAAATTTGCTCACAATCGAACCTCACTCAAAGAGTGTTCAGTACTCATAAGAATTCAAGGAACAGTCTTGGCGTGCCAATATTCATAAATTCAAATTACAAACAACGTGGGTGCCACAAAAGAGTGTTTTGTAAAAGCACATCGTCACGCTCGGGGCCCGTGCGAACATTTACGCATATTTACGCCACACCTTGTGAATTCCGAAATTTTAGACTTGTGACTGATTTGTCGCTACATTTTCTGTGTAACTAGTTCAGTGCTGCTATAAACCCTGTCTAACATTGACATCCTCTTAGCATTGATGCAGCTATTTCGCAACACATTGCTTTTTTGAATAAACATAATTTATACATGTTTGTATCAATGCTTAAAAATCATCATTTGATACATGTTATATTTACAAGTGTTTTATTATTTGTTTAGACAAATGTTGTTAAGTTTGACGAGCGGAATCTTTGTTTTTAATATACTGCTAAATTACAGGCTATTGGTATAAATCCATCTTCTATAAAATATATCAATCACTTCTCAATATGCTGCAATGAATAATTACAAATTTTATTGTATACATATCGAAATATCACATAGAATATAAGGTAGGTACCCATTTCTATTAAATCAACTGTATAAAAAAAATATATGCCAATTTTTCAACTTGACATCAGACGTTTTTTCTCTATTTGCCCCTTGTATGGATCCTATCTCCTCCCTCCTGTGTTATAAAAGTTCTACTTTCCGCGTAGAGCCCTTGCCTTAAGTCAACATTTTCCCGCGCCAAAGCATACGTATACGATTGGATGTCACTTGTAGGAGCGTGATCATGTTAAGGCTAAAGCCGAAGCATTGAACTGCAAATTGAATGCAATGTCGTTGTTGACGTTTTTTACCGAAGCGAAGTGAGGAATGACAGCCGTCGGTTAGCGGGACGTCAGGAACGTGACGCCACGTGACGGTGAAGGCATGAGTCGAAAAGTCCCCTTCCTATTTCATCTAAACCTTCCCTACACAAGCAACCTAGTTTTGTACGGTGCACAGTTTACTTTTGAAAACTGTGCCAGGAGTAGATACGAGGAAGGGTTAGTAATCAGCAGAAATTACATTCAGACTCGATGGTTGGAGTTCTAAGGCAGTCCATTTGTCTTCTTTGTCACGGACAACTAACATTTAATCTTTCCAAGTAGATCCCACCTGGTATGTATAGCGCCCCATATAAATTAGGTGCAAAGTTAGGTATTAAAATTTTTTTTTATGGTTTTCGTAATTATTCCAAGTAGGTGTGCAATAGTGTCATGGAGCACCTGGTTTTGTACGCTTGTGTACCCTTCAACGGCCAAGTCACACAACATTAACTATAATAATAAAGAAATCGCAGTAAGGAACCTTAGACTTGGTACGACTTTGTCTAGATTTCATTACTTTTTAGAGATAAACAAGCAGCTCCATCGAGACTTGGCTGTTTTTTACAGAATGTTTTTGGTGGGATTTCACTTCTTTTTGTAGAAACGTGAGCATATTGATTAATTTTATTAGATTTTCTTATTTTACACATTTTTTTTTTCTTTTTAGGAGTAGTTTTTTTATTATTACATTCTTTCTTTTCTTTTTTCCGGTTCTGATTCTTGTACAGTAGCAACAGTTTTTCGTATTGCCCATTCGCGTTCATTATTTATTCTTTTAGACGGTTTAGACGGTTTAATTTCTGAAAGATCGGCGCGGTATTTACGCCTAAGCCGGCTGTATTCGGTGATCGCTGAAGCTTGAGGTTTTATACCCTTGAAGTCAACATTTATAAGGTGCACCCCATGAAGATTGCTTACTCGTGAAAGCGCCACGTAGGCTTGGCCGCAAGAGAACTTCCAATGGCCAATTTCCATGAGGGCGTTTTTTAGACTTAGACCTTGGCTCTTGTGAATTAATAGGGCATACACCACACAGATTGGAAATTGTTCTCTGTACACGTATGCCCGGGGTATGATCTCAAATTTTGACTTAATAGGCAATAAATTCGTAAATCAAATTATTAGTGAATATTACTACCAATTGTTTAGGCTGTGTTTGTTCTTCCGGGTCCCACCTCACTTTTTGTACAACGCATATCGACCCATTCACTAAACCTAAACTAACATCAATGTTTCTCCTAAGCATTACTTTAGCTCCCTCTTTAATGATTATAGTTTCTTCCAGTCCAGCAGTCATCGACGCATCATCTTCATATTTTTGTAAACACACCCGGGCTTTCGTTATCATACATTATTCAATTAAAACTTCTTTTAAATCTAATAATTAAGTAATAATCAGTAATCCGTCACTAATCGTAAAATTCCTAACCTATTCAAATCTTCGAATTGTTATAATAACAACCTGCTAATTAACCTCACGAAATAATAAGCGAAATCAACGAAATGCAAATAATCCCTCCTAATCCCTAGCAAACGTTTTCAAGCGCAGTAGAAGAATGTCGTAAACGACTGTAACGCGGCCGGTTGCCACCGCCATAAAAGGTTATCGGGAAAACAAACGTAAGCGCATTTTAATATACATTCAGCGCCATCTAGCGACGTGTGCGGGTATCACCGCCACTCTTAGTCCAATGCATTATATTTTGACCAAATTTTGAGCGAAATTAATATTTTAGTGTAATTTGTTTATTTGATTTGTGTAATGTTCGAGTAGAATAAAGTTAATCGTTCGACTATTTCTTCTTGTAAACTTGTAAGTATAAGTATAAAAGCCGGTCTAGTCTTATCCAGAGTTTTCCTTTAATTTTATTTATATGCGTATTAAAAGCAGAAGGGGAGGCATTCACCCAGCAGTGGGACGCTATAGGCAGAGATGGGCATTAATCGATTAAAAAAGTTAATCGTCAAAATTAATCGCGATTAATTTAATCTACGTAGATTAACTTCGGTATTTAAATCCATTCAATTTCACGATTAATTCTCGATGAAAAGTTGGAACACGCTCATTTGTGCTTTTTACGAAAATACAATAAAGTACATGTCTTATCCAGGGACTGAAAATGTACATTTAGAAATTGTTTTGGTTTGGATACCTTTGTATCCGACCGTTCCCTCTTCCCTCTTCCCTCTTCCCTCTTCCCTCTTCCCTCTTCCCTCTTCCCTCTTCCCTCTTCCCTCTTCCCTCTTCCCTCTTCCCTCTTCCCTCTTCCCTCTTCCCTCTTCCCTCTTCCCTCTTCCCTCCTCCCTCCTCCCTCCTCCCTCTTCCCTCTTCCCTCTTCCCTCTTCCCTCTTCCCTCTTCCCTCTTCCCTCTTCCCTCTTCCCTCTTCCCTCTTCCCTCTTCCCTCTTCCCTCTTCCCTCTTCCCTCTTCCCTCTTCCCTCTTCCCTCTTCCCTCTTCCCTCTTCCCTCTTCCCTCTTCCCTCTTCCCTCTTCCCTCTTCCCTCTTCCCTCTTCCCTCTTCCCTCTTCCCTCTTCCCTCTTCCCTCTTCCCTCTTCCCTCTTCCCTCTTCCCTCTTCCCTCTTCCCTCTTCCCTCTTCCCTCTTCCCTCTTCCCTCTTCCCTCTTCCCTCTTCCCTCTTCCCTCTTCCCTCTTCCCTCTTCCCTCTTCCCTCTTCCCTCTTCCCTCTTCCCTCTTCCCTCTTCCCTCTTCCCTCTTCCCTCTTCCCTCTTCCCTCTTCCCTCTTCCCTCTTCCCTCTTCCCTCTTCCCTCTTCCCTCTTCCCTCTTCCCTCTTCCCTCTTCCCTCTTCCCTCTTCCCTCTTCCCTCTTCCCTCTTCCCTCTTCCCTCTTCCCTCTTCCCTCTTCCCTCTTCCCTCTTCCCTCTTCCCTCTTCCCTCTTCCCTCTTCCCTCTTCCCTCTTCGCTCTTCCCTCTTCCCTCTTCCCTCTTCCCTCTTCCCTCTTCCCTCTTCCCTCTTCCCTCTTCCCTCTTCCCTCTTCCCTCTTCCCTCTTCCCTCTTCCCTCTTCCCTCTTCCCTCTTCCCTCTTCCCTCTTCCCTCTTCCCTCTTCCCTCTTCCCTCTTCCCTCTTCCCTCTTCCCTCTTCCCTCTTCCCTCTTCCCTCTTCCCTCTTCCCTCTTCCCTCTTCCCTCTTCCCTCTTCCCTCTTCCCTCTTCCCTCTTCCCTCTTCCCTCTTCCCTCTTCCCTCTTCCCTCTTCCCTCTTCCCTCTTCCCTCTTCCCTCTTCCCTCTTCCCTCTTCCCTCTTCCCTCTTCCCTCTTCCCTCTTCCCTCTTCCCTCTTCCCTCTTCCCTCTTCCCTCTTCCCTCTTCCCTCTTCCCTCTTCCCTCTTCCCTCTTCCCTCTTCCCTCTTCCCTCTTCCCTCTTCCCTCTTCCCTCTTCCCTCTTCCCTCTTCCCTCTTCCCTCTTCCCTCTTCCCTCTTCCCTCTTCCCTCTTCCCTCTTCCCTCTTCCCTCTTCCCTCTTCCCTCTTCCCTCTTCCCTCCTCCCTCCTCCCTCCTCCCTCCTCCCTCCTCCCTCCTCCCTCCTCCCTCCTCCCTCCTCCCTCCTCCCTCCTCCCTCCTCCCTCCTCCCTCCTCCCTCCTCCCTCCTCCCTCCTCCCTCCTCCCTCCTCCCTCCTCCCTCATCCCTCTTCCATCTTGTTATACAGTAATACAAGAAGGTTTTTATAGTGCAGTACTCTAAGATGATTCAGGGATTTAGACTTTAGTAGAAGGGGACATTACCATATCCCTAATACAGCTGAGACCAGCTTAGGGTTCTTCATCAGATACTTCAGACCTTCGACTTTTGACATCAAATGAAGCGGCCCACCAAGTTGAATATTTTTTTGTAAAGGCGGTATATGTCGATCTCTAATAGTTTGGTTGGGCTCTTGTGTTTTCTAATCAGGGTCACCAGGTACTCCAGATCTTCGATTATCCTAGTTTTTATAGTTTTCGCTTTATGTGGCCATTAAACCCTAACTCTGTACCAAATTTCAGCTCTCTGAATTTATGGGAAGTACTACTTCTTTATGAGTGAGTGAGTGAGTGAGTGAATGAATGAGTGTCGTAAATGGGAAACTTTGCTTTCGCTTAACTTCGGAACTAAATGACCTACAGACTTGACATTTTGGATTTTAAGTATGTGATTATAGCTTACTGGATGACGAAAATTTCTGCGTTCTGGTCTTATCCAGAGGTGCTCAAATAGGGACCTGAAAATGCGGCGAAATGGTTCCAGTAAAGGATGGTACGGCAGTGTTTGCTTCGCGCTCGACTTGGCGGGGGCACTGCCGTGCCCCCCGATACTTTAGTCTGTACACTATTCAGTTTTTACATTTGTTCAAAAATGTAAATTAATGATGATAAAATAATGAATATGAATATTGTAATATTTAGTTGTTTTTTATTTATTTATTTATATATCCCCTGCGGTTGATTTCAGAAGTGATGAAAGTAGGTATGTAAATAGTTACGCAAAAAATCTGAAAATACGCAAATTATGGCGTAAAATATACGCTCCATTTGACTTTTTTTTACTTTTATTGTGAGCTATTTCAATTGTAAAGAATATAATTATTTAAAAACTTACATGTATCTGTTAATAACTAGTGTTAATCCATTTACATAATAATATACCTATCTATACCAGTATAAAAAAACTATGATAAAAAAGTTTCCCCATCCCATGCGGCAGGGCACCCAGAAAGGCTAGCTGCATTGCCACGTTGAAGTTCTTTGTGCTAAGAAACTTTTTCATAGTCCCAAAAGTATTTTTATCATACCTGACCGTATAATTAAAACTAAAACCCGAATCGTGATTCGATTCGAATGAATGATTCCATGAAAAGTTTAAACAAATTTAAACAACGTGATTTTCATGGTTAATATATCCTAGGTAGCAACCTACTCGACAAATTACGATAGCTTCGAAACATCTTTCGATTGATCGATCTAATCCCATGATTCTAGGAAACCTTTATTGCGCAACAACCACGACAAAATCAGTGACACGGAAGGGACAAATCGTTTGGTCTGGAGCTTCCAGGAATGTGTTCGTTGGCTGCGGATCGTAATTTGGGCGGCCTCTAGCTCACCGCAAGGATGTCTGCGTGAATTATGCTTGCCCATACTCGAAACCGATTTAAGCCCTTTAGAATTGCAAGAGACAAAGGGATGAGGGTCAGCAATGACACTCAGGCAGATACGCTGTTATTGACATGTGAAAGCAGTTGACTTAATTCCTTCTTCACTGACGTCAGTATTTGGTAGCGGCAGGCGCGGTCGACATATTTGCATACAATGAACACAATCGAGGGTGGGTCTCAAGCGTGTCGCTACATTTAGGAAGTACCGTTCATATCATCTTAGATTTATTGTCGAGAGATTATGTTTTGTTGGGCATCGAATTGTGTCAATGGGTTTTTGGGTGATCAGAGCTCGTAATGGACGTAAATGGAGAGCAATGAATGTAGTCGGAACGCTTTTAGTTCGTATCTTATTTTTAGAACATAATATTGTTCCATTATTTTGTGTTACATACACTTGTATATGCCCGTAGCTTTACCCGTACACCATGTAATTTACTAAATCCCATTTATTTTTCTGACTATACATTTATAATGTCGACAACAGAAAAGGTGTCAAGTTTTTTGATACCTGTTCATGAAAATATATACTATGTGTACGAGTACTTGCAGAAATTATTTTTTAATGACTGCTCCACATATATTTGATTGGGTTCAAAGAAAGGTGGGATTAAAGATCTTTTTCTTGATATTCTGCCTTAACCCTTCCATATATTAGATTAACGGATGGGTAAGTCGCGAAAAGTTTCCTAAGAAAACTGAGAATATTATTCGAACATTTCTGAAACTTTCTCAAGAATTTAAAAAAAAATATTTCAATTGGGAAAGTTCTAGTAGATCATTTTGAGATACATATTTCCAAGAAATTTCCATGTCGAAGGTTTCACAATTTTGGAAACATTCCGTCGGCACATCATTACATTTGGATTAAAAGCTTTTTCCTAGTCTTGCTATTGCATGTAATCCAGATATACTCGTAGTAACTGTTAATTTCAATTAATATTTAAATATTCTTGTTGCTCATAAAATTATAAACTGATGATGAAGATGTCCCAGAAGTATCCATCGAATGTTTAAATACACGGTCGCCTAAGCATAACTTGAAAACTTTTACAACCTAATAAACCTTACAAAGTAGAGCTAGTAAATGTAGGTATAAATTAATGTATGTGTGTTTAGTGCAACGTGCAGCCCACCTTAACGGAAACAACGCTAATTACACAGTACTTAAACCGTTCAACCCTTCACAACGCTTCGAGGGTGGATTCGTGAGCATATGCCAAAAGTAATGAGCTGGGGCGTTTAGCATAAACTGCTCGACCGGCGCCCGGCACTTATGTCCAATCATACTGTCAAGGCTCGTGGGAAGCATCTGCCAATCCAGTGAGGGCAGTGAGACATATAGATCGGTGCTCGATTGAGATTACCTTCAGATACGCGTACGGCTAGTCAGACTGCCAGGGGCGAGCCCAATATATCCTAGGTGTGGGATGATCTGATGATGTGAACAAGCGTTTCTCTTACTAATGGCGTAGAGACGTGTTCAGATAGTTAAATAATTTTGATCATATTTTTGCTCAATCGGAATCGGGTTCTATGAACGCCACGCCACTGGTAGACAGGTATGTAAAGTTTGTTACTTCTACCTCTTACTTACCACGTAAATAACACTGCTCTTATTCATATAAATACGCAGAAGCAGAACTGTCAGACCATTTATTTTCTTCCACATTTCGAAAATTGCACTCACGGAATTTAAGTACATAGGTACTCGTATAATACGGTCAGCATCGACAGAGGCTGAAAATTATTCGAAATATTTCAAGGATGAGTTGTCGCTACGTAAGTTTTAGATTTTGATTCATTCAAACTTTTTCAAACATACAATTAATATCTCATTTTGTTGTATAATGTCAGTGATGGTCGAACAATATTACCCATGACTTTAAAGGCTGGTTCCAGGTCAACTACAGATTTTTTTCGGCTACTTAAAGTGTGCGAGCGTGAGAAATCTAATCACCTATATCCGTTTTGTGCAATTAATATGGTCAAATAGCTATATGTGAATGAGGATCGAATTAGGCCCCAGGTTCTAAAAATTTACACAGACTGGTCCTCCAATGTTTCTTGTAGAACAGTTAGCCTCTGTTAGTGGAGACACGGAAGACACATAGACCGTTAACTTGAATTTTGATTAAACCTTCAACGTTCATGATTTCTAAGAACGACAGGAACCTACTTCATTTTATCGATGGCCAGTAAATCGTTGGGGTAATCGATAGATCGGAGACAAGATATATTGTTATTGGTTCAGAAAACATGCGCACTGAACGGTAGCGTGTTTGGTTTAAGGATGGAATCGTAAGTTAATCTGTCACATTATGCTGAATATAGGCAAGAAGTTATCGCTCGTTTTCTATTATAATATTTAATGTCGCCCGTGCTGTCTAAGAACTTGGTGCCATTATAGTTCTTTTGCTCAGCTTGTTATACTATACTGGACAGGAATTTTATCCAGAGAAGTATTATACTTTTATCATCATACCCAGCTCCCTAAGGCTGCCTTACTATTAGAGCTACGTTAGGTAATAATTTATTAAATCAGGCGTTACGTTATACGTGGAAATATCAATTAGAACAATAATAATGCTTTGCTAACCCGCGATATAATAACCTGCCTGTCAATTAAGTGCAAATAAGTTAGTTTTGTTATTTTGGTGATGGTTTGTTATATTTATTTGCGTAAGTATATTTACTTTTCTTATAACGGGTTAGCACTAATCGACCCCGGAATGTTATTATATCGTGGATCAAAAAACAATATTATTGTTTTAACTAAGTTAGGTATTAGCTAAGTGGTGCACGGGGTAGAAATCTAACTTAACGTCCATAAATAATAAGTAGGCAGCCAGTTAATAACTTGGCATCTATTCCCTGGGCATCAAATGCCAAGTTATTATTTTGGCTGGCCGGATATTAAAAATCCACCAATTGGATTGCTTATAGTGCCACTAGGTGTAGTCTATGGTGCGTTTTTCTAGCACGCTGCTAAGCTAGCTAGCTAGCATATCTCTAAACTGTGGAAAGTCGTGAATACAGTAGTAGGTTGAATATATTTTCTGACCATATTATTTTTTAGACTAACTATCGTAACTTCGTTCTTGACAAGTTGAGATGCTCGACGATCTGGGTAGAGTATCCGAGCGAGTGAAGTATTTGTGTATAGTATACCTATCTAATTGTATCTGTAAGTCTGTCTGCGGCACCGTAGCTCCTAAAGCTCAGTACGGGATCATATTACGTAACTTTTGTCTATGTCTGTATTTCCCCAATAAAGACCAAAAAAAAACCAGCTCAACTCAGAGTTTTTCGTTTTTGCATTCACTAATTCATCTGTGTTTTTTTTAAACTAAAAGTTAGAAACAGTAAATGTTTATTCACACTATACACTCCATAATTTTATTAGCACGAATGAAATCAGCACAGCATTCCATCATAACATAAAATCTAGTTCAAACATAGTATTCGATTTACATATTAATACGCTAGCGAATCGATTAGTGTAGGCGGTTATTCATTCTGCCAATATAATATGCTTGTAAAAGTTGTAAAACAATAATAAATGTCAGTCCTTGAAGATAATCCTACTTTAAATTATGATAAACAAACCCAAAAGAGGAAGAACAGAAAAATAATAGGAAGGAATATGATATAAGATATGTCGCAAAATTGGCAGTTTTAAAATCTTGTGTCGTAAGCATTAATAACTCGCTATAAATTACATGATTATTAAGAACTTCATATCATGTATCATGTTCCGCCAAAGCCCTCTCTGTATCAAGTTTTTGTTTTTAAATGGTAAGCGCATTCGCCGTGCTTCTAAAATTTGACATACTTAATCAATCGTTAGCGAAACGGCACATTTGTGAAATAAGTACAAAAATGTTAGGATCCCGTACCCAAGGGTGCCAACGGAACCCTATTATTAAGCCTCTGCTATCTGTCTCTCTGTCTGTCTATGATTGAACCTACACGCATACGTGGACACAATTAGAACATGGGCCTTTCCACAGGTTAAGAAAACTTTGAATTCTCGATTACATCGGAACGGAAATACGAGATAGAGGAAGACTATAATATCAAGTGCATTCGACCATAGCAACAGGTACCATGTATCCGCACGTTGCTATGTAAAAACTGTGTACCTACAATACAAAGTCTTGAAGTATCCGAGCGAGACCGAAAAAAACTGCTAAGTACGAGACAGACTTCCAAGTTTCTATAAACGTTTGTAACTTTTTACAGTTAGACTTATACCAGGGTCAATTTCAACAGTAGGCATTGTATCATTTCGGGGACTTGTGTACCAAGTTTCTATAAACGTTTGTAGCTTTTTACAGTTTGACTTATATAGTCCAAAACAATCACAAACACATCACTTTAGACGTTTGTCAAATTATTGTTGTATTGTTGTTGTTGTTTGTGTGTGTTCTTTGTAAGTAGTGTTCATAAGCCTGTCCTTTAATTTCGGCTAACAATTTCTTATTCCAAAATTTTAATTATTAATCAAGTTTACGGTTTCAGAATAGAAGTAGGTTGGGAAGTGAAACATAAATAATTTAATCATTTATTAGTAAATAACCTATAATCCTAATTTTTGTATTTTATTTATATTTATTGGTGTGTATGTCCCCATCTTGTGTAGCAGTTAAGGCCATGTTACTCTACCTGTAGCAGTGTAAAGGTAATAGACCTAAAATACTGTTCCCTTTGTTTACGGATCCCTAAAGACTACGCAAGTACTTACTATTACGTACTACCAATAAAGTCTCAATATAGCGAGCGAAATGGAAAAAAAGCCTTGCCGATTTCCGACACAGCGTTCAACATCAAAAACCGTTTTTGCGAGCCATAGTGCTGCCATAAATTGAATTAACACTAATTAATTTAACAACCTCCGACTGAGTCGTCAGTAAATCAAGCGGACAAAATAAAAGCGGCCAATTAAGTAATGATGATTGATCGAGCGCATTCATTGTTTTTTGACCAAAAATTGCTCGTTACCTCAACCGCAAGGCCAATTTTGAGTACAAATATCCAACTAATCGGCCTTTTATAGGCTAAGATCCAACGCCAGCCGGAGCTAGCCGTCGTTAAAGGAGAGCGAGATTTTGTTTAGGCGACATTTCATCACTCTTCTATAAAAGCGTCATCAACATTTTTTGCTAGATTTTTCGCATGGACCTGGCACGAGATCCGCGATCAGCCGCTCCATTCATTCGCTCTACATTAGGGCCAGTATCGGAAATTTAAGACCCGACTGCAAATATCTGCATATGTGTGTCTTTTTTAATTATGTGTGGTTTAAATGTCATGCCCATGCCAATCAAAATTTGATTTTTAGGTACTTTCGGCAATCCTAATCCAAAGGTTTAATTATCTACTGTCTAAGCACCTATGGGTGTTTTCAATCATTCTTATATCAGATAGAAGCTATAGTGTTCTCCTTAACAATTTGTAGACTGCGCAAAAGTCGTCGCAACTTTCGATTGCCAGCATTTGAAACAGCTTTCGGAAAAGTTGATGTGTAGACACTACGATTACCAGGTAGTGTGACGTTTGTATATGCTGTCATATTTGGAAAGCACAGGTGTCGTTTGTGAACCCTCATATACATTTGCAATAAAATTACTAAAATAAGAAAATGTATGGGTGACTTTGTTGTATACATCACAGAGCTATTATGCGTTCAATTGAAAGCTCTACTTAATTAAGCCTAAGCCAGCTTGGTGCATAAATCTGCAGTTGGATCTTAACCTATAAGACCAATGTATGCCGAAGAAGACATTAAGCGGCTCCTACATTATCATTATATTCGGAGTTTCCAAGCTATAATACAAGTTAATGTCCCGACAGCGCCCAAGGAATTGATTATACGTGCTTTACGAAACCGCTTGAGATTACAAAAGGTTTTGACATGCCCATATACCCGTAAGTTACCGGGAAACAATCAGTAACTGCGTTATATTCGAAACTATGTGTTTAAAAACTTGATCTTCTAAACCAATAACCCCATGGGTTGTAGACCTCGGGGGATTGTTACTAAATGGTTAAAATTTGACATTTTACGTTTTTGAAAAAATCGAAAAATTGAATTGAAAAAAAATATATATATATACTCGTATCTATCGTTTCGATAGGTTTACCTACACCTACACACAAAATTTAAGGAGAATCTGTTGAGAAATGTTAGACGATAGCCGGAAATTCGGCCAAACTGACATCCGGACAGCCAAACATCCGAAAATCCGGGCATAAGAAAGAATTTTTAGGCCAAGCTGAAACGGAGACGTTTCGCTCGCTCAGTCACCACTATATGTCTATTTTAGTCATGTGCTTTATTTACTTTAAATTCCAATTTGTCAATGTAAGTGTCTTTCCTTGCTGCTTGGATGGCAAAAATCTAATCCAATGAGATTTTACAGTATGCTACTTATTGTTTCTACCTCAAGCCTTCCACGTGTAGTAAATGAACACACAGTTACCCAAGCGAAGCGACACCAATTACAAACAAACACCTCTATCACAATCAAACGCATGTAAATAATCGTGTATTAGTGACTAACAACGGGCCAGTAGCTATCGCTAATTGAGGAAATACACGAAGGCCGGCCGAATGCCAATTCGCCAAAAAAAGCGCAAAAAACTAAGTTCAAGGCACTCTGGGTGACTCATAATTTACATTAGAAAAAAAAGAACAAAGAACATTATTTTACGATTAGAACAATCCTCCTGAAATCTCATTACAATAATTTGAAAAATGTTGTCTATATTACTTAGGTACTTTAATTTCATATTAGTGGTGCCGGAATGATTCCATTCGTTTTATTTAACTTAAACACATTTGGAAGTGTCATTAAGATTTACAAAGCCACTATTGTTCGCGGTTCTGAATGTGACACAAAAAGCACGTTGTTAATTTTATGGAGTACGAAACGAGATGTCGCCGTGAGGTCAAAACAGAATCAACCAGTGAAACCTGACCTAAGTTCCACTAGGAAATTACGCGCCCGCGAACGGTTTTAAGAAGGCTAGAGGTCTTGTAATGGTGGTTGTTTTCTCCTACAAATCTATTGTCGAATCGGAACCGGTCTAGAAGAATTCGCCTTGCGTCACTAGCACATGTAAATATTTTAATTGATGATATGCGGAAGACAAAAAGACCTTATATCAAACGTTATTTCATATTGGTTTATGAGATCTATTCATAGATTAGGTGCCATTCACATAATCTCAATGCCGAGAGCTAATTTTGTTATTTATACGAAACTTAATGATATTCTTTATGTTGACGGTCTTAAAAAGCTTATCATTTATTCAAGAGACAAGAGACACGGCTGTCTGGTATTGTTACTTAAATTGGGTAAAAATGTTAAAATTGGAAAAGACGAAATATCACAATACAATAAGGTAAAGAGGTTTAGATCACATTAAATTACCATCAAAATAATACGTCACACCACTTAGTTCGCTGGAACATGAAACTGCGCGCAAAATTGCCATAAAATGCGCAGTAGCGGTTATATCAACAGTTTTTTTGTAACAAAATGATTATGGTTATAGAACTTGACGCATCTTTGTTGACTCATGGCTCGTTAGAAGGTTTTATAACTTTAGATTCTCGAATATACACAGTTGTTTGTTACGTAGATGAATTGATAGCATCATCGTATCGCGCGATTTGAGAGATCATTTCTAGTTCGTACCATCCCACCCCAAGACTCCTCACGGTGTCTGTTATGTCCTTTGGGCTTCTTACTATCTTAATGTTATTAAGGCTCATAAGTAAGCGTCAGTAATTCTAGACCTTTTCATCACTTACCTACGTAAGACGACAAACGCAGAATACTGATAAAAAAGGGGACGAAGAATTTGCACGTGTACTTTTTTAAACACTGCTTGCAATTTTTTAGACACAGTAAATCTCAAAATCTAAACCCTAAACGCACCGCAGCCTTCTCCTGATCGATGGATACACACATCTTAATACATATACCAGTGCCGGTATTATTCTAATCACTCCAACCCCATTTATAGGAAATCCTGTGTAAGTCGTAGGATTCTATGAGTCTGGTTTTTAGTCGGCGTAACCAATTAGGAATTAAATTCAAATAATTTCACACACTTGTGGCTTCCGTTGGGCTCTAATTGCTAATCTTGTTATTAACGGTCCGTTACTAGAAACATCAAATTAATTGCGCTTCCGTTTAAGGCATAATAATTCGTTCGATTGATGCTGCGTCTATTTTTAGTCGGTTTAAACATAGTCTATCTGCGGGGCTAGCAAATCTTGCTGCGACTTCCCTTGTCGAGTGACTCAGCGCCACCTGTGACTAGCACAACTATGCTTCGCGACTCTTGTCGCGCGACATAATAGGGCTACCCGTCACTCTCTCACATTACCACACAGAAAGAGACGTCTAATTATCTCGCGCGAGAAATAGTCGCGTATGACAGTTATGCTAGAGGTGCTGCCTTGCTCGCACGGTATTGAAAGAAAAGTGATAGGTAGTATTTGTCGCGCAACAGAGTCGCATGTGCAAGTTATGCTAGACGTGCTGATTTGTAGGTAAAATTAGAAAACTTATAGCGATGGAGTCCGATGCAAGTGTTGCCCACAGAAAGAGAGCGGAGAAAATGAATCAAACAGTCTCAAATTGTTTGTGAAGCCCAAAGAAGTGCATTTAAATCTAAGGAATCTGATTGGTACATTTTACACATCTCAGCTTCGCTCTACTCCAGTGGACAGGCAGCCTTACCATCGGCTTGTACCGGCTTTAGATTGTTCGAGTACCATTTTCTATTACTTTTTGTGAAAAAGTAATCCAAATTGTGCTGAACTTGCCACGGGTGTGTTAAAAACAACAATACTTAATGACATACTTATTGTTGGTAGGTTACTTTTATCAATTATTTATTGTATATTGCGAAGAGGCCTTATGTAACCAGCTCTTAATAAAAAAAGACACGGATGCCTATTAGACGATAGATCAGCTTTTGTAGTAATAAATTCGCAGTCCGAATTCGGATCGTGAGAAGCGTCTAAGTTATCAGCACTCGCAGTCACGCGTCGCGTAATATCCAGGACAATCCAGCGAAACCCTACACTGTCTGAGACGCGGTTGTAGATCTGTCTGCAGCCAAATTGCATCCACGTGATTTCATGGGCACTTTGTAGGATTTTTACGTGACAGGCTGTATCATGAAGTTAATCTCAAGAATCCTAACAAGAACTAGCCACAATTCGTAAAATATTTCAATATTTTACGAATTGTGGCGAGTTCTTGTTAGGATTGTTAAGCGGCCTATACTCACTTATCACGAGGTATTCTCAACAATTTTGAGACCTTGAATGAGGAATTCCAGATTGTTGCAGTTAAAATGCTGCTCGCATTTTCAAAGTCACTCTAAATGTAGGTATACATAATGTACATGGTAATCGCACACCCAGAAATAGTTATTTATGTTATTTCTAATAGATGTATTTTTAACTGTTTTTGTGTACAATAAAGCGTTTACTTACTTTTTTAAGAACTTTATCAGATCATCTCAAGGAAACCCCATACTTACCAATTTAGTAACACGAATAAGAATGTTATTTTTTTTTACATTTTCTACAAATACACCTTAACATAACGTAAAGTTTAGGGTGGGGCGTCAAAGGTAGTAATAAATTTGCAGTCAGCACTCGGCTCTCATGAAGCGTCAAGTACTCGAAGTTCCCTTTAGCACTCCCAGTCACACGCGTATAATGTCCAGGGCACTCCAGCGAAACCCTACACTGTCTGGGACGCGGTTGTAAATCTGTCTGCAGCCAAATTGCATCCACGTGCTTTCATGGCCGCTTTCTAGTAATATATCGTGTTTCATACCAAAACCACTGGTTTATTATGTATTGACATGACAGACGCCATCTAATGGAACTCAATGATATATTTGCGGATTGTGGTAAAACTTTGTTAAGGTAACCATATCATTCCTATCGCAAAGTATTATTGTTAGTATTGTGAACTGATAATGGGAATCATGCATGACAAATAGACGGAATTCCTTAATCGTTGTAGTGTAGGTTTACGCACGCATACATTTATATTTTGTTACAGTTTACATACTATTAATATAACTACTCAGGCGTGAGTATGTTATTTCATTAATTATTAAGAGGTTCTGGAAAAGTCGGTAAACGGTTGGAATAGCCTTCTGTGAATCGTACCGTAAAACGGGGTTACTTTAAAATGCAGGGGCTACTTTGGAAAAGTGTTTTCACGCCATATTCTTATTGTTTTTTACTATCTGTGGCAATGCAATACCTACCTTCAACAATGACCTAACCTTTTACTTCATTTGCTCAATCGCACTATGAATATTTGAGTTTTTATAAAATTTTAAATATATCAAAGTAATCCCAAATTTTCCTAAAGCAACCCCGTTTTACGGTACGTAAAGAGAGCGTTTTCCAAAATTTTCCCTAGGTCACTGTTTCATTCAGAACTTGACGTTTTTGGTACATCTCATCCTACTCAGAATCGATTGTATTTACAATGTAGTAATTTAAAAAAGTGTCTCAAAATGTTGTATGGGAATTTTAGTTTCCACTGCACTGTTTCCACACATAAACAAATAATCATAACATATTCAAATGGAACGGATAAATTTAGGATACTTTTTTATTATTCCCATCGAAAATACAATAGTTTCTAAACAGGGTGTACCTACACAAGTTCTGGAAGAGACGGCTACTAGATGTACGGTGCAAGATGATGCACCACAAATACCACAATTATACCGTTGTTAATAGATAACTTCAATAGAGCCGTCAATAGGCGATATGGTGTTGGCTTTGATTGTTTTCTCACCTTTGATTCGCTTGCGGTTGACTGCTCCCATGATTGTCGTGATGTAAGACGAGAATTAAGTTTTAATTACTCGCTTACGGGAATTGATATTGCTTGCGTTATGTACCTACAGTTAGCAGCAGACACGGATCTATCTATACATATAATAAAGCTGAAGTGGGTCGAAAGTCTTCAAGGAAGATAATATTCGAAAAAAAGTTGGCGGGGATACCTAAAATCGATAACAGAACAAGTTCCAACAGTTGTTAGAATTTTTGTCTGTTTGTTTGTCTGTTTATTTGACCTCGCATCACGTGAAAACGGATTTTGATGAAAACTTCATTAATCTGTCGAGAAAATTCCCGGCCATATTATATATAGACTATTAAAATTTTACCAATAAAAGGGGGTAGCCACAACACTTGATTGAGTTAAGTTTACACCTGAATCTTTTGGCTCTACTTAGGAATGAGGAATGCTAACTTTTTCAAACATGTGCTACAGGGTACTTGAGTCGTGGCAAAACAGCTCGCACAACTTTCAAGATCCCAGTAGATTTGGACAGCAAGGAATGTACTGTCTGGGGGGTATCAAGAAACTGTGATAAAGCAAAACTGACACAGACTGATTTCCACGCGTCCGGAACCGCGGGCACAGTTAGTACTATTATAAAGTTCTAAAAATTAAATGTCTGACATTTTATAAAAAAACACACATTATTATGAAGGTCATTGAATTGAATAATCTATCTTTTGGATTTTCTATATGCCTGTATTGTGTATCTTTACGTTTTAACGACTACAAGGCTCGCAGCAATGTGATCAGTAGGCGAAATACATCACGTATATTAGTTTCAGGCATGGCCTTGAGAACTTAACTAATATCAACATCTTCAGTTGAGCTCCGACTGTTCAGAATCGGAGTTCGTTAAGTGTCCACCTACGGTGTCCTTCCAGTAAGAGGCAATATAAATATTGATTTTCTTAATCATACAATTTAGTTTAAGATACAAGATTTATAATAATCGTGCCTATTCAGCCGCTAGACGCCAGCCAGTCTATAAAAATAAAAAACTTCGTATAGTTATAATGCAATACCTATTGTAATTGGAGAGCTAAATCAATAGCGTGAAATGTGTTAATTGCGTTATTTTGGTTTTAATCGCGAAACTACGCCGCAGCGATGACATTGATGCGTTTTTTCTTCAAACCGCGCGCGTGTAATCCGACCCTGGATGTAGTTCTAGGGTTGGCAGGCTATTTTTAACACGCTTTTATTAGGTTCACTTGTAACTAAGTTAGTATAGTCTCGTGACAATACAATAATTTGGCATTGTTCAATACAAGATTAAACATGAATGGTAATCTTTATAATGTATAACTGTGTTTTTGCCTCCTGGCAACTTTAGTACAAATAAAATCTTGCTTGTATCAACGTGCTCTGCGATGCGGGCACAAAAATAATTATTTAATATTGTTTATTCTATAAATAAACGCTTAAAATTAATTACTCTGTTTCATTTATTGAACAGAGCAAGTGGTCCTTCGATAAAAACAGTAAAATACGCAGTGAAGTATATTCGCGAGTGCAAAAGTGGTCGGCGGCGGACATTTTCATCTCGTACGCGATCCGAAAAAACTACGCGATTACTTCGAATTCACGAGAAATCTATATTTCTCAATCGTAAGGCCGTGCATTACGATCATAGCAGTGGATTCAGTTCAATCTGTGAAGGAGAGAAGTCTACTTTCTCAAAAATAAGCAGCGCGAGAGTCGGCGTGCCCACGTGACTGGAAATAAAATTTGTCCGATCTGCATCAGGGTGTGCATTTTTGACTCAAAACAAAGTGCCTGCGAGAGGCTAAGGGTCTCAGGATCATCAAGAAACAACATTCGAAGAAGAAATACAGTCGCAACACAAAGGCGGCAAATTCAAAATTCGGCGACTAAGCTACGTTGTTGTAACTCGATAGTAGTGTTGAACGGCAAGTGGCAGCACAAGCGGAGCGACGAAAACTGAACTGAACGCGGTTTGGAAGCGGGTTCGAGCATTATCTGTGTACCGAGCGCCCAGATGTCAAAGTCACAGCTGTCAAGAGAAGTTCGTATCGAATTCGCGGTGTTGTAAAAATAAAATAAACAAAGTGCGTGCTGTGTTAGTTTATAAGAGCGGATGTGCGGTTATAAGTGTATAAGTGCGTTGCGAGATTAACGATGACGGACAACGGCTCTCTACCTCTTTTACGTTTACGTACAAAACGGGGATACCTCAAAGGAACAATCACGCGCATTGAAACTTTCGTTAACGATCTGGTGAGTGTATCGCCTGCCGATACGGCGGTTTTGGAGGCGCGGAGGAGCCGACTCGTGAGTACTTTTAAAGATTACGAGGACATTAACGTCGAAATATCGTTATTAGATCCGGAAGATGCGGAACAAATTGATACGGTTGAGTCAAAGTATTATAAACTTTTAGCAAAGTTAAATGAATATTTGAAGACTTGTTCTTCCAGTGAAAATGTACACAATAGTAGCAATGTGTCTATGTCAAAGCTACCAAACATTGAAATCTCAACATTTGATGGCAGAGATTTCACTCAATTTAAGCCATTTATGGATCTATTTACAGCTCTCATTGATAAAAACAAATCATTGTCAGATATTCAGAAACTGTTTTACCTCCGAAAGTATTTGTTAGGAGAGGCCTTGTCAGTGATTGTGAATTTACCAATGGTCAATGAGTCTTATCCTGAGGCATTAATTCTGCTAAAGAAACGCTTTGACAATAAAGCTCGACTGATATCTAACCACATCAATCATCTTCTGGACTTACCTCAATTGCAAAAAGGCACAGCTAGCGCTATAAGGGCATTTATTTCAGAAGTGCAGCAACAAATATATGCACTCAAAAATCTTGAACAGCCCATAAAACAATGGGACATGTTATTGATCTCTATATTGAGTCGCAAGTTGGACTCATACACATGTAGGGCATATCATCTCGACAGAGAGAACCCTGACAATTTACCAACAATGGATGAATTTATATCATATTTGGAAAAGCGCGCAATCGCGTTAGAGGACAGTCCCGCATTTAAAAGCACTTCATATGAGGCTGCACGGGGCAAATCCAGTCCGTTCAAAGTTAGCAATGTTGTTGCCCAAGATACATCCAAACAAATAGCATGCATTTATTGCAATAAAAATCATCCCATCTATTTGTGCCCAACGTTTCAAACAGCTGCCATAGGGGACCGGATTGAGTTTGCAAAATCTAAACAATTATGTAATGTGTGCCTTAAGCCTCATAAAAATAAATGCAAATTTAATTTTAGATGCAAAATTTGCAAACTCAATCACAATACCCTCATGCATGAGGAAAGTCCAAAAGAGGAAGTTGTTGGTAACCTATGCAACCAGAAATCAATGGGAAATATTTTGCTTCCTACCATCAAGGTAAAACTCACTGACATATATGGACAGGATGTATATGTTAAAGCTCTGGTTGACACCGGGAGCCAAGCTTCTCTCGTACAAGAGGCTCTTGTCCATAAATTAAAATTGCCTCAATTAAAAACAAATACAAATATAATAGGTATTTGTAATAATCCCAATAAGCTTGATAGGTACACTAATATTGTGTTGCACACTTGTAATGATGTGGAGCTGCCAGTTTCTTGTCACATTGTTGACACAATCACATCAAAGCTTCCACAACGGTATATTGACATATCCAAAGTAACACTGCCTGAAAGTGTCAAGCTCGCTGATCCAGAATTTTATGTCCCTTCTGAGATTCAGCTATTATTGGGTGCAGATTTCTATTTTAAAATAATACAGAATGGTCAAATAAATTTGAACAATGGTCTTGTGCTACTAAATACTTTGTTTGGGTATGTAGTAGGTGGTAGCTTGTCATTCACCGCTACTCAAGTACAGACCAACAATAATATGGTGACAAATTTTGTTATCCAAGATACAAAAGAAAACTTAACTGAAGTCATGAATAAGTTCTGGCTCGCAGAGAAAATCCCTGAAAAAGCAGAGGTCACCTCGGAATGTCAACAAGCTGAAGATATTTTCCAAAAAACTACACAGCTGACTGAAAAAAGATTTTATGTTGACATTCCTCTTAAGGTTCCCATGGATCAATTAAATCTGGGAGATTCATTCTCAATTGCTCTTCAGAGATTTTACTCCTTAGAAAATAAATTCAAAAGTCACCCTGAATATTTTCAGCAATATAAAAACTTTATTGACCAGTATGTCGAGTTGGGACATGCCAAGATTGTTGACATTGGTGATTATGATGTAAAAAATGATCCCGTCTATTTTCTAACGCACCATGGTGTCCACAATGAGCAAAGTAAGACAACCAAATTAAGAGTGGTTTTTAATGGAAGCCAGAAAACTAAAAACGGAGTCTCTCTTAATGACAAGATGTATAATGGACCCACAGTGCAAAGTGAATTGTTTGACATACTCACCCTGTTTAGGACTTACCGGTATACATTGATGTGTGACATAGAGAAAATGTTTAGGCAGGTATATTTAAATAAAAGTCAAGTGGGATTGATAAATATTTTATGGAGGGATGACCCTAAAAAACCTGTTGTTTGCCTACAACTTCAGACTGTCACATACAGCTTGAAAGCTTCAACTTTCCTCAGCACCAGATGCCTAGTCGAACTTGCAATGCGGTTCCATGATGAGTATCCTCTTGCTTCCGAGGCCATCATGAAGAATACTTATGTTGATGATGTCATCACTGGCTGTGACGATCTGAAGCAAATGGTTAACCTGAAAAAAGAACTTATAAATCTACTGGATTTAGGGGGATTTAAGCTCCACAAATGGTGCTCAAATAATGAGAGTATCCTTGATGACATACCTGGGGACCAAAAATATTTTGATGAATTGGAATTAGGTAGAGATAATATTATAAAAACCCTTGGTGTCAAATATAATATAAATTTGGATTTATTTACATTTCATAGTCCAGAATGTGATCAAAGTGATTTAAATACAAAGAGAAAAATATTAAGTTTCATAGGGAAAACGTTTGATCCGCTTGGTATAATCGGCCCAATAATAGTAAAAGCAAAGCTTTTCATGCAAGAGTTATGGTCCTTAAAAATAGATTGGGACTCTATATTACCTCAGAGCCAACTTCAACACTGGGAAATATTTTTAAAAAATTTGCAGGAAATGGGTACTATTTCCACCCCAAGATGTGTGCTAGGAGGTGATATGGAATCCACAGAACTTATAGGATACTGTGATGCATCCTTAAAAGCCATTGGATGCTGTGTGTACCTGCGAGTCATTTACAAGGATGGTACTGTTAAAGTCCATTTATTGTGCTCAAAGTCAAGAGTAGCTCCGATGAGCAATACTTTAACAATTCCAAACCTTGAATTAAATAGTGCAGTACTGCTTGCTGAAGTTGTAAATAGAGTTCAAAATATATTACAGTCAAGATTTCCACTGAAAACAACTTTGTATTCAGATTCTCAGATAGTTCTGTCGTGGCTTAACTCAAGTAATCTTAAAAGTGGAAAATATGTATTAAATAGGGTAGCTCAGATTAAAAATTTGACATCAGGATGTACATGGGCATATGTCAGGAGTACAGAAAATCCTTCAGATTTATTATCGAGAGGTATAGCGCCCCAAAAATTAAAAAATAACACTTTGTGGTGGCATGGTCCACAGTATCTCTCTGATCCAATGTATCAGCACAAAGAAAATGAGTTCTATTTCAAAATAAATTCTGAAACTGTACCAGAGACCTTGCACGAAGAGGCAGCTGCCAATGTTGGTAGCATTGATCATACAAAAAATTCAAATATATTTGACACATTCTCGGACTTGACAAAATTGCAAAGAGTCTTAGCATGGGTATTGAGATTCGTAAATAATTGTAGATCAAATGACAAAATTAATGGTTCACTATCAACAAAAGAGTTAAAAAATTCATTGAAGTATATTATTAAGCATGCACAAAATAGTAATTTTGCAACAGAGATCCAGAATTTAAAGTCTGACAAGCCAATAAAATCAAATCTTAGCGGTTTACATCCTTTCCTTGATGGAGAGTCAATTTTAAGAGTTGGAGGACGTTTACAAAACGCTCCCAATTGTTCCTTTGACAAAAAACACCCAATAATATTGCCAAAGTCTTCTAATATCACGGACATGATTATCCGAAAAGAACATCTACGACTTTTACATGTAGGAGCTAAATTAGTTCTGAGCTCGCTGTCTCAGCGCTATTGGTTAATTAACGGAATACGAGAAGTCAAAAAGATAACAATTAAATGTATAAAATGTTTCAGAGTTAAATCTACAGTTGCTAAGCAGCTAATGGGGTCTTTACCCTCTCCAAGAGTAACACCTACTAGGCCATTTTTAGTTACTGGGGTAGATTTCTGTGGTCCATTTAACATCAAAATTGCCAGAATTAGAAGGCCATTAATTAAGAAACGCTATGTTGCACTTTTTGTCTGCTTTTGCACAAAGGCAATACATGTCGAACTTGTCAGCGATATGACCACTGAGGCATTCTTGGCGTGTCTACAACGTTTCGTGTCCCGGAGAGGATACCCATCACAAATTTATTGTGATAATGCAAAAACATTCAAGGGAGCAGATAATTTTATAAAAGAGTTAAATAAATTACATTCTTCAAAGACTAACAAAGACTCCATTGAAGGTTTTTGCACCCAAAATGAGGTAGAATTTAAATACATACCCAGCTATTCACCAGAATTTGGTGGCTTGTGGGAGGCAGGTGTTAAAAGTTTCAAGTACCATGTAAAACGTGTGATTGGGAACATTAGTTTGACATTTGAAGAATTTGACACGGTGATAACCCAAATAGAAGCAATTTTAAATTCGCGTCCTTTGCTTCCCATGAGCTCAGATGTATCAGACTTTAAATATTTAACTCCTGGGCATTTCTTAATACAAGCCCCTCTGACAAGCTATCCTGAAAAAGATCTAAATGATAAAAATGTAAATAGATTAAGACTTTGGGATGTATGTACAAAATTAAAGCAAGAGTTTTGGAAAGTCTGGTCCAATGACTATTTAAACCAGCTTCAAAACAGACCTAAATGGAAGTATGATAATGTTAATTTAAAAGTAGGTGATTTAGTTATTGTGAGACTTAATAATGTCCCTTCATTAAGTTGGCCCATGGCTAGAATAGTAAAAACTTACCCCGGGCCGGATGGTAAAGTAAGAGTAGCGGACATTAAGATGGGTCACAATGGAAAAATCTATAACAGGTCTTATAATAAGTTATGTCCACTTCCTTTTGAAAATTAAATTGTAATAACATCTGTAAATTTAATCAAAATAAATATATAAATATAAAGGGTCACAATAAAAATAATTGTTAAGAATTTAAATTCAATCTGTAATTGTGTATAATTTGTTAATTCATCAGTTTAATTAAAAAATATAGTAAATTCTGTATAATTCATGAATACACTTAATAAAATAGTATAATAAATTAAATAAAAATGTACTTACCTTAGATAACTTACCTTGGCCCCGCCCAACTATGTTCAATACAAGATTAAACATGAATGGTAATCTTTATAATGTATAACTGTGTTTTTGCCTCCTGGCAACTTTAGTACAAATAAAATCTTGCTTGTATCAACGTGCTCTGCGATGCGGGCACAAAAATAATTATTTAATATTGTTTATTCTATAAATAAACGCTTAAAATTAATTACTCTGTTTCATTTATTGAACAGGCATCTTGGAGCTGTTCTGACGATGGAGAGCATTTGTTTGGTCTTGATAAGCAATTAACGTTTGTGTAGCGTGTCTCGACTTTTTGTTATTGTTTTTTTTTCTTTTATATTTTCTTTTGTATAAAGTTTGATGAAATTAGTCCATGTAAAGAGGATGATGTTATAAATGTTTCCTTCTTCACGAACAAAGTTACACCTTCTAGACATGGATATTTACTTAGTTCGTAAAGTTCTAAACAGACTACAATAAGTAATTGATTTTGGAATTTTATTAGTATGGAATGGAAGAGTTTACAACATATAGTTACTGACCGAGCGAGCGAAGCATCTCGGTTTCAGTTTGGCCAAAAATTCTTTCGTATATTTGGCTGTTCGAATACCACGACATTTTGTAAGCAGGTCTGCTAACTACACCGTTACAATTTTTGTATTTCGAATTTTTTCAAAATGGCGGTTATTATATTGGTGTAAATGTAAAAAAAATACAATTTTTACGAAAACATTACGAAACAAAGTCGCGAGATTTACAGTTCACACAAGTATTAATTAGACAGTCTTATGTCTGTGTGTGTCATTTGTGCCTCGAATCAAATCTGCCAACCCTAAGCGGCGCCTGCCAGTGACATCGACACCGCCAGCGACCTCGATGGCAACTTGACAGTATTTTGCTCTACTTCAAAATGTATTTTAGAGTTCCGGCTTAAAATCGTATTGTATTGATTACTGGCTTCTGTTTATGGAATTACAAATCAGTCAAACTCATTATATATATACCAATCAATCGTAATAGTCCTCTTCTAAGCAGTAACATTGATAGTATGTTAAGAAACATGTTTGATCATAGAGAAAAATGTCTAAAATAATCAGCATTATGAAAACGGATATGGACGAGTGATTGCATGTATCGAGCAAAGCGAGAGTAGTGGCCATCATACGGTGGATATAGATTTTCGGTACTTACATTCGACATGCATTCGGTGACATTGACAAGTTGTCAGGCAAAAAGAGCATATCGATAAAGTAGGCATTAAGTAGATTTAGGACTGATGTCATTAGAAATTTAAATTTTTAGTTGATGGTAATAAAATAACACTACAAATGACATAAGTAATATAATTAAGTACTAAGCCATAAGCAAGTATTATACTTAAAATAACCAGCGCATTTTACCATTACCATGTTAAATATGTTACCGACACACACATATTCATATTCGAATATTCCTTCACAACCCTTTAAACATCGGTACGGACACATCCTATTCTCTATTAACAATTCGTAAAAATTCGACTTTAACCGTTTCTAGTTGGTTTTTATTGGACAGCGGCCGCGCTTACTCTTGTTCGAAATTCGAATTCGTGTCATATCGTCCCGTTCAGTTCATTCAAATACAGTTTAAAATAAGTTTCTGTCAAAAATGACATTTTAGTGACAAGCTTTTATAGCCGACTGTACTTTTCTTTAAATATCCATCAAATGCTCACTGAGACGATTCTAAATAGCCCAAACTCGGTAGGATTGCTTTTTCTATTATAGAGTTCCTATGGCCACCTTCCGGCTCCATCATCAGATCGGCCCCATGGTACCATATTATTGTATTGTCATCAAAGTTATGTAAGTATGCAAAATTTCAGCTCAATCGGTTGACGATATCTGCTTCAAAATTGAGTTGCAAGATTCCACCCGAACAAACATACTTTAAATATACATAGGTACATACCTATGTACAATGCAAGTTAAATAAAAGCTTGTAATAAGAGCGAGGGGAATAGCACGCAACTGATTCAAATTCGAACTTGCAGGTTTTGCGCGGGATTAGGGTGACAATGCGCCCGGACATTCCCCCGGATTAAAGCTCGTAAGTGACGGCTGTGTTAATTGTTTGGCAAACAGCAATGTTCGCATTGTTGTGTTCCGGTGTGGGGGTAAGATAGCCGGTGAAATTACTAGCATAGAGGCATTCTATCTTCGTCCTCCGGGTAGGCAAGCACTTGTGACTCCTCTGGTGTTGCAGGTGTTTATGGGTGACGGTTATCGCTTTCCATCAGGCGATACGTTTGCTCGTTTGCCCCCTATGACATAAAAAAAAAAAAAAACTGACGAGGCCAATCGGACGGCCACGCGGGAACTAAAGGCTAAAATCGCTATAAATCCAATAACCATGGACCTAGTAAATACTATAGTATACCTGGACTGCTCATTGCTTCGTTCCAACGGTCCAAGTAAGAAAGCCGCCAAGGGGGCAGTTTGTCCCACTCTGCTGGGGTAACCAAATATTTAGCAATAAAGAGGGACTCATCCTTACTCCATTTTATTACAAGTCTAAAAATGTATATTGGCTGGCACTGTAGTGTAGCTAGAATTTATTTTATATACCTATAGAAACTCATAAATATAGTGAATGTTAGCTACTATGCCAGCAATAACACACTTTTGGCTCCCGTTATTTTAACAGAACGCAGCAATCCCGTAATTGTTAATTTGATTTGATAAATGACAAACTTCATTAAGACTAGGTAACTTAATATTTTTCATACTTAAAAACAAAAAACATATTCTGATGTACGTGAACATGAACACATTTATGAGGATATTAACGCATTCGCTACCGCGGCCACGCTCGTAGCCGATAACATGGGAAAAACCGTATGTAGCGAAAACTTACTACGAGCAGAGCGCTCGACTACCAAGTTGTTGGTGTTGAAAGTGTTAAAAAAAAGTGGTTATTTGTAGGGTACCATACACAAATTAGGGAGGTAAAACTGTAAGTATACCTTTATTTTATAAACTACCTGTATAACTCCGTTTTACCAATGCAAGACTACGCACTACTTTTTATTACAGTACTAACGGTTACTAAGTACCTATATGGCGAAATAAAAAGCAAAAAAAAATAACAAAAAGAAACCGACTTCAAAAAAACTAAAACCTAAAAATAACCCATTTAAGTACAGATTACATTTGAATCACGTTTTGAAGACGATGCCAAATATTTAGTTTATTTTATATGAAAATGAAAATGAAAATGATTTATTGGGTATCAAAAATGTTAGCCTAGTTAAATTTACAGAGTAACACGCTTTTACGTGTCTAGTTCGTTGCTAACAATAGGCCTAAGAATGCGATCCTGTGCCCTAAACTAGGAAAACCTGTCTTATAGGGTACAGGGTTTATTCCGCCGCTTATTGTGCAGTCGCTCCAGATAAGATGGTGAAACAAATTAAGAAAACAAATACAATTAGATATGAATGTTGAAAAAAACAATATCAATGTAGACTTATACTAATTATTGTAGCTATTTTTAACTAATTTTCACATCACATCGCCAGTTTTAATGTATGTGGTGAGTGTGTGTGTGTAAGTGTGAGTGCGTGTGTGTGTGCGAGTTATAGTTTTTTATATAGTTGTGCAGTTATAAACAAAAACAGTAATGAACAATCATAGTAAAATAATAAAATAATTAAATTATATAAGTATATAATTTCAATTTGCAACCTTTAATTCAGCACATTCTTACCATGATGCAAATATAAGTATGATATTTTTTAAATAACTAGAAAAGACACCTTTAAACACTGTCAAAAATGCTGACAGTTTTCAATTATATTAATAAGATTTCAAATTTAAAGGTTTTATCCTGCCATGGCACTAACATAAAATTATTTTTATATACTAACGGATTGTATAACGTTCATACATTTTTCCGTTAGTTTCTTTGGTGACGCGTAAAAAGTTTAGCGAATAATATATTTAATTATTTGAAGTGAATAGTGTTAATTTCAAGAAAAATGTAAACTACTAATAACTACCATTTTATTTGAAAACTACTAATCATTACTATTTTTTGTGACTGGCAATATTAGAAAGGGACACACTACCATATGCAAGCTGTCTCTGTCTGACCGTGACCCCTTCACCGGTAAAATATACTTTATGTATTTACACTAAGATTTAATTTTGTGTGCACACTTATTCTGAGTTCGCACTCCTGTTGTCTTACAATATAAGCTCCTTGCCAATAACACATGCTGTGAAACCCGTGACGGAGCGAGTTAAATATGTTTTCTCAAAAATTGCATGTAATGTTGCCTTACCATCGCTAGATAGACTACAGTAAGTGGAACATACCGCAGACTTTTTAGAAGTGTCCAGTAAACAGCGAGATTTTAAATTTGGAATCAATATTTGTCCAGTAAGTAAGTATGTAATTCCTATTACGTATCAAGATATTTGAAGATCGAAACACGATTTACATCGTCACCGACCTATAAAAAAACTAAGGATGTGAAGGCGATGAGGTCGTATATAAATGTAAAAAGGATGCATTCCACAAATTGTTTTAATTATAAGTACAGTGCGACAGCAAATTGTAGAAATTAAACAGTGGCGTCCCTTTTTCATAGATTAAATAGAGAGAAAAGAGACGACATTGCAGTATACACTTGCAATTTACACTAAGAGCAAATGTAAAATAAAAAGAGGTTAGCACTATTGGCAGTATAAACGCTAAATGGCAAGATGCATATTTAAAAAAAAAAAAGTAGCGACAAGGTTTAGTGCGGCAGTTTGTATGCAGCGTTTAGTTCATAATTGTGCTGTGTAAAATGACAATGATATTTCGGAATTCCTTCCTTTTTTTGTGTCGTTTAGAAAAAACCTCGGAGTTAAAATCGAAGGTAAGCTTTATGATATGAAAATTAGTTAGAAAATACAACAATGTATAACAATAATTAAATTTTATCTTTAAGACTTAGATTTGTAAGACAGTGCAAATAATTAAACGCAGTATTTAAAAAAAAAGAAATTAAGGCGGGATTTAAATTAAAAGACAAAAATTTCAAATTTGTTTGTGTGATCTATTACAATAATTCAGCAAAAATGAGTTCAGACGAGTCTGATTCCGAATAGACGGCACTCCTCTATACTTAAAAGCGGAGGCAGAGTTAGCTAAAATAATTTACTTCTGACTAAATCCAAGGAGATATAAAAAAATACAAGAGATTCATTAAATGGAAGGAAGAAAATCAAGTTAATAATTGGTCAGATAATGTGTGATAAGGTCAGAATATTTCAACAATCTTTCTGAGACAATCGGATGGCTACAAAGGAAAGAAATCACAAATATTCAGCAGCAAAATATAGAAAAGTTCTTAAATCAAGCTCTAGATGATAACCATTTTGCCGATGAAGGTAAATAAATGCTGCCACTATTTGATAACGATATAACTATATATTTTATCCAAGTATAAACTCATAATTATTTTTGTTATAGGTTGTTATCATGGGAGTTAATGGTGCCTGCGACGACGAATATCACAATGTGTAATAATAAAAATGGGATATAACAAAAATATTGATTGGAATATGGCCGAATATGAATGTCACCTACAAAATATAATTTTAATCTAATTTTCTCGTTTAATTTTTGAGAAAAGCACTATACTTGCTTCGACCGTAAGAGCCATCCTGGCCTCGTATTATATCCGGACCTCGCCTACGGCTCGGTCCGTCTAATTCCTACTCGGCCAGTATGGCTTACTTACTGGTCTCTGCCGTAATGTACTAAACAGTTGTCGAATCTAAAACATTTCATTAGTGTTTTACGAAACCGGGTTAGTTAGTCTCTCAGGAAAAATATAATGCTAATACGCAATGCAAATATCATAAATTCTTTATATAATAAATAGTGCTGATTATATTCTTAACTTCTGATACTATTACAACATTCTAAAATAAAATTGTATTGCCAGTGCCGTCTGTTGGCATAAAAATCTTTGTCCTTCCATCTTGCTGAAACGGATGGATGGATTTTAACCAATTTGGATACATGGATAGCTGGACGTCCAAAAATGGTTATGATACTGCAGTTTAAACCATCGTATAGACAAATATCTTACGCGGATAAAGTTGCAAGCACGTTCTAGTACTTCTAACATATACAGGTGACAGACTTGGGTCATCCGAACCACACCGAACGAACCTGAAGCAACATACCTACCTATTATTTACAACATCGTGACTATATTTAGTATTGATAGATAACCAATCACCGCCTAGACTGCTGAACGTAGGGACAAGACTTAAATTGTTCCTTAGAGACGTATAGGTGTTCAGTATTAGACTTTTAAAATAAGATTTGTCACCGTAACTCTTGTTATATTATATGTAGAGTAATTAGTTGTTGAAAATTGTTAGAAGTGTGGAACTAGCTTTATGATACGGTTCGTGCGAAGCTGGCTTTACTTTATGCATTGCCCGCGGCACAGTGTGTACTCCGATTTCGCACCTGTTGTAGCGTTCATATTTTTTTATGCATTTAGAATAAATAAATGTTATTTCAAAAAAATATTATCTCTTTTTATAACGTGCTCTCTCTCTCTCTCTCTGTTGTCGCTCCCTCATGACTGAGGATCGTGGTCATCACTGGTTGGCTTACACTTGAAGTGAATGATTTGCCTCCATGGAGTTCTGTCCTGCGACGTGCAAGCAGCGTATACACCATCTCAACTTTAAACTAACAAATGTATTCAGAAATAATGTTAAATCTGTAACAATAAGCATATAGCCTTTTCAGAAATAGATTTTCCGGACAGCGCAGTAGTTTCAGGGACTTAACTTTTACTCACAACGGTTAGCTTAATTTTTAATTAACTTTACTTAACCGAGTTTAACGGTAGGAACGTGTACAATAACAAGGAGGACATCTGTAACTTTTAATTCCCATTCTCAAGACCCGGAGTTTATCTAACAAAGTTCCTTAAGATGTTATAACTGGCTCAAATTCAATGCTTATCGCTCAAAAGCCAAAGTTAGTTTGGGGCTGTACTGATTGTCGAATCTAACATCGAATGTCGAGGCGGTATCTTGGTCCAACATAATTAAAACTAAAGGTACCAAGCTAAGTAGCGTTTACTTAAACTAAGTGGCACTTAGCGATAACATAGTTGCTTTCATAATGTCCCGACTTAATTGTAGTTATCAAACTGCAGTAAAATTATTTTTGATAATCTGTCGACGCTACTGCTACTGTTGGCAATCCGTGTTTATGACTAAGGTTATCTGTTATTGTTGTATTGATTCATTTCGTAAACATGTCAAATGAAATTTTTTGTGTTTCGTGACATCTATTTACGAAACACGAACAGTAACGGAAAATGTGCATACAAATAGGTTGTCCATTACATATCAGAGGAGTGACGCCCATAAAAGCCGTCCCACCTATTGCCTTTTCTCTATTGTTCTTAGAGAAGTAAATGAAGTCTACCCTGGCTTTCCCAGTAGGTAATTCTGTGACGCCACGCCACTGAAACAGTATATATGGTATATAACATATACCTTTCAGTGGCTTATACATATAATGGTATTTGAAAATCTTTCTAGCAATACCTGGGCAATCTGCGATGTGAAACCACGCACAAAAACAAATCCTTAAGAATAAAGTCTTAAAAAAACGTTCAATATTTTGGCTTTTAACCATCTAAGTTGAACTGACAGTGACCGCCGCAACACCAAAATAATATTATCAGAAATCTGCGAGAAATCCTTGTTATTGAGAAATTTGATACTTCAGTTCGCTTGCCGTATCAGTTACCCGAAGGATCCATTTCTGTCAAAAAGCCCGTTCAAGCAATTGTTCAGCGATGGGTATCATGCCGCCCTGCGGTTTACGAGTGATATTAAACACTTGTACAGTAATGTACATACATACGTACGTACTGCTTTTGTCCTACACTTGTTTTGTCTCTGCTCACATCCTGAACGAACGCGAGTCGTTGACCTCTGATGAAAAGCCGATTTCTAACAGTTCTTTTGTGAGATGTGAATGTTCGGCGCGTTGCGTTAGTACCGACAATGATTTAGTGGAGCGTCCAAACACCGGCTACCTCAGTTGCATGTTTTTTGACCCACACAATGTTCGCCATATGAAAAATCTCGTGATATTAAGCCGTGGAATGTGTACGTGTCATATTACAGCGCTTGTATAGGAATTTAATTATGAAACGCTCTATAAAATGATACGATATGTTTAGTTTAATAACTTGCCTTTATATTGAGATTTAGTCAAACTTGTTGGCTACCCAATCTGCTGTATGTAGGTACGTTCGAAAACCCATTTAGCAGCAAATAAGTTGTCAATATGTCAGCACTCGAGACTGCAGCGGGCGAACGAAGTTCGGCAGTCAAGACGTCTGTATACGGTAACTGAACAGTTACTTCATACATTCGAAACCCTCACCTTAAACAGAGAGCAGTAGAGTTTCCTTTCCTTTTAACGAAGAAATTGATTCATTGCTTTGTCACAAATATCCAACTTCGAGCCGTATAATTAACAAGGCAAAGCAACGCAACCAAGTTTAACCAATAAACTTTGGAACACTTTAGTGGTTATAACTTTTAATTAACTACACATAGTGAAATTATGTACGCATGTAAAATTCTTAATCATTTTGTTTTGTGCGAGCTACTAATTAGGTGTAATATAACCGGTTTTTTTTGTGCAGTGACAGTGACAAATCTGATTTTAAAATACGTGTGTAAATGCTCATAAATTAATTATTAATTATGATATAAAAACTGAGTAAGGCTAATCGTAGTTTCCTCATTTTAACCCACCCATCATCATGAAATGTGTTACCCAGCGGGCCTATGATGGTTGCGTTTATCACGTTATAAATAAGTGACTAAGTATACGCATCTATCACTCACACTCGCATTATGTCAAAACCTACACTTTCCTACTCATTTGACGTTGAGTAATTTATATATTAAAAGCAACATTTAAAATACAAAAGGTATTAATTGACAACATTTCATATTTTTAAGACTATCATTTTATTACTTTTCTGAATTCTGCTTAAAAAGATGAAGTAATCTCTGTTTTTATTTATTTTCTGAGATGATTATTTATGTTATTATTAATTTATAAAAACATACTCATTTTAAAATGTGGCAACACCAAAACCAGAACTTAATGGAACGGTTACTTTAGTCGGTTTTCTATTAAAAAAAAACTTAATAAAACTCGGTATGCATCTGTCATCTGTCAACGTCAAATAAAAAATAAATATATTTTTTCGCTCTTTGGTTTAGACAACAACCCTATTCAGCCCGTATTGTCTTAGATTGCAGTTATTTGATGTATTTTCTTATATTTCTTTAAATACAGAAGAATAAATTCAAAGATTTTTTTTTAAGGTACACGACATAAAGCCCTGTCGATCTCTATATTAATTTCCACCTGTTATAAATATGAAATGTTGTCAATTGTTTTTTTTTTTTTTTTTTTCATATAAATCTCACATTCATGTGAATCCTTTTTTATTGACTACATCCCCTACCTACATCCACTACCCTTAGAATAGTATAGCGCCCCTGGCGATGGCGGTTACTTTGTATGACTACGATTCTCCATACAAATAATTTAGACTGTCGCTAGCGAGTACGGTCACGGTAACTCATGGTAAGGGTTACAGTAGTTAAGTGAGCCACTATCGAAACGTTCTGCTAACCCTTTGTGGAACTTCGAGATCAGAGGGAAGCGGGTTGGAAGCGACCGGCCATTTGATCTAACAGCGGATTTAATCGGGATTACATAGGTATGCGATTGAAAATACGCATCGTGTGAGGGCGGGATGCCAATTGCTGAACGAAATTTTGTGGAATTGTATATGTAACAGGGTAAGCAAGTTGAAGTGACAATAGGCGGGGAACGTATAGCTCGAAGAACCGATGGCCGTTGGGGCAGAAAGGTTCTCGAGTGGAGACCACGTACCGGCAAGCGCAGTGTAAGACGGCTACTGACAAGGTGGTCATGGTTAGAGTTTCAGGGAGTCGCTGGATGCGGGTCGCTGCTATCAGGCCCATGTGGAAGTCTATTGTGGAGGCCTGTGTCCAGCAGTGGACGTCCTATGGCTGAAATGATGAAGATGATATATACATATGTGACTTCTTTTAAATTATGTGTTTAAGGCATCCGCGGAGTTTCTTCTTTGTTTTTTGCCGAAACAGTTCTGCTAACCCTTTGTGTGACTCCGAGATCAGAGGAAGTGGGTCGGCAGCCACTGAGCATTTGATCTAACTCTGGATTTGGTTGGAACTTTATACATGTGCTGTTGTAAGTGCTGAGAGGTTACCTACTCTGAAGTACGAATTGGAAAAAAATATACCGAAAAAATAAAGAACCCATTTTTGCCAATTAGATAGGTACGTTTAATTGTTTTTCTGCTTAGTAAATATTTTGTGATGACGTCACTATTGATTTGATTTATCCTGCAAAACGGCCGTTACAAGTGAAAGTAGAACTATTCTATTAAGTATTATTATCAGGCATCGGATATTCAGATGCTTTTATACCTAAACTTTGATGTCGGCGCTGTTGTTGCTGGAGTTGTATGAAAATGGACTCCCGACTAGAATTAATTTAATGAATCCCAGGATTTCTACATTAACTAATTAGGCTAACATTCAAACATACTATTCAGTTATAAAATGAGCTAATTGAAGGTACTTTAAAGGTTATTTAATTAACTTCCGTTACGAAATATTTTTATTAAATTGGGTCCGCCTCCGTACAACTCAACATCGAAACCGACGCCGAAGTGTAGGTATAAAAGCATCTGAATAGGTACCCGATGCCATATTATTTATCAATGGTGTTATTATGGTCACAATCTAATTGCTTATAGCGATATAAGCACCCTATTCCCACAAATGGGATTAAAATAGGTGGTAAAGAATTCTTCTTCTCTTCTTCTCAGCATATATGTTTCCACTGCTGGACATATGCCTCTTGCATGGATTTCCAAGCTGATGCGGCGATCCTACTCCAGGTCAGCTCTGCCGTCTTTTTAATGTCGTCCGACCATCTGGCTTGCGGTCTTCCAACGCTTCTGTCACCCGTTCGCGGCCTCCCAGTGGTGTAGCGCTTGCTGACTCTGCGTAAAGAATTGGTATATCCAAGTTGCGAAGTGTTATTCCATTCCTCTCGTTAGATAATATTTGCATGAACGCACCAATAAAGCTACGGTACGACACGAATTTCGAACTTCGGAGTACCTAACCCTACGTGAAACGCGTTGTGTGAGGGAAAAATGCAAATTGGAGAACGATATGTTTGTAGGATTATTATTACGGTATTTCTTCTAAACTATATGATTAGAAGGATATTTGTTACTAAAGCTTAACCCTTCGAATGCGATGTCTTAAACTTGCTAATCACTTGCTAATCGTTTAAATTTCGAAACGAACTGATATTTTAAACATAAGGTTCAAATGTTCCGGACGGGCCCGTACCTAAGCGTGCGAGGGGTTCACAAAGCTTTTCTTCAAGTTCCTTTATTTAGAAGACGGTATTTGATGACTCATCAATGATGACAGCTCAAATCAGCTACTCTTTATGAAATGTCAAAAACGATTTGTTAATATGAAGTTTCTATGAAGATACTGGCTTGTGACGTCATAAAAACATAAAAATCAGTAGTCAAAACACGTCTTCTTATTAGTTTTAAAAATAGTAAAAATTCCAAAAGGTAAGTAGTGGTAGTATTTCGGTTATTTTTTAATACAATGTATGTTTAGTGATCTCAATGACATAATTAATTTTCACTAATGTCAAAATACCGCATTGTCTTATTTTCTACATGCATGTTTGGATTGTGCATAAAGATCTTTAGAAAAGCGATTTCAATATATAGTTTGAGCACAACCAAATTCAGGACCTCCCTTTTTTAAAGATGGTTAAAAAGTAGTAACCATATACAGGAATTTATGTCCTAGAAATTACCAATACCTCATACTGCAATTTGTTTCAATATAGAAAAGCTTTTTTAAATATTCATGGGAACTCTCGATGCAATTCATTCAAGCATTAAAAATGCTTTATGTGGAATTACAGCAAAGCCGGAAACATCCTTCCTTCCTTTTCTCGCATTAATGTGGGGCTGGTTCTTTACACTTTGTACAAGTTAAGAAGAGAATAATTAAATTGTGCCGAATATTTAAAAATATTACATATAACAAATAACATTCCAAATGAAATGAAATAATGTATAAATAAATAAATAATTTATTTCCGTTGTTGAGAAGAAAGCCGAAAGAAACTCAACACTAAGTATTTTTTTCGTAAATCATGCTTATAACATACATTTAATTACACTTTGGTATAACTAAATACGTTGGTATTGGCATTCCAGAAATATAGCCAAAATTTACGCGGCAAGATTAAAAGTATTCTCGAATGCGACAAATCTATCTCTAGGCTATCGGATTGGGCTGCTTGTAACCCACTGTTATGATTAAGATACACTAAATAAATATTTTTTTCTGTCACAGAGCGCAAAAAGGATATGAAACTCACAGGGGCCATTATCTCTCTTGACCACGGCTACGTGACCTGAGCCGCCATTATCGATGTTTATTACGTGAGCTACAGCTGGCTGAAAAACAGATTCTTCACACGCCACGTATGGTATATATCACCATTACTAGAATCTTCCATCTTCATCCTTTTTTCTTTAGCGTAATCGGGTAAAAAGTGCCCTAGACCATTTTTGGATGTCCAGCTGTCCCTGCACTGTATCAAAATTGGTATAAATGCGGACACATTTGTGTTGACTAGTGTCGACGTGATATTATTACCATTAATAGAAGCCCTTCTAGGGTGCCCACCCTTATCCTTTTTTTATACGAAACAACAGAAGTCATGTATTTATAATTTACGCATTGAGATAAAGTTACTTTGGTGTAACTTTATCTCAATGAGAAAGATAATGTCAATTACTGTAACGGTCGAATGGCGCATGTAGATGTAGTAGAAATTATATTGGTCAATCTCGGACAGATAAGTTTCAGTGTTAAACGTCGCATTGAGGCCCACAATATGATACTTGAGGACAGCACAAATCAGCTATTATTTATGAAATGTTAAAAACGATTTTTTACTATGAAGCTTCTATGAAGATACTGGCTGGGCTGGTGCACCAGACAGACGTAAAAAAACCAATAGTCAAAATCAAAACACTTTTTTTTTGTTTTTGTTTAAAAATAGTAAAATGTCCAAAAGTTAGTGGTAGTTTATTTAATTCCGTGTATTTTTAAATGTATGTTTAGTGTAGTTCAATGAGATATATACGTATATGCAGCGGGACCCCATGTAATTATGGTTTAAGTCCTATATAATCGAGTTGGTATATATTTCTACCTATCGATTTATGTACTTTTAAATTTCTACCTTTGCAAATTAATGAAAAAAAAATGATTCTGTGCCAGCGGGGCCCTTTGTTAATTGTAAGTTTACAGACTAAATGAATTACTATTCATGGAGACTCTTATTTCTACCTTTCAAATAACTTTTCACTACACCCTACATATAAATAGTTTTTGAGAAATACGCGTTCGAAGATTTTGTCCTTCTAGCAGGGCCCTTTGGTATTGAGTGACTTACATGACCCCAGGTAATTTTAAAAAACAGATGGTTATTTCTACCTACTGAATCAATTGTGACCAACTTGCTAGAGACAGGTTTTCAAGAAAAAAAAATATAATAAAATATTATTGTATTATATTATCACTAAACCTGTCAGTAGCAAGTTGGTAATAATTGATTCAGTAAGTAGAAATAACCGGCTGTTTTTTTAAATTACCTGGGGTCATGTAAGTCACTAAATACCAAAGGGCCCTGCTAGAAGGACAAAATCTTCGAACGCGTATTTCTCAAAAACTATTTATATCTAGGGTGTAGTGAAAAGTTATTTGGAAGGTAGAAATAAGAGGCTCCATGAATAGTAATTCATTTAGTCTGTAAACTTACAATTAACAAAGGGCCCCGCTGGCACAGAATCATTTTTTTTTTCATTAATTTGCAAAGGTAGAAATTTAAAAGTACATAAATCGAGAGGTGGAAATATACAACCAACTCGATTATATAGGACTTAAACCATAATTACATGGGGTCCCGCTGCATATACGTATATCAATGAGATACTTACTTCATTTTCACTTTAGTCTAGATAACGTGATAGGTATCGTGGTAATAAAGTAATAATGAAATCGAAAGTGCTAAAAATAGATGGTAAATGTTAGTCGGTTGTCCAAGTCAAGTAACATGGACAAATCAGTAAAATATGTATGTATATAGTCGTCTAGTACCCATAACACAAGCCCTGCTGTAGGCCCAGAAAGATTTGTGTGGCAGGTTGTCTGATATTTATTTATTTAATATATTTATTATTAACTGAACTTACTGTCTATCTTATTCCCATGAAAACCTTCGGTTTTACCATTTCACTGTCGCGGACAGTTTGTTATAGACGCGCGTGTCACGAAATTGAATCGACGTATTCTCACGTACTCGGAATACTGCCGCTGCACCGACCTTAGGTACTAGGCTTAGAGCCTATAGTGGAAGTTTGCTGTTAACGCAAAAAATACGTCTCGAGCGCGTTTGTGACGGGAAACGTAAACGCGTTCTTTGGAAAGTTAAACTTAGGGCTCAGGATAACTTGAGTTGGAAAAATATAAATCAAAATGGTGTCCTCACTCTCACCCAGAAATAAGCGAGATAGAGGAGTGTCTTTGTTTTTTTGAGTATTGACCAGAATAGTGAAGAATAGCCTACCTTTCCGGACACTATAAGTACAGCTCGCTTAACGTTTTGCTACCAAATCGAGTGGTGATCATTTCTAAAAAAGTTTGTTTAAGTACCAATTATTTTAGTAATTTTATATCAACCTTATAGCCATGTTTGGGTTTAAGGTTCTGTTATGGTTATTAATTCTTAATTACAACAAATCTGAAATCATTGTATTGGAAACCACAAAGGAAATTGGTAACAAAATCGGAATATTTTAATTGAACTAAACTTCCATTTGAAGCCTCTATTTTGTAAATACTTTTTTGGAAACGTTCTCCAAAACTAATTCTATGCAATAGCATCCCTGTATGAAAAGAAAACTAATTTCAGAAGAAGTAGGTAAATAGCAAACTGATCAAAAGGCAATCTATATTCAAAATTGCCGCTTGAAAGTTCGCTTAAAGTTTGAACGTAGGCACTTAAATAACTGTAGGTAAGTATTTCACTATTGATCTAACTTAAAGGGTTAACTTGTTATAAAATAATAATACTAAATATATTATGTATAAGCTAACGGTGTAGTTGAAATGAGTGGTAGTAAAGCTATCTGCTCCTTTTCCCAGTTTACGTTAAGTTCTCACCTGGTAACTGTGGCTTCGGATACAAATGAGGTTCAAACTTAGAGTATCCGGATTATACTTTCGAGGTTTCGTTCTCGTCTGGAGGAGGAAACTCCTCCAAAACTTAAACCAATCTTTACGAAATTTTAGGCACTGAATGGGAAGGAAATTTTCTGTGTCGGATCATTTCAATTCTTGCGCAAATTATTTTAGAATATGTGTACTAGACGTCCGTTTGCGGCGGAATATTGTCGCCACATCTGTGGTCTCACTCTCAGTACAAAAATCTATAATTATTTGCGCTAAAATCGAAACTGTGTCTCTTTCTAGTATATTTGAATTCATTATTACCACGTTATCTTTCGTAGTTGTGGGCCTTAATTCGACGTTTTACACTGACAATTATCTGTCCGAGACTTGGCCACTACCTATAACATTAATAATTATAACGTATAACCGAAACCTCTATCCGATTAATTTGTATAGGGAACGGTTACAACCCCTGTTGTGAAAGATCATATTATTATGTACTTATCAGAAATCCGTGAATCCGTATTACTAGGAATATTATGTTGCATAATACAACACGACCCCTTCCGCGTGGAATTGAATGGAAGCCGTACGGGAAGCCCTCGTAGTCTCCGCGCGAAGAACTATCACTTACTAATATGCTTAGTGCGCTTGGTGGTCTACGGGATTTGAAGTTTAAGAAAGAGTTGATAATTAAAAATTATTGGGTAGGAATTTATTTATTATTTAAATAAGTTACACAACATTACAGTAAAAACCAAGGCACTGTGAACTACAAAAATACGTATAAACAAAGACTTGAAACTAGTTAGATTGAGGCATTTATACAAAACTCAAAAACCTATGACGTTAACTGGAAGGAGGAAAACTTGTACGCGAGTATATGTCTTTTTGGTCTCATCACGCCAACACGAATTTAGAAACGGAGGTAAATCATTATAGTATATCATTATAGGATACTTTTATCCGGCTACAGTTAAGCAAAAAAATGGGTTATGGCTTTTTGTTTCCCGCGCGAACGTAGTCACTTGTTACTTACTCATGCTCATGAAGAGTATATTTGTTTCGATAAAATATTAGCTAGTTATTGTATGAAGGCATAATCTTATGTACTTATTTAGTAATTTTATGGCCAATGTTTACATAGACACATAAATAAAGCGTAATAGGGTCATAACATAAAGCAATGTTCACTAAGTTATGGCTGGCTAATGAGGGTTAGCCTAGAATGTAAATACAGCCTTACTGCGCCTTTAACTCATGCAAGTTGGGAAATATTTGAAGTTAATTCAACTCGTATATCTAATGAGTTTAGAGAGATGCACTGATAATCTAAAGGTTTGGGCTCTAATCCCGGCGAGGGTAAATATTTGTCTGATGAATATTGTGCCTATAACACAAGTCTACTAGAGCTTACTTTGGGAAATGATCCGTTTTTGTGAGGTTGTCCCGTTATTTATAATTAAAGTGATGTGTCTTCATCATCTAAAGTACGAAAATGTCAGATGACAATCAATTCACCTATTTACATTGCGAAGGTATTCGATATAAAACCAGAAGATGTAATAAACCTGTGAAATTCATCATAATCGTCAAACGGTCGATTGTTATTTGAATGCGATTGTAAAGAAATAAGGGCTACAATCAACAAAATGTGTTTTAGTTTTATTAACAGGTACGTACAAATTGTTCAATATACACATTAACAATCTGAAAGATACGCTAAGATTCAAATCATTGTAATTAAAGTACCTCATCATAAATTTAAGAGTCAAGCATTTGTTGGTGTAGCCGATATAGTACATACTACATATATATAGCTCCATCTATCCCTATCAATAGCCAACTCCTTGATTACCATATATGACATGAAGTTTACCTTCTGTTTTATTTATGTAGCCTATTCTTGGTCTTCTCCTACCACGCTTTCCTTTAATTTTTCCTTCGATGATTTTGCTTATAAGAGCATCATTCGTACAAGGTGACCAAACTTCACCCCTCTCCTCTCTTTATGGTGTCCAACAAATTCCTTTTTTCTGCCACTTTTTTAAGTACTGCTTCATTTGTGACTTTTTATGTCCAACTATTTTTTTCCATCCTACGCTAACACCACATTTCGAAGGCTTCGAAGGCTTGTGAATGCTTTTGATTTGAGTACCTACCTATATACCGCCGCCTGTTGTTTACCTCTACTTAATTGCGGATACTCTTGAAATGTCGACAAACGTTTCACCAAATGCTTCATTTCGTCGAATTTTCATTTCGTCGACAAATTTTTACTCGTAAGTCATAAATTTTTCAGACATTTTGTAAATTATAACCTTTAGATTAGGTTAGGTTAGGTTTGTGTTATAACATTCAAAAATATTTTATGGTTTCAGAAAAAAATTGCTTTCGATGAAATGAAAATTCGACGAAATGAAAATTCGATGAAACGTTTGTCGACATTTCAAGGGTAAACCACTTAATTGTACTTATTTCTCCTGTATGTTATGTGAGGTGTGCAAGAAAGAGTACTAGTATTGTATTGTCTATAGGTACCTTAAAATTGCAGAGATCAGACGCTGATCCCGAGACCTCGACAAATTGTTAATGACATTTATATTGACTGTGAGAAGCGCATAGCCGAGAAACAATAGGATCATTGAGAATACCGTTGGTACAAATCGACGTCGAACTGGTGTTATATCGACTATGCACCACCAAACACTCGTATCATATTTAAACCTAGAAAGCAATATCAACCTTTCTCCTTTCGCCGAAAAGCTAAACTTGAGCAATGATGTAACAGAGAAAGGAGATTTTAAAGGTTAACAGTGGATATTAAATGCGGGGCACTTGGTTCACGAGGGTCAAACTTACACTAATAATAGCGCGATGTTATTTCTTTAATCTTTTAACGTTTACTCAAACGACTGCCAGATTGTTCAATGGATTTGAGACGGTAGGTACTTTAAGGTGATAGTGCAAAAAATACTTGTAATCTGAAGTTGACTAAAATAACAAAAAAATCTTTTACAAATCAATTGGCCCTTGACAATACTTGTAAATTTAGAATAGCTTGACAATCAGGCAAAATAATATCTTATCTCTTGACGGGATAAAAGAGATATAATGATTAATGAGTGTAAAGCCGAAGAATGCTCTTCTGCCTCGCTACGCATCCTCGCACTGGTGGAAACGCATCCTAAACGAGGTCATATTTCACCTAGTCGACGACAGAAAGACAGGCTAGTGGACCAATAATTTATTATTAGACAGCAGATGTTTTTCTGCAATAAAATAACAATTTAGCTTAATATTAGGAAAACATCAGACAGGCACCTGAGGTAATTCCGTCTATAAAAGCAAATGCGTCTTTTTAAAATATCAGAAGCGCCAACCATCAAAACTTTAAACCACCTATACTCCTACTTATAATATAAGGAAGGAGAGCGGTCGTAGTTGTAAAGTCTTGCGTTTCTATAGGTATGATAACATCAAAAGACACATTTGGCTCTAATAGACGCAATTACCTTACGTTTTAAAATATCGAAACTAGCTATTACACAAGACAGTCTAAGTAAACGAAACATTGAAGTAAAGGGTGCCACCCTGTATGGGTCGATACCGTAAAGTCTCATACACAATGGCATGCAATAAGGCTTTCAGAAACCTATGCCAAGATTACGCAGGTGACCTTTCGTGCTATTTGAATGCGAACGCAAGATAAGCCTATTCAATCTTATAAATGCTAAGTGGTGCTTTCTAATGGTAAATGTGATAATAATGGAGATACCATTAAATTCGCAATGTGGAATTTATTCGTAGTAGTTTGGAGAAAAGAAAATAAAAGCAAATAATAAACATTTCCAAAACACTTAACTTGTTATTCCGATCTTCATCACATTTTGCACCCAAATGAATATAACTACAAATTTTCACATTCAAATGTGTATATTTTTTACAAGCTAGTTACCAAAATATTCCACTATAAACTTATCGTATTACAGCGGCCAAAATCAAAATTGGTAAAAATAAAGTCATCTAACAATTTATTTGTATCCTCCAACCGCATACATAGATCAAATATTCAATGGACATCAGTGTGTGGATATTATACTGGGCATGGTCTGTAATAGGAGAAAAATATTAAAACAGATTGTACTCTTCACACAAAAAATGATGTGCAGTCCCCAAAAATATTAAATTGTTCAACTCGATACTCTTCACTGCAGATTTTTTACTACTCTAGCTCTATTGTCACCTACGGAAATATTACTTACAACTTGCCGCTGGTTTGTAATATTCTCCCATAAAATATAGTGCTTCTTTTAATAGTACACTACTATACTAAATAGTACATGCACTACTACTGGTGATTTATACGAAAACTAACGTGCGGGATGACCGCGTATGTCACGTTAACGATTATTCAAACGCACTGAAATTCGCATCTGTCACCGATCGACAATCGCAAAGATTAATTTGCAATGCTAACGGCTTTGCATAAATCCCAATATAAGACAAAGCTAATAGCTCTCTCATTGCTGCTATAAGGGCGTATGTGCATTTGAAAATTTATGACGTATAGGCGTTTTAGATTAATGGGCGAGGACCTGTGTTTAGAGACTATTAGTCTAGTGTGGACAAAGCTTTGTTTTCTGTTATGATCTTATGATTATGGTTGATGCGGGCCTTATGAACGATGTATGGTTATAGTTTGTATTTAAATCTCTAGGGATACGTCCAATCCTGGAGGATGTTTTCCTTTACCTATGCTACATGATGTTGCTTCTTGCCAAATGTCATGATTCTAGTCTAGGCCAACGGGAAGAGCACTATAAGTTTTCATTTCCTAGAAGGGCATCAACACATACATAAACGCTCGTATATTTTGATTGTGATGACTTAGAAGTTTGATTTTGACAACTGCTCGATACATAGATATAATAGACCACTAGATAGGGCGTTGATGACGTCACAGCGTAAGGAGCATAAACGTCAAGATGGGCTGTATCGCTCAAATGCGGCTGTAAATGTCAAATTATTATGCTACCATATTAAGTAAACGAGTAAGCATGCGATGATGACAACCCTGACCATCCTTTTCAACTTAGTCGCATTATAACGTCTGTTTTTGACGAAAAATAAACATTATTAATATTTGTGTTTTTAAATGAAAAAAAAGTGTGAAAGTGCGTGCAAAACTTAGAAAATGTCGTGCATTGTGCGCGGATGAAATTCGCAGTCTGGGAGAAAAGAAAACTTGGGTGAAAATATAATTTTTCATTAGTAAGTAATTCAGTATTGTTTTTTCAGCAAATGCATCAGAATTTATGTTAATATTAAAAATATAAGCTTAGAAATAGGATTATTATTGCACGCAAATGATATCTAACTATGCTACAATTAAAATAAACATAGAAATAGTGAAAAAAACAATTATGTTAATTTCTGTCGTGAGGTTACTAGTGACGTAGAAAAAGTTATCGATACTTTGCGATTCTGTAAATCAAGGTTACTTTGGTCAGGTGTATAATATTTAAAAAAGTCAATGACGTTTTGGTGGACATTGTTGATAGCTTATTTTTTTCGTGGATAGGCTGAAGACGACAACTCTGTCTGAGCATAGTTGTAGATTTCGGTTATTTTATGTATTTTGTTATATTTGTTTACGTACATACAGAAGATTAAATTTAAATAAATATTTTAGTGTGTCCACGACGCAAAGCTCTCTAGATATCTTTATTAATTTTCATCTGTTAGAAATATGAAATGTTGTCAATCGTATGTTTAATCAGCAAGGTGAGAGAAGGGAAGACTGTCAAATAAATGTATTATAAATTTATAACAATTTCAATGGTTTTTTGGTTCATTCCGTTAGTTTGCATAATAATTTTCTAATAACCACAGTCTAGTTCCATCATGAGACGTAACCAATATACTAAATTTCAGCTCGATCGGTGCCCAGAAGTCAATTTTAATCTACTTTTCCTTTTTACACTTACACGATCAGACAAAAAAAAACATTTGCCTAAAAACCTACAGAGTTCGCCAGCCGTGCAGTGCATAATTATAAATAGGTACTTTTCGTCCATTAAGAATATGGGTGAATGTCGAAGGAATTATTTGTATTGTATGATAACGTCGTATCTGTTATTAAGTAATCAGTGCTTTGACTTAGCTTTTTATTTAATCTTCAGCCAAAACAGCAGTCAAGTGGCTTAGAATCCTTTTCAAAGTGAGACTCAATTTAATCGCAATACTTAATCTTGTTATTTTTAGGGTTCCGTACCTCAAAAGGAAAAAACGGAACCCTTATAGGATCACTTTGTTGTCCGTCTGTCCGTCCGTCTGTCAAGACCCTTTTTCTCAGGAACGCGTGGACGTATGAAGCTGAAATTTATATCAATTACTCAGGTCTACTGTCCCTTGAAGCTGTGAAAAAATCAAACTTCTAAGCCAACGCAATCAAAAGATACAGCCGTTTATGCCGCAAATTTTCGACACTTGCAAGGGAATCAAAACCTACAGGGTGCTTCCCGTGAACTCAGAATCTTGAAATTTGGTACGAAGCAACGTCTTATAGCATAGATAAAGGAATAATTACGAAAACAATAAATTTTTTTTTTAATACCTAACTTTGCACCTAATTTGCATATTTTCGACACTTGCAAGGGAATCAAAACCTACAGGGTGCTTCCCGTGAACTCAGAATCTTGAAATTTGGTACGAAGCAACGTCTTATAGCATAGATAAAGGAATAATTACGAAAACCATAAAAAAAAATTTTAATACCTAACTTTGCACCTAATTTATATGGGGCGCTATACATACCAGGTGCAAACTTAACTTAACCACTTAGGGATGGAAAGTGTTTGTACGGAACCCTCGGTGCGCGAGTCCGACTCGCACTTGGCCGGTTTTTTTATAATGCTCTGTTGGCGGTACTCCTGGACACGGCGCGCATCGTCAGGAGGTTCCTCTCTCTGCAGCCCTAACCACCGGTAGCCTGGGCCCCTCCCTGCTGCCGGCGGCACCCTAGGTTAAGTTTTTTTTATAATGTATTAATATTTTGTAATAACTTAAAAATCCGTGTCAATGTTTTTTTTTTTCATATAATTTTCAATATAGAGCCTTAAATTTAAAGACGTTATTTTTTGGAACTAAGCATTAAATAAATAAAAAAAAATTAAAAAAATAAAATATTAAGGGACAATCTGACAATCCAAGTTAAAGATGTTTATTTTTTTAATAAGTTGATAAAGTTATCAACTTGATAACTTTATCAACTATATAATTGTAGTTTTATCGATATCGTACCGATATCGATAAATGTATTCGGGCATCACTACAACGAAAAATTTGACACATGGGCTTGTACATTTTTTTAAAAGACGTAACTGACAAATATACTGTCATCTCGTTTTTTCTTGCGGGAACTTGTCGTGCTTTACAGAGATAGCAATATTGTCGTAGGTTTCTACTAAGTAACACGCTCGCTATTCACTATTCCATACTCTAAGGCTCGATACCACACAAATGACATTGACACCCCGCAATTTATTAGTTTTTCGTGGTTTTACTACAAAATATTCTCGTCACAAACTAATTAACTATGCTAGTTTCATTAGCCATCTTTAAACTTTAAAAACATGAAGTATGAGTATCAAAAATTCTATAACTGAAATGACAGAAATCGGTGTCACAATGACTCAGTTGTCGTGGATTAGATTTTTATTTATGTCATTTCAGAAACAAATGTATACTGTATATCTAAGCTAAGGCGTAATTTAAGCATGCTGATCTTCACACATGTACAATTAAGCAAGCTGAGTTCCTAACCCATTTTAGGAAATACCAATTATGGGCAGATTTGAAAGTCGATTTCACTACACGCCAGCGGCGTAGTTTACGACGTCATGATATATGGCCCCTAGATACCTCTCGGTTCCCATAGCTGCATAATGCCTTGGGCTTCATTGACATACAATACAGGGTGATTCCAGAGACATGACCGATCACTGGAGAGATTTGCGGCGGTTTTTCTCAGCAAATATCACGTTTTCCGCATCGATGTTAGGTTTTAATTTGGGTAGAGAAGAAAGAAAGAATTGTCCAAAAGGCTTGCAGAGGCCACTGGGGACCGAAGAGCTGGCAGCTTCCTCGCTCAACGTATCAGCATAGCTGTTCAGCGAGGAAATGCTGCCAGCATTTTCGGTACCATGCCGCAAGGGAGTAATTTTTTGAATTTGTTTTATTTTAGGCATTGACGTAATAATTACATGGACACACAATCAGACGGAAAAAATGGCACCCTCCCAACTAATGCAAAATCACAAATCGCATTAGTTGGGCGATCAGTCTCGTTTAGACCATGACACGTGACGGGTCTCAAAAGTGACTTAATTTTCAGTGAAAAATTACAGAAATAACAACTATACAATAAAGGAACAGGGCGGAATATTCTTTTTTACTTGAGTTCTATTGATTAATTAACGAATCCTATGTAAAATCATAGCAATTTTTGTATTAGAATTATTAACTTTGTCCCTACAAAATGCACATCATCACAGAACAAAAATCGAAGGAGTCGCTATAGTTTTATATTTTATTAATAAATTAAGGAGTGCAATATAGTATTTTATGCAACCGTTGTATAAGAGGGGGCAAAAAACGCGAGTGGCATGGGTTACGATGTGAGCGTAGCGAACATCGTAAGAGAGATGCCACAAGCGTTTTTTGACCTACTTATACAACGTTGCATACAATACTTTTTCTACGACTCGACATTTCATAAATAAAATGCAAATAAACAACAAAGAAAATAATTACATGTTCCCGCTCGGAATCAACAAAATTAAAAAGAAAAATTGTCTCTGATAAACTTTTTTTTTATTGACATCCATCTGTCAAAAAAATATTAACTTATACATAAAGGTATACGATCACCATACTAAACATCTGTCAAAAAAAATAAACTTATACCTAAAGGTATACGTTCACTATACTAAACATCCATGCACTGAAGATAAAACTTTTTTTTTAAGTTGGCAGCAATGCCTTAGTACAATAAGTTTTTTTTTTAATTTGCAAATTGTGTGAATGCAGCTGTTCATCTTGTAATCTGTGGTACTAAGTGATGCTTTTTTGGCGACATTATAACATCGGTTAGCAGTGTGTTTTTGGGCAGTAGAGTATAGACTTTTACAGACTTTCATAATTTATGTCTTTATATTAGAGTTAGTAACTATATAAATGACAGAAAAAAGTACTGGAGTAGAAAAAATAATTATCCTATTTTTTTTATTCAAGATTCCCATTCTCAACAACGTAAAAATGGAGATCACATTTAGCAAGAGACAAACGCGAAGAATAATTGAAGCCAAATAATTCGTCTCTCGTGTTTTCGGCATAATCATGTTTTTTTTTATGTTAATCAACACAAGCCTAAAATGATAAAATTCATAAATTACTAAAAAATAACTCTGTTGTTATTGTTTTATTTTGTCACAGAGTCTAGACACTGTCAGTTTAAACCTTTGAACGCCAAGAACACATAAAGGCGACGGCGACGTGTGCTTATACATATACTTGTGCATACCACGCCACCGACAAATAAGATCAATCTTTAAAGGGTTAATAATGTCAATATTTTGCACTTGTCTTACTCTCATTTCACATACTGGAACAAGGAGAAATAATTTCATTATTACTGATCCCTTCTATCGGAAACTTTTTATGCAGTTGTTAAATAAAAACGTAACTAAATTTGTTATTAACAATTTACAATAAAAACGTAACTAAATTAGTTATTAACAATTTACGAGTTTATTTAGTTCAAACATAAAATATATTTTAATACCTACATAAAATAATAGTGAAAATATTTTTAGTATGTAAAAATATTAAAATCTGATCCATTCGTGCCATGTTCCAAGTTTGACAAGAGACTTCAGTCAGAATACGCTAAAAAAGTTAATTTACACGTAAAATATTTGTGGTGATAAGTAATTAAGTCAATTTGACACTTAAATGTTTAAACAAAGAGTTCTTTTGTACGAAGTCAATATGTTGCTGCAAATTATAAATAAGCGTTATTGGCATCTACTTGAACATGACAACGGTGCCACTTTATTTGACACTTTTGTTCGGGTCTGTGGCTCTATAATAAATAATACCTCAATGATTTTAGGTTTTTTGTACATAGTTGTTAGTAGTATTTAAGCTTTTTATTTACTGTTTCTTTGTTTTTCCTTTTTTGAAATATAAAAAGTAAAGAAAATTTGGGTATTCAATCCACTGGCAAAATACAGTTTTGAATTTTGATCAGAACCTACTTTTTACACAAACTGCCAAATTAAGATATCAAATTATGGTATTATGAAATGAACTATACATGCAAAGATTAATTTCGATACGGCAATTAAAGGTACTTAGCTTAAAGCTTACATACTACCAAGATGTGATTAATATTGTTAGTTACAAAACGAACATAGTTACAAGTGAAACTAATAATAAAAAATTGGGCAAGTGCGAATCCGACTCGCGCATGAAAGGTTCCGTACTAATCTATAACAAGTTTGTTGTATGGGAGCCCCCCTTAAATATTTATGTTATCGTATTTTTAGTATTTGTTGTTATAGCGGCAATAGAAATACATCATCTGTGAAAATTTCAACTGTCTAGCTATCACCGTTCTTGAGATACATCCTGGTGACAGACGCACGGACGGACAGCGAAGTCTCAGTAATAGGGTCCCGTTTTTACCGTTTGGGTACGGAACCCTAAAAAAACCGGCCGGTAGGGTTCCGTAGTTGCTCATCCTTCACAATAGACTTAAGTTACGAGAAAGATTTCAAGCTCTATAAAAAGGTCGTAAACACCAAAGTAATTGTAATTATTTGTTACCTGGAAGTCAAATTACGTCCTTTTAAGAAAATTATGAAATTTTGCGATAACTCAAAAACGGCGACAAAAGTATGAGTATGTGTATGCACATACTCATACCAAATTTCAGCTTTCTAGTAACTAATGATCACGGAGCTAAGTGGACGGACAGACGGACACAGACGGACATGGCGAAACTATAAGGGTTCTTAGTTGACTACGGAACCCTAAAAAGCGTGTAAAAAATGTGTGTATATAATATACACAAATGTGAACAAGTCGACGATCGATCCATAAGTATTAAGTATGTTAAGTATGTAGGATTGCCCCCGTTTAATAAGTTTATGAGTAGGTACATTGTTGCTATCATATTGCTAAGTTAGGTAATAAATTAATCCTAAACATACCGAACCGAGCCATAAGTAATGAATACAGGCGCTTCGACAAAACGCGTAGGTTTAGATATGTACATATTTGATCTATAGCTGTTGGTACAGTCAATTGAAGAGAAAATATTTTTTTGGTCCATAAATATCGATCTTTTAGCCTTAGTCTAAAGAGGGGCTTGCATATGAATAATGTACATGCAATGTTATACATGTTTATATAATGAACACAGAGAATTACTCTCTCATCGTGCAACCAGTTCCTTTGCCGCCGTCATCATTTTATTAACCGACTTCAAAAAAGTAGGAGGTTCTATGTTTTATAGTAATCCATAGAAAGCAGTGCTTTATGATAGGTACTTGCCATTTTTCAAATCAATACGATGACATTTAGAGGTCGCTCATAATTTAGCATTTTCCTATAGAAAGGACATTGAAAAGTTATAAAATTTACATTATCGTAAACGATCGCAGGCGATTAAGTGAAACAATCTTTATTATCATCTTTCGATTTTGTTTTTAAAATGAAATTTATATTAACATCAGAAATTTGTCTCGCATTATTGCGACCAGTAAATCATTTCCAAATTAATATTAATTTGGTACAATGATTATTACTTGATAACAAAACAAAATTAGCCATGTGGAGCTAAGATTGAATGTCCTTTTTTTCTCCATATAACTGTGGACCACCATACTGTCTAGTCTAGTACAACATGCACTGAAAGGCTACAACGAACCCTGTGCGTGCCTAAGAATACATTGTCACAGTACTTATTGATCAATATTGCATGAGGTCTTCAATGTTATCTATGGCCGTCCCATCGCCCGTGAGATTGTAAACGCATCCCTAACCACCCACTGGCCAATTTAGAGAAATAATTGACTGTCTAGCCGCGGATAATGATGCAGTTGCACGTAAGTTATTGGCTAAGGAACTAATTTATTTGAAATTTGAATGTCTTTGTGAAGCAATTTGCAGGATTCATGCGTTTTGCTCGGCCATTCGCGGATGAATATAGATGTGCAAGTTGTAAGAGTCACCAAAGAGTCGGAAAATTTTCGGAAGTTTCTGGAAACTTACAGTTGAAGGTTTGTGAGTCATACTGACAAAAAAAAACAATAGTCGTCTCTCCTGTAGTCTAATGTTAACATCATTTTATTTGTAATTAAATTAGATTAGTTTCTAACAAAAATCTAGCCACCTCGTTAAACATCACGTTAAGGTAAAGATCTTTTTTTTACGTGAAACAAAATAATTTGCAAATGCATTCAAGTAAAGCGTGCTCGTTAAACCGAAACAATATCAATTTGCAAACCGTCCACAATTTACTGACTCACTACCATGAAGTTATCACATAGGTAGTACAGGCATAAATGTTGACGCACCCACGTGCGGCAGCCATAGATTTTCGTAGGAGTTTATTGTTCTATCAAGTCACCGCGTAACGCGAACGTTAACGTTTCTTTCTGGTTCAGTTTACAGAGAGATTTGTTTGAAAACCATAAACGGGACTAGAATTATGACGCACGGTTAGAACGCGCGGAAGTCAAAAATGGTCAGTGAGATTTCGTTCAAGTTGGTTTGTTGTTCATTAGTCAATCCCACGCGGCTTGTGACAATAGTAAAACACGCTATTGTTTAGTGCGTACTTATTTTGTAACATATTTTAAACGGGAACTACAAACTGTGAACTGAATACACTGAAAAAAATATCCAGTGGAGCCTACTGACATTACAGTAAGACTTACTGCAATAACAGTTAGGCCTACTGACATTTCAGTAAACCTAACTGTAATAACGGTTACGCTTACTGTAATTTCAGTAGGCTCCACTGGGTATTTTTTTCAGTGTAGGTGCATAGAACTGTTTTCGGTAAGTTAGACGAGCGTAATTTCGGTCTCGCCGTACATCATGTCACGTGATCACACTCTAAGTATGGCGCGACCGAAATTACGCGACTCAAATTCGCTCGTCTGGCCTCACCCTAAAAGACTTAGCTGGTGACATCTAGGTGATAATTTTGCTCTAAAGAATCTAGAACTGATAAAACACTGGCTTTGCTAATGTAGGTTTTAACATAGAAAGTTTTCATTAAAAAGACACGCGCGGGGATGGGCGGGTAAATCGGAATTCTAAAACTTAATAATGTTTGATTTGTTAGTTAAGTTTTTTTTTACTATTTTAAGACAATCCTCAATATAGTCAGTAAAGAGAGATTTTGATATTTTGTTCATATGTTTCCTTTGAAAATCTTTTTTTTAAACAACATGCTTTCAAGCTTTACTTCTATTCCTTGCATGATGCTCTGAAGTGGAAATTAATACAGCCTGCGTACTTAGGTAATACTATTATGTTATGAACGCATTTAACCACCCATGGACATGGCGTGTAAAGTCAAACAACATCACTTTCACCGTTGAACTTAAGAAAAAAAGCGGACAAGCACGAGTCTGACTCGCCCACCGAAGGTTCCGTACAAATGTATAAATAATAATAAATAAACAACCTCACACAAATCGATCTAGTCCCAAATTAAGCTCAAGAAGGCTTGTGTTATGGGTACTAGACGAGGATATACACTTATATAGATAAATATATACTTAAATACAACCATGACCCAAGCACAAATATTCGAGTTCATCACACAAATATTTGCCCTAGCCGGGATTCGAACCCGGGACCGCCGGCTCAGTAGGCAGGCTCTACAAACTGAGCCAAACGCGTCGTCATACATGTATACCTCTTAACCTCGATGATTGACAACGTACTTTAAATAAAGACTATTTTTTATGATTTATAGTTGAAGTAATGCAAGCTGAGCTAATCCACTTACCTGCATTCACAATAGCATTGTGTCTGATACAATCCAATCTGCTTTTGTTCTCTTAAGGGCCAACCTGGCGCCAACCAGTTACTTACAAAAAAAGGTTAGAACTACATTGCGTGGATATTGAATTTTCAACCTTATACCTTGTTGAATAGGTTTAAAATGGTTGATGATGAGAGTTCATAGTCCTTTTTCAAGAGAATACGTTCTGGTGAAGAGTCGGACGGTTGTAAAATTCCAAAAAGTTATGATCACCATTATTCTGTTAGTGCATTTTGTAGTCTAATGTCCAAGGAAATAGAGTCGATAATCTATATTAACCTTCCAAGGTGGTTACAATCTGCTTTTACTACGAGCTCGTTATCTTAATTTGCGGTTTACCAGTTGTGGTTTGTTCAATGGTATTCAGTTCTTAAGTGGATTAGCTCAGCTTGCATTACTTCAACTATAACAACAAATGTATAGTTTCTAGTTATTTGGCCAAATTTCATAGTTCAAGGTCAACGGAAAAACCAAAACCCTATAAATTTTGATTCTCGAGAGTGCCGAAATATATTTTTTGCAGCATAAACGACTTAATCTTTTTTCGTTAACTTAGAATTTTGATTTTTTCACTGTTTCAATGGACTGTTGTAGACCTGAGTATATCATTTTTATTTAAACTCGACGCGTTCCTGAGATAAATGGTCTTCACAGACAGACGCACGGACGAATGGTCAACCCGGAACCCTGCGGAACCCTAAAAACAATAGAAGTAGTGTAGTGCCCTTCAAACCGCGGTGTTATGCAAAGTGACGTAAATTGGAGTACAGAAGCAATTGTTATTCACGCACTATTGATTCTATAATGGCCTGTTTCCTGTAAAAACTCGCTATCGATTCACTAAGACAATTCAAATGCTAGTTTTCTATCTCCGATTTCTCTTAACTCAACTTGGAAAATGAACTTTGTTATGACTCACACACGATGCTATTCAAAATCATAAATTTATGAGTTACGATGTTGAGAAAAGTATGAAAGTCTACATTTACAAACATAATTACGCAGGCCGCAAACTCGAATTGAAATCGTAAATTCCCTTCTTTCAATGCAGAAAAGAACTAATTTGCTCAGTTTTGTTGTTGTTATTTATGAACAGCGTTGTAAAAAAGTGGGATTGCTTGGGAAAAGCGTGCACTGCATAGATAACTTATTATTAAAACTCGATCACAGAACGAGATAAACAGCAAATAGCTCGATCATTACTGCAAAATGATATGTTTACTACGTGTTTTAAGCAAATTATATAATAAACCAGTTATTCATCATACATACATACCTAATTAGTAATCTTTTTCAATCCATTTTACTTCGTATGTAGATTTGCATGTGGGTTCTGTACCAAGCCCGTTTCGGTATTTTGAAGACTAGCTTAATTTGCTTTTAAATCGGTGATCTAGAAGGCTTTGGCTTAAAATCTGTGATCTTGAAGAAGTAAACATCGAGTTCAAGTATTAAAAATGAAATTTAAATTGCATTCGTTCAAGCCAACGAATTTAAGTTCTTAAGAACTTCTTATACGTTATTTTAAGGAGTTATTAAGTCCGTACCTCAGCCGGCAAAAACGGAAGCCTTAATAGGATGACTTAGTGTCCATCTGTTTGTCCATCTCTCAAGACCGTTAGCTCAGGACCGCGTAGCGGTATCAAGCTAAAATTAATAACAAGTACAGTCTGCTTCGCCTCAAAACTGTGAAAAAAACAAACTTCTAAGTCGACGCAAATTAAAGATAAAGCCGTTTTCGCTGTCTGTAGTTCGCAAGGGAATTAAAACCTTCGACTTCCTGTTGACCTAGAATTCCAGAATTAGATTATATTTAGGTATAAGTATACAAAATAGGTGAAAAGGTTTTAACCATAACTTATTTGGGTTAACAATAAAGCAATCAAATCTACACTAAACACAACGGGAACATAACTTTGCGACCGGCAAAGCTAAGTTTGTCCCTCAAAGCCTCAATTCAGTTTATTTGTCTGTTAGAGTAATACATCATCAAAGTACTAATTTCATGGTTTGTACGGAACCCTCGATGCGCAACTCCGACTCGCTCTTGACCAGTTTTTAGGGTTCCGTAGTGAACTACGAACCCTTATAGTTTCGCCATGTCCGTCTGTCCGTCCGCGGCTTAGCTCCGTGATCATTAGTACTAGTAAGCTGAAATTTGGTATGAGTATGTGTACGAGTATGTATCACGCCGACAAAACGGTAAAATAAAATGTTTTTTTCGGGTACCTCTCGAACACCTAAAGTGGGGGTGATTTTTTTCCGTTCCAGCACTAGTGTGTGGGGTGTCGTTGAATAGGTCTTTTGAAAATAATAGGGGTCTCCAAACATAATTTTTTGTCAGCATAAAGTCAGCAGTATTGTAAATATTCGCTCCGAAAATAAAAAAAAATAGCCTCCCCCCCTCTAACTTTTTCAACCACGGGTCAAAAAATTATGGAAAAATTCATGAAAATGAGGCCTTATAAGTACTTTCAATGAAAACTATATTGAACAAAATCGGTTGAGCCGTTTTTGAATTATCGCAAAATTTCATAATTTTCTTTAAAAGGACGTAAGTTGACTTCCAGAAGGTAATAAGTAATTAAAATTACATCGGCGTTTACGACTTTTTTATAGAGCTTGAAATCTTAGTCGTAACTTAAACCTCGGGCTTAAAACCGCTGTTTTTAACCCGTCTATTGTGAAGGATGAGCAACTACGGAACCCTACACTGAGCGTGGCCCAACATGCTCTTGGCCGGTTTTTATATATCTCATCTATGATATGAGTAAATATTACAAGACAGCTCATCGTGTCAGTGACCCCAGCACCTCTAGTTACGGTTAATAATTAATATAACAACGGTATACAATCCATTCTCTAGCTCACGACATAGCTCTACGTAATAAAACAATTTGATTTGCTTATCAATAGTTATAAAAGTTTAACAGAGATAATATTCAGCAATTTTTCCGGCAAGGGCAAATACTTGTGTGATGAACTGGAATATACTATGTATTTAAGTATAGTCTATAGCTTACCATGGGACTAGATCGATTTGTGTGAGGTAGTCCGATGTTTATAATATATATATTTTTTTTTTATCCGTCGAGCGCGCTAGTCACACACGCGTGTGATATAACGTTTCTGTCATTATATACCTAACTTATTTAATCAAATATCCAGAAATTAGATTGGCATATCATCTGACTTATTTATTTATTTAAACTTTATTGCACAAAATACATAAGTAAAAGTACAAATGGCGGACTTAATGCCATGAGGCATTCTCTACCAGTCAACCACAAGGTACACTTATCACTCATACGGACGGGTTAAGGCGTTTTTTTTCGTCATTATCATCTCAGCAAGGGTAATAGTTAAAATACGTAATTTTATAAAGTATTTTTTTGTCAATCCAAAAGACAGTCGTTAATGTCGTTATAGCAACTTGCTCTTATGCCTTTTCTGACATTAGAACTGAGCGGTTGAAACGCTCGAAATTCACCCTCCTATGGTAGTATACACAGTATACAGGCGTGTTTGCGCTGAGACGAATCCTCAGCTCATTAGCATGTCGTCTAGACTAGGTAAACAAGCGGAGCTGCAGCTCCCTAGTACAGTAGAAGCGATGTTTATACCGTGACAGAACTAAGTAATTATGTAGGTACATGGAATCACTTCAAAATGCAACAATCAAGATAACACTCATTGGTACCTTCACACTTAAATGCTATTTCTTGATCATACATTAGACACTGGACTATATAGGTTTATAGGTAGATGGAAGAAAGTTAGCAGTCCAGGTGTCGGGCTTATCGAACGCACTTGCACTTCTAAGGGCATAGAGCTACTCTGTTCTACAAGTTTATTGATCATCTGATACATTAGACACTGGACTACATAGGTAGATGGAGTCAAAGTGCAACAGTCGAGGTGTCGGGCTTATCGAACGCACTTGCACTTCCAAGGGCATGGAGTTACTCTGTTCTACAAGTTTATTGATCATCTGATACATTCGACACTGGACTACATAGGTACATGGAGTGAAAGTGCAACAGTCGAGGTGTCGGGCTTATCGAACGCACTTGCACTTCCAAGGGCATGGAGCTACTCTGTTCTACAAGTTTATTGATCATCTGATACATTAGACACTGGACTACACACTGAATAACATTAGGTAGATAGGAGTCAAAGTGCAACAGTCGAGGTGCCGGGCTCAGTGACTCGCGCGAGGTGTTTAATGAGGCGCGATCCTATCGGGCGCACTTTCACTTCTAAGAGCATGGAGCGACATTGTTTTACGAGTAAGACTATTTATTAATCATCTGATACATTAGACACCGAACTACATAGGTGGATAGGAGTCAAAGTGCAGCAGTCGAGGTGTCGGGCTCATTGACTCGCGCGAGGTGTTTAATGAGGCGTGATCCCATCGGGCGCACTTTCACTTCTAAGGGCATGGAGCGACATTGTTTTACGAGTAAGACTATTTATTAATCATCTGATACATTAGACACCGAACTACATAGGTGGATGGGAGTCAAAGTGCAGCAGTCGAGGTGTCGGGCTCATTGACTCGCGCGAGGTGGTTAATGAGGCGCGATCCTATCGGGCGCACTTTCACTTATAAGGGCATGGAGCGGCCCTGTTCTACAAGTAAGGACGCTAACTGGCACTGGATTATGGGAAAATGGGCGTTTGTATGTATGGTGTGGCCGTTAGGCAATCCGATATAGTTAATTTAGTCGCCTCCGCATTGTGTACATCCGAAAATGGCACTCCACTCATAAACAATATTCTGCAATATACTATATATACAATATACTATAGCAAATTTTGAAAAAAGGAAAACGTCAAACCTAGTTTGTCACTGTGTCAATAACATACTAAAAAATGATGGAGATTGGAAAATATTTAATAGTGGAAAAACGTTTTCTCTTTTTGTATGGACGAGTGCGTACGAGTGCGTCCCTCTTAACACCAATTTTGAAAGGAGCCCGCTTAGCGAGAAACTAACTACATAAATGATGCTGGAACAAAATAATAGGAGTGCATAAGTGACAGAAAGTGTTTCTAATCGCAATAACCAAAATGCAAAATTTACCACTCTTTCTGCTGTGATCCTGGTACCTGTCCACTTCAATTTCGAGGTAAAGCTGACATCATAAACTACAACTAGCCAATAGGCGCGCGCGCATTTCGACTGCCATTAATTTACGACATTCACTGAAACGCTATTGGCTAGCTACGCTCCGCCCAACTGCGAATTTCTAGGAATCCATTCGGACCCCTCGCCGGCGCCTCAGCGTCCTTGAAACGACTCGAGCACGGTTTGTGCGCAATTTTTAGAATCTTTAACCTCCTAATAACTTACCGTACTCCTGGTACGTAAATATTAAACATGAAAAATATGATGACAAGAGCGTCTTCGGACAAGACCGGGAGGCCAGATGAAGCCTCAAATTCATCACAGCGCAATAAAAACGACACCGGAAACTTAACAACCACAGACTTCGAAAAATTTAAGCAAGAGATAAAAAACATGATCCAAAATCTGCTGGCGTCCCAAGAAAGTGAACTAAAAAAAATAACCCCCACACTTCAACAAATCAAGGAAACCAATGGTAACATTGAGCATTCTATTGCATTTCTTGCGGAGCAAAATGAGGAGCTTAAAAAGAAAGTAGAGCAGTTAGAAATCAGCAATAGAAAGGATAAAGAATACATATTGTTACTAGAGGATAAACTAGAGGACACTCAAAGGGAAAGCCGCAAAAGAAATATTGAAATAAAAAATGTGCCAAAAGGTGGAAAAGAAAATAAAGAAGAACTTTTAAATATGGTCACGAAGCTCAGTGAGAATATAAACTGTAAAATAACAAAAAACGATGTTATGGACATCTACAGGTCAAAGGGAAAGAAACAAGAAGAATGTACATCGCTTATAGTCGAGATGTCGTCAACTATGTTAAAAACGAATCTGTTAAAAAAATGCAAGGAACATAACATAAAGAATCGTAATAACAAACTCAGTGCCAAGCATCTCGGCCAAACTAAAAATGAAAACACTCCCATATACGTCTCGGAACAGTTGACCCCAAAAGCAGCTCGCCTGCGGTTTCTGGCAAGTGACCTGACGAAGTCCAAAGATTACTCTTTTTGTTGGACCTATCTTGGCAGAGTCTTTGTACGAAGAAACGAAACCTCTCCCGTTATTTTGATTAATAACGAAGCTCAAGTACAAAGACTGATGCAGGAGTCGTGACTACTTCTGTTTTTAATTTTAAGTATATTGTCATACTATGTTATTATTCTGGGTCGCTTTAAAATAATGTCAGTATTATTTTTATATAGTAAAGAAAATAATAATTCATTAGAGTTAAAAATTGTCAATAATATCCAAATGTATACACTTACCTTTAAAATGTATATGTGCTTTAACTTTACAAATTACACAAACTTTAATATCCACCAACGCACCTACACGAAACATATTTTAACTTTAAATACAATTGTACTAAGCAATAATCCACATAGACCTGTTGTAGCTTTGAAACTCTTAAACGTACATTTTATTGAAATATTTATATTACACACACATACATTCCACCCACTGGCAACTCTATCGCTGCATTATGTCTAGTCAACTTACTATTTTAGATGAAATAGACGATACAGAATTAGCCCAATCATTTGAGTGTTGCCCCCAGGACCTTGGCAAACACATAACCATTACTGGAAATAGCTTGTCTGTTGTATCTCAGAATATTCGCAGTATTTATTCTAATTTCATTAACTTTCAAATAACTCTTAAGCTACTTGACTTTGAACCTGATGTGTTAATACTAACTGAATGTCGGCTGAATCCAATTAAACCTGTCCCAAACGTACCAAACTACTCATTGCTGGCTACAACGAATAACCTGAATCAAAATGACGGAGTAGTCATCTATGTAAAAACTAGCTTAAATGCTAGTCTTGATGAAATAAAACTCGACCACGCCTCATGCATTCAGGTTACCTTAGTAAATACAATTATTCTTGGAATATATCGTTCCCCATCCAATACGAATGCCCAAAAATTCATTAACTCTTTAAACCAACAATTAGTAAACATAAAATCAGTAAATACTATAATTATTGCGGGGGACATAAACATCAACTTATTACCCCGACAGCAAGAGCAACTATACGAATCTACTAATAGACAGAATTACCTTAATATGGCAAGCATACATGGAATTCTCCCAGGTCTGCTAAAACCTACGAGAGAAAATAATTGTCTAGATCACTTTATGTTGAAAATAAATAAAAAGCAAACAAAAGCATACACAGCAGTTTTAAATACAACTATAACGGACCACCTCACTACTCTCTTAGTACTAAATAACTATTTAAATAAAAATATTCCTTCAATGTTAACTGAAATTGTTAATTATGAACATGCTGCTATTAAGTTATTAGATAAAAACCTTACATTACTCTTATCCTGTCATGATCCTAACACTGTTATTGAACAACTTACTAAAAAAATCAATGACTCAATCATCGAATGTAAAACTGTAAAAGTAACCCCTAGAAAATCTAGAACGCTTAAACCCTGGATCACACCGGGCATTCTGAGATGCATAAGGAATAGGAATAAGATGCAGCTGAAACTTAGATTGGATCCCGATAATGAGGTTTTGAGAATAACATTTAGAAGGTATCGCAATTTCACTAATAATTTAATTAAGAACTTAAAGCGTAAGTACGACAGGGAACTTTTAAAAAATAGTGCTACAAACTCAAAAAGTTTATGGAATACAATCAAAACTATAACTAACTATAAAGCAACAAAAACGTGCAACACAGACCTACTTAAATATAAATCGACTCCTTATGAATCGGTAAATGAAACAAATCAATTCTTTACAAACATAGGAAAGAAACTTGCTGAAGATATTACATCTAAGCAATCATCTAATTCACCTCAAACATCTATTTCACAAACATCTGACGCCTCCTGTTCATCTTTCGTTCTTTTGGAAACGGATCCTCAGGAAGTAGCTTCTATCTTAATGTCCCTAAAATCAAATAGCGCGCCAGGTCACGACAATATACCTACTATGTTCCTTAAGACCTGCGTTAATGAAATTGCGCCTGTAGTTAGTCATTTGGCTAATCTTTGCTTTACGCAAGGAGTTTTCCCTCCTTTACTTAAAAGATCACTAGTAACGCCTGTCTACAAGAGTGGAGAAAAAACAGATCCAAATAATTATCGGCCTATCTCAGTTCTAACAGCTATTTCAAAAATAATAGAAAAACTAATCAACATAAGACTAATTTCTTTTTTAAACAAATTTAACCTCCTATCTAAGTCTCAATTTGGGTTTAGACAAGGCAAATCTACGGAAGATGCTATTGTAAATCTTACATCACTAATCTCTAAAGAAGTGGACAGTGGAAATAAATGCCTAGCAGTATTTTTAGATCTAAAAAAAGCATTCGATACGGTTTCTATTCCTATTCTTGTAGACAAGCTTGAACGTATGGGAATCAGGGGCAAACCTTTAGATTTGTTAGATGACTTCCTGAGAAATCGTAATCAAAGGGTTAAGATAGGCAACTATGTCAGCATGGACTCTGAAGTCTCATTTGGTGTGCCCCAAGGAAGTGTCCTTGGGCCAACCCTCTTTCTAGTCTATATTAACGATCTCACTAATATGGACATTCGAGATGGTCATGTTATTTCATATGCCGATGATACAGTGGTTGTTTTCTCCGGAACAAGTTGGAAATCGGTACACAATGCTGCTGAACTGGGCTTAAAAAGGATACATTTATGGTTAACTTCTAATTTATTAACACTAAATGCAGACAAAACCAATTATATATGTTTTACTAAAAACAACAGTGCACAACCCCCAAGTCACCATAATCTTAAAATTCACCGCTGTAATCATCCGATGGACATACACAGTAACTGTAAAGAATTAAAAAAAAGTAGAGTCAACAAAATACTTAGGAGTATTCATCGATCAAAGACTGTCATGGCACCAACACATACAACATATTAATAATAGAATACGTAAACTCACTTGGATATTTAAACAACTTAGACACATTACCAACACAGACTTATTAAAACAAATTTACACAGCTCTAGCACAATCTATTATGACCTATTGTATTTCAGTCTGGGGTGGGGCAGCTAAATCAAAATTCCTAGAAGTCGAAAGAGGACAGCGATGTTTATTAAAAACTATGTTTAACAAACCATTTAGATTCCCAACAACATATCTATACAATGAATGTCAGCTACTGAGCATGCGTAAACTATACATAGCATCTGTGGTACTCAGGGTTCACAGAGAGATATCCTTTGACCCTTTAATTGTCAACAGAAGAAGGGTTTGTTCAGTAGTCCCGATCCCCACCAGCAAATCTGTTTTTGCAGACAGGCAGTTAGAAAGACAATCGGCGCATTTATATAATAAAATAAACAAAGTAAAACACATTTTTGCATTAACATATCATAAATGTAAAGAAGAACTGACTATGTGGTTATTAAAACTAGATTATAATGAAACAGAAGAACTATTGATGCAATAAGTGCGATTTGTTTTTATTATAATGTACGTACTTATTATAATTTGTTTCACTGTGAAAGTTAGTTAGCTACAAACACACACACACACACACACACAAACACACACACACACACACACACACACACACACACACACACACACACACACACACACACACACACACACACACACACACACACACACACACACACACACACACACACACACACACACACACACACACACACACACACACACACACACACACACACACACACACACACACACACACACACACACACACACACACACACACACACACACACACACATACATACACTAATTAGTTTAAATTAAGTTAGCTTAAAGTAATTATAAAATAAGTTTATCTTACTAATAGAGGCTATAGATTAAGATGATGTACCAATTCTGGAAGAGCGAGTCCTCCTGACACAGGTGTATAACACCTACTAGGAGTCCTCAACCCTTGTATTCATTATTTGTATTCTTTTGAACCAATAAAAACTTATTTTATTTATTTTTATTTTATTGGATCCGGTGGACCGGATAGCAACCCTGGTGGCCGTTTTGATAGGGCAATTTTAATTAACACTAAAATTCGAATGGGGGTTGCGCACAACCGGTCGTAATAAAATTGCGAACCTTGGGAAAGGTCTTTGTGAGTGAACGTCTTTTAGCTGATATGATGACTGTTGATTAAAAATGCCTTTTGCACTTGAATTTAAACAGTGTGCGACAGAATTGACCCATTTTTTACCATATCAGATTCTTTTATCTTTTGTCAAGTGTTGTACGGAAAACGTTCTGTTAAAATGCTACTTACTACAATTTAATCAACGTTCTAAACGAAAATATCCTGTAAGTAAAATCAACGTTTGCCGGAATTCAAATTTTCCTAGCGAGCTCGTTAACCTTAACTGCGAGTTAATCTATTGCAGCAAAATTTTAAGCAAAACCTTAGCTGAGACAAAATTGCAAAGGGTGTCGCGGACAGAGCAAGCTCACTGAGATACGACGAAGGAATTCAATGGACAGTCTCGTGATTTTGTCTTTTGCTAAAATGTTACTAGGACAAACACAAACCTCTTAAAGCGACTAGGAATTAAATCGCCCGGGCCGCGACTTTACAAACCCTTTACAAGTAGTTCCCAACCATAACACGGGAAGAACATCAAAAATTTGAGAATGGGGCATGAAATATTTTGTGGTATCTCGGGGGTCACCAAAAAAAGGTTGGAATTTTGAATTTGAAAACCCTGTCCCTGTTCCATTTCAGTGCAAGGGAGAACTGAAATGGATTCAACCAACAAACTCTGCCCGCGATTTCAGTTAATTTCTATACTGAAACAGACTAGGGTTATGTCAAGTTTTTGCCCAAACGAAACCTAATACATTTCGGTCCAAGGGAGAAATTTAATGTATTCAACCAACAAAGTCCCATTGATTTCAGTGTAAACTGAAATAGACCAGGGTGCTATTAAGTTTTTACCAAACAAAACCTAACTCATTTCAGTTCGTCCTTGGACTGAAATGCTAGATAGAGGGTTTGTAAAGTCGCGCCTAGGCTACGTGGAAACGTTTCTCCGACGTCTTCGAATTAATTTATTTATTTCAAACAATGTTGGAGCAAAGCAATTTTAAACCAACTCGATTACCGACAGGGATTCTTAGCTAGCCTCTAAATTGTTTAAAGGAATCTTCTATTAAACTTAACGAAGCTTGGAGGTACCCAAAAATTTGCGCTATAAGTCGAAGCTTCGAATATTCGATAAACTTTTTGTATTATTATAATAAGGAAGCAAATAGTGTTTACCAACTAAAGTGTATAGTACTGCAGAAAATTTAATAATTTAGGTACTCTAGTAAGGATTATTTTTAACTAAGCTTTGTTGGACTTGGACACAATTAAGCTTGTATATTATATTATTTGTGTATTATTAAGCTTGTTGACTAAATATTAGCTTTAAGTTGCCTGGAGAGTGCACCGATTCTAATAAGTAGCATTTTTAATGTTACGTATAATACACATCACCCAGTTTCCCACTAGAATACGTAAAAAGGTGCATGATATATTAAGATGAGACGAATTTAGATTACTCCTTTCTTTTTTCCTTGAAAGATAAAATTGAGAATACTAAATATAAAATATTACGAGTACTACTTAGCACTCGTTAATATTGTAAAGTAGACAGCAATAATTCAAAATGAATAAAACCGTAACTAATCTCAACAGCGCCATTTCTCAAAGAGTTTCCTGTGGAAACAACCTATTATAGTAAATATTAATTAACTATGAGCATGTAATCGTAGTGTTATATTATTTGTCGCAAGTGAGTCGGCGTAGAAAGGGCCTGCGCCAGAGTATCGGATCGCATTTGAGAGCACTCACCTTTTACCCAGTTACCTATTATTTCTCGCGTTAATCGGCCGCGCCTGCGCTTGCGACTCGCCACTTCCGATCGATCGCGCGATCAGAGGAATTTATCTCAACAGCATATTTCTTTAGAGTACTGTTTGTTCTCCGGTTACTGCAGTTACACATTTGAATAAATTAAATTGATCCCGTGGGAGAAAAACCAAATTATGTCTGCAAAAGTTACGAAAAATACGGAAGATATATAAAGCGTCTGACATGTCAGGAAATAAAAAGAGGCTATGTGCGCGATATAATAGTCCTTTTAAATTGTTACTATAATAGGATACTTATATACGTACACCCCTCTGTTTAGTCTGTTTATACTTACCTCTCTTAACCTCGAATTATTTTCTATTCGTTTTCCATTGTTGATTGTTGGTCATTTAAGTAAAACAATTTGAACGGACTACATCGCGTATATCAGCTCATGTTGAGTTCCTGGCGTGTTGGACGCTTTAAAGCTTCCGTATCCATATAGTAGATATCCCGATCTGTTAGTGTTTTCGGGCTTTAATCATTCAGATTATAACATATACAATATTTTCTAAACTATGACAACACACCGTCACTTTCTGACAAGTATGCGTGCGAGTGTGACGGATGCTTTATCATTATCATTGACTATCGCGTGACAACCGCGACTATCATAGGCCCACAGAACAACCTCTCATCGTGTGTCTGTCACGTAAAGTACTTAATGTGAACTTCCCGTTATTAATAAAAGGTCGACCCACATGCGAACTTATTCTCAGACTATCACCACCTTAGGTATCTCTTGAAACGGCAGATTCTTGGGAAATATCGTCGATCTACTGGCATTTGCCAGGAAAGTGACGACATTCAGATCAACTCTAAAACGTGACTTTGTATTGATGGATTACATTACAACTAACTTCTACAACAGAGCACGAAGAGCGAACGCTTGTTTTCAAAATAAAAAGTACAGGAGTTCCTCAGATTTCTATGTATTAAGAAACATAATGCCAAATTTTTGACTTATTAATTCACAGCCTCATGGTTGACGCGGATACATTCTTGACTGGTGGAGTGGCCTAGGACTATACTTCTATATACATATCTATGTACACATATATCTATTTATGTTGAAATGAAATGAAATGAAATATGAAATGAAATGAAATATTATTTATTTGCAATAGATATAGTTTTCATTGTGGTCTTGAGATTTACATAGTTTCATATATCTAGACTTAAATAAGTCATGCAAATGTTTTTACAAAGGACATACACAACAAGTACTAATTTGACCTCACAAGTAAGTATCTAAACGTTAAATTTGTGAGCTGCTGTTGACATTTTCATGAACTACTTAACTAAATTATTTACTAAATTATTATTATTACTTATTCTACATATGTGATACATCAAAATACTCTTTCATATTGTAAAAACACTTTCCAACAAGCCACGAGAACAGTTGGTACTTAAATTTATTAGATGGTAGTTGCTTGAACCGATTTGGTAGGTGGTTATAAATTTTTATACACATCGCATAGCAATTTCTACCCTTCATTGCCGTGTGCATTTTCGGAGCAACCAGTCTGTCTGGGTACCTGGTGTTAAAGTTAACAGTTTCACTTTTTTTCTTAAACAGCTCGGTATGAAGTTTTACAAATATGCTGACCTCGAGAATGTACATTGAATACACCGTCAACAACCCTAGTTCGATAAATGAGCTTTTACAGGATGTGCGAGAAGGAAGATTTGCAATTGCCCAAATGCATTGTTTTTGGGCTATAAAAATACGGTCTATATGAACTGAATTCCCCCAAATTAAAATTCCGTAACGTAGATTAGACGCCACAAAACCATGGTAAGCTTTTAATGTGGTTTTCCTATCCGTTATTCGTGACAGTCTCCACAAAACATATGCAAATCTATTTATTTTTGAGCACACTTTATGAACATGCAGTTTCCAGTCACAGTGATCATCAACCACAAAACCAAGGAATGTAGTGCTATCACATTCTACCAAAGTGTGGTCGTTGTATGTTACTGATATTTTTTCCTTGATGACCGCGATGATTTATGAATTGAATGTACTTTGTTTTAGTTAAATTAACGTGTAGATTATTATTTTGTAACCATTTTATAATCTTACTGACGGTATTATTAATTTCATTATTGTAGTTAAGCCTTTCTGTCTCGGTGATTACTAGTGATATGTCGTCCGCAAATAGTATGCAATCGTGCTCAGTAACTGCTGGCAAGTCATTAATATAAAGCAAGAACAGCAGGGGACCAAGAATAGTCCCTTGCGGTACACCTACTTTATTCAGCTGAGCGTCTGACCTGTAGAAATCTTCTATTTTGTCAGTGCTGGTCCCTGTGATTTCGACTATTTGGGGTCGGTTACTGAGATAGCTTGCAAGCCATTCATGTACCATATATACCTCTCAAACCGTAAGCTTCACATTTTCTTAATAATAACTTATGTGAGACATGGTCAAATGCTTTGCTCATATCAAAGAAAAGAGCCATTGTTTTAATTTTCATGTCTACGTTGTTAATAATTTTATTAATAAGGTTAAAGGCAGCTAATGTAGTGGATTTTCGTTTCTGAAAACCAATATTTAGAGAGACTTAAGTATTTTAATGAGTAATTTTTAATCTGTTGTTGTGTTGTTTTATAATAAAGTATTCATCCAAAGTTACTAAGTTTTTTTTTCTTCAGTGAACTAGGGAGAGATGTATAATTTCGTCTTTTTATTTTTCAATTTACTCGAAAATTTACCATATTGTAGTTGTCTGTATAATCACACTTAATTAAGGATACTATTAGAGTACCTATGCATATTTAAAGTAGGTGTGATAAATTTTTTTTTTTTTTTTTTTTTTTTTTTTTTTTATAACGGCACAACATAGTGGCTCCACTTCGCCTGATGGTAAGCAAAAAGGGGAGCCCAAGTCGCAATGGCAACTGACGAGAAACCAACGGTGCCAAGTCAGTTGACACTGCCATGCTGGCCCGAGAGATGCTTCTTCACGCTTCGTTTGAAGGGTCCCAAGTTATAAGAAGGAGGAAACACATGAGCCGGCAAGGAGTTCCATACAAATAATAATAATAATCCAGAAATTTCTAAAAATATCGAGGAAATCCCATTATACCTACCGTTAACTTGTAAAGACTAGATAAGTACCTATCTAAAGTTTAGAGTATTCCCAAAAGTGAGTGCGTTGGTTTCTAACCGAGAAACTACGGATCTACGGACTTAGATCTTAAAGAAAATAATGGAGTTGTTCAAAGTGTTAATGAGTTTACCCGCCGCGCCGGCAGCTGTTGCGTTTCAACATAATTTACTCAAGTGAAACTGAATATAGGGTAAGATTATATGCGATGGTGTGTAATATGGGCCAATCCGGTTAATGCTTTCTGCATCATTAGTCTGAGCTGAAGCCGATTGCAATCCTTATTAAAAGTTCTCTTTATTATACTTACCTATAACATTGCTCGGCAGTTTTTGGGCCAACGCTTCCTTTGTTTAATTGGCTTATTAAATGTAATCTAGGGAACGAGTAGTTAGGTACCTAAATACATGAGTAGAATCCGATTAAGTGCCAAAGTAACGCACTGGACGACAAAAGTGTTGGGCTAGTCTAACTAAAATGCAGTTAGATTTATCAACACTGTACGACGGAACGATTAATGTCAAAGGAGCTAATGAAAGGATAATAAAACGAGCTTTTAATCTTTTCGAATGAGACTGAGCTGGAGGTTATTGTGTGTAAAAATGTACAAAAAATAAACCCGACTAAGTACTTATACTCATATCGTATAGGTACAAACGTGTCACGACATCCTTTTCAACCGTTTGGCACAAAATGAACACACAATGAATGAAGGATGTTACAATTCTGCAGTCATTTATCTGATACTTACGCTATACGAGTAAACCAATTTGAATTCGAATTTGTGTGCTACATCACATCTGTGTCTTTGTATGAAAGCTATGTTACTACAAGCGGGTCCCACAAAAGAGCATCCGGCGTCGTCATGGTGGATCTTTGAAAGAGCCCAACCCTTAAAGGTGAGATAGGGTGTGCTTGCTTGTTTCTATAGGGTTCAGCTCGTCCAGCAGAACTATGTTTCCGACTCTTGTACAAGCCGCATGAGATACCGTCACCCGTCACTCTCTCACAGTAATGCACAGAAAGAGATAGGTAATATATCTCGCGCGAGAAAGACTTGCGTGTCGCAGTTGTGCTCGATGTGCAGGTGTAGGTAGGTACAAGCCCTGTGCGAAGTCGACACAAGTCTCACGCAGCTCACCGTGAAATTACTGTTTTCATTCGTTAAGCTCTAATTATTATTACGTCGCTTCGTCTCGTGAGAAAAAGGTAAAATTTAACAATATTCTGGTAAATTTCTGCTGATGTTTCTTTGTACGTGATTGTTTTTAATGACTTATTTAAATCTGTAGACTTGTCAAAATGTTACATACGCGATGTTATTTTTGATTTGTGGTTGTAATTTATTTAAATTATTGATGTGCTGATAAAATAACACAAATTAAAAAACGATTTTTAAGAATAACTTGCATATTTGATTTATTATTTCTTTTTAATTTGATTTTAATCGCGAATTATGATATTCACTCATTATTTTTAATAATTTTAATCATAAAATATTTAACTATTAGCATCTACCTATTTTATCTCTTATGCGTTACATATGATTATGTATACTTAAATTTTTATTGTAGGTACTAAAACTATAACAATTAACATTTTCTCACATAATCGATAAGTAGATTTTATAGGTATTTTACTCTCGTACCTATCTGCAAAGCAAACTATAGGTAAGTATATAGTGCGATCAACTTATCTGTGAAACAGCGAACTTAGGAACTACGATTGCCATGCTGAAATTTCATACTATTTTCAGTGTCTCTGCGTTCGAATATTGTGGTGACAACCTTCAGTAGAGAACAGAAATCTTACACATCTCTGCTTTGCAGACGACATAATACTTATCACAGAAGTATCTGAGAATTTACAATTTATGCTGAACTCTCTAAATGCCGCTAGCAAAAATACTGGCTTAGTTATAAATCTCCAAAAAACTAAAATTATGACAAACACAGAAGAATCCCACATATATTTGGAAAATAAAAAAATAGAACAAATGCAAGAGTTTGTATATCTGGGCAAGCAACTTTCCTTCAAGCAAACGAATAATTTGGATGAAATCGACCGTAGAGTTAAAAAGACATGGAATAAATTCTGGGCAATGAAAGAAATCTTAAAAAATCCACTTCCAATAAAACTCAAAAAGAAAGTGATAGACTCCTGTCTACTCCCTACACTTACTTACGGTAGCCAGTCTTGGAAGTATACAAATAAGGCTAAGCAAAAACTTGTTACGTGTCAGAGAGCCATTGAACGAAGCATACTAAACATAAAACTGTTCGAAAAAATTCGGCACGATAACATACGGCAAAAAACAAAATGCATCGATGCTTTGGAGTATGCATTAAAATCGAAATGGAGATGGGCTGGACATGTAGCAAGAATGCATGAAGAAAAATGGACAAAGATCGTCACGTTATGGGTCGGACCGAAAGGAAAGAGACGAGCTGGTAGACCATGTGCTCGCTGGACGGACGACATCCGAAAAGTAGCAACAGACTGCATGGCTAGACGCAGCTCAAGATAGAGTAAAATGGCAAGAATTGGAGGAGGCCTTTACCCGAGAGGGGTCCAAACCTATATAGTATATATATTAAAAATTACGGAGGAAGGAAAAATATATTAAAAATTACGGAAGAAGGAAAAATATTATATGTAATAAGTTATTTAAATGAAATTACAATTACAATTTTATAAATCCTATGTATAGTTAAGTTGGTTATGGAATAAATGGGCTTTTTATTATTATTTTATTATAACCTTCAGTTCACAGATAAGTTGGTCGCACTATATTACGTTTTATCAATTTGAATATAGAATGGAACTTAATAGTCGGAAAATTATTAAATGAAGTAGATATTAACTTCACGGTTACAATCTTGTCCACTTTATACACTAGCATTTGACACAAATTATAAAGGGTCTATCGCGATATAATTACCTTCATAATCTAACATTTCGGCACAATTTCGTCTTTCTTCGTACATCTGAGACCACACGGCGTGTGCAACCTCGCCGAAACGTTAGATTATGAAGGTAAATAAGGAATATCGCGATTGACCCGTAATACAAACCGCGAGAGTATTAAAGTGTCACTAGTCAATTACATCGTACCAACAAAATGACCAATTTTATTCATCACTTGTAGATTTATAACTAAATGTCATGCAACGCATCGCATCGCTTTAGTGACTTCTTTTATTCCAAATTAGTTGTAATAAATTAAAGAACATGAAGACGTTTGCACCGTACATTAACGCAATCATTCACAAGAGCATGAATAAAAATAAGAGAAATTAATAGCATCATTTATATCAGTTGTGTGTCGTAACATGCGCCATCGTTCAACGTGGTTCAGCCCAGACTGCAATCACCAAGAGCGTGCTCTTTTCATTCCTGCCTCCGCCTGTGAGATTAGAAAATTACGGCAAATCGCGGAATATCTAAATAAACGTTTATCTGACTATATCCATCAAGTCCAGAGCTTACGCGGGAATTATAGATCGGTGGGCAAATTATGGTGGCAGTACATTTCTTTATGGACTGAAGAAGTGCGGGAAACTGGTTGAGTGTGTATGCATATTAAGTTTTAATGCTATGTTATCGGTAAAGAACATACCCCATGGGAGCAGCAGCTGGCTAATTACGCAATGAAATGTATCCTAGTTGATATCAACGCTGGAAGAAACTATCAGAGAACTTTACGTAATTGGTCTGCAGTTCCGTTAACGCTATGAAACCTTGTGTTCTTCATATAGATGTGGCTGATGTAGAGGGATTTTTGCTATCATATTCGCATTAAGTGACTATATCCAAATAAGTTTATATAGCATATCGCTAAACCAGACATATATATTTCAGACAGTTGGGATTAAAATTTAGGTCCTGATTTGCACTTGCTTGCCTCTCTCTCTAATAAAAATAAAAGACAAATAAAATAAAATAAATGACATAAAAGTATCATATTTCACGTGAACAAGTATTTGTCACATTATATGGAAACTTATTTAAATGTAAAGATATTTTTGTAATTTTCAATTGTAAATATATCTTTGACGTCGACTGTAATACCTAAAGAAGACAAAATTAAGTTTTGTAGAATAATAAAAAAATACAGTTTACAAACGAAATATAATTGGTCAAACATCTAAGTTTTATCAACCCTACTGCGATAAGAGCAAGAAAATGAATCCGTACCTTATAGTAGAAAGTAATAGTTAATCTTAATAATAGAAACACTAAATTGTATGTACGTGAACATGGACAAAGGTCTGATTCAAACGCAAGTTTCACCGGGAAACTTTCTCGAACTGACTAGATAATTTTACGCGAACCATTCATTTCCCTCAAGTCTTCACTTCAAACATTGCTCAATCGGGCAGAGGTGCAAACACGCTGCCCTCGTGAACGGGCGATTTACTTTGCGGTCTTACACAGTACGAGTGTGTGTTATTGCGACACAAATGATCGCAATTTATATCAACGTTATGACCAATACGTCTAGCGGTTTCTTACCTATTCTGAGAGTACTTAGGTATAATGCAGCTCGCAGAGTATAGGTAATTAGAGTCCCTACTCTCTAGTGACCCTTCACATCATAAAATTTTAAAATGTTCGCTTCAATATATACATAGCATTACAATAGACGACCACATACATAATTATGTATTAAAATTTTAAGGCCCATTAAGTAAGTCTGTAATCAGTACAGCTCAAACCATGGGGGTAATCTAAGTGCGTAGGTACTAGAATGTGAAAATTATATGAGTGACATTTTCTTAATAATGGTACTTACCAGTAATGAGTTTTAAATTAGGTAGTTAATACTTAGAATTCCGGACGAACTGGACGGAATCAATTTCCGTGGTTGGATTGAAAGCCGAAGTTTTCAGCGGAATTCTAGAAAACTAATTTTCTACAGCGAGCGGCCGTAATTGGTCCTCAGTTACTCGTGGGTTTTAGTTATATTCTCAAGGTCTGATTTTTTTATATCCTCTAATCAACGTTCTCATTAGACTAGACTGTTTTCATTCTTATTATTTTCTTCATAAAATTCCTTATTTTCAGTCTTACATTAAAAGACACTAACACTTTAAAAAAATCTCAATTCCTAGAAACACAACATGAGAAAGTTTCTTAGTGAAATACTGTAGCAGCCCTCAATACACACAATGCTATTGTAATATGAATTCAATTTAGAATACGATAGAGTCGTCCTGTGTACCTCGTGTCGGCCTTAAGCGCTTGATTTGCGCACTTTCCCTATGCCTAAGTTAATTAAACACGTCATTCCTTTTAATGCGAATGCTATATCTTCTAAGGTCGGGTCGGTTGTATTTAGGTCGTAAACTTTATTGTTGGAAGGTGCGGTGATACCTAGTGTTGCCAGATCTAGTTTAGGTACTGAAAATCGCGACGACGACGTTGGGGCACTACAAAAAAATACAAAAGAAACGACTTTAACGTGTTTATTGGCAAATAATTTAGTTATCCGACCATATATACTTTTCTCTTCCTTTTATTGTCATTATTAGCACCCTCAATATTTTTTTTAAATCGGGACCATTAGCATCCCGATTAAAGAGTATATCGGGAAGTCCTGCTCAAATCAGGACATCTGGCAATACTAGTGACACCCCACGTACTTACAAAGGTAAACATGACTCGTAGGAATCGTAGACATAAAATAGGCCAGTATAGTATTAATGCATTGCTTCGTTATTGTCGAGTTGACTCACACGGAGTATTACTATTGTGGGTTATTCATAATTTAAGAGCCACTCCTTTGTGGATAGTTTCCTCTCTCTTTCTATGACAGGTTTTGAAATCTTTTTTCGTTATCGACCGTAGGGCACACGCTCATTAAAAAGTGTTAATTTAACTGGACTACTTATCGCGTTATTCCTTCAACTTTATACTACGACCTCTTGCATTTTAATAAAATGAGTAAAAACCGCAAAATATTTAAGCCCCAAGACGCTACATTTACTTTATGCTTTCGAGTCTTACGGTTTCTTTTTTCAATCAAAAGTTATCGACAGTAGACGTCCAATTGATCGTTTAATGGCACACGAAAGATAAGAGAATCAAACATTTTTATTTATCTGCGCATACATCTCGAGCTTACTTATTTCATGATCATATCTCCCCAAGATACCATCACTTCGAGGCACAAATTAAACACCTTTGTCATCGGAACTCATCACGTGTCAACGGAGACAAATTGTTGATGTCCCAACCCGCGGGCCTTGGCCTGTTACAACAATACGTCGCCTTGACGGCTAGCCGCTCGAAAACCATGACAAACGTAATTAAATTCTCCATAATAATTGCCGAAAACTGGTCCAAGTCTGTTTAACTGGTTGATATGACGAATTTTAAGCGGCGGCGGTCTTGTGATATTGTATAGTTTCATATTTTTATAATGACGTATTTTCTTGCAGCCAATATTTTTTTATTTTATTTAATTTTACATTGAGGCTTAAATTATTAATGTTTATAATACTACCACTTCACATTCGAAAATACCAACTATAAAACTACTTAGTAGGTAACATAAATTACCTAATACTACCTACCTAGACTTCACGGAATAAAGGTACCTTATGTTTACATGGTTAATAGGTTAAACAGATACCGTATCTAGTGATATAAAGGATGGGCTATCGTAATAATGGATTTAAGAAACTCATTGTTTGATTTGAACTAACTTCGGCCATGTGCGTGGTAGCTGTACTGTTAATATTTGCTCACGGCTCTACCACTTATTTTCGCACTTAAACAAATCTTACACCTCATAATTTTAGAAAACTCGCTTTGAGCATAAAGCAATCACAGTTTCGAATAATATTACCTATCTTAACTTTAGTTCACTGATCTTAGTTTAAATTTAATTTATGCCCAAGAAAACATGTTGAAATGGAAATCCATTATAACGCGGTGTCAAATTACTTACACAAATAACTGGAAATAGACAATATCAAACACTGTGGTTTTAACTGATAGTTCGTTTTTAATGTTTAGAACTAATCCGTATTAGGTGAGTCCAGATTTAATCTAAACACAGTAAATTCGTATCGTACATTTGCGTTATACTGAACTGACTGAAGCAAGCAAAGCAGTTCATTGTTTTATTTTAGTTCATATAGCTATGCGATGTAAACGGTTAGGTAGGTACATATAGGACAATATTGAATACCCTCTGGTCTACCAATTTTATAGAATTCATCAGATACTATTATACCGAAGCGCAGAATAGAAACCCCAGGTGACTAAAATCACATAGACATGTTAACTTTCATGTAAATAATTAGTACCACTACTTCCACAGATAATAGAAATACATGTGCATTGTAATAGGTAAACACTAAAGTAATGATCGCAGTTCAACGTCCCCGGTACCGTGAGTGATGACGGTATATTGATCTTTCGCGAGATTTGAATAAACATTTTCAGTAAAGTAACTTCTGATGCAAATCGCATTTATAATATTATAATGCTGTTCTTTGTACAAATGAAAATATTTTAATTATCAAGCCATGACACCTATAACGGAGTTAGGTTTCCTCAACATGTTCCGAGTCGCTTTAATTTAGTAAATCTAACCAGGCCATATAGTAATCTGAAATTAGAGCATTATCAATTTATCTTAATCCAGTATTCAGTAACTGAAGTAGGCTAATTGAAGGATTAATATAGATTACACTTAACTTAGAGAACGTATAGGAGAATTACCTATTCTCCTATACGTTCCTTCTCCTAATCTTAAGTACTATACAGTAATCTCCACATCAAACTAAAGTTTTCAAATTCCACGAATTACCAACATTATATACAAAACAACGTACCTTGCTTTAGGCTATACTAGTTTTGGGGAACACGTGTTGTTTATAAATCTGTTCGCTAATTTATCATCATTTTTTCGTATTTTATTTTAATTGTGTATAATGTCCTTTCCGCATAGGCACAACTATTTTTCCCAAGCTTAACTTATTCTTTTATCCGAAATGAATTTCTCTTTTGTTTTGTTCTATAAAAGTAGAGGTACATTAGGTTTAATTCCCAAACGTTTCTATATCGCCATCAACCAAGCATTTTGGAAAACATAATTAGTTCATCCGTCAGTATACCAATTTGAATATGTATTATGATGCTTATGCTTAGCTTAGTCGTCGCAGGGCACATAATTAAGCATCTAATATAATATACAAATACTGACCACTAACTTCACCGAGCGTGGTACAAATCTAGGACATGTCTTTCGGGACTACAAACTAACCACAGTCTAGAATCTAGACTTCTAGATTAATCGGCATGCCACTTGAAAGCGAAATGCGTAGGCTTCTCCACCTACGCAATTATGTTACTCCAAGCATAGAGGCACATATTAGGCTGGTAGAAATTGTAAAGGAAGACAGAGGAGGAGCTAAATTCGACGCTTCTAATGTCACGAATCCGAGATCTCGCCGCTGTGTATATAGAGTATGTCTACTTTATAACGATATGCTCGATTCGAATTACCTAACTGATTTGATATTTTGATCCGCTTGAGATGAATATCTTAATATTTTGAAGGCCGTACAGTCGTTCAAAATAGCGAGTCATATTCATATTGTTTTAGTGAAGATGACGAGCGTGAGTATTAGGTATATCGAATATTAATAAGTAGGTTTTTTGAGCAGTATCTCCGTCATTTAAAATAAGCAGTAGATATAGATATAATTATATCCGTTACAGGCCGTGAATGTGGTGACGTGGTAATGCAGTGACATTGCTGAAATTGGAATAACGTAATGCCTCTTCGAATTAGAGCTCAGACATCGTGATCGCCAGTGCCTCGCGAAACGATTTGTAAATATCATAATGCCGTTTCGCGAGCACTAGCCTTATAAGGCGGATAATCAAAACAAACACCGACAAAGAAACGAGAACGGCCCAAGATTGGATCCGGAGCGGCGTGTCATCCGTCTACACGCACTTGACCAGAAAAAGTATAGAAAAAAGTACAGTGCGGAACGCGTCCGAGTCTATTAGAGCAGCGGCCGACAACCAAACTAGTTTCACTTTACAGTTACACGATTCGATTCTGCGACGATACGTAGTCGAAGGTCGCGAGAACTCGGGCAGAGCTAATTCGGAATTCGTTCTGCATTGCCCCGTGGATGCTGCGGATGCTCCGAAGCTAGTTCTGAAATTCCCAAATGAAGTTGTTAAGGATAGTTCGATTGTTGCCTGTACACAGTACCTAAGGCACTGTTTCTTCGGCTGCACTGGGGCATCTCATTTGACGAGCTTGGCGATATCTATTTGGCAGTAGTTATCTCGGCTTTATCACGGCATTTATCAGAAATATATATAGATTTTTACTGTCTATGCATTGAGTGGGAAAGAAGATAATGTTACGGTAAGCTAACATTAAGCATATTGTTCATCAATGAGAAAGGAACTGTCATTTACAGTACCTAACGCCCGAATAGCGCTTGTCGCTAAAGTAAAGATATCGTAGCAACCTCTCGGGTAGACTGCATAAAACGTCAAATTCGTCAAGTCCTTCTACCAAGTTTTCTGTACCGGGTTCCGATACTCGTAGAGTAACGAACTCGCTTTCGTTATAGTAGGACTATATTTAGATGTAAGTACCTAATAATATTCTAACTCTAGATAACTTATATTATAATAAACAAATTAGGTTTAGGTTGTCGTGCCACTTTATAATGCTAATGAATAGTTAGGAATAATCAATTCGGACTTCTTATTTTGCCAAGCCAAGCGAACTTAAGAGGCCTTATTCCTTTTAAAGTGCTGATGGTTTTAGACATTTTTCTCATATTATTGATGTATCTACCTAGAACAGGGCTATTGGGATTTAAAGGTATATATTTGAAACCTATAGTTTGAATATTTCATTGATAACTTTTGTTACAAAAACTACTCAAAATTGACAAAATTCTCGGGGAAAATTAGTTTTTTCAACTTATTTTCGACTGCACCCAATGAAAGCATGAAATAGCTATGTTACTACCTAGAAATCGGGGAAAAGTATTATCTTCAAAAAGTTGGTTGAAATTATAAATATATTCGTCATACTATGAAATAATATTTTTTTAAAAGGAATAAGGCCTCTTAGTCGGATATTTTTCATTGAAAACAATGTTCCGAACAAATTTGAAGGAATGTTCCTTCTAACACTGCGGATGAGAGGCATTTTTAGGGTTCCGTAACTTCCGTACTCAAAGGGTAAAAAACGGGACCCTATTACTAAGACTCCACTGTCCGTCCGTCTGTATGTCCGTCTGTCACCAAGCTGTCTCTCATGAACCGTAATAGTTAGACAGTTGAAATTTTCTCAGGTGATGTATTTCTGTTGCCCCTGTACTACAAATACTAAAAAACAAAATAAAATAAATCTTTAAGGGGGCTCCCATACAACAAACGTGATCGGTTGCGTTACCTTTGCGCCTCATTTGTATCCGGCGCCATACATACCAGGTGCAATTTTAACTTAACCCAGCCAGTTAAGATGGAAGTGTTTGTACGGAACCCTCGCTGCGCGAGACTGACTAGCACTTAGCCGGTTTTTATAAATTTGATGTATCTACTTACACCGAAGCCGAACCCGTCAAATTTAGGAAGAGTACCTACCCACATTTTAGGCTGTCGATTCACTTTTACACGACTTATGAGTTTGGTTAGCTACTGAGGTACCTACTCCCGCGACGGCTCCGCGGTAATTTGTCATAGATATTTCGGGTCTAATGGCAGTCAATGGCTTTACAATGCTTCTGTGCCGCGTTATTATGACGCAGCGGTTCCACGAGGTAGGTACTTATACTCGTACAGTTGAAGGTCAATTGATTAAAGTTGCCATGAAACTTTGTAGTTTGTACCATGGAAATAGTTTAACGCCAGAAAATTGATATTTTTACTTTAACTTGGAATGTTTGTCAGTTTTCTAAAATTATGTATACTTAAATCGTTAATAGTGAGTTAAATAAAACGAAGAAAAACGGATTATATCGCGTACATATTAATAATCCTTAAGTTACTTAAAATGTCATAAATAGATTTATAACGTGAAACGAAATTTTTATTATAAATCACCATAAAAATTAAATAGAACAGCGGGTGTGCTGTTGATTATCTAATTTACATACATATCTATTATTCAAAGTTATTAATTCTAAGTTTATTGCATTCAAAATATGCTTATTAGGCTTTATAGTATAGTTCTCCGCTTTTGTCATTCTACTGCAATTTTATTAATAACCTGAATACTTTTTCGTAAACTCAACAAATTTATAAGTAGGTGATCTTAGATACCTATCTTACCTTTGCTTAGACATCCAAGCACGCCCCCTATTTTAGTTCACAACACAAACCACTTAACAGCACTTGTGTACTTAATTAATAGATCGAATGTCCGATTAATCTGATCATCATTAGCCGCTAAATTGGCGGATCGGGAACTTGCACAATACACGAACACAATGAACTAATCAGAGCAGATGATAATCGCAAAACAAACTGTAAAACACTGTTATTTTTTTCACAAAACAATTGAAACACTGAGATTCCGTCACATAAAACACATATTTAATTTCTGAACGCACAGTTACATTCCGATTTTAAATTGTAGCGCGAATTGTTACGCGCGAAAAGCGAGTGCAGACGCTGCGCGGGCGACGCGCGTGCTGCGCCGACATGTGCCGACAGCTGACTGAATCGCACCGCAATTCAAAACAACGCAACAATTACGAGCCTCCAATTTTTCGCTAACAACCTTTATTATAAACGCACCGGCTAACGGTGTTTCTTAGAATCTCGTTCAGTATCACCATTAGTTCTACATCGATCTAGAAACACTTCCTGCGTTTCCAGTGGACGGGATGCTGCGGTGCCTTACCGTAATCAATAATAAATTGTAGATTTACTTCTCGCAACTAGCTGCGAGTTGCGACTTATGGGCGCAACTGTGTCGAATTAACAATTAGGTACTTCAAGCTTTTATTCATTATAACGTTCACTGAATAATACCGTTATCGCTGAGATATGTAGGATTATGTCAAATAAAACACAAGCGGTTGTTATAAATGAATGTTTTATGTAAAACTGAATGAATAATCGATAGATAACAGAAGACGTCCACCACACCCTGTCGATGGTTTCAATCAAAACAGAGTACTTGTAATATAAATAAGGGACAGTTAGTTTAATGCTTTGTAAAAAGAAGAGACCTAGACCTAGTAGGTACTTACCTACCTTAATTGAGTTGAGAGAAGATATTAGAAGTATTCGAGTAACTGAAGGTTATTATGGAAGGATTATGTTATAATTATTTGAGTCATTTTCAAAATACATGTTCATAGTTAAGGGTTTTAATTAAAACAAAACATACCTAAATTGATTCCTTTGTGTTACGATAGTTACCCATATATTTTGTATGAGTAACGTTCGTAACACAAAAGAAGGGATCGTAATTTTGTTTTATTAAGCCTTTAACTATGTACATGTTTTTTGAAAATTACTAAATGATTCTTACCTATTAACTAAGTCTTTTATATGGCAGGAAGGTACAATGAGCTGCAGAATTGCATTTGTGCAGCCCATAGTACGTTGGTATTAATTGTTGGTACTTACTACCAGGCCCGAACACGTAGCTACAAGGGCTTTATTTATTCATTAAAGCAACGGTAAAATTTGTATGTTTTGGGAACAAGGACGGTTATTTATTTATTCAAATATTACTTATTCCTACTTTTAAAAGATATCGAGCTTTTGTAAAAACCCATTCCCAACTGTTTATTTAGATAAGACCATAAGAGTGAATGTAAAACTGGGAAAAGTTACCAAAGCATACAAACAAAAAGAAAGCAGAGCGCACGTATATACAATCTGCCTTCCTACTATTTCTATTTGGAAGACGTAATTTGCCGATGCCAATGCCGTACGGCTGGCTGTACCGTGTGTAAGTAGATGTAAGGTAGGGTAAGGGTAAGGAAGCCTCTCGTGTCAAGTCTTAGCTTACCCGTATAGCATGATATTAACCCTGCACTATTTCTGAATAAATCAAAATATAGATGTTTTATACAACCTATCAGGTGTAGCTGGCATATTAGGCCTTCAGTGAACGAGTCTATGATGGTCGCGTTTATCACGTTTTAAATAAGTGACAAAGAATCCTTTACGTTTTGACAATTAAGTAAGTACAGTCGGGACAAGAGCGTCGCACGGGGTAAACGCACCTACCCTAAAAATATTGAATGTATCATCTCTCTCGGCTGATAAGCCGTCCCCTTACCATGAGTTAACGTGAACATTCGCAAGCGACACGACACAGCGAAAACAATTTGTATGGAGAATAGTACAGCGCCCCCAGTTTGAAGAACTACAATTCTCCATACAAATCATTTACGCAGTCGCTAGCGAGTGTACAGTCACTGTAAACTCATGGTAAGGGTACATAAAGACGTCCACTACCGAACAAAGCTTTCTCCAGTTTCTCCCTCACAATCACAAGTAACACAACAGTCGATTTTACACTGCATTCAATTAATGGTTTTCGGCGACCTTGATCCGACTGTCGATCCACCTTTTCGGGGGCATCCCGATACTGTGTCGCCAACATATCGGTGGTCGTAAAGTCGTAATTCAATCCTTCCTTCTCCAACAGCCATCTGTAACCATTATAAGGCTAAATGCTCAATATAAAATACAGGACTGTTAAATTTCTTAATATTCTATACTGTATACAGGGTGATTCAGGGGTCATGAGCAGGAGTTATAGGGTTGATGGAGTAGATTACACTGAGCAACTTTCACTATGAAACCAGCCAGCCATGAAATCGCAAAACAAAAGACAGCCGTTCCATACATTTCGGATAGTTAGCGATTAATTAGGTAGCAATTAACTATAAAAAAAAAAACACGAATTCGTGTGTAATTCCATAGTAAAAGTTGCTCAGGGTGGCCCTCCCGATCACCTCACTCCTGCTCATGACTCCTGAAGCACCCTGTAGATAAAATCAATCTATAGAATCAAGAATCTAGGAGATTAATGACCAGTTTGCATAAATAAAGATAGAGTTACAACCGCACCGCAAAGCGGCCCTGAGCCGGCGACTCAATAGAAAAAAAAGTGGCAATATAAGATTCTGCACTATAATAAACAGTATACACAACAGAATTAAAAACATATGTTTTTATCAGAAAAGCAATTTTTGAGTCATGTTTTTACTGCCGACTGCACCCAATGTCTTCCACATAGATAGGTACTATAGTTATGTAGGTATATAAGCCTGCATTTCCACCAGAGGTGTGCGAGAATGCGTAGCGAGGGCACTGAAGAATCAGCTGAGCTTAGGGCTTGTGCACAAATCACGTGAGGTTTTTTCGGCTACTTTTTGCCCCCCCCCCCTCCCCCCTGGTGATATTTGGTGAGGTTCTGTGCTAACCCCACCTCCCCCTCACTACCTCACGTGTATTTATTTCCGCCAAATTTTCGTAAAATAGTCTCGCTATTATGAAGTATTTAACAAAGTGAAGATTTATTTTTAACGAAACCGAGAAAAAATATCCATATTTTCTTAAACTCGGATTTCTAATTCAAGACCAAAAAACTACGACAGATACGTCACTGTCAAAATTGACAACATTTAAATGACATCTGAGTTTGTTTCTTGGCTTGGCTAATGTTACAAGTACAACACCAGATTTTGTACCAAAAATCTCCGAAGTTTAAGTTTTTATTATCTCCTCTCGTAATTATGTAATAATAAATATTTCTAGTTATTTTGTTAAAACATAGAGTTAAAGTTACCAATAAATAAATTATCTTAGCGTGTTTAAAAAATAAAAAGAAATTTACTATTGTAAAAATATTTTATTGTAGTGGCAACCTTGTGGTACTTTTTTGGTCTTGAATTAGAAATCGGAGTATAGTTCGTTCACTGTAGAAAAATACACGTGAGGTCTCCTTATACCCTTCCCTCCCCTACGTGATATATCGTGATTTTTAGGGTTCCGTACCCAAAGGGTAAAAACGGGACCCTATTACTGAGACTTCGCTGTCCGTCCGTCCGTCCGTCTGTCACCAGGCTGTATCTCAAGAACGGTGATAGCTAGACAGTTGAAATTTTCACAGATGATGTACTTCTATTGCCGCTACAACAAAAAATACTAAAAATAAAATAAAATAAATATTTAATCCCCATACAACAAACTTGTATTCATAATAAATAATAGACATAAACAATAGATTATGGTACGGAACCCTTCATGCGCGAGTCGGACTCGCATTTGCCCATTTTTTTTTAATGTGGGTACAACACCTCCTTTTGTTATTTAAACCATTGATACAACGCTCAAAGCTTAAAGAAAAAATGAAAAAGTAGTTACCTGGTGGAAGAGACCGGGAAGTGTTCTGTGTCGGACTTAAGGACACAAGTTCCGTAGATTAGACGGCTGCTGGGGCTGAAAAGTTTTTTTTTTCATAATTTCCTGAGCGGCGACACGCACACGCACACACACACGAAGACACATCGTGGGTAGGCGCAAGGTAGACTGATGACCTGGTCAAGGTCGCCGGAGACCTGACATGGTCTCGTTCTTTATGGTAGGTAGCCCTGTATCCAACTTCTTTTAGGTGAAGATGGTGATGGATATTATTGCTGGTTTCCATTTCCACGAACTCTATTTCCTAATGGATCGAAAATTGGATCATCTCTACTTCATTCATACTAGGGGTTCAATGAAGCAAGTCAAAAATACAGTTTACTCTTTAATTTATACATATCCTCTAAATTTTAATAAATACATCATTATAATTATATAATAACTAAGAAGGTATGTATACATAATACAAGTATGCTTTAAAAAGCAAGCATTTAATATCTAGACATATAGTTATGGAATATATTACTTATCTATGTAGTTATATGATCACAAAAACCTTTTATAACCCATCCCCATTCTTACGAAAACATTATTTATCACAGTGTAGTTAAGTTTAATATAATATGAAGTGGTGTATTGTACCTGGCTATGCATATATTTTAGTAGGTAAACCTGCATCTAATTGTAGAACATATAAATAGATACCTACATACATATATATATATCAAACCTACGCCCTGCGCTCTACTCAACTAATTCACCTCTACCTGCTCACGGCGGCTTAGATTAAAATGAAAATATTTTTAAATAAATATACTCGAACATTTGAGATTCTACGTGGATGATATAAAAAAAAACATGAAATTCATCCCATATGTATGGACTATTTATTATAAATAAATAATTTAGTATATTTTCATAATATGAGGTATATGAACGCGTTATGAATTACGTTTTTTTTTTGTTATGTTTGATTAAGAAGTCACTAACCTTTCTATGCTAAAGATATAAATAAATACACAAGGAATTATTTACATTTAGGAATTATTAACATAATAATTATATCGCGCGGTGATGCAACTAAACACACTTCTCTTGAACACTCATATAATAATTGACAACATTCCAAACTAAGTAATATTTAATGAAATCCTATTAGTTCTAGATTTGAAAATATTCGGTTAAATTTCATTTAAATGGAATGTTGTTAAATCTCAGCAACAAAAAATGCAGTTTTAAATTTCATCCTGGACGACAAATCCTGGACGTTTGAGACCTATCGACGTATAGACGTCAGAAGGGACGAGCTGTAACGACTGAAAGCCTGACAACCTGCGGCTACAATTAAGTATGTGGTGTGCTCATGTGTCCGTTGTGCGTTGTGCGCGGGTCTTTAAACATTTTTTTTTTATGTTTTGCAATCGAGCAAAAGGATCGCCTGATGGAAATCGATTACCGTCGCCCATAGACACCTGCAACACCGCCAACACCAGAGGAGTCACAAGTGCGTTGCCGGCCTTTCAGGTGGGTAAAGAGGGGGAAGATAGGCTACGCCAGCCACACGAGAGCACACGAACGCCAGCAACGAAATTGAAGCAGTCGCCGTGACGTGACCGAATACGGTCGAGAGATACAATAGAAGTAAATATTTTTACCATCCTCTAAGTCGAGTGTTATAGCTTATATTTTGAAGCCAGTATATTTATTCAACAAGAATAGTTCAATATAATTTGAATTTCTCATGGACCTAAATTGGGAACTTACAAACAGTTAAATGTGATTATTTGAATTGGGATAGCTAAAATAATTATGAATTCCAACTTATTATTCCGAATTGTGAATTCCCCTATTAACCAGTACCGCTACTGAGAATAAAATGTCCATGAAAAGATCAGAATACTTACAATAAATATTTAAACTTATCTATCAATTTCCTTATAATATTTTTTCAATTCCATTTCAATACACAAATGTTCAATACTTAGTAATTAAATTGAAGCTTAGTTGAGCAGTCTGGTCTGTACAAATTAACCATATTGATGAAAACTTGTCAACTTTTTGAAGTAAATATATGAAAGAAAAAAACCTTTTAGATATACTTCCTAGTTAAGGCCGAAGGATTATCCCTAACACATGAGGTAAATAGTGACAAAGTTACGATAGGGAAGATATCTTAAGGCTATAGGTGTCGGCAGTATAGTAGATCTATGTTATTCAATAGTACAATAGGTACCTACATGACTTGGTCATTGTAGCATGTATACAACTAACACCAAAAGTAGCTTAGCAGTATGACATGCTCACAATGATCTGTACAACCCTTATTTTCTTAATAATAGAGTCCGTGTGAGAATTTAGTGCACTTGGCGTGCGTAGCAACTTCTGCTCCTAACTTTATGACACACAATTAATTAGTGAAGATAGTTTTCTCTGTTATTGACTGTTTAGTAGTTACTGACTGGTCAATAAGAATTAAATTATCAAATATATTTTTTAATGATTTCACGGATAGCCGGACAGATTTTAAACATGATCTAGACATTGAGTGTCTATTTATGTCTAGCATTTTATATCATACAATCATCACATGAAAATCACTGACAAACGTAATCAGCTTATTAGTTCATTGAATGCTCTACTTTAACATCTATAAAGCCTTAATTACAAATACCTCTCAAAAATACAATGCTAAACCGTGAAGAGGTAGAAATATCGACAAGAGTTTTGGAGCAAGACGCAGCAAAAGTAGGTCTCAGGATCAATCACGCTAAGTCGGAGTACCTCCATATGAAGCGTTTCAGGAATAACCGTGCCAAAAGAGAGGACCTACTTGTAGGAGAATCCTCCTACAAGGGTGTGGCGAAATTTAAATATCTCGGGTGCACGGTTACCGACTCGCATACAAGAGAGGACGAGATCAACATCCGCATCCAGAACACCTTACGCTGCAGCGCGGCACTTCAAAGGGTGTTGGTATCCAAGCTCCTCAGCAGATCTACAAAGCTGCGGATATACAAAACCGTCATTAGACCCATATTAATGTATGGCTGTGAGGCTTGGACGCTGACCCTTAGGGAGGAGAAAAGTTTGCTAGTTGCAGAAAGAAAGGTGTTCAGAAAGATTCTGGGACCTACACAAAGAGAAGATGGAAGCTGGAGGATCCGCAAAAACACGGAGATCGCCGAACTAGTGGCCGAACCTAACATCATTGGCGAAGCCAAAGGCACATCGTCTTCGCTGGATTGGCCACGTCGAGAGAATGGGGGATGATCGAAATGTCAAGAGAGCATACTTGGGCCGACCAATTGGACGACGTCCTGTTGGTCGCCCCAAGTATCGCTGGAAAGACATGGTGGAGGCGGATCTGCGTGAGCTGGGAGTTAGCGATAGCTGGCATGAAGTGGCGCAGGATCGGGCAAGATGGCGTGCTCTTGTGTTGGAGGCCAAAACTCATTTTGGGTTGCTGCGCCAAAGTAGTTAGTTTTAGTTAGTTAGTTAGACCTTTAACATGAGTTATCGTGACCGTACCGTACTCGCTGGCGACAGCGTAAACGATTTGTTTGGAGAATAGTCAGCGCCCCTAGCGGTCACTTTGTAGAACTACAATTCTCCATACAAATTGTTTACGCAGTCGCTAGCGAGAACGGTCACTGTAAACTGTAAGGGTACAGAGTATCCCAACGCCTTCTAGATGGCCCCAGAAGTAGAGGCAGGCCCAAGCTCAGATGGTTGGAGGGCGTCGAATAGGACACCAGGATCTTGGCGGTGATAAATTGGAGAAGGAAAGCCACGAATAGGACTCGAGAGATTTGTTTGAAATTAGGCTAAGGCACACCCGCTGCTCTGATGCCTCAGAAGATGATGAGATCATTCAATTAACAAAAAGCTATAACTACAGCATTTGCCAGTCATTTTCTGTTTTGTGAAATTGCACAATAGGTAGGTACATCATATAATGACAAGGGCATTCAACTAATAAACACTGATTTACAATATCTCCGATTCAATTTATCATAGAAAGTTCATTTTACGAATTATTTACATATTCAGTCTTATAATAATTATAAAATTAATATGAATGTAAGTTATTTAAATGTCACTACCTACTTGGATAAGTACAGTCGCCATAAGGTAGGTATATATGTATATATATATATATATACCTATATATCGGAGTAAACGAGACGTTAGAGTGCAAATTGAGAATATTTTACTAACACCTAATTTGCTTCAATATATCTGATGGTGACTGTACGATGTACATGCACTTCCATACAGTTAATTATAAAAATAAACTAAAAAATAATTAAAAGTGAGTAATGAAAACTTAAGATTGACAAAATAGCATAGAATAGAATAGAATATTCTTTATTGCACACCTCAACAGGAAATAAATACAAAAAATTTCAGATTGCACGTAACATACAATAGAGGCAAACAACAGGCGGTCTTATCGCTAAAGAGCGATCTCTCGATAGCAATTAAATATACATAAATAATAAATTAATAACATAACATAGATAATTATTGTATTAAGCGGTTTACACTCACGTGAAATTGTCAGGAACGGCCCGACATGTTTCGAACTGGTATGGAGCTCTTCATCAGGGACCGCTACCCTGCTGCTGCTAGTGTGCGTAATGTCTATGGATGACAAAAGTGACGTTGGAGTGCCGGACGGACAAGTTGCGGGCTTGCAAGCACCCTCAGCCTCGCGCCGTCGGCGCGAGCTATTAGAGCGGAGCGTCGATCAAATTATCAGTGACGCAGTTGCCGCGGCGGTGTACGGGTAGCAACAGTCCCTGATGAAGAGCTCCATACGAGTTCGAAACATGTCGGACCGTTCCTGACAATTTCACGTGAGTGTAAACCGGTTAGTACAATAATTAAACATGTCTCACGAAAGTTTTAATAAGATTATAACATAGATAAGGTATTAATGCAAATATTTTGACCTCGCGATTCGAAGTAGCGACTTACATACCCTAGGGCAGGGGCGCCCGGACTGTACGGTACGGCGATACCGGGAATTTCCGGTACTTCCCAAATTTCCCAGTTGTGCGTTCTAGCCCTGAGTTCTCCGGTAACTAAACCTACAATTTCTACTAGCAAGGAAGGTCGCGATACAAGATGACTTGAACTGCCAATGTTTGAAACCCCTGCCCTAGGGTTTATACAGTCAGCAGCAGAAGTCGCTACGCACACCAGGTGCTCAAAATGACACCTATGCATACAGGGCGGTATTAACCCCTAGGCCCACAATACCCGGGCCTAGGGGCCCAGTCCCAGACGCAGGACTTGCACCATAACAATGTTCTCCTTATAGGGGAGGGGGCCCCAAATGCCAAGTGGCCCTGGCCCTCTAAGTCCGGCCCTGTATGCATACTGACTCTATTGTCTAGAAAACAAGGGTTGCACAGAACATTGTAAGCGTGTTAAAACGCTTAACCTACTTTTGCTGCTGACTGTACCTTATGTTGCAAACCTTTTTACAGAAAGATCGACCTTCGCCTGCAACATTGTGATCAGCCATTTGATAACGTTAAAAAAACATCAACATAAATATTGTTCTTACTTAGTTTTGGCTGTATCATAATTGCAAAACAATATTGAATGAGATATTGGAATGGTACTGCCATATATCAGCAATTAAGCATAGTTTTTTTAAGTGTAGGATACCGCTTTTAAATCAATATATTCATATGAACCACAAACACTCTCAAAGTGTGCTAATCATAATACAATGCTTATTGTATTTACATATTAACATCCATCTATCAGGGTATTCAGGTTTAAAAACACGATAAATGCCTTCATTATACACAAATATTTATAATACTCGAGTAATAATTTGACACATTCATTTTCAAAATGTAAGCAAATGATTATAAGACTTGAAGCCTTGGTGATGAATCATGTTTTTCCGTAGTCTTAGTTTCAAATCACAATTTCAGGTCACATAATGATAATGACTCTTACTCATGTTCTGATGCAACAACTAATTTAAATTCATACCAGTAACGCCAAGCTTACTGGCAGTAAATGCAACATTTATCAACCCATTTATCCTGTGACTAATAGTATAATCTTGACAAAGGTCGCTGTGGTCGCCATTACTTATCATATTGTTCCTACAGACAGTTTCATCAATACAGTCCCATAGGTTTTCAAAGAAATTTGGAAAATTGTCATAACTAGGATACACATTTATGTCAATTACTGCATGATTGCCGGTAACGTTATCTATAACAACATCAAAGCCTGCAAGGAGTAATCCGATTCTTTTTCTTAATGCTCGAATGATTACCTTAATTTTATCTTCATTTAAAGCCATTTGTAAATCTGCTTCATCGTGGGGATCCAAAATTGATAGAGTGGACTGACTATCCGCTTTACATACTTCTCCTGTGCTGTAGAATATTGGGTCTAGATCGTTTGACGCATAGAAGTTCTTGAGGCTCGGTCTTTCACATATATGATACCTGGAATATAGAAAAAAATCAACTGGGTTTATTAAGATTGTAATGTCGTTTGTAATTTATATTCATCTGACACTGAATAAAAATATTGACACAAAGGTAAATTATGAAAGAAAAATGTAATGTGATCTACTACAATGTAAGCAGGACTCGAACCTGCGACCCTACGTTTCCGGCGTAGTGCTGCAATTGAGCTATTAGATTGTTACGCGAATCACACCTTTAATTCCATAATTCTACGCTACTGGAGCGAGCGCCCGCTGCGCCATATGTGTTTAAAATGTTTATGCGCATTATTCTGTCAATATTTATTAAACATAAAAATGTGTAAATTTCCACATTAAAAATAGAATCGATAAAAAGATTACTGAATACTGAATAAAAAGTTTAATCTCGACTATAAATTATGTAAAATACGGCAATTACTGTACAATCGGCTGCAAAAAGATATACATGCATATCTTGATCAATAGAGTTGAGAGAAAATATCTTTGAACTGACTAAAACATGTAGGTAAAGCCTGACCAGAAATATATGAGGATGCGCCATATTGCGGAATTTCACTGGAACTAATTTCTTACACTGGCAATGTTTTTATGATGGTTTGTCAACAATGTCAATGTCATTCGTGGTGATTTCTTTAAAAGACAAATATTTAAAATTATCCAAAGAAAATGCCGAAAACCATTCACAATCGTGAACGTAGGATTTTAAATAAAGTGGACATGTGTTTTCTACACGAAAAAGAGTGGACAAGAGTGCATTCCATTAAATTATATTACGAGGTTAACATAGTGGAACTGACAGGTATTTAAAACTAATGTCATTATAGTAAGTTGCTATTGGTTGCAAAATTGTTGCCATATAAATCTTATAAATAGCGCCCTCTTGACAATCCTCATATATTTCTTTGGCTTTGATGGCTTTATATCTTTTGCATAGTTGTAACTATACATCATCTAAGTCATACTTTTTATCTTAAATTTAGGAGGAGAACCTTATGATTCTTACCTATTTCCAATAATAAATACTTTATGTAGTATTGCATTATGATTAACAAAACTTTGAACAACACATGGTGGCCTGCACACACTCAAGTCTCTTTCATTGAACACCAAAATCATTTCATGTGCCGACTTGGACCCATGAGCTATTGTGGGCTTACAGATTATAGGGAATGTAACTCTTCTCTGCCGCATTATTTCCAAATTTACTTGTATGTTTGAAGTGGTAAACTCTGCAAAAGTTGGTGTAAATATCCCTTGTCTACTAAATGTAGGTTCATCTTGTAATATGGAATAATAGTTATACCTGAAAATAGTAATGTATGATCAGCAATCATGACATAAAATGACCAATAATCTTGTAAATTATTATTCAGAAACATGAAAAAAATTGTCATATGAAAATTTGATAGATGCTCAAAATGTTCGCTCTGCAGCTGCCAGTATCAGCAATAAACAATTTCGGGCCTCAATAATATATCCAGACAGGCAAAAACAAGACACCTCATTACATAGGCCCCCAAAACATACCCCAGTCATACGAGTTTGGTGGCCAGAGTATTCTGGGGTTTTCGGTGCGCAAATGATTTGACGCCTACCGTCTGTCTAGTGTTTAATCATTTGTGCAGTGACAACCTGGGGTATGCTTAAATTTTTTTTTTTTTTATGTCATAGGGAGCAAACGAGCAAACGTATCGCCTGATGGAAAGCGATAACCGTCGCCCATAAACACCTGCAACACCAGAGGAGTCACAAGTGCTTGCCTACCCGGAGGACGAAGATAGAATGCCTCTATGCTAGTAATTTCACTGGCTATCTTACCCCCACACCGGAACAAAACAATGTGAACATTTATTAATATATTATATTTATGGAAACCAATGAGAGTAGTGAAATTCTTACAAAAATTACTATATCTCTCTTTAAGTCTGTACTCACCTATTTAATAGAATCCTGACATTGTCAAGAGGATCAATAACCGTAATATTTGGATGATTTGATAAATACTGTTCTACATTGCTAATGATCAGTGATGCCTAAAAATAAAGAGGTTGATGTTATTTTAATATCATGCTTAAAACCACAAGTATATACAACACACACAAGATAATCAATTTATGATTAGCCTTTTGAGCACTAATGATAGATAACCACATCAATCAGAAACTGAGCTCCAGATGCCAGTGTCATGTGTAATGGAGATGCCACGACTATGTGCTACCTGCGGCAAGCAGTTGACCGAAAGATCAGAGCGTGGCGGCCATATAAGTGAGCGAGACACACGTACCTATATCGCTGCCGCTGTTGCATGCAACATCATGGCATCTCCATAATATGTATCTGGTTTATTATTTAGCATCTGCCAGAGATGGGCATGAATCGCGATTAATTTAATCTAGATTAACTTAATCGAAAGAGTCTTCAATTAACGATTAACTAATCGTCATTTTAATCGATTAAATTTCACAATTAATATCTCAATTAAAAGTTGGAACACGCTCAATGGCGTTTTACGAAAATACAATATGTCTCTTCCAGGGACGGAAAATGTGCCTTTAGAAACTTTTTTGGTTTGAATTGAATACCTTTGTATCCGACCGTTCTCTCTTCCCTCTTGTTACAGTAATACAAGATAGTTTCTATTTATAGTGCAGTATAAGATGTTCTAGGCAGGGATTTAGACTTACAAAAAATGTCTTATTTTATCTTATATTAGTTAATCAAATCGAGAGAAAATTGATAGAATTAACTAATCGCTAAAAATGAATCGACAATTAACTTAATCGAGATTAAATTAATCGGAACTTGTATGATTAGATTAACTAATCGTCAATTTAAACGTTAATTGAGATTAAAAAAGTTAATCTTAATCATTAATCGATTAACTTTTGCCCATCTTTGGCATCTGCAACATAGTTTTCCATTAACAAGCAGAGCGGACAATAGGTAATTGACTGAGATTTATTGTTAAATCATTTTCTAAATGTTTAATATTATGGAAGTAACTAATACCTTGGGGTCTCCCAAATCAGCTGCAGCTATGATATCAGTCAATTTGTGAAGAAACACATCAAATTGCCCCTGTTCTTCCAAGGGTCTCTCCAAATCTACCTGTAATCACAACAAAATATACCATAACATCACATCATAGCTATGATGAAGTTTCATAACTAAGACTCAAACACTTGTATATTCCAAAGTAAGTAATTGAAGTTAAGTTAAGTTTTATATTTTAAACATCAATTACATCATTGAGTGTATAATTAATGACAATAACATATTTTTTGCAGCCTTTAAAGCAAACAATGCAAATCTGTAAATTTTCTTGAACTTTAAACTTTACCAAAAAGAAATTTATTAATCCAGCAGATTACAATAGAAATTTATTCACATTTGTGCCATGGAGGTTTTATAGTAACTAGAAATAAAATTCTAACAATTAGGTAATACATTGTACATTTTCCTCATTGAGATCCTTGGAGTTTCTTCAAAAACCAGTTTTAGCTTGTCACCAACTAGTCATAGTGATTCATGCTGGCAAGACCCAATATTCATGATGACACCTGGGATTAACCAGTCATCATCGTCAGGGATGTTGCGAAATTAAGTAACATTATTTAACTTAAATAAATATAAGTAATATATTTGTATTAAAACAACTCAAACATACCTTTATAAGGTTGTATCCATGTGAGTTAGACACAGCAATTAATTCCTTCCAATTCAATTTTTGGCTTTTTTTGTCTGACATCCACACCCCAATCGTTTTATTAAGGGGTTTACAGTCGTTCATGTTGCCGATTTGCTACTGTATGTTAAGTTGAATAAACAATAGTTCATAAACTTCTCAATGTATTAATTAAACCAGCAGCAACTCAATTAGATTTAACAAGTCACAATAGTTCGTTTCTTCACTAACTATTCCTATTAGCTGTCTCATAGAAAAAAACTAAAATTCTTGGTCCGCTGATTTCCTTGAAGCACAACTTCAAGGCTTATAAAACTAAAGAAACAAGCACTGAATAGATTTGGGGTTCAGTAGTTTCGTGACAGTAAGCTACAACTTGGCACTCGCATTACCTGAACCTGAAATTTATTCTTCACAAATTCACAACGTAACGTAACGTACGTAATTTACAATAAATATAAGAGCTCACTTTAGTCAAGCAACATGCTTGTAAGCGAAGCGAGCCATACTTTGACTTAGTTTTGTTTTGACAGTGACAGTCAGTACGACGGAGAGCGCGAGGTCATGGACCTAGGATGTACTATAGTATACCTGGACTGTTCATTGGTACGATACAACGATTCAAGTGAGAGTCACCAAGGAGACAGTTTGTCCCACTCTGCTGGGGTAACCAAATATTTAGCAATAAAGAGGGACTCATCCTTACTCCGTTTTATAATAAGTCTAAAAATGTGTATTGGCTGGCACTGTAGCCAGAATTAATTTTATACACGGTTATACTCATAAATAAATATAGTGAATGTTAGCAACTATGCCAGCAACAACACACTTTTGGCCCCCGTTATCTTAATAGAACACAGCAAACTCGTAATTGTTAACTTGATTTGATCAATGTCAAACTTCGTTAAGATTAAGTAAATTAATATTTTTCATACTGATACGCGGGACCCTACTAGTGCCCGCACCCCGCTTGTGGCGCCATCTGTGTCCGATGAAGGGAGTTATTCTCCCAGCCGCCCGCGCCGATTGGCGCGCCGGCCGGTGTGCGAATTCGTGATGGCGGAGAATGATTGTGATTGTTAAGAGTTCAGTCTTTTTCCTGTCTGTAGTTGAGTTTAAGAGTAAACTACTGTGTAAGCTACTAAGAGAGTTTTATCCATTGTTTGTTAAAAAGTGCTCTGTGTGGTGTTTCAATAAAACTAGAAAGCACAGCAATGCGTGATCATTTTGCACAACTAGACTAGACTCACACCCGTTTCAATACTTAAAAACAAAAACATAATATTCTGATACTTCGAGGGGCGTTCAATAAAAAGTGAGAATGAGTATATTATACACTGATAGGGTGGATTGGCTTTAGAAAGAATTAAAACGTAAAATAGTAAACATTATGTTTATATTTGTATATGAGAAAGTATAGAATAAATTACATGACACTGTACATCAATCAATTTTAAAATAATTCCTAAAACAAATTCAAAATACATCATAGACAAACATGGGCAGCATCACGACCTTCCAACACCTTCTCCTGATGTTCGTTCATGTTGCTGAGACACGTCTCTATACATGCATTAATCTTGCACAGTGTCTTTCAAACTTTACTTTTGAAAGTGGTTTTGTCATTACATCAGCTAACTGAATCTCAGTTGGACAGTAGCTGATATTGATCAGTCCGTTCACGAAGTGTTCGTGTATAAAATGGTATCGCACATCTATGTGCTTCGACCTTTTGTTGAAGGATCCAGATTTTACAAGTTGAATCGAACTTTGGTTGTCAACGTGTAAATTTATTTTTATATCCATATCGGTTATTTCCTTCAATAAAGATTTCAGATGCAATGCCTCTTTGCAACAGTCTGCTGCGGCTATGTACTCGGCTTCGGTCGACGATAACGCCACTATAGGCTGTCTTTTGGATGCCCATACGATTGGTCCATCTGCTATCATGAGCACGGAGCCCGAAGTGCTTCTTCGCGTTAATGGATCTCCAGCCTAGTCCGAGTCGCTGTATGCATCGATATTCTCTATCGGCGTGTTTCTTTTGAATAAAATGCCTTTGTCTTTGGTTCCAACCAAATACTTAAATATTTTCTTCAGTTTTGTGACATCTTCTCTAGTGGGATTTTCGACCTTCCTGCTAACTTGATTGACCGCTTGTGCAATGTCTGGTCTAGTTCTGGTAGACAGGTACAGTAAACTTCCCACTGGCTCCCACTTTTATTAAATGTCATTTTATTTTTCGACAAAGTCACCTTTTAGTATAATACACTTAGTATATCTTTTTACTAAACTTAAAATTTCATTTTTAAAAAAGGTCTCATCTTGAGTACTTAAAAATTCTTGTACTGCAGCGACTACCGCGTCGTCGTCTTCAAATTTCTGGGCTCTCAGGTATTCTTTCAATCTCGGAAATAGGTAGAAATCACTGGGGGCGAGATCCGGTGAATACGGAGGATGCTTAAGGATATCGAACCCAGCATCACGAATTGCAGCCATTGCAACGGCGGACTTGTGTGCCGGGGCATTGTCCTGGTGGAACAACACAACTTTCGAGAGTTTACCTCGCCATTTTTCGCGGATTTTATTGCGCAATGTTGCTATTTGTTTAGCATATAAAGTGCCCGTAGTAGTGGCTCTATGCTCGAGATACTCAATCATTACTACCCCTTTATCATCCCGAAAAACAGAGCCCACTCTTTACCGGCAGATGAACCCACCTTGAATTTCTCCGGAGTTGGAGATTATGGCCTTTTCCATGTCATAGACTGCAGTTTCGTTTCAGGGTCGTAATGGTGGAGCCATGTTTTGTCCATTATTATAAATCACGCCAAAAAAAGTTCCCGGTCTTGCTGTATCAGGTCCAAAGCTTCTTGACAAATCTCGACTCTAGTTTGTTTTTGCGTGTCAGTAAGTATTCTTGGTACCCAACGCGCAGATACCTTTTTCATACCCAAGCGTTCGTGTAAAATATTATGCACGCCTCCCATTTAAATCTTTACATTTTCAGCAATAAAACGAACCGTGACACGACGATCCGCCAAAACTAAGTTTTCGACTTTTTTCAATTTCTTCAGTTACTGTCGTAGTAGGGCGTCCGGAGCGGGGATCGTCTATGGTCGATGTTCTTCCACGTCTAAATTCGGCGCACCAACGTGCGACTGTCGAATACGGAGGAGCATTAGACCCTAAAGTGTCCCACAAATCTAAATTGACTTGGTCCATAGATTTTTTTTCAAACACAAGTATTTGATAACGGCGCGCAGTTCAATTTTCTCCATTTTCGCTAACGTACTCAATAGCATTGCAAAGAAATGCCCGTTTTTTTTTTTAAACAAAAGACAGTTAGTTTTTTTTTTCATAGCAATCAGCTAGATAGATTAACTTTACCGCCCAGTATTTAATTTCCAAATATTGAAAGAGTTTGCATCTCATTCTCACTTTATATTGAACGCCCCTCGTAATGTATGAAAACATTTATGAGGATATTCAAGATATTAAGTAGGTTACTGTAAATTAATAAGGTAGGTAAGATTGTGACTACCGTTATTTTACAAACTACCTGTATAGCTCTGTTTTACTAAAGCAAGACTACGCACTACTTTTTATTACAGTAACTAAGCCTATGGCGGAAAAACAGGACAAAACAGCAAAAACAAATGAGTTAAAAACGTTCATAAAATTATCAACCTATACTTTCTGTACTCGTTATAAACGTTATAACACTGATAAAAATTGTACACTAGATAAAAATTAAAATGTTTTGCTACTTATGTGTAAGTTAGTTGCACCGCAATTACAAAAAAGTCCGCCTTTTATACGATAATTTTACTTTTGTACAATAAAGGTTAAATCAATAAAATAAGTCAAAAACACGTCAGTTACATTACATCATTGGGTATTGTACATTGTACCTAAATAAATACGGATCGGGGTAAATAAGTGTTTACGCGGATATTTAAAGCTGAGGTCGTTTAAGTCGTAGGCACTTCCACGCGAGCTACACGGACTTATGTTCGCTAGAACTACACCTTTTGCAGCTCGCACTTACTTATATGAGCATAGGGTATAATCGCGTGTCTACGTGTATATCATGGATAGGGATGTTTGGCAGTGATAACATCCTTCACGAGTAATCTATCGCATCCAGAAAACACAAAATATACGTAGCTAACTGTAAAAAATAATGTAATTTTATGAATAAAATATACTTACTGTTTTGCAAAACAGCTGACATTCATAAGTGCATTGTAATTATGCCTAAATTGAAGAATAAACTACTTTGACTTTACGCTCGTACAATTCAGGCGTACCGTATGTAGTGTTTGTGGATCTGTATAAAACCTATTATGTGGGTAGTTATGACGTTGTCTCGAGAGTACGGGTGGGAAGACAGTCACGGGAGAGCCACCGGCTGTGACGGACGTCTGACCTGCTGGTGCCATACCGAGCGGTTCTCCTATGGGTGGTCATGGGATCACTACATAATGGCGACGAGGACAAAACATCGTGAGTAAAATAATAAGAAAAAGAGAAAGGGATATCGGGTAAATTACGATAGTGACATAATAACTAATCAGTTCAATAGTTACCGGTGTTTCTTATTGAAAGAAAAATAGTCAATCTATTAATAATTGAGTAGATTAGTCTGATGTTTTAAGACAGTGAAAGTCGCAAATTGGCATTATATGCAACAACAATATCAACATGCAAACAGATAATCGAATGAAAATAATGTCGAATGTAAAAAATCTGTTAACTTTAGCTATTTGACAATATAAAGAAAAAGAACGCTACACAATTAGAGAATCGTTGGACAGCGCCATCTAGCGACGTAATGTAATAACATAACGACTAAACTCATACAATTGAGGCAACATTATGTTTTGTAGCGCGGGTAGTTGCGATTGATAATACATACTTGTGATTACGGTATACCATCAGAAAGTAGTAGTGTTAGTTACTTCCTTTTACGTGTTACTAAGAATGCGAGGAAAATATTTTTGTCAACTTAGCAATAACAGTGTTATAATATACGAAATGAATTGGGGAAAAATAGTGACGGGAATCAGCGTAGTCTTGTTAGCAAAGGTTTCCTCAAAGTTTGCAAATACAAATACTCTTTATGTACACCTTAATCATAATCGTGGAAGTGACACAGCATGAGATATATTGGATCAACAACATAGTTCTTCGGAATTTATTTACGGTTTGTGTCTTCTGATATACACGTATATTATTTACTTAAATGTCGACTTTTGTCTAAAAATATGTGTTTAACAAGTTAAGACGTGTATCGTGCAATTGACTAAAAATAATAAGTAATTGCAACAGATCTAATATATAAAATATGTCAACCCAGCTTCATTCATTCATATTTATATTTATGCTATGTTCATTTTCTTCCTACAATATACCATCCTTGAGAGATTGCGACTGTGTAATAGTTAGAGGTAATAGGTATTCCTATTTACTTATTTCGCACGCTGCAATAGGTATTATAAATACCACTAATGTAACCCAAGGACTTTTGGACAGACTAGATCGGCTCCTGAACAACTGTATCCGTTTTATTTTTGGGCTACGCAAATATGATCATATCTCCGCGTATCGTCGACAGCTGCAGTGGCTTCCGATTCGCGAACGTAGGTCGCTAAGGATTTTGTGTACTCTCTTCTCTATTCTTTATGACCCTGTGGCACCAGATTACCTCAGATCAAAGTTTCAGTTCGTAAGTGCCCGGCCAGGCGGCGAGCTCCGTACCTCCCGTAAACTACTACTCTCTGTTCCTCCCCATCGCTCTGGTGCCATGGGCAATTCGTTCACAGTGCAGGCAATTCATCTCTGGAATGCCCTTCCCCTCTGTATACGTCAAGCTGAGAACAAGCTCTCTTTCAAGCGCTTGGTGCGCAAGCACCTTTTGGAGAATCTTCAAAATTAGGTAAATCTCGTCGTAGTCATTTAACAGCAGGTACCCTATATATATAATCCATATTCATATATATTCATACTCATATATATATATATAGTATATATAAATATATATATATTCCCATAATTATGTATTTATCAACGTAACTAGTGTTTTTTTTTTTGTTTCGATATTTGCATCGTGTGCACACACGTATTGTTGTACACCCTTCCCGCACCTATAATGTCTCTGTTTGACCTTGTGGTTGACTGGTAGAGAATGCCTCATGGCATTAAGTCCGCCATTTGTACTTTACTTATGTATTTTGTGCAATAAAGTTTAAATAAATAAATAAATAAATAACACAAATTTAATGTGATACATAAATAAGGTATACGGAAGATCATGAGATAGGGTTATATCCTGAGAGTGATTAATAAATAATTATTGGTGTCGATAGTTTCCATTTAATTTCTCGGAATGACAAAATAATGGAACACCATCATCAATGGCCACTGTTTCCTCTACGAATGATTGTTGCAACGCTGTATAATACTTAGTTGTTCCGGTTGATACAGTTCGCTTATGGCTATATAAGCCAATGTACAGCTGCCACAAATGTCGCGTATATTATTGTTGAAAAAAACTGTGGCAATGTTTTCTTAATATTTTTGTGTAAGTTATCCAGCCACTTTTCAGCGTATTTCTTAATAAGCGTTATAATAATATTACACTTATTAAAATAATCTACAGTTTCCGTGTAAGATTATACATCAGTACGAGTATTACATCAGTAGTTTACTTCGCTTTCCTATGGGGACATGGACATTACAATGTCGTAGATTATACATACGTGCGTGCGCGTACGTTAATCCTTTTAGAGCGCAATGCGCGGGCGATACTTAGCAATATTTATTACATTTCTACTTTTCTTATGTCTACTTCAATAATAAGCACATCCAGTACTTATAGAAAAAAAAACATAATTCTATGATGTCAACTTGTTAAATGACGATTAGATTTATAACAAGAAATACATAATTTTATCAGATCTTAAGTATAGGTAATCTCAAATGCAGTTAGATAAAAGATTGAGATGGCGACGGTTGATAGTGGATCTACGAGCATTCTTTCGAGTAGGAAAAAAGAAAGGGGAAAACCAGGACAAAAAAGAAGGAAAATATATGAAGCAAATAAAATAAGCTAATGCTTTATTATTTTATTATAAAGAAACAAAAATCGGAATGTAGATTAAGTTGAAAGTTACTGCACAGACAAGACCCTAGCTCTTATATATATGATGATGATGATGTAAATGAGCATAATCTGTGTGGTCTTTTAACTTCCTACATTTATGTTTCAGTTCGACCTATTGGTTGACTGGTGGAGAGTGCTTTGAGGGATTGAGTCTAACATTTTTGTTTTGTCGCGAGGGTTTGTGAGTGTGTTAGTGTGTGTGTTAGTTGCTTCCTCGCGCTCAGATGGCTGGACCAGTTTTTATGGATTATGGTGCGGGGCGGCACCCTGGATTGACACATGGGCTGCTTTTTGTCCCGAGAATGTGTGGTGTTCCCGTGGGACGGGTGGGTGACGCCGCGCGGCGCTACTAGTATCGATATGTCCGATTAAAAAACGCTATATTTGACATCGGTAGTTATTACTGCGGAAGATTATAAATATGATTTATCTATACCTTCGTCTAGTGCCCAAGGTACGGGCCTGCCGCGGCTTGCTGTGGGGTTGGTTCGATTTGTGTAGGGTATTTCGTTATTGTTTAGCGTGGGTAGGCCCCCCACAAGGTGGACTGATGACCTGGTGAAGGTCGCTGGAGTCCGCTGGATGCGGGAGGCGCAGGACCGGTCATGGTGGCGTTCTCTGGGGGAGGCCTATGTCCAGCAGTGGACATCTTTTGGCTGATAATGATGATGATGATGATTTCGTTATTTATTTGTTCATTCTAATATTCATCCTAAATAGAGCATAACCGCGGGCTTCCTTCGCACAGAGGAGGAAATGGGTTGTGACTTTTCTTCTCCGTGGTGGCCGGTAACCGTGTGTGGATGTCCGGCTGCATGTGTGCTGGAGGTGGTTAAAATCGGACTGGTTGTGGAGGCGCGATAAGCGAGCAAAGACATATGGGTACACAATTATCTAAAACGTAGATGTTCCAGTTCAGTGATCTCTGAGTGGCCTATTTCACTTGTTTCTGTGAAGAGTATCTTCGGATCGGAGTACAGACGTTTTAATTTTGGAATTTTATAATGACATATGTAGAAATAAAAGGGCTGACTGCATTTCATGGGCAGTTACTACTTGTTGCAGTACCTACTTATACGAATTTAAATATAAAGTATAAATTTGGATGTGTCAAATAAATCACTAAACATGGGGCGTTTTGGTCCCATAGTTTAAGTCATTTTATATCTCTGCCCCCTTCTTTTATTATTAATTGATATTTCCTAAATTAAACTGAATAAACGATATTAGGCAACTATCTTTGACTAATGCCATAGTCTGATGGACTGTAGCATTCTGTAACGAAGTTTTTATTTCATGCACGCAGCAACGCTTGCAAGTATGACTGCCAAAATTGAAAAATAAAACAGTCATTCACAGTTCATTGTACGATTTTATTTGATTATTTCATCTCTAAATTCAGCTTGTCATAGATTAACGTCTTAACTATGCGGATACCGAGAAGTTACATTTCAGACATATGTCCTTTTACTAAAGTCCCCTCGACCAGCATTAGATACGATATCTGTTACGGCTGTATGGGCCTACATGAAACTGTAAACCATGCGTGTTAGGGCTGTATGGGCCTACATGAAATTGTAAACCATGCGTGTTAGGGCTGTATGGGCCTATATGAAATTGTAAACCATGCGTGTTACGGCTGTATGGGCCTACATAAAATTGTAAACCATGCGTGTAACGGCTGTATGGGCCTACATGAAATTATAAACCATGCGTGAATGTGTAACGGCTGTATGAGCCTACATGAAAATTGTAAACCATGCGTGTAACGGCTGTATGGGCCTACATGAAATTATAAACCATGCGTGAATGTGGAACGGCTGTATGGGCCTACATGAAAATTGTAAGCCATGCGTGAATGTGTAACGGTTGTATGTGCCTACATGAAATTGTAAACCATGCGTGAAGGTGTAACGGCTGTATGGGCCTACATGAAATTGTAAACCATGCGTGAATATGTTACGGCTGTATGGGCCTACATGAATTGTAAACTGTAACTTAACACGAATTAGTTAATGTTTATTAAGTAGAAACACGGGAAATAAGTCAAACCGTTTTAATGGTAGTTTTTAATATGAGAAATCAACTTGATTTACAAATAAAGTATAATAAACTTTACTTGCGTGCGGACGCGCCAAGCATAACTGTCTAAGAAATAGAGATATGAGAAGAGTAAGTGCAGGAGCTGCATTGATCTCAAAGTTGCAGCAAATATAACTAAAATTATACTCGTGCACTTGTGGTAGGCGTCACTAGTTACGGAGGTGGGCACGAAGCAAACCGACTAGTCAGAGCATTATGTGCCATAAAACAGGTAATATTTAAGCAAAAGACAAATAACTGAACAGGCTTTTGGGCAGGCTTTTAGAAGATTTTTCTAGTTTCACCTGTTTCGGTGGGTGCCGTGGGTGCAATCAATAGTAGCAAGTTAGATTTCACCTGTTAGACTGAGTTAGATACCTAATGCAAGCTTCTGTAATCGGAAGACAGCACCTACAATATTATTGTGATGTGAAGTTGGTCTGATGATGGAGCCGGATAATGGTAGTGGGCATTCCGTAATATAAATCTTCGACTCCATCATGTTTGGGCTTGTTTGCTTGGTCATGTCATGACGATGAGCTATTGAAGGTTGTCCAGTAATTTATTTTGGTAAAAAGTTATTACCTTGATTATAGTTTATTGTTCTAAACGATTCGTTCTACTTTGCCCTCTTTCTGGTGTAATATATAATATTAATCCTGTAAGGGTAATGTGTGCCGTAACGTCAATGTGGGAACAGGCTAAAAATATACCAAATCGTATTGAATTAGTATCACGTAGTTGGATTCTATGTCAGATAAATAATATCATACTGAATTCTGAGCTTTACAGACGAACTTTTTGATTAAACCGTTTGACAACAACCCTTGAATTACACGTCTGATAAAAATAACTGTGATCTAATAATATTCAGTTGTGCGATCCTGGGTCACTCGATCATTCGATAATACAGATGTAGAATTAGTCACTGAATGGTAATTTGTAAAACAAAGAGCTAGCTGGGAATTACATTATTTCTGTCAAAATGTCGATTAAATCAAATGAAATAAAACCTGGTAGTAAAAAAAAGACTAGGTACCTTCGATACGACTGAGGCTCAATTTTGAAAGAGAAAGGAAGAGAGGAAATGGATAAAGATGTGTAGCAATTTGTAGCGTAACAAATTGACCTTATACCTGTACGAAATGATTATCTCTTCATAATATAGTCAGTCAAAGTAAACTAAAAAAATACAATAAAAAGACTTGCAAGTGACGATAAATTAATTGAATCTCTCTGGAAAGAGAGTCTTAAACTACACTCATTTATTCGATTAGAAAAACATATTAAAATAAGGAAGGGATGTAGTGTTTGTGGATCTGTATAAAACCTATTATGTGGGTAGTTATGACGTTGTCTCGAGAGTACGGGTGGGAAGACAGTCACGGGAGAGCCACCGGCTGTGACGGACGTCTGACCTGCTGGTGCCATACCGAGCCAATGAGTGCGGTTCTCCTATGGGTGGTCATGGGATCACTACACCGTAGTTTAAGAAACGGCGCCTATACGCGCACACTTATTAGCACGATTTCTGGAAACTGCTGGAAACCTAACTGTAGTAATCCCATGACCACCCATAGGAGAACTGCACTCATTGTCTCGGTATGGCACCAGCAGGTTAGACGTCCGTCACAGCCGGTGGCTCTCCCGTGACTGTCTTCCCACCCGTACTCTCGAGACAACGTCATAACTACCCACATAATAGGTTTTATACAGATCCACAAACACTACACTAACCACCCTTAGATAGCGAAGGATCGTCGTAGTATATTAAAAACGACATTACTGCAATATATTTTGCTAAGGTTATTTTTAGTAGGAATTTTCTCGAAATAAAATGTGGATCGGAATTATCCGGTAATTTTGTAAATTCATTGTCACTCTTTTAGTACTTTGTCAAAGTTTGACATGCTTTTATATTAATATACGATACCATATCTTACCTGTGAAAAAATATACTACAGCCACCAAAAGATTTACTTTTGCATCCTTTAGTATTCAGCACTTTCTTCTACCGTGATGCAAATACATATATCATTAAGCACTGTCAAAAGTGTTGACAGTTTTCAGTTATAATAATTAGGTTTCAAATATAAATGTTTTATCCTACCATGGCATTAACATAAAATTATTTTAATATACTATAACGGTTTTAATAACGTTCATAAAATTTTCTGTTAGTTTCTTTGGTGACGCGAAAGAACGTTTATTAAAAAATGTTTGATTATTTGGAGTTTTTAGTGTTAATTTTAAAAAATACGTAAACTACTAACATCTACTATCTTATTTGAAAATTACTAATCATTACTATTTTTTGTGACTGGCAATAATAGAAAGGGACAAAAAGACACCGTGCGTGCGGTCTCTGTCGGATCATGGCCCCTTGAATTGTAAATTTTGTGCTGAGTTCGCACTCCAGTTGTCTTACATTAGCTCCATGTGCGCGTGATAAATATAAAGGTAAGTACAAACTTGCGGCTTTAGATTACGTTATTATAGTGTTGACTTATATTTTATTACATAAATAAGCTAATTTCATTGGAAGCTGAAGTATGTTGGACCTTGGACCAGACTAAGTTTCATGATATTGACCACAGATTTGATTTGATAATATATTGACAGATCAAAATATTAGCGAGTAATGAGTGCTGAACCTTATAATTTTGAGGTTAGGTTTGAACTTTTGAAACGCATATTTATTATTGCATCTTTCGTTAAGTTATTTGATGACTTAATAACTACTTAAATTATCATTATGTCCGAGGAAGAGAGAGATATTATAAATAATGCTAAACATCGAATTCTGGACCTGTTTGCTGAGCTTGGAGACAGTGAATTAAGATCCGTGGAGCAGTGGATTGGTAGTAAAAAGTATAAGAAAGGTAAAATGTAAAATATTTTTCTTTACAAAAAGTTCAACGCGGTGAACTAATGTGAGGCCTACGAAGTTACACATACATCCAGCATACACCGCATATGCATATAATTATGATGCCTGTAATAGTTGACATATATTGTATAAACCCTTGCCTACACGTGTATTTCAGTATACATTTTGTTCTACTATTCACACTTGCACTCACACATTCACCTGGCAGGGACCAGTCACACTAATCCTCGAGTAAGCCTAAACCTACCTTTAAAAGTACAGTCATGCCATTTATAAGCCTAATATCTTACTGGATCCTATCTTATGAACCCATAATAAATTTGGATTTTGACAGCAGGCATCAAATCATTCATGCTCCAAAAACCCCGGTGTATGATTAATTATGACACATGGCTCTAAGGGCATGACACTTTGTAACAGCATGGTCATGAAGTTCAACATACCATTGTAATGTTTCTAAAGGGGCTTCTAAATGGGCCATGTTTTGCTGCAATTTGTGGCCGGCTATTATTTGCATCTTGGTCTAGCGTAGGGTGTCAGAGAGAGAGGGACGGCCATAGTTGCTGGCCACAAATTGCAGTAATATATGGCCCGTTTAGAAGCCCCATTACATGTGCCTTGCGGTGATAACTCTAATAATATTCTACCCAACGTCATAATTTAAAAACATGTTATTAATACATACACTTTTTACTTTTTCCCAACATGGTAGGCAGAGACCACATCTTTCCACCTGCTACGGTCCTGACATACATCTTTCGCTTCATCAACATTCATTAATCTCCTCATGTTATTAATGCATAATATTATAACATTTTCAGATTTAGAAAACAAGAAATCAATTATAAGGTCTGACAAATTGCTTCACAAAATCGGAGAAGCTATTAAGACAATGGTGCCATTTGATGCAGAAATGCCATCTGAAAAAATAGCCCCACCACTAGAAGGAGATCAAGCAGATTGCAATGAAGTGAATACTTGCCATGTAGATGAGTTCCTCTATGATGAAGAAGATGTTGAAGAGCTTGTTAAAGAGGGAAAACTGACTAGACATTATTGTCTGGACTGTAATTCAAGAAATGTTCAAGTAACAGTCTTTCCTTTAAATAATTCCTCTGTCTGAATAATTTGACCGTACATCTTGCATTTGTATTTATTTAACAACTAGCTGCACTGCGCGTTGTAAACCGCTCTTCCCAAAGGAACACAATTTTTTTTCGGGATAAAATAGGCCTATGTGTTAATCCAAGATGTCAGCTACCTTCATATCAAAATTGGTCCGGCTGTTTGAGCGTGAAGAAGTAACACACTCAAAACTTTCGCCTTTATAATATTAGTGATTATTGTGATAGTGTGATTATATGCAAGATATGTCTCATTAAAGCATGTGCCCACAGGTTGAGTATAGCTGATTCAGGGCTGTACCTTCTTTTTTATTTCATAATTCCTATGAGTATTATTTTATTTTACAGGAACTAACTCTTATCTCACATTCAATGTCAAGACAGCAACTTCAGTATCTGTTTAAAGTTCTGCTCCCAAAGGACCTGGAAGATAAGCAAATTTTGGATGTGGGCTCTAGATTTGGTGGAATCTTGTATTCTGTAAGTCACCTCAATAACATTTTTCAAATGGTTACTAAGAAAAAAAAACATATTCAATCTTTAACTTCTTAGTGTTACCATTTTAAGCAAACAATAAAAAAAAGTCTTACTCTAGCTATTATTGCTACTGATGTCTGATGACAACCAAATCTTACTAAGTAACAAATACCCACTTAAAAGAAAGCTTGTATCTCAGTCTACAACCTAGAGATGAGGAATAGTGATAGAAATTTTAGTGAGTTTTGGTTGTCACCAGGCGATATTTTAGTCTATTCTATTCTATTGTTCTAATAATTAGATTCATTTCATAAGACAAAAGAATATTATAAATTTGGCTATGTTTCTGATTATTTCTGTGTGTTGAAAAGGGTTATCAGCATTTTTTAATAATGCATTTTTTTTTCTTTTTCAGGCATATTATTTCACAAATGCTTTGAATATTGTTGGTATTGAAATGAATAAAGAATGTTGTGAATTACAAGAAAAAATCATTAATCAGTTTGGAATGGATAAAAACAGGATAAAGATTGTCCCTTCTGATGTAACTAAAAAGAAAGATATACTAAAGGAATCTGATATTTGTATACTGAATGTCTTTGACTTCTTTGTGACTTCAGAGGAACACAAGAGATTATGGTACTTTTTCAAGGAATGTTTAAAAAAGGGGAGTTATGTAGTTATGAACAGAAGTATTGTAGACACACTGACTGGACTAGACATATTTGAAGAGTTTGATGATTGGCTCAGTGTATGTAGGCCACTTCAAATGGAAAATGAAATATTCTTTGATGTAGAAGATTTACATGAAATTTATCTATATACTGTTAATTAAATTTTATAAATATGTAGTAGCTATGTACTTTTTACTTCTCTTCTCTCCACACCACCTTATGCCAAATTTCATAAACCCCCGACACAAGTAGCTGGCCATCATGAGAAAATGCTTCTACACGAGACGAGAAACACATAACCACCAAACTTGTGAGTTCCCAATCAAAGCGGAATATCTTGGAAATGGTTGGGTTTTTGTTTTACCAAACGTAGCTGAAGACCATCTCGACAGACAATCCTTTTTAGTTACGATAAAAGAAACCGCACTAATCGGTGCAGTGTAATGATCGTAATTCGTAACAAAAATTATTAAATAATGGACTGATTTCGCGCTTCTTTTCACCAAATTGGTGACACCAATCCATTTTCCGCTTCCGCTACGTTAGTGGCCAGTGTTGCCACTGTTGCCAGTACAAACAATAATAAAAAGAAAAACCTTTTTATAGCCGGTCTACACCTTCGATCCTCAAATCGGATAATGTGTAGTCTAATTAATTATTAAACCCGCTCCAGACCTTCCGATCCGATCCGATTTATCGGAAGAAATTGGATAATGTGTAGTGTTTTAGGTCCTAACTATTGCACACTATCCGATTCCCTAACAATTACGCTACACATTATCCGATAAGTTATTATTATTTATTTCTTTATTAATTTTACAACAAAGGTTACATATAATCTAAAGCCCTGCGAAACTGTTATGACAGTTTGTCTACAGGAAGACTTTTCAATACCTAAAAGTACAATTTATAAAAATCTGTAACAATTTTTAAAGATTACGGTAGTGTATCTAGTAAATGTTTTTTCAATTTTCTTTTAAATATCCGTTTATTTTGTTGGAGACGGATGTCCTCGGGTAAGCTGTTAAAAATGTTAAAGTATGATCGGATCGGAAGCTCTGGAATGGGTTTTACACTACACATTATCCGATTTCGTCCGATAAATCGGATGGGATCGGAAGGTCTGGAACGGGTGTTACACTACACATTATCCGATTTCATCCGATAATTACGATCGAATCGAAGGTGTAGAACGGCTATTATACAGTGCGACACAAAAGAGTAGAAAATAAATGAGGGCGCCACTTCCTTCGCAACTGTCACATTTTTGACGTAGTGCTTGAATATGGTAACAATTTTGTATGAAAAAATTTAGTTCCTTTTTCATCCGTTTTCTACTCTATATATCTCTCTGTATATCATACAATTTAATTATAGACTTTTTTTAATTCCTAATTCAATGCGCTGCAGCATATTGCGCAGTATTGTGGCTCACCTTAGCCCGTCCGTCCTACCTAAAAATAGTGTTGTTAAGAAGCCGTATTACACTAATCGCAAAGTTGACCGATTCCTGTTGGCCGAAGTGTACAACATAGAAGGGCAATACTGTAGTGTCATCCCTTTCGAATCAATCTAGGAAAACGGGATGACTATACAGAATTGCTACTTTTTAGGGTTCCGTACCCAAAGGGTAAAAACGGGGCCCTATTACTGAGACTTCGCTGTCCGTCCGTCCGTTCGTCCGTCCGTCCGCGAGTCGCTCGCACTTGCCCAATTTTAAATTTTCAATTTCAACACTCGTGGAACTGTAGTTTAGCCGGCATTTTTATTTTTTAAGGCGACAATACTGCCACAGCAGAAAAAAAAAACAACATGGCGTTTCTGTTCTAAACTAAAGATAGAAGAAATGTCGCTTTACTCATTCATTAATTTAATTTCCTTTGTTGCACAGTAAAATCTTGTTAAATAGTGCAGAATATTTTGTTTTTATTAATGTGATCGCTTAAAAACTCGCCAAGATGTGGCACGAAGCAAGAAAACAGGAAAAGATGATACGGGGCATGATAGTGGATTACAGAAGGCGAGCCGAGCGTCGTAAAGATTTTTATGAGAAAATAGTAAGATCCTTTTTATTATATTAAACTTTCAATTATTATTTTTTGTATTTATTATGTACATATGATAAACAAAGAGATAAATGTGTATTATTTCTTAAAACAAACTTCAGGAAGTTTGAAGTAACTACGTTTGATTGGTAGGTGCTTAGCTACATTTGTATATGTATGTATTATTTAAATTCCATACGACATAAGAGTAGTGCCAAAGGATTGCTGTTTTTAATGCGGACTATACATATTATATGTGTCATGTATCTTAAACATGATCCTATGCGTTTCAGAAAGCTGAACCAACACAGTTTTTGCAACTACATGGGAGGCCATGCAAAATACACTTGGATCCGGCTATAGCTGCGGCTGGGGAAGGACCAGCTATCATGTAAGACGATTCATTTTGTTTTGTTGTTTGTGATAGCTTTCATCAAAATATTGGTTAAATGTGGTCAGAGTATAGCAAAGGGGGCCCGATTTTAGGACTTAAAAAATTACGAGCAAAATTTTTTTTTTGTTGTTTTAGGCTTAAATTAGATTGAGTCTTGTAGATTCCGCTAAAATAAGCATATTTTATTCCTTAAACTTTTTCTCTCAGATCGATATTTACCAAGATATTGGGATTCAAATGCATGACATAGGTACAATACAAATAACATATGTGTCAGTGCATCTGGAAAGGTACCTTGTTTCAGGTATTGAGTTAGGCATAGTTCCAAAAAGTAGATTAAATTTGCTATCAATACAAAAAAGAATAATGACTGTAGGTGGAACCACATTTTTGAATTTTCGACTTCCGAAATGCACAAGTTGAGAAAATTGCATTTAAAGTTTATAGTGGCAAAAAACACACTTCTACTTCGAAGTTACATAGTGAAGGGTATAATCATAATCTTTGAATGTTAAAGAATTATAATAAAGGTGAATTGTCTAAAAATACATGTTAATTATTTTGATTTCTTAGGTAGAACATGCCAGGGTGGAAGAAACACGAAAGTGTTAATTATACCCAATTCATAAAATAAAGAGATTAAAATTGTTAGTTTCTCATCATAGTTACATATTCTATGGCATTTTGGGACAATTGAATGAAAGAAAACTCCATAATCATAAAGAAATTGAATAATTACCGCATTTTTAACAGTTACAAAAAAGATCACTTATAATATTAAAAACCAACAAAATAATTTGTACATTCATGCTATATCACAAGATCAAATGGTATTCAGCGTGGTGTACCACAATGGTATAATAGAAATGGTTTTAAAGCTTTTTTTTTTTACAATAAAGTTTAGTGACTCGGTCGAAACTTTTGTATGGAAACGTAACTAGGGTACCTTGTCACGACATTTACTAAACTTTAGTAAGTTAAACTCGAAGATCACTATTTTAGTACCTATAATGCAAGAAATGTCTGTAACAAAATGTTATTTAGGATAATTATAGCGGAAATCAATGTATTCTTATTTACAAAAACTTCTGTTTTAGTCGTGTAAGACATCAAGTTTAGCATTTTACTAAACTGGGTTACCTTGTCACGCTAAGTCATTATCTTACAAAAATGGAGTAACTAGAAAAAATAACTCAATTGTGTACATAACTGCACCTAATTTATGATTTATCAGTCTTTAAATTAAAATAAATAGTTATTTTATACAAGAGTCATGCAATTTGAATGTTTTCTTATAAAAAACATGAAGTATTTTTTTTTGTTCAAAAAATTATTTTGCTATAGACCGATCTTATACCTTATCTTAGAAAGAGGTAGTTGACTACCTGCGATGGAAATATTGACAAAATTATTCAAAATTTAAAGGCTTTTAAGACATGGCGTGACAAGGTACCCTGACTACTAAACTTTATAGTTGGAGAAATATACTAAAAAAACATAATTTTAGTGATATTCTTGTACACACGTGTTCCTTAGGATGTAAATAACCCAATTATAACACAAACCCATTTTGGCACTTTTTCACCAGCTTCCACAAAAACTCATGTAACTCGGTAACTAGATGTCGTGACTAGGTACCTTTCCAGATGCACTGACACATATTTTGATGTAAGTACATAGTAGACTATTTACGAGGGTCCATGTAAGCAAGCATTTTGACGCTCCGCTATAAATGGTCACAAAAAAAAAAACCCTAACCTAACCTACAGTTTTCGGTTTTTCAACCCACGTTTTCATTTTCAGCAAGCATTTTTACCTTAAAAACCTCAATATCTCGGTAATTATTATGTTTATAAAAAACTTGCCGATACAAAACATGCTTATTTTAGCGTCCTATATAGGATAGCATCATAAAAAATAGGTGTTATAATGACACCACCCCCAATCAAAAGTCAGCCCTTCAAAATGTCTGAACTTTGAACCCCGATATCACGGTAAAAAGTTTATAGAGCAAAACACGCTTATTTTGATGTATTCTAGACGATACAATCATGTAAAAAAGGTATCATTATGATACCACAAAATTTTCATAAATTTTTCTAAGTTCTAAAATCGGGCCCCCTTTGCTATACCCCAACCCCACTGTGGCATTCAAAGGGTCGAAAACTTTGACCTTAGTCCAAACATAATTTTTTTGTTGTATTACAGGATGCCTTGGCAAGGTGATACAAACAACATGATTGATAGATTTGATGTCAGAGCCCACTTAGATGTAATCCCAGAAGTGAAAAATCCATATGTTGCTCCTGAAGATTTGAGCCAAGAGGAAAGGCAATGCAACTATGAAAGTTATAGAATTCTAGCTCAAAATGCATTTCTGGGAATTAGTAAGTGTACAATTATCTTGGATATGGATATCTTGAATCTGCAGTCATTAGTGGCAGAATATTCTTAGGATTCAATTATAATTTGAATGAATACTTTCTTTTATGTTATTAATTTAACCTTTTTTCAGGTGAGGAGAAGTTCCTTCAACAACTAGCAATTGAGGAGCAGTTTGGTGTCACCATAGAAGAGAAGGAGATGCAAAAAGAGAAGTTAAATGAAAAGAAAGGGACGGGTGCAGCTATAGGATACAATTATAATGATCCCGGAGCACAACCTTCTTGCTCCAACACTATTGGTAGATGCAACTTAACTATATATATAAACTCAATCTGCAGTGATACTTACAGGCAATCTTGGGTCTACAGATAAGCTAGTTGTTGTTCTGGCAATTTTGATGCCTTTAGTATTAACTTACAGGCCCTGAGGTTAAAAAAACAGAGCAACAGGACGAGTCTGACGATGATTCTGACTTGGAAATCATTGATGTGGATCTGAGCATTGACGTCAACAAGATGGAGGCTTCACAGGTGAGTTACAATTCATGCGTTGTTAAAAAATTCCAAACTTATGATTATGCAATGTCAATACAATTTTAGTTTTCATACTGTAACTGTTTGATCTGAATCTCACATTATAAATATTTCTTTCTATTTCATTGAAAACGATGTGAGTAAAAAAGTATTCTATAAAATCAATTGGTAAGGCTAGCTGTGTTGGACTGTGATCTAATCAGTGACATAACACTAATAACAAGACACACTATTTGCAGTAGAATTTTCACTTGTGTTTCAATTTTCTATTGTGTAAAAATTATAAATTCAATAGAATCGGATTTAAAACAGGGTATCGATCCTACTATAGCTAACAATTTCGATTATTGTCACATTGATCATGAAATTGAAAAGATGCAAATATTTGATAGGTGATAAATGGGTAAACTCAAATTGTCAATTTGCTATATCACTGATGTAGTGGTTACGGCACTAAACAATACTTCTCCGAGAACAGGCGCATGAGTTAAACAGCGTGGGCCCACTCTACGGCATGGCGGGGTGCGACCTGTTCTCGTTCCTCACCGGAGACGCTGATGATGCAGAACACCAGAAGCAGCTACTGCGAGAAGAGAAGGAAAAGGCAATGTTCTCAGGACGGAAAAGTCGGCGGGAGAGGAGAGCTCATCGGTAAGTCAATAAAAGTTTATAAACTATACAATACTTCTCCGAGTAATGGTAGGATTGATTGGTACTTCAGAATGGTGGAATGCACCTGTTCTGGTTCCTCACCGGGTACATCGATAACGCTGAGCACCAGAAACAGCTGCTACTCTAACTGCTGTTCTATGTGATCTTGATCCTAATTGAAATTGTTGAATGTTTGTAGGTTATGATCTTATTAAAACTTTAGTGAGACATTTCTAATAATTTGAATATGTGGTTCACACACGTGAAATTGTCAATCGGCAACACCGCGCGACTGTGCCGATGTCTGTCCCTGATAAAGAACGCCATACGAGTTCGAAACATGTCGGGCCGCTTCCGACAATTTCACGTATGTGTAATCGCATATTATAATTGTAGTTTGTCAATGTAGCCACATTAGTCAAAACTTCTTAACGGAATGCAATCATTTCTAGTGCAAGGATGCTTATTAGCCAAAAAAGTAGAGAAGACAATATTTTAACTTTTTATCCCCGCGGACAAAGTCACACACTACATGTCGTGTAGTATTTACTTTAGAGTAGGATAATTGTCCGCAGCGACAAGAAGCTCCAGCACCGCGTGGTGAGCCCGCCGAGCTACGCGGCGCCGCGCTCGGAGCCGGCGCGCTCGCCGAGCCGCACGCCGAGCCGCAGCCCCGAGCCCGCGCCCGAGCGCATCCAGTTCATCACCTCCTTCGGCGGCGACGACGACGAGGTCAAGCCGCGTGAGTGGGAGACCCATACTGCCTGCTTCTTATCATGTATACCTTATACCGAGCTACGAGCCGCACGCCGAGCCGCAGCCCCGAGCCCGCGCCCGAGCGCATCCAGTTCATCACCTCCTTCGGCGGCGACGACGACGAGGTCAAGCCGCGTGAGTGGGAGACCCATACTGCCTGCTTCTTATCATGTATACCTTATACCGAGCTACGAGCCGCACGCCGAGCCGCAGCCCCGAGCCCGCGCCCGAGCGCATCCAGTTCATCACCTCCTTCGGCGGCGACGACGACGAGGTCAAGCCGCGTGAGTGGGAGACCCATACTGCCTGCTTCTTATCGTGTATACCTTATACCGAGCTACGAGCCGCACGCCGAGCCGCAGCCCCGAGCCCGCGCCCGAGCGCATCCAGTTCATCACCTCCTTCGGCGGCGACGACGACGAGGTCAAGCCGCGTGAGTGGGAGACCCATACTGCCTGCTTCTTATCATGTATACCTTATACCGAGCTACGAGCCGCACGCCGAGCCGCAGCCCCGAGCCCGCGCCCGAGCGCATCCAGTTCATCACCTCCTTCGGCGGCGACGACGACGAGGTCAAGCCGCGTGAGTGGGAGACCCATACTGCCTGCTTCTTATCATGTATACCTTATACCGAGCTACGAGCCGCACGCCGAGCCGCAGCCCCGAGCCCGCGCCCGAGCGCATCCAGTTCATCACCTCCTTCGGCGGCGACGACGACGAGGTCAAGCCGCGTGAGTGGGAGACCCATACTGCCTGCTTCTTATCATGTATACCTTATACCGAGCTACGAGCCGCACGCCGAGCCGCAGCCCCGAGCCCGCGCCCGAGCGCATCCAGTTCATCACCTCCTTCGGCGGCGACGACGACGAGGTCAAGCCGCGTGAGTGGGAGACCCATACTGCCTGCTTCTTATCATGTATACCTTATACCGAGCTACGAGCCGCACGCCGAGCCGCAGCCCCGAGCCCGCGCCCGAGCGCATCCAGTTCATCACCTCCTTCGGCGGCGACGACGACGAGGTCAAGCCGCGTGAGTGGGAGACCCATACTGCCTGCTTCTTATCATGTATACCTTATACCGAGCTACGAGCCGCACGCCGAGCCGCAGCCCCGAGCCCGCGCCCGAGCGCATCCAGTTCATCACCTCCTTCGGCGGCGACGACGACGAGGTCAAGCCGCGTGAGTGGGAGACCCATACTGCCTGCTTCTTATCATGTATACCTTATACCGAGCTACGAGCCGCACGCCGAGCCGCAGCCCCGAGCCCGCGCCCGAGCGCATCCAGTTCATCACCTCCTTCGGCGGCGACGACGACGAGGTCAAGCCGCGTGAGTGGGAGACCCATACTGCCTGCTTCTTATCATGTATACCTTATACCGAGCTACGAGCCGCACGCCGAGCCGCAGCCCCGAGCCCGCGCCCGAGCGCATCCAGTTCATCACCTCCTTCGGCGGCGACGACGACGAGGTCAAGCCGCGTGAGTGGGAGACCCATACTGCCTGCTTCTTATCATGTATACCTTATACCGAGCTACGAGCCGCACGCCGAGCCGCAGCCCCGAGCCCGCGCCCGAGCGCATCCAGTTCATCACCTCCTTCGGCGGCGACGACGACGAGGTCAAGCCGCGTGAGTGGGAGACCCATACTGCCTGCTTCTTATCATGTATACCTTATACCGAGCTACGAGCCGCACGCCGAGCCGCAGCCCCGAGCCCGCGCCCGAGCGCATCCAGTTCATCACCTCCTTCGGCGGCGACGACGACGAGGTCAAGCCGCGTGAGTGGGAGACCCATACTGCCTGCTTCTTATCGTGTATACCTTATACCGAGCTACGAGCCGCACGCCGAGCCGCAGCCCCGAGCCCGCGCCCGAGCGCATCCAGTTCATCACCTCCTTCGGCGGCGACGACGACGAGGTCAAGCCGCGTGAGTGGGAGACCCATACTGCCTGCTTCTTATCATGTATACCTTATACCGAGCTACGAGCCGCACGCCGAGCCGCAGCCCCGAGCCCGCGCCCGAGCGCATCCAGTTCATCACCTCCTTCGGCGGCGACGACGACGAGGTCAAGCCGCGTGAGTGGGAGACCCATACTGCCTGCTTCTTATCATGTATACCTTATACCGAGCTACGAGCCGCACGCCGAGCCGCAGCCCCGAGCCCGCGCCCGAGCGCATCCAGTTCATCACCTCCTTCGGCGGCGACGACGACGAGGTCAAGCCGCGTGAGTGGGAGACCCATACTGCCTGCTTCTTATCATGTATACCTTATACCGAGCTACGAGCCGCACGCCGAGCCGCAGCCCCGAGCCCGCGCCCGAGCGCATCCAGTTCATCACCTCCTTCGGCGGCGACGACGACGAGGTCAAGCCGCGTGAGTGGGAGACCCATACTGCCTGCTTCTTATCATGTATACCTTATACCGAGCTACGAGCCGCACGCCGAGCCGCAGCCCCGAGCCCGCGCCCGAGCGCATCCAGTTCATCACCTCCTTCGGCGGCGACGACGACGAGGTCAAGCCGCGTGAGTGGGAGACCCATACTGCCTGCTTCTTATCATGTATACCTTATACCGAGCTACGAGCCGCACGCCGAGCCGCAGCCCCGAGCCCGCGCCCGAGCGCATCCAGTTCATCACCTCCTTCGGCGGCGACGACGACGAGGTCAAGCCGCGTGAGTGGGAGACCCATACTGCCTGCTTCTTATCATGTATACCTTATACCGAGCTACGAGCCGCACGCCGAGCCGCAGCCCCGAGCCCGCGCCCGAGCGCATCCAGTTCATCACCTCCTTCGGCGGCGACGACGACGAGGTCAAGCCGCGTGAGTGGGAGACCCATACTGCCTGCTTCTTATCATGTATACCTTATACCGAGCTACGAGCCGCACGCCGAGCCGCAGCCCCGAGCCCGCGCCCGAGCGCATCCAGTTCATCACCTCCTTCGGCGGCGACGACGACGAGGTCAAGCCGCGTGAGTGGGAGACCCATACTGCCTGCTTCTTATCATGTATACCTTATACCGAGCTACGAGCCGCACGCCGAGCCGCAGCCCCGAGCCCGCGCCCGAGCGCATCCAGTTCATCACCTCCTTCGGCGGCGACGACGACGAGGTCAAGCCGCGTGAGTGGGAGACCCATACTGCCTGCTTCTTATCATGTATACCTTATACCGAGCTACGAGCCGCACGCCGAGCCGCAGCCCCGAGCCCGCGCCCGAGCGCATCCAGTTCATCACCTCCTTCGGCGGCGACGACGACGAGGTCAAGCCGCGTGAGTGGGAGACCCATACTGCCTGCTTCTTATCATGTATACCTTATACCGAGCTACGAGCCGCACGCCGAGCCGCAGCCCCGAGCCCGCGCCCGAGCGCATCCAGTTCATCACCTCCTTCGGCGGCGACGACGACGAGGTCAAGCCGCGTGAGTGGGAGACCCATACTGCCTGCTTCTTATCATGTATACCTTATACCGAGCTACGAGCCGCACGCCGAGCCGCAGCCCCGAGCCCGCGCCCGAGCGCATCCAGTTCATCACCTCCTTCGGCGGCGACGACGACGAGGTCAAGCCGCGTGAGTGGGAGACCCATACTGCCTGCTTCTTATCATGTATACCTTATACCGAGCTACGAGCCGCACGCCGAGCCGCAGCCCCGAGCCCGCGCCCGAGCGCATCCAGTTCATCACCTCCTTCGGCGGCGACGACGACGAGGTCAAGCCGCGTGAGTGGGAGACCCATACTGCCTGCTTCTTATCATGTATACCTTATACCGAGCTACGAGCCGCACGCCGAGCCGCAGCCCCGAGCCCGCGCCCGAGCGCATCCAGTTCATCACCTCCTTCGGCGGCGACGACGACGAGGTCAAGCCGCGTGAGTGGGAGACCCATACTGCCTGCTTCTTATCATGTATACCTTATACCGAGCTACGAGCCGCACGCCGAGCCGCAGCCCCGAGCCCGCGCCCGAGCGCATCCAGTTCATCACCTCCTTCGGCGGCGACGACGACGAGGTCAAGCCGCGTGAGTGGGAGACCCATACTGCCTGCTTCTTATCATGTATACCTTATACCGAGCTACGAGCCGCACGCCGAGCCGGCTGTGAATCTACCTCACAGATTATTATTGCAAAGAGGTCGGTTTACCCGACCAATCGAACGATAACATCTCGGAAACCATCCAAGCGATTCTCCGAATAGCACAGTGCGCCCGCGTCACTTGGGTCACTCCCCCGATCACTCCTGTGGCGCGAAGATAATGCCATTAGCGGTTTATACTCCCACACGAAGTCCGAATCAATGGTGCATTTCAAGTCATATATAAAAAAAACAGCGGCGCCGGCGTCATTAACGCCGCGATAGGAACACGGCTAGTAAACTGGCCGCGTCGCTTGTCGCGTGACACCACAGCACCTTTTTCATACTCACTATACTTTTGGAAAAGGTCACAATTTTCTACCAGTGTACATTAAAAATACTTACTAACATAATGCTCATCCTCATGTATGTGAATACATCGTGAAGTCATCTTTTTCGACCACTATTTTACTGCCGGTCTTGATATTGAACTTGGATGCAAATGATCGCTATTTTTCATTAACTTTTCTCTCTGACACATCTAAATGACCCAATATTTATGGTTGTTTCATTATGAATATGTTACTGAAACAAAAGTTTATTTAAACTCTAAGGATTAAAATAGATTTTCGTTATGATACAACCTCACTTTGATTTTCTTCAACAGCGCCCCCGATAAAACCACTGTATGCGGATAAACTTAAACAAAACCTGAAGCCTGAACTCCTGTATTCAGATGTGGCTAGAAAACCGCCTGCCAGGTAAGTCATGTTCATAAGTCTAATGCTTTAAAGGCAAAGTAAATAGCAATATTTTATCACCCTAATAACACCGAAGTTTTCATTATAATCAGCAAATTTAAAGGTCATATGTGCATATTAATGGTGTTGTGCCGTGCTGTTTTTATAAACGTGGATCTACAGCCTGGATTGGTTTCTATCGATATTTTTAACAAGGCAATACACAACGAAGGTACTAACTCAACTGGGTGCCTCCAATCCGATTTTTTTAGTTTCTTTTTTATCAATTACAGTGCTGCCACCTATAGCTTTTCTCAAACATGCTATGAATTGTCGTTGTAACGTGCGTTATCACGCTTCGGGCAGAACAAGTCGAGAGAACTATAAAGGAATTCATACAAAATTGAAGGCCTGGGCCGGGAAGTCATTTTTTTACATGGCGTCTGTGTTGATGAACAGGCTGACAGCTGTTTTTTTTTCAGTGGTGTATTTTATATTTCATTGCATATGTTTGAGAAAAGCACTATACACGCCTTAGCCGTGAAAAGGCTTCGTATCACTTTCTGACCTCCGTACGGTCGGCCTTAGCCGTTAAAAGGCTTCGTATCACTATCTGACCTCCGTACGGTCGGCCTTAGCCGTGAAAAGGCTTCGTATCACTATCTGACCTCCGTACGGTCGGCCTTAGCCGCGAAAAGGTTTCGTATCACTATCCGACCTCCATACGGTCGGCCACGTACTATTACCTGGCCGACCGTATGGAGGTCGGATAGTGAGTAGGTATAGACCTACTCACCCGAAAAGCCCATTTTGTTCGGCGTCTGCAGTAATGTTCTATTCTTACAGAGCCTCAAAACTAATTGGTGTGTGACGACGCGTTTGGCTCTGTTTGTAGACACCTGCCTACTGAGTCGGCGGTCCCGGGTTCGAATCCCGGCCGGGGCAAATATTTGTTCTTGGGTCATGGATGTTATCTATATATGTATTTATATATTATGTATATCGTCGTCTTGTACCCATAGTACAAGCTTTGCTTAGTTTGGGACTAGGTCGATTTGTGTATGATTGTCCCGTAATATTTATTTATTTATTTAAATGTTGCAGGTCGCCACCCGACTATCAGCCCTACCACGGCCCCCGTCCCTTCATGGGCCCGCACCGTCCGCGCTCGCGCACGTACTCGCGCTCCCGCTCCCGCTCGCACTCGCGCTCTCGCTCGCGGCTGCGGTCTCTGTCTCGCTCGCGCTCACGCTCGTCCCGCTCGTCTCGCTCGCGCTCCTACAGCCCGCACAGAAGGACGAGGTCGAGGTCCACGTCGAGGCCGCGCCAGTACAGGAACAGGCGATCTAGAAGCCCGCCCAAGTTTGTATTTTACCTTTGATAAGGATTTATAACGAACGGAGGCAGATTTTTGAAATGAAAGTCATATCGCTTTTAATGACCTTTCTACAAATTGTCAAGTACCTGGTATAACATGAAAAAAGAAAACTAGAGTATGCTTTATTAGTTTCTAGTTATAATGTGAGACTTATGCTATTGTATTTTCCACAGTTACGGTAAACGTAATCGCTCGAGGTCCATGTCCTATGAAAGGTAAGCTGGTTGTATTTATATTAAGTTTTAAAGGGATCACTCATCTCCACATAAACAATAAAAAAATCAACGAGGTAAGTCTGATATATACTGAAGACTTTGTATTATAATGTATCAAACAAATATGTGGTTATTTTTTTAGACTATAACTTCTGGCATACATATGTGCTATCAAGACATAGGTCTAGTGACGACAAGTTCCCATAAAATAGCAGCGCAACTCACAACTTTACTCCCAACTCCAAAACCAAATATGACCTTGCCTTAAAAGTCTTCATTCCCTAAGTATTTCGTTCGCTTGATTACTCTCGAGTTTCCTTTATAACGTTTCTCAAAGGCATTTCTGAGGCATATCGTTTTTGACATATACCGACATAAACTTATTATAATCTATACACAATATGTAAAGGAAATTGTGAAAATATAGGTACCATCATACCACTACCCCACTACACATAGGCTCCTTTAGGCCGGTTACAGACGGCTTATCGATACAAATTTGTATCGATGCAAACGCGCGTGTATCTTGGCAGCTTGTCGGATTGATTTTCCAAAGCTATGTAGTATCGCATTAACATCTATACTGTATCGCGTTATGCGTTGATACTGTATCGCGACTTTAGTCCGCGTCTGTATCGCCGCTGTATAAAAAATCGCCGTGTGTAACCGGTCTTAGCTGAGCTCGATCTTAACTTTTCGCAAGTTCTGCAAGTCTCCAAATGTGAGTGTACCTTACTGAAATGCCTGTCGGTAAAACAATGCGAAGGAATAATCTCTAAAAACCTATATTTATACGACATGTTATTATCATGTCTCTGGTTTCGGTTTCAGCAACGACCGTCACGGACAGAGTAAGCCGGTGCCGCGGTACTACGGGCGGCGCAAGGAAGACAAGTCCTCTAGCGAGCTGTCTCTAGACTCGGATTCCAGCGACACGCCCGATGACGGGAAACGCTCGTGAGTACTACCTTAACTTGTTAGTTCCACAACAGTTCCATTTATTTCGGCTCAAAAACTAGTTTACACGATGGTCCGTCCAACAGTGTCTACAACTAAATAGAAAACGACAGCGTGGACTCCGCAATTTTCTTACTTTCAAAGTTGCTGTCGAAGTATACTGTTAAGATGCAAGATCATCTTTTGCAGCATCTATCTATGTCAGCCTTTGTATTCTCCGTTTTCGGACATAGGCCTCTTCTCCTCTCTGCTTTCTTCTTATCCAGTCTGATTTAGCCACTCGCGCTATATCGTCTACATACCTCATCGGAAGATTGTCACCATTTTTGCGACGTCTATCTTGATTTTATTATGCTCATAAAAGAGGCAGCCCCGCGAATGGCCAAAACATATTTTTATCATATATCGATAGTTGCTTTTTGAAGGCTTGAGAAATCTAAAGTACTTAAAAAGGATGGCGTCCACTACTCCCGAATCCTATAGTTTCTCATTAGCATGAGTTTATCTCGTGATACACTGGGTTTGTTAATCATCATAATCTATTCTCAAAAGGTTGAATGTACCTCAAGAAAATATAAGCATCGACATTCCGCCCATTAAAGCGAGTTATGAAATAAACAAGAGCTTCAAACACCTCACCAGCGTGAGCATGACCATCAATAAATGTCCATGTTTATCCCGTGACGCGGTCCAGTGGACCACTCCGGTCCATAAGACTCCGACTCCGAGGTCTGGTAGCGTCCCAGCATCAATGTTGGATGATATTGGTATGCTAGTTGCTACTGGCCAAAATTTAAATATAGTTGCCGGCAAAATTATAAACAAAAATGGCGGATTTGCGCATCTAGGTAGATTTGTACGTAAATCGGCTACTGCGCAGTCAAGGTTATGCTCAAGAAGTTTGCCGCCAACTGTGGGCGCGCGACGGGTATTATCTTGAACTCACCATTTCGTTTCTCCTTCCAGATCGGCGGTTAAATCCACAAACCAGAATCAGTTACGATTATCTGGATCCAGCTCCAAAGTCAGTAAGAATCATTTTGCTTTTGAATTTGTACGCTTTCACATTAGAACAGTTGACTTACAGAGTAGTAACCAGAATCTTTTTGTTGCTTAGTTGTTTATGCTCTCATTTTACATTGGCGCGAGGTGAGTCGAGGCGAAGATACATTGACGATATCATAGACGAAAGTATCAGGGCTTGTTCTCCTGAACAGGTGACGCAATGGACGAGCTTATCTATGGAATTTAAAATAATTTATTTTTAATCAAAGGTGTGTGTGCATCTATGTATGACAGATTATTCTGGAGAAGAACAGCTTATTCTGGATTTTGGGTTGGAAGGGGCTTATAGGTATTTAAGATTTGTCATCGGAGGACACATGTTTTTGGTTGCAAGAGAGTAGGAACTAAGACAGCACCTTTATTAAATCACTGTATAATATATTCACTCTATATCGTGCTGTAGTTGTCCCAAAATACGGGCTCAAAACTAAAGTAGCTGCTTCGCACGTTACGGGGGGTAAGGTGCAGTAAAAAGTTGTAGGAGAGGTTCAATAAATAATAAGGTGTTCTTCTAGTTCCTAGACTTTTGCAGCTACTGAAAATTGATTTGATTTGGAAGATACAAGAAAAAATATCGGTTGTGGCGATAGAATTTCCGGTTACGGTGACGGGTAATGCGTAATTACCCATCGCCGTAACCGGATATTCTCTAATCGCCGCAGCGCGTCTCATATCGTGTTGCTGGTCTCTTACAGTATTTCCCGTATTTAAAACCTGAAATGTATCTTAGCCTCGGCTTTACTTGTGCCAGCTTGAAATGCGGGCATATTAGATGTTGACAAACAAATGCTCAGAAGATTTGGCCAACTGGATTACATTTTCATTAACCACTGCGACTGAACACTTTTTAATACAAGTTGTCCTCTCCATAAAAACTGGCACAAAATAACTGTGATGGAAGTTACAGTAACTTTCTACTTAAGCGTTTTAGACAAACAAGACGCTAATATTATAGTGTATTAAATAAATCTCGGTTGTACACATACGGCATTTGGGGCGAAAAGTAATTTGCTTAATTTTAATTGTATTTATAAAATCTGCACTTTTGTAAAGAGAAATACGCCATATTTGCCGCTTAATTTGGTTTTTAGCTCTCTGAATTCTTCTCATCGAGAAGTGAGAAAACGTGCGAAAAATCAAGAACTCTTCTTGATTTTTAGCACGTCTTCTAATAACGACCATTCTCAGGATATACAAAAACGGAAAAGTAATTGCAAGAGGAATTTATTGGCAGATACGGAATTTGTGTATTTTATCATCGAAATGCAAGAGAAATTTCAGACCTCTTGACGACAACTGCTCCAGTATTTAACAATTCTTGTAATATTGGAACCTAAATACCTTTTCTCTTAAAAGACATGTGCTCAGTGACGAGACGACTCTTTGGTCTTTGCGACGAATTCACATTTTCCTTATTACAGGGTTCGGCACGGGAAACGAGGTCCCTAAAGGAAAAACTGAAAAAGAAGATGCAGGCTCAGTTATCAAGGCAACGTGAGTTTTTATGATCATATGCGATAGTATTTTTTTTACATAATATTTTCGATTCATGATCTATTAAGTCGGTGCAATATCTGTAGTCTCCACTTGTTAATACCAAATAAAATTAAACGAAAGACGCTTGTACGGAACACATTACGCTTCCTGCTACGTTATTAGCGGCAGTTGTAAATTTATCTTTCAGCAAGCTGGATTTAGACGCGTGTCTCATTTGGTTTAGACCCAACATGGCAAAAAAAGAGTTCAAATCCAGTCGAAGTCCACTTTTATACCATTATATTCGGTCCTTTTATGAATAATATTTATTTGCAGTGCGAGCAGACAAGCGGGCTGAAGCTGAGCGTATGGAGCGCGAGAACCGGCGCCAGGCGCGTCGCGACGAGGAAATGCGAGAACTCGCGATCAAACTGCGTCGCAAGTCTGTCTACTATCTACTACTACTCTTTCAGATATTATATATTCTGACTAGTTACACCTCGCACATGAAGATGAATCCTGAAAACGAATACAGTCAAATACAAAACGAGGCAACAGATGTAAAGAGGTCGTGATTAAGTCTTCGTTCTAAATCAGAGTCACATTAGGCTAACGGAACTTGCCACATGCCATGATACAAACAGTCTCTCAGTCTATACTGAAAAGAAAGAAAAAAAAGTGTCTAGAATAGCACAGTTCACGTGTGTTACCCGTTCATACAGTTCTGATAAGTCCTGCTGGTACCTTGTGCATTATAGTACACATTGAGACATTTAATAATGTTAGCATTGTTTTCTCTTTACATAGGCAACGTGAGATGCGGCATCAGCAAAACAGAAGGTCAAGTGAAGAAGACTCTGACGGGAGTCACAGTGGGTCGTCAAGGTATAATTTTTTTCTCATCACAAAAGCATGAGCATTTTAATTTCTTTTAATTTGGTACTAGTAAAGTCATTAAATATGAATAATACTGAGTTTGTTAAAATTGTTCGTATAAGATGCACAACGTTGCAGAGTTAAATTAGACTAACTATTAAATTTACCTGAATTGATCAGGCAGTTGTCCAATGTGACAAGCCATTTCTGCTCTGACAATCATTATTCTCCATCAATAATTTCCGTTACGTGGCAGTGGAACATAGTTTTTCGTTAATTTATTCGTAACACAGTTTTCTATTTTCACACTGATGTTATTTTTATAGAGATTCTCCTGCACGCGAAAAGAAAAAAGATGGCAGTAGCTCTAAAAGCCCGTCGCCGACGCCGAAGCGGATACCTGTGTGGGAAACCAACAGAAATGTACAGAGAGACGGATCCGAGCCCTACAGGACCAGGCCGCAGGACAGGCAGGGGCCTGACACAGGGCCTGGAGACAGTTCATACTACCCGCCTGAAACTTCTAGAAAACGGTATGACAACGAGGGCTACTACAACAAAGACGAAGACAGGCCCCCGGCTCCCTATCCCCCCAACCGATTCGACAAATATTCCAACAGGGACTATCAAAATCGAAACTATGAGGATAACCGCCAGGATCACAGTCGTAACTATGAGGCCAACCGCCAGGATCAAAGTCGTAACTATGAGGCCAACCGCCAAGATCAAACGCGGAATTATGAGGCCTATCGCCAGGATCAAAGTCGGAACTATGAGGGCAACCACCAGGATCAGAGTCGGAACTATGAGAGCAACCGCCAGGATTATTCTCACAACAATGAAAGCAGATGGGATCAAAATAACAGTTATTCAGCCGCCAGAAGGAGACCATACGGCTATAGAGGAGGCTACAGAGGGCAAGGCAACAGATCTCTTGAACAGGATTACGAACCGCCCAACTGGCAAAACAGATCAGATCCCAATAATTCTGACCGAGAGGGTACGAGCAGCTACAATAAGAGCAAAGTGAAACTTGTCGATTATTAGGTACACATTATTCCATGGTTGTAGACTTGATGCCAAATTAGGTATTTATGAAATACTATACGAAATCATATCATTAGGAAACATTTTATTTGTATAATATTATTTTACTTTGTTTACTTTTATTATATCAAAAGTACAATGCACTCTTCGAAATGTGTTACCGCGCAAATTCTTTACTACTTATTAGCTACTGTACTATGAGTAGCACGAGTATGGATTTAATGTAGATATTGTAATTAACGAATCCCACAAACTAGTTATATAAATGAATTTATATAATAGGCTTAATTAGATTAAACTTATTATATAAAGTATACAGGTAACGGCACATTTGTAAAAGAACATAGTTGAACAAAGCCTGACCAAGGATATACGGTCGGACATATTGCGGTATGTCATAGAAATTAGTTTCATTAACTCAAGACAATTTTAGGATTGTCATTGTCAATTAATGGTTTATTATTGGGGTTGAAAACCCCTTCAGTGAACAACATTTTTTTGCTTTAGGTTTTTGTCTACTTACTTCTTTTAGTGCCAAAAACCCGTTCAAGTTAAAAAGCGAAACTGTGGAATATTGCTATATTATATCAATTATTATGTATTTGAGTATATATTTATCTATATAAGTATGTATATCGTCGTCCGGTACCCATAACACAAGCCTTCTTGAACTTAATTTGGGAATAGATCGATTTGTGTGGGGTTGTCTGATATTTATTTATTTTACATGAAAATGTTTTTGATGGGGTAGGATATTCTTGATAACTCTCATATACCCTGGTCAGGCATTACATTAAATGAATTGTTACTACACGTGTCTTTCAAGTTAGCCGCAGTCTGTATCTTTACATGTATTCTGTAAATATTTCAAAAGACGTTTTCATTATTTTTATGTCATTCGTATTAAACAGCTCATTCAGTCTTAAATAAATACACTAGTTAAATTATAATATCTTTTTTTCTCATCCTGGTAATAATTATGTATTTGTTAAATACATGTTTATCTAAATAAATATTTCTGTGGCTCTAGTGAAAAGGGGTTAAACTCGAAAAACACTACTTTACAGGAGACGCAAAAAACCGTTGCGGCTTAAAATTATTCAGACTTTTGATCACTGTACTTCAACCACTATACTTACAAATAAACTTTAAATGCAGTTTTAATATTTAAAAAATCCGCTTTCACGGGGTAATATTCTTACTTCTCCAATGTTAACGGTTAAAAAAAAATGTGACTTATATCCGTGCCAAAACGTGTTCTTAATGACATAACTTACTTTATACCCCCTTTCATCCATAACACTTACACTACCCGGGAATATAACTGAACTTATACCAATTTTCACCATTATTTTAGAAAGTGTAAATGGACTTGCTGTTCGGTTTATTTAAAGTTATCTCCTTTTATAAAGGAAAAATACATGAACACCCTAAATAAGAAATACGTAACTAAACGAAACCTATCATTTAAGAGCTTTATTTCAGAGATAATCCTAAGAAAACAAAGTTTTACCCTTTTGCACTCAATTAATTTAGGTGTACTGTAATATAACACACCTTTACCAACAGTTTTTTAGAAGTTATATCATTTTTGCGGTGCAGTGATAATAAAAAATCTTCATTTTTATTTATTCTTTATTACAAAAATAACAGAAAAAGTCAACATTAGCATATAAAATTATTCTCATCGTTTTTAACTTTTGGGCTTTCATCAAAACGAATAAAATATTAAGTAATCAACTTTCTTAAGCGATACAAGATGATAATTACCTAAAACGAGATAAGTACAAAATTTAGTTTTTCCAGTTAACTTACAATTACGAATAACTTTTAGTATGAGACCTTATACTAAAATTTTATCGCAATTGTGAATATTTAGACACGGAAAATAACATGTATCACGTTTTGAGGGTCAGCTTGTAAAATTTAAATTCTTGTATAAAATCAATTCTTGCCTGTGCTCTGTTGGCGCCAAAGGATGGGAATCTACCACATCTTCATAACATACCTAACAATTATTCGTAAAAGATCTTACCCTCGGGTTTATCAAATTTAACAAAAAACCGTTTTTTTACCGATATCCGTATTGGACCGCTGTAAATATTTCATTATTTTTGTGGTACTCAGCACTATCCATCACGCTGAATCTAGGACAAGTTCTTTACTGATTTTAAGTTTTTCAGTTACTCCTGGAACAAACTTTGATGTTTCGTCAAATGGTTATCGCATTACCAGCCTCTGCAAATGTGATAACACTCTCGTCTTTATTTTTAAATAATTGGCAAACTGTCTATTCTTTGTTGTTGCGTCTACTTTTGTGTTTTTAAACTCTAATTCAATTAAATTAGCAATGAACTGAACCCTTTTGTTATATATTCTCCTAAAGCCCTATTAACTCTCAAATATATATTTTTGAGTTCTTCTTGCATATTTATAGCGCATTTCATTTTAAAATTGTCCTAGCATCTACTCTCTCCTTTATTCTTTTGCTTTCATACTATTTGTTTCATACTATTTACCAAAATGTCTCCTCTTTTTCCTGTCCTCCCTATGTTTATTTTCTCACTTTTTTAAGGTTGTCGTTTTCGTCCTAGACCGACTCTGTCCCAAAACGAAAGTTGCTCTGCTTCTTCTGCCGTTCCGGTTTCTTCCATTTCTCGTAAATTTTCTGAGTCAGAATTAGTGAACACTACGTTCTGCCTATTTCAGGAGTGCTAATAGAGTCGACACAATTATTGTCACCTTTCTCCTCAACAAGTTTGAGCATTCGATCGATTCGAGATGGGCCTGCCATTCTGTGCAACATACTAAAAAATATTTTTAATCCTAGGGCCACCTTCTGGGCACCAGACCAGTCTCATGGTACTATATTATTATATTGTCATATTTAAGTAGGAAGTACATAGGTACTTGGGCAAAATTTCAGCTCAATCAGTTGCAGATATTCTGCTTCAAAATTGAATTACAATATCCCGAACAAACATAGTAACATACATTGCAAGTTAAACAACTTTAAAAAAATGCCTACATCACTACTGTAGGTCAGTCTAACTGGTGAGCCAAATTTTATAATGGGATGATTTATTAGATTCAAATGTACAGTCAGCAAAGAAAGTGGTCTACCACTTTTGGACTCTATTACATGTAAAATAGAGTCGAAAAGTGGTAGACCACATTTTTGGTTGACTGTACTTAAAATAAACGACAGCGAAGAGACTTTATAATACAAACTTCTTGATACAAGTAATCGTCGTGGTGTAAAATGATACATCTCACTGGTATAAGTCTATTATACACCCATAAATACTAAATATTTATTCGTGAATATGGATTAATTTCGATTTATTTTTATAAATTATGGGTAAATTGCTGGTGCAAATCGGTACAAGTAAACATTGATCATGAAATACCAGATTTCATAAGAGATACAATTCGACTTATACCATTAATGTTTAACATTAAGTAGTGAATACAGATTAAAGTCGATTTATATTCTTTAAGGTTTGTAATCTTGTTTTGTAAAAAGGTATAAGTAAACATTGATCCTTTAACACAGGATGCGTTAAAAGAGACAAATGAACTTAAATCGTTCTCCACATGCAAAACACCAAATTGTTAAATGTTATCTTTAGTTGCACCATATTTCACGACATAATTCACCAGATATACCGCTTGGCACAATCCTAACTTTGTCATTTTAAAAGATAACTTAGCTCCGATTACACCAAAAGATGCGCAATTTTTTTTGTGAATTTTGGTGTATATAACGCAAAAAGGTCATAAGTGCACTTTAACCCCTTTTCACTAGAGCCACAGATTTGTTTACAGTTAAATCCGTTTATTGTGACACATTTATTGATATAGCAAGCGTGACGAGCAGGCGAGGTTCTGCTGTGAATCCAATCTAATATTTCATTTTCATTAACTATTGTTGGTTACTAAAAACAGTGTCATAATAATCGAATTTTACTGTACTATACAACGTAATATCACTGGCTCAATATGAGAGGGTTTCATCGTTGTAACTGAATTGAAATTTGAACATTGGCATAGAGTGATACAAAGTCCAATTTTGTCTACCCCGAAAATGTAAAATAAAACCCTGTAATATTGACTCAGCGATATGACAATTACGACGAGGAGTGGTAAGAGAACAACTCAGACCATCGTTAGCTGACGGTAGGAGCGTGGTAGTTCCATACTAGAAATGTCATGCTCATCACGTTAATATTAAACTAGAGCGAGCAAATTCTTAGTTGAATATTTCTCTTTGAAGGAAAACGAAAATAATCGGAGCAAACGCGCCACATGGGGTAAGCGCACCATCCATAAAAATATCGATATTCTACTATGTTATGCAACTTAGTAACGTGGTAGTAAGATGGCGTTAGTAGTATATGTGCCGTTTCCAAATGTTTATGGTAGGTGCACTTATCCTGCGTGTCGCGCTTGTCCCGACTGACCTCACAACATTTAATAACTAATAGCTTCAAATGTAGTCACACATGATCATGGGTGGAACATTCCTCGACATGAGATCTATCCCTTTTTCTCTATTTATAGGTATGCCACAAGATGGCGGGATCAGATATCCTTGTCTCTTTTCCGCTTTCCCTAAAAGTCAGCCCCTCCTCGGAATGATCTTCGGGTAAAATTAAGAAAGCTAAAGCTATGCTATAGCTAGCATAGCCCTTTTAATTTTACACGATTTAGACATTATCATATACCATCAGACTATTTGGAACCCAAGGGTTTATTTGGTATTGCAAACATACATAGTTTTCAGGTATGGTATACAACATTAGTTCTAACTATTGCGATGCTATAAAGTGATAGATGATATAGTATTTAAAACCTTTAATTTGCAAGTTACCAAACAGCCATTTGGGTTCCGAATAGCCTCACTTTACGGTATTTACTTTAGCAATCCATCTTAGCCCGAGCAAGCACCTAATCGCTGAGTGTATCAACATCAACCTCTTCATTATCTTCGTGCATATCAGGGTCGCGGCCCGGCACGCCCGCGCGACCCTCCTTCGTGTGCCGCCACTTCATACGACGGTTCTGGAACCATACTTTCACCTGTTGGCAAAAAAACCAAGTTGAATTAACGATATTCAACATTTAACCCTTTGACCGCCAAAGACGGCAAATCACGTCATCGGGAATTCGTGCCACTGACGCCAACGACGCCTATTGACGTCAAAAATTTCAATGGTCAAAAACATGCTAATTCAAACCACTATCTGTGTTTTTCAATCTCTGTTGATTTTGGAGCACTTTTATTTTTTTTGGGTTTGGCGTCAGTGGCACGGTGAATTGCGTTGCCGCTTGGCGCTCAAAGGGTTAATATGCCTGGAGTTCGATAAGGTTGTGAATAATTCACAACCGTTCTCGAAACAAGACAGATATTGTGTTGAGGGTAGGAGTAAGGAGAACAATCTGTTACGGAGATGCCACGACAGCTCGACCTGCTGAGCGGTTGAGCGAGAAATCCGAGCGCGGCGGCCATACGAGTGAGCGAGATACACGCACCGCTACCGCTGCCGCTGTCGCGCAAAGTCGTGGCGCCTCCGTTAAAGGACATCAGTAGGCGTAGGAATTCTCATAGCACGATAGGACGTTAGATAGCTATGCTAAATAATGATAATTTTCAATACGTACACAATAAACAGCTTTCGTACATCAATTTCCGCTACAGAGTATGCTCAATTGCTCAACAGCAGCAGCTTGGTTGCTCGGTACAGGTACAGCCACAGACCATAAGAATACTATAGACTGGGTATTGGGCGGGGCACGCGTAACCGAGCTAAGGCCCAAATACCCAAAGATATGTCAACGTGATGTCAACAGTCACTTAGTTACCGTACGAACGTGCTTGAGTAATTATGTGCTAAAAAATTAGAAATATGCCGAATTGTGCCATTATAATCGTCACAGGCGAGATCTGCATACTCAAAAAGATACCTGATACCGTTTAATTTCACTGGAAAGTAATAAAATTCGGTATTTTGTAATATTTCGTAAAATATTGCAGTGCATTATGACAATTATACATTACTAGCTTGACATGGCAACTATTCACGCAACATCTTTAGGAGCACGCAATGTATACGTCCGTCTGACAATTTAGTGCGGGGGAACAAGTCTAAACCATAAATTGTCGATATTCTGTATGGAGGTTTTAATGTGAGCCGCTCGTGTTTCATACTAATTTGTCCATTTTAATTATATAATTTACACTATCGGAAAAAACGGAAATCTTATGGGATCACTTTGTTTTCCGTCCGTCCGTCTGTCTGTCTGTCTGTCAAGACCCTTTATCTCGAGAACGCGTGGAGGTATCGAGTTGAAATTAGCACTATATGTATATATACTCAGGTCTAGGGTCCCTTAAAGCTGTGAAAAAAAATCAAGCTTCTACGTTAACGTGAAAAAAAGATACAGCCGTTTATGTCGCCAAAAACGCACATTTCGTCACTCAAGGGAATCAAAGTGATAGAGTACTTCCCGATGACCTAGAACTATGAAATTTGGCAAGTACTACAAATACTCGAATCCCGGCAAGGGCAAATATTTGTGTGATGAATACGAATATTTGTGCCTGGGTCATGGATGTTCTATGTATTTAAGTATTTATTTATCTATATAAGTATGTATATCGTCGCCTAGTACCCATAACACAAGCCTTCTTGAGCTTAATTTGGGACTAGGTTGATTTGTGTGAGGTTGTCTGATATTTATTTATTTATTTATTTATTTAATACTTATAAAAATCTGAAATCGCCACATAGGGGGAAGTCCCCTAACGCCGGACGGCACCTAACGCCGGACACTCGACCTATCTCGGCAACTGGAAGCTCGGCAACGGCAACTCGGCAAGTGGAAGGGGCGCGGGGGACCCCCGCACCCCTTCCACTTGTCCTTGATTCGCTCGCGTTGCTAGTTGCCGAGATAGATCGAGTGCCCGGCGTTAGGTGCCGTCCGGCGTTAGGGGACTTCCCCCTACTTATTACAAATACTAATAAAAATCTTAAAAAATATAGTCTTTTTCAAGTCCACCTTTTGTACGATACGTTTTCTTTTGTGCAATAAAGATTAATTAAATAAATAAATAGGTAAATCATATTTGGAGAACCTGGTTGCGTTAAGTTTGATTTAAATTCAAATTCGTTTATTGCAAGAACATAGTAATAAATTAGGTGATACAGGTATATACAGTGTTGCTTATGTTCTAACAAATAGGCATGCAAACAAAATAAAACAATATTCAAATACTTTATTGTTACATATTTCAATTTGTTACTTATGTCAAAAATAATTACTAAAACTCAGAATTTGCAGATTAAATTACATTAATTATTACATTATTTTTATAAGTATTTGCACCTCGTTTGTATGCGGCGCCATACAATTCAGATACAAACTTAACTCAACCAGGCCAATTAAGATGGGATAAGTGAAAATTTGTACGGAACCCTCGGTGCGCGAGTCAGAATCGCACCTGGCCGGTTTTTTTTTAATTCAGACAAGTAATTTTATTACAGCGAAATCAATAGCAGTGGGTGACAAAATCATTAGATTAAAACAGTATTATTGTTTCGCTAATCCACAATGTAATTCGTGCTAGTCAGTTGACGACGAGGTTGGCGCAGTTTTAATGCACCTGCCTACTGAGCCGGCGGTCCTGGGTTCGAATCTCGGCAAGGGCAAATATTTGTGTGATGAACTCGAATATTTGTTCCTGGGTCATGGATGTTATCTATATATATTGTCTATATCGTCGTCTACTATTGGTTAGTATAAGGCCAGGTCGAGTTGTGTACGATTGTCCCTTAATTATTTTGTTTACATTTTATATGATGAAATAAATAAATCTACTCCGTTTATAATTTACCTACTACCTGTTCCAAATGTTGTAAGGTGATGTTTTTATTATTCATATATCACTACATGTAAAGTAAACATTCTGAACGATAGGAAGATTGAGATGGACGCTTCCATTTGATTTCGTCGCCAGAAATTAAAAGGTCTGATAATTTAATTTACGACGTTTACGACCATACAAAATAAATATTTTCAACATGCATTATACATATTATAAGCCTATACATATTATTATTTTATCGATATCGACTATTTTGATTTGATCACGCCCTTAACCTTTAGAATCATTAGATGCATACCGCTGGCAGAGCTTACATTACATTTTCTGGGTCGTTAAAATTAGACCCCGTGCTACAAGGATAGGGTTCAATTTTAAATGTTTTAAAATTGTAACATAAAACCTTGCGATATTTAGCCAGCGTTAATATCAAAAGTGACACTACTGAATTGACGGAAGTAGAAATCAATTTCTTGTCAATTCGAGGCTTTGTCGTACTGAATCATAAAGTCTCATTTGCCTTTTATTTTATTTCTATTTAAGTTATAATAAAAAATAAAGACATTGTCTGATATGCATATAAGGACTAAAATTCTCGATACATTGATCGTAGTAGTGTATGACTAGTATGACTACGTAATACGCACACATTAGCTCAGTCAATGTCAACCCACTTCTGTTTGTTGTAATAGTACATTACGGCAGAGACCAGTGAGTAAGCCATACTGGCCGAGTAGGAATTAGACGGACCGAGCCGTAGGCGAGGTCCGGATATAATCCGAGGCCAGGATGGCTCTTACGGTCGAAGCAAGTATAGTGCTTTTCTCAAAAATTAAACAAGAAAATTAGATTAAAATTATATTTTGTAGGTGACATTCATATTCGGCCATTTTCCAATGAATATTTTTGTTATATCCCATTTTTATTATTACACATTGTGATATTCGTCGTCGCAGGCACCATTAACTCCCATGATAACAACCTATAACAAAAATAATTATGAGTTTATACTTGGATAAAATATATAGTTATATCGTTATCAAATAGTGGCAGCATTTATTTACCTTCATCGCCAAAATGGTTATCATCTAGAGCTTGATTTAAGAACTTTTCTATATTTTGCTGCTGAATATTTGTGATTTCTTTCCTTTGTAGCCATCCGATTGTCTCAGAAAGATTGTTGAAATATTCTGACCTTATCACACATTCTGACCAATTATTAACTTGATTTTCTTCCTTCCATTTAATGAATCTCTTGTATTTTTTTATATCTCCTTGGATTTAGTCGGAAGTAAATTATTTTAGCTAACTCTGCCTCCGCCTTTAAGTATGGAGGAGTGCCGTCTATTCGGAATCAGACTCCTCTGAACTCATTTTTGCTGAATTATTGTAATAGATCACACAAACAAATTTGAAATTTTTGTCTTTTAATTTAAATCCCACCTTAATTTTTTTTTATAAATACTGCGTTTAATTATTTGCACTGTCTTACAAATCTAAGTCTTAAAGATAAAATTTAATTATTGTTATACATTGTTGTATTTTCTAACTAATTTTCATATCATAAAGCTTACCTTCAATTTTAACTCCGAGGTTTTTTCTAAACGACACAAAAAAGGAAGGAATTCCGAAATATCATTGTCATTTTACACAGCACAATTATGAACTAAACGCTGCATACAAACTTCCGCACTAAACCTTGTCGCTACTTTATTTTTTTTAAATATGCATCTTGAGTTACGTTTATACTGCCAATAGTGCTAACCTCTTTTTATTTTACATTTGCTCTTAGTGTAAATTGCAAGTGTATACTGCAATGTCGTCTCTTTCTATTTAATCTATGTAAAAGGGACGCCACTTTTTAATTTCTACAATTTGCTGTCGCACTATACTTATAATTAAAACAATTTGTGAAATGCATCCTTTTTACATTTATATACGACCTCATCGCCTTCACATCCTTAGTTTTTTATAGGTCGGTGACGATGTAAATCGTGTTTCGATATTCAAATATCTTGATACGTAATAGGAATTACATACTTACTTACTGGACAAATACTGATTCCAAATTTAAAATCTCGCTGTTTACTGGACACTTCTAAAAAGTCTTCGGTATGTTCCACTTACTGTAGTCTATCTAGCGATGGTAAGGCAACATTACATGCAATTTTTGAGAAAAACCTTATTTTGATACGAATACTTATAAATTGTGTGCGTGTAAAAGTCGGCTACAGCGGTGCTAGAACAAACTGCGCTGAATGCCATCTCCATATACTCCGTGGGTACAGCCATAAACTCACACGTACTTACGTGGTGTACGTTCAACGTAAGTCATTTCACCATTATTATAATTAATTGATTTTAATTATGGTGGCGGCGCTGCAGAGGAGCACACGATTGTTTTTTTTTTAATATCATTATTTGAAGGATAATTCCTTTCTTTATTTGAAATAATGATATTTGAAGAACGATTTCATTATAACAAACGCTCGGCGGTATTGCAATAATGCACTTGATCAATTCAATAGACGAAAGGAAGGATTTCATGAATCTTTATAATTTTTACCTGAGCATCAGTTAGCCCCAGCGTGGCCGCCAGCTGCCGCCGGTCGGGCTTGGTGATGTACTTTTGTATCTGAAACCGCCTCTCCAGCCCTTTCCTCTGCAGGTTGCTGAACACGGCTCGCGACCACGAGCGTTTCCTCTTCCCTGTCGACGTGACGTCACAGCGTGGCGCCGACGGCTGCGGCGGGGATGACGTCAGGGGTAGCCGGTATACTGTAATATAAATATTAATAATCTTAATTAGGACACGTCCCGAGACAATTACCTACCATACCATGATTCATATCTTAATTATATATTGAACAGTTTTCTAACATAGTTTTGTAAGTCACAATTGTTACTAACACTATTATGGATCTATGGTCTGAAATAAACAATTTTTATTTCTTATTTATTTTTATTTAAGTACTATGGATTGAACAATTCTAAAACAATATCGTTTTTTTGGATATGTCATTCATTATTACAGGGAAAATCCGTGATTTGTAAGGGGCGGCGTCAACCATACAGCGTCATCTTTTGGTAACATTTTCTTTGTCCTGTCATCACGCCGAAACGGCTGGAGGGATATATTTTAACTAATTTTGGTACAGGGATAACAGAACACGCAAAGATGGTTATAGGATACTGTTTACCCGACTACCGTCGATGACCGTAACTTCGCCTAGGCTTCCTATCTTCGCCTACCAAATATCTCTAGAGTTTTCAGAAGTATCTAAGTGTTTCTAAGAGATATCTAAAGGTCGTATGAGGAGCTATGCGCATCTCTTAGAAACACTTAGATACTTCTGAAAACTCTAGAGATATTTGGTAGGCGAAGATAGGAAGCCTAGGCGAAGTTACGGTCATCGACGGTACGTTAAAGAAAAAAAACCGGCCAAGAGCATGTCGGGCCACGCTCAGTGTAGGGTTCCGTAGTTGCTCATCCTTCACAATAAACTGCTGTTTTAAGCCCGAGTTAAAACGTAGTGATTACATACTCTTTGCCCGAGTTTTAAATTAAGAAAGATTTTAAGCTCTATAAAAAGGTCGTAAACGCCCCAGAAATTGGAATCACTTATTACCTTCTGGAAGTCAAATTACGTCCTTTAAAAGAAAAAATATGAAATTTGGCGATAACTCAAAAACGGCTCGACCGATTTTGTTCGATATAGTTTTCATTGAAAGTACTTATAAGACCTCATTTACATGAATTTTTCCGATTTTTTTTGACCCGTGGTTGAAAAGTTAGAAGGGGGGACACTATTTTTTTTTGTTTTCGGAGTGAATATTTACAAAACTGCTGACTTTATCAAAAAATAATGTTAGGAGACCCCTATTATTTTTACAAGACCTATTCAACGATACCCCACACACTAGTGTTGAAAAGAAAAAAGAATCACCCCCACTTTAGTAGTCCGAGAGGTACCCGAAAAAAAAATTAATAAAATTCTGGCGGCGTTATACATACACATACTCATACCAAATTTCAGCTTTCTAGTACTAATAATCACGGAGCTAAGCCGAGGACGGACGGAGGGACAGACGGACATGGCGAAACTATAAGGGTTCCTAGTTGACTACGGAACCCTAAAAAACCATAGTTTAAAGTTACAAAGTTGGGCACCTTAAGTATTTTATAAACTTCACTGGATTTGATGGGCATTTTGAGGCTAGTTTTTATTTTTATCGAGTGGCGTAGGATGATCAAATTTTAAAGATAATATTATTTCGCCAGCAAAATCTTAGCTGTAACACTGGCTCCTGCACTCTGTTAAGAGGCCTTATTCCTTTTAAAATTTATTTTTTTCATATTATGACAAATATATTGATAATTTCAACCAACTTTTTGAAGTGAATAATACTTTTCCCCGAGTTCTAGGTAGTAATGTAGCTAGTTCATGCTTTTATTGCGTGCAGTCCAAAATAAGTAGAAACAACTACTTTCCCGTGTGAATTTTGACAATTTCGAGCAGTTTTTGAAACAAAAATTATCAATGAAAAATTCAAACTATAGGTTTCAAAAATATATCAATAAACCCAATAGCCCTGTTCTAGGTAGTAACATCAATAATATGTTAAGAAACATGTTTGATAATAGAGAAAAAATTCTAAAACAATCAGCATTTTAAAAGGAATAAGGCCTCTTAAAACTAACGAAACGACACGTCGGCTACACCCGAAGACAACTTTTGCATCAAGTTTATGAAACACTACGACGTCATTTGCCATTATACAGTGCAGCGTGCAGCACGTCTCATTACTGTCTGCCATCCGATGGACAGTTTATTGTCAGTGGACTATAATCGCTCAACAGGTTAATAGATTTGGTGCGGGGTTAGAAAATACATAAAATGTTTCAAATTGGTTGTAGCTCTTGAAAGATATATAGAACTACAGTATATATGTATTTTAATCGTAATTCAAACATTTAGGTCTCTTGTTACAACGACCATTAATTCAAGATGTAAACCCCAGTTTATTACATGCAAAAGTGAGAGAGTACAACCTACGTTTAACATAGTCTGAGATACGATCGTCGTTAATCGTTCCTGATAAGTTCTTATAGTTGATGTTGTAGGTACTGCTGTGTAAGAAGACAAAATATGCGATGGATTGGATTTATGGATTTATTAAAAACGATTTGCTTTCTTATTTTCTATTTCCTATCTCATTTTAGGTGGACTTTTTTTTAATGAGTTATTGGCATAGGGAACGATTTTAAGAAGAAACAGATTTTTGCTGGTGTGGTAGATAAAGAGTAAAGACAATGATTATTCAATTACTTTGTCCCAGTAAAGAAGAGTAGCCACAGCTTGAATGAGTAGAAGCAATTGAAGTGAAAAGCCACTAAACATTATCAGTTATATATGCTCGTTTACACGTTAAGGTAAGAATATTGAAGGCTGGATCCCAGTCTACACGTATTATACTTATTGCGCTATTGTCTTACAATTCACGACTGGGATGAAGTCATTGCTTAAGGTTTAATAGTACCAAGATGTTTAATCCAAATGGCTATTCGACACCATAAGAATTACATACTTAGGTAAATCTTATAAGAAATTTACAATAGGGAAATTGGTTTTTTTTTAATCTTGATTTTTTGTTTCTAGGGAATAACCTCCTCATTCCTAGAAAAAAAAATGCAGATATTTTTGTATATTAAAAATAAATAAATAAACCTAACCCGGTGATATTTTTTTCGAATTGGCAGGGGTACTTGTTGCCGCGTTTTAGATAATATAAATTGCAATTAAGTACTAAGCTAATTTTACTGTTTTTAGGGTTCCGTAGTCAACTAGGAACCCTTATAGTTTCGCTTTGTCCGTCTGTCCGTCCGCGGCTTAGCTCCGTGATCATTAGTACTAGAAAGCTGAAATTCTGTAATGGGTATGTATTACGCCGACAAATTAACGGTAAAATAAAAACTAAAAAAAAAAATGTTTTTTTTTCGGGTACCTCTCGAACACCTAAAGTGGGGGTTATTTTTTTTTCGTTTCAACACTAGTGTGGGGTGTCGTTGAATAGGTATTTTGGAAATAATAGGGGTCTCCTAACATTATTTTTTTATATAATAAGCAGATTTGTTAATATTCGCTCCGAAAAAAAAAAAATAGCGTCCTCTAACTTTTCAACCACGGGTCAAAACTATATGCCCATGCAAAGCGGGAAAATCATTTTCACTTTTTCTTTTAAGTTACAGAAAGATCTGTATTAATTCTAGAAATGAGGGCGGTTCTTCCTACCTATAAACATTTTTTTTTTTTTATTTCATCCATTCCCCGCTCATTTGTATCTGATTTTTACAAGCTTTTATTTAACTTGCATTGTATGTAACTACCTATTCTAAGATGTTTGTTCGGGTGGAATCTTGCAATTCTATTTTGAATCAGATATCGTCAACCGATTGAGCTGAAATTTTGCATACTTCCTTAACTTTAATGACAATACAATAATATGGTACCATGGGGATGGGGCTGATCTGATGATGGAGCCGGAAGGTGGCCATAGGAACTCTACAATAGAAAAAGCAATCCTGCCGAGTTTGGCCTTTTTAGAATCGTCTCAATGAGCATTTGATGGATATCCAAAGAAAAGTACAGTCGACTATAAAAGCTTGTCACTAAAATGAAATTTTTGACAGAAACTTATTTTCTACACTTTATTTCGTATTTTCTAAGGATACTTATAATAAATTTAAATTGAAAAAAGCCTCGCCAGTATAAACTTATAAAGTAATTATTCCTATATTTACGTTCGAATCTTAATTATAATTACATTACATTACTAGGAGGTACCTGCGCCCGTTTTTAGGGTTCCGACTACTTAGTCAGAAAGATTTCAAGCTAAGCAAGCCAAAACAGGGGGGGTATTCGACCAATTTTAGAGATATAATGGAGATCTCTCCTTTTCATCGCCATCCGTCACTTTTGACGTGTGCCTACTTGACAAGTGGCGATATCCCTAGAACATCGCAACTTCGTCAATTCGGACGCGCAAAATTTTCGCTTTCTTTGTATGTGACGGCATAAATAACAGGCGCATACTTTAAATTGACCGCGTAGTACGTGAAATTAGTCCGTTACGTTTCGTTCAAAACAGAAATTTATATACATGAATAACATTTTTGACAATCATTATCGCCTTCGTATTTCCAAAATTGAGATGAGATATGTCACTTTTAATTTCATCGCATTTAAATGACAGTTCAATGGCGATATAACTGTTATCTAATGGAGATTTGACGTTTGGAGATATCTCAAACGGCATTCTCGAATTGGGCCCCTGTAATTACTTATTGCCTTCTGGAACTTATCGGTTATACGCGCCAGATTGAGCAGAATGTTTTAATGCTGTTTGGCACTTTGTTGGACCGAAAAAAAAAACCCCGCTTTAGAGGTACCCAAAAAAAAGATTTTTTTAGTTTTTATTTAACCGTTTTGTCGGCGTGATAGGCGCATAGGTACCTACTCATAATCAGACAGACGGACATGGCGAAAATATAAGGGTTCCTAGTTGACTACGGAATCCTAAAAATACGTTATTGCTTCTATATTCGCAATCAAGTGCCCTAACCTCTATTGTTATGGTGTGATGAGGCCGTAAAAATATTAGGTACCTAATATATATCTATTCTGAATATTTTTTTATAGTTTCATCGCAAAATAATTACAAAATGTATTGCACCGGCCCTAGGGTTTAGTGCGGTTGCGGTCTCTTTCTAGATACTTAGACCAGTATCATTATTACCTATACTTAATTAAAGCCAAACAAAATACCAGCGAAAATAAAATTACCTTGACGCCTGTTGAAATTTACTTACGACTAAAGGTGCTCTCTACCTACTACCCTGATCAGTGTCAGATTGTAACCCTGATGCGCCTTGCTCTAGCTACCTATTGCTAAAATAGGGCATGCGCTGCTTGCCTAATCTTAAAACATTTGATACATATTTACTGATAAATTTACGTACCTGTAGTGGGCCTCAAAGCGGGGTGTAAATGTGTATACGCCAACGACAAGGGAAGCTGCAGCACCGGAGGCTCATCCCGGCAACACCTATACAGCGCGGCCACGCACCCCGCGCACGGGGGCTCCTGCGCCGGCGCCCGCGCCTCCGGCCTCGACACACTCTCATTATCCTTGCTGAGAATACTCTCCACACTAAACTTCAACTTGTTCGGAACTTCACCAAGCGACGTCATCGCGCACTCCCAATCGCCACAAACGCGTCTGAAAAACTGACGATCGAACCGAGAACCGGCGCAAACGCAACCTGTAGGCGTGGCCTAGTCAGAAAACGCATTCTCATTGGTCAATTCTAACTGGGCGTTGCGTGAACGCACGTTATCGAGTGAGCTTTTGAGTGATGTTTCAAACACACTGTACTGTAGTTGTTTATAATAAAGTTCCTTTTAATGATTTTTATATGAGTTTGCAAGATGAATTAAATTTTATTACCCACATGCTTGCGTCAGGCGTCTGTTTTTAAGTAGGTATATAAGTGGATAGTTAGAAACGGTAACTAAATTGAGTGTTTTATTGCTGTCTTATGTTATGTTTGTCTATACCTACATACATAAATACAAGTTTTTGTACCTAATCTACCACGTTTTTTTTTTTAATTTTAATTTTAAATATAGGCAGGCCTACTTTCTTTACCTACGTCAAAAAACTATAAACTAACACATTTTGTTAACATAACATTTTAATATTATGAAACATGTAACAAAAAATGTTTCCAGACCAAACCCAAAATAGGTAGGCAATAGAAATAAACCGTAAGAAATTCTTCATTTCGTGCTCGCTGCTAACATATCAGAATGCCAATTATGTCCGTCATTTGTAATTTGCAATAAAGTCAAAACAAATATCGCCTTAAACATCTTACTTACATTACTTACATATATCTACAGTGACATTTCAAAGTGAATTCCGTCGTACCTAATACCTAAACAAGTTCTACATAGAAGGTAGGTACCTATGTAGGGGAGTTGCGTAGGTAGCACCTACTAGGTACCTACCTACTGGGCAGTCGGGAGCTCGGGCGAGTACCTAACCTACTAGAGATGTGCCATTTTCGTAAAATTTTCCCATTTCCCATACAAAATGTGGAGTTTCCGGAAATTTTCGGAAAAGGCACAGTCTCTACTACCTACATACTTACGCGTTAGGTAGTTCGTAATCGAGTTACTTAATTAAACTTTTTGCGATATGATATATGTATTAGAGTTGATACAGAAGGACATCATTTTGTACTGCATCCCAGCTGCCAAATAGCTGTTCTGATGTAGTTATAAATAAATAAATAATAATAAATAAATAAATATCAGATAACTTCACACAAATCGATCTAGTCCCAAATTAAGCTCAAGTAGGCTTGTGTTATGGGTACTAGACGACGATATACATACTTATATAGATAAATATATGTTTAAATATATAGTCATAATTATTCACACTGTAGGCAATCCAACCGCGCAGTCCGCTCACGTCAACTGCATCAGAACTGCCCTCGAACTGCCATATTGCAGCTGAGTTGCAGTTCTTATGCTGACCGTCTGTATTGGCCCCAAAACATAAACGAGATACGAGCTTTGTAGAGTTCCTCTGTACTCTATTGCCTTTGTAGGTATATATTATTGCTTTTGATCTAATATTATTGTAGATTTAGACTAGCTTTTGCTTGTGTTAAATGATATACCATATATCATAAGTCTGTGTTAAGTCAGAGTATAAACTATCTCTGTTCCACATTTCATGCAAATCCGTCCAGCCATTTATTTCGGAGGGAAAAACTTTCACTTTCATAATATTAATGGGATTAATATCTAAGTATTTAGCTACTACAACACCTAAAAAAACATATACCTACCTACCTATCTAATAATATCAAACACAATGGAATGAAATAAGTACCTAAGTATTAAAAAAAACCGCTTTGGATGTAGCAAATAGACACTAGGTTGACGAAAAAACATATTCGTGGTATTTTAGCCAGCAAAACATAAACGACATGCATTGTATTATTCAGAGTTCCGATTAAATAGGTTACATTAACACCAATAGATTAGTAGACAACTACAATATAATCCAATCCATCTTCCCAATCCCACCTCCTCATCTATAAACTAAACTGACCGAAATAACACGCTTTTAAGCTCTAAAATCGATTACGGATGAGTTTATTTTGACTGTCAGCATGCACCTGCGGCGTATCGGCCGCACCCGATATAGATCGAATCATTACGATAATGTTTACTTGATACCGACCACCTATACTTGTGGTTGTATCATACGTGCTTCTAGATACACTGCGTATAAACTGAGCAAAGGGCCGGATGACATTTTTTTCTTACAAGTTTTAGCAGTGAACCAGGTTATTTGGGGATTTGCAGATTTAGTCAAAGAAAGTTTAGAAATATATAGGTTCTAGCATACACAGTTTGATACCCCCAAATGTTTCTATACTGCAACTGGTATGTCAACATTATCGACGTACTTACGTCTTTTCGCATATTGACAACTTTTCCCAAATTTTTTCATTTGTAATTCTCTAAAATCAGAGCCTTTCCTGGGTATTTGTTTAATAATTGTCTAAAACCCATTTAGGTTATTAGGTTTATTTTATAAAGTTACGGTGAATTGAAACAATAATGGTGATGTTGCCAAATGATTTTAATAGTTTACTGACGCGTGGACTAATTATGTTTTCCAAACTGCTTAATTTTCCAAATGCTGTGTCGCCGACGTCACCGTAACCATAGTTAATTGAATCAGGCGTTACTTTTCGGAAAGTTTTATTACCTAATTAAAACAATAATATTACTTTGCTAATTCGCGATATAATAATGTGCTAGTGTGAATCACTGCCAACCCGTTATATGTACTTACTTACTTGCGTATTTCTATCATTAATTTAATGGTAAGTAGCACCTCGAAAATAAAATAAATACGCAAATAAATATAGCAAACCACCACCATGGGTACAAAATTCGACACGTGTTTCGGTTCTCTACGAAGCATCATCAGGAGTTGCTGGTTAATGGATATGTTGCCGGTCTGGCGTCCAGCATCAGAAACGCGTCAATAAACTACTAATATGATTTGGCTGAACTAACGTACTGTTTCTTACCCCTCAGCTGTGGAAAGCCCCCTTGGAGTCGCGTAGTAATTTTGAATATATTTTTACAGATAGGATTTTCTTTACTCATTACAAACTTGCGACGAGGTGGCCCCGAGAGGGCTTTCCACAGCTCAGGGGCTCTTATTTTCTCACCCTCTTCTTTGTCTCCAACCAATCAAAATGAACCATGATGCAATTTTTAGGATGTCGCACCTCACAAGGAAAAATAGAGTCCTCACAAGTAGGATCACTTCGTTGTCCTAGACTCATGAAAGGCAAGCTGCTGCTGTATTTAGTAGGTACAAAAGGTACGAGGTAAGGTAAGGTAGGTACAAATTTGTACACAATTAATTAAATAGGTACTCTTAATATCTGAGTCTGACTCACACTTGGTCCTTAAGATATAATATCACCTTACCTAAGGAAGTGACAAACCAAACCATGAAATCAATAAATCAACACTTTCGCATGTATAATACTAGTAGGTATCTATGGCTTTAATCTACTTTAAATAGCTATGTTTAAGTCCTTGTAAATAGGATCAAAGGCTCTACGCAAGCGCATCTAAAAATCGGAAACAACCTAAGTTTCATCGCAAGTTTGATACAATTTCAGCCTTGCAGAACATCAAATAGGATTTAAATTGATTTAGCTTGATTGTGGTTTTATGTCACTTTCGTTTTTGTGCAGATTTTGTCCACACGTGCGATGATAGCGGGCGCAGCTGGCCGCTAAATCATTATTAGTGTAAACACGCGTAAGTATGTTGTGATATTTCACGTAAGTAGCCTCAATAAATGCTTACTTTAACGTAAAATCTAGAAAACCGATTTGATCATTTCTGATTGCTTTTATAAGTAAAGGACGTAATATTAGTAGCCTCGAGTTTTGTGCCACACAAATTATCCGTAGGCGTATTATAAAAGCTTACAGACTTGTCCCGTAAAATTAAACATAATAAGGGCAGACTCTTTATAAGTACATGAATTTTGTCTTTGAGTCGAAATAAATTCGCATTCAAACACTGGGCATATAAATAATGGCACAGTCGCACAGAGATAATGGCGCTGTTAACATGGCTCAAAAACCGAAAGCTGTAGGTTAGGTTAGGTTTGTTTTATGACCATGTATAGCGGAGCGAGCGGAGCGTCAAAATGCTTGCTTAAAAAAACCGGCCAAGAGCATGTCGGGCCACGCTCAGTGTAGGGTTCCGTAGTTGCTCATCCTTCACAATAGACTTAAGTTATGAGAAAGATTTCAAGCTCTATAAAAAGGTCGTAAACGCCAAAGTAACTGTAGTTACTTATTACCTTCTGGAAGTCAACTTACGTCCTTTTAAGAAAATTATGAAATTTTATGATAACTCAAAAACGGCTCCACCGATTTTGTTCAATATAGTTTTCATTGAAAGTACATATAAGGCCTCATTTTCATGAATTTTTCCATAATTTTTTGACCCGTGGTTGAAAAGTTAGAGGGGGGGGACGCTATTTTTTATATTTTCGGAGCGAATATTTACAAAACTGCTGACTATCAAAAAAAAATTGTTTGAAGACCCCTATTATTTTTAAAAGCCCTCTTCAACGACACCCCACACACTAGTGTAGAAACGAAAAAAATAATTCACCCCCACCTTAGGTGTTAGAGAGGTACCCGAAAAAAAAATTTTTTTTGAGTTTTTATTGTACCGTTTTGTCGGCGTAATACATACACATACTCATACCAAATTTCAGCTTTCTAGTACTAATGATCACGGAGCTAAGCCGGACGGACAGACGGACAGACGGACATGGCGAAACTATATGGGTTCCTAGTTGACTACGGAACCCTAAAAATGGGCATGCTTATTTTAGTGTAATCTACAAGATTCAATCTAATTTAAGTCCAAAAACAGCATTAAAAAGGGTAAAAAAAAATTAAGTCCCAGTAACTGCCTCTCTGGTACAATCTGGCCGAAATAAGTACTTGCCTGTTTAATATTTGGCCCAAGTGTTTCGAGTATTAAACTTCATACCGTCCTGCGTTTCGTTATTATAGAGAGTTATTTTTAATATTTTTATGAAACAATAGTTTATCAATTAATGTTTTGCAAAATAACTGATTTTTAAAATGATAAATTCGTGATTTTTTTTTAAATGAAACTGTCATTCAATACTTATTTTTATAAAGCGTCTAAGTTACTAAATGTATATTTGTCGAGTAATTATTTGTAAAATGAGCATTTTAAGGAATGACAGGTTTGTGAAATGAATAGTTTGTAAATCGTTGTTTGTTAAGTGATTATTTGTAAAAAGTTGTTTAGCAAATGATGATAAACCCATTTCTGACCATGTGGACGTTTATCTCGATTCAAGGTCAGCCTAGTGAGTGCGTTTTTCATATAATGTTATTAAAAACCCTAGAATTTAACCAAACCTTCGACGACCTGCAAATTATCATACTTTTGCGTACGATAGTACTCATTGTATCGTACATCGTACCAGAGGCCAAATTATTGTACATGTACGATAATTATCGTACGTCTGGCAACCCTGGGCCGATGAAATCGTTCCCATTTCGCGAAGATGTCTGAGGCGAATTAGCCGAAATATGGGTTTCTGCATCTGCAGGGAAGTGCCTCTACACACTATCATATTCGCCTAACATCGGCCAACTTCACAAGTAGTGTGGAGTCGGGGTTAGTTAGTTAGTTACGCTGGGCACTTTCCGCAAGTCGACATCCAACGTGCCTATTTTGCGTGAAAAGGGGTTAGCGCTACTCCAACCACCCCAACTCCTCCACGAACCCCAGCAAAGCCTTTAATGTTGCTTTTAGCAGTTGTAGCTTCATGTAGGGTACTTGGAGAGCCTAGGTATTACTTCATCCTGTAGGTATGCTTCTACCTGTTTGCCACCGGGGTTACAGTTTCGTATACAGTTGTATGTTTCTTTCGCGTTCTCTGTTTCACATCATCACATGCCCATTCACGGCTTAGAATAGAGACTGTTGGTGACTAGAAAAGTTGTGTATATTTTGTAGTAAGGGTCAGACCGCCAAAGTGGTTTAATATAAACGGAAAAGTCCTGAGTGACTGACTGACTCACTCATCAACGTAGAGCCGAAACTACTGAATCTAGGAACTTCAAATTTGTAAAATAGATCAAGTATACCATGGAGGCAAGGAATAAGAAGGGATATTTCAAAATTCATCCCCTAAGGGGGTCAAATTGGGGTTGAAAGTTTGTATGGAAATCGTGTAATTTTTGAGTAAGAGATATAAAATTTCGTGTACAGATTCTCGATTTAAAAACAAGAAACCTAATTTCAGGATTTTGGAAAAGTCATCCGTTAAAGGGGTTAAATGAGAGGTTAAAGTTTGTATGAATAACCTGGGATTCTTTGAGTAAGAAAGATAATAATTCGTATATAGGTTGTTCATTATGAAATAAGTAAACAACTTTCAGAATTTTTGGAAATTCATCCCCGAAAGGGGTTAAATGTAAAATGGAAGTTTGTGTGAGACACGTAGTCTTTTTGATTTAAGAGGTGCATCATCTTACGTGTAGACCCAAAACCTGAGATTTTAGATCAAAAACTGTGAATATGAAACGTTTTTGAAAATTCAACCCCTAATGGGGTAAAGTGGGAGCTGAAAATTTGTATGAAGAGTTTGGGTTTCTTTGAGTAAGATTGGTAATATTTAATGTATAGGTTTTTCTATTATAAGTAAGAAAGCAACATTCAGCATTTTTGAAAATTCATCCCCGAAAGGATTTAAATGGAAAGTAAATCTTGATATGAGAAATTTGACCCTTTTTTGAGTAAGGGGTGCAGCGGGGGGCTCTTCGTCTAAAACTGACAATATTGATTTCATCGGTTTTAAAAATTCAACCCCTAATGGGGTAAAGTGAAAGGTGAAAGTTTGTATGACGAGTTTGGGATTCCTTGAGTAAGAATGGTAATATTTGGTGTATAGGATTTAATGGAAAGTCAAACTTTGTAGAAGAAGCGTGACCTTTTTTGAATAAGGGGTGGAACGGGGGACACTTCGTCAAAAACTGAGAATATGGGTAAAGTGGAAAGTGAAAGTTTGTATGAAGAGTTTGGGGTTCCTTGAGTAAGAATTGTATTATTTCGTTTATATGTTCTTCTATGCACAATAACAAAACAACATTCAGCATTTTTGGAAAATCATCCCCCTAAGGAGTTAAATGGAAAGATGAATTTTGTATGATAAACGTGGCCTTTTATAATTAAGGGGTGCATTATTTTGCGTGTAGATTCTTTATCTAAAACTGGGAATCTAGCATTCAGCGTTTTTGAAAATTCATCCCCTAATGGGGTAAAGTGGGAGGTGAAAGTTTGTATGAAAGCTTGGGATTCTTTAATTAAGAATGGTAATTTTTCGTGTTTAGGTTCTTCTATGCAAAGTTATAAAACAACTTTCAGCATTTTAGGAAATTCATCCCTGAAAAGGGATTAAATGGAAAGAAAATCTTTATATTAGAAACGTGGCCTTTTTTGAGTAAGGGGTGCAGCGTCGGGTCCTCGTTTAAAACTGAGAATATTGATTTCAACTAATGTTGGAATAGTATGGATTATGTAATATTAATCATTGTATTTGTACGTTCAATTCGTTTATGGTATATATGTAATTCTACTTGTAAGTATAAAATCATTGTCCTGTAATTTAAAACTAATCTTGAAGAGTTAAATTATGTTAACCGGCAAAATCGAATTCGACAAAGCACCTTGTTGATTTCCCGCGATACAGGTTCGCCTAGTGCGGCGATCAAAGTAAATCAACGCTGGTATTAACCGGCACCATTTTATTAACTGCATGCTAGAGACAAGCATTTCATGTATTTTAGATATGTTAGACGCTATGTCGCTGTCATTGAAATTGCTTATCGATAATAAATATATTTTCATTTCATTTTCATTACATTTTCAACGTTTTTTAAAATTTAAACCCCTAATGGGGTAAAGTGGAAGGTGAAAGTTTGTATGACGAGTTTGGGATTACTTAAGTAAGAATGAGTATTTTGTGTGTAGGTAAATACAAAGTAAGGAAACAACTTTCACCATTTTTGGAAATTCACCCTCGAAAGGGATAAAATGGAAAGTGAAACTGTATAGAAACGTGGCCTTTTTTGAGTAAGGGGTGCAATGGGGGACACTTCATCAAAAAATGAGAATATTGATTTCAGCGTTTTTGAAAATTCAACCCCTAATGGTGTAAAGTGGAAGGTAAAAGTTTGTATGAACGGCTTGGGATTCTTTGAACATGAATGGTGAACATTAGCATGAATTTATGAATAAGAGGTATACAGGTATTTTTAAAGAATAGATTTAAAACTGAGAAAATAAACTAAAGCCTCTTTGGAAATTCATTTCCAAACCAAAATGGGTTTAATGGGAGGCGAAAGTTAAGATAATATAAGTTTCTGTCAAAAATGACATTTTAGTGGCAAGCTTTTATAGCCGACTGTACTTTTCTTTGGATATCCATCAAATGCTCACTGAGACGATTCTAAAGAGCCCAAGCTCAGTAGGATTGCTTTTTCTATTATAGAGTTCCTATGGCCACCTTCCGGCTCCATCATCAGATCAGCCCCATGGTACCATATTATTGTATTGTCATCAAAGTTAAGTAAGTATGCAAAATTTCAGCTCAATCGGTTGACGATATCTGCTTCAAAATTGAGTTGCAAGATTTCACCCGAACAAACATTACTTTAAATTAAACATACTTACCATGCAAGCTAAATAAAAGCTTGTAAAATGGGATTATTTGCATAAGACTGTTCATATTCCGTGATTTCGTTCGGTTCACCGGAAAGTAAATTGTCCTATGTGTTATGCTACGACGTGATCTAAATAGAAATACAGAAATCGACCATAATTATTAGTTATGTTCTTTTAAGAAACAATAAGAAGGTAGAAAGTTACACAGACACGTTTCCAGACCTGTGCGAGCGAAGCCGCGGGCAAAAGCTAGTATAATTATATGTATAAACATACCAAATAGGGTACCATGTAAGTACACGTAAAGTAAGGACTTCCTCGTCTCTATATCATAACGTGCTATTTTTGTTAGATACTTAGATATTTCAAAATCATTGCGGGATTGGGCAGATTAGATTTACATAGCTATTTTTATATTCAATCATGCATTTGCGAAATATTAAAACATAAATATTAACCAACAGAAAAATTATCAATGCATACCATGAGTTTGGTACCTATAGTAAATATTAATATTTAAGTAGGTACACCACTAATTGCCCATTACTAATACTTACGAGTCCTAATGCTATAAATGCCAGACACACCTCATAGAGCATTACAACCAATATGCAATTAGTAGCATTGCAGCATTGGCCATTAAATTAGAATAAATGATTAGGCACGCCAGCTCTTATATCGCTACCCGCTGTTCTTGCTGGTACCAGCTGCGACTAATTAAGTAAACCTGCCTCCTGAAGCCACGTCGTGGAAATTGGAGAATTAAGTAAGTAAATTAATTATTTATTCTCTGTATACTATTATAAAATTCTAGATTTGTAATGAAAAAAAAAATCTATAGAGAGGGGGTCATGATTTCAGGGAAAATCTTAATAGCGTGATGCAGGATCGTCATTTGTTTTGTATGGGCGCGCGGCACGATGCCAGCCTGGCGCCATCTATTTTCATAATTTGATTTGTCCTCGCATCACGCACGCCGAAACGGCTGGATTTTTTTAAACCAATTTTGGTACAGGGATAGCTGGACATCCAAAGATGGTTATAGGATACTTTTTATCTGACTACGTTTTACAAAAAAATACGCGTACGAAGTAAGGTCACCTTCTAGTATGATGTAAAGAAGGACAATGGAACGAAACTCGTCGGAGAAAAAGTATGTATGTACTCGTATACCACGTTATATTTTATAGTAAGAAAAAACAATTATCGAATCCACCTGTTTATTAAAATATGTATAACACTGATGTATAAAAATAATATGAGTGTGGATGGTGAACATTATTGTGTAGTGCGTGAGATGTCAGAATGCGATTCGCGTTTTGTAGTCTCGCTTGCTCTTACGTGGATCCCGTAAACCTCTCAGTTCTCACCCAAACCCGAATCGCAATCTGAGAGCTCACGGAGGGCAAGTACGGCTTTTGTAGGCATTGGAGTCTAAATCTCTATTTAAATTAAATACCTATAGCAGTTGAACTATAAAAATGGTCCATATAGTAGAGTTGCTAAGCCGCGAAATTGTGCGCATCGGGTTACAAGCATGAAATTTCTACCACACATAGAACGTTCCACGGTGATTATTTTCAGATGTGGAGGGAAGTCAGATTCGTCCCCTGCACGGCGGGAAAGCGGGGTGAATAGGACAAAGGAGTCCTCTTTTCTTTTTATATTACTGATCAGATAACGCTATTAGGACTTGGACTAGGTGGTGTCGGTTTCGTGTAGAACAGATATCAGCAATACATTTTTCATGTTATTTAGTCATAGTACCATATAAAAATATGGTTATATTTACGAAATTGTAAAAACCACAACAAGTTTTTTTTATTCAGGGAGATAAATTAGGTATATTTCCTGAATATTTACAACTAACAAAAATATTGCAAAATAGCAAATTTAATCTAGTTTCTAAAAATACTCACACTCACTCATACACGGCACTCTTCATACAAACAGTAACTTAAATAAATTGTTGATATTGAGATTAGCCCGTGTGCTCGTGGTACCTACATTAGCAAAAAAATATTTTGTTTTAATTACATTGATTTGTTTTTTTAGGACGTATATAGTAAGTAATATATGTAAAATCATGTTAATAATCATTATTTAATGTATTTAATGAAGCGAAATAGGATGCGTTCGGAGATTTACGTTGGTTACGCCGACGTAAAGATATATTTTTAGCTACTGTTTGTATAAGAAGTGCCCAACATGCATATATTTTTAGAAACTAGATTAAATTAACTTTTTGAAATAATAATAATAATTTGAAAATGTTCACGAAATTGAACTAATTTACCTCACTGAATAAAAAAACTTGTTGTGATTTTTACCTTTTCGGCCGTACACCCATATTTTTATATGGAACTATACAAAAATAACATAAAAAAATAATTTCTGATATTTGTTTTACACGAAAACGATACCAAACACGTCCTGGTAGACCTAACTGACCAGCAATAAAGAAAGAAAAGAAGGATACTTGGCCGTATTCACTCCGCTCTCCCGCCTCACAGGGGACGAATCTGACTTCCCTCCACATCTGAAAATAATCACCGTGGAACACTCTATCTGTGGTAGAAATTTCATGCTTGTAACCCGATGCGCACAATTATGTTAGAAAACAGCGGACTAACAACTCTACTAATAGTACATGTAATATGGATCATTGTTATGCGTAATTAATGATGAGTGATAATTTATCCTAGAATAGTTGCGCCCGGTGTTACCCGCTCATCCCACAGGAAAACTAAATTTTGTCGGGATAACAATAAGTAGTAGTTTTATCCCAGTGTGCAACTTTCTTAGCAGATTTCGTAAAAATAAGTCCAGCCGTTTGAGTGTCAAGAAGTAACAAACATACAAACACACTAAGTTACTTTCGCTTTTATAATATTTGTATGATTTGCTAAATTATTGGAAAATTATCTTTGCTCACTTGGTTGACCTGCATGTATTACCTTATCTATATACCTACGAGTGTTTGCGCAAGTTCTCCATCTCTTAGTTCGATCTTTGTACTGCATGCAATCCGTGCTGTTCACTCCCTCCTCCTATTTCTGTGGCACAGTCCCATTGGGTTGTTTGTGCTCCACCATTTCTTCCAACTAAGTGGTGGAAAGGTCTAATAACTCTTGACCAGTACAAGTAACAAACGTATTCTGCTTGCCAGTGCACATCTAATAACCAAGAGTCCAGCGTGTTATGACCTTACCTGGGATAACTCGGGGCATCTATACGAAAGTGATGTAGCAAAATATTTTATCGACAAAAAATATATCGATGTTACTGTCAAGATCTAAATGTTATCGAACATATTTTTTTCTTTTCATTTTCAAATAAAAACAATGAAACGTCTATTATTCGTTTATTTTAAAATAGTTTTCATAGTAAGTGCACAATCAATATTTTTTCCCATATTCGCCGGTATAAAATATTTATGAAAATATCCACTTTATCAGACATGGTAGCAGACCTTTTTATAGGAATTCAGAATATTCAATGAGCACATGTATGAATATATTTAAAGCCTGACCAGAAATATATGAGGATTGTCAAGAGGGCGCTATTCAAAAGATTTATATGGCAACAATTTTGCAACCAATCGCAGCCGCACTATAATAACATTAGTTTAAATACCTGTCAGTTCCTATGGTAACCTCGTAAAATCATTTAATGGAATGCACTGTTTTCCTGACTGTTTTTCATGTAGTAAACACGTATACACATTATTTATAATATTACGTTCACGCCTTTGAATGGTTTTAGGCAATTTCTTTGGATATTTTTAAATATTTGTCTCTTAAAGAAACCACCACGAATGACATTGACATTGTTGACAAACCATCAAAAATCATTGCCAGTGTAAGAAATTAGTTCCAGTGAAATTCCGCAATATGGCGCATCCTCATATATTTCTGGTCAGGCTTTATATATCAACATCTTTTTTATCGATATTAAATCTCTATGAACGTGCCCCGAGTTATGGTATTATGGTTATGACTGACAGAAGAGTGAATAGTGAGTCCAAGTAAGTAATAAGTATGTGTGTATCCTACTCTTGCCCATAATGCCCATATATTCCTTTTGTATACGGGCTATTTTCTTCTCAATTGTTCATATATTTATCGTCGATAGGTCTGTTACCTTAACGCTTCTTATCCACAAATAGTCATTAATCAATCTGAACGCCGACTTTATACGTGACAGGAACTACCAACAAATCTCCACGTAATCCATTAAACACTGATTGACATTAAAACTTAAAGATCTATAAAACACATCAGTTTATCACAACCCTTAAATCCTTCGCTTCCTCATTCGTAAGAATAGACATTCTGATTCGATAGCTTTCCGGAAATCAAAAGTTACAGTTGTTATCAAATCGCGATCAACGCTCTATAAACTTAAAGTCTATTGTCTGGCGGTGTTGGATGGCATTAAGTATTGGAAGATTTATTAAGTCTGGCATTGTTTGTGCGACAGTAAATGTCCCGGGCGTCCACCGAGTTACGCGCGTCGATTAGGCCATCGGCATCGGATTGAAATAAGTGCGTCAACAAACAGAGCATCCTGCGCAGGCGCCGGCCGGCCGGCCGATACACGCGGTATTATTTAGAAGTAATTATCAGAGTATCCCTACACTACTGATAATGGAGATCGAAAAGGCTCACTGAATATTTAAGCTACGCATATTTTGAACCGACTTCAATAAGAAGGAGGTTTTCAAGCTGTCGATATACATATATATATTTTTTGTTATATCAGAACACTATCATTGATGAACCGAATTTTTATTTTGGCCTCCGAGTGGTCCGATTTGCATCCTATCATCCTATCCTATCAGATGAGGCTATTCACGAGGAATTGACGGGACTCATTTATTGCTGGTACATATAGCAATTTGGACGCTGCACTGTTACCTGCGGTCTCATGTATTCGTAATATTGAAGCTTTTGGAATAGTTTTTTACCCTAGCCAGAATAGCAAAAAAGGAACCTTTATAGTTATAGTTTGTCATGTCCATCAATTCGTATTTACATAAAAAAATAATTATGTTAATGCACATTACATGTTCTTAACGCATGCCGTTAACTTATCCTTATCCGTTATCGTCGTAATAAAACATCGACATGAAAATACATTAGAACATTTAAAACTAGGGTTTCCATCTATAGTTATCGAAACCTAATCCGATAACATCAAATCAGATATAACAGCACAACATGCCTCATTAAATCAAATTAATAATAATTAAAGTGCATTAAGCACCTTAGATCGTGAGCAACGAGCTTACACGACACCAGAGATAAACACTAAAGCATGACTAAATACAAATCACAAGATCATATTGGGTGTCGGTGTCGCAATAAATATTGAATAAAATAATAAATATTAAATATCGACGCTGTTAAAATATCCGCTTACAGTTTATGAGAACGCGCGGACATATTTACGTACGCGGGAGGCAATCAATTGACTTTTTTCGTTCAAACACACACACCTACTTTTTTGATACGCGCTTTCTCTGAATGCGTAATGTTTGAGATGAGGTTGATACAGGTCGTTTAGTGATTTAAGTGGACTTTAATACGTAATAATGCACTTTGATTTTTAATAAAATTTGTTTGTAACTAGATAAGTAAAATAACTAGGTAGGTAACGTGTTATTTTGTATCTCAATTGTTCTTTTCAGTTTCTAGTTTTCGGAGCATTTTTTTAATTAATTATTAATTATCTAAGTACTGATACCGAATAGGTGATAAATCAAGACCGTGGAACAGTAGCGTGATATCAACAGTATTCTTGAGCAAGCAAAAGCAGATATACCTAAAGCGTAAGGTGGTCTAAAGGAAAAATAAAATAGTGGTGTTTGACAGACTGACGGTAGTAACTGTAACAACTGTAGCAAACTGGCGGGAAGGACCTACAGTAGCCTCCGCTACTACCTATAAACAGTTTTGTAAAGTATGCTTTGTATTGCATTTTGGTTATAGGTGGGATGGAGTTTCTTTATATCACAGATTTATCATAATTACAAACAAACATAAGGTAAACAATGCTTCTAAATGAAATTGTTGAATGTGTTAAGGAAAGATAGCCACGTCGTAAGCTGATTTTCGAAATTCCAACTAAGTGTCCCTAGTTGACTACGGAAAAATCTGTATGTATGTTACACGATTATTCCCCAATTTTGATGATTTTTTTGTTTGGTAGGTACCTACTTCAATGGCGGTGTTATATGACACCATTTTGTGACTAAAAAGTTACTTATATTGTTTTTTTGCTTGAAATAGTAAGTGCGTAATAAATAATATAAACGGTCATATTTAAATATCTATACATAAAAGCATAAATTTGAAGCTTAATATGAAATACTATATCGTACAATAAATAAAAAAATTGAATTCGCACACGTCGTCCACGCTGGGATGAAAAACTCATCTCAAATTTTTGCTCTACTTTGACCGGGTATCATTAGTGGACCGCACAAGACACATTGATACATCAACAAAAATAGATATGATCTCCATACAGATCAACAATGTACATACAAAAATTAAATTACATTTTTACACTTGAACTGAGAACCTACACCTTTCTGATTCGGTTGAGAATAGGTATAGGCCCGTATGATGTTCCAGGTCAATTACTGGTTAGGCGGGTGGCGTCTAGCATCTAGGTTTATGAATTTTAATAGTACATTGCAGACGCCTGGAAAGACGGGCTGGTCGGGTGAGTAGGTAATATAGACAGGCAAACCCTTTTCACGGCTATGCATATTGCATACCTATATATAGTCCTTTTCTCGAACTGCATATGTATGAATAAAATGAAAAATACACCATTCAAAAATATATAAATCAGCTGTTTAGCCCGTTCATGAACACAACCACCATGTTTAAAAAAAAAACTTCCCGGCTTAGGCCTTCAATTTTGCATGAAATTCCTTTACAGTTCTCTCGAGTTGTTCCGCACGAAACGTAATACTTCGAAGCCTGTTATAACGCACGGCATTTCATTGCATGGTTGACAAAATCTCTTTCTCTCTTCTCTGATACTTTTGGGTACGGTCTAAACATTTAAGCAAATATCCACCATTAAAGTATTAACGATTAATTTTAATATAATCGAAATCGATTAATAATAACTGTTTAGCAGTTCAGCGATCACTTTGTAGCCATTGAACTTTCCATGCCTCCAAGTCGAGCTGGAAATTAATCACATCTCACCTTTTAGCTTATACAATTGTTACTAAACACCCATTAAATCGAGATAAATCGTGCGCCTACGACCTTTGGAACACGTATTAATATTTAATTGTAGTCGATATCATCACGAAACGCATAACTAACGCTTAATAAAGTGTACTGTTGACGTGAATTATCCACATAAGTCTGCCGAACAAGCCGGTGTGTTCCACTTATGTCACTTTTAGTTTTTATTTTTTTGATGGCTTCGATTTTTAGGCGCCTTTTTGTCCTCAAAGTCTTATACGCTTATGGTACCTATTTTTTTTTATAAAACTTATAGAGTATTTGCTAATTGATTATTTAGTACGTCTTTATGATGTCTTGATATTATCTATGTATTACTAGCGACCCGCCCCGGCTTCGCACGGGTGCAATGCTGATAAATTCCAAAAAACCTTCCTCTGGAATCACTTTATCTTTTAAAAAAAACGCATCTATATCCGTTGCGTAGTTTTAAAGATCTAAGCATATATAGGGACAGACAGACAGACAGACAGACAGCAGGGAGCGACTTTGTTTATAGTGATATGATAGTGATGCGACGTCATAAAGTCACATTTAAAAATTATAAATTACCAATCTTCGCCAATGAAACAAAAAAGTGTACCTAGACAAAAAATCTCAACGTCATCATGCTAAGAACCTAGATTTTCATTTATTCATATTTAGTCGTAGTATTTTATCAATCACAGTAGATAAACTCGTCATAAATAAGAACATGGACGTTTCTTATCTTATAAATAAGTAGGTACCGAAATATCGTTTAAATAGGTACGATTAAGTATAAAGCCCCTCACGCATGACCATGACGAACGGTACTTACCTAATCACTAAACCCATAAACCAACTATCTGCTACAAATTCACATTTCTTTAACACATATTAATAGTTAATCTGAATATTCAATCAGATCACGGAATCATCATTTTGCATAAGTAAGTGGAACAAAACAACTTTGCGGTGGGATTCTATTCTCGAGATTGATTTATCACATTATGGTTTTAAATTGGCTTTTCATCGAAGGACTCGCATTATTCATATTTAAAAGGAATTTTAAAACAACATAAAGTTGCTTCCGAACATACTCGTCGCATAAAAATAAAAACATAGGTTTGGCATTAGGAGGATAGATGTTAAGGATACATATTAAACAACTTTATTATACCTACGCTTTAATAAAGTTAAAGTATACTTAAACATAATATCTAGGTCCACGTTTTCTTTGGTCCTAAAGTGACAATAACCAACTCAGAACAGATGACTGAGTAATAAAATAAATAAATAAATAGGTATTAAGGGACAATCTTACACAAATCGCCCTATTCCCAAACTAAGAAAAGCTTGTACTATGGGTACTAAATAAATAAATAAATAATAGGAACTCGAGTTCATCACAAAAATATTTGCCTTGGTCGGGATCGGGATTCAAACCCAGGACCGCCGGCTCAGTAGACAGGTGTAATGCAAACTGTGCCAACCGCGTCGCGTCGTCAAATTTGCCTTACATTTAAAACGCCGTTGTCAATTGTCAATCCTATATGTATAGGAAAAAAAATAATTATGTATTTAGTATTTCCACCATCTTAGACGGCTATCCTCGATCCACGAGATCAGTAATTTAAGTAGAAATGAATGGGTACGATCAGATTGTAGAATAGGCCGCCCGGGCCAATGTCGCCTCGGGAAATGCTTTATACCCTGCGCGCGCGCTCCAATAAACGTCGTAAATAATGCTCGATCGTGTGAGACTCGCCACGGATATCCAACAAACGCGTATATCTGTTCATAATACATTTGAATAAAAAAAAATATACACCGATAACCGTACATCACGGTTATTAGTTTCGATAAATAATACGAATAACTTTTCGATGTGATCGATTCAAATGTGTTGTTGTATTTATTGTAATTAGTTGGACGCCACGGCGGCCGCGGCGTGTGGAGCCCATCAAATATTTAAACTGTTTATTAAGAACTAATAATATTTGCATAATCGTATTTTAAAACATTAGTCTATATGAAATTCAATCTTAATCGGTCATTAATAACGAGAATTAGCTCGATCTGAGGCGGAGATAATTGGATAAATGTTATAGGAAAAATGCAAGCGGTTATAAAAATAATTTCAATAAATAAATACTTCAACTCGAATCCTACGACTGTTAAAATCAATTTAGTTGAATTGAAATGTGTGTGCTCGTTATCCTAGTAATAGCTTATAATACAAGCATTTGTAACCTAATATAGATTTCAATACTCCGAACATAAACAGATAGGTACGTTTATGGAAAAATAAATTATTAACGTAGAAGTATTCTAAAACTCCTTGAAGATGGGCGTGTCGGAAGTTGGAATCCAATGAATGAATATTACCATAACCGACTGTGAAAAATTAAATAGGGTTTCAGTTCGGGTCCTAGTCTTACAACAGTCCTAAAGTACCTACCATATTTTCAAAAGTCACAAATATTAAGGTGTGATTTAGTCGTCAATGAACAAATTTCAATCTCATACAGAAGACTGCGTTGATAACTGCTTACCTAATGCTAGTCAATCAAGCTGAATTAAAAAGTCACTAAAGTTATATATTCGGGTACTTCTGTGTGTCAGAATTTAAAAAAAAAGCTGGTTCCGACAAAGACTTTAAAAATACATTTTCAAAACCCAATTCAAGCGTCCAAACTTCCCCAGACCTCCTGAAACAAAAGGCTATATAATACTTATATGTGTGTCAGAATTTAAAAAAAAAAGCTAATTCCGACAAAGACTTTAAAACTACATTTTCAAAACCCAATTCAAGCGTCAAAACTTCCCCAGACCTCCTGAGACAAAAGGCACCGCAATCCAGTCTATCGGACATCGATCGATATACTTAACCGATCGAAATCCGATCGATCCGAAAAAAGTCCTCAAAATTAGAGCCCCTAATAACTACTAAATCGTGCGATTCAAGCAACAATTAACTAATATCAAAATACTCTAATACAGTCCCTTAAATCTGCTTAAACAGAAGTCACCGCAATCGAAAGATAGCATTCGATCACCGCTAACCGATCGTGCAGAATTAAAAAGGCACAAACGTTTCGTGTAAATCACAATAAAAGTCCGGCGCGACATTGGATGCAGAAGTTATGTTTATGTACCTACGTTCAGCTGTGTAAGTGTTTCAAAAATACAATAAGCCAAGTCTTGCAACAAACCTAACATCTAAACCATAAAAAGGTACCAAGTATATCGTGCAATTTAAGCAGTAATAGACCCATATACAATACCTACTCTAATACAGTCCCCAAATCCGCTTAAACAGAAGGCACCGCAATCCTTCTACCGAGCATCGATCACCGCTAACCGATCGTGCAGAATTAAAAAGGCACAAAGGTTACGTCCGTGTAAATCACAATAAAAGTCCGGCGCGACGCCTGATGCAGCCGCGAGTTATGACGCTGTAAACTCTTGCGGTGGACACGATTTTGCAAGTGCAGCGGCCAGGGATGCCGCGGGAGTCTGGGGCAATTTCTGTGCTTTAATTAGACATCACAGCTCATTTATGTATCGATTCGTAGTTCATCTATTGATTTTTTGAAATAAAAATGATTTTTATGTTTAATTAGCCCTCAGAAGTGTTCCATTGCTGGGCAAAAGTCTCTCTCTCGTTTTGATCTCCACAACTCCCCATCAGTATCAGCCGGTGCCTCCGGCCAGTCATACAGGATTGCATCCAAATCGTCCCTTCGGTTTGCCTTGCTATTGCCACCAATCCTTACCCACTTGGTGTCTGTCCACAGAAGCGAAGCGGAGTAAATGAACCAATCAGGCTTCGTCGAAAAGAAGCCCATTTAATGAGAGGACTGTAATTCGCCCGCTCCACTTCAGAGAACAGGCACCGCTGGATGGGCGGCAAGGTAGACCGAGACGGAGGTGGAGGCAGTCCAGCACTTGGGCAGGCAGCCTAAGCGTAGGTACTTGTCCAAGTGCACCAATCATCATCGTCATCCCCCTTGCGTTTGTCCCGTCCTGTGACGGGGTCAGCTGTCCATGTCCTACATTTTTCCTTCTACTTCGCTTCATCACAGACATCGTCTTCAATAAAATGTCATACTTATCGGCTACTCCGAAATTGAGTGAGCTTTTAAGGCAAGTGTTATATTTTTTTTTGTTGTTATCTATTTATTTAAAGTAGATGCGGTTATTTTAATTTCATTTTTAATAACTTCAGGCCGTATATTCCTCAAATAAGTTTAACAATAAATTAAAACAAAGACAGTCTCAATTACCATTTCGCTCCTTATAATTAGGTTGAACGTTAATTGAAATACAAATAACTTATTGTAGTGACGGTGTCCCTACGCAGGTGGGACATGATGTCCGATTTAACAACTTTAACTTAGACTCGATAACAAATTAAACCCAAATGTCCATCAATGCAACGTAAACCGTAAAATCACCCACATTTTGCCCAACAAATACCGTTTATATCTAAAAATTAACTGAAGTTAACCCTTACGCGTAACTAAATTAGTTTAATAACAGATTAAAACCCGCAAACTTAACTATCATTTCAGCACTTGTAATTAGCTCGAATGTTAACTCGGTGTACAAATGATGGTGTCCCTACGCGGAGGGCGAGGTGTCCGGCTCGCGCAGCGTGCGATAAAGCAGGCGCCGCGGGGCCCCCGGACCCCCAGCATGGCTGCCGAGCGATCGCCTTAACGTGGATATGCCTGATATAGGATATGACTTAAATGTTATAAATGACACCAATATTATAAAGGGGAAAGTTTGTGAGTGAGATACGTATGTTTGTTACTTCTTCACGCTAAAACGGCTGAACCAATTTTGATAAATTTTGGTATGAAGGTCGCTGACACCCTGGATTAACATAATGGCTACTTTTTATCCCCGGGTAACACCGCGCGGCGCAGCTAGTAAAATACAAACTCAATGAAAAAATTACGTGGGCTAGTGGAGATTATATGTTTTTGCAGAAATCTATATCTATCTACATTAAAGCACAACGCATCCTCCATCAAGTATACTAAAAAATCTTATCGAAACGGCGCACATCTCCAAAAAATATAATACCCGTACCTATATATGTTTAGATTTTTTTAACTAATACATTTGTGTTTCCGTTATTTCCAAAGCCATTTAATATCCCAATCTATATGTGACAGTGTTTAGTAAAAAGTCCCATTGGTCGGGTCTTCATAGAGACGAAATTTGTCTGTATCTTTACACAAGTAACCTGTCAACGTGTCCTTATGGAAACCCGAAGAAAGACCTTATACTAAACACTTTCACAACGAATTAAATATCCCGAAAAACTTTTGGTTTGTATTTATTTATTTGAAGTGATGATGATGAGGATGTCTTTCTGACCGGTTTTTGCAAAGATTATTCTTTAGGAGCTTAAGTTTTGTTACGTAGGTAATTTTATTAATTTCCGCGACAATAAAGCACATTGCGTGCCGTTTTTTAAATTATCATAAAGCACAGCCAAAAAGCAATCCATAACACAAAAAATAATGCAATACATGTAAACTAAATATGGATTTAATTTTGGAATAAGAAATACGCATAGATATGCCGTGACATGTCCACACAATGCCGTCCCACACTCCGGGCCCACCGTACCGTGTAAATAATAATTAATTTTATTGTAAATGCTTATATTTTATTGCGGGATTTGTCAACAGTGCGCGCGATGTATTTTGTTGCCTGATATATTTATTGTTGGTTGCTTAATGTAGTGCCTAAGTGGACATGTGATCGTGCTAGAGGCTGTATCACGTATGCCGTTGCACACCTATACTATAGTGATGGGGAAAGTGCTATGATGAATTAGGTACTCGATCACTGTGACTGTCGCTCCAGTTACAAACGAATGGTAGTATGTTTCGAAATGCTAAAATTTGCAGGAGATTTTGAAGAAATCCGAAAAACTGATTAAAAATATCTATAAACAAACATCCAAACATCTGGATATATGACGGAATTTTGGGCCAAGCTGAAACGGAGACGCTTCGCTCGATTCCCTCGTTCAGTCAAAAGATATTTAGGTAAATTAGGTAGGCACGTTTAATATGGCGTCGCCGGCCTAAGTTATTATCAGGGAGCTAGATCGACATACATCGTCTCTCTAGCTCTCGAATATGTCATAAAATCTTGATCTTTTTTTAGATTTTTGTGAAATTTAAGTCTTGGCAGAGCTAGTCTTGGTGGGTATCACCACCTAGCCACGAAGGGCCCCTACCTACATCGCTCCATCTATCATTTGAGCCGTCGCTGGTTTCTTGGGCTGATTTGCTGTAAAGTAATGTGAATAATTCTTTATTTACACTTGTATGTACATATAAGCAATACACTTGTTGCTTATATATACGACTGCTGGAATATTTTGTTACGTTACCAAAAACTATTTAGACCACAGATACAGATCATCACAGAAGAGATGGAAAACAATGGCGCAGAGGCGCAGCGCAGCCGACTTATGTGAATGGAAGAGAAGAGAAGAACTCACTAGAACCGGAGGAACGACCTCGATAGAGTATGTAATGTTTTATCTTCGTGATAAGTCACAGTGATATATTTTTAAAAGTACGTCTAATTAGACGCCCGATCACTGTTAATCGTTCATCGTGGTTTATTAACCACCTCTACTATTATACTATCACCCGTGCTTGTTATATCTGTAGGAGTGCAGTTATATTCGTAGGTCTATACTTCTATATCATTTGGTATTATAATGCTGTGTTCATAACAGTAACTTATGTCCGTCGTGGTCCTGTTATATGGATCTGACTGGCTCTAACTAGCGTTTGACAATACGATTGCATTTTCGAATAAAGGTCGGGTGTGTAAAATTTAGAATCGCCTCGCCATATTTGCATACACATTTTGATTCATGGCAATTGGGTGAACAGTTGTGTAACTGACTGTTAAATGGATATCTCCTTAGTTTATGTAAAAGATGTAAAGGGCGCAGCATTTTCTTTTACATTACAGATGTTTCATTTCTACAATTTTATTAAAGTAAAGAAGTGTTGGTTGCCTTTTTCATTTGTTTGGATTATTAACGTTGTTAATTAAGTGTTTAAATGCAATAAAGAATTCTATATAATTTTTAATTATGCAAGAATTCTTCTGATCCTATTCCTGAGCCCTCGAGGGCATAAATAACTAACCCTTCCTTGTTTAGGAAACAATTGTAAGGCACATCATAAATGTTGGACTAAGTTATATCATTACTCGTTAAGTAATTATAGTTACTTTCTTGCCCTTAAATACTATAGAGCGTGTAGCGCTGGACGTCGCTTCTGTCAAAAGAGATCTTATTTCCAGAATATTTGGTTACCTACTGTAACCACAGAATAGATAATAGTACTGTTACCAATAACTCCAATGCCAATAACTAATATTGGAGTCATTGGAGGTTTTATTATTGTACTAGTTCTATGGCGCCAACAAATATCAATTTATTGCTCGTTATAACAATAGTTTGCGAAATTGTTCCATAGACCAATACAATCAAAGTAGGCCTGTCAAGTCAATGATCAATTGATCATAAGAAGGTTAATTAACCTTCTCTGGGTGGCGCTAGTGTATTTAGAAAGGTCTAAACGGATCTAATAAATGCAATATTATGAGTAGGTATGGGACACAGACCTCATATGTGGTGCCATATGCAAAAGTTCAAAGGAACGCGACTTTGTGGGGGATAAATTCGTAGTCTGCTTGAATCATTAGCCCATGATCTCCCCATGATTTTAGTTCCTGTCACAATGCACTGGCCATTTCCTTATTTGTTGGGCCAAAACATAATTACAAGACACGATTTCACATAGTTACAGACACGACGCCGTACCGTGGAGATACATAATCCGAAATCAACTTTAGCTTTATGTATCGAGATTCAAAAATAAAATACAGTTCAATCCCACAACGTCGCATCGTGGCACAATGTCGCGTCGTACCACGATGCGATGTCGTATCTTGTTATTTCGTTTTGGCCCACGACACGCACGACAGTGCAACGATTACTGGCATGTAAATGCAGGCAGTTATTCAAAGCCAATGCATCTCGTTAGTCGCGAGTTACGATTGCGCGCGCGATTGGCTGGCGACTTCAGCACGGAACACGTGTTTGCGCGCGTTTTTCGTTCCACTTAAAAAAGGAGGTTCTAAAGCAAACTATTGTTTTATCTCAACCAACTTCAAAAAAGAAAGGGTTGTAAAGTCGACGCGTCAATTGACACCATCTCTACAATAAATAGTTGATAGCGTCCACGACATAGGTAAAAGTACAATATCTCTACGAACGTTTGATGTTTTCTTTTAGCGGTAAGAACCGTCAGATAGCTTCAGATAGACATTGAGTTAACCATTTTGTACTAAAAGTCAAGATTACTCCTGCTTTGTCAATCCTCGCTTAAATTAAAAGGACCAACTCAGAAAAAGCGAACAAACACCAGCCACTATTCATGTTTTAACGAATATTACTTAGAGATGTCTGATTCCGATTGACAGTAAAGAAAAAATATAAAACGATTAAAACCTCGGTCACACCGTATAAATGAATCATCCCGTCCCACTACCGGAAACGATTCACAATAAACACTAACGTCTATATTTAGCCGTCTATTAAATATACGATGGATTAAGTTAAAGGGCCCTTATATGACATTCGATTTGAGCGCAGTGCGTTTTATGGGCGATTTCAGTAGAATTCAATTTAGTCGCGATGCTTGTTGGCTGTAAACCTCTGACCTGGACGGTTTACGCCGATGGCAGGCATATTAGTACAGAAACATAGTGACTACCATGGTATGAGAAAACAAGGTATGGCATTACGGCAAGGCAGCCTTTGCCACATGCCTACTAGAACTTACTGTGGGACTAGATCGATTTGTGTGACAACAAGTTGATTTTTGGCCGACAACGGTCACTATAGTTTTTGCGACGTAAACGGCCGATGGTTGTTCTATGTATTTAAGTATATATTTATCTATATAAAGTACGTATATCGTCGTCTAGTACCCATAACACAAGCCTTCTTGAGCTTAATTTGGGACTAGATCGATATGTGTGAGGTTGTCCGATAAAAAAAACCTTTTTTTACTACGTAGAAATTCTATTTTTTTATTGCTTCAAGGAACAGTAGATCTGAGTAGGTATATGATTTTTTTAAATTTTAAGTCGATACCTCCACGAGTTCAGATAGATCGACGGACAAATCGGACGGTTCCGCTTTTTCCTTTTGAGGTACGGAACACAAAAAGTGACATGGCGCCTGTTCTTGTAAAGACGTTACCCACCCATGTCATGACACCGCCATAGTAGTGTTTACGCGACGCGTCAACAGCTCGGGACATGTGCGCGGCCCTTATCTCACCACCGACCATGTTATTGAATGGTGAGTAACTCTGAAGTACGAATTTCGTGTCACACTGCTCCGTTCATGCAAATGCAGTTTAACATGCGAGCGAGGGGAATGGCACGAAACGAATTTCGAACTTTACATGCAGACTTAATCGTTTGCGAATAATACTCATTTCATTTAGCAAAATTATATTCGTACGTATGTAACAAATTCCAATTTTTATCTATTCTAATCGATGCAACTATATTTAACGATTTTTTTTATTGAGACTTGATACATAGAGCTTTTGGTTGCCGATAAGGGAAAAAACTTAAGAATTATTAAAGTATTGGAATAAAATGAATGACACTGGTAACACACCTGAAATCACCAATAAGTAGGCACTTAACCCAAGTATCTAATTTATAGTGCGGTGAATGTCCACATTAAATTTACACGTTTTACTTACACGTCTAGTGATTAAAGTATACGATTAACACAATATTCTGATATGAAATTCATCAAAATAGCTATTTTCAGTAAATTGGCACAAATGTTTACCAACTTGATTTTGAGCGAATATAAAAATATTACCAAAGTAAATTACCAAACTACATTTTTCAACCAAACAAGATGTTATAAATATAAAAATATCAGCCAGTTTATAACATCACAATTCAGCATCAGATGAATAGCTAGCCGCGGGTACGTCGGCGTAAACATGGCGCGATGACAGATCCAACACAGAAGCCGTAATTACAAGATCTTTACTTAAACAAAACCAAATACTTGTAATCTACATCCCAAAGAAACCATGCGAGAATAAACTCTAACCATGAAACTAAAGAGGCGATTGTTAGGGACTAGTAATAAAAGCAAATCTTGCGCTGAGTGGGATGCTCAATAGAATCTTTAAAGCCAACGGAGCTATTATTAGGTGTGAGCCGTGATTATTTGACAGTTTGAAAACGTTTACAGATTGTAGGTATATTGCGGGGCAATGTGGCTTCCCGTTTTTGAGGTAAACAGTGTTTGGTGGCCTCCGGCGAACGCGGCTGTTTGCAGCGTTCTCATAAAGATTAAAGATAATCAGGTATCCGATACATAAATAAACGTGAAACATAATTTATTTTATTACTTAAGTACCTATTATAAAATCGCAGTCGCATTAAATCAACGCAGAAGTACAAATTGCCGCAGATTGACTGAACATTATTTAACATGTTAATATGGATTAGGATCTGAGGTTATTAAAAATTACATTAAGAATTGTTTCATTTAGCAGAAAGCGTGAAGAATGCGTTGTAGCCTCTCTATATCTGTTTCTAAATGAGAACAAGTAGTCATTTAACAAACAAGGGCAAAAGTAGGCAATTGCTAACGAGTGTCGTGGATCTCAAAACACAAGCGAAGTAAGTGTTTCAAACTAACATTTAATTGACAATTACCTCATTTTCAGGACGAATATCATACAACATTTTACATGCATAATACTTAAGTATACCTACTCGAAAAATACGCCGTTAGGTACGACTGTCAACTGAACCACAGAAAGTGTCTCTTTTCTTCTACATTCTTTTTTATCACTCTTTTTTTATATTTCCTCTTAATGGTAAGTAAAATACAATTATAAAACGTGTGTATTTGTTAACTGTACTGTACCCGTCGTAATATTTTGACTATGAGATTCAAGTCAACATTACCATACCTAATTCCTATAAAAATAACCAAACACCACTTCTATAGTCCAGGGCTCGAATTTCCTTCACTCCACTTCGCGTATCCTTCACACAGCTGCACTAGAGCCGAAAACAGCTCTTCTGGCGCCAACTCCACCTGCCTCAACCTCCTCGCTTCTTTGTTCTCCCTCTTCCTCCTTCTCCCATACGCCGCAAACTGTGCCTGAGGCCTCTTCTTTATGCCTGCGCTCAAAACGAACGTCTGCTGCGGTGGCACAGTTGGCGCTGGGTATTGATATTGCTGCTTTGCCTTGACAGCATGGACTATAAGGCAGAGTAAGTATCCTCCAAAAGCCAAGAAAGCCAGTGTCGTTACTGACATGGAGAATATATTGCTTAGCTTGCTATCTTTCTTATGTTCGATATCTTCGTAGTCTCCTCTTTTTATCGGTGGTCCTTTCACAGCCATGGCTTGGGCTCCAAATCGTTCCAAGTACGATGGCGTCGTTGTAGCTATTGTGACGTTTTCATATCCAGCTGTGACCATTTCTTGAAGAGACGACTTCAATCTTAATAGCTTGTCCAATGGCAATTCGTTCAGGAATTGAATTTCTTCTGTAGTAAAATCGGCTGATGCTTGCGCAGCGATCATCAGTAGGATAGGAAACATTTTTCCAGACGCTTGCTCTAGTGGTTGGGCGTGGAATGAGCTTGTTTGAGACGACAGTTCACTATTATCTTGGTCTGCTGAGCACGACAATCTAGCGGTCACGGCAAACAGGTCATGTAGAGATGACAGATTTTGTGCTAACGTTTAACTTTTATTAACCTGGTAAACTAAATCTAAGTAATTGCTTCTGATAGGCTTGTTGACTCACTTTACACTTCCCAGTAAAAAAATTAACACTTGCTTTGTTATTCTACTAATCAATAGGATTATTGCTCAGGTCGGCCGATACTGCGTTACAAAGACTGTACCAAACGAGGCATGGCACGCGTTTAACATCTGTGTCCATAACTGGGAGGAGTCCGCAGTAGATGTTGCAGTGCGTCTAGAATTTAGTTTATGGTCATGGCTTAAAAGAAATAAGCTTGACATTACTGTCACAGATTTAAAAAATATGAAACGATTCACATAAGCATTGTATTGTGTTTAAATAATATTTCTAATAAAAGATTCGTGATTCAAAGGCTGTTTAAATATACAGCTGCCCACAGGTTATGGGCGACTAATACGCATATAAAAATAAATAAAAATACGAGAATATAAAAATTTAATAAAAAAAACAAAAGTTGGAAAAATGTCAAGACCTGAAAATGAACATATAGAAAAACTAACTGGTGTTGAATCTTATCGTGGCTGGAAGTTCGGGCTCACAATATTTCTACGAGCTAAAGGTTTGTTGGATTTAACTAAACCCAGTGACAAAATTGACGAAGATGGTGAAAAGAAACCCTTTGATGAAAAGCTAGATGCTCAGGGCCAAGCCCTAATAATTTCAACTATCGACAGAAAGCATCTACAATACATTCTAACATGCGAAACCGCTGCACAAATGTATAAAACGTTATGTGACATTTATGACGGGCAGGAATCGCGAAACAAATGCAATACTATGCAAGATTTTTTCAACTATAAATATCAAGGGCAAAATATGACCGAGTATCTCTCCGAGTTGGAAAGCATAACATTTCGTTTATCCAAGCTAGGCAGTCCAATCGAAGAAGAATTGATAATGTCAAAGATTCTCTCAGCTCTTCCGGAGACTTATAGCAGTTTTATCACTGCATGGGAATCTTCAAGTGAAAAGACACTCTCTAACTTGAAAAACCGCCTGTTGTTAGAAGAAAATAGAAAGAATAGCCAACCTTCAACTTCCTCAGTAGCATTCAAAGCAAATACAGCAATCGAATGCCTGAAATGTAGCAGGAAGGGGCATAAAGCAAAGGACTGCAGGTCTAAACAATGCAGCATCTGTAAAAAGTATAAACATACGGAAGAAAAATGTTTTTTCAAAGACGCTAACAAGAATAAATATAAAAAACCTGGAAGAGTGGCATTCCTAACAAGTTATGAAGAAAATGAAATATCTGCCAGGAAACTTGAGTTCCTTGTGGATTCTGGATGTTCAGCACACATGACAAACAACATCGAAAACATAAAAAACTTCAAAAGTCAAGAGTCAACAATATGTATAGCCAAAAGTGAAGGCAAGATAGTATCGAAAGGTATCGGGACTGTCGAAGGAGATCTCTGTGTACTGAACAATACTCTTTTCGTACCTGAGCTCTCACAAAACCTTATGTCTGTGAACGAAATTACTAACAACGGTGGTTCTGTACTATTCTCTAAGAACACCGTTGAGATACGTAAAGAAGATCTCACACTATTAGGAAAGAAAAATGAGCTTGGCTTATACACTGTAAATTTGAACGAAAAATGCAATGTGGCGATGTGTGCAGAAGATGATTGGCATATTAAAATGGGACATCCTGGAAAAGAAGAAATTAAAATCTTACCAAAACTAGCTGAAGGTATTTCAACACATGATGAAAATAAATGTAAAAATGAGCTATGCGAAGTATGCATCATGGCAAAACAAACAAGAAAACCTTTTAATACTGAAAGAACAAGAGCAGAAAAACCCCTGGAAATAATACATACCGATGTCTGTTATGTAGAACAAAGAACATGGGATGGAATGAGATATATAGTTATAATTTTAGATGATTACACTCATTTCACAAAAGTATACCTAATAAAGAACAAATTTGAGGTTCCTGAAATAATTAAACAATATATTAATGAAGCTGAAAGGGAATTAAATCAGAAAGTAAACAAAGTAAGATGCGATAATGGAGGCGAATATACGCAAAAGGAATTTAAAACCTGGTGTCAGCGAAGAGGCATTCAACTAGACTACACAATCCCTCACAGTCCTCAATTAAATGGCAAAGCAGAACGGCTCAATCGCACGTTCATAGAAAAAGCAAGAGCCTTGCTATTTCAATCGGGACTAGATAAAGAAATGTGGGGAGAAGCAGTTCCAACATCTACCTACCTGCTGAATCGCCTTCCTTCAAAAACAACTGATAAGACTACTCTATATGAACTATGGTACCAAAGAAAACTAAATCTGGAAAATATAAAAACATTTGGAACCACTGGATATGTCAAACGGCTGGGATATCTTAAAAAACTAGAGACTAGAACTAAAAAACAAATAATGGTAGGATATGCTCCAGTTGGATACAGGATGTGGGATCCTGAACAAAGAAAAATTACAATTCGGCGAGACATCATATTTGAAAAAAGGGAAATAGATGAAAGATCTCAAACAACTGCAACCATACCTAGATTCGAAAACGAAGAAGATTGTGAGATCAAGATATTGCAAGAACCAAGAACATCACAAGAAATTGATGATGAAGACACCGAATTCTATGACCCAATAAACACTGACACTGAAATTGAATATGACACCCACGAAGAAGAAAAAGATAATGAACAAGATCTAAACACTGAAAATAAAGAACAAGAAACAGTTCCGGAAAGTATCAAAAACACAGATATAAGAAATAAGAGGACTAGAAAATTACCTGAAAAATACAATGAATACGTTTTGATGACGTATGAACAAGCTATAGCCAGTGCAGAAAAGAAAAATTGGGAGAAGGCTATTCAGTCCGAAATTGACTCTTTACAAGAGAATAATACCTGGATTATGGTTAATAAAGAAGAGGCAAAAGGCCATAAAATACTATCGAATAAATGGGTATTTCGATTAAAGGAAGATGGAACTTATAAGGCGAGGCTGGTGGTCCGTGGATGCGAGCAGAGAGATAACCTTGACCATGATCAAATATATAGTCCGGTCGTGTGTCAAACTGCTATCAAAACTTTATTTGCCATAGCAGCGTCGAAAAACTACCATATAATGACCTTCGATATAAAAACAGCATTCCTTTATGGCGAACTAAAAGATAAGATATTTATGAAACTGCCTAAAGGATATGAAAAAACTGAAAAAGTATGCATGCTGAAAAAAGCACTATACGGCCTCAAACAAGCGCCTCTTACTTGGAATAAAACTTTTACTCAAACTATGACAGATCTTGGTTTTAAAATTATAAAAAATGACAGATGTGTTTTTGTCAACAAAGACAAATCAATCATCATTGCTTTGTATGTGGATGACGGATTATTGATCGGACAAGACAAAGAAAAATTAAAACAGATATTGAGTAAACTAGAAAGCAAGTTTCAGATGAAGAAAAATGACAATCCTATAAATTATTTAGGAATGGAAATACAAAATTTGGGAGAAGGTATTAAACTTACACAGAAAAATTATATCAACAATATTTTGCAAAAGTATGGCATGGAGAACGCCAAACCCGTTGATATACCAAGTAACTTGGATTGTAAACTGACACAAGAAACTTCCCAGGAGAAGGTAGACTATCCATATCGGGAAGTCGTGGGAAGCTTATTGTATTTATCCACCAGAACCAGACCTGACATAGCTCAAGCTGTGAACCAAGCTACCAGAAAAATTGAAAATCCTTCTAAAGCTGACGTGCTTGCAGTGAAGAAAATAATGAAGTACCTAATCGGAACCAAAGATAAAGGAATAATGTTTAAAAGGAATATACCAATATCCAACATACAAACATATAGTGACTCTGATTATGCGGGTGACTTAATGACTAGACGGAGCACAACTGGAACTGTGTTGATGCTTGAGAATGGCCCTATATGTTGGACATCAAAAAGACAGCCTATCGTGTCGGTCTCGTCTACCGAGTCCGAGTTCATAGCTGCTGCTGATAGCTGTAAGGATGCCATGTACTTGAAATCCTTGCTAAACGAATTGGTAGAAGAAAAAGTCAAGATTTCTCTGCACGTCGACAACCAGAGCTCAATACAGCTGATCAAAACTGGCTCATTCAGTAAGAGATCCAAGCACATAGACGTGCGTTATTATTTTATACATGAGAAGTATGCTGAAGGTCAAATTGACATAGCATATTGTCCTTCAGAGAGCCAGTTAGCAGATATCATGACGAAGACTTTAAACAGATTGAAGTTTCAGAGACATTGTAATAATTTGATTTCGTAAAACCATTTTTATGTAATGTTAATACTGCAATGTCTGTAATTGTTAAATTGTCATACTTTAATTTGTTCAAGTGTAACTAATATTATCATTAGACTTAAAGACAATTTAAAAATTAGGAGAAGGTGTTGCAGTGCGTCTAGAATTTAGTTTATGGTCATGGCTTAAAAGAAATAAGCTTGACATTACTGTCACAGATTTAAAAAATATGAAACGATTCACATAAGCATTGTATTGTGTTTAAATAATATTTCTAATAAAAGATTCGTGATTCAAAGGCTGTTTAAATATACAGCTGCCCACAGTAGATAGGGACAAATAGCGGAAATTAGTGTTGGATGGGCGTAAGATCCTAAATGAGCCATTGTTCAGGACACTAACCAAACGTGCTAAAATAGGAACATCAACTTGGTCCACCGTGCGCAAACCATTCTTAGATCTGCCAAAAGCCTGCGGTCGCATGTGTGCCGTTTCCGTACCTACTGGCTTGCATAGCCATGAAAAGCGTTGTTTTACTACAGGACACTGTTTGTATGGTCTGTAAAATACTGAAAGCCCTTCGATTGATTGCTCAGGATTCAAATTTTCGCCAATAAAGATAGGGTAATCTAACATTTATTTTATTTTATCATTAAAATTGTAATACGACACGTAAACATTTAAGAAAATTATTCAATTACCTAATTTTAGGAAATCTGTGATTGCTGATTTGTTTGTTTTTTTAAATTAAAAGAATGTTTCCTCTAAGTAGAATGAGTTATTTCTAATTCAAGACCAAAAAACTACGACAGATACGTCACTGTCAAAATTGACAACATTTAAATGACATCTGAGTTTGTTTCTTGGCTTGCACCAAATGGACAATGTTACAAGTACAATACCAGATTTTGTACCAAAAATCTCCGATGTTTAAGTTTTTATTATCTCCTCTCGTAATTATGTAATAATAAATATTTCTAGTTATTTTGTTACAACATAGAGTTAAAGTTACCAATAAATAAATTATCTTAGCGTGTTTAAAAAATAAAAAGAAATTTACTATTGTAAAAATATCTTATTGTAGTGGCAACCTTGTGGTAGTTTTTTTGGTCTTGAATTAGAAATCGTAGTATAGAGTTTCCCTCCAGGGCCTATTATTTTCTCTTCACTATATAGCTCTTACAAATGTGTTGGCGATTTAGGCAAATAGGGATCATAGATCAAGCCATCATGCCCCATGGTACTTGCCAATGTAAGTAGGTATATACTCACCTAAAGCCTGAGCGTAAATTCGACGTCCTGGCTTTGGGCTTATAACCACAAAATTTCATTTTATTACCTCATTATCAATAATCCCAGATCTCAAAACTTCATGGTCTCAAAATACCTAAATTGCAGAATGCCTAAATTTTTTTCACAATCAACCGAATCATTAATATCGCCGATGTTCAAAATACCTTAGGCTCATAATACCTAAACTTCAAAACAGCATTATGGCAAAACAACATATGCTTAAAACAACCAAACCTCAAAATACCTAAATTTATACTACATGAAGATAATACTTACATTGCAAATTATCCTTTTACTGCTCAAAGTCCGTAGTTAACCATTTTCATAGAATACCTATCCTACTTTAATGCTGGCCACTTGAAATTGAAGTAATAAATAGATAGATTATGAAATGTGTCAGGCAAAACATCATTCTGGTTGCAATTATTTTCATAGTAAGATACTTAATAAAATAAAAAAAAGCAATTTTTATAGCATATATTCTTTTATTTTTAATTAAAGCCGTGGTAACCTACTAGTCTATTTCGAAAATGTAGGGTAGAGCGGGGGGTACATTGAACAGGAACTAGAAATTACCACGTTTGTGAACAATTTTTTTACTCGTGATACACGCATGTATAAGACAACCATCATATCTCTCGTCAACAACTCTGTGGACACTCGACTTTAGGAGAGCGGCAGATTCATGGAGGTAAAAGATCGGTGGATAATATCAAATAAACACTCGTAAAAAAAATTAGGCATTTTTGGAAAAATGCCTAAATTTAGGTATTTTGAGGTTGAGTTGTTTTGATATTTTGTCATTTCTGCCATTCGGTAATTGAAGGAATTGTGCATTTCAATCTTCAGGCATTTAGAGAATATGCCGTTTTAAGTCAAAGTCATAATGAATTTCGTTCATTTTAAGAATGTTACAATTTGACATTTAGGTTTTATGAGCTCATGGTAATTTGAAAATAGGGAGTATTGGCAAATAAGGTATTATAGTCCTATTTGTTATGAAAAAAAGCTGCACTCTGTGATGGAAGCAAGCCGTTTTGCACAGTGATAATATAGACCAAAATAAACGATTTCACTCGAGGCGAAATTAGTTTCACCCCTTAGGAACAGAGATGGCGCCACTTATTCAAAAAAAGTTTAAAAAATTCTAAATCCTGAACAAATACTCCGATTTTGACGTAAGAGGTGCCAATCGGCAGATAATAACCCAATTTAACATGAAAAAAATTAAAATCACGTAGAAAATAATTTTGGATACCTAAGAAATAATATTTTCTGAAAAAAATATTTAAAATTTGTGATTTTTGGAATTTTACTCGTAAAAATGTATGTACATGGTACTTTTTTATTTATTGATATTAATACACAACTAATTTTACATTTACGAAAAAAAACCGCATATCATTAGCTCGTATAATTCCAAAGTTATTGAAGAATACAGACATGGCGCCGCTGGGTCAAAAAATCTTACAAAAAATTTAAAACCTCGACGGATTTTCCGATTTTGATAATTAAGGTGCTAATCGACAGATAATTACTTAAATTAGTTTCGAAAAATAAAATAAAAATTCAAATAGGCAAAAAGTAATAATATTTCCAAAAAAAAACATACATTTTGAAAAAATATATTTTTTTTTGGGGCTTTTAGGTAATTTCATATAAAAAAAATTATGAATATGGCTTTATTTTACTTATGTATATTATAACACTATTAGGTAATTGATCGTTTAATAAAAAACCGCATATCGAGAACTTGTAAAGTTCCAACGGTATTGAAGATTTTACTATAGGGTGCCGGTGCGATGTTGCCGCCGCACGTGCAACTTATGTACATGTATATAGAAAAGTATTCTCCCGTTTCGAAGGTACTGATTACCCTGAAAATATAACCACAATTGAAAGTACATATAATAATCATCCCAAGTAGCACACAACACACCTATATCCCTTGTACAGCTTAAATTAGAGTTTTAACGGGTGAATAGGCTCCTATACAACCTGTTTGCTAATATCACAAGTATATTAGATGCTAAATAGCATTTCTGAATCAATATTTTACTTACTTTACGTTTTATTTTCACTTTAGTCTGCAGGCTTTGCATTGTAACGTGCAAGTTAGGCCGTCGCATCATAAAAAAAACAACAACGCATTATGCCACAGCCCAATTTGTATCCATAATGTTCAAGGAGTTTCCAAATTGAACTAACCTTCAACTATTGTGGACCCCACCTACCTTTGATGCCGTTTCATTCCCAAAAAGAAGGACTTGGGACTCGATATTTCCAAATTAAAACGTGAACCCACATTTGGTTTGCATGAAACGGTATTCAATGGCAGCTGAAATAGATGGAAGGTATCTCAAAAGCTTGTTTAGTTTAGTGTTTTTTAGTTTAAACAATCTTTTCGAATCGCATTAACAGTAATAATATATGCTCTGTTGGAGCATCGTATAGCCTGCATGTGAATCTGGGACCAACAACATTACGATTAATTGAGAACCAATAAATGACATTAATATAGTGATTGAATCTTACACGATTTTCACACATTATATTAAAATAATAAAACGGGACTTAATTGCGGTAAATAAAAATTTTTGAACTCGGTTAAATCCCGTTTTGTTATAATAATGAATGACATTAATTATGTAAACACACCCTAAAAAAAAGAAACAAAAATGGCCCTAAGTAATCGTTTCACATGAGCCGTTACGTATCGAGAGAGAATTTCTATAGATAGCGATGTACTTGCAAAAGCAGTAGTTATTTCAGGGTATAACATGCAAGTTTTAAAACAGGTCTCTTTTCTTATTGTATTAAAATTAGACGTCTTGTCATACTCTGTGAAAGCCTTGAAGTGCAGTCATAATTTCATTACTTAAAGTAATAACTGTTTTGTAAACTGCTACTAGTAGACCGTTGCACCAACGACTGCAATTTGAATGCTTCGATGCTTTCACAGAGCTGGCGACAAGCCTTTCGCCGACTACTTCAGCTGCCATTGAACAACATGTTCTGCGTGTAGCGTTTCAAGTGAGCCAAATGTGAAATAAACGTCTTAATTTGGATATATCCTGTCCCAAGTCCTTTCTTTTTGGGAATGAAATGGCGTTGGAAGCAGGTTGCAGGTGCGATCCACAATAGAACAGTTAGTATAGGTGCAAATCGAGCTATGGAAAAATGCGTTGTTGCAGCCGATGCAACGGCCTAACATGCACGTTACAATGCACAGTTTAGTGAAAATATGCAGAATATACTTGTGATATTAGCAAACTGGTTGTATAAGAGCCTATTCACCCGTTAAAACTCTAATTTAAACTGTACAAGGGATATAAGTGTGTTGTGTGCTACTTGGGATGATTATTATTTGTACTTTCAATTGTGGTTATATTTTCAGGGTAATCAGTACCTTCGAAACGGGAGAATACTTTTCTAGATACATGTACATAAGTTGCACGTGTGGCGGCAACATCGCACCAGCACCCTATAGTAAAATCTTCAATACCGTTGGAACTTTACAAGTTCTCGATATGCGGTTTTTTATTAAACGATCAATTACCTAATAGTGTTATAATATACATAAGTAAAATAAAGCCATATTCATAATTTTTTTTATATGAAATTACCTAAGAGCCCCAACGAAAATTATATTTTTTCAAAATGTATGTTTTTTTTTGGAAATATTATTACTTTTTGCCTATTTTAATTTTTATTTTATTTTTTTAAACTAATTTAAGGAATTATCTGTCGATTAGCACTTTAATTATCAAAATCGGAATATCCGTTGAGGTTTTAGATTTTTTGTAAGATTTTTTGACCCAGCGGCGCCATGTCTGTATTCTTCAATAACTTTGGAATTATACGAGCTAATGATATGCGGTTTTTTTTCGTAAATGTAAAATTAGTTGTGTATTAATATAAATATATAAAAAAGTACCATGTACATACATTTTTACGAGTAAAATTCCAAAAATCACAAATTTTAAATATTTTTTTCAGAAAATATTATTTCTCAGGTATCCAAAATTATTTTCTACGTAATTTTAATTTTTTTCATGTTAAATTGGGTTATTATCTGCCGATTGGCACCTCTTACGTCAAAATCGGAGTATTCGTTCAGGATTTAGAATTTTTTAAACTTTTTTTGAATAAGTGGCGCCATCTCTGTTCCTAAGGGGTGAAACTAATTTCGCCTCGAGTGAAATCGTTTATTTTGGTCTATATTATCACTTTGCAAAACGGCTTGCTTCCATCACAAAGTGCAGCTTCCAGGCCAAAACCGTCCATAACAAGTAAGACTATTATGATATTTAGTGATTTTAAGCCCAAAGCCAACAATGTACGTCCGGGATTCCACTAGAAATGATTATGTTGGATAAGTATTCAACGTGATCGTTTTGATAGGTATTTTCTCAAAATGCTGAATTAAAAATAATAAATAAATATCACACGAATCAACCTAGTCCCAAATTAAGCTCAAGAAGGTTCGTGTTATGGGTACATACTTAAATACATAGAACATCCATGAACCAAGCACAAATATTCGTGTTCATCACACCAAATATTTGCGCTTACCGGGATTCGAACCCGGGACCGGGAACCGGGTAAAAAGCTCTATAAAAACGCTAAAGTAAAAATAAGTTATAGTGTGAAGCGTAACATGGCATGCATACGCTCCAGCGAACGTTTCCTTCAAAACAAACTTAATGTGGACATTTTTAGGCCACGTTTTAAGACAACGGTGAATAAGTATTTTCTAGGCAAACGTGCTATTTCAATATCTTATTTGGGTTCCATGCTTCAAAAGGAAAATCGGAACATTTATAGGATCACTTTTTTGTCTGTCCGTCCGTCTGTTTGTCTGTCAAGACCCTTTATCTCGGGAACGTCCGAGGTATCGAGTTGAAATTAAAATCATATACTCAGGTCTACAGTCCAAATCAAACTTTTAAGTTCACGTAAAATAAGACGTATCTTATTTTAATAGACCGTAGGTAATAAGATCTGGCACGAGGAAAAGCAACCATCTGAGTGGAATGTGGATATCATTTGCCCGATACACAAGAAAGGCTGCCGAAGAAAATGTACCAACTATCGAGGAATTGCTCTGCTTCCTACGGCATACAAAACTCTTTCCTACGTTCTTCTGGGCCGATTGGAGCCCATTGCTGAAAAGGCACTAGGGGGGTGTACTGCCTTTTCGCCGAATTATGTTTCGTCAAATTTCATTTGGCAACCAACTTTTCGCCGAAGTTTTATTACGCAAACCAATCCTTGGCATAATTTTAGTTCGTAATTTTTTTATTTCGCTACATTTTTATATTCCAAAATTTTATTATGTCAAATTTTATGTGGTAAATAATTGTGTAGGAAATGATTTGCTAAGGCAAATAACATATCGTCAAATTGTATGTGGTAAATAATTGTGTAGCAAATCATTTGCTTAGTCAAATAACGATTCATCAAAAGCCATTTGGGCAAATTACCTACAACCATTGCTTACGGTATGATGATAATGCAAAATAAAACACAAATATAAACCGAAAAAAATATTTTTTTATCAAAATCAATTTGTTGTGCTTGTGATACGTACGTATGTGAGCAGATCCGACTCGGCCGGGTTAGGTTAGGTTAGTTTTTTTTTTTATATCCCTAAAAAACGCTCCTTTTGTTGTACTTGTGATACGTATGTATGTGAACTGTAGGAATTCTAGCCGTCGGGATTACAGTCTTCGGGACGAAACTGCTCCCAGAGATAGGTAGGTGAGGGTTATTTTTTTTTATGCACACACGCACATTAAATATCAGCGATGATAACTCAAGAATGAAATGCTATTTTGAGCCACAAAGTATGTAAACAAAAGTACCCTCTAAATTTAGGTGCATGGTGCATCACCCTACCCGCTTAATGCAATAAAATTATACTGCGATTTGCATAATGCCATTCAATATGTTGCTAAATCAAGGTATGCCAATCAATACATTTGACGAAAACATAATTGACATCTTATAAAAATCCCAGATAATAATTGGTCTAACAATAGTTTATCAAATCATTAATTGGGAAAAGATATCAGTGCGAAACGTTGAGTTGGGAAATGAAAATTTTACCAAATAAAAATATGGGATACGTAGTTCGGCGAGTTAAGAATTTGCTAAATAATTTTCGGCGAAACATTAGTAAACCCACTAGGGGATTATCAGTGTGGCTTTCGGCGTAATCGCAGTACATCTGACCAGCTATTCCTCTTAAAGCAACTTATGGAGAAGAAGTGGGAGTACGCACAGAGTATTCATTCTCTCTTCGTGGACTTCACCAAGGCATACGATAGTGTGGACAGGGATACTCTTTATGCAGTGCTGAGATCTTTTCAAGTACCACAGAAGTTAGTCAGGATGATCGAAGTTGCGACCAAATTTAGCAGGATGAGGGTTAGGGTAGGTTCAAGCCTGACTGAAGAATTTGACGTGGTAACAGGCCTTAAACAGGGAGACGCGCTGTCACCTATACTATTTAACTTAATACTCGAACACGTCATTAGAAAGGTGCTGATTGTTAATGGCGGAGTGCAGTTGAATGGTACTCACAAGATCATAGGATACGCCGACGATCTGGCCTTGCTTGGACAGCGTGATAGTGAGGTGAAAGCCATGGCAGAGGTCTTAGAATCAGAAGGAAAAAAGGTTGGTCTCAGAATTAACCATGAGAAGACGGAATACTTTCACATGAAACGATACAAGAACACAAAAGATAAAAGGAAAGACCTACATGTGAAAGATGCCGTCTTCAAAGGCGTCCCTAAATTTAAATATTTAGGTTGCACGGTAACAGACGCTAATCAAAGGGAAGAGGAGATCAACATCCGTATCCAAAATGCCCTCAGATGTACAGCCGGTCTCCACAAGGTTCTGCTGTCCAAAATAATACGCAGGAGTACTAAGATCAGAGTCTACAAAACCGTTATTAGACCAATCTTAACTTACGGTTGCGAAGCTTGGACTCTGACCTTGAAGGAAGAAAGTAAGCTATTAGTGGCGGAAAGGAGGATCTTGCGGAAGATTCTGGGCCCGACCCGAAGAGAAGATGGAAGCAGGAGACTGAAAAAGAATAAAGAGATCGAAGATCTAGTGCGGGAGCCTAATATTATAGGAGATACCAAGGCGTCCAGACTCCGCTGGCTCGGGCACGTTGAGAGAATGGGAGAGGACCGCGCCGCAAAAACCGCTTATTTGGGACGACCGAGTGGTCGCAGACCCGTAGGACGGCCTAGATATCGCTGGAGTGATGAAGTCCAAAAAGATCTCAGGGACCTAGGCATCCTTAACTGGCGAGAGCTGGCTCAGGATCGTGGAGCGTGGCTTGATCTGGTGTCGGAGGCCAAGATCCACTTTGGGTCGTTGCGCTCAGTTAGTTAGTTAGTTAGTAGGTCTATTATGCCGCAAAAACTTTTATTTCGACACTCTCAAGGGAATCAAAATTTAAGGGTATTCCGTTTCACGTGGGTCCTAATTTAGGTCTCTCGACATACTGTCCGTGAAAAGAAAATGTTGAATATATTGCAAATGCTTCAATACCTACCAAATACACATGTCGTTTCGTAGAATGAGCAAGCGGTGTCCCAACACGCTTTAATGTCGCTGATGAAAGTGCCGCGGGCCTGATGTCCTATTGTTTGTCATTGTTTCATTTTCTTTGTATCTTCCTCGCTGATCTTACAGGGTGTTTGACCAAAATGACAATATATACTATTATAAAATTCGAAAATTGTATTAAAATTGAAAATCAGTTTTCTATAGAGAGGGGTCATTATTCCAGGATAAATCTTAACAGCGCGACGCAGGATTTGTATAGGCGCGCGGTGCCACTCAAATAGCGTCATCTCTTGATAAAAAGAGCAGCAATCAATTGGCATATGTCTGAGTAGAGGTCCGGCTACCTTATCTATGTTCTAGCCCTAACAGACGACCGAACGGACCGGCGGACCGATAGGGACGCAGCTATCTGTTAGAATGACAGATATATATGTCGTCGCGCCGCGCTACTAGCGCCACTTCGGGCAAGCGAGATACTTCTCATAGCGCTTTTAGCGCCACGCGGCAACTTTATGAACTACAACGGGAAGCGTCAAGTGGTTAACTTGGGTGAGGTCGGCACGAGGCTAGCAACACTAATGTTGCGTTGGTAGACCTGACAGTCAGGTTAGCCAACCGAATATTTTTAAGCGGCACGGATGCACTCCGGCGCACCGCCATTATCGATTTGACCGCGCTTGCGTCCAGACGTTAGCCTCGTACTGAATTCACCACGTTTCCTGAAGGCTTATCCTGAAGGCTTATAAGCATAGTAAAATCAAATCCATTTACATCGTTCGATTGTGAAGTGATTTTAGTTGATTTCAATTTGTAATAAATCAAATACATCCTTACGATTATTTATCAAGTTTTATTTTAATAAATTACATTATGGAAGAGCTCGCACCTGACGATTCTCCTGAGAAGCCCCCGTCATCAGAAGTTGGGATGGTATCTACGGCCCATGAGCGAACACGAATAATGATGGAACACGAAGCGAATAAAACGGAAGAAAAAAAGTTTGTGGTTACTCTTTGAAATACAACGAACCTGACATCACTAAATCAAGGAACAGGAGCTACAAGCGTTTCCGTTATTGAAACTCAAGCTAACACTGTCACGGAGACCTACAAAACCGTATGAAAACAAATGAAGATTGCTCTGTTTAAATTGTTTTCATTGCGAGAGAAACGGACATGAAAAATTCGATTGCTTACTTCATATAAAAGAAAACTACAACTTACCACATCAGCGCCAAAAGTCAACAACAAAACCATATCGAAGTTCATTGTTTGCTTCAAGAACAGCGGGACACACAGTCAGTTTTTGCACCAGTGGAAGTGACCCAGAAGCGACGATCAACTACAAGCGACACGTAGGCACTATGGCCCCACCGACAGATTTTAAAATCTCAGGTCAGTCGTTAACTTTTCACTACGATTCCGATATAGTGTTCACTAATAAAAGTGTAGCTAGATTCTGGGGTAGACTCGAGTTACACTTATTCAGTTTAGTGGGTATTTGTCAAAAAAGTATTACCAGTACCCTCCAAGTAAAAGTTGAATATTGCGTGCTAGAAATTAATAATCATTTCAAAGAAAGTTTATTGCACGTTTTTATAACAATTGTTTTCGTAGTGATGTAATAACCGGACGCGAAATTTTGCTACAGAGATTTAGTGTTGATTAATATGATCAATACACAGTTTACCATTATTAAAGTTTAGGATGTAAAAATTGCGTTATGTGGGTGCATCAATCATACACAGTACCTAGTAGTAGGGGCGGCTGCGGTAGTAATAATCTACCCTCTTTTCATGATTTTCCAATCGTTCCATAGAATTGAATTTGTTGACGTCTTGAATACTTTCTTACTCTGTGTACTTTAGCTGGTGTACAGTTTAGCGTCTATAACTTTCGTAAGAACTAGTGAGCTTGAGATTCGTTTAAACGATCTTAATGTCGCTTTTAATTGTGGTGATCGCTATAGCCTTAAATAGTTAAACTGGAAACACTATAGGATTAGGAGAATGTTAGGACATCCAGAGTTTAAAAATATAGCTTGGCTTAAGTTTGACTTTATTTAATAATGTAATGTTTCATAATCGGGTTATCCAAAAAATATCATACAAAATAAAGCTTGTTTTTTTATATGAAATTACCTAAGAGCCCCAAAGAAAATTATATTTTTTCAAAATGTATGTTTTTTTTTGGAAATATTATTACTTTTTGCCTATTTTAATTTTTATTTTATTTTTTTAAACTAATTTAAGGAATTATCTGTCGATTAGCACTTTAATTATCAAAATCGGAATATCCGTTGAGGTTTTAGATTTTTTGTAAGATTTTTTGACCCAGCGGCGCCATGTCTGTATTCTTCAATAACTTTGGAATTATACGAGCTAATGATATGCGGTTTTTTTTCGTAAATGTAAAATTAGTTGTGTATTAATATAAATATATAAAAAAGTACCATGTACATACATTTTTACGAGTAAAATTCCAAAAATCACAAATTTTAAATATTTTTTTCAGAAAATATTATTTCTCAGGTATCCAAAATTATTTTCTACGTAATTTTAATTTTTTTCATGTTAAATTGGGTTATTATCTGCCGATTGGCACCTCTTACGTCAAAATCGGAGTATTCGTTCAGGATTTAGAATTTTTTAAACTTTTTTTGAATAAGTGGCGCCATCTCTGTTCCTAAGGGGTGAAACTAATTTCGCCTCGAGTGAAATCGTTTATTTTGGTCTATATTATCACTTTGCAAAACGGCTTGCTTCCATCACAAAGTGCAGCTTCCAGGCCAAAACCGTCCATAACAAGTAAGACTATTATGATATTTAGTGATTTTAAGCCCAAAGCCAACAATGTACGTCCGGGATTCCACTAGAAATGATTATGTTGGATAAGTATTCAACGTGATCGTTTTGATAGGTATTTTCTCAAAATGCTGAATTAAAAATAATAAATAAATATCACACGAATCAACCTAGTCCCAAATTAAGCTCAAGAAGGTTCGTGTTATGGGTACATACTTAAATACATAGAACATCCATGAACCAAGCACAAATATTCGTGTTCATCACACCAAATATTTGCGCTTACCGGGATTCGAACCCGGGACCGGGATCCGGGTAAAAAGCTCTATAAAAACGCTAAAGTAAAAATAAGTTATAGTGTGAAGCGTAACATGGCATGCATACGCTCCAGCGAACGTTTCCTTCAAAACAAACTTAATGTGGACATTTTTAGGCCACGTTTTAAGACAACGGTGAATAAGTATTTTCTAGGCAAACGTGCTATTTCAATATCTTATTTGGGTTCCATGCTTCAAAAGGAAAATCGGAACATTTATAGGATCACTTTTTTGTCTGTCCGTCCGTCTGTTTGTCTGTCAAGACCCTTTATCTCGGGAACGTCCGAGGTATCGAGTTGAAATTAAAATCATATACTCAGGTCTACAGTCCAAATCAAACTTTTAAGTTCACGTAAAATAAGACGTATCTTATTTTAATAGACCGTAGGTAATAAGATCTGGCACGAGGAAAAGCAACCATCTGAGTGGAATGTGGATATCATTTGCCCGATACACAAGAAAGGCTGCCGAAGAAAATGTACCAACTATCGAGGAATTGCTCTGCTTCCTACGGCATACAAAACTCTTTCCTACGTTCTTCTGGGCCGATTGGAGCCCATTGCTGAAAAGGCACTAGGGGGGTGTACTGCCTTTTCGCCGAATTATGTTTCGTCAAATTTCATTTGGCAACCAACTTTTCGCCGAAGTTTTATTACGCAAACCAATCCTTGGCATAATTTTAGTTCGTAATTTTTTTATTTCGCTACATTTTTATATTCCAAAATTTTATTATGTCAAATTTTATGTGGTAAATAATTGTGTAGGAAATGATTTGCTAAGGCAAATAACATATCGTCAAATTGTATGTGGTAAATAATTGTGTAGCAAATCATTTGCTTAGTCAAATAACGATTCATCAAAAGCCATTTGGGCAAATTACCTACAACCATTGCTTACGGTATGATGATAATGCAAAATAAAACACAAATATAAACCGAAAAAAATATTTTTTTATCAAAATCAATTTGTTGTGCTTGTGATACGTACGTATGTGAGCAGATCCGACTCGGCCGGGTTAGGTTAGGTTAGTTTTTTTTTTTATATCCCTAAAAAACGCTCCTTTTGTTGTACTTGTGATACGTATGTATGTGAACTGTAGGAATTCTAGCCGTCGGGATTACAGTCTTCGGGACGAAACTGCTCCCAGAGATAGGTAGGTGAGGGTTATTTTTTTTTATGCACACACGCACATTAACTATCAGCGATGATAACTCAAGAATGAAATGCTATTTTGAGCCACAAAGTACGTAAACAAAAGTACCCTCTAAATTTAGGTGCATGGTGCATCACCCTACCCGCTTAATGCAATAAAATTATACTGCGATTTGCATAATGCCATTCAATATGTTGCTAAATCAAGGTATGCCAATCAATACATTTGACGAAAACATAATTGACATCTTATAAAAATCCCAGATAATAATTGGTCTAACAATAGTTTATCAAATCATTAATTGGGAAAAGATATCAGTGCGAAACGTTGAGTTGGGAAATGAAAATTTTACCAAATAAAAATATGGGATACGTAGTTCGGCGAGTTAAGAATTTGCTAAATAATTTTCGGCGAAACATTAGTAAACCCACTAGGGGATTATCAGTGTGGCTTTCGGCGTAATCGCAGTACATCTGACCAGCTATTCCTCTTAAAGCAACTTATGGAGAAGAAGTGGGAGTACGCACAGAGTATTCATTCTCTCTTCGTGGACTTCACCAAGGCATACGATAGTGTGGACAGGGATACTCTTTATGCAGTGCTGAGATCTTTTCAAGTACCACAGAAGTTAGTCAGGATGATCGAAGTTGCGACCAAATTTAGCAGGATGAGGGTTAGGGTAGGTTCAAGCCTGACTGAAGAATTTGACGTGGTAACAGGCCTTAAACAGGGAGACGCGCTGTCACCTATACTATTTAACTTAATACTCGAACACGTCATTAGAAAGGTGCTGATTGTTAATGGCGGAGTGCAGTTGAATGGTACTCACAAGATCATAGGATACGCCGACGATCTGGCCTTGCTTGGACAGCGTGATAGTGAGGTGAAAGCCATGGCAGAGGTCTTAGAATCAGAAGGAAAAAAGGTTGGTCTCAGAATTAACCATGAGAAGACGGAATACTTTCACATGAAACGATACAAGAACACAAAAGATAAAAGGAAAGACCTACATGTGAAAGATGCCGTCTTCAAAGGCGTCCCTAAATTTAAATATTTAGGTTGCACGGTAACAGACGCTAATCAAAGGGAAGAGGAGATCAACATCCGTATCCAAAATGCCCTCAGATGTACAGCCGGTCTCCACAAGGTTCTGCTGTCCAAAATAATACGCAGGAGTACTAAGATCAGAGTCTACAAAACCGTTATTAGACCAATCTTAACTTACGGTTGCGAAGCTTGGACTCTGACCTTGAAGGAAGAAAGTAAGCTATTAGTGGCGGAAAGGAGGATCTTGCGGAAGATTCTGGGCCCGACCCGAAGAGAAGATGGAAGCAGGAGACTGAAAAAGAATAAAGAGATCGAAGATCTAGTGCGGGAGCCTAATATTATAGGAGATACCAAGGCGTCCAGACTCCGCTGGCTCGGGCACGTTGAGAGAATGGGAGAGGACCGCGCCGCAAAAACCGCTTATTTGGGACGACCGAGTGGTCGCAGACCCGTAGGACGGCCTAGATATCGCTGGAGTGATGAAGTCCAAAAAGATCTCAGGGACCTAGGCATCCTTAACTGGCGAGAGCTGGCTCAGGATCGTGGAGCGTGGCTTGATCTGGTGTCGGAGGCCAAGATCCACTTTGGGTCGTTGCGCTCAGTTAGTTAGTTAGTTAGTAGGTCTATTATGCCGCAAAAACTTTTATTTCGACACTCTCAAGGGAATCAAAATTTAAGGGTATTCCGTTTCACGTGGGTCCTAATTTAGGTCTCTCGACATACTGTCCGTGAAAAGAAAATGTTGAATATATTGCAAATGCTTCAATACCTACCAAATACACATGTCGTTTCGTAGAATGAGCAAGCGGTGTCCCAACACGCTTTAATGTCGCTGATGAAAGTGCCGCGGGCCTGATGTCCTATTGTTTGTCATTGTTTCATTTTCTTTGTATCTTCCTCGCTGATCTTACAGGGTGTTTGACCAAAATGACAATATATACTATTATAAAATTCGAAAATTGTATTAAAATTGAAAATCAGTTTTCTATAGAGAGGGGTCATTATTCCAGGATAAATCTTAACAGCGCGACGCAGGATTTGTATAGGCGCGCGGTGCCACTCAAATAGCGTCATCTCTTGATAAAAAGAGCAGCAATCAATTGGCATATGTCTGAGTAGAGGTCCGGCTACCTTATCTATGTTCTAGCCCTAACAGACGACCGAACGGACCGGCGGACCGATGGGACGCAGCTATCTGTTAGAATGACAGATATATATGTCGTCGCGCCGCGCTACTAGCGCCACTTCGGGCAAGCGAGATACTTCTCGTAGCGCTTTTAGCGCCACGCGGCAACTTTATGAACTACAACGGGAAGCGTCAAGTGGTTAACTTGGGTGAGGTCGGCACGAGGCTAGCAACACTAATGTTGCGTTGGTAGACCTGACAGTCAGGTTAGCCAACCGAATATTTTTAAGCGGCACGGATGCACTCCGGCGCACCGCCATTATCGATTTGACCGCGCTTGCGTCCAGACGTTAGCCTCGTACTGAATTCACCACGTTTCCTGAAGGCTTATCCTGAAGGCTTATAAGCATAGTAAAATCAAATCCATTTACATCGTTCGATTGTGAAGTGATTTTAGTTGATTTCAATTTGTAATAAATCAAATACATCCTTACGATTATTTATCAAGTTTTATTTTAATAAATTACATTATGGAAGAGCTCGCACCTGACGATTCTCCTGAGAAGCCCCCGTCATCAGAAGTTGGGATGGTATCTACGGCCCATGAGCGAACACGAATAATGATGGAACACGAAGCGAATAAAACGGAAGAAAAAAAGTTTGTGGTTACTCTTTGAAATACAACGAACCTGACATCACTAAATCAAGGAACAGGAGCTACAAGCGTTTCCGTTATTGAAACTCAAGCTAACACTGTCACGGAGACCTACAAAACCGTATGAAAACAAATGAAGATTGCTCTGTTTAAATTGTTTTCATTGCGAGAGAAACGGACATGAAAAATTCGATTGCTTACTTCATATAAAAGAAAACTACAACTTACCACATCAGCGCCAAAAGTCAACAACAAAACCATATCGAAGTTCATTGTTTGCTTCAAGAACAGCGGGACACACAGTCAGTTTTTGCACCAGTGGAAGTGACCCAGAAGCGACGATCAACTACAAGCGACACGTAGGCACTATGGCCCCACCGACAGATTTTAAAATCTCAGGTCAGTCGTTAACTTTTCACTACGATTCCGATATAGTGTTCACTAATAAAAGTGTAGCTAGATTCTGGGGTAGACTCGAGTTACACTTATTCAGTTTAGTGGGTATTTGTCAAAAAAGTATTACCAGTACCCTCCAAGTAAAAGTTGAATATTGCGTGCTAGAAATTAATAATCATTTCAAAGAAAGTTTATTGCACGTTTTTATAACAATTGTTTTCGTAGTGATGTAATAACCGGACGCGAAATTTTGCTACAGAGATTTAGTGTTGATTAATATGATCAATACACAGTTTACCATTATTAAAGTTTAGGATGTAAAAATTGCGTTATGTGGGTGCATCAATCATACACAGTACCTAGTAGTAGGGGCGGCTGCGGTAGTAATAATCTACCCTCTTTTCATGATTTTCCAATCGTTCCATAGAATTGAATTTGTTGACGTCTTGAATACTTTCTTACTCTGTGTACTTTAGCTGGTGTACAGTTTAGCGTCTATAACTTTCGTAAGAACTAGTGAGCTTGAGATTCGTTTAAACGATCTTAATGTCGCTTTTAATTGTGGTGATCGCTATAGCCTTAAATAGTTAAACTGGAAACACTATAGGATTAGGAGAATGTTAGGACATCCAGAGTTTAAAAATATAGCTTGGCTTAAGTTTGACTTTATTTAATAATGTAATGTTTCATAATCGGGTTATCCAAAAAATATCATACAAAATAAAGCTTGTTATTTAAGTGCAAATAATGTTTTAATGAAAACATTTTCTTGTATCTACGTCGTGGATTAGATGTTCTCATTAACGAATCATAATTTAAGTGTAACTTTGTTAGATTGATTTGAATTTCCTTGTTTTCGTTGGATTTAAGGTTAGAATGACCGAGCTTTGTGATACTGTGCTTGGAGTTTTTGTTTCAGGAAAAGATACGCCACCTCAGCAGCTAACAGCGAAGCCATGAGTCGTCTGCTTCAGCTGCCGTGGTACAAGACATCACGCAAAGAACTGCGCGAAGGCGAGCGACAGGGCGCCTTCATCCACCGGGAAGAGTATTGACGTGTGACGTCACCAAACCATACGAGGAAAATCTGGTGAGGAGTTCTCATTTTATTGTCGATTCGGTTGCCGAGTGATCGCTTATGGAAGAGTTGGTTTCCAATAAGTTCCATGGCAAACGGGTGCATAATTCAGTGACTATGTATGACATGTATCAGTCTAGCTTAAATTGTTAGTACTGTGCAGTAAATAGACTTACTGAAGCGAGCCTATTAGAAATTTTGACATGTAGTAGGTATTGAAAGAATGCGCTGTTCAGAATATTGAAAAGAAGTATGTGATGCTATATCATACATTGCATATCGATACTTCTAGCAGCATCAAATCTTTTCAGACCGCGGTATCTTATTTTGGAGCCCCCTTTCAACTCATTGCTGACCAAGGTCGTTGCTTCGCGAGCAAAGACTTTAAAGACTACTGTGACTCGAAAAATATCAAATCGCATTTAATAGCTAGTGGTAGTTCGCGAGCAAATGGCCAAGTAGAGCGCGTAATGTCCACGCTTAAAGACATGTTGACTGCAGTGGAAAACGAGCAACCGCTCATGGCAAGATGCCTTGCCTGAAGTTCAGCTTGCTCTTAACAGCACTCAACATCGTGTAACTAAAAGTAGTCCCTTAGAGTTACTGATAGGCAAGGTAGCCAGACCCCTCAGCATAATGCTTGCTCAAGATTTAGAACCTGAAGTTGATCTCGATGAAGTCCGATCTCAAGCTGTTAAAAATATGGAGAAGAGTGCTAGGTATGATAAATCTCGGTTTGATTCCACTAAAGCCAAATTGCAACCATTTGTCATAGGTGATTTTGTCTTGCTCCAAAATGAAGAGCGTAATCAAACGAAATTGGATCCCAAGTATAAAGGCCCTTTTAGAGTTTTAGAAGTATTGGAGGGTGACCGAACGTTTTAAAGTCATTGACCTCTAAAAGAACCTACAAATACGCTCATGACCGATTAAGGAAGATGCCTGACAATACTGACGTAGATATGATTGAGGTTGACGACGATGTAACCAATGTAAATGATCCTTCTTAACCTGCTAACGATTAATTTTGTTGATTTTGTAACGCTCAGTTCTTAGTTGATTGCGAATATGCCCAAGCCATTCGTAGACGTAGGCGTAAAAATACCGGACGTGTTTTTTTCCCCATATCCGTTGCTGTGCGGCCACACTTGTGTGGCGTGCGTTTGGCTTGCGTGCAGTAACGTCGGATAGAGATGTTGTTGGCTGTTGCCGGATGGAGGCGACAACACTGTTAACTGTTGCTGGATAGAGGCGACAATGTTGTTAGCTGTTACCGGATGTAGGTGACAGACTGACATATGTTCGGCTACTGGATGGAGGTGGTTCGAACTGTTTGCTTTGTTTAACATTTAATGTTAGATCTGTGATGACTGGATGGAGGTAATTTACAATATGCTGAGCCTTATAAACTGAACGAGATTTGATTTAATATTGACAAATTTATATCTTCTAGTTAAGTTGTCAAATGTTTGATAGTGTTATTTTCGTATCCCGCGAATATTTACTTAGAATACATTTTCCCAATTGTGTCCTAGTCTTTCATTTACCTGGCCCGATCAGATATCGGCTCAGGCTGGCCGAGCTAGAGAATGTTTACTGTGCACATACTTTTTCACTTACAGGTGGCCCACACGAGGGCGTGTGAACGTCGTGATGGCCGTGTCGTCGCGCCGCGCTACTAGCGCCACTTCGGGCAAGCGAGATACTTCTCGTAGCGCTTTTAGCGCCACGCGGCAACTTTATGAACTACAACGGGAAGCGTCAAGTGGTTAACTTGGGTGAGGTCGGCACGAGGCTAGCAACACTAATGTTGCGTTGGTAGACCTGACAGTCAGGTTAGCCAACCGAATATTTTTAAGCGGCACGGATGCACTCCGGCGCACCGCCATTATCGATTTGACCGCGCTTGCGTCCAGACGTTAGCCTCGTACTGAATTCACCACGTTTCCTGAAGGCTTATCCTGAAGGCTTATAAGCATAGTAAAATCAAATCCATTTACATCGTTCGATTGTGAAGTGATTTTAGTTGATTTCAATTTGTAATAAATCAAATACATCCTTACGATTATTTATCAAGTTTTATTTTAATAAATTACATTATGGAAGAGCTCGCACCTGACGATTCTCCTGAGAAGCCCCCGTCATATATTTCTATCTCTTTCTAACATAGCTGCGTCCCTATCGGTACGCCGGACCGTTCGATCGTCTGTTAGGGCTATACCGTGAAACCGTCCAATTTTGCCCTACCCGGTAAATGTCTCCGCCGTTTTCAATATAATGTTGAAATAGGTTAAGGATTCACTTTTTAAACTAAATATATATATATATATAAATATAATTACGTACGTTCATCTTTTTGTTAATAATTCGAACATTTTGACGTGACAACGTCTTAAATTAGGTTGCGTCTCGGAGTCACTCATAAAAAAGTGTAACGCCCGCTTACGTCTGTTAGGAGGGCCGGTTGTCCCGCTAAAACTCGAGAACGGCTGAACCGATTTGGCTAATTTTAGTATTGAAATATTCGTGGAAGTCAAGGAAAGGTTTAAACGGTGAGAAAATGTAGAAAAAATGAGTGGAAAATAATACAAACGATAATTTTATATTCCCATACAAATACAAACTGTTCGTACTTACCTGTCAAACATATGATGTTTGTTCCGTCGGTTCGGTATTTTTAGAATAATTACATGTAGATCTAGACTAAATAAGGGTTTGGTTGGAATCGACAACATACATGCATAATAGTCTGATTATCGCATATTTAGATTTAAAACATGTAAAATAAAGACACTATAATGACATTAATGACACATGTGATGGGTGCGTTCAGAAAGTAACACTTAAAATGTTGTTAGGGAAATTGTGAATGGATATGATACAAATAAATATTCTACCGAGAAAAAGACGTTGTCACGTAAAATCTTCCCTCGCCCGTAAAACCGACTTTACAGGCAACCATTTTTTTTATTTTCTTTATGATTTAAGGCAACGCCTAATAGGGCAAAATTGGAGGGTTTCACGGTAGACTTTATAATTTACCTCCTTCCAGTTCTAGCAGGACTATAACCACATAACTATGAGCGTTGTATACTTGGAACGAAAATATCAAAAACTTACCCAAAAATATGACATCAGATGGTTGAATCGATTAACCCGGAATTCAGAGGATTCAGTTAACATTTAGTGTACGCTCATGATCCATTGTCGTTTCATAGTGTTTATATTTTAATTTAATGCTACTTTCATCATTGTCAACGAAACAGTACCAGTACCGCCATCTGTTGTCAACGGTGAGATTAACTGCATCCTTAACACCTGTAAACTCAACTCTTAGCCCAATAAACCTTGTTAATTTGCCCCAAAGAAGGCTTTTATAACTCATTTAGATTTTTAAGATATATAACAACATCCTATATAAGATTTATAATAATTGGTCACATGCTCCGGTACGCCTGCGCATCGTTACAGAGCCAACCGAAGCATGGCGCAGCGCCACGGCGCGCTAGTTCGCAGAGATCACCCAAGATGGCGGCACGCGTGTGTATATTGCTTTTGTTTCTGAACGCGGTTTCAGGGGAAAGAAATGACGGCCTGATGGATCATTTGAGCACTGGGATGAAGTTTGCGAAGGATTTTCTTGGTAAGAATGTTTCTTTCTTTGGGGTCATCCATAAATTACGTCACACGTATTTGATGATTTTTTGCCCCTTCCCCGTCCATGTATTTAACAGCTGGTCACATTTATGAGACCCCCCTGCCTAGTGTGACGTCACATATTTTGCAAATTTACATTTAAGTAGAAATTATTGAAGGAAAATAGCGGTTCCAAAATCAGTTTTTATTTCCATTTAAATATATATTTTTTTTAATTAACTTCAAATCAAACAATTACCAAAACTAAAAACGATTGACTATTTTAATGCTAATGAAAGAAATTAACAAAACAAAAAATATTAATAGAATTATATTCCTTTAAATTATTTATAACTGACATAACTAAAATGTGACGTCACAAAATTAAGGACCCCTCCCACCCCCTTGTCACACAATGTCACACTTCTTCGACTCCCTCCCACCCCCTTAACGTGTTATGTAATTTATGGATGGCCCCTTTGAGATTTTGGGGTGTAAGATATTTGGAAATTATTCACTGTCACTTAGTAGGCGTATACATAGGTTCAAACTAATCCTTATCCACACTTACAACTAAAAAACCAAAAAAAAAATTTTACACGTTTCAGAAGTTTTTTGTATATGTTAACCAACTTATTATCATCGTTTCTTCGAAACGACAACAAAAAAATTGGGCAAGTGCGAGTCCGACTCGCGCATGAAGGGTCCCGTACCATAATCTATAACAAGTTTGTTGTATGGGAGCCCCCCTTAAATATTTATTTTATTTTATTTTTAGTATTTGTTGTTATAGCGGCAATAGAAATACATCATCTGTGAAAATTTCAACTGTCTAGCTATCACCGTTCTTGAGATACAGCCTGGTGACAGACGGACGGACGGACGGGCAGCGAAGTCTCAGTAATAGGGTCCCGTTTTTACCGTTTGGGTACGGAACCCTAAAAAAAGTTTTAGTTGAAAATATAACTTACATTACCCAGATCAAATTGATCGGCATGACCCATTTACATTAACGTCCGTTTCTCTAGGACTGTAGTGTAAATAAAAACGAAATGCCATACTGTATTAAAACATTTCGCTCAAACTGACGCGTATATAATCGATAACTTCCAGAAGGTACTAAGTAATTATAGTCACTTTGGCGTTTAAAACCTTTTTATTTCGTAATTTAGTCTATTGTGAAGGATGGGCAACTACGGAGCCCTAGACTGAGCGTGACCCGGCATGCTCTTGGCCGGTTTTTTCAGTAATACTTTTGTTTAAAACCGTAAAAACCGTGGTTGGGGGGGAGGGGCATAATGCGGCTTGGCAACATTCAGAACCCAATTAAACAGGATTTTTTACATCGAAAAAGTCATGTTGCCAAAACTGCTCACAAAATGCCGTTTGACTTGAAAATTTTAAGATGAACTACCAGTCCACGCAAGAAGGGATCTCCGAACGAGGCAAACGTATAACGATAACGATCATGATGATGATTAATTGATTATCTAGTATTGTTTATTGTTTCTCTTCCATTTCAGGTTCCGAATCAATAGCACTGAAAGTTGCAGAATTCGTCGTGCGCGCCTTCACAAACACCAACACCCCACCCATAACCCGACGCAAGCCTCTGGATGGCTACGACGACGTCAGTGCAGAAAACTTTGCCCAAGAAAATAGACCATATTCACACGTCGAAGAAGCCCCGAGTCCTCTGGCACCGCTGAAGAACCTGGTGAAGTTGTTTGGGCTGCAGCCGAATCAGATCAGTGCGGTGGCGGTGAACGCACTTGTTTTTGTGGCACAAATGGTAAGTTAGGAATTGTATGAATTCGCACCTAGCACTAATTAAAATGTAAACAAGCCTCTTCCTGTTAAGAGCTCTGCCTGAAAGCCGCTTGAAATCTCATATCATTGTCATTGTGACAAGGTTCTATAGTGGCCTAGAAATCAAATTGGTTAACTGTACATCCCATTAATTTGTCTCTGCTGCCATGCAAGTACTTTGCTAGGGAAAATTACATCAGTGCCGCTATTTATGCAAATACTATAAAGCTTTCTATCTGAATCCCTCAGCGCCCTTTAGTGTAGGTAATATAGTAACAATAAGGCAAAAAATCATCCCCTAGTTTTAATACTAGGTTAACACCTGTCGCGTTTTATTTTTAAGGTACATACATATGTATCTATTAGCCATCACATTTTCCTGAAATAAATGTTTTCATTCATTCATAAGTTTATAAAATAATTATTTTTTATCATTAAGACCATTTTAATTACATTTCAGATATCAACTTTCCTCTCAGGTCCGAAAAAACCTAACGGCCCTTACCGTTTCGACGACACTACCCAGTGGATCCTGAACAAGAACTCCAGTAAACTTCAAGACATCCTAGCTACGGCAAAAAATCAGTCCCTCCCGGACCTTCTTGAAGACATCGTCGAAGAGCAAAGTCAGGGCGAAGAAGCTAGCTGCATCAAACTCCTAGTGTGTAAAATAACGCCTTTTGTGACGAAGATGCAATCAGCCGTGTTTGGGGAACGGAAAGTGGACGACGTGAAAACTCAAGGCGCTGACAGTATGTACCGCCATTTACCGACGAGCAACGAAATTGAGGACCGGAGCGCCCTCTGTGAGCAGAAGTATCCAGAATGTAATTTGAATGAATGAGTGGTTACGGGTTAGTGATAATGATGCTTAAACGCACCTGATTTTGCTAAATACGAATACAACAGAGGAGGTGCAGTGCAGACTTAGTTTTATTAGTTTCATTGTGATGCAGAGGTGAGGTGAAGTATTCCAACGTATTTTTAAGCAAGTACGTTGCCTAGATGGCTTTAGATTTAAATGAAGTTTAGTATCCTCTCGGTGTCATTGAGATGTCGATCATAATATTCATAATAAAGCTTTTGGTGAATTTGTATTTGAAAATATTTTTTTTTATAGTCTTGTTAAAAAGCTTTGTGTTGTGTTGTGAATAAAATACATATTCGGTTGTTGTTGTCGCTTGTCATTGTACTGTCACTCTGTTAGTGTACCTAATGTTTGTGTATTTGATTGTAAGGCATAATGGCATTAGATTACTAGTGACGAAAATGTACCATTTTTCGATTTGAAGACCTCGAAGTACTAAAATTACAGAACTACGAAAAATTCGAAATAGTTTGATTAGATACCTACATAATAAAACTAGGCAAAGGCTCGAGAGAAAGCTTTCGTCACTTGATAACACGAGGTGATAAAAGTGGGTCTCATTCAAAATGTCGGTTACGTAAGGATAGGCCATCGACCGGACATCGGCTCGATTGCTGTCAACGTAATTTGGTTGCATAATGTGTGCGCGAGACTGCGTGGCGTGCGAATGCTCCTGCCATTTTTTTCAACGATAGGTCAGCCCTTATTTATAAATCCAATTGCCGTAAGGCGGGGGCGGTCAATATTGGCTCACATAAAATTCTTATTCATAATTGTCATTAGTCATAATTACCCAACCTAAGCTAATGGGTATTACTCTCAAAACTCTTATAAAGTTTATAATTTCAGAGTTATAGCTAACGATTTTATGACAAACAATAGGTACGTTATAACAATGAATCGTTATGTGAAAAAATGCCGGGCTCATGATTTCAAGAAAAATCCCTTATATATTGAATTTAGTCAAACTATACCTACTACACAATTTCCGATAGCTTTAAGCGTGTGACACCTGTCATCCCAGTACATTTTAATCGAATTATGGCTATAAATTGTACTCAGATGACAGTTGACACAATCGCAAATCTATATGAAATAGACTATAATAGTTCTATAATTGGACTGGTTACTTACTTACTTACTAAGCTGGCTCGGTGACCCAAAGAGGATCTTGGCCTCTGAGACGAGAGAACGCCACTCTTCCCTTTTCTGCGCCACTTCACGCCACTGGGGTACTCCAAGGGCGGTCAGATCTTTGAGGGCTTCGTCGCTCCAGCGGTATCTGGGTCGACGAAATTTTAAGGTAGGTAAAATTGCAAATTACGACTGCCACTTTCGTTCGCCTACTAAGACATGGCGCTTGATACTTACTACTTTTCTTACGCAAAATGGGGAATGGATGAAATTAAAAATAATCCGGAATATTTATTTATAGGTAGTAATAACCCCCCTCATTCCTAGAAAAAAATACAGATCTTTCTTTCTGTAGATTAATGATTAAAGAGAAAAAGAGACGAAAATGTTTTTCCCGCCTGGTACTATTTCGTACGGTAACCTCACCGAGGTGATAATTTTTTCGACTTGGCAGAGGTGCTGCCGTGTTCCTAGATACCTGTTTAGGTAGTATAATTAAGAAACATTAGGTACCTATATGAACAGTAAAATTACCTCAGTAATGACAATTTTTAATATCTAGGAGCAAGGCAGCACCCTGCCATGTCGAAAAAATTATCACCCCGATGAGATTACCGTACGAAATAGTAGGACCATGGGAGAAAAATGTTTTCATATTTTTTATTATTTTTAAACTACAAAAATAATTTCATTCCCCAATTTAAATGGCATGTCATACACATTAAATGTTACATTATATTATATCAATCACGTGGTGTACAGTCAGTATGCAAAATAGTCTTCAAAACTGCTGGAACTCAGATCAAATCGGAAATGTTTATTTCAATGAGATAAAATAATAAAATGGGAAAACCAAAGTGATGCGCGAATTGTGAGATGCGGCGCGTTGATGTCTTTCATATGGGGAAAATAGTAAATTGTTTGACAAGGGGCTAAAATAATCCATTGTTGTGACAAGTAGTGACAATTATTACCTGATCTGAGTGTCATAATGTATTTTAGCCACATGTTGATCAGAATCACTTGCTTTTCAGTTCGTCTGCGAGATTTTGATAATAAAGACTTTTTTTTTTAAATTATGACAAAAAAGTAGTGACCGACCGAAGTTTCGGTTTCGGTTTCGGCCAGTTTCGGCCTAAAAATCATGTTTCGGCCAAAGGTTCGGTTTCGGCCAAAAAACAGCAGAACCTTTCGGCCGCGCCGAAACTTACAACATCGTTCTGTCGGGTCGCGTTCGGCTGACGTCGGGTGCGCTCGGCAGTCGGCACGGCTGTCAATATGGCGTCGCTCACCTGACTCCGCCGGCCGATGAATCACTTTGCTCAGTGAGCTGGCGTTTGTGTTAGTTAATAACCGAATAATGTTAAGTAACTGACCGAGTGAGCAAAGCATTTCCGTTTCAGCGTGGCCCAAAATTCTTTCGTATGCCCGGATGTTTGGATGTCCGACAATGAAAATGTGACATTAAGACAAGGCAACAGGCAGTAAGCCCATTACCGCCGGTTGCCTTGCCTGAATGTAGTATTTCTCAACCGATTCTCATGAAATTTTGTGAGTATGTTTGATAAGAATTATAGTATTTTTTCGTCGATTCAGTTTTTCGAAATTTTCAAAATATCGGATATTTGCGACAAAAAAATCACATTTACTTTAAATTTACTTAACTTAGTTTTTGTTATGAATTTATCAACTCAATTAGTTAATAAATTTATATAATATTATGAATATAAATTAAGAAAATTTGCGAAACAAATTACACTTAATTTATAAACAAATTGACGGCGATATTGGTTATTTAGGTCAAAAGTTAGGACGTTTACTTATCTCGTAAAATGACTTTAGGATTCGTCATTGTTGTGTGTATATAATAAAATGAGTACCTACGTTTGAGTTAGCGTTACGAGGCTGCCTGATTGAAATTATACAAATTAAAACTCAATCAATTATTTTGTTGCTAAGGTTTTTAAACTTATTTCATTTCATACCATCTACAATTAACAAATGGCTGTCTCAGTATAGTATTACAGCTGTTAATGCTTTTCACTTTTTGTGTAATTTAATTTAGACCCAATGTCAATGTTAAAATATCAATACAACAAAAGTGAAGCGTGAGTTTGTTGTGTGATTGCTTAAATTTGTATTTTTTTTTACTTTGTCTACCCCTACCTCACTCACTATATCCAACTGCACTTTTTTTAATTTTTCTAATCTACAAGAATAAGTATATACTTACTTATCAAACCTACTAACAAAATTGCATGAGCACATCGGTTAAGAAATCTTCTTCCAGGCGAGTACAGAAAAGCATCCAATCGTCTGTACATACGAAAGAATTTTGGACCAAACTGAAACTGACTTTCATTGTATTCATTATTAGATCTAGAAAGAATGCCCGCTGACATTTTATACAACGTTTTAATCACGTTTATAAAAGGTTCGGTTTCGGTTTCGGCCGAAACTGTAATCAGAACCGAACCTTCGGTTTCGGTTTCGGTTTCGGCAGAAAAACGTGTTTCGGTCGGACACTACAAAAAAGGTAAATTAAGAAAGAAAAATTGAAGGCGATCCACTACAATCTAAGCAGGACTCGAATCTGCGACCAAAAATGTGGCATTTCCACATAAAAAATAGAATTGATAAAAAGATTCTATAAAAATAAGTAAAGAAAATAATTGACAGTGCAGTGTAGTATACAAGTTACACTTACACTTTTTTGTTGTTTGATAAATTCAACTTTTGGTATAGGTATAGTTAAAGTTAAAGCTAGTTAAAGTTAACTTTAAATAAAAATATAATGAAATAAGTTATATATGGAGGAAATAATGCTTTGCTTTACCATCGTATCTTGTCGGAAAAACCTTTTAACATACTTTCTCTTTTAACATATGTGAAAAAGTTGAGAATAAAATATTACAAATATAAAAACGAGACCCGAAAAAATACTAGGATAACAATTATTCACTAGCTGTCCAAACTGTTCAAAGTTACCTGACATGTACCCGTGCATATAGTTTTAATTCCCAACTAGGTATTTTTAAATAAATTTGCATTATGATTTGGATATATTTCGTAATTTCTTTAATGAGGAAAATTATCATTCAGTGCATACGGATCCGTGTCGGCGCGGGCGCAGCGCGGGGTCAGTGACCGCGTTCACTTTCTCGCGTTTTGGAGCCTGTGACACCGATAGCCTTATCTCGACGTAAGTGGAATTACTTTATTTGCGAGTGGAGTTAGTGTGGATGATTTTGAGAGGAACTGCTTATTTTTCCATACACATCGAGGTTTCGTTCTCGTCTATTTCCTCCTCCAAACTTAACCAATATTTATGAAGTATTAGTGTAGATTTTTGTGCTTATAAAATGTGCACTTAGGCGTCTGATTTTGGCCAAAATTCCGCTGCATAGTGGCGCCTATTAGGTACACAAATTCTATAATAGTTTGCGAAACGGTCCGACACAGAACATTTCCTTCCAATTTAGTTCCTCAAATATCGCAATGTAAACATTGGTTTAGTTTTGGAGAAGGAAAACAAATTTCTAAAACCCGGTTACGTTCAGTTTGGACCTCATTTGTATCCAAACCCAAAGCTACCAGGTTCGAACTTAACGTAAACTGATAGTACCTATGGGAATAGCAGTGATATAACATCTTAAGATTTTCAGATTTCCTCTTCCGTGTTTTCTTTTCTACCAATAGGTACATTTCCTTATACCTAGGGGACTTCCCCCTACTATTCTTAAGAGGAAATGACACTGCTAAGATTTTCATACAAATCAAGGTAAGAAGGAAACTCCTCCAAAACTTGGAGTCGGTCGTGCCATTGGTACCTACATAGAAACGATCAGTGCAGTAGGCGTAAAAATATGTCTCGTAAGCATTTTTTACAAATATACTTATAGAATAGTGCCTATATGAAAATAATACCTAATAGTTGTACTACTTTCATCGTTTGTCGCAACAAAACAAACTGTCATAATTCGCACACCCGTACAAAAATCTAAATAAACTCCCCTAAACTAAACGAATTAGCGAAATGTCAATAATCGGAGAGTTACATGATGTGTGACGCAATAATTAGATAATGGATCTGTGCTGAGCAGTTACGTAATTTTACATGAAGAAAGTCCATTGCCCGACCCGAGCTAGGTCACTCTGAAATGAGCATTTCTCAAAAATTTTATACAAAATTAAGGCGTTGAATTTTCTTTGTGATATCTAATACATTGCTTTCAGATTATATATAATTAAAAAAGGTTAAGCATAACAGAACCTCAATTATTAAACACAACACAACATTGATGTAAAATTACTAAACTAATTGGTAACAAAATAGGAGAAATATATTGAACTTTAATTGACGTCTTAATTTTGTACAAACTTTTTGAGAATTGTTTGAATCCGAAATATTTGTGGAATTTCGCTCTATTTTTTATGTAAGTAAAATAGATAATTGACCTCTTCATGTCTTCTTTAATATAAAGTGCCTAATGAAGATAACGTATGCAAATTATAATTAAATTTTAAGGAAAAATGCTCCGGAAGCTATTTTGTTGAAATTGTTAAAAAACGCTTAAATCATAAACTGATTGCTAAACCCTCAAAACACTTAGATAATTGATGTAAAATATACCTATTTTGAATCATAACTATTAAGAACAGTCTCACTGGGATCCTCTTTCGTATACTCATAACTTAAACTGTAAATTCAAAAAACCCCCGGCCCATGTAGTTATATAGTCATCAATGTCATCATGAGAAACCTGAACAAAACTATAAAGTTAGGAATTCTTACCTTCAATATTGCCTGAGATCCTGTTTTAATCAAAGCTCAATAACCTGCATTCAAATCGGACCATCCGTTTGGGAGTTGCGATGTGTGTGACGACACACAAACAACCAACAACAACAACAACCCTCTTTTTTCGTCGGGGGTTAAAAAGTCAACATTGTGCATCCATTTTCGGAGTTTGACACCACAGAAAGATGCATATACATGTTAAATTTACCCTCTTTTTCTTTGAGGATGAAGATAAGTAGAACTTTCTTAATTGGTGGCGCAACACCGATCAGATTAGACGATAAAAATTATTCGGAAATTCAAAGTGAGTCATCATACATAACTAAACAATTACGTGTCTCTAATGGGCATTAGTACAGCAATTTAATTCCGATTCGGGACACAAACGATATCAATCAACTTCTCTTTCCACTAATCAACTTTTACGTGGGAAAACCATCCTGCTACGAAAAACGCAATACTCGTGGAGCTTCTTATCCCAAGTTGATAAAATCTATATTCCTTTACTTGGGTAGTAAATATCATCTTAGCTAAGCATACGGCCAGTACGATATACTGCCAGGTCCATTTTATCTTGACCCCCTAGGGTTAAAGGGAGATTGAGATGATGTAAAAGCAATGGCGGCTCAAGTGTGCTGGTGAGTCAGGATATCGTTTTCCTAAGTCAGTGCGCAAGCGCACCGGTGAAAGTGAAGACGCTTCGGAAAGAGATATTGACAATTTTGAACAATACAGCACATTTTATTTCTTATTAAAATGTCTCACCGCAACACCTATTTCTGAATTGTTAGGTGTTTCGTAACATTTTGGTCAGTGAAGATTCGGATTTACTATACCTACGTTTTCGCAAAATGAACAAATCTACCAAATGTACTTATAACCCCGATTCGCGAAGCTATAATGACGTTATTTTTGAGCAGAAGAAGCGGAGGATATGTTTAATATAAAACTGTTAGTGATTTCTACCCGTTAACCTTTGATCCTTACCCGTTAACCGTGGGATCGCTCCAAGACATTTTATTATCGGTTAGATGGAACTACACGACACATTCTTGTGATGGGCCTGAGTAAAACAGGAATTAACCTGTAGGTCTAGCATAACTATGGTTCGCGACTCATGTCGCGTGACATAGTATCACCCGTCACTCTCTCACGATGCTGTACAGAAAGAGATAGGTAGCATATCTCGCGTGACAAAGAGTCGCGTGTCAAAGTTGTGCTAGAGGTGCAGGTCGTCGATAGAATAGGGCCTACATCTACAATAAGATAAGACACAGGCCATTATCAATTTGCGAATCATCGTAAACACTTTTAACCTTGCACTTATCACTTATTTACCGTCCTGCGAAGGTCGAATAACGTGACCACCAATACTCATCCCTCCGATAACAAGAAAGAAATGTTGTTTACACCCGATAGCAGGTTAGGCTATCGATGTAGAACAAGGCAGTTAGCATGGTTAAACATATCGTCAATATCGAAGTTCCTGGTTACTACCTAGAACTGTGTCACGGTATTGGAAAAACTCCTCATTAGCAAGGTAAACTTAAAAATCTTGTTTTTAAGTTTGACTTTAGACCTAATTCTGTATGGTTTCGATTTTGGCGGCGACGCGGTTGGCGCAGTTCGAATCCCGGCCAGGGCAATGTGTGATGAACTCGAATATTGGATCCTGTATATCGTCGTCTACTTAGTACCCATAGTAATAGTAGAGTTGCTAAGCCGCGAAATTGTGCGCATCGGGTTACAAGCATGAAATTTCTACCACACATAAAGCGTTCCACGGTGATTATTTTCAGATGTGGAGGGAAGTCAGATTCGTCCCCTGTGTGGTGGGAGAGCGGGGTGAAGAGGACCAAGTACTGCTCTTTTTCTTTTTTTTATTACTGATCAGTTAAGGCTATTAGGGCTTGTGCGACATCGTTTTCGTGTAAAATAGATATCAGCTATTAATTTTTCATGTTATTTAAGAATAGTTTCATATAAAAGTTTATTGCCGAAGAGGTAAAAATCACAACAAGTTTTTTTTTATTCAGAACGATAAATTAGCTATCTATCCTGAATATTTACAATTTAAAAAAATATTACTAAACAGCAAATTTAATCCTGTTTTTAAAAATGCATAAATAGTGGGCACATCTGATACAAAAAGTACCTTGATAAAAATATTGATGTTAAGCTTAGCCTGCGTGTTCTAGTACATTTTGCAAAGTCGCGAAATTGTGTACATCGGGATTCAACCACGAAACTTCTACCACATAGTTACTTATAAGTAATAACCACCTAACTCTTATTTAGGTGACCACACTGGAAAGTACGAGATCAATAATAAATGCAACTTTCGTTAATAAGAATGTTTTACAGACATAATTATGTTAATTATGTATGAACATCCGCGATCATTGTCCGAAACTCGCCTCAGCCACGGTGTAAGTATTATCTCGATATCAGTACCTTATCTCGACGCAGTTGGATATTTTTATTCCAGCAAAGAAGCTTCGTAATAGTGTGCCACCACATATGTATAATAATTTAAAGATTAAAATTATAATAGACGTCCAAAGATGATTATCTTATAAAGTTATTTTTCTCCTATTGCGGTAAAATAAGAGGGTTATGAGATTTTTCTATTACCTACGCGGACATAAGTTACCGCGGCATCAGATGTGACTCGACGTCTTCAGGTTCGAGAGTTCGGGGTTCCTGGAGCCCTCTATAGGGCACAGAATAAGACGCTACAGAAGGTTCGCTATTGATTTTCAGATGCATTTTAGAACTGCATCTAATAGGTTACTTGTGAAAAATGCACTGCAATTGATTGTTCGGCGTGGTGACTCAACCCGCTGTTGCAACTGACTAAGAACGCGTGTCGAGTTTTCCCGAATAAACGGAAGACGGAATCAGGCACCCTGGTGCACGCCGACTCGTTGACTATTAGATTAGCCCGGTTCGCGTCGCGTTGTAAGCCCGTCTATTCTAGTCTAGGGCAAGCTACGCCACTTATTCTAATGTCTGTGCTCTGCACTGTGATTGGGCTGAGGCGGTATAATGTGACAGTCATAGAAAGTGAAGCGCTCCCAATGTGAAGCAGCTCGGATCGATGGCGCGGGAGAATAAGGGCGAAAGCAAGTAAATGATATTTGAGTGGCACGATTGTCACGCGCGGCGGGCATACACTTACCTACCTCACGAACTGTAAAATCTAAAATTTAATTTATAAACCCATTTACTACGTGGGGAAAGCCATGGAATCTCCCTATCATGCTGTGATCTGGCCAGGAAGTATGCGTCCCAAGTTGGCCACTCGTTGATGAGGCGGGATTGTGGCACTAATTGACATGGCATAACACTAACCATCGGCCGGAATGCCCGGAATATATTTGCGGCAATATCACGCCAAAACGATGGATGGTTCTCTATCGTTCGCTCTAATTTCATACGTAATAAAATAGGTAGGTACTCTGTATAATTTGCTATGAATCTATCTTTCTCTGTAAGCTGAACAATCCTAACCTAACCGAATGATTTCTACATGAATAGTATTTAAAAAATCCCTAAGAGTATACGGCTTATGAAAATATGTTTATGGTTTTTTTACGGCAAATGAAAATTATACCAAGTTATACATTTATGCAAATGAAATTCAGGCAAATGAAGGTATCCCTGGAAGGTCGGGTGGGGTGAAAGATGGTTATTAGGATACTTTATATCCGGTAAAGAAAAAAGGAGGGTTTGGTACGCTGACATAGATGCTGGCACGTTCTAGCAGAATATACAAAACCTATGATTTTCTTTTCATCATTATAAGTACCTATCAGTCAAAAAACTACACTGAAAACTATAGTAAACAATCATGGTAAAGTCGGAGCAAATCTAAATTGAGTTTTCTTGGAGAGCAGTAAACTGTGATCAAAGCTTTTAAAGTAAGGCAGCTTGTACGTACCTATAAATAGGTTTTTATAACTAGACACCACACCACAACAGAACAAGTACATAGGTAACCTCGTAGACAGAAGTCATTTAACCTAGATAATTTCAAAGAATTGACCACATATTATTCGTCTTGGCATTGTAATTGTCAGACAATCGGTACTTGCAAGTTCAGTACCGTATGAATTATTAAGTTAGTGTGGTTACTACTTCGCAATATACATATGAACGTAAAACTGTGTAGCTATTGACGAAATGTGCGTCCTCGCCACGCGCATCCCTGACAAACCGCACCTTTAAGATGACCACTAGAGATGACCCCTAGAGGCGGTCTCAAATATTCGTTATCATAGATCGCTCTTGGCCGGTCGACCCTGCGCTTTCCTTATTACGAGCACACTTTGATACAATGGGTATTTTGAGTAGTCTTAATGATTAATTTTACCACCTTCATATTCACATATTGGATAATGAAACCCAATGGCAGTGACTGGAATTACTTCGTTCATTCTAAGTCTGGCGAAGGCATGACATTAGCACAGTATGTGTTTAGCAGTGAGTTTAAGCTACAATAACATAGTAACGCCGCAGGCAATCCAATCAAAATTCATACCCAATCCTCCCCCCACATGGACGCCACGGAATGCGGCAAGGACGATAATAGCGCGACAAGAACGAAAGCTGGCCCACTGACCCACACATACCTGTTGTGTGTTTACCTCCAATTTTATTACTAATAAACTCCAACAGTGGGACAAGGATTCATCTTTCTACGAGCATCATAGTCAGATACGTCTTATTACACGAAAAGTAAAGATTTCCTTTGAGATAGTTGCGACAATATTTCTGCGAATTATTTAGTTTGTTGTTGCTGATATATCCGGTTAGAAGGGCCATTTAAGAGCGGAAATATTTAAAATTGTGTGCTTATAAAAATGTCTAATCTTATTCGTCACGGCTTTAAATGTTATATGCTTACAACATAAAACTTTGCTGTCATCAGAATAGAATTGGATAACTTACAGAATTACTCGTATTTATCTTACTCGTATCATATCATATGTTTATCTCTACAGCACAAGTACTGGAACTGTCCTGAGGTTCCACCATTACAACACGTCCGAGACTGATGATATCTACAGTATCTACTAGTCAGTTAATTGTTCAGATAACTTCAACGAATTAAGTATTAACTACCACAAAAGGCATCAACAATTACATCATATGTATCAGGCATGTAAAAAATATCATAATGTGCTTGAAAATAACACCTAAACAAATTCAGGATAGTTATGGATAGCATTTCAACATTAGACGTTTTCTCACTAAGTACATAGAACAAATGGTGGTGAAGCGCTTTATAAATGAAGCCACGTTAGCCACGCCGACCTTATGATTCTGAGATTAAAGTGACCAATTATGGAAACCGCCGTCGAGAAAGTTAAGGGCATAACATTAGTATACTAACGAGACAACTGTTCTTGCTGTTACAGCGCTTTTGACCCCATATTTATGGAACAAGTTAAATCAATCCGTCGGGCCCGCCGTTTGCGGCCAGCGATAAAACCACTATGAGGTCGAACGCGCGCTGATTGCGTTGGTTCCGGTTGGAAGTAGGCTGTAGGAGTCTCGGGAGCTTATTTTCAATGTTGTGTTTTGTAATAGGTATGTACCCACTCAAGACACTTATATATTAATACAATAGTACATACATACTTATAAGGCGGTGAATTCGTTAATGTACCAGACCGCAGGTGTTTGTGTCCCGAACCGAAGGTGAGGGCTATAAATATACGATCTGGGGTTTTACGAATTACTGTCCGCGGTTTGTCTAAAGTTTTACGTGTTGCTTTGGCGAGTAAGTGAGATTTTCTCTCCACGCAGCAGGCAGTAAATCTCATTTACAGCCTAGGGTGACGTAAGCAATCGTAACGTAGATCGCATATTTATGGCCCTCACCTTCGGTTCCGGCCACAAACACCTGCGATCAGGGACATTCACGAATTCACCGCCTTAGTATACTATTGTAAAGCAGAAAACGTCTCGGCACGTTAAGTGGTAAACGCAGTCGAGACGTTTTGTTGAGTTGAAAACATAAACTTGAGGCTGTGATTCAGCCTACCCTTTCTTCAGATCAGTAGAGTAAACCGGTATAAGATGAAGCGTGAAACTAAAACTAATTATTTAAATTAAGTTAACCGAATTCGGCCTTATTTCATGGCTCACTGAATCTTATGAACGTTTAAGCGACCTACTTGAACTTTGCATAAATATATTACATAATTATAAAGATTATACTGCCTGTCCTCTATAGCTGTTTTAAAACGTTATCTCTAATTGTAAGTATCATCGTGCACTAACTGTTAAAAGTGCCAGCAAAATACTTAGACACAGTCACAACGTGTTGTTACTCTGTACGAGTCAACCTAAAGTCCTCAAACACAGTCAATCATAGAGCATAACCATAGCATTAAAATCGACGCAGCTCGCTCAGTAATCTAGTTAACATTAACCAAGTGAAATAAAGTAAATATATGTGTATTTAGTTCAGTGGAGGAGAGAAGTAGGCGAGTGGAGCTCACATTCCAACTTTACAGTTACGACCACATGCAAATTGACAAATGTTACCGGACCTGGGTCATTCTCAGACAGGTTCCACCTTCGGCTGTTGTTCAATGGCGAATACTTACATTCAACTTGTGGAAAATTACCATTTCTTAAATTGCACTTTTCGTATTCTGCCCGACTAGCGCGCATTGTTTTTCTTGCACTGCATTGAATGAAAAGAGATAGGCAATATTTTGTCGCACCACAAAGTGTCACTTGCCACAATTGTGGTAAAAGTATTATAGAGATAATCTCCCACACAACGATAAGAAAGAACACTAAAATATAACACGTAAAACTATAAAATTAGATGTAAAAACAGGCAAGTAGTAATATACTGATTTCATTGAAAAAAAAAACATGAAAATGCATTCGATCTTAAGATAGAAATTAGTAGGAATGTATGAATTGAGAAATGATACCTACATAGCCTTTTACTTACCTACATTTAGTTACATTTTGTAAAATGGTTGTCCCCTCTTATCTGAACATCAAACTCGAGAATGACCCGCCACAAACGACGTTGTATAGTATAGTGTCGCTTACAGTAATGTAAGCGCGAGTCATTTTCACCTCGAGTCGTTACAGGCGTGCTAACTGGGAGATCACGTGCCCAGAAACGAAACCTGAAGGTCTACTCTGAAATTCGAAATTTGAACCGTGCTAACCCTTTCGATCTCATGTCAAATAAAATTTGAATGGGCAGGACGCCACGAAACGATGTTCGAATTTCGAACATGGGAGTAACCCTTCTGGACCTACCCGGTGACTTTTTAGGGTTCCGTAGTCAACTAGGAACCCTTATAGTTTCGCCATGTCCGTCTGTCTGTCCGTCCGCGGCTTAGCTCCGTGATCATTAGTACTAGAAAGCTGAAATTTGGTATGAGTATGTATATGTATTACGCCGACATAACGGTAAAATAAAAACTAAAAAAAAAACTTTTTCGGGTACCTCCCGTACACCTAAAGTGGGGGTGATGTTTTTTTCGTTCCAACACTAGTGTGTGGGGTGTCGTTGAATAGGTATTTAAAAAATAATAGGGGTCTTCAAACATTTTTTTGTTATAAAGTCAGCAGTATTGTAAATATTCGGTCCGAAAATTAAAAAAATAGCGTGTCCGTCCCCCCCCCTCTAACTTTTCAACCATGGGTCAAAAAATGATGGGGAAATTCATGAACATGAGGCTTTATGAGTACTTTCAATGAAAACTATATTGAAGAAAATCGACCTAGCCATTTTTGAGTTATCGCAAAAATTCATAATTTTCTTTAAAATGACGTAAGTCACCTAAGTGCCGCGCGGTGTACTCATACTTCGAATGTTACACATATTAGTTAAGTGCCATACTGTATTACAACATTTCGCTCAATCTGGCGCGTATAATCGATAACTTCCAGAAGGTAATAAGTAATTACTGTTACTTTGGCGTTTACGAAGTTTGTATAGAGCTTGAAATCTTTCTCGTAATTTTCGCCTATTGTGAAGGATGGTCAACTACGGAACCCTACACTGAGCGTGGCCCGACATGCTCTTGGCCGGTTTTTTTTTTATATCGGACAGCCTCACACAAATCGATCTAGTCCCAAATTAACGATGCACCTCGATGCAGTTTGCCTTTAATAAATCTTATTTTCTGGGCGGCCACCGGATCCCTCAACAAGAGAGTTCAACGACCCTTTCTTAGTTCCTTGATCCAGTTAACCGATTACAATAAATTTTTGATATGATCTGTATCTCAAGAAATGGTCCCATTTATATTTAAGTCAGAGGATGGTGACAAGTGAAGTGATTAAGGGATTCATCAAGCATTGTTAGCACAATTTAACACAAGTACCTAGAGCGAAGTAAGTTGCTATTTCGATATAATATATATGCTTGTATTCTTGTACCTACCCCAACAATAAGTTTTGATAATAAAATAAATGTCATGTTAATAAATGTAACATGAAAATCGCTATTGATGTTCCTTTGAGGAGTTCCTTCGATTCCTCGTGGATATCGTCATTAGATCTTCACCGCCATTTTATGGACCAACTTGGTTGTCTATTATCGAACAAAAAAAGAATTTTCCAAAACGGGTTATTAACGGCATTATAAGGCAGCAAACATTAAAAAAATTACAACGCAATTGAGATCCTCTTTTTTTGGAAGTCTGTTGATAAGACGGCTCTGAAGGGTCTGTTGATATCGCGATATGCGGAGTGACTTCAATCCGCTGTATAAAAGTTGTTAACGACGAACCATAAAATATCAGTACCTACTAAGAAACATAAGCTTCATCACTCCAGCGATATCTAGGCCGTGCAAAAATAAAAAAATACTAATAAATAAAAAAAATCAAAACAAAAAGATCTCAGGGACCTAAGCATCCTTAACTGGCGAGAGCTGGCTCAGGATCGTGGAGCGTGGCGTGATCTGGTGTCGGAGGCCAAGATCCACTTTGGGTCGTTGCGCTCAGTTAAGTTAGTTAAGAAACATAAGCTAAGATTTAGATTAGATTTTAGATTTATTTATTTCATAATATAAAATGTCAGCTGGTATAAATTACGCTAAGACAATAAGATACAAGATAAAGATACTCTATCTTTTCTTGAAATACGTAACATGCAAAGGAAAACTAATAAATTCAACCGCTCGCGTGGCCATGACTAAGTAATTCCCAACTTAGTAAAACTATATAGGTACTTACATCAATCGGCAGCAACAGGTGAATGAAACGCCTACGCCTCTCCCAGCGGGACTCCAACACGTTTAATGAGCCCCTAAGTCACTTTCTTTTCAACGCAACTCAAGAAAGTTATCGGGCTATATCCAGGGTCGACCAGTGCCGTGCCGCGCTAAAAGGGCGTACCTTTATATGGATTTCATAGTACGATACGCCTTTTCAACGCTGCACGGCAGCATAGTTCGTTGACGTTAGTCCACTCATATTAAAAGTAACATGACAGGCAAGTTATTCGATTATAGCTTCTAAGCGATCGAGGTAGCGTTCCTATCCTTTATTAAAATTCTGATAGGAATTTTAAACTAATCGTCCAGTATTTACGAGGTTCATTGTGAGGAAATTCAATGCTTTGCTTGGAATTTATGGCGGCAACTTCTTCACTCTTAGTAATAGTTTTTATCTCTTTATATTCTTAATTGGGTAATCATTTTAGGTAGATAGGAGTAAGGATATACTTTTCGAATTTTCATTTGGTTTCGTAGGGATTTTACCATTTCTGACGTTTTAAAAGAAGTCATTGTAGATTGCAAATAAGAGTGTTCCAATGATTGGAGGCTGGAAATGTCAAACATAGTCAGTTCGCCCTATTCACAGGAGAAAAAAAGACAATATCGGCAAACATTAGGTAAATTTTGCCAGTCGTTTTATTCTTTAGGGCCTTTACAAAAACTATTCAATTATACCAGAGAAAGACTAGGTTTTTACATGAACCCGTCTATTTGTTTTGTTCTACGTGTATAGCACTTTTATGGCGGTCATTGACAACAATAGCACTATAATTTAAACACAAAGACACACGCTAAGTTGCCATCGCTCGTCTGCAAGCTGATTACATAATTACTATTTAGGTGCCAGATGGAAAACCCCAAAAGAAAGTGATATGACTCATTTGCACTGATCCGCTACCCTTACGTATGCGACCGCCAATACAATAACCATCGCAACGTCTTACCACACTGTTGCGCACGCGCTGAAGTGAAGCCAATTTTTTTAAAGGTAAAGTTTTATTTGTGATAATTAAGCTTGGGGTGTATCTTATTGCTTTCATTGCATTACGCATTTCGGTTGTAGCGAAAGTATATTCGTTTCCTTGTATCTTTTATCTTTGGAATGGCTTTCCTTACTCGTTCCGTTAAAGAGAGATGTTTGTAAACATTAACGATAATGTATGTTAGGGAAAGGATGGTAAATAAAACCAAACTTGTTTTGAGACGTTTATTGTTAATCAATCAATTTCTTATTTGTTACGTATAAACTTAATACTGTCAGTCTCAATATATAGTAGGTTATTACAAATTATATACTATTAAACACATTAGGTAAAGCGAAATGTAGTTAATTAACTCAATAAAACAGAGGAAGGTTTACGTAAATAGGGTATAATTTAGTTTTTTAGTAATTTTAGTGGTATTGTTAAATGAGGAGTATCAACTATCAATTGAATAAGAGGTAACATGTAGTAAAAGGGGTGTGTTATATGCTTGTATTAGAAAGAGGTAGGTGCGTTACTTACGGTTGCCTCCAAAACTGCGTAGCGCTCACATCTTCACACACATCAATGGAAACCTGTGGAAGAGAATATTACCAGTAGGCTGCTCGTATTAGGTGGCATTACGATAGATTTGCATGCTATTACGAGAAGCACAAGCTTTGTCGGCACGCATTACCGGGACTTTCTCCCATTTGAGACAATAAAGCCGACGGGCGGCATTCATGGCAACTTTTGTTTAAAAACAAAACATGAGACGGTTTCTGCCTAAAGGCACGGTGTGGGCGATGGGAGAACAAAATTGAACGAATACTTTCGGTACTAACCTTGTTAAATGTTGGTATTATTACCTAAATAATGCATAATGCCGGGCCCCCAGCTCATATGCTCATAGGGATCCTGGGAAAAACCTCAAACTGACATAGAGTTGGAGACCCAATATTTTCTATTGCCTTCTTGGCCGCTTAGCCACTGCCGGCTAAGTATAGTTGTAAACTGAATCCTTGTGGTCCACCCCCGTCATACAATGTGGACTAAACTTATCAAAATTCATTGGAAGCGTTCAGTGAAGAACAGGATATAGGTATTAGTTACGTAGATATACCCACACGAAGATAGTTCGTACACCATGATTAGTTTTGACATGATTAATTTGACTCTGTCATTATTAATGATAACCAATGGTAATCAATCAATAAGTCCCGTCAATACATTGTACAAATCGATATCGTACCAGGAGATGACCTAGATCAAGTAGCCTCCGTTACTTTTTATTAGGTATTTCCAATAACATTTCACATAAAAGCCAAGACATATTTCAAAATGTTACAGTCCAGCCTAATTATACTGAGATTAAAGGGAACCATGCGTAGGACGTTGAACAAATACCTACTTACTTATATTTTTTTCATATGCTAATTATACAATTTATGACTAAATTCAGTCAATTGTAAATACAAAAATTTCAACTTTTTTCAAGTTTTCAAATACCTAACCCCGTTACCAAATTAAGGCTTAATAGATAATATCCACCAACGGCAACTCACGTTGTAATTTGTGACGTTTTTTTGAGCGAGCGAAGAATCTCAGTTTCAGCTACCTAGGCCCAAATTAGTGCGTATGTCCGAATTCCGCCGGATGTTCGGATGTCTGGCTGTTCTCGCCTACTGGTCGCATTTCTCAATCGATTCTCGTGAAATTTTGTATGCAGGTTCAATGACACTAATATTATAAAGGCGAAAGTTTGTGAGTGTGTTTATGTGTATGTTTGTTACTTCTTCATGCAGCTGCATACAGCTGGACTAATTTTGATAAATTTTGGTATGAAGGTTGACAGCCTCGATAACACATAGGCTACTTTTATCCCGAAAAAATGTAGTGTTCCCGTGGGATGAGCGGGTGCTGCGTGCGCGCAGCTATACATAAGGATGATTATTTCGAAAATTCTAAATGGCGGAGATATGGAAGTACTTCAGCCATTTCAAAAAATGTGCGAGGTCTACTTTACATCTAGGTATGTCAGCCATTTCAAAAATTGATCGCAAGGTGTGCTCTACAGAGGCCCTAGTTTTATGGGGTGATACCGCCCTATCATCGCCCCACGTTCATCGTGTTATTGTCCTCACCCAGTGCATAATGAAATGATAGGTGTGAAATGATAGTGGCGCCGTGCGCCGTGGGAACAGCCTGCGACCCACTGACTCGGCGTGGCGCTTTTGTCTCCGATACACACTTTCTGGGAAAAGTCTAGCTTTCTTTAATAAGATGCGGGAATTCAAGCTCAATTTCAGCGGTGATATTTTGAATGTAGGTAGATACTGGGTGCACATACGAGTATATACTTTTGAGCCGTTTTAGATAAGTACGTTCTCGCAATAACTTTAATCAAAGTGCGTCGGCACGCAGTGTTCTATGCTGATCGGAGCTCCTGATGATGAATAGCAAACTGTTTTTAAACATGTCAAGCAATATTCTACTTAAACGACGTGCGTTTCACGTGTATTTTAACTGTAATCGATTTCACGCAGTTTTGTTGTTATTAAAATAACAGTTAATTTTAAATATCAGTCTTGTCCGTAGTAATTTAATAAAAATGTACAGGAAATTATGAGTAAGCGATGAAAAAATACCGATGCGATACCAAAGGCTTTCTAAGAGTTATTTAGGGCCAATGTAGGACAAACGGTTAATGATTTCATCTCAATGAATTATCTCGTTTAAAATTCGATTATCGAACGAAAATTCTGAACTTACTATGGATGGACGTCGTAGTTATCAAACTGGACATCGACGTAACCTTAACGTCTGGAAACCAGAAATAACAACTGCCAAACACGAACATTATGCGATCACGTCGGTAATATGACCATTAGTATTACCCACCTCTGGTTCACGTAACTTCCTTTTACAATTGTTGAATCGCAAAAACCAACAATTACCACGACATGCCGTTTTATCTTACACACGAATAGACACTAGACAGCATTAACACAAATTTACAGACTTTAAAAAAATCTGAATACTCTGCTCACAAAATTTCAAGCTTTTCACTGTTGAGGAATGCTACCTCTAGAGGAGAACAGCCGAAAATCTGGACAAATTAAATATTTTTGCGGAAGCTATAACGGAGAAGATTCGCTCACTCAGTCAACTATTGGCTATGATTCTGAAAAGTCACGAAAAGTTGTCTACGTAAAAGCATTTCACGAAACTTTTATCAACAAATCTGGGATCCGTATCCGTATCTACTCGATAAGCACATGTCAAACAAAACCACATGTTAAGGTCTTATACATCTTAAACTTAAAGTGAATACTTAATAATTTTCCCTGAGTTCTAGACTAGATAGTCATAGCTCTTTCATGCTTTCATTGCGTGCAGTCGAAAATAAATTGGAAACCCCACTTTTCTGTGGGATTTTTGTCAATTTCGAGTAGCTAATGAAACAAAAATGATCAATGAAAAATTCAAACTGTAGGTTTCAAATATATACCAATATGTAGTTAAATCGCAAAAGCCCTGTTCTAAGTAGTAACATGTTTGATCATAGAGAAAAATGTCTAAAACAATCAGCATTTTTAAACGGATAAGGAGCCTTATCAATATATATTTTCATTCTCAGACAACACACCACATCAGTGTATGGGTAATTGGACGGATCGGAACTCCTTCACGGATTATAGTCAAGAGACGTTATTTCTATCATTGACGCTGCAAGCACCTAGCAAAACGTTGGCGGTCTAGGTTAAACAGCTGGCTTTGCTGTTGCATGGCTGTAGTGGTGACAGGTGTAAGTAAAAGGTATTACCCCTATAAATACATCGTTAGAAACGTGTCAGCACGATTAACCCCAATGGACAAGTGGTCAGCGCGTTAGCACGCCTCGGATGCCCACTTTAACAGCTTTATTGCACTTTAGGAGGATAAGTTAGGTTTAATTACTAGTTAGGGTAGTCTCATCTTCTCAACGTGAACATGAAATCTCAGAGGCCTTGGCGTTTAACGAGCAAAAAATGTATTATTAAACTTAATACCTGCTTCTCCTTTTTCTGAATTAAATAAATTGCATTCTTAGTATTCTTACCATATTAAAGTTCCGAACATTACCTATTTCGACCTGTATTTGATTGGCAGAGATGCGGATATACCTGTAACAAAGGAGATTTATATTAGTAATATCACAAGGTGTATATAATTCAGAGTATAAAAAAGGAGCGCGGAAACATTTCTACGACCAGAGATTCGTCCAAGATTCAAAAGCATTTCTTTAATAAACTACGATAATAAAGTAAAAAATATTGCGAGAAACAGAGTTCTCAAGCCGCAACAATTAGGACAAAATTCAACAATAAGATTTACAATACGATACCAGTAATACAATATTTACTGGACAGTATAAAATAACTTCATAAGAAATGGTAAACGGATGTTAGTTGCCTATATTAAGCTATGTTTTATCAAGTATCAGGGTGTAAACATTATTTGTTTATCCCAATTGTAGATAGCCATCAAATGTAGGTAAGTACGTTGGAAACGCACTGGAATGTTAGCCACTTGATGCGCGGGGAAGGTTCGAGCATTGTTCTGTAAACGGCACTTTGGGAGCCGGCACCCGGCCATTAGATGTCCTTGAGAAGGTCCAGACAACGGGATAGGGAACAGGTTGGACACACGGACAGACGGACGACTAGCACAGTTAGCCGCCGCCACCGTAACTGGGTCATCCTATATATATAGTGAAGTTCAAGGCGCAACACTCATTGCAAGTCAAACTCGCGTTCAAGCAACACGCACTTTCCCCGGTGACTACCTCGTGGAAGACAGTGTTTAGTGATTCAGTGATTGCCGGATCCGGTGCCAGATTAAGGTAAGTCGTGTTTTTGGCTTGGACAGTGAGTGCATTGGCGACTGTGAAAGTTTAACGGGACTGGACGCATCACTAGTGACGTGATCTATTATTATTAAAATAAGGTGTGCTGTGATACTGGTGATATTTAATTGTTAGCATGAGTTAATGTGTTTTTTTTATATATATATATTTCTGATCGTTTAAAATAGTTGTAAATTTAATGTCCATTTTATGTGTTGCTGGTTTGTACTGGAGTTATATATACCACCATGTTTATAAATTGAAACATATCGATATTATTAACTAGTCCTTTAAATTTGTGTTTCCTGAATAAGTATCACAACTCTTAAAAGTAACTTATCAAGTATGTAAGCTGCTATTAGATTTATTAGATTATTAGACCACTGATACAAATTTATTATGATTAGATTTATTTATAATTATTACTTATTATAAATTATATTTCTCTTCACAACTTTTGACATAAATAATTATTAGATGTATCAATTAAGGACAACTAACTTGGTTTTTGTCAATTTGTATCTACACCAAAAATTCAGAGCGAGGATAAGTGGATTTATAATAAGGAAAATAATGTAAACTTAGCCACAGATCTAAATGTAAATCATAAAGCTTACTCGTAACTTGGCCTTCTGAACTATAAACTTCATTTACCATTTTATTACTCCGTGTGTATAGGCACCAAATATTTTTGATATAATCATCCACCTAAAGACGAAATTGTTTAAATTAAAAAAAAAACTTTCTCCGCGGCATTGTGAATCCAGAACTATTAACATAATGACGACTTGGACAGAACACAACCTAAACAAAAACTATTGAATGGTAAGGTGTACATTAGTGTATTCACCTCGCCACGTGCCAGAACAATTACAATTCGGCACGAAAATTTCACGGCAATAAGAGGCCGCCAACGTTCTTTTCACTGTCCGTTCAAGTCATGTAAATATGGACCTTCACTTTCCAAAATAACAAATGTACGTCACACATTATGCGCGCCGAAGCCGTGAATTGGCCACGGTTTGAAACAATACGGGAAGACAAAAGTCTTTAGTAACTTTACACATTTTACATAAGGTGTTGCGTTAGGAATAAATTTCATTGCATGTGTCGTTTCTTTCAATCTTCAGTTTTTCAGAACCAAGCGTAACATTGAAGAATGAAAGATTTAATAAGTTCTTTGAACTTTTACGTTTTGTCCGGTTCGAAGGACCATTTGTATTTAGTTATTAAGATTTTAAGGACTTATAGTTAACTTTATTTACCGCGTTCAAGTTTTTGTCTTATGTAAAGAACCTCTTCGCCAAATTCACCTAAGTCTACAATGTCTATGTCTACATTCATACGCAACTCAGGCACACCTTACATCATGGCTATTTCGCTTTCTCATTTCACGTCGTTTGTAAACAAAAGGTATGTAGATGGGCACGACGGGACGACTATTATGATACTTGTAGCAGGTTTCTGCAAGTAATTAAAAGTCTTGAAACGTGAACGGGCTGTCGAAAGTAGCGAGGAAAGCTGTTGCGATCGGAATGGTCAATAGCAACCGGCGGGGCTTGCGTGCCCGCGCCCGCCGCCAGCAGTTTCTCACACACTCGTCCATACTGGAATTATCGAAAGAAATGTTTACATTTCCTTTGCCGTACGACATGTGGATATAAATTAAAGCAATGAAATTATAGCTACCTGTTACAGTAATGCAAAAACGCGTGCGCAGTTGTAGCGTGGTTGTCGATTTGAAACACAAATACAGACAAAATTTCCACAGACAATAGAAAACTATACTTACTCGTAACTAATATAAATGAAGAATCAAATGAAAATTGTGTCATATCGATCGATTTCATTTTGTAATCCTGTGTCTATCTTAGTACATCGGTATCGATCACATTGTGGCTTTAAGTTAGTTTTTTAGTTATAAAATTAAATTGAATTATTAAGCCAGAGCCTCACTCAACTTAGGCACTAAAAAATCCAATTATAACCTGGGACACAATACTTGTAGGTATACTATAATCGCACTGCATTACGCAAAACGCACTCCAGTGTAGTATACCAGTCAACAACTGAAATGTCTAAACATTCTCGGGCACGACTTACATCACATCACCCATTGATCACAACACGGAGAACTGACAATCGAATCAATTTGATCGATTCGATTATGCAACTTCAATAGCTACCTACCTACTTACAATATCTACATATTCGGCCATTCATAAATAAAACTATCAGATTTTTTACCGGAACTATAGGAAACGTAGCAATTTTCGGGTTTTGTATAAAACTTCATATCTGGTCATTCAAATGTCTTCACTAGGAAATATTTAAAAGATTTTCCGGAATGAATAAGTCATGTAGAGAAACTCATTCGTCTATAAGTAGATCAGAGAGGGGGGCAGCAACTCCATTATGCTACTGAGCTGTAGAGTTGCGTGACAAACGAATATCCAAGTACCGCCCCTAAGATTGCTATGAATAAACCACCTATAGCCATTTCATAGACAATGATGGCCTGCTGCGCAAGCTATCTCAACAGGATCTGAAAGATTATATCACTTATAGAACTTAATCTCACTGGCTGTTACCGGAAGTGCCAGACCGGAACTAATCATCTCAATATTAATTGCTCTCAAAAATAATACCAGTGTTTAATATATAGTAATAGAAATCATCATTGCTCTCATGTCCTATTATGGATCCTACCCAGGCGCGAAATTACTGTTGTAAGCATGCTTAAAATCTTAACTGAGGGTTAAAGGCTGATATGTATAATCTCTACAACCCGAGTTGTAAGGTTTTGTAAAGGTTGGATTCCCTGATCCTGCTTACCACTAATATTATACCCATGTGTTCTCATGTTTTCAATAACGCGTAAACCGTCGAACGGATTTAGATGAAATTTGGCACACGATGTATCGGAAACAAAACAAAGGATACTTAGGTACTAACGCGGGCAAAACCACAAGTAGTTGCTAGTGAATAATATTTTAATCCGTTACATTAATGTCATCATCTAGAAACAGGTACCTACTGATTCACTTCACTCGTACCATACCCAAAAAACTTTAAAGTGAAAGTTGTAGCGACGCGAGTCATCTCGTCATTCAGCATTGGGTAAGCGAAACGATTTTAATACGAAAATTATACACCGGCACTGGCGTGTGTTTAAGCTGTAATGTTATTATATATTTTTTTCGTATCTTTCACCAGCATCATTGTTAGTGTCACGGACTTTGGAGTGACTCGGACGTACCTTTCCTTTAGTCTGTAGGTAGTTCGTAGCCAGATTTGGTTGCCAGCGACAAAATGAGTTAAAATAATCCCAATTTAAAGCTGATTATGCAATGGGATCTTTTGGTCTCTAAATGGTAGGATGTACCTTTGGGGCTTGATTGATCGGAGTTCTTCCATTTTAGCAAGTAGCAAGTAGGTGAAGGTGTCAGCCGCTATTGAACATGTGCATCTAGAAGCAGTGGTACCGTTGTGTCTACATCGAGAGCGGGGTACGGTTACAAGCTCGCACGCATCCACTGATCGTGGCCGATCTAGCGAGACCGTTTCAAGAACATGCTATCTATTGAATCCCTGGAAATTCCTTACAAGAATTGTTCATCTTGATTACGATGCTCAAATCGATCTGTTTAATCATTATTCATGCAGTTATTACAATATTAGCCGACTACTTCCATTTGTCACCGTCGGCAATCAACATTTTATTCCATTAATTACTATCAAAGATAAGATGTAAGTTCTTCAAATAAACGTGGTGAAATTACGTATGTACTCTATCGATTCGCTGTCATAACATGACATGTACTTAATAACATAACGCATATTACGATTTAATAAGTTAATATCGAATCGTGTTCATATCCGCGTTGAGAACACGCACTGTTACCAGCTTGTGCAGTTTTAGAAAGCGGATTGCACGCTGGACCAGTCAGCGGCGAAAAAAGAAGCCAAAAAACGCCATCACGGAAACGAGAAAACGTTCTAAAAATGTTTATGAACGATGCCCATTCTTCAGAACGCCAGACAATGCCTAGAGACGCACTATAGGTACAGGAATAAGGAAAATCATAAAGAAAATTGCAAGAGAAACTACTCTTATGTTTCCACGGTGAATTTCCGTTGAAAGTGGCCTGTTGGTGACAGAAGTGCGGGTTCGACTCCTCGCTCCGAAATTAGAAAAACGTTAACCTTGCACGGAGGTGGCACACACGCCAACGGTCCGCTTCGCTTTCACCCATCACCATGTTCGCAGCGCCTTGATGCGCTGTTCTGCGTTATTAGACAATATAATTATACTCGCTTCGAAAACATCTCCAGAGAAGATGAGTTATGATGTGTTAAAAGGATTTTACATAAATGTCGAAAAACTTCATATTCCCGACTGCCCATGAAGATGACGTGGAAAACTCAGAAGGAAATAATCATTCTTATCTAGAAAACCGCCATTAATTTTCTGATCAGATTCGAAATGTAGGCCGTTGATGCCGAGCCGAGATCCGCGTCGATCGAAAGTGAGGTTAGTTCCCCGCGCGTTGCAGCGCGAAGTTCAGTCGCCTGCGCAGGTTACTGGGTCAAGGGGTCGATGCCATTTCCACCCGCGCTTCAATCCTATCGATAAGCCCTTCACTGCAAGAAAGTACCTAGCTTCACCCGGGGCAAAGGGCATGGTATTTGCGTCCAATTGGATATTTGAATGACCATATATTATAGGCCTTGTATTACTGTACTGTAAAATATATACAACTCATAAAATTAGACATAAGTGTTTAGATATTTGATAAGAAATAAGGATTCTAAAATATACGTCGCAAAAGCGTAGGTAAGAATAGGCGGCAACCGGGGAATAGTTCGATCAATTTTAACAACATAAACTGTTAGGTAAAATTTCCACTCTTCCGTCGTGAAATGTCGACGTTCAGATTTTACTGGCGTCCATAAAAATTACAGAAAATGTTAAGATTTACTTCCTGCTTTCTCCCGAGAAATAAGTACGTCTTCGTGTGTACCTATCGCGCCTTTTCGACGTTACGTTGACGAATGGAGCTTTGTGTTCTCGGCAGTTGCATCCCGACAATGCGCCTAACAGCGCAGTAACTAAGTAAACGTACGTACGTATGTGGTTTTACGAGTAAATAGTAACAAGGCATACATAAAACATAAGCAATGACTGGCCGCGGCTGGCGACAACAAATTTCTCCGGAGAGAATCTCAACGGACGCTGTCACTGCGACCAGAGCCGCACATCGTGCCTGCGCGCGCAATTTGCTTTTCAATTGACAACCACGACAAATAGGCTGCACCTACCTACGTTTTGAGTAATTTATAATGAATGGGATTAATTTATTGTTTTTAAGTGTTTCCGGGCAGCAGAATGTTAATGTGAATGTTATTGTGTTAAGCCATTTATATTTACGTAATTTTGTTAACGTTTTCAATATCATATTGTATGCGATTCGTTAAAAACGTAGTCAGATCGAACTGGTAGGCATACAAAGGATTACCTACCAAATTCAAATTGATGAAGACAAGAACTGTAACTGTACGACCCATAGAGGAATATGCTCTAAGACCTGTCATGTCGTCGATAAATACTATCACAGTATCAAGTGTTCGCGAATTTAGCGTCGATGCAGTTTTGAAACGTACCTACCTTTAAAAATATGGTCTGGTAGAAATATTATTCAAACCATCAATGAAATATCTAATAATAAATACACACGTGATGTATTTTCTAGATTTTCTAATTTGACCAATTAATGACAACCGTGGTGGTTGTGATTGTGATGGACTCGTAGTGTTGGAAAGTTTTATTTGTTACAATAAATTCATATTTATTTTGTAAGTAGTATATACTTATATATTTTCAAATTAATAATATCACTAAAATCAGCAACTAAGACAATAAACATACGCTTGAATGGTTGAAAGAATATGTTTTCGCTGCTGAGGTGAAATTAAAAATTGTGCGTGCTTACACGAGAGCAACGTCACGGTGCTATTAAATCCTTCACTACGCTCGGGATTCATAATCAGCACTCGGACGAAAAACAACTTTGCTCTCTCATTGCACAAATAACTATTTTTGTGAAGTGTTAAAAAAAGTCAACATAGAAAACGAGCATGACGCAACAATAGTAAGGCGGCCCAGAAGCAGGTGTAAAATCACTCGCTTTTATCGGTCAAAGAAAGTAGACCGTCGAGGCCGATTCGTGACCGTTAACGCTTAATAAGTAGTCTACACAACTAATGCCAGTCAATTTTTTTAACTAGCACCTTATTTGAGACAGGTATGAGAAGTGACATCCAAACTACAGTTAGATGCAGAAACCGGGTTACTTCACTAGGTTAGAATTATACCCACCGCGTCTCGTTATCGTAACTTAATGAACGGTGCGGATAACGTTAGGTAGAATTAATAGAAGCTGTATAATAAAATCAATCGTTACCGTAACCCCGGTAGCAAACTAGATATGAGTATTTGCTGGAGGCTGCACGACACATTAAATGTAACCGTCCGTTGAAGTCCGCTTGTAATAGCCATACTTGGCCGATTAGTTTAATAGGCATCCTCTAATTAGAGACGCAGCCCAGCATCCTCGTAAAAATGCACCAAAGGCAATGTAGGGGCTACTTTCTAAGCAACTCCAAACGCAATCAATTCGCGCGAATCACTCATCAGAACACTTTCTAATCGACGTCCATTGCGCTAACGCATAATTAAAGAATATTCAACATACGTTTATCAAAGCTTATATTTTATTTTAATACGTAACTTTATATGGTTTAGATTAGATGGTTGCATTACGTAATAGTTGTAAAATTTACCTTTAATATAGTCACTTACGTATATTTCCTTTGCCGGCAGGATGAGTCAGAAGATCGCAGGCTGGGCGTTGTTGGCCCTCATCAGTTCATCGACGATTCTTCAGACAATCGCGTATCCGCAACAACACGCTCCCCTCATCTCACAGGTAGGTACATTACTTGGATTACGAAATATAGGTACTCTCATTACTTACCTCATACCATATTTGGAATATTTAATTGCAAGCCGGAGTAAATGAAAAGGATTGCATAAGCATAATTTGACGGGCCAGAGAATGCTTTGTTTTTATCGTATGGAAAGAGCAGTCAGTACTTTTAATCAATGTTTTATTGCACGATTTTCTCTAAGAGTGAGTTAAAACTTTGGAACAAGCCATTGTTGAAATTAGTTTTCATAAATAGCAAACGTTGATGTTTATTTTATTTAATGGCTGAAATTTGTAAAATAAATTAGTCCCTGATAAATGTATTTTTATTTTCTCAAACATCCAAGGAAATGTCGTTCTTATGATCGTGGTAATAGAACGCGAAATACGTCTTTGTATAGCAATTGTTGAAGATTCGTTCTAATTTCAAATTAGAGGTCAATAAAGGAATTTCATACAGCATTATTGGCCGTGGCCAACAAAGATTTTGTCTTTTGTTTCAGTGGGGTTTATTTCTTTTATTGATAATCTATGGCATACTGCCAATAAAAAAAGAAACGTAGTTTGTGCATGTATATTTACGTTTTATTTCTTATATTTAACTAGATTATTTCAATAACAGATATTCAATAAAATAAACAAGGAATCACGTTTATTGTTATAAAATATAACAATATCTAATTAATAAGGTGTTGTAATTTTTTAATAAATAGAATCATCTTAACATTTGGTGGCAAAAACATTAACCCGAACAGCTTAAAACAATAGATTTTGAAAAAAGTTGGCGGGAATAGTAAAAATATATGAATATATAAGTTGAACATTTGTATTATTTCCTTGGATTTATTTGAGAAAAGCACTATACAAGCCTCGGCGGGAACAGGGATTGTCGGCCTATTATCTCTAGATGGCCTCGTTATCACTCGGCCATCTATTACTACTCGGCCAACAATTCCCTATTTCGCGGCCTCTGCAGTAATGTACTATTAGGTGTAAAATTGTAAATGCCACAATAACAATGGTTGTTTAAAGAAAACTCACACATATGTTTCGAAGGGTGATTGTTCCGTTATTTTTTTCAGTCAACAAGCAATGTCCGGACACAAAACCCGCAATACTACAGTAACTCGTTGCCACTACAACACGAGCAACAGGCACAGGAGCGGAAATTCGCAGAGAAGCCCAACGCTCTCAAGAAAGTAGCTCTGGACGACATCGACGATATTCAGAACAACTCCATCTCCGATGGTGGCTTCTCATGGTCCAATATGCTTGGTAAGGAGTATAGTTATCTACCAGGTGATTTGATTACTTTATTTTAAAACGCTTGCTTTTAGTAATCGGATTAGAATGTGTTGCATGCGAAATTTAGTTAAGATCAAATAATAAGAACGATTAAATTTCAGGAATGATAAAACCATTTTCAGGAATGATAATGCAAATGTTGTTCAACCCCGGCGGCGCGGGCCCCAACAAGAGTGACAGCATAGACACAGACTCTTCATCAGTCTCCCCCTGGGCCAACCTCTTCTCGATGGGACTCAAGATCCTGACGGCCATCCTCGGAGGAGGCGCCTCTAGCGACGGTATCGACAAAGTCGACAACGGCTCCTCACCCATGCAGGTATATAAACCCCCTTAAAACATTGCAAACACAAAGTAATTGCCAATTAACCGAAATAAACGATTGATTTAAAAGCATCACGCAACATAGAACAATGGGTCATAGTTCCTTATCCACTAACATTATTTCTGTAGATATAAGTCTTCGGTCACTGTTATAGTGTAAAGGCACTTTGCAAGGTACCTCACCCGTAGAACTCTCATTTAGTTATCCATTGCGTAGTTTATAGAAACCCTAATACACATACAATAACTACAACCTTCACATCCGGGGATAATCTCAATGAATGCAATCTTCAATTCAATCTATCAATTTTTCATGTGACTCAATTAGTTTCCTTGAGGTTCTCCCACCATTTACAATGTAAATAGTCAAGTTCGGTATTGGAACCGGTGTCGCATCTCGCTTGCTTCAGGGTATATTGGCTGCGGTACTGTCGACGGTGCTCGGTGCAAAAGATCCTGACCAGGTCGCCTCCATGGCAAAACAGGCTGGAGAGGTACGCGACCCATCCCTCCTCTCCTTTTAATATATGCAGTTTAATGTACAAATAACCAATTTAGTATCAGGTAAAACCAGGAAGTACGAAGGCAAAATTGAGAGATTTCCATTTTGATCTTCTGTGCTTTCTCGGCTCTAATCGGGCAATTTGCATAAATATCGTTTCTGTTTACAGTTCATCAACATCGTAGTGAACTTGTTGGATGCCCTCAAGACGTCGTTCTCTCACCGCTCTCTGACCGCTCGTTCCATGGGCCGCAAGGACTCCGTCAGTGACGCCGCCATCGCCGGTATCGCCATGCTCAAGACCTACGTCAGATCCTTCAACACAAGCGATGACAAATGCCTTCAGAAATACGTTTGCGATGCCAACAATGAGTGCGCTGCTGATATCGGACCCAAGAGCGTTTTCTGCCAACTTGGAACGTGAGTCTAATCACTTAGCAAAACAATCCTTTTCTTTTTATTTTCAGCAACAGCCAATTCACTTTTACCTTGAAGAGACCTAAGTTATAAATTTTCAGGAAATACACAGGATGGATCCTATTTCATTTTATTTTCTTTTAAAGACTGTGATGTTTAATGGGGCACCTTTTCTTCACAGTTATGCTGCCAGCTTCGTTCTAGAAAGGCAATCTGGAGGTACCTTCGATGACTTCTATGAGGCCGGACGCCGAGGTCGCGGAGGCTACGACTGTCGCCAGATCTACCTCCAGTGCAACGAAGTTTAAAGCCAAACATCATCCCCATATTAATTTTAAATCGCCAAATCAATTAAGTGTAGTCCAAAACTCGAATTAATTTAAAACCCAGTTAACTTTAATCGTGAATGCAATATCCAAATCGGAAATGTAAAATTCTAATTCAGTTCTTACTGCTTTTAATAATTGACGCTATGCAGTTATATCTGCAGTTTTTCAATTTCATATTGTATATTATTTTGTCTTACGATGAAAAAATGTACACAAGGGTATATTTTTAGGCTATCGTGCCTAATTTATTGGTGTGATATGATAATAACCCCATCGTACAGGCTAAGAGCGCGTCGAGTGTAGTATTCTATTAATTTATTTAAATTATTTATTAGTTAACGAGTAGAAATTGTAATATACTGAAACAAAGAATTTACAGTAAAGGTCGAACCTATCGGACGACCCCGTGAATTGAACATTATTATTAATAATAATTGGCATAACGTTCTTAATGTTAAATGAACGTGTATTAACAATAATAGTTCCGCCAATTTCTCGATAAATGACGACTGATGTAAAAATCTGTGTGATATAATCGTTTATATCACCGAGTAGTTTAGTAATAGGTTTTGTATGTATTTAATGTGTGTTGTATGATTGAGGACGTCCTTGTGTGCATGTGTGTGTATAATAAATAATAAATTATTATTTTTTCTTTTATTTGCCTTAATTAACTCCAATGAATAACAAAGTTTTCAAACTGAATAAAGAGCTTATTTATGTAGATAATTACTTATGTATAAACAATTTAAAACGTTGCCGCATTGAGATGTGACTATTAATTACTATAAATATAATACGGTATTTGCATCCGTTGCATCCGTAGCATTTTGGGTATACACTGGAAAGACAGAGTCACAAACGAAAGGGTGCTTGAAATCGCACAGCTTCCCAGCCTCTTTGCACTGCTGAAACAGAGAAGATTGCGTTGGTTGGGGCATGTGTATCGCATGCATCCATCCCGTTTGCCGCGGCGTGTTATGCTCGGCGCTGTAGCGGACGCCAAAAGAAGCATCGGTCGCCCGATGCTGCGTTATAAAGACTGCGCCAAGCGAGACATCCACGCTTTTAAAATCCATGTCCACAACTGGGAGGCGTCCGCAGCGGATAGGGACAAATGGCGGAAACTGGTGTTGGATGGGCGTAAGATCTTGGATGACGCATGGTTTAGTACTCTCGCAACCAAGCGTGCCAAAAGACATCAGCTCGACCCTTGCTCACCGCGCGCAGGCCAGTCCTACATCTGCCAAGCCTGTGGTCGCGTGTGTCGTTCTCGTATTGGCTTGCATAGCCATGAAAAGCGTTGTTCTTCATGACACTGTTTGTATAGTCTGTAAAAGACTGAAAGGCCATTTGAATACGGTATTTGATGACAGCTCAAATCAGCTACACTGCATGGCTTGTGACGTCATAAAAATCAGTATTAGGTAGTCAATAGAAACACGTCTTCTTTTGAATTTTTGTTCAATTAAAAATATTGTTTTAATGGTTTCAAATTCAAAGATACAATTTATTTTCACTATACCGTATTAAAGCCAGACCAGAAATAGTCAAGAGGGAGCTAGTTATAAGATTTATATGGCAACAATTTTGCAACCAATCGCAACCCACTATAATGACATCAGTTTAAATACCTGTAGTAACCTCGTAATAATCATTTAATCGATTGCACTTGCACTCTTTTCCTGACTGTTTTTCGTGTAGTAAACACGTTTACACTTTATTTATAATTTTACATTCACGACTGTTAATGGTGTTCGGGATTTTTATTGGATAATTTTAAATATTTGTCTTTTAAGAATCCACCACGATTGACATTGTTGACAAACCATCATAAAATCATGCCAGTGTAAGAAATTAGTTCAGAGAAATTCCGCAATATGGCGCATCCTCATATATTTTTGGTCAGGCTTTAATAAACTGCACAGTATCACAGCAGTATTGAATTGAAGGGCCAAAATCAACGTGTCGATGTGTCACAAATCATTGAGCCGGCCTTCTCGCTCGCCCTCGTTGTTTCATCTATAGAGCGAGTGCGATAAATGGCCTAGTGTTTTTCTGACTCTATCGGCATGTTCATTTTGGCCCGACAGTAGTAACACTTCACTAGTCACTTTACTTATAACCATGATATAAGAAAATAAGGTATGGCACTCCGGAATGACAGACTAGACATTTGACGTCATCACGCTACGATTGGTCGGTTGGTTTTGTCAATACGTTTTTGTGTTGCCAGTGGTGTATCATAATACTCCCCGATTCCCTTGTTACCTGTATGAATCTCATAAAATGGTGTGTGTTTTAAATCAATGATAACGACAAAATAAAGCCTGACCAGAAATATATGAGGATTGTCAAGAAGGCGCTATTTATAAGATTTAGCTATATGGCAAAAATTATGCAACCATTCGCAACCGCACTATAGTAACATTAGTTTAAATACCTGTCAGTAACCTCGTAATATCATTGAATGGAATGCACTATTTTGCTGACTGTTTTTCGCGTAGTAAACACGTGTACACTTTATATATAATATTCCGTTCACGACTGTGAATTGTATTCGGCATTTTCTTTGGATATTTTGAAATATTTGCCTTTTAAAGAAACCACCACGAATGACATTGACATTGTTGACAAACCATCATAAAATCATTACCAGTGTAAGAAATTATTTCCAGTGAAATTCCGCAATATGGCGCATCCTCATATATTTCTGGTCAGGCTTTAAAACTTAGTCAAAGAACATGACAATCGTAATTCATAAATGCATAATTATTTTTGTACGACTAGCGGTAAATTTGTCTTTCCTTATAATTATTTTGTTACCATAAAGTGGCAACTAATCAGTGACGTAGAAAGTCTCACTGGCCGGAGTGCCATACCTTATTTTCTTATATCATGCTTACAACTTAAAGACCAATCCGGACAAGTCTAGCATTTCCTATCCCAATGTCAACTCCGGACTAATGGGTTAAGATACCGCTACACTAACGTTTGTCACATCTTGAGGGCAATTTCATGCGAATTAGAGCATGGTAATGCACCCATGCGCATGCGCATCTCCTCAGTGCCTTGACATCCACACAGAGTGACGCGTGTGACATCGTGACAGTCGAAATGACTCTAGGAGATATGCTGTCGCATATGGGAGTCGGGACAAAACATCTAAATGAAAGGTTTGTCCTGTACATTCAAAATAATTGTATTATACTTAAATTAATGTAAAAAGAGCGCTTTTAAATTTTCGCACTCAGTATGACTACTGCGCATTGAGATTGACAGCGTTTTTTTTACGTGAATAAATAAATATCAACCTCAACCTCACACAAATCGATCTAGTCCCAATTTAAGCTCAAGAAGGCTTGTGTTATGGGTACTAGACGACGATATACGTATGTACTTATATAGATAAGTATAATTATACGTAAATACATAGAACAACCATGACCCAAGCACAAATATTCGAGTTTATCATTATCACACAAATATTTGCCCTGGCCGGGATTTGAACCCGGGACCGCCGGCTCAGTAGGCAGGTGCACTACAAACTGCGCCAAACGCGTCGTCGAATCCCACTATACACGCGGTAAGTACTGGAAAAATTAATGTTAATACTCTCTGTTTCGGCAACTCATTTGTAAATTTCAGAAAACTGTCAAACCATGTCCGTTCGTGAAACACAAAGTTTTTTTATGTCATTTTTTTATAGGATGTTTACAAAAGTCGAATTGATTTTTTAAAATGTTTTGTAGCGAAAAAATGCAACGAACTTATGATGTAAGTTACACTGGCATGTATGTTTGTCCGTCCATTTGTCGCAAAGCTCAACCTCGCAAACGAGGCCGTTGTTTCAGTCTAAGTTGTATATTTCGTGTGAGACCAATATTACTTTTTGACTACTTATAACAAGTTTTTTAGTCTTTTATCGCATTAGCCGGCAGAACTAGCCAAGAGTTCCCTTGTCGCGCAAAATACCACAAGAAACACAGTTATGCTAGAACAGATAGTGGTTCCCAGCCTTTTATTGACCAGGGGCGCACATTTATTTTTGTGGTTCGCGGGCACCACATATTACGTAAACAAATTCCCCTCTTCCAGCTACGAACGACTTTGAAACCCGTAATCGAAAAACCATATTTTGCCACGCCACAGGTTGGCTATCACTGTGCTAAGGTGTGATACCTGAACAAACATACTTTTTCTCAGATATGCCGACTTCGCGCAACCTTCTCACGACCAACATGTTTACTACGGATACGAGCATTCCCAGCCTTCACATGGGCATGTGGCTTATTCCAAACAGTAAGTACCTCTTCATTGGTGTATACCAAATAGTGATTAGTTTCAGGAATACCTACACCCTACACGGGTCCCTTCCCAATTTATCTTCTGGCCCATATAGGAAGTCGAGTATTCCCAACAATCCGTTAACGATGCTTTAACAAACATTTCTCAATTAGACATGTTTTAATTTTAATCCCATTTTATTACTCCAAATTGTTTATTTGCATATGTCTTTCTATAGTACATAATGATGATCCGAATTTTGTAAATAAATATATACAATTATTGGTGGGTTTAAAGTGTAAAATTTGCACATCCATATTTATAAAATATAGAGGTCAAAACAAACCGTAATCAACACCGATAACTGTATAATATAATAACTATGTTTGACAAATAAATTCTGATCAGAAAAGTAATCATTCAAAAGCGAACAATTTGGTTTACGATGAATAAATTGTTCCCTTATATCCATGGTTTGATTTCAATGACATTGTCTAAGTCATTCGATGCAAAGTTTTGCCAGACAAGAGATTTCTAGACAGACGGACGTAACAGGAGCTCCGTTCTAGCTTTTTTTATAAAATACTTATTCTTTTAATTTTTTGCCGTAATATTGAATATCTTTACCCGATTGAGCAACAGCAAAAACCGGGTTATGATTTTAATAATATTTTACTTCACGTTACAGCAGTCATGGAGGCCACAAGAGCAATGCAGCCATGTCAGCTTTGACGCTGTTAGCGTTTCTGTTCTTTCTACACATCCTCCAACAATGTCTGAGGGACCACATGAACGCCATGCAACAACCACAAGTTATGGTCATGACAGGCGGCCGCATAGGAGACGAGAACATCTCCAAACGGGCAGATATCAAAAAACTTGATAAAAGTGGTAACATATTAACAACCGACGCAAAACAAGATTCGGATCACAACGGAAAAGAAAATCATAAAAATGCTTTCTCCGACGATGAAACGTCCGAAGATAAATATTTAACCAAAATAAGTCTGACCGATAAAAGTCAGAAAATGGGAACACAAAAATATAAACACTCTTTTAAAAATTATGTCAATCGAAGTTCCGGATTAACGAAATTCGTCAGTGCTCTTGATGATTATCATTGATAAAATAAAGAAATAAAAATAAAGAAATAAAAAGCTATAATCCTTACAATACATTTATTACCTGTTTTAAAAATATTACCTTACTCATTTGAATGACAAACAGTTCAGTATTAAAATCCTAAGCTCCTAAAATCCGAGGCATGATGTTTTAAAATTTGGAATTCAATGTGTATAAATTATAATAGGAATTTCATGTTTCTACAAAATAGTGTACAAAGGTCTTCAGGAGGTTAGGATACATAGTATTTCTAATATACACATATTATTTATTATGCTTAACAAGATCAAAACGATGCCATACACAAAAAAAAAGTAAGTAAAGCGATAGACTTACATAAGTTACCGAATAAATCTAGTGAACTACTATTCAGTTTCTCGATAGTCAAAGCAGAAGTTTGTTGTTATGCATTAACGTTGTGACACACGTTTTTACTATTAAACTAAATAAAATACTGTAAAAGAGTATAGTTCTATGAAGATTTGTTTTCCCAAAAACTAGTTTATCGCTTTACAGATTTTACTCTCAAATAAAAGAGGACCTACATTGCGAAATGTACGAGTAAATCGATTCGTCTAGTCTTTCAACCTGGAATCTGATGCAAGCAGTTAAAATTGTTAAAAGTAAACCGAGGTAGGTGAAACTACTTGGTGCTCTTCCCGGGCCCACTGGCCCCCGGCTCATAAGAGGTCCTTGGCCCCTGTCCAGAAAACCTGGAACTGATATATAGGGCCCTAATCATTTCCTACCGGAGCTCTCTATTACCTGGATACTTTGTAAAACGTCCATGTTTCGATAGAAAAAAAAACTACTTTTGCTACTAAATAATTCTGCATCAGATGCTGGGTTGAATAAATTGATGTGATTACTTTATACTATAAAATATGATTTAAGGAAGTGAACCCCCGAGTCACAGCGTAAAGATATTATTTAAATCACAACAAAAATAAACTGTACCTACATATGGTCAAGAAAAAAATAATTGTATTCTTCATCATACTTTAAGTGTGAGCTTCTTGAAAGCTGTGTTAAGGAAGCCACACAAAATGCAGACGCACGTATGTATGTAAACACGATTCATACGAATTCGTCACAGATTTTTCTACTACACCAAGTATACAACTGTGGCCTCCGTTATACATTAAAGTATGTATTTATATTACTGCACAATTTACTAGTTTTATCAACACTACACCTTTAAATAAATTGACTTTAGATCCTACACAAGACTTAGTAAGAATGCTACTCAATTTCTTTTGACCCTCTCAATATACTTGGTTTGAGTGAGCGCACTTGAACCCTTGGTCGGGTCGGTCATACGGTTCCAGTCCGTCTGGCCTACCACAAACCCGATGGCACGCATCTTCTCTTGCTGTCTGCTCTCTTCTATGTCCGCCCAGCGTACCTGTTTTAATTACAATATGATGAAAACCGGCGACGTTTCGTCTAACTAAATTATAAAAGAACTCACCTCCATGTATTTTTTTTTTGTTTATTGTCAAACACATAAAACTTTGACAATACGAACTTGCTGTCCGTGGTATATAAGAATTAAACTTAAAAAGAACCGTGATTTTGTATTTTAGATATTTTATGCGCGATCGCAATGACGAGCGTGGAGTCTCAAAAGTGCGTAGACTATTTTAGTTATGATTAGGAGTATGGTGTAGATACTCACCGTTTTCTTCCCTGGCTTAGCTGTGCTAGGTTTCCAATCGTCTAGTTGCAGGTAGTCCTCCATTGTGAGCTGCGAGGGCCGGAGCGGCTTGCTGGTGCCGTCGAGCCGCGCTGCAACAATGTACCGACATCTTCACAACACTTGTAACACCACAGCAGTTTTATGTTTCAAGGGTGAATTTTCGTGTTAATAGGGGCAATTTAGTTAGGGACAAACAAATAATAATTTATCTATAAGCAAACTTATCGCCTTATTAGCGTCACGCAGAAAATCTCTTTATGTGACTTCGATGTACCGTGTCGAATGAAGTTCAAATACTTATATTATAAACAGTAATAAAAATGTAGTTGTAGAGCAATTTCCTGGAGACCAATTTTTGCTGTAAAACACATAACATAAGAGACTAAAACTATAACAGTAATAAGCGAACTAATAACCTACCTAGTTGCACCGCGTCATCCAATTTCTCCCACTTCGAAGTAAAAGAGCTTTCAACCTGTGACGGAGCAGTACCTTTACACGTATCTTAATACAAGCTGGAATAAAAGTTATTAGCCCTAGCCTGCCACACAAGTCAAAATTTTATGAATCAAAACAATTATATTCAATTTAGATGAATAAAACAAAATCAAGGGTTATCTACATACGAATTAGATTAAATTCCCAGCCTATTTTTCCAGACCATAAAGAATTCGTGTGCGTCAGTGACGTACAATGTTTTTGATCAGGGTAAAAGAGATGAAATGGTATAAGAACAAACACTGCGGTAAGGGCACAGTTGTACACCATTATGTACTTACAGACTAAACTGACTATATATCTATAGACAGTTAATTTTCCAGCAGTGTAAATAAATAATTATCTTACTGCTGATGGCTCAAAAATAATGTAAACGAAATCAATTATAGGATAGTTTCAATTTGTTTGTGCTTTACCAGACACACTAATAAACGTGAAATAAGACGAGTATCGTTATCGGTGCAAGCTGCGAGCCGGCGTACCGACGGAGCTCGTTCGAGCCCTCACCTCTGGTTCCAGGACGTCCTCCATAACGACTTCGTCGTCCACGTCCTCCATATGGACGTCAGTAATGGCGCCGCTCTGTAACAGCGTCGTCGCGTCCAGGTGTATGTGGTGGTCGGGCGTCGGGAAGAACCGCGTGCACACCACTTGGATATCCCCCAACGTGCGACCGTGGATATTTCTCTTGAGACATATCTGGGAATCCAGCTCCATTGTACAAATGTACACCTAAAATTTTACATCAAAATTAGTCAAATATTTCTACGGCCAACACTGCCGATAGCCGTGACAGTACTAACCTGGAAACCCTGTTGTCTAGCGAAATTCCATATGTCTGCGTAACTTCTTAGTGTATCGTTGACTGCGTCGTAAATTAAAAAGTTGAAGTAGCCGTCGGTCAGTGACCTTTTGAATGCTCTTTTCAAAGAGCTGAGGTAGGTTTCTTCTGATGCGGCTTCGTATTCATATTTTAAAGAAGGTTTCTTGATCTGAAATGTTGACATAATATATATTGACGTTTGCAAATACTTTGATGGATGCATCTATTCTTTAACTTAAACCAAAACCTAACTTACACACATGATGATATTTTTTTTTGGATTTATGGGTCGTTCTTCTTTTTTATCTACATTAAATCGAAGGTTTTCCGTTTTTTGGGCTTTTGAACTATCGATAATTGAGGTTTCAGAGTAGAATTAAAAAAAAAATGCATTTGTTTTATTATTAGGACTATTACCTAATTAAAACTTATTTTACAGCCCATTCAGTTTTTTTATTGTGTTTTTTTTTATAGCGTGACAGAGTGGTCCTTTTAAGGGGAGACCGCGTTTTAGCTTACCACTCTGTCACGCCATTTTACGAAATAATAAACAAACGTTTGAAAAAAAAATGCTGGTTAGAGAAACTGACAGATTACATAATATTGATAGATAGAAAAATATGGATGATTTTTCGAACATTATAAAACCGAATATGATTACTCTGAGATGCCATAATAAGACGAAGGACGGACTATTGTAGGTAAAAAAGAAGAACGACCCTTATATCAATATTGGGCGGAGGTGGGTCCAGAACAAGACATAATTTGCGACCGGTCGCTACTCTTGTACTGGGTTTGTCTCTATGGTAACTACCTGCCCGGTAGTTAACTTGGTGAATGGCCTCGGGGGGAGCTCACAGTTGCCTTGATCCTCGAGGCAAAACTGGTTGGGCTCCTTCCCGCGGTTACTGCCTGTTAACTACCTGGTTCTAACGAGGAAACAGGTAGCACGGAAACAACCAGTTGAGCCTCTAGAAATCCAAACCCTCCTTACTCCGCATATCCCACACAGTCAGCTGCAAGTGATGACGTGGCATGTCGCAGCGGGCTTTCCATCCACTAAGAAGGATGGTTAGCGGTAGAATGCCACCCGCGTGTTTGTGCCGTGCGCGGGGACCCGTACGGATGGAGAACGAGATCCTGGTAGGTTGAGTCGGACGGGGGTCGGAGTCGTTACCCCTGAAAGACAACACGCCACTTTGGCTCGGGATTCATCTCACACGGGCGGTCACGTCCTAGCCAGACGTGATCAATCGGCTGTTGCGTCCAGTCAGATGGCCGCGGGCGAGTGCCCTGGGGTGATGGGGTCCGTAGTCGGCGGCGCACGATTCCTGAGTCGCCTGTGGAGGTGACGATGGTTTTGGTGCCGTGCGGACTCATGGATAACTCATCCGGGGGCGCTATATCGGGCTGGTATCCCTGATGCGTCAAAGCATCCCCAATAGGAGGGCTCCAAGGAGGGTGGGGAGCCAGTCTGACGAAGTCTTATGTGGTAGGTTAAATGGATTTCTCATTACCTAAAACGACGAGAAAGGGAGGACAAGCCGTACCCGCAAGGGAGGAGGCTAATGCGCAAGGCGCTACAGTGGGTGTTACTGCAGGCCGCAACACTGCCTCTGGCAGAGATGCGGGAGCGTGCCCCAGCCACATAGGTGGACGTGGAGGTAGAGGACATGCTGGACCTGTTCACTTCAAAGGTGCCGTCCGATCTTTTCCCCAAGGGTCGAAAAGCGGACTCGCTCAGAAGGGACCCGAAAGGGGACCCACTGAAGCGACCGGAGGAGTGAGCAGCAAAGGCATGCCGAAGCCTACCGGCCAACCGTGCCGTGCAGCCCTTCCGAATCCGACTGGGAATGTGCCCCATGAAGCGAGTGTGCCCAAACCTCAGGGTGAGGGTGCACAAGCCGAGGGTTTCGTTCTCAGCAAGAGGCAGAAGCGGCGTAATAACGCGCGAGCAAGAGCCCGTCTGACTTCACAGACGGGCGCAGGTGTGACACCGGACGCACCTGCAACCGCGGCCCCTTCAGGGCAAAACAAAAGGCCACTGGGTTTGAGTGGCGACTCTACTCTGCTGGCTAGCGCCTCCAAAAGGACGAAGGTAGGGTCGTATGCGGAGGCGGTGGTGGCGGAGAGGATGGCCATTATCCCAGTGGACTACCCCGCCGTCAAGATTCAGGCTGGGCATCTGTCCGCTATCCAGGGCGCAGTACTAGCGCTCCTGGACGGTGCACCTGATCCCCTGCCGAGAATCGTGCTCGGCAACATTGTGGGGGGCGCCCTCCACGTCAGTTGCCAAGGGAGGGGGGCCTCCACGTGGTTCAGCTCAGCAATCGGAGGAGTGGAGATTGCTGGACTGCACCTTAAGGTCGTGGACGCCAGGGATCTGCCGAAACCGGTCAAAATGGCCTGGAAGACGCGGGTCGTTGGCGCCCAGGACGTTAAACTAATGCTCCGTGTGCTGCAGAGGCTTAATCCTATGCTGCATACGGAGCAATGGAAGATAGTGGACACCCTGATGTCAGACGCAAGCACCCGACGCATCATCTTGATGGATCGGGAGTCGGCGGATGTCATCAAGGCGTCCAACTATCAACTCTTCTCGGGGGTGGATCTGAGCTCTTTCAAGCTCCTCGAGGATGCGGAGGAGAGGATGCTTGGGAGGGCGGAGGTCGACCACCGGGCAACCGGGGGCGGGGCGGCCACAGAGGGCGATGTAGCCGCGTGTGGGGACGCGAACCCAGTGGGTGGTGCGGTACTGGAAGGCCCAGCCGATGACGCCGCAAACGTCGAGGCCAAGGAGGCACTGTCGGCAGACGGTGCGGAGGCCAAGACGGTAGAGGCAGAGGCGGGCACGGAGCCGGACGCGACGATGGTGGAGAGAGAGTGGAGGGAGGATCGTGCTGGGTCACGCATGGGTCGAGAGTCATCGCCGTTGTCAACGGTGGACTCGGAGGCCTTGCGTGATATGGCTGATCTGTACCTGGGATGCGATCTCTCCCCCATGTCTAGCGAGGCGCCACCACAGGCCGCTGATCTCAGCAGGCCCAAAACCACATAATGGCGCAATGGCGGGTGTAAGGTGTGTACAAATTAACCTACAACACAACAAAGCAGCCACAGCCCTTCTGGCGAGGCAGTTAATTAATGATAAATTCGATATTGCTCTAATACAAGAACCATATATTTATAAAGGGGAAATTAGAGGTTTGGGCGGAACTGGCGGTACCATACTGTACCACTGCTCCGATGATAATATGAGGACATGCATCTACGTCAGAAATGGCATCGATGCTATGCCTTTACATGCTTTCTGTTCCAGGGATCTTACCAGTGTTAAGATCCAGAATAAAGGGGAGGGGAAGGCTCTTATCTTCTCGTCAGCCTACCTCCCTTACGAGGCGACGGACCCGATTACACAACAACTGCGGGATCTTGTCGTCGAAGGCAGCAAGGCGAACACCGACCTGATCATCGGCTGCGACGCGAACGCTCACAATGTCATCTGGGGCAGCTCGGATGTCAACAAGAGAGGGGAGAAGGTACTGGATTTTCTGGTGAGTTCCTCCTTACAAATTCTTAATAAAGGCAATGAACCAACCTTTGTCAACGCAAGGCGAGGTCAGGTAATTGATATAACGTTGGCTTCCAATAACACTAGCAAAAGCATCAACTCATGGCATGTTTCTAAGGAAATTTCTCTATCAGACCGCAGATACATATGCTTTAGGTACAATACGAAGATAGATGTAAAAACTGTACTCAAAAGGAACCCTAGGAACACTGACTGGGAAGCGTACAAGGCTGACCTGAAAGTGGAACTGGGTGATCCGAAAGGTAAGCTCAATTCCATTATTGATATAGAGTTTGAAGCTGACAAAATAGTTCAAGCGGTATACACAGCTTGGACCAATAACTGCCCGGAAAAGAAAACTCTGGCAAAAAGAATACCCTGGTGGAATCCAGAGATAGCAAAACTCAGGAAAGAAACCAGGGCTATATTCAACGACGCAAAAGCCTCAAACAACTTTGAGAGTTATGCTCACAAGCTCACAGAATATAATAAGGCTGTGAGAAAGGCAAAAAGAAGCGCGTGGAGGGGTCACTGCGACCAAATAGGGTCTATACCAGAAGGTATGAGACTAACAAAAGCACTAGCTGCGTCAAAGTCAGTCCCGCTCACAACCATTAAGGGTAGGGACGGGAAAATGACGGAGACAGGGCTAGAAACCTTAAAAATTATGTGTAGCACACACTTTCCAGGCTCAGTGATACACGAGAGCGAATTAGACGATGTTGCAATTAGTGTATTGGAACAAAGCGCAAGCACAACCAGACACAATTGGGACACGTCGAAAAAGGTAGTAGACCATAACAAATTGAAATGGGCAATTTCAACGTTCCAGCCGTTCAAGGCTCTGGGACCAGATGAAATCTACCCAGTACTACTACAAGAAGGCGCAACCGTACTCATTCCTCATCTGAGTAGACTGTACAGAGCGTCTATAGCATTTGGACACATACCACGAGTATGGAGAATGGTAAAAGAAATATACCTGCCTAAACCAGGCAAGGCAGACTACGGAGAAGCCAAATCGTACAGGCCTATAAGTCTGTCTTCATTTTTCCTAAAAACATTGGAAAAATTGGTGGACAGACATATAAGGGATGGTCCATTAAAAAGACGTCCGTTGCACAAACTACAATGTGCGTACCAACCTGGAAAGTCAACCGATACCGCGTTGCACCTGGTAACAACCAGAGCCGAACGGGCCATAGAAAATCAGGAACTATGCCTGGCGGCTTTTCTAGACGTGGAAGGAGCGTTTGATCGCACCACGTACCAAGCTATCAGTGAAGCAGCTGCAAGACATGGCATAGAACCGACCATCTGCAAATGGATAGGCAACATGTTAAACGCCAGGCTAATAAAGTCGTCTCTGATGGGAGATGAAATACTAGCTACGGCTACAAAAGGGTGTCCCCAGGGAGGAGTACTCTCACCTACTCTATGGAGTCTGGTGGTAAACTCCCTAATGGAGGAACTCAACAGTGGTCCTATCTATACGGTAGGATATCCAGATGATCTGGTGATTCTCGTAAATGGGAAATTTCCCAGTACGGTATCAGCAATTATGAGTGAAGCACTGAGGAAAGTGGAGAAATGGTGTAACAATCACCAACTATCCATTAACCCAGGCAAAACAGTGGTAATACCATTCACGAGAAAGAGGATTCTTAAGGACATGCAGGAACTAAAACTGTATGGACAGGTACTCGAAATGTCCAGTGAGGTGAAATATCTTGGTGTCATACTAGATAAGGAACTCAATTGGAAAAAGCATGTCGATCACACCATAACAAAGGCTCTCAGAGTATTTGGGATGTGTAGATCAGCGTATGGTAAGACGTGGGGATTAAGCCCAAAGGTACTAAAGTGGATTTATACCATGATGGTACGACCGATCATCCTATATGGCAGCCTCGTATGGTGGCCAAGGACGTTGAGGAGCACATGCAGAGACGCCTTGACGAAGGTGCAAAGAACGGCGTGCATGGCTATAACAGGGGCGTTTAGAACTACGCCAACCGCGGCGCTAGAAATATTGCTAGATCTACCACCGCTACATATAGTGATACAGTCCGAAGCGCGCAAATCGCTGCACAGGTTAAAAACAATGGACCTGTGGAGTTATTGCACGCCGAAGACTAAGCACACTAACATGGAAAGCAACAATTTTCTTGACAGAATAACAACTATGAGCTGCGATAAAATGCAGCCTAAGTTTGTATTCAATAGGAACTTCAAGGTACAAGTTCCAACGAGGGCGGAATGGGCCGAGGGTCGCGAGCCACCTACAGCGGATGGTGAGGACATTATTTGGTACACTGATGGATCAAAAATGGGATCAGGTACGGGAGCAGGCATTCATGCAAACGACTTCAATGCAAGTACAAGTATGGGAGGTTATGCGACTGTCTTCCAAGCGGAGACATACGCTATAATCGCCTGTGCCCAGGAGAACATAGATAGACTTACCAGAGGGAAGCACATCTACATACTCAGTGACAGTCAAGCGGCACTTAAAGCGCTAGGTGCGCCTAAAGTGGATTCTAGACTTGTGTATAATGGCGTCCTAGCTTTGAACAAGCTTGGAAGGCACAATAAGGTGCAACTGGTATGGATCCCAGGGCATGAAGGCTTCATCGGTAATGAAATCGCAGATGAACTTGCTAGAAAAGGGTCTGCGACAAGTTTCATAGGACCTGAACCATGTGTGGGTCTCTCGCAGGGAACCATAGCAACAGCCATCAAGGACTATGCCAAAAACCAGCACCAACAAGAGTGGAGGAAAATGGCAGGCTTGAGGCACTCAAAGCTATTCATGGAATGTATAGAATCAGGCTGGACCAAGAAATTATGGGAATACAGCAAAAGACAGCTCCGAATCATAACGGGGGTGTTTACCGGTCACTTTGGGGTCAAAGGACTATTGGCCAAGTTGGGACTGTCTGACAATACAGATTGTAGAATGTGTGGCGAGGAGGCAGAGACAATGAAGCACATACTGTGTGGATGTCATGCCCTCGCCAGACTCAGAATGAAGGAATTCGGTATTGGTTACCCAGAACCGAAGGAATTCCAGGCACTACCAACTGGTTCCATCATCCGATATATGAAGGTGGTGGAACAATCCTTTGAGTAGGCGCGATGGGGGTAACTACACAAAAGATCCCATTGGGTCGAAGTGTATCCGCAAGGACCCCTTCCTAATAAGATAAGATAAGATATATCAATATTACTACACTTAACTGATCTAAAAGTCAGAAATGTACCTACGTTAAAAACGCTCCATACAAATTAATGGAGCTCTGTATCGCGCAACAAATTTTGCGACGAGTTATGCTGTTATTCTATACTACTATAAAATTAATTAAAAATCAATTTACATTCATTAGGACATTATTTCAAGAAAAATCTTAACAGCGCGATGCAGGATTTGTATGGCATCGCTCTCTGCTCATCACGCCTAAACAACAGGACGGATTTTACCCAATTTTGTTACATCTAGTTGCACAATAAATGCTTACAATTTTGCCAGTGGCTGGATCCTTTTCTTCTATTTCGCCCTCCTGCATGAAGTAATCGTCAATGGACATTATACGAGCTGTCCCGCCGTGTTCCGCTTCGCGGTCTCTTATTAATTTTGCTAAGTACGATTTTCCACTGCCTGGAGGACCTGAAACCATAAAAACAATAGAAATCAGCATCTAACTTATATTTATTGTCATACAAATACTCTTACATATTGTATACCTCAAACACACAAGAATGTATCCTTGAGTAGGTAAACAGCGGTCTTACCGCTGAATAGCGATTTCATCCACGCAAACTTTAGCTAACGATATTGAGTTACTATTTATTTTAAAGTCAGAGAACCCACGTCCCCACGGCTTTCCGGGCGAGACGGGTGCATTACCAATTATGCTATGCAACCAGTTGATTAATTTCTACATGCTTTAGGGCGGCATCTAGTTTACGCTAGCAGACGATACTGCGTTGAAAAAATATTAGATTTGAATTATTTGTTATCAATAAAACTAATGTAATTAAATAAAATACCATCCTAGTTTCTGATTTACTGCTACTCATCTGCTACCTGAATTTATTGATAACCGTCAGCGTCAGTGATCGAAATGAGACTAATCCCAAAATGGCCAAAATATGTATTTTGCGGTCCTTTGAATGGTGCCATTTTTTCAGACTGACTATGTAATCATTTATGTCAATGGTTAACGAAGTATTTAACAACAATCATTTGAATTTAGACGACAAAAAAATTAATTTTGAACATACCTCGTAAAATAATAACAATTTTCTCAGGCCGCATCTCACGTCCTGGTGGTTCTAGCAAATCGTCGATCATTACAATATGTACGGGAGGCTTATCACTTGCTTGCTTGTTATCAGGCTCTTTTGATTTCTTCGTTAAAGAGCTCTCACTTACTGTACTTTCTTTACTACGCCCTCTTTTGCGCGAGTCCCTATCACGACTTCTACTACGATTTCTATTGTCGTCTCTTCTGGAATCTCTTTGTCTTTCTCTATACGAATCTTCACGGTCTCGCCCTCTGTCTCTAGTGAAGTCTTCGCGCCTGAAGTCATCGCGTCTAGCAAATCGGTCACGATCGTCGCGTCTTCTTTCATCGAATCTATCGTCAAGTCTTCGCCTATCGTCATATTCTTCTCTTGGGGGACCTCTATCTCTGTAGTCATCTCTCTGATCCCTGTAGGTGTCCCTATAATCATTGCGTAATTCTTCCCTAGGATGTCTACGTTCGAAATCCCTGGGTGTATAATCTCTTCCGCCGTCAGGCGCGAAACGGTTCTCCTTATAAGAATCGTCTGCAGCAAAACGGTTCTCTCTATACCCTTCTTCAGGCTCGTACCTTCTAGGTTTCCTTTGAAATAATTCATCCGCTTCTCTTTCGAAATCCTTTTTCTTATCGTTTTCACTGTCTTTTGATTTGTGATTGTAGTCAAACATATGCACAGGCTCGATAAATTCACGTGCTAAAGAAAAAAACATGAATTAATAAAGGAATAATAAATTAAATATATCCAATATTCAACGATAAATAAAACATCATATTTGGAATAAACACTAATCAATTTAAAATCTCTTCCAAGGTGGGTTGCAAAAGGTACAAATAAAAATAAATGACAGTTTGACATTAAATATGGTGACATATTAATTATATTTATTTAGTTTTGTAGTCATCTATACATGATTAGTCCATAAAGAAGGTATTGCATTAGCTAGGGCACTGCGACGGTAGGATTGTTAAGCACGGCACGAGTCTCATCCTACTCTACTACACATTACGATACGATTACCACTCGACAACAACGACATATACCTAAATTAGTTTTGTATAGATTTTACAGTAGCATATCTCTCTGCTCTGTGTTAAGCTAAATGTTTCATCAATTTCACTACCCAAAGGTTGTCTGGAAGAGATCGCTCTTTAGCGATGACCGCCTGTTGTCTACCGTTATTTATAAATTGTATTTGTCTGGTTTACTTTTGTAAACTTTTATTGGTGTGCAATAAAGTATTGTTGTATTGTATTGTATTGCATATCACAAAGCTGAGACTTCATGCTTCAATTTAAAATATTTAAATAAAGTGCCAAGGGCATGCACTGTACTATAGATATATTATTATTTATTTAAGGGGGCGTTTGTTCATAAAGATTATGAACAGAGGTAGATTTCCCAAATTGATTTCGGTCTGATTAGGCCAGTCTTGAGGCGATGCTTTTTATACAGATCATATATTTAATTTGCACCCACTTCTAGTATCTCTGTTTGGCCCTATGGTTGACTGGTAGAGAATGCCATTTGGCATTAAGTCCGCCATTTGTACTGGCTTGTTTTGTGCAATAAAGTTTAAATAAATAAAAATAAATAAATAAATTACAAGCCATATCATACAATCCAAAGGATCAAAACAATTTGGCTCCCAGGTAAAATTCAAAATCCACGCTGCAGTTGTACAAATTATGTTGCAAGTCAAGGCCTACCCCTACATCGTACTGCTGCTAACCCTACAAACGTGACGAAGTCTATAGACCTTTCTACATTGAAAAAGCACATTAGTGTACTAAAAGATCATTTTTATAGCGCCAACCGCCTATATGTTGGCTGGAATAATTACCAACGATAGCTTAATTCGTCACAAAAGATACATACACCTACTAACATCCACATAAACTCCAGATGAGGTGTTGACGACGACGTGACTTGTGAACAAATTTTCGCTGCAGAAACATTCTTCAAATGGTGTAGGCGATGTTATGCCCTAATATGATTGGAGAGGTTTTTTTCTGTGAAGTTAAAGTATCAAGAAAACTAAAAGTTCGTCACTGCAGTCCCATAACGCTTCACAGGGTGCTAGGAGGTAGGTAGACCAAATTATTTCGTGAAATTTCGAGTTATGACCATTATCAACAAAGACGCATTCCCAAAAGCAACAGCAATAACTTCTTCTATGCTACCATTAAAACGGAACCGAAACATTTTCAGTAGAAAAAATATTATTGTTACAAGATTTAATTACCTTTCAATCTTAGTGGCTTGTGCTCGTATTCAACAATAATTGAAGGGGTAAATAACGTTTCGTCAACCCACTTCGGTCTAGCCGGGGGAGGCGGTGGTGGTGGCCCAACCTGGGTATTCAGTGCAGGGTTAACATTTCGTCTTGTCTCTGGAGCGGCCCTATTGTAATCATTCTCATTTTCATAACCTGCCACACCCTGCATAAGGGGCCGAGGTGGAGGCATATTAGGTCTCATAGGCCTCATATTATCAGAAGGTCCTAAAGGAGGAGGTCTCCTGTTATAAGTGTCATCTGCATAACCATGGGTCTCTTGCATAAGTGGCCGAGGTTGAGGCATATTGGGCATATTAGGCCTCATAAGCGGTCCTCTAGGATGCATATTCTGAGCTGGCATATTTCTGTCATATGTATCTCCTGAAGGATTGTTTTCTCCGTCATTATTCATTCTTCTCTGAGGGGGATACTGTTGAGAATCTTGTTGTTCTGGTTGATTAGAATAGCCAGGGCCTTGTCGGTTGAAAGGCATGGTTGAAGGAGCATTACCATATTGTTGACTGGGCATATTGCCATACTGTTGATTAGATTGATTTCCATATTGTTGATTAGGTGTGTTACCATATTGTTGGTTTGGTGCATTTCCATATTGTTGATTAGGTGTGTTACCATATTGTTGATTTGGTGCATTGCCAAATTGTTGATTAGGTTGATTTCCAAACTGTTGGCTAGGTGTGTTAGCATACTGTTGATTGGGAGCAGGTTGATTTCTGTCCCACTGATTATTTGGAGGAGCATTGGTTTTAATAGTGCTGCTATTGGGTGGTGGATTTTGGGTATAAGATCCTTGCTTATTAGGAGCAATTGGTACACCTTGATCTCTAACCATTGAAAGGATATTCATAATTTTTTCATCACCAAGTATGCTGTTTATTCCTTTAGAAATGGTAGTTAAGTCAGGGGGTTTATCACCAGTAGTCCTGTCATCAGTTATATCAATAACCTCTGACTGTGGAGCCTCTTTATCTTCAGGGACCAAATCCAAACCTGGAATGCTTTTCGCCGATCCAGTTCCAGGTAAAAAGTTTGTGTTGGTAATAGGTGTGGAATAACTTTGTTTTTCCATGTCTTGAACCTGATATGAATCATATTGGTCATTCGGGTCAACAGAAGACCTACTTCTATTATTGTATCCACCTTGTGACTGCATGTTATTGTTATACTGGCCATATTGAGAATTGTCGTTGTAATTTTGTGGAGTATTATTTTTAAAGTTTTGAGGCATTTTAGTATTATTAGGTCTATAATTATTTTGTGGATGATCCTGATGTCTGTACTGATTGGTGGTTTGAACTGATGGACCATTGTTGCTTTGGGACTGCATAGTAAGGTTATGATTATTATTAGCAATTTGCAGAGGAGCTGTAGATGGATTACCTGTTGGAGCAGCACCTGCCACAGGAACAGTCTGGCCCAGCAGCTTAGCCCTTTTTTGTTTCATCACCTGCCGACGCTCTAGCAATTGTGCCCTGCAAGTTTCAAATTTTTGCTCATACTCATTATAAGCCTGTCTATCAGGATGGTTCACATTATCCTTCTTCCATTTTTGGATTTCTTCCTCCCACTTTTCAAACTGAATGTCGAAAAGTCTTTCTTCTTCCGCAAGTTTCTTTAAAGCCTCTGCATTGACTGTAGGTTGAGGGGCATCTTGGCGCGTTTCCGATCCTTGCTGCCAATTTTGAGTATTACCTGTAGGAATGTTAACATTATTAGAACTCCCTGTATGTTGACTCTTAGGCTGTACTCCTGGAGCTGGTACTGGATTAGGTTGTCCAAAGAGTGGCTGATTGTTCTCATGTGGTGGTGGTGGAGGTTTCTCTGGTGGTGGAGGAGCTGGAGGCGGCGCAGTGTTTGAAGTTGGAAGAGGTGGCGCCATCCCCATTGCTTGCATAGATTGCATTTGCTGTGCATACTGAAAAACAAACAATATTTCGTTAAAGGTTTACTCTAGTGTAATCCTGGCTGATGACAAATTGACACTATTGTCATATATGTATTTGTAGTTGTTTTATGAGTGTTTCTCAAAATGTTGTCCACTTTCTTGAAAAGAAATTGTCCATTTATGAAAAAAAAAAATAACAATATTTCCTGACGCAATTTTAAACAAAAAGTAAGTAATCTTATACAAAGACTACAGTAGCATGGGTACCTGGACATCAGGGTGTGACAGGGAATGAAAGGGCAGATGAGATGGCAAGGCTAGGAGCAGAGAGGGAACTCATAGGACCCGAACCTGCACTGCCGATATCGGCAGAAGTCACAAAAGGAGTTATAGCTAGGCTAATGGAGGAAGAGGCCGATAGACAATGGCGAGAGACAACGGAATGTCGACAATCGAAGATGATCCTTGGAGGCATAAACAGAAAAAGGACCAGGTATCTACTGGAACTAGGTAAGAAAACTCTCAGATTATTAACAGGCATAATCACGCGACACAATAGCCTTAACAGGCACCTTCACATTATGGGTGTAGTAAGTGATCCACACTGCTTGCAGTGTGGCCAGGAGGAGACAAGTAAGCATGTTATAGCAGAGTGTGGCATGTATGCGATAGCAGGCTATAGCATCTTCAGAAAAGATAAACTAGAAGAGGAAGAGCTGAGGGACATTAACCTTAAAGATGTCCTTTCCTTCTGCAGGAGAACAAGAAGATTCGAGGAAGAAGGCTGTATGGGAGCGCCGCCGGGACAGTAACCATTGGCTCCAATTGGGAATTGGGCTGAATGAACGCAGTCAAGCGATCGACAGCCCGCCTGTCTCTGGCCGGGCGCCCCTACACCAAATCATCAATCATCATCAAGTAATCTTATAATTTAATACATTCATAAACTGGTTTAATAATTTGTAGACTTAATATATAGTTAAATGGATTGTTTTGATGTAAGTATGTAAAAAAAGATTGCCACACAAAATTTCCTCACACAATTTTGTGACGTTTTCTTGACATCCAAAATTTCTTGACAATGTTAAAAGTGGACAAATTTTTAAGAAACACATAAAAGCTATGGACACACTGTGCCCTTTTCACGTTCAAATTGCGCTTTAGTCTATTGCTCATTTTTGTACGATGCGAGCGAGATCGCAATAGACGAAAGCGCAAGTTGAACGTGAAAAGGGCACAGTGTGGACATAGCTATAGGACATCTTGAAAGTACTTGTCACTATCACTATTTGATTAGTCTAAAAAAGAGCATCAACTTGTCAACTAACAGCTCCTGCTAAACCATTTTGACAACACAGTTGGTGCAGTTTGTAGTGCAGCTGCCTACAGAGCCGACAGTCCTGGGTTTGAATCCCAGCAAGAACAAATAATTGTGTTATATGTGCCTGGGTCATGGATGTTATCTATATATGTATTTATATTTATTAGATTAAAGGAAATAAAGCTTTTTACTTTTTTTAACAAACATTGGGATCCAATTTGATTCATCATTCAAATCTGAAAATATTAATTAAAAGACACCCTTAAGCCAGGATTAATTAGGTCAATTAATGAGGTTTAGACTGCACAATCTCAATTTATATGGCCTTAAATATCATGTCATGCTTAAACCATAATTACTTCTTTAGCAACCACAATAAAACATGACAGGCTTAAGCCTTAGTTTTAATTTAGCAGTTTATGGGGATGAAATCTTTAGTCAAGAAATGAGGTGAAATGTCAAAGGCACAAGAACTTTCAATCATACCTTTTCGCCATACTGGCTCTGCCATTGCGAGTACTGTTGCTGCCATTGGGTCCATTGCTGCCAATTTTGCTGCTGTACAACAGCCCATTGCTCGGGTGTGTAAGATCCCATGTTTAAGTCAGGCGTCATTTGAGGAACGCCTGTGTTCCATTGACCCGGCATTTGCCAAGCCATTATTTATAAAGGTCTTTACTTTATAATTGTTATTCTACCACGAATATATTAACAAATTATCGATAACAGTGCATGCCATATAACTTTAAATCGCACATATCTCATACTCTAAATGAACGCGTATGTATGACAAGCCAATCTTATGTCAAGTCAATCACCACTCGGCGGCCATTTTGATCACATTTGCTAATGGCGGATACAGTGTAGTGTGGATTCACTAGTGATGTGGTTTTTATAGTCATGTCGATAGATTGGGTCTTACAATATATTTTGAATCACCACATTCACCACTTGGCTCTAGTTCCATACAAATATTAACAAAAAAAAAACTGTCTATTTTATTTTTTTGCTATGTATCATATTTTAACACCAAGAAAGCTTAATACCAATTTCAATATGAACATAGACATTACATGAAGGCACATAGTTTAATACACGTACGCTCCCATTTGTACACTAGTTTGTGCAATAATAAAGTTTAAATAAATAAGGTACTATTGTTTTCGGCTGTGCATTTATTTAACACCGCATGAGCATGAATGATGAGGCAAGCGCCCAAGAGCTAACTTTTTATCGTACTTAAATCACAGAATTGATAATAGTACGTGCTTAAATTTTAAAATGTACCAACTTTCAGTAAAATTTACTACGTCTATATAACGTAAGAACGCTGATAGGATAACACTATCGTAAGTTAACTTATATAACAAACTCATTAATAGCTGCTGGTCAACCAACGGGGGCTCCCAAAGCAAACTTCATCGCAAGAGCGTCTACTTAGTGGTCCTTTAAAAAGGTATTTCCAAAGCTTAAATACATACAGATGACGAGAGATTTATGACTGATCCGCTTTGCCGGCCTGCTAAAGTGCCTACACACTACGGCACCAAACCAAAGTAGCTTCTTTTAGATGATGGCTATCATCTTTCGCCATTCCCACAGGATTGCAGGTACCGAGGCCTCAGCACCGTTACGTTATTGAACGAGGAACTTAGTAATTTATAGCGCTCAAAGCAGTACAGGGGACTTTTTATGGATCATGATCATGAGCGATCATGTCAGCCTAGCTGGTATACTCCACTGTCGCAGGCGCATGTTAGAAGCGTATATTCCTGCGCCATATCTCGGACAAACTTCAACAAAAAGGCCTTTTAAAACAAAAACATAATTGAGATTATGAATGAGTAATTTCAATAAACAGTACTTTCACTTTGTTTGGAAATTCCTGATCTCATTCCGTTCCTTTATTGTACATGATTTTAAACATGTCCTATTTAAGTAACGAGAGGAATGGAAAAACAAGATTGTATGATTTTTTTGTTTTGGGACACTTTTTCTCACGTGTCATAAAGTATGTGATTCTGATTAGAGAAAACATAATATCATTGTAGTGACAAACTTCGTTAAAATCATGTAATTGTAAAAGCAGTGAAAAGCCTTTCAAATATACAATACAAAGATCAACAAACAAAACATAAGGAACATCTCTAGACGACAGGTCTCCTGGCGTTGGGGTGGCGGAGAGCGGTTGACACATTGGATACACATTTACCGGGTTCGATTCCTGGTCTCTTCCGCTAGGTTGCGAATTTAATTTTTTCTTTGTTCTTTGTATCAATGGTTAAAAACCAGTTCTTTAAATAAGGTATCTAATAAAGGTTATTTCATTTATTTTAATACAATATCTATTCAATCTTGGTTAATTTAAGAACAGTTTTCGTCCGCCTTTCGGCGATAAATGGTTCCCGCCAAAAATAAACCATAAATCAAAATTCTTAATTATAGCTAAAATTTTATATTTCTATGCGCCATGAAGTATATTTCTATACACTATGCACCAGTGATTATAACTTGATTATTAATTTAAGTGTTATTATTTGGTATACGTAAGCATGCAATTATTTGACATAGCCGTGGTTTACTGATTTCACCTAATTTAAACACTGTGATTTTAAAATTTTAGCATTTTTAATACTAAACAACATTAATATGTAACATGGATTACCCTGTACATTTGTAGACGTGAAATCCTTGTGTAACATTTCTCTCTCCCCGAGATTTGCTGATTGTGTATAACAGGTATGTAAGTAAAATGTAAATTTATCCCATCCCTATGGATTGGGTAATCTTTATTTTTACATATATATCTGAAATCTATTTTAATGGTATATTAACGAGTAATATTTTAAACGATTAACTCTCAAAACACCAACGATAATAACTGATGGTCTTTAAGCGACTAAGACGATTTTTTTCATTCATAACTTAAAATTCTCTTAATCAAGGATCGTCACAAACAACAAGAAAAGTAAATCAAAAACGGAACATACGCTTAGGAGCTACGATAGCACAGGAAAACTTACAAATAGTTTCACCTTTGGAGGATAATAAAAGAAATCAGAAAATAGAGTGAAATACGATGATGCTTTCAAATTATTAATAGCATGTCAGTATTCTTATTCTTAAATTGAATAATCACTAAATTATTATAAAATATAAAAAAACGACATAGTTTCAAAATTCACCAATGCTTGAATCTCTTCAAGTCGATAGTGAATATGCATCTTCTAGACAAGTATCAAACGAGGTCTGCCAAATGCTGCTTGATAATCTTAAATAAATAAATGCATTAAGTGCAGATTTTTGATGCTTCTTGTCAAAATAGAACTTACCCGTAGTGACTACAACTAGTGAATTATCTGCTTCAAACAACCTTAATTAGTTTATATTAGTATCATGTCATTGTAATTAATAAAATAAACACTAATAAAATTAAACACTTCTTACAATAACACGAATGATCAGAAAACCTTTTTAAATCATTTTCTTAAAATATGAAAGTGGTATTGTTTTCATGGTATTAAATTTAAAATTACTAGATTTATTTGAATACATTAAATATTTAGTTGGTCTTTTTACCTCAATAGTGCCTTTCAAGCTACCTTATTCAATAATAGGTATTTATGAAGTTACATACCTACTTATTATTTAATTTCGATAAGTTTAACATACAACAAAAGTGGTGTATGGATTTCTTAATTTACATGTCGATAATATGTATCGACAATTGCAACAACGTGTTCATCCCATCACTAGTTAGACGCCATTTTTGCTTTGGATCTGTTGTTGCGGTGTTGATTATCTTACGAAATATCTCGTAATTTTTGAAGAGCATCGCATTTAGTTCATTAAATTATGTTTTAAATGAATTATTACAACACGACTGTTGTATGAACGTAAACAGTGAGTGGATCAGTTGTCTTATTGTGGATATATTAAGTGCGCGGGAAAGCTAGCTGTTCCAATGCCTCTCCCGTCAACCAAACATACCTAAATATTTATGTGGTGTGGATTAAAAACCTATCTGGAAAATGATTTCCCAGAGAGTTCGGGAAATGCGGAAAGGAAAAATTCCAAAAATGACAAAAAATGTGGAACGTGTTTATAAAGAAGGGAAATGTCGTGATTGTTCAGTGGTGATAACTCGTATGGACTTTGCCAAAATTTTAGGCAAATTTACGAAGGTTAAAATTCAGTATGAAAGTAGTACCACGCCAAAAACGAAGAAAGCTAGTGAAGCTGCTGTAAACACTCCTACTAGATTGAGAAGGAGTGAAAATGGAGTGGTAAATAGGAACGCGTTCAACCAACATCCGATCAACGAGTCAATAAACTCCAAAAAACCACGGATTCTTAAACCAGGACCTGCCCCATCGCCACGGCAGGCTAGCAACATATTGAAAGAAAATAACGGGTTAAAAAAAGGACCCATTGTAAAAGATAAAAACTCCAACTACAATCAACAAAAACTTAATCATAACCTAAAAAGATATGGCATTATTTTCATTAACCCTAATGTAAATAACAAGAATGATATTAAAAGCAAATCAACGTTATTAGAATTACTGCCTGATATTGACAAAAGTATACTGCCTACTGAAGAATGGGCCATAGATTATTTTCCGAAAAGTGAGGAACCTAAGGAAGATAAAGTGTATGATCGCATTGCAGCAGAATTGGAGGACCTCATGTATAATGAAAAAGCATCAAACCCAGATGTTACACCTGACTCAGCTGAAAATAAAGTGGATGATTTTCCTTCCATCATGGACATCCTGAATGACAGTACACCTCAGAGTATTACTAAGCCAATTGACCAAAGTAGCACTTTTAAATCTAATTTAGAGTCTAGCGATGTGGAAGCAATGTTGCTTGGTAAAAGCGGTGAGGACATCAAGGAACCAGAAACCCCCATGGAAGTGGACAACACTGATATGGCAAACTTGATTGGTGAAGTTGGACCATTAGACACCATTCCTGACACAGCGAAAAGTCAAGAAAGTGTCATTAAGCAGGGGGACTCTGCTGATAAGAATTCTGTCGCCAGTTTAAGCAACCCTTCCATTATTGATGAGACATTACAAAAAGGTATAGAGGAACAGTTGATATTTGATAATACACCAAAAGAATCCCTGAGTGAAAATAAGCAAAATAAATTGGAAAATGAGGAATCAAATGAAAACAGTAAAGTTACACAAATGGACTCTGATGTTCTGATACACAAGGACAAATGTGAAAGTGTTTCAGTAATACCTAAGACTGAAGTTGTCACTCATGTGATATTTAAACAAACTAAAGACGGCAAATGTTGCAGGTGTGTAACATGCCCTAAAAACTTAAAATACAGCATAGAATTAGATGGGAAGGCTGTTGAGTTCATAGGAGCGCCCAAGTTTATTTCTAGTTTAGAAGACTTACAAGTTTTGTTACAAATTGTAAATGAAAGTCGCCTAGACAGTCTTTATGTGCTCCATTAAATATTTGTTTGTAGAAACTGATTTCTTTTTCTCTGCTTCTATGAACTGGACTCTATTATTATTTTTTATTTAAGACAAATTGGACCCATATAATTTAATATTGTGTTTTAGTTATAATTATGCATTATATGTACAATACACCAAGCACTCACACTAGCTCTGTAACATATATTTTACTTACCCTTTTGAAGGTAAAAAATGTTACTGTAATTTTTGAAGATGTCTGTAGTCCTAGGTTTCTTGCATATTGAAAAATTACCTTATAAATACACTGTTATGCTTACTGATACACATTATAATTGTTAGACACTGAGGAAAATTTAAAAATTAAATCAATATTTATGAATCATGTTTCACTTTGCAGATAGCAAAAATGAAAGTGGTTTCCCGTGATTCCTTAGATTTTGTAATGGTAAATATAATTTGTGTAGATATCTAAGCAGTACTTTTAATATTATGATAGAGTAATGTGTCTTAAAATTATAATATACTGAAAGGACATGTCTGAGAGATAATGGATTAAATTTCTGTTGAAACCTTGAAAGGTATGTTCACATTAAATATAAAGAACCTGGATGGTTAAAGTTTGTAACAAAGAGTTTTATTTATCACTTATCTTAACTTTACTCTTAATCTATGAGTAAATATCACAATTCCATAAATTCATATTTTCCAGTAAAAGCGTCAAATTTGGAAGGATAGCTTGTCTGTGTGCCTTCCATGGTAACAGAAATAGAGGCTACTTCACAAGCTGCTCCAATGATTTGGTGTAATGGCATATTTTGATGTGTGACAATAAAAGTTGCCAAAGCTCCTACAAAAGCATCACCAGCGCCCTGAAAATAATGATTTAGAATTAAATTAATCCCAATTTCAAAACACTAATTGCTGCAAATTAATAAATTTATAGAATCTTACTGTAGTATCCACTGGTTTAACTGCTCTGCAGAAAACATGAATAGGGTGAGGATCAGTTTTTGATAGATATACAGCTCCTTTCTCTCCCAGTGTGATTATTACTGTCTCACATCCTTTATCAAGCAACTTTCTCAATACCTGTAAAATATTCCTGAAAAAGCAGCTGTATATAGTATTCATTCAATAAAAAAAGAGTAGGTAGGTATTATTTTCTTACTCAACCTTACTTACGCCATAGTAACTTCCATATCAGTCATTAATGATGCCTCTAACTCATTTACACAAAGAATAGTACAGTATGGTAGTATCTCTTGAATGTCAGGCCGAGCTGGTGCAGCATTCAGGAGTTTCACCTGTAAGATTAAGAACCAGTAATAAGTACACATAAAAAAGACTATATTTGCACAGGAAGATAATCAGCAAACTTACACCTTTATTTAATTTAAATGCTTCCAAAGTAGGCTCAAAAGGAGTTTCCAGTTGACCAATTAAAACATCTGCGTTCTCTATTAGTGTTGCAGATGCTGCCACATCAGATTTATCTAAAGAGTTATTGGCACCAGCAACAATTACTATCTGATTTTCACCACTTTCCGCTACAGATATCTGGGCAATTCCTGTTGTCACATTTGGGGTAGTAAAGAAGTGAGACACATTCACTCCTTCAGCTCTCAAATGCTCCTTGTACGTGAGGCCCCACTGGTCATCACCTACCTAAAAAAAAATGTGAGCAAAATAATTATGAACTTGTAGCCCATAAACCTAGATGAGGATATAAGTAATTACTTACTCTCCCAATCATATAAGCATTTCCTCCAAGTTTTGCCGATGCCACGCACTGATTAGCACCTTTACCCCCAAAACTAGTTAAAAATTTCGTGCCATGAAGGGTTTCGCCAGGAATAGGTAATCTTGGAGCATATCTGTAATAGAAATATATAAATATAAAGTTATTACTCTTACGCAGTATAGTACAATTGTAAGATAAACGATAAACTACTTAAGCCTATATAAATAACTTACGTTGTAAAATCCACACTACATGATCCAATTACCACTATCTTTGGAGAATTTACAGATTTAGAAGCAGAATGCATTTTTCCACGTTAAAGGCAAATGACAAAGTTTCTTGGCTGCACTGACGATATCGAAGCAGAATTAATATTAAAATCAGCTCATCGTCATAATAAGGCCTATGTTTTATGTTATGAAAATGTGATAAGCAACTCGATAATGATAAGAACTATAAGAGTTTGACACTATGACTAATATGACTAGGACACTGTTGATGTTGACAGATAAAAAATAAGCAGACAGACATGACATGAGACCGACACAAACATCTGGATTCGTAAGGTTAGTAAGGGGACCCAGAGACCATCAATATTCAACGATCCGATCTATACAGCGATCTATCCATAAATTACGTAGGAACGTAATTGATGCATAGATCGCTGAAAATCAACAATGATAAAAGTAAGTATATCCGTTAAAGACTTATAAGTAATACCCGGCGTTGTACTTGTACACACTTATCGGTAGCTAACATGACATTCTCTTAAATTTAATATCGTAAACGTGATTGATACACATCGAGGGCTTCATGCTATAGGGGCGTATGCGCAAAAATGCGATTTTTCGTTTTTAACGGCATCGTATTCATCTAATAACGATACATCGGGTCAATTTTTGTCATAATTTTATCGTAATTATAAGTTATTTAAAATAAATAAAATATGTTTTGGCGTATCCTTGTAAGTAAATAAATAAATAAATATCGGACAACCTCACACAAATCGATCAAGTCCCAAGTTAAGCTCAAGAAGGCTTGTGTTATGGGTACTAGACGACGATAGACGTACTTATATAGATAAATATATACATAAATACATAGAACAACCATGACCCAAGCACAAATATTCGAGTTCATCACACAAATATTTGCCCTGGCCGGGATTCGAACCCGGGACCGCCGGCTCAGTAGGCAGGTGTCTACAAACCGAGCCAAACGCGTCGTCAAAATAGCGGCACATACGACCATATTTACCATACTTTTTAGTGATAGTATCAGTCTTCGGCCTCATATACCGTCGCACCATATGGGCGCAAAGTCCTTGAACGTCACACCTTTCTCCGAAAAACATCTCTAACTGGTAGGTTTCTAAGGAACTATCCTGCTCGTATCCTAGGTGGATTCGATTCAATATTCAAATCATAAATGCTCGATGTCATCCAAAGGACGAACCCACCATGCGAGCCGACTAGGTCCAACTTTGTTGAAAACAGAGGTTCCCAAGAAATATCAGGCAGGGGGGCGCTGAGGAAATAGATAAACAGGCGTCCTTACATATACCATTATGGATTGCTCCCATCATGCATAATTATCCATCTCAGACAGCTGCGGGGACAAAGCTAACTAGTCAAGCTGGAGAAGTTTAGGATAAGCAGAAAAAAACTCAATACAACAATGAACATTTGAGCACGGGCACAAATTAGTCAAGTCCAAACTAAGTCTCCTCTACGAACAGGTAACTGCAGTTTTAGGATCCCTACACAAGCCAGATAATACCTTCACCAGCTCAGCGGCGGAAGAAACAACCCTCGTACAGACTCACTTCTCGGGCTGTGAGTTGTAAAGGTTAGTGAGCTGGGTGGATGAGGAGAATACTCCAACGGAGAGAGAATGGCGACAAAAATACAGAGGGCTTTCAACTCCTTGACTCATACTAATCACCAGAACCGAACGGAATAGAAGGGAAGAGAGATAATTATCAAGATATTTACTATTGTTTTGGCTGCCTGCGTACTGCGTAGACAAGTCAAAGTAATTGTCATACAAAACCAGGTAGGAACCTTCTACTCAGGAGTTAGATTCTTCAGTGAAAATTAATCAGTTTTTTGCTTAAGCACTTGCATCATAAAGTATTCTGCAAAATACTAAAAACAAGTATGTGCCTTAAACCCGCTCCAGACCTTCGGAAGAAATCGGATAATGTATAGTGTTTTAGGTCCTAACTATTGCACTACACATTATCCGATTTCCTAACAATTACGCTACACATTATCCGATAAGTAGGATCGGATCGGAAGGTCTGGAACGGTTTTTATTCTTAGGCACATTCATAGACATTGAGGGACGTCGACGGCAACGACAGGATAAAATTCACCAGCATAAAAGCGGCACTGGTAGGAGCCGGAATGAAAGAGATTCATCGGCATCGAAACTGGTGAAGCCAAAACTGGTGCACTCAAAAAGGCAGTGGTAGCAAAGTAAGAACCCTCGAAGCTACGTCCGCTCACCACTTTTGTGGAATCATCGCCACACTAAGGAACATCACTATTACACAGTCATCATATCCTGTCCTGAGGTTCTGTTTTCCCGTGGCTGTCAAGCAAATCAACCTCTGAAGTGATTGTAGTTTAGCTTCAACAGTGAATGTTTTGTTCTTAATTAAAACTTATTATGCCGGGCATGCTACGTTTTTTTTATTTACCTTGCTCGACAAATTAGAGCTCTGTATTGATCATTTTGGGTTAGTTACCACAAAGCATCTGTTAGCGAACATTACCAGTTAAGTGTTTTCGAATAAACTGTCAGTTTGTTGTTAGACAGTCAGTATAGAGCGGGTGAAGTCACATTCACATACCCTTGTGATTACCGCTCGTTAGTATTACTATTCAGGAGAGCACCTAAGGTGTCCTCGAGTGAACAAATAGTGGGCACAACATCAACCGATTTCCGTTGTCTATCTTATAACTCGTCAGCAACATCAAGGGTCTCCTAAAATTGGGCTTTCTGATGGAGTTGGGTTGGCAAAAGTAGTGTCATCAACTCGCCACGGCGTACGGTTAATGCTTCGTTTTTGTAGAAGACTGTCATGTTATCACATTACAAACTAGTTACTAGAACCTGTTAAGATTTCGTAAGATCCGATTTCTGCAGAGAGTGGGCACCTCAACTGCTTGGAGTTCGCAAGAAGTCACCTTTAACGACTTTATGACTGCTGGTCTAGGCAAAGACCGACGGGTAGACAGAGAGACTTTATTTAGCACTGAAGTGCTCAGTTAATAATCGTTCGAGATGGTCAGCCGACTGGAGATCGACATCTGCCGTCATTACTTAACATCCCAGAATGTCGCCGATTCAAGAGCGGCGCTGGGTCATAAGTTCTTCTAAAAAGTTATAATCAAGGAAAAGAATAATTTAATCAGTGAAATGTATATTCTTTCTTTACTAAATGCTTGGATTTGCCTTAGATCACCACTATACGACCACACTCAAAAGCCACTAGCACTTTTTTTTGTCGGGCGAAACAGGCGTAAAAAAAACAGAAAAAATTTAAGGAGATTCGTAACAATGTGGAAATTACTGTAAAAAGAAAGTAATTGTCATTGAATAATTTAATAGGAAAAGATTTAATTTATACGCCCCTCAATTTCAAGTATTTATCAAGGAAAATCGACATTCATTTCGAATATTTGTTGCGCAGTAAAGAGGCGTAAGCGCATAATTACTAGTTTTTAGAATACTTTAGGTAAAATTGATCATACTACATAAAAACAGTGACAATATAAATACTCCATGCAAATTTGCAAAAAGATCCGTCGAAGGGACAAAAAGTTATTAAGTTTTTTGCCTCTCCTGAAAAGTAGGGGTTTTGCGCATACGCCCCTATAGCATGAAGCCCTCGACATCATCACATCAATAAACTCCAATCTGCAATCATAACATCGAAATAAATACCAGGTAACAATCAAATTAGAAACCAGCTAGAAGTTCGTTTCACGTGGTTGCTCGGTTTGTAGAGACCTGCCTACTGAGCCGGCGGTCCCGGGTTCGAATCCCGGCCAGCACCTCTAGCACAACTTTGACACGAGACTATCTCACGCGAGTTTTGTTACCTATCCCTTTCCGTACACGGTACAGTATCGTAAGAGAGTGACGGGTGACGCTATGTCGCTTGGACATGAGTCGGGAATCATAGTAAAGTTGTGCTAGACGGGCAGGGCAAATATTTGTGTGATGAACTCGAATATTTGTGCTTGGGTCATGTTTGTTGTATATCGTCGTCTAGTACCCATAACACAAGCCTTCTTGAGCCTAATTTGGCACTAGATTGATTTGTGTGAGGTTGTCTGATATTTGTTTATTTTATTTATTATTTGACATCATTATGGAATTCTTTGAGTTAATATCGCAAATAACACAAACTATTTTAATTAATTTGGCAGGATTTTAGTTTCGAATATAATTATAAAATAATACGTTAATATTCAAAATCTTACCGCACCACTTTACAACGGTGGTCGAGCAACCGAGAGAGGGCGCTGTTAGTTTTGTAAATTATTTATGAAACATGTAATGTCTAATTTTTTTTAATGTTTGTTTTTAGAGTTCCGTACCCAAAAGGTCCCACAGGACCCTATAACTAAGACTTCACTGTCCGTCCGTCTGTCCGTCCGTCTGTCCGTCCGTCCGTCCGTCTGTCACCAGGCTGTATCTCAAGAACGGTGATAGATAGACAGTTGAAATTTTCACAGATGATGTATTTCTATTGCCGCTATAACAAGAAGATGCGATATTAACTCAAAGAATTCCATAATGATGTCAAATAATAAATAAAATAAACAAATATCAGACAACCTCACACAAATCAATCTAGTGCCAAATTAGGCTCAAGAAGGCTTGTGTTATGGGTACTAGACGACGATATACAACAAACATGACCCAAGCACAAATATTCGAGTTCATCACACAAATATTTGCCCTGCCCGTCTAGCACAACTTTACTATGATTCCCGACTCATGTCCAAGCGACATAGCGTCACCCGTCACTCTCTTACGATACTGTACGGTGTACGGAAAGGGATAGGTAACAAAACTCGCGTGAGATAGAGTCTCGTGTCAAAGTTGTGCTAGAGGTGCTGGCCGGGATTCGAACCCGGGACCGCCGGCTCAGTAGGCAGGTCTCTACAAACCGAGCAACCACGTGAAACGAACTTCTAGCTGGTTTCTAATTTGATTGTTACCTGGTATTTATTTCGATGTTATGATTGCAGATTGGAGTTTATTGATGTGATGATGTCGAGGGCTTCATGCTATAGGGGCGTATGCGCAAAACCCCTACTTTTCAGGAGAGAGAGAGATGTACTGTTTAATATAAGATAAACAGATACATTCAAACATCCTTTGTCATCTTGTACCTTACGTATTCTGGCAAATAAATACATTCTATTCTATTCTATTCTATACAGATATGCTTTAAGTATATGGAGAATACTCTTGGGAATGGCACTGATGGCAATTAAATTACTAGAAAGATGGTAGTTTGCTGGGACCAGTACTGTAGATATTTGTTATCTTTAAAATCATTGTCATCATCCCTGAAAATGCCAAGCCACTAATCCCTTAATTTAATAACCCTACACCTTGGTTTCAAAAAGTATAGTTTGGCCGTTTTATTGTGAAATTGAAGATGTATGACATAATTTGCTACCGTAAATAAGTCCATCAGACCTAATGGCAGTGCTCCCCATGTGTACCGTGGCACAGATTATATAATACTATACTAGTACAGATTGACGAAGCGGTACTAGGAAATGGAACGACCCTAACTCTGGCTATTCAACTGGCTATTTTCTTTCCGTCGATTATCCAACAGATGGCAGTAGTGAGACTGCGATTTATGCGTCTCGGTCACGCCATCTAAATAAGAAATGGGAACATGATGTGCGTGCTGTCTTGTTCTATAGCCTAACTATAACGCCACATGATCGATAGATGGCGTCTTTTTCTGTCACGCGCGGACGCAAGTCAATGCAGAAAACGTTTTTGCAGGCATCGTACGAGTAGCATCTCAATGTCTTATGCGCACTGACCTTGAATCGTATCGGCATCTCTTTCAGACGGGCCGTACCTATCTATACTATAATATCTATACCTTTTTTCGTAAGCACAAAGCTCAACAGTCACAAACTACAATTTCTCGCGCGAGATAATTGACTGTATTTTTCTGTGCAGTAATCTGGGAGGTGGAAGGGTATTCGTTCGGAGAGTCATTCTCATCAACAAATGTAATTTTTTTCTAATTTATCCTTACCGGGCCATAACTGTTAAGGTCTTAAGCCTTTTTTCTGAGTTTATGTTTAAACCTTCTTCCTTTCATAATCTTGTAAAAACTTTATAATGCAGTCACTTTTCTTAAACATTCAAATGATGTTTGGGACCGGTAAGGATAAAGTTAGATGATAAGAATGACCCTGCATTGCTTTAATATTAAATAAGAACAATATAGGTACAGGATCATTGTCTGCTTTATTTCATAATAATCACCACATGTCATATTTACACTACTTAAGAGCCCACCCATGCAAAATTCGTCAGGTGAATGATCCTAGATCTCAACATCCATAGTGATTAAAAATCTGTCCCTTGAAAATAAGAAACTTAAACAGTTTTTCTTCAATCTTGTCAGCGTGAAAACACGATTAGTAATAATTTTCTCGATAGTTTTATCTCTCAAACATAACCCTTTTTAGGGTTCCGTAGTCAACTACCCTTATAGTTTCGCCATGTCCGTCTGTCCGTCCGTCCGCGGCTTAGCTCCGTGATCATTAGTACTAAAAAGCTGAAATTTGGTATGAGTATGTATTACGCCGAAATAACGGTAAAATAAAAACCAAAAAAAAACTTTTCAGGTACCTACCTCTCGAACACAAAAAAAAATACAAAATGCTTTATTGCACACCAAAACAAAATTTACAAATTCAATACAGAACAATAATTTTAATAACGGTAGACAACAGGCGGTCTTATCGCTAAAGAGCGATACCTATAGTGGGGGTGATTTATTTTTCGTTTCAACACTAATGTGTGGGGTGTCGTTGAATAGGTCTTTGAAAAATAATAGGGGTCTCCAAACATTATTTTTTGATAAAATCAGCAGTTTTGTAAAATTCGTTCCGAAAATTATAAAAATTGTGTCCCCCCCCCCCCCCCCCCCCTCTATCTTTTCAACCACGGTCAAAAAAATATAGAAAAATTCATGAAAATGAGGGTTTATACTTAAGTACTTTCAATGAAAACTATATTGAATAAAATCGGTCAAGCTGTTTTTGAGTTATCGCAAAAATTCATAATTTTCTTATTTATTATTCAACTAGGAACCCTTATAGTTTCGCCATGTCCGTCTGTCCGTCTGTCCGTCCGCGGCTTAGCTCCGTGATCATTAGTACTAGAAAGCTGAAATTTGGTATAAGTATGTGTATGTATAACGCCGACAGAACGGTAAATTAAAAATTTAAATTTTTTATATTTTTCGGGTACCTCTGCAACACCTAAAGTGGGGGTGAATTTTTTTTATCTTTTCAACACTAGTGTGTGGGGTGTCGTTGGATAGGTCTTGTAAAAATAATGGGGGTCTTTTAACATAATTTTTTGATAAAGTCAGCAGTTTTGTAAATATTCGCTCCAAAAACAAAAAACATAGTGTCCCCCCCATCTAACTTTTCAACCACGGGTCAAAAAAAATCGGCAAAATTCATGTAAATGAAGCCTTATAAGTACTATCAATGAAAACTATATTGAACAAAATCGGTCGAGCCGTTTTTGAGTTATCGCCAAATTTCATATTTTTTCTTTAAAAGGACGTAAGTTGACTTCCAGAAGGTAATAAGTGATTACAGTTTCTAGGGCGTTTACGACCTTTTTATAGAGCTTAAAATCTTTCTTAACTTAAACCTCGGGCTTAAAGCAGCAGTTTATTGTGAAGGATGAGCAACTACGGAACCCTACACTGAGCGTGGCCCGACATGCTCCTGGCCGGTTTTTTAGCTTAATAGATGCACAATTTTATTATAAGTTCTCAAAAACTGTAAAAGTATTTTCAATATAAAATACACACGTTTATGACACAACTCAAAAAACATGATTTCCGCGCTTCCGAGCATGCACTTCCATCTCGCTCACGTTTACGCTCAGTGAGAGAGAGAGTTAGCACACGCACCCCCCAATAACTCCAAATCTATTTAAGATAAAAACATAAAATTTAGCTTATGTATTTAGATCCTTTAGAACAACTAGAACCCCAAATTTCATCAATAAAAGAAATAAAACCGCGTACGGAGGGTTCCGTACACACTTTCACTTATCTCATCCTTATTAGTCTGTTAAGTTTGCACCTGAAATATATGACGCCGCATACAAATGACGTGCAAACATAACGCAACCGACTTCTTCAAATTTGATGTATTAAAGGGACTATATTTTTAATATTTTTTTTACAAATGTATAATTTTCAGATTTGATAAGTATTTGTAGTATGTGACGATATTACTTGCCAAATTTTATAGTTCTAGGTCATCGGGAAGTACCCTATCATTGTGATTCCCTTGAGAGTGTCGAAATGTACAATTTTTGCGATATAAACGGCCGTATCTCTTTTTTCACGCTAACGTAGAAGTTAATTTTTTTCACAGGTTCAAGGAACCGCAAACCTGAGTATATTATGTTAATTTCAACTGGATACCTCAACGCATTCTCGAAATAAAGAGTCTTGACAGATAGACGGACGGACGGACAACAAAGTGATCCTATAAGGGTTCCGTTTTTTCGATTGAGGTACGGAACCCTAAAAACCCAGCAGAGTAATTTTGCTAAGAGACAAGCTTCGCCGACAAAAGAATTGAGATCTATATGGGCGCCAAGTTCTTTGCACTAAATTTTTTAGATACAAGGACATGCGACATACTCAATGCATTTATGTTACTTGGGGTGTAATTCAATATCGAGATTTGACTTGGCTAGTTTTCACAAACTGACAAAATTTTATAAAAGTATTGTTATCAAGCTAACAGTATAAGTAACAGCATGAACACTAACTTGCGTACTTACCTTTACGAAAATAGGTTAATGATTAGACAAATATAATAAGTACCTAATATAAATTTATATGTAAAAACTTTTTCTTTCTCATTTAACAAAAATCGTGATTTTTGACTACTAATAAGTTTTCCATTAGAAAGTCATGTTAAATGTTAAAATTATAAAAAAATATATGCATTTGTTTAACTAATATGTACAAAAAACAATAAGCGACCGTTTCAAAGAAAATTACAATGTGTTTTATAAATCAACAAAAATTACAATGTGTTTTATAAATCAACAAAAATTGATTTTTATCTGCAAAAAGTACCAATTCAACTTAATTATTGAGCAAAACACATGTACATAATTCAATTATAAACTAATCAAATTTCTCTGCGCACACTTTGTCCCGCCAGCCCAGAATACAGAACCGAACAGGCAGAATACAGAAGTGTGAGGATATGAAGGTACTCCACTCGTGGTTGATGGACCATCAACTGACACCGCAGAAGATGAAGTTGACAATTGGTCCTATAGCTTCCAGCCATAGCGTCCACTTCTTTGTAATGCGGGTCTTTTTTCCAACTTCATTTTGCACTTTATTTTCAAAATGATTGATCCACAGATATCTGTTATACGCAGTTCAACATGGTTTAAATGTTCTATGGTCATGCTTCCTAAAACAGAAAATTAAGTATCTTAACATAAATAAAATACAATAATAATAATTATTAGTAGTTTGTTTTTCTATACGAACAGGTCTAAATCAACACAATAATGGTTAAAGGCTAAATAGGATCACTTTTTTCTCCAAAAGAATTCACAATTCACTTAACTTGGGAAAAAAATAAAAAATAAATGGGTAACCAATGAACACAACCTTTTTGTAGCGCAGGTCCTGAGAAATATCAATGTACTTAGATAAAATATTTAACATACAAACACCAATAGAATTAACTTCATTCTTTACAAATTGATAAGGCAGTATGAAGTTCTAACATTACAGAAAACATAGCATTTGAAGGTCAAGCAAATAGTTTAATTTTAAGTAAGTGCTCATCTTATTGACTGATATTATCTCAGTGACTTTGTAATTTGTTTCTTTCGCCGCCTGGTTGGAAAGCTAGGTTGCCACGCAGTCAGGCATTCAATGTCAGAGCACCTTCAACCGCAACAGATTGGCTTTGGCACAACAAGGGGCTGCGAGGCGGCAATACACGCCACCCGTTCATTTGTTATGACACATAATAATTCAAATTCAGTCGTTTTAAAGCTAGATTTAAAAAATGCTTTTAACAGCGTTGAAAGAGATATCTTGCTAAACGAGGTTTTAGATAACGTGCCGTCTCTCTACCCCTTTTTGTATCAATGTTATTCTGGTAGCACCAATTTATACCTCAAAGAGAACCTAATATCATCGCAAGTTGGAGCTCAACAGGGTGATCCTTTAGGTCCTCTAGTTTTCTGTCTGTCAATACAAAAGGCTATCGTTACATTGAGCTCGCCTCTCAATGTGTGGTACCTTGACGATGGTACAATCGGCGGAAGACCAGAAACAGTGATAGAGGACCTGAAGAGACTCATCCCTGTTTTGAAAGAGGTGGGTTTAGACGTTAACCCAACCAAGTGCGAGCTTTATAGTTGCGGTCCTATTTCAGACTCTTCATTGACAGAATTAAAACAGCTTTTACCGGGGATTAGGACCATAAACAAAGAAACTTTTTCCTTACTAGGTGCTCCTATATTCCCTGAAGGAGTCAAGGCTGCTCTGCAGTTAAAAAAAGATGCTTTAGTCGGAGTTCGTGAACACCTTTCTAAAATGTCATCCCATGTCTCAATAACCTTATTACGAAATTGTTTTGCTACACCCCGGATGACCTATATCCTCAGAACTACTCCACTCTGGTTATATATGGATGAAGTAAAAGAAATTGACCTAGAACTAAAATTTACTTTAGAGATGATATTAAATGTGGGGTTAAGTCAGTCACAGTGGGTTCAGGCTACACTTCCCATACGATTTGGAGGGCTAGGCATTCGTCGCGTTCAGGATGTCGGGATTGTTGCTTATCTTGCGTCGTCACACGGAACAGGAGATCTTGTCACTCGTATATTATGCTCTGACGGTGGCAACGTTTCAGTTCCTTTTATGATGGAGGCTCTGACAAAATGGTCCATGGTTTTCCCAGACGGCGAGCTACCCGAAAACCCTATCATCCAAAGGCAGTGGGATGACATATTTAGCAAACATATTTACGATTCCCTCGTGGAAAGTGCTCTGGAGGCTGACTTGGCACGCCTTAAGGCAATCGTACGACCAGAGTCAGGGGCATGGTTGCACGCCTTGCCGTCGCCTCAACTTGGCACCCTGTTAGACAACGATACTTTAAGAATAGCCGCAGCGCTCAGGTTAGGCGCAAAAGTATGCGAAGCTCATCGTTGTCGCTGTGGAGTAACGGTAGAAGAAAATGGCCATCACGGCCTCAGCTGTCAACGGTGTGCCGGTCGGTTCCCAAGGCACCACTCAATTAATGAAATCATCCGTCGCGCCATGGTTTCAGTTAATGTGCCTTGTATTTTGGAGCCACCAGGTTTAAGCCGCACAGACGGTAAGAGACCGGATGGCCTAACCCTTATACCTTGGCGCAGAGGACGCTGCCTCCTATGGGATGCAACTTGTGTCAGTACATTTGCTGCATCCCATTTGAGACAAACTTGTCGGTATGCTGGCTCCGCGGCGGAAAATGCTGCGAAATTAAAACACACCAAGTACTCCGCTCTAGAGCCAGCATACGAGTTTGTACCAGTCGCTGTGGAGACAGCAGGACCATGGAGTCTTGAAGCCCGCAATCTGTTTAGGGAGCTTGGACGACGACTAAGGGACAGGGGCTGCGATCCCCGCTCTGGCTCCTATCTGGTTCAGCAGGTGTCCATAGCCATTCAGCGGGGCAACGCTGCTGGTATTATGGGGACCTTTGAGCCGGGTATAATGCAGGGCGGGCTCTTTTAGGTTAGATAAGTTTAAGTTAGGTTAGTCTCCATCATACTTGTATATATTTATAAATTACTTTAAGTATTTTTTATCCTGTTATTTTTTACCTTTAGTTGTTGTACGGAATTCCTTGCATGTATTTAAAGTTTAAATAAAACTTGTAAAATGTTTATTTGTTTGATTTGAATGATGTTCTACTATCTTACAAATTACAATAATTTTGGACTAGGGTCTTATTAATTATTCACTTTGTTTCTTTAAAGAATAAAAATGTGATTTGTTTATCGATATGTACTTTATTTCAAATGTTAAGTTTGTCTTAAAGACAACACTTACATATATACCTAAGTGGACTCGCCTACCTATATGCTTAAGTGGACCTATATACCTGAGTCCCATCCAGGGGACATAGGACATTAAGTCATATACCTGAGTGGGCCAATATATAGAAAATAAAAACTTACCGCAATTAGACATTTCGTTTGTCAGTTTTCCCAAGATAAGAAGACGAAGGTATTTAGATCCAAACAATGTCTATGAGCGGTTTTGAAGTCGTATCTATAAGAATTTGCTTCAAGTCCATGTTAGGTGGCGTAGGTCAGTTTAAACAACTTAAAGCAAGGTTGCAAAATAAAATCACATTCAACTCAAACAATAACAGAACAAATCGAATCGCAAGTCAGTGCTGCAAACTCCCACATCACGTGTAATAAACAAGAACGACAACAAGAAGGTCCTAAAAATCAGGAGCCAGTCATAAATATCAGTACGGCTACTCCCATGTTCAAAATTCGACCGTCGTATAGTGCCGTCCCTCTCGATCTTCTGTCGAAGTATATGAGTAAACGGGACAGCACTATACGCCGCTGGCCGAATATCGAACGTCGGAGTAGCCATTCAGAATATTCAGATTCGTCAGAATCAGTCGCGTTTCGTTCCACTCACAAATCGGTTGACAATTATCGGATGTCAACGTTGCCAAATGACCGCACACTTATATTAAATATGGTGTATTTACACAACTTTTCTAAAATTAGGAGATTTGTTCGATTCCAAAAAGTAATTCTAAAGATTCTTCTATCTAATTTTAAAATATGGCTTCCATCAGGTTAATGATGATTTCGCCAATTTCAAGTTTGCTCGTAGAGCATGCCGTTGTTCGGTGAGGTTTTGCTTTTTGTAAAGTGATAGCGATTTACAAAAAACCACGCGGACTATCGGGCCTTGACCCAGGAAGGGCTATGAACGCTTCAAGTTGAATTCTTCATTAGCTATTCACTCATACGTTAGATCACTGCACAATACGCTATCAATACTACACATTGAACAACAAAAATGAATAAATAATGAACAACGCAACTTAAACGCATGCGGCCATCTTAAGTCACAAACCGGAAGTCCCTAAAGATTCTTAAAAATCATCCATACTAATATTATAAATGTGAAAGTGTGTCTGTCTGTCTGTCTGTCTGTCTGTCTGTTACCTCTTCACGCTTAAACCGCTGAACCGATTTAGATGAAATTTGGTATATAGATAGTTTCAGTCCCGGGGAAGGACATAGGATACTTTTCATCCCGAATAAATGTAGTGTTCCCGTGAAAAACGGGATTAAACTTTGTATGGAGAGCAAATCATTGTAGTTGCAACAACTCCCTACATGTCATCGTTTTGACGTAAACTAATCTACCTACGATATACCTTCACCAAACGCATACCAAACTATTCTTTGTAAAAAAACAATAAATTCTGATATGGGAACATGTATCCGCAAAATTCGATTAATCGCGTAATTTCAAGAATCAAATACATAAAATTTTACAAATTTGATTCAATCACATTTGATTTGACAAACGTCACACACCCATCTGGCAAGACATGTCAAACCAGTGATTGCAGAAGGGCTACTCCGATGTTCAAAATTTGACTGTCGAATAGTGCCATCCCTCTCGATCTCCTGTCAAGGTATATTTGAGTGAATGGAATAGCACTATACGAAAGTAAAATTTCGAACGGAGTAGCCCTTCAGGTAGGTATCACGTTCCGATACGCACATCATCTGAAAATAGTGCCTACGAGCTTTGATTATGTACCTCCGCTTGGTAACTGAGTATAAATAAAGTAGTAAATAACTCAGTATGCAAAGATACGATACTTAACATATATAAATAATCCTAATAATATTATAAACGAGAAAGTATTTACGTTCATTCTCATTTCATTCATCTTAATTTTAAACAATGATTGATGGAAGGTCGCCAGTGTTCGGAAATCGTCGTAAATAAACAGCCAATTGCTGAATTGCCTCTTTCTAACCCATAATTTGGCGTGTATGGCAGGGTGAACAAATTATTTGACCATCTTTTTCCATATATTATTTTCGAACCAAAATATTTTGCTCTATTTTACCATAACGAGGCTTGAACCAGCGACCTTCGTCATCTTTTGTCAAATTAAGGGCTAAAGACCGATGTGCAATATTTATCGCCGAGTACAGTATTAGTGCATAAAGTTTTTGTATTTTTTGGATCTTAGACTCGGATACTCGACAAGACCCGAATTGTCAATCAATTATTATGCTACATAATCGACGTGCTTAAGTCAAGGGCTTGACACGCTTTGATGGAGAAGGATAGCCTTATTATGATACTTATAAGAGGAAATAGAAAAAGTGCAATTTTTTGGCTCTATCACTGACCGAGCATTTTTATAGACACGGGCACGAAATGTTTTTCTCATGAACAGTATATGTAGCTTGCTCATGTCTCCAAATCAAAAAAATTACGTTTTTACTGACCTAAATAAATCATTTAGGTAGGATAATTTATTGAACTATACTTCAATAAACTAAGTTGTAAAAACCAAGTTAGAAAAATAATAGTAGCTACCTAATAATTATTTTGTCCCAATTTCATAATGTGACAAAATTCTTTGGTGAATAGAACCATACCTTCTTCGTCAGTTGATTATGGACCGTCACCATCTCGAGCCGTTTCTGAGCATAGCTTATGGAATCGAATAGGACTTAGCCTCGGATAACTTATTGAATCGAATGGGACTTAGTTAGCCTTGCAACTACAAAAATATTAAAAAAAGGATGTTTTGCATTTTGTCCATGGCTTTCACCCGATAGCCCAGAACTAAACTACTAACTAGATTCCATTCGAGTATTGAATACCTTCAAGGGTTGAAAGTCTAATTGTTTTTTTTTTATTGTATATCAATTAACGAGTTCTACGCGTACGAAGTCGCGGGCAAAAGCTAGTATATTTATAATCTGACAAATCAGGAGAGTTTGCAGCACTGTCAGAAGTAACGGTCTGGAAGGAATGGAATGCCCAGTTGACAGATTCATAGTGTTGCCAGAACGGATTTACGTTTTCGGAAATTTCGCAAAGTGCATACCTAATCCATTAAGGGACGGGTTTGAACAAAATCGGACGAAATCCAAAAAAAATAATAAGATCTATGCAATACTACCTATGGGATTGGGTACAAATTATTAATATTGGTTTATTCATCTATATATTCTTTATTTTTCATCTTTTTAAGCGTGCATAGTTTAAAATAAACTAGTCCTCCAATCATAATAAGCTCGACGAGTCTCCATTGCAAAAGTCTTAAAAGAGACGACGATTGTAAACGGGCGCTCGAGGTACGATTTGGAGTTTCAAAAAGCCGGGAAACTGACATTTTTTTATTGGTATGGCCACCCCGTCGTAGGCTGTGTGTGAGCGCAACAATGGGATACACATAAAACGCCATCTAGCGTTACCACTGCAAACAACTACGAATGCTTGGATGCTGAAACATAGCTAACACTTTCGTGTTCTCGGTTGATTATTTATGATTATTGTTTTCTTCGAAATAAGATGATAAATCAGTTTATATTTTAGGTTTTGTTTATAAAATATGCTATAGTTTATTTTAATCACGAAAATTCTGCTTAATTTGACTGATTCATATTTTATCAATTTACAAATGTTAACGGTAGAGCCATCTATTGTTCACTCTCAGTACTAAAAGTAACTTCTTCGGCTTGGGACCCCCTGACCGTGGGAACCGAGAAAGATACCTACACATCGCGCATCGCGGTCGACGCGCTCAGCCAGTCGGTTGCCACACGCGCTCACGGCCGGACGCCGCCGGTCGCGCTATAAAATCACCAAAAAAATGGCTTCGTCGCGAATGAGACCGACGCGCTGCAGTGTTGCGGGGTGTAAAAACATAAAAGCAACAGACGTTTATCCTTTTTTTCTTTGCCGACAGACGATGAAATGTTACTAAAAATTCTTAGAACTTAATAAGCACCTATACCTAAACGCATTGCATACACTGTTATAATAGATACATGTAATGTTGAATAAATAAACCTACCTACTTAATATACTTAAATTCATAGAAAATATCCACTACCTATATCAACAAGTGACAATAATTTACTCACTAAGATTTACCAAATCAGTTTAGTGCGTGTGGCGGGAGAGTGCATTGCACGGCCTTAAAAGGGCGTAAAAGTCGGCGTTGTTCTTGACACTTAAGACCTTTTGCAAGGAATGCATTCGCAAAGATGAAACGCGTGATCATCATTATAAAACAACTTGTACCTAGTGACTGTTTCGAAGCCTGTAATGCTAGTATTATACAATATGTAATACATTATATATAGGCACCTACCAAACTTTATTTAGTAAGTACCTACTGTCATCGGGATATATTTAGGTTACTTAGGTACCTACACAGAGAGTTGTTTTTGTTTCAGGTTTCTGGTATGTTCAGATAGAATAGGTAGGTAAGATTCCGATATACCTACTCGGAAATTTAAACGATTTTGATGGTGTGCCGCAGTGCATGTGAATACCTATTTCTAGTAGGTACCTAATGATTATTAAATTTGACTAATAAATTTAAATAAATCTATCGTATTTTCATTTATATTGACTTTTTATAAAATCATTTCTAAGCGGTGTCAACCCTAGCCTCGTTTTGCCGGCACGTGCGGCCAACGACCCACGCGTACAAGGTCGCTCCATTGTTAAATTGAGTAGGCATGAAAAGCGGTAGGTATTCACCTTTTTATTCAGACATGGGTATCTGTTCGAAGAACTATTATATTAATCTGTGCTAATGGCCCATAGAAATTAAGTGTGACAATGATAATACTGTTGACTTTCAATATATCTATCAAACAGTAGATACAATAATCTGTCCTTCTAGGATATTGAGAAGTACCCTAGAGGTAATCATAAGTGAGTAAGTGTCCAAATTGTAATTTTTTAGGTATCAATAAGATCTAAAGTATTATCTTGCTTCTTTTTTTAGTCTTGACAATGAGGAGAAAGGACAAAATGAAATAAACCTTTATCATGCTACAGTATTTACTAGATAATACCTATTTACTATATGTAATATTAATTTTTATCACTGCTTTCTTGCACTGGTTCAGCTTTAGTATTTGTACCCTCTTCACTTTTACCCATTTTCTCTGCCATTTCCATGTATTTTGCCTGCCGGTAATCATACTTTGCTGCATCAAGTAATATGTTCTGTATCAGTTGTCTGTTGTTGGTCTGTTTGTTAACAAGGTTGGGATAAGGGTTTCCTCGGAGCTCTAGAACAACTTTCTCTTGATGCCTGGTGACCATTGCTCTGGGCGCCTTGTGCATCCTAGTGTATGACTTGTCAAAGCTTTCATACCTTGGAACTAGAACTTTGAACAGTTTGTGCACTAGTTCTTTTTCAAGTAGCCAGTAGTCAGCTATTTCCATTGTAGGCTTGTGGCAGTCCCCATATCTAATAGCATCAGATATCAGCTGAAACCAATTAGTAAACACATATAAATTAAAGTATAGGCTGTATCTTCTTCAATGTAATGTAAATAAACAGGCGACGTATAAAGTATTTGTATAAAGAAAATAAGATATCAATTAAACAAATGATGAATACTGAAATTAATGCTTACTCTTTCAGCATACTGTCTGGCTTCATCCCCTCTATTGTAATTTAACTCTATACGCTCATGTTTTATTAAACCGGTTACGGTTTTACGTAATTTGTTTAATCTCCCTTCAGGACCCTGCACGTTCTTTAGTTTCCGGGGTTGAGGAGGTACTTTTATTCTTAGCTTAGAGACTAACTTTGCGACCTCTGCTTGATTCATATTACTTCAAATTTGAGACGAGTTTAGTTCCCCGTAAGTTGAACAGAAGAATAATCAAAACTCAATATGACCATTAATTAAATTTTAGGTTATGTTGAAATTTTGGGAGTGCTGTCAGTTCAGTTCCTCCAAATAAACATTTTTTTAAAGGTTCGTTCGAATATCAATATCAAAAGAATTATATGATTGTATTCTTCTATCAAAAGGCAGAATCATATAAAACAGTCGTAATAGTTTCGAACTCTAACTATTGTATTTAATAAGGACCTCTATAAAGCATGTTGTGTCTTACTTAACAAGCAGTTTCTATAATTATTATATTAATTTTCTTTCAGAAATAATTCCGCCGATTAAACATGTATCTCAAACACTCATTTATAAGCCAATGCATGGCCAATGCATGGCCAATGCCCAATATTTTACTGACAGTGACACTAGTGACAGACAGGTATGTCAGGACTACTGCCTGTCAGTCATTATTATGGGTCGTCAGTTTCAGTTGTCAGTATCGCCCGTATTTGTTTGAATGTCGGTAAAATAAAATATCCAAATGGAATGGTTTCCGTGATGTATAGAGTGGGTTTATAAGTGAAAGCTAATGAAGTTGTAAACTAGTTATATCGTGTAATTGGTTTGGTAAACCATATCTACAGACATGGCATCGTCAATAAACAGAAATGGCGAAGGAGTCTTCGAACTTCTTACGGAGCTTTGTACTAAAACAGCATCTCAGTATGCCAATCAAAGCGGGATTTCTCAAAAGCATCTTACAGCAAAAATGAGGTCCCATTCCTTTGGTATAATTCTAGGAAAAAGTGATAAAAAGATCCCAGAATCAACAGTGGAACCTATCTCAGACTTGTTGTCATATTATTATGTTAGTCAACAAAGCGTGAAGAATGTCGTAGACCATAAAAGGGCAGTAGAACTGAAGAATATTATTAATAGAATGAGAAACACAGACTTTGGAGATAAGAAGGAAAATGTGTTCAACATATTGAAGTTACTTCTTTCCCTCAAAAATTCCGTAAAGCCTGAATTTGCTCAGCAGATTTTTAAGGTATGCTCTTTATTATCTTGTCAAATTGATATGTCACCAATTGCGAGTTTTTACTGTTGATATATCGTTAGAACTAAAAAAAAAACGTATCTAATCACTCCAACGAAAAACGTCATAACTAGCGTCCGGACAAATGGTGGCATTTTCAAACTGGAGGGTAATGATATGTAACAATTTGACTTAATTTGGTATCAGAAACTAAGACTTAATTCATTTCCAAGTAGATCTAAAATTGTTACTCAATGTGTAACTACACATTTTGATTATATCATCACAATCCATCTACTATTGTCACATTTTAAGGATTAGAACTACTTAGGCATCTAAATTAACCAATTACTCACTTGCCTAACTCTCGCAAAATGATGAATTGCGGATATACCAACTTTCAACTCATGTTTAGACTTTTTATTAATGAAAATCCTTATTAATTATAGCTTATGTAGTTTTCTGATATCAAAGCTTTATTACTGAAGTTTTTTGAAAATCTGTCACATAGTTTTTGCATTTCAGTGGAATATATTATGTTTGTACTTTTATGTTTGTATTAATAAGATTAAATGTTAGAAAATTCCATAACATTTTATATGTATTTTTCTTTTCAGAACCCATTTACCTTTGGCCTGCTTGATGAGATGCTTCCGAAACCCCCAAGAGAGTCCTTCGGGTCTCCTGAGCCCTATCATTACTACCCTTCACACGTGTTTGAGCTGCCGTTTTCTTTGAAGAATCAAGTAGATATGTTTGAGAATCAGAAATCACCAGATACTGCAGAATACACATTGGAGAGTTATAATTCCCCGTCAAGTAAGATTTATATTTAGATATGATAAGTGACTTGCAGGTTTCTTGTGTTAACTGTTCTAATAAGTTACAACAGCATTACAGTAATAAAACAAAGGCACTCTAATCTACAAAAATAAATATTTTAGCAAGCTTTAAAACCAGTTAGTTAGATTTAGGCAACATAAAGGTGTGGCTCCATTGCATCTTCTGATCTGTTCTGCCCTACTTAATTAAATGGTGCTGATAAATTTTTAGACATTTTAAGTAATTTACGAGAATGTCAGTGTTCAAATTTATATCAAAATTTAATTTATTAAGAGGAAATTCCAATGCTCATTTTCCCATACAAATCAAGGCTCGTCTGTTTCCTCCTCGAATCATAACTAAACTTTACGAAATTTCAGCAACTGAATAGGGAGGAAATGTTCTGTGTAAGACCGTTTCGATTTATGCGCAAATTATTATTCAGTTTGTGTATTAAGTGTCCGTTTGCAGCGGTATTTTAGCCTAGCACACAAATTTTATTATAATTAGTTAGTGATACACTGCTATCAATAAATAAACACATTGTGTAACTAATATATTTTTCCCATTTCAGTTACATTAGGCTCTTCTAATTCTCAAATGGGTAAAATCAAGAAATTTTTCAGCCCAATGTCTATTCCATCCATCTCATCTGTCGACCACTCACCATATTCAGAAACCAACATCTTACACTGTCCAAGACTTACTGGCCAAAGGGATCTACAAATACCTAGAAGCTGTTCTGAAAATACTAGCCCAAAAGTAAGTGATATACAAGGTATGTTAGATTTGCCATACAATGAAATGGGCCGGCATTAATCGGCACAGCTGGGCGGTAAAATGGTATGCCTATATTCTTTCTAGTATAATGTAAAGCCTGACCAGAAATATATGAGGATGCGCCATATTGCGGAATTTCACTGGGACTAATTTCTTACACTGGCAATGCTTTTATGATGGTTTGTCAACAATGTCAATGTCATTCGTGCTGGTTTCTTTAAAAGACAAATATTTAAAATTATCCAAAGAAAATGCCAGAAAACATTCACAGTCGTGAACTTAATGTCATAAATAAAGTGTACACGAGTTTACTACACGAAAAACAGTCAGGAAAAGAGTGCATTCCACTAAATTATAATAAGAGGTTAACATAGTGGAACTGACAGGTATATAAACTATTTTCATTATAGTGGGTTGCGATTGGTTGCTAAAATTGTTGCCATATAAATCTTATAAATAGTGCTTTATCAGTTTTCTATGGAGAGGGGTAATTTCAGGAAAAATCTTAACAGTGCGATGGAGGATTATGGACGCGTGGTGCGAGCCGTACTGCGCCATCTGTTAGTAAAATATTCTTTGTCCGCACATCACGCTGAAACGTTTTTTTTTTTTTTCGGTACTATGGGAAGCCGGAAGCCTAGTATGGCTGCATCCGAGTGTCGGTAATTAGCAGGGGGCGGGGCTAGCCGGCCGCACTTGCCCGGAGCGTCACGCTGAAACGGCTCGTTTGACGGATTTTAACAAATTTTGATACAGGAATAGCTGGACGTGAAAGATGGTTATAGCATTCTTTTTACCCGACTGTGCAGGCGATGGTCCTTTCTAGTTTTACAATAAAAAATGACATATTTCAGATTTCTTTACCAGACAGTAAAGAAGATGCAATTCCTGAAACGAGACTGGTTAATATTTGGGAAATCGCCAGCCAGATTGATAAGGACATCCCTGAAGACATATGGGAAGTGGTTTGTAGGTATTTTTTATTACAATTGTTATGTGAAACATGAAAAACAAAAAACAGTTAGTAAACAAATGAAGCCCTTTCATTAGATATCTCTCATACAACCCCATCATCATTCAGAGCAACTACTGTCGAAATCCCATACAAAAAGATTATGACTAAGTAAGAGGGAGTCTTGCGCTAAATATCAAGATGGCTCTCCTCAAAATGTTCTCAGGGTTCAGAAGGTTAATTTTGCTAAAGGAAAACTCCCGATCAACAAACGTCATATAGATTACACTTTCATAACGTGCACCGTCCATTAGTTCTTCTCCGCAACTAATTTTGTCATTGATACGATTGTTAAGTTGTGGTTTTTAATTAGAAGTTTTTTTTTTTTATATCTAGCAAAAATGCCCTCTGTACAAGAAAGGCGGTTGATAGCAACTTCGTCCAGAGAGGTTGGACTCTGGCGCCGGGTGTACAGCAGTCAGCTCTGTGACCTGGAGATCGTTCCGGAGCGGCAGTTCATCAGGCACATCATGTACCTGATCAGTAAGTTATCACACCAATATTATAAAGGCGAAAGTTTGTGTGTTTGTTACTTTTTCACGCTCAAACGGCTGGACCGATTTAGACGATATTTGGGTTGTAGAACTTGTAGATAAATAGTTTGTCTCAGGGAAGGAAATAAGATTAATTTGAATTTTTCCTAATGTCCCTTATTTTTTTCTAGTTGGCGTAGAAACGGCCTCATTCCCATACAACCAGGACTTCAATTGCTTCTACATCAAGGAGAATTTGGTGCTAGAAGGAATATCGATGAGCCATATAAAAAGCTACGTGACAGATCTGTTACTTATCGGCACTTATTACAAGCGTTTATACCAGTTCGCGTTTAATCACTCTGTTGAGGATCACTTTCGGACCAAGGGTTTGGTCTATGAGGTATGTATTTCAGTCAATACCGATTATAGTAACGTCATCTATTAGCCTTCGGACTGCCAAAGTCGGTAAATCATGTGTACGGATCTCTGTGTGTATAGATAGACACCTCAACAGTTTTAAACGACTCCTATACACTTGATTATTGCTTTATCACACTAATATTATAAAGGCGAAAGTTTTGGACTATGTTTGTTACTTGTTCACGCTCAAACGGCTGGAACAATTTTGGTAATATTCGGTATGGAGGTAGCTGATACCCTGGATTAACACATAGGCTACTTTTTATATATTAAACTGCGGGTAACACCGCGGCGCGTAGCATTTAGATATTTAGAATGCGACTAAACTACTATTTTGTAAATTTTACTTAAATCTCTCTCAACTCAACTTACTTAAGTTACCTACTCAATGTGTCGCTTTCTGCATAACTATGGTATATTTTTCTTCAACGAATTGGGCGGTCAAAGAACTAAAGGCCGATGTCACATTAGATTCTTGTTCCGTGCGAATCTGATAAAGACGATTCATTAACACATTAAATATTTCCAGGCAGCAAGAGAAATCGTAAGGAGATACTTATTACGATTCCGTCTGACGGCCACGGAGATTTACGAAGAATGTACCGGCGAGTCGGAGCACGCGAAGTGTCTGCCCACATTACTGCAGATCCTGTATCATATGGAGCCGCTGAAATATGAGATTGAGACTGTCGCGTCCATCTATAAAATGATCAATCAAGGTATGTATCAAGTAGCAAGGATTTTATAGGTAAATCGTGAAGAGCCGTTGAGATTTACGACGAATGTACTGGCGAGTCCGAGCACGCGAAGTGTCTGCCCACATTACTGCAGATCCTGTACCATATGGAGCCGCTGAAATATGAGATTGAGACTGTCGCGTCCATCTATAAAATGATCAACCAAGGTATGTAGCAAGTAGCAAGGATTTTATAGGTAAATCGTGAAGAGCCCTTGAGATTTACGAAGAATGTACCTACTGGCGGGTCGGAGAACGCGAAGTGTCTGCCCACCTTACTGCAGATCCTGTACCATATGGATTATGGAGCCGCTGAAATATGAGATTGAGACTGTCACGTCCATCCATAAAATCATAAATCAAGGTATGTATCAAGTAGCAAGGATTTTATAGGTAAATCGTAATGAGATTTTTTTTACACATCTAAAGTCTTTTCCTTCTTGCTTGTCTAATTATAATTCAGGAAACAATAATCTAATCTCAAAATGAACGTTTGTTGCTAACCTGCTGTTATCTTTCACCAGTAAATCGATTTAATTTACCAAATTGGCAACGTTATATCCGAAATAAAGACTCAGGTTACTTAATCAGTTTTAGACAAAAAGTCATACTTTGAGAAAAATCTTCTTTAATAATTGTTGTCTAACAAAGAACAAGAACGAACAGACTTTATTTATGTATTACTATTTGTACAATCTCTGTTCTTAGACTCGAAGACGACGATTCCGTACGGTGCCGAGTTGATGTCTTACCTGTTCAACGAGATCTCCTTAGTGACGCACACGAAGACCGCGTCTACGATGTTCAGCGCGCTGTTCTCAGTGTGCCGAGTATACTTCAGGTATAGTACATTGCTGCAGACGCCGGGTAGGAAGGGCTTGCCGGGTGAGTAGGTATAGACGGATAGTAATACGAAGCCGGTAAGCCCTATTCACAGCTATAAGGCATGTAGTTCTTTTCTCAAACATCTGCAATGAAATAAAAAAATACACCACTCAAAAAAGCATAATTCAGCTGTTTAGCCCGTTCATAACCACAGAAGCCATGTTTAAAAAAAATGACTTCCCGGCCTTGGCCTTCAATTTTGTATGAAATTCCTTTACAGTCCTCTTGAGTTGTTCCGCCCGAAACGTGACACTTCGAAGCCTGATGAGGCTCTTAAATAAATGGTTAATCCTGTATTTGATGGAAAGCGGAGACAAAGTCTATGGTGCATGATACAGAAAATTAAAAAAATATAAGAGATTCCTTAAATTGCACAGTACGACACGAATAAGATGGAATGTCCTCCTGCTTATTTTGATTTCAGTTTAGGTTTCTTATTTCTAGTAATCTTATTAAAACTTTTGTGGGCCGTTTGTCGCGCCACAGCACGGATAGCTGTCCCTGATGAAGTGCCTTATACGAGTTTAAAACACATCTGGTCGATCCTGACAATTTTTAAGCGACTTTAAACCGTTTTTAAGAATTATTTATTACTGTATGTTACTAAAACTGTAACCACATACGTTCAGCCGTCAGTATTAAAGCCTGACCAAAAATATATGAGGATGCGCCATATTGCGGAATTTAACTGGAACTAATTTCTTACACTGGCAATGATTTTATGATGGTTTGTCAACAATGTCAATGGTTTTCGTGATGGTTTCTTTAAAAGACAAATATTTAAAATTATCCAAACAAAATGCCGAAAACTATTCACAGTCGTGAACGTAAGATTATAAATAAAGTGTACACGTGTTTACTACTCGAAAAACAGTCAGGAAAAGAGTGCATTCCATTAAATAATATTACGAGGTTAACATAGTGGAACTGACAGGTATTTAAACTAATGTCATTATAGTGGGTTGTGATTGGTTGCAACATTGTTGCAATATAAATCTTTTAAATAGCGTCCTCTTGACAATCCTCATATATTTCTGGTCAGGCTTTAAATAGGCTACAAGGGCACTTTTTCATGTCTAAGTCTGACGGCGAAACAATGTTGTATTGATACAATGAAGACGAACTTTTTTATTTTTAACTCCCCACGAAAAAAGAGGGGTGTTATAAATTTAACATGTGTATCTGCGACTCTGTCTGTGGCATCGTAGCTCCCAAACGGATGGAGTAATTTGAGTGCGGATTATTTTTATCGCAAGATTTTTCTGTAGAGATGGTTCTTAGCTATGTTTGGTAAAAATAGGACCAGTAGTTTTCAAGATATTCAGCTTTAATTGGAACAAGTGGCAACATCTCAGTCAATATTGAAACTAAGAATTCCAAATTTTGTAGTTATGCGCGAATGAGTCTCATGATGAAACAATACAAAATGATTCATTGCCGTCTTTTAGATTTTTAATTCATGTTATTTTCTGGCATCGGATATTCGGATCGATATTTACCTAAACTTTGGCGGCGGTTTTGTTATTCGGTCGTAGGTATAGGCGGCTTTGTTTGACGTATGAGTGGGATAGCAATAAGATTTTGACAACTTTAGGTAAATATCGATCCGAATATCCGATGCCTGGTTATTTTACCTTTAAAAAATCTTCTGCCTTCAGATTCATCGAACGATTCATATTCGAAGGCGAACTCGACGACTGGTACAACGAGTTCTTCATAAAGAAGGACGCCCAGTACGCGAACAGTCGCTCTAAGCGTTACTGGGACAAAGGATTCCATATAACGCAGAGTGTCGCCGTACCAGAGTTTCTGAGGGTTCTGGCCAAGCTGATTCTACTATGTGGAAAATCTTTGAGGTTGTTGAAACTGTGTAATCCAAACGTAAGTATAATATATACAATTTCACATAGGTAGATTTTACTATAGCAACAACTCCTTGATTTCGTCGAATCGTTTTGAAATGCAAAATACTGATCCGAAATTGCATAAAATGACGTGTATACTTTCTGCAGTTTTGGACTATATAAAGCGAAATACTCAATCAGCAACTGTGTAGTTCATGAAACTTTCACCTAATGTATGTCTTTGTGCAGGCCAAAAATGTATACTAAGTACCTATGCGTATCTTATAAACACTATGATTTGACGATTATGCATTATAAATTTATGCAAACCCATTACACCATAATTGTCAGAGATGTAGTCATCAAAATAAAATAAAAAAACATCCATACCTACTGAATTGCCATATACTTAGATCGTCAGGCAAAGAAAAATTTAAATGCGCTCATACGTGGTTCACACCGGGATTTGAACTCTTGGATTACCGGTCCAACGTCTTAACTTAACCTTACGACCAGAGGCGCATTTTCTGCGTGACGACCTTTGTATCTATGTAGCATTTAAAAAAATTTGGTGTTCATTTTCACGTGGTCAAAAACAATTGTGTTTCTACTTCTTATTTCGAATTGGTTCGCGACGTAACATCAGGAGAGCCGATTAGTCGCGGCGGCGGCCAACTGAGCACTCGGTTTTGTATATTTACGTGTCTGAGACTCACGGTAGTTTTCTATTATCTACTGACTTACTTAAAATGTGTAATGTTTTTCTAGGACCCGCTAGTCCTCCTAATCTCATCAGACCACCCGTCCATCAAATGCTGCGCCACCTTCGAAGCCCTAGAGCGCCAGCAACAACTCCTCGATGTGTACCGAACTCGCTGTCTATTTGTTAGTGGGGAGCCGGTCACCTTTGACCAGATCCTGCTGAAGAAGGAGGCTGAGAAAAAGGCGTTCACTGAGATGGCTTCGATGAAGCAGGCTGAGACTTTGGAGAAAATTGTTGGTGAGTTTAAAATGAGCCTATTTCCAATGTTAATATTAATTACTGGATGGGTACCGAACTCGTAGCCGTTCGCGATCTTGATATTTAAATAAACCAATTTAAACGGCTTATGTCGCATATATATTTATTATTTGAGCCTTAAATAAATTAAATGTGTGACAATCGCGGAAACCGAAGGCCATCTTGATATTGCTATAGCCCTGCAAGGGGTTTTACAACCCACGCCACATTGGGGATTTTCAGTGGTACTAAATTATTTTACTGACAACGACAAGTTTTTGGTAACTGACGTTGAAAGTCGGTGAATGTCACTGATGTAAACAAAGAGGAAACAGGACTAAATATTCCGCAAATTTCAAGTAATTTTTGCATAATAAAGCCAAAACTATCCACAGTGATGAAAGTCAAGTTTTTCCAATAGGATTCAGTATTTATTTCGCAAGAAGAACGAAGGATTGAGCAGCATTCCGGTAAACAATGTTTTGAATTTTGATAATGACAAATCCTTGACTGACGTTTAGTAATGCAAATATGACGTATGCACATTATTGCCATATGATAGCTGCTTGTAGCGCCGCTATCCCTGGGCCGGACGGACGCTTGCTAGGCTATAATAATAATTTATTTCTCTCAAACATGCAATGAAACGTGCGTTGAAGTATCACGTTTCAGGCGGAACAACTCGAGAGGACTTCATACAAAATTGAAGGCCGAAGTTGGGAAGTATTTTTTTAAACATGGCGTCTATGTTCATGAACACGGTAAACAGCTAAATTATATTATTTTCGAGTGGTGTATTTTTTTTATTTTATTGCGTATTTTTGAGAAAAGCACTATACATGCCTAGCCGTGAAAAGGGCGTGCCGGCTTCGCATCACTATCCCGTCTACACTTACTTCGACGACGCAGTACCTGCGGTAATGTGCTATTATTTCGCATTTCAGCCGAGCGCAAACGCCTGGCACAACTCATAGTCGCCGAGAAGCAGCACTCCCTGCGAGTCCTCGAGGCGGCGATGGCCGAGGCGAAGGAGATGAAGACGAGGGCGCGCCGGCGCGAGCGCAACCGGTTCCGCGCCGAGCGGGAACTAGAGAAGGCCGCCGATGACGTAGATGCCAAGATACGCGACGACGAAAGGTAATACCAATATGGTCATTAGTTTGTAGTGCTTATTGTTTGAAGGTTTATGTCAAGTCTAGCATTGAAGGTGGTTTGTGAAAACTGTGAGCCTGCTATGTATTTTTATTACCAATAAATAAATATCGATGTCGAAAGCGGTATACCTTCACTTTCCAGAATTTCATATGCCCGAATTTCGTCTGCCATAATATTCAATTGTCTGAATCTTGTTTCTTATAATTATGTTTCCCATAATCATTGTTTACCATATTCATCCTATGCCAGAATCTTTGTTTCCCATAATATTAATTCCAATAATTACATTTTCCATAATGATTGTAATCCATAATTATCAAAAGCTATAATGTCATATGCCATCCAAATGGAACATAAGTCGTAAACCGAAATCTGTAGGTTAGGTTAGGTTTGTTTTATGACCTCGTATAGCGGAGCGAGCGAAGCGAGCGGAGCGTCAATCTACAAACCCAATCTAACTTAGTTTTAGAAGAACTGCGACCAAATAGAACATGGATCCAAAACCGAAAACTATAGGTTAGGTTAGGTTTGTGTTGACCCCGTATAGCGGAGCGAGCAAAGCGAGCGGAGCGTCAGAATGCTTGCATCAAAATACAAATCCTAACCTAATTTACAGTTTCAGAAGAGCTACGATAAAAGGGTACATTGGACCAAAACCGAAAACTTTAGTTTAGGTTAGGTTTGTATTGTGTCAGGATGGATTCGCAAAGAAACAATATTTAGTATGGCGTTTAAATATTCTCTCAAACATTATTATGGCACATAATACTATGGAAAACAATACTTATGGCATTCGTATCATTATGGCATATAATATTCGGGAATACAAGAGTATGTCAAATGACTTTTCTAGTAAACGAAACATTCGGGCAAATGCAATTCGGGTAAGTGAAATTCAAGGAAATGAATATTATTGCATATAAATCTCGGTCAAACAATAGACAACCATCGTACCTACCTCGCCTGAAGATGAAGTCATCATCGACTCCAAAATAACCCACAAAAACACACAAAAATAAAACGAAGATCGGAGCGATCAGTAGTATTGAAGGCATCGATTAGAGAATTTATCGATCTAAACGACCGCAACCTTACCTGTCACTCCTAAACTTCTGATATCGAGCTTTGTTTTACGAGAAATATCAAACTATGCTGCGGTTAGTGGGTTTGAAACGGAGTCAAGTCGAATTATGAATGTTTAATGATTAACTTGCAAAAATATAAGTTTGGACTATTACTTTATTTATCGGCAGGGATTGGCAAACAGGATGGATACTTACACAAAAGAGGCATAACACTGCTGCTATTTCACTCTTACTACATCTTTGTGGCAGCTCTCTTGAGCTCTTGCCCATACCTTAACTGCCGCAAAAGTTTAGGTAAATATCTATCCGAAGTTCCGAATGAATTCTAAAATTGCTCTTTTATGCTGCTGCTAATGTTACTTAATTTAGGAAATAATCTTGTATTATGTAATTTGTCTATTCGAATAACCTATTTTACAGAAACAAAATAATGGAATACTACACACAGTTGAACATGGAAGTGGAAAAAAGCAAAATTCACACGGAATGGAAAATAAAGCGGCTGCAGCTTGATCAGAGCAGAATGCAACTTTTATCTACCGAAGATCGAAACCTTAAACGAGAAAAACTGGAGTTGCAACACCAACAGAATGAGAGTAAAAGCGTGGATGAATCTACATCAACTTCCACTCTTGGTGATAGTAATGAACAAGTATTGATGATAATTGATCCTGCAGAGTCTATTTCTGATGATAATATGACCTCAGATGCTGATAAGGTGCATGCAGAAATGACGGAATCCACATCATCAGTTGTCATGACAGATCTCACAGAGACGGTGCAAACACAAAATCAAGAATTAGACAATAATAGAACCAAGTCTGTGTCTCCTACTGATGTTTTCAGCGCTATATGTAACGTCGCCAAAAATATATTTAGTCTCGGAACTTCTAATGACGAAAAAGATTGTGACAATAAAAAACCTCTAGACGCTCAAGGAAACATAGTTACTGACGGCATTACACTAGAAAGTAAAACGTCAAGTGACGTCATTGGAGGAAATTTAGACGGTGTATATGATAATGAACAATATCTCAAAATGAGGGAAGAAGCTTTGAAGAACAAGCAAAAAGTAATGGCACATGAATTCGGCCAGACGGATCAAGAGAACAATCGGCTAAAAGATCTTCCTTTGCAAAATTCGCTCGACGAAGAAAATAATATAGACACGCCTTTTGCTCAAGCGAAACGGAACAAACTTAAAATTCTTGGAGCGGAGTTGGATATAGTCCAATCAGAAGAAAAGCAGGAAGTAGCAGAACCAAGAACAGATGCTCAGAAACAAGCACTTATAAATAAACAGAAGGTATTAGGCGTCGAGTATAATCTACCTGCTGAAATTATGATACGAAACGACCCAGCCAATAAAGCTCAGGAAGAAGCAGTTAGGAATAGAGATAAAGTGTTGGGATCAGACTTTGATTCTGCATCAATGATTTCTAGACGTGAAACGAAGGGCGAGAGGGCTGGGTTAACATTAAACTTGAAGCCTTACAGCGACATATCGATGGCTACGTATTCCGTAACTACTCCAAATAATGTTGTAACACCGGGAGATATATTTCCACAAGTAAGTAACTATTTAAGTTTCAATTGATTTTGTGTCTGTCTGTCTGTCGGTTGTTTTACTATTATTATTTATTATTATATGTATATTAAATAAGTGTGTATGTAAGTAAACTTCATGGTTTGTGTTGACTTTTTATTCATTTTAATTTTTTTATGATCCTACACCAAATGCTGGTTTCTGTTTGGCCCCATGGTGGACTGGTAGAGAATGCCTTATGGCATTAAATCCGCCATTCATACCTACTATAAATAAATTAATAATATTTATGTAGCGCATGCCATTTTGGTTTTTCTCAAAGACATAAACCATGCTCCTTTAGATAATTTTTATAAACTTTGTCAAATGTTCAATCAAATGTGTTTTAATTCCAGTTGGATTTAGAAACACCTACTACTGCCGACGTACCTCTTGAAGGAGCGATAACAAGCGACATATTTACTCCTCGAAGCGAAACCGGTAACTTGGAGTCAGCCAGAGTTAAAAACGAGAAAGAATTCCTAAACGCCGACGGTTTCGACTTCTCATTACTAGTCGATGAAGCGACAGAATCAGAAGTAACAATTGTGGAACAAACCGGTGATTTCACAGACGAAACTACCCTGAAAAAATACAGGAGCGTAATGTCTTTGAAGCCAAAACATAACATATTCAATCTGCTGGAAGGCACTTATAATTTCGATGATTTCGATCCGTTCGGAACGCGAAATATTAAAGAATATTCCAAAGATTTTTTCAGCAGTAAAATGGCTATTGATACCTCTGATTTTTGCTATACGCATCCAGCAGTTATTATGGAGGAAACGAAAAAGAAGCCGTATGCGAATATATTTGCTTCTAATTTTGTTGATGATCCGGAGCGCATTACTTGTGACAATATAGCTACATTAACGGCTTGTCTGCAAAGGTCGGTTATGCTACCTTTGACATATCAGTTGGAAGTTGTGAACAACGCGATTTTGACGCATTTTCTGGTCAATCTTGATATGTACGAGCATTTGAGGAGCTTGAAAGACTACTTTTTTCTTATGGACGGGGAGTTCTCGAGCAGTATCTGCAGGAATCTCTTCACGAAGTTGACTAAGACGCTGAATCCACAAGAGTTGCTGAATTTCTCAACACTGCACAATATATTGGATAAGGCACTTGGATCTTCGATTGCACGTAAGATGTTTATTTATCTATCAAATAAGTGTGTTCTATATACTTATTATTGCTTACTCGAAAAGGCTGCTTTTACAGTAAGTTTCTGTCAAAAATTTCATTTTTGTGACAAGCTCTCATAGCCGACTGTACTTTTCTTTGAACATCTTAATGATACGATTCTAAAGAGCCCAAACTCGGTAGGATTACTAGGATTACTTTAATCTATCAGATTTCCTAGGGCCACCTTCCGGCTCCATCATTAGTCGTATTGTCATCAAAGTTAAGAAGATATGCAAAATTGCAGCGCAATCGGCTGAAGACATCTGTTTCAAAATTGAGTTGCAAAACTCAACCCGACCAAACATAATTACATAAAAAAACCATATATTGTAAAAACATACACCAAGACTGTACATTCGACAAAATATGGAATATCCATTATTAAACTAATAAATAATGTTAAAGATTAAATTGTAACAGGTATCGTAGGGCAAGCAAGTAAACTAATTGTACTGATCTGTTGAAGACACAGATCGAAGACACTCATAAATACATTATATTTTACAGATGTCCACAAGTTCTCCGAAAACCTATCATTTACGATCACGGAGTCCCCTCTGAGCTTCCAACACACGTCTCCCGACGTGCTCCAATGCCTGTCTCTCACTTACGCGGTGTCCTGGCCGCTGAACATCATCATGTCCCAGGATGCTCTGCTGCGGTACGCGAAGGTGTTCCAGTTCCTCATCAAAATGAGGAGGATCTTTTGGACGTTGGGAGAAGATTTTCAGGTACATCATTTTATTAAGTCATAGAAGTATAAGTAAGCGGAATATCGACGCCATATGACTATGCATTTGGTTTCTGGAAAATGCAAGTATAATTATTAGCAGTAGATCACGACGCAACGGAGCCTCGCAGTTACGTCGCCTAAATCAAATAGGTTTAAGTTTATTTATATGTAATTTTGTAGTTCACAGTGGTTTGGTTTGATGACTATAATCCTGTGTAAATTATTTGGATAACTTGAATTGAACCGAACACTGCCCTAACTTCACCATCAATTGTTTATTCTTTACAGGCACTAAAGTTAGCGGTGAAAGTATCGAAACAGCAATCCCGGAAACTCCTAAGTTCGCCCCAGTACATATCTGTACAGATCTTCAGGCATATAATGGCGTCTCTTATACGAGCGTTAGACAATTACATCGTCACCACATGCATACTGACGTCTTGGACAGAGTTCGAGAATGATCTGAAAAAGGCCAGGACTTTGGATGACTTGTACGAATGCCATGTGGTGTATATAAAGAAGGTGCTGTTCAGATGCCTGTTGAATAATAGATCGACGCCTGTTATGAAACTTCTGAACGATATATTTACGGTTATATTGAAGTTTAGCCGGGTACTTAAAGCTGGGTACGTTTCTTTGCTCCTATTAGTTAGCTAACAAATATTATAAAGGATGAGTAACTTACTCGAGATCTTGCCTTGACATCATTTAATTTTTTAGCCATGCTTTTATTCGATCAAATAAAGGATAAAATATAATATATACTGCCACATTTTTACAGTGACACAGCGCTGAAAAATCATACATAATGACTATTGGGGTATTACTAAGGTGGATTTTCTCTGGAACATTTGCTGCTGTCCTCCTTGTTCGTTTGTACTGACGACTATTTCCAATAAAACCAGCTGACGTGATGCTTTGGTAACAAACGTCACAATAAAAATAATAATTTTCGGTTCCGTGATAATATTTTTCCATTTATTTCATCAATCATCATCTGTGTCAGACTTTTTGTTCAATTGGTGAATGCTTACACATCTTAAAACATCTTAAAATCGCGTCACAACACACAGACTGTCTCACTTAACCTTTCTGTTCCAGAAAATGGCATCAAAAAGATCCCGACAGCCACTTCACCCACTCCAGCTTCGCGCAACTCAGCGAACTGTTCCACCTGTTCGAGAAACTCGCTAAATACCTACACAAAGTGGTCACCAAACTCATGGAGTGCGGCTACCAGCGACATCTAGTGGAACTGCTCACTATGGTGAACCTTAACGAATACTATGACCCTGATAAAACCAGGGATGAACAGAACTCCAGTATAGTTTCTACTACATAGAATAAAACTTGCTAGTTGTTTTTGTAGAATTGAAAGAGGTATTTTAGTACCGTTATTACTTTAAGTGCTAAGTAAGAGCTGGTGAAATCCTTAAAATACCTGCACTTAAAACATTGCTAATATCTTGACATTGGACACTTTAGAGGCAGGGGTGAGAAGATAAATCTTTTTTTTTTTCAAGACGTTGTTGACTCCGTCATCATACATTATAATAGCTCAGAATTCATTATAATAGCGTAGCTGTCAGAATGCGATCCGCTTTATATACCTATCTCGCCCGCTCTTAGGCGATCCATATGAGAACCTTTCAGTTTTCAACCAAACCCGAATCGCAATATGAATGCCCAGTACAATATATCGATTTAAACTTACACGATGTTCACACATTATTATAGCACGACAACACTTAATCGTGTTGCAGTATATACAAGTGGTAAACAAGCACGAGGGCTGATAAAACTGGCCGAGTACAATCGAGTTCATTTACATCTACACACTTACGAGAACAAAAATATCTGAACACGACTTTATGCTCCTGACAATAGGGTCGTTTTCAGATATTTTTGTTCTCGTAAGTGTGTAGATGTAAATGAACTCGACTGTACCAACACAAAGTGGCACCAAGCTCATGCTTTATCAAACATTAGAGGCACCTGGTGGAACCTTTCACCATTGTGGTGATATTTTTATATCGAACGAAGAACAGAATTCAAGTAGAAATTTCACTACATTTACCTTTTGAGCGCCAAAGACGGCAAATCACGTCGATGGAAAGCTGTGCCCCAGACGCCACGATGTCATTTGCCGCTATACAATGCCATACTGTTTGCTGTTAGCTTGGCGTCTTTGACACAGTTTCCCGTCGACGAGCCGGGAGGTCGAGAGCTTGAACATCGTAGCGTTGTTAGTGTTCACGTTTTGGTATCTATAGTATAGAAGTTGTCCTATCTTTATCTTGTGCCAGACAAGTCCACAGCCTAATAGAGAAGCTGGCCAAGTGATACCAGAATTAAATATCCGCACGAAAAATATTTCGTACCGAAGTTTTACGCCTTTGGATATTTTGGATATTCGGATAATTAGAGACGTGCCGTTCTCGAGGATAATCGATAAAAGATCCACACATAAAATGTTTCGTTCTGAAGTCCTACTACGCTATCGGATTAACTCCGAAGTAGCACAACATTAATAGTAGTAGCCAGTCGGATAGTGCCTGCAAGTTACAATTATATTTGCTAACTTAGGGTATTATTATTATTATTATAACCACGTATAATTTAATCATGTTGTTTTATTTGGCTTGAAAAGATTATGGCGAGCTGTTATAGGATGGTTGCTTATTTAGTTTAATACTCTAATTGTGATATTTATACGCCCACCAATTTGTTATATTATGCATTTTAAGTAGCTTATTAATGATCACAGATATTTTACTAATTGTAAAGTACAGTATTGCATTAATGTGGATTAAATAATTGTTGGTTTTTTATAGTCTAGGTATGGATATATGTAGTGCATATAGAATTGTTATGGAGAAACCCGGAAACTCGATACATTTCGAAGTATCAATGACTTATAGTATTAAATGTTCAACGTGTTCATGTCCATTAATTTCGCTTGGTGACTACCAAAACTTACTAAAATTTCTGTCGGTACTCTTCTAAACCTAGTATCTAGTTTGTAGATTCATACCTCTGACACTGATACGAGCTTTGTTTTAAGTAGGTATTTGGTACTTAGTGAATTTGGTTCTCAACAGACGATTTGTTAGTGAATGTCAAATATTAAATTGAAGATTGTTATTTGAAATTCGCCGATTAAATTTCAGATTATGGCCAAACACTTAAAATAAAAGGCACATACAAATGTTTCTGTTTAACTGGTACTAGTAACTTTGGGATTTGACCAGTTTCCTTTTTTTTCTCATGACATTTCTTTATGCACTATCTGTGTTCGTTTGAATTTGTTTATCTGCTGCTTAGATATTTTGGCAACAATTAGACCTACTTATGGTTGTTGTACCTGTTGTATTCCTGCCAAAATTTCGCTTTTGAATGCTAAGATGTTTGTTGAGTTTGTAGCGGAATGTATTTAAAGTACATATCAAAAATGTGAATCTGTTACATTTGATCTGATCATGGTTTTAACATCTACTAAATAAATATGTAATTTAATTTTATATTTGACGTTTTATTTATACTGATTTAAAAATGAAAGCGCCTCCAATGTGTTTGCGTGCCTTAAAAACGACGAATACTTTTATTATATTATTCAGACATTGGAAAATATGAATTTAATTTCATAAGATTATGACTTACTAGTAAAAGTTGTTTTAGAGTATTGTTATTAACGACATCTTTTGGTAGAGCATGGAATCAGCGGAACTTCATTTCCACGGTATGAGTACGGTTTCACCAAGCTTGTAACTTGTCACAAGATGGCGCTAAACACACTAAACAGTGACATCTAGTGCCGAGTAGCGGAACTACAGTATTTTCACGTATTTTCGTTAATTGTAACAGTTCACAGGAAATTTTGATTGTAATTTTCCATTATAATTTTTTAACACGTAAAAGGAAGTCTCCTAATTAGCACATACGTTTAAAACAACGTGATACTAGTTTCAATTAAATCGTTTCCAATAGTGTCCGCCGCGACGGTGGCGCCGACATTTTCCATATATCAAGGTTTGTTTTCACGAATACTTCATTCCACCGTAAATCGTCCTCGGGTCAACACCTGATCTTGACTGGTCCGCGCACGTGACATTTAAGTGAAAGCCGGCTTTTCCATAGTTTGTCCTTCACAAACGATCAATAAACATTATTTCTTCGTATTTTATTCTGAAAACAGTCGTTTTTGTGAAAATCGGCAAAGAGACAGTGCATTAAGGAACGCTTTTGAGATATCGATCCCCGTGCAATTTTCCGCGTTCAGCGAGTTTTCCGTTGCAACACAACCAATATTCCAACAAAAACGTTAAAACCGAAGAGTCATCGTCACCGCCGAAGAGATGGCGTTCATGATGCCGGTTATGAAGAACGATTGGGACATATACAACTCGCAGCGTTCGCGGCGGACTTCGGAGAACGCGGAGAAGGGGAACGGCCGCGTGCGGAAGGTGTCCGAGTCTCGTTCAGAGGGGCCGACGCTGTCTCCGCGCAGCTCCGCCACGCTGAGTCCTCATCGGTCAGCTCCTGCTATGCGCTCCCTGTCCTACTGCCGCGCGCCTCCTTCGCGGGCTTCGCTGCGCGCCCACACAGACAGCCCCAGCAAGGGCTCGGCTAGCCCTCCGACACCAGTCGCCACGGACAAGTTCCACAGCAGGTTGGTCGAGAAGCTTCGACGGGCGCTCGGGCGTTCGGATTCGCGGCGCGATGAACGGCGGTCGTGAGTTAACCCTTGCTTGTGTGCAGGGCGCGCGCCGAGTCTCCGCCGCGGGCCCGGTCGCGCTGCGGCGCTTGCGTGCCCTACCTGTGACGCGCCGCCTGCCGCCGAGTCCGGCCAGCCCGGCCCGCGAGCGCGCCGCCACACTATCTGTGATATGTACGAACCGGAGGACACTCGAGATGAGTAAAATTTGAATGTGCTACTAACCAACGGGTTCTCCAACGACTGAAGAATCCTTCAAATTTCATTTCAGTAATAGTGTTACTAGTTTGCTTTTCCAAAATGTGATGTATCCTACTGTAAAGGATAACCACTGTGTAAAAATATAGTTCACGACCAGAAAGTTCACACTTGCTGTTGCATGTTCATTTGTGAATTAGGCAGTTTTAACATATTATAGCAATTAATGGTAATCGTAAGATGTATTGATTTGGAGGTTGTCAGTCAGTATTAGGTTGTATTGTATAATGGGCTGTTTGATGAATGGATTAAGACTGCGTTTAGTGTAAGGCCGCCGGGCGAGTCGGGCTATCTAATACCCGACCACTGTAGTGTACGTTAGTATCTGTGGCAGTTTCAGCATGATATCTGTGATTTGTTGTTTGTAAGTTTATGTGGAGTTATTTATTTTAGCAGTATTGAACTCTGATTCGATGTTTTGTGTACGTTTAACTCGATCGTTCTAACCTGAATCGTAAGACGTTGCCTACTCTTAATTTTTAATGTTGGTAGTAGGGGTGTCACAACAGAATTTTAAATTGCAAGGGACATTCATATTTTGTAAAAAAATTATGTTCGAAGATTGACTTAAGCATACCTACCCCCTTAAGCACTGTTACTATTATATATTTTTATTCAGTTTAAGAATATAATTATTGAAACTGCAAGAACCTTTTCCTATTAGAGTCTGTCGAAAGGTTCTCGAGTCGCGAACGACCAATGAAGAAGAGCATCGACATATACAAAAAAAATGAAAAAAATATATACATTAATGACATTAAAGAGTACCTTATTATTGTAGAAATATACAAGTAATGTTAATGACAACTGTCGATATTGTTACATTAGGCAGAACGAGATTTAGTCGTCAATAGACAGTGAGAATAATAATACATTTTAGTTACTTAGTTGATTGACATAAGGGGTGTAGCTCCATTTATTTAAATCTTTTTGTTATGGATTTTGCATGAGATGAGTTTACGTGATGTTAATATAATCGTGTATTTCATCGACTTGACTGTGTAAATGGACCAGCTTTATAAAAAGTTTATAATTATAATAATGTAACGATTGAATTTTCAGTGAAACTGACTGTTAAGTATGGATTTGTCACAGAATACTTAGGAAAAATCTAAATTTAAGGCATATCGGCATCTTTTATAATGTTAAATAAAAACACGTTTAAGCGTGAACAAATTTCGCCTCTTGTCTTAAATTAATAAAACTGCAACTTGAAATTTTTGGCAACCCTAATGGAGATTTTTATTGATGGGTTAGTAGACACGAAAATACATGTTTTGTGACGTATTCGTGTACGTTTTGAGTTCCTTTAATCAAACTGCCATACATTTTGGACTTGCCGCATAGTCGATGACAAAGAGCAAAAGCCGCAAAGGACATTTTCCACTTTGCCAACGACATTTTTTAAGATTAGCTCTCAATTTTCTATTTAATCTGTAATTTTGTCAATGTTTATCTGGTTTCTAATAAGTATATCCTATTGTATGGCTACAAATAATATATGGATCGATGTATGCAAGCAGTGTCTGGAAATAAATACACAAAGCTTATTATCTGAAAAAAAAAACTTTTATTTTTCTTCCCCACTGAACTTACCCAACTCTTGCGTTGAAGATCAGCAGAAAAGTATAATTATGACAACACACTAACATGCGAGATTATAGCCATTAAAAGGGCATGATGTAAAAAAAAAAATACAAATTTGTCTTATGGGGCATTCCACCAGGACGTCTACTATTTCGGGCAAGTGACGGCTACCTTAAAGAAACCGGCCAAGAGCATGTCGGGCCACGCTCAGTGTAGGGTTCCGTAGTTGCTCATCCTTCACAATAGACTTAAGTTACGAGAAAGATTTCAAGCTCTGTCAAAAGGTCGTAAACGCCAAAGTAACTGTAGTTACTTATTACCTTCTGGAAGTCAACTTTCCTTTTAATAAAATTATGAAATTTTGCGATAACTCAAAAACGGCTTAACCGATTTTGTTCAATATAGTTTTCATTGAAAGTTCTTATAATGCCTCATGTTCATGAATTTTTTCATAATTTTATGACTAGTGGTTGAAAAGTTAGAGGGGGGGAGAGGTACCCCAAAAAAAATTTTTTTTTTCGTTTTTTTTTTACCGTTTTGTCGGCGTGATACATACTCATACTAAATTTCACCTTTCTAGTACTAATGATCACGGAGCTAAGCCGCGGACGGACATGGCGAAACTATAAGGGTTCCTAGTTGACTACGGAACCCTAAAAACATAGAAAGTCCAAAAAATCACTATCAATACAAATACAAAGTTATTAAATAAAATATTGACATACAAAAAAAAATGTCTTCGTAACGCACGAAGTACCTAAGTAAAGTACGAAGAAAAATATCTCGTGCGCGACATTCCCATGTCATGACAGGTCCCTTCTTTCTACACCTCTAGTACAACTGCGACACGCGACTCTGTCTCGTGCGAGATATATTACCTGTCTCTATCTTCACAATACTGTGAGATAGCGACGGGTGATGCTATGTGGCGCGACAAGAGTCGCGAAGCGAAGATTTCCTAGAGGCACTGAAAGAGCTCTATTCTGATGGAAATGGATGCTTTCATGCGCTGATAAAATGAGGGGGTGGGTTCCCCCAACTGACTGCCCTGACTTGTTATGACAAAAGGACTTCGTGATCGCGATCACCATTTTCAAAATGTTTATTTGATAAACTATACAAAAATATGCCGCCTTTGACGATACCTAGTAGCCGCGTTTGAGGTCTGAGAGGTACCTACTCGGAGGACGAGAAGTCAATCGGCAAGCCAAAATTGAGCACGATTCGCTGATTCCGAAAAGATTTTGAAATCATAATACGTATGTCAATTGGGTAAGCCAAGAAGTTATGGATATGACAATCGTGACCTATAAATAATTATGGTATATGAAAGAAAAATCCACAAATATATCGCTATGAGAAGGAAAATATACACGGCTACAATATAACTGAGTCATATCAGGACATCTTCGAAATGTTCATACGCTTATTTGAGGAAAATAATATGATAACTTGATAAGACAAATACTTCGTGACAAGTATATTACGAATTCTAAAATTAAACTATATTATGTATAAAGCTCAAGTCTAACTTAAATTTGCAAAGATCCTAAATTTAGTTATGATTCCTTTCCAAGAAAATGAAGAAATAAAATTTCTAAATTGCAATCCTACCAGGCGGGGCGCACTCCGCGATTAACGTTTCCCGCTACAAGTACATGCCGGTGGCCTCATGCATGGTGCCTATTCAGTGGCTGCCAGGCACTGTCTCGGAACGCACGTACACGAAGTTCGCGCGCACGCTCTTCCGATTTATGTACGTCGCAAGTGAACGTTCCTCATTCATCTGTTGATACCAGTGTTATATTATAATATAAAGTGTTTAAATTAGTAAAAAGATATTGTATCGCAGCGGGTTGTAGGAACAATGATCGAAATTGGAATCACGCGTTTTTCGTTCTCCCAACACGTCCGAAGGATGCCGATAGGTAAGAAAATTAACATAATATATAATAAGTAGTTACTGAATAATAATAAAAAACATATTGCAGGTGTATCTACTTCCATATTTAACACTGGTTACTCAGATCAATTTTAATTGTTAAGTAGGTACTTATGTAACTTTGAATTGATTATTTGCTGATATTTGTCAATTTAAATTCTAGTAAAATAAGTATGTCTACTACTAAATCAACAATCATAGAGGTTTTTATAATAATATTTGATATCAAGTTTGTAAAATTACTTGTAAGTAATGAATAAACGATTGAGTGATAGTTTGATAGGTAAGTATATAAAATATATAAATAAAGAGTTAAAAGAAATGTATTGGAAGAGATCCCTAATAGGGATAAGTTCGCCTTTATACATGTTTTATTTGTAACTAGCGACCCGTCCCGGCTTCGCACGGTGCGTCCGTGCGTATTTTTAAAGATCTAAGCATACCTACATAGGGGCAGACAGACAGACAGCAGGAAACGACTTTGTTTTATACTAGGTGTATAGTGATGAATATATATGAACAAATAAATAAATATCGGACAACTAAGCAAAAACAAAATGAAGCTCAAGAATTTCATTGCATGTTAAGGTAACGCATTCGTTGCATTATTTTAATATATTATACGTATTAAAATGTTTAAAAATAAAGCTAAAATGTTTTGCGGCCTGGTGGTGGATTCAATTCGTCCAAATTCTGTGATTGATTATTTTATAGTTAAATAATGAAATAATAAATATGTATAATGTATGAAGAATATAAACATATTACTCTCTATATTGAATGCAAGAAATAAATGGGAAATACATTTTTATTTTTAGTCGTTGACAGCCCTCGCTCTCGGCGACGCGGCAAGCGAGCCAATTCATTTTTACCGTTGGCACGCAGCTTTAACGTTCCGTTTGGCTTGCGCTGGGGACGACGACTTTAGAAGGGCCATAAATCATATTTTTTCGGCTAAAAAAAGCGGCTTTTGTAAAGATCAAAGTAGTGTGCCTTCTGTACTTGTACTATTATCTATTCTGTGATCCTACCCAACCAAACAGCTAAGAACCGTCTTGACTGCTCGACAAGTCGACAGAGAAAGCTTTCATTAAAAAAAGTTCATCCAAGTCGTACCATCCATTTGAGAGCTACGATGCTACCGACAGACACAGATACACATGTTAATTTATAACCCCTCTTTTTTGTCGAGGGTTAAACACTAGCAGGCGGGGCGCACTCCGCGCTTAACGTTTCCCGCTACATGTACATGCCGGTGGCCGCATGCATGCGGACTATTCAGTGGCTGACACGCTCTGTCTCGGAACGCACGTACCTACACGATTTTCGCGCGCGTCTCGCTCACGATTTAGGTACGTCGCAAGTGAACGTTCCGCATTCATCTGTTGATACCAGTGTTATATTATAATATAAAGTGTTTAAATGAGTAAAAAGACAGCGAAAAGATATTGTATCGCAGCGGGTTGTAGGAACAATGATCGAAATTGGAATCACGCGTTTTTAGTTCTCCCAACACGTCCGAAGGATGCTGAAAGGTAAGAAAATGAACATAATATATATTAAGTAGTAACTGAATAATAATAAAAAACATATTGCAGGTGTATCTACTTCCATATTTAACACTGGTTACTCAGAACAATTTTAATTGTCAATTGTAGATTATTTGCTGATACCTATTTGTCAATTTAAATTCTAGTAAAATAAGTATGTCTACTACTAAATCAACAATCATAGAGGTTTTTATAATAATATTTAATATCAAGTTTGTAAAATTACTAGTAATGAATAAACGATTAAGTAATAGTTTGATAGGTAAGTATATAAAATATATAAATAATGAGTTAAAAGAAATGTATTGGAAGAGATCCCTAATAGGGATAAGTTCGCCTTCGTACATGTTTTATTTGTTACTAGCGACCCGCCCCGGCTTCGCACGGTGCGTTCGTGCGTATTTTTAAAGATTAAGCATACATAGGGACAGACAGACAGACAGACAGCAGGAAACGACTTTGTTTTATACTAGGTGTGTAGTGATGAATATATATGAATAAATAAATAAATATCGGACAACTAAGCAAAAACAAAATGAAGCTCAAGAATTTAATTGCATGGTAACGCATTTGTTGCATTATTTTATTATATTATACGTATTAAAATGTTAAAAACTGTTTTGCGGCCTGGTGGTTTTTTCGTCCAAATTCTGAGATTGATTATTTTATAGTTAAATAATAAATATAATGGCGCCAGGGGGCACGCCGCCTGGTCAAATGTGTCAGCAAGCGCTTGCGGGACGCGACAGGCGATCCACGCGCGGGCAGCTTTCTCGCGCAAAGGTTAGCCATGGCTATCCAGCGCGGGAATGCTGCCTGCGTTTTGGGTACCCTACCACGGGGTCCCGATATTTTTTAATGTTATTTAGTTATAGTTCCTATTTTAATGTTTTTATAGACATAATCTTGTACATCTCCTCTATATTATAATATAAATTATAACATATGATATTTAAAAAAAATATAATGTATGAAGAATATAAATATATTGCTCTCTATATTGAATGCAAGAAATAAATGGGAAATACATTTTTATTTTTAGTCGTTGACAGCCCTCGCTCTCGGCGACGCGGCAAGCGAGCCAATTCATTTTCACCGTTGGCACGCAGCTTTAACGTTCCGTTTGGCTTGCGCTGGGGACGACGACTTGAGAAGGGCCATAAATCATAGTTTTTCGGCTAAAAAAAGCGGCTTTTGTAAAGATCAAAGTAGTGTGTCTGTACTTGTACTATTATCTATTCTGTGACACTAGTCCAACGACACTTAGTCATATTGGAAAATCTCATTTAAAGATTATGATTTTAAAGCCTGTTTCCTTTCTTTATTTTTGTGTCGCTTGATTCGTTTTTAGTTAACGCAATCGAATTCTCAAATTAAAAGAGCTATCTAGAAGGAACTATTGCTATGGTGTAGGTAGACTTATAAATTTCATTGAATGGTATTAATGAATAGTTAATCAAATATTATTGTTATGACTAAACGATATCATGCAGACGTAGGCAGCGTTATGTGTCATAATTTTAATCCATTCCCCGAATAACTGATAACGATAATATGCCCAATCTATAGCGCAATAAATTAACACGCACAGGTAGTAAACTGCGTCAGAGATAGTACAACAACAGATTATACGGTATACAAGGTGTTTTATTAACATTTTAATAAAATAATACACGTAGGTACATAGTTCTCTAATCTACAATGTCAATAAGTAGATAGGCACATAACCTGAATGCATTGATAATTTTGCGTCAGGAAAATTCCATACGACGAATTACAAAGAAATAGATAAGGGGTCATCCATAAATTACGTCACACGAATTTCATGATTTTTTGCCGGGGAACGGCCAACCGTCCTTGTCACAGCTGGTCACATTTATGAGATGTCACACAATGTCACACTTAGTCAAGCCCCTCCCTCCCCCTTAACGTGTTATGTAATTTATGGATGGCCCCTAAGTAGGTAATTGAACCATCTCATGTTCATGTTATAGTCACAATTTTCTACTCATTAAATTTTGCAGTTCCCGTATCCCGAGGTTTTCGGTGCACGAAAGATTTAACACTAGGCTAGGGCGACAGTAGGCTCAAATCATTCTTGCACCTAAACCCACGGGGTATGTTTATGAATGAAATTAATAGGTAGGTACCATGCAACCCTGTGGAATGTTGCCCATTCTTTGGTCCTCTTTACTTGAGTCTAGAAATAACAAAGTCATATTTAATGTTGTTTACACTTATACATGACATTCGACCTTTTGCATCTCGAGCCGGTGTTGTTGTTGTAAAGATGATACCTGTTATAAGACAATAAATTGTAATACCTGCGACATCCGGCGATAAATTACTGACTATTTCCAAAGTAAGTAATAAAAACGATTTACCAGTAGTTAATTCTACATTACTCTTGTCAAAGGTGTAATAAATATTTAGGGGCCTTGTCTTATGAAAGTTTTCCTGTGTTAGAAGATAAGGTAATAAAAGGCAAACAGTCGTATTGAAAAGTGGATTATATTATATGTTATTATAACACAATCGGCTTGCCCATTTTAAAGATCGGTTCCTGTTGTACTAAAGCAATAGACGAAGAAATATATAGAGTAGGGTAGGTACTTAAACAGGATCAGTTTTCTCTGTTATCGGGCCATCACTATGAAGAATCAGGGTGTGCTTATATTTTTAGTTCATACCAATTTCAAAATAGGTATTTCTTATTTATTCATTAAAGTATACAACTTAAGTACAATCCCTGCAAACTGTTTATACAGTTTGTCTGCAGGTGCGAGTCTGTATACACTGATTAAAACAATTTTTATTGATAAACACTTTGAATAAACAACTTTTTCACAATAGATTTTAAATACTTTTTAAATATAGATTTACTTGGCTCGTGTCGGACATTCAAGGGCAAACTATTGATATTAGACAGTACAATACAAACTCAACAAAGCATCCCTCGTTTTACGACATTTAAAATGCAAAGACAAAAACCGGCCAAGAGCATGTCGGGCCACGCTCAGTGTAGGGTTCCGTAGTTGCCCATCCTTCACAATAGACGAAAATTACGAGAAAGATTTCAAGCTGTATAAAAAGGTCGTAAACGCCGAAGTAACAGTACCGTCTGTTTGATATTATAACAAACATTTGAGAGTTCTCTGTTGATGTTTGTAGTGATGTAGCAAAGACATATTGTTTGCCAAATCTAACGATTATGAATGGTTGATCAAATCGATTTTATCGATGAACTTTTTTCAAACCTAAATATGTTTTTGTTTATTTTGTGTAAATCAATATTTTTTTGAGCTACGAGCCGCCGGACTCACTGGAGCTTTCTATGTAAAGTAATAGTTGGTTTTATTGTTCTTTCTTTAGGTTATAAACTTATCGATTTAATCGATTTCTACCAATTTACAGAAATAGCACATGAATCGAAACGCAAGATTTAGTCACAACATAGCTTTAAAAAAAAAAAGACGTAGTACCCTACGTAACTGTTTGAGTAATGATTTATTATTGTTAAATACTTCAAAACTGTGATAAGAAAAAATATAACATGAACTCAATTGTATCAAATAGAAAGTGAAAAACGTTTATAGATAAATGAAAAATCACTGTCATTGCTTGTTTTTTTTATGAAATTCAATATGTCGCGCAAATTTACGTTATATGGGTCCTGTGATGTGTCAAATGTTTGTTATAATATCAAACAGACTGTAATTACTCATTACCTTTTGGAAGTTATCGATTTTACGCGCCAGATTGAGCGAAATGTTTTAATATAGAATGGCACTTAACCAATATGTGTAACTTTCGAAGTGTAGGGACACCGCGCGGCACTTACGTCATTTTAAAGAAAATTATGAATTTTTGCGATAATTCAAAAACGGCTCGATCGATTTTTTTCAATATAGTTTTCATTGAAAGTACTTATAAGGTCTCATTTTCATGAATTTTTCCATACAGGACAGACAGACAGACGGACATGGCGAAACTATAAGGGTTCCTAGTTGACTACGGAACCCTAAAAAGAAAGAACGCTCATCCCGAACGTATACCCAGCGCGTATTAATATTAATAATAATAACGTACCTTACGCGTACGCTAATGCTCATACCTCATACCCGCCTATCAGTATCTGTGGTAGTGACCGTAGTGACACGCGAAGCGCACTGCCAGCCACGCTATGTTGTCGCTACCTACGTTTCGAGTCTGTGGCGCTGTCAAAGATTAACACTTGGGTAAGCAGATAGTATAAATAGGTTGTTAAATGGTATGCTATATTGTGCTAGTTGTTTAATTTTTTATTCATTTAGGCAGACATTCCGCGTTAACTTTTTACGTTAATTAGTCCGTTAAATGTGTAATTAATAGTCATTTTTTGGATAAATTTTACTGGCTAACCAGTAAATTACCGGTAATTACCACGCACAACATTACCCTTATTTTCAAGTTCCTAAATATTAAAAACTTTAAAACAAGAGTGTACGACTTAAAACTTTACTGTCTAGGCCGTAGTTGCACTTATAAGGGATCTTTTAGTATTCAACACGTAGGTATAAAGTAATTCAATTAAACTGATCCTATTACAAGTGAGCAGAATATGGATAAAATTGCTAGTCAAGGATTTGTCCTAATGATAATACAATATAGCTACGTATAGACCTATCTGATGAGATGAGGCATTAAACAGTGGATTGCTTTCCTTAAATTGGGCGTATGATTTTCAATCCGATGGCAATGCAATAATATGCCGTCAACATACTCTTATTTTATAAATAAAAAGCTTGCTTAACAGGCCTGTCAACTCAATTAACTGTGTGATTAATTATTTAAGGTCGATGCGATCATATAACCTTGACCCTTGTAGGCGTTTTAATCAAGGACAAAGTTATTTTTGGTTGTATTAACGGTTACATTAACATACAATATAGCTGAACCCAAAGCTTATATAACACATTTTTCTTTCAATAATAATTTTATATTAAATATAGATAGTTCTCAAAGTTAATGTTTGCTTGCACCCCAAATTAACATAACCTTTCTTTAGAAAACAACCTTGTCACCCTCCTTAGTCGGCCCATAGAATACAATAATGATCTTTCAATTTTATTTAATCTGTGGCGTCCTTTCCCCGCCCGCTACCCGCCGCGCCGTCGCCCTCTCTTCTCTGAACAGTGAACAGGCAGTGGGTACCCAAAGTTCACTAGGGGTGCACGTTAAATTTTTAAAACGGTTTCAAGCAAATGTGAACCGAAATGTCACAAGATGACGGCCGAAAACTGTGCTGCGTGCGCGGTTGTCAACAGTCGGGAGATCGTAATCCGGATTGCTCGTTTTTTAGCCTGCCCACAGATGCTGTTAGGTAAGCGTCTTTATACCTAATTAATACCTATTTGTTTTAGGGTCGACACTTCACGTTGGTAAGCGAGTGGGTGAACGCTATTTTATTTATATTTCAATATGTAGATAAGTAATGTACATTGTTGTTCATTTGCTGCTGTACTTTTCTAATAAAAATAGTTAATGCCGTGAGAAGTTGTTTGTACCGTGAAACCGCCCGATTTTGCCCTAGCAGGTAAATGTCCCCGTGGTTTTTTCAATATAATGTTTAAATAGGTTAAGGATTCACTTTCTAAATCAAATATTTATACGTACGTTCATCTATTTGCTAATGAAATAATTCGATTTTTTTTATTTTCTTTATGGTTTGAGGCCATTAGGAGCTTCTAGATCTTCTAATTCTTCTGCAAAACTTGAACTCGAAATTTTTGTTAATACTTATATCACAAACTAAGTAAAGCTGTTAACCGCAAATAGACAGATTTTATTAAAATGGCACGGTGGGTTATAATTTTTTTGCGTGCTTTGTAATGGTTAAATAAGTTATGCGCGCGCAGGTGCAAAATGAAGGCAATGAAATGACTACCTAAGCTACCGGAAAACAGCCAAATTAAAAGGGTAATAAAATACATATATTTGTATTTAATTATAATGCAAATAAATGTCAATTATATGTTATTCACAAAAACTTTGCTTTTTGATGTAGAAAAACTCTGTTGAAAAAAAAAAACTGTAATTTAAAGACGCTAGTGCGCTAACGAAAACTGTTAGTACGCAAGTTTTATAAGATACCTACTTTGCGGCCATAAAAAGATAAAAATAGTTTAAAAATTACGAGCAAGTGTATTGAAAAATATGTTTGTTTGTGGAAAATGCCTTTATATTTTCTTGCAGTAAATATGTTGATAAAGTTTCGGCACAGGTTCTACAGTCTGGACGATTTTTTTAATGAGAAATAAATTTAATATACTTCGATAGCTCTTGCCCTAAATATAATTTGTAACTTTAAGATGTGCAGATGTTAATGTTTATTAATTGAAATTTAAATTGTTTTGTATACTTATCTATATAAAAGAAGAAGTCCTGACTGACTCATCAACGCACAGCCGAAACTACTAATGTTAGAGAGTTGATTTTTGCACAGTAGGTTACTTTTATAACGTGAGCTAGGGATAAGAAGGGATTTTTGGAAGTAGCTCTCCTAAGTGGGTTAAATAGGGGTGCAAAGTTTGTATGAGGGAAACTTTTTTTTGCGCTAGAGACTTGAAACTTTGTAGAAAGATTACTTATTAAAAAAACACAAAAGTAATTTCAGCGTTTTAGAAAATTCCACCCCTAAGGGGGTTAAATAGGGTTGCAATGTTTATATGGGAGAAACTTTATTTTTTTAACTAAAGACTTGAAACGTTGTAGAAAGCTTACTTAATCAAATACAAAAAAAGGGATTTCAGTGTTTTAAAAAAATCTTCATCTAAGGGGGTGAAATAGGGGTGCAAAGTTTGTATGGGGGGAACTTTTTTTGAGCTAGACCTAAAACTGTGTAAAAAGATTACTTATTAGAATACAAATAAAGTACTTTCAGTGTTTTGGAAAATTTCACCTCTAAGGGGGTTTAAAAGGGGTGCAAAGTTTGTAGGGGGAAAACTTTATTTTTTTAGCTAGAGACTTGAAACTTTGTAGAAAGAATAACTTATTAAAATACATATATTATTTATTATTATTGAAAGAGATACTCTTCATTAAACTGCCTTCATCTCTCGATTTCCAGTGCTGAGTTTAAGATTGTTTTAACAACCTTACGATATTTAACTTTTTTTAAATCTCATTCATAATAAAGATTAAAAGCATCATGTAACTGACGGAATAAGTATTAAGAGGCCTTATTCCTTTTAAAATGCTGATTGTTTTAGACATTTTGTCTATGATCAAACATGTTTTTTAACATATTATTGATGTTACTACTAGAACTGGGCTATTGAGATTTATTGGTATATAATTGAAACCTACAGTTTGAAATTTTCATTAATAATTTTTGTTTCAAAAACTAAGTAACTACTCGAAATTGACAAAATTGACGCGGAAAAATAGTTCTTTCTACTTATTTTTGACTGCACGCAATAAAAGCATGAAATAGCTATGTTACTACCTAGAACTCGGGGAAAGGTAGGTATTATTCATTCAAAAAGTTGGTTGAAATTATCAATATATTTGTCATAATATGAAAAAATAAAATTTAAAAGCAATAATGCCTCTTAAGCGTCCTGCAAACAATTCCCGTAATCTAATTGGAAAGTCTTCTAAAATTCTTTAACAATTGCATATCAGTGTCTGCCACTGTTTGAAATGTAATATGTCTAGACCATTTTAACTAAGAATAAAATTCACTTACCTATTTTAATATCTTTGTCATCATCAAAAATCTACGCGGACGAAGTCGCGGGCGGCCGCTAGTAAAAAATAAAATAAAATAGTGTTAGTCCTCTTATGTTGCAGTGCCCTTGCAGGGTGTCACATGTATAGCTTTCAATTATTCCATCAAAATTATGTAATGTGATTATGCAATATTTGACTTTGACTTTGTTTTGATAAAAAAAAGATTTTTCCTAAAACTGTGAATATCTTTTACCGTTGATAATCATTATTCCTCGTTAATATTATACCTACAACAAAACATCTTTAGTGCAATAGGTATTATTTGAAATTAATTAATTTTAGAAAATATTGTTATTTTTAACTTAAAAGTACTTATGCATTGATTTTCGTTTTATTAAAGTAAGTTTTTCAAAACTAAAAGGTTTTACCCAATTTGACTAAAAAGTAAAAATAATCTTTATATTTTTGCTTGTTTAGTATTTATACATTTAATGTAAATGTATAAAAACGAGTTAGTAAGTTTAATAAGTAATATTAAGTATATATATGTTTTTGTTACAGATTACATGAATGGTTAAAAATCATACACAGACCTGATTTGTTGCTGCTACCTAGTGCTGAATTAAAAAAATACTACGTGTGCTCGTCACATTTCGAAAACTATGACAAGAGTCATACTAATGAAAGTTTCCCGTTGACCAACGCAGTACCTTGCCGGTACCTTCCAGATGCATCTTCCCTATCACAGGCTACAACCTCCTCAGTAGACTACGACCATGTTATCCTCAATACTCAAAAAAATAATGAACCCCCAAAAGCTACTACACTGGTACCCGTCTCGCTACAAGACGATCTCACCAAGAACATGCGTAAACTATTAGAGACCCAAATGAGTATGACCAAAAGCAAAAATAGCAAAGACTTTTTATTTTACGCATTTCAGTTGTTCCTCCTAAATCCGCAAGCTTATCGCTTCGTACGGGCTGCGCTGAAATTGCCGAGTGAAAACGTCCTTAAAAGAATGAAGATAAAATTCTATCCAATGCCGGATAAACGGGTTATGGACTGTTTATCTTCTAAATTGAAATCGTTTCCCGAGAAAGCCAAATACTGCACTGTTTGCGTAGAAACGTTGTATCTGAATAGCAGCTTGTTTTATGACATTTCGAATGACATATTGGTGGGTCTACAGGATGTAGACGGAGTTAAATCTGAGGAGATTGCTGGAATAGCGTACGTGATTCTGCTTCGGAGTATACTGGTGAAGTGGGACCAGCCTGTTGCCTACAGCTTCGTCTCCAGTGTCAAAAGTATCGAACAAATTGAAACGTGGATAGACAGCGTTATCTCCAATCTTTTTGCAATTGGATTCGAAGTTATGGCATTCGTGACCAATCAGGGAAGCAATTTTAAAAAATATGCCAGAGATATAAAAGGCATAACTCCAGAGGAGCACTATTTTATGCTGGAGAATAAAAAAATATATTACATTTATGAAGTTCCTCAGTTATTAAAGTGTATAAGGAACAATCTAGGCACGAAGGATGCGTTTTACTATGATAAAAGGGTTTCCTGGAATTACATTGAACGATTGTATCGACTTGAATGTAAAAAGAAAAATAAACTTATACCGAAAATATGTAACGGGCACGTTGTTCCGACTACTTCCTTGAAGAATCCATCAGTCAAATACGCGGCCGAAATTTTCAGTAACAGTGTAGCGACAGCGATGCTCTCCTATATAAATATGAAGAAGTTGCCCGAGGAAGCCAGGCATACTGCAGAGTTTTGCTTTTTTATGAACAACCTATTCGACGTTCTTAATTCAAGCACATACAAAAATGACAGTGTTTATAAATGTGCTCTCGGTTCAGACAAGTGCCAGATGGCCCTTCTTAAGGAAGCTTTAAACATTTTTGGAAACTTGGAATGGACTCAGGCCGAAGGGAAGAAAAGAGCAAAAAGAACTCGTAGTTCTGTAATGATGCCCAGCCTTCAAATAACCCTTAATTCGATCGTATCGATTTCGCAGGACTTAACTAAACTGGGACATAAGCGTCTCCTCACGGGACGGCTAAACCTGGACCCTTTGGAGGACTTTGTCAATACAGTCCGACATATGGTCTCCGAAAAACCTGACCCAACTAAGCCTACTCCAATTCAGTTCTGCAGAATGTTTTCCAAATTGTTTCTCAAGTCAATTTTTACAACTTCGCCGCTTTCAGAGAGACCAAAAGCCTTCCAGAAGTATTTCGAAGAGGCAACACAGTTGGAAATAAATCCAATAAATTCCATACCCAGTAGATCACCGATATGGTTGGGAAGAATGGGAAGGGAGATCGATTATCGTATAGAACTGCCAAAGGAGCGTGAGAATGCGTTGATCTATCTGGCTAGTTACATCTTTTACAAATGTCATCAGGCACACAATTGCCATGTGCTCAATAAATATGTTGATGCATTACCAGATTTAGACAAAACTAAAGTTTACGACAACTATAACAAAAAGGCGTCTTTTTATGGGAAACTCAAATTGTTGCATTATCCTTTTATCGGGTACATAGAACAACTTGAGAACGCATTTGTCCAGAACCTCAAAAAAGGCATATGTTCAAATCCGGGAGCACAATTGTTCAGTATTTTGAGGGATATACCCTTCGATCAACCCTGCAAGTGCTTTCCGAAAATATATGCTGTCAAATTACTGATTAGATTGCGAATATATACCACACTTAAGGCATATACTAAGCAGTTCAAAAGCAAAATGACCACCATAAGTGATTTTTTTTCTGAATTGCGTACACAAAGCAGTTTAGATGCAGAAAATTAGCATAAGTGTTTTATTTTCGAATTGGATAAAATTAAAATTAAAATTGCAATCAAAACCATTTGACTCGGTAGTTTTATTTTTGAACCATTCGAAATGCGTAACCTGACGGAAGAAACCGGGCATCGAACCGGATACCTCTGGATTACCGGCCCAACATGTTAACCTCTCCACCACCCTAACGCTAGATAACCTTTCCTTGAATTTTTCCTTATACTTTCTGTGTCGATCTTTGCATTGTATTATTTGAAAGGTCTTAGCGACCTCTATTATTATTCTTATTATTATACAGTGATTCATTGATTTTCTGTTAATCTTATTGGTATTTCAGTAATGATGTTCTATAATTTTAATTTTATAATGAAATAATATAAAATTAGCGCACAAAGTTTTCTGCTATCTGCTATTATGTCAGTAGATATCTATTGTCTTCTGAAATGAGAGTGCTGTGAGAGTTACATGCTTAGTTTTAAATTTTATGGTACACAAATATTAACCCTAAGCAGTGTATGGTAAAATTTGACAGTCAGCTAATGAAATATGAAATATTGTACTTACGAACCCCTTTTACCCTGTCAATCTTAGATTGAAAGCATCGCGTAAAAAGTGGAAAAAATGTTAAGTATTTATTTATCCCCTCTATTACCTCTGTTTAGGGTTCCGTAGCAAAAAACGGAACCCTTATAGATTCGTCATGTCTGTCTGTCCGTCTGTCCGTCTGTCCGTCCGTCTGTCCGTCCGTATGTCACAGCCATTTTTTTCCGTAACTATAAGAGCTATACTGTTGAAAATTGGTAGGTAGATGTATAGGTAGATTGTAAGCAGCTGACATTCAGACTATATTTGTGCTACAAAAAAGAGCGATTCGTTCTATATATAACTTGAATTCTCGTGACTCCTTAAGAGACATTTTCAAAGATATAAACATCTTAACTGTAGCGTCCCAATTTATGAGAGTATTATGTATGTTATTAAGAACTCATTCATTTACAAAAAATTCCGATGTCCACAATTTTAACACCAGAAATAAAAATAAAATTGCTATTAGAAAGTTTCGTGTTCGTAAAGTATATAAATCATTTTTAGGCCAATGTATTCATTTTTATAACAAGTTATAGTTGAAATAATACAAGCTGGGCTAATCCACTTAAGAACTGAATACCATTGAACAAACCACAACTGGTAAACCGCAAATTAAGATAACGAGCTCGTAGTAAAAGCAGATTGTAACCACCTTGGAAGGTTAATATAGATTATCGACTCTATTTCTTTAAATAAATAAATAAATAAATAATGGTGATCATAACTTTTTGGAATTTTACAACCGTCTGACCCTCCTCAAGGACTATGATCTCTCGTCAACAAACATTTTAAACCTATTCAACAAGGAATAAGGCTGAAAATTCAATATCCACGCAATGTAGTTCTAACCTTTTTTTGTAAGTAACTGGTTGGCGCCAGGTTAGCGTTTATGAGAACAAAAGCAGATAGGATTGTATTAGACACAATGCTATTGTGAATGCAGGTAAGTGGATTAGCTCAGCTTGTATTACTTCAACTATACCTGATCATATTTTAAAATTAGCCTTTCCATCTCTCAAAAATTATTTAAAAAAATCTCTAATGTCAAAAGCATATTATACAGTAGAGGACTATCTGACAGACAAAAATGCATGGCCTGAACCAGAAACCAAGTAACTGACTCCTTAGATTGTACCTGACTAGTTTAAGGGACACAGTTCTAATAAGAAAGCATATCAAACGTACATAAATTGTGTTAAACCGTCATACTTTCTTGTAGTTTCTATATTTTATTCTTACACTAGTCCTCATTTATATCTTGAATACACTTTTAATATGTTTTCTTCGAGAACTACGTATAGTTAAGTTCATATTACTGTAATAGTTAAGTACTTATCCTTTATGAAAAAATGACGGACTGTTGAGTTTCTTTCGGCGTTTCTTCTCAACAGTGGGCTCCTCTTGTGAAATGCCGGTAGACTCAGACATGTAAAAGTGCCCTTGTGGCCTACTTGCAGAATAAAGTTCATTATTTCATTATTCTGTGAACTGCATTAAGATTTTGATGCAAAAATAAAAAAATAATAATAAATATTGGGGGCTCCCCATACTTAGAACTGAAACTCAAAAAACACATATGTGTGGGGTACCTATCTATGGATAGGTCTTCAAAAATGATAACGAGGTTTCTAAAATATTTTTTTTCTAAACCGAATAGTTTGCGTGACAGACGCTTCCAAAGTGGAAAAAAGTTGGTCCCCCCCCCCCCCCCCCTCTAACTTCTAAAATAAAAAATAAGAAAAATCTAAAAAAACATATGATGTACATTACTATAAAAACTACCAACGAAAATTGTTTTGAACGAGATCTAGTAAGTAGTTTTTTTTTAATACCTAACTTTGCACCTAATTTATATGGGGCGCTATACATACCAGGTGCAAACTTAACTTAACCACTTAGGGATGGAAAGTGTTTGTACGGAACCCTCGGTGCGCGAGTCCGACTCGTACTTGGCCGGTTTTTTTAATTTAGTATTAATTGTAAATATGTTTTTTTTTTACTTAAACCTGTGGGAGTACATATATAGCGCATAATGTTTTGCCATCGTATTAATTGGAATATATCGTTTATCACGATTTCTCTATTACCTAAATTCTTTGCAAAAGTTGATATAGAACATATTAAACGAGCTTTCCCGGCGGTTCTTACAACTTTATTCACGATAGATCTATACGGCTCTTCTATATCGGTCTATCAACACGTTCAAAGCAGGAACAGTGATCGGCTAACATCAATTCAACACCAATAAGCCATTTACTGCCAATTACCGGTTTTAACTGGATACTCGGTGGCGCCCGCGCATCGTAACGTACCTACCTAACGCTGCGAGAAGCGGAAATCTGACGTATCAATTTGCTTAAGTCAATTAGATTAAATATAAATCTTATTTTTTACAAGTGTTTTATTATAATTACATTCTGTCTTTCTGTATGAATGCCTTGTATGTAATATTTGGACCCTCATCCCGATTTCCGAGTTCCAACTTTGCACACATAACTTAGGAAAATGCGATATTAATATGCAATGGAGCAGATTTGTTGATAGATCCGGAAGGTGGTCATGGGAACTCTGTGACATCGGTTACAGGTCATTCTGGCGTCAGGCAGTCCATCATCCTATACTGGCACTAGGAGGTTCTCGCATCTTCGTCCGCGTATTTTTTCTTTACCGTAGATGGACAAAAAGTATCCTATAACCATCTTTGGATGTCCAGCTATCCCTGTACAGAAATTAACTAGTTAAAATTTGTCCAGCCGTTTTGGCGTGATGCGAGGACAAAATAAATTATGACAACAGACGATGGCGCCAGGTTGGGACGGCGCCGCGCGCCCCTACAAAACAAATGACGATCCTGCATCACGCTATTAAGATTTTTCCTGAAATCATGAGGGGTCATACATAGAAAAAATATTTTCAATACAAATGTCGAATTTTATAATAGTGTAGATGTTATTTATTCTGTTTCACCAGTCCGGACCGTCCGTCCGAGAGGGTTACACGATCATTCTGTCGTCAATCTGACCAGACGTGCAGACTGATGAACTGAACTGACGTCAGACGAAGCATCATGTAACTGCTGTCTAATAAAACGACGCAGGCCAGTTTGAACTGCTCCATCTTAACAAGCAATTGACTTAAGTGCAAAAAGAAGGTACAGTCTACAATAAAAGCTTACCTACTATATGTCTAATATATTATGCTGTTACCTCAAAACTCCACTGTCTACGAATCGTGATGAGCAAAATTTACGGCTTGGAACGTTATTACCTACGTTGATGTGAGGTGAAAGAGTATTAGTTATTAGACAGATAAAACTAGATTTTATTACGTACTGATGACGTCACATTGAATTGTATTTTGGCTTTTGGCTCGCTATAACTAGTTTACTTTAGTAAAACGTTGTCGACTATTACACAATTGAATAAAGACCGTACCGTATATACTATTCATTGTTAAAAAGTGGCTTTTGAGGCCTGTATTAAGTCTATTGAATCCATAACAATTGGAAATACAAACCGTTTGCGGTTCAACCAATATTATGATTATGACTTACCCTCTAGAACCTCAATCAATCGCAAGCCCTATTGTTGTCTCGTTACCCAGTTCTTTGTTCCGTCGCAATTAATGTTCAAGTCATCCTAAATCCTAATCAAACAAGTTAAATTTTTTATTTAAAAAAAGTATCCAGTAACCACATACTAGAAGTAACTGTACGCAATTACACCAATCGATATATTAATTTAAACTTACACAATTTTCACACATTATTGTAATTATTGTTGTCTCGAAGGGACTGAACGTTCATGGTATCAAAGGGACTGAACGTAAAGTCACAAATACCTTTTGAACGCGATTATAAGTCCCGTTTTGTTACAATAATACACCAGTTGATGTCGCCAGTGAATGGAATGCACTGCGTAAATACGGACAGAAAGGGTTTTTATTTACTGGTGTTTACTGCAGGTTTTCCTTAGGTGTCCCCGCAATAACCCCACTCTATTTAATCATTTCATAATAGCATCATAGCGGTATTAATAATCGGGACCTATCCACATATACAATTGGTTTTCGATACTTTAGAGTTTCTTTATCGTATAGATATAGATAATTAGTACCTATATTAGCCTACTTGAACCACAATTCTAGCCCGACCACTTGTGTCGGTTACCCAGTTCTTTGTTCGTATCAATCGATGTTTAGGTCATCCTAGGTCGTCGTGTTAGTTCTAAACTGGGTTGTTTTCTATTTTCGTTCAGTCGTACTTAATATATTTAATTGGAATGTGTGTTTTCACTTTCAGTATTAATGTCAGTTTAATATCAGTGAATAACTATACGATTTACGATAGCAAAGTTGAAAGTTTTTGAAGTAAACATGTACATACTTAGTTTAAGGTTTCAGAAAATAAAATACTAATGGCAAAATTGATAACAAAACTTTCGATCTATTCATTTGCAATCTATGTACATATCTCATCGACTGTGTGAGAAATTCTACTACTTAATTCACGAATGCCATAGCAATATGAAATTGGTCTCTCCTATATCTTATATCGTTACCATGAATGAATATAAAATGACTGCGTAACCGATTTGTATAGTCTCCATACAAACTCCTCAAAAATGATTTTCGTTCCTCAAAACTCCACTCTCTAGCTACTTCTTTAAACCTGAGTGTTTTATCTCTTAGCCCCACACATTTTCCGCATAATGGCCCTCCCTCGCTCTTAGATCTCATTTTAACTTCTTCTCCGGATTTAGTTTCATTCCATGGTCAATTTAATGCTGCTGGTTTCTCCAACCATGATCTTATTTACGCTTCTTTTAATATTCGTCCCCCGAAAAGGAGACATAAGGTCATTATGCGTAGGAACCTTCATGATGTCGATACCCAGGCGCTTTGTGATGATATTTCATGTGCTGATTGGCGTAGCGTTGAGCTTCTGGATGACATTGACCTGAAGGTGCAGGCTTTCAATGGCATATTGCTTGCGATTTTTGACAAACACGTTCCTTTGAAACCGACGCGTGTAAAGCACCTCCCTGCTCCGTGGCTTTCGCCGGATATTAAACAACTTATGGCTAAAAGAGACCGGGCGCGTGTAAAATCACGGCAAAACGCTGATTACCAACAGGCATACATTTCTTTACGAATCCGCTGCAATAAGATCTGTAGGGATGCCAGACGCCGCCATATCCACAATTGTATCGAAGACTGTCCTCCTGCTAAGCTGTGGAAATTTCTGAAGTCATTGGGAGTAGGCAAAGCTCAACATAATTCTTCTTGCGTTCTCGACCTAGACGCCATCAATATGCACTTTAGTACTTCTCCGGTTACTCTCCACCCTTCCATTAAACAATCAACACTATCACTTCTTGCCAATACTACACTCCCCGATTCTCCTCCCTTTGAACTTGCTAAAATTTCTCCGCAAGAGACACTTGCTTTTCTGAAAACTATTAAGACGAAGGCCGTCGGTGAGGATATCCTCAGTGTGGACATGCTTATGCTCGTAGCGGATTCCATTGCCCCGATCCTTTCTAATATTATAAATTTTTCATTTTCCTCGGGCACGTTTCCTTCCTCTTGGAAACTTGCTCATGTAATTCCTCTCCCGAAAAAACCCAATCCTACTGAATTTTCGCAATATCGCCCTATTTCCATACTCCCAGTTTTGTCCAAAATAATTGAACACTTTGTCAATCGCCGTCTCCTGTCTCATATTAATAGGTATACATTATTCAATCCCTTCCAATCTGGTTTTCGCCCCGGGCATAGCACAGTTACTGCTTTGGTTAAAGTCACTGATGACATTCGTCTTAATATCGAACACAAAAAACTTACAGTCCTCGTTCTTCTTGACTTCAGTAGCGCTTTTAATACGGTAGATTTTGATATCCTTCTCGGCATACTTCGCTCACTAAATGTGTCTCAATCATCCTTATCTTGGTTTCACGACTACCTCTTCGGTCGACGCCAGCGGGTTAGGGTCGACGACAAAATGTCGGAATGGCGTGAACTTTCCGCTGGTGTCCCTCAAGGGGGGGTCCTTTCTCCTCTTCTCTTTTCGATTTTCATTGGTGGGATCACAGAGTGCCTAAGATCTTCGTTCCATCTTTATGCAGATGACCTGCAGATCTATGCAGCGGCTAGTATTGAGGATCTGCCATCGCTTATTGATCAAATCAATGCAGATTTAGAATCTATTCACAGCTGGGCTAATAATTTTGGTTTAAACGTAAACGCACAAAAATCGCAAGCAATTGTCATCGGTAGTCCTCACTTTGTGAACAAGCTGGCGGAAATGGTGGTGCCTGATATTCTTTTTGGTGGGATTCCTATCCCTCTTTCCTCTACTGTTAGGAATTTAGGTATCATCATGGACCAGACATTGTCTTGGTCTCCGCATATCTCGGAGGTCAGCCGGAAGCTCTTCGCATCTCTTCACTCACTTAGAACTTCCTTCCTATGTCCACCAAGCTTACTCTTGCCAGTTCACTCTTGCTGCCCCTTCTGGATTGTGGTGACATTGCTATGACGAATCTCAAAGAGGAACTACTTGACAAGCTCGAGCGCTTACAAAATGTGTGCATAAAATATGTTTTCGGACTGCGCAAATACGATCACGTGTCCGCGTTTAGAGCGCAGCTGGGTTGGCTGCCAATACGTCAGCGTAGAGACCTGCATGTCCTGTCATTGCTTTTTAATGTTCTCTACAACCCTGCTTCACCTCCTTACCTCAGTGAAAGGTTGAAATATATGGCCGATGGCAGTGGTCACCGCTTGCGGTCGTCTGCCAATCTCACTCTGGCTGTACCGTCTAACAAGACGCGTACGTACGCCAAATCTTTCACAGTAAGCGCTGTGAAGTTGTGGAACGAATTGCCACTGTCCCTCAGGAAGTCTCCATCTGTAGCATCGCTCAAGACGAATCTTAAGAAGTTATGGCTATCCAATGACTTGTGAATTGGATCTACAATGTATTTATATTTATATTACATTATATATATGTATATATATATATGTATGTATGTAATAATAGTTTATATGTGTAATTATTAGTAGTCTTATTATTTTTAATACCTTTTTGTACACGGTGTTAGTTTGTCTATCTTCTTCTCGTACTCACTCAATTGCTCAAAGGTTAACTGGAATACATCTATTACAATTAACATATAGGTACAAAAGCGAACTTATCCCTATAAGGGATCTCTTATAGGGATAAGTTCGCTTTTGTACCTATATGTTAATTGTAATAGATGTATTTTTTGACTGTTGTTGTGTACAATAAAGCGTTTTTCTTACTTACTTACTTACACAGTCACTACACAGGTACACACAGTCCAGTCAGTGGTACAGGGACTACAGGGTACGCAAAGGCTTACGAGAGCGGTCATTTTAAACTATGGTGCGGGTACCGGTCTCTGTACGGTCGGTGTCCTTAAGAGGATATAACTGTCTGGAGGAAAAAGTCGACAACGAAACCTCGATTGCTTCAACCCGGTTACGTAAAGTTTGAACCTCATTTGTATGCGACGCCATCGTCATCAGGTGCAAACTTAACGTAAACGTACGGTAACGAAAAATGGGCAATGGTATTTCCTCTTAACGTTTTTAATGCATCTTCTGGGATAGCGCGTGCTCCATCATAAAACTTGTTCTTACTTTCAGTATAAAAGCAAACCTGTTGTCCGTAAAACAACTTTGAAATACCAACTCAGACATTAATTGAAAACGTTTAATAAACGACAAGGAAAGCCGAACATCCTAATTTTCCTTGAGTATATTTTTAGTAAATATTCCACTCTAAATAAAACCACTGGTTTCTAGTATCCCTCGGCTAAAACTGAATTCAGGGCTGCCAAGTGCTGCGTCCATGTTATTCCTTCAATTCCATTCTGGAAAATTGTAATGACGCCGAAGAAAATTACTTCGTTACGAAAAATAGGTAGGTACTGATACTGACGCACTTATAGGCGTGACGTGAATATATAGGTATTAGTTACTGCTTAGTAATAGGCATTTAGAAGTTGGTATTCTTTTTTTTTGCTATACATACCACTTTATAAACGCTAGCTCAAAGGTAAATGCTCACAAAAAGTGCTTGTCTAATATAAGAAACGACATTTCAAAAATATGTCAATTATTCATAACATAATTATACGTTTTTTTGTTACTTGTTTCTATTTATCCTAAAGTGAGTTTATCTACACGATAAGATAAAAGCATTGCGGGGCCTACAAGATATTCTCTTTATGACCATTCGGACATCTTAATTTTCTTTTACAGGCCACAGCGTTCCCAGAAATGTCATAAAACATTAGCAGAAATAGTTCATTACTGGTTTATATAATATCACACTCACAACTCTGTGTAGTGTAACCACACGTGCCGCCCTTCACGCCCGAACGCGCGTAAACATATCTCTGCCTCTCTGTGAAACATAGAATTACAGGTTATAAATAAAGAAATATGATACCTCTCCCAATTACGCGATGACTGTGGAATAATACTTGTCTGAGCGTAACGAGAGGCCACGGTTAAGATGCGGGCTTCGTGTCTCACTAAGGCTGCATTTGACTAAACTTTTATTGCAGGTAATGTCAAACAATCTCCGATAGTATTGTCAAACCCCATATTAATTTGACATTACTGTCCAATTCCGACAGTGAGCGTTATTCTTGAAAAAGAACGTTTGGTCGAATGCAGCCTTAGTCGGAGAGACTTTTAACTGACTACGCCTGAGCAGCCTGAGCCAACATTTTCGGTTATCATGTACGATGAGAATAATCTCAATCTTGAAGCAATGTATGTAGACGTTCTCCATTTTGTATGGTAAAAGTTCTCGAGAACAATCTCTCTCCATACAAATCGGAAAACGTTCTCGAGCACATCTGTTTCCGCCACACACTTGCGCCAAAATATGGTTCTTTCCGCGGATTTTCCCCAGTTTTCATGATGAAACTTAGCCGTGGCGTTGCGTCAGATGAAAGGGGGCTGGCCGAGGTAGACTTCGCCTACTTTTTCTTCAGTAGCAGTAGAGATTTGTGCTCAATTGCCCTGAAGTGATAAGCCGGTGGGAATCGGGTTATATTAGACGCCACGCCACTGAAACTTATCTAGTTGAGCTAGTATTGCATATAACCTTACCTACGTACTCAATTCCAGTAGCATAGATGACGTCACAGATGTGAAGTGTAATTTGTAAATGCCGTCAATGATACAAGTGATACTCCACCTTTATTGATGGAAGCAATAATCTACATTAAAATGACATGGATTAAATAAAGTACCTATACGACGTGAGAAATGTTTATTTATTGCATCATTATTTCCAACAACGTAGCTATAATACGAACGTTTACGGTTTAAAGGTGGTGCCACACTGCAAGAATTCGCCTATAAATGTAACGTGATGGTTCTGGATCCTAGCATCACATCAGTGAGACTGGAGAACCAAGCAGTACGCAATAATGCGACTCACAAACGTAAGCCCCTATATTTCTACAATCCTACAACCTATAATAATTTATGTGTTAACTTAAATTTCCTTGCTGTTTTCCTCTACTTCTGATTGAGGAAAAATATACACAAAAAAAAAGTATCGATTGCTTAATTATACGTAATTTAGATCGGAATAAACCAGCCTGCTAGTCTAGCTAGACTACTATTGAATGAGCATTGTATTAGTCAACTTTTATTATCTTATGCAAACTGTACTAATTGCTCAAGTGACTAAGTATTTGCCCGGAGATTATGTTGTAGGCTGGGTAAATATTGAACATACTGGGAATAATAACGCTGCATGAGCATGAACCTGTAGACCCCCAAAGGTTTTAGAATGCGACAACTGTCTGCGCCACAGATAAAAATCCATGATGACCATGGCCATGGTCACAGATCAATCCAATGGTTATGGATAATGGCTAATATCAGTCATTATATGGCGACATCATGCCGCGAGCGACGTGTCGCTATGACCTACGTCAAGACGTCGTCCGCTACACTGAAAAAATTGCTCAACTAGTTTAACTACTTGAGAAATAGCCAAATTGTGCTTAGTAGTAACCAAAATTAACTTATTGGTTACTAGTAGCCAAAGCAAGTTAGTAGTAGTAGTAGTACATAAATCGGAGGACTGACAAACTATGTAGTTACTAGTAGCTAAAATTAGGGGCTGCTACTCTCAACAAATCAACAACTTTTCTTTCAGTGTAGAATTAATATCTATGGTTCATAAACTGCATGTGCAGTGTGCCAACAAATAATTTCCGTTTGATAATTTTAGGTCAGGTAGGTAATTAGTTATTGCCTCAAAAGACTTGTGCCGTTCTCGAAAACATTCGTTCGTTTCGAATGGGGTCGAAAATATTCTCGGGAATATTTGTCATACAAAATAACCCAAGACTCCAGTGAAATAGGTACTTCTTAACTTTTGAAGGGGGGATAAGATAAGAAGATCTGTAACCCTTACCGTGAGTAAGCGTGATCGTACTCGGTAGCTACAGCGTAAAGTAAACGATTTGTATGAAGAATAAGTACAGCGTAAAGTAAACGATTTGTATGAAGAATAAGTACAGCGTAAAGTAAACGATTTGTATGAAGAATAAGTACAGCGTAAAGTAAACGATTTGTATGAAGAATAAGTACAGCGCGTCTAGCGGTTACTACCGGTTCAAAAGTAGGCCAAATATGATCATATGATTTCTGGACGAGCCCTACGCGAGCCCACGCAGTCGCTAGCGAGTACGGTCACTGTAAACTCCATGGTACAGTCTGGCAAAAAAGAGTAGAAATTAAAAAGTGGCAATACTGTAGTGTCGTCCCTTTCTAGTCAATCTAAGAAAAAGGGAACGACAATACAGTATTGCTACTTTTAAATTTCTACTCTTTTTTGTCAGACTAAATGCAGGTTATTGCGGAAATTCTTGGGATGGTGTTTGTCCACCATTGGACGTTTACAGCCACGACTCCGCGCGACCAGCATGGGTTCTCGGTGCCTTGTCCGGAAGGACGAGGCGTGTCAGCTCCAAGACAGGCAAAGGGCCCCCACGGATCCGCAGTCAAACAGGAAACCAAAAAAAAAAACAGCATGGGTGGAATCGGAAGTTCTTCTTTTTTTTTTATAACGGCACAACATAGTGGCTCCACATCGCCTGATGGTAAGCAAAAAGGGGAGCCCAAGTCGCAATGGCAACTGACGAGAAACCAACGGTGCCAAGTCAGTTGACACTGCCATGCTGGCCCGAGAGATGCTTCTTCACGCTTCGCTTGAAGGGTCCCAAGTTATAAGAAGGAGGAAACACATGAGCCGGCAAGGAGTTCCATACTTTAATAGTTCGGCAGATGAAGGAATTGCCAAACTTCTTGGTACGTGTGGGAATATTCTCCACGGTGAGGCGATGACATCGCAAGCTGGCACGTGTGGTTCTATGACGGAAAGGGGAGGGTGGGATAACAGAAAATAACTCTTCAGAACACTCGCCATGGTATAGGCGATAGAAAACGCTCAGCGACCCAATGTTCCTACGTAATTGAAGGGGTTCGAGGAATCTGGTACTTTTCTCGTCACCTATGATGCGGACCGCCCGACCCTGCAATCTGTCAAGCGCATCGAGTAGATATTGGGCCGAGTCATCCCAAAAATGCGAGCAGTACTCAACGCACGACCGAACTTGAGTCTTATAAAGAAGGCAAAGCTGGTCCGGCGTGAAGAACCGTCGCACCCTGTTCAGGATCCCCAATTTTTTGGAAGCTGTGGTAATCAGTGACTCGATGTATTCGTTTTGGTTAAGATTGCAGCGGATGCCTAGCATATTCAGGCTATCACGCAAACCAAGAGGAGTGCTCTGGAGAGTTCCGAACGCGGTGTCTCGCTCACTCCTATGGCCGCCGCTCAGCTGGTCTCGAAGTCGTGGCAAGGCCGTTAGGAGACCAACACCTTTTCGCATGAAGGCAAGCATTGTAACAGCTACCCGTACCTACCTTATAATATAAAGCATGTGTAAAGTTTCACCCTATAAAGCATGGAAATAACAAAAGAAAATAACTTTTTACATAATGGAAATACCTTCCTATTTCATTATCTAATCTCATCCTTCATCAATCATAGATACTTAGCAAACCGACACCTTGACATGATTGTTTCGATATAATAGCAACTGGCGCCAAACATTTTACAGATTGCGTCTTTCTGGTCTAGTCCAGATTAGAATGTGATTAACCTAGATTACCAGTAGATATAGGCAGCAAGACGGTGAATCTATTTAAATCAGATTCTGGTGAATATAGAAAATTCTAAATGTAAAAAAAATAGGTCAATATCTTTTGCCGATATGTGTGGTTATAATGGTCAATCTACAGCCCGTCTAGCACAACTACGGTTCGCGACTCTTGTTGTGTGACATAGCACCACCCGTCACTCTCTCACAGTACTGTACCGAAAGAAATAGGTAGTATATCTCGCGCAAGAAAGTCGCGCGTCACAGTTGTCCTAGAGGTGCAGGTTTGTATAAATAAGTATTTAAACTTCCTTGCCAGTACGAAACGCAGCAAAAGCAGCATGATTGAGCTGCTGAGGTGAAAAAACTTTATCACGCTTCTGTCAACCGAACTTTGCACTTTGTAGTCTTCGCACTCTCTAAAACTCAGTCAAACAGTGTCATCACAACTGTTGACCCTCATAAGGATCAGTAACAAGTATCTTGTAGAGATTCTTTTACACGGCACATGTTTTGTCGCGTGTTGTCGTCACGTGCTTACTTTGGAAGGATTTATGTCTTAGTAGAATAGGCTCAGACTTATGCCCTTTTTTAGTTGTTGATAGAGAACTGTGCAATAGTTTTTAGGACATATCTATTGTGTTTGTTTTGTAGTGCTTTGTCACATATTTGGAACGCCAACACAATGGCGATATTTGGGACACCGTATCGTTGCTTGACGAAGGTACTTATTAAAAATGAAAAAAATCCAATGTAAATGTTCTCGGCCTGTAATGTACTCATCTCATTTTCGTTGAATAGATAAATGATGAACCATCATTTTCTGGCACATACGAGCGAGCGCTTGTAGCGGATGCTTTATTATTTCACTAGCGGTGCTACCAACGTAAGGGATAAAAAGTAGCATCTGTTAATCCAGGGTATCAGCTACCTCCATACCGATATTTATCAAAATTGGTCCACCCGTTGAAGAAGTAACAAACATCGAACATACTCACACACTTTCGCCTTTAATAATATTAGTGTCGAATGTTCACGTGATTAGCGTAAAAAGCCTGCCGATTTGCCACGTTTGCAACAGAGCACGGAAATATCGGTGGTATTTTTATAGCAACGATATAGGTATCAACTATTATAATTCAAACGAAACGATGATAAAATCAGTATTAATTTCTTGCACAGTCGTTCTTTAAAACGTATTGAATGCTAAATTGTTTTGATTTTTAAAGCCTGCGCATAATGCACAAACGGCTTGTTATTCTTAAATATTCGGTTTTATCTTTGATAGAAAACGTACGAAGTAGGAGGAAATTTAAGATTCAATACGACCTTTTACCACAGTATAATAAAGAGTACTAACGTACAGTATGGACACTCCCTGCCTCCCACCGAAAGTGCCGTCCACCCGCGCTCGGTTACCTCGCAGTTACCGGCTGGCAAGGACGCGACGACGCGGTGCGCAGAGCGGAGGCCACGTACCTATAATATTCAAATATTAAACAAATACTTTTGTAATGGGCGTGTGTTGTGCTGTGTACGGTTGTTTAAGCTCTATAAACAACAAAAATAAAAGAAATTTCTAGAGATTCCCATTGGATGAATCAAGGCAAGTACATACCCAGTTATTTTCAAACTGTTTTATGTTTTAGTAGAAAACTAACTTACAATAGGTACTTATGTTTAGTATTTTTTTTGCCCTATCCGTTTTCGACTTAAACCTAGGTACATTTGATCGCCATTGTCCGAGCCCCGAGGTGTGCTTTTACACTCACAACTTTTCTGTTCTTAGCATGTGGTTGCGATTGCGATGGTCACACATGATTTACTTTATTATGGGCTATTTAAATTAGTGACATTCTTTGTAACTTGTAAAATGAATGACTTTGCTTCAATGTTTGAAGACGAAATGGTAAGACGAAGTTAGGTGTTAGAGTTTTTATCTTACCTTACGAACCGACGATAACCAACCAACTTTTCGGAACCTGAGGTCTAGGTTTGTTGGAGACTATGAGACGGCTTATGAGAATGTTTATTGTTATCTCAAAGACCAGGCAGGAAAAGGCTAAACTGCTAAAACAATAGCCATAAAATAAATTATGGACACGTATTTTTTCTTTTTTCAATTAAACATTAAATAATGAAACCTTACTCTAAATAACCTAAGTACTTATAATATAATTTATTTTTTATATTACAATGATATTAAAAAAAGGGGTCATAAAAAGAACACCATAAATAATGAACATTATAGTTCGTTAAGGCCGCCTGCGTATGGTGTATGTGGGCTATGAAACTTGGATATCAATTTGTGACATAAAGATAAAGATAAAGATAATTTATTTGTGAACATGAGTATTGTTGGAATTTATATTCTCACCTATGGCAACACCGATATGACTGTCAACTCGCACTTCGATATCTTTCTTGCTCGCTTGCTAAACTTTTCATGGCCGCTGTATATTTAAGCTTATTTTGGATTATAAATCTAGTTCTGTTTAATCGTGTATACCCTGGACAAATATCAAGACATTGTATTATAGAAATACAATTGCTTCATTGGCTGAACCGTGAGTGTTTTACTTCTAACTTCCCTGCCATCATCACGCCGTATTTCACTGCTGGACCACGACTTTTGCTACAGTTTATGGTACCCAGGTGGATGGTAGAGACTTCATAAATCAAGAAGAAGAATATAGAAGCAGTTGGCTGAAAAGCTACTGAATTTTTTGGAACTTACATAACCTCAAAATAGCAAGGTGTGCTGGACATAACCTGTACGTGTTCATCGCCGATTCGCCGCACAAGATGGAAGGCGCTAACGCAAATGCTAATCCTTCACCTTCTACCGTTAGCGGCGGAATATTTATAGAGAAGTTGGATGGCATGGCCAACTATTCTTCATGGAAATTCATGTGTAAGAATGCACTGATTTTAGAGGGACTTTGGCCAGCAGTCACGGGGGTTGATACGGATCCGGTTAAAATACAGCGTGCCTTAGCAAGGATATCATTAAGCCTCAAACCCCATTTATTTCAACTGGTACATAGCATCGAGACGGCAAAAGAAGCATGGGAAAAACTTAGTTCTGTATTCGAGGACAAGGGACTATTCCGTCGTGTAAGCCTACTGCGTCGCTTGCATAGAATTGAATTAGGCCAATGCACTGGCATGACGGCTTACATTGATACAGTTTTTACCATTGTAGCTCAGCTAGCAGACATAGGTAAAACCTTGGAAGACGGAGAAATAGCCGAAATTCTGCTTGCAGGGCTCCCGCAGGATTATGACACTTTAGTGTCAGCCTTGGGTACTGCTTCGCTATCGCAGTCACCATCGTCAGAACTCGTAAGAGCCAGGCTGCTACAGGAAGATTTTAGAAGAGCTAGCGCTGACACAAATGGAAATGGAAATAGCGCTTTTGCTGCCAGCAACAATTATAATAATAATAAAAAGAAGGTTGTTTGCCACTTTTGCCACAAGCCGGGCCATATTAAGTCAAAATGTTTTAAACTCAAAAGACAGAACAAGAAACATGAAGAAAAAACTCTGGTTGTTTCGTCGTTTATGGCTACAGCAGAAGACACAACGACTACGGGTGTTGTGGACTTTATCGTGGATAGTGGAACAACATCTCATATGGTGAATAATTATGATTTCTTTGATAACTTAAAAGACTCTAAGACAAATATTAATTGTGCTGATAAATCTTCCAAATTAGAGAGCTGTGGTGTCGGGGATGTTCATGTGAGCATCAATGCTTCTGAGAGAGTCATTAAGAATGTGATGTTTGTGCCTCAACTCTCTGAAAATTTATTGTCCGTAAGTAAGATGTGTGAAAAGGGTTTGATAGTGGTTTTTAAAAAGGATGGCTGTTTTATTTATGACAAATGTACTTTAGAAGGCAAACCTATTATGTCAGTTGATTCGTGTAAGGGTGTGTATCGGTTGAAAGGTATTTGTGCAAAGGAGCAGTCGATGGCTACTCTGCATCAAGTGCAGGGATCACAGACTGCAAAGTTAGCTGTGTGTGATGCAAATAAAGCATCTTTGTGGCATTCGCGATTAGGTCATCTTGGTATGAGTGGAATGTGCGTGATGAGAGAGAATGCTGCATGTGGTGTTTCTTTTCAGATGGGCGATGACAGCATACAGCAGTGCGTCGCGTGTCTTAAGGGGAAGCCTGTGGCCAAGGCTTACCCTAAGGATGGAGCAAGGCGTGCAAGCAGGCCTCTCGAACTGGTGCATTCTGATGTGTGCGGGCCGATGAGTCACTACAGCTGGGGTGGTGCGCGTTACCTGTTAACCCTTACAGATGACTATTCGAGGAAGACTTTTGGATATTTGATAAAAAGGAAGTCTGAGGTAATGTCCTGTTTTGTTCATTTTAAGAATGTAGTCGAAAAGCAGACTGGTTTGCAGATTAAGTCTTTACGCTCTGATAATGGTGGTGAGTATTGTAATGCAACTTTTAAGGAGTTTTTAGCAAAGGAAGGTATACTTCACCAGCTGACTGTACCTTACTGTGCTGCCCAGAATGGCGTCTCAGAACGCCAAAATAGGGTGATTCTCGAGAAGGCTAGATGCATGCTTCTACAGGCAGGTCTGTGCAATCGTTTCTGGGGCGAAGCTGTCATGACAGCTATCTACCTCAAGAATCGTAGCCCTACCCGGGCTTTAGCAGGACAGTTGCCGGAGGAGGTCTGGTCCGGACACAGTGTTGATCTTGGACACCTTCGAGTGTTTGGGTGCATAGCATTTTCTTTGTTGCCGGAGCCTACTCGCACTAGTAAGTTGTCAGCTAAGTCAAAAATGTGTATTTTTGTTGGCTATTCAGAGACTACAAAGGGATACAGACTTATTGAGCCATCTAATCCCACTAAGGCTATTTTAGCAAGAAATGTTGACTTTTTAGAAGATAAGTTTTATCGAAATTTTAAAAATGACTTGAATAATAATAATGTTATTGATCATTTGATAATTCCTTGTGAGCAATATTTTAATGAATTGAATGGAAATAATAATGAAAATTGCAATAATGATATAAATATTCAACAAACTTTAAATAATGATTTAGAGTCTAGTCAGTCAAATGAAAATTCTAGTCAAAACCAAAATGAATCATCCGATTTAAATAATGATGATGAACAGAACCATACTTATGATTTTTCGTATGAATTTACAGATGCTGAGACTGGCAAAGACAGCAATGGTGAGGAAGAGTCCTCTGCTGGCCAGCGGTCACCTGATGCGGAGCTGCTTTCGGAGCCGATGCCCGCGGGAGACGCTGCAGTTGGAGGGGAAGGCGCGACTAGTTCAGGGGAACCTGTAACCGTCAGCGGCCGCCCTGTTCGAGCCACTCGTGGTAAACCACCCACTAGGTATGGTGACTACGAATTAGGTATGTTTGCCAGCTCTATATTAGATGAACCTCAAACTTATGAAGAGGCTATAGCATCATGTAACTCTGATGAATGGAAAAAGTCAATGGAAATCGAATATAATTCATTAATTGAAAACAATGTATGGCAGTTGGTAGATAGGCCCACTGACGCTAATGTCATCAAGTGCAAGTGGGTTTATAAACTTAAACATGATACATCGGGTAATTTTGATCGTTATAAAGCTCGCTTAGTTGCTCGCGGCTTTACACAAAAAGAAGGAATAGATTATACAGATACATTCTCTCCTGTTGTACGTCATTCAACGATGCGTATTCTATTCTCATTGGCTCACCAATATGATATGTTCATAGAGCATATCGATATTACCACGGCATTTCTGGATGGCGACTTGAATGAGAGGATTTATATGGAGCAACCCAAAGGTTTTGTGTCTGATGAACGAAAAGTTTGTTTGTTGCAAAAGAGTATATATGGGCTGAAACAAGCCAGTCGCATGTGGAATCTGAAGGTGCATGATTTGCTCTCTAAAAATGGTTACACTCAAAGCAAAAATGAACCTTGTGTTTATGTCCGTAAATGTGATAAGGATCTAACCATTATAGCTCTTTATGTAGACGATTTTTACATTTTTTTCTACTAATGATACAAAGGAATTATATAATATGTTACAGCAAAATTTTAACATAAAGCATTTAGGTCCATTAAAAAGCTGTTTAGGTATGCGTGTCACTAGGGATAAAAATGTATTAATAATTGATCAGAAGGAGTATATTCGCAAATTGCTTAAGAAATTTAATATGTTACAATGTAAAAAGGTTGCGACTCCTTTAGTACCAAATAGTAAATTACAAACAGACACGGAACCATTAGATGATGATGATTATAAATACAGGCAATTAGTCGGCTACCTTATGTATCTCTCAGTGTGTACAAGGCCTGATATTACATTCAGCTGTAGTCAGCTAAGTCAATTTTTATGTAACCATGATAAAAGTCATTGGGTGGCTGCAAAGCGTGTTCTAAGATATTTAGCAGGAACAATAGATCTAGGTCTATGCTTTTACAAGAGTAATAACTTGGATATAACAGCCTATACTGATGCTGACTGGGCTAACGATTTATGTGATAGGAAATCATACACGGGCTTTGTAGTAAAGTTAGGCGCAAATTGTGTAAGCTGGGAATCTCGAAAGCAGCGTTGAGTGGCCTTGAGTAGCACCGAGGCAGAGTACTTAGCTATTAGTGATGTAGCGAAAGAATTGTGTTTTATTAAGAATTTCCTGTGTGAAATAATTGATAAACATTATGATCCAGTTATCTTTAACGATAACCAAAGCGCTCAAAAATTGTTATTAGCAAAGGAATATTCACATAAGCGCACTAAACATATTGATATTAGATACCATTATGTCAAAGATCTGATTCAACAGCACTGTATAACTGTAAAATATATGCCTACAAATGATATGACAGCCGACATATTTACTAAACCGTTATGTACAACTAAACATTACACATTTATGAAAGGATTGAATTTAAATGATAAGCATGAGTTAGTATAATATTTTATTAAAAAACTGTAATGTTAAATGGTTAGTTTTGCCTGCAATTAATAATTTTACTATATTTGACACATAGTATATCGTGCATTAATGAATACATGCATATTGTGATAGGAATTTAATTGGCATGTAATTTCATATGTATGTTGTAAGGCCTAGTCTTGTATAGCATCTTATATATATGAATGTTGCTATTGTTGAGAATAAGGGGAAGTGTTGGAATTTATATTCTCACCTATGGCAACACCGATATGACTGTCAACTCGCACTTCGATATCTTTCTTGCTCGCTTGCTAAACTTTTCATGGCCGCTGTATATTTAAGCTTATTTTGGATTATAAATCTAGTTCTGTTTAATCGTGTATACCCTGGACAAATATCAAGACATTGTATTATAGAAATACAATTGCTTCATTGGCTGAACCGTGAGTGTTTTACTTCTAACCTCCCTGCCATCATCACGCCGTATTTCACTGCTGGACCACGACTTTTGCTACAAGTATTACATACAGTTGTTTTAAAATAAAAATATAATGTCCTCCATGTTTTGCCTTTCGGCGTACAAATTACAATTCACAATTGTTGATAACATAATTAGATAGCAAAATAAATTAAATCAAAAGTGGAAATATACATTCATGATGATGTCATACTAATATTAAATTAAATTGAGTCTTCATTCATATTACAATAACTTACGTATATTAATTACTACAATCATTTAAAAAGTCATTAATGCTATAATATCCCTTATTTACTAACAATTTCATAAGTTCTCGCTTAAAACCTGCAATTGTACTGTCTCGTATCTCTTTAGGTATCTTATTATAAATTTTAGGAGCAATGCCGAAAATGCTTTTCCTCAGCAGAGCAGTTTTAGAGATCTGATTTAGTACCTTAGTGTTGTCACGTGCTCTTAGATAACTGTTAGGGATATTTCCTCGTTGAAACAGATCAGGATTGCTCTTAATAAATACAGCAACTTCGGAGATGTAGATTGAGGGAAATGACAATATTTTATATTTTATAAAGTATGGTTTACAGCTATCTAGTGGTTATATTAATCTACATACCTGTTGTATTAATTTCGATTACTTGTAATTCTTTTTACGCCATACATACGATTAAATAAAACAAGCCGCCTGTCTACAGAAGCGGAGTGGAGAAAATGTACCAATTTGGTATCAATCAAGATGCGTCATTTTGAAGCCCTAATGAAGTGCATTTAAATCTGAGGAATGATTGGTTGTAATTTTTGTTTAATTGAAAATAAAAAATATGTGTCAAACAATTTGATATGGCTTTATTATTAGGTATCCTCAAGTATAAACAAAGGAAACAATCCTACTCATTTTTCAATTAAGTAATATTTCAATGTTTTACAACGCGTCATCCTCATTTCGCAATTTTGCGTGGAAAATTCCACGTCAAACGTATGAAATATTGCACCTGCTTAGTGTCTTAGTGAGCTGTAATTCACACCACGCGACAAGTCGGCTGTTTTTTCCTTTAAAACCACGTGAGGCAGACTAATAGTCGGGTTATTAGATAGTTGGCATGATAATGTTGTTTGCTTTACAATGTTGCACTGTATTCGTAATAGTAGATATTATCCTGGGCGCCGTTTTCTGAAGCCAAGTTGACAGCTTTTTGGATCTATCTTATCTTGACCCGTGATCTCGGATATGTGCCACTGTTTCACGTGTCTAATTGTAGAAGGAATGAAGTAGGAAAAGTTTTTACCCGTTTTTTTACAATGACACTCCTGCTAGTATTGAGTTCTATATAGGTCTGGGTACCCGGTATCGATTTACATCCATCGTATACAGGGTGGAACATTTCTAGTGTTATCTACGTGATCTACAATCGACCAATTGTGATTGTAAAGCTGGGTTTAAAAGTAGGTAAAACAAAATCATCAAAATAAAATATAAATTTCAATATACTGATATACACTCGACAACCCCGCTAATTTAAAGTTTTTATTCATATTGAGGGAAGAGAGTTGGTTGTTATCACCTATTACTTTGTTAATGACAGATGTGAATAAAAACTTTGTTGAAGTACCGCCGTGCCCGTGTACCGTGTATGACGGTGTAATACACGGTTTAACAACACTCGTTCCCGGACATTCCTCCTGCAGAGAGTTTCAAAGGCCACTGTGAGTCGTGGCATAGGTATCCCGGGTTTTCGGTGCACGTATGATTTGACGCCTACTGCCGGCCTAGTGCCTAGAGCCAAATCATTCGTGCACCTAAAACCCCGGGGTACCCGTCATGACAATCCCTTTATCACCTATTTTTTTTATAGAGGTTTAGGCTTCACTTCTGTCGGAAAACAAATTCACAATACGCTAATTGATAACATTTTGCGTCTAATTTCTTGTATACGACATTCAGTCTATTATCAAGTTATCAGTCAAAGATTTTCCGTTGCTCCCCAATTGGTAAGTACGTAGTCAGCAAATTATATTATTTTTCCGTACGGAATTTTATACGCGTCATTGGCCTCAGGACGTGACGAGAAGCCCCATGAATCTTATGATGGATGACTTGTTTGTCGCAAAGTGTCAGAAACTTTTCCACGAAGCTCGGTGGCAAAGGCGAAACGCACATTACTTTTAACCTTCGTATTGCATTTGAACATGTTTATGTTTGTGAAGTAACTGGTTTACTATCCCGCAATCATTAAATAAGACCCTTGTCATATTTTGGGATATGTAGTAAACTTATTTAAATCGTTTCAAAGTAGGTTTCGCGACTATTTGTTCAGCATACGTTCGGCAGGACACGTTTTGAGATGACATTTACCTATGTTGTAGTATAGATATCTACCGCGTGACGTCAGAGGACTAGGTCGATGGAAGTCACCGACCTCTAGAAGCTCTCATTGCGTATGAATTAACATTTACCTTCAAGTGCTTATTGGCAGCCATATTTCAATCAAATTGAGGTCGAGTCGAGTCCTTAATTTTGATAGACGTGTCGTTTAATGCAGTTCCCCAACTTTTTTTTTCTGACCCCAATCGGCAAAAACGGATCCCTTATATGATATGATCATTTTAGTTGTCTGTCTGTCGGTCTGTCGAGACGTTTTTCTCAGGAACGCGTAGAGGTATCAAGCTGAAAGTAATATCAAATACTAGGGTTTGCAACGTCTTCAAGCGGTGAAAAAATCAAACTTCCGAGTCAACGCAATGAAGAGATATAGGCGTTTATGCTTCCTCTGTTGACGCTGGCAAGGGAATCAAAACTTATAGGTTACGTATTTTCCGTTGACATAGCATCATAAAATTTGACATGTAGCAGCATCATATATAGCACTAGTATATAAAATGGTCCAAAAACCGTAAATTTGTCGTATATTTGATAAATAATAAAATCATCTGTTGTTCTATGCCTTATTGTGCCGAATATGGCTGCCTGAAAATCTTCTAATAAATACAAATTGTTTATTTTCCCTTTCAACTAATAATAGATAACCGTATAGAGTGTAGATTTAGATTTCACGAGACACAATGTAAGTATACCTACACTTGTTTCACCACAAGGGATTTTTCCATGTGGCTGTGGGTAATATAACAAGTTATGATGTTATATGAATGTACGGAAACTTTCAGAATGTGGATAATTAATTAAAAGGAAAACCAGTTCGTCCATCATGATCATAATGATAAGATTGTGACATTGTCACGTCTAAATTGGATTTCTGTAATACTACTATGCTAAAGTAAGTAGGTATTAGTAGTTAGGAAATACCATAATTGAGAATTTAGCCATCGTTGTGTATATATAATTACATGACTACTTACAAGAATAAATATTATACTAAAAACTTCCTTTCACCCATTTATTGTTATTACGAAAATCATGTTTACCATGATATTCGAAATTTTAAAAGTGAAATTAATCACTATTTCTAGGTGGGCCCTGTAACAGGAGCAATAAATTAAAACATAGATTCTCTTCTACACTCTTACAGACGTAAGTGCCGCGCGGTGTTCTTATTATACTTCGAACGTTACACATATTAGTTAAGTGCCAAACTGCATTAAATCTGGCGCCTATAATCGATAACTTCCAGAAGGTAATAAATAATTACAGTTACTTTGGCGTTTACGACCTTTTTATAGAGCTTGAAATCTTTCTCGTAATTTAAATTTTATTTTATTGTCTATCGTGAAGGAACTACGGAACCCTACACTGAGCGTGGCCCGACATGCTCTTGGCCGGTTTTTCTATTTTTAACTCGCTGGTATTGCGCGAAATGGCGTCGTAATTTAGGCACCTTTTACATCTACATCTTCCTAGTTCATGACCTACAAGAAATTAAACAAAACAATTTTGTTTTCAAGCGTTGTTAGCTTTACAAGGTCACCATCAAGAGCAAAACTTTCCATTCATTATCATTTACTACTGTAAACATTTGGCTTAACATTACTTCGATTTCGTAAGGACCAGTGCATCAGAAGCCGGTAGGAATCGTGATGTATGATATGTGTATGGACTCCTCACTACCCCTAGGCGTCTATACCCTTCCCCGGTCGCCGAATGATGATCCCAGCCCAGGGTCACTTTAAGATAAGATAAAATATTTATTGAATAAAAACTGTACAATCTATAGTATAGACTAAGACATTCTACTTGACAAAATTTTACGCGCGCCTGAACTCGACACACGACTCCCTGTGTTTCAGGCATAAAGAGGACTAACTTTAACAATTTCTTCAATAAATCATCATAAACAAATTATAGAATACTTAAGTTCTTATTACATATTTGGTAAATTATATATATTTGACATTTATAAAGATCACCTATTGTCGATGTCACATCAACATTTCTGTAAAGCTACCTGATAAATATATACAAAACATATATTTGTATAATAACTTCGCTTTTAATCAATATTGTAAGAAATATATCGCATTTTATGAAGAGTCCCAGCAGGGGGCTAACATATAATATATCTTGCCGCGAATCCGCTTGTCGCGCTACTCAGCGTTACCTGTCTTGCTCACACGGTATTGAAAAGAAGGTGACAGGTAGTATATGTAAGAGTCGCGTGTCATAGTTCTGATATCCTAGGCGTACTTACTGGGGCCATAATTCGCCGAATAGGTACATAGACTTATGCGGGGTATATAGGCTTCAATTCGAATAATGCACAATCACGATAGTGAAATTGGTCCCCTTTTGCTTTTTGCGTCGCAGGCGCTAAGACTAAGAATAATATAATTAGCCTGTCTCCTATTTGTCCTTCCTCCCACTAAGAGACCACGCGGTCCACTCCATGTCTAGAAAAGCGAAGTGTTTACTGAAGAGAAGTGAACTGTAAGACTTGGGCTAATAATAGCACCTGTCAGAGGTAATGTGCTGTGAATGTGCGACGTGGCTAACACCACGTTTGTTTGATGTGTGACGTGTGACTCATTCCACAGGTGAATCAGGCAGTGTGAATGCGAACTAAGATAAATGTTACAAAGGAGATCAATTGCTAATAAAGTATCAGTGCACCAAAACTCCGTGTCTCATAGATCATTCGGAGCAAAAAGAGAAGGAGAGAGAAGCAGAGTAAGATAAATGGAATAAACAATAGCTGAAGGACTGGTAGAGAACCACCAGACCAGTCCTTCAGCTATTACCTATCATTAAGTCTGCCTTTTAGTGGCAAAAGTGGCTCTGTGAGCTGTAATCCCCGCGAACATTTTTTGAAATGGCTGAAATATGTAATTTATCGATAATCGGTTGAGAAATGTGATGTCTGAATGCGGACATCACTGGACACTGAATTTGGGCCAAGCTGAAATGAAGAAGCTTCGCTCGCTCGGTCAATAAGTTTATCTTTTGTGCAACAACTAATAAATTAGTTTACTAAGAAGACACAGAAACATTTCTAATCGGAAATGCGAGGTGCTAATCAACCTATACGGAACAGACTATCCATAATACCCAATATTACCCATGCCTTGCCATATACCTATAGGGTTCTCTCTTACCATTTTAATATCACCTTGCCATAAATAATTTCCCTTTTGGCAAGGCAGGTCTTCTCCGTTTTTTATCAATTTCCTATCGACGTCAGGTTCTGAGTTAGCAGAGTTAGTCGTCATCTTTATTCATCATTTGACGAAGGACGTCATGATAATTTGACTGTTAATTGCAGACAACTGCAGCTCTTATTCCTTCGGTTTTCTACTCCGCCACTAAAAGTTCCTATTTAAAGGCTAAAAGTTCCTATTTAAAGGGTAAGGGTAGTGCATTCTCATAAATGCGACGTGATTTACTTATCAGTTGTTATCGGCGAATGTCCTATCGATCGCCATCGTAATGACTATAGCTAGACAGCTTACCATGTACATACGTTTAGTTACACTGATATTTATGTTGGTACCTGTGCAGTGGTGAAGCTAATCTTGGTTTCCTCGACAATTAGGGCATAGAAAAAGGCAGTTATGTTATACGAGTAATTTAAATACAGTGAAACTTGGATAAGTGGGACCTGGATAAGTGAGAAACCTCCATAGCTGGAACTCGTGCTGCTGTCCCGACACTTTAGCACTGATGAATTACCTCTGTTAGTGGGACAAAACAGACTTCTATAACGGGATTAGTTTTTTCGATTTTGTCTGCATAATGAGCATTAATTATTAATTAATTACCTCCATAACTGAGACAGCGGGCGTACCTATTTTACCTCTATTATTGAGACTACATTTTAAGTTAAACTTTTAATAAGAGCCTTATCACACTTGCGATTTGCGAGCGAATTTTGTATGACGGCGATCACGCAGCGAGTTCGCTGCGACGCTTATTTGTATAGAAAACTCGCTCGCAAATTGCAAGTGTGATAAGGCCTTAAATGGTTATCTTTGAATTTAAAGATTTTGACCTCGATAACTGCGATAACGTCAATCCATTACCGCTCTAACTGGGAGTTCATTTTATTTCAAAACGCGAGAGAGTAATAGAAACACTATTTGTTTTGCACACCAATTTTGAAATGTCAACAAATTGTAACCAACATTATACCTAAGATTAAATTTATATTAATTAAATAATAATATTTTAATAGCGGACCCCTAAAAAGGGACAATACAAAATGTCAGATTTATTTAATTGACGCATTCTGTTGTATTTTCGTACTGTTTATAAAAAAAGTGTTAATAATTTTTGTTTATGAGGTACCTTTTTATTACTGCCAACTATTATAATTATTTTCATTTATAATTACTTATTATGAAATACACCACCTAGGTACCTATTTTATTTAATAATCGCACCTCTATAACTGGAATACCTCTTTAAGTGAGACTTTGCTGGTCCGTTCAAGTCCCAGTTATCCAGCTTTCACTGTATAATAAAAAATAAATCCTAACTCACAGACTCATTTATAGCTAGCACAAAGTATATTTGTGATAATAAATGTCTCACACTCGAATTTTGTCAAATCGTGACGGATGCTATGTCACTTATTATTGCGTGATAAAAGCAACACAGCTTATTATTCATGTTAAAACTGTTAGTCGTTCAGTGTAGATCTAAGAGGCATAAGTTAAGATATTATTTCCAAAAAACCTCTCTCTTCAGTTTACCTATTTATCCAATTTTTCGCATTTGAATTTAAAAACTTGAGCTGTCAGTATAAGGAACTAACTAATAAATAATCCATTTGATTATTAACATAAACCTTGATATAAACTATCCTCATAATAATAGATAGAAGCCTTGGATATTTGCCAGGAAGTCTATCGGAGGTGGAAGAGGTGTGTCCTCGGGCTGACATATACGTCAGAATGTGGGCCACTAGGTCGAGGGCGAGGGACGGCATTCATGGTCATGCCGCGAAGGACCTACCTTATAGATATTCGATATGACCTTATATAACCTGCAATCGATACAAAAGAAGCGTTAATTCCACTTTTCCCAACACCAAACTTCGCTACACTATAGTCACAAAGACAGTTTTTTTTCAGTAGGAACTTGAAAAACTTGAATCGATTCAAAACTTGAACTTCAGCAGACCACATTTGAGGTAATACCTAGCTATAAAATTGTAAAAAAATATCTGTAAGGATTATTTCTGCTGTTTTATTGTAAATCAGCAGAAATAATATTTATAGAAATGTTGGTATGTAGCCCAGCGATAACTCAGCTTGCTCGGATATAGGAGTATAACTAATCCCTTGAGATTTTTTAGTGTCAGTAAAATTTATAGCCTCTAATCGTGTCCCATTTTTCGCAAAAAAGACTTCCGGAGTGTTTGCAAAAGTATTACAATAATTCAGTCTCTGATTTTATGTTTACCAGTTAATATCCAGCCTTTTGGCAGCCGTACGCTTCCTAGCTCATTAGCGAATTTCAGGCATAAAAATATCGTGTGACGGGTGTTTGTGTATATTTCAGGGCGCCTTGGGAAGACCAAGTCGTCTAGACCTCTCTGTCCCCGCGGGGTATTTTACCATTGTTTACTAAACGGGGAATTTTGGCCCAATGTCAGAGACCATCGAAGTCTGGTTTATATTGTGTGTGTATCGCATTTGGCGCTGGCACTGACAACGAAAGCAACAAACACGGCTTGCGGAATTCGGCAATTCTAATCTTGTATTCGCACGACGCAAACGCATGTTAAGTAATTTTTACCAATCGCAAACCTATCGCAAAATATCAACCTAGATAAACGTTCAACTGAAAAGCGGTTTCGATCGGAATTTATTACTATTTAAAAATTCTTAGAACGTAAAATTTCCAGGCAAGCAATAAGCAAAATGCAGTATCTTCAGTATTGATTGTCTTCCGTTCGTAAATATGTAATGTCCGATATATGGTCCTTGTCCCAATTACAAACTGCGTTGATAATATGCAGTATTCATGCCTTGCTGAAGGCTGTCATGTATCGATTTGTCTTAAAATAGCCGGAATAGTCCCAGACCAATAAGGATTTTCTAATCATTTTGTTATATCTGGAGTACGTCAGAGATATGAAATGGAATGAAGCTCCATCGGGAAAGATCTAGAAACTTCAATTGTGCACTCGGTGCCGCACCCGCCCGATCTGACGGAAACTGGTCTCTATTGTGGTTCTGATTGGTTCAGAGAGGGCTTGGTCCAGTATTGAAAGGACTCTAACGGGCTTGGAATTCCCCCTGGAAAGTCTTAACTGGTAAGGATGAGAGAGGGGCCTGGAGTCTAGTGAAGCTGGTTAATATCTGTCGCTTCATCTGACAAACATGAGCTATTTATAGGAACACCGAATCGCCAATTATTCGCCGGTCATGCGGTAGATACCGATTTTATTCAGCGTTTATATTAATAATGTTCGTGTTTGTGTTAAAATTAACGCGCTGTTTATTTTCAGCGTGGGTTACGAATGAGTTTTCAGAATAAAATGTTTATTTTGAAAACCTGCTATAAATGTTTCTCGCAATTATAATTTCAGATTCGATAGATTGTTATAGGTATCAACGTGAGCCAATCGATTAAGAGGGCGAAAACTATAGGCATAGTTTTATATTTCGTATTCTTAGTGATTTATTAGTTAGTTGATACAATTGAGTTATACTGTAATATACATAGGTATTTACAACACCTGCAGGGCTAGCATTATCTTGCCGCGACTTCGACTCAGCATCATCTGTCATGCTCGAACGGTATTGAAAGGAAAGTGACAGATAGTATATGTCGCGCGACATAGAGTCGCGTGTCGTAGTTATACTAACTAGGGATACAGCACCTCTTGCATAAGGGTGACCTGGAATGTAGACGAGATAGACATGACAATTTGAGTATGTAAATAATAATAATATTTACGATATATATTATGAAACATAGAAACTTAATTACTTACACGGGATTGAGCGTGATACCTGTATCAGAAGTGCTTGATGTGATGACTAAGGATTAGATAACATTATTGCGACTAATACACAACAAGACAGGACTGAAGGTCGTTTATAATAACTTGATAATAACCTACCTCTACAGAGAATTGATAAAAAATAGGGCAAGTGTGAGTCCGACTCGCGCGTGAAGGGTTCCGTACCATAATCTATAACAAGTTAGTTGTATACCCTTAAATATTTATTTTATTTTATTTTTAGTATTTGTTGTTATACGTACATCATCTGTGAAAATTTCAACTGTCTATCACCGTTCTTGAGATACAGCCTGGTGACAGACGGACGGACGGACAGCGAAGTCTCAGTAATAGGGTCCCGTTTTTACCCTTTGGGTACGGAACCCTAAAAAGTATGTCAGTTATATGAATGACGTGTACCTTTCCTCGCTGAACAGCTATACTGATCCGTTGTGCGACGAAGCTGCCAGCTCTTCGGTCCCTAGTGGTCTCTGCAAGACTTTTGGAGAGCTCTTTGTGAAGATTGCGGGCGCTTTGACCCCACACTTTGATTGAAGATTCAATTTCAAATTTCCAAACGTTTTGTGATTTTTAATTCGCATTAAAAATACATATTGTCTTGTATTTCTTCTGTCATACTACAACAGATGTACCTTATGTGTAACATGGAGCCTAAAACCTAATGGTGAATACAATTATATCCAAGCACGCGCGACTCTAAAATTCTAGTCCTAAAGTAAAAAAACTAACCCTTCCCGAATCCCAATTCATCTCAACCACACAAAGGGATTTTTTGCGTAAATTAATGGAGTACCTTTTGAAGGACACGGTTCTTTATTTTCAATAGCCGGGCTTGAATGAGCAGGGAAAATTCCATAGGATAATACGCAAGACTTTTTAAAGGTAACGCAAAAATTTATTATACCTAATAGTAAAATATGGACTCCACAAGAGAAGAAGAGGAAACGTGGCCGTCCGAATCCGAAACACACCTGGAACATTGTTGAATTCTTGACGCACTGACTGAGTTAGTATACCTGGTACTACAGTACCGACAGTAGCTGAATATTTATCAGAAAACTAGATACATCTCTTTTGTTTCTTATGTTGAACCAAATTTTAAATTCAGTTTTAAGAGATATGTATAGCCAAGTGACGTTGCCAGCCTTATACAGATATCCGTAGCCATGCTAAGTATTTTAACATAAACACTAAAGATATTTTTGAACATTATGTCTAAAACTAGAAGAATCTCAAAATCAAATACCCCTAAGGTTGACTGGTAGAGAATGCCTCATGGCATAAGTTTTCTTTTGTGCAATAAAGATTAAATAAATAAATATATACAGAGTTTATGTCCATGTTAAGACGCTATTGTATTTTTAAAAGTACCTACTTAATTACAATTTAAACAAAGGAAATACCCCAGTCTTTCTAACGTATCTTAAAATAAAATAAACGGCTCTGTAGCCTTGAGTTTTATTTACTCCGCAAGTCTAAAATGATTTGGCGAGCATATTTAAAGTTTCATACCTCAATTTAACATCACTTTTCTATTTAGTTTCTACTTTTTATTATCGGACTTTATTATCTAGGTACTATTTTTATTACGGACTGTTGCGGCTGATTAGATTGACATTGCTCTTGGTACAATGTCAGCAGGAGGTACTCTATAGGTTTTGATTCCCTTGTTTTGGGAGATGGATATACGGACGAACAACGAATCTTATAAAGGGAAAAGGGACTCTGTTTCCCTTTTGAGGTACGTAACGCAGGCGGGCTGCCCGGGGCGATGGCTCCTAAAGATTGTCTCTTTTACCCTAGCGAGTAGTGTAGACTCACAAATTTGACCGACGTTGGGCCAATATGATAGCGTGAAGAGGCACTTCACTGCGGAAAGTCATAATCAGCTAATAGTCAGCTGCAGTCCCGCCACTACGTGCACTTCAGCTCGTTTGTGGTGCGCGTGCCGCAGCCGCTGCAGGGCACCATCGCAAGTGCAGACTTCTGGCCGAAGGGTGTTGTGTTTCGGCAGTTCCGGGGCAATCTGCCGAATCCTGCACCAGATCAGACGACGCAACGGAGCCACGCTGTTACGTCGCCTAAATCAAATTAGATTTAAGTTTTTTTTTTGTAATGTAATTTTGTAGTTCACAGTGCCTTGGTTTATTTACTGTTATGCTGTGTAACGAATTTAAAAATAAATAAATAATTCGGATAACTTCGCCTCGGCCAACTTCGCGATAGTGTGAAGCTGGGGTAAGAGGTTAAGGGCGCCTAGGGTGCCTATACGAGTATATGAATTAGTCCGGCCCTGCAAGTACTTCAGCACACTACTACTACCCTAAAAAATATACATTCAGTAGATAAAACCACCTGAATATATATTGAGGTACCTAAACGTGTGTTCAGTGACCATGACCTGTCTGCCGTCGTCGGTGTGGTGTCCTCACTACAGTCGTGCCGAAGTAATTCTACGGAATGTTCTCTTGAGTACGGAATACGGATACGGACGTCATTTTCTTGTTTTTCTTATAAATGTTAATGGAGCTTGGATTGTGTTTACTCTTAATGGATTTCCTTTCTTCCTTAATGATCGTTCAATAACGGTGTCAGATACACTGCTAACCTTGTAAATCTTATAATGGTCGATTTTATAGATTTATTTATTTTGAAGAATGTTTGATTGTTGAATTGCTGTTGAGTATACGATTCGCTGAGGACAAGAAAACTTTTGCCTACATGACGAAGGTGAACGCATCATTGTTTTAGGTACATTTTAATTCTAATAAATTTTAAACACCTTTCTTGGTTTCTTTTGATTTGAATCTATAAACATTTTATTTTAACAACATAACTGGATTGATAACGATAAATGTCTCCTTCGTCCGCGTAAAACTTTTTTTACTTTACCGTTGTCAAGTAAAGGATACGGATTACTATAGCCATCTTTGGATGTCCAGTTACCCCTGTGCCAGCGCTATTAAGATTTTTCCCTCTCACCGTAGAAACCTGATTTTCAATACAAATCCCGAGAAAAGGTTAGATAGCCTTCCTTTGAACCTTGCGGAACCTGCGTAAATATTTGATTTAACAACCGTCACGTCGCTAAATGATCTAAGAATGCGAAGATCGTAACAGATGTGAAGGTAGACGTGAAATAGAAAGCAACTGGAGTCAACGACCCCGTGACCGTTGCACGCGACTTTTTTGCTGTCAGCTAACATTACTTCAGGATCACAACGGCGTAAGAGGCTATAGAATCCATGGTTACTTAGGACCTTTGGCCAGTCAGCAGACGTAGACTCAAGTTCACAACGGTGTAAGTGGCTACAGAACCTATAGGTACTTACGAACTTTGGCCAGTTAGCAGATATGGCGTCAAGACCACAATGTCGTAAGAGGCTACAGAATCCATGGTTACTTGGGACTTTTGGCCAGGTAGCAGACCATGGCCTCAAGAGCACAACGGCGTAAAAGGCTATAGAATCAATGGTTACTTGTTGGAACGTTCAACGTTCAGTGCGGAATTGCGGATTCAGATGAGTGATGGTTAGAAACCTTTTTTTGCAAAACTGCGTTGTTATGTCTGGCGCCAATATTAATGGATTGGATACAATACGCGGGTTTTTTCCGGTGTTATTGCTAGTTCTAGTGGAGTGCCGTGTAAAGTAAAAACATGGTCAAACCTAGGAAGCCAGTAATATGTTTTCTTCGAGTACTAACGCATGTATACACTTAAGATAGGTACCTACCTAGATATTAGGTTAAGTTCATATTACCGAAACAGTTAAGTATTCTTTATGAAAAAAATACTTACTATGTATTGAGCTTCTTTCGGTGTGTCTTCTCTTGTGAAATGCCGGTAGACTTAGACATGTAAAAGTGACCTTGCGGCGTACTTACAGAATAAAGTTTCATTATTTATTGAAAAGCTGCCGATACGAATCAATTACACTCTATTACTACAAATGTATCTCCATATTTATGTAGATACATTTTACTGTCTCGTTTATATGTGTACCCAAAAACATTACTTTAAATATTACCAAAATTATTCAATAAGATAAGATACGCGTCATCTGCGTCTAGCATAACTATACCACGCGACTCTTTGTCTCGCGACAAATACTTCCTGTCACTTTCCTTTCAATACCGTGCGAGCAAGACAGGTGAAGCTGAGTCGTGCGCCATGCTAAGTCGCGGCTAGCCTAGCTGGGTTACAGTAGAACAGAAGAGAAAGCAAGAACAAGGCCAAACGCGAGACGCTACCGCAACCTTCACACTGTGACTCATTTTCTAGGAAACGCCTGTGCAAGAAATAAGCTAACGCGTTTTGTTTTTAATGTTACTAGCGACCCACCCCGGCTTCGTACGGGTACACTCTATGTATGTATGTAAACACTTTATTGTACATAAAAACAAGAAAAACACATTACAAAAGAATAAGCATGTACAAAGGTGAACTTATCCCTTTAAGGGATCTATTCCAGTTAACCTTTGTATGTATTAAAAAACCGCATCAAAATCGAAGCATACATAGGGACAGACAGACAGGAAGCGACTTTATTTTATCCTATGTAGTGATAGTGATATATTTAAGTACTTACATCTTATATTACGAGACTTCGGTAAACTAGCTGGATTTTATTATGATATAATTATATGTAAGTATTAAAATAATATAAGTATTTTATAATTAGGTACATATAAACAAAGGCAACTATCGCAATACTCTACATTACACAACAAGGTTAACATGCTTAACAATATTGTTTTTTGTTTTCCAACTTCACAAGTCTGCATAGATTGTTAACGATCTTTTCATTCGACCCGATCTATTAGCGAATAGTCGCGGATTGCGTCTTCCAGCCTTTGTGTAATGGGACACAAACAAGTTTCATGATCCGACGTCATCCCATTTTAACGAGATGATGTCGAACTCATATGACTATGGTTGTCTATAAATAACGCGTGCTGAATTTGATGATTTATGTTTCTGGCCCAGGTTGAGGTTTGAAGAAATTTGTAATAAAGTTAAACCGTACCTGGTACATCTGTTGTGGATGCTAGAAGGATATGGGAAATGCCCCCATTTACCAATTTACCGTAATCATCTATTTTTGATGATTTGCGACATTAAATGCACCATTTATACCAACTATTTTGTAGTATAGAATGAAATTACGCAAAACAGTTTTTTGCAAATAATTGAGCGAGCGAGCGTTGCATCTCCGTTTCGACTTCGTCAAAAAATCATTCGTAGGTCTCGCTTAGTATAGCCAAAGCATCACGTTTTCACAAAATGCGAGTGTGAGTGACAGATGCTTTGTCACTTATTTATCACGTGATAAACGCAACCATCATAGGCCTCCAGGATGCATTTCTTAGTCGATTATCGTGAAGTTTTGTGAACCGGTTGGAAATTTGCACGAGATTCGGACATACGAAAGATTTTTTGCCGAATATGCTCGCTAAGCTCGCTTGGTCAAAAAGGCGAGTGCTTATTCTCAAATAGGTATAGAACAAACAATTCTCATGCGTGACTCGTCGAATTAGTACTATGAGTTTAATCAGATGGTGTTTATGGTGTCGAAGTCATATGACCATGTTTGTCTATGAATAACGCATGCTGATTTATGTATGTTTCCAGTTCCATAATAGCTTTGAAGGTATGTGTAGTAGAACTAATAGAGTTAAAGCGAAGCAAGTAATCTGTTGCGGATGTTACAAGGGTTGGCTTGTATGATGAGCGTTGTGATAAATATAGGCATGATTATATATACAAACGCAAATAACTGTGTAGGTAGCGGCCCCGACCTAAAAACAGTTAGCAAGGAAGTAATTCCTACTGGCAAGGTGTGCGGAAGACGGCCCAGAGAAAGAAGTCCAACACGCTGTCGGACCAGATGCGCTCTACCTTCAAGACCTCAATTCACGCAGCCCAGGATAGAGTAAGCTGCCGCAAAATAGTCCACGAAAAAGTTATTGAGAGGCCACGACTCTCAGCAATGAGGATATCACTAAAGGAGGAGGACTACCTACGACTTAACTCTCAATGAGCTGAGTGTCTAGTACTCGTAAGATAAAAGTTTCAATCTTTAATAAGATTTAAGTTTTCAATTTGTATTCAGTGCATTAATAATAATTAATATCTTTTTAGAGCTATATTCAAAAAGTTAAAACTTAAATAAAGATTTAAGTACTTTTATTGTTTATTTCAATAAAAGGAGGAGGTTCTATGTTCGATTGTATGTATTTTTCCAGATTTTTTGGGTTTTCATGATTTATACTTTTTTATAAGTGTATTATTTCCATTCTTAAACAGTAGCATTAGGTACTATTAGCCTACTTTATTATAACAGTTAGAGATACACTACATAGAGGTTTGGTTAATATGGTTAAAATAGTTCTCGAAAGACAGCCCTAAGCGACGCATTATATAATGGGTTCCTGTTATTTATGGTAATTGTACTTACTAAGATGGAAATAGACTGACATATGGAAATGATATGCAGTAACGAGGAAACTGCGGATGCGAGTTAAATTATTCAGCATTACCCATTCAAAGCAGTTTTATTTATGGACATGTGAGGAAAATCATTTGCAATTTGTTTAAAACTTTTAAAAGGTAATCAATCAAGACCGACTTTATCCCGGTATTTATGCAAATATTTTGAGTAAATTACTTGCCAAAATGTAATTAGGTATAACAATGTGAATATTGGTCAAGTAGCCTAAACGTACTAACGGAAGTCTTGAAATATACATTTCGTTTTCAGATATAATTATCTAGATTTAGATTCTAAATAATACTGTCAGTTATTAATAATTTTAGTCATATAATTCTTGTTAGATATTAAAATCTTGAAATTAAAATACAACTATAAACTTAACTAACTAAAATATGCGCTAAAACGGAGTGAACAACAAATATTAAAAGTATTTATCCTTGTCAAACAAAATTATGTTAGGTATTATAATATACTTCCCGTTTTGTCTAACATATTACAGTAACACCACACCATATTATGTACATTTGGACGTTTTAAATTTGCAACAATGATATAATATCAGCCATTTATACCTTTGACACTTTGACTTTCCTAATAGTATTTTAGTATTTTTTACCTACTTATACAACGTTGCATACAATACTTTTTCTACGACTCGAAATTTAATAAATAAAATGCAAATAAATAATCATCATCATCATCTCAGCCATAGGACGTCCACTGCTGAACATAGGCCTCCCCTTTGGACTTCCATATATACCGGTTGGAAGCGACCTGCATCCAGCGCCTTCCGGCGACCTTTATAAGGTCATCTGTCCATCTTGTAGGTGGACGTCCTACGCTGCGCTTGCTGGTCCGAGGTCTCCACTCGAGCACTTTTCGGCCCCATCGGCCATCTGCTCTGCGTGCTATGTGGCCTGCCCATTGCCACTTCAACTTGCTAATCCGGTGAGCTATATCGGTCACTTTAGTTCGTTTACGGATTTCCTCATTTCTGATTCGATCACGTAGAGACACCCCGAGCATAGCCCTCTCCATTGCTCGTTGAGCGACTTTGAGCTTTGAGATGAGGCCGATAGTGAAAGACCACGTTTCGGTGCCGTAAGTCATCACTGGTAACACACATTGGTTGAAGACTTTCGTCTTGAGGCACTGAGGTATGTCGGACGAAAAGACATTGCGTAGTTTCCCGAACGCTGCCCAGCCGAGTTGGATTCGGCGGTTGACCTCTTTCTCGAAGTTGGACCTACCTAATTGGACCACTTGTCCTAGGTAGATGTATGAGTCAATAACTTCGAGTACCGAGTTTTCAACAGAGACTGGGATGGGCACAACCTTGGCATTTGACATGGTTTTCGTCTTGTCCATGTTCATTTTTAAGCCCACCCGTTGAGAAACTCGATTAAGGTCATCGAGCATCATGCTGAGTTCCTCCATCGACTTTGCCATGACTACGATGTCGTCGGCAAACCGAAGGTGAGTGATGTATTCGCCATTGATGTTGATGCCAAATCCTTGCCATTCCAGGAGCTTGAAGGCGTCTTCCATAACGGCCGTAAACAGTTTCGGGGACACAACGTCCCCCTGTCTTACGCCTCTTCTCAATGGAATAGCCTTTGTGCTCTGCTCCTGAACTCGGACCGACATGGTGGCGTTACTATACAAACACTTCAACACTTCAATGTACCGATAGTCAATATGGCATCGCTGAAGTGACTCGAGCACCGCCCATGTTTCCACCGAATCGAAGGCTTTCTCATAGTCCACAAACGCTAAGCATAATGGCAAGTTATACTCTTCAGTCTTCTGTATAACTTGCCGCAGCGTATGTATGTGGTCTATGGTACTATAGCTTCTTCGGAAACCGGCTTGTTCGGGAGGCTGGAAGTCATCAAGTCTATGTTCGAGACGGTTCGTGATGACCCTTGAAAACAACTTATAAACATGGCTTAGAAGCGTGATGGGCCTGTAGTTCTTCAATAGGCTGTTATCACTTTTCTTGAAGAACAGTACCACCTCGCCTCTATTCCATGCTTCAGGCGTTTTGCCCTCGGACAAGACGGAATTAAAGAGCTTCTGGAGGACCTTAAGTACCGGTGTTCCACCCGCTCTCAGAAGCTCTGAGGTGATTCCGTCTTCGCCCGGCGCCTTGTTGTTCTTAAGCTGCTTCAAGGCCATCCTAATCTCGTACAGACTGATGTCCGGGATGTCTTCGGTATAATGTCGGGACAGCTTGGCTCTTGGATCTCCTACCAAGCTGTCAACGGGCTTTGCGACTGAAGTGTATAACTGACCATAGAACCTCTCGATCTCGCCTAGAACCTCTGCTTTGGTCGACGCTATGCTGCCATCTTCCCGTTTCAGCTTGGTCAGCTGGCTTTGTCCAATAGACTTGTCCTTTGCGAACACTTTGGAGCCTTTGTTCCGCTCAATGGTCTCTTTAACACGGTTCGTAATAAAGAGCCGCAGATCATGTCGCAAGGACTTCGATATACGTCTATTGAGCTGCCTATATGACCTCGCGTCATCGGGAGACTGCAACTGTAGCGAGCGTCGTTCAGCCATGAGGTTTAAGGTTCGATCAGACAATTTCTGAGGTCTATCTTTACGGCGGGGTCTGAAAAACTTAGACCCTACCGCGTGGACAGTTTCCACTAGCCCGTCGTTGATCTCGTCCACTGAGACAAAGTTCTCCAGACAAGCGAAGCGGTTGGAGAGCTCGAGTTGAAAGCTCTCGGGGTTTTGAATATGGGCCCGAGTAGGTCAGAGCGTAGACTTCATCAGACTGGACCTCTCCAGTTTGACATTGATATTCAGTGTGCCTCTTACGATTCGATGATCACTGCCGGTCTTTACCCTATTGATCACAAACACATCACTGAAAATCCGTTTCTTGTCGGTCATGATGAAGTCAATCTCGTTTCTCGTGGAACCATCGGGACTTATCCAGGTCCATTTCCTGTGAGGCGGCTTCTGGAAGAAAGAGTTCATCATGAAGAGTTCCTCTTTCTCCAGAAAGTCGGCCAGCCTCTGTCCCCTAGGGTTCCGTTGCCCGTATCCAAATTGCCCCACTCTCAACTCATCACCGCTGTTCTTGCCCAACTTTGCATTGAAGTCCCCCATAACAACAGTGAAGTAGGTTTTGGAAGTATGTATGGCCCTACTTACGTCCTCATACATAGCCTCTACTTCCTCATCAGAATGTGACGAGGTCGGTGCGTATACCTGAATGACCTTCAACGAATATCTTTCGGATATTCTGAGTATTAGGTATACCACCCTGCTCGACACACTGTCGATGGTTGTTATGTTGTTAACGAGGGACCTGTGAACGAGAAACCCGACACCGCCTTGGGACTGTTGGGCGCCCTCCCGGTAGTAGAGCAGGTTACCAGACTTCAGGGTTACGGTGTCCTCCCCCTCTCTACGGACTTCGCATAATCCTACAATGTCCCAGTGTAACCTGCTCAGTTCCTCTTCCAACTCGCAAATCTTTTCGTCAGTCCTCATTGTGCGTATGTTGTGTGTTACCAGGGCCAGTCGTCGTGGGGATGGGTAGCCGGATTTCGTCCGGGGATTCTTAGCACCCCCTGCTCCGCTATTACCTTGGCCGCTACCCGCGCCAGGGACAGCGGAGCTGCCGGAGACTGGGGGCCTGGTATTAATGTGACTTATCATAAAGGGGGGTTTTGCCATACGCGCCACGCTTGGCAGGCGGGTTGGCGCGCGCAGTTTTTTTTTTTTTTTTTAAGGTCTGGAAGACGCTGCTGCCCATCTTCCGGTATATTATTATTATTCCCTTAGCAGGCTTCTACTGCAACCACGGGACGATATGGTGGGGGACAATTCTAAAGCCGGTCACCCCACGGCCACGGCCACGGCCAATAAATAATAAAGAAAATAATTACATGTTCCCGCTCGGAACCAACAAAATTAAAAAAAATAATAGTCTGGCAAACTTTTTTTTATTGACGTGCATCTGTCAAAAAAATATGAACTTATACCTAAATGTATACGTTCACTATACTATACATCCATGCACAGATTTTTTTTTAAGTTGGCACTTGGCAGCAATGCCTTAGTACAACAAGTTTCCAAAAAACTGGGGATCCTGAACAGGGTGCGACGGTTCTTCACGCCGGACCAGCTTTGCCTTCTTTATAAGACTCAAGTTCGGTCGTGCGTTGAGTACTGCTCGCATCTTTGGGATGGCTCCGCCCAATATCTACTCGATGCGCTTGACAGATTGCAGCGTCGGGCGGTCCGCATAATAGGTGACGAGAAAAGTACCAGATTCCTCGAACCCCTTCAATTACGTAGGGACATTGGGTCGCTGAGCGTTTTCTATCGCCTATACCATGGCGAGTGTTCTGAAGAGTTATTTTCTCTTATCCCACCCTCCCCTTTCCGTCATAGAACCACACGTGCCAGCTTGCGATGTCATCGCCTCACCGTGGAGAATATTCCCACACGTACCAAGAAGTTTGGCAATTCCTTCATCTGCCGAACTATTAAAGTATGGAACTCCTTGCCGGCTCATGTGTTTCCTCCTTCTTATAACTTGGGACCCTTCAAACGAAGCGTGAAGAAGCATCTCTCGGGCCAGCATGGCAGTGTCAACTGACTTGGCACCGTTGGTTTCTCGTCAGTTGCCATTGCGACTTGGGCTCCCCTTTTTGCTTACCATCAGGCGAAGTGGAGCCACTATGTTGTGCCGTTATAAAAAAAAAAAAAAAAAGTTTTTTTTTAAATTGCAAATTGTGTGAATGCAGCTGTTTATTTTGTAATCTGTGGTACTAAGTAATGCTTTTTTGGCGACATTATAACATCGGTTAGCAGTGTTTTTTGGGCAGTAGAGTATAGACTTTTACAGACTTTCATAATTTATGTCTTTATATTAGAGTTAGTATTAGTAACTATATAAATGACAGAAAAAAGTACTGGAAGCATAAATGCACCAGTATCAGTAAACAGCATGTGATGTCCAGACAGTTAATCATTACTAATCATGTTTCATCCAGTAAATTATATTTTAAACCAGACTTTCTCAATTAAGCTTCTCATCTATTAAGATTTAATTATATGATTAATTAATAACCGTTCAAAATAAATTAGAGTATGGTCCCCAATTCCAAATCTGCTTGAAATGCTTTTGGTTCCGGTAAATTGGGGAATGACGTGGGTACAGTCGCTCGAATGTTAAGAAAAATAATAATGCCAAAAGGAATGAGCTCCCGAGGTTTTCCCCGCGGGCTACGGTACCCGGTTCTTCAAGAGGGGAGTAAAAAGGTTTTAAAAAGGGTCGGCAACGTGCTTGTGATGTGATGCTCCTGACGTCGCAAGCGTCCATAGGCGGTGGTAACTGAATAACATCAAGTATAAAAAACCGGCCAAGTGCGAGTCGGACTCGCGCACCGAGGGTTCCGTACAAACACTTTCCATCCCTAAGTGGTTAAGTTAAGTTTGCACCTGGTATGTATAGCGCCCCATATAAATTAGGTGCAAAGTTAGGTATTAAATTTTTTTTTTATGGTTTTCGTAATTATTCCTTTATCTATGCTATAAGACGTTGCTTCGTACCAAATTTCAAGATTCTGAGTTCACGGGAAGCACCCTGTAGGTTTTGATTCCCTTGCAAGTGTCGAAAATATGCAAATTAGGTGCAAAGTTAGGTATTAAAAAAAAAATTTATGGTTTTCGTAATTATTCCTTTATCTATGCTATAAGACGTTGCTTCGTACCAAATTTCAAGATTCTGAGTTCACGGGAAGCACCCTGTAGGTTTTGATTCCCTTGCAAGTGTCGAAAATTTGCGGCATAAACGGCTGTATCTTTTGATTGCGTTGGCTTAGAAGTTTGATTTTTTCACAGCTTCAAGGGACAGTAGACCTGAGTAATTGATATAAATTTCAGCTTCATACGTCCACGCGTTCCTGAGAAAAAGGGTCTTGACAGACGGACGGACAGACGGACAACAAAGTGATCCTATAAGGGTTCCGTTTTTTCCTTTTGAGGTACGGAACCCTAAAAAAGGAAGTGGAACTGAACTGGAAGTTGCCTATACATCCGAACGTCTGCATATACTTCACATTTCTAATATAACGTACACTTACCATTGATACAAAGATCAAAGCAAAAAGAAAAATTGTTATGCGTAACCTGGGTATCGAACCCGGTACCTCATTACCGGTGCACCACCCTAACGCCAAAAGTAAACTTTCGAATTGTCCTTAAAGTCCTTATGCTTTGTGTGTCGATCACACACTACAGTTTACGCCTTCCTTTTGCCCTGAATGTGGTATACCCATATTACAAATACTGAGACATTACATGGTTCATAAATGTAGTATAATATAACGTCACTGTGTCGGTCTGTTTATGTTACTGGTACAAAAGCGTAACCCCTTAAGGTTCAGGCCAAGGTCATTCAAGGCCAGAGCAGGCGCCGGCGTTGGTGCAAGTGATAAAAGGAATTCTGAATGATATCTGCTTAAAAATACCCACAAATAAAAAACGGTGCGTCGGTTCTTCAATTTTATTTATTAAAAAAAAAAAAAAAAAATCTATGGGAGATTAAGACCAACAACTCTTATTGTGACTGTTTTAACTCTGATTGATTCATCATCTTTTCTGCACACAGACTATTAATAATAGCTATGATATAAGACTATGAAGAATGAAGGTTCGAGGTATTTAAAAAGAAACTAAACATTGTAATGGTATACCGGGTTTTATAAGGATATCGCATCGTCTGCAGCTATTATTGCACAATGGGCAATAAATATAAATCATGTAATAGTTACCTACTGCAGTTATCCTTAAGTGAAGATATGTACCTAAGGTAAATAATAAATATCTCTAGTGCATCGGGTGCAATAAAACAAGCGAGGAACGCCCATGGCGTCGGCCAAGGTCAAACCCTTACCTATCGCAAACCGGCGAACGTTGTCTTTAGTATGAAGAAGTTATACTACAGTGTGTTTGATATTATAACAAACATTTGACAGTTCTCTGTTGATGTTTTTAGTGATGTAGCAAAACCATATTGTTTGCCAAACCTAACGATTATGAATGGTTGATCAAATCGATTTTATCGACGAACTTTTTTTCAAACCTGAATATATTTTTGTTTATTTTGTGTAAATCAATATTTTTTTGAGCTACGAGCCGCTGGACTCACTAGAGCTTTCTATGTAAAGTAATAGTTGGTTTTATTGTTCTTTCTTTAGGTTATAAACTTATCGATATAATCGATTTTTACCAATTTACAGAAATAACACTTGAATCGAAACGCAAGATTTAGTCACAACACAACTTTAAAAAAAAATAAGACGTAGTACGTAACTGTTTGAGTAATGATTTATTATCGTTAAATACTTCAACACCGTGATAAGAAAAAATATAACATGAACTCAATAGTATCAAATAGAAAGTGAAAAACGTTTATAGATACTTGAAAAACCACTATGTCATTCCTTGTTTTTTTTTATGAAATTCAATGTGTCGCGCAGATTTACGTTGTATGGGTCCTGTGATGTGACAAATGTTTGTTATAATATCAAACAGACTGTAGGTGATCAACGGAGAATGGGATAAAACGGGAAAATCTGAATGCTGGGGAGAATAATTTTAAAATAGTTGAAGATTGACTATGGGAATAACGCAAATTTAATTAGAATATATTAATAACAAATAAAATGGTAGTTTTTAGTTAGAGACAGAGCTTTTAATTATACTTCTATTCTATCGCATCTTCTTCAGTGAAGTTAATTAAGAAAGCAAGTTAAAAAGATGTTCTCCGACAAAATACGATGGCAAAACCATTATTCACTAAATATGTACCTATTTACTTATTTAAGAAAGGATAACCATAACTGTCATATCAATTTATTATTTATATTTTTGTTAACGGTACGTATAGTTATTGCCTTTTGAGCTAAACAGTAACGATATAGGATGGCTTTTACTTGTTTACCATTGTTGATTTGGGGCTTTTGCGTGCCCCATTGATCTTTTGTGGCAGCCCTTCATAAGAGTTCACGTACGAGTTTTGTAACGCCAACAGGCCTACAAATGCTGATATGGTATTATAAAACGTTTGCTTTTTAACCAATTTCAAAAAGAGGTAGTTCTCAATTCAGCTCTATTTTTATGTTTAATAATATTTATTACTTACCTCAGAAATTCGTCATTTATGAACCGATATGGGAAAGTATACTTATTTTTGTTTGAGATAGATAGGTATCTTCATTTTTGGTTTGGTAATACGATTTCTACTCATTGAAGTCGTTTTTTTAAGGTGTCAGGTATGTATTTAGATACCAATCCCCGACGTCATATTATGTGTATGTATATGTTATACGTGACACAAAGGTTGTGCTCTAGATTATGTGATGATTAGAGCGTCTGGCATCAGTTAGCACTTTTAACAAAGCAAGCATACGGGCCACGCCGGCATATTTATTTACAGTTGGTCGACACACTACACGTGACAGAAGATGATACATGCGCTGAGTGCACTTTTTAGGGTTCGGTAGCCAAATGGCAAAAAACGGAACCCTTATAGATTCGTCATGTCTGTCTGTCCGTCTGTCCGTCTGTCCGTCTGTCCGTCTGTCCGTCTGTCCGTCTGTCCGTCTGTCTGTCCGTCTGTCCGTCCGTATGTCACAGCCATTCTTTTCCGAAACTATAAGAGCTATACTGTTGAAACTTGGTAGGTAGATGTATTCTGTGAACCGCATTAAGATTTTGATGCAAAAATAAAATAATAATAATAATAAATATTGGGGGCTCCCCATACTTAGAACTGAGACTCAAAAACTTGTTTTTCATCAAACACATACGTGTGGGGTATCTATGGATAGGTTTTCAAAAATGATATCGAGGTTTCTGAAATATTTTTTTCTAAACCGAATAGTTTGCGTGACAGACGCTTCCAAAGTGGAAAAAAGTTGGTCCCCCCCCCCTCTAACTTCTAAAATAAGAAAATGAAAAATCTAAAAAAAGCATATGATGTACATCACTATAAAAACTACCAACGAAAATTGTTCTGAACGAGATCTAGTAAGTAGTATTTTTTAATACCTAACTTTGCACCTAATTTATATGGGGCGCTATACATACCAGGTGCAAACTTAACTTAACCACTTAGGGATGGAAAGTGTTTGTACGGAACCCTCGGTGCGCGAGTGCGACTCGCACTTGGCCGGTTTTTTTATACGAGCCTACTAGTTTTAAAGGACTCCGACAAAACTCAACAACTTCGAACGCCCTCAATGTTTTTCAGTTTTTGGACCATCTAACTAACGATATTCCACCGTAAAAAAATAATCGAGTCTACCGAGTACAAAAATATTTTAAAATTATAAGTTGATATCTTTATACTTTCACAAAGCATCATCTCGGAATATACAGTGTGGATAGAGCTATTTTGCCGGCGCAACTGATACTAATATACTTGATGTTGTTTAAGCTATGTCCACTTGAGAGTTAATATTTTAAACATTGCTAGACGAATGTTACATGTGTAGAGAAAGCTCAGTTTAGAACAATTATAAGAAAGAAACAAAAAATACGTAACAAATTTATATCTTATTAATATTCTAAAATATGTTTTTAACAAAATTATAAATCCTATAGATTTAGTGTATTTAATTCGTCTATTTTACCAAATTACAAGTATATGTTTTTTTTTTGTTATTGGTCTTCTATCAGTTATACAAGTTTTTACGTGAATATGTTTATTTGGAAAACCGGCATTGCATATATTTTTGTCTGATCCTTGACAGCGGGTGTTTCCAGTTCGTTAGTATTATTGAATCATTGTCATTGTTTAACAAAAACCTTATTAGTCATATTTAACACTCGATTACAATATTATTTAACTCTCGATCTTTAATAATATACATTACTATAATCATGAATTACTCTTAATTTGATATTAATTTGAAGAAAAAGCGGCCCAAAATATAATCCAATAGAAATAGAAGCCTCTTCCCACGGTGCTCGTGCATCTTGAACTACTCACTAGCGCCATCTAATATTTTTTTGGGTAATTTGCCTGTAACTAGTTATTTTTTGTTTCATAACGTTACGCGAACGTCATTGATTCATTGTTATAATTTGACATCATTATATATGACAGATGACCAAGGTCACAAAGGCATTTTCACGGAAGTTTTATCCAGAAACTAAAGTGAAACAACCATTTTAGCTGCTAAACGACGCGTGAATATATTCAAATAAAATAAATCATAGTGGCGTTCTAAAGAGATAATATCTTTTAATATCTTTCTAGTATATATAATTAATATACATTGTACTGAAAACAAAAATGCTGCTCGTATTAAGAAGGATAAATGATGCTTTCAAGTTTTGTCTTTAGTAGTTTGTTAGTACATTTAAGAGATTAATATCACTACATAAGATAGATTCTAGGTTACCTATATTTTTCGTACGAATAGACAATAATAATGTAAAAGGTTTTGTGGTTTTTAACACTTTCAAAGTAGTTGCAATTGTCCTACAATATGGTGTGACTTTACGTACGTATCCAAAGCTGACGTCTTTGACGTTATATTGCTCATTTGTGAAATTTTGTGGACTAATGCTTAGTTTTACAATTGTATAACGTGTAATTTTGAGTAATTCCTATTCAATTACCATCCATTGTACACATACAAACACGTCATCGTGTACGTAAAATATGTAAATTAGGTATGTACCTACTTTATCAGTCGTACAATTCAAAAATTCACACGCAGAGTGAATTATTTTAACAAAATATTTTAATTTCGATTTTTAATATGAACTTAACACAATTTAATTACAAAATTGGGTATTTACTGAGTCCAATGTCTAGGTTAGTATTAAAGAATAATATTTAAACATATCCAAGGACATATTTTCCTGTATCCCTTTTAAGCAATTGAGTAATGAGGGACATAATGTGGCATACTGCCATTCCTTTAAAATCTTTTTGTGTATTTAACAGCTTCATTAGTTTTATATATGTTTTTATAGATATACGCTCGTTCGACTTTGCTCTAAGGGTTTATTTATGGGCATACAGAGTGGACATGCCTAGAGGGCTCATCACAGCGAAAATATAAGATTAAGTTTACTTATTTCATAACAACGATTCAACAGAAAGAAGAATTTGAAGTCAGTGTTAAGTAATAATATTTTTTGCAGATGGAAAATTTACCCATATTGGATTTCATGTACCTATTTCATGTTTAGTAATAGATTTAGTTACGCGTTCCAAGATAAGGCGGTTCTAGGCAGCCCACGTAGCCTGACCGTTAAAAATAATTATGCAAGCAAGATTGGCGGCGGAGCGGCAACGACCAGCGATAGGGGGCTAGTGATGAACGAGTTAGAGGTCGTTCGTGTATCGATATCGATACTTTTTATTATTTTTTTGTTTATCGACTAAACCGATTGTATTGTCGGGACATTTGGAGTTTAAATTGAAGTTGAAGTTTCTTAAATAAAAAATGAAATTGTAGGAAGGAAAAAAGTTAATCATATTTGTATCATTTGTGTCTTAACACATTTTTACAAAGGCTTAGGTAAATATATGCTGGCTGAATGATAGCAACCATATATTTCATTTATCAATGTTTAAAACAATTGGATTGAAATTAAACTTTTTGTTTAATTTACAAATTAAACAAATTTGACCTTCATAGGCCCTAATGAAACCCTAACACTAACACATACAAGATCCTAGGAAAATAAGTGCACATGTTGAAGAAACTGTCACGTTATAATCAGGCATCGGATAACCAGATCGATATTTACCTAAATTTTGGCGGCGGCTTTTTCGTTCAGTTGTAGGTTTAGCCGGCTTTGATTGAGGTCTGAGTGAGATAGCAATAGGATTTTGACAATTTTAGGTAAATATCGTTCCGATTTTCCGATGCCTGGTTATAATAATGAAATAATAGACTTTATTATGCAAGTGGGCCACAAGGGCACTTTTACGGGTCTAAAATCCTCAACCTATTTTTTTTTATACATCGTTAGACATTTAAAATTGCACTAGTGCGTAATTCTTGGAGTAACTTCGTTACTTTAGTTCAATTGTATAAATGGTCAGGTGTGAGTAATGTGTTTAATTTTTAGGGTTCCGTAGCCAAATGGCAAAAAACGGAACCCTTATAGATTCGTCATGTCTGTCTGTCCGTCTGTCCGTCTGTCCGTATGTCCGTCTGTCCATCTGTCTGTCCGTCCGTATGTCACAGCCATTTTTTTCCGAAACTATAAGAGCTATACTGTTGAAACTTGGTAGGTAGATGTATTCTGTGAACCGCATTAAGATTTTGATGCAAAAATAAAAAAATAATAATAAATATTGGGGGCTCCCCATACTTAGAACTGAAACTCAAAATTTTTTTTTTCATCAAACACATACGTGTGGGGTATCTATGGATAGGTCTTCAAAAATGATATCGAGGTTTCTAAAATATTTTTTTTCTAAACCGAATAGTTTGCGTGACAGACGCTTTCAAAGTGGAAAAAAGTTGGTCCTCCCCCCCTAAAATCTGAAATAAGAAAATGAAAAATCTAAAAAAAACATACATTACTATAAAAACTACCAACGAAAATTGTTTTGAACGAGATCTAGTAAGTAGTTTTTTTTATACCTAACTTTGCACCTAATTTATATGGGGCGCTATACATACCAGGTGCAAACTTAACTGAACCACTTAGGGATGGAAAGTGTTTGTACGGAACCCTCGGTGCGTGAGTCCGACTCGCACTTGGCCGGTTTTTAATTAATAAATGTGTAGACCCGGGGTACCATAACCAAACCATAGAGCATTAACATGAACAATTTTTTTTTTCACGAAACCTTTATTCTAAAACTTGTTTTGTTCTTAGTTCCCCGAAATGGTTAGTTTATTTAATATTTTCATCGTACTTAAGTTTTTTTCTCATCACTTCGCTTCACTATTCGTTCAAGTTTCATTGTCTGCATCAGTCTACAGTGGAAATTTCCACACTTAAACATGCAACCTTAGCCTTCACCGCTTTAGCATATGCGACTTGGCATAAGCCCCTCTCGCTCGTACGAAATCAACGCAGGCGCTCTGACCTAACCGGTTTGCACCGCTTCAACCAATGAATTTGCCCATCACTCGTTCTCTTTCATTCGAGGCAACTTACGTTCTATTTTACGAATAGCTCTGTGCTATGTATACTTCTCGGTCGTCGGCCAAATGATTTTTGTTAGCTGTCTTTCTCTAGAGCTTGAATGAGGTAAATTTTGTTTTCTTGGTTCAGAGCTACAGCTTCAAATCCAACAAAATACTATAGTTAACTTACTACGGCCACGTGCTCGTGGGGTTAATGACTGATACGATAGATAACATTGAAAATAAATAAATAATGGGCTCAATTCATGGAAGTTTGAACGAGTATCGATTCTTTAAACGCACTTCTCGGGGGAGAATATTTTGCAGAACGAATTTATGAAGAGGCGTTTGACTTGGTTGGCTTGTAGGTGTTCGATTACTTATACTTACGTAGTCAACAAATTAAAGCGTAGATTTTATTATCATAAAATTAAATCAGTCGATGAACCTAAGAACATACGATTGGAACAAGTTTATTATGTTACCAGTTTATATTTGAAAATAGTTATAGTTACAATTAAAATATTTTATATTTAGATATGCAGGATTATTTTGTATATTAATTTTTGCCTGTGCATGCATCTATGCACATTACTTATTTAAAGAATAAGATTTGAGTCTTATAATTTATTTATTTAAAAATATATATATAGACGTATTTTTATTTTTTATTTTAATACTGTGGACTAAATATTGTTTACCGATGGTGAAAATATAAATAGTTTATATAAATATATATATTTCTAAAAGGCCTAAATAATCCTACATTTGCTTTATTTTCACGAAAGAAATTTGCGGATGATGATGTTGACATAAAAGTCAGTACTTTTTCTGCGTAGGTGGTAATGAAAATCGGCTTTTGCAGTCATTGTGTGGACACGGCAACTTGCAGATTGGAATAAATATTTTTAGAGATGTTTATAAACGACTCGACGTAGCATCGCCGCCGCTGAGAATGTCGCTCCGACATCACCTATATGAGAAAGACTCTGTCTAAGTACATAAAATTAAAATAACATGACCAAAATTAAGGCATGCACTACTAATGAAATAATAATTTACATAAAAAAATATACATAACAATAACAAAATACAACAAATGGGTCCCGTAGAAAAATGCAGTAAATATCGCATATTAACAATTTTAGTACAAACTTAAATAAGAATTATAACATTGCATTGTCTTATTTAAGCAGATTGTTGATTTTATTATTAGCTAATAAAATAATAGTCATGAATTGTAACTATAAAACAAAGCCAATATTTACCTAAGGGTACAATTATATTTATTAGGCTTTATTAAGCTGCGATTACTCATATAAACATTAAAAAATATACTAAATATTTTCGTAATTATTATACATATATTTTGTAAGTAAAATTATGTTTAATTATTGTCAACCGCCTTTATTGTCTTAATAACACACATTCCATAACCCCACTACTTTTTCCACCCTGTATCCTGTATCGTAGTAATTGGATTTGCCCACTTAGATAGGTATACTTTTTTCCTATTTATTATATACTTATCTAATCTTTATTGCACACTAAAATACTTATCATACAAAAGGTAGTCTTTATGCCATGAGGCATCTTTTTCTTCAAAAGTTCAATTCTTCAATAAATGAAACTGAAATCTGCCTGCAGTAAAATAATATCTTTTAAGTAGGTATCTAATTAAATACATAAATAATACCATGATATCAACGACCTTTATCGATGTTTTCCACTGAACAAGTTTCGACATGTCGATCTGATAACAAAAGGATCTCTATCACAAACCACGCATCTGCGCTGCTACTTACGACCTACGAGTATAATACGTAGTCTTTTAAATAGGTACCCACCGGTTAGACCCTTACACCTTTAAAATGCGTTGAATAATATATTGCATGGCTAGGATATTATTTAATATTTGTAAGTCTAAGACTTAGGTAGGTTATGGTTATGAACGAGACTAAAAAGCTGCTGGCAGTACGCTCCTCAAAGCTCGCTCAACGAATGGGCGTTGCAATAAAGCTCCAAATAAAATAAAGCGTTTTCGAGACATCAAAGAGTGATTGAACGGTGTCAAAACCACAGCAGCGAGGCGCCACATATCTCAGCAGTGCGATTAAGTAAAATTACGGACACGTTTAGATTTTGGCACTTGCAATGGTCATTGACCACCACAGAGAAAGATTTAAAATTCATAAATGTTTGGCGAGGCATCTCAACTTCCGAAACTCTCTCCAAAACGAATTAAGGATGGCATAATGGATGGATGGTTATTTTAAAACTGAAAATGTTTGGTGAAAAATACATCGATTATGCTATAGTACGAGTAACTCACACTTGTGATGACAGGTGACAAGCACGCGTTTAATTTTAGTCGTAAAATCGTCTCTATTTTGGTCACATATTTGCTCCTGTGCGCATAAAGGGTAGCATAAATTATATATAACGTCTGTTTAATGTACTAATACTAATATGTCTCCTGGTAAATTAGGTGACAAGACATCCAACGTTCAAGATCCAGATATGTATGATGATATACACAGTTCACAATCCCCTTCTGCGTTTAGTTCTTGCTTGAAATATAAACTTCAGTCATCTCGATATAAGATCTAGTATGTAACTTTATGACTGGGTGAGATAGGAGGTTGCCAGCTTTCGTTTGGATACACATACGTTGAATTGAGTATGGAAATAGACTGGTCTGTTTCACATCATAAATACGTACTCGTGACGCGGTGGTACGCCTCATTCTTGGCACGGGTTTTGTTTATCCCGATGCCCGTGAATTCTCCGTGTAGGGTGACCGGGTTCACCGCTACGTACAAGTATTCGGTGACCAGAAATGGAGCGAATACTGGTCAAGAGCGGAAAAAAAGCGCCCGTTTTTTCCACAGCGTAAAGTTTTAGTAACAAACATTAATGGGAGCCACGATGCATGAGCTATGAGGTCTAGATTCGGTCAGATTCCTTGGGAATGTGACGCGCGTATGTCTTCCATGTATGCCTTTACTAAGATTTATTATTTGGGAATAAGGCGTTCTGGTTTAGTAACCAGGAATTTCTGATATACTCTATCTTTGTCTTTAGTAGGACCTTTTGTTGTGCGATGCAATTCATTTATCTTTACTTTATTTAAAGAACGTCTATACTTTATTATTCTACTAACACTGGCCAGGTTATGAACTATTGGGTAATTTGTTGTGTATTAAGATTAAGCCTTTTTTTTCCACGGTGATGGCAAACTCGCGTACGGTACGGCCCGCCTGATGGTTATGGTATGCGGTTACCGCAATCTATGGAGTATGGATGCTTGCAACCCCGGAGGACTCGCAATGCGTGTGGCCGATCCATTAAAAATCTGTAGTACCTAACACTGCTTTTGATGATCTACATACTGTAGGCCGGCAGGAAAACCTCGGTAGGGAACTCATTCCGTAATCTGAGCGTTTGCCGCTCTCGTAAAACCCATAAGCATAGTTATTGCTCGCGTGCCTGGTACCTAGAAGTCTAGCCACACTAGGCGACGTCTCCACTTATCGCTACGGTTATAACTTAGCCTTAACCTAAGGGTACTTACCTATGTTTCTTTGTTTCATTTCTCTACATCTGAAGTACAAAATCGCTCGAAGGACCGATGGCCGTTGGGGCAGAAAAGTTCTCGAGTGGAGACCACGTACCGGCAAGCGCAGTGTAGGACGACCACCCGCAAGGTGGTCGGACGACCTGGTTAGAGTTGCGGGGACTCGCTGGATGCGGGTCGCTGCTATCAGGCCCATGTGGAAATCTATTGAGGAGGCCTGTGTCCAGCAGTGGGCGTCCTATGGCTGAAATGATGAAGTACAAAATCATACACCGATTTCATGAAATTCATGAAATGTTAAGAAATTATTAGGGTCCGCTGTACCGAAACATTTTATGGCAGTAGGTACAGAAACTCTCGGTATATTCGGTACAATTGTCAGGTATACCAAATCCTATAACGGATGATGCCGATGAAGTTAAACCAAATATTTTTTCTAGGATATCAGTTCAATAGTTACGCTCTACAGAACAGAGTATTCCGGCCACCCACATTTCCTCGATAACTTAAGGTAAAAGGTAAATAGTTACTAAACTAAACATAGCATTCTACTATAACAAGATTGAACTATACATACGGACGAATCAAACTCAATCATAATCACATATGTTGAAAGTTAATGCTGGTACTAGGTACTTATGTACCTATATATCTAATTATTAATCATATATTTAAGCTTTAGGTTGCATTCTTAGTCTGGGGCTAAACGAGTTCAAAAATAACAGTTCAGTGCGTTCAAATCTCGTTCGTTCGTCGACTCGTCTCGTTGTTCGTTCATTCAGTTCAGTTCGTTCAAATCTTTTATACGATTTTTCCCATTATAAATACTTATTTTAACATTAATAAGAACTAGAATGTTGTCACGTTCTGCCCTGAATAGTGGACCGTGCCAAACCGTGCGTTATTAGAACGATATGATCGAGTTGCGCGAACAGGGCGTCCATTTGATTCTATTAAAGAACCTTCTCGACTGTTCCTGCAGAAACAACACTATTACCTACCTATTATTAATATATATACGCAAAGTATGGTATGGTACAAGCACATGCACATTATGTACCTAGAGATAAATTAATTTAAAAATGAATCCCCTAATGTGTTTACGCACCTAATTTTAAACAGCATTTTAATGTTTTTATTACTTCTAAAGATTCATTAGGCACTTAAGTAATTAATCTTTAGGAAACACGCAAAATCTGCTTACTTATTAAACACATCAGAGGCGTATTGATTTTTAAATTCGTTTATTTATTTTTCTATTGCAGTATAAGAAAAGCTATAATCATATAATTAAGTATACTTAGGAACTTCTACAGTCTACTTTGTAATCAATCAGTATTTAGATAGGTATTAATAACCTAAGTACCTATTTTTAATATTTATTGGAATTACCTATGTCTTTCACGAGTGCCAAGATTTTAGCATAGCTTTAACCCTTGAAGTCGCAAAATAAAAAGAAACCCAGGTTCAAACCTCGGTGCCGGTAGCAATAGTCAAAAAGCCTGAATAACTAAAAAATGCAAAAAGATGGTCAAAAAATATGTATATCTGGCTATACTTAATGAAATTAAGGGTTTCGGTTTCAAATACATTCTGTTTTATTTTATGATAATGAATGACTAAGCCGTATATATACTTCAGTGAATGTCGTATAAACAATGCTTTTTTTTTAGCCATTCAGTGTGCACGTGTGCACCTAGCCATCTATCTATGTATACATGTATACTTTTCTTTAAATTGGTTTCAGTACTTTGAATACTTTTATTGCACCATCTACCGTCGAGTAGGTGCTCTGATAGCAACCACGCGACACAACACAACAGTAACACTGCATCACGTTTTACTATTCACCACGAGATGGCGCAATTATATCATGCTTGATAAATAATTGCTTTGTCTCTGATATGCCTATTTACCTCAACTAAGCTTCCATAGATGGCAGCAGAAGTCTTATTTATTTATTTTGCACTATTAAGAGGAAATACCGCGGCTCATTTTTCCATACAAATACAAATCGAGGTTTCGTTCTCGTGTTTGCTCCTCCAAAACTTAACCAATCTACGAAATTGAAGGAACTGAATGGGAAGGAAATGTTCTGTGTTGCGCAAATTATAATAGAATTTGTTTTAGGCGTCCGTTTGCGTGGGAATTTTGACCAAAAACAGTCGCCTAGCACACACATTTTATAATAATAGGCGCAAAGCGCTTGCATGGAGACGCTTCGCTCGCTCGGTGAATAATGGCAAATTGAATAAGAATTTAAAAATAATAAATAATAAGTAGGTAAGTACCTAACTAAAAATCCATTCATAAAAATGTCAACATAAAAAAAGCAACAGCAACTCATTTAACTCGCAGACTATGTTTTATTACTATATTACTAATGTATGTAATGTATTTAACCGTGTGGCAGCGCTCAAGCTGATCTACAAGTAAGATTTATAATAAGTTTGTACATATGTACTTGTGAATTGTTCTCTCATTTATAAAAAGCCATTCAAAACTGCGAGACAAGTTGGAATCCAAATAAACAGATTGCACAATAGTGTGGGAAAATCATTCCCCACTATCGGTATCAATTACACATCATCAGCGAGGGCGGCTGATTTCCCCAGACTACGATTAGACCATCCATCTAATGGCACGCGACTTGTCAGCAGTTTTACACTTACATATTGGGTGGTGACAGTCACTTTCTGTCGATCTTATCTTTAATTTTTTTGGACCTATGTAGCTGCTCCGAGTTCGCCGTGTTTTATATTCATTTAAAAGTGACTGTGGGTTTTACCTTGGAATTTTGAACGGGTGAACCGAATAAATTCGGCACCCAAACCCCCTGGCACTACACACAACTAAAATATCACACAATATTTCCTGTCTGTTTTTTTTTATCAAGAGCGTAGTGCCTAATAATAGGTAAACTTACGTTATTAGCTAATCACGCCAACTTTTTGTTTTTAATTTCGTTCATCCGACCAAAAGTCCGAGGTATTTATGTTCTTAACTCGGAACTGCACTAGTAACAGACAGCGCTGAGTTTGTTTTTAACGCCTTTTGGGGCCTATTAGGTCAAGTTATCTATCACACATGCGATTTGCGAGCGAATTTTGTATGACGGCGATCACGCAGCGAATTCGCCGCGACGCTTATTTGTATAGAAAACTCGCTGGCATATCGCAAATGTGATAAGACCCTACCCTTAGTCGCAATTCTCTCAAAAAAGCGTCATGAAAAGTTTAATCACTAAGTTTTGTACACTTAAAAAAAATTAGTAAATTTGTCTCTCAGAGCAATCGGTTGCCTAAGTAAATTAGTAGATGTTATTCCGCTTTTTTATATATTTCTGACGAAATAGTAAAGGAACTATCGCCGGTAGTTTTTTTATAGGTATATTAAGGGACAATCTTACACAAGTCGACCTAGTCCCAAACCATAGAGTATATTGAATGTTTTCCCAAACTGAGCAATGCTGGTACCATGCTGGTACTACGGGTACAAGACGACGATATTCATAATATGTAAAAATAAATACATATATAGACAACATCCATGACCCAGGAACAAATATTCGAGCTCATTACACAAATATTTGTCCTTGCCGGGATTCGAACCCAGGACCGTCGACTTAGCAGGAAGCTGCACAACAAACTGAGCCAACCGCGTCGTCTTTAAGATGGAATTCCGCAAAATAACGTCTGAATCTATCAATTACTTACTCAATTAGACTTATCAATTCCGCATCTACCCGTTAACGAGGTGGCAACTGCATCCAAATTTCCATTATACGAATTAACTGACACGTGTCTAGTGGTTCACATTGGCGCGAAATTCACTCACACCCCAAACTACCATAACGAAATTATGCTCCAATTACTAATAAAATTGCTTGCATTTGGTTCTGTACGACGAAGAAGGCAGATAGTATAGTGTTAAGTAGGTGGATCCTATATTAGCCGATCGGCCGGTACATTTAGACCTGTGATCTGGATACAATTACCACTATTGTACGTGTCTAATTGTAGTTAAATATATTGGTTATTCACAATTCATCTCTATAATATTTTTTTCGGTCTTTGCGATTGTCACACATTTAAATATTTAAAACAATTTAATGGATTATATCTCGGATTACATTCATACTAACTGCACTGCGCGGTGTTACCCGCCTATCCCACGGCATATTCCATTTTAACTGTTTATTTACATAATCTTAATTCTGGTAGATAATGCTTCATGGCAATAAGTCCACCTATTATACGTTAAGTTTTTCTTTTGTGCAACAAATTTTAAATAATTAATTAATAATGGTAGGTAATTACTTATTTGAACTAATTGATTTTTGATCTACTTAACTGAGCATATTCAAAATGAATTATATATTAAACTCGGAACATGAAGACCTGACATATCATATCATAAGAATATTTACTGCGAACGTGCCCCGATAAAATCTTAACTTATTCCGGTTCACTGTGTCGTATTTCCGCATATTATTGACTCTGACATTCATGGGTACTGTGACAGACGACTCTCTGTCGCGCGACAAATACTACCTGTCACTTTTCTTTCAATACCGTGCGAACAAGATAGGTGATACTAAGTCGCGCGACAATCCTCGCGGCAAGATAGAGCCCTACTGCAGGAGAATGTCTCCTCGGAGAAACGATAAGAGGGTTCTCTATATATTTTTTTAAATTAATTTTATAATTACGTAAGCACATTGGAGGCGTATTCAGTTTAGGACTGGTTTCACTCTAAATGTCCGGGCGAGCGAAGTGTCTCTGTTTCAGCTTCGCCAAAACTTACGTATGTCCGGATGTTTGGCTGTTCTGATTTCCGACTGTTCTCGCCTACAGACCACATTTTTCAACCGGTTTACATAAAATTTTGTAAGAAGTTTGATAAGTATATAGAATATTTTGTCGCTTCAGTTTTTCGAAATTTTTCAAAAAGGCGAGATAAGACTAACATTAGTTTGTCTAATGGGGTAGGACAAATAGTTAAACCAGTTATTGGACTGTGGCAATCTTCTCCCGTTGATAGTCTTACCCAACCTTTTATGGGCGTTAAAACAATCAGTAATTTTGGCACAAACTCGCGAGGTCTATTACCTACACCTTACGGAGCCGCTAGTTTGTGTTTTTTATTGTGTGTCGATCCTAAGCATGTTACAAATTAATCAAAACTATAACATGAACCGTATCCGAACGCATCGTAAGAATCTTTACTGTGTCGTATTTCCGCATATTATTGGCTCATGGAGAATGCATGGGTAGCGGAGACGCCAGGGAGGGAGTCTCGGGGGACCAGGAGGGACCGCACCTGCTGCCTTGTTCCTACACATGTGGCAGTTTAGACGTAGGATCGTGTTAGGGTTTTTGATGAAACGTCTGAAAACATAGCGGTACACTGACTGACAAATCATGTTTGCAAAACGGCTCCGTTTCGCAACAGTTTCGTTTCACCAAATCGATTGAATAAATTAAATGAATAAGGCGTTACTTTGCGGAAATACATAGGTATTACTCAAAATAATAATATTGCTTTGCTTATCCGCGATTTGCAATATTATTATTTTAAGAAATCGATTATTTAATCTAAATTATTTTGCGGTGCAACCTTTATAAACAGTGGTCGGCACGGAGGGTGTAATACCACGGGATTTTGTATAAAATAAATAAGGGGTCATGTATATAATATTATATATTTTAACATTATCTCAATAGAAATATTTTTTTCCTACAAAAATGTGGTATTATAAGAATCTATGAATCTTATGTTCATTTTGCATTTACTACCGGAATCCCGGGCGTGTTGCACCAACCAACGTTAAATATTATGTTATCACCCGATTCCGTCACAAATAATGAATTTATAAAGGTAATCTTTGAATACTCCTTTGGTACCGATAGGCCCCCAGTAGGGAGCCCTTTGAAACTCTTTTGGTGAATCCTTGACAAATACAGCAATGGGCATAACTGAATAAAATAAGACCAATAAAAGTATGATTAACCTAATAATAATGATTAGCATACCTAGTATCTACTTTGCATTGAAGATTAAATATTGAAATGATGATATTTTTTCATTTATCAGCCACCTGCACTAATTTCTGATAACCGTTATCGGATTGACTATGTAGATTACTTTAGGACGATTTTCCAATGGGTAGTTCATTTATAAAGTGAGGTTACACCTTGCCGGTCCGGTGTCAGACGCCACCATAGTTTTTGGCCATGAGTGCTTTGTTATACGTAGTTTTTCATAGACTGTGACAATGAAGTTGTTGTTAACAGTGACCGTATTCCTCTGCCTCAGGAGCAGTGTGAACGCCGAATGTGTCATGAGAGAAGAATGCGGGGTCTTCGGCGGCTTCCCAAAAACTTGCCACTACGTGGGACCACCAAAACCAGTCCTGGACCAGACCCAGACCCCAGAAGATCGGAACTTAACCTTGGAAATAATAGAGAGAAGATGCCCATTCCTCTTATATGATGCCAATGATAATAGAATACCTGACGATGAGGTCCTGACATGTTGTGACTCAGTGCAATTAAAGGGGATGGCAGATAGCATCATGTTGGCGGAAGGCATTCTCGGCCGCTGCCCGACGTGTCTCCGAAACTTCGTGCGACAGATTTGTGAAATGAACTGCTCACCAGAACAAGCTCGTTTCGTAGAAGTCAATACGACAACGGAATTGGGAATAACTTATGTTAGTGAAGTACACTACAGAGTGTTCACAGACTTTATGATCGACGCTCACGCTTCGTGTGCCGGAGTGTTAGTTCCACAAACTGGTATGCCAGCTATTAACATGATGTGCGGTAACGCCCCTGTCTGTGATGCGGACGCCTTCTTCGGATTCACTGGTGACATCTCAAGCAACCCTCTCGCACCCGTCCAGGTCAATTTCTTAAGATGGCCGACTCCTGAAGACTCCATGAACGCTCGAGCCCCTCCCTGCAACGAAACTGGCTTCGACGACTTCGCTTGCAGCTGTGTGGACTGCCTCACCGTTTGTCCGACAGGGAATGAGCCGTATATTCCCGAAATGTGCACCGTGTTTTCATTGAACTGCGCGGCTTTTTCCGTTGGACTAATTGTCTTCGTGATCACTGTTAGCATATTCACATATTTGACGGTAAGAGAAGCTAGAAAATACAAGGAAAGCCATAATCAAGAAAGACCTAAACCACCTACCCAATCGCGACCCAAACCAAGGTTGAATAAAATGCAACTTGCATTTCAGTTCATCTTCTCCAAAATCGGAGCGTTTTCAGCCAACAACGCCATTCTGACCATCATGTTAACATCATGGCTCGCTTTCGCCGGCTTGTTCGGCGTGTTCAGTTTGAATCTTACTGCGAACCCTCTAGAGCTCTGGTCTGCGCCAGATTCTCGAAGCCGAGCGGAGTTTAACTACTTTAACTCCAGATTCGGTCCTTTTTATAGAACTTCTCAAGTCTATCTGCAGATAAAAGGATTGGATTCGTTTGTGGTCGACAATGTAACATACGGACCAGCGTTCAGATTAGAAGCTATAGAAGAATTAGTGAGACTAGAGGACACTATTTTGAATATTGGAAGAGACAATGGCGGAGTGACACTGGAGCAAGTGTGTTATGCACCTTTGCGTATGCGAGGTGGAGAGCAATTGTTTGACCAGTGTACCCTCATGTCAGCATCCGTGTATCTCGGCAATAGCCGAAACGACATCAAGAATGATACCTACTTGAGTCAAATCGTTGGTTGTTTAAATAACTTTTATGACTTGAACTGTTTGGCGTCATGGGGAGGTGGGTCGGAACCATCAATATCTTTTGGTGGATATGAAGGCGATGACATATTTAGCGCTGATACCGTGCTAATCAATTTACCCTTAGCTAATCATCTACTTCAAGCCGACTTAGCGCCAACCTTAGAATGGGAAAAAGCTTTTCTGGATTTAATGCATGAATATGCTGCTACTGGGAAACCAGACTTTGTAGACGTATCGTTTTCTGCTGAAAGGTCCATAGAAGATGAGATAGAAAGAGTCTCAGTCGCGGAAGCAATACCAATTTCTATAAGTTATGTCCTCATGTTTATTTATGTAACGATTTCTCTTGGTAACATCAGGTATTGTAAAACATGGTTTGTTGATAGCAAAATCACGGTGGCTCTTGGAAGTATACTCGTAGAGATAATAGCAATTCTTTGTGCTATGGGTACGATGGGATACGCCGGTATAACACTAACACTGCTGGCTATCAATGTAATTCCATTCTTTGTTTTATCAATCGGTATTGACAATGTATTTTTAATGGTAAATACAATCCACAAAATAGAGAGCAATTTGAAATCTCATGACGATTATAATCCTAATATGAGTTTCGAAAAGAAGAGAATATTTGTCTTCTCAAAAATGATGGGCAGAGTTGGTCCATCCATGTTTGTGTCCTCCGTTACACAGGTCACATGTTTTGCTATAGGCAGTCTTGCTAATTTTCCCGCTGTTGTTACGTTTTCAATTTTCGCCAGTCTCTCTCTAGGGTATTTATTTATTTTCCAAATTACAACCGTAGTAGCTATTTTGTCTTTAGATTACAAACGGGCGTCTCAGAATAGGTTCGATATTTTCTGTTGCGTGCAAAAGAAGATTCTAGATGACGAAAATCCTCTCACTTCCGAGGTACCTCGCATAAGTCTTACCCAAAGGTTAATGGAACCGTATGCCAAGTTCCTTCTAAACTGGAAAGTAAAAATATTTGTCGTTGTTGCATTCATGGCTATGTTAGTTTCTAGCATATTTCTGATTCCGAAAATAGAAATAGGTTTAGACCAGGAAATGTCTTTGCCGAAAGATTCCTATGTTTACAAATACTTGCAGTCAGTGAACGACCTCTTGCGTATCGGGCCCCCGGTTTACTTTATACTCAAAGGCGGCTTAAACTTCACAGATCCAGAATATCAGAATATAGTGTGTGGCGGTCAACTATGTAACGAAGATTCTCTTATAACTCAAATATTTTTAGCAGCCCAACATGAAGAAATTACATACATAGCCAGAAGTTCTAATTCATGGTTAGACGATTACTTTGATTGGTCAAGTTTACAAGGTGCGTGTTGTAAATACAATGTAACAGACGGTAGTTTTTGCCAAAGTGCGGATACGTCGCCCGAATGCCAATTTTGTGAGATCGAAAGGGACGAGTCGACAAGTGGGCTCCGTTTGTCCGCAGAGGCATTTAGTCAGTACCTTCCATTTTTCTTGCAAGACACCCCCACTGAAACTTGTAGTAAAGGCGGCTTAGCTAGTTACTTCAACGGTGTTAACTTTTTCTTAGATTCCGAGGGCAGGGCTACTGTGCTTGACTCTCATTTCATGGCATACCATTCTCCGCTGGCCACGTCTTTTGATTACATTACGGCCGTGAAATACGGTTATGAGATTAGTGAGAACATAACAGCTACTATTAAAGAGCACACCAATTTGGATGTAGAGGTAGTTCCATACTCAGTTTTCTACATATACTTTGAGCAGTATTTGACTATGTGGAGCGATGCATTCAGTTCTATCGGATATTCCCTAATCGGTGCAATGTTACTTTATTTGATAGCTTCAGGATTTAATTGGATCACTACGTTCGCTGTGGTATGCACAACGATTATGGTGGTCGTCAATATGATGGGGGTCATGTATATTTGGAATATTCCTCTTAATGCGGTATCTACTGTTAATTTGATTGTTTCTATTGGTATTGCTGTAGAATTCTGCTCCCATATAGGATATGCGTATGTTACCAGTCTCGCTCCAAAAGAGGAAAGAGTCGAAGATGCCATCAAGTCTGTAGGAGCTACTATAATCACGGGTATAACGTTCACTAACATACCCATCATTGTTCTATCATTCTCATATACTGAAATCATTGAAGTCTTCTTCTTCAGAATGTTCTTTAGCTTGGTCATTTTAGGCTTTTTACATGGAATGATATTCTTCCCAGTGTTTTTAAGTTATCTAAGTAATATGAGATCTAAATCTAAATGATTACTGAAAATATTAATATTATTATTACATAATTATGGCAGATAAGTTGTTGTTTAGATCTTGTTACATCCTATTGTATTGTACATAATATACGAAATCTTTGGGTGAATATAACTGGAGATTTTTAGTTGTAAGACTACGTACCGAACTGTAAGTGTAGGTAAGTTGTAAATAAATTTTACTATTTAATGATTTAACTTATTTATTTATTTACCACGTAATATTAACAACAAAGGAAGACACAAAGTTTAAACACAAATTACTGTGAAAGCTAATTTCTTAAAGACGTGCGTACACAAATTTAGTGTTAGTACCTGATAAGATACCTGTATGTCTAACCTACATTTGAGATCACACCATGACAACCATCCCAGGTCATTGGCTTGATGACTAGATTCCGGAACCTACTTATATCTATATCGAAATTAGCTACGCGTCCAAAACATGGTTCAAATATGCAATGTAACAAATAGCAAGTCGTAAAATTTCGATTTTCGACAACTTCTTATCAGGAGGTAGGGTTGGCAGCAGTCGTCTGAGGGATGCGAAGGCGGCGTTGAAGGCTTCTACTCGAATGCGCTCACGCGTGGCGTGGGCCGTTCTGTACTTGAGGGTTGCTCTGCGTCGACGCCGCCGTTCTTCACGAGACAACCCTGCGCAGGGGGATCCTGTGCCGCTCGAGAGGTATGCTTCCTCGGACAGCGCGCAAGGCTCTAGCGTCCTGTCTCTGAAAAAAAAAACGATTACGTAATTAACCGTTTGATTGGTGGCATAGATAGGCATGGTAGGTATACATATAAAAACAGCAATACCTATTATTGTTGTGTAAAAAGGTCGTATTGGTATCGGAACCTCCGTTTCATAAATGACAATGATCCCCGCGCCTAAATAGGTAATATTCCACAAAAAAAAACTAGTCAATCGCAATAACGACAATAAAAGTCGCGTTATCATAATTATAAGTGCTCTTATGATAACATTGACGTTAAGTAGATATATCGAATGATTGTGTGATAAAATTGTTACAATGTAATGTATAGCTGTCTAACGTATAGGTATTATTATCATTGCTAGACTGATTGGTTATAAATCGTTTAGCAATCGCTCTCTTTATTTAAGTTATGGTCTTGAAATACAGTCCGACCAAAAAGAGTAGAAATTAAAAAGTGGCAATACTGTAGTGTCGTCCCTTTCTAATCAATCTAAGAAAACGGGGACGACACTTCAGTATTGCCACTTTTTAATTTCTACTCTTTTTGGTCGGACTGTACTCGTCAGGTTTAACTATGATTGAAAAGAGTACCACGGTATTTCGTTATCAATTTAACTACATATAACCTCTTAGACCACTTATTTCGAGTTTATTTTTCATCTATGAGTATGTATATCGTCGCCTAGTACTAGTACCCATAACACAAGCCTTCTTGAGCTTAATATGGGACTAAGGTTGATTTGTGTGAGGTTGTCTGATATTTATTTATTTATTTACTTATCTATGGCCTAAAATTTTCTCAGTTAATTATATGACTAAATTATAAGTCTATAACTGGCGACTTAAAAAAGGTAATTCAAATGTAATATGTACCAGCACGGCTAGTTAGTTAGTTGCGCTGGGCATTTTCCGCAAGTCGACATCCAACGTGCGTATTTTGCGTGAAAAGGGGGTAGCGCTACTCCAACCACCCAACTCCTCCACGAACCTAAGCAAAGCCTTGATGTTGCTTATGGCTTCGTGTACGGTACTTGGAGATCCTAGGTATTTCATCCTGTATCCTTCTACCTGTTTGCAATCTAGTAGAATATGATTGGTGGTTTCTTCTGCCTCCATGCATGCTCTGCATACTGGGCTGTCTGTTATACCTAAATTGAAGAGGTGTTTGTTCAGAGTATTATGTCCCGTTATTAATCCTACTATCTTGCGTAGTTGGTTCCTGTGGATTCTCAGTAAGATGGTGGTGAGACCAGCAGGGCTAGCATAATATCTTGCCGCGACCTCGCTTGTCGCGCGAGTCAGCATCTCCTCTCTTGCTCGCACGGTTTTGAAAGGAATGTGATTATTTCTCGCGCGACAAAGAGTCGTTATGCTAGACGTCCTGAATTTTTGGCATTTTAGTTTATTTGAAGTCAGTCCTTTTATTTTAAAATCTGAGTGCTATAAATGGATTCACAAAAGTTGAAATATGTAAGCGTTGAAATATCCTATATGAGCGCTTGTGGCGTAGTGGTATGAAGAGAATGAGTAATTAAGAGGTTGGGGTTCGAATCGAAATAACTCCCGGGAGTAGGTAATGTAATACTATTTCTGTTCGGCAGATAGCTGTAAATCTTATCAACCAGGAATCATTATCAACTAGAAAATTTAAAACACTGAAATGAAGTAATCATAAAACCCAAAATACCGCAATAACGATATTTCGCGTGGAGTCAAAAAGGTAATTTAGATGATAGCATGCTGATACAACTCCGTTGATATTGGTGTGGGCACGTAATAAACTATGTGATAGGCATATTGACTTTTATAGCGTACCTAGAGCTTTCCAATATTTTTAGTGCTTACTCTGATAAATGGGATAGAATGCCTAAGAGCATGTAGCAACCTGTCCATATAAATTTTCCGGCAAAAATTCTGGGTAAAAATCATGTTGACATGCCGTGCGTTTTACAATTAGGTACCAACTTTAGCCTGATGCATCTTTCACAATCGCTACATTTTCTTTGAATTTAGTCAGAATTATAAAACTGGGGCAGACAGACGTTTGAACTTAAGGCATCCGTGTTTTGGCATTATGGTTGCTTTTATCGCGCGATAAATAAGTGACAATTGACAAAGCATCTGTCACGTTTTGAGGAGATGCGAGTCTGAGTGACAGATGCTTTGTCACTTATTTATCGCGCGATAAAGGCAACCATCATAGGCCCGCTGTTCCGGCCACGGAATCTTCAATAGAACGTCTTTTATTTTCTACCTCTTCCTTGGCGCCAAGTTCTCTCTGCCAGTGATGGGTAGAAGGGCTTCCCGCGGCTCGGCCAACATGCAGGATAGCGAGCCGTCGTCCATCCCACTCGCCTCCAGCCAGCTCTTCATGATGTAGCTGTGGAAGTGAACACGTTGTTATTATACCTGCGTATCACCATAGTCGCTACATTAGGATTTAGGCGATGATGCCGTCGATCGCTATTTAGCATGATAATACAGTGAGACCATTGGTTTTTATTTTTTATTACAGCAGCAGCTCATATATAATTTGTGCGTTTCATTCCACCTGCTCTTGCAGTTGGATTGAGAATGTCTGTCTATGTAAACATAAGAAAGGGTAAGGTAATTGAATAACATGTTGTATATTAGATATATATATATATATATATACACAACATGTTATACATGAACCTAACTGTTTGCAGCTGCAACAGCAGGGATGCATCCCAGTCGCATCTTCATATTAGCTTCGATTACAACATACGTTTTAGGACAAAACTTTATCTCAGGAAAAATCCAGTAGGTAAGCGCATAATAGCGTAATTTATAGATAGGTTACGTTACTACGTTTTCTGTTTTTTTTTTTTTAAATAGTGAGGTTAAAATAATATCTAACAATATGGTAGCCCGGAAGAACCATTGAAGAGTAGAATAACAAACAGACTAATTTCTTATTTTTATTAACAGGATTTTTCAACCAGTTGCTTCGACAAAAAAATTCAATAAAATTCATTGGCTCTGACATCTGATTCGGTGGTACAATTGGGAGGACGCCCGTGTTGGCCCGGAAAGCCCTTGGAAACGCAGGTTCGAATCCTGTCCGAATCATTAAATTTTTCAATTTTCGCTTCATTTGTAAACATTTAGTTTACGTTAGCAGACGTTACTGCTTTAATAAAAATAAGTAATTCGGGTGTAGCACATCGTTACTATCGATTCTCAACAAATTTGAGACGATGGTGCCGACGATAAAGTCTAAATCTTTACGGTAGATGGCGCTACGATGCCACCCTAAGGCATGTCGAAGCAACTGGTTGGAAAATTCAATGGCTCTGACATCTGATTCAGTGGTCCAATTGGGAGGACACCCGTGTTGGCTCGGAAAGCCGTTGGAAACACAGGTTCGAATCCTGTCCGAATCATTAAATTTTTAAATTTTCGCTTCATTTGTAAACATTTAGACTAATTTCTATGTTATAAAATATAAATCGGAGCAAAAGTGTAATAGGCGTACCTAACTACGACGTAACACGCGTAAAGTGTAACGATGCCTTGCGTTCGCATTTTGTATAGACACACTTGGTGAATACTTGTTCAGAATATAAAGAAGACTAAAGCCGGAGATATTTTTACAACTCCAAGCTGATAAAAAAATCATACCATGTAGATTTCAAGTACCCAAACCCTTTGATACTGTAACGAACGGCAACCGCTTTCCGACACCTATAACATCTCAAAGGACACTCGCAAACATCCACAGTTGTTTTCATTCCCTATCAAATCAAATTGACTGCCCGCAAGGGTAGTTCGGATAAATAATACATCACGAGTTCGCACCTCGCACTAAGCGAGCTCTTTAGGGGATAATAAATCCGTATTTATTCTTTTTATATCGCCCTAACCCTTCGAGTAATCGAATCACGCGGCGACCGTATCGGATCGATTGTGTCGAGTTTTCGGTAATTGTTGTGCATCTGTGATGGAATTGATCATTCAACAGCTCGTTTAAGGCACCCTGCCTATCAGGGTCTCAAGGCTATTACTAAAACTTCACTGTCTGTTCTTTTGTGGATCTTCCATAGTGCTAACTCTAATAGAACATAAGTTAAAATTTTACGGAAAGAGTTTGGTGAAAAAAATAACTCACTTCCTCGAAAAGAAATTGTGATCCCGAGAACAACTGAACCTAGGTACTATAAAACACCGAAATCGAAATCATCATACTGATACTTTGGTTCACACTCGTACTAATTAATTTTTTCCAGTGAAATTGAAACCACATAGAGTTGTACCCTAACGTCCTAATAATTGCAATAACTTTTCCCGAAAAGATAGTACGAGTGTGAACTAAGGTATCGATACTTAGATGACTAACTTGAAAGTGCCTAATACTTTCGAACAAATAAAAAAATCGATATCAGTTCATACATTATGGAGTTCTGAGAGTTCCATAAAAAAGCAACCGAAAAGCACTTGCTCCTATTTAAATTCGGTTGAAAATTCATATAAGGTAGTAAAAAGTTGTCATCCTGTCTTTTTGCAGGCGGTGGAATGGAACTCTTCGTGTATAAATCTGGCCAAGTGAGTCTTTTATTAAATTTTGATAGTTAGTTCAGTGGTTTTAACCACTCTTGTGCCTTTGGAAATGTTATATGAATACAGAGGGCAGCGAAATACAGGGTAGTTAAATGTGCAAGTTCCTAAAGCCCCAAGCACCAACGTTCAATTTAGTTTCTTCATAGACATTATATTATTATAAGCCATAATTATTAGGTACCGCTGATAATGCAGGTGTAATTTTAGTTTATCACGTTTACGCATAATATGATAAAGCTGAACATCACCGGCTCGCAGAATCGTGAGTCAATGAATATCGAATAATTAAGAGTGAAGAATTAATATTTCTGGGTTTTAGGACCAGCCAAAATGGCAAATTCCAAAACTGTTCCGAAAAATAAATTTCAGACTGCGAAGAAAGTCATCATATCAGCCGATAGACGTCCACTGCTGGACAAAGGCCCTCCCCAAAGTTCTCCACAACGATCAATCTTGCGCCGCCCTCATCCAATTTCTGCCCGCGATCCGAACCAGGTCGTCGGTCCACCGTGTTAGGGGCCTTCCCACGCTGCGTCAAAGAAAGTGCTGAAGAGAATTTCGTTTCTGAATACTTTATACCTTATTTACATACTTACAACATGTTTAATACCAGATTAGGCAAATACAACTAGGCAGATATTCTATGTTTTCCTATCTTTCAATGGCACTTAGTGAAGATATCGAAATCAAATGTTTGTCTTGTCGTAAATATTATCTGTAAAACTTTGAACAATATTTTCTTGCAACATTTAGCATGTCTAGCCAGCGAGAGAAATTACGTGTGTTATTTTGTGAACTTACTATCTTTGCAATTATCGTGGAAAATTGTATCCATATGACGCTTTATTTCAGAATGGTTGGAATTTATTGGACATGAAATGAGACTTATAAATAAATAAATAAATAAATAAATAAATATTAAGGGACAATCATACACAAATCGACCTAGTCCCAAACTAAGCAAAGCTTGTACTATGGGTACTAGACGACGATATACATAATATATAAATACATATATAGATAACATCCATGACCCAAGAACAAATATTTTGCACAAATATTTGCCCCGGCCGGGATTCGAACCCGGGACCGCCGACTCAGTAGGCAGGTGTCTACCAACCGAGCCAAACTTATGATTACAAAGAAGATGAATTGAGACATTTTCAGCGTTGACAAGACAATCGAATGTTCTCACTCGTGGTCCTACTAATAGGAGCAATCAGTAGGACCGGACCACGCGAAAACGGCGATGCTGACAGTATAGTTAGCTAAACAAGGAGGCTGGAGTTTATATACGTCATGCTCCCTGGGAACCCCACTGTCTGTTTTGCTTATATATGCACACAATATGTGTTGAATTGGTACATACTTCAAAAAAATGTACCTCAATAGATCGAGAGTACAATAAACTGAATTCGGAGTCTCTGCTGCTGTAGAGCATCTCCCCAGCAACCCCAAAATTTTATTTAAGAAAATTCACGTATACTTTTTCTGCAAATAACAGGCCCAAAAAAAGTGTACTACGATTTTTACCGTTGAATGTGTTAGCTATGGCTAGTTAATTAACTAATTATCGCCAGGAAGAGAGCGCCTCCAGGCGAATGTATAGGTACCTGAACGAATTGTCCAGCTATTAGGTAAGTCTAACTTCGAGAACGATGTTAATCGATGAATTCAACTCGGCGGGGCTGCGTTATATCTTCTCGTTGAAAATTCCCCAGTGCCTGAAGACGAAAATCATCGAACAGTGCGTCTTGCCAGTTCCCAATGATGACTTACGGAACAGAGACATGGTTTTTCACAATAGGACCCATTAAGGCGCTTTTTAGTCACGCAGCGTGCAATGGAAAGGGTTATGCACGGAGTTCCTTTGCGTGATAGAATCAGAAATGAGGATATCCGCAAAAGAACAAAGGTAACCGACGTAGCTCACAGGATTTGCACGGTTGAAATGGCAATGGACGGGTCATGTTAACCCGGAGAACTGACAGCCGTTGGGCCCGTTGTGGCAGTAAAGACCTGAAGTGGCGATCACGTAGGTATATGAAACCGCAGCGTGGGACGGTCCCCGATTATATGGACGGATAACCTCGTGAGAGTGGCCGGAGTCGATGGATGCGGTCTGTACGGGATCGACTTTGTAGCAAGCCATAGGCGAGGCCTGTGTCCAGCAGTGGACGTCTGTGGCTGACAGATAGATAGATAAATGATAGGGCATCTGTCACTCTTGTACTAGCGTGTCGGTAATTGAAAGAGGTTTACGTGCGAGTGCTGCGGTCGACTCTGTGGGCCATGTGGTTAGGTCTTAGGTGCGACTTTGATAGTAATACGTTCCAGGATTCAATTTTGTTTTGCAACATTCTGAGAAAGTATTGTGAGGACATCTATTGGCATAATCATATTGCGCATAATATTTTGTGAAAGATAATTTAAGAAAAAAAATTGGAAGATGTTCGGAGAAGCACTTTTTAGGGTTCCGTAGCCAAATGGCAAAAAACGGAACTCTTATAGATTCGTCATGTCTGTCTGTCTGTCCGTCTGTCCGTCCGTATGTCACAGCCATTTTTTTTCCGAAACTATAAGAGCTATACTGTTGAAACTTGGTAGGTAGATGTATTCTGTGAACCGCATTAAGATTTTGATGCAAAAATAAAAAAAAAATAATAAATATTGGGGGCTCCCCATACTTAGAACTGAAACTCAAAAAAATTTTTTTCATCAAACACATACGTGTGGGGTATTTATGGATATGTCTTCAAAAATGATATCGAGGTTTCTAAAATATTTTTTTTCTAAACCGAATAGTTTGCGTGACAGACGCTTCCAAAGTGGAAAAAAGTTGGTCCCCCCCCTCTAACTTCTAAAATAAGAAAATGAAAAATCTAAAAAAAACATATGATGTACATTACTATAAAAACTACCAACGAAAATTGTTTTGAACGAGATCTAGTAGGCAGTTTTTTTTTAATATTTTAATACCTAACTGCACCTAATTTATATGGGGCGCTATACATACCAGGTGCAAACTTAACTTAACCACTTAGGGATGGAAAGTGTTTGTACGGAATCCTCGGTGCGCGAGTCCGACTCGCACTTGGCCGGTTTTTTTTAATTTAGCGGATGCGTAATGCATCAGTTTGTATGTTTTGACAGTTCTATTGCTTGGAAAAGTTAGCGGTGGTTTCACTCTATCATGTATCTTTGCAAACTCACATCTCCTATACGGCTGAACCTTCAACTATTTGTGGTAGGTACTTTTTAGCTACCAATACAGTGTTGTATTTGCACCTAAACATTTGCTCGGCGTACAGAAAAGCTGAATAAGGGAGTTGTGTCCTATTCTTAATTCTTCGAGTACATAGTTTTGGGCGCCTTCTAGTATTAATTTTGATGCAGGTTGTTTCTAGGTTACCTGTTTAGTACATTATTATAGAAGGTTACCTACTCAAATAATTATGTAAAAAAAAAACGAAGTTACAGAATATGGCAATTTACTTTTGCCTGATACTAAATAATATTAGTGCAGACTAAAATATATATGATTTGAAAATTACTCACTCTGAAATTTTCCAATAACAGTTATTTAAATTTTCATTGTATACAGATCACAGCACTTTCAACCACTACTGTACTCATGAGAGTCTCCTACGTCACTGGTCCAGAGGGCAGCATCCCTCCGCTTATTTATAACCTTCGAGCCGGGGGTGGCGGCCCTCCCAGTATTGGGGGCGGGACTTCGTCTGAAAACTAAAAAAAATAATTATATTACTAATCACTTTTAAAGTACAACTTGATCGATAAAGAATCATCACCCATCATATACAGCCCTTATGAAGACTGTAGGTATAAGCATCTATGGGTATAGAATGAAACCAGTAATCCTGACTTACTAAATGGTTTATCAGCGCCCAGTTCCTAATTCCATCGTCAAAAATCTAGTAAACCGAAGTTTTTCAAGAAAATAAAAATGTTTTTTTTTTTTTTTAAACTAGAAACAAAAAGAACAGAAGCTAGAGCAAGCATAACGCATGACCCACTTTTACTTCGAAAATACGAATTAATGTTAATAAATAGGTAAGTTGCTTTGTTGCTTGGAAGAGCAAAAATAAATGATGATTTGATGATAGATAGAAAAAGTAGCAACGAAGAACCGATTTTCCGGAAATATATTCCTAATTACCTACTGTAAGGTATAAGTCATCTTATGGAATCCACTGGACCAGGTTAGAGTTGGCTTACCTTACAGCTAAATAATCTACTAGGTAGGTATGTCGTTAAAAATGTTTTAATAGTAAGGAGTTAATTACCATTTATCCACATCAGTTGATGTACATAACGACTAACAAAACAACACACTATGTCATGGTTGTGTTTCCCCCCTCAGATGTTATACTTTTTAAAACGTCATAAACGTGGCGTGGTGCGTAGTTAAGTTACGAGTACTTACCTACACACATAATATGTGTGATATGTGTTAAGGGCAGTGCGAATAAAAAATCGCTATTGTTCTTTTTACATAGAGAATCTTAAATCTTAAAGAGTTGAATAAAATTGTGATTTTATCTTTCCAAAAAATAACACAGCTATATTTTTATTCGCAAAATATGGCAATATATGTAATATAATGCGAATAAAAATATCGCTATGTGTTATATATGTAATCTATATATATAAAAGAAGAAGTCCTGACTGACTCATCAACGCACAGCCGAAACTACTAATGTTAGAGAGTTGATTTTTGCACAGTAAGTTACTTTTTTAACGTGGGCTAGAGATAAGAAGGGATTTTTGGAAATACCACCCCTAAGAGGGTTAAATAGGGGTGCAAAGTTTGTATGGGGGAAACTTTTTTTTTAGAGCTAGAGACTTGAAACTTTGTAGAAAGATTACTTATTTAAAAACACAAAAAGTACTTTCAGCGTTTTGGAAAATTTCACCCCTAAGGGGGTTAAAAAGGGGTGCAATGTTTCTATGGGAGAAACTTTATTTTTTGAACTAGAGACTTGAAACTTTGTAGAAAGCTTACTTAATCAAATACAAAAAAAGTAATTTCAGCGTTTTGGAAAATTTCACCTCTAAGGGGGTTAAAGAGGGGTGCAAAGTTTGTACGGGGAACACCGCTAATGTTGTTTATAAAGAAGTGTTACCTACGCTAAGGTTATCAGTTTATATTTTTTTTATTTCCTGTCTTCTACCCAGTGACTACGTCCTTTTTTTAAAACGAACTTGCACCCCCTTTTCTATGGTTGACTGTCAACAATATTTTCATAGTGCTGTCTCTTATTAATTGTGTTCCAAACTTTATGTGTTCCTATATTTAGTGAGTTGTCTATCAGCACATGAATAATCTATACTTTATATACCTATATTCTTACTTTATTTAGCTTCTTGAGAAATATAGAGAACTGTAGCACCAGAATATATTGAATCACTCTTCAAACAATCTACTAGCCTGTAGACCAAAATAGTAATCGCATCATTAAATTCACTTATGTGCATTTAGTTTTTAATGGTCACATTTCAGCACTTTCTTTGAACACTAGCCTTTTTCATAACTGGGGTACCTGCTAGACCATTTAGAAATATTTTGGCCAGCCTCGGGAACTCCGCCACATAACTCTTTTCGTTTAATAGCCAGACCGGCGTGTACAAATACCAGTGCTGCCTTCTTATGAAAAGAGGTCATTATTTATTATTGATTTGAAATGAAGTTTTTTATTTATTATTGTTGAAAGAGAGCCTCTTCATTAAACTGCCTCCATCTCTCGATTTCCAGTGCTGAGTTTAGGATTGTTTTAACAGCCTTACGATATTTAAATTTTTTTTTAAATCTCACTCACTCATAATAACTAAGATCCCATTTTCTAACTCCAAATCCATGCGTCGCTCTATATCTTGCAGAGTCATTTTTGCCAAAGATTAAAAGCATCATGTAACTGACGGAATAAATATTAAGCATCCTGCAAACAATTCCCGTAATCTAATTGGAAAATCTTCTAAAATCTTTAACAATTGCATATCAGTGTCTGCCACTGTTTGAAATGTAATATGTCTAGACCATTTTAACTAAGAATAAAATTCACTGACCTATTTTAATATCTTGGTCATCATCAAAAATCTACGCGGACGAAGTCGCGGGCGGCCGCTAGTATCTAATATATAACACATAGCCATATATTTGTTGCTGTTAATCTCTTATTAGGAAGGTTCACGAAAATTGCGAAAAACACCAACGTGTCAAAAAAAAAAGTAGTGTTGGAAAAAAAAATAGTTTAGGACATATTATGCTTGGACCATTTTTGATAGGTACCTATACTTTTCTTTTCGGGACATCAGGTTCTGTTTCGGTCAGTCACGCCGAGATCTCCCGAGATTCTCGCGAGCACTCGCAGCATCCGCAGCAGGCCACGCCCCCCATTGTGCGGACCAATCCCGGCCGACCCCGCCTATCGATCCCGGGCGCAGGTGTCCGGGTAATAAGTCCCGGTTAATACGGGAATTTTCTTTCGGAATACGGTATTGGGTTGTGAATGTAAAATTTGTTTTATGTTTGAGTTTAAAAGTTATTACTTTCTTACGCTTAGCAACTATCCACGTAGAACTTTTTTTCATTACCGTAGTAAAAAGTATCTTATAACCATATTTGAATGTCCAGCTATCTCTGTACCAGAGTCGGTTAGTATCCGTCCAGCCGCATTGGCATGATGAGGGGTAAAGACGTTTTTACCGACAGACAGCGCTACGTGCAAATCCTGTATCGCGCTGTTAAGATTTTTCCTGAAATTGACCTCTCTCCATAGAAAACTAATTTACAATGCAATTTAATACTTTTATAGTCGTAGATGTAAAAAATACAACCTTCCTTCGTGATCATAAGCATGGTGTGGAAAAACTCCAAGGTGAACGGACGATCAGATCAAAGTCACAATATACCGATGGATAAGCAGATCCCGAGAGATACTCCTGGAAACATATGTAATTTACGTGGCATTATCGATTTTGGGGACGCTGGTGATATTTTAATTAAATAAAAAGTAAAATTCAAATTAGCAACGCAGCATTGGATCGACACACAAAGCATAAGGAAAAAATCGAAAGGTTGCTCGGGGGTTAGGGTTGTGGAAAGGTTAACGCGCTGGAACGGCAATACAGAGGTACCGGGTTCGATTCTCGGTCTCTTCCGCCAGGTAACTCATTTCAATTTTTCTTTGAACTTTGATCTTTGTCTTTGTATCTTTGTAGCAATATAAAAGATTGTGTTGTGTATCCACATAAAAAATGAGACATTACATGTTTCATAAATTTTTAGGTAAATAAAGTGTTTTTTTTGTCGGATACAGATTTTACGCGTTTATTTTTCTCCCATGATGTGACTCACGGAGTGACCACGATACTTTGTAACGGGGTAGTGACTCATTAATCTCATTATCAATACACCTGGTAATTAATGCTTGCAGGTGTTATTACTATAGATTAAGCATTAATAATAGATTAAGCATTGTTATCGGCTTAAAAGTAAAAACGCCGCTTCACTATGAGATACAGGATATCGCCTGGTGACAACCAAAAGTCGCTAAAATTTCTGTCACTGCTCTTTAAAACCTCGTATTTAGTTAGTAAATTGATACTGAGATACAAGCTTTGTTTCCGGTAGGTATTTGTTAATTATTAATTGTCAACAGACGAATTATAGTATATATATATATATATGTATAAATATATTAGCCCCCAATAAATTATACTAATGTCTGTTTGTCTATCAAGTGCTGAACGAGCATACTGTCCAACTGATGGAAAGTAAACATCTTCCAAAATTATGTTGCTCTAAACACCAGAGGACATGACGTTGCCGACCTTTGAGTGTCCCGTTTCATTGCTACATAAAATTCCAGACGTCATAGCGCATTGGAAACACTACCTAAACATTACAAACTTGATTTTGAAGTCCTATATCTAGTCCTTCTTTAAACCTTTTAGGTCAACTCAATTTACTAAAGTTGGTATGTAATCATACTATTAAATATACATATGAAAATGCTTTCTATTTTCTATCTACTGGATTGAAACAAACATATAAACAAGTCGATCAAGACGTATAATAATACCCAATGGAATAGCAAAGACGACGTTGATATTAGATGCCATGAAGAAGGGAAACTTAAATAAATGTCCTCGATTAACGATGGCTTATCAGGAATCAAGTTTAAAAACTTTCTTCGTTCATTTAACATTCAGCTTTCTCCAGTTGTTTGCTTCAGAATTTACGATAAGCGACGTCAAACATTATAGGTACATAGACAGAGACAGTATCTGTAATATCTGTATTTAGTCGTTAATTTCTGCCTACGAGAAAGACTTGTCGTACGGTCAGAGTTGACAGAGGGGCGAAGCAATGCAACCAATGCAAAATGCAACTAGGCGACCAATGCGACCGGGCGTTCTTGTCGATCCAGTTGGGCAAGATCACCCAGTCAGCATCTTGTAGAAAACAGAATCGGTAGGTCTGTGCCCGGCCTTAGAATGTCTTTGTGCACCTTTATTTGCACCCGAAACTGGACAATATCAGTAACAAGCAGCAGAATCTGTAGGTCTAGCACATCTTGATGTGACTTCGCTTGCCGTGCGAGGTAGTACCACCACACCACCAGTGTTTGTCTCACGGTATTGACAGGGAAGCAACACACCATATGTCGCGCACATATGGTGTGTTGCTTCCCTTTCTTCGACAGAGTCGAATGTCAGTAGTTGTCCTAGAGGCTACAGAGTTCACACTTACGATCGGTTTTCATATACATTTATTTTCTCCCTCGAAGTCGGATAGCCGAAATCGGTAAATTATTTCTCTGATAAAGTAAATGTTCGCTTCATTTTTCCTAAACTGAATGTTTTGTGTAGCTAGTATTTTTTTTCTACATCAGGACTATGATCATCATATAAGCCGTCAAATATATACTACTGGGGCCTTCAAGGATCTCCACAAGGACCGGTCGTGTACTCGTGTGCTACCCTCAATCAGCAGTATGTATATGGAAAATAGGCCCATGGGCTAACTCAACACTGTCACAGGCAGTACGTTGAGAGACGTAAATTAGGACCCTCGTGATTCGGCACCGCGTCTCTGGGCAGCGACTTTTATCTTCCCAGAACTGTCACTCCGTTTACAGCCTTGTGCCGTTTTTGGCTAGAACTTTTTTCTTTTTTATCTCTGCCGTAGAAATTTTCAAAATGGTCCCGCATCCGTCAACGCGTCAATTTTCTACTTACGAAGAAGTTTACCCTAAAAGCACAACTGTCGCATCTATATTACGTCATCCTCTAAATTCTAATAAAACTAAAAACTGTAACGTCAACAAATAATTTCCATACTACCGCCCGCCCTGAATTGATTCCTCGCTCACGACTTATAAGATAATTGTATGCAAAGAATCATGTACCGGGCGGAGACGTCCACGGTTAATGCTAACTCGGATTGCGATATTAATGTTATACCTAATAAACTGTTTTATACTAAATACAATGCACGAACGACTTTGCGAAGGTCACGGACTCTAATTTTCTTTATTACGACATTATTTCAGGACACGCGATTAGGTCTTAGCGCATATACTGATATTTTGTAGCTTTATCTACTGATACTCGTAATTTATCTAACTGATATTTATAGAATTGAGGGTTACTTACGTAAGTTAAAGTAAGTATACTTTTGGATTTCTTTTTAAATCTAAATGGATCTATATAAGTCTTTAAATTAGTTAGTCGTTGTAGTATACGCATTTGAATTGCGTGTATAAAATAAATGCCTCGATAAATTGTATTTCAGTACCTACGTCATAATCATGATTATATATATTTATTTACGATTCAAAATGTCAATGAATGACTCCCACTTGACTCCCACTCGCCGAGTCAAATTTTAAAAGTCACCGATTTTTTTTTCTGAAATGTGTTTTATGTTTGTGTGCCATAAGCCATAACCTTTTTTATTATTATATTACCATGACAAGGCATTGAACCTTCGGGAAAGCCTGGAACGAGGCAGGAACCTCCGTTGCCTAGGAAACAATTCAGTTGGGCCAATAGATTTCCCCATTTCCCGAATTTCATGTGAAGCCTAACGGCTCATAGACAAACTTCGCGGTCTTACAACCTCGTGAAAATGTGAAAAAATCGTTTTGTCAGTTTTGAAATGCGTTGATCGTTGCTTTGTTTATTTTGTTGGTGTGTTTAAGTTTTGAATAGTTTATCGAGGTGTTAAAATATAAAAATGGCTTTTAACTTCGATAGCGGTCAGGTAAGTTATTGCATTGTTACAAGTAGTTATAGGCAGTATTTTTTTATGTCATGTGTCATGTACCTAACCTACTGCAGATTTTTGACGACACGGATTATTTCCCAACATTCTCCACACAGGAAACATTCCACGCACAGGGAATTTTTGGGAAATATTTCCGGAAACGAAATAACATTCCGATTCTAGAGAACCATACTATCTTAACTGAATATTATAGTATGTATAGTATTAATAGATAACTTTTAATTCTATCTACATAAGAATTCTAAAGTGTACTTTTCCGATAGCTGCCCGCAAGAAGGCAGCTTATTTACACTACACTAATATTATAAAGTACAGTGTCACAAGATTATATTATGTAATCGCATAATAAATATGATGTAATTTCATCCCGTAGGCAAAGTTGTAGCAAGTTGGTAAAGTTACAATTACAGCATATTTTTAGAGACTCGGTTCTCCCTATAAGACACACCAGCGTTGTTCCCGTTGTACTAGTTGAGGTTTTTTCCTATTCTTGGAGTGCGGAGGGTGAACCTCAGCAGTGAAGTGTCCCAGTTGTGTAGATATGTTCGCGAAGTTGAGGAGACCCAGTATGCTCTGTACTTCTTTTGAAGAAGTGTTGGGATAAATGTTCAGTAGACAAAACTTATTGTCCAAGTCAATCCCAAGTTAATCCCATACATTTTTTAACTACCGCACCTGCAGCACCCATTACGCTCCCCATCCCATTCACGAACGTTTTTTACCCATACAAATTGTATTTCCTTAATCCAACTTAGATACATCCAATTACATCGTAAATATCTTTTAAACTCGTTCAAACTAAATTGTACTCTATTCTTGCCTTTAGAAGTTTGATTTGCTTTGTTCGATTTATAGGGTCACTGTTAAGAGGGGTGGACACTAGTTGGGGACTCGACAATTTTTCACGGCATTGTATACAATCCTAATCCGTGTTTGACATCTTGCGCGCTGGTCCTTAGTTTAATAGCTCTTGTGTTACTATTGTTTCCCTGTATTTTGTTGATTCAATAAAAATCGGCAGTATTACACAGTACTGTGTTATACTGCCGTAGAATGCATCTATAAAAAAACTATTTCTAGCTTTATCATGTTCGATTGCAATTTGCCTAGTTTGATGTATGTACGAAGACTTGTAAATGGCGAATCTAGTTTTTATACGTATAGAGGCTTGAGTTAGTTTGTACCGCGGGTTGGCTTGTCATGGAGAACGTGCGTGATTTATGTTCCGGAAGGCTTAGGGTGGAATGTCGTGACTGCGCTACGCTACGGTAGCACACAGTTGTAAGACAGTGCCCTTGTTGATCCCGATCAAGAGTATTACCGAGCGTTTTAGCCGCGCGGTTCTAGCTTCATTGTTATTGCACGATTATACCCAAAACGGATGAGCAAATCGCAATTTAACTGTGGTAGGTAACTGTGGTCAATATTTGTTTAATGAACAATGCCGAAAAAAACCGCCGTAAAAGCGGTAAATATTCACCCTAGAAGTACAGATATTACGCATGTGAAGATTTTATTATTCACAAAAGGATACCTACCTACATATACTATACAATTATAAAAAATAATATCGACGAACATACCCTTCCGTATACATTGTCTCTTACTAGGAGAACAACATACAACAACAACATACATACATAAGAAACAACATAATTTATTATAAATTATAAAATAAGCATGTATCTAGTTCATCAACAGTTCTCTGACAAATTGAGTGAATATACGACGGGGATAAATAAAGTAACATCATGCACAGAAAAGCATTTGTAATATTAAAAGTTTATTTTGTCCAATTAAAATAAAATAATGTTGGTTCGTTATTTGTATGCTATTCGTAGTAGTAGAGCGGATATCGATATTAATCAATGAAATTTTAGTTTTATTCATCATAGATAAAAATACCATGGCATGGCATACAAAGGCAGAGGGACACACAGGAGGACAAGGGTTTACAGGTCTTGAAAAGATATTAAGGTTTCTAGTTTCTATATAAAATATAAAATCAATCTCTTAGCATTCTATAGTCATATTGAACGTATGTAAAGAAAGGTACAAGTTTGAAAGGTTTCGTACTGTTTTTGTGCTGGTAACTGTTTGCCGCACAGCAGTACTTTGGAGCTCGAAATAGTCGGCAATTGCGTTCGTTTAGGTTCACTTCGTCTTCGTCCTCATTCCCATTTCGTTCACATTCCTACTTCGTCCAAAATCGGACGAAGTGGGAATGTGGACGAAGTGGGAATATGGACGAAATGGCAATGTTGACTAAGTGGGATTTTGGACGAAGTAGGAATGTGAACGAAATGGGAATGTGGACGAAGTGAACCTAAACGATTCGTCCGCAATCAATTCCCAATTCGTTCACATCCCATTTTGTCAGCATTCCCATTTCGTCCACTTCCCATATTGTCAACATTCACATTTCGTCCATATTCCTACTTCGTCCAAAATCCCATTTCGTCCGCAACCAATTCCCAATTCGTCCACTTATCATTATAAAATACAGATTTTTTTATTATGGACACAAAAACATAGCGAAAAGCGCATCGGCTAGAAATGTTGACGAAGTGGGATTGTGGACGAAGTGGGAATATGGACGAAATGGGAATGTGGACGAAGTGGGAAGAGGACGAAGTGGGAATATGGACGAAGTGGGAATACGGACGAAATGGCAATGTTGACTAAGTGGGATTTTGGACGAAGTAGGAATGTGAACGAAATGGGAATGTGATTGTGGACGAAGTGAACCTAAACGGGCAATTTATATGCAAAAAGATTTAACTCGCTACCGCTACTTACTTCAAATCAAACTTTCTGTGACGTCAACACATTTGTTTTAAAAATTTAACATCACTTAATTTACCGAGCGTATACAGTTATAATATAATATAGGTAAGTGAAGGGCTAAAGGTTAGATATTTGGTTTGAATAAAATTAGATTAATATACAATAAATTTTGGTCCTAGAGCAAATTATTATATTGATTATTTATTTGATTAATAAATAAAGGCTAGAAGATTTTTTTAAATATTATTTTTAAAAATAATATGGTCACTTGATTATTATAAAATTTAGTATAATTTCTTTATTATTTCAAAACACAAAACAACACAAGTACTTATTAAAGAAAAAAAAACTTACTTATTACTTAAACTAAATACCTAATAAACAACTAAAATATAAATATAATTAAAATAGACTCTAAAGGTTGTAAATACCCGCCAGGTCGCCTTCAGTGGATATTGTACCTAGAAGGCTGGCAGCGTTGCCTCTTTGGATGGCGAGGCTCAGTCGCTGTCCAAAGTAGCTGCTAGCCCTCTGGTCACCTGAAGCTTCGACCAGGCGTTCCGATATCTCTTTAAAGAGAATCTTGGCACCTGGTCCCCACGGGCCGAATGTTTCAACTCAAAAAGGCGCAAATATGTAACCCTCGCCTAGGGCTGCATACTTGCGCCGCTTGAGGTTTTCAGCCGTTGCGGCTGCCGCTCCGGCTTTGGAGGACGTGGCTTGAAGGTGGGACGCGGCCAGTGTATCGACGCAAGTAGCGTCCCAAATGAGCGTCCGGCCCAACCTCCACGGAACGAGCGTCATACCATCAGGTCGCTTGCCATCGTCGCGTGCGATACCGTTCGGCTCTAAAATGGCCGGCACATTGACGGAGACAAGGGCCCTCCGTATGACGTCGTTCAGGGAAGCGTGCCGGGATATACGACCGGCGCTCTTTTGGCAGCATAAGCCATGGTGGCCTAACTCGTCCACGGTTGAGCCGCAATGGCAGCGGTGAGGCTCGGTGGTTTTAGTGCCGAGTCGCAGACTTGTTGCCAGGGTGAGAGCTGTTTTATCCAGCAGCGTACCAATGTTAGGTGATGGTAGCGCATGGAGCCAAAACCCCGATTCCGGTTCCGCCACGGCAAGTAGGCGAGGCACGCTCTGTCGAATTTTGTGCCGTATCTGTCAGATCTTTTAGAACCAGTTGACAGAGCGGCTCGTCCCACAACCTCTGCGATTTGGTGGAAACTGGGAATGGCGCATTCAGGCAACTCAGCAGGCCCGCGTCCACTCTTCCCTGGCGTCGTTCACACAGACAATGCAGTCGTTGTTAGAAGATGGACTGAAAATTTTATTTGCTAAGTCTTGAGTGCTGTGAAACGAAGATAAGAAGGCCGGAAGAGCGACACTGACAACTTGCCTGATGCCCAAACCACCATAGCGTATTGGAAGGGAGGCTTGGTTCCAAGCGCGGCTGTCGAGGTTGATGTTTAAAATGGAAGTGAGCGTGGTCTTGAGGACAGAATCTAGGGGCTCGATAAGATGTGGGTATTTCCAAATAGGGCTACACCTTAGAATATACGTAAATTTAGGTACGAATAGACAAAATTTTATAACTGCCAGAGCCATGTGGGGATTTATTTTTAGAAGGCGGTCCGAATAATCTTTATGGGTAGTTTGATGTTCTTTAATGAGCGGAGGTATAGATTCTGGAAAAATATTAGGGGCTCCTAAAAGTCTGAGAGTGGTTTTGTCGATGATTTTGATGTTAGGGGCTAATGAGTTGAAACGGTGAATGATATTGTTTGTATCTGAATCTGAAGCGGCAATGTTATTTGAAATTAAGAGCTCACATTTGGAAAAATTTAATTCAAGACCTATTGATGAGAATGAGTCATTTAAGATTTTGAGATCAGCCAAAACAGTTTTCCAGTCGCCTCCTAGAGTGCCGTCATCAAGGTACCACGAGTTAAACTGTGATTTTAGAGATGAAATTACGGGATGAATAGCGAGACTAAAGATGGCAGGACCAAGAGGGTCCCCTTGCTGGCAACCAACAGCTGATAAAAGTGGGTGATTTTTGAAAAGTAATTGCGAGGATTCATGATAGCATTGCCATAAATATTTATATATCGACGGAGTTGCGTCATTGACTTGCTTGAGTAGAGCGCCTCTATCGACAGAGTTAAACGCATTTTTAACATCCACTTTCAGCAGCACTTCGCAACTATCGTCATTGACAAAGGCGCGCGCTGCGTGAACAGCAGCTTCGCAACCGCCTTTACTGCCAAAACCAAGCTGAATGGGTTGAAGTTTCTTGGTCAAGGGTTCAAAAATATACCTGCAACATATTTTGGAACAAATTCGCCTGAAAGTAAAGCCTACAGCGATCGGTCGTATTCCTCCGTCCTTCTTTTTTAGAGCGCAGAGATAAGCTCCATAAAGGACACTTAGTATATCACTGCAGACTTTACCAGAAAGCATCAGGTTAATGAGCTGCGTGATGCTGTCCAGAAGGAGTCCGCCAGCGTCACCACTGCTATTTCCCAGTAGGTCTTTTAGGTGCTGCGGAGAGAGACCATCCAGACCACCGGCGGACCCATTCTTGAACGACATCACTGCTGCAAGCACGTCCTTTTTTGTTGCAATTAGGTGAGGCGCAGCAGGGTCAGGCGGATCGGGAAGGCGAAGTGTTGCAGCTGGAAGTGGATGTTTGGATTGCAGGGCAGTTACGGTATCAGGGTTGTCAGGCGCAACAACGTCACTGGAGAAAAGTAGTTGGGCAGCTCCCTTAATATCTCCGTCTATGATTTTGTGTTCCACTTTTCTCAAAAGTTTGGACTCACTTGAAGTTTTTGGTTGAGTATGGAGTTGTGGCTGAATGGAGACCGGGTTTGATGGGGTTTGACAGTTGTGCTTGATTTTTTGAGTCAGGGAAACCGAATTATCGCTATTTGTGTGGAGGACTCTAAAAGAGAAAGAAAGGAGTTGCGTCCAGCTTTCGTAAGAGTTTTCTATAACAACCCTAGCTATGGCTTGGTTCAGAGTATTAGCCACAGCTTTGCGAGCCCCCCTGGGGATCCTTTTTACTACCGGTGTTGCTTGTTTTTGCGAACCAAGCCAAGCGGGGAAGTTATCGAAAAAGGAACCGTTAGAAATGTTTTGTAGAGATGATCTAGTATGGTAATTTTGATGATGCTGTGATTGAGATGCTTTAATGTTGTGTGCGCGTGCGTTATGTATATTAAGGCCTTTATTCCCCCTAAAAAAACGGGGCTGAGGGCAAAGGGGACATTGTTTAAAATCTCCAGGGACGTTGTTGCTGGAGAGCGGGTTGGCTGAGGAAATGGTAGATGTAGAAGCAGTCTGCGACATGACCTGGAGGGCATTCACTTATGAAATTTACATGATAACATTATATTTACAAGGTTAAGGTAAGCTACTATAAAAATAAAATAAAAAAGGATAAAAATAACACGATATTGTCCTGGATTATGGATTCACTTGACTGCACAGAAGGTTGAAACACGCAGGAAAGTACTTACAAGTAGTAAATGTAGCAAGACAAAAATTCACCAAAGACTTGTCGAAACAAGGTACGTTGTTTCGGTGCAACTCAATGTTTTCTTGTTTTCGCTTGCATATTCTTTAAGTTTTAAACACACTTTAGATGGTAATCCAGGCACGGATTGTTGATTATTTTGTTTTGGCTTTAGGTTTTATCCGTCATTTATCTGTCAATAACACCCCGGCGCTTCGGTGCAGAAATTCAGGCCCGCACGGCGGTCTCCGGCCAACAAAACGTCCACAGCTTTACATTGTAGTCTTTGGTCCACAGCGTCTTGTCTATGCGTAGAAATCAGATTAATTAGAAAAATGTTGTTGAAAATATAGATTTTTCAGATAGACGCAATCCGGGTAAAAAATAATATGTTCATTTTGTTTTTACGTTTTTTATATTTTTAACCGCCTTGTGGTTTGGCAGAGGATGACAATTTTAAGATTAATTATAATTATTAATTATTAATTTTACCTTCTTGATTTAGTTAAGCAAATAAACATGTATATTTTTAATGAAAACGAAATGAAAATGAAAAATGAAAAAATAATGTTCGTTTCATTGAGACAGAGTCTATTTTTTCTATGGATACTAAGTAAATTCAAGGTGCGCTCAATCGGCGTGAAGATAATTGGTCACCTCGCACTCATCATACGTCGAGGGAATAGGCACCGTTCTGATTCTGATACGTTTGAAATGGAATTGACTGTCATGTAGTGATGAGGCGCAAGCATTGAGGTTTAAGGTTCATTACCTACCGTTCCAGTTGCTAGATTTGTCCTGAATTATTTTCGAGATCTTATTTTCGTAATCTAAATATCTCATATATATTAATTTATTGATAGGGCGTTGTCGCAGTGACCACATCGCCCCGGTTTCAATTCAAGGTACAATTTTTGCTTTTGCGCGAGGCTTCACCCGCGCTTTTTAGGGTTCCGTAGTCAACTAGGAACCCTTATAGTTTCGCCATGTCCGTCTGTCCGTCCGCGGCTTAGCTCCGTGATCATTAGTACTAGAAAGCTGAAATTTGGTATGAGTATGTGTATGTATAACGTCGACAGAACGGTAAAATAAAATTTAAAAAAAAAATTTTTCTGGTACCTCTCGAACACCTAAAGTGGGGGTGATTTTTTTTTTCTTTTCAGCACTTGTGTGTGGGGTGTCGTTGAATAGGTCTTGTAAAAATAATAGGGGTCTCTTAACATTACATAACAGCTACGGCGATACGTCTTAGGAAACTGAACCTCTGGAGATCAGCTAGGGTGCCGCACACCGAAATCCTCTACGAGGCAATAGGTAAGGAACCGCTGATAGAAGCGGTCACTGACAGGATACCCAAGCAATTCGTCTTCGACAAAAAGTATAAGATACAACTGCACGAGGAACCTGGCGAAGGTCTTAACCCAAGGGAGTTAAGAATCTTCACCGACGGGTCCAAAACAAGGTCAGGCACTGGCTCTGGGGTATTCTCAGAGGACTTAAACATACACATTTCTACACCACTAGGAACCCATAACACAGTCTTCCAGGCAGAATGTATGGGTATCATAATGGCAGCCCATGCAATCATCGCGAGGAAGGTAAAGGACTACCCCATCCGCATACTCTCCGATAGCAGATCAGTTTTACAAGCCCTGAAGAGCTACACAGTAACCTCAGGACTCATACATGAATGTCACCGAGCATTGTCAGAGGTATGTAATAATAATAGCATAACTCTACAGTGGATCAAAGGACACAGCAACTCGCGTGGGAACGACGCAGCTGACGAACTGGCGAGAGGAGGTTCGGAGATGGAAGCAGAGGGACCCGAACCAATCATACCTCTGCCATTCGCCTGGCTGCGCAACACAGTGCGTAAAAACACGAAGATAGAACAGCAAGTATACTGGTCTAACTTAGGTACCTGCAGGCAGAGCAGAGAGGCCCTTCCGACAATCTACCCCGGGTTGTCACGCAAGCTGAGGCAGCTGAAGAGGCCGCAGCTCCGGCTCATAACTGGAGCGATAACTGGACATGCCCTACTAAACAAGCACTTATTCGACAGTCCTCTTTGCAGAGCTTGCATGGAGGCCGAAGAGACAGCCGCCCACGTCATTCTCGAATGTCCTGGTGTGGCCAAATACCGGGCACAACACCTCGGGTCTCCCAGGTCACTCCCAGAAGTCGTCGGCAACATCAAGGGACTGCTAGGCTTTCTGGTAGAGTTGGGTTGGCAAGAGTAGTGCCAGCAACCCTTCACGCAAAATAGGCGCATTGTAAGACGTCGAGTTGCGGAAAACTAGCCCGCTATAACCTATAACCTATTTTTTGATAAAATCAGCAGTTTTGTAAATATTCGCTCTGAAAACAAAAAAAATAGTGTCCCCCCCTCTAACTTTTCAACCACAGGTCAAAAAAATTTAGAAAAATTCATGTAAATGAGGCCTTATAAGTACTTTCAATGAAAACTATATTGAACAAAATCGGTCGAGCCGTTTTTGAGTTATCACCAAATTTCATATTTTTTCTTTAAAAGGACGTAAGTTGACTTCCAGAAGGTAATAAGTGATTACAGTTTCTAGGGCGTTTACGACCTTTTTATAGAGCTTAAAATCTTTCTTAACTTAAACCTCGGGCTTAAAACAGCAGTTTATTGTGAAGGATACGGAACCCTACACTGAGCGTGGCCCGACATGCTCTTGGCCGGTTTTTTTGATAGAAAAGATAACTTCGACTTGCATTTTACCTCTTGATGACCTATGGTGCAGCAGTGATCTAAAAAATAACAAATAATAAGTATAGGTATTTACTCACTAATAAATTGGACTTCTAATATACATAATATAGTGTTTATTCGGTTTAACAGTTAATTGAATACCAAATAAATGTAAACATATTGAATCCATTATTTAAATGTGCGACTTTACAACGAAGGTTAAAAGTTGTAGACAGATTAGTGTCGGACAAAAAATTGATTCGCCCAGGTACATATGTACTAAAGCTTATACATAAAACTGATCCCTATTTTCTACGAAAATGATACCCCATCGATGTCGGCACATTCGTTCAGTAATGAAATGATATACATCTTTCCCAATATAGGTGAAAGCCAATCTTGATCGAAACCCAAAAGGACTAGATTTATTGGTTACAGTGTGGTTACAGTCGACAAGGGCGTCTAAATTTAGCGCAATGGTGACAAAAGCGAAATCGAAGGCACGAAAAATGAATGACATTAGATAATGCGACGAATGACGCATGTCCCGGCATCGGTGTTATTTACAAATTAATTAAGGCGCAAATACAGAGATAGAGGGAGCTTTGCGTCATGTACCTACACCCTAAAAAATATTTGAATTTATTTTAATGTATGTAAATAGATATAAGAAAATACATAAAATAACCGAAATCTACAACAATTATGCTGCATAAAGTAGTAGTCTTCGACTTATCCGCATAAAAAATAAGCTGTCAATAATGTCAAGCTCAACGTCGTTTTTTTTTAATTGACCTGACTAAAGTTAACCTTGCCATTGTTAGTACGAGAGCCCACGACCAAAACCATGTCTCATAGCAATACGGCAAAAACCCTATAAAATCGTTAGATTGTATGATTCTGAACCCGACTAGGTGTGTAGTAACGGTCGAAAGTGTAGCAACTGCGTGGGAGGCCATTTCTGCTGTGTCAAAAAAAAAGACAGTCGGTATTATAGCAATACGTCTGATAGTGAAAATGTACATAGATTTTATAATTGTATTACGAAAAAGTTTGTTTTCAGACATTTTGCGCGTAGCATATAGCCTGAGCGCATTTTTGAAAATGTCAACAAATTTAGCCGACCTGTATCATAGCAATACGGATAAAAAAAAATTTCAACTTTTCGTATTGCTGCCATGATTACCAAAAACCTGTTTTCAGACACTTTAAGTGTAGCATATACTCCCAAAAACGAAAATAACGTTTCGGAGTCGCCTGGCCGACGCCTCTGTTAAATGTTTTTTTTAAATTTACAGCCTTCATAGATATTCAAGAATCTCCCTTGTCTATTATATGTACTTTGACAGATGACAGATGTCATTACTTATTTCTTTTGTAAAAGTTACTCAAGTGTGCTTTAAATAAAACCAAAACTATCAAATCAATCAGTATTTAATTTCAACAGCCTCGCGCTTGTTACGCTCCTGCCCCTTTCTTACTATTATACAGCTCACTCGCCAGCTGCTCCAAACGTTGGAACCATGGTATAATAATATACTCCGACAGGTATTCCATTCCGAGACTCGCGAACCACGTGACTGACACAAGCCTACGTCATCATGCTGTTCACAGATTCTCAAACTTTAAAATGTGGGAGAATTTTAACCAACGGTGAAAAATATTTAAACGGCATTAATTTTAAGTTATTCATGTAGAAACATAGGTAATACAATAAAACAAATCTAATATATTAAATCAAAATTTTATTTATCTATACAAGAGAAACTTTTGAAAAACGAATCCACATCTAATCAATAAACGGTATTCGACACTTTAAGCTATTTTCGTATTCATTGGTTTGTAACAGAAAATTCAAGATGCCTCAATACGATTTTTAAATGATATCTGAGTATCGAAAAGTTGTCTGATAGAGGTGCTACACTTAATTTGTCTGATATAATTTTTTTGCACATGTGGACAACTTATTTTATCATGTCCAACAATTTTCAGACATATTGCTATGATACCGATCGGTAAAATTTGTTAACATTTTCAAAACGGTCTCAAAATTTAATGCGTTCACATTTCCGTCTGAAAATTGTTTTGTTCGCATCAAATAACCAAAATTTACTAATAAAAAAGATTTTCAGACGTATTGCTATGAGACATTTTTTTTGTCTCATTTTTAATTTTTTTAAGTGATTTTACGGGTTTGCGCTACACCACTAACGTCTGAAAAATATGTTTCCGGTATCTCAGAACTATCATTCAACTACAGTCTGCAAATCAGACATGTTGCTATGATGCAGTTCGGTAAAATTCTTTGACAATTTTGAAAATTCGGTCAGATCAAACGCTACGCGGAAAATGTCTGATATTGGTATTTTCGAGTTCAGGATAATCGTATCTATCGATTTGATGCGGTTTTGGCCGTATTGCTATGAGACAAAAATTTTGGTCGTGGGCTCTCGTACTATGTGTCATAGTTTTGGAGTTACTACATTTTAGAATTAGGAAATTTTAATAAATTCATAATTAAATTATTATTAATCTCAGGAAAAATAATTATGAAAACAGTGATTAAATCCTCTTTCTGAACGAAATACAGATATAGGTAATAGGGTGTTTCATCTTTGTATGGAAAAAAATAAACTGTGTATTTTTTATGACTTTGCTTGGGGATCGAGTCTCTATAATAAAGTAAATATGTATTTGTTCCTTTCAAGAAAATTTGAGGACGTTTAGAGGTTGCGCAAACTGACCACTTTTACAACAAATGTTAAAATTCGTAATAGTTCTGAAGTACTGATTTTATATTTTATAAGATGTTAATCATAAATATCTCTGTTTGGAAGTAAAAAATATTACCCGTAGAGAAGTTTAAATGTAAGTAATTAAACTATTGTTCAATTTCTATAAAGTCAGGGCCTTCAAGAGAAACGTGTAATTTTACCATTTATAGAAAAAAGGGAAAAAATACAGCAAACGCTTTCTAGAGCAGACATCAGCGTTTTCGATATCACTTAGAATATAGAAGAAGTCTAGTATTTTTAATACGATGAGAGATAAATTACATCATATTTTACAAAAATATAGAATAAAATAACATACAAAAAAGCAAAATCGTAGAGTTTTGGAGCTCTGAACCTATACACAAAAAATAAAAAGTTAAGAAGCCTGAAAATATATGTATTTGTATAATTTGCTGTTGTTTATCAATATGTAATGCATTTCAGTATGCATACTATACAAAAATAACATATTCTTCATGTCCCAAAGTGATAATGGCTCTATATTATGAGCAATCCGCGTATCGTACTTGCACTCAGAAATTAAACAGAAAAATGTACTTTTGTGTTTTTCTTTCTATACAGAAATATTGCACATCCTTTCTTCTTTAAGTTCTTACCAGATCTTGACATATAATTGTATGATATTATTTTTTTTTTTGTCATAATGAGTGTATACTAAAACTATACTTTTCTTTGAAAGAGCCTTTGTTTATAGAAATTCATTAGAAGAAGCTTTACTGAACGTTGAATTTGTTGTACGTTATCGCTTTTTTATGCAAGATAAGTTTTTCTTAAATAATAACCCAAAAATGCTAAATACCTTTTTTGAATAATGCTCCAAAAATTTACGTATTTCTTTAATTCCACAATGTTGCGCAACCTCTAAATAATGTTCAATTAAGCTGAAATTTGGCACAGAGGCCTTTCAGGTAAGTGCGATCAAGGATTTGAGCAAAGTCACATGAAAATCAAACTTTTTGAAATATGAAACACCCTAATAGGTAAGTAATAAAACTGTAGCACTTACTTACATATTAATAGTTATTTGTTATACAAGGGGGGAAAGTTGTATTTTACCCGCGAGTGTTTATTTGAAACACGAGCTAGCGAAAGGATCCTATGATTGCATGACCACGAGCGAAGCGAGTGGTTCAAAATAGAATCCTGAGCGTAGCGAGTGTTTCAATACACGAGACGTAAAATAAATTTTCGCCCGAGTATAACACAAAACTTTTCACCTCACTACAGCGAGGAAAAAAGAATAAGGGTTTTTACTATATCTTTGAAAAATATCTGCAATAATCAACCAATTTGCCATTTATTAAAACTAAGGTCTAATTAGCTTTCATGTAGGTATTTTAAACGGGATTTTTCAGAAAATAAGCTCATGTCAAATTTTACTTTAGCTGCGTTGAAACGTCAAAACTCTTTCTCCACATGTGGATAAAAAGCGATTTTCTCAATAGATATCAAACAAACAAACTGGGCTTTCCGAGCTAGTGAGGTGAAAAAATATAAAATGTTGTCGGTACGATTGCTGCTCCAGCGCGTTAACGCAATTTTTCTTAAAGCTTTGATCTTTGTATCAATGGTTTAATATTATTATGGTTATTGTTTCCTATCGGCTAGCAAAACATTTTAAAGACTAACCCTGGTCCCTATTTACAAAGATTAACTTGTCAACCGACATGAATCCAATAAAATATCCCACCGACTAAATAATTCTAAATTATTGCGGGCATTTATAATTTACGCAAATGGAGGCGTGATGTATGGGGTAAATAACTATTTGCAACCCTATGTTGGGCGCCATGATTGTTATGAAGAGCTAGGGGTGACACCTGCTCAAAGGGTAGGTCTTTTGTTGTTTTGTCATCCCATTTCAAATTCATACTGATCATTGACGTATGTTATCCCTTCATGAGTAAAAAAGGAACATTTAGTTCTAGTTTCTGGAATTTTGACATCAGACAGTTGCAATTTAGTATGGGTATGAGTATATGCATTAATGAAATAGGATAGGTGTAGATATAGTTACTCGTAACTGTGTCTTCGTTTGTACCAGTATAGCCGTGTGAATCGTAAAGTAAGCTTTAAAATGAAATGAAAACTTAAATAAAAAATTGAAACAAAGGTGCTATATTAAGTAAGTAGTTATACCAATAGTAAGCAACTCATTAAGTCTTCGTGCTATTTTGCGGTTTAAGACTCTCGTCGAACGTTTTAGCCGCTGACTAAATTACCGCGCGACTGTACGGTTAAAAGTCCCTGAAGAAGAACTCCATACGATTTCAAAACATGTCGGGCCATTTTGACAATTTAACGTGTTGTTTTACAAATGTTGTTCAGTTTGAAGAGTAGAGTCAATGTTTTCATTTATTGCTCCTATTACAGGCAACACCCGGTATATCGCATTAAATTTTAAACGTGTAAACGTACCTACGTGAAAGCGATTTTTACAATTAATTAATTACCTATAACGCAACAATTTAATCAACGCTGAAATTCTCACGTGTTATCAAATAGTGATTATTATTGATAAGGGAGGTATCTGTCAACGATCCCTCAGCTGTCGCCACGTGCCTCTAACCACATAAGGGACACGTCGGACACGTGCCATCCGTCGTCGAGTAATCGTAAACACAAGAATCACTTTTTAACTGGGACACAGATGAAAATTAGAATCCATAGTGATTGTTTTCTGTGCGCGTATAATAATTAACCGACTTCAAAAAAGAGGAGGTTCTAACTCCAACTCAAACTCAAACTGTTTATTGCACACATATTACAACATAATACAATACTACAATTATAATATGTACCCTGTAAGGGCACAGCAAATTCCTTAGTAGGTAATTCTACTAAACACTAGCATTACAATAAAACTACAAAATTACATTCTATGATTGATTGGTTCTATATGTTTCACTGTATGTATAGTATAGGTATGTATTATTTTATATTCTCAAAATCCTTTTTGTATTTGAAAGAGTATAGGTACGTGAGGTGGTCCCATCGTCACCAAGTCAGGATCTGATAATGAAAATCCAGGAAAATCGAGGGCAACCCTGAAATGTTACAGGCACTAATAATGTTTTTCATATATTTTCTAAAGTTCAATCATCGTCTCATGATGCTGAGCTCATGATGGAAGGTATAACTCCTTAACGGTTAGGAGTTAGGGGATAACTCAAACGAGATGCACGGAAACAAGATCTCCCCGATCACTCCTCTGTAGTATGTATTTTATTTAAATCACTAAATAGCAAAACCAAAAATAAGGCTTCAAAGGTGATTTAAGTAATCTGTAGGTACATTAATGGATTGACTTTGGGATTTTAAATGTATTTTGAAGTTGCTTTTTTTGTTTTACCCTTTATCAGATTTTTAAGTCCACAGATTGGAATATATACGTTACGAGTATGGTAATGTAACACGAATATACTTAAATTATAAGTTATGTAGGTGTGGATTAATTTTCACTTGTGTATAGCATAAAGGACTGCCTATTTACTTTGTGCAAAGACAAATCGAAATTAAAACTTAGATACCTACCTACCTACGTCCTACGGGACGATTAGGTACTTTAACTAAGTATTACAGGTAGGCGTAGCTTAACTTTGGGATCGGGCCGAAAATGATACTTTTATGAGTTGTTAAATTTAAGTTAGGTAATATAGACACTATGTCCCCCCAAAATTTTTGAAATGATTATATTCTCCTATTGATGTAACGAGGTTGGTTTCCATCGCTACTTACTTTAATAGTAGTTTATGCAACTGCTACATAATGAGAGGTCTTAAATACGAGTGTGGTTTTATGAAACGAGCCGTAGGCGAGTTTAACAATAGGATCACACGAGTGTTTTAAGACCTAATTATGTACAGTTGCATACACTACTTTATCTACTCACATATTCATAATCATTCGTTATCATAGATTTTCTTTTATGAAAATATGAAACACTCAGTCCTGCCAATCACTTCACGGAGCAGAGGAACACATGAGATGACTCGCGCGGCCGGGAGGGAGGTCACCATAACATTGATGAAAATACTGTAATGGTGGTGGTGGTTTTGATCAAAATTGATACTGTAATTGTGACCTTGCGGTGGCTACGGTACTGTTATGAAATTACATCTATGATTTTGGTCGCTGCCAAGTAATGTAGGTCCTTACCTATAATATCTGAACTTGTTATAGACATTTAACAAGATGGGTGTCGATAAAATAAATAACACTTTCTCCTATCTCCATCTTCCTAAGATTAATAAAATCCCATAACTTTTATTATAAGTTTTTCTTCTTTTAAAGTTTTCAATATTAGTTCAACAGGGAATCCACAGCGAAGCGCCTGGGTAACTGGCAGGTGCCGCGCTGGGCGCCCACTAGAGCGCGCCCCGTCGAGATGAGACCAGACCCCAAACCCATCGCTGATGAAAACGGACATTTTCTGCCCGGCGCGCCTCGAGGCACCTCTAAGTGCTTCGGCCACTACACCGGCACATGGGAGTTGCCTAGGAAGATCACTAGAAAAGTCGGTAAGTTTGAGAATTTTACCAGCATTATTTTTAAAAAGGATTTTACAGCAAATTGTCGCATCAACCGGCAGCTTCCTCGTTAGGCTACCAGGGTGCTTTGCCTTGATATGAGACCGGATCAAAAACCCATCATTGAAGAAAACGGTCCTTTTCTACCCGGCGCGCCCCGAGGCACCTCTAAGTGCTTCGGCCACTACACCGGCACATGGGAGTTGCCTAGGAAGATCACTAGGAAAGTCGGTAAGTTTGAGAATTTGACCAGCGATATTTTAAATAGAACACGAGCTTCATACAAAATTACAATCAAAAACCGGCCCAACAGTCGAAATGCGCATGCTCACCGGTGTACCAATCACAGCCACTCAAATGTTTTCAATTACGCATAACAAATAAATGTGATTCGTCAATTTCCGAATGGCCAGCTGTGATTCGACAAAACGCATGACATTTGTCTATGGTAATATGGCGGTGACAGTGAAAACTCATAATTGGTGAATCGTTAGTGCAGTAAAGAGCCATTTTTGTTTCCTTCATTATAAATCTTGAATGTTAAGGTTATTGCTTACATACAAATTAAAAAAAAAAAATCCATCTTTTAAGGAATCCTTGTTTGTTCCTTGTTGGTACTAATACTTTGAATGATTATTATTAATGCGTGCTGTAACTGCTGTATATATTATTATTTCTCCTTCTTTGTAATAACTAATATTTTATATGTAAAGTCGATACAATCTTTGTAGTGAAAAAATATCAAACATAATTAGGAACTTATACGTTTTCATACCGGACTGACGGAAAACGCATAGCCTTTTAGGGACGGTCTTATACAAGCACAAAAGCCCGGCTTGCCCTAGTAATATTAAAAAACGATAAAAAATTATTTACTTGAACAATATATAATTGCGCGCCGTGACGTGTTTCATAATTTCAAATTTTGTCGACGCCGCGTGGTTCAAAATTTGTCCGCGCACACGTATAGACCGCGCCGCGCTCGCTGATGGCTCGTCGCCGTTCTATGTCACCGCTAGTCATCTCCCTCGCACGCGTTAGCTTGCAATCGGGCTTCATACTGCTTACTCTAACACATGGAAGTAACCTATGTATCAACATAACTATACGTTGCTTCAAGTGAAGTGAAGTTAGATACGGTACGGATCGGCCACTTGCAAATTTCGTGTAAACAGGAGTGATTTAACTTCACGTTGTTTAGAAATATTTAGTTAGTGTAGTGTTTGTTTGAGCGTAGTAATAAGTAGAAGTAGGTAATATTATAGATAGTGATCGTGTTTTGATTTTGTTTGTTGTTGTGATTACTGTGGCTTTAAACAATGGAAGGAGTTGTTCCGTGCGATTGTGATGAGTTAAAGTGTGCAGGTATTTTAATAGGCGAAGGAAAGGTAGGCACTAACTTTCGCTCAGAAAAAACAGCTCATATTTTCCCCAAACCCCACGCCCAACCTGTGTATTATTGAAATTGTACTTTGAACAGTAATGCGGCAATAAAATGGATTTACCCATAAGCCTAGGCACGCCACTGATTGCATTACTTTTTTCAAACATCGTATATAAATTAGTCATATGGCATAACACCATCCCTATACAAAATCTGTTCCGTACAATAAATTAAATTAATATGTGTACGGCTTTATTTACGTATGAAAACTGATACCATCTTTTTTTTTTGTGTTTTTCTGAGTGATTAATACACCAACTCACTGAACATTATGGCATATTTTGTTACTTTGAGACTTCATATATGTCACGTAATGCAACTGTTCGGCTGCGTCGCCATTTGCAAACTAGACAGCCGTTTGACACAAAATTTACGCCCCGCCTTAACTGACACAAAATCCGTGGGGCCATTTTCCGACGCTAGTTAGGCTTCTATGTTTTATTCGTTCGCTGTTTAAACGGGACTTTACAGCAAATCGTCGCAGCAACCGGCAGATTCCTCGTTTGGCTATCAGGGTGCTTCCCCTTGAATGAGACCGGAACACAAGCCCATCACTGAAGAAAACTGGCATTTTCTTTCGTAAGCGGCGAGAGGTCCCTCCGAATGCCATTTTATCTTAGAACTCATAGTCTTTAAATAGGTACCAATGCCATAACATAATATATGGTACAAGTCTATATAATACAGTGTCACATTACAGTAAAACTTTGCTCGACTCCTTTGCGTGGTATTAATAATAGTTCCATCATTCAGCATATTGCGAATAATGGCATGAACTATACTTTGTTTTTGCTATCAATATTAAGGTCGATTGCTATTTTTACATCAGACCCAGAATTTAATAATAGCGCCCATGAAGACATAAAACCTTTTTAAATGTACCTCCGTACAGTGACACGCGAAAGACTTCCTACTGTTAGAGTATCGTGTTTCTGAGTAGTTTGGTGGTTGTGTTCGAATGTCTGTAGTGCACCCGTCCCTTTGTATCAATGTAATGTATTGGGGTGAAGGTCGATGGCTGCTCCATTAATACTTACGTCGTGATGACTGCACGCAACCCATACCTGTGTTGTTTTGGATACATAGATGTTGTTAAGCTGATGACGTACGTCAGGTAATAAATATCCACTTACGCAATTTCCGAGTTATGCGAGATACGCAGTAATCGATGTACGGTGTGGGTTAGATATAAGAATATCGGAAATAAATTACTTAGTGTGGTTTCTCGCAAAAAACAAGCAAGTTTTTTTGTAAGGCCGACTAGCAATGGCACTTGACCGACCGGCGGCGACTTGTATAGTAATTACTTATTTATTACGTATAAATTATTTTATTCGTATATCTATGTTTACAGCTGAAGAACTGGCCCGCGAACCTCCGGCGGGCAGATTTACAGATTGGCTTAATCTTCGCGTGCAGAGACCCAAAGCGGCCGCTGCCGCGCGCCTGCGCTCTGGAAAACGTAGCAAGAAGGACGACCACAAACCACCTGAGCCCGCAGAAACGTTCCGCGTAAGTCAAGCACTAGACGCCAATATTAAAAAGTCAATTTTGCGCGCGAAAGTCGTTCGCTGTTCATAAAGTTTTACGGTTTTTTTCTGGAGTTATGCTTGGTATGGATTGTGTGATTTAGTTTGAATGTAGATTTTGATTTGTTTTTATTTCAATCGTGCTTGGTACTTAAGCGTTTAATTTAGAGACAGCTTTGCTTAAATTTATTCTATAAAAAGATTGAAGTAAAAGTCAATGTCCAAAGTTTTGCAATCGATAATAATTTCAAGGGTGTCGTATTCCTAGGGTATGGTTTTAACAGGTTGGTATGTGGAAGCTATCGAATAAAAAAGATAGCATACATACATAAGCACGTTGATAACCTGGCGGACGATTTGGACGTAAACAAGTGTTGTGTGAACTGATATAATTACGTTCTACGTTTTGCGTGTACACCGCAATGAGGTAGAAATATAATATTATTTTCATTGGCTTACAAAGTAAACATCTATCAGGCTCACCTGATTGATAAATATAGGTACTAATACTTATATTGTAGGTGCCTATCTTATCGTTTATTAATCACCTGCATTGGTTTCGATTTATGGAAATCACTAAGTAGGTATAGTTCGAGGACATATCTGAGCAAAAGACTGACCAAAATTATCTGGGACGTCTGGGGTCTAATAGTTTTCTTGAATGGGTTCATAATCTCATCGCATCTGAGTTCTGAAAGATAACTCGAATTGGGACAAATAATCAAACTCATTATTAAAATATTGGAGATTTACGTTCCAAATCGGGAGGGATAATTACATATCGATTTCTCGTTTAAATGTCCTGTTTATAAGTACCTACATTAACTGAACTTTATCTACCGATCAAATTATTCCGTGTTTTTATGACGGAGATTTGATATGATTCATAATGAGATATTGGGAGACGCCTTTTAAATCCCGATAAACTGGCAAACCTAGTCAAATGCGTAGATTCTTGTACTTTTGCACGCTGTTTTAGTATGCAATTTTAATTTTGCGTTCATTTTTAATGTTTTTTTTTTCAGCCTAACGAATGCCCATTCCACAAGCACTGCCAAAAAAAGAAAATAGTTTGGGTTTTGGATGGTTGATTTACTCCATACCTACCGTAGAAGTCAAGCAAATGGACTTATATTACTCTTATTTCAAATTTCCATGTTTTTTAACAAATTTCTTCCAAATTTTTACATGTCTGTACATAAAGGATTCCAAAAAGGACATCAATGATAATTATACTGAAGCTGATCAACCAGAACAACAAGGCACTCCTAAACAGAATAAAAGAAACAGTAATGATCCACTTGATCTGAATAAGACATTAGAACCAGTTGATGCAGACGGTCACGGCCCTTATGTTCCTGGCACTTTAACTGACCCCGATAAAAGACACGATAACTTCGATCTCTTAGTCAAAGAAGCTGTTGAAGAAATTCACGGCCCGCAAGAAGACGATACAGACAAATTCTGGAACAACGTCGCTAAAAACGCAAAAGATGTTGAGAGTATGAAATTCAAAGTTAAGAGTGAAACTCCAAAATTACCCGCTGTTAACGTATCTCAAAACTTTCACTTCGCTAAAAAAATGCACGTTGGAAATTTAGAACATCAGCCTTTGCCTGACACGTTAGGATATCGGAATATGACTAAAATAGGGGAACATAGAGATTCAGATATAATAGTGAAACCCTACGCTATAGGCTGGAAAGGATATGGAGCCTCCGGACCCACATGCTGCACAAAAATGCGCGTTCATAGACCAAAGACTTGCGATCCAAAGAAAACAGAATCTGACAAGGATGAAGCCAGACAAAGACCTCTAACATCAGGTCCTGACTTAGGAGCACAGTATAAGAAACCAATGTCTCTCATGGATCTCGCTATTTGCTGGGACTTCAGACCTGATAATCCTAAGAAAGAACCAAAACCTCCCAAACATATAGATGGTTCAAACGGATCAAAAGCACCAGCCGTTTTTACTATGGTCCATACGCCTAAAGAAGAACCCGAAGAGCCGATTAAAACAGGACACACAAATCCCATTTTTAATGAGAATCGTTTCGTTCAGGATATCGGTCGTCACCCAGTACCATATTTTGAAAAAGATATGACAAAGTCTAAGAGAAAGGGTTCCTGCGAAGTCCAGTACTGTCCGCAGCATAACAGTCACCAGAAAGAAATTCGGTCTAGTTCTTCTAGCAGGCGAAGTTCACCGCCTGTGCCAACTAAACCTCCGTGCGATGGTATTCACGGTTGTGGAACTCCAAGCGATGTAAGTCGAAAGTCTAGTCGCGATGACAATGGTCAGAACAGAATGCGGTCGGTGAAAGAAGCTTGGAATGATGATGGCGTAGATAAAAAGAAAAATAATCACTACGACCTCAATCGCAATCGTAATAGTTTAGAATCTTATGAAAAGACTCCTCTGGCAAAAGGAAAATTAAAACAGAGCACGCCAGATGCTTCCATACTATCGAGACGCTCTACAAAAGATAGTAACATGCCAAATGGTAACGGTAAACACAAGAATTGCATATCTTGCAATGGTGTTAAAATTCCTCATGATGCGAAGCAGAAAGAAGACTACAAGTTCGCCTTCAAAGCTGGTAACCCGAATTCTGTACAGAGCGGAAGCACGTCCCAGGATTCTAAGGGTATAAAGATGCCAAAGATGCGTCACCCGTACACAAAGAAATCGTATACGATTCCTACACTCGCGCCACCGTTTAGCATTTGGCGGGACGCTAATGCAACCGGGTATCCGGAGCACTGGAGGCTAGCGAGTGTATACCAACACGCTTACAACAAACCACCAGAGCAGAGAAGAAAGCCACTTATATCTAGCGTGTACCAGTAAAAGCACATAAGACAAGCAACTTAGTCACACAGTATTCGCGCGTAAATATGTTTATTGGGTCCAATATCAATATTAGACACATGTACTTAACAATAGTATACACATATATAACGTTTGATTAATTCATAATCCACAATAAAGTTTTCGATCCTGAATCGCAGTTATCATTCCGAAATTAAACACCTGCGTCTTATCTTGCCCGACGGATGTCTGGTGTGAAACGCGATAACCGCTTAGGAAGCCAATAATCTATAATTCTTTCATTTTGTACCACCCAACCCAATGCTGTCATTGGGTGGTATAAATGGGGTTTTCCAGAAAAAGTTGCTGATACCTATGCCTATTTGGATATTGGAAGATTTTATTATTTCTACTCAGACACAGAATCATGGTCACCTTTAGAAGCGAAAATATAAAATATGTTCCATATTTCATACTATACTTGTTAATTTTTGCATTACATTACTTCCATTCCAGACTTACTACTACTATTGCCATGCTAAGGCGAGTGCCATCCCAATTGAGCCAAAGGCGGATGTTAAGAGGTTAACGAATTTCAGCAGGTTTTCAGTGTGTAGATTCCAAACATGGCAATGGCATCCATTAAGAATTTCAAGATGGCGGAAGTAATTCACATTTTCACCAAGTCTTTCCCTACATTTGCTGTCTAGGCAGTTCCGATGGACAACTCTACTATGATGACATTGATGACTTGATGACTGTCTATGGGTTAAACGTAAAGTACCTTCAACTTATTTTTTCAATCGACTTCAAAAAAGTAGGAGGTTCTCAATCCGACTGTATGTTTTTCATGTATGTTACACGATTATTATGTATCGCCAATTTGAATCGATTTTGATGATTCTTTTTTTTTGGAAAATCATTACTTTATTTAGAGGTGGTTTGGTTCAATATAAAATCTGACGAAATTGGTTTACCGCTTTTTGAGAAAATCGACAAAAACCAAAATATATACCCATTTCGCTCTTTGAAGCCGGTTATTTTTTGTATTAAGTATTAGTCTCACTTGCAAAACATTTTGTACAGCATGGGCGGTATAGGAATTTAAAACTCGAATCAAAAACCCTTAGCTTGGTGTCGGGCTTTTTATAGATACTCGTTTGTTTTCAATCTTCAATAGTCACTGTGTGTGTGTACTCTTATCAGTTTTGCCCACGTAGAGGTCATAGGCTAATTTTATCAGTTAATAATGACGTTATAAACAATAAACACCCACAAATACCTTCCACTTCCACGAATACATTAACTTCCCAAATATAATCCTATTCAGTCGGTCCGTAAAAGTAACAGGCGCATCACACTAAAACCGTTATTGAATAGCTTTAACCGGACCTCCCTATAGTTACCTAATGTTGATAGGTACATTTTTATCCATCGGTACAGAATACTTTGGAGATATACTTGCATCGTTTACTGTGGGTTTATTTGCTAATGGTCTCAACGGTACATAGTGTAGAGTTATGTGTGAAAAGATCTCCATGCAGTTGTGAGTTTTCGAATGGCACTACAATAGACTTGTCCCCATCGGCGAATACAGTCCACGCAACGTCGAAAATGTATCAGGAGTTTCGGAAAGGCAAAGTGCGGTTTGTCACTTACTATTTTCACCCCTGTTACGATGTGAAGATATAATTTACGATATAAGTGCGGTGGAAACTGTCCAGAATACTTGCACGAGCCATTTAGCGGTATGTCAGTGTTTTGATTTGATAAGCTTAGATCTATTTGGCTACTTTGCCGAGGTCAGATTTGATGTGTATTGGCCAGCATCAAAAGTACTGGCATAACACGTCATCTGCCTTTGATACTGACTGTACCGTTAAAATAATTATTTTACGACGCGACTACGAGGATCAGGCTCTCGAGGCGCCCTGGCTATAAGTATACAACGTTTTAAAAATAGGACAGTAAATATAGAAATAATGCTTTAATTTGCCGATTGATTTTTATAATTGATTGATTTTTAGCTGTGCCAACAAAAAAGTCTTTGGAACGAAACAGCTCCAGATACTCTACACAAGATAGAAGAAAGTTATGATTTCTTAGGAAATTCTAATGAGACAGACTTTGGGCCAGGCGGGAGTTACATCATATTTCATAATAGGCCGTCGTAAGTAAAACACGATTGCTTACTAATTTTTAACCGACTTCAAAAAAAGGAGGGGGTTCTCAGTTCGGTTGTATGTTTGTTTTTTTTTTTTTTTTTTTTTTTTTTTTTTTAATGTTTGTTACCTCATAACTCCGTCATTTATGAGTCGATTTGGAAAATTCTTTTTAGGTTCATGAATAGACATCTCAAGGTTGGTCCCATAAAATTTTGGTGAAGATCGGATGACGAGATCCATGAGGAATCGAAGGAATTCCTGAAATTTTATAGGCACTCATAATATTTTTCATGTATTTTCTAAAACTATTTAAGTATTTGCATATGGCAGTCATCATCTTCTCATGCTGAACTGATGATGGAAGGTACAACTCCTTAACAGTTAGGAGTTAGGAGATATTTCAAACGAGATGCATGCCTTCAAGACCTCCCTGATCACCCCGCCATAAGTATTTTATATGAATCACTAAAAAGCGAAAAAAAATTTTTTTAACAAAAAAAAGAACCGACTTCAGTAAAACTAAATAGCCGAAAATAACCCGTTCAAGTACAGATTACATTTGACTCACCCTTTGAAGTCGGTGCCAAACCTCACGTAAACTTTAATATATAAATATAATAACTGAGTGGTTTGGGATCGATTTCAAAGGGTGAGTCAAATGTAATCTGTACTTGAACGGGTTATTTTCGGCTATTTAGTTTTACTGAAGTCGGTTCTTTTTTTTGTTAAAAAATTTTTTAATTAAAATGAATGTCATCTACATTACGTAGCTGGATACCCAACGTTATACTGCACCTCTAGCACAACTGTGACCCACGACTTTTTTTTTAATGTTACCTATCTCTTACTTTGCAGTCAGTGAACGCATATGTGGCGATGCTATGTCGCGCAACAAGAGTCGCGAGGACTAGTTGTGCTGGACGGACTGGTTATTTTATACTTACAGCTGGTTACATATCTGTTATCCTTAGAATAAGTACGCCTAGAACGAGTCCTCATATAAGATTTGCGAATAATAAAGCCGGTTTGGATTTTGCGTGTATACGAACCAATTATAGAGACGTTTTGCGTGTGTTGTGAATTGACACTGTGACAGATGCGTATAGTCAGACCACTAACTCTTCCAAGCAAATACACTGTCAAACCATACAAAGTGAGTCAGTTTGTATGGTTTGACAGTTCATTTACTTGGAAAAGTTAGCGTGGTCTGACTACACTGACGTACCTAACTAAGCCCGTGACGGCCGTGGCTTACCAAAGCTGGCGTCATTTTCAAGCGCTGACTAGGTTTCTACACGTATTTATTCGAAGCTGTTCCCCAACAACTAGATACCGATAGTTCATCTCTTATAAAAGGCTAGGTCATGATGTAGTTGTCAACAGGCCCCTGTAGTACATGTTCCAATATGAGTTCTTTCGATACAACAGTTGGCAAGCATAGATGTCCCGGCGATACAGGGGCTAAATTGTTAGTACTCGCGACGCGCACAGATAGTCAATTTTACATAGTTTTGTAGAATTTAGGTCATAAAATGTATTGAGATGACAGGTGACAGATGTCACACGTACAAAGCTACATGAAATAGATTTTAGTAGGTATATATGTCGAAACTATTTGATTCCTGTTTGTAACATTCCAAATACAATCGTTTTTATTTTTCAGACGAACAGAAGTGTATTTAATTTGCGCTGACACCGACGATCGTTTAGATGTTATGGATTTATTTGATCCCCGTACAATAGTAAGTAATAGTTAATTAGCTATACTTATATAACTAATAATTTATTAAATTAATTCCTTCGGGATTTCAGGAAAAATCTTAATAGCGTGATGCAGGATCGTCATTTGTTTTGTATGGGTGCGCGGCGCCGTAATAACCTGGCAACATCTCTTTGATAATTTCCTTTGTCCTCGCATCACGCCGAAACGGCTGGACAAATTTTAACCAATTTTGGTACAGGGATAGCTGGACATCCAAATATGGTTATATGATACTTTTTGTCTGTCTACGGTAAAGAAAAAAGTACGCAGACGCAGGCGAAGTTACGGGCACCTTCTAGTTACAATATAGTATAAAACAAAGTCGCTTCCTGCATTCTGTCTGTCTATATGTATGCTTAGATCTTTAAAACTACGCAACGGATTTTGATGCGTTTTTTTTAATGGATAGAGTGAGTCAAGAGGAAGGTTTATATGTATAATATATATGCATAATTTATTAGCATTGCACCCGTGCGAAGCTCGGGCGGGTCTAAATAAATGCGAAAGTAACTCTGCCTATGTCTGTCTGTTTCTGATTAAGTTTCCGGGTTCATTAATTCCTCAATTAAGTTTTTCTTATAAATGTATCACTTTTCTATAGGTAAATGAATAGTTAAAAACATCCCAAGATTACGTTTCTGAAATAAAAAGTAAATGATGGAAATTATGACAAGTGATACAATACAAGTGAAGGTGAGGCGGGTGCCTCATCAGCCGTTTATCAAAGCACTTAATTGTGTTTTGTTTTATTATTCTAGAAGCTTCGGTTCTTCTCGAGGAACGCTTGCCTACGTCCTGACACCGGCGGATCACCGATTTTGTTTGCAACTACCGCACCTGACCCACGTTAGTATATACAATTTGCGCTGCGTAAGCTTGCCTTTCTGAAGTTAGTCTCAAGTGTCTCAACACCCTATTACTGCCCTGTCGAATCCCTTTAACGCCTAAAAACTATTACTATGACGCTAGTAATAATTAATTTAAGCGACGAAGACTTACGTGACGCGTAGGGAGGAACAATAATATACTGTTAAAAATGTTGGCTCTTCACATAGAGGTTTCAAACAAAATTTGTCGCTCACAACTCGATACCAATTTTAGTGAGGTTGAGGTAAAAACAGGTCTGCCCATTCCTATCACTCATTCTTAGTATAAAGATGCAAAATTTCGTTCTAATGGCAAGCGACAAAGGGGACTCATTTGGTTGAAAACGTCACATATCAGAAAAATATGGTTAGGTTATGTTCCTATGAAGAAGAATTGATAAGGAGAACCTCTAAGTAACTATATGTTGCATTTTTCAGAAGCCCAAGGAGTTCCTTTGACACGGCCCCTACCACGCGCCGTAGCGACCGAACATTCTTTCAATTGGAGTCTTTTTCAAGTCAATTTAAAATTTTAAGTTAATTTGAGAATATAGTATACTATGGATTACTTGCCTATGCTATGTCAAAGTAGTTTAAAATATGAGTTTATAATGTAATAAATATACTTTTTACGTAACAATTTTAATCACAATACATATTAACTTATTTTACATTCAAATACTTTATTTGAATTGCTGTTTGCATACCTGACGGTTCAATCGCAAAACACGACAATGTTTTGCAATACCTAAGCATTGCATTGGAGATGCATAAAGAATTTGTTGCTCACCTCACTCATACACGTGTCACGTTTGCTTTATCCTTTATCTGACCATTATTTTCTTGAAGCCGCTTGCAGAAGGCATGACATCTACGTCATCTGTAAAGGATGTGGTTTTCTCATCGCTTCTCATCTTCTAAAAATATATTCCACTATTTGCGTTATTATTTCGTGTATTTTTCTAGATCACCAGATTGTTTGCTAGCCTGGTTTTCGTTTTCCATGAGACGCTTTGACTGCTCGAATCGGCCACATTCTTCACTTTCGAACAATTTTTTGATGTTGGTTTTCGCCATGATGCCAGCCGCTATTAATGTTCCTCGTAAAAAATTGGCCACATAGTTGGGATCTTAAGTGTTGGAGTATGTTGCCTAACAGACATTGGCAATATGGTGACGAAGGACTAGAGCCACCTAGACAGTCATTTCATGTCCTAGCGTGGTAACCACCTAGAAATTACGGCAAAAATCTCTCGTACTCCATGAAAAAGGTGCATTTTCTAATAGTCTCCCACGCTTTACTGCAGTACTGAAACCAGGACCTTTCGGACAGGTTGGGCACGTTCGTGATCGAATGCCTGTTGACTCCCAGGACCATCCAACGGAGACGTTTCGCTAGCTGCTCGAAGGGTGGGTGACCGCGGTAGATTTCACGATTGTCTGAAAGTAAAAACATAATATTTCTTACATAGGAGACATAGGAGTTATTTTGTTTATTTTCCAGGGACTGATAATTTTACGAATAAAAACTAACCACTAAGTAATTGACTTTCTGCTAGCATTGGAGATAAGAAAGGTCAACGAGTTATACTCCATAAGTTCCATAACCTACAAAGAAAAGACATGGCAGACGGATATAAACGATAGGCAAAACTCCTGTTGATGATGGTGATGCTGTCGACCTCAACAGAAAGAGTTCGTGTAACAGACCATAAGCAAAAACATCTCAATAAATATTAAAGGACAATCTTAAACAATTTGACCTAGTCCCAAACTAAGCAAAGCTTGTACTAAGGGTACGTCTAGTAAGACGACGATATACATAAAATATAAATACATACATAGATAACATCCATGACCCAGGAACAAATATTCGAGTTCATCACACAAAAATCTTCCTTGGCCGGGATTCGAACCCAGGATCGCCGGCTCAGTAGGCAGCTGCACTACAATCTGAGCCAACGGCGTCGTCACAGTTTATTATTTAAGCTGATTATATTAATCACTACATAGTCTAAAACAAAGCCGCTCTCTGCTGTCTGTCTGTCCCTATGTATGCTTAGATCTTTAAAGCTGCGCAACGGATTCTGATGCGGGTTATTTAAATAGATAGAGTGTTCAAGAGGAAGGTTTATATGTACAGGGCGAACGATATGAAGTGTTACCAATTCAAAAGGCTACGATTTTTTTGGTTGCAACAAAGTTTATTTATTATTACGAATATAATTAGAAAATATAACATTATTTTTTTTATTAATATATTTTAACTATATGACCACCTGCCTTGACTATTGCCTTCAGATGGTCGAAAAATTAGTTGCACGCTGCACGAATGAAATAACGTACGATCGCTTTCTTCAGTGTATCCATACTAGGGTTTCTGGTTTCTCGCCTAATTTTTTTTCTCGAGTTTCGAGAATTCTCGACTCCAATTTCTCGAGTTGTCTCGACTCTCGAGTCTTTGGTAAGAAATTACAACATATCAAGATTAGGAGTACGTTTTCCCGTAGACTCATAAATATTCAAATTTACATTGTGTTAAAATTAACTTAAAAACCTAGAACCTGAACTAACCTAACCCTACCCAAGTTCGGTTATTGGCGGAAATGATCCCAAGAGGCATTAAATTTCTTCCTAATTAAACTTTTCGTGGCTTGGAGTGGATCACGTTCAGCTGGAAGCATATCTACTTTATTTATATATTTTTTTAATAGTGACTCAAAACTGCTGGTGCCTTGTTCTTCCAATTCATTCACGTCCGGTTGGCTGCTTTGACAATCGGCGGTTGAGGTTGTTGTTGACTTGCTCGGAAAAAGTCTGTTATAAAGACCTTCGGTGAAGTTTGTTAAAGCAGTATTACTGCAATTCCTGTCACTACTAGAATTTGCCTCAGGATCGTGCAGGTATTTGATTAAGGAAATCAAATTAACATTTCGCCTGCCTTCAATTTTGTTATTAAGATTTTCTAAAAATCGTATGGCTAAGTCAATGTCCATAGAATTTTAAAAACTTCTCAGTCAGCACGTTTAATATGGCTTCAGATGTCAAGATCGATGTGTCTCTTTTTGACAAAGCTTCGATAGATAATTTTATTGGATGTAATACTTCCTTCGACTAACTGGTTGCATGCGGCGGCGGCGAGTTGCAAACTTTACAAAATGTGCGAGTGAGAAGTCCGCTGCACGTGCTCATAGTGCGCGGGCGGCGTTATCATTGTTAAAAGCGGCAAAATAGCGAGCCTGACTTTAACCCTTATTTTGTGTTCGCCGGAACTCGAGAGTCTCGAGAGTCGGCTATTTGTTTCTCGTCTCGAATGGAGGCGAAATTCTCGAGTTGTCTCGAGTTCGAGAAGTCTCGAGCAGAAACCCTAATCCATACTGGCATGCTTTCTTGTCCTCACGTTGCTCTCCAAAATTGCCCAGATAGAAGGGCCATTTTTTCTAAAGTTGTACACCCCACTTATTTTTTAAATGTTCGATATTTTGGGTATTTTCTACTCAGAATCACGAGCTCTTTCTATTTAATTAGGAGAAAAAACTGTCCTGGCCCAGAAATGAATTGACAAAAAAAAAATGCAATTTTTTTTTACTAAGAATTTTGTCAGATATGGCCATGTGTGAATTTGGTAACACTTCATATCGTTCGCCCTGTAGATAATACATGCATCATTTATCAGCATTGCACCCGTGCGAAGCCGGGGCGGGTCGTAAATAACTAAGTACAGCCCCACCCACACAGAGCCAATGTGCATGTACATCTACTCACACAAACATGGCACACCCGCGCTCGTGAGATAAAAGTACTGTACCAAAGTGATCGTCGATCTCCGGCAGCAGGAACAGGTTGAGCGGCGGGCCGCAGGTGTCCATCCCGCATCCCTGGCAAGGGTCCACGCTCAGCCCGTTGCGGTTGGAGTCGCTATACATGTACATTCCGGAGTTCAGCTGTAGGCTCGACTTTTGAAACGCTTTCCTAGGAGATAGTATTTTCACATCAATTTACGTACCACAAAAATAATTATTTTTACTAAGCAGCAACTTCTGCTAACGTAAACCAAATCGAAACCGAAACGAAAAATTTAAAAATTTAACTGTTCAAGCAGGGTTCGAACCTGCGTCTCTAACGAATTTCCAGGCAAACATGGGCGTCCCACTCGTACCAATTGGACCACCGATCCTGATGCGAGAGCTATTGAATTTTTCAACCAGTTGGTCCTACACGCCTTAGGGTGGTATCGTAGCGCCATGCTCCGTTACGATTCAGAATTATTTGGCACAGAAGTTTGAGTAAAAAATGGATAAATAGTAAATAGTTGTTTATCACAGCCCATAAAAGGGAAAAGTAAGTTTGAATTTACTATAATGGGTTTTAGGATGTGTTCTAATAGAACTTTTGCCAATCAACATTATTTAGACGTTTTATAATCCATTATGGCGATTAAGGGGTTACATGGGTTTCCTCGGGGAAAAAATGGCCTTTTTTCAACAATTCTTTTTTCATATAAAAAATGAAATTTTTTATTCAAATTTTGTACTGTCATAAAGATACACATTTGACAAAGAAATTCTGAAATTTTTGTAAAAAAATATTAAAAACTGCCATTGTGACGTCATTTCCGGCGGCCCCTCGGGAAAAAAGTGAGTCCGCGTTGGCAGAAGAACTTCTTACAGGATCATCAGCAGGGAAAAAAAATATATATATATTTTAGTTAAGACCATAAACCATAATGTGGACGAAGGAAAAAAAAAAAAGTGAAAATTGGATTTTTGGCAGACCTTTTTACAAAAAAATGACAATTTCGATGAAAATTTCTCTACATTTTTTTTTTTTAAATAGTTGTAATCGAAAAAAAAAAAAATCCTTCGTCCAACTTATTGAGAATTGTATCGCGAAGACCTGTGTAAAATTTCATGAAGATCGATTGAGTAGTTCTCGAGAAATTCTGCCAACCGACTTTGAAAACACAGTTTCGAGAAAAACGCGTTTAAAGTTTTCGCGCTTAGGCTATTAGCCTACTAGTTGGCCTCGAGCGCTCAACTTCTGAAGGCTGTATTTCCAAAACTATTACTCGGATCAATTTGAAAATTTAGGACAATATTCTAGAGATGTTGTCAAATTTAATAAGGCAATAAAAAAAAAATCGATTTTTTGAAACCGTGAAACCCATGTAACCCCTTAAGGAGTATACGCACACGGGTTAGTTTACCTATATAAATCCTGCATAGTCTTCACAGCCTCAGGGGTATAGTCCTCGAGCTGGCAGCGGTTATGCAGCAGTAAGAGATGAGGGTGGCTCTCTCCAGCTGACGCCTCCTCCGTAGCACTAGCCGAGCTCGACGCGGATAGTGATGGTTTCAACATTTCTGCCGTTTGGATGTATCTGGAAGACAGGTCATTAGATGTGAGAGATGGTTAAAGATATATATTATTACCTACTACTACAAAAAAAAAATTAACAAAAAAAAGAACCGACTTCAGTAAAACTAAAAAGCCAACAATAACCCGTTCAAGTACAGATTACATTTGACTCACCCTTCTAAGTCGATCCCAAACCACTCAGTTCTTATATTTATATATTATAGTTTACGCGAGGTTTGGCACCGACTTCGAAGGGTGAGTCAAATGTAATCTGTACTTGAACGGGTTATTGTTGGCTTTTTAGTTTTACTGAAATCGGTTCTTTTTTTTGTTAAAATATTTTTTTTTTGCTTTTTAGTCCACCAAATCCTATTTACTGAATGTAAATTCTTGACTTTATCAATAAATTACCGAAAGCGCCGTACATGTCCCTATAACATTTGAAGAGTTCCCTCGATTTCTCCAAGATTCCATCATCAGATCCCGACTTAGTGCCAACGGGACCAACTCGGAGTTATACCCTTTTGATAAAAAAAATAATAATTGAAAATCGGTTCACGATTCTCGGAGATATCGAGTAACATACAAAGAAAAAAAAAATAGTTCGAATTGAGAACCTCCTCCTTTTTTGAAGTCGGTTAAAAAAGCTTTTGACGTAATAGACGGTTATTTTGGGGTATCCGCCGATGAGTTCTTGAATGGAAACCATGTACCGCCAGAGGCAGCATGATAGATAGACCTCCACAAGGTGGACTAATGACCTAGTGAAGGTTATGGGAGCATGCTACGTGCAAACAGAGCAGGACTGGCCAAGTAAGTGTTCTTTGGAGACGGCTATGTTCAACACTGATAGCTTTCGAATTGTTAGCTTAATAACAGAGAATAGTATACTTTTTACTAAGCAAAAGAAATTTCGCAATGTAGTATCACAGACAAGATACCCCTAGACCGCTATTCTTCATACTACGCACCGTACTCCGTTAGTTACTATCGTTCTACGTCGCTAGATGCCGCTAAGGGTCTCAATTCATTCAAAAGTCGTCATTTTTCAATCCCTACCGTACGGTACGCGCAAGCGTGAAGTAACACAGTCGTCAAGCGTTCAACGACATTCCAACTTTCAAGTGATACAGTAAAAAGTGAATAGATGACGTTAGGTGCGATGTTTGTTTACTACGTTCCGTTTCGTCTCATTTCACTATTTGTGTATGTTTTATTTAAACATAAAAATTACTTACATCCTAATCCTAATCCTAATAATATTATAAACGTGAAAGTTTGGATGGATGTATGTATGTACGTTTCACTTAATCTCAAAAACTACTGGACGTATTATGATGAAACTTTCCAGTTATGTACCTTATATATCAGAATAGGACAAAGGCTATCATTTATATCAAGTTTTATCCCTTTTAGGGACGAAAAACGGGATTAAAATTTGTATGGAGAGCAAATCATTGTAATTCTAATTCTAATTTTAAAATATGGCTTCCATCAGGTTAATGATGATTTCGCCAATTTCAAGTTTGCTCGTAGAGCATGCCGTTGTTCGGTGAGGTTTTGCTTTTTGTAAAGTGATAGCGATTTACAAAAAACCACGCGGACTGTCGGGCCTTGACCCAGGAAGGGCTATGAACGCTTCAAGTTGAATTCTTCATTAGCTATTCACTCATACGTTAGATCACTGCACAATACGCTATCAATACTACACATTGAACAACAAAAATGAATAAATAATGAACAACGCAACTTAAACGCATGCGGCCATCTTAAGTCACAAACCGGAAGACCAAATCATTGTAGTTGCAACAATTCCCTACATGTCATCGTTTTGACGTAAACTAATCAATCTATATTAATAATTTCGTCACGGGGTACGGTAGACCCGATCGAAACCTATCTCGAATTAATAAGCGTAAAAAAATAAGAGTTTCGAATCGACAACATATATCCGCAAAATTCGGATTGCCGAGTATTTTGTGATTTAAAATATTAAATAATGACATTTAAACCTTCAGCCATATTGCTTTCTTTGACATGCCTTCAGAAACGCGTTTGTTGCGTTCAGAAAATGTTCAACAATTTCACACCGATTGACGTGGTGAATTGTTTAACCGTAAAGCCTGTATTTGAGGATGCGCCATATTGCGGAATTTCACTGGAACTAATTTCTTACACTGGCAATGTTTTTGATTTTATGCTGGTTTGTCAACAATGTCAATGTCATTCGTGGCGGTTTCTTTAAAAGAAAAATATCCAGATTAAATGCCGAAAACCATTCACAGTCGTGAACGTAAAATTATAAATAAAGTGTACACGTGTTTACTACGAGAAAAACAGTAAGGAAAAGAGTGCATTCCATTAAATGATAGTAGTGTTCCCGTGGGATGAGGAAGGAGTTGCAAATTTGTTACTTATTTATAGGAAAGTGGATTTGTAATAATTTGGTAGCCCACTTTTATTACCGACTTCAAAAAAAGGAGGAGGTTCTATGTTTCACTGTACCAATGTAAGTATGTTTCTTTTTGTTTTTTTTTTTTTTTACATGTATGTTCACTAATTTCTCCTTCAATTGTGAATCGATTATCAAAATTATTTTTTTATTTGAGAGAGTATACTCCTGATGTGGATCCATTACTACCAAGACGGAATCTGATGATGGGATCCCAGTGAAATCAAGGGCAATCCTCAAATATTATATTAAGCACTAACAGTGTTTTTCATGTATTTTATAAAATTTATTCAGGTATTTGGGTGGTTCCGTACCCAAAGGGTAAAAAGGGGACCCTATTACTAAGACTTCGCTGTCCGTCTGTCTGTCCGTCTGCCACCTGGCTGTATACATACCAGGTGCAAACTTAATTTAACCCGCCCAGTTAAGATGGGATAAGTGTTTGTACGGAACCCTGGGTGCGCCAGACCGACTCGCTCTTGACCGGTTAGATTTTGATTGTGCGTGTTCTGAGTTGCAAAATGCATACAATGCCGAGAAAAAAATGCATCGTTATTGCAATGAATAAAAAGATTCGGCTTCAAAAATAAACTGAAAAGCTTTGTTCAATAAAGAAAAGAAAGAAGTTTACCTAAGGTTTGTTAGTCAATAGTCATCTCTTATAATTACCGAATAATCACCGGGTCATGTAACGATTACACCTGTATAGGCTTCCTAACTATAGTACAATGATGAATATGAGTATCTGAACAATACATAATTAGGTTTTAGTATATTCTGATAAACCGCGGGTAACACCGCGGCCCGGGACTCAGCTGACAATATTAAAACTCTTCACAATTTTTTTGGGAATCTTTTGTCAAATATATAATACATTAAAAGATCATAATTGTGAAGTGTATATTGCGATTGCTTACATTTTACCCGAGCGAAGCCGGGTTTACAGCTAGTATAATAATATTTTTGTCTGGGCCTACGATAGACCTTCACGAAACGCATACCAAACTATTCTTTGTAAAAAAACAATAAATTCTGATATGGAAACACGTAACCGCAAAATTCGATTAATTGCGTAATTTCAAGAATAAAATACATACAATTTTACAAATTTGAAACAATGACATTTGATTTGACGACATCACACACCCATCTGGCAAGACATGTCAAACCAGTGATGCCAGAAGGGCTACCCCGATGTTCAAAATTTGACTGTCGAATAGCGCCATCCTTCTCGATCATCTGTCAAAGAATATTTTAGTGAATGGAATAGCACTATACGACAGTAAAATTCACAACATCGGAGTAGCCCTTCAGGTAGGTATCACGTTTCGATACGCACATCATCTGAAAATAGTACGAGCTTGAACTATGTACCCCCGCTTGGTAAGTGAATAAAAATAAAGTAATAACTGAGTATGCAAAGATAGTATAATCAACATTATATAAATAATCCTAATAATATTATAAACGTGAAATACGTTCGTTCCTCTTAATTTTAAACGATGATTGATGGACGGTCACCAGTGTTAGGAAATCGTCGTAAACAGCCAATTGTTGAATTGTCTCTTTCTAAAGACCGATGGGCAATAATTATTTACCGCCGAGTACAGTATTAGAGCATAAAGTTTTTGTATTACTCGGATCTTAGACTCGGATACACGACAATGCCCGAATTGTCTGTCAATTATGCACCTAATTCGGGAAATAGGCACATCGTAAAGGGCACGATTTTAACCATTTTAACGGGAGAAGCCAAGGAACAAAGTGTACTTACACCACGTATTCCAATTATACCGAATAATGGAAGTTGTGTTTTCGTAGATTGATTTTAATTATTATTTTTAAGTAAAAAGTAAAATGAAATCAATGAGTTTTATTTCTTCCCTCTTTAGGTACCCTTACAAAGTTCACAAATAAATGTGAAGGATTATCTAATGCAACTTGCACTTTTCGCATTAGTTAAATCCATAGGATTTATCTTCTAAGTATCACATTCTATTCTACTATTTCGCCCCCTGCCTGCTATACATCGAGAAATCGCTTGTTAAAGTTTTAGCAGCGTAGTGCGAGGTAGTAAAAAGGGGCTTACTCCTTGAGCTCCTTTGGTTTTTTTACTCGACATGATATAAAGCTGCTCATGTATACGTCTTTTTTTTTATAAAACGTGTATAGTTTTTAAGATACGAGGCCTATAAGATATAAATAATTCTTAGGGCAATTCATGTTAGGAATATTATGCTTTAGGTAATTAGATTTTAGAGTTATCAATATCAGGACAAACTTGATTTAGGACTTTAAGAGAGTATGCGCAGAAATTATTAGGACAAACGAGTAGTATGCCATTCAACAGTATGCCAAACATTTTTAGGACAAAAAACGTTCTGCGATACGACAGGCACCCGAAATTTATCTATACAAAAACTAACAGAACTAACGACAGTGATCATTCAATAAAACCACAATTTTATAAACGTTTTCTTTATATTACTTTTAACAAAATCAAAACGAACGAATATATATTCGCAGGCCGCCTGCATGTAGGCAATTCCTAATTGTTCTAGGGTAAATGTCAAACATTTCCGCAAATCGTCCCGTTGGCGTAAAGCCATTTTGTCGTCGGCGTTGGTCTTGGGCCATGGCAAGCGGACGATGCAATGGTTACTTTGCTTTGCAGTAGATCAATAAGGTTTCCTTCAGCATTATATCGCCGTACCCAACGTCAAACTGTGTCCCTGCTAGCATTTAACCGACGTGTGATCTCATAAATCCGTATTCCTTCCTGGTGTAACTCCACTCTTTGAGCTCTTCATTGTTTTCAGTCATTATCATTATCTTTTAATAGCTCACGGTTAGCGGCAAGAATTTTATTTTTCAAATTAATAACGTTGCTGAAAATTATTTTACGATTTTCTCGATTGACACTGACATATGTTCCTAATTAGAAATTAAAAGCAAATGATAACCTTTCGCGAGGAGGTTTTTTGTAAAATTAAGTGACAAATAATAATATTGACATTTCAATACTATTATTGAAATATAATTTTCGGCCTTAATGCATTGCGAATGTCTAACGACATTTTAACGAAATGGGTAGGAAATGAAATTCCTTGACTGTACAAAACTTATCTAACAAATATTACGTCACTGTTCGTCAGTGGGAAATGTCGCTTGTCAATTCGGGCGTAATTTATTTTGTCCACATTACACCAGTTCACCAACGCCATCTAGCTATTTTGTGTAGCAAAAATTGGCGAGCCCGCAAGCAACCTTGAGCTATCCAGAGGTAGTGCCATCTATTTTAATACGATCAAACCACGTTGTTGAAGACTAAAAAATATAATCCTTAAAAATTATGTATTTAAGTTATATTATCGTATTAAAATTAAGCAGTAACGCGTTTGATCTTCAAAAATCAAAAATCACTTTAAAATATTGGTGAAACATACAATTTTTGTCACTTCCAGGCTACGAAGCAGCGCCATCTAGTTTTTATACCGAATTTTGAGCTTTTTCAGAGTTACGTTTTCTTGTATGAGAATAGCGGTCTAGGGGTATCTTGTCTGTGGTAGTATTAAGGTTATAGTTACATGTTATGTTTCCATGTCTTAGTCGTGAATAGGCATGTCTTGTCTCTTACTCTCCACTACCTCTATACCAACATAAAACTTTGATTTGTTACTTCATTGGTGGGTGAAAGGAGACATATAACTTACCATTTCGGCATTTTATAACCACAAATGATTTGACGCCTAGTGTTGAACCAAAAACCCAGGGTATGTTTATATTATAATATAACAGGTAGAGAGATTGATCTAAAGATGCGTACTTACCTAATAAAATTATAATCCGTAAACCAGTCCTGAACTGCTATAAGTACATGGCATATGGCCATCAGGTATGAGGCGACTTGGAGACAGTCTACGGTGACCACATTAGCACTCCGGGCTGTGATGGGGTTGATGTTAGTCTCTTCAATCAATGAAGGTGACCATAGACCTTGGCAGTCCAAGAGTATCACTCTGTCTGAGGTAACATACATATCTATACCTGAAATTGGAGATTATGGAGTTGTAATAAAACTCTTATGAAGAAAATATGATGACTTGGTTAAACAGTGGATGCTTATTTGTAAAGACGCATGACGTCATAATTTTCTTTATGTTATTAAAATATATACCTACAAATATCTATACATAACAATGAAAATTTTAATTTCATTTATTTCAATAAATGCTAGAAACAAGTTTTATAGAAAAATGGTTTCGATTAGTTTTTGAAACAAGCTTTTATTGCTGATTACTGAAGACAAATGAAACGAGGCCAAACTGAATGAACAGACAGCAAGACAGGTGAAGATTAATAAAAGCTTGTAATAGTTACCTTTTGTGCAGTGAACACCCCTTTCAATCTGATCAATATCCTGCATTTTAAACTTAAATAAGCTGCTTTCAATCTTTCCATTAACTTTCGTGTCAGGTGCTTCATAGAAGTTCAAACCGTCCATTTGGTTTTCTAATGACATCTCATTTCCATCATATGTAGTTGGTAATTCATGAGAATTCAGAATTTGTGTACACAAATCTGGTATCGGGTTGTTCTGAGCAATTATATTGAGGATCATTGATTTACCCACTCCCTGAGTACCTGTTAAATGTAAAATTGGATACATCATCACAAACATTAATTTTACTTTGCAAATTGTTTGGCGCTTTGCCACATGGAAATGCATTTAATACTTTTACAATGAACAACCCGACTAGTGGGTGCTAACTTTTGTTAAGATTTACTCATTATCATGAAAATGAGGCTTGACCTCGCGTTTTCTCACATACAAAGAGATAAAAAAAATGCTTATAATATATTTTTTTTATTCAACATAGTTTAGAGCATATTTCCTTAATTTCCTTATAATTTCCTTAATAAGGAAATTATGAAAAACCCTGTAAAAGAAAGGTATTTGATACATGCATTCTACTGAGTATGACATATGGCTGTCAGACATGGAGTCTAACAGACCAAAATACTAAAGCTCTACAAACATGTCAACACAGTATGGAGAGAAGTATTCTAAATATTAAGTTACAAGACAAGGTTCGACTCAAAACCATAAGAAAAAGAACAATAGTTACTGACATAAAAAAATGTATCAAAAAACTGAAATGGAACTGGACAGCCCATCTTAAATATAAGAAACAATAGGGAAAAATGGGCTAAAGATGTGATGGAGTGGTGCCCTAGGTACAACAAAAGAAAGCAAGGTGGTCAATACCGGAGGTGGGAAGACGACATAAAGAAAATAGCAGGAACAACATGGATGAGAACAGCAAGAGACAGATCGGCTTGGAAAAATCTTGGGGAGGCCTATGCTGAAAAGCAAGACAGTCAATGACTGTAGACAAAGGCTTATATTATTATTATTATTATTATTATTATTATTATTATTATAGAGCATATTTAACACATTCACTGCCACGGGCGTGGCCAAGGAACGAATGTGTATGATGGTGAACACATATATGCTACGGTGGCAGTGAATGCCATAATGTAATAATCTGGGATTGTCTCCTCACATGAACAATACTGTCTTCACCATAAGGGCACACGGGGCCCATGCCCAGGGATTCTCAGGGGGCCCCGAAGGACTGACAATTTCTCTCACACAATAAATGGTCATACTTAGTAAAAAAATGTTATTATAATTCGCTTTTTTTACTTTCCAAAAGGGCCCGAAATTCTTGTGTGCCCAAGGGCCCGAGCCTAGTTTAAGACGGCCCTGCACTGTACTTTGGCAAAACTTGTATGTGGAAAATCGGGATGTGTGTCATAATGACTAAGTATCTGTAAAATTTTAGGCACTACATAAAAGGGGTTAAAGGAGGTAGTGTTTTCTTTACCTATTATTCCAACCACTAGATAATTCACACTAGAGTCCTGAAGAAATTCAAGAGCTGCACTGTTGAATTCAAGATTTTCGTCCAAGAGTTTCACGGGTTCAGTCATGAGTTTTAGAGGAGCACTTGGTTTTTGCTCTGAAATTAAATAAAATCAATTACAAATGTAATTTACTGTTTATCTTAATTTTTTTTCAGTCTCTTCAGTTGATTTTTACTTTTTCTTACACATTTAGGAACAAATTGTTGGTACATTATATTGGGAAGAATGGGAATTTGCTGTCCAAAAACATTAAATATTTCCTTGTGAAATGCTTGAATATGAATAAGTAAATAGCATAGAACTATGAAATGACACAGTACCTATAGTCTTCTTCTCCTTATTTTCATTTTGAGCAATCTTGGAAGGTTGGGGTCCTTCATTTTCCGTGACCTGAACATTAGGACTCTGGGGCCTCTCTTCTTTCGGCGTACTTTGTTCACGAGTCTTCAATATTATGGTCGGAGGCTTTTCCTTATCTTTTGACTGGTCTTTAGTAGAATCCCGGTCCGATTTTAATATGACGGGTCTTCTAGGAGCGCTGGACTCCTGAAATATGAAATATATTGCAACATGCAGTTTACATTGTTTACGTTGTAAACAGATCAAAAGCAAGTTGAACGAGTAGTCGAACTTAGTTTACTCATACCTTTGCAAGAAAAATCTTCTTCTTTTTATCAGCCATTCTAGATGGTCAAGATTGCTTTGCTGAACGTAATATATAATATCAGTTTTGTTTTAGGAGTTAATACTTTTCTATACCACGAATCAACATTCTCCCCGACTCTAGAATTCAATAGATGTATATATTCTGATCTGACATTGACATGCATGCTTGTCGATTCTGACAGTGACAGCCTATGGGACAGTGGATTTCAGAGGTAAATCAAGAAAAAATTGAGAATTTGAATTTTAATAATTAATACGCGCCGCTTATCTTTGACAGAGAAGATATACTTTCATACTCTGTGTCTGTCTGGGTTGTATGATTGAAACTAACTCTTAAATTTTAATATTATATCGATTCAGAACTAAGCCATAGCCTAAGAAAAATAAATATGCAAAAGCAGGACATTTAAATAAACTGGCAGCATTAACCACAGACTATAAATAGAAACATAAAAGTATTGCCAGTAAATTACTTCCTTTCGATTAATCGATAAAGCCAACTGCATGATGTCCCCATATTTAAAATAGTTATTACGAGTATAAGAATGTCAAAATCCCTATTATATATTCCAAAGTCAATACAAAAGTTACGCGTCACTCTGCAAGTACCTAGAAGGGAGTCAGTCACACTTTGTGATTTGATGAGTACCTTTAGTTTAATCGAATAATCGGTAAAAATGTACCTTTTTTTTCACTTGTAGCACCAAGTTTATGCACGTCACTGATCTCTCCTCTCCGCTGTTTGTGCTGTCAGTCAGGTTAGACGAGACGATTGGCGAAATACGAGAATCGAAATTATAGTTTTCTCAAGCTAAAATGGCAAATAGAAACGACACCAGCCCTAGAGTCAGCACAGAAAAGGTACCCTTAGAGACTGACGAAGGTATAATGGAGAGTGAAGAAAGGAAATGGGGTATACCTTTAAAAGACATGTATAAACATGGGCTCGCCTTTTATAAAGGTAATAATGTTATTATATTCTGTTTCACGTTTATTGTCTTGTAAGTAATTGTTATTTCTTAGCGGTAAGGCCTTACTTCGTTGTAGGAATAACAAGAATGGAGTAATAGCAAATTTATCTTGATATTTGCGTTGTATTATCAAGAACATGAAAATTTTAATTTGAAGATAGGTAATTGCGTTTGACTTCATCGATATGAACATCAATTTTGTATGTATACTTAAAGGAATGTGATTATTTAGATGGAACAGTACAGTCATTGTTTCTTGCTTGGTACTCTCTCTCTCACATAGTGATTGTGTCAGCCTAGACTAGATTTTCGATTTGCTTCTTATTTTATTTGATGAAATAGAAGTCCTATAACCCTTTACAACCGAGCTGATACGATCGTGCGGGTTAACTGCAATTGAATTTGAACCTTATTGTCAGGTTATTGTCAGTTGCAGTTTAACTCGCACGATCGTATCAGCTCAGTTGTAAAGGGATAAATTAAATTAATGTAAGTTTTGCTTGTTTATAATATGATTATTTTTGGTATATAAAGATCTTGTTTGGAGCCTGGAGAGTGACACAAATAGACTAATCATTACACTGAAAAATTCTGTAGATTAGCAAATATAGTATCTAGAAATTTGTTAAATTTTCAGAAAAAGAAGGAAAAGCCCTGCATCTCAGCTATGAAGACCGCTTGAAACTCGTAGCATATACTCAACAGGCAGCTCACGGCCCTTTGGACCTGAGCTCGGCACCTCCGCTTGGAGTGTTGGACGTCATTGGTCGAGACAGGCGAGCAGCTTGGCATGCGCTGGGATCTATCTCTCAAGTACAAGCCATGGCTGGTTTCTTACATACTCTAGAAAGGTAATCAAAGACATATTTATTTGCTTAAAATTTGTTGCACTAAACAAAAGTCAGTAAAAATGGTGCACTTAATGACAAATGGCATTCTCTAACAGTTAAGCATAGGGCTAATTAGAGAAAATTCAAGTGGGTGCAGAGTAGAAATTCAATTGTTCTGAGAGTGGCTTAGATACTAGTGTATATAACCTTCGCTCCCTAACAAGTCATACAGACCGACTACATTACTTCAATTTACCATCATTGGAGAATTGTTGTTGGATCTCTTATCAGGTCTTACTATTCAAAATTATAACTGGGTTGATAGATTCTCCGCAATTATTGAACAAAGTTGGATTTACGGTACCTAGACCTAACTCTCGCATAGCCAATTTCCGTCCCTTTGCTTTGGACAACTATCGAACTAATCTTGGATCTCACAGTGTCATTCCTAGAATAAGCAGGGAGCATAATAAAATATTCAAGGTGACTAGGAGTGACTTATTGGCTATGTCACTAAATAAATTTAAGATTTTCCTTCGGAACTGTCATGTTATGCAGTTGATAGTTTTGTGAACTCTAGTATTTATTGTTAATGTAGTACTTATTTAAGACTAGCTTTTGCCCGCGACTTCGTACGCGTAGAACTCGTTAATTGATATTGACAATAAAAAAAAAAACAATTAGACTTTCAACCCTTTCAGGTATTCAATACTCGAATGGAATCTAGTTAGTAGTTTAGTTCTGGGCTATTGGGTGAAAGCCATGGACAAAATGCAAAACATCCTTTTTTTATATTTTTGGAGTTGCAAGGCTAAGTCCCATTCGATTCAATAAGTTATCCGAGGCTAAGTCCTATTCGATTCCATAAGCTATGCTCAGAAATGGCTCGAGATGGTGACGGTCCATAATCAACTGACGAAGAAGGTATGGTTCTATTCACCAAAGAATTTTGTCACATTATGAAATTGGGACAAAATAATTATTAGGTAGCTACTATTATTTTTCTAACTTGGTTTTTACAACTTAGTTCATTGAAGTATTAGTTCAATAAATTATGCTAAATGATTTATTTAGGTCAGTAAAAACATGTAATTTTTTTGATTTGGAGACATGAGCAAGCTACATACTGTTCATGAGAAAAACATTTCGTGCCCAAATGTATTCCTGCTACTTTTCATGTTCGCCCCTGTGATTTATTAATAGTCATAGAAAATGTTAAAAACTTTTAATGGAAACTGTAGACGTTTAAAATTAAATTTGTAAATTATTCGGTATAATTGGAACACGTGGTATAAGTACACTTTGTCCCTTGGCTTCTCCCGTTAAAATCGTGCCCTTCACAATGTATTTCCCTAATTAGGTGATTCTCAATCTAGCGCCGTTGCCAAATTTGGGTGCGTCTAAGTTGCGCATTAACAAAACTGGTACTTTTTTTGTTGATTTTGAAAACAATATCATTTTTGATGCCAATATGGTTCTTTCACATAGCCAGTTTTCGTCATGAATATAAGTGTGCCTATAAACCGACCATGAAAAAATGCTCGGTCGGTGATAGAGCCAAAAAATTGCACTTTTTCTATTTCCTCTTATAAGTATCATAATAAGGCTATCCTTCTCCATCAAAGCGTGTCAGGCCCTTGACTTAAGCACGTCGATTATGTAGCATAATAATTGATTGACAATTCGGGTCTTGTCGAGTATCCGAGTCTAAGATCCGAAAAATACAAAAACTTTATGCACTAATACTGTACTCGGCGATAAATATTGCACATCGGTCTTTAGCCCTTAATTTGACAAAAGATGACGAAGGTAGCTGGTTCAAGCCTTGTTATGGTAAAATAGAGCAAAATATTCTGGTTCGAAAATAATATATGGAAAAAGATGGTCAAAGAATTTGTTCACCCTGCCATACACGCCAAATTATGGGTTAGAAAGAGGCAATTCAGCAATTGGCTGTTTATTTACGACGATTTCCGAACACTGGCGACCTTCCATCAATCATTGTTTAAAATTAAGATGAATGAAATGGGAATGAACGTAAATACTTTCTCGTTTATAATATTATTAGGATTATTTATATATTTTAAGCATATATTCTTTGCATACTGAGTTATTTACTACTTTATTTATACTCAGTTACCAAGCGGAGGTACATAATCATAGCTTGTAGGCACTATTTTCAGATGATGTGCGTATCGGAACGTGATACCTACCTAAAGGGCTACTCCGATGTTCGAAATTTTACTTTCGTATAGTGCTATTCCATTCACTCAAATATACCTTGACAGGAGATCGAGAGGGATGGCACTATTCGACAGTCAAATTTTGAACATCGGAGTAGCCCTTCTGCAATCACTGGTTTGACATGTCTTGCCAGATGGGTGTGTCACGTTTGTCAAATCAAATGTGATTGATTCAAATTTGTAAAATTTTATGTATTTGATTCTTGAAATTACGCGATTAATCGAATTTTGCGGATACATGTTCCCACATCAGAATTTATTGTTTTTTTCCAAAGAATAGTTTGGTATGCGTTTGGTGAAGGTCTATCGTAGGTAGATTAGTTTACGTCAAAACGATGACATGTAGGGAGTTGTTGCAACTACAATGATTTGCTCTCCATACAAAGTTTAATCCCGTTTTTCACGGGAACACTACATTTATTCGGGATGAAAAGTATCCTATGTCCTTCCCCGGGACTGAAACTATCTATATACCAAATTTCATCTAAATCGGTTCAGCGGTTTAAGCGTGAAGAGGTAACAGACAGACAGACAGACAGACAGACATACTTTCGCATTTATAATATTAGTATGGATTGTTATTTTCTTTGTAATGTTATCTCCTCACATTGTTTAAGTAGCTTTTAGATATGCATGTTGTGTTTGCCTATCATTGGATAGACATTCTGGCATTCCATGTAAACATTGTTTCTTATTGTAATTTCGTATAGTGTTGTATCTGTTGGCAAACCTTTTAAGCCTTCGTATGCGTGTCTCGTATCCGTCCTATACAGATATAGGTAAAAATACGGGGAGGCGGCATACGAAGGTATAATAAATAAATAAATCTAAAAATACAGTATAATCGTCACAGATACTATGGAACTACACTTACACACTACCTATATACCCAGTATAAGTTAGTTTGACGACGCGGTTGGCGCAGTGGTTAAGCAACTGCCTACTGAGCCGACGGTCCCGGGTTCGAATCCCGGCAAGGGCAAATATTTGTGTGATGAACACGAATATTTGTGCCTGGGTCATGGATGTTCTATGTATTTATTTATCTATATAAGTATGTATATCGTCGCCTAGCACCCATAACACAAGCCTTCTTGAGCTTAATTTGGGACTAGGTTGATTTGTGTGACGTTGTCTGATATTTATTTATTTATTTATATAGAACAAATAAATAGATATTAACAGACAATCTTACACAAATCAACTTAGTCCCAAACTATGCAAAGCTTGTACTATGGGTACTAGATGTTGATATACATATTACATAATTACATATATAGATAACATCCATGACCCAGGAACAAATATTCAAGTTCATCACACAAAGATTTGCCCGTGCTGAGATTTGAACCCAGGACTGCCAACTCAGTAGGCAGGAGCACTACAAACTGCGCTAATCGCGTCGTCAAGTCTACATAAATATATATATTAAATATAGTAAATATATAATAATATGTAATATAAGAACAAATGTCTTCTACATAGGATGACAGACATTATTAAGCTCCTGTTCCTACCCCACCTTCTTTTGGGGCTTCTCTAATAGAGAAAGAGAGTGAATTCAAGTCAAAATTCTTTTTATTTCCATTTTATTTCCTTGCAGATTATGCCCTTTATTTAAACCATATGTGGAAGCATTACAAAAGGATTTTGAGGCGAAGAAACAACAAGTGTAAGTAATTATGTATTTTATTATACTTTTAACTAAAAGCTATAAAATAGTGTACTGGAGATTCTATTCTATTAAATACTTCTATAATTTTTAACAGGAAGCTCAGTGGGTAAATACAAACATTTCTATCTTATTTGAAAAAAAAGTTAATCATCATTTCCTAAATCAAAATTATTGTTTGCTAGGACAACATTCAATATATACTACATTTTTATTATTAAGCTGCTTAATTAATATTCTTGTAGCTTTTAATTATTTATTTTTTTGAGCTCTGTATATTCAATAGAGTTAAATTACTACATAGTATAAAACAAAGTCACATTCTGCTGTCCGTGTGTCCCTATGTATGCGTAGATCTTTAAAACTATGCAGCGGATTTCGATGCTTTTTTTTAAATAGATTCAAGGGAGAGTTTTATATATGTATAATACATTCATAATATAGCATTGCACCCGTGCGAAGCCGGGGCGGGTCGCTAGTGTATTATAAAAATAATATAATCATTATTTTACAGGGAGAAGAAACAGAAAGAAGAGAAAGCGAACTTAGACCTACAAAATCGAATAATAATTGAGAAACAGAAGCAGCAAAGCACCAAACTAACTGAAGAACAACAAGTGTAAGTTTAAGATTAACATCATAAGAAGTAAATCAATTCTATGCGAAATAACTTAACATGCACTGTTAGCTCCATGTTAGTAAACGGCCGGACGATACGAAACTAGCAATCTTAATTTAATTATGTCTGCCATTGACAATAGCGCCATCTTTCTCACCGTCCTAACTAGTGATGTGCCGTCAGGAAATTTCACGTTCTCGGGAATTCTTACCATCGGAAATTACCGTAACTTTTCCGTAATTCTCGACAACTTTACCAGTAAGTAACATTTTTAGAAATTTTGAAGATTAAGTAAAGTTATTGGATTGTTTCTAGTGATCGTTTTAATTGTTAAACTGATTTGCATCGTGGTGATTGTTTATTATTTGAAAAGATGGTGTTCACGAGTAGCAGGTAAGAAAACGAGATAAACGAGCTGTTTAATCTAAGTGCACCAGTTCTTTGCAGGTTCCCTTCCCAGGTATACAGGTAAACCACAAGTATGTACATGTGGTATTTAATTAGCGAATCAGAGACCAAGATTCATAAACCCAGGTTTCCTGATTGGTACTCAGTTTTTTTAATGGTATTGGGTCGAAGTGGGAAGAGTAATAGCTATAAAGGTTATAATTTAAATAGTCTGTTGCAAACTGCTCAAACTGTATAATGTGTTTAAAACAAGTGACTGTTATTAATTGAAATAATGAAGCCCAACTCCAAAGTTCTGCAATATTTTAATGTAATAGAAACCAAAAACGGACGAACCAAGTACATTTGTTTGTTTTGTAAAAATTATTAAAGCTGATTTCATAGTTCGTTAAATATTGTGGTATTATTGCTTTATCATGCCGATGTTATTTATTTAAAGCCAAGGTTATTTTGAAGCATACCAACCAATTTAATACATACTGAATAGTAGTTTACTTAATTAAATCACTAATAAAGGACTTGAAATACGCTAAAAATATATCAAACAACTTTCTCGGTAATTTCCACCCGTAAATTTCGGTAACTTTACGAGAAAGTTGGTAAAGTATGGAAAAGTATGTGATCTTTTTATCTAATAATTATGAAAACTTTACTGCAGTTTATTATGGTCATTTGAAATAGCTTTGTACAAATTACAGAAAAAAATAAATAAAATATAAACTACTTTCTCGATAATTACCGCTACGGAGAACGTTACGGAGAACTTTACCCGAACTTTCTCTCTGTTACCGTAATTTACGGTAACGGCACATCACTAGTCTTAACACTTGATGGAGAAGCAATAGGGTGGGGGTGTTGCGTAAACGCAGGTCCTAGAAGTATAGGGAATACGCTTAGCATTTAAAAAACAAAAATATGTCCAGAGCTTTGGCGGAATATAATGCTTAAATTCACGCGACGTGCGTAACGTCGCGGAGTCAGAGCACTACTCCGGAAAAGTAGAGGCTGTGTGTTAACCTACCTGCTTATTATCAATAGTTGCGTAAAATTGTGTATTAAAAAAAAATAACATTCGAATTCTTATGATACTCATACATATATAAATTAAATGAAAACATTGTAAGAACCAGAAATAAATATTAAAGCTTCTCACACAAATATTTTTTTTTGGTTTTTCAACCTAAGTCTACTAGCTCAAAGACAGCAGCACCACCACGGAGCTAACCGTGTCAATAATGTTTATCCAATATTTCGAAGGTTTGAACAAAAATCTCTAACATTTCAGGCAGAAAATCAAAGACGCCCTCAATGCGCAAACATACGACCAGTTCTTACAATACGCACAACAACAGTACCCTGGCAATTTCGACCAACAAGCAGTCCTCATCAGGCAGCTGCAAGATCAGCACTACCAGCAGTATATCCAGCAGTTGGCGGTAGATCAAAGGCTCGCAAACTCAAACATAAAGAGCACAGATATGCCGGACACGGATAATGGGAATCATTTAAAAAATATTGATGGCGGAGACGTGGACTCATCGGAATTTGATAATAAGTAAGATTATGACTATTTCTACTGAAATTGTTTAATTTTCTACATGTCCACTTAAGTGAAATAAGACGACGGTTATGAGATTTGCTTTCATAGAGATCTTATTTAATCATTACCAGCAAAAAGGCTATCCCAGATAAGCGATTTTAGTTATGCCAGACTATTTGTCGGTGGTACGTAGAATGAATCCCTCATGATTTTTACAGGATACCTTTGGTTTCGGAAACCGAACAATCTCAGATTCGGTATGTTGCTGTTTTTTTCTGTCAGCCCTTAGAGTGCATGCTTGTATGTTAGTGTGTAGTGTACTTATGATTGACAAAAGATAATAAATGCTTTTATCTATATCATAAACTCTCCATGATGCGTTCAAGAACCGCACATTATGACCACCATAAAAATAGAGTGTTTTATTAGAACAAATTTCTTATCTGTGAAAATGTTATTATTGCTAAATAATAACATCGATTTCGATAGTATTATTTATTCAAATTTCGAGCATCTTTGAAAAACAAAGAAATTTGATTTGACCTCTATTCTAATATCAGTCGAGATGACGTTTAGTTCGAAATGAATTGTCAATTTGCATCAAATTTGACAAATGTCGCACGTAGTAAGATATCCAACGATATGATAGTTGGGGCCAACTCTAGTTTGTCTCTGAATTAAAAAAAACTATGACAGCTGCCAGTAAACTTCATTGCCGGGTAATATTTGTCGTAATGTGCGACTCCTGAATGCATCATGGAGGCCTATGATATGTGGCTAGATAAAGTAGTGTATGTAACCGTACATAATTAGGCATTAAAACACTCGTCTGATGTTATTATGAAACTTGCCTTCGGCGCGTTTCATAAACCCACACTCGTGTTTAATACCCTTCATTATGTACAGTCACATAAACTACTATATCATAACTCCATCTTAAGGATGTCTTATTTTGCAATATATTATAAAGATTTTAATATTCATGCATTGAATCAAACCAAATTCTTACCAAGTGATACCGCGAATGAATACATATTGAAATTACCATTTTTTCCTTGTTATATCTACCGGAAGTATCCAAATGTTCTAGTGAAAAGATATTTTTTTAGTTCTAATGAAGGCATCTGAAAAGAACTTATATTATCCAAAAAAAGTGGTATCACCAAGTCCGCGGAAATATTAGGTACGTTTTGAAATCAATAAAACGGAAAGCTTAGACCGGAATAATGATTCAGCTGTAAGGCCGCCATTTGCAATGAGAGAAACCGAGACGAATGTTTTTTTAATATTATTAACTTACATTATTCTACAGTACAGATTTAAACTTTTTGCACATTACATTTACAAATGGCGGACTTAATACAAATAAAACCGGCGATTAAAAGTACGTGATAATAAGTATAATTTTTAATTCAATGTATGTATTATGCGATTTGACTATGTACTTAAACATCCTTAAGTAGATTGCAGAAACCATTATAATAGGCTATTTGACTGATGTTGAATTCTACAGCGTACTGTAGTTATATGAATAAAATTAGCTAAATATATCACGAAACAAAGAAAAAAAATCCAGAAACATATATCTTTTTTGGAAATATGTGACTTCAAAGGTACGCAAATTTTATGTTTTTTTTTTTTTAATCCAAAATAAATTTTGAAAATGTTTTCAGAATCCTCATAATTTTACGAAACAATAATTGTATGACAACTATGAACTTAAACGCACTTTTTCACGGTGAAAATGCCAAATTTCTTAATTTTTCCATACAATTATTGGTACCTATACCGGCCTGTGACGTCACTAGCCTGACGCGTTTTGTATGGAGCGTTTTTAGCGCTACGTAGAAATGTTGAACTTTGACGGTCATTTCTGACTTTTAGAGCAGTTTAAGTGTAGTCAGTCCCATATAGACATTTGATCACAATAAAAAATAGAATCGATTGACATCCTCAAAAAAAATTAGTCAACATGTCTATTGTAATGAATATTTGCTACTCTATCAATGCAATCTAATACTATTGTTTTGATATCTGCTTCTTATCCAATCTTCGTTTTCTTTTGGAATTATTTGTGGAGTCGCATTATATGTCGTTTATTTGATGTGTACCTCGTTACTTCTTTAGCATATTTTTAAATTTTTGTGTATTTTTCTTAGGTGTGAAATAAAGAGCTTAGAGTTTTGATATTTTTCTTCCTTATAGACTTGAAGATGAGTCAACAGATCTTCTGCCAGCTAAAGAAGAAACGAAAGCTGAAGAAGATTCAGATGAGGATGGTAAGTCTTATACAATCAAATAATTAGTCCCAATGTTTATCGATTATACTTTGGGATAATATAGATACAGCAAAATCAAACCGAACAGGATCCCTTGATATTCCGTAAGTTTTCTGTGATTTTGCACACATGCAACAGTCTAAACTGGCATTTCTTTTATCGGCGAAATCGGTAAAAAATATGAAGCAGCCACTTTTTATACTTGATTAGGCAAAGTTTCGGGCAATATCTAATTGGCATGTAAAAATCTTATTTTACCAACAGCGAACAAGAAATAATGCGCTTAAAATGTGATTTTGTTACTTAATCTTTCGACCGCTTTTTTGGAGTAGTAGGGCCTCGTGCAGGGTCCGTCCGGATTGTTACTACCGTCTTGCCTGCTAACCCACCGCCAAACAGCAATGTTCGCATTGTTGTGTTCCGGTGTGGGGGTAAGATAGCCGGTGAAATTACTAGCATAGAGGCATTCTATCTTCGTCCTCCGGGTAGGCAAGCACTTGTGACTCCTCTGGTGTTGCAGGTGTTTATGGGCGACGGTTATCGCTTTCCATCAGGCGATACGTTTGCTCGTTTGCCTCCTATGTCCTATGACTTAAAAAAAAAAAAAAAAAAACCGCTCAACTTCGACGTAAATACGTGTCCCTGACGCCAAGCTGACAGTGGATAGTATGACATTGTATAGCGGCAAATGACGTTGTGGCGTCTGGGGCACGGCTTTCCCTCGACTTGATTTGCCGTCTTTGTCGCTCAAAACGTTAATCTCCGAAGTCTCCGAACAAGCCATATTTTAGTTTGGTTATATTTAGCTTAAGTCCATCCCCATATAACCTCGGATACTTATTGACGTTCCTTATGTTTAAACCATGAATACAAAGATCAAAGCGGGAATCGAACCCGGTACCTCTGGATTACCGGTCCAGCGCGTTAGCCACTTCGCTACCCTCGCTCCACGTAGACCTGACGAATTTTTCCTTATGCTTTGTGTGTCGATCTTTGCATTGTTTATTTGAAAGGTTTTTACACCTTAGCGACCTCTATGTGAATACGTTAATATTCATATCTTACCGCACCACTTTACAGCGGTGAACGAGCAAGCGAGAGAGGGCGCTGTTTGTTTTATAATTTTTTCTACTCCAGTACTTTTTTCTGTCATTTATATAGTTACTAACTCTAATATAAAGACATAAATTATGAAAGTCTGTAAAAGTCTATACTCTACTGCTCAAAAACACACTGCTAACCGATGTTATAATGTCGCCAAAAAACCATCACTTAGTACCTCAGATTACATGATGAACAGATGCATTCACACAATTTGCAAATTAAAAAAAAAACTTTTGTACTAAGCTTAAAAAAAAAGTTTTATCTTCAGTGCATGGATGTTTAGTATAGTGAACGTATACCTTTATGTATAAGTTTATTTTTTTTGACAGATGTTTAGTATGGTGATCGTATACCTTTATGTATAAGTTAATATTTTTTTGACAGATGGATGTCAATAAAAAAAAAGTTTATCAGAGACAATTTTTCTTTTTAATTTTGTTGATGCCGAGCGGGAACATGTAATTATTTTCTTTGTTGTTTATTTGCATTTTATTTATGAAATGTCGAGTCGTAGAAAAAGTATTGTATGCAACGTTGTATAAGTAGGTCAAAAAACGCTCGTGGCATCTTTCTTACGATGTTCGCTGCGCTCACATCGTAACCCATGCCACTCGCGTTTTTTGCCCCCTCTTATACAACGGTTGCATAAAATACTATTATGAAACATGTAATGTCTCATTTTTTTATGTGGGTACACCACAATTCCTTATGTTGTTTTATTCCAATCCAGATGTATTTCCGTATTTGGAAGAAGCTCGCATGTGGACGTCGCACGACGTGGCCGCGTTCAAGGAGTCGGCGAGCGCGGGCGGCGGCCGGCTCACCGTGGGCCACGGGGAGACGGTCACGGTGCGAGTGCCGACGCACCAGCACGCCAAGTGTCTCTGCTGGGAGTTCGCCACCGACAACTACGACATAGGTAGGTGACTGTCCAGGGTAAACAGGATCCCTAACCCACGTAACAATTCATACTAGAACAAATTTATGTTAATAAGATTTTTGGTCTCGAAGATCGAAGAGAAAGAAGTGTTGGTTGCTGAATGAAATTGTTGGAAAGTGATTCTATTAAAGAAAAAAAATATAAATCTTATTTATTATGCTTATTATTATGTAAAATGGACGCGTCCCATGTGGCGATGGCGCTGGAGCGTCGAGATGGTTCTTAGCTATATTTGGTGAAAATGATGTGTTGGTGTTTCAGCGTTCGGCTTATATTTCGAGTGGAGTAAATCGCCCACAACCGACGTGACAGTCCACGTGTCTGAGAGCGACGAAGAAGATGACGCCGAGGATGACGCATACGGCGACGAAGGTACAGAACCTGTTAAGGAACAAGGGATGACTGCCATACTTACAGTCCGTGAGCTGACAGATTGTGATTCGAGTTTTATACCTGTCTTTCTCGCTTTAATGCAATCGAGATATGAACTTCTCAAATTTCGCCCGAACGCGAATCCCAATCTAAGAGCTCATGGACTGTATAGTCTGTATGTATACCTGCTTTGTTTTTTACCGTGAAGTACAGTTGAGTTCATAAATGTGAGCAGAAATGTATCAAAAATATCTGAACACGTCTCTATGCCGTTAGGCCGCCTTTACACCTGTAAGTTTTACTTACGGAAGTCACTTACGTAAGCGGCTTACGATAATTTTTCAAGTGTAAATAGTTTTTGTAAGTGACTTATTGTAATTTCTCACAGCTTACGTAAGTTGGAAAATTACAGGTCTAAACACGTTCGAGTTTGTTTACGCAAGCGACTCACAGCTTATCGAACTAAATTGATAAGTTGAGAAATTACGCTACAATGTCCGGTTCAAAACAAAATAAAAGCTGGTCACCTGACGAGGTGGAAACTTTCATTACTGCTCTTGAGGCACGTCCCATACTATGGGACTACAAAAATAAGGAGTACAAAAACCGTGTAAAAACAAATTTGTTACATATCGAACTTAGTGAGATATTTAGCACCACTCCAGAGGAAATAGTTAGAAAATTGCAAGTAGGGAGAAATTAGCTTAGCAGACGTCTAATTTGCATATTATTATTCAATTACCTATTAAATAATATACCATACCTGTAGCCAGAAATCTAAGTGTGACCATAAGTTTCTCAGCTGGTGAAATAGCCGGTCGAAAATGTGTATCATTTTTTTTATGATTGGTGCGACTTTTTCCAAAAGATATTCAAAAGTCGTAGAATCCATTCTTATAAAGTTAAAAAATTGGTCTCGGTCTTCCATTCTTAACTCCGTTAAAAGATTTTCAAATGCACCTTTTGCCATTCTTCTTTCTAGCCATGGTTTTATCCAGCATTTTCTTTTCTTTTGCTTTCGACTATTTGATAAAATTATGTATGCAGCAGCTGCTTGAACGTGACGACTGTGAGAAGGCATTTTTATTACTGATTTGGAAAGCATAATGTAAATGGGCGTGTAATAATTTCTGCAAGTTTAAACTTACACAACTTACGTAAGCATTATTTACGTAAGTATTTATTGCAAGTGTAAATGCAACTGTAAGTAAATTATGTAAATATTACGCAAGTAACTTACAGGTGTAAAGGCGGCCTTAACAATAGGGGCGAATATCCTATACTCAGTTTGGGAGGACAAATAAAAAAAGTCATGACATTTTCTGTAATTTTCCTTATATCTTTTCTCGGTAGTCTCCATAGATTAGATATACAGATTACCAGCTACGGAGAATAGATATAATTTCTGTAAAACACTTACACTTCTGTAAAACGTAGCCTTCCTCAACGCAGCTAATTCCATATAGACATTTCACCCTCACATAATGATATATCAATAATAATAGTTAAACCCTTTTTAACCAGAGGGTTCACCCGATCACACTCAAGTGAACCACTGATATTTTTATTTTCTCATGGTTCATTAGGTGATCCACATTTGCTATTAGACTTAGTACTAGGTTGCTAAACAAGACAAGCTCTACAATACGATTCGACATAAAATATTCTAAAGTCCGTAAGCTTTCAGATTGCGATTCAGGTTTGGGTGAAAACTGAGGGGTTCTTATCTTATCTGTATGGCGTAAGAGCGAGCGAGACAGCTATAAAACGCGAATGGCATTCAGTCAGCTCAGGCACTGTATATTTGTATACAGAGTACACAGTGACGGAAGGAGGCCTGGACCCGGAGGCCGGCGCGGAGCGGCGCGCGCTGCAGGCGCAGAGGCCCGCGGTCAGCATCGTCGTGCCCATATTCCGCAGGGACTGTCACACTGAGGTACCCTACATTTGTATACAGAGTACACAGTGACGGAAGGAGGCCTGGACCCGGAGGCCGGCGCGGAGCGGCGCGCGCTGCAGGCGCAGAGGCCCGCGGTCAGCATCGTCGTGCCCATATTCCGCAGGGACTGTCACACTGAGGTACCCTACATTTGTATACAGAGTACACAGTGACGGAAGGAGGCCTGGACCCGGAGGCCGGCGCGGAGCGGCGCGCGCTGCAGGCGCAGAGGCCCGCGGTCAGCATCGTCGTGCCCATATTCCGCAGGGACTGTCACACTGAGGTACCCTACATTTGTATACAGAGTACACAGTGACGGAAGGAGGCCTGGACCCGGAGGCCGGCGCGGAGCGGCGCGCGCTGCAGGCGCAGAGGCCCGCGGTCAGCATCGTCGTGCCCATATTCCGCAGGGACTGTCACACTGAGGTATCCTACATTCGCGGCATGAGTCTAAGGAGAATTTTCGTTACATAAGAAATCCTACTATGCGCAACGGCTAGGGAATGGAAACGGTTAACCGATAAGTATGAAAAAACCACGGTCTCGGTTTAGAACCGAGTTTTTCCATGATAAAAATAACCGATTGCGTATCCTAGCTTATGGCGTAGACCTAGAAGACTACAGAGCCCCCGCCAAGACGACTCGTTGTGTCTATTTTCCTCAGATACTGCCATAATGAGGTGAGATTGTTTAACCATTTTACAAACCTATACCAAGTAAGAATATGTATAAAGAATATTCTGGGACTAGGCCCGGAAAGCAGCATTAAGATTACGTGTTTTTTTTTGTAGTTTTGGAAAAAGCTTCGATAATGGCAATCCGTGGATTTATATTTGTTAAGACTTAGCGGAATGTGTAAATTATCATTTATCATGACTCATGAATCATGAGGCATTATTAAAATTCATCGACAGCGTTTAAAAACAATAGACTCGAATTGTGGGTAAACTCCGTTATCTATTTTATTTACTCGATTTGCGAAATATTATCCTAAATTATTTATATTTGTATTCCAGGTATACGCTGGCTCGCATACCTACCCCGGCGAAGGAGTGTATCTACTAAAATTCGACAACACCTACAGCTTATGGCGATCCAAAACTCTTTATTATAAAGTATACTACACACAGTAAGATATAGCATTATTTTGTAATAGAACCATGACAAATTATAAAAGCGAAATCGTTTACGAATAAAGAATATTTAATGAAGTTACGAAAAGTACTGCCAGTATTTGTTAATGTTATTTTGAAGTGCAATCATAATTTATTAACATATTCTTGTTTCGAGCTCCTTAGTTTTATTACCAATAGGTAAGGAAATGTCGAGTAATTTATTAAACTAATCGCGTGGGGAAAATTTAAACCAAGGAAAATATAAAGAATGTCTTTATCTAACATCCTTTTTGACAGAATCTCCCTCTTCTTGAGGGAGATTCTCTATCCGTTCGGATGAATAGGATGTTGGTTTTTTACTTTTTATTAAACGATCATGTTTTTTTTAGTCAAATCTAAGTTTTCCATAAAAAAAAACTGAAATAGAGCGTTTTATTTATGTGGATTGGATTGACTTAGATTCATTTGAGAAACCTTTTAGCATGACTGTCTTTTTTCATCGAATATTTTCTGAAACAATGGAAATTTACTGCGTTCTGTGTTCAATCAATTATCCCCATTCGGTTCGTGTTAAATAAAGTCGCAGGGTATAAAAAAATTAAAAACTGAAATACTTAATCATCTAGTCTTAGCGCATATACCTAATTTAATTTAAAACCAAAATTAAATAAGGTATATGATATGTGTATTAAATATACCTATATTTATTTTAAAACTCTCGTGTTGCTCGAAACATTACACCATTTTAAGTCGGATTAAAAACAATTACAATATGATTTTGAATTAACTTGAAAAAGGCCTACACTGGTCGGTATTCAGTAAAGGTCTAGCAACCGGCTGCTATAGTCAAATAAAACAGGTAAACTTTGTATAGATATTAGTGAGATGCATACGTCGACTTTTTGTTGCGATTCAGTCGCGCGATTTGTGAACGCTACTGTATCGCGACCTTTTAGCGACTGCATCGCTTTTGAAACGCTACTGAAATTCGCCGTATGCTTCCTCCCTTAATTGTACTTTAACACTCGGTATTTTTGCTCTCGAGTGTAGTACAGTCGAGTTCATTTACATCTGCACACTTACGAGAACAAAAATATCTGAACACGACTATATTGTCAGGAACATAAAGTCATGTTCAGATATTTTTGTTCTCGTAAGTGTGTAGAGATGTAAATGAACTCGACTGTAGAAAAAGAAAAAAATAGAGAATATGCTACTGGGTAGCTATATACTATAGCTTGGTGCCTTTTGACTTAGCATCACATCACAAAAATACAGTCGGCATATGAAAATGTTGACCATTATTGGGACCATGTCCGTTTAAATTTGACATTCTTAGTGTCTTTTGTTCGAATTTTATTGTGATAAAGTACTAAATAGTAGTACTAAATGAAAACAACATTTTCGTAGCTATACTGTATTCGTGATATTATGTGAAAGAGCAAACTTCAATGAAATGAGTTACAAATATTTTAACAACTGATGTGAATTAAAAAACGAATTTGTCACGCGCGTTAATTTAATATGTTAAGTACTCTATAATTTTAATGTTCCTATGTAGTTTAATTTGTTCAAAAGAACTTTTTGTCGCAAATTGCTTCTTAATAGTCATATTTTACTGTTAGCCTCATTCGGTTATGTCTTGCACACCACTGTTAATTGTTATTTTACATATTCCTGCAATACTGAATCAGCACTATCGGTCACAACAAATAAAGATTATTTTTATAGCTTTTAATAAAACTTTTTATGCTACGAACTGGTTTCGTACACTGGACACAAATTTATAATTTCTACTACAAACTTTTCACCAGACGATTAATTAAAATAGCTTTTATCTGCATTATTCTGAGAGTACATAATTAATAGATCGATACCATCTATTGGGAGTTAGGAAAAAAATAAATAGCAAAATAGTTTATTATAGTCTATTTCATCTTTGTGCGTCTTTGTCATCTCAGTTCGCGAATATTAATTATTTGTGCCTACCTGACGTTTCGATAGCTCTACAGTTACCGTTGTCAAAGTCAAACCTTACCGTACCTTGTTTTATTTAAATTTGTGACAGTCACGGAAACCGAAGTTTATTTTCTCAGTTCATTTTATAAACTTAATTCGATTAAAGTGTACTTAGTTGACACATGTTATAGGCAAGAAGCTATGTGAAATAGACTATATAGTAGGAGTAAAAAATTCCGATCAAGTGAATAAAGTTTTGTTATCGTATTTTGGCGGACGAGCTCGTTTTTATATTTCTATCTCTATTTTTCCACCGGAGTTAGTAGAGAAAGGGCGCTACGATACGATGAACTTTTCCGACAAAACGATGTAAAAACATTACGAGTATCTACACTATTACCATAACCCGGGGTTTTCGGTGCACAAATGATTTAACACTAGGTCTTCAGATTTCAGATTTTTATTGGTAAATGTACAATATCAATTACAAGTCATTTTCTATCTATAGTAATTACAGCTATTAAAACTTTACATAGGTTTGATATCAGCGATATATTATTTTTAAGTTTATTTCAGACTAGTGTTTAGGTCAACGGTCCACATTCAAAAACTCGTTTATACTGTAACACACCAGATTGCTAAGTAGTGTTTTAAGTTTCCTAGAAAATGTGGTGTTATTTTCACACTCTTTTATGTCGGTAGGGATACAGTTGTATATGTTGGGTCCGATAACGCTGAGCTGAGCACGAGCCTTTACCAACCGATTCAGATTAACACTAGTATAACTATTACTGAAATCGATATTTCCAAAGGCACTTCTATCTATATTAGATAGTATCAGCCTGTTAACTCCACATTTTCTGATTATGGGTCAATTTTTCTTTGTTGTTATTCTGTCCCGTGACATAGTGGAACAGTGAAAAAAAATCTTAGAAAATATTTGGTAATTTATATTATTGGTAGGTATTGTCAGGATATAGCCTACATAGGAATGGACTTACGACTGTAGCAATTACAATGTGTTTGGTAAATAATCATCGAAAATCGTGACCCCCGGGGGTGTTACCATGGCAACGAGCAGCAGAAAAACTTAATTAATTTAATTGCAAAATTAGAGCTAATTCATCCGCAACAAATTGCTACACCAAAAGTAATTTTAGATCACGAATACGAAAGAGAATTTAATATTAACAGAATATATATATTTTTAAGTATATATTAAGATCGATATTTATAGCAAAGGGTATTAATGTGCCATTAGGGAACAATACAAAGTGAAATTTAAATGTTTTGATTTGGTTTTGCACTTCGGCAGATCTATCACAATATCTGTTCTTTATCTATATTATTGCGTGAAATATTGTTTGTTATCTTAAGCTGTGGATGAGACAATTCGGTTGTTCAACATACGGAGGTCTTGTGTTGCAGATAACATAAAAAACGAATTGTATAATATAAGCCGGTATTTCGTGTTACAGATAAATATAACTGTTTTTTTTTACCTGCATTAGGTCGATTGTGCAACCGGAAATACCGGCTTATATTATACAATTCGTTTTTTATGTTATCTGCAACGCAAGAATTATCTACGATGTGTCGAATACTTAACCGAAAGCCAACCAAATTGTGTCATCTGGCACTGGTTTCATAAACGTGACAATGACAACAGGTATTCGATGTTCATTAGTCATTCATTACATTCTCCACTATTTATGCACATCTCTAGACTTGATATTACTACGAAATGTACGTGGAATTGATGTTGTCATCCGACATTTGTCACGATTATGGAATAGGGTCCGAAAGCTTGCTTTAAGGCATTATATTAGGTGACAAAATATCCTATACTCAATGTCAGCGAAAATACACTATATGAGATGCATTTAGCAAAATTTGAGGGTCTATACGAATTATTGTTGGATATGCTTCTTGATGGGAACACCGGGCATTGGTTACCAATAGCTATGTCGACGTGTTTCAATTATACCGCTCCTCTTGTACACTCGCCAACATCGGAATGTGTCTATGCTAACGTTATTTATTCGAGATTTATAACATCCTGTCCTGCTTACTAGACTAACAGAAGACGAAGAAAAACTTCGAATTTTGAGATTCTAGGTAAACTTACAGGCGCCTATTGTACAATAATGGCAAGTGCCAGATGACAGCGACAATACAATACCTATAGGTACTCAGCAGCAGATATTGTTGTGCAACCCACGTGGACGAAATGCACAAGTTTATTGAGGCTTGTGTGGCTACTTTTGCTACTGGTTGTACATGAAATTGTGTTAGCCCTTTTTATAATTGTCATATAGGTGATACACGTATAATCTGCAGTAGAGTAGCAGTAGCTACGCAGAATAACACGTTGCAAATAATGTGCACCTGCTGCTGATTTGTTGTTCTCTTGAAAACAGGCGTGTCTCGCTGTTTCTTGCCGAGTGTGTATAACCGATATCAAAATTTCAGTATTCAAGGAATCCCTTTTATGTGTTTTTACAAATCCTATTTATTTATTTATTAACTAGTATCTAGTGAAATGATCGTCTAAAGTATTATTCATAGCATTTTTAATGTATAGAGTTAGTTGCATATTATAAATGTTTAGAACTTAGCATTATGTTACATATAACTATATTTCGTTGTATTATGTGGTATTTTATTTCATTCATCGTCTGGAGTAGCAGCAAAAAATCTTCTATACAAACATTTGTGAAATGGTAAATATTAATATTGTTATCCTCCTCCCAGTGTCTATGAAAGTTCTGATACAATGATTTAATAAATTATATCGATAATAATGCCGCATTATTGTGTGTATACCTACACCGATACATATGTATATGTAGACCACCATATAACCCTATTGTCCTTTATCACCCATAAAATAACGCAATTCACATAATGTTTATGTTACATTGTGTGACGACATAAGTACATAGACATTCTGTAACATTGAAAGTACCTAAATCATCATATAAGTGCCTATGATATGAGTACCATACTACTCTCAAGAAAAGTTGTGTTTATGTGTTTTGATTGACATACCTATTTCAACTTTGGTGCAGATTTTATCTACGACATGCCGTAACTATTTAAAGTGCGCATTTTTATAATTTCGATAGTCATTAGATCAGGTATCATGTTTAAATACATTTAATTTATCACTACTTAGAAGGTGCTTGGATGCATTATTCGCTTTAGATACAATACGACATCCTTTATTAAGTATGTTTTGTCAAAATCATGAACGGGGTCCATGAAAAATCTGAATTGTTTGAAGTTTGAAGTCGGTTGACCTGATTTCATTTTTAATTTTATTACTTGTAGTGTTGCTATTTGTCAATACCATACATTTTGGAAATGGTTACCCTATTACTGTCATCGAAAAGGAATGACAGATAACATTTGACAAACGAAGTTGACAACTGACATGACAGAGGAAATTATTTATTTTCGTTTCGAATTAGTTTAAAAATTGCAAAATGTTGCTACGACTGCTCGTCAATTTAAACGTTAAATTATCTAGTAGGCGTACAAATTTACTACTTGGTTTACCCATTACCAGGCATTCCTGTCATCAGTGTGGTCACAGGTTATATTTCTCTCACAGGGCCCCCATCGTTAGGAATCATTACGAAAGGGCTTCACATAATAGAAATGGAATATTTAATACAAAAACAAGGTATTACTCAAGCCAAGTGGACGTCAAAACCAAGAACGAACCTGTTGAAACTGCGAACGAGAATGGGATTGCTACGTCTAAGAAAATTAACGTGAAATTAAAGCCAACGGAATTGAAGCGATTGTTTGGATTAGCGGCTCCTGAAAAATGGACTCTGACTGGTAAATACCTGATCTTTCTTTTTTAGATTCAAGTGCAAAAAATCTCTCCTGCTGAGTCCTTGGCACTCGAAATGGTCACTTTTCTGTTCAGTGAATCTTTTTTATCAAATTATCAATGGTCTGTTTTCAGGTGCCATTGGTTTCCTTATCATATCGTCAAGTGTGACGATGGCCGTACCTTTCTCACTGGGAAAAGTCCTGGACATCATCTACAGCAGTACAAATGACCTGGCTGGGGCAAGAGAGAAACTTGATACACTTTGCTTGATGCTCTGTGGAGTATTCTTGATTGGTGGCCTTTGTAACTTTGGAAGAGTATACCTCATGTCAATATCAGGTAAAGAAATGATAAAACTTTTTTAATAATACATTTAAAATCTTGCTAATCCGGCACACTAATAGTCTAATGTGTCTAATAATTTGGTACTCACCACATGCAATTTCCTCACCCCTTTCTTCTCCCAAACTGCACTATCATTTTAAATTAAAAAAAAAAATCTAAACAGTCAAGTAATCTGAACATTTGAATAATCCGGGGCTTAGATTTCAATTGTTACATTAGTAAGACTCAATTGTACTTTGAATTATTGGTTGAAAATGAAAATTCAGTTGTGCTTACTCCTTTCTTTTTGTGTGCTGTCATTCCAGAAACAATCTTGTTATCTGCTCAATGTATTCATATTTTTGCTAACTAGGTAATACAGGAAAATTAGACTAATTTTAACTGCACATTCGATAACACTAAATGAATGTGGAATTAAATTAATTATGTAATTGTATTTTATTGCATGTTGTGATGCCTAGAGACTATACATTTGGGAATATTTAATATTTTAAATGTTAAAATTTTATTTGAATGTACCTACCTAACATTGATTTACAGAATCCATACATCAGATGTATTACATCTCCTTACGTATACCCATGTAATTAGTTATAATTTAAATGTAATGTAATTGTTTTAAGTATTATTTATGAAAAAAATTACTTACTGTTGAATTTCTTTTGGCTTTCTTCTCAACAGCGGTCTCCTCTTGGCAAATGCCAGTAGATTCAGAATCTGACTTGTAAAAGTGCCCTTGTGGCTTACTTACTGAATAAATTATTTCATTTCATTTCATTACGAATATACATTACTTCATTGGTTAAATAATCATGATTCTACATATATATATAAGATCATATTACTAGTGGCTGTGTGAGCTGTAGATCTCGCGAGTTTGTTTCACAATTGCTGAATTTTTTTTATGTTCTCAACCTATCTCAGCCATTTTGAAAAATTGGATCGACTCAAAAATTCTGTATAGTTAAAAAACCTACTCACATACTTTCATGACAATTGATTGAGAAATGCATCCTCTAGGCAAGAACAGGCAAGGACTTCACTTCATATTTTTCTTTTCACTTCACTCACTTGTTACTCAATGCTACGGTGTCCCTGAAATATTTTTTCTAAAACTGGAGGATAGTAACTTTTTGAGAATAATTTCATAGACCACCATAATTAGGTTGAGCCTGTTCAGTGTTCTACAACAATCTTCAACAATTTACAAATTTCAATGTATTATTATATTTTATAATGTCATAATGCCTTAGGAAGTTATGGAATAGTTATTTAGTAAGCTCTCATTTAACAATAATGGTACTACGAAATGCTATGCTAATGCTAAATATGTTTCAGGCCAGAGAATGACACAATCCCTCCGCAAACAAGTGTACGCTGCCATATTACGTCAGGAACCCGCCTGGTTTGGCAAAAACTCCACCGGTGAGCTTGTGAACAGATTGTCTGCCGACACCCAGTTAGTGGGGCGCAACCTAAGTCAAAATGTGAGCGATGGACTGCGATCATTGTTTATGGTTGGAGCTGGGACTGGCATGATGGTAATTGTTTTTTTAATATGGCTAAACAAGTGTTGTGTAGTTTGTAGTTTTTTTTTGATTTTCCCTTGATTTTGCCATTCATAATCCCCTATTACAATTTCGTACTAATTACAATAGATATATTTAGAGGCTCCCTATGAGTTTAAGACGACATACTATAATATATCACACTAATATTATAAACGTCAATGTTTGTGAGTGTGTTTTTATATTTGTTCATCTTCAGTTCCGTTCTTCACGCTCAAGCCAGTGGGCCAATTTTGATAAAATTCAGTATGTAGTAGGTAGCTGACACCTAACTGCCTCCACGGCATAATTTTATTTGCCTTAAATTGCTGGATCGGAATAAAATGTTTACTTCATTATTTTTAGATGTCATTGCCTTGCCTTGTATTAGTCATAATCAATCAAATGTAAATTCATTGTTTTTTTTTAATGGTACATATCTGTTTGAGCGTGAGGAAAAGCAAGGACCACAGTGCAATTGAAAAAGTATTTAATATTATATGTAGATAGCATGCTCCTCCAAAGTTTTTATCACTATTGTGACACAGTTTTTTTTGTATTCTCCTCATGTCACTGTTTATCTTATCTATGTGTCTCTGATATTGACTGCTTTACAAAAATCAATCACCTTCCTACTAAAAAAAAAACTTTATTGCCGTATTATGTTTGATTCTAGCTATACAGTTTAATCTTAATAAAAACAGATTGTAACATGTTAATATTGACTAATTATCTGAGTTCGTGGATCAAGGTTTATTTGCGGACCGTGATTTTTATTACCAAGAGATCAAATATTTTTTATAATATTACTAAGACGGGAGCTAAATATATCTCTAACTTTTTTTAATGTTCTTGTTTAGCGCTTTAAAAAATAGATACATGTACGTTATATCTGCATTTATTATTATAGAAAGTATATGCCGTTTTCACACGTATACGTATGCGTGCAGCTACAATAGCTACATACATGCAGTTTTAATATAGCGAACATCAAACACTGCAGGACGGTGTTCGATGGTCGTGTGCGCCATGTTTTTGTTCGTTCGTGCAAGGCTTTAGGAAAAAGAAGCCGAGAAAAATGTAAAGTAATGTATAATATTTATCAGTCTATAGAAAGTTAGTAAATGTCTTTTCACTTCTCTCGCTCTAAAAGTTCGACTTTTATGCTCTAGAGCATAAAGTAAAATCGTCGTCGAAGACCAAGGCGATCGGTCCAACAGCCACACGAAAACAGTTAAAAAAAAAAAAAAAAACTTCATACAATAAAACCCGTTCCAGACCTTCCGATCCGATCCGATTTATCGGGAGAAATCGGATAATGTGTAGTGTAAGTATAGATCCTAACAATTGCACTACACAACATTATCCGATTTCTTCCGATAAATCGGATCGGATCGGAAGGTCTGAAACGGGTTTTAACTCTTTATTTTATTTCGTTTTGTTAGTATTCTAAGACCAAGGCAAATATACCAACAGCCAAAGTACACAATAAAACTTCTTGAAATAAACTTGTAACTTTTATGTACTATCATTTATTACTTTTTAAACTATTACTTTTTTAAACTATTAAATATTTAAAGTAACTTTAAATTTTAATTAAATTTGTTTTTAAGTAGGTATACATGATATGTGTATATATGTTATTTACATGATACAGTTTCACTTCCTTGCAATCGAAGTGAAAAGTAGAGTGTGCAACTCGTCCATAAAACGCATTTTACACTCGACTTTATATTCATCCTCGCTCGCAAGCTCGCTCGGATGGATAAACTTCTCGTGTAAAATGATGCGTTTTATGCACTTTTCGTACAATCTACTATTCTAGATAAAGTATCTCCAGATAATGTATGGCATTTTCTTTCTTTTATGGGGCGTTATAAAAAATCGAATTTCATTCTTCGGAATACACCAACCATATCTCAATAAAAATTAAATTATGTAAATACCTATCTTTACCATTGTAAAATTCTAAGATTGTGTTAAAAGTCAGGAATGATCATTACAGCGCGATGCAAGATTTGTATGAGTCGTAAAGTGCCATCTGTTGGTAACCATTTCTTTGTCCGTTCTTCATGCCGAAACGGCTGGACGTATTTTAATTTAATTTCAGACTGTATCAAAATCAAATGTTTACAATGAAGCGCCAAAAGTAGAAGCAACTGGTTGAAAAATTCAACGGCTCTGGCATCGTGTTCGGTGGTCCAGTTGGTAGGACGTCCGTGTTGGCCCGGAAAGCCGTTGGCGATGCAGGTTCGAATCCTGCCTGGACCGTTGAATTTTTAAATGTTTCGCTTCATTGTAAACATTTCGTTTACGTTAGCCGACGTTACTACTTTAATAAAAAATAATTTGTATCAAAATCTGTTAAAATGTCATCATACAAAGATGCTTTTTACCCGAGTTCACAGTGTCAGTTTACGGTGACAAAGTTGCCTTCCCTTCTGGAATCCATACTTAATATTATAAATGCGAAAGTGTGTCTGTCTGTCTGTTACCTCTTCACGCTTAAACCGCTGAATCGATTTTGATGAAATTTGGCATGGAGATAGTTTAAGATCCGAGGAAGGACATAGGATAGTTTTCATCCTGGAAATTATCCCTAAAAAGATTGAAAAGTGAGTAAGTAATTCATGATGACATTGATGACCCTGTAGGAAATGTAATGATTAGACCAAAAGCACAATTGCTCTTACATTTGCTTAGGCGCTTTTAATAATCCCTTTTATTAATTAAGGTGATTAGGTGGATATCTATCGTGTTGTACGAGGTTGCTTCCATACTTCCAAGTTCCACGCGGACGTAGTCGCGGGCAAAAGCTAGTATTCTATATATGTTTATGCGTTTTCACAGATGTATATGTCTCCGTCGTTGGCGATGGTCGGGCTGTGCGTGGTGCCGCCGGTGTCGGTGCTGGCCGTGGTCTACGGCCGCTTCGTGAGGAACATCACGAGGCAGCTGCAGGACAGCCTTGCGGAGACCAGCGAAGTGGGTTGCTGCTTTTTGGTTATTGCGGTTTACCCTTGTTTTATAGAGAAACGTTTCATCGAATTTTCATTTCATCGAAAGCGTTTTTTTTTTTTTGGAAACCATAAAATATTCTGGAATGTTATAACACAAACCTCACCTAATTCAAGATTACTGAAAAATGTATGACTTTCGTGTTTTTTTTTTCTATGAAATGAAAATTGTATGAACTGAAGCATTCGGTGAAGTGTTTTTCTATAAAAGAAGTGCACCATTGCACATTATAATCTAAACAAATATATCCGTTCAGTACCCTTACCACGAGTTTACAGTGACAGTACTCGCTAGAGACTGCGTAAAGGATTTGTATGGAGAATTGTAGTTCTACGAAGTAACCGCTAGGCTATTCTCCATACAAATCATTTACACCAGCTGTCGCTAGCGATTATAGCCATCGGATAGTCGGATGCTTTTATACTTAAACTTTGGTAGCGGCTTTGTTGTTCGGTTGTAGGTAAAGGGGGCTTTGTTTGAGGTATGAGTGAGATAGCAATAGGATTTTGTCAACTTTAGGTAAATATACATCGGAATTTCCGATCCCTATACATGACACACAGTACAGTACATGAGTTAACGCATGGTAAGGGGACAACTGTAGGGTACACTAATGGCTCTGTCGTTTTACTAAATGATTCTAAAAATATTCTAAATTGGGTTTTGAAGGCAGAGATGATAATTTAAAAATGTTTTTGGAACAACCATGGTGAAAGAAATTGCAATTTAATTGACAAAAAAATACTTTACCTACTCTATTCGGCAAAAGATAAAAAGAAAATTAAACGTATAACTTCTTTTTCAGCTTGCTGAAGAAAAAATATCCAACATAAAAACGGTAAAAGCGTTCAGTAAAGAAAAGGAAGAGTGTGAGTCGTATGCGCAGAGAATAGAGAAGGTTTTGCAGTTGGCCTATAAGGAGTCGCTTGCTGTGGGAAGCTTCTACGGTATGGTAAGCTCATTTCATATCCATTTCCCAATCATAGGCCAATTGGCCTCAATTAGAATACTTTTTGCAAACATCAGATAGTATGAAATTTCCAGTATACTTATTTATTGACTACTTTTAACGTAAGATGTGGTAATATAGGGATATGTGATTTTCATTGTCATGGTAGATTTAGATATTAAATTCCCTTTCCCACTCTTATTATTTGCAAACCCGTAAAAATATTACCTACTGATTATGCATTTGAAATGACACACGACAGCAGTGGCGTGGCGTCAAACTTTTGTGATAGTAATCTGGAGTCATTTAGGCTTATATTCTTTTTCTAGAGCGATACGACAAGATGCTCGAATATCGTAAATTAGGCAGTCGCTTGTTCTGATATTGTGTGCATTATGAACTGCAGCCACAAACTGCTACAGTGCGTGAGCTATCAGAATGCGATTCGCGTCATATATGTGTCTTGCTCGCTCTCACGCGATCTAGATAAGAAACTTTCAGTTTTCACCTAAACCTACATCACAATCAGAGAAGGCCTGTACCTACTATGAAATGAAAGGTGTCATAAGTTCATAACATAAGTCCAATTTGTGGTCGCTATTCAAAAAAGAATTCCTACATCACTTGTTTTGATTTTAATACATACATAACTATGCATTCCCACAGACTGGTCTCGCCGGCAACACGATAATAATCCTAGTCCTGTACTACGGGGGCGGGATGGTTGCCACGGAACAGTTGACAGTCGGCAACCTAACCTCATTCCTGCTTTACGCGGCGTATGTCGGCATCAGTATAGGCGGCCTGAGCAGTTTCTATACCGAGCTTAACAAGGGCATCGGAGCCGCTAGCAGACTGTGGGATATTATTGATAGAGTACCGAGTATACCGGTTTCAGGTAAGCAGTACCTACTTATACTCTAGATAATAAGCCTAGTCTTATAAGGCGGGATAGTTGTCATACAGCAGTCGACGGTCGGCAACCTAACCTTCCTGCTTTACGCGGTGTATGAGGGCATTAGTACGAGTATAGGAGGCCTGAGCAGTTTCTATACCGAGCTTAACAAGGGCATCGGAGCCGCTAGCAGACTGTGGGATATTATTGATAGAGTACCGAGTATACCGGTTTCAGGTAAGCAGTACCTACTTATACTCTAGATAATAAGCCTAGTCTTATAAGGCGGGATAGTTGTCATACAACAGTCGACGGTCGGCAACCTAACCTTCCTGCTTTACGCGGTGTATGAGGGCATTAGTACGAGTATAGGAGGCCTGAGCAGTTTAGTGTAGTTATACCGAGCTGAACAAGGGCATCCGAGCCGTTAGCAGACTGTGGGATATTATATTATTGTTTCAACTAGATAAAACACTGAATTTAGCGGATCACTAATACGAGAGCGTCATAGAAAACTATATATGTATGGTGAAATGTAGAATCTATCCTATAAAAAGGTATTTTTTCACCATGCCTATAAATTTTCCCCATATTCCTTAATTTCCCAACTGTTTTATTTCCCAACACGTACTTCTCTCTGAAAGAGTTTAAATCGTGTAGAACGCATTGATTATAAAGCAAATAATTTTTAGGCGGGCTAAGACCCCAAGGGCGTCCGAAAGGAGAGATCATACTCGAGAACGTGGGCTTCACCTACCTGGGTCTCTGAAAGAGTTTAAATCGTGTAGAACGCATTGATTATAAAGCAAATAATTTTTAGGCGGGCTAAGACCCCAAGGGCGTCCGAAAGGAGAGATCATACTCGAGAACGTGGGCTTCACCTACCTGGGTCTCTGAAAGAGTTTAAATCGTGTAGAACGCATTGATTATAAAGCAAATAATTTTTAGGTGGGCTAAGACCCCAAGGGCGTCCGAAGGGAGAGATCATACTCGAGAACGTGGGATTCACCTACCTGGGTCTCTGAAAGAGTTTAAATCGTGTAGAACGCATTGATTATAAAGCAAATAATTTTTAGGTGGGCTAAGACCCCAAGGGCGTCCGAAGGGAGAGATCATACTCGAGAACGTGGGCTTCACCTACCTGGGTCTCTGAAAGAGTTTAAATCGTGTAGAACGCATTGATTATAAAGCAAATAATTTTTAGGTGGGCTAAGACCCCAAGGGCGTCCGAAGGGAGAGATCATACTCGAGAACGTGGGCTTCACCTACCTGGGTCTCTGAAAGAGTTTAAATCGTGTAGAACGCATTGATTATAAAGCAAATATTTTTTAGGCGGGCTAAGACCCCAAGGGCGTCCGAAGGGAGAGATCATACTCGAGAACGTGGGCTTCACCTACCTGGGTCTCTGAAAGAGTTTAAATCGTGTAGAACGCATTGATTATAAAGCAAATAATTTTTAGGCGGGCTAAGACCCCAAGGGCGTCCGAAGGGAGAGATCATACTCGAGAACGTGGGCTTCACCTACCTGGGTCTCTGAAAGAGTTTAAATCGTGTAGAACGCATTGATTATAAAGCAAATAATTTTTAGGCGGGCTAAGACCCCAAGGGCGTCCGAAGGGAGAGATCATACTCGAGAACGTGGGCTTCACCTACCTGGGCGCTCCTCTCATCAAGGGGCTGAACCTGCACCTGCGGCCGGGCCGCTCGCTGGCGCTGGTGGGCCGCTCGGGCTGCGGCAAGAGCACCGTGGCGGCGCTCATCCTGCGGCTCTACGACCCCGTGGACGGCCGGATACTGCTCGACGGCGTGGACATCAGGGAGCTGGACCCGGTGTGGCTGAGGAGCCATATCGGCTACGTTAGTCAGGTAATCTCATTTTTTTATTCAAAGGTTTGCCAACAGATACGACCACTATATGAAATTACAATTAAAAACATATTTAGAACTTACATATTCTAGGGATGACACTTTATCTGTTAGATATGTGTATTTTGTGCCATCGGTAACTTCCTGTTACCTTATCGTCACCATTTTACGAGAACTAAACTTATCATCAGATATGCGAATACTGTTACGTCTTGAACCTCCGTCGCTTAATCAAAGTTTGAGTTTCAGCTTTTACTAGATCCATCGTTTGTTCTGTCACTTTGAATATTTTCCTTAGCATCCATATTAATGATGAATGATGAAATGAGGCGATCGGCGGAAGAACCATGGTCGTAGACGTTGATATTGTAGGGCTGTAGGCTGGTTATAAAAAAGTATCTACAATTTTGGTTTAAATGAAGATTCTGTCGCTGTCAAGTTAACGATAGAAAAATATTATGTGATTCCTCTGCAAGCCACCAAACAAACATCTATAATTATTGAATTTCGGTCTTAAATATATTCTAATTTAATAAGTTATGTGTTTTTCTAAGCCTCCACCCCCACATATGGTGGAGGCGCGGGGTAACACCGGCCTACATTCCTACAATATAGCTCAGCGATTTGCTTAACTTAAGAGGCCTTATTCCTTTTAAAATTTATTTTTTTCATATTATGACAAATATATTGATAATTTCAACCAACTTTTTGAAGTGAATAATACTTTTCCCCGAGTTCTAGGTAGTAACATAGTTATTTCACGCTTTAAATAAGTTAAAAAAACTAATTTTCCCCGTGAATTTTGTAAATTTCGAGTAGTTTTTGAAACAAAAATTATCAATGAAAAATTCAAACTGTAGGTTTCAAATATATACCAATAAATCCCAATAGCCCTGTTCTAGAAAGTAACATCAATAGTATGTTAAGAAACATGTTTGATCATAGAGAAAAATGTCTAAACAATCAGCATTTTAAAAGGAATAAGGCCTCTTAAGTGGCAGTGGGCGCGGCACCTTGCTCATACAACCCATGGCGGTTAGGGCAGAAAGGCTCTTGAATGGTGACCGTATACCGGAAGACGCAGTGTGAAAAAACCCTAACGATTGCAGAAGCAGTTGGATGAGGTCCGCGACGCACGATCGATCACTGTGGAAAGCTTGTGGGAGGCCTTTGTCCATCAGCAGACGTCTTTCGGCTGTTATATTATGAATGTATTCTTTGTTTCAGGAACCTGTGTTATTTAGCGGATCAATAAAGGACAATATTTTATACGGAGCATTAGACTTAGAAGACTCTGAAGAGCTTAAAATAGATCAAAACGATAAGGTGAGTCAAATCAGTTTTAAAGAATTTATCTCACTGTAGTAGGGTAAATCGCCAATTACTGGCCACCGTTCTATAACTGGCCACCTCATACTAAAAATTAACTCTGTCTACCTACAAACTGAACTCATTTTAGTATATCGTGGCCAGTTATTGAACGGTGGCCAGTAATTGACAATTTCCCCTTCTTTTTAATAGAAAACATTTTCAATAGTATAAGATTAACGTTCTCGAGACGGCACAACTTTCTCTAAGAAGAAGTCTTGTAATATGAAGTTGGAAAGCGAGTTTTGCTTATATGTAATTTGAAATGGGCTACTCGACGTATTTAAAGGAAGCAAATTCAAGTTGGAACCTTTTCTGTACTACGTCGGTAGTTCAGATAATTCTACTGAGTGATAAAAATGACGTAGTGCACTCCTTTATGTACGTATTTATAAGTCATTTGAGCCTTAGGATTAGGAGGCTATTAGCGTGGCTCTGTAATATACCTGGGTTTCAGAAGGTGCCGGCGTGGCTAGCGGCGGCGCGGACGGCGCATCTACACGAGCTGGTCCGCAAACCGAACGGTTGGGCGAGACACGTGGGCGCGCGCGGCGGACAACTCAGCGGGGGACAGAAGCAGAGAGTGGCTATAGCGCGAGCAGTCGTTAAGGTACGTGCTCACGCTAGGTGGCGCTGTCCCGCTTTGTATGGCGCGTCTACACGAGCTGGTCCGCAAACCGAACGGTTGGGCGAGACACGTGGGCGCGCGCGGCGGACAACTCAGCGGGGGACAGAAGCAGAGAGTGGCTATAGCGCGAGCAGTCGTTAAGGTACGTGCTCACGCTAGGTGGCGCTGTCCCGCTTTGTATGGCGCGTCTACACGAGCTGGTCCGCAAACCGAACGGTTGGGCGAGACACGTGGGCGCGCGCGGCGGACAACTCAGCGGGGGACAGAAGCAGAGAGTGGCTATAGCGCGAGCAGTCGTTAAGGTACGTGCTCACGCTAGGTGGCGCTGTCCCGCTTTGTATGGCGCGTCTACACGAGCTGGTCCGCAAACCGAACGGTTGGGCGAGACACGTGGGCGCGCGCGGCGGACAACTCAGCGGGGGACAGAAGCAGAGAGTGGCTATAGCGCGAGCAGTCGTTAAGGTACGTGCTCACGCTAGGTGGCGCTGTCCCGCTTTGTATGGCGCGTCTACACGAGCTGGTCCGCAAACCGAACGGTTGGGCGAGACACGTGGGCGCGCGAGGCGGACAACTCAGCGGGGGACAGAAGCAGAGAGTGGCTATAGCGCGAGCAGTCGTTAAGGTACGTGCTCACGCTAGGTGGCGCTGTCCCGCTTTGTATGGCGCGTCTACACGAGCTCGTCCGCAAACCGAACGGTTGGGCGAGACACGTGGGCGCGCGCGGCGGACAACTCAGCGGGGGACAGAAGCAGAGAATGGCTATAGCGCGAGCAGTCGTTAAGGTACGTGCTCACGCTAGGTGGCGCTGTCCCGCTTTGTATGGCGCGTCTACACGAGCTCGTCCGCAAACCGAACGGTTGGGCGAGACACGTGGGCGCGCGAGGCGGACAACTCAGCGGGGGACAGAAGCAGAGAGTGGCTATAGCGCGAGCAGTCGTTAAGGTACGTGCTCACGCTAGGTGGCGCTGTCCCGCTTTGTATGGCGCGTCTACACGAGCTCGTCCGCAAACCGAACGGTTGGGCGAGACACGTGGGCGCGCGCGGCGGACAACTCAGCGGGGGACAGAAGCAGAGAGTGGCTATAGCGCGAGCAGTCGTTAAGGTACGTGCTCACGCTAGGTGGCGCTGTCCCGCTTTGTATGGCGCGTCTACACGAGCTGGTCCGCAAACCGAACGGTTGGGCGAGACACGTGGGCGCGCGCGGCGGACAACTCAGCGGGGGACAGAAGCAGAGAGTGGCTATAGCGCGAGCAGTCGTTAAGGTACGTGCTCACGCTAGGTGGCGCTGTCCCGCTTTGTATGGCGCGTCTACACGAGCTCGTCCGCAAACCGAACGGTTGGGCGAGACACGTGGGCGCGCGCGGCGGACAACTCAGCGGGGGACAGAAGCAGAGAGTGGCTATAGCGCGAGCAGTCGTTAAGGTACGTGCTCACGCTAGGTGGCGCTGTCCCGCTTTGTATGGCGCGTCTACACGAGCTCGTCCGCAAACCGAACGGTTGGGCGAGACACGTGGGCGCGCGCGGCGGACAACTCAGCGGGGGACAGAAGCAGAGAGTGGCTATAGCGCGAGCAGTCGTTAAGGTACGTGCTCACGCTAGGTGGCGCTGTCCCGCTTTGTATGGCGCGTCTACACGAGCTCGTCCGCAAACCGAACGGTTGGGCGAGACACGTGGGCGCGCGCGGCGGACAACTCAGCGGGGGACAGAAGCAGAGAGTGGCTATAGCGCGAGCAGTCGTTAAGGTACGTGCTCACGCTAGGTGGCGCTGTCCCGCTTTGTATGGCGCGTCTACACGAGCTGGTCCGCAAACCGAACGGTTGGGCGAGACACGTGGGCGCGCGCGGCGGACAACTCAGTGGGGGACAGAAGCAGAGAGTGGCTATAGCGCGAGCAGTCGTTAAGGTACGTGCTCACGCTAGGTGGCGCTGTCCCGCTTTGTATGGCGCGTCTACACGAGCTCGTCCGCAAACCGAACGGTTGGGCGAGACACGTGGGCGCGCGCGGCGGACAACTCAGCGGGGGACAGAAGCAGAGAGTGGCTATAGCGCGAGCAGTCGTTAAGGTACGTGCTCACGCTAGGTGGCGCTGTCCCGCTTTTTGTATGGCGCGTCTACACGAGCTGGTCCGCAAACCGAACGGTTGGGCGAGACACGTGGGCGCGCGCGGCGGACAACTCAGCGGGGGACAGAAGCAGAGAGTGGCTATAGCGCGAGCAGTCGTTAAGGTACGTGCTCACGCTAGGTGGCGCTGTCCCGCTTTTTGTATGGCGCGTCTACACGAGCTGGTCCGCAAACCGAACGGTTGGGCGAGACACCTGGGCGCGCGCGGCGGACAACTCAGCGGGGGACAGAAGCAGAGAGTGGCTATAGCGCGAGCAGTCGTTAAGGTACGTGCTCACGCTAGGTGGCGCTGTCCCGCTTTTTGTATGGCGCGTCTACACGAGCTGGTCCGCAAACCGAACGGTTGGGCGAGACACGTGGGCGCGCGCGGCGGACAACTCAGCGGGGGACAGAAGCAGAGAGTGGCTATAGCGCGAGCAGTCGTTAAGGTACGTGCTCACGCTAGGTGGCGCTGTCCCGCTTTGTATGGCGCGTCTACACGAGCTGGTCCGCAAACCGAACGGTTGGGCGAGACACGTGGGCGCGCGCGGCGGACAACTAAGCGGGGGACAGAAGCAGAGAGTGGCTATAGCGCGAGCAGTCGTTAAGGTACGTGCTCACGCTAGGTGGCGCTGTCCCGCTTTGTATGGCGCGTCTACACGAGCTCGTCCGCAAACCGAACGGTTGGGCGAGACACGTGGGCGCGCGCGGCGGACAACTCAGCGGGGGACAGAAGCAGAGAGTGGCTATAGCGCGAGCAGTCGTTAAGGTACGTGCTCACGCTAGGTGGCGCTGTCCCGCTTTTTGTATGGCGCGTCTACACGAGCTGGTCCGCAAACCGAACGGTTGGGCGAGACACGTGGGCGCGCGCGGCGGACAACTCAGCGGGGGACAGAAGCAGAGAGTGGCTATAGCGCGAGCAGTCGTTAAGGTACGTGCTCACGCTAGGTGGCGCTGTCCCGCTTTTTGTATGGCGCGTCTACACGAGCTGGTCCGCAAACCGAACGGTTGGGCGAGACACGTGGGCGCGCGCGGCGGACAACTCAGCGGGGGACAGAAGCAGAGAGTGGCTATAGCGCGAGCAGTCGTTAAGGTACGTGCTCACGCTAGGTGGCGCTGTCCCGCTTTTTGTATGGCGCGTCTACACGAGCTGGTCCGCAAACCGAACGGTTGGGCGAGACACGTGGGCGCGCGCGGCGGACAACTCAGCGGGGGACAGAAGCAGAGAGTGGCTATAGCGCGAGCAGTCGTTAAGGTACGTGCTCACGCTAGGTGGCGCTGTCCCGCTTTTTGTATGGCGCGTCTACACGAGCTGGTCCGCAAACCGAACGGTTGGGCGAGACACGTGGGCGCGCGCGGCGGACAACTCAGCGGGGGACAGAAGCAGAGAGTGGCTATAGCGCGAGCAGTGGTTAAGGTACGTGCTCACGCTAGCTGGCGCTGTCCCGCTTTGTATGGCGCGTCTACACGAGCTCGTCCGCAAACCGAACGGTTGGGCGAGACACGTGGGCGCGCGCGGCGGACAACTCAGCGGGGGACAGAAGCAGAGAGTGGCTATAGCGCGAGCAGTCGTTAAGGTACGTGCTCACGCTAGGTGGCGCTGTCCCGCTTTGTATGGCGCATCTACACGAGCTCGTCTGCAAGCCGAACGGTTGGGCGAGACACGTGGGCGCGCGCGGCGGACAACTCAGCGGGGGACAGAAGCAGAGAGTGGCTATAGCGCGAGCAGTCGTTAAGGTACGTGCTCACGCTAGGTGGCGCTGTCCCGCTTTGTATGGCGCATCTACACGAGCTCGTCCGCAAACCGAACGGTTGGGCGAGACACGTGGGCGCGCGCGGCGGACAACTCAGCGGGGGACAGAAGCAGAGAGTGGCTATAGCGCGAGCAGTCGTTAAGGTACGTGCTCACGCTAGGTGGCGCTGTCCCGCTTTGTATGGCGCATCTACACGAGCTCGTCCGCAAACCGAACGGTTGGGCGAGACACGTGGGCGCGCGCGGCGGACAACTCAGCGGGGGACAGAAGCAGAGAGTGGCTATAGCGCGAGCAGTCGTTAAGGTACGTGCTCACGCTAGGTGGCGCCGTCCCGCTTTGTATGGCGCATCTACACGAGCTCGTCCGCAAACCGAACGGTTGGGCGAGACACGTGGGCGCGCGCGGCGGACAACTCAGCGGGGGACAGAAGCAGAGAGTGGCTATAGCGCGAGCAGTCGTTAAGGTACGTGCTCACGCTAGGTGGCGCTGTCCCGCTTTGTATGGCGCATCTACACGAGCTCGTCCGCAAGCCGAACGGTTGGGCGAGACACGTGGGCGCGCGCGGCGGACAACTCAGCGGGGGACAGAAGCAGAGAGTGGCTATAGCGCGAGCAGTCGTTAAGGTACGTGCTCACGCTAGGTGGCGCCGTCCCGCTTTGTATGGCGCATCTACACGAGCTCGTCCGCAAACCGAACGGTTGGGCGAGACACGTGGGCGCGCGCGGCGGACAACTCAGCGGGGGACAGAAGCAGAGAGTGGCTATAGCGCGAGCAGTCGTTAAGGTACGTGCTCAAGCTAGGTGGCGCTGTCCCGCTTTGTATGGCGCATCTACACGAGCTCGTCCGCAAACCGAACGGTTGGGCGAGACACGTGGGCGCGCGCGGCGGACAACTCAGCGGGGGACAGAAGCAGAGAGTGGTTATAGCGCGAGCAGTCGTTAAGGTACGTGCTCACGCTAGGTGGCGCTGTCCCGCTTTGTATGGCGCGTCTACACGAGCTCGTCCGCAAACCGAACGGTTGGGCGAGACACGTGGGCGCGCGCGGCGGACAACTCAGCGGGGGACAGAAGCAGAGAGTGGTTATAGCGCGAGCAGTCGTTAAGGTACGTGCTCACGCTAGGTGGCGCTGTCCCGCTTTGTATGGCGCATCTACACGAGCTCGTCCGCAAACCGACCGGTTGGGCGAGACACGTGGGCGCGCGCGGCGGACAACTCAGCGGGGGACAGAAGCAGAGAGTGGCTATAGCGCGCAGTGGCGTGCACCTTATAAAGACAAAAAGACACTGCCTGCCCTAGTTGATTACAGAAACGAAATATATTATTTATTGTTACAAACATTACCTTTTTATAAAATTATATAAAACAAATGTACAAAAATAATCAATTTGCGATCCGCGCCATCTATCGAGTTGGTGCGCCAAAATTACGTACGCAATGGTCGATTCCGTGGAGATTGCCTTGAACGATTCCGCGGCACTAGCGCCGCTTCGCGCCGTAAGCGGTAAAGACAGGCGATTTTCTGTCTAATTTTACATTTGTGTGCCTCGTGATAACACGGACCGCGTGTGTGTGCGTTCTTATAAAAATATTGCACACAATAACAAAACTCACGCACACAAATACAGAAGTAAGACACTGTCTCATGTCTTTTACTTCCTTACGGAAGTAGGATGTTCCCGACCCGCGACTCGACACGCCGAACAACATTCGATGCGAGCGAGGCGCGAATACCGCGACGCCCGATATTAAGCGAACAATTCCGAACGGGTAGCCTGTCTCGCTCTCTCCTTAGCTATTATTTGTAGATTCAAACTTCCGATGTTGATTATGTAACGAATTTAAAAAGGCGCTTTTTTGTTACTTTAATTAGAGCAAAAACAGTACTATTTAAGTGTGTCGTATTTTTGTTACCTATAGGTTTTGCATACTTGGACGCCATTATTGTTTGTTTTGATTATTACGTGTGATAGTGGTGACTAGTAAATAAGCGAATAAAAACTTTTAGTGTATTCTTTTAATTGTGATACTGATAATTGTGGTGGTGTTTATAGTTTGCGGTCGTCGGTTAATAGAGGAAATTATTTAGAGATGGTCGATTTGCTTGATATTTCAGAAGACGAAGAAAACCTGTCCCGCAGTATTTCTGTAAGTTATTAGGTTCTCAAAATTTTGTGTCTACCCTGTCGTAAAACTCTGTGCACGCCACTGATAGCGCGAGCAGTCGTTAAGGTACGTGCTCACGCTAGGTGGCGCTGTCCCGCTTTGTATGGCGCGTCTACACGAGCTCGTCCGCAAACCGAACGGTTGGGCGAGACACGTGGGCGCGCGCGGCGGACAACTCAGCGGGGGACAGAAGCAGAGAGTGGCTATAGCGCGAGCAGTCGTTAAGGTACGTGCTCACGCTAGGTGGCGCTGTCCCGCTTTGTATGGCGCGTCTACACGAGCTCGTCCGCAAACCGAACGGTTGGGCGAGACACGTGGGCGCGCGCGGCGGACAACTCAGCGGGGGACAGAAGCAGAGAGTGGCTATAGCGCGAGCAGTCGTTAAGGTACGTGCTCACGCTAGGTGGCGCTGTCCCGCTTTGTATGGCGCATCTACACGAGCTCGTCCGCAAACCGAACGGTTGGGCGAGACACGTGGGCGCGCGCGGCGGACAACTCAGCGGGGGACAGAAGCAGAGAGTGGCTATAGCGCGAGCAGTCGTTAAGGTACGTGCTCACGCTAGGTGGCGCTGTCCCGCTTTGTATGGCGCGTCTACACGAGCTCGTCCGCAAACCGAACGGTTGGGCGAGACACGTGGGCGCGCGCGGCGGACAACTCAGCGGGGGACAGAAGCAGAGAGTGGCTATAGCGCGAGCAGTCGTTAAGGTACGTGCTCACGCTAGGTGGCGCTGTCCCGCTTTGTATGGCGCGTCTACACGAGCTCGTCCGCAAACCGAACGGTTGGGCGAGACACGTGAGCGCGCGCGGCGGACAACTCAGCGGGGGACAGAAGCAGAGAGTGGCTATAGCGCGAGCAGTCGTTAAGGTACGTGCTCACGCTAGGTGGCGCTGTCCCGCTTTGTATGGCGCATCTACACGAGCTCGTCCGCAAACCGAACGGTTGGGCGAGACACGTGGGCGCGCGCGGCGGACAACTCAGCGGGGGACAGAAGCAGAGAGTGGCTATAGCGCGAGCAGTCGTTAAGGTACGTGCTCACGCTAGGTGGCGCTGTCCCGCTTTGTATGGCGCATCTACACGAGCTCGTCCGCAAACCGAACGGTTGGGCGAGACACGTGGGCGCGCGCGGCGGACAACTCAGCGGGGGACAGAAGCAGAGAGTGGCTATAGCGCGAGCAGTCGTTAAGGTACGTGCTCACGCTAGGTGGCGCTGTCCCGCTTTGTATGGCGCGTCTACACGAGCTCGTCCGCAAACCGAACGGTTGGGCGAGACACGTGGGCGCGCGCGGCGGACAACTCAGCGGGGGACAGAAGCAGAGAGTGGCTATAGCGCGAGCAGTCGTTAAGGTACGTGCTCACGCTAGGTGGCGCTGTCCCGCTTTGTATGGCGCATCTACACGAGCTCGTCCGCAAACCGAACGGTTGGGCGAGACACGTGGGCGCGCGCGGCGGACAACTCAGCGGGGGACAGAAGCAGAGAGTGGCTATAGCGCGAGCAGTCGTTAAGGTACGTGCTCACGCTAGGTGGCGCTGTCCCGCTTTGTATGGCGCATCTACACGAGCTCGTCCGCAAACCGAACGGTTGGGCGAGACACGTGGGCGCGCGCGGCGGACAACTCAGCGGGGGACAGAAGCAGAGAGTGGCTATAGCGCGAGCAGTCGTTAAGGTACGTGCTCACGCTAGGTGGCGCTGTCCCGCTTTGTATGGCGCGTCTACACGAGCTGGTCCGCAAACCGAACGGTTGGGCGAGACACGTGGGCGCGCGAGGCGGACAACTTACCGGAGGTCAGTTGAAGGTAGTGAGTTCGCTCAGGTCTTAGAATTTCGTCGTCTCAGCGGTACCCAGGACATCAAACGGTCTTCCATCGCCTGAATGACTCGAATAGACTCTTAACTTAAATGATTCTCGTCTTCATCCATACGAGCCATCGGAGTTTGTTCCTTGTAAGATGACTTGGACACCAGTGGCTAATTTTAGGAAGCTACTAGTTACAAAGTGTAAGTTAAAAAAGTACTTCCACTTGTAATTTGTAACCTGTAGCTTCGTAAATGGCCCACAGATCTTCGATATTTTTTATACGGAGTCGCTGAGTACCATCTTCTCTACAAGCGGGTCCCAGTATTTTGTTGAAGATTCTCCGTTCAGCAACCCAGTAGTGCAACGTTTCTCTTCTTGTTTGTCCAGGCTTCGCATAAATTACTCGCGTGTAACGGCTATTACTAAAACTTACTAAATTTCGGCTTTCCAGGATTAAGAGTCTCAGAGCTGAACGAACCGTCAGACGTGCAGACATGACATAATTATAAGGATTTACTGTTTGCCTGGTAAGGGTTCCTCCAGATAGACAGAACCCTACCTGTAAAAACTGCTCTGTACATAAGACACGCGTGGATATATCTAGATAAGATATCTAAAAGTCCACCAACGACATTATTTTTACGTTTTATGACAACGCTTACGGCGTGTAGCGTCCGTTCGTTATAAGTTGTAAATATGCCCTTATCACTAGACAGCCAGTAATATTTACTATTGTTGCAATTTTTCTTTGGCGGTAATTGGCATATCTTATCTTGTTCAGTTGTTTTGGGAGAATAAATGAGATAGTTATCTAATGGCGTGATATAACGGAAACATGTTTCGCATTGATATTATCGTTTACCTGACAACGCTGTTAATGATGATGGCTTCTGGGATCGGTACAGTCCGCTAGGCTATCCTTATTTTATTATTTAAGTTGAAATAATTAACCCATAGGTTATCCACTCAATTGCTTCGAATTTTGAGTTGGACTCTATTTATATAATAAAATAAGAGCGGTGACAGGTAGCCGTAGTTACCAAAAGCAATCTAGTGGTTATTCACATGGGTACGACTTTCGCGGCCTGGTTTTCTACAACTCGACTTGTTATTCGGTACCAATTTTGCATGGTGGGCTGATAAGTCTTTCAGCCCACTCACTCTTACCAACCCAACTCTACCAGAACGCCTAGGCAGACCCTTAAAAGGAAATACCACTGCTATTTTTAGGGTTCCGTACCTCAATCGGAAAAAACGGAACCCTTATAGGATCACTTTGTTGTCCGTCCGTCCGTCTGTCTGTCTGTCAAGACCCTTTATCTCGAGAACGCGTGGAGGTATCGAGTTGAAATTAACACCATACAGGTCGACGGTTAAAAATAAAAGGTCTACGTTAACGTGAAAAAAAGATACGGCCGTTTATGTCGCAAAAAACTTACATTCGACACTCACAACGGAATCAAAATGATTTGGCAAGTAATATCGTCACATACTACAAATACTTATAAAAATCAGAAAACTATACATTTGTAATAAAATCATAAAAAATATAGTCCTTTTCAAACATCATATTTGTAGAACTCGGTTGCGTTAAGTTTGCACCTCGCTTGTATACGGCGCCATACATTTCAGGTGCAAACTTAACTCAACCAGGCCAATCAAGGTGGGATAAGTGAAAGTTTTAACGGAACCCTCGGTGCGCGAGTCAGACTCGCACTTGGCTGGTTTCATTTTATTTCCATACAAATCGAGGTTTCCTTCTCGTCTGTCTTCTCCAAAACTTAACCAATCGTTACGAAATTTTCGGAATTGAATAAGAACGAAATGTTCTGTGTCCGTCCATTTTCGGCGGAATTAAGTAATCCGACACAGAACATTTCCTTCCCAATCAGTTCCTAAAATTTCGTAAAGATTGGTTTAGTTTTGAGGAGGAAGCAGACCAGAACGAAACCTCGATTGGTATAACCCGGTTACGTTGAGTTTGGCTCTCATTTGTATCCGACGCCACGGTTACCAGAAACTTAACGTAGACTGATAGTATGAGAAAAGGACCAGTGATAATGCCCTCTTAATGCCGCTGACGACTTCTAGACTGTCATCGAACTCCTGTGGTGTTGTCCCTTGGACTTTACATGTTCGAAACAAATGGAATAGGTAGTCAATTCACGAAATGGCACCGATAGATTGAACGACGTAAAGGTTATCCCTCATAGTGTAGTAATCGAGATATTAGTAACAAGATGCTCATTGTAAAATACTTTGTCGTCGTTCCCATAGTAAAATTGCGGATCTGAATTTTCGCGAACTTGGAAATGTTGCCTAAAACATACCGAATTAGGTCTAAAGTCAAACGAAAAAAAACAGGTTCGTAAGTTACTATGGGAACGACGATGTACTTTATTTGACGCCAGTAAACAATGATACAGATTGTAAATAAAAAGATATCTCCTCTAATCAACTCCAAAGTTCTCAAAGAACGGCGATAACAATGTTATCATTATCACTAAACCCATTGTCAGGTAGTGGACTTTGTCATTTCCTTGATAATGTACGTAGTTTATGATTGACTGAAATTGTCAAACGATTAAAAGCGACGCACGGCACTTATTTATGACGGTGACTGTACCTAAAAGTAGGTATACTAACGGGCCTAGTATGAAAGCCTTCATGTCGTTTGCATCCCTCTCACACGCATTTGCTTAGGTGAGATAGGGACGCCAATGACATAAATTTTTTCATACTAGCCCCGTAAGTAGATGCTGTTTTTAAGTAGGCAGGTATTGAGCTTTATTCTTGTAAATATTTGCCAATAAGCTTTATTTTGTTTTAATTTATGTTTTAAAGTGAAGATAATGTTTTGTTTACAAATGACAATAAAACTGAGTATTTTCAAAGTTATTGAAGGTGGTTGTAACATCTCTATATTATACAATAACATTTTTCACTTTGACATTTGACACTAAACAATCAAGTTCCATAATAATGGATATGAAAACGTCACTTATTTAATACAATCATTGATTGTCAGTTCGGGTGCCATCGTATTCCGATTGAGATCCGAGTTTTCCCGAAGGAAAATCATTCTGCAATACATCTGTACGACTGTGCTGGCGGATTGTCTACGTGCAAGAAAGTAAAATGGGGTTTTTACGTTTCCCTACGCAATTTTTCCAAATCTTCTCTTTAAATGAACATTCCTCAAACTTCAAGGAGTATTAAAACAATAGCATAGCAACATTAAGTGATTAATTAAAGCTTTGTACTTGTTGCTAAGTACCTGCGTACCTTAACCGTCTATCTTTATTTTATATGACGTCTGTAAACACAGACAACTAGTAAATAAATATTTATCTCCTCTAGACAAGTCCAATGCTCCTCTCAAAAAACGGCGATAACAATGTTATCACCAAACCCAGTTACGGGTCCAGGACATTGTCACTTCGCATTAATAACATGAATTATGATACTTACATTTGTAATCTCACCATAAATATAAATAGGTCTTTATCGGCCGGTTCTTGGAAATGGGTGTGTCTGTGTTTCAAATTTAGCCAAGGAACCTATTTATTTCGTTACTAAGGGCGGCCCGCAATTAAGAAGTATGTTTTAAAAATCTTTGCAGCTCTATTTCTGGTTCAAACATGCTTAGTTTGAAAAATCACACCTTAGTCGGTTTGCGTTTCTTTAGCCAATGACGGCAGTGACCAAATTTCAGTTTGACGAAAATCCACTGACATTTTAATAAGGGTATAATCTTTTGTTACAGAACCCAAAGATCCTCATCCTCGACGAAGCTACCTCAGCGTTAGATACGTTTTCCGAATACTTAGTAGATAAGGCACTAAAGAATATAAGCAAAGATAGGACCATGCTTACAATAGCACATAGGTTGAGTACGATTCAGTCGGCCGACGAAGTCGCGGTGCTCGATGGTGGAGCGATTGTGGAAAAGGGACCTTACGCGGAACTCATGGCCAAATCAGACGGAGTCTTCAGAGAGATTATTACGCATCAGCAACTAACGAAGAAACCACAAGAACCGTCACCGTCACAAACAAATGTGAAAGAATCGCAAGAAGCGAAAAATGAAAACGAAACAGCCGTCAACGGTAAAATTCTATAGTTACGTATTGTAACATATTTAAATACGAAATTGAATGTGATATACCAGATTATTTTTTATTCCAATTTTGTTTTAAACAATTTTTAATGATATGGGTTTATATCGATGTTTTAAGTGGAAATTGATCGTGGAGTGTAGTGATTTGTCCGGTGTAGATGTGCATTTCGGTGGCCCTGATATATTTTCAGATCACCTACTCAGAGTGTAGTCAGAGTCTTATTCCGTTAGTCTTTTTCCGTTAGTCTTTTTTATTGTTGTATTGATATGCTTTTTAGTAGATATTCAGTACTGTTGGTAAGTACCTATTCTGTTGTATATTTTTTGCTGAAACATATCAAGAAAACAAAATAGCTTAGCATTGTATCTTAAAGGTTTATTGCACACTGTATCAATTTAAAAACGTTAAAATTCAAAGCAAAGTAATTGAATTTTCCTACGATACAATATTCATAACTCGAATACTACTTACTTTTGTTAGTATGTTTGAGTTAATTAGATATAGTGTGCGATTTCCTTATCGGTCACTAAATTCTGGAATTTAAATCTAATACATTTTATTTTATCTGGAAGGCTAAAATGAAGTCGGCTTTGGGATCAATAAATAATATTTTTTTTGCAAACAAACGTTAGGTATGGAAAATACACCCCAAAGGTACTATAATTTTATCAAGTCAGCTTAACTTGGATTTATTGACATCATCGTTCAATGTGCATATTCTACATTTTCTTCCAATGCGTTATCAGCGTCTGACAGACAGTATGTCGGCGTAAAGGTGCTCAAATTACTATTATTAATATTTAATTATTGCCAGTCAATAACAATAATTTGTTCAGATTCAGTTACAAATATTATACTGTACCTGTAATGCCATACACTTTTCTAAATAGCAAATTGAATATGTTATTAGTTAATTCATATTGACTATAATTTATTTTTTAAGGATATATTATTATGGTTTGAAACCTAAAGATCCGTTATTAAGTTTGCAGTAAATATTGTTTTTTTTTGTATTTTTAAGTTTGTATCTTCCTAACGGATGTTTAGATCCCAACCTAAGACAACAGGTAAGTTATTTTATAGTCACATATTTAATGTAAAACAACGTGTTCAAATTGCGGAATAGCTTGATTTTTATTTATGACAGTTCAATATGTATTTAGTCTTAAATTATAAACGGGTAGCGGAATATTTTTGTCATGAAATAAATAAAATGGTTGTTGTTATTTTGATAAATGTGTTTTTCTTCATATTTGCAGGTTTTTCTATAATACGTGTCCGTTCAGATTAGTTTGTTTCGATAAAAAATTAAATAATAATTGGAGATGGACCTTGTCCCGTCAGATGCGTTGGCGAGCCCTGCGCAGAGGCAACGCTCGACGCGCGCATTCACACGCCGCTCGTTCCCGCGTAAACACCGCGCACAGCCATGTCTCATTTGAAACTTTTGCGCGGCAATTTCGTAAAAATCCTAAACTATCCCGCAACTAAACTAACAAGGAAAACTAGGATACAACAAAATGTGTCGTTTGTGAATACCAGGTGTTTCTCTTCTGCGAAACCCGCCCCTGTGGTCGAGGGTAAATACTTGACATCGACTTGGGGTGAAATTGAAATTGGCAATGAAACTTTGACAGAATATGTGTTTCGGGACATGGAGCTATGGGTGGATCAGCCTTGCGTGGTGAGTACTTTTAACGTGTTTTAGCATGCATTTAGGAATACCTTATGTAATTCCTTTTACATTTACAGTCAATACAAAAAATTGGTACATGTCGTTATTTTCAAATAAAATTTCCATAGGAAATACACACATGTAAAAAGGTATTGCTAGCCACACTACCTATAATGCATCGAACAATTAATCATACAATTGTATAACAATGTGCGGCAAATGAATGCATATGCATCGTTCCGTTCAATTTAGCTATTTACATGCGGTACAAAGTTCACTGCTCTACTATACGGATACTAGAGATAATTATAAATAAACCCTATCTGAAGGTTGAGGCTACGGTATAATGCTTGGCAGCCCGCGGTGGTCGTGACGAAAAATACATGATGGCATTATAAGCATACATCGGGGTTTTCAGAGCGGGAACGTTTGACATTAGCCAAAGAGTAGGTATTGACTTAAAAAACAGAATGTACTCTAGCAGGTTTCTACGTCATGAATAATTAATTGAAAAATATAAAATAATAATCATTCATATAGGTACACATGTTATAATGGTCAGTCATTATCAACCTCTTCAGTTAAGTCCCTACTCATTTATATCAATATTGACATTATATTAGGCACTTATTGTCATACCGTACCCTAATAGATAATTTACAATGCAATCGAATTTTAAAAATACTATATAATAATCAATACAAATATGCCTCCAAGAAAAAAAGCTCGTTACGAGTTTGTGCGTTCGTGATGGATAGAAAATAATCCAGACAGAGGTTCAAGATTCTTTATTTTTTGCACCAAATGCAATGTTAGCTTCGCTCAAACGAAATTTGGTGTAACGCGACGCGACATGTTGCGTCCAATAAACACACAAGTATAAAATATGATTTCAATAGTGAGCTCGTGAATTTTTTTGTGGGCTGTAATATTAATATACTTACCATGGACGCAGGTAACCAATCCGATATTAATTTTGACTGCGCAGTAGCTGATTTACGTACAAATGTGAATGATTTGTGTGACATGTGCAGATCCGGCATCTTTGTTAAAAAAGTTTGCCGGCAACTATACCAGTAAATTTGGAAAAACTGTAAAAAAGTTCTTCAGTTCATTTGAGTAAAGTTTACGATGAAAAAATGAATACAATACGAAATGAGCTTAAAAAATAATATATTTACGGCAGTGTTGACGAAACCACGGATGGTGTCGGTCGGCAAATAGCTAATGTCATAGTAGCCATATTAGCACGCTAAAAATTAAATATAAATTGTTAAAAGGCAAAGAAAATATAACTCCAATCGCAAACTTCTCGTGCATCAATTGATTCCTTCAAAAAGTTTAAATATGCACCTATTACAACTGTCGACGTGGAAAGATCGGTCAGTTCATTGAAATGGATATTTACAGCAAGACGCCGCAGATTAACAATTCCAATTATGGAAAAATATTTATAGTTTATTCAGAAAATCATGTCAACTACTAAATTTAGTGCAGGTATTTAATTAAAGTTATTTTTATTGTTATCTACCGAGGCTTGGTAATAAAGCTAAAGTACTACATGAATTAAAATAAAACTGTCTCATAGAGTGTATACAATTCGCAGAGAGGTAGTTATTCATTAGGCATAATATGATATTTTCTCAGACTAACGTATCTGTTTATCTCTACTCTTTTTCAAATCGTTCCCGCTCTGAAATCCCCGATGTATGATTATAAGACATATACCTACGTAAAATCCCTTCCGCATTATAGATTAGATTACATTATTTATTTCACGATAAAATAAGAGAAAATATTGTTTACAATGTCAAAATAAGTTTAAAATAAAAAGGGAAGTCAACAGGTAAATATATTATAAATAAATAAATCTAGTATCTCCCAATATATGGGTAGAAGACTGAAGAAATGTCTATTTACATTAGTTAGAAAACAGCTGTATTTAAATACTTAAACGCTCTAAAAACATCGAAGGTAGCCGAGATCACTCACTAAACATATATATTTTTTAATTTGGAGTAAAATTTGTGTCTCACTCAAATTCTAAAGAAACTTTCGCGAACTCTCTCTAGACTGCTCGGAACTATCCTAACCAGTGAACGCATATCCTAACTCTTAGTATTTATGTCGGTTAGTCTGGCGTCCTATTGATAGCGTCTCCGCGACCCGCTGACTGTAAATAAACACTAGACTTCAGGCGTAGGTGTGTAGTAATAGTATGATGATTAGATTAGCTTGTCCCAATAGAAAATGCAACTAACCCGAGATAGGTACTGCAGCGAGCCAGCTTCAATGCGATTACAAGGTTTATTTCGTAACTAATCAATTTCCCGTGCGAAACTGCACTGCAGCGATAACTTTGCCTTTAATTTACGTTGGCAGGAAAGAAGTATTTTGAGCCGTATTTATGGTTTGCTCAGGTAAAGCGTGTTCGGGAATTGTTTGGGATCGTTGACGCGGTGGAACGGTGCCAATTTCAGCGGAATAAGAATCAGTTTTCTCAATATCAAAGGTCGGCTAGTGATCATTGACCTGATTCGAGGTGTCATATTGGGATTTGAACCTATATTCCATGCAAACATTTACAATTTATAATTATTGTTTAGTTGCCAAGAACCGAATAAATACTTCAATATTGGGGGAAAGTCCTGTTGATAACTGTGGCAAAATAAATTGCCTACTGCTAATTTTCTGTGGCTGCTAATTTTCAACTTCATAATTTGTTGAGTTACTTTTGATTGTGTACATTATTATAAGTAGGACTCGGTTGCTATATTAGTGGCACATTTAAGTGCGATACGCTTTTTGGAAAGTATGCTGTCATAACGTTGCTTGTAGCTTTTCCACGACCTACACGATGGAATGGACTTTGTCCGGCAAACGACGACAAAGTGCTAATTTCGACCGTTTGCTCTAGGGCAGTAAACATTACATAAAATAGATGTTACATACGTCACATGAATTGCAGTGATACGATGTTGTTATAAATGTTTTAAGTATTATCTTCTTGCTCAAAAATAAACAGGGTATACACACTAAAACTCGTAGGTGCAAAAATACGTGTTAACGTAACGTAACGTACCTACTTAAAGTTTACGTTCATAGTTTATCTATCCTTTGGATTGAAACGTTTTGAAATGTAAAACTGATTAACATACACTTCAAATGTGTAATTTAATTACTTTTAACTCTATTACAATCCAATTATATATAACCAATATAAACAATCGAATGCTTAGGTAGGTACTTGATAATAATAAAACTATAAATAGATATAAATAACGGTTTAAAACAATTGTCTTTTTTGGAAAATAACCTACAATAAAATTACATTAAATATTCATTATTAAACTGCAATTAATTTATAAGAAAATATAACATCAATATCAATACGAGCTCTAGAGCAGATATATTCCTGATATTGAAATGTAATAATAATAAAACTCATTTAATTTTGGCATAGTTTAGCATACCTAATTATGTTCTACTTTTTTTTGCAATTAGTTTTTTCGTAAGGTTTTGTAAACAATTTTTGTTTTGTAAAAATAAGACTTGATGGTTATTCTAAGGGTAAATTAAAATGAAACAACGTCATTTTGACTGCATAACAAAGAATAAATTAAATAAAGTTGTAAAAATAGAATGTACCTTTGATATTGAATTTGAACTGCACTGTTTGCGTCGGCGCGCGGCGGCGTCTCAGAGATGTAAATAAATAACTGCACATTATTTATTTACACAGCGACTAATTCGATAATTGTATACCTACTTAATGTAAGATGTTCTAAGAGTTACTTAGTAATCACTGTAGGTAACTGGTAACGATGAAAATCCTCGGCACGTCTCGAATGAGAAAAATATTAGGTACCTACTGTCGGTCTTCGGTTGACTGAACTTATGTAAATTTTCATTAAAACAGTAACGCCTGCGTAAACCAAAAGCTTATTGAAACAAAAAAAAATGTTTTTTTAATACGCTGCCTGTATGAAATGCTGATTGAAAATTCAATTGCTGGGTCTATAGTTTCGGTGTCCAAAAACGTAAGGTGCCGCGTTAGCCCGGAGAGTGAAAAAGCATAAATTTTTTTAATTAATTTTGCGCTTCGTATAAACATTATTTATATGAAGCGAAAATTATTTTCTATCATGACGCCTTTTGATCTCTGATCATCTGTTTAGGAGCTATGACGTCACAAACAGATTTAAGAGATAAGTATACATATCTATGTATACTTATCTCTTAAATCTGTTCTGATCATCTGATCAAATTTAAAAATCAACGCGGCTCCAATATGTTGCCTACGACGAAGCCTCATTGAGTATAGGAAAACGCTGTAACGCTGTTACTGTGATTGCTTCTCGTGCATGCAAACCGACCTTTTTCTCTGAGGTAAATGTGGACCTTGGCTCGTGTCATGTATTTATGGAGATAATTTTCGAATAGCGCCGGCGCCGTGTAAAGGCATCAGTTATTGATATTAATATTATATAGTAGAAAACAATTGACCAATCGGAACATAATCTGGCTTACTTCTATAGAACATTAGAAGTCAAGTACTGTACAATATTTCGGGATAAAAAGTAGCATATGTGTTAATCCAGAGTGGCAGCTATCTTCATACTAAAGTTTATCAAAATTGGTCTAGCCGTTTCAGCGTGAAGAAGTAACAAACATACACATAGATACACAGGAACTTTCGCCTTTATAATATTAATGTGATAAACTGAGGTTCTTTAGTGCATAAGACGAAGGCAGAGGACTAATTCCTTGTTAATAAATACGCACTAACATAATTTTTCTATATTTTACTAGCACCAAATGGATCTGAAATTGAATAAAAAAGTACAATAAACCTCATACATGAATGTTATGTCCAGACATGCGGCGCGTCAGGGCGCGGGTACGACTATGGAATGATGAGGCTGATGATAGACCGCTGTGCTAACGGCCTGGCTGGAGCACTCAAACTTAAGTCCGGAGAAAAAATAGGCCTCATACTGCCCAACCTTCCAGAATTCGTGGTGCTTATCTACGGAGCTATGAAAGCGGGTTTAGTGGTTACGTTCGCTAACCCACTGTATACTGCAGGTGAGTACATGGCAATGAGTATGGCATGATACGAGTAATTATAGACCGATTTTCTGACGAGCTGGGTGGAGCAAGCTATAGAGGCGTCATCCTGCTCAACCAGAACCAACCCCAACCAAATTTTTAGAGGTTAGGGCCCCTTATCCGTTCAAAAGCGCTGATTGCTTTAGACATTCTTAGGGTTCCGTGGTCAACTAGGAACCCTACACTGAGCGTGGTCCGACATGCTCTTGGCCGTTTTCCTCTACGATCACGTTTCTTAACATAATTATTATCACTTAGAACAGGGCTGTTGAGATTTATTGGTTGACGACTGGCGCAGGTGGTTAAGCAACTGCCTTTCTGAGCCGACGGCACAGATTAATATAATAGGGCCCTGGGTTCCCGGCAAGGGCAAATATTTGTGTGATGAACTCGAATTCTTATGCCTGGGTCATGGATGTTATTTGTGTTTAAGCATGTATTTAGCTATATAAGTACCTAATTAAGTATGTATGTATATTGTATATCGTCGTCAAGTGTCCGTAACACACAAGCCTACTAGAGCTTACTGTGGGGCTAGATTGATTTGTGTGAGGTTGTCTGATATTTATTTATTTGTTATTGGTATATAAACCTAGTTTGAATTTTTCATTGATAATTTTTGTTTCAAAAACTACTCAAAATTTTCTCAACTTATTTTCGACTGTACGCATTGACGACTGCGCGCAATAAAAGGATGACATGGCTATGTTACTTTCTAGAACTCAGGGATAAGTATTAGTCACTTTAAAAAGTTGAATGAAATTATCAATATATTTGTCAGAACATGAAAAAAAAGGAATAAGGCCTCTTAAGTTACCTCCCTTATAGTTACTAGAGGCGCGAGGCAAGTGCATCTCATTTTCAGTACGACGTTGTTTCAGACGAGAAGGGATAACAAACTGGATTTTTTGTACCGATTGGCATTTTTTAGTTGCGCAAAAATAAATCACAAGGCAATTAATAGGAAAAGAGGGCGCACTTCATCAACTTTTTGTCACAGTTCAGAAAATTATGTACCTAGGTAGTGGCACAGAATAGATAATAGTACAAGTAGTGGACTCAATCATGTAGCATCTTGAATTCTTATAGTCATAACTTTTGCAACCGGCGGTACCTACCTGACTATCTGAAGCCCATGTCTTACGAATATGTGCAATTTAATGATGCAGTTCTAAAGTCCATACTAATACTGAGTGACTTTAATGAATACAACATGAGTTCACTGATCACATATAAGGTATAGGTTAGTACCTATTTTATCCTTAGTTGATCTTTGTGTCTACAAAGTAGTATAGTAGATATAATGATTTAAGCCTGTCAATCTCTTACAGTAAGAGTCTAAATGTAGATAAATACGAGTAAACTAACAACTTAGACTAATTTTACTTTTCAATAGTTGATATTGGTAATTATATAAGTACCTAACTCTTATTCCGTCTGCATTTAACAAGCAAATCTGCTGTACGTTATAATTATAGGTATTTTGATCTATTTGTTACATTGTTGGGTATTTCAATGTGTAATTTACAACAACGAAACAAAGTCTATGTAGAGCATTATTTATTATACAAAAATCAGCGTTAGATACGTACCTACCAAGCAGGCTAGTTAATATTATAGGTATTCACATTCAAGTTATACGTAACACGATATCATCAATAAAATGTGAGGTAGGGTGATCAAATAATGCTTATAATCATTATAAATATCCAATCGACATGAAGGTCATGTTTTTGATGATTGCACATATTTCTATGACTCAAATAGTAACAGTAACAATATCGTATACCTAAGGGATTATTTATATTTGCCTAGATAAAGCTGTTTTATCGTTTGTATTTCGGTAGTGTTCCGTATCTATAATGAGTGTTATCATGAACCGGCGTGTGGAGTCTTGTCACATTTAAACTTTCATAGGAAACCAACATAAAAAAAAAACATAATAGCCTAGTTCTCCCTCTTCCTTTTTAGGGTTCCGTAGTCAACTAGGAACCCTTATAGTTTCGCCATGTCCGTCTGTCCGTCCGCGGCTTAGCTCCGTGATCATTAGTACTAGAAAGCTGAAATTTGGTATGAGGATGTGTAGGTAATGTATCATGCCGACAAAACGGTAAAATAGAAAATAAAAATAAACTTTTTTTCGGGTACCTCTCGTACACCTTGTGGGGGTGGATTTTATTTTTCGTTTCAACACTAGTGTGTGGGGTGTCGATGGATAGGTTTTTTTTTAAATAATAGGGGTCTCCAAAAATATTTTTTCGTAAAGTCAGCAGTTTAGTAAATATTCGCTCCAGAAGTCCAAAAAATAGCGTTCCCCCCTCTAACTCCTCTAAGTCCTTCCGAGGCTTAGCTCCGTGTATGTATAACGCCGACAGAACGGTAAAATAAAATAAAAAAAAAAAATATTTTTCGGGTACCTCGAACACCTAAAGTGGGGGTGATTTTTTTTTTCTTTTCGACACTGGTGTGTGGGGTGTCGTTGAATAGGTCTTGTAAAAATAATAGGGGACTTCCAGCATTATTTTTTGATAAAGTCAGCAGTTTGGTAAACTTTAAAAGGTCGTAAGTTGACCTCCAGAAGGTAATAAGTGATTACAGTTTCTAGGGCGTTTACGACCTTTTTATAGAGCTTAAAATCTTTCTTAACTTAAACCTCGGGCTTAAAACAGCAGTTTATTGTGAAGGATGAGCAACTACGGAACCCTACACTGAGCGTGGCCCGACATGCTCTTGGCCGGTTTTTATCTACCTACTACGGATGCACTGAACGTTACGTAGTTTTTTAATTTTTTTACATGTTTAACTTCCAAGACAGAGTCTTAACTTAATAAGTAATATTTTTTTATCATTGCTTTCGTGAACATTATCAGCACATTATAAATAAATGGGGCTTAACTAGATTTATGCATTATCATAATATGTTTAATTTCGACTGTACAATGGGCAACAGAATTGCAAGAAATGAATTCATTTATAAATGGGCCATGCATTTGTGCAGCCCATAGTAGGTAGGTACATTATATATTTGTGCTCGTTTGTCACCATCCTAGTGCCTAGTTATAAAATAACTAGTTCTTGGCATGACGACCTAACGTATCAAGGTGTAGGTATCTATTTTACTGTTTTGGGTCAGAGCTCTAGAACAGAAACTTGTTAGTTTGCTGCTGTTGCAGGCTTGATAGATTTTAGTACAATATATTTACTTACCTACCTAAGCCGGTTGAAGTAAAAGTTGTATTCGTAAAGTGACCATGACTGGAAGAAAATATAAGCAATTCCTCGTGTCGTACCTACAGGTTCTGTTCTAGAGTGAACGTAAGTTTTCGGAGTTTTTTTGTCCTCTAAGTACCTATATACATAATAATGGCTTAACAATCCTGTCAACTTACAACAAATCTGGAAATCGTCGAGCTTAAAAACGCGCGAATTGCGATCACAATCTGGATATCCTTTGGGTAGTGCACATATTGGTACGACAAAAACAGATAACCTTTAACCTTGTTACATTAACTTTCCTATTAGGTAATTGAGGTGCCTGGTCAACTATATAGGGTCGCCTGTACTATGTTTATACATTCCCAGTGAGTTTGATGAGCCCGGTATTTACCACTTTTCTGAACCGGGGCAGAAACTTCATGCGTCGCACGATGCACCCTCTACTCCTGCTTTGTGTGCTAAGCTAAGACTTTTTTTGTATGGAGCTCCATACAAAAAGTTCGCCTTTTACGTTAGTAGGTACAGTAGAATTGAAATGCCGCCCGGGGTACATGTGCCGGTTTAGCCCTGTCTATTTAGATCGGACCCTGAATTTCATTCATGCCATGTTAGATAAGTAGATAACAAATTGCATCACGTGCCTCCCTGTACTACGAGTCTACGAATGAGTCTAGACTACTATATTTATAGAGATTACCGCGTTTGTTTGTATAGACTCTCTTATCTCCGCGTGTACAACTTTCTTATAAGTATGTACTAGTACGACATTGATTGTGTGCATTGTGTACCTAGTACTTAACGCTGAGATAATTGATGGCAGAAGCTGTAATTTTGACAAGATAAATGTCATTATAACAAAAAGGGAGTTGAACGCGTTTCAAAAAGTGTTTACCTATTTAATTACCTCGACGATTCGAACGGGACACTTTATGAACGCGATTAAATGTAATGTGTAAAAATCGTGGAAGTTAAATTCAATATAATATAAATGCAGGGCTGCCATGCGTCCGGGTTTTACCGGATTTGTCCTAGTTTGTAGGCCGTCCGGGGGACACTTTTAATATGAATGAAAAATAAAGCGCTTGTTTTTTAAGGTTCCGTAGTCAACTAGAAACCCTTATAGTTTCGCCATGTCCGTCTGTCCGTCCGCGGCTTATCCGTGATCATTAGTACTAGAAAGCTGAATTTTGGTATGAGTATGAGTATGTGTATGTATCACGCCGACAAAACGGTAAAATAAAAACTAAATAACATTTTTTTTCCGGGTAGCTCTTACACCTAAAGTGGGGGTGAATTTTATTTTTCGTTCCAATACTAGTGTGTGGGATGTCGTTGAATAGGTCTTTTAAAAATAATAAGGGTCTCCAAACATCATTTTTTAGGGTTCCGTAGTCAACTAGGAACCCTTATAGTGTCGCCATGTCCGTCTGTCCGTCTGTCCGTCTGTCCGTCCGCGGCTTAGCTCCGTGATCATTAGTACTAGAAAGCTGAAGTTTGGTATGGGTATGTGTATGTATCACGCCGACAGAACGGTAAAATAAAAACTAAAAAAATATTTTTTTTTGGGGTACCTCTCGAACACCTAAAGTGGAGGTGATTTTTTTTTTCGTTCCAACACTAGTGTGTGGGGTATCGTTGAATAGGTATTTTAAAAATAATAGGGGTTTTCAAACATTATTTTTTGATTAAGTTAGCAGTTTCGTAAATAATCGCTTCGAAAATAAAAAAAATAGTGTCCCCCCCCCTCTAACTTTTCAACCACGGGTCAAAAAATTATGAAAAAATTCATGAACATGAGGCCTTATAAGAACTTTCAATGAAAACTATATTGAACAAAATCAGTTAAGCCGTTTTTGAGTTATCGCAAAATTTCATAATTTTCTTAAAATAACATAAATTGACTTCCAGAAGGTAATATGTAATATAATATATGGGTATAATAAGTGACTATAGTTACTTTGGCGTTTACGACCTTTTTATAGAGCTTGAAATCTTTGTCGTAACTTAAGTCTATTGTGAAGGATGAGCAACTACGGAACCCTACACTGAGCGTGGCCCGACATGCTCTTGGCCGGTTTTTTTTTTTTTGATAAAGTCAGCAGTTTTGTAAAATCCAAATAATAGCCTCTAACTTTTCAACCACTGGTCAAAAAATTATGGAAAAATTCATGAAAATGAGGCCTTATAAGTACTTTCAATGAAAACCATATTGAATAAAATCGGTCGAGCCGTTTTTGAGCTACCGCAAAATTTTATAATTTTCTTTAAAATGACGTAAGTGCCGCGCGGTGTCCTTTATACTTCGAACATTACACATATTAGTTAAGTACCATGCTGTATTAAAACATTTCGCTCAATCTGGCGCGTATAATCGATGACTTCCAGAAGGTAATAAGTAATAATTACAGTTACTTTGGCGTTTACGACCTTTTTATAGAGCTTGAAATCTTTCTCGTAACCGCTGTTTTAAGCCCGTCTATTGTGAAGGATGGGCAACTACGGAACCCTACACTAAGCGTGGCCCGACATGCTCTTGGCCGGTTTTTAACAATATAATTTTCCGACACGTCCGGAAAAAATGCGATTTACGCCAAATGTCCGGGTTTTTTAAGTCTCTGTTCGGGTTCGGTGAATTTAGAGATGGCAGCCCTACATAAATGTGTCATTAGTGCACCGATTTGCGGTACATTTGCGACCAACCCGACCTAGCTGGATAAGGACAAAGTATATTGGCCGTTAATGTATTTCAATGTCATGTAAAGAAACAAATACCTACCTATCTAAAGAAGGGGCGTAGGTTAGTTAGTGCCGAGAGAGCGAGTAGCGCTCGGTGTCCGGGCGTCACTCACGTCGCGTCGCGGTATTCTAATTCTGTTGCCCTAGAAAAAAGGGGTATCACTCGGATTTAACCTAGGAGCAATGAAGATTAAGTCTCACACTCTAAAAATTACTCAAAATTACAACTGAACGTTCATTTCAGTCTAGTCTAGGCTGAAAACGAAGTCACTCTGCGTCCCGCCCGGACCCATTGCGGGAAGCATACTATATTATAGTCTATAGGGCTCTTGAAACGATAAACGGGTGGCAACCCTAACACATGATAGTCTCAACTAAATGTTTTTGTGACAGATGAGGTGAGGCGCCAGTTCATGGACTGCGGCGTGAAATGCATCGCGACGATCGAGATGTTCATGCCCGTGGCGACAGAGGTCGCCAAGTCGCTCAAGGACTACAAGGGCACCATCTGGGTCGGGAGCGACGTGGAACACGAAAATGGTACGCTGTCCATATATCAACTCCAATACCTATCGTGGTTAAATAATTGCGGGTTAACTAGTAGTAGTAGGAGTATCATCCGATGGTTCCATCCAGCCGAGGACCAAAGCCGGGCTTGCTGTTCAATCTGGCCCTCCTGATCTCTTTGAGTACCTACCTAACCTAGTAGGCGACTACTACTTATGACTATTTTACTGGTATCCTCAACTTATCTACTATCTATTTTTATGGACTCTTCAATTATTTGTTAACTGTTTTCCTTACTGTATTATCAAATTGTAGGAGTATATGGGCTGAAGCCTCTACTAATGGCGGACCACGAGGCAGACCTGCCAAAAGTGAGCGCTGACGACGTCTGCTTGATCCCATATTCTAGTGGGACAACTGGCATGCCTAAGGGAGTCATGCTGACGCACAAGAACCTCGTCTGCAACTTGAAGCAGGTCCAATGGCCCAAGATGATGAAATACGAAGGGGAAAAAGGTAACCGGGGATGAAGCATCCTAGCCCTGAGGGCCTCCTAGGGCTATGTTTTAAATCGTCCATTAACTAATTTCCCATTTCCGTTTAATGCCGTAAAGACAAAATGTGTATTTGCCCTCCCTTAAAGCGCCAAATAGTGTTTATACTAAGATAAAGGCAAAAATGTTTTCCTGTACGTCTAGCAGAAGTAATTGTGATACGCGACTTTTTGCCAAGCGACAAATAGGTACCTTTAAATACCGTGCCAGCAACACAGTTGACGCTGAGTTGCGCAACAAGCGAAATCGCGACAAGATATACTAGCCCTGCTGGTAGGTATACAAAATGTACTAAGTAAGGTCTGGTAATTTACATTTTCTTCCAGGAAAGGGTGACGTCGTCCTGACGGTACCACCATTCTTCCACATCTATGGGTTCAATGGAGTCCTCAACTACAATATCGGCCTCGGCTACCACGTCGTCAGTATGCCTAGGTAAGTTTTCATGCCAATAAGTGCGAAAAAAGGGTCTGGTCGAAAATAGTAGGTACCTAACTGCAGTAATACCTTTGCTATCTGTCAGGCCACGGTCGTTCTCACCCGCTGCGGGTTATTTATTTATATCGTATGGCATTTCAGTCACATGGATATAGGTACAATTAATTAAATTTAAAGGTTAAAGTTAGCCTTCTCCAAGTAATAATATCTCTGACAATTTCCGTGAGCTCCCGTCAATTTGGTGATATTAGGACAGTCGAATACGATGTGCTTGATCGTCTGGTTCGGGTGCCCATACTCGCACTAGGGGGACTCATTCCAGCCCTATGTAAACCAGTGGTGGGCGCAATTTTCGTAGTCCCTCACGCGATTCAACTGCAGGTAGCGGGTGAGAACGACCTTGGCCTCAGGTTGCAGATGCATTGAGGCAACAGGCATGATTTACATTGTTGCTTTACAGCTTACTATAAACAAAAAGGTTATATACATAAACGGTGTAATCGTTAAGTGAGTGACCCGGCTATTACCTATTCCGTAATTATAAGAGAAGTACCTATATAAAAAAATATACCTATAGTAACAAAAAACTGCAAATAAAAACCTCTGGACGATGTAGCGTTTTATCTGAATATTTTGGGTAGGTATTTTTAAGCTTAAATATTAATTTAGTTTTCTGTATTGTCTTATAATTACGGAAAAATCGTCTTTTCCCACTTAAAGATTACATTCTTTATACCTAGATACCTTAAAGAACGGTGAGGTGTGGTTATGCTGGACGAACTTCTGGCCAAATTAACTGACGAGTTATAGGGAATAGTCCATTTAGACGTTTCACTTTTTAGCTAGAATCTAAAACTTAGGTAAGTAGGTACCTATTATCCTAGAAACAAACGAGGTTACTATATCTACCTACCTAATCAAATAGGGTGGGAGTTCTTCACTCAAGAGTTTGATTTTAAAATTCGATTTTATTCCGACCTTATTTCAGGTTTACTCCAGAAGACTACATCAAGTGCCTATCGGAGTACCAACCTACGACACTGTTCGTAGTGCCTTCCCTGCTGGCGTTCCTCGCCACTCATCCTGCGGTGAAGAAGGAGCACTTACAGTTCGTGGAAACCATCATGGTGGGCGCGGCGCCGACCACAGACAGCATGCTCGAGAAGTTCCTGCTGAAATGCGAGAAGACTAAGGATGAGATTCGTTTGTTACAAGGTAACTATGCCTCAATTTTTTACATAGAAAACTCCTGTAGGTCGCAGACATAAAAAATGGGTTTACTCACGGCGTTGAAGTCGAATATCTCTCGTCATGTTTTGAATCGATTCGCGAGTCTTAATTATGAGCTGCGTTCAGTTGCGATCTTCTTCGTTGACTTAAGTCATTGCTGCTGACCAACTACTGAACATTGGCCTCTCCGCAACTCTCACGTCGAGGTCATCGGTCCACCTTAGACTTGTAACTAAGTGTGATCACAAAATAAAATAGTATTCTCTCATTTGTTCTTGGCAAAAGCTGCAAGCAATAATTTATTAGCGGTTTGTGTAAAATGGACGATGCGCCTGACCGACGCATGCCACCGACTATATGAACGCGCGCAGAATTACCCGAAAAGCAAAAGGCGAAGCCATACACCATGGTGCGCGCTAACGCGTCGTGCTGACCTAAGACTACATTAAGTGTGTGTTAAAACACCAGCCGAGTGACACTACTTATTCCTAGTGCCTTTCTTGCTGGTGTTACAGGCAGGCTCGTGTTAAAGGCCGTGTTACAGGCGGATGCAGTGGGCGTAACTACTCTATGGGCGTAACCGAAAGAGCTCGTATTCTAAGTGGAAAATACCTAAAATATCCGAAATCTAAAAAAAAGTGGGGATGTACTGCTTTACAAAAAATGGCCCTGTTCCAAGTGCTCTAGGTACTTAGAGCAACCAGCAAATGTCCAATGCTTGTATGGCATACATAGTTAACTTTGCAACTAAAATCGCTACGCACTACCCTCGAAGCCAATATAAAACCAAAACATGGGAAAATGCGTATATATATATATATATACTCCTATAGCGAGAATCCACTTCGAGCATGGCTCGCCAGGTAGGTTGTTAGTCGTGAAAGTGTTAACCCTTAAATGCATGAATTAAAAAAATATATATAAAATATATTATTTTATTTAAAATATTTATTTCTAGTTTTCAACCAGTAATTTTTTTTATGTAAGCTGCATCTTACACTATGCATTTAAGGTTTAATTAACATAATGTAAGCCACTGTTGATTTATTAGAGGTCGAGTGTGTCTGACATCGTTGCATTTATTTATTGCAGGTTACGGCATGACTGAGAGCGCCCCCGTCGCCCTGATGACTCCGTACGTGTACCCCTACAACAAGGTGGGCTCGGTGGGGCAGCTCATCCCCAGCACGCAGGGGAAGGTGGTCTCGCTCACGACGGGCGAGATGCTGGGGCCGCACAAGTCGGGAGAACTTTTGATAAGGGGACCGCAGGTATGTATTACCTACCTTTAAAGAGCTTGGTATCTTTAACCTTTTCAACGGCCCAGTCGTCATATCACAAGAATCATTGACGACGCGGTTGGCGCAGTGGTTAAGCAACTGCCTGCTGAGCTGGGAGCCGGCGGTCCTGGGTTCGAAACCCGGCAAGGGCAAATATTTGTGTGATGAGCTCGAATATTTGTGCCTGGGTCATGGATGTTATTTGTGTTTAAGTATGTTTTTATCTATATAAGTAGGTATGTTTATCGTCGTCTAGTGTCCATAACACAAGCCTACTAGAGCTTAACGTGGGACTAAATTGATTTGTGTGAGATTGTCCGATATTTATTTATTAAAAGGGAAAATTGTGCCACTGAACTCAATTACTATTAAAAACTTTGTAATTTAGACCGCTAGAAGCGTTTTTGCTGTGGCATCAGGGGTAGGGTTAATTTATGGCTGCCATCTCTAAATTCGCAGAACCCGGCGAAGACTTAAAAAAACCCGGGAATTTGTAAATAGCATTTTTTCCCTGGACGTGTCCGAAAATAAAATTATAAAAAACAATCGCTTTATTTTTTATTCACATAAAATGTTTTCCCCGGTTTCTTTTTTAAAAACCCCGCCGGCCTCCAAACTAGTACTAATCCAGGGAAACCCGGACGGATGGCAGCCCTAGGTGAATTGCTTCACCGCTTGGTGTTCAAATGTTAAACAGAAACATGTATCTTGACACAGACTGCCAGTTAATAATACATGTATGTATTCGCTCGCGTACTGCGCGTTACTGGGACGCGAGTTTTGAGTTTTAGTTCTTCGTTTTAAATATCTGTTACAAAATTTGAATGAGAGGAAGACGGAATTCAAAGTTTGAATGAGGACTAATCCTTGGGAGCAAACTAAATACAAAGAGGTACCGTAGAAAAATAAATGTATATTTTACTCTTTAACGCAGGTTATGAAAGGTTACTGGAACAACGAGGCGGCGACGAAGGAGACCCTAGATGCCGACGGTTGGCTACACACAGGCGACGTAGCTTACTACGACGACGACCACTACTTCTACATCGTCGACCGCACCAAAGAGCTCATCAAGGTCAAGGGTAACCAGGTACGTTGAGAAATGCAGGTAATGAAGGATACTGGGACAAGGCACAACCAGGACAGACTGTGCGCTAACGACTACTGGCTCAGTTTCATTGGTCGATATACGGCATGCGGGGACTCCCCGCAGGCGGTATAACAAACTAGTGAAACTCACAAGTCGATAACTCGGTCGACATAAGGCATGCGGGATTCCCCGCAGACGGTATAACGACCAGTGAAACTCATAATGGCATGCGTTATGGAAATCTACCGCACCCCGCATGCGGGCCCCATCGACCAATGAAACTGAGCCATATCGGGCATGGGTATCGTCGCTTAATATATACGTATAGTTGACCGCATTATGGTAATCAAGGCCCAGCCTAACCAGCAATGGCGTGGCTTTCTTTTTAGGGTTCCGTACCCTAAAAAGAAAGCCACGCTATCCCGACCCTATTACTAAGACACCGCTGTCCGTCTGTCTGTCTGTCCATCTGTCACCAAGCTGTATCTCAAGAACCGTGATAGTTAGACAGTTGAAATTTTCACTGATGATGTATTTCTGTTGCCGCTATAACAACACATATTAAAAAGAGAATAAAATTAATATTTAATTGGGACTCCCATACAACAAACGTGATCGGTCGCATTAACTTTGCACCTGATTTGTTTGCGGCGCCATACAAACCAGGTGCAACCGTAACCCGACCAGTTTTATTAGACATGACTTGAATTGAATTGTATCAGGGGTGGTTATAGCCCTCACAAACCCACTAACTGAAATGTCTGCGCCACCGGAGTGATGGCGTGGCATTTGGATTTGATTCCCATCAGCTACTGCTGGTAGTGCTGGTATAAGATCTGTAGTTTTTGAAGAAAAAAGTAGCCGAAATTTTAGTACCTAATGATTTGACGTTGACTCCGGAGCAATTTTCTTATGACATCAATAGTTTGAAATTATGATGTATGCAGTTTGAAACATTTATTCAGCACGCAAATAATTATGATAATATCTTCTGTTCCAGGTATCTCCTACAGAGCTGGAAAGTGTGATAATGGAGCTGCCAGAAGTAGCCGATGTAGCAGTGGTAGGTGTCCCTCACGCTCTCGCCGGAGAAGTGCCGCGAGCATTCGTCGTCCTTAAAGCTAAAAAGACCCTGACTGAGAAGCAGGTTTACGATCTGGTAGCGTCCAAGCTCACCAGATACAAGCACCTCGAGGGAGGCGTCACATTCCTGGATACTATCCCAAGAAACGCCGCCGGAAAAATCATGAGAAACGAACTCAAAGTTAAACGGTACACCAAGCAGTGATGATGTGTTAATAATTGTACATAGTATTTAAAATAGCGAATTTTATAGAAATGCAAGCTGTGATTTTTTTTAGTATACATATTTTAATTCAGGTGCAGTAGAATTTAGTGATGTTCATTATTGTATAGTTAATTATTATTGAAGTTTGTATTATAATTTTATTAGGTTTGAAAATGTTATTTAATTTATGTCCCTGACAATCTTCCATGACATGTATGATGGTTAAGGGAAAAGTATGAATGTTGATAGGTAATTGAATAAAATTTAATAAATAGGCACAATTAATCATTTAATTTTCTTATAAAAACCTATTAAATTAAGAGCATTTATGCACTGCACCCAAAGTACATATCTGAATGGATATTTGTTTCAAACTGTTACTCCCATAAATCCAACATTTACAATTCAGAATTCTAAATGTAATTTTAAGAAATTGACAAGTCATTTCCAAGAGCAACACTGATGATAATTATGATATTATCTGATTTGTCATGACTCATGAGACTTCTTAGGATTAGATAAGATGCTGTACACAAGCACTCCTCCTGCACACAATAATCTAATAGGAATAAGTCGAAAATCATGTCAATTCAGTGTTGGTGTATGGTATATGAAGCTAAAATGCAGAATTGATCCACATTTACCTTTCACTATCACAATTAAAAAAAAAACTTCAGTCTCCAACATACTTCAGTACTGAATTTCGTCACTGGTATTCCACTGCTTTAAATTCAGTTTGAATAATAAGTATAGTGAGACGGAGTAACTCAATACATACATATTTATCTTGCATAATGTTGTAGTCTCCCAACTGATATATAAAATGTATGGTATGAGTACAGCATCAGTCCTTATGATCAGAACAGTCTTAACACTTATTCTTACCCTATTAGGATGCAATGACAAAATTTACGAGTCTCCAGCCTCCGGAGCACTTACATTTTCAGTCTTTGCTTCCTCTTTCTTCTCTTCTTCAACTTGTGCCTCTTTCACTTCTTCAGAGGGAGGTGTTTCTATATTACTAGGTACTTCAACTGGAGGCTGAGGAAGCTCTGAATTTACATCAGAAATAGAATAGTTATCAGACTCAATTTTTGGCTGTGGATCTGGGTTTTCCTCTTCACTAGGTGCCATTTCGGCTACTTTTATTTCTTCATCTTTAGCTGGTTCTTCTGGCTTAATAGGCTGCTCTTGGTTTGATTCATCTTGGATTGCATCAGTGTTGCTTTCATCAGTCTTTGGAGAGTTGCTGTTCCCATCGGTGTTATCACTTGATGAACTTTCTTCACTAGATGTGGATACTTCTGAAATGTGCTTAGGCTCATCCTCCTTCATGTTAGAATCTGAGCTGCTTTCATCAGTTGACACTGGCTGTTCGAGAACAGGCTCTTCAATTGTCTTAATTTCTGGTGTATTCTCCTTTTCAATATCAGCCAAATCAGATTCCTTTTTCTCTGTGACATCTGCTGCCTGTTTTATAAGTTTTTGCTCAGTCATCTCTGCGTCATCAACTGTTATTTCAGGTATAACTAAGGCTGAGCTTTCTACAACATCAGTTTTCATCTCAACTTCAGTTTTGACTTCGTCTGATTCTGGTGCTTTGCTGGTAGAGTCAGATTTCTCGGTAACTTCAGCAGCAGGTGTTATATCTGGTAATGATGAATCACTAGGCTTACTCTCTGGTACAGGACTAACATCATCACTTACATTAAGCTCTGGTGGGGTTACAGATTCATACTCAGTTGTTGTCTTGTCTTGGGTTTCCATTGGCGTATTTTGTTTAGCTTGAAGACGTGCCTCTATATCATCTACAGAGATGTGTGTATCAGATGAGCTTGGCTGTGGTTCTGAGCTTTGTTGTTCAGTATTCTCCTTCCAAGACATGTCCTCCATCTCGACATCAACATTGTATTCGGAGTTATTGTCAGAGCCATTGACAACAGGCTCTAGGGCTTCTCCATTTTCTGGTTCGACATGACGCTGTGCTCCTGGCTCCCTAGTGCTCACAACCAGAATGTTCTTCTCTATTGCACGCATGAATTTATCTATTCTATTATACTGCTTACGAGGAAACGTTAAAAGTTCGCAAATTCTCTGAACAGTGAACGGTGCCGACGTAAAAGCGTCGAGGCGTTCCAGCAAACTATTCTTCATAATGTCATAATTAAATGGGTCCACATTAGGGTACGGCGGGATGTCGATACCTGGGGTGGTTTCGTAGAAGTCAGTGATAACGTTCAAAAGCTTCTCTTTGAATAAACATTTTACTAAAGGCCACTGGTAAACGGGATCACCGGTTCGCGCAACGTATGCCAAGTATTCATTTAGCTCCTGAGGAATCGTCTTAGGCTTCCGCTTTGAAAAGTCTTCGAGGAAATGAAAAACTTCTTCAGCATTTTCCATTTTATACAATAAGTAACTGCTGTTATATTGAGAAATAATTCACAAAAAGAAATAAAGCAATTCTGCAATTGAAATGAACGAGACGAATGAATGAGATGAGAATGAGTGAAACTGAAATGAGTCAGTGAATTGAGTGAATGACAACGACCACAGATTACTAATAAGAAGCGGCACTGCTATTATAGCTGTGTATAAAAGTGAACGTTTTTATACACAGCAATAAAAAGACACCCCAAATGACCGACGTGCGTAACTATATTCATTGCGGCTAACACAAATGGTATCTGTTATTGAAATGGTCGTATTTCAATTTCAAATAGAGTGTAGTCCAAAATGGATTTTATTCCTGTTGATGTCAAGTCGTTCGTTCGTCTTCGTCGAGGAACTTCGCGAGTAGACTTCGGACATCTGTCAAGGACTTCGCCGAGGAACTTCGCGAGTAGTGTGGAGCCGCTATCAGATTTTGCTGTCATTGTCATTGATAATGATAGCCTAGGAAAAAAACAGAAGAAAAAATACATCAGAATCAGACAACCTCTATTCTAAATTCCCACTATCCTAGTTTCTTAAATAAAATTATAAAATGAATGTTCTATTTAGGAGTGTTATACCTTTATATACTAACACCTTGAAGATATCATGTCGTTCTTTTGCGGATGCTGCAATGATTGCAAAAATTGTCAAAATGGTGAAAAACAATAAAGTCGTAGTTTTTATGAAAGGTGTTCCCGATGCGCCGCGGTGTGGATTTAGCAACGCTGTTGTGCAGATAATGAGGATGCATGCAGTGCCATACGATAGCCACGATGTCCTCGCCAACGAAGATATTCGACAGGGTTCGTTTTAGTTGTGTAATTCCTGACAGCTCTTGTTAAGTAAACTGAACTATCAACTCTTCGTAAAATATGTTATTTTACAAAATGAATTCGGCAAATAACATTTACATAAGTAAATCTTAATGACATACGAGTTCTCATTATTACCACACAGTCAATGTCCCACTAAAGTGTTGTTGATAATTTTCAGGTATCAAGGATTTCTCCAACTGGCCTACAATCCCGCAAGTATTCATCAATGGTGAGTTTGTGGGTGGCTGCGACATCATGTTACAAATGCATCAATCTGGAGAACTGGTAGAGGAATTGAAAAAGGTGGGCATCAAAAGTGCCCTGCTCACTGCAGAAGAGACCAAAAAAGAAGAGGTCAAGTGACTTTTTAAGTAGATTAGCAAATAAGGTCCTTTAGGACATAGATGTTATACCTATTATTGTTTTAATTTATCATTATTGAATTATCACCGCTGTTGTGACTGATGTATGTAAGTAATAGATATTAATGCAATCTGATGGTTTTATTTACACTGGTTAATCATTAAGGAAATATTCAAAGCCATCCACTGTAATCAGTAGAACTCGAACTATCCCCCTATCTTTACCAGTTTAGAACTGTACCAACCAGAAAATTTATCACTAGTTAGCCATCAAAAATCCAACTTTTAACTAGAGATACAAAGGATACCCGGGCACTATTTCTGGTATCTATCCCAAGTGTTGATATATAATAGGTAATTAATTTCATGTAATATTGCTTACCTATGGCAAAGTGAATGATGCCACCTACATTTAAGGTGAAACAGTTCTACAGAAGGTTTCTCTCCTTTGATCTGCACAAAACCTGTCTGAGAACTGTATTTTATTGGTTGTTTATGTAAAACACCACAATTTGTTAATACAATACGACTTGCTGTGGCCGAAGGCAGCTGGTGTGTTATGTGTAGGTTCTTGGTGCTGATTGGAGCCAGTCATGGTAATACTATAGATATCTGGTTGTTGGGCCTATCCATTGCCTCTCCACTTAACCTAACCCAGATCCAAGCTGACAGCAGTTAGTATGATATTGTATTGTGCAGCAGCATATAACGACGTGGCGTCTGGGGCATGGCTTTCCGTCGTCGTGATTGCCATGTCTGGTGCTCAAAAGTTTAAACAGTTTTCCAGACTACTAACATCCCATTTGGACAGCCTTACCCTAAAGTCAAGCTGGTGGGAATCTGGTTTCATGGACGTCACGCCACTGTTATGATTGCATCTCTGTCTTTTCATCATTGCATAGTATAAATTTACCTGTTACTTCAATAGTTAGAATAATAATAATAATAATATAAGCCTTTTATTCAGATATTTCAGTTTACATCTTATTATTATTTTTTTTTTATATATTTTATTGGCGAAGCAGCTGCACCGGCTGCCTACAATTAACGACAGGTAATAAAAACACATTCCTGTGTTTAAGAGCTCTTTATTAAATTAGCTGTACATTCGAGTTAGTATACTTTTTGGGCACATAATCGATTCTCATTTACTGTGCCAATGGTTCTCATACTATATTGGTTGGATTAACAACACAGTCATTATTAAAAGACAAATATGGCAGATCATTTATTTAGAGTACTCAATGAAAATACTCTTACAAACGATAATCATAAAAGATGATAAATAAATAGATGCAGGCAAGCTATGGCAATCTATGGTATAAATAATTTGTGTGACACTTCCCTGCATATACGAATTTGGCCAGCTTAAAAACGTTACGTACCTACCATCGATGTACTATAAATTACTAATGGCAGTAATTAAAATTGAACTTGTATAAATAATTTTTTTGCTTATAAATAAAAAAAATATAACAAAAACATTCTCACAATGTGAATGAGTCTTATCTTGGTGTCACACATTAGTCAAGCCTAACATTAGCACCATTCCCTTACAAATAAATGTTTTGTGACTTCCCTGAGAATTTTATATAAAAGTTAAAAATACCTAATACTAGTGTATAAATAGACGTTGTAAACATATTCTACAGATGTTTTCTGATTTGAGCCAAAAGTTTACAGTTTAGGGAGAAGAGTAACGGTGTGAAAGTTAATGGCATTTTTGGTTTGAACATTGCACATACTTAAGTTTATACAGGACTGTTTTAAATATTAATAATAATGGCAGATAATGTTTGCGTTACGTTGACAGCACTAGGGCGCGTGCGTTGGGCAACGTAAGGGAAACATGGTCTGCGGTCGTGGTCGAGTGCGCGTGCGGTGCGGTGCGGCGCGACCCGGCGCGCCGTGCGGTGTGGCGGCACGCGTCTCTTGATGATGGTCCGGTGACTCTTCAACCTGCGTCTGAGTATAACACATTTAAGTACACATATAATAACATCAGGAGAGTTTATTATTTATAGTCATAACTCATAACATCAGTTTATCAGTTATCAGTTTATTTATTGCTTTCATAGGTTACATAAGATGGACGATACATTTTTAGGCACTGGACCAAACTGGAAGAACGCCAGAATATTTGTTGGGAGTGAGGCTAAAGTTTTCCGTAGCTATACATCCGAGGAAGAGTCTAGGTCACAAGTAATCTGAATCTGTATCTCAGTTAAATATAAAAGTGTCATTTATAACGAAGACTGAAAATAGAATCTGGCAAGTGAGGGACTTCTTGTAAGATAGTTATTTCTATGTAGCACGGACAGAGATTGCATATTAAAAGCTGCTATTATAGTATTAATTACATAAGCATTCGTTTCCCAGTTAAGAGCTTATCTTGTTCATGTCACAAGACTCACAAGGTTGAAATTGTAATTGAAACTGAAGCCGTAATTGTAGCTGAAAATCTACCCGAGTACCGCTGTTAAAGGATTACTTACATTTGAAAGAATTATTACTATTGCAATTTCACAATTGCAACCTTGGGATTTAGAAAGGTATATTATTATTATTAGAAGTCCAAAGGGAGGCCTATGTTCAGCAGTGGACGTCCTATGGCTGAGATGATGATGATGATGATTATTATAAATATGCTCGTAATATTGCTCGCGTCGCAGCTCGTGCGCCATGACGTACGTGTTGTCTCGGAGAGTACAACAGCACCAGCGTTACCTAGAGGTCGGTCTCTCCGTAGAGCGCGGTGGAGAAGGCCATGTAGTCGAGGGCGCCGGGCGGGCCGCCGGCGCGGTAGGGCGGCATGCGCGCCACGCAGTACTCCGCCTGGTCGGGCGGCAGCTCGCGGCGCAGCTCGTCCGCTGTGATGTACGGCTGGAAACAAATGTCACGTCAGTCTATTCGGTCCTTTATTTGGCTTTTGCATATCACCACCCGAGGCACCTACAATCTCTGGTAGCACGAGACTAATGCGACTGAGCACATAAATATGAAGGTATTTCGGTTCTTGTTGTCCCTTTGGCTCCACAGCGTCCACTGTGTCAAATCGTCCACTGTGTCAGAACGTCCACTGTGTCAGAACGTCCACTGTGTCAGAACGTCCACTGTGTCAGAACGTCCACAGTGTCAGAGCGTCCACTGTATCAGAACGTCAACTGTATCAGAATACCACTGTCTCAAAAAGTCCACTGTCTCAGAATGTCCACTGTGTCAAAACGGCCACTGTGTCGAAACGTCCACTGTACCAAAATGTCGACTGTATCAAAACGTCCATTGTCTTAGAATGCCCGCTGTGTCAAAATGTCCACTATATCAAATGTCTCACTTAATCTTGATACCAACTCTATTTAAAAATTATTTTAAGAAGGTTCCGAAATAAAAAAATACTATCAAAGTGTGCTACAGCGCTGCAATATGTGACATTATGATTAAGTATAAATTTCCGAGAAATTTACAGAAACAAATCAAAATTTATGTGTAGGTTGGACTATTTGGTAGATATTATGGTGGAACTTTTGGCAGTGTACCTTTTTATAGAGATGACCTATCGATACAGTCGACCATTTGATAGAGTGGACATTTTAAAGTGGAAGTTCGGATACAGTGGACTTTCTAATACAGTGGACGCTCTGACGCAGTGGACGGTGGACGTTCTGACACAGTGGACGTTTTGACATAGCGGACGTTCTGATACAGTGGACGTTATGACACACTGGACGTTCTGATACAATGGACGTTCAGATACAGAGGACGCTCTGACAAAGTGGACGTTCTGACACGGTGTACGTTTTGATACAGTGGACGTTTTGATACAGTGGACACTATGGACCCAAAGGTCTATGTCTAGATAAAAGATATTTTTTGATTTCTTTAATTTTTTTTAATGAAATATAACAAGTCGGACATGTGCTATGTAATTAGTTGTGTATTGTGATAATCATACCAACGTTGTGACATTTTTTTTCTTAATAGTGTAAAGCTTTTAATTACTGGAGTGCTGATGTCTCAACAACATGAAAACGACTGGGTCGCGAAACGCGCAGCAGCACGGATAGCTGCCCCTGATGAAGAGCTCCAAATGAGTTCGAAACATGTCGGGCCGTTCCTGTCAATTTTTACGTGGGTTTAAACCATTTTTATAATTATTAAAGATCTCTCACGATAGTTTTAATAGTATTATAGGTAGGTAGTACTATATTATGACAATAGTACCAACTTTTTAGAGGCAAACAATAAATTAAGGTCGAGGATTTTTTTGTTATCACTATATAGTTACGATACGTTATGATATGAATGTATCCTATCTTACCTTGTCACCAGCTAAGATCCTAAAGCTGTCGATGACCTGTTCAGCGGTGTCTGTGTCTGTGGACTCCCTCGTCATGAAGTCCAGGAACGCGTCGAATGACACGTAACCTAATAACAAAGTCATTTGAATAAATTGTGTTTTACGCTGCCACAAAGCAATTTTAATCTCTGAATGCTTTATTCAAAGTTTGTCGAAACAAACCACCATTTTTAGTTTTTGTATGATTGAATCAATTGAATTGAATCAATTTTTGATGTAGGTACTTTAACCAATCATTAAGTAGGTAGATCCGTAGTAGGCAATTAAAGTCAACGGTAGCAACATTGGGATTTTAGACAGTTTGCTACATCCATCACAAAATATTTTAAATTTGCGGTCACGCGGCAAGACAAGACATTTTTATTTTTTTACAATTATAACAAAAAATAGCTCATGATTGATGAAGCGGTTTCGCGGAAATAATCTGCAAGCGAACCGCGTTCCTTATGTCGCGTCGTGTGCGTGACAGCTCCAACACAAGGGCGTAAGGCTTGTTTGGGAGAATCCTACTTGCTCACTGTGGAGGCACTGGAACTCCTTACACATGGCGTCGTACATGTAATTTATTAAGTAATTTTATTTTTATTCTCTATCTGTTGTTATTTTTTTGCATACTAACATAGATTATAAGACCTTTGTAACTAACACTATGAATATTGTCTGAAATAAATATTTTGAATTTGAATTAAGCAGTAGTTACCTGTGTTGTTGGGATCGACGACGGCCAAGATGCGCTGGAAGTCGAGCTCTCCTTGCCTGTCCTTGCCGATGCTGTAGCCGACCGACACTAGGCACGACTTGAGCTCCTCGGGGGCGAGGCGGCCTTTGTCATAATGGGAGATATTTATGAGATAACACATGTAATGTCATTTATTTATTCTGAAATAATTCAAGGTAAAATATGTGTGACGTTGATGGCGTTGCTGCTTGCTTAAAACGCCTCTAAGACTGGTATGAGTGTATTACATAATCTATGGTATGTAGCATGCGTCGGAATGCAATCTGCTATTACGTAATATTAAAGAAGTTCAACCGACACTTCGTTTTTTTTCCCATTAGAAATCATTTTTGTTGTAGGAGCGTCCGTATCCAACCGACCGCGCCATGTAATATTTGACTTTATGAGTAAAGTTATAAATGAAACCAGAATCGTGTTTAGTTTGTAGACTGATTTTTTTAACACAGATCCTACATTCCGAATTCACTCCCCACTTGAACTTCACGGAGTACAGAGTGCAAATAAATACCAGACTGAAAATATCAATAGCTATACTGCCGTGTTACGGTAAAAGGTCTTTATACGGATGTCATAGTAAGATACGTCCTTTTGCCGTAGCATGGCAGTATAATACGATCTAGTTTTTCTCACCCCCTTGTTGATGTATCAATCTAACATCCACAAAACTGTTCCGATTGTCAGTTGTCACTTACCAGTGCGGTTCTTGTCGAAGTGGTTGAAGGAGGCGCGGAACTCCGTGAGCTGTTCCTGCGTGATGCCCTTGGAGTCGCGTGTGAGGATCTGGTTCTCGACCTCGTTGATGGTGCGGTTGATGGACGTCAGCAGCTGCTCCCAGCCCACGCGCAGGGTCTCCATCGTGTATTGTGAGTACCTGTTACAATAGTACAAACACAATCAGAAGTTGTCTAAAAAGAGACTAAACGGAACAGATGAGATTCCAATGATTTACTGCCATCTGTTTGATAGCGATAAAGTAGAAATAATTCAATCAAACAATTCAAAATACAAACATAGCTGTAAAGCAGAGATTATTTTAATAAAGTATAAACTGGTAACATGAATGGGAAAACTTATGACACCTGTCACCAGTGTTGTTAGACTTCGTGAGCTTTCTCGATGTTTCTCCATTACAAAATACAGCATCGATCGTATTGTACTAAATTAAAACTGGCAATATAAATAATATCGATATTTTGCTTTGGAAATGTATCAAACTCTACCAGTGAGTATGGATGGGATCCATTGTGTTTATACCTAGGAAAACCGAGGAGTGTCTTTACAAAAGGCCTTATTTCTCTATGAAACTCGTACAAAACAAAGCCCTTTTGTAAAGTCACTCCTTAACTATAAAATGACTGTGTCCAATGACTAATAAAGTAGATGGCGTTAGTGCCGAGAAGATACTAGAATTTTACGATTAGATAAGGTAAAATTTCAAGATTTCCACCTAATTAAATGGAAACCTTATGTATGTGGCACATACCTGTTCTCGAAGATCATGCCCTCCTGGACGGCCTGGTGGATGCGCTCTAACTCCTCGATGTGGGGCTTGTACGCGTACACGCCGGCCTCGTACTCCTTCAGTCGTCGGAGCTGGTCTTCTAGCGAGCCCTGACAAACAACGTTACCGATAAGGCTTCTGATCCGTTCAAAAATAACGAGGTAACAAGGGAATGGAGTATTATGATTACAATACACGATAGTGGCAACACAGAAAAAAATTAAAAGAGCCAACCAATCAGCGAGCTGAGGTCAAAAGTGTCGCCTGTCATTCAGGAGTGCCATAACTTATTGACGTGATAACGTCTTATAAATCAACTAGCATTATCCCGCGGCTTCGCTCGCGTGCCTATACAATATACATCATCCTACGGGAACAATGCTCTTTTTTTCAGGATTAAAAGTAGGCTATAATCTGCAATCTGCATTTCCCTGATGCATATCCGTCCAGCCGTTTTAGCGTGAATAAGTAACAAAACATACACAGACTTTCGCTTTTCTAATATTACTGGGAAATACTTTTCATTTTATCATAACTCCACTTTATCAAATCAAACCGAAAACTCAAGCACTCAAATCAAACGATCTCAGCTTTTACTGTACCAAATAAAGTTCACTTCAAAATCCATAACTCGAAGTGAAGCTAAGACACCGGGATATGTGTGCATTTTATTTGTATAAAGCTTTTATAATGTCCCGAGCCTCCGCTTATTGACTTGTGATATTCGAGATTGATTTAATGATTCTAAGCCATGTTCTAAGTTACGTCATGTTCTATTGTAAGATATTGAGGTTCTCGTCGTTGATGAATGAAAAATGTATTATTCTGAGCCAGATAAACGTAATTCAGAATTCTGAAATGACTTAACATAATTATTGAAAAGCTTGAATGTATTTATTACGGATGCAGGGAGTTTCCCGATCATTACTCCTCCCGTCCCAACGCGCCGCCCGCCTATAGGTACCGATTGACGACGATCGAGATGCCACCAAATACAATTTTTTTAATCAATTAGGATAACGCGGGTCTCTATCCATACCTCAAAAGCAAAAAAAGAACCCCCTTATAGGATCACGTGTAGCTGTCTGTCAGTCCGTCTGTTACAACCGATTTTCTGCAAAACTACTGCAATTTGGCACAAATGCTTTCAAGAATTTTCATGACCACAAATAAATTTTCAAAATTGGTGGCATTTTCGTAATTAACGTCCCAACAAACCATAAAAATTACACCCATACTCATATTTAGACATTTCAACCCCATTTCACCCCAACAGGGAAGATGTTAATTCACGTCCGCCACGTTGGATTTAAAAATCGTTGCGGTTTTCGTAATTAGCGACCCGATAAACCATAAAAGCATTACCAATGGATTTTCAGACTTTGTCACCACATTTCTCCCTTTTAGGGGTTGAATTAAAAAAAAAACCTGAAACACGTGTTTACTCATTTATTGTTAGAAATACTCCTGTGAAGTTTCGAATAAAATAGCCTAACTAATCTTGTTTCCCCATACAAACTCTGGAACCCCATTTCACCCCTTTAGGGGGTGAGTTTTGAAAAATCCTTTCTTAGTGCACCCCTACACCTTATAAGGAAACTACGTGCCAAATTTTAATTCTCTAGAACCAGCGGTTTAGTATTTAGACATTTCAATCCCATTTCACCACAACAGGGGAGATGGTAACTCACATCCGCCACGTTGGATTTTAAAATCGTTGTGGTTTTCGTAATCAGCGACCCAATAAACCATAAAAACAATACCCATGCTGATTTTCAGACTTTCTCACCACATTTTTACCTTATAGGGGTTGAATTTTCAAAAAAAATTCAACACGTGTTTACTTATTTATCGTTAGAAATAATCCTGTAAAGTTTCGAATAAAATACATGTTTCCCCATACAAACTTTGGACCCTCATTTCACCCCTTTAGGGGGTAAATTTTGAAAATGCTTTCTTAGTACACCCCTACACCTTATAAGGAACCTACGTGCCAAATTTGAACTCTCAAGAACCAGCGGTTGAGTATTTAGACATTTCAACCCCATTTCACCCCAACAGGGGAGATGGTAACTCACGTCCGCCACGTTGGATTTTAAAATCGTTGCGGTTTTCGTAATCAGCGACCCGATAAACCATAAAAACAATACCCATGCTGATTTTCAGACTTTGTCACCACATTTCTCCCTTTTAGGGGTTGAATTTTCAAAAAACCTGAAACACGTGTTTACTCATTTATCGTTAGGAATACTCCTGTGAAGTTTCGAATAAAATAGTCTAATTAACTAATCTTGTTTCCCCATACAAACTTTGGAACCCCATTTCACCCCTTTAGGGGATGAGTTTTGAAAAATCCTTTCTTAGCGGATGCCTACGTCATAACATCTACCTGCATGCCAAATTTCAGCTCGATCCGTCCAGTGGTTTGGGCTGTGCGTTGATAGATCACTATGTCAGTCAGTCAGTCACCTTTGAGTTTTATATATATAGATGAACGGCGGCTGCACGCACAAAAAACATGACTAATTGTCAAGTTCGCCTGAGTCGAGCGTGCAAGCGAGAGCGAGGAACAAGCGATAGAGAGGCACGATCGGCCTAAGGTTCCACTCCATCGGCCGGCATTCAATTCATGAAAGTATGCAATTTTTCATCAATGTTTTCTTATGACGTTATCACGTAAAATTATCGTCCGTAAACCGACTTTATCTGCACCCATATCGTTAAATAACTATAAAAAGTTCAGATACTACAGGTAGACCTACAAAACCTATCAAAATTGATACTGTTATGATGACCTCGCGGTGGCTATGGTACTGTTATGATCTTGCATCCTGATTTTGGTCGCAGCCAAGTAATGTAGGTCTGAACTTTTTATATCAAATCAAAAATCAAAATCTAATTATTATTATTTAATTATTTATTATAATATTAATTAGGTATCAAAATTGATACTGTTATGGTGACCTCACGCGGCGCGAGGTCACCTTATTTATTCCTCTGCTCCGCGAACTGAGTGTTTCATATTTTCATAAAAGAAAATCCATGATAATGATGACATATGTGTGTAGATAAAGTAGTGTATGCAACTGTACATAATTAGGTCTTAAAACACTCGTGTGATCCTATTATGAAACTCGCCTTCGCCTCGTTTCATAAAACCAGACTCGTATTTTAAGGTCTCTCATTATGTAGCAGTTGTATAATAGTACATTACGTAACAAGGGTAGTAAACGAGAAATTACAAATGAGTGTCTATTAGAAGACCAAAGCCGAAAGCGAGGGCTTTAATTACACGAGTTTGGAATTCCTTTACCACCAGAGTCACGTACGACGTTTTTCACCACACTTTGGAGGAATAAATAGTAGTCAATACGAAAATTACTTACCGCCCTAGGGCGTAATATGACTTACCGCCCGGTTTTCTAGCATGTAAACCCTTTATTTACGAGTAAGAGTGATGAAAACTACTATTACAGACAAGCAATTTTTTTATGATACCGTGGAGGTAGGTGTTTGTGTCAATTCGTACCTTTTACTACCTAATTTGCCGCTAGATAGCACTTTTTAATACGACTCTACTTCTACATCGCGGTATCGTTTGTTCGTCGTAGAATATACTAAAGGCTCGAGATTTTTACACATTATAACTTGCAGCAACCAGAAAAGTGTTTCATTTCACTGGGTTCAGAGGGCGTCCTGGTCGAGGCTCAAACAGTAGGATAATTGAGTTACCTGCAGGCCCATGCCGATGGCGGTGACGGCGTCCATCTGGCGCTCGATCCAGGGCCCGACGGCGTTGGCCTTCTCGGCGAACTGCCGGCGGAGCGTCTCGTTGTTCTGTTGCTTGCGCAGCTCCGCGGCCAGCGTGCCGTCGCGCTGCGGGACCAGCTGCCGCACGTCCGACCACTTGCGGTTCAGCTCCTACAAGTTACATTAGTAGTACATTACTCAGCTGCCGCACGTCCGACCACTTGCGGTTCAGCTCCTACAAGTTACATTAGTAGTACATTACTCAGCTGCCGCACGTCCGACCACTTGCGGTTCAGCTCCTACAAGTTACATTAGTAGTACATTACTCAGCTGCCGCACGTCCGACCACTTGCGGTTCAGCTCCTACAAGTTACATTAGTAGTACATTACTCAGCTGCCGCACGTCCGACCACTTGCGGTTCAGCTCCTACAAGTTACATTAGTAGTACATTACTCAGCTGCCGCACGTCCGACCACTTGCGGTTCAGCTCCTACAAGTTACATTAGTAGTACATTACTCAGCTGCCGCACGTCCGACCACTTGCGGTTCAGCTCCTACAAGTTACATTAGTAGTACATTACTCAGCTGCCGCACGTCCGACCACTTGCGGTTCAGCTCCTACAAGTTACATTAGTAGTACATTACTCAGCTGCCGCACGTCCGACCACTTGCGGTTCAGCTCCTACAAGTTACATTAGTAGTACATTACTCAGCTGCCGCACGTCCGACCACTTGCGGTTCAGCTCCTACAAGTTACATTAGTAGTACATTACTCAGCTGCCGCACGTCCGACCACTTGCGGTTCAGCTCCTACAAGTTACATTAGTAGTACATTACTCAGCTGCCGCACGTCCGACCACTTGCGGTTCAGCTCCTACAAGTTACATTAGTAGTACATTACTCAGCTGCCGCACGTCCGACCACTTGCGGTTCAGCTCCTACAAGTTACATTAGTAGTACATTACTCAGCTGCCGCACGTCCGACCACTTGCGGTTCAGCTCCTACAAGTTACATTAGTAGTACATTACTCAGCTGCCGCACGTCCGACCACTTGCGGTTCAGCTCCTACAAGTTACATTAGTAGTACATTACTCAGCTGCCGCACGTCCGACCACTTGCGGTTCAGCTCCTACAAGTTACATTAGTAGTACATTACTCAGCTGCCGCACGTCCGACCACTTGCGGTTCAGCTCCTACAAGTTACATTAGTACATTACTGGAGACGCCGGGGAAGGACTTGGCGGGTGAGTAGGTATAGACGGCCGCCGTAGGGAGGCCGGATAGTGATACGAAGCCGGCAAACCCTTTTCACGGCTAAGGCATGTATAGTGCTTTTCTCAAACCTATGCAATGATTAAAAAAATACACCACTAAAAAAATATAATTTAGCTATTTAGCCTGTTCATGAACACTGACGCCATGTTTGAAAAAAAAAAAAAAAAAAAAACTTCCCGGCCTAGGCCTTAAATCTTGTATGAAATTCCTTTACAGTTCTCTCGAGTTGTTTCGCCCGCAACGTGATACTTCGAAGCCTGTTATAACGCACGTTATGACAACATTTCATTGCATGTTTTTGAAAAATAAGCTACTGTAAGTATATCTGGCTGCTGCGGAATATATTAATTGAGTTTCATTTATGTTTCATTTATGTTCAGCAGTGAACGTCCTGTGGCTGAAATGACGATGATGATGATGGAAAATTGCAGAAAATTGCGGACTGTTTCGTACATAGTTGTGGTCCTTCGAACCGGGCATGTAAAATAAAAGTGTACAGAACGTACGTGCGCCGTGAGCGTGGTGTAGGGGTTCTCCAGCCCGCCGGGGATCTGGTGCTGCTTCACGATGGACTCCACCTGGTGGACCAGGTTCACTATCGCCTGAAACACGCATAACGTCAATCATACCCTCAACATTCCAAATTTTAAAAGCTTTTATTTAACTTGCAATGTAAGTATGTATGTATGTATGTATCTAAGTATGTTTGTTCGGGTGAAATCTTGCAACTCAATTTTGAAGCAGATATCGTTAACCGATTGAGCTGAAATTTTGCATACTTACTTAACTTTGATGACAATACAATAATATGTTACCATGGGGCTGATCTGATGATAGAGCCGGAAGGTGGCCATAGGAACTGTATAATAGAAAAAGCAATCCTACCGAGCTTGGGCTCTTTAGAATCGTCTCAGTGAGCATTTGATGGATATCCAAAGAAAAGTACAGTCGGCTATAAAAGCTTGCCACTAAAATGTCATTTTTGACAGAAACTTATTATATTAGAAAACACGGTCCGGGCAACACATGTGCGTATGAATAAAACGTACCGTCCGTTTTACGCTACTTCTCAGTCCTGTACTAATCTTACCTTCAGTCGATAAGTAAATTCGGTTATAGCACCTACAAATGACGACGACGCGTTTGGCTCGGTTTGTAGACACCTGCCTACTGAGTCGGCGGTCCCGGGTTCGAATCCTGGCCGGGGCAAATATTTGTGCAAATATTTGTTCTTGGGTCTTGGATGTTATCTATATATGTATTTATATATTATGTATATCGTCGTCTAGTACCCATAGTGCAAGCTTTGCTTAGTTTGGGACTAGGTCGATTTGTGTAAGATTGTCCCTTAATATTTATTTATTTATTAAATGGCACACAAATCCTACGCCTCGGTATTTAGTTTTAAGCCTTGATACGAGAGGAGTATCCTGTCCTCACCTGGTACTCCTTGTCGGCCTCCCCGAGCGTGGCCTTGAAGCGCGCGTGCGCGTCCATGAGGCCGGATATCTCCTCGATGGTGTGCACGATGAACATGTCCACCAAGTCTTCGCGCGTGCCGTCCAGCCTGCATACACACATACGCTATTTACTCGTTCTTTTTACTGGGAAGGGAAGGAATTTAATTCTTTCAAAGTATTGTTTTTTGGACACTATACACTGCAGCGTGTGTATTTGATATAACCGTATATTGTAGCCAGACGGAGATTTTAGTGCTATAATCTGATATTTATAACAATTATTAATTTAGCGTTAACTGCCATGGCGTAATTCATTTTTTTTTAATTTTCTGAGCAGTAATGTATGGCGTAGTTATTACTAGTGAGTTGTGAAATCACGATGTTAAGTGTCTACAAACAACAACAAACAAATACATTGGGCACTGAATTATTTTATATGGATGGTGCCTTTGCTAAGACCCCGTAATGTTTGCGGTTATATCAAATATACACACTGTATAAGGCAGCGCATTTCTCTGCTTGGAAAACGAGCGACATTTCAATCGTCTGCATGATATTCTGCTCCCATTTTTGATCTAACACTGTACCAAATACTATTCTCACCAATAACCGGCAACCAGCCTACTTAGCCCTTGTGGGAACTTTTGTACCCTAAAGTTCCTTTGGAGTCCTTGGCTGCATATTAAGCAGTTCATGGCTGTTAATTTGTCAAGAATACTGTGAACTTAGTGACTGTGAGCTGTAGATCTCGCGAGTTTTCTTCGAAATTGTTGACTTTTTTTCGTTTTGATCTCTCACCATTTCGAAAAATTTAATCGACAAAAGAATTCTATATACTTATCGAACCAACTCACAAAATTTCATGAAAATCGGTTCAGAAATGCGACTTCTAAGCGTGAACAGCCGGACAGTTACTGAACTTCCAATGTTCAAACATACAAAAGTAATGTGGGCCAAGCAGAAACGTATACGCTTGGGTCGCACGGTCAGTTATAGTACTAACTTTTTTGGAATTTTACAACCGCCCGATTCTCAACAAGAACGTACTCTCTAGAAAAAGGACTATGAACTCTCATCATCAACCATTTTAAACCTATTCAACAAGGAATAATGTTGAAAACTCAATATCCACGCAATGTAGTTCTAACCTTTTTTTGTAAGTAACTGGTTGGCGGTTACGAGAACAAAAGCAGATAGGATTGTATTAGGCCGCGGTCGTTTTCAACCGCCGCCCGCGGTCGATAGCGGCCCGTCGCCCGCAGCGTCTGTATGGTATGTTCGGGAATGTTTGGGAGCGGTCGGTTTTGCCCGCGCGGCGGTTTAAAACGACCGCGGCCTAGACACAATGCTATTGTGAATGCAGGTAAGTGGATGAGCTTAGTTTTCATATTTATAACAGGTGGAAATTAATATAGAGATCGACAGGGCTTTATGTCGTTTACCTTAAAAAAAAACTTTTAAATTTATTCTTCTGTATTTAAAGAAATATAAGAAAATACATCAAATAACTGCAATCTAAGACAATACGGGCTGAATAGGGTTGTTGTTGTGAGTATTATATTCTTTGGGTTGTTGTCTAAACCAAAGAGCGAAAAAATATATTTTTTTTTATTTGACGTTGACAGATGACAGATGCATACCGAGTTTTGTTAAGTTTTTTTTTAATAAGAAAACCGACTAAAGTAACCGTTCCATTAAGTTCTGGTTTTGGTGTTGCCACATTTTAAAATGAGTATGTTTTTATAAATTAATAATAAAATAAATAATCATCTCAGAAAATAAATAAAAACAGAGATTACTTCATCTTTTTAAGCCGAACTCAGAAAAGTAATAAAATGATAGTCTTAAAAATATGAAATGTTGTCAATTTCTAGTATACCAGTTGTTGAAGGGAGCGGCGCGCTTGGCGAACTCTAGATGCAGCAGGTCGATCTGCTCGAGCACGCGCTCGGCGTCGTCGAGCGCCTGGCGGCGGCGCTGCGTGAGCGCGCCCAGCCGGTCCCACTGCGAGCAGATGCGCTGGCAGCGCGCGTTCACCGACGCCACCTCGTGGTACTCCAGCGTGCTGGAACAGACAGGCGGCGTTACAGACGGGACTAGTCAACAAAGGCCAAACAGACTAGGGTCGCGCTGTAATCGAGAAACTTCTCCGATTCATATTAAGCGTTATTTCCCATAGAAAACTGTGGCGCATCACTAGAAACGTCGCCCATCACTACACAAAACCTGTCCAAGCGACGGCGCGCGCTGACTCGCGTGGCCGCCAGCGCAGAGCCTCTCCGATCGCTATCCTCTTGCCTAGAGATGTGCCGTTTTCGACAACGTTCCCGATTTGTATAGGAAATATTCTCGAGAACGTTTTCCCCCATACAAATCGGGAAACGTTCTCGAGACCGGCACATCTCTACTCTTGCCTGCTATCGCCTTCGCACTGCTTACGCACTTAAGGTTAAGCCAGACGAGTGTAATTTGTGTCGCGTCATTTCGGTCGCGCCATACTTATAGTATGACGTGATCACGTGACATGATGTATGTCGCGACCGAAATTACCCGTCTGGCGTTAGGGTGGTGGAGAGGTGAACACGTTAGACCGCAAATCCAGAGGTACCGAGTTCGATTCCCGGTCTCTTCCGCCAGGTTACGCATTTTAATATTTCTTTAAGCTTTGATTTTTGTAACAATGGTATATATCCAGTGGAGCCTACTGACATTACAGTAAGACTTACTGCAATAACAGTGAGGCCTACTGACATTTCAGTAAACCTAACTGTAATAACGGTTACGCCTACTGTAATTTCAGTAGGCTCCACTGGGTATTTTTTTCAGTGTACAATATAAAAAACTGTGGTGTACCCACATTAAAAATAACGAGATATGATGGTAAGCAAAAAGGGGAGCTCTAGGGCAACTGACAAGAAACCAACGGTGCCATGTCAGTTGACACTGCCACGCTGGCCCTAAAGATGCTTCTTCACGCTGGTGTCTGGTGCACATTGGGACACTCTTAAGTTTAATTAGTAGGTAATTAACTAATTACAAAGGTAACTCACTTGAGTTCCTGTGCAATGGCAGCGATCTGTTCGACGCGGTCTTGGTGAGCGGCCAGGTCGGACTCGAAGGCCTCGTGCTTCTTCTTCAGAGCCTTGATGTCGTACAGCTTGCACTGCCTGAAGTCCTGAGATTGGAGCATCTCCTCCTTGCCTGTATCAAATATTAGCAGGTTTTATTACGACCTAAACATAATAATATTGGAAGAAAAATGAGCAAAGTGGAGCGATGAAGAATCTGACTGCGAAATGCGAATCTGCGAAGAATCTGTTTAAACAAAAAGACGCAAGAGATCGTGATAAATAACATATTGAACAATCAGAAGCTTAGAAGTTGACACGTGATTTGGATGTTTCACTGGTAAATTTATTGACTATACGACAGGTCTTTGGTTCAATAGAAGATGAAATTTCCCCAATAGTTTCTAAGTGCTCTCCTATTGAAATTATTTAAACAACAATAACATACGAAAGTTTTTATTTAAACTAGCTCTTTTGTAAACTACCTAAGTATATTATCTACTTATGTGTAAAAGAAGGTCCTGAGTAAAATTACGTGCTCCGGCCAATTTTTTTTGGCTGCGTGTTGTTTGTTCACAAGTTTGTTAAGTATTATTTTAACCATTCACCATCGAGTAACCACTAACCCCGGGTATATCATCAAAGGTCTCAATTTGAAAGCAAAATCAACTCAGTATATATAACCAAGAAAGTTTTCATACATGTCATGAGTCTTGTTCTATTTACTAATTGAGCGGATGTTCTACTTCGAGCGATTGGCACACGTTGAGACGACTAGAATGCGGACAACAATACAATCATTGCAACATAAACATGGACAATAGAAAACACTTGTGTTGTCATGTCACTTCAATTTAATATCTCGTAATATTACTGTTGTATTTATAAATTCTCGGTTCTGTAAGCTACATATCTAAGAAAAGTTTACATCGCGATTTTAGATTGCGAGTCTCTTTGTTTGGGAACTGGCAATAAATTATATTCGTTACCAAGGAATTTGTCTCGTTAATTAGCTTTGTTGCGGCATTATTGTCACCTACAAATAATAGTGTGCAGTTTGTGAATCATTGAAAGATAATTATGAAAATGTGATGTCACTCCGCGATCAGCCGGAACCTATCATTTTAAAATATATAAGGGCCACTATTCGATGTTTCCTTAGAGCTGGTGTACTTATTATTATTATTTTTTATGTCATAGAGGGGGGGGGAGGAGTCACAAGTGCGTTGCCGGCCTTTCAGGTGGGAATACGCTCTTTTCTTGAAGGTTTGAAGGTCGGTGACTTATGGTGATTGGGTGATATATACAATATGATGAAACGATGTAGTGCTGTTATTTTATGCTGTCTGCAGTGGGACACCTGTCTTGCTCGCATGGTATTGAAATGAAAGTGACGGATAGTATTTAACGCACCACAAAGAGACGCGTGTCACAGTTGTGCACGATGTACAGATATCAAATATGTTACTACCGTATAAAGATGGGGGTAGGTTATAGAACATATGGATATGCCACGAACTCGGTCTTAGCGGCGAGCGGGGCGGCACGCGCTACGTTTTTCTCGCTCACTCGTATGGCCGCCGCGCTCGGATATCTCGCTCAACCGTTCGCCGCGCCGCTGGTCGCGCAAAGTGGTATCCCTGTTATAAGTTTTCGCGGGCTTGTTTGCTGCCATTCAATGTTTCATCGTTTTTATTTTTAGACATGACTTGACCTGTATCAGGGCTGTTTAGTGTTTAGCCCTCACTACCAGTAGTCGGACTTTGTCTGGGAGTACAACCTGCTAATGGGATTATCTCCGCGCCACAGCAGTAATTTTGGGGTGTTTCATCGTGCGCCTATCTGTTGAAAGGGGTGGGTCGCGGGCTCTTTCCTTTAGTGGATAGCTGAACTGTAGCTGAGTGATACTGACCCCTGGTCCAGTCTTCGTGGATGTCGGCTTTGTGCTTGAACTTCTGCGCGAGGTACTCGAGCCTCTCGAGACGCATCATCTCGCTGAGGAGCCACTCTTCGAACGCCTTCTCGGCGATCTCCAGGCCCTTCCACGCTCCGGCGATGTCCTATAAAAAGAAAATAAGAAAAATTAAAAAAGTCTATGTGAAAATGTCGAACTAATAAAAACTTATTTTTTATTTTTGTTTTCAATCGTTCGTATTTTGGAGGTCGTAGATGTCTCTGATATATTCTAACTTCATTTTGAGATGATGTTTAGAAGTAGGTACAGTCCGCGAGCTTTTAGATTGGGATTGGGGTTTGGGTGAAAACTGAGAGATTCCTCAATCCAAAGCGTAAGAGCGAGCGAGATAGATATAAAACTTGACTCATATTCTTTCAGCTCACGCACTAGCTGTACACCTACTCTTCATTTCATGCACTAAATATGTGCAAGGTAGGAAAGCAATATGCGGTAGTAGACATCTCAACAAAAGATGTGTCAGTGCATCTGGAAAGGTACCTAGTCACGACATCTAGTTACCGAGTTACATGAGTTTTTGTGGAAGCTGGTGAAAAAGTGCCAAAATGGGTTTGTGTTATAATTGGGTTATTTACATCCTAAGTTACGTTTCCATACAAAAGTTTCGACCGAGTCACTAAACTTTATTGTTAAAAAAGACTGCTTTAACACCATTTCTATTATACCATTGTGGTACACCACGCTAAATACCATTTGATCTTGTGATATAGCATGAATATACAAATTATTTTGTTGGTTTTTAATATTATAAGTGATCTTTTTTGTAACTGTTAAAAATGCGGTAATTATTAAATTTCTTTATGATTATGGAGTTTTCTTTCATTCAATTGTCCCAAAATGCCATAGAATATGTAACTATGATGAGAAACTAACAGTTTTAATCTCTTTATTTTATGAATTGGGTATAATTAACACTTTCGTGTTTCTTCCACCCTGGCATGTTCAACCTAAGAAATCAAAATAATTAACATGTATTTTTAGACAATTCACCTTTATTATAATTCTTTAACATTCAAAGATTATGATTATACCCTTCACTATGTAACTTCGAAGTAGAAGTGTGTTTTCTGCCACTATAAACTTTAAATGCAATTTTCTCAACTTGTGCATTTCGGAAAAATTCAAAAATTTATATAAAAGTAGTGGTTCCACCTACAGTCATTATTCTTTTTTGTATTGATAGCAAATTTAATCTACTTTTTGGAACTATGCATAACTCAATACCTGAAACAAGGTACCTTTCCAGATGCACTGACACAGATATCAAATACTGAATGAAGTAATTGGCTGCCTATGTAGGTAATCAGATTATTGTAAGGTGTTCTCGAATACCAGTCTGTTATTCAGGAATGTAAGTGCACGTTACTATAGAAATATGTATAACAATTGAAATGGTCTGGAATGAAGCTCGACTAAGCAAATGTAAGGTATACGTACAGACACCATCTTGCCCTCAGTCGGCATGTACGCGGGCCGGTTGCTGAGGCGCAGCTTGGTCTGCAGCGTGTTGAAGTTGGTCTCGAGCTTGGCCTTCTGCTCTACACGGGGCGGCTTGTGCTTGCGCCTGGAATCAGAAAACATTTGCGTGAAAAAATGTTTTTTTTTTTTTTTTTTTTTTTTATACTACGACGGTGGCAACCAAGCTTACGGCCCGCCTGATGTTAAGCAGTTAACCTATGGACGCTTGCGATGCCAGGAGCATCGCACGCGACTCTTTAAGAACCTATTTACTCCCCTCTTGAATTGATTTCTGTGAAATACATACTTGAATTATGTTGAGTAGTCCAATTATTACGGCCGTAAATCAATTTAAAAGTACACTTTTATAAAGAAATGGCTTCGGGCGGATATCTCGTGGTTTTAGTAGTCTGTCCTTTTAGATGGGTATTTAATTTAAAAAAAGATAGGTAGGTACAAGCCACGATATTGGGGTCGATTAGCGATTAATCAAAGTCATGTGTTTGTGATACGATCCCTGAGTAAATTACTTCCAACTCACTTGGGTTTTTGTTTACTTTCGCTCAAATAGGTAAGTTTATCTGAAAAGTTATACCGGGTTTGGGCTATTGGGTTTCTACCCTACTTCTCTAACTTGAATTTTGATACAGAGCTCCTTTACTGTGACGCTGGATAAGAAGATATTAAAAACTAGCAGCAAAAACATACACATAAACACTCACAAACTTTCGCCTTAATAATATTAGTGTGATTGTACCTATAGAGAGGATGCATGAAAGAAGATTCACGAAACAAATCTACAAGGCGAATGTGAATGGAAATGTTGGAAAAGGAAGGCCTAGACGAACGTTTCTTGATCAGATTGGAGACGTTCTGAAAAAAGGGCAAGTCAAGAGTACTTTAAGCCGACGAGCATGCATGAGGAGATAAATGAATGTTGATGAGGCGCAAGATGTATGTCAGGACCGTAGCAGGTGGAAAGATGTGGTCTCTGCCTACCCCGTTGGGAAAAAGGCGTGATTTTATGTATGTATGTTATGTATGTACCTGTAAGTACGGTAGTCCTCGAGTTTCTTCTGGCAGCCGGCGAGGGAGTTGTCTGTCTGCCGGCTGTTCAGCCACGGCATGGTGCGCCGGATCCATTCCAGAAGCTGATGATTAATAACATACACGCTGAGAAAATAATCGACACTGTTATAGGTTTGAAAATATTTATAAAATTTTTGTACCTATTTCAAGTGAATCAAGGTTCAAAAGTGGTACCAATTTCTCGATGGACCATACTTGACCCCTTTTAATGTAGTTTGTTACTATACTTACGTCGCTGGCAAGACGTTCGTACTCTTCCATGAGGCGCTCGTTCTCTTGGTTGACTTTGAGAACTTTGCAGATGCGGTTCGCGGCGGTTTCAGCCTGAAATTATAGGGAAACATTAGAATCTTTTACTTGCTTATGTATTTTTTGATTGATGTAACATGAAAAAATACAATAATATTATTAAATACCACTAACTACGAAACAAAATGTCTCTAAGGATCTTAAAACCCTCATAATAAATGAAAAAATATTGAATAGATTTTACAATCAACGTAATTCAGTCTAAAGATCGAATCAGTTTCATCCCTCTAGTCCAAACAAAACGAATAGACTGGAAGATAGGTATGGTTATTTAGATTGCTATTTATTTGAATCCAAAAACTAATCACAGATATAAACACGAGTTATATTTGTATACATCATTCATAAGTGTAGTTTGCGCAGAAACTTTGAGGACATTTCTATCAGCGATTCTATAGGACTGAATAACTTCTTCGCTACACCCAGGGTTGAATTTATTGTTATCAGCGAGGTAAGAATCCAATTTATGGCTTCAGTAAAGTCCAGTGCCTATAAAATAACCCAGAATATCTTACTTATCTGGATTCTGGTAATAATGTGACTAAAGGACTGGGGAACATCACCGTTTCCTTACGGATTCCGAGAGAAAGAAATCCAATCCTCAAAGTTCATGCGCGAACTACCCACAAGTGATTATATAGACAAACCTTCTGCGCACCAGAGAAGCAATGGTAGTAGGACGATACGTAGGTCATGACTGCGCGTTCGTCCGGCATGGCGGTGTTCTGCAGATCTGACAAGCGGCACGCACGCGAGGTTAGTTTCATGCTATGCGAAGTTATCTTTAACCTTTTGAGCCAAAGACGGCCAATCACGTCAACGGATAGCTGTGCCTCAGACGCCACTTGCCGTATACAATGTCATACTAATTACTGCCTGCTTGGCGTCTGGGACAAAGTTTTCTGTTGACTAGCTGAGCGGTCAAAAGGTTAAAGGTACACTTTAACTGCTTATACCTTCGGAGGCAAGCCCTTGGGGCTTTATGAAACTTTTTAACTTGAGGTCAACAGCCAAAAAACTTGTTGGGATGTATAATGCCAGTTTTACACTCCCGAAAGTCAGACCGAGACATCTAGGCCAACAAACATTTACTTATGGGGTTCAAAATGGAATGCATGCTTGCCTTGCCTCGCCGAGAGTGTATAGACGCCATAGGCACACATACAACGCTCAGCGGCATGAGACTATGAACGGTGAATCATTAAAATTTGGCAAAGTAATCTCAATGTTTCGCCACTTCTTGTTAAATAATCTTTATAGGACACAAGAGAATAAGCAATTTTAGAATATTCAGAGCTGGCAAAGTAATGACAAGTAAAGATGTGCTAGGAACACGTGATGACGTTTTGTAAAGATTATCTTTATAGCAAATCGTTTCTGAAAGTTCATAATTACAAATAAAAATAGGTATTTTAAGCAGTTAAAGCGTGTTAATGCTTATATTTCAACAAGCCGTGTCGAAGTAGCCGTTCGTTGGAACATAGGCATTCGCAGACATCATGTTAATAACAAAGCTTATCAAACATTATTACACAGTACGATATTCAATAACATCGAAGGCTATTTTTATGACTGGAACAGGATAAAGGATTGTTTTTTATTTCCTCAGTGTGATAAGGAAAGCCTGTGTCAACTATTGTCAATATTTATCTATTACTTCAAACTTCATTACATATTTGCATTGATAGTTTGTAGTTGCTCTACGTTATAATTGTAATTGACAATGGCCTTCTTTCTCTCGCTATAACAGACTTAATCTCAAAGAATTGAATCCAATATCTTTAGAGAAATTGTCATTGCAGCTCCAAATTTCGAAAACGATTTGAATGTATCTATACATATGATCGTTATCGACTTTGGTGGCTTTACCAGGATATCTCCAAATCGTCATGTCTCCCGTGAAATCTTACCGTGGCACGCAGAGACTGCACAAATGCATGGCCCATTTATGAATGAATTCATAATTCATAAAAAGGCCCTGCAGTTACTATCGTTATCACTCTCCAGTCTCTCCATACAACTTTCAAAATTATGGACAATATTACTATCGTTGCCAATTGTTGATACAGCTTATTTTGAACACGTCGGTATCTTTCTAAAACAGTGTCACCATGCTTAGTGAGTCATTACGGTTTGGAGATTCCCCATTCACTTTCCTAAAACGGCCTTGCAGCTGTTCCATACAAAGAGCGGGTACTGATTCATGCTATAAGTGACACACAAAGGCTGGCGTTAAGGGCTCATCAAACTGGGGTAGCGGCCATGTTTTGTACCTGTTGCGCGCCTTGGAAGGCGTGGTAGTAACATGACACATAGGTCATAATGGCGCGCTCGTCCGGCTTTGGTGTGTTAATAAGGTCTGTAATACCAGTAAATGTGAGATTTCGAGTTTATGGTCAATTCAGTTATACTTGCGAATTGGCTTTTCACTTTTATAATCGTCCTTCAAGGTAAAAAATGAGTGTTTTCGATAAACTTCCATCGGAATAACAGTATGGATTCATCGCATCGCAATATAGGACGTCAGTTCCTCCGTTGCACTGGTCAGTCAGGGTCACCAATGTTGACTTCTTTTTGGAATAATAACTTTACATTTACTTTTTTGGCATTTTTGGCGTAACCCTTGAAGTATGAATTAACTTTTTCTCAAACATACTTAGTATAGCAGCTGTCCTGTCAGGATTGACTTATTCTCTAACTGGGTTCACCTTGAAAGTTTTGCGTAACTTTTAATATTATAAATTAGTTGCTTTGGAAAGTATTTACCATTACAATTTCGAGGTTAGAAATGTAACTTGATATTTGGCAAACGTTCAGCTACATACCTACCTAAGCTAATGCTGGCACATTACAATAGGCTACATGACCTATTTTTGAAATATATTTGGAATGAAAATAATTATCATACTAGCACAAAAAAAAACGAGCTAAAAAGCTGAATTTTATTAAGTAATTGAAAACAGAAATTTCATAAACAGACAAAAATGCCATTTGCCTTTAGCTTATCAGAAGCGTGACGTGGGCGATCCCGTAAATAAAGACCAAGTAACACACTGTTATCTATGGTGCGAATGATGCTTTAAGTTTTAAGTTTTCTTTTTACTGGATTGGTGATGTCATTATCAAGGGTGATAATGGCGGACAGCGTTTTAAGCATTTCAAAATACAGAATAAAAATTATATTTTCAATTTCAATTTGTTCAGCCATCTGCTACTTTTATAAACAAAAATATATATTCAGGTTTCCTAATTCAAATACTGCACGAAATAAAAATTTGTTTAATACATTTTAACTTGAGTCAACTAGCCTATTATTAATTACCTCATGTCATAAACAAAACCGTTTATTATTTGAAACCACACCATTCGATATTCAAATATTTATAATTGACTGCAACTGCCGCAAACGCAATACTTTCAAAGCGTTCAACGTACGACTGTCTATTGCCTCTGTTTTATGCAGGCTGCTTTTCCTTAAGTAACTGCAACTGCCGCAAACGCAAAACTTTCAAAGTGTGTACGACTGTCTATTGCCTCTGTTTATGAAGGATCATAACTAGACTTCTTTTCCTTTTGAACAAGAACTTACCATCAGGGTCCAACATGCGCGGGATATCCAAGTATTTCTCGGCGACATCGAAGGCCGTGTTCAAGTTCTCGAGCGGGTTGTCCTTGGACAGCTTGCTGTAGTCGATCAGGTCGGGCCTGTGCCTGTGGATGAGGGCGCAGAAGGCCAGACCATCCTTGAAGGACAGGTGGAAGTTTTGCACGTTCACGTTCTTGTAGGGAGCTGTTTTGCGTTGGCACCACAAGAGGAGACCTTCCTGTAAATTGAAATTGCGTTTTTTAGTGAGTAAATGTAAGAGAAGGGTTAGTACATTGTAAAGTTGAATTTTAAATGTAAAATTTCCGCTGTGACATCTTGAAACAACTCGAGCTAAGCAGATTACCAGATCCCTATGGCCAATAGAAAACATATTTGAAGGGGCAAGGCATCATACTGGTTAATATTCCGAAATCACTATTAACTACTTCACTTCGACGGTTATATGAATGAAACTGACGGTTATATGACTGAAATTTCAAGGGTAAACCGTGAAGTACGGTACGAAAAACATTACCATCTCGAAAACTGAGTTAAATATTTTGTGTAATTTAAAGTAGCCTTAATTTGTGATGTCCTCTCATCTCTCTTCTTCTGTAACCAATGGTTCTTAAAACTCTGCTTGCCCTACAGTTTCATTCATATAACCGTCGAAGTGAAGTAGTTAATAGGGTTTACCCTTGAAATTTCGACAAACGTTTAATCGAATTTCAGTTCAAAGTCAACGGTACGCATTTTTTCATTTGATCGAATATTCATTACATCGAACAATTAAATGGTGTATTTTTATAACACCGATTTTTAATAGATAGAAATATTATTTATTATATACTTTATTTCGCAGTTCTTTATTTCATATTTTATTATTTTGTTTTAAATTTTACATTGTAGAAAATCATTTCAGTATTTATCATTCTACAACTTCAATGAATTATGTGTGGAACTAAACGCAATGCGCTCGCGGACGGATGTGGGTAGATATTATGTTTTATGTTTATGTGTGTACCCTTTTGTTTACCTATGTATGCGTATGTATGTATCGTTTTTGGGGTCATAAAAAATAACCCTAACCTAACCTATCAAACCTATGTCTGCGAGCCGTTTCGTTTTTGGGGTCATCAAAAAAAAATAACCCTAACCTAACCAACCTATGTCTGCGAGCCGTTTCGTTTTTGAGGTCATCAAAAAAAAACCCTAACCTACCTATGTCTGCGAGCCGTTTCGTTTTTGGGGTCATAAAAAAAAATAACCCTAACCTAACCAACCTATGTCTGCTAGCCGTTTCGTTTTTGGGGTCATCAAAAAAAAATAACCCTAACCTAACCAACCTATGTCTGCGAGCCGTTTCGTTTTCAGGGTCATCAAAAAAAAATAACCCTAACCTAACCTAACCAACCTATGTCTGCGAGCCGTTTCGTTTTTGGGGTCATCAAAAAAAAATAACCCTAACCTAACCTAGCCAACCTATGGCTGCGAGCCGTTTCGTTTTTGGGGTCATAAAAAAAAATAACCCTAACCTAACCTAACCTAACCAACCTATGTCTGCGAGCCGTTTCGTTTTTGGGGTCATCAAAAAAACCCTAACCTAACCAACCTATGTCTGGGAGCCGTTTCGTTTTTGCGGTCATCAAAAAAAATAGCCCTAACCTAACCTGAAATGAATGAGTTGTATAATAATACCTCGATGAAATAATATAAATTATTTGATGTTCTGTCTTTAAAATAATCTATTAAATGTAATTTTAAGCATTTGAAATTCCTTATAACATAGCTCTAATAATTGTTATAATATGTAATGAATAGTCGATGAAGCCATAATACTCCAAGAGATAATATTTATACTGAATATTCTGTGAATCGTTTTCGATGAAATGAAATTCGATGAAAAGTTTGTCGAGATTTCAAGGGGCACCCTACTTCACAGTGTAAGTACCTATATTATGAAGACGTACCTTGGCGGTCATTTCTTCAACTGAGATGTCCTGGATGGCGAATCGCAGGATGATGGTCCAGATCATACCCAGCGTCATTTTCAAGTTTCCGTCGACGATTTCCTCCGCGCCGATGGATACCAATTTTACGCCTGAAATAATCAAAACGTACGTTTTATTTAATATGTTTTGAAAAAATCCTCATTGTTTGGTTGGGGAAGTCTTTAGATGAAAAAAGTCTTGAAGAACAGTTGATGTTTAGTTAGTTTGATTTGAGAACGGTTTAAGTTTTTTCATCACACTTGCTCGTAAACAAGGGTTTACATGCTAGAAAAGTGGGCGGTAAGTCGTAAATTACACCCTAGGGCGGTAAGTAATTTTTATCACACTTTAAGTATTTACATCCTCGAAAACCGGGCGTTGTCGTATATTACGCCCTAGGGCGGTAAGACGTATATTACGCCCTAGGGTGGTAAGTAAATTTGGTATTGACTACTATTCATTATTTATGTTTTATTTCCTCCAAAGTGTGATGAAAAACGTCGTACGTGACTCTGGTGGTAAAGGAATTCCAAACTCGTGTCATTAAAGCCTTCGGCTTCGGGCTTCTAATAGACAATCGTTTGTGATTCCTCGTTTACCACCCTTGTTACGTAATGCACTATTCTTACTAGGCATATTTTAAGTCATAACGGATTGTTTTCAATCAAACATATTGTCAAATACCTATAACTGCTATTTAAACAATATAGATTATAATATGAACTTCTCGTCAATAAAAGACGTTGGTCGCAGTATATGAATTAGGTTATACATAGTTGCAGTCATATTACTTTACAGGAATAACTTACAAGTAGGTTAATTTAGACGAAATCCATTATTATGCAGCAGTGTCACGATTATAATAATGATACTATTATGCATTAATTATTTTACTTAATGGTATTGTTTGTTAACTAAACATTGTCTAGTAAAAGTATCTTAATTCTCCGCTTATAACTACTTTCATACAGCGTGTATATTTGAAATAACCAAAAACTTAACGGGGTCTTAGTATAGGCACTAAATTATTTAATAAATTGTACTTTTTTTCCCCATATAAAATAATTCAGCACGCAATGTATTAGTTTGTTGTTGTTTGTTGACACTTAACATCGCGATGTCACAACTGTCACTCGTAATAACTTTATACCTATATCTCCCTAAAAATCCTCTTTACCTTCTAAGAATATCTTAAGCGAATCGTACTTTAAGATATTGCTGTAAAGTTTTTATAGGACCTTTCAAAGGAGCTCTACATCAGGGACTGCTACCCTACCGGGTGATGAATGAGCTGCATACGAGTTCAAAACATGTCGAGCCGTCCCTGACAATTTCACGTGAGTGTAAACCGCTGAATACAATTATTATTATTATTATGAGCCTGTTATCTCCCACTGCTGGGCAAAGGCCTCCCCCCTCTTCTTCCATCTGTCGCGGTTTTGAGCTGTATCTGGCCAGTCTTTCGAAAATGAGTCCAAGTCATCCCGCCATCGCCTACGGGGTCTGCCACGTCTCCGTTTCGAGTTGTGGGGCTTCCACTCAGTGGTTTTTTGGCCCACAAGTCGTCGGGCATGCGACAGACGTGACCAGCCTAGTCCCACTTCAACTTAGCCGCCTTCCAAGCTACATCAACTATCCTGGTTTGTGAGCGCAGCGTGGTGTTCCGGATTCGATCCATTAGTTTTACACCTAATATGCTGCGCTCCATAGCTCGCTGGCAAACCCCGAGTTTGGACTTCTGACCCTCAGTCAAAGACCACGTCTGAGCACCGTAGGTGAGAACTGGAAGTATGCACATGTCCATGAGCCTACGTTCAAGTGACAGTGGTAGGTCACCTTTCATACAATAATTAAACGAAAATTTTAATAAGATTATTACCTTTGGAAGCGATGAAGTCCAGTGCTTTGTTGACATTAGCGATCTTGTGGAACCTCATCTTGCCGCGGTCGGGCTTGGGGAGGGTCTCGCCCGAGATGACCTCGAGCAGAAGCATCAGCTTCAAGCCATTGCGGAAGTCATCGTCGATATTCTCGATGCCGGTGCCGGCTTTGCGAAGGTGGCTGTTGCACCATGCTGTGAATGTCTGGAAAGAGAGATGATCGATTTAATGTTTAGAAATGTTTGCGTAAATCTGTATTATCACACTTGCTCGTAAACAAGGGTTTACATGCTAGAAAAGCGGGCGGTAAGTCGTAAATTACACCCTAGGGCGGTAAGTAATTTTTATCACACTTTAAGTATTTACATCCTAGAAAACCGGGCGTTGTCGTATATTACGCCCTAGGACGGTAAGACGTATATTACGCCCTAGGGCGGTAAGTAAATTTGGTATTGACTACTATTCATTATTTATGTTTTATTTCCTCCAAAGTGTGATGAAAAACGTATAGTGTTTGCGTGATATTCGTTTAAGCTGATGTTCAATTTGGTTATGGTCTATTACAGCCAAATACGATCTATCGACCATTTGGCTCCATTGACAGGTGTACGAGTATATCCAATAGAGAGAGCAGAAATAGGGCTGTTTTAATTAATTGTGTTCTCATCGTTGCTCAATCAAAGTATATAAGAAAGGGAAGATTAGATAAACAGCGAGCCCCAAAGTTTCAGGACTTTTTTTATGGGAAACAGTAGGTACGGTATTACAATCAGCTGATTGTTCATATACTTATGTACATATGTTCTTGCGTAGATACTAAGATCGGGGCCGTAGTTTTATGGGCATAGGCAAGGTTTATAGGCACCGTATACAAGCACAGTAATACAATGACGGTTTTATGTTATGTATGACTAACGGTCAGGATAAACCCACACTTTGTATTCTTATTTCTAATTGATAATACGCGCGTTGGATTGATAGCAAGTTATTTACTCACACTTCCGTAGTAGCAACAATGTCCATAATGAATCAAACGATGAATGGAAGCAGATTGGTTTGTTTACATCGCCGTTATCGTGAGATGTCCCGAGGAATGCAATCTGCCCATTGCCAGTAGCCTCATCATGCTCTTATCACTGTTATCTAAGTATCTGACAACGTGAGCTAATCAGCTTCTAATCAGCCATGTTATAATCATTCTCGCACGTTCCGATATGCTTTAAATTAGTGTTAGACGCCGGACATACATGTCAATTTATCAGCTCCGATTTTTATTTATAATATTCAGTAGTTTTAGTACTCAGTCGCTGTAACGGTGGGTGAAATACATATCCATCGAATGATTTGAATACCTACTTGAAAGGGACGATTTTGATAGAGCATTCTTTAATTATGAGGACAATGAACGATATTTTTATATTTACCTATACAACAGTGTCTACTGTGAAACTATGGTCATTTTCCTGGGTGTGCATTTTATAGGTGTCATCATAACAGATTTCATGCTGAAGTGCCGAAATATGAGTAAACATAGTAAGTGAAGAGTGAAGTCTACAAATTATAACGGAACGTGTCCACATAATGAAAATATTTATACGAGTACATATAATTGCTTACAGATAAAATTAATTCAAACAACTCTTATTTGCTACATGTATTATTGGACGCAGACTACAGCCTTTTTTGCTATACTAGCCGATGACTGATTATTAAAATGAATTACGAAAATAAGTCATAAATAAAATATGAGGTTTAATGTCGCTTGATATTAAGGACAATCTTGTTCAACGCCAACGGCTAACCTTCCGTATCATGTGTGGAATGTTATTTTTAAGCAGTCAGAAATCTAAACATTTGTGAGATTGACTACTGTCAAGTTTTATTTTGTGTTTATCACATATAACACCTACCTTTATTATTTTACATCTTAGTTTTTGTTCTTCTTGGAACAGTTTCATAAGCTTTGCAGTTCTATAATATCTGGGCGAAAAGTACGATAAGTATTTGGTGTTTATTGCTACGTATATCAAATTTGCGGCATACTGGCCAGGAAATGACATGTCTACTTTTTATAGCCTTTTATGGGTGGACACATTGCGGGCAAAACTGTAAAATAAGGGTATTTTCATGAATTTCAATATTATATACAGCGTGCATATTTGATACAAGTGCAAGTTGTAGCCAGACGGAGATTTTAGTGCTAGATATTTATAACAATTATTAATTCAGCGGTAACTGCTATAGCGTAATTAATTTTTGAAAATTTTCTGAGCAGCAATGTGTGACGTATTTATTACTAGTTGTGACATCACGATGTTAAGTGTCAACAAACAACAACAAACAAATACATTGTGTGCTGGATTATTTTATACGGAAAAAATAGTTACATTTTTTTAATAATTTACGGATCAATATATGTATTAATAAGTTGCCGATACTAAGACCCCGTAAAGTTTGCGGTTATATCAAATATACACGCTGTATATTATTACAATAAAACGTTGAAAAATCGAACTTAGGCGTGAATTAAAAAACGAATACGATGTAAAAAAGAAAAGCAAAGCGTAAACAATTATTTACGCTCCGAATGATTCCTAAAACCTTTGAGGTAGGAAACAAATGAAGGACATACGAGGGGCGTTAATCAATACTGCAGTTGCATCAGGTAGGGCGAGGGTCGGACCCTCGTCCCCAATGTCACGTTCCTATTAAAAGGACATGGGTGCCAACAAATGGGTAAGGACTTACAACTTTTTGCTATTGACACAATATTTGCGTGCGATTATTAGCACACGAATACTTCGTTATGTCTGTGTACACTGGCTAGACTAATATGTGTAAAATTAAAGTATTAGTTTGCGTTACATTATACCAGACAGAAATTATTATGTCTATAGACATAATAGTGTCTTATTTGACGACGCGGTTGGCGCAGTTTGCAGACACCTGCCTACTGAGCCGGCGGTCCCGGGTTCGAATCCCGGCCGGGGCAAATATGTGTGATGAACTCGAATATTTGTTCTTGGGTCATGGAATTTATCTATATATGTATTTATATATTATGTATATCGTCGTCTAGTTACCCATAGTACAAGCTTTGCTTAGTTTGGGACTAGGTCGATTTGTGTATGATTGTCCCATAATATTTATTTATATAATTTATAGAAACAATGTGGAGGATGACATTAAGATTTGTTTGGCTTTTTGGCAAGTATTTCCTAGCTCTTGATTTAAAATAATCAGTGGCATTTGAATTCTATTATACTTATGAATACAAAATTCGCACGATTTTTAATGTAAATTAATGTTATTCTGACTCGCATTATTAAACGTCTTTGTAAAGGATTAGATAGATAAATTCGTCTTTTACACTTTAATTGTCTTTCAATTTTAGTTAAGTATATTGTCTTTTATATACAATGAAATGTCACCTTAATAAATAAGATTACACACACTATTCTGAGGATCCGGTTAAATGTACTGATTATTCTCGGTACGGCCACAGAATAGATAATAGTACAAGTACAGAAGGCACACTACTTTGATCTTTACAAAAGCCGCTTTTTTTAGCCGAAAAAATATGATTTATGGCCCTTCTAAAGTCGTCGTCCCCAGCGCAAGCCAAACGGAACGTTAAAGCTGCGTACCAACGGTGAAAATGAATTGGCTCGCTTGCCGCGTCGCCGAGAGCGAGGGCTGTCAACGACTAAAAATAAAAAAGTATTTCCCATTTATTTCTTGCATTCAATATAGAGAGCAATATATTTATATTCTTCATACTTTATATATAAAATTTCATTATTTAACTATAAAATTAACAATCTCAGAATTTGGACGAATTGAATCCACCACCAGGCCGCAAAACATTTTAGCTTTACTTTTAAACATTTTAATACGTATAATATAATAAAATAATGTAACGAATGCGTTACCTTAACATGCAATTAAATTCTTGAGCTTCATTTTGTTTTTGCTTAGTTGTCCGATATTTATTTATTTATTCACATATATATTCATTACTACATACCTAGTATAAAACAAAGTCGTTTCCTGCCTGTCTGTCTGTCTGCCCCTATGTATGCTTAGATCTTTAAAAATACGCACGGACGCACCGTGCGAAGCCGGGGCGGGTCGCTAGTAACAAATAAAACATGTACAAAGGCGAAATTATCCCTATTAAGGATCCCTTCCAATACATTTCTTTTAACTCATTATTTATATATTTTATATACTTACCTATCAAACTATCACTCAATCGTTTATTCATTACTAGTAATTTTACAAACGTAATATCAAATATTATTATAAAAACCTTTATGATTGTTGATTTAGTAGTAGACATATTTATTTTACTAGAATTTATATTGACAAATAGCAGCAAATAATCAATTCAAAATTACATAAGTACTTAACAATTGACAACATTTCATATTTATAACAGGTGGAAATTAATATAGAGATCGACAGGGCTTTATGTCGTGTACCTTAAAAAAAATCTTTGAATTTATTCTTCTGTATTTAAAGAAATATAAGAAAATACATCAAATAACTGCCATCTAAGACACGATACGGGCTGAATAGGGTTGTTGTCTAAACCAAAGAGCGAAACAATATTTTTTTTTTTTTATTTGACGTTGACAGACGACAGTTGCATACCGAGTTTTATTAAGTTTTTTTTTTAATAAGAAAACCGACTAAAGTAACCGTTCCATTAAGTTCTGGTTTTGGTGTTGCCACATTTTAAAATGAGTACGTTTTTATAAATTAATAATAAAATAAATAATCATCTCAGAAAATATATAAAAACAGAGATTACTTCATCTTTTTAAGCAGAATTCAGAAAAGTAATAAAATGATAGTCTTAAAAATATGAAATGTTGTCAATTAAAATTATTCTGAGTATTACCAGTGTTAAATATAGAAGTAGATTAGATACACCTGCAATATGTTTTTTATTATTTATTATTCAGTAACTAATTATTATATATTATGTTCATTTTCTTACCTTTCGGCATCCTTCGGACATGTTGGGAGAGCGAAAAACGCGTGATTCCAATTTCGATCATTGGTCCTACAACTCGCTGCGATACAATATCTTTTCGCTGTCTTTTTACTCATTTAAACACTATTATGATATAACACTGGTATCAACAGATGAATGCGGAACGTTCACTTGCGACGTAAATCGTGAGCGAGACGCGCGCGAAAATCGTGTAGGTACGTGCGTTCCGAGACAGAGCGTGTCAGCCACTGAATAGTCCGCATGCATGCGGCGACCGGCATGTACTTGTAGCGGGAAATGTTAATCGCGGAGTGCGCCCCGCCTGGTACGGCTACTAAGTGAAAAAAAAAACTTGATTGAAATACCGCCAGCAAATTAGATCACAGGAATGTCATCGAACGTGAATAGATCAACACAATTTCCTGTACCAATGTTTTGGATGATTGCATCAGGTTAATTTGATTAAAAGAAGTCCGTTTAATAATGTCATCATACACAATGTGAACTCAAAGCTATTGTGCGAAGTCGTTGAGCAAGAGGTATTTAAGTGCCTGTAGTAGGTATAGTCGACTACAAAAGTAACTACAGTTGGATTTTTAATTAGCCCAAGTGATTTGAGAGTTATCGCAATAAATATTTCAGGGAATTTATTAAAATAATGAATATACTGCGTATCGGCTGAATTTGGTTTTAGATTGAATATAATTGATAAAGAGTGATATGGTTAAACCATTAAACCGCAATAATCTCATTGCGTGTGGTAAAAAAATATCCCACTGTAAACGTATGATGTTAGAGTATGGAATAAATAAGAGATTGTCTAAGAGATACATTTTTATGGTAAAAATAACAACATGTTACTTTCGTTGGTCATTCTCACTGATTAGGGCAGGCAGTTCTGATAAAAAACTTCGATGGAAATATCCTCCAATATACAATTAAGTCATATAAAGTATCGATTTTTTTAACTTCTAAGGATACGCTGACTAGGTATGGGTAATATTTTGTTGATTTTCTTTCGACGTTTCTTTTCAACAGGGCCTCTATTGGAATCGCTGGCAACTTATAAAAGTGGTGTGGTGATTGCAGGGTTACACGTATTTACAGCCTATCTATTTTCATTATTTGAAGAACGCTAGCTTGCCACATTCTGCCAAAAATACTATTCAGATACTTTTATAATCCCATAGTTCTGCTACTTTTCCTGTTGACTGTACTTATTCGTACCAAAAGGACACATATATGAACTTACTAGCTATACGGTTATGCCTTTCTGTCAATAGGGCGATATAGGTATTCAGACTATTCAGTAATTGCAAAATGGCCGCCTACTGTATGTAAACGCGATTTGTTCCGGAGATGTCCCAAGGTCGGTTTTGAATGTTCTGATCAATTGAATTCAGAACGTTCGACGGGTGTGCGTGATCAAGTGGCGTGGCGGTGACAATCACAAAGGTGTACTAGTAAGTCTATTAACTCAGCCTAGTGCGAGCTGTACTCGTACAGTGAAGGTTCAGGAGGAGCTGTGAGAAAAGAACGTAATTTGTATACTGTTTACTGAATCCAAAGCGTTCACATTATTTCCACCGAAAAGTTCCAGAGTTTTCTCAAAGTCGGTTCTGCGCTCTCATCTGATGTGTACTTGATCAAGTGGCGTGGCGTAGCTTAGCTGCGACAATCACAAAGGTGTGCTCGTAAGTCTAGTAACTCGTCCAAGTGTTGTACTAGTACATTGAAGGTTAAGTACCTACGACATTGAAGGTTCAGAGCTGCGAGATGGTCCAAAGTATAACATTATTATACTGTTTACAAGATCCAAAGCGTTGACATTGTTTCTACCTAGAAGTTCCGGAGTCTCAAAGTCGGTTCTGAACGCTCTGATCTGACGTGTGCTTGATCAAGTGACGCAGCTTAGCTGAGACAATCACAAAGGTGTGCTAGTAAGTCTAGTACTCGGCCAAGTGTCGTACTTGCACATTGATGGTTTAGTAGCTGCGACAATCTAGGTTTGCTATTTAGTAACTAATAATCTCGCCTCATCTTACCAATATTATAAAGGCGAAAGTTTGTAAGTGTGTTTGTATGTTTGTTACTTCTTCACGCTCAAATAGCTAGACCAATTTGCATAGAATTTGGTAGCTGACACGCTAGATTAACAAATAGGCTACCTTACTTCGCGAAGAAATTTAGTGTTCCCATGGAATAAGCGGGTAATATCGCGAGGCGTAGCTAGTAAATCATAATAAATCCGTACAGTCAGTATAAAACGAAGGCACGCGACATATTCGATGTTACAGCCTTGGCAAGATTTGACAAATTGAATTTGAGAATGTTTGGACAACTTGCCCCAAAATTGTTTCTAATAGAACCATCCACGCTCCAAGTTCAATAATTCAGTAGGGTCTCCTGATACAATACGGAATCCTAAAATGCCGTCATCTATGTTAATTGTTTCCCCGTAAGCCTTTAAAGTGCATTAGAACTGTAACGATGGCGTAAATCAGGCAATTCTCGACAACTCACCCACGCCATGGAATTGAGTCATGTCAATGTTTGACAAAGACAAACAACCAACAGTCCAACACCTGGTTTACACATAGAATTTGAGGCTAATTGAAACATTGAATACAAAAATGTAATAAAATATCTTGAGCGGATTAAAGGAATGTTGAATCATTGGCAAAAAAATCTACCTGGCACATTAATTTATAGTTCCCAGCAGCTTGTTGGAACTTGGATTGTAATGCCGAGAAATAAATGTGGTTTTCCGTTAAAAGGGAGTATTTAGAATGCAACAAGTTGATAGATGACGGTGCGATTGCTGAGGCTAGCAGAAATGTGTGCACTGCGGAACATCGGCGACTAAATTCCATGATATGGTTCAAAAGCAAGCCATAACAAACTCTCAGTGCATAGCAAAAGGGCTTTGAACACGCTAACCTTTCGAGGTATTGCACCTTAATGATTCACCACGCACGGCCACTTGGCAAGAGATATTAAATAAAAATACCTTTATTACGTACTCGTGTGCATACGTTGCACATGCATCATTCGATTAACGGGTCGCAGCCGACCAGTCACGATATTTGAGAAAACTGACGGAATTTTGGGTTAAAGCAATATGTTGTGGTCCGAACGTGAAAGCTGTGAATACAAAAAAGGTCGCGTTGAATACGGTATCGTTATTTATGACGAGAATCCGAAACGCTGATTTACAACATATAAAAACGGAATCGTAAACGAAGTTAAACAAAGAATAGTACTGCAACATTTTGTTGTTTGGAAGGTGAGAGTGAACAAAATATAAAATAGCTTTGAACTAGTTCTGTAATAACAGGGCGTCGTAGAAATATTCAGCGACCTAGCGAATGCAGATGTCCCTGAGACAAAACACGGCGTGACCCAGAATGTGAAAATAATCCAGCATCACCTTGCAGCGCGCACCACGGCCAGAGCTAATCTAAAATAAGGCACGCAGGTGTAGACAGGCGAATGCGGCTTAGAATAAGAAACAAGCGACTACTGGACTGTGGACATGTTGTCAACAACGAATAATATAAAGGTTGATGCTAAATAACCGGGCGAATATGACAAAGGCGAGCCGTGCGATTCTAGGCCGGTTGATTGTTTAAATAGACAAATGGCATTATGGCATTGCTTTCGAAACGCATTGCTTTCTTTTCACGTGGCCGGGAACAATCGAAGACGTATTAATCAATGAGTGAAACTCGTATTAAACTCGTCGTAAATGACGTCAATCGTCAAATTGGCATACATCGGTCATTGCTTATTATTGGGCTGAATGAGATCGGGTGACCGTACTTAAAGGATCGTAACGTGTGACTCGTTCCGTAATATGCCCGGTTTACGACACTCGGGAAAATATCTGAAATAACACCAGTGGCATTACGATTCGTTTTATCGCCATTGTTAACATTCGAGGTAGTCTTTACTGGTGAACTTTATGTGACATCGATAGCAGAAAACATTGAAGTTCATGGTTAAGATAAGAGGAATGAATAGTAGAAATAAGAACAGTTTAATGTCGGAGACATAAAACGTATCCAGAATAGATCGCCAGCGTCGTGACATTGGCAATTCGACCCGAGCGGAACGTAGGTATTAGTCGGAGGTTGCTGGTTAGGTATACGTAAAACAACATAAGCATTTTAAATAAAAATAAATATCCGGAAGAATCTTATACAAATAGATCTAGTTCAGAAGTATATAAAAACACCCAAGACCGATGGATATTGGTGCAGTGGCGGCTGCAGGTGTGGGGTCGACTCGGGCGGCCGTTCGGAGTGCTAGCTAAAAGGCGTTTTTTTAACGAGGTCTATGGTGCCTAGGGCGCCACTACGCTACATAATGTATGACTCGCCCATGACGCTAGTATGGTCACGTATGGCTAAGGCCGGCCTTCCGTTTGTGCTGACACAAGTAAGGGTACTCCATGGATTCGAACTCGGGATTTCCGATTAGGCGGTTGTTTAAACGTCAAGATTTTCAAATATTTTATCCCACATCCCACACGCGTGCTTCGAATCTCCATCTAATCTGATCATTAAGTAACATGATCTACACGCATCAGGTCGATAGTGCATTTTACGTCCACAGATAAAGATCGCCCTTACGCAATGTTAAATTTATCTCCTCCAAACATGCTCCAGCGATGTCATAACAACCGAAGTCATTAAATTTAACTATAACGTTGTCAAACTAGTCCAACCTTAGCCACAACACGTAGTTTGTTAAAACATTGGTTCACTGTAATGGCCTTTATTTGTCTCGACTGAATAACAGCCTGTCAAAAGAGTTTATGATTTATGCACCATTTATTTATGCAAGGTGCCAAGTGCAATTGCCAGGCAAGTTGTTTGGCAACATTTAGCTGCACACATAAGCGAAAGAGGAAATAAATACATGGGTGATAAATTCAGTCATTAATTTTTAATTGCTGCACATCTCATAAAATTAATGAAACGAAAGCGAACGGGGAATTCAAGACTTAGAAAGCCGGGTGTGAAACGTTATTTGGCTAATAATATATCAATTGCCTAACTTTAATGATAATCATTTCGAATAAGCAGAATTTTAATGAATTATTGAATAGAGAAACACGATTCTGTGCGATATGTCGCGCAGTTCCTCCGGTATCAAATGTTTTAATAGACGTCGTTTAGACCGGTTATTTTAGTTTCCTAAATCGTTTGACCATTCACTGTTCTGTATGAATAATCAAACTAACGAAGTAAAAGTGAAAATGTTTACGTAATAAAACTGCAGGTGCTGGAGAGTTAATATGCGATATTAATATCAGATGTTTACCAACATGCAACAGTTCTTAAGGTCGCTTCATTTCTGCTTTATTTGACCTGTCAATTTTATATGTTATGTGGTAGGAAGCAATTGGTTTTAAACTGTCATCATTAATCATATATTCGAAAGGAATAACCAATGAAACGGTCATGCATTAATGAGTCAATTCAGTTGCATGGATTCAATATCAGTTTTTATATAATTTTAACTGTTAGTTAGTTGCCCAGTGTGTGTATGTACATCTTAGGTGTGTAGACGTGCTGTTCTCAAGAACCTTTCCAGATTTGTATGGGGAAATAACGCACTCGAGAACATTTCCCATACAAATACTCTAGATTCCACCAAAATTTTATTCCAAGAATAACGCTTACTCGTTGATAGTAATGTCAAACTAATATGGGGTTTGACCTCGGTTTGACATTATTAGCCGACAGCAAGCAGTATTTTTGGAATAATAGTTTGGTCGAATGCAGCCCTACTGGGGTAAAACTTGCAAAATTATTCTCATCATTTCTGTTAATCTAATTGACTTAATTACGAAGTGGTTGGAATGATAAAAATACCATAAAATAACGTTTAAAAAATAATATGCAAGTACATATTGAAAAAACTGGCGATCATAAATCTTGACCATTTCATTTGGACATGCGTTGTTGTAACAATAGACCTCAATTTTACTAAAGTACTTCGTCGATACCTATATATGGGTGGTTTATAGATATGTAAACAAAACAATCGCAGTATGCACATGTGCGTTTGGATATTGTTTTAACATCCAATCAATTGACACACATCGGGAGTGAGAGCCAAAGACAATCAGTGATTATTTTGATGAATGATCGCGGCTTCTGTGGGCGAATAACGGTGTATTGTCATTAGAACGGATTAGGCGTAGCGGTAATCATCCTTAAATCATTTTCGCGTCATCGAGTACTAAATATAATCATTTATTTCGATAGTGATGATACATTTATTTTGCGATTTAATAGCGTTTGATTCACCGACGCTTTTCGCAAAAAAAAATATTTATTCGGTGTATTACAATTTTGTTTTTAAAAGTAACTAAGTAAGTATGACAGTTTATTTCATTAAACCACAGAAAAAATTAATAGTTATGGTGGTAAATAGTTAGACCCTTGCATTCATGTAACTGTCCATAATCGGAGGTCAAATGTGCCAGGTCATCGCTATAAGAAATTTAAGAAAGGTGATTTGGTGTAGCTACTTAGTGTAAAAGATACAGTGGTTTGGTTTAGAATCATATACGGTACATAAATAAGAAATACCTCAATGTAAATACTTGTTAAAAATGTACTACAAATTATTATTAATTTAAATTAATTAACCTATAGAACACTAACCAAAATGCCAACTATTCTACAATATAGCACCTGTCGCAAGTACTGTAATAGACAATTAGCCAACACTGCCAAATCTTCCACCTATGGCGAAAATGACAAAAGACAATCATGTTGGTTCAATTGAAACACGATTCGCAGCGTGCCATACCAATTAGTAATTTTGGCAACCTACTATCCTATCAATAGCACACTTGTAAAATCAACCTCGTGCGTAATCAATGAAGTTTCATTTTAGAGCAAACGTTTTCACATGAGAAATTTGAGTGGGCTCAAATTATTGCACCTGCGAAGGTGTAGATCGGTTGACGTCCACTGAATTTAGAATATAGGAACCGTTATTTGACTTACATTTCATGATATAATTATGTATAAACATTGACACGCCTTCATTGATCCATAAATATTCTACAGATACATTGTCGTTTTCAAGCGTCTTTATACACCTATTAAAGTAATGATAATGACTTCAAGTAATTTAAAGATGTTTAACATTTTAGTGGGTCGGCATTACCAGTCGCTATCAAAATTTATGTTTTATAGATAATTAAGTGTCAATTTGCAATTGAAATTAACTTTATGTACATTGGAATTGCAAATATGGTTAGATCGTAAAATTATTCAATAATTCTGTGATACTCGTAAATAGATACCGGTAATGTTTTACACTCACTGTTTACAGCCCTCCGATATGCCGATTAAAACACCAAACTGTGTGTAGTTATACCTGCAAATAAACAATATAATAAATAATGACAATAAGCTAAAAGAAAATACTTAATATCAAAAAGAAAATGTAACTTTATCGAAAGATACAATTTATGGAATAAAAACTAAAAGTAAACTTTTACTGTGATTTACGATTCAAAGTTGAAACATTCAGCCGTGTTTCTCTTCTAAAAATCAACACATGTGTTGTTTTATGTTTTTTTACCAAGCTGAAAGGCAATGAACCTGGAAATATGAAATTTATTGTTTTTAAATGGATTTCACGACTGTTACTTAGAAAAAATATCTATGCTCTTTGTTCATCATCGCGATCGTCATCATCGAAAAAAAAACTACTGTGGCTAAAACAGTTTCAACTTCGACAAAAAATTACTTATCAAACAAATAGTTAATGTCATTTATAGTGATGCATTAAAAATAATAGTATGGTACTATACCTGCAAATAAACAATATAATAAATAATGACAATAAGCTAAAAGAAAATACTTAATATCAAAAAGAAAATGTAACTTTATCGAAAGATACAATTTATGGAATAAAAACTAAAAGTAAACTTTTACTGTGATTTACGATTCAAAGTTGAAACATTCAGCCGTGTTTCTCTTCTAAAAATCAACACATGTGTTGTTTTATGTTTTTTTACCAAGCTGAAAGGCAATGAACCTGGAAATATGAAATTTATTGTTTTTAAATGGATTTCACGACTGTTACTTAGAAAAAATATCTATGCTCTTTGTTCATCATCGCGATCGTCATCATCGAAAAAAAAACTACTGTGGCTAAAACAGTTTCAACTTCGACAAAAAATTACTTATCAAACAAATAGTTAATGTCATTTATAGTGATGCATTAAAAATAATAGTATGGTACTAGACTTGTAAATCAACATGATAAAGATACTTGTTCTTAAGAGACTTGTATATTTAAATAGCGACGGCAATTTGTGAAGTTTTCACGGCAATTAAAATGAAAATAGATATTACCGGCGTGTTAACGACGATAATGTAATGAGGCGTCTCTTGAAATATCGATGATCGTCATGGGAACAGTTATTCAAATAAATACGTAATTTGTGCACGAATAGCGTAGGCGTGTGCGTAAATCTTAGTCTGGGATATTTGCATCCTGTAGCTATTCTTACGGAACATATTTTAATGTAACCATAACAAACATGATCTTAGATATAGCGGCCATCAACGTTCAAGTTAACACAGGGTTGCCGGTACTATACTGACAAATATTCGGAGTTAACTGTTCCTAATAAGTGTAGCGCTAACCTATAGATCACTAAACATAAACACTGCAATATTAACCGATGATCACGTGATTATGTCTAGTTGTAATAAATATAAAACTTAATACTGATCTTCTTGGTGGTTAATGATGATGTTACATAGAAAACTCCGGTGAGTGGCAGTGGCGGGCCTGAGGATGAATCGCGAACCGATTCTAAGCATGTCGAGCGATATTCGACTTTTACGACGTGAGTGAACCCGTTTTGTATGCATTTTAATATAAATGATGATATCATGGTTGGTGTTTTTTTTCATCACCTATTCTGGTGTTCACCATGTACTGCATATGGCAGTAAACTTTTATGGATTCTATTTACATTATTTATTTTATCAGAGCTTGGATGCCATAATGATACTTATTTAAAAACAAAATCGATTAAATTGTATTTATAACTCAAAGTATGTCACTCTATTTAGATTCAATTGATCTAGATTAACGTCCTTCGACAGCTGCATTTGTCAAACATTCATCATGATATCAACAGGCAACGATAAAACGTGGATAAAAATAATCACAGTATGCCGCTATGCTGTAATACATTGAGGCAATTACTGTTGACAAAACGCACGTAACATTGACGACTTCACGTCTCGTTTCCTTTTGTACTAAAACTAAAATACGATCGTCCCTAAAATTTTAAGAATAGCCGCCATAAACCCAGTTATCCACGGATCATGATTCTATAAATATAAAAGTAAGTACGAAGACTTTCGCAAGAAACATCGCAGCATTCGGAACCGTCTGTACACTTCCTTATGTAAATAATGATGTAAGATTGGATGTTGGCTAAATAAAACAAACATTCCGACACTAATATAGAAACAGTGACGAATCATGCACCTGCCTTGAAATATTGGTATTATTAGGTAAACCGAAGATTAGGATCGATTGAATTTGGGAAAAGTAACGGACAAGGTCTTAAGGTTTAAGAATTATGCTCTAAATTAAAGTTTAAAGTAGGAAAAGCAAACACGGATTCAACGCAAGGACATAGAAAACATTTTAGGTTTTAGGCCTACACATCAGTGCTTTAGCCATTTCGGCCAAGTTTTTTTTATAAAAACAAATTTGTTAAATGTGTACTCTCATCCTAAAATAGGCGTCTGTCTCGTCATAGATATATGAATATTTGGAAGGTATGAAGAAGGAATAGAGCAATATCAGGCGACTTATTGCTTTTTAAACAGTTTTATTATCAAATTAATATCACCAACAAGGCATCACAAGATGGAATCCCCTTGGATCGCATAATGTTAACTACTTTTTTGGCATACTACGCTATTAGCATAATTTCAGTTGGACTAATTTGTATTGGCCGAATACACATTACGCATACCTACTATTGTTTGGGCTAATAATTATTTGGTAAATCGGTCATTATCCATAATTTCAGTATTCTAAATGAATAAACTCAGTTTCGTTGTCACCATGCATTTATTACTTTGTGAAAACATTTATTATAATATAGACTTATTTCCTTAGATACATGCATGATATATGTATTTGTAATGGTGCTTGTTCATTTCAGTTTCAGATTACTGGCTAGGGCATGTAGTAATGCTATTTTTGTTGTAAATTCATTTTGCAACAACAATAACAAAATATTAGGTAACGTAACGTTAGGTCACATTAGGCAGGTACATTAGGTGAGGTCAGGTTAGTATGATAAACAACGTGGAATAGGGGGTCCGCGAAGCGGACCTCCATTGACCTCGCCTTAGTTTAATACATATACACCCAAAACTAACCTTCTCTCGTAGTGGATCAGGCTCGTGATTGATATGATGCCAATTGATTATTATGCCTATTTATGCTTATGATTTTTGACATTAGTCTTCATGACGATTATGCTTTCTGTATTTATGTTTTTTAATGTTATGCGTAATAACATCACTATTTCGGCGAAAAGCAAGTAGGTATGCGTAACAATATTAGTATTAATGACTTTATGCCTTCCAATAGTGAACCTTACAAGATGTGTATGAAAATAGATCAAGAAAGAAAAAGAAAAAATAAAGCACAAAATGACCAATTAACGCTGTTCTACAGAAAATAGCACAATCTCTAAATCTTCAAAATGAATTTATGGCGATTCTAAGCCCGCTTACATAGTCACGGCGGATATACCAGAAATAGCCATGGACGTCGACCCAGTTCCTTTGGAAGCTACAAATATAGACCCAGTGACAGACGGCACGTTTTCTTCCGTATTTCTAATTAATTAAGGCTAATAGGGACGTCAGGGCGTCATTTCTGAGAAATGGTAATGCATGATTATAACTTGTCAGTTGACAAAGTCATGTTAATTCACAAGTAATTAGGGTTTAGGATGTTCTTTTTACCGGCAATGATTTCTCCCTTTCACATCTTCGGCATCACACGATTTTCACATATTTCTGGTTACTTTATTTGAATTTCGTGACTGAGTCGTAGCTTTTCTAAACAACTGTTATATAGGTACTGTGACTCAGTTTTGTAATGGCAAAAGGTCCAACGTACGCTAGCGAGGAATGTAGAAACGAAAACAAAGATTTAGTGAATACAACGTGAATAAAAAAATAAGAAACCCTTGACATAAGATAAGTACCTGATTCATAATGACCTCATTTAATGATTGATATAAAATATGCTGCTAAAACCATAATACTTTGAATGGTTTAGCTTCCATATGGGCTGAGATGCCGTCGTTAGTTTCAATAAAAGATGAATATTTTGGAGATGACCGTTTTTAGGGTTCCGTACCCAAAGGGTAAAAACGGGACCCTATTACTGAGACTTCGCTGTCTGTCCCTCCGTCCGTCTGTCACCAGGCTGTATCTCAAGAACGGTGATAGCCAGACAGTTGAAATTTTCACAGATGATGTATTTCTATTGCCGCTATAACAACAAATACTAAAAATAAAATAAAATAAATTTTTAAGGGGGGCTCTCATACAACAAACTTGTTATAGATTATGGTACGGAACCCTTCATGCGCGAGTCGGACGCGCACTTGCCCATTTTTTTATTATTTCCAACAAACATAATTAAGAATCATCTCGGCAGTAAATTTGCTCATCCGTTTGGAAGCTAACTACAGTGTCAATAGACAGATACACAAGTTAAACATAACACCCCAATTTGATACGGAAAGAACTACATTTATTTAAATTCAAAGCTATACAAATTTCAAATAATTAGAGTCACAAAGGCCGCAGTAAAATTCTCAATCAGCAATTCATATATTCTCATTATAAAATCGCGTTGTAATTTCTACCTCATTTGTACTGTAACTGACGCCCCACAATTTTGATCATAAGCCACGAGGTTTTTGTCACAATTAACTCCCGCTATCCCCTATTGTTTTCGCTTTTATCGTTGCCAAGCCGTGTGAAGAGGCTGTGGAAAGCCACTTGGCTCATATTTCACCCGTTTCACTTTTGTCTCCCGGTGTTAACACTGTTTACTTGTTAGCTCTGCTCGTACCCAAGTACCATGCATGAGTAGGTACATTTGATGACTCTCAATGTGTAGGAATGTATCATTTACGCGTAAATGATGATGGAAATTTAATCTCATGTAATTTCTTGAATAGGTTGGTCTGAAGATCTGTTACAGTATTCGGTTACAACCTTCATAATATTTAATGAGGTATATATTCTCGTAAAATTTTACTGAACGTCTCCCAAATAGATTTCTTAAACCAAAAGTGCAAGTACTTTCAGTTCGACGTGAAAGCGTAAGTATGTTTGATCGTATTTAGGACTAAACCGACCATCTCTAGAATTCGAACTTAGTTAGGGTAATTTCTGATCAATTAAGAAGAAATACAGCATCCTTCAGACTGATATACCACTAAGAGGCATAATATATATAATAACGGCATGGATGAAATTAGGCTAAAAAAGAAAATGATTAATAGGAGAAATGCTTAACTATCAGCAAATCAGCGTTATAATTTTTTTTTCCGATGAGAAAAGAATGACAAAGCGACCGTTTCGCTCTAGAGACGGCTATAATAATCCATTTTATTAGTGCATTGATCCAATACGTAAGATTTGTCATCATTTATATCTGTACCCACTTAATCCCACCGTAACAATATCGAGTTGGCAGACACATAACACTAAGCTGTCTTATGTTCGACTCGCGATCCAGTTAAAGAATCACTTAAGGAAATCCCATAAAATAAATAAAGACAAGGAAGAACAAACGGTACAACAAAATGTCAAAGACACCGAATCGAGTCCACTTCACAATATAATTTACATACGAAAAGGCGGCAAATTGGCCTTTCACGGTGGATTTATGAGTTACAAGAGTTCGCGAGTGACAAGCGCCGAGGAGTGCCAAGAGACGGCAGTTCAGCAGATGTACTTAATCCGTTATCACCACGAAATTGACTGTGTGTAATTTAAACACAGCCTACTCTAACAGCTTGTCGGGGAGCAGTAAAGTCCTATATTACGTGTTTATGTAATATGTGACAGTTGTAATGTGCAATTTTACCTACTTGCTTTGATAACTTAGTTTGCACGCAATCTAATTTTGTACAGCTTCCGTCAGTAAAACAAGGCACATAATTTTATACTTTCCTTTTTTCGGGGTACATTTTACCAGATTAACACTGGTTTTGTAACAATTTATTAATTCTTGTGCCAAATTTGTCATTGTCTACTTTGTCGACGTCTACTTTGGCTCACTTTACTAATTTTTTTTTTTTTTAATTAGCCTATTTCAGTGTCCCACTGCTGGGCAAAGGCCTCTCCTCTTGATCTCCACGACTCCCGATCAGAAGCCTCCTCCGGCCAGCCGTTGAGGAACGTGTCCAAGTCGTCCCGCCATCTCCGCCTAGGCCTGCCCCGCCTGCGCTGCCCATCTTGTGGCACCCACTCAGTGGCCAAGCTAGCCCACCTTTCTGGGTGCATGCGGCAGACGTGGCCGGCCCAGTCCCACTTCAGCCTGGCGGTAGTTACTCCAACATCGGAGATTCGCGTTATAGAACGCAGCGTGGTGTTCCGGACGTGGTCGGTCCTTTTAAAACCTAGAATGCTGCGTTCCATGGCTCGCTGGCAAACCTTCAGTTTGGACTTCTGGCTGGCTCTCAGTAAGTGACCATGTTTGGGCACCGTAGGTTAGGACGGGCAGGATACACATGTTAACGAGTTTCCGCTTAAGTGACAATGGAAGATTTCCCTTCATTAGCTCCTTCATGGACCAGTAGCTCTTCCAGACATTTTCGACACGCCGTTCGATTTCTTTGTCTTGCCTGTTGCCGAAAGACACTAACTGGCCCAAGTATATATACTCGTCAACATAGTGTATAGTCTGCCCATCTACCGCTACCCAACGTTTCGTGCTGTTAGTCATCACTTGAGTCTTGGTGCTGTTCATTCTAAGTCCAACTTGAAGGCTTGCCGAGCTGAGATCTTGGAGCATTAGTTGGAGTTCTGCCGCCGAGGAAGCGAAGAGAACAATATCGTCGGCAAAACGTAGATTTGATAACCTTTTATTGCCCACGACTATTCCCCTCGCCCCCCACGCCGCCGCCAGGCTCTTAAAAACTTCCTCAAGTGAGCTAGTGAATAGTTTTGGAGATAGCGGATCACCTTGTTTGACACCTCTTTGGATTTGGAACGACGGACCGGTGCACTGTAGTTTGATGGCTGCTGTACTATTGTTGTAGATGGCGTTGATGAGATTTATGTAAGTGGGTTCAATGTTTTGATTGCGGAGTGCGGTTTCTATAGCACTTTACTACTCACCTAGGCAATTTATTACTCACCTAGGTAATTTATTACTTACCTAAGTAATAATAATAAGAAATTAATAGTTCTACAAACTTTTTGCTCACACCAAGAAACCCATCTTAAGTTTCTCGTGCACGAAAGTTATATTGCCCTTTAGTATTAACATGCTAATTCGGAGAACACACAAGCTCTTAAGCTGTACCTTAATATAAACAAGACTAAAACAATGGCCAGTTACTTCGCTTAATTTGAGGTTAAGCTCTCAGCTTGCGAATTAGGCATTTTTATTGCACATTGTGTCATAACTGGACAAGAACGAAAGCAAGATTAACATATTAAAAAGCCTTAATTTAGCACAATTGCCGTTAGCACCTTTTCGACATCCAAATGAACAATGTAGTAACAGAGTATTAAGCCTCAGGCGTTTACAACCTTTCTCTTTTAAACGGCAACTTGAAACAATTGTGTTATTTTGAATAGACTAAACAAAAGAACGTACACGTACTATTCAATGACGCGTATTACCCTTTTTGTTGACTTCGTCACCATTGCAAAAAGTGTAGATTGACATTGCACAAGTTACGTAATGGATGATTGTTATTTGGTGAAAATGCGTGGTTGTAGTAAACAACAGAGTCATTAGCCAAACGACTCCACCCACCCACTCGGCAGCTTGGAAGGTGGCCACCGCATTCAACCGACTATTGTTATGTTGAAGTCGACCATGGACTGTCCGCCGAGCTCCGGACAGTTCCCGTCACTCTGAATGATATGCCACTTACTTTGAAATTCAGTAATTCTAAATTCGTAAACTACTAACTGTTATCTAAGAATGTGGGAAGCATTTATCTCATTTATCTGGAGCATTTGTTGCAAAATGAAATTCTTATTCCAAAATTGCTGCCAATATAAATGCGTCCCTGAATCCTGCACTAACGAATTTCTTTCTGTCTTTCTGGGCATTCGACCTGTTGAAATTATTATTGTGGGGTCGGACCTAATTTATAGAGTTGCCAAACTAAGTTTGTTTTATTCGACAACTTTTATCGATAAACATTATTCCATATAATTATCACTTCCTAATGTTATGATACTTGGTGACATGGGATCATTTCCTATGGTGTTTTTTTTTATAGTTTTGTATAAATATATCTTTAAGGCTGCGTTTCCACCAGAGATGTGCGAAGATGCGTAGCGAGAGCGAGGGATGTGTTTCAGTTAACCAATAGAATCAGCTGCGCTGATCGAGGATGAGTAAATGAATTTAATGTATTCCATTGGTTAACAAAAACACATCCTGGAATAACAGATGTAATAGATACATAGAAATCACATCATAATGTTTACCGAATACATATAACGGCCATTCGCAATTATTGCATTCTCAATCTGATTGCCACCACCATTTTTATGCCTTGGTTATTTATTACCATTTAATATGAACGAAAATGGATGCAATATAAAACAACGATCAATTTAATCACTTTGGCATCACAATATTCACGATAGCAAAAACGGTATTCAAGTAATTAAGACCTAATAATTTTACGGTTCTGGCAGTCAGAAAGTTAAGATTTATTCAGTCGCAGAAATCGGAAAAACGGAATTCAGGCATCTATTTATATATGACAATAATTACGTTAATATTCAATCATTTGCATACAAATTGTGGCCCAGACGCGCAAAATTTTGCACTCTGAATGGCCGATAAGATCCCAAAAACATCAACTTTCTACCGTAGTTTCGAAATGGTTCGGTAAATGGAATAGATACGGAAACACCCGTTCTATTGTGCAACCCGATACAATGGCGACAAAGCAGGCAGGTAACAGACACGTCAACGGATAAAAAGTATAAAGTATCGGAGACAGGAATCAAAGCGACTTCGTGACTGCGCCGGAGTCGCCAGGGGAGCCGGTTTACGCCCGGAACCGCGACGACGTGTGCTAGATTGTCACAAGGCAACCTATAGCTCGAGAGGTTAGGCGAGGAATAGAGAAAAACCTTAACTGAAATGTATGATCCAACCTATTAACGCACACATATGCACGTCTCATAGTGAAACAGCCTATTTTCGAAACTTAATCTTGAAATAAAACACGATGACATTAAAAATTAAAGATTCTTCCAGAAACTACACATTCAAGAATGTTAAACACAATATGCTATGCAAAATCTATGTAATAAAAGTAAGGTGTTTTTAAAAGCGAGTTGGCGAAACCACATACATTATTATATCTCATCGCATTTACTTCCGAGTGCGTTTATATATGTTGTTTGATTTTTTTTAGGGAAAGTATTGTTCTGATTTTTTTTACTAACGGGTGCTAATTTCAGGTTACATTACGGAATTACGGATACTTATTGGTGCGTTTCATGATGAATAGTTGGCTTGTCGTGTAGCATTCGAAAACAATATTAATATATAGATAAAATATGAAGCCGTCTTTGTCACGTATTGTAGGTAAACTTGAAGTACCTACATATGTTTATCCTCCAATAAAACAGTAGGATACCAGACTAAGGAATTACTTAGTATTTAGGAATAACTGTTTTAGGAATAGAACATGGCAAAACATGAACGTTAACGTTATCGATTGAACAGCTGATTGGAACTCGATGCATTAAAGATAAGGACTAATATATCTAATAATAATTCTACAGATATTGATGCCTGATTCGATCAGCCCATAAAAGATAATGAGCCTTGAAGTCGAATTCACTTTCGAATACGACGCAGAACAAATAACGGAGTAAGGAGAAGTAATGAATAAAGTTATAGCGGATGGCTGATCCAGACATCCTGTGAACAATAACAATACGTCTGCAGCTCGCTTATCTGGCCACGGTCCGTCTATTTAGGAAACAGAACATGATCTATCAACAACAAACGAAACCCGAGACAGAGCGAATTTGGATTTATTACCAGGAAAGAGTTAAAAGGCTTAGCACAATGGCTCTTTTGTTAGTTATGATAAGTTACTCTACATGACGTCTAGCGTCACGATTTAATCGATCGTACAAGGCGACAGTTGTTTACCGTTAATCTGACTGAAGCTTTAAATAACACGCTGGCACAATAGGTTTTCGTCCAGCGGAAGCGAGTGGGTCGATATCTGATATTGGACGTTCCGAATCTGACACTCCGTGTACTATGCATAATTGCATATGCTGACGTCTACCACCATTTCAGATAACATGCCTCTACCCTAGATACAAATACACGTTCTAATCAATATGTAACGGTGGAACATGCATTCACACCGCCAAGGTCATTTTCAAACGAATTCGCGCTCACAATAGTCTACCCACATGCACAATGGCTATCTGTTTTGTACAGCTGTGGGGTCTAAGTGAATAATAACTGCCCGGTCCCCTCATACGACTACTGGATTTATCTAAACAGATAATCGGCCAGGAAAGCCGAGGCACCGGGTGCGATAAAGATAGCAACAGATAGGGGCAAGGGTGTTAATGTGAAAAGAAACCTTGTTAGAAACTTTGGAATCGCAGACTTGATTCATAGAATGTGTGTTAAATTTTGGAAGCCAAGAATAAATTTAGAACGTTTTTCTAATTATAATAGCAAGTGAGTGTAAGCATTTCGCGTGGGTGTGAGGACGGGGATTGAAATAGACGGTGTTGGCATCGGCTGGCCTGCAGTCTGTCAGCGGCGAGGCATCACATCCGATGCTCAAATGTAATCATGAAACGGTTTCATTTTTAAAAGCTTTTATTTAACTTGTTTTATATAAAGCAGCATGTATTTACACGAAATAATCTGTCAGCAAGAGTACGATGACATTCAAATAATCCGGTACTTCCGTGCAAATTTCTGCAACCGTATAATAATACCCGTGCAATAATAAACTCGGTTATTTTGACAGCTGATCGGCGAGTGGGAATATACATAAAGCACAAATTAAATGGGTCGTGCATACAAATTCAACTGCGGATTGTGAAACGATACACAAGGTTGACACAGAGTCCGATGCAGCAACGCACCTGGGTGCAGCGGGTGGGCGGGCCGACGCCTATCGTTCGGCGTTAAGTACAACATACCCAACAAACACTGAGAATTATCAAATAAACTTGGCTAAGCAACTTCTAATGGTAAAAATATTACCTACAGACTGGGCTTAACACACATCTGTAATTTGCGGAGGAGGATTTATGCAGTTTAATTAATACCTAGAGGGAATTACGGAATTGATGAACTGAGATCATTAGGTAACCAGATACAATATTGAACAGTTAAAACCATATGAATGTTCAAATAAATTCCATCATATCTTAGCAACATTGGTTGGCTTAATGGTTAAAATTAAAACTGGATTGCTCTAGGTTCCAATGCAAGTTATGCAAGTGAAGTAATGTGAAGGGTCTATAATATGTTGTGTCTACGTGTTTAGGACTGCCCGGACAAGAACCGGTCCACTTAAAATGATATTATTGACGTGGGCAAGAATCAAGTGTGTGTCTACACTGTCTACATCACGTATCCTTGTCATTTCGTGGTTTTTACTATGAAGTATCTGTGCAAACCATGGTCTTATATTCAATGTACATTTTCTACTAATGAGTTACAAAACTTACACTCAACACACAACTAACACTCAGAGCTACAAAACTTCGATTTCCTAAATCATAAACTATGAAACATCAAATTATTTAATGCTTTCTCTTTAATATTTTAAGTCGTTTGCTATTAAAATGACGTTGTAAATCTTGTTTCCAGATTAGGCACGGGCAATCACAATATGTATTTATATTTGAAAGTTCGTTGCAAATTGGATAAAACGTCTGAGGAGAGAATTCTTCGCGTCCGAAATCTCAAAGCAGATCTAAAACGGATTGCAAAATATTGGCCTTTTAATTGTGATATCACTAAGATCTCCCGATTGTTTATAAATTTTGAAGTTGTGAAGTTTCCAGAGTTACATCGTGAGACTAAAGTCATTTTAATGAGATGATAGGTTTCGTAACGCTGGGTTGATCGTGTCTAGTCTATGAACTGGAAAGCAGGTTCAAATTGTGCCTCACCTGATAACGCCCGCTTAGAAAGTTTCGTTTCTCCGGCCATTAACTTAATGTAAATTAATTCTGTACATCATCATCGTGTCGTAGTTCAATATTCAAGGCCGTTGTTGTTTGTACATAGAACTTGTTCAAACATGCGTTTCTGCTTGCTCATCTACAAAGACTACCTATTGCAATTATTTAAACGAAGTTTATAAGTACTTATGGCAAGTTTATTTCTTTGAAGCGTGTTGATCTGATGATTCATCTTCATCCAATTAGAAAAGTCATGCCCTATAGCGCTTGTGGCAATGGTGACCATAATCACATAATTCTCTAGTCACGTAAGCCACAGCCGGATTAACTTGCCCGACCTTAACAAGAACATTAGCATTCCTCAAACATCCAGATTTAATTTTAAATCTTGTAAAATATATACTAGTAAAATATTAGATTATAAACTCTCTAGGCCACCACTTTTTCAAATTGTGACAAAGTGTTAAACTGTTTTTCCCAACAATATCCGAAAACCTCTCGCAAACAGCCTAGACGCTTAGTTTTATTCATCAGTTCTTGAGTCTGTGCCAAAAACGAGCTAACACCGACAAGAAAAAATAGCTATGGCAAGATCTTACGTAACTGATACGCCACATAACATCACCTCGTCAACGGGGTTATTAAAAATGTGTGCATTCTTGATCAATTTATTTAGCCACTAATTTACTCACCAGTCTTTCGTTTAGCTTAGCTTTTTGAGTTTGATATTGGATTCAAAAAGACTTGCGCCAGGGAGAAAAAAAATTAGGAATGTTTTACAAAATCAAAGTAAATTGGAAAAAAATCATATTGCTCTTTAAAATTCCGTCGAGCATAACTTCTTAAGAACTCTTCTACAACAAAAGCTCTCATCAAGAAAAGGCGAGGGGACTTTTTTAAAAATATTTTAGCAGGAAAATATTTTCGGCAAAAGGCTGGAGTGCAAATTGTCGGTTCCTATACATACATACATACATAAGTAAACCAACCGCGTGGTATTCAAGCCTGCGGTTTTGATGGAGATAGTGGTTAAAGAAAGTTTGTAAAGTTTACAAAAATACGATAATATTTTGCTTTGGAGAATCTAAATAAATTAATAATCCATATTCATGGAACAGGAAAACTTTCGCTGGTAGCGTTTAGCCGATAACATCTAACTTATGTCTACCCACGTAACATCTGAATATTGATCATCCCAATAAACGTGTTTGTTCACAATACTTTCAAATCCGTTGCCTTATTTGAGAATGCATTATGGGTTGGCTTATCGGCCTAAGTCAACGACCTCGAGTTCTCAGGAATTGCGCGAAAGGTATGCCAAGGTGATAACTCTTCGGTTGGATGACAGGGACTCGAAGTAGACATATTGGACTTGAGATACAGAATTTTCGTCTGTTACTACGGTGCTAATTAGTAAATAAGTTTACTCTTTTTTACCTTGAGTAAGGTTTGCCCCGTGGATAATGCTGGTAATTAAGGCTTCTCTAAACTGCAGTGACGCGTAGGTACTTCAAATCGATTTTAGGATACAAAACTATAGGGAGATAACAGGTGACAGAATCAGCATCGAACTCTTTCTGTTCGGGCATTATATGAAACTGGAAATGCCAAATAAGGTCTTTTATTTTCTAATTAATCGCAGGTATATCGGTAACTGTGCGAATATAATATAGAGGAGGAATATAATAATCTATGATGCATTTTTTATTTTTGTTTATAAATGTTGTGACAAAACACAAGATTTCAGTTAGCTGTTACTGTAAGTGGCGTATTGCGAACATGGACCCTATTTCGTAAAACTGAAATTGCAACCTTTGCAACGATGACGACTCGTGGATTGGAATTTCGTAACCTACGTCAAAGTGATTTGTTTCGTCTAATCGAATGATTGTTCCGCATCGATTAATAAGTGAAGTCATTCATTCTCTAGTGCACACGAACGGTGTTGTTATGGTAGCCGATTATTAAACAACGATAAACCGTTGTACTTCAACAGAGAAATATAAGTTTTATGTTTTTACAACCAGTTATCCTCACTTTCTCGGATTTCTAGGGTACGATCTGATAAGTCCGATAAATCATTAAGCTTTCGTATAGTAATTATGTTTATTTATAATCGTGACGTCAGCAACATTACTCACATTTGTGTCACTAGAAAGTGGGTTTGGTACGTGGAGTCGGTTCACGGTGTTCCTTATGCTTGCCATGCACGCCACGGTCCACCGGAGAGGTTGTAGGTCAACTGGTATTTGTTTTGTTCAAAGAACTAAAAAAAACAACTACTGAGCGCATCAATAGGTCCCTGAGATCTTTTCAAAGAACTGCACAGCTCTATTTCCACTCCCCACACACGCTCAGGTCTACACGTGCAGGCGTACCTGCATAGGTAGACCTCTCCGGTAGACCGTTGTGTGTATTAGAGCCATTAAGGGCGGAACATGGTTGGGCTAGTGACCCGGTTTTGCGGATTCCAGTCGCAGCGACAGTCGGATGCGCTTGCGACTGGCCGCGACATTGACCCAGCTGGCGGCCAATGCACTTATGTCGCAGGCTCTTTGTTTACATCCTGACGCAGCCTCCTAGTTCGTTTTCCCGTGCTTAGAATGTAACGCATCAACATACTTTTAACTTGTTCTTTTATTTCTAGCATCGTTTAGTATCGGTAATGAGAATGACCTTGTTTTTGATCTGATTAATTGCTAGGTTGACAATTCTTATTACTTTAGGTTAGGTTAGGTAATGAGAATTGATTGACAAAAATATATAAAAAAGTGAATATTTTCCAACAAATTTCTGATAAAAATACCTAGTTAAAAATGTTTAAGCCCTTTCAAGTAACATTAAACTAAACGTTGATAAAGACGTAGCAATCGGAGTGCTTTCGTAACTCGTTAATGACATTCCATCGGCCAGGCTGCCGTCACAGTTGCACCCAACCTTCAAAATGCACACGACTGAAGTGACGTAGCCATAGTTTCCTGAAATATGGGTTTCATGGTGACGCAGCCACACGCCCGCGCTCACGTCGGCGCCTGCGCTGGACCCATTTTAGGACATGACTAACGGAAATTCGACTCCTCTCTCTCCGACCCGCTCCCTCCCACGGGAAGAGGCGTACGCGCGTCTCTTTCGCTCTAAAAGCTCCAAGAAATCTTTTAATAGTGTCCCACGGCCGCGATCTACTTTCAATCCGAGGCGGGAAAAATGCAGGAACTAGATTCTCTCAGGTTTTGAAAAAGCGCGCGAGCCATTATATAAAAAAAAGTTTTATTTTTTAATTTACTTGTTTTTTTTTCTTATATTAAACTTGGTTAAGGTATTAGTTACGTGTTGATGTAATATGTCGCAGAAAAAATATTGTCCGGTTTAAATCTGGATATTTATTGAGCAAAATGATATGCTTGGCAGCTGTCCCTAAAAATAGATTTATAACTGACGAATTTATTTCTGTACCAGCAATTTACAATTGTTATCAGATGTAGTGAAAAATAGTACAGGAATAAAATATAGTAACCGTAATACATTTATATTTTGATGCAGAGAACCGAGACATTAAACATACACAAACATGACTCACGACCGAGATAAGGATATATTACCGATATTTACGCGATACAGCTGTAAATAATTATTTGTCACATTTTGCCGGTGTCAGTGGTGTCGAAACTGACCTTTTTCTGTTGCTTCTCCCAAGCCGGGTCTAGGAGACCCTCGCGTTCCCACTCCTCCTCCTGTTCCATATAGCCATCGGGATACCCGTCATAGTTGTTCATCATCCCGTTGTCCATCATCATGGTCACTGCACTGACCGTCGGTTTCGATGTTCGTTCGAGCCTATGACCGCGAACTCGCGTGTGATGGTTCGCACCGCGCACTGCAGGCAGCCGGCCGCGTGCCTGCTGCAAGGAAACTGGCGCCCGAGCGCTGCGGCGGCCGCTTGCGGAACTTTCTCCGCGCGTTCCGTTTCACGCAACTAACTGTCAAACGCAGATAAAGTTGTTACTTATTATTTAATCTATGGCAGCATCCAGATTTTATTTTTTGTCACTTTCAAATGAATTACTGTCAATGCCTATTCCTATCACCGACTGCCGTTTGGCGTGAAGTCCCGGTTCACACTACTCGCGAAGTTGACTGAGGTTAGGAAAATATTTTGAGTGTGAGAGGCACTTGGTTGCAGAATCTAAAAGCCGGGCTAAAATTAGAAGAACTAGACATTTGTCTTTCATCAGTGTCCGTTGAAAGGCGTTAAGTTAAATTGGTGGCGCTACTGTACTTAACAGTAGTTACGTTACCTAACAATGTTTATAAATTTTACTATAGAAGCGCCTTCTAAATTTTACTGCAATTTGTGGCCCGGAACTATAGCCGTCCTTCTCTGACACCTTTACTAGAGCAAGATACAAATAATGGCCCGATTAGTCATCGTGAAGTAAATTATGCGATTTTCCTGGATAAATACCAGGAACTAATGCAAAAACTACTTACTCTGGTCACCAAAAATATAATTATACTTAAGTACCTATATAATTTTCAACTCGACACATTTCACTCTAAAACTGCGATTTTTTTTATTATCATCTCGCTATAGTCAGACCATGTTAACTCTTCCAACAATTCAAACTGACTCATGATTTGCTTGGAAGAGTTGGCGTGGTTTGACTACTCCGTCTTCCGCACTATTGTCACCTATTGAATTGATATTGAGGACGGGTTTGGAACTATTATTTACTGCTTACCGTTGGACATTTTCACAAATATGTATTTAAAAAAATCTATACAAGATTTAGCTCCTTTTATTTCTACGCTACATAATCTGCTGCTTTTAATGGATGGTCTAACTGTAGTAGCTGTTCCCTGCGGCTTTTCTCGTGCAAAAGATGGAGGAAAATGTGCACATTATATTACATAACCTGTATTCAGGTTAAAATTAAGATAAGATAAAAAATCTGAAGTTGTGTTCTGTTTTTATTTATTTGGCTTATACGTACTATGTGGCATATTAAACATTACGTCGCCCACAGCCTGCTATACGGCCACATCTCAAAAAAAAAAAAATCGGATTATTGTAGATTCGTAGTCAGAATAGGTTAATTTACGACCTTATTTCGAGAGCCATAAGAAAAAGTCTCTTTAAGAGCCTTTTTTCCTCAAGTGGCCTTATGGATCTGACCAAAAATTGTCAGTTGACTCCCTGCAAGACACCCACTTTTCAGTTGTGGCTGTATAGCATAAACTTTTTTGAGTTGCGTACCATAGAAATAACGTATATTCTAGTATTATTACGATGAATCCTTTTAAATATAAGCGAAATAAACGTCTTTGTGCGCTGTTGAGCCAAACTGGTGCGCAATACTCTGCCGTGGAGTATACTAGGCTAAGACTGGTAGGGCGTAGCACATCAGTTGTTGCTCCCCAAGTAGTTCCCCTTAGTCTGTGGAGTATGTTATTCGGCGTCTGTAGCTTCTTCGCATATAGGTAAGACTGCCGTCTAGAACGACACAAGTACTTTGGTGTAGGATTTAATTTAAGCGCAGTCTCTCTGAAGCATATATTTGGCTCATAATTTGCTTCTTTGTTGTAAGGATGGAATGTCGCAACTTCTGTTTTACTATCATTGGGGAAGCCCAATCAGAAATGTCATTCCAGATTGCGAGTAAGAGCTTCCTTCGAGGATTTAAATTTGCCATGCTGGTTTGTGATGGCGATGTCATCACCATACATAAATTTCCGACTCTCTGTTTTCAGAATCGGTCCTTACCCACTCCTGTTCAACCTATACACACACGATATGGGTTAAACAGGAGCAGGGCCAGGACCGATCCTTGAGGTAGTCCATTGTTCAGCTTTCTGACTTTGCTCGGAGTGCTTCCGAGGTAGACGATAAATTCTCTATTGCTGAGCATAAGAGACTAATCAAGTCCCATCATTTTCACCACGGTCATGAGCTTAAAGATAAGCTCCTGGCTACATACGCTATCGAATGCAGCCGAGAGGTCGAAAATACTGCCACGGTTTTCTCTCTCCTTTTAAACTCAGCCTCTATGTGTGTTGTGAGCGATATTTACCTGATCCACGTAGTTCGGACCACTACGGAATCCAGCCTGCTCCACAGGAATTATTTTGTCGACAATAGGTTCGATTTGATTGTAGATTAGCCTCTCCAAAAAAATGTAGACGCTACTAAGTAGTAACCCTTTGGTTCGTCGCCTGGCTTACCCGGATTGAGTGTGGCTATTATTTTTGAGCAGTTGAACTTAGGTGGAATTATATTATCCGAGACTATGTCTAAATAGAACTGGGAGAGCCACGTCCTACATGTTGGGCCAAGGGTTTCTAAAAATTCGAAGTAAATACCGACTCACATAAATTGGGACTTTGATTCGAACCAGTCTTCATCCAGTATTGCTAAACCTAAAAGTCGAAAACGAAAAGCTTGTCCTGCACTATGAAAAGGTAATATTGTAAAGAAGTTGAAGAATTCTGGAAAACAGTACACTAATATCAACGGGAAGCTAGTCCACGCTAAAACTATGGGGCCTCCTTGTACATGGTATTATACCATATAGTATGTTACACGATAATTACGGATACAAGTGCCTTGAACAGACGATAAAGGTACCAGGTAATCATTTTTTATATGCAAAATTATCTGCATCTAGAGAGTTTATAGCTTTCAGTGATGTTGTTACTGTAACAAAAGTTGATTAACAAAGGTATCTTAACTATTTTGATGCTTGTATTTATATTTAACCCCCGACGAAATAAAATTAAAAATTTAAAAAACCCCCGACATGACCACCAATAAAAAGAAAGAAATAAAATCTACCAAATGTGCCTATACAATGAACAGTAGAAAAAGAATCCAAGCTTCGTTGCGTTCGGGGGACCGCTAAGTACCTAAATGCAATGAAATATATGCATTTGGGCTTCCCACTTTACGATTTTCAGTTCACTGCATTTCATTTACTTAGCGGTCCCCCGACGCAACGAAGCTCGGATTCTTTTTCTACTGTTCATTGTATAGGCACATTAGGCACATTTGGTAGATTTTATTTCTTTCTTTTTATTGGTGGTCATGTCGGGGGTTTTTTAAATTTTTAATTTTATTTTTATTTAATATTTTTTAAATAAACAGAAGTTTCGTTCCGGAATTTTCTTCTTTTGACACTATTTTTGTTTTACACCGTTTAAGGTCCAGGGTTTCCAATCTTTCGTCGAGCTTGATCCTTGACTATATGTAGGTACAACAGGATCCCAAGCCAGTGGTAATGAATGCCGTCTTCTCTAAGATTGAAGTTAGGATATATTTCGATTTCAATAGCCTTAAGCAACATTCTGAAAAAAATCGTTAATGTCAGACTAGTTAATGCTTATAATGGCAAAATGGCGAAGTTATTAGCCAAGACAATCAAAATATAATATAAACTTATGGCCTAAAACAGAACCAGGTTTCTATTCTACAAGATCCAAATACGGTACGGGTGGCTTACTTAGCTCCATAAAAATTGCAGTTGGTGCTAGGTAACTTGACTTAGTTTTGAGAGACCTAATCATCGATACCCCACACCATGGGATAAACATCCCCACTTTTGTTATGTGTAGGGACGGTACACAAAAAATTGTTTTTAAAAATGTATTCAACCACTATGTATCTGAGCTAAGCTGTGGACAGACTGACACAAACTACAAAATCCTAAAAAGCTGTTATTCACTTAGGCAAGAGTACTTTTGCTAAAGCTTACGTGTCATTTAGTCGCGTTAAAATCTTGCAGGGTGTTGCTATTTGTGACCTCAATCAAAGGAACCTGTTCAATGGTCCTAATAACAATTCAGCTTTAGCAGAATTCCGAAAGTTAAAAACAGTGACCCAGTACTGTGACAGAAATTATAATGAGTTTTTTTGTCAAAAAAGTTTTTTTGAGACTCGGTTTTATTATTGACTGTAGTTTCTTACACAAATGTTAATTGCTCACCAAGAACAATCAGACGAGCCCAAACACCATGGGCTTATCTTGTGCTGTTCAGGAGTTCCTGCGGCCATCTTCAGCTCCAAGGTACCAAATTATTGTACTGTCAAAATTTTATTAATCTGTTGATTACGCTACTAAAACTTAACATTTAACCAACATTAGAAATTCTTGGCTTAGATCCTTTCAAAACTAGCTGGTCATCATGAGATCTTCATTTATTGAGTGATATAGAAAATGCTAATAATACTTAACATTTAACCAAAACTTTGGAATCCTTGGCTTCAATATTGGCTGAAATCCATGAACAACTAGCTGGTTATCATGAGATCTTCATTTATTGAGTGATATAGAAAATGCTAATAATACTTAACATTTAACCAAAATTTGGAATCCTTTGTTTCAATATGGGCTGAGATCCATTAACAACTACCTGGTCATCATGAGACCTTCATTTAGTAAGTCATATAGAAAATGCTAATAATACTTAACATTTAACCAAAGTTTTAAATCCTTGGCTTAAATATTAACTGAAATCCATTAACAACTAGCTGGTCATCATGAGACCTTAATTTATTGAGTGATATAGAAAATGCTAATAAAACTTATCATTTATCCAAAATTTGGAATTCTTGGCTTCAATATTGGCTGAGATCCATTAACAACTAGCTGGTCATCATGAGACCTTCATTTATTGAGTTATATAGAAAATACTAATACAACTTAACATTTAACCAAAATTTGGAATCCTTAGCTTCAATATTGGCTGAGATCCATTAACAACTACCTGGTTTTCATGAGACCCTCAATTAGTGAGTCATATAGAAAATGCTAATAAAAATTAACATTTAGCCAATATTTCGAATTATTGACTTCATTATTGGCTGAGATCTCGTCACTTGTTCCCATTAAAGCTGAATATCTTGGAAACTACTGGTCCTATTTCCACCAAACATAACTAAGAACCATCTCGACGGAAAAGTCTTTCGATTAAAAAAAACCGCACTTAAATTGGTCCATCCGCTTGGGCGCTACGATGCCACAGACAGATACACAGATACACAGATACACATGTTAAACTTATAACACCCCTCTTTTTTCGTCGGGGGTTAAAAAGAGGGGTGTTATAAGTTTAACATGTGTATCTGTGTATCTGTCTGTGGCATCGTAGCGCCCAAGCGGATGGACCAATTTAAGAGCGGTTTTTTTAATCGAAAGACTTTTCCGTCGAGATGGTTCTTAGCTATGTTAGGTGGAAATAGGACCAGTAGTTTCCAAGATATTCAGCTTTAATTGGAAGAAGTGACGAGATCTCAGCCAATAATGAAGTCAATAATTCGAAATATTGGCTAAATGTTAAGTTTTATTAGCATTTTCTATATGACTCACTAATTGAGGGTCTCATGATGACCAGGTAGTTGTTAACGGATCTCAGCTAATATGAAAGCTAAGGAGACCAAATTTTGTTTAAATGTTAAGTTGTATTAGCATTTTCTATATCACTCAAGAAATGAACGTCTCATGATGACCGGCTAGTTGTTAATGGATCTCAGCCAATATTGAAGCCAAGAATTCCAAATTTTGGATAAACGATAAGTTTTATTAGCATTTTCTATATCACTCAATAAATGAAGGTCTCATGATGACCAACTAGTTGTGAAGGTCTCATGATGACCAGCTAGTTGTTAATGGATTTCAGCTAATATTGAAGCCAAGGATTCCAAATTTTGGTTAAATGTTAAGTATTATTAGCATTTTCTATATGACTTACTAAATGAAGCCCTCATGATGACCAAGTAGTTGTTAATGGATCTCAGCCCATATTGAAACTAAGGATTCCAAATTTTGGTTAAATGTTAAGTATTATTAGCATTTTCTATATCACTCAATAAATGTAGGTCTCATGATGACCAGCTAGTTGTTCATGGATTTCAACCAATATTGAAGCCAAGGATTCCAAAGTTTTGGTTAAATGTTAAGTATTATTAGCATTTTCTATATCACTCAATAAATGAAGGTCTCATGATGACCAGCTAGTTGTGAAAAGATCTAAGCCAAGAATTTCTAATGTTGGTTAAATGTTAAGTTTTATTAGCGTAATCAACAGATTAATAAATTTTTGACAGTACAATAATTTGGTACCTTGGAGCTGAAGATGGCCGTAGGAACTCCTAAACAGCACAAGATAAACCCATGGTGTTTGGGCTCGTCTGATTGTTCTTGATAAGCAATTAACATTTGTGTAAGAAAGTACAGTCAATAATAAAACCGAGTCTCAAAAAAACTTTTTTGACAAAAAAGCTCATTATAATTTCTGTCACAGTACTGGGTCACTATTCTTAACTTTCGGAATTCTGCTAAAGCTGAATTGTTATTAGGACTATTGAACAGGTTCCTTTGATGAGGTCAAAAATAGCAACACCCTGCAAGATTTTAACGCGACTAAATGACACGTAAGCTTTAGCAAAAGTACTCTTGCCTAAGTGAATAACAGCTTTTTAGGATTTTGTAGTTTGTGTCAGTCTGTCCACAGTTTAGCTCAGATAAATAGTGGTTAAATACATTTTTAAAAAACAATTTTTGTGTACCTTCCCTACACGTAACAAAAGTGAGGATGTTTATCCCATGGTGTGGGGTATCGATGATTAGGTCTCTCAAAACTAAGTCAAGTTACCCAGCACCAACTGCAATTTTTATGGAGCTAAGTAGGTAAGCCACCCGTACCGTATTTGGATCCTGTAGAATAGAAACCTGGTTCTATTTTAGGCCATAAGTAGCAGGTTGTTGCGACTCATGCAGTGCATTTAAAGTATATATTTTGATTGTCTTGGCTAATAACTTCGCCATGTTGCCATTATAAGCATTAACTAGTCTGACTTTAACGATTTTTTCCCAGAATGTTGCTTAAGGCTATTGAAATCAAAATACCTATATCCTAACTTCAATCTTAGAGAAGACGGCATTCATTACCACTGGCTTGGGATCCTGTTGTACTTACATATAGTCAAGGATCAAGCTCGACGAAAGATTGGAAACCCTGGACCTTAAACGGTGTAAAACAAAAATAATGTCAAAAGGAGGAAATTCCGGGACGAAACTTCTGTTTGTTTAAAAAATATGAAATAAAAATAAAATAAAAAAAATGGTTGCCTGTAAAGTCGGTTTTACGGGCGAAGGAAGATTTTACGTGACAACGTCTTATTCTCGGTAGAATATTTATTGATATGAATATTATTAAATTGCACAATAGGAACAAGGAATTGAATGAAAATAAGAATTGCACAAATTTTAACTATAGAAATATATTTTGTTTACTAAAACATTGTACTTCCCCCTTCCCCCTTCCCCCTTCCCCCTTCCCCCTTCCCCCTTCCCCCTTCCCCCTTCCCCCTTCCCCCTTCCCCCTTCCCCCTTCCCTCTTCCGCCAAAAAAGAAAAAATTATGTCCGCCATCTTGGATTTCAAAATCGAAGTCATTTTCGTAATCGGAACCCCGAGGAAACTTGGAGATGACACCCATATCGATTTTTAAGAAAAAATAATGTCCGCCATCTTGGATTTCAAAATGGATGTCATTTTCGTAATCGGAACCCCGAGGAACCTTGGAGATGACACCCATATCGATTTTTAAGAAAAAATAATGTCCGCCATCTTGGATTTCAAAATGGATGTCATTTTCGTAATCGGAACCCCGAGGAAACTTGGAGATGACACCCATATCGATTTTTAAGAAAAAATAATGTCCACCATCTTGGATTTCAAAATGGATGTCATTTTCGTAATCGGAACCCCGAGGAGCCTCGGAGATGACACCCATATCGATTTTTAAGAAAAAATTATGTCCGCCATCTTCCCTCTTCCCTCTTCCCTCTTCCCTCTTCCCTCTTCCCTCTTCCCTCTTCCCTCTTCCCTCTTCCCTCTTCCCTCTTCCCTCTTCCCTCTTCCCTCTTCCCTCTTCCCTCTTCCCTCTTCCCTCTTCCCTCTTCCCTCTTCCCTCCTCCCTCTTCCCTCTTCCCTCTTCCCTCTTCCCTCTTCCCTCTTCCCTCTTCCCTCTTCCCTCTTCCCTCTTCCCTCTTCCCTCTTCCCTCTTCCCTCTTCCCTCTTCCCTCTTCCCTCTTCCCTCTTCCCTCTTCCCTCTTCCCTCTTCCCTCTTCCCTCTTCCCTCTTCCCTCTTCCCTCTTCCCTCTTCCCTCTTCCCTCTTCCCTCTTCCCTCTTCCCTCTTCCCTCTTCCCTCTTCCCTCTTCCCTCTTCCCTCTTCCCTCTTCCCTCTTCCCTCTTCCCTCTTCCCTCTTCCCTCTTCCCTCTTCCCTCTTCCCTCTTCCCTCTTCCCTCTTCCCTCTTCCCTCTTCCCTCTTCCCTCTTCCCTCTTCCCTCTTCCCTCTTCCCTCTTCCCTCTTCCCTCTTCCCTCTTCCCTCTTCCCTCTTCCCTCTTCCCTCTTCCCTCTTCCCTCTTCCCTCTTCCCTCTTCCCTCTTCCCTCTTCCCTCTTCCCTCTTCCCTCTTCCCTCTTCCCTCTTCCCTCTTCCCTCTTCCCTCTTCCCTCTTCCCTCTTCCCTCTTCCCTCTTCCCTCTTCCCTCTTCCCTCTTCCCTCTTCCCTCTTCCCTCTTCCCTCTTCCCTCTTCCCTCTTCCCTCTTCCCTCTTCCCTCTTCCCTCTTCCCTCTTCCATCTTCCGCCCTCTTCCCTCTTGTTACAGTAATGCTCGATGAATGAAAATAAGAATTGCACAAATTTTAACTATAGAAATATATTTTGTCTCTCTCACTCATCAACCGTGAGCGGGTCATCAACCGTGAGCGGGCGTTACACTTTTTCATGAGTGACTCCGAGCCGCAACCTAATTTAAGACGTTGTCACGTCAAAAATTTAAAAAACCCCCGACATGACAACCAATAAAAAGAAAGAAATAAAATCTACGAAATGTGCAGTTGAAAAAGAATCCAAGCTTCGTTGCGTCGGGGGACCGCTAAGTAAATGAAATGCAATGTACTGAAAATCGTAAAGTGGGAAGCCCAAATGCATTACATGCATTTCTGCGTTGAAAATACTAGATTGTACGACAAGTGCATAAAACGCATCATTTTACACGAGACGTTTATCCATCCAAGCGAGCTTGCGAGCGAGGATGAATATAAAGTCGAGTGTAAAATGCGTTTTGTGGACGAGTTGCACTGCACACTCTATTTTTCACTTCGATTGCGAGGAAATGAAACTGTATCATGTAAATAACATATATACACATATCATGTATACTTAAAAACAAATTTAATTAAAATTCAATGAGAAATATTTAAAGTAATAGTTTAAAAAGTAATAAATGATAGTAAATAAAAGTTACTAGTTTATTTCAAGAAGTTTTATTGTGTACTTTGGCTGTTGGTATCTTTGCCTTGGTCTTAGAACACTAACAAAACGAAATAAAATAAAGAGTTAAAACCTGTTTCAGACCTTCCGATCCGAGCCGATTTATCGGAAGAAATCGGATAGTGTAGTGCAATTGTTAGGATCTTATACACTATCCTGTTAATTTTGATGTTAAATTTGGTTGCTTATTCTTGAATATTTGAATTAAAAAACATGATGAAAAATATTACGTCCATTTTATTTCTTTTATTTATTCTGTCTCCTCAATGTCACTTATTTTGACATTAACACACTTGAGGTTAATAAACCATGCAGTTTGAACATGCCGCTCGCCAAGAACAACTGTTCTTACAGGTAATATCTATGTGAACAATTCTAAACATATATGACATAAAACTTAATATGCAGTAATCATCATTACATAGCAGTAAACATAAAATTAAATAGTTCCTTTAACTTGATAATAGAAACAATAAACAATAACAGTTAAATGAAACCATTCACAATTAATACATGGCAATTAAAAGATGATAAATTCATACTACCAAGTTGTGAAAGGGCTGATACCCTCTGGTACTAATTAAAAATGAAGGAATTTAAATTAACATTAGCTTCAAACAATCACTCCTCTAAAGGTAAAACACAAAGTTTAGACACGGGCCGTTTAATAAACGAATTTTTATAGCGCAAAGTTACAACTCGCGTAACCTTGTCCACTCCAGGGTGTTTTTCAACAATCTGACCTAACAACCATCGTGAGGGAGGTAAGTCAAGCTCCTTAACAAGCACCACATCTCCAATCTTTGGTTCAGGTACAACCTGTGTCCATTTGTATCTTTGCATGAAATGATGAAGATACTCTTGCGCCCAACGTCGCCAGAAATCTTGTAACATCCGTTGACAGAGCTGCCATCTTCTCAATGAACTAATCGAAGAATGTTCGTAATTGTGATCAGGAACGGTTAATAAAGGCTCACCCACAAGAAAATGTCCGGGCGTTAATGGCATGGGATCCCCTTGATCTTGTATGTATGACATTGGCCTTGAATTTAAACAGGCTTCAATCTGAGCCAACACAGTTGTCATTTCTTCAAAAGTGAGAGTTGAATTGCCAATTACTCTCTTTAGATGGAACTTGCAAGAGCGCACTCCGGCTTCCCAAAGACCCCCAAAATTGGGTGCTTGCGGTGGAATAAAGTGCCATTGGGTTCCATTCGTGGCTAAGCAATCTGCAACTTCTAGCATAAATCTGGATTTTTCTTGGTCAAACATTTCCTTCAGTTCTCGAGCTGCTCCTACAAAATTCGTGCAGTTGTCACTGTATAAATCACTACAGTGACCGCGACGTGAAACAAAGCGTTTAAAAGCAGCCAAAAATCCCTGTGAAGTCAAATCACTCACAGCCTCTAAGTGTATACCACGTGTAGCCATACATATGAATAAGCATATGTAGCCCTTATACGACTTATTACCGCGACCCTTTGATACTCGTATGTTTATTGGGCCTGCGTAATCGACACCAGAACGTAGAAACGCACGACTGATGGTTACTCTTGGTGTAGGCAACTGACCCATCAGTTGGGCTTTATTTGCTGCTGCGTATCTTATACAAGTGACACATTTCCTACAATGAAGCTTGACGAGTGATTTAAGACCAATTATAAAATATTTCTCCCTTATAAAGTTCATCATCAACTGTGGCGCTCCATGAAGTGTCACTTTGTGCACATTTCGCAAGATAAGATTAGTCAACAGAGATTGTTTCGGTAAAACTATAGGATGCTTTTGATTTTCACCTATTGCAGCGTTATGCAGCCGCCCACCAACCCGAAGTATATCGAACTCATCTAACTGCGGGTTCAATGACGTAAGTACACTTTTTTTATTTACTGATCTTCCTTGCTTCACGTCATTCCATTCTTCTAAGAATGCTTGAGTCTGACATTTTTTTGTCATAATTATCAGTGCATCATCAATTTCTTTTTTTAACAGATACTTATGTTTTGGTTTCTCTGTTTGTAGTACCCTACGGCAATAAGCTACGACTCTTAATAACTTCGTCAACGATGAGAATTTTGACCACACTTCTGCACCGTCTGCCTGATCATTTGAAGTTGTATAGTAAGTTTGAATTTTCTTTTCTTCCAAATCTGTGATTAATCCCTTGCTATTAGGATAATGTATCTTATCTTCACTCAACCATGAAGGTCCCTGTAGCCACAGTTTATATCCTTTGCTCAGATTTGACATGTGCCCACTGGTTACGATCTGTCACAGTCAGAATTTCCGAACACCTATTCCCGATGAATGTTTTCCAACGACTCGGATGACTGCTAAGCCATGCAAGTACGATTTCAGAGTCAGTCCACGCATGAATATTAACTTTGGGTACGTTCAAAACTTCTGACACTTCTACTAGCAATTTTGCTAGTAATACAGCACCCGATAACTCCAATCTTGGAAGACTGAGTTGTTTGATTGGAGCAACTCTGGTTTTTGCCGTGAGCAAACTGACGTGAACATTCCCCTTTGAATCGATCACTCGTACATATATAACTGCTGAAAACGCAGAGTTTGACGCATCACTAAAACCGTGTAGTTCAACAAGCTTCATGTCACTTCTCATGTGTATCCAACGTTCCAACCGAAATTTCATAAGGTCCGACAGACCCTCTCGATACTTCACCCACTCTTCCAATAACGGCTGTGATAGTTCCTCGTCCCAACCGATACCTGCAAGCCATAACTTCTGTATAAATATTTTTGCTTTGATTATACTCGGTGCTATCCATCCTTGTGGATCATACAGCTTCGAAATATCCGAGATAACTTTTCTTTTCGTTACAGGTGCAGTCATCGGCGGCAACAAAACAGCGTACACAAACTCGTTTAAACCACGACTCCAGGTAAGTCCAAGTATTTTGTTAATCGCATCTTGTTTCACTTCTATCTTCTTATCACCTTGCTTTTCTAAATTCCCTTGCTGTATTTGATTTAACATTGCTTCACTATTGCTGGACCATTTTTGTAATTCGAATCCACCCTTGTTTAGTATTTCATTCATTTGCTTGTATATTTCTATTGCTTCTCCATCACTCTCACAACCTGACATCAAATCGTCCATATAAAATTCATGTTTTACTCTTTCAGCTGCTAAAGGATAGTCTTTTCCTTCATCCTTTGCTACTTGTATCAGGCTTTTTACAGCCAGATACGGAGCTGAAGAAGTTCCGAATGTGACTCTGAGCATCTTGTACTCTTTGACGTCTTCTTCCGGAGTTTCGCGCCACAGAATACGTTGATATTCCGAATCTTCATCACTGACCTTTATTTGACGATACATTTTAACTATATCCGCAATGAAGCAGATTGGGTATGTACGCCAACGCATTATTATATGACGCAAATCCGGCTGCAAGGTTGGTCCTACCATTAAGTCATCGTTTAGGGACACGCCATTCGTGCCCTTGCACGACGCATCAAATACAACACGAAATTTGGTTGTCTGTCTATCCTCGCGTATTACTGCGTGATAAGGTATATACAAACCCTTTGCTTTGTTATCATGGACTTCTGTCATGTGATTTAATGCTAAGTACTCATCGAATACTTTTTTGTATTCTTGTTTCAGATGCTCGTCCCTGTGAAATTTTCTCTCAAGATATAAAAACCTATTCAATGCTATTTCCCGTGAATGACCGTCTGCACAGGCTGGTTCGCTATCCCGAAACGGGAACTTGACCACATATCTACCATCATCGTCGCGTGAGGTAGTCGCCTGAAAGAAATCTTCACATCGCTGCTCTTCAATTGAGAGAATTTTCTGTGTCTTGGAGGGCTCTGCTTCAATTTCCCAAAAGGACTTAAGCAATTCTTCAACAGGCTCCATCTGCGTATGCATTGTGATAAATTTATTGATAGGTGTGTCATGTTTCACTTGCCCGCTTAATATCTATCCCAGGGTGGTATTTTGTGCTATTAATGAACCTGAGGGATATTTGATAATACCATCATCAATGATCCTACTATAAACCTCCGCCCCTAATAAGATATCTATTTTATTCGGAGTGTGATATTCCGGGTCAGCTAGAGTTATGAGCTCTAGCTCCGGCCATGAGGTGATTGATACTGCAGCTGAAGGTAAGTACGCAGTCAACTTTTCGAGTACATACGCTGAGACATGCATCACACAACCTGGATTGAGACGTGAACTGATTGTAACATTTACCATGGACCTTGCTATAGGGCCCTGTTCACCTCCCAACCCTGATATAAATCCCTTGGTTGGTGTGGTTTTTAATCCAAGCAATTGGACTGCCGCTCTTGTAATAAAAGAGGCCTGAGACCCCTGATCTAATAGAGCTCGTAAGAGCTGATATTCTCCGCCATTTTGTGACTCAGCTTTCACTACTGCTGTGGCTAGTAACACTTGGTGTGCCACTCCTTTCACAAAATGGTTTGTGATGTTGTCAGAAATTGATGAACGCTCCTCTTGTGGTGATATCTTGGGCACTTTCACTGAATCCACAATTGGTGCAACTTGATTATCAAGTGAATGATGAGAGACAGTTTGTGTGTCACCCTTTGTATGCAATAATGAATGATGCCGCCTGTTACAAATTTGACATGACGTGGTGTTTCTGCAGTGTTTTACCGAATGATTATTGCCTAAACAGTTAAAACATAACCCGTGAGTTTGGACAAAGTTACGCTTGCTGTCGAGATCAGTGTTTATAAACTCTTTACAACTCCTAAGATGATGATCTCCTTTACAATATACGCAAGTTAACTGAGCAGTATGCAACATGTGAATTGGGTTTAATTTGCTAATTTGATTACTGGGAGTGATATTATTAATGTAAGTGCGCTGTCTCAGACCATGATTTGACTTTGTATCTAAGAACTCTAACGAGTGGTATTTAGTTTCTAAGAACTCCCGAAACTGTGACATATTGGGTAATTTATCTAAGCGAGACAACTCACTGACTTTGGCCTCCCACTGTTTTCTACTTTCGGGATCGAACCTCTGGCTGACTATGTAGATAATTATGACATCCCATGTCCCAGTGTCAATACCTAAACCTTTTAGTGCATTTAATGTTTCGATTGTTACATCTAACAATTGTTTGATAGCGCTGGAGGACTCTGATGAAATACCCCTTTGACTGAAAAACCGTTGCAATATGCAATTGATCAAATATTGCTTGTTGTTGTATCGATCTTTCAAAAGAGTCCAACATTGCCCGTAATTATCATTAGTAATGGGAATATGCCGTAACAATTGCTCCGCTTCTCCTTTGAGATGACACTTTAGGTAATGTAATTTTTGGATATCATCAATTTCACTATTGTCGTGGATGAGTGATACAAACAGGTCTCGGAAACTCATCCACTCCGTATAAATTCCAGAAAAGGTGGGGATGGTGATCTTCGGCAACTGAACATGGCTCGTTTTCGACGTTTGGTAAACTGGTATAGACTGGTTAAAATTACTAGGATTTGGTTTGAAACTATTGAGTGCATCCTTCAGGTCACACTTGCAATCCAAGTAATTCTCTTGCGTGACGTCATAAACCCCTTCTTTTCCATATACCGAATTCTCAAGTTCTGCAGTTGTGTAGTTAAGAAACAAGCTATCATGTTCAGTGGAGAACTTCTGCCACAGGGATTCCAAATTTTCTAAACGTGTCTCCACATATGACAGCGTCACTCGATCTTTGGGTGACTTCCTGAAGTTCGTGTGTGCCTTTGAGATTCGCACGGAAATGTCTATGAGCACGTTAATTTCAGCTTCCATTTTTATCAAAACAATACAATTTTAATATGTAAACGCAAGTAGAGTTCAAGAAAAAGATAATATTAAAAAAAAATCTTCAATATATTACGCTCTGGTTCAATGCGCTCGGTCTCCCCTTTTTCAGAATTTTCGGTGGTACAATACGCCTGGGTCTCCCCTTTTGAAATTTTGTCGAAATATTTTTGTTTAAACTGATGACTTCATAATGGCTTTATTTCAGTTTTAAATTGATTTCACAACACTACCAACAACTTTAATGTACTCACAGTTTTTGCTTCATATGTAAATATTTGAACACTGCACTTATCCATCAATTGCCGTCTGCCGGTTCGACATTAATCCCGTTTAACAGGAACGTGGGCTGCTTGGCTATTCCTTCTGTATCACCCTCGCTCCTGTGATGTTTCGTTGACCACGAAACCACGTCGATTTTCCGACAGAGAGCACACGTCGTTTACTAAATGTTTTTAAAATCCGATTCCGATAGGACCATGTTAATTTTGATGTTAAATTTGGTTGCTTATTCTTGAATATTTGAATTAAAAAACATGATGAAAAATATTACGTCCATTTTATTTCTTTTATTTATTCTGTCTCCTCAATGTCACTTATTTTGACATTAACACACTTGAGGTTAATAAACCATGCAGTTTGAACAATCCGATTTCTTCCGATAAATCGGATCGGATCGGAAGGTCTGGAACGGGTTTTATTGTATGAAGTTTTATGTTTTTTTTTTAACTGTTTATTAACGACCTTTTTCGTGTGGCTGTTGGACCGATCGCCTTGGTCTTCGACGACGATTTTACTTTATGCTCTAGAGCATAAAAAGCGATTTTATGTCGCCTTCGCACAGCATAAAGTCGAACTTTTAGAGCAAGAGAAGTGAAATAGTAGATTGTTCAACAAGGGACTAAAACGAGCCATAATGACACGAGATGTTTTAGCCACCCGAGCTAAGCGAGGGTGGCTAATAGTTCGAGTGTCATTATGGTTGTTTAGTCTCGCGTTAAACACTCTACTTTTCACTTAGAATGCGAGGAAAATAAACGACGTTCAATATAAAATTACGATATTTATTATACCTAACAAAGTTTCTTACAATTACGTAGTAGGTACAGCCGTTAATCTAACCTCAGAAAAATTTAAAGGGCAATTTGTACAATTCTTTACATTTAAATGTGTGGTTTTCCCCTGTAAATTAAGCTGGGTCTGTATACAGGTTAATCGGCAATTTAGGATCAAAAATTTCAAGTACCGCGTTGTTGACTAGTGTTTGTTTTAGATCGGTTACGGTTTTATCGTGTTCAGGGCCCCAAAACCAAGCCACTTCTTTTTTAGTAAATTCGTCAAAGGTTTACAAATGAGAGCGCAATTTTTTATGAACTTTCGAAAGTAATTTACGAGTCCCAAAAATTGACGCAATTGGTGTACTGTTTTGGGGGTAGGGTAATCTATTAAGGCCTTCAATTTTTTTGAACTCGGTCGTATACCGTGTTCAGATATTTCGTAGCCTAAAAATGTGATGTTGTTACGGAAAAATGAACAGTTTTGTAAATTTATAGTTAATCCATTCTGCACTAGTAAATCTAAAACAGTCTCTAAACAAGCTATATTTTCCTCCAATGTTTCTGTGGCTATTAATAAATCATCCATATAACATATAACTTTTCCAAAACGCAAATTACCCAAGATGGAGTTCATTAATCTTTGAAAAACGGCGGGCCCATTGCAAACGCCAAATGGCATCCTGACAAATTCTAAATGATTGTCACTAGTTACAAACGCTGTTTTGTGAATATCTTCAGGTTTTATGCCAATTTGGTAGTACCCATTTTTTAAGTCTAGGGACGTGTAAAATTTACAGCCACGTAACCGATCTATAAGGTCATCTATCACTGGCATAGGATATTTTTCTTTAACCGTTATTTTATTTAATTGCCGATAATCTATACACAAACGCTTTTCTCCATTTGATTTGTCTACTAAAAGGGCCGGGCTAGCGTAGGCAGAACTAATAAGGCGAATGATACCGTTTTTTAAAAGGTCATCAGTAAGTTCCCGCGTTTTAGCTTTTTCCGATTCGGACATCCGATAAGGCCGTTGAAAAACTGGTTTATTTGACGTTAACTCGATCGATAATTCCACGCGTGATGTTTTGCCTAAGCTAGCTAGGCTTTGCGAAGTGCACTGAGGGTATTTTGAAAAAATATTATTTAGTATACTTTGATGTTCGTTAGAAATATCACCAAGCACACTAATGTCTATATTATTTACGCTTAAGACTTGTACAGGCTCAAAAGTTAAAAAGTTTCCTATGCGGGAATACATGATGCTTCTGTCCTCTGTGAAGTTGCGACCTATTAGCAAGTCACACCCAGCTAACGTGTCAACAACATACAATGTTATAAATAATTCTACACTGTCTACCCTCAAGTTGGTTGCAACCGCATCGCTAACCTGGACAGATGAATCATTTGTGAACCCTACTAAATTAATAGGTCTATTTAGTTTAAAAGTTTGTAGCTTGCATTGTTTTATTAAGTCTATAGTTGCAAGGGAATAGTCACTATCCATATCAAAAAATGCATTACATTCCGTATCATTTAATCTTACAGTTTTGTTAAATTTTTCTTTAGACTGAGACTCAGAATGAATCATTTTAACTTCAGCTTCTTTTTCAGTTTTAGGCTTTGATTTGGATTTGCATGTAGCTTGTAAATGACCTATCTTCCTACATAAATCACAGCGAATAGTATCTTTTATAGGGCAAGTGTTTCTTGTATGCCCTGGCTCGCCACAACGATAACAAACTATTTTACCAGGTTGACTGTGACTCGCAGTACTAGACGATGGTTCAGATTTAACATTCGAGTCCGATTTGTCACTATTGTTTTGATTTGAAGATTCGCTGTGACGATAAAAAGGTTTAGACGTTATATGCGGGTAGTTCTTTTGAACAGGGGGTTTATCTGTATTTACGTCCTACCGTGCAGAAATGCCGCTAAATCGTCACAGTATCTGAAATTTCCTGCCTCAACTGCCGTGCTAATACTACTGTCACCGATTGAGCCGACAATTATTGAATTTATGTCTCTTTCACTAAATCCTAAACGCAATCTATCTATTTTGCCCTTTTGCTGGAAAAAGAACTCGTAAAGCGATTGATTATGTACCGGCTTAGTGTCAACCAACTGTTTAATCAACTTGTACATACAACGTCTGGTTTGAAACGTATCTGAGAGAGTATTTCGCCATTGACGCCACCTCCATGACGTCCATCGCGTCTCATTTTTTTGCAAAGAATCTAGCCACGTTTTAGCGGAACTACGCAGTTTTTGCAACGCTTGACATTTAATCATATTATCCGACCAACCAAAAGCACGTGCATTAGCCTGAACCACATTAAGCCACATGTCTATATCGTCTACCATAGGGTCATACTCGGGAATAACGGATTATAGCACAACATTTTGACTCACAGTCGGCGACCCCTTACGGCCACGTTTTCTTCTTTTCCTTGAAGCGTGCGTGCTGCCGGAGCTCGAGCTGGAGCTGGTGCTCGAGGAACTGGATGATGTACTCGATGATGACGAGCTTGAGCTGGTGTCGCGCGTCCTCTTGTGGCGTCGCGACCTTTGCCTCTTCCTGTGACGTGGCATGGCGTGGTATTACTCTTCACTTCTGATAATAGAAACATCAGACAGTATTAATACATTTATTAAATCATTCACAATTTTACATAATCATCAAGAAAGAGGATAAACTGGTCGTATTAAATATAATATGCCGAACATATTACATTTAATACGACCGCGGATCATAGGGTTTATTTATTAGGGCACAGCTGATTACTACTTTAATTAGGTAATTAATATTGTGATACTACAATACTCAAGATATACAAAGTCTTCAGTTCCTTCCTCGACCGCTGCTGGATGGCAAGAGAGCGCTCCCGCCATGTTCTTGCCCTTTTATGGATGCAGTTTGACAGCCTCGGATGTACTTCATCATCGGTGTTGCCAGTGTCATCGTCGAATACGCCGTGGCGACAACAATAGTATAGCCTTCGATAGATATTGTATTTATTTTGGATTGACTCCTCTATATAGCCTTCAGCTTTATTCTTCTTCATTGGAAGATGATGATTACATATTTTGTCCGTAACTTATAAAGTGACACAATTAATAGGTCTAATTGGTGATTACAATTCAAGCTTAATACAAGTAATGGACATCTACTCATTCAAAATTCTAATAGAAAAAAAAATGTTCCGTGGTTTTTTTATTTTTATTGTAAAGTGACGCTTTAAATGCTTGCATATTTAGCCAACAGATTCAAACTTGAAAACTATTTTATTTAAGACTAATATGGGCTTACCTATGGACCATGCATGATAAAATTACATTCGTAATAATTAATTGTGTTTCATGAAATGAAATCTAAAAATTTCATATTTTTGAGCAGTTGTAATTTTGAGGTTATTTTCACGCACCAAAAAGTTTGCATACCTATCACTGAAAATGGCTATAAAGATCCATTCACAAACGTCGTGATTGGCTGTTTACGGATTTGCAAAGTAAATTAAAACAATTTTACTTTAGTCCCTAGAGATTAATAAGGAGCTTTAGTCCCGATATGCAGAGACTAAAGTAACATTTTAAGAGCATGAGAAGTGAACAATAATAATTAACCATCCGCTATACATATAAACAACATAACTAACACTATGATACCAATCAGTCAAATCCATTAATAATCATTTTAGTTTATAATGTTGTTTTTGTAAACATGCCTTAAATAGGGGTGTAGACTGATGTTGAATTGTACAACATACTACCATGGTAGTATATCATATCATATCATATCATATCATATCATATCATATCATATCATATCATATCATATCATATCATATCATATCATATCATATCATATCATATCATATCATATCATATCATATCATATCATATCATATCATATCATATCATATCATATCATATCATATCATATCATATCATATCATATCATATCATATCATATCATATCATATCATATCATATCATATCATATCATATCATATCATATCATATCATATCATATCATATCATATCATATCATATCATATCATATCATATCATATCATATCATATCATATCATATCATATCATATCATATCATATCATATCATATCATATCATATCATATCATATCATATCATATCATATCATATCATATCATATCATATCATATCATATCATATCATATCATATCATATCATATCATATCATATCATATCATATCATATCATATCATATCATATCATATCATATCATATCATATCATATCATATCATATCATATCATATCATATCATATCATATCATATCATATCATATCATATCATATCATATCATATCATATCATATCATATCATATCATATCATATCATATCATATCATATCATATCATATCATATCATATCATATCATGATATGTAATAAGAAAACAAGGTATGACACTCCAGTATGACAGCTGGACTTTCGACGTCATCACGCTATGATTGGTTGGTTCTGTCAATCCGTTCTGTGTTGCCAGTTTATCATAATACTCCCCGATTCCTTTGTTAGGTACCTGTATGAATCGTGAGTATTTTAAATCACTTATTACGAAATTTTAAATTTAGTCACAGAACGACAACAATGCATAAATGATATTTTTTTTGTACGACTGGCAGCTAACATTTTTTCCTTATACTTATTTTGTTGCTATAAAGCGGCAATTAATCAGTGACGTAGAAGGTTTCACTAGCCTGAGTGTCATAGCTTGTTTTCTTTAACCACGATACTATATAGACTGGTAGAAAAATTCAAATACCGGCTTCGTGAGCCATTTTGGTAAAATGACTTTTCCGATGTAAAAAAGCCTGCTGAATCCGATTCTGGATGTTGCCAAGCCGAATTTTGCCCCCCTCCCCCATTTCCCCCCCTTTTACCTCAAAATATGTCCCTAATCACGATTTTTACGGTTTTATACAAAAAGTATTACAGTTAGAAAAAAAATGTCAAAGACAAGAATGATTTGTATAAATTTCCTATAACATGTTGTATATTTTTTTTTAGTAGGCCTTATGTTTCGTGAGCAATATCTTCCCAAACTTCATTATTTAAAAAAAAAATGATAAACCTGGTCGAGGCAGTGAAATACACTTATTTTGGGATAATTGGTATCGCACAGGATCCAGCCGCTCTGCAGCGCTTGACGCTGTCATCCAGCTAGCGTGCTGCTTATTATCTGTCAAGACTCACGAGGCTTTCGGTCATAAGCAGTCGTCAGATTTACACGCAGAACCGTACCCCTGTGAACTACTCAATGAGATCGGCATACACACCATGAGCGAAAGGCTGAGAAGTTCCTGTCCCTGCTGTACAAGTCGAGTATGTGGGGTGTGTAATGATCGATATAAAAATAAATGGTATAAGTATGTTGGATATAACAACATTTGATATAATTTCATATGGTATAATGACTCATTTGATATAATAAACGTTTGGTATAATTTTAAAATATCTATTTTTATTTCGTATACTTATCATTTGGTATAACACTTATTTCCTATAACCATCATATGGTATAATGTTCATTTGGTATAATAACATTTGGTATAATTTCATATGGTATAATTTAATATGGTATAATGTTCATTTGGTATAACAACATTCGGTATAATTTCATATGGTATAATTTCGAATTAATAATATGGTATAATTTAATTTACCTAACCTATTTTTCTGGTAGCAGTCCATTTTTTCTGGGGGATGCAGTTCAAAACTTTATTTTCTTTTTCCTTTTTTTTCCTTTTTTTTTTTTCTAATTGAACTTTTGGTTTAAGTTTTTTTTAATGCGTGGGGGCTCCGCCCCCCGCCCCCCGCCCCCCTGCTTCTCTATACCCGATACGTTATGCCATTTGAACGTTAGATAAAATAAACGTTATACCATAAATTCATTAGAAGAAATATGCATTATACTTAAAGAATGTTATATTAAATGTTATTCGATAAAATGATCAGTATATGAAACAATAATTATATCAAATGTTGATATATTAAGTGTTGTTATATCATTCAATAATTATATCAAATGAGCGCTATACCGACTGAAATTATATCAAAAGTTGTTTTATAGCCATCGTTACGCACCCAGTTCACAGTGCTTTCGATAACGGAATACTTTTAATCAAAGGAGTGGCTAGGTAAATGTTTTAGAAACGCAAATGACCAATTTAATTATTTTATTACCTGCAATAAAGCCGTTCGAATCGCCAGCGCCTGAGTAAAACGCCAGAATATTCTAACGATCTAAAGCAGTCCCTTAATTTTGTCATGATTATGAATATAAACAACAACAACACTAATAACCAGTCTTCTGGGTGGGCTATGCACAGCGTGGAGCACATATCGAGTGTCGGTTTCCTCATGAATAGCACGTAATTTTGAGGTATCGACCTCAGTTGGTGACGCTTGAATCTTAGTCTCGTCTGCAAATCCTCGCACTACGACCACATTAGTCCCGCCAAAATCAGAGGCGATGATTTCGCGGGATAAAAACTGTGAGCCCAACCTTGTTTGAAGGTATTGAGTAATTTTTAAGAAATGTTATGGTTCTTGAATCAATCTTCCCCCGGATCTGGCGAGCTGATAATTACCGTTTCTGTTTCGTTGCAGCCGTAATGTTAAGGGACCAGTATTCGTAAAAATGATAATAAAAAAGAACACATGAAGAAACAAAGTCTATACCTATCGAACACTAAGTCCACTCTTTGAAACCCTACACTTATAGTTTTATGCGTTAGCACACTGCAAAGGCCAGGTCTCCGAAAGTATGGGCATCTTTTAGTTCCCGAAGGCCATGACTAGCACCTGTCCATCATTAATGAGGTGAGCATCCACAAGTGATTCAAGAACTTGCGGATATTCTACTGTTTCGGTGAATAGCCTGAAAACATTAGACTTTTCCAGCCCGGGATGTAAATAGCCATGGAGACAGCATGTAGCTTATGTTTCAAGATCTCTCGCAGACTAAAAGTTCTCCCAGCCTTGTCAACAGTTGCCTGTCAAGCGTTGTTGGACGCTACGGTTTTTCCTATTTGTAGTTTTAGCAATGGCAGATTTTGAACGACCTGCCTTGTATTTGATGGTCGGGCCTTTGTTAATTTTGACCTTAGCGCAGTTGCTGACCTGCTGTTGGTGAGCCTTTCGGAAGCAAACTTCGTTACTTGGAGTGAGCCAAGCTGCTTGGCAGTGAGAAGTGACACTTTATTTTTTCTGCTGCAAGATCCTGGGTAATTGCATTTCTAAGGCCCATTTCTAATGACTTCATGGTCAGAAGTAAAGCATTTTTATTTTCTACGTCGCTTTTAGCCCGACTTGGATACAGTTCTGCAGGTAAATCTGACGGCTGCCTATGACTGAAAACCTCGTAAGTCTTGACATATAATAAGCAGCACGCTAACTGGATGTCAGCGTCAAGAGCTGCAGAGTGGCTGGATCCTGTACGATACCAATTATCCCAAAACAAGTGTATTTCACTGCCTCGACCATGTTTATCAATTAAAAAAAAAATAATGAAGTTCGAGAAGATATTGCTCACAAACCATAAGGCCTGCTAAAAAAGTTTATACACCATGCTATAACACATTTTATAGAGATCATTCTTGTCTTTGACACTTTTTTTTCTAGCTGTAATACTTTTTGTATAAAACCGTAAAAACCGTGATTAGGGACATATTTTGAGGTAAAAAGGGGGTAAAGGGGGGAGGGGGCCAAATTCGGCTTGGCAACATCCAGAATCGAATTCAGCAGCCTTTTTTACTTCCAAAAAGTCATGTTGCCAAAATGGCTTAGAAAATGCCGTTAGACTTTAAAATTTTGATTTGAACTACCAGTGTAATACCCCGCGCGGCGAATGATGAGTCCTATGACACCTGTCATCTCAGTACATTTTATAATCTATAATCGGAAAAATGTACTGAGATGACAGGTGTCATAGGACTCATCGTTCGCCGCGCGGGGTATAACTAAGTGGCTCTGTCAGCTGTAGACCTGGCACGTATGTTTCGAAATGGTAGAGATTTGTAATTTTTTACGTTTTCAACCCCCATTTTGAAAAGTTTCGAATATCATCCAAACATCCGGGCAGACAAAAATAGAATATGGTATGAAAAAATAAATGTTTCTTTTTTAATCCAAAAGCAAATTTGAAACTTGTTTCAGAATTCTCCTAATTCAACAAAACAATAATTGTATGACTTTAAATGTACTTCTTCACGGTTCAAAGGGGCAACGACATCGACGATTTTTGCATCCGTTTTTATTTGAATGTTATTTACGTTTCTTTCTGAGTTGATGATGCTACGTCCAGCGAGCCATTTGCATGGAGCGTTTTCAGCGCTTCATAGGAGAGTAGAACTTTCAAAGTAATTTCTGTCTTTTAGAGCACTTAACAGTTAATTTAAATACAACTAGCAAATTATTAACTATGATACAATAAATTCAATTAATCAATTACTTAATTTAATATATTATTTATTTAATATCATTTAGTGGTTTACTATCACTCCACAAAAAACAATCATTTAACAAATGTTAATTTGACAGATTAGCTTTTCACAATTGCATCATCACAAACACTTCATATCACAAGAGAGTATAAAAAAAACAGGGGTATATATCCACACAAATATTATAAAGGCAAAAGTTTGTGAGTGTGTATATGTGATTTGTATTTTGTTACTTCTTCGCGCTCAAACGGCTGGACCAATTTTGATTAGTTTTGGTATGAAGGTAGCTGACACCCTAGATTAACACAAGCAACCGTTAAACTACCCAAATATAGTCCAATCCACACGACAACTATGGTCCAATATAATCCGAAAATTACTTAACTCTAAAGTGAACAACATAATTAAACAAACTTAAATAAAAACGTATAAAATCACTGATATAATATGGATTTTGATAAAAATAAACAAGTTTTGTTTTGGACCATAGTTGGATGATTGGACTATAGTTGGGTAGTTTCACGGTACTTTTTGCCCCGAAAAAAATGTAGCGTTCCCGTGGGATGAACGGGTAGATAACTGCGCGCGGGGCAGCCAGTAAAATATAATTTGTCAAAAATAACCATTTACGTAACAAAATTTAAGGCTACGGGTTGAATAAATTTTGGAGGAAATACCTGCCACTGCTTATTTTTTCATACAAATCGAGGGTTCGTTCTCGTCTGTTTCTTCCTCTAAAACTTAACCAATCTTTACGAAATTTTTGGAGCTGAATGGGAATAACATTTTTTGTCTCACACCGTTTCGATTGTTGCGCTTATTATTATAAAATTTGTGTACTAGGCGCCTGTTCTACGAAACGGTCCGACACAGAACATTTTATTTATTTATTTAAACTTTATTGCACACAATACACAGGTAAAAGTACAAATGGCGGATTTCATGCCGTAAGGCATTCTCTACCAGTCAACCATAGGACTAAACAGAAACATTTGTATGGTGCAGGGTCTTTTATGTAATCTGTTACATGAAACAATTAAATAACAAATAAGTAATATACCTCACATGCAAATACATTTATATATATATTTATATAACATAAACGTACATAAATATGACATACAATATACTTACTTATATAATAAATGTACCTTGTGTGAATCATTATGCTGACAGTTCGTCACATAGCTTATCGGAGAAATGCTTGCGCAACATGTGCTTGAAGGTTAGCTTGCTTTGCGCTTGCCTGATGGGAAGCGGCAGATCATTCCAAAGCCGAACTGCTTCAGCTGTGAATGAGTGCGGTGAAGGGGGACATTGAGTTTGAGATTCCGTGAGGTGCGAAGATTACCGCCTGGTCGGGCAATTACAAAAGAAAATTTGGATCTTAGGTAGTCGGGCGCAGCTGGATTGAATAAGATAGAATATAGTGTGGACAAGACTCGTAATGACCTACGTTCACGAATTGGAAGCCAGTTCAGTTGACGGCGAAAAGCAGAAATATGGTCATATTTACGAAGTCCGAAAATAAATCTTATATGCAGTTGTTAAGAAGACGATCCAGTCTGCTCAATGAAGTCTGAGTAAGATTAGTGGTACACACATCAGCATAGTCGACTATAGGTAACACGAGGGCCTGTGAGGCTCCCACGAGAGACCACTATCTAAGATCAGACCCAGGTTTTTTACTTGCGATACCAATGGTATTTGTACGTCTTCGAACTGGACTGGCGCTAGGCACGTCAGGTCTGCTGTAGAGAGTAATCGGGGACTCCCGAGCACGATGGCCTGACATTTAGACGGGTTCACGGCGATCCCAAAATTGCGTGACCACGCTGAAATGTGGTTCAAGTCTTGATTGATATCCGCGACTGCACGATCCAAATCACTAATTTTAGCTTGAGTGTACAGCTGCAGATCATCAGCATACAAATGGTAAGAGCAGACGATGTGAGACGCGAATAAATTTATAAAAATTGAGAAAAGGAGTGGAGATAGAATGCCGCCTTGTGGAACACCAGAAGTGAGTTCACACCAGTCCGAAAAAGTAGATCGATCAGCGCGTACCATCTGACGGCGTTCTTGAAGGTAGGAGGCAAACCAATCAACCACTGGTGACGAGATACATATTTAATTTATCAAGTGTAGCTAGTAAAAGGTCATGATTAACCGCATTAAATGCGTTTGAAAAGTCGATCATTTTCTTTCTATTCAGTTCCTAAAATTTTGTAGATTGGTTTAGTTTTAGAGGAGGAAACAGATAATTGGTTCTACGAGTAATGTGCCCCGCCCACTGCCACAAGTTTGGCGACTGTCTGAGCTATGTATCTACAACCTTGGTTCTCTCGTGTATCTCAACATTTCGAATTTGATCCTGCACGGAAACTCCGAGGAGCAGGGATATATCCTCTTAACCGACTTGGGGCGTTGTTGCATTGGCAGGCGTTGTTGTAGTGGTAGTCGTTGTTGTAGTGGTAGTCGTTGTTGTAGTGGTAGGCGTACTAGCAGGGCTAGGCGATGTTGTAGTGCTAGTCGTTGTTGTAGTGCTATTCGTTGTGTTAGCGCTAGGCGTTCTAGTAGGGCTAGGCGATGTTGTAGTGCTAGTCGTTGTTGTAGTGCTATTCGTTGTGTTAGCGCTTGGCGTTCTAGTAGGGCTAGGCGATGTTGTAGTGCTAGGCGTTGTTGTAGTGCTAGGCGATGTTGTATGGCTAGGCGTTGTTGTAGTGGTAGTCGTTGTTGTAGTGGTAGGCGTACTAGCAGGGCTAGGCGATGTTGTAGTGCTAGTCGTTGTTGTAGTGCTATTCGTTGTGTTAGCGCTTGGCGTTCTAGTAGGGCTAGGCGATGTTGTAGTGCTAGGCGTTGTTGTAGTGCTAGGCGATGTTGTATGGCTAGGCGTTGTTGTAGTGGTAGTCGTTGTTGTAGTGGCAGTCGTTGTTGTAGTGGTAGTCGTTGTTGTAGTGGCAGTCGTTGTTGTAGTGGCAGTCGTTGTTGTAGTGGTAGGCGTACTAGTAGGGCTAGGCGATGTTGTAGTAGTAGGCGTTCTAGTAAGGGCTAGGCGATGTTGTAGTGCTAGTCGTTGTTGTAGTGCTATTCGTTGTGTTAGCGCTAGGCGTTCTAGTAGGGCTAGGCGATGTTGTAGTGCTAGTCGTTGTTGTAGTGCTATTCGTTGTGTTAGCGCTTGGCGTTCTAGTAGGGCTAGGCGATGTTGTAGTGCTAGGCGTTGTTGTAGTGCTAGGCGATGTTGTAGTAGTAGGCGTTCTAGTAGGGCTAGGCGATGATGTAGTAGTAGGCGTTCTAGTAGGGCTAGGCGATGTTGTAGTAGTAGGCGTTCTAGTAGGGCTAGGCGATGTTGTAGTGCTATTCGTTGTTTTAGCGCGAAGCATTCTATAAGGGCCTGGCGTTGTTGTATTGCTAGGCGTTGTTGTATTGCTAGACGTTGTTGTATTGCTAGACGTTGTTGTATTGCTAGGCGTTGTTGTAGTGCTAGTCGTTGTTGTATTGCTAGTCGTTGTTGTATTGCTAGGCGTTGTTGTATTGCTAGACGTTGTTGTATTGCTAGACGTTGTTGTATTGCTAGGCGTTGTTGTATTGCTAGACGTTGTTGTATTGCTAGGCGTTGTTGTAGTGCTAGTCGTTGTTGTATTGCTAGTCGTTGTTGTATTGCTAGGCGTTGTTGTATTGCTAGGCGTTGTTGTATTGCTAGGCGTTGTTGTATTGCTAGACGTTGTTGTATTGCTAGGCGTTGTTGTATTGCTAGACGTTGTTGTATTGCTAGACGTTGTTGTATTGCTAGGCGTTGTTGTATTGCTAGACGTTGTTGTATTGCTAGGCGTTGTTGTATTGCTAGACGTTGTTGTAGTAGTAGGCGTTCTAGTAGGGCTAGGCGATGATGTAGTAGTAGGCGTTCTAGTAGGGCTAGGCGATGTTGTAGTAGTAGGCGTTCTAGTAGGGCTAGGCGATGATGTAGTAGTAGGCGTTCTAGTAGGGCTAGGCGATGATGTAGTAGTAGGCGTTCTAGTAGGGCTAGGCGATGTTGTAGTAGTAGGCGTTCTAGTAGGGCTAGGCGATGTTGTAGTAGTAGGCGTTCTAGTAGGGCTAGGCGATGTTGTAGTAGTAGGCGTTCTAGTAGGGCTAGGCGATGTTGTAGTAGTAGGCGTTCTAGTAGGGCTAGGCGATGTTGTAGTGCTATTCGTTGTTTTAGCGCGAAGCATTCTATAACGGCCTGGCGTTGGTGTACTGCTAGTCGTTGTTGTATTGCTAGACGCTGTTGTATTGCTAGTCGTTGTGGTATTGCTAGTCGTTGTGGTATTGCTAGTCGTTGTGGTAGTGCTAGGCGTTGTTGTAGTGCTAGGCGTTGTTGTAGTGCTAGTCGTTGTTGTAGTGCTAGGCGTTGTTGTAGTGCTAGTCGTTGTTGTAGTGCTAGGCGTTGTTGTAGTGCTAGTCGTTGTTGTAGTGCTAGGCGTTGTTGTAGTGCTAGTCGTTGTTGTAGTGCTAGGCGTTGTTGTAGTGCTAGGCGTTGTTGTAGTGCTAGTCGTTGTTGTAGTGCTAGGCGTTGTTGTAGTGCTAGTCGTTGTTGTATTGCTAGGCGCTGTTGTATTGCTAGTCGTTGTTGTATTGCTAGACGCTGTTGTATTGCTAGTCGTTGTTGTAGTGCTAGTCGTTGTTGTAGTGCTAGGCGTTGTTGTAGTGCTAGTCGTTGTTGTATTGCTAGGCGCTGTTGTATTGCTAGTCGTTGTTGTATTGCTAGACGCTGTTGTATTGCTAGTCGTTGTTGTATTGCTAGACGCTGTTGTATTGCTAGTCGTTGTTGTATTGCTAGGCGCTGTTGTATTGCTAGTCGTTGTTGTAGTGCTAGGCGCTGTTGTAGTGCTAGTCGTTGTTGTAGTGCTAGGCGTTGTTGTAGTGCTAGTCGTTGTTGTAGTGGTAGTTGTTGTTGTTGTAGTTGTTGTTGTTGTTGTTGTTGTTGTTGTAGTTAGCGTAGCATAAAAATCTTCGAATGTCTTGCAGATTTTCTTTTTTATTTTTCCCAGTGAGGTCCAAAGTTTTTTCTTAAAACATTCCCAAGTATTGGAAATCCGCTCCCCGAAATCACTCTCATCCTGTAACAATTCAAGAGATGGTACAAATTAAAGAGAGATTATTCCCCTGATAAACTGGGCTGTTCAAAACCCGTGGGCAAGGTCATCCCATAGTGCACCAGTATCGCTTCAAATCGAGGTAGATGGGCGTTATACGTTGATCAAAATCTGCGTTTCTATAGTATTTTTATTAACCTTGGTATGTCTAGTTTGAACTTGTAATTTTACTGCAGGATCAGAAAATCAAATTGTGCCCCTATTAGATACAGATTTTAGCTGTACAGAATTTAAAAAAGAAATTAAATTGTTTGAAAAGGGGTAAAAATAAAACAAATGTAATTTGAGTGCCATAATGGCTTTTAGCCACTTATTCAACTCTCCGCTTTTCACTTCGACTGCGAGAAAATAATATACATAGTAAACTAAAAATGACTTCAGCCATACAGACGCCCTCGGCGACTAATTCACCGTAGACCTGGTCAAGGCGAGTGTATATGTGGAATGGTGACTTTTAAAGTCCTAAGGCTCGTAATCTAACCAACGGAAAATTCTGAAAAAAAATATATGTTATTTATGAGTATTTCCTTCAAAAAATTATAGTTGGATTTTTTTAAAGCAATAATTAATTACTATGGAAAAAATAATGTTGAAATAGGGTCGTTTTCAATTTTTAATTCCCTAAACTACAAGTGATATTTACACGGCTCTTTCGGAAGAACATTGACAATTCATTGATCTTTAATCGCATTATTTAAAAGTTAGTAAAATGGAAATTCAGTCTAATAAAGCATCAAAAAAACTGAAATTCCGCGAGCGCGGCCGTGCCCGGGCTGCGAGCTCAGTGTAAATCTAACCGTCGAAGGGGAAGGCTGTGTCACTTGCTCTCGCGATCCATCTAGTTACGGAAAATTGTTATAGTACCGGATCCCGCGCAGGATCGATCTGTCTTCGTGCGTTTGAAGTGTATTTTAAGAGAGTGTAGTTCGTTTTTAGGGTTCCGTACCTCAAAAGGAAAAAACGGAACCCTTATAGGATCACTTTGTTGTCCGTCTGTCCGTCTGTCCGTCTGTCAAGACCCTTTTTCTCAGGAACGCGTGGAGGTATGAAGCTGAAATTTATATCAATTACTCAGGTCTACTGTCCCTTGAAGCTGTGAAAAAATCAAACTTCTAAGCCAACGCAATCAAAAGATACAGCCGTTTATGCCGCAAATTTTCGACACTTGCAAGGGAATCAAAACCTACAGGGTGCTTCCCGTGAACTCAGAATCTTGAAATTTGGTACGAAGCAACGTCTTATAGCATAGATAAAGGAAAAATTACGAAAACCATAAATTTTTAGTTACATCACATAATATATTTTTTTTTAATAATTTTAAACTTACTACCCATTTCCTCATAAACGCGTAAAGGTATTAAATTGAAATTCATACCAAATACTCAGGTCTATAATACCTTTAAGCTGTAACAAAATCAAACTTCTATGTCAACGCAATCAAAAGAAACAGCAATTTAAGCTGCATATTTTGAAACTCGCAAGTACTCGCAAGGGAATCAAAACCTAAAGGGTACTTTCAGTCGACCTAGAATCTTGAAATTTGGCATGAAGCAACGTTTTATAGCACACATAAAGGGAAAATTCCGAAAACCTTAAATTTTTAGTTACATTACAAAATATATATTTTTTAATAAATATAAACTTATTACTTTTTTCCTCATGAACGCGTAGAGCTATCAAGTTGAAATTCATATCAAATACTTAGATCTAATTGCCTTTAACCCGTGAAAAAAAAAAAATATAAGAACTTTGTAAACCTTGCAGGTTTGTACGGAACCCTCGGTGCGCGAGTCCGACTCGCACTTGGCCGGTTTTTTTCACACGACTACGCTATGCGACATAACAAAAAGCACTTCGAATATTTTACGAGAATGGTTCACAGAACCTCATTTTCATTTAGAATTCAATTCAACTGATTTTTTTTTCGTATTTAGGTATCTATTAATTTTAAGTACTTATAAAAAAATTGTCATTGCTTAGCATTCCCGAGCACATTTGGATACTTAGATATTCTCAGTCATGGGCCCACACCAGACAGGATTCCCAGGAACTAACACTTTTGGTGTGGGTTTTAGGGCCCTCTGTGTAATATTAGAGTAGGTACCTTAGGTATTTCGGTTAGTAAAAAAATCTGATAAACGTCTAATGATCTTTATGAATTCAACCCTAAGAGATATGAATATCGTAATGCAGAACAAGTATTGTTCGTTTGAATACTTTTTGTAGCATATAAACTTATTAAGAAAGTCACTTTACAATAATATTTAAGTTTAATTATTAAAAATAAATGAGAACAAAAATATAATACACATTTCCAAAAACAAGTAATGCCACTTCGCGATAATATTTAAAATTAATTATTAAAAGTCGATAAGAACTAAACTATAATACAGTCCCCTAAAACAAGTATGATACACTTTTATTTACAAATTTGTTAAAACGTAAACAAAAATTAACTTTAACAGATCGTCGACCCACAGCTGACAGCAAAACTCGCGCGCGTAAAAATAAAGGATTTTTTAAGCCACGTAACATAATAGAGGGAAATTTCACCCGTGCACAGTGGAAGGGTTAACCTCCCCACTAAATTTTTAAATAACATAACATAAAATATTGTTGCCGAAATACAACACTAACCGCACTAAATAAAATAAAAAACTAACTACTTAAACAACATAAACAAACTAAACTAAAAGCAGCTAAGTTCTTCTGACGGTGGCGTAAAAAAAAAATGAATTAGAGCCACATAAAGGTCCGATCTGGTTTTGCGGCCCCGACCGTAGTCAGCTCGGTCGTTGACTTACAATTTGGAAATGCAAACTAAACCTAAAAAAACAATAATAACTAAATCGTAGGCAGGCGGCGAACGGAGTGAATAAATGTAGATATAATAAAAAATAATGTCTATGAAAGCTTGTCAGTCGATCTTAGCTTGAGTATGTGAAGTGCATGTGGAGAAGGTGATGATACTGCTCGGGCTTCCGGGAAAAACTGGCCTCGCCGAGAAAATCAAATTCAACTTAAACAACGCCACCTTGTGGCTCCCGTCGACGACTCAACAGTCCAAACAGCCGTTAGTTATTTAGTTTCCGGGCAGAATACTGAAAATAATATTGTAACCATAAGATTTTTTTAACCGCAAGAATATCTAAATAAAAAATATCTTAAAATAAGTCACGACATAATATAACGTACCTCGGATACCCAGCCGTTAAAAAACATAGACAGATCCGCCAACCAAAAAATACGCAGCTCGCACCGATACAACGTTGAACTTGTAGCACATGAAAATCCAGGCTATAATTGAAATATAATTTACAGAAAATAAGTTCAAACTCAAAGCGTCCCGAAGTAACGAATAAGAAACAAATCATTTCTCCATGACAACCCGTCAACAATAATCTCATTTGACACGAACGATATTTTAAATAAAAAACACAACCTTCTTATTAACGGCCAGTACCACAAAGGAGGTTAGCATGCGGTTGATGAAAAAAGGTAAGTATGCAGCGTATTATGCTGCAGTTATCCTCCCACCAAAACAAAAAAAAAAAATGTGACAACCCTAACAATAACTCTGACACGATAAAATAAAGAAATGTTAATATCTGTTTCCTCTCTCCACTGGTGGCATTGACGCGGTCCAGTACGACAAAGGTCATCCAGTTAGGAGAAAAAACCGAGAAAATATAAGATTGTGGGTTCCCAAACTACTTTAAAATATCCTTAACGTGGTAAGTCCCAACATGCGGAGAATCAAGGTCCTTCAATTCATAGACTTGAGGAGAAACGACGCGGAGCACACGACACGCAGTGAAACGTGGCGCAAATTTTCCACCCCTCTCTTCGTCAGCTGTTCCTCTGTGGAAATTGCGACGCCAAACAACGTCTCCAACACGCAGCAAAACGGGTCCCCTTCCCGAATTATACCTGTCAGAATTTCTCTGAAAGGCCAGAACCATTGCGTCAGCAACTTTCGCATAGACTTCTCTTAAAGTTTCCAAATTAGCTGCACGCTCACCCCGACTCACGTCCAAATTGCGGACCTCAGGCTGGGCTCCAACGCGCTCACGAGCTGTGGTTACTTCTCGACCGTACATTAGAAAGTTTGGCGAAAAAGAAGTTGCCAGATTGATACAAGAGTTCAAATACAAGGAAACCTTAGGGAGTTGTCTAGCCCAACTGCGATTATCATCAGCCACCAGAATGCTCAGTGTGGTGATGACGCATTGGTTGTATCGTTCAACAACATTTGCTTGTGGGGTGTAATAGGGAGTAAAGCACGGAGGGGGAATATCGTAGGACGCAAGGAAAGTTGCGAATCTATCACTCCTGAACACTGTAGCGTTGTCGCATAAAACGTTTCCCGGTGCACCATACCGCAGAATTACCTCCGATTCCAAGGCGTTAGAGATTGACCTAGCGTCAACCTTTTTTAGAGGAACTAACCACACAAACTTTGTGAACACATCTACCATGGTGAGTATGTACCGGAATCCGTAATATGCTGCTGGCAACGGACCAATTAAGTCGATTGACAACAAATCCATGGGAGCAGAGACGGACCTTGGGTACAAACGCTGGCCACGCGGTCGCGTATTAGCAATCTTGTAAGCTTTACAGATTTGACATTCAGAGAGCGCCTCGGAGACATCACGAAACATATTCGGCCAATAGTAAAGTTCCCTCATCTTCATATAAGTCTTCATAACTCCAGGATGCACGTTGGGGAATCGTTCATGGACCTCGGCTATGGCTTCACGAACCTTAGTGGATGGAAGCACTATCCTCCAAGGGTTCGGAGCTAACGGATTATCAACAGCCATCTTACGCATCAGCAATCCGTCACGGATCGTATATGCCTGAAACATACGGGGTGACTCAACCACACCGTTGTAAACTCTTTCAAACCAGGGATCGGGTGTAGGTTCTACGCCCCTAACGAAGGAGACTAAACCCACTTGTCGCCTAGACAGTGCATCAGGAACGACGTTTAAGACACCCTTTCGATGTTCGATTTCAAAATTGAATTGGGAAATCATAGTAGCCCAGCGGGAAAGTCTACCAGAGGGATTGTCAAGAGTAATCAACCACTTCAACGCGATATGATCTGTGACGATCTTAAACCTGACGCCATCTAGGTAACCGCGGAAGTGTTTGATTGAATCCAACACTGCCAAGAGTTCACGTTCAGACGTACTATAATTCATTTCAGGTTTGGTAAACAAACGAGAATAATATGCCACTGGACGTTCCTCGTCATCAAAAACCTGAGCCAAAACGGACCCGAGACCAACCTTACTCGCGTCGCACTGCAAAATAAAAAGTTTAGAAAAATCGGGACAAGCCACCACCGGAGCACTGAGTAAGGCCGCCTTTAGCCTATTAAATGCTTGTTCGGCGTCATCATCCCAAAGGATATGATCACGACCTTTCCTTTTTCCGATCAATCTAGTAAGTGGGGCTATAATGGTCGAGAAATTTTCCACGAATCGTCGATAATAAGAGCACATCCCGATAAAGGCACGTAAGGCCTTAGCACTGGTGAGTGTAGGATAGTCACTAATAGCCTCTAGCTTTTTAGGGTCGGTTTGTAGGCCCTGTTCATTCACGATATAACCAAGATACCTGAGTTCGGATCTACAGAACTCACATTTTTCAAGGTTTACTGAGAGACCAGCATCCTTCAATCGGTCCCGAACCTTACGAATGAGGCGTAAATGACTCTCGAAATCACGAGAAACCAGGATTAGGTCATCTACATACCCGAAAACAAAGTCATCTGATTCAGGTGTAAACTCAAAATTGACAATAAGATCTGTCAAACGCTGCATTTCGGACGCAGCATTGGTTAAACCAAAAGGTAAACGGACAAATTCGAACAGACCCCGCTGCGGCACAATGAAGGCAGTCTTTTCACAACTAGTCTTGTCAGCAAGGGGAATCTGCCAAAAAGCACTTCTGAAATCAAGGGACGTCAAGTACTTGGCACCCCTAAGATTGTCTAAAATATCCTGGACCCTTGGAAGGGGATAAGAATCCCGCACAGTAACGCTATTAAGTTTTCGGCTATCAACACAAAATCGAACACTGCCATCTTTCTTCGTCACCATTACGACAGGACTTGCCCATGGTGAGCGAGAAGGACGAATCACGCCTGACTCTAACATTTTATCCACCTCCTCATTCAGAGTTTTAAGCGGTCCAACGGTCTCTATCTTATGTGACAACCACGATGTACAACCCAAACCAATCTTCTCAGAAGAAATTTCCTCAAAATACTCTATCGCAGACTGAAGCTTGGTTTCCTGCTCCGCAGTCAAAACATGACGCGGATGAATGTAGCGAGCCTCACAAACACTATGAGGTTGACTTTCTGATTGAGGACCAGCCGGAACAAAGAGCTTGCCAGCCGTATCACTCTTAAAAGCCTGACTCAAAATATCAGTCAAACCAAAGGATTTCCAAAATTCAATACCGAGGATAAATTGCGTTGGTAACCCACGGCTTACCAGGCAGGGATGGGCAATCGAAGAACCATTAAAATAAATAGGAATGTCCACTCCACCTAAAATATGAATGGGTGAATTGTCAGCCGATACCACTGACGGCTGGATATCCGTAGAATAAGATATGCCTAGATTAGACAAAAGGGCCTCATCAATAAGAGAAGCTTGAGCGCCGGAATCCAATAAAGCTTTCACGTTGCTCCCGGCTATGGAAATTTCAATGTACAAACGATTATCTAAGGAGTTATTGACAACTAGCGGCAACACCACTGGACCTGCTGGTGCGCCGTTATCTAGTTTTTTGAATTTGAGGCTTGATTACATTGCGGACAGTCACGAGTGATGGCGCCAACACGATTACACCGAAAACAGACAGGATCAGCAACGTTGGGACATAAACGAAAGTGATGGCCCGTTGACTTGCATTTCAAGCAGATAATGTGAGAATGTGCCACATCAACTGGAGCGATAACTGCCGAAGAAGGTTCCGAGAAAGTTTCGAAATTCCTGGCTATTTCTAGAAGAGCGTCCACGTCTCTTACAATATTAGTCGCAAGACACGCATGGTAACGAGGGTGCAGTCCGTACTTGATAATAGTGAACAAATCACCTTCTGAGATCGGGTTCCACAACTTTGAATTCAGATCCCTAATGTCAATTACAAAGTCAACTACTGATTGATGTTCACCCTGTCGATGAGTACGGAGTTGTCGCTCGACTTTAAAATCATAATCTGCCACGTCAAAAGTCCTAATAAACGCGGCCTTAAGCTCTGCATAAGACAGTCCTGGTTGTCGAATCGAGCGAAAATACTTCAAGGCGCTATCTGACAACAACTCATGAAACCGTCGGACAACGTAGGCAGGGGTAAATCCACGAGCTATACCTTCTTCTTCGACTCGCGCAAAAAATTCGCGTACGCAGGACTTTCCTGAAAATGACATGTTCCATTTGCTCAAAGACTCGTGGTTTGTTTGAAAGAACGCATGAGGTGGTTGTGGTAAGTCGCGCGAATTCGACGCCGGTAGCTCGTCATCGTACGAATGCGGTTCCAATACGCGTGGAGACGGAACAAAGGGATTAGAGAAGCGGCGCGGCGTTTCCCGAATAGGTGACTCGCTTGGGTCATCCATTTTAGGCTGCAAGGTATTGACACAAAAACCAGAAAATCGCAAAAAGGAATTTTAATACCCAACAAAAATGAAATAATCACTATTATTACATTAACTTAACTTCATGAGAAAGACATAACTAGAGAAAGGAAAAACGGAAATAAATTAAACGGCTACACTTCAATATACAAACAAATGAAAGATGGTTGTAAATTTAAAAAAAATATATATTGTTTTGTTTAAATAACGCAGAGAGAAAATAAAATCCAGTCGAAGACGAAAACTTGCGGTTGACCGCTGAATACACGCGACAAGTCAGAGAGACTGGCTGGTACAGTTGGCTGAGGCAAAAAATATTATTAGCAGGAAATATCTGAAAATAGAAAATGAACGCGTTAGCGGACCCCACCCCCCTCTAAAAATGAGAAAAATATCTTTTCAAATTTATTTATAAGTAAAATTAAACAACAAACCTTTTTATTCGGGCGCCATTTTTGTAGCATATAAACTTATTAAGAAAGTCACTTTACAATAATATTTAAGTTTAATTATTAAAAATAAATGAGAACAAAAATATAATACACATTTCCAAAAACAAGTAATGCCACTTCGCGATAATATTTAAAATTAATTATTAAAAGTCGATAAGAACTAAACTATAATACAGTCCCCTAAAACAAGTATGATACACTTTTATTTACAAATTTGTTAAAACGTAAACAAAAATTAACTTTAACAGATCGTCGACCCACAGCTGACAGCAAAACTCGCGCGCGTAAAAATAAAGGATTTTTTAAGCCACGTAACATAATAGAGGGAAATTTCACCCGTGCACAGTGGAAGGGTTAACCTCCCCACTAAATTTTTAAATAACATAACATAAAATATTGTTGCCGAAATACAACACTAACCGCACTAAATAAAATAAAAAACTAACTACTTAAACAACATAAACAAACTAAACTAAAAGCAGCTAAGTTCTTCTGACGGTGGCGTAAAAAAAAAATGAATTAGAGCCACATAAAGGTCCGATCTGGTTTTGCGGCCCCGACCGTAGTCAGCTCGGTCGTTGACTTACAATTTGGAAATGCAAACTAAACCTAAAAAAACAATAATAACTAAATCGTAGGCAGGCGGCGAACGGAGTGAATAAATGTAGATATAATAAAAAATAATGTCTATGAAAGCTTGTCAGTCGATCTTAGCTTGAGTATGTGAAGTGCATGTGGAGAAGGTGATGATACTGCTCGGGCTTCCGGGAAAAACTGGCCTCGCCGAGAAAATCAAATTCAACTTAAACAACGCCACCTTGTGGCTCCCGTCGACGACTCAACAGTCCAAACAGCCGTTAGTTATTTAGTTTCCGGGCAGAATACTGAAAATAATATTGTAACCATAAGATTTTTTTAACCGCAAGAATATCTAAATAAAAAATATCTTAAAATAAGTCACGACATAATATAACGTACCTCGGATGCCCAGCCGTTAAAAAACATAGACAGATCCGCCAACCAAAAAATACGCAGCTCGCACCGATACAACGTTGAACTTGTAGCACATGAAAATCCAGGCTATAATTGAAATATAATTTACAGAAAATAAGTTCAAACTCAAAGCGTCCCGAAGTAACGAATAAGAAACAAATCATTTCTCCATGACAACCCGTCAACAATAATCTCATTTGACACGAACGATATTTTAAATAAAAAACACAACCTTCTTATTAACGGCCAGTACCACAAAGGAGGTTAGCATGCGGTTGATGAAAAAAGGTAAGTATGCAGCGTATTATGCTGCACATTGTAATATTCGGTAAAACGCTAATTTACGTATACGAATATTTATTGTAAGTATTCACATTCGTTGCGTCACTAGTACATAGCATATGATATAAAAATACATTATCAAAAATTACAATAATTTTCTAGTCCAAGAAGGCAAGTGACAATTTTGGCATGAGGGAATAGAATAGAATAGAATACTCTTTATTGCACACCTCAAGAATAAAGAAATACAAATACAAATGACACTTAAAATTACAATACAGGCAAACAATAGGCGATCTTATCGCTAAAAAGCGATCTCTTCCAGACAACCTTTGGGTAGCGGAATAATATAAATGAAATGAGTAGGCGATGCAAAAAGTAATCAAGAAAACTACTGAAAAATTATTAAAATCTACTAAAACCTATAATAATATATATTGATACATAAACATACATAAAAAGATACATAAATGAACATAAGAATAAATATATACTCATATATAAACTTACTTAAACCATATATTTAAAATAATATTTCGTGTAACGAACCACAGATTATGTCAGTCACAGTGACAGAGTATTAAAGGAGAGACAAGTAATGTTCTTTGAGGTGTATTTTGAAAGTAGCAACGGATTGACTACGTTTCAATTCAACAGGGAGAGAGTTCCACAATAGAGTAGCCTGAAAGGTAAATGAGCTGTTATAGAATTTGGAAGAAGAAGAAGGGACAGCCAGAAGCAAATTTTGAGAGGACCTAACAGAACGAAGGTAACTGAAACGCTCCTTGAGGTAGCAGGGAGTTGCAGGGTGAAAAAGAATATTGTAAAGAAGAGAGAGAATGTGAGAGCTACGACGAAAGCGGATAGGAAGCCACTTGAGCTGCGATCGGAAACTGGAAACATGGTCATATTTACGAAGCCCAAATATGAACCTGATGCAAATATTCTGAATACGCTCAAGTTTATTAAGCTGCTCTTCTGTGAGATCAGGGTAGGAGATATCAGCATAATCTAAGATTGGAAGAAGTAAGGTTTGGCAAAGCGCAATTTTGGTGGCGATTGGAAGAAAATTACGGAGTCTTCTAAGAGAGCTCACCGCTGCAAACATCTTCCTGCTGACTTCATTCACCTGATGCACCCAAGATAAGGTCTGGTCCAAAATAATACCCAGGTCTTTGACTTGTTGTAAAAAAGGAATTAAGACACCATCGAAATAAATTGATGGCAACTTATCAACATCAACCCTAGCTATAAGTTTAGCACTACCAACTATAATAGCTTGGGTCTTTACTGGGTTTACCTTGAGACCAAAGCTATAGCTCCAGTTCAAAATGTGTGCCAAGTCGTCATTTACAGAATTCATAACAGACGGAAGTTCTCCAACTTCACCCTGCAAATAGATTTGAAGATCGTCGGCATAAAGGTGATAGCGCGAAGAAAGGTTACGTGTAATGGAATGAATGAAAATAGAAAACAACAAGGGTGATAGCACTCCACCCTGCGGAACACCGGCCAAAATGTTGCACCACGAAGATCGGGAATTATCCACCTTTATTCTCTGCCGACGACCACCTAGATAACTACGAAACCAATCAATAACCGCAGGAGATATGTTAAGAGAACGTAGAGTACCTAATAAAATATCAAAATCAACAGTATTGAACGCATTGCTGAAATCAAGAAGCGTTAACACCGTTAATTTCCGCTTATCCATACCTTCTCGAATATCATCAGTAATTTTGATTAGAACAGTAGCCGTACTATGACCAGGACGAAACCCAGACTGGAATACATTGTGCAGATCATTGCGGTTAAGAAAAGATGCCAGCTGTTTATGTACAAGACGCTCAAGCACTTTAGATAGGAAGGGGAGAATGGAGATAGGTCGATAGTCCGAAAACACGGAAGGGTTGGGCTTCTTGGGTATCGGGATAATATTGGCATCCTTCCATAGCGTAGGGAAAATACTAGTGGATATAGAATTATTGAGGATAAAGGTAATAATGGGTACAAGGAGATCAAGGAGAGGGAGGATCATATTACGGCTAATGCAATCCACGCCAACGGCATTTGAGGTAATCGCTAATATGTTCTTCTTAACATCACTGTCGGTAAATTGTGCAAGGTGAGGGTTTATTTATGTAAATATAGTCAGAATACATATTTGCATCAATAAATTTCCCACTTCATATTTAAATCTAAATGAGCGTTAGTAATTATTGACTTATCCGCCGGGCCTAGCTAGACATATCTAGCCTGGCCATAAGTTCTGTTCCAATTGTTTACCGTTTATAAAATAAAAACCTGATTTTTATTACATATCGTTTAAAAGGCATATTAATAATCGGATTACAGTTGAATTAATGAAAAAATATATAACTTTATTAAGACTCATCGTAATGCCCGGAATTGATTTTTGAGTAATGCTCAGAATTTCTCTCTCTAAGTTTGCCAGAGGGCAATGAAACGATCTTGGATCAAATTAAGCGATCGCGGAAGGAACGCCAAAACCGCCGCAAACCCAGACAACCGCTAAACTAAAGTAGAGCTGACACGTTTGCCGCACGTCAACCGATCTGCAGATCAAGAAATCTACACCCACCCAATAAAATTCGGCGTCACGATAGATCACGACGGAGATGGTGGGACTACCTGGATGTATTACAAAAGGGTTGGACATTGCTGATCTAAATAAGGACGAGTGGAAAAAAGATAGAGAGGCCATTATCCGACAAAGGGACGGCACAGGCCTATATGCATAATAATCCGAAAAATGATGCGTTCAAGAACGGCACATTATGACCACCATAAAAATAGACTGTTTTTTAGCACAAATTTCTTATTTCAATAGTATTATTTATTCAAATTTCGATCATCTCTGAAAAACAAAGAAATTTGATTTGACTTCTATTCTAATATCAATCGAGATGACGTTTAGTTCGAAATGAATTGTCAATTTTCAATCAAATTTGACAAATGTGTAAGTAAGATATCGAACGATATGGTAGTTAGGGCCGACTCTAGTTTGTCTCTGAATTAAAATAAAAACAATGACAGCTGCCAGAAAACTTCAGTACCGCTATTACCGGGTAATATTTGTTATAATGTGCGACTTCTGAATGCATCATGGATGCTTATGATATGTGGCTAGATAAAGTAGTATAAGTAACTACATAATTAGGCATTAAAACACTCGTGTGATGTTTCGTGTTGACGTTCGCGTGAGGTGTTGTGTTCGATTCACGTATAACTTTCCACGATCACATTCGTGCTTTTGCTGCCGACGGTTTTCGTAGATTGGGTTTTGTTATGCGCAACGCCAGAAATTTTCACGACCCTGGGGCTATAAAGTTGCTGTTTAATGCTCTGGTGAGGAGTAAATTGGAGTCGTCTGCTGTAGTCTGGAACCCTTGCGAGTCTTCTTACAACTTACTCCTGGAAAAAGTCCAGAAAACTTTTTTGAGATTTTTATACAAAAAAATGTACGGATATTATCCCTACTTATACCCTACTAAGTTTCTTCTCGGAAGTCTAGGTTTCCATTCCCTTGAAGTGAGGCGCAATTTCAGTCTGCTTACCTTAGTCTAAAGTCTTAGTCTTAGTCGTAAGTACGTATATCGTCGCCTAGTACCCATAACACAAGCCTTCTTGAGCTTAATTTGGGACTAGGTTGATTTGTGTGAGGTTGTCTGATATTTATTTATTTATTTATTTATTTTATTTTATTTAGTCTGCCGTGTGCTGCGAGGAGAGTCAGATTGCCTAGAGCTGATAAATAATTTAGTTAGGTTGTTTGTTCCGGATGTCCCTCGAATCACGCTTAGACCCCGTACGCGACCGTTGGCTGTGCCAGCAGCTCGTACTGTGTCGCACAGGAACTCGCCGCACCTCCGGGCCTTGACGCTGCTCAATGCACTTCTGGTGTCAACACCGGAATGTGATCTGTTTGCTTGGCGATGGGCAGCTGTGTGTACTGCGTGATTGAGGTACTGTGAGTTGATGGATGACAGGACTACTAGTGTTCCTCTTTGATATGTGTACATCTAGTTTCACAGTGTATTAGATTTAAGTCTGTAATGCTGTGTATATATATTTATAAATAAATAAATAAATGTTATTATGAAACTTGCCTTCGGCTCGTTTCATAAACCCACATTCGTGTTTAATACCCTTCATTATGTACAGTCACATGAAGTACTATTTATTGTATTCATATATCACATTACACCGTCAAAATATGTACCTTCTTAAACTTCAAAACCTACCTTTTTGCACTATAAAATGGTAAATATTTAAAATTAGCCTGGTTATGAATAACATTTTCCATCTTGAAATTGTATGCGAATGACCATTTTTATCGGCTAAATTTTATATATACTGATTAAAAGTGATAAACCTCATAACACAAACCTCTGGTAAGGTCATATTAAAGGTAGACGTCCAAAATGCATTCAACAGTGTCGACAGAGCTGCCCTCTTAGCACAAACACGTATAAAATTACCACAAATTTATAACTTTATTTGGCAATGCTACAGCAACGCTTCCCATTTACTTTTTAAACAAAACCACCTCTCCTCATCCGTAGGCTGCCAACAGGGCGACCCGCTTGGGCCAGCGCTCTTCAGTTTAGCAGTTCACCCTATCATTTTAAAATTAAATTCAAAATTTAATGTATGGTATTTAGATGACGGCACCCTGGGAGGTGAGGTAAGCGAAGTTCTGGAGGACCTTCGCATCTTAATCAAAGGATTCCGCGGTATTGGTCTTGAATTGAACTCTTCTAAATGCGAACTTTTCATTTCCGATACGTGTTCAAACAAAGAACTCGCTATATCCAAATTCCGTAGTCTTGCTCCAAATATTAAAATCACAGAAAAAAACTCACTTCAACTCCTAGGGGCCGAATCTTTTACCGACTTTTTAGACAGCAAAATTCAAAAACTCAACGATGTTTCGGACCGCATGTCGAAAATAAATGCTCATGCAGCATACACCATTATCCGATACTGTCTTTTCGTCCCCAAATTTACATACGTCATAAGGTGCAGCCATTTCTGGAAATTTCACACTCTTTTAGAAAAAATCGACAAAATTATTCAAAACCTTCAGTAATCAACATTAAGTTAGATGATCGCTCATGGACCCAGGCCTCTTTGCCGATAAGGCATGGCGGCCTGGGTATCAGAAAAGTATCCAGCGTTTCGCTCCCCGCGTTTCTGTCCTCAGCACATAGTTCACTGGAGTTAACTTCAAAAATACTCAAGTCTCCAATTCACCAAATGTGTCAGTGCATCTGGAAAGGTACCTAGTCACGACATCTAGTTACCGAGTTACATGAGTTTTTGTGGAAGCTGGTGAAAAAGTGCCAAAATGGGTTTGTGTTATAATTGGGTTATTTACATCCTAAGGAACACGTGTGTACAAGAATATCAGTAAAATTATGTTTTTTTAGTATATTTCTCCGACTATAAAGTTTAGTAGTCAGGGTACCTTGTCACGCCATGTCTTAAAAGCCTTTAAATTTTGAATAATTTTCTCAATATTTCCATCGCGGGTAGTCAACTACCTCTTTCTAAGATAAGGTATAGGATCGGTCTATAGCAAAATAATTTTTTGAACAAAAAAAAATACTTCATGTTTTTATAAGAAAACATTCAACTTGCATGACTCTTGTATAAAATAACTATTTATTTTAATTTAAAGACTGATAAAATCATAAATTAGGTGCAGTTATGTACACAATTGAGTTATTTTTTCTAGTTACTCCATTTATGTAAGATAATGACTTAGCGTGACAAGGTACCCAGTTTAGTAAAATGCTAAACTTGATGTCTTACACGACTAAAACAGAAGTTTTTATAAATAAGAATACATTGATTTCCGCTATAATTATCCTAAATAACATTTTGTTACAGACATTTCTTGCATTATAGGTACTAAAATAGTGATCTTCGAGTTTAACTTACTAAAGTTTAGTAAATGTCGTGACAAGGTACCCTAGTTACGTTTCCATACAAAAGTTTCGACCGAGTCACTAAACTTTATTGTTAAAAAAGACTGCTTTAACACCATTTCTATTATACCATTGTGGTACACCACGCTAAATACCATTTGATCTTGTGATATAGCATGAATATACAAATTATTTTGTTGGTTTTTAATATTATAAGTGATCTTTTTTGTAACTGTTAAAAATGCGGTAATTATTAAATTTCTTTATGATTATGGAGTTTTCTTTCATTCAATTGTCCCAAAATGCCATAGAATATGTAACTATGATGAGAAACTAACAGTTTTAATCTCTTTATTTTATGAATTGGGTATAATTAACACTTTCGTGTTTCTTCCACCCTGGCATGTTCAACCTAAGAAATCAAAATAATTAACATGTATTTTTAGACAATTCACCTTTATTATAATTCTTTAACATTCAAAGATTATGATTATACCCTTCACTATGTAACTTCGAAGTAGAAGTGTGTTTTCTGCCACTATAAACTTTAAATGCAATTTTCTCAACTTGTGCATTTCGGAAAAATTCAAAAATTTATATAAAAGTAGTGGTTCCACCTACAGTCATTATTCTTTTTTGTATTGATAGCAAATTTAATCTACTTTTTGGAACTATGCATAACTCAATACCTGAAACAAGGTACCTTTCCAGATGCACTGACTCAAATCACCATCCCTTTCATGTCAGAGGCCAGAAATGCGTGGAGCGATAACTGCCCAAGCGTTGACCTACCCGGTCACCCTAGTTCACAGCGTCTTTGGGACGAGCCGCTCTGTAGGCTGGTACGGCAAAAACTGTACCAAACGGCAACCAGCCTTCCGGAGCGCGCTCGCCTCCTTGCCGCTGTCGAATGGGAATCCGGGCAGTGGCTCCAAGCTCTGCCTTCCATATCGACGGGAACACTTCTAGATAACTCCACGTTCCGCCTGTCCATCGCTCTCCGCCTGGGAGTGCCCTGTGTGGCCCAACATCGCTGTCGTTGTGGTGACCAAGTTGACCCGCTGGGTCATCATGGACTATCCTGCGGCAGAAGCGCAGGGCGCGCCCCCCGCCATGCCAGCCTGAATGACATCATCCGTCGGGCCTTAGCCAGCGCGGGAGCGCCGGCTGATTTAGAGCCTACCGGCCTCGCTCGCGATGACGGTAGGAGACCCGACGGTATGACCCTCGTGCCATGGAAGATGGGACAGCCGCTGGTCTGGGACGCGACCTGTGCTGATACTCTGGCGCTGTCCCATCTTCGTGGCACTGCTGTAAAGGCTGGCTCGGCTGCAAATTCGGCGGAACTCCTCAAGTGGCGCAAATATGCAAACATTAATAGCGGATGCATAGTTGAGACTCTGGGGCCCTGGGGTGAAAGCGCCCACAGGGTCTTTAAAGAGTGTAGCTGCAGGTTAGTCGAGTTGACGCGTGACCAGAGGGCTGGTTCATATCTCGCACAGCGGATCAGCATTGCCATTCAACGCGGCAATGCTGCCAGCCTTCTGGGCACGCTGCCAATAGACGGCGATTTGGGTCAAATTTTTTATCTATAGTTTATTTTTAAGTCTAGTTTTTAATTTTTATTTAAGGTTTTATGTTAATTATTATTTTAAACCTCATTATTTATAGATTTAGGTATTTTTACCGGATAAATCGGAACCTATAGGATCATTTTGGTGACCGTCCGTCTTTCTGTCACGACCCTTTATCTCGGTAACGCGTGTAGGTGTCGAGTTGAAATTAAAACCGTCTACACGTCGTACTTTGGTCTACAGTCCCTTGAAGCTGTAAAAAATCGAACTTCTAAGTTAACTTAAAAAAAAGAAACGGCTCTTTATGCCGCAAAAAACGTATCTACGCTGGAAAGGAAAATTATCCAAGAGACACGGAGCTTGTTAGAGGTTTTACTCTCATGTAATCCTGGCCGACTCCAACTGACTAATGTCAGATATGATTTGTACTTGTTTTATATAGAATTGTAAAAGCCCTTGTCACTTGTGTTTCTCTGCTAATATATTTTATATTATTTATATAAAATGTGGTTTGTTTTGACCTTATAAGAGATTATGTGCTCAGCGTATATAGTAGAAACGTTGTTGTAAATATGTCGGAATCTACGCATACTAAATTTTTCACATGAAAAATTACGCGGACGTGAAAATTACGTCGAGTGGGAATTTGTGATGAAGAATGCGTTAAATCATGATAATTTATGGAACAGCATTGTTGGCTACGGTAAGACGACAAAACGACGGCCGAGGTGAGAGTTCGACTTGACGAAAAAGTGAAATCAAAAATTTGCTTGAGCGTTGAAAAGTCATGTTTTTCACATCTAATGTCGGCGGAAACCGCGAAAGCTGCGTGGAATGCACTGGAAGGTGCTTATGATGATAAAGGACTCGGTTCGAGAGTGCGTACTCTCCAGAATTTGTGCGCTGTCAGACTCGAGAACTTCAACAGCATGGAAGCTTACGTCAATGAGATAATGTCGCTAGCGCAGCAATTGGCGAACATGAAAAAACCCATTGATGACGAGTTTCTGGGTGCGTTGATGCTCAAAGGTTTACCGACGGGGTACGAGCCCATGATCACTTGAGCATTCGGGCGCTAACATTACTGCTGATTTTGTCAAAACCAAGTTGCTGCAGGATCAACGTTGGACAAATCGTGGAGATTCGAGTGAGTGCTTGTATTCATCCAGAAAAAGCGCTACTGCGAATGACTCCGGAACGAGAAAAGCGCAACACAGTAAGGGCGAGTCAAAAGCGAAGGATACTTCTGGTCGGAAGCGGGAACAGTGGAGCTGGAAATGCCGACTAAAAGGACATTTGAAGAAGGACTGTCAGAATGACAAAGATTCTTCAGGACACTGTGTTTTGTCTGCGTATAGTACTGGACCGACGACAGAATCTTCGTGGTACATAGACTCTGGCTGTACGAACCACATGAGTGGCAGACGTGATTTGATGACAGACTTTAGTGAAAAGCTGAAATGTACAGGAATAGGTAACGTTAAGTTGTTTGATAATTATATATTAACCTATAATAATTCTATATTATTGAGGCAGGGACTTGCTAATGATATTAGTTTTCAGGAGGACCCTTGTAAAGACGTCGCATGTGAGGTTTGTTTAAAAGGAAAGCAAGCGCGTTTTCCTTTTGCCAGCAATCCTGAGAAGTCTGTGGCTGCCAATCGGTTGGATCTAATCCATACAGATTTATGCGGCCCTTTGCCGGTAAGTTCGCTTGGTGACAAGAAGTACATCCTGACATTCTTGGACGATCATACGAGGAAGGTGTTCGTGTATTTCCTGAAGCGGAAAAGCGAGGTGAGTGAATACACGAAAAACTTTAATAATCTAGTCGAAAATCAAACTGGGAATAAAGTCAAGGCCCTGAGGTCTGATAACGGTAGTGAGTACGTGAATAGAAACCTCCAAAACTTTTTGAAAGGTAAGGGGATTGTCCACCAGGTAACCGTGCCGTATAGTCCACAACAGAACGGTTCCTCGGAGAGGCTTAATCGGACCCTCCTAGAAAAAGTAAGGTGCCTTTTGTACACGTCAGACCTAGAAGTTTTAGGCAGAAGCTGTCAATACGGCTGCGCATTTAATAAACGTGTCACCATCGAAAAGGCTTGCGGGTAAAACACCCGAGGAGGCCTGGACTGGTAAGAAAGTGAGTTTAAAGCACTTACGTGTGTTTGGATGCGAAGCTTTTGCTCATGTTGACAAAGTAAAAAGAAATAAGCTGGAACCTAAAAGCAAGCGTTGTATATTTCTTGGCTACGAAATTAATGTATATAGGCTTTATGATTTGACCAAAAACGAAGTTTTTCGCAGTCGCGATGTTGTATTTAACGAGTCTAAATTTCCAGGTGTCAACCACAAGAAGGCCGTGGAGATATTCTTCCCCGCGAGCGAAGATGGAGCTTCTGCAGAAGATATTCGTACGGGATACCAGCCTGAGGTTGAGATTGAGGCGGAGATGCCACTTTTACCGGAAATGCAGGCTCAGAATGAGGCGGAGATTCCACCGTTACCGGAAGTAGAGGTTGAGAATGAGGCGGAGATGCCGGCTGCGCCTGATGTTTGGTTCGAGGCGGATGGCCAGTTGCCAAGTTCATCTACTGACACCAGTAATGTATTTCGTGAACCGCAAAATCATAGACCAGCCTATAATTTACGACCAAGAATACCGAAAACAAATGTCTGCACTTGAGGTAGAGTTGAGTGAGCCGACCACTGTCAAGGAGGCTTTGCAATCGAGTGATAGCAAGCTGTGGACGCCAGCTATGCAAGATGAAATTGATTCATTCAATAAGCATGAGGCCTGGGAGCTTGTTGACAGACCGGCAGATAAAAACATTGTGAAAAATCGGTGGCTATTTAAAATAAAACGCGATGCGAACGGAAAGGTAGCTTGTTATAGAGCGCGATTAGTTGCTAAAGGATTTACTCAAATGTTTGGAGTGGATTAGGTGCAAACGTATGCTCCTGTAATTCGTTATGGCTCGTCGTATATAAAATGTGGTTTGTTTTGACCTTACGAGTATAAGAGAGCTAACTTTACAGGAGAGCTAATAAAGTGCGAACTTAAAAAAAAAAGTTATTAAATATTCTGTGGACCTACTTTTTAAATGAAGCATTTTATAATTATAAACAATATCATGTTCTCTACATGTCGCTTTTGTTATTTTGTCTATTAATGGAACAATTTAAAATTTAGCATCGTTTTCGCAAAATAGCTGTCAAAATAGAATTAGGTAAAATTATCTAAACAACACGTTTCCCGAGAAATTAGTCAGGTAAAATAGTATAATCTAAATTTTACACAACAATCAACACAGTAAACAATATCTATTTGCATACGATGCTCATTTTATATAAAATATATCATGTTTTCTACATGTTGCTCTTGTTATTTTGTCTATTAATGGACTATTTTAGGATGTAGCGTCGCTTACGCAAAATGGCCGTCAAAATAGAATTAGGTAAAATTATCTAAACGACACGTTTCCCGAGAAATTAGTCAGGTAAAATAGTATAATCTAATACACAACAATCAACACAGTTAACAATATATATGTGCATGCTCATTTTATAGTCAGGTAAATATATAAATGTGCATAAATCAGCATGAACTAAATCAAGAAAAATCATCTAATCGCCTTTGTAGGAAATATTTCAAACATTTCAACAAAGCTATTTATGGTACAATGAAACCTCACGATTAATGTTTTAATTAGAGGAAAATATTTATTTATAAACATTAAAATTAATGAAGTGACATTTAAAGTTCCCTAAGACAAAAACTCATGGTCCAACTACGCAAGTACAAAAAAAAAACTGCTTTAGAAATGTTAAAGATTTATTCATCAGATATCACGTGAAATTTCAATTTTATCAATGCCTTAGCACCACAGACATAGATATACACCGCAGGTGGGCCTAACGGCTTTTATAAATATATTGAATTACTACTAAATGTGTGATATTTTATAAAACAGAACCGGTAAAGTTGTCTAACTACCAATTTAACGAAAATATTTGTTTTTTTAGTACATTCTATGCGACAAATATGACTCAATTTTCATTCAAGCAATTCAAGATAAGCGACAGTAGTCGATCAAAGTCATATCAGGTAAAAAATGATAAGCGACAATGGTTTCATAGTATCAAAGCAGGTAAATTTGGATAAACTCCAATAGTTAAGATACGACGATCAGGTAATTTAATCTATGTTTTTTTTTTAATAGAATCTTATATCGATTCTGTTTAATAATGTGGAAATACCACATTTTTACTTTTTGGCTAATGCGCATAAGCATTTTAAACACACATGACACAGAGGGCGCTCCAGTAGCTTAGAATTATGGAATCAAAGATTTGGTGTGATTGACGTAACGATATGATAGCTCAGTTGGTACAGCACTACGCCGGAAACTCAGGGTCGCAGGTTCGAGTCCTGGTTACATTGCAGTGGATCACATTCAATTTTTCTTTCATAATTTACCTTAAATGTTAATTTTATCATAAAGACATAGGTAAAATGCCTCAAACGACATTAAAATATATTTTACGATCAGGTAAAAAAATTTTTAACAAAAAAAAGAACCGACTTCAGTAAAACTAAAAAGCCGAAAATAACCCGTTCAAGTACAGATTACATTTGACTTAGGTAGTTGCAATAAAGAAAAAATATCCAAGTTGTTTGATCTGTTTTGACAAATAATTAAAAAAGCTCTAAGGTTCATTATTATGCAAAAAACTTTTTATGTAATCTCCATTTTGCTAAAAAAACCTCAAAAATCAAGTCTTTTAGTAGAAAAAAATGTAGAGATTCTCTAAATCACCGACGGGATAAGCGACGCAAAAGTCGTCAGACAGATATATTATATACGAGATCCAACCCATTCGATGCAGAAAAATCTGCCGATCCCAACAGTGTGTATAGCTCAATATCCCCAAAAATGTCGCTTAGATAATTTCTTCTTTCCAGCATCGGTATATTTTGACACTCAAGTAAATTAACATTTATAGGGTATCCATTGAAATTTGGCAAAAAATATCGTCTAGTAAAATATCGTCAATATCACCAAGTATAGGGAAAAATCTGAGAACACTACTAATGTAGTCATAAAAAACTATCACTGTTTATAAGTAAAGGACGTAAATCCGTTTTCCAACGGTAAAGTTGAGTTTTTCGCTCTATTATTTATAGTTTATCTTTTCATTAGAGCAGCATGACCCGGGGGATAAAGCTGTGCCTCCACTACCATGTTAAAATATCGGTTCATCCGCTGGGTCACGATATGATTTATTTATTAAAAAACGGTATTGTTTATTTCTGCATGATTTTACACGTATAATCAAGAATCTTATCGGCATTTTAACTTTTTTTGGTAGGCGCCTACACATACAAAAGAAACTAAAAAAAAAATCGATTCGAGACTTCCAAATGGCCAATTTCACTTATTTTTTTGGAAAATAGCTTTAACGCATTTTATTTTTAATATTCTACTGTAGTGGGTAAATAGATATTTAGTAATCAGAAATTATTATATCATTGTTTAAATGATTTATTTTACTTCGAGATTTTTCAATGCCTTCAAATAAGGTATAAGGTTTGTTGATCTTCAACTCACGCTCGGACTATGCGAGTGTATGAAGCTGCTTGGACGCCACTCAACGAGATTATGAACGAAGTATTGTTCCGGGGGCGCACGGTCGGCGGGGGGTATAACGTTAGGCTCCGCCCAGATCCTCAAGGACGTTGGGATTAGGACTCGCCTTAAAGAAACGCCCGCCAGGAGCCAGCGTCCCGCGTGTTTGCCCGCGAGCCCCTAGCTCTTCTTTACTATATCCGCCGCTGCTAAACCATATACATATATATACACATTTTTATAGAATCTTTTATCGTTTCTTTTTTTTATGTGGAAATACCACACTTTTTATTTATTTATTTATATAGGTAAATGAATCCTGCTTAGATTGTAGTAGATCGCATTCAATTTTTCTTTCTTAATTAACCTTTGTGTCATTATTTATAAACAAAATGTGGCGGGAATTTACCAATGTGACATAGAAGTAACATAAAAATAAATACGTTATGTTATCATTAAACGTAACATAAGTCGTTATAAAGCTTAGATCATACTGGAAAATATACCCATTAAATAACGTAGCTAAGAAAAAAAAAAACAAGTTATAAAATGATTAGCTTTATATTGCCTGTAAACAAAACTTTCATGGCACATTAAAATCAATATAATCAAACACGCGTGTGATGGAACTATGAAACCCAAACCACTCTAGTGTTTTAAAGCCTCTCATTTTGTACCAAGTGGCAGTAATTACTATTTGTTCACTACAGGTACCCAATACTAGTAACAAGACGACCGTATAACAATAAAACAGCTTTAGAATCTGATTCTACTGTGACTTGAGGTCGAAAATAAATTATTTTTTTCTTAAAACAGTTAGTTTTTTATTAAGAGGTTGTTTTTATTTATTTTATTAATGTACAGGAGTTTTGTTCGACTTTGTATATTTTCGTGTCATTAAAAATTTAATAAAACTCATTTAAGTTAGTATATTCTGTGTGCACTTCCCTTTACAACATTTATTCGTTATGTTACGTAGAAAATACGTAACATTTTGCAAAAATGTAACATATTTGTAACGAAAGTGTAACGTATTTTTGAAAAAAAAAGTAGATTTTCATGGTGAAATAAAGACATTTTGAATACAATAATACATGTAACTTGCGTGAAAACCATAACACTATTGTATGAAAAAACAACTGATTAAAAATAATCACTCCTTACCTTTAAAATACACACAAGCACTTTAGAGGTTTTTTCGCGAAACTATGACTGCATCAACTTTGATAGTATTTTTTGGCAAACTGACGGGATTGTTCTGTCTCATTGGTTATGCCCTACTAGAATATGAGTTGCCAGTGCATGAAAACGTATTTTCGGCCAAAAATATTTAAAAACAAGCTACATAAAGCGTCACGAAAGTATTCGTAACACAAGTGTGGAATCATGAACCATTAAAGTAAAGTAAGATAAAAAAATAAATTTGTATTACCATAATATTCTGTAATCGGTATTACTATCGCTATGTCATAAATTTTAGTTTAAAACAAAAGTATGACCACGAAAGTTAAAATATCATGAAAATAACAGAGCACTTAGTATGCGTGGTCGAAAAAATGAACCAACTTTCGTTACGTTTTGGACGGAAATATATTTTTAGTATTTTTTTGAAGGGGTTCATATCAATTATCTAACTTGCGACCATGAGATTTCCCATCCCTACATATAATAAAAATATTTTTGAAACTGTAGGGATTACCATTGTTTTTTTATCAGCTGGGTAAATTTGAAACGTCCAAATTGGTAACTTTCCGCGGCCTTACCCATATCCACATAACAAAATAAAATTAAAAATTTAAAAAACCCCCGACATGACAACCAGTAAAAAGAAAGAAATAAAATTTACGAAATGTGCCTTTACAATGAACAGTAGAAAAAGAATTCAAGCTTCGTTGCGTTCGGGGGACCGCTAAGTGCCTAAGTGAAATGAAATATATTTTCAACGCAAAATTGTAAGTATGCATTTATTTGGGGCTTCCCACTTTGGGATTTTCAGTACCTACATTGCATTTCATTTACTGAGCGGTCCCCCGCCGCAACGAAGCTTGAATTCTTTTTCTACTGTTCATTGTGAAGGCACATTTCGTAAATTTTATTTCTTTCTTTTTACAGGTTGTCATGTCGGGGGTTTTTTAAATTTTTTATTTTATTTTTTTTCATATTTTTTAAACAAACAGAATTTTCGTCCCGGAATTTTCTACTTTAACACTATTTTGGTTTTACACCGTTCAAAAAGGTCCATAGTTTCCAGTCTTTCCTCGAGGTTGATCCTTGACTATATATGTAGGTACAACAGGATCTCAAGCCAGTGGTAACAAAAGCCGTCTTCTCTAAGATTGAAATTAGGATATATATTTTAATTTAAATAGCCTTAAGCAACATTCTCGGAAAAAATCGTTAAAGTCAAACTAGTTAATGCTTATAATGACAAAATGGCTAAGTTATTATCCAAGAAAATCAAAATATATACTTTGAATGCACTGCATGAGTTGAAAGAACCTGTTACTTATGGCCTAAAACAGAACCAGGTTCCCATTCTACAGGATCCAAATAGTAGGTACGGGTGGCTTACTTAGCACCATAAAAAATGCAGTTGATGCTAGGTAACTTTTGATTTCGTTTGAAATACCTAATCATCGATATCGACCACCATGGGATAAACCGATAAAAAAAATAGGTATACAAAAAAAAAGTTTTTAAAAATTTATTCTACCACTATGTCTGAGCTAAGCTGTAGACGGACGGACGGACATGGTGAAACTATAAGGGTTCCTTGTTGACTACAGAATCCTAAAAAGCTGTTATTTATTCACTTAGGCAAGAGTGCTTTTGCTAAAGCTTACGTGTCCTTTGGTCGTGTTAAAATCTTGCAGGGTGTTGCTATTTGTGACCTTTGTGAATCAAAGGAACCTGTTCAACACTCCTAATGACAATTCAGCTTTAGGAGAATTGCAAAACTTACAAACAGTGACCCAGTATTGTGACAGAAATTAAAAAAGTTTTTCTGAGACTCGGTTTTATTATCGACTGTACTTTCTTAAACAAACGTTAAATGATCATCAAGAACAATCAGCCAGCAATGAGCCCAAACACCATGGGTTTATTCTGTGCTATTAAGGAGTTCCTACGGCCATCTCCAGCTCCATGGTACCAAATTATTGTACTGTCAAAATTGTATTAAATTGTTGATTACGCTTATAAAACTAACATTTAACCAACATTTGAAATTCTTGGCTTAGATCCTTACACAACTAGATGGCAGGGCCGTATTTACCCCTAGGCTCACAAGGCCCGGGCCTAGGGGCCCAGCTAGTCTAGGGACCCAGTCCCAGACGCAGGACTTGTGCCGTAATAATGTTCTTCTTATAGGGGAGGGGTCCCCAAATGCCAAGTGCCTGGGGCCCTGGCCCTCTTAGTCCAGTCCTGCTAGATGATTATCATGAGATCTTCACTTAGTGAGTGATAAGGAAAATGCTAATAAAACTTAACATTTATCCCGCGTTTGGAATTATTGGCTACAATATTGGCTGAGATCCATTAATAACTAGCTGGTGATCATGAGACCTTCATTTAGTAAGTGATATAGAACATGCTAATAATACTTAACATTTAACCAAAATTTGGAATACTTGGCTTGAATGTTGGCTGAGATCAATTAACAACTACCTGGTCATCATGAGACCTTCATTTAGTAAGTGATATAGAAACTGCTAATAATACTTAACATTTAACCAAAATTTGGAATCTTTAGCTTCAATATTGGCTGAGATCCATTAACAACTAACTGGTCATCATGAGAACTTCATTTAGTAAGTGATATAGAAACTGCTACTAATACTTAACATTTAACCAAAATTTCGAATCCTTAGCTTCAATATTGGCTGAGATCCATTAACAACTACCTGGTCATCATGAGACCTTCATTTAGTAAGTGATATAGAAACTGGTAATAATACTTAACATTTAACCAAAATTTGGAATCCTTAGCTTCAATATTGGCTGAGATCCATTAACAACTAACTGGTCATCATGAGACCTTCATTTAGTGAGTGATATAGAAAATTCTAATAATACTCAACATTTAACCAAAATTTGGAATCCTCGGCTTCAATGTTGGCTGAGATCTATTAACAACTACCTGGTCATCATGAGACCTTCATTTAGTAAGTGATATAGAAAATGCTAATAATACTTAACATTTAACCAAAATTTTGAATCCTTGGCTTCAATATTGGCTGAGATCCATTAACAACTAGCTGGTCATCATGAGACCTTCATTTAGTAAGTGATATAGAAAATGCTAATAATACTTAACATTTAACCAAAATTTAGAATCCTTGGCTTCAATATTGGCTGAGATCCATTAACAACTAGCTGGTCATCATGAGACCCTCAATTAGTGAGTCATATAGAAAATGCTAGTACAACTTAACATTTAGCCAATATTTCGAATTATTGACTTCAATATTGGCTGAGATCTTGTCACTTGTTCCAATTAAAGCTGAATATCTTGGAAACTACTGGTCCTCCTTCCACCAAACATAGCTAAGAACCATCTCGACGGAAAAGTCTTTCGATTAAAAAAAACCGCACTTAAATTGGTCCATCCGCTTGGGCGCTACGATGCCACAGACAGACACACAGATACACAGATACACATGTTAAACTTATAACACCCCTCTTTTTTTCGTCGGGGGTTAAAAAATAGAAGCTATAAAAAGATGCTATAAACATATTTAGAATAGCGCCATCTCTCTCGCAGTCTTCACACTTGCTGTAAGCAATGCGGACAGGGGACCGTGCGTGTAAAGCGCACATCCTAGGGTATGGCTAATGGGCATAAACATTTCAAACACATATGACGCAGAGGGCGCTCCAGTAGCTAAGAATTATGGAATGAAAGATTTGGTGTGATTGACGTAGCGATCTAATACCTCAGTTGGGAGAGCAATCATATTCTGCCTAGCTTGTAGTAGATCGCATTAAATTTTTCTTTCTTAATTTACCTTTGTGTCAGTATTTATATATATATTCAGCTACAGCGGCAACTTTAGGGAAAGGATTCAAACCCAGGGAGTTAAAACGAAAAAGTAAAACCTAAAAGTTCATGCGTTTTCGGGCAGGTGAAGCGATACGCGACTTTCATATTACATCGTGGCTCGACCCACCCAACTCGATACAGCTCTAGCATAACTGTCATACGCGACCATTTCTCGCGCGAGATTTACCCGTCTCTTACTGTGCAGTAATGTGAGAAAGTGACGGGTAGCGCTATGTCGCGCGACAAGTCGCAAAGCATCTAGTTGTGCTAGAGCAGCAGGAAACGGGTAAGGCGGCATTTATGTGGAATAAAGAAACGAAGATTAAGCTTGCTCATAGCTTGGAGCCATCAGGGAAGGAATTTGAAATTTGACAGTCTCCTCCCTTCTGTATTAAGTACTAATAGCATACTCTCTAGACGAGCAAACTTTCAGGAGGCGTAGCTACTACCATATCAGCCTTATCAACGATACGGGAGACGGGAGTCAAAGGGGTTCGACAGAGCTCCCAACCAAATTTGATACCGAGCTAAATCACTGGATAGTACTGTATGTATTCTTACATAAGGTTGGACTTTCTTAACAGCCACTCTTCCAGGTGTGGTATCTGCCTCTGATTTCTGGTGATTCTTCGGATACAAACACGTGCCTAAGTCTTTCTCGTCCTGAAAATAAAAGTTGTTGACTTGTTATAACTTATACCTATGTGTCATTCATAACGTCCGTATGTCGTCCAGAGATCCACTGGACTCTTAAATTCCCAGAAAAACTGCAGTCGTAAGTATAATAAAATAAACCCGACACTTATTTGCATTATTCGCATACATACCAGGTGCAAACTTAACCCGGCCAGTTAAGATGGGATAAGTGTTTGTACGGAACCCTCGGTGCGCGAGTCAGACTTGCACTTGGCCGGTTTTAATCTTTGGGATATCCCTACTGGATATACACATGTCCATTAAAATCACCCGCGGATCGTGTTGGACATATCGCTCAATAAGATCGCCAGGGTGATCTCATAAGACTTATTCGTCCTATATAATCCACTTAGGTGATCTTAGTGGATGGTGTGGTATCAGCGGTTCTGAACCTACACTAGGGTGTGGTTGACGCAAGATAGACGGCGATCCATAAACAAATAGAGCTTACCTCAGCTGGTTGCAAAATCTTGTAGGGAGTTGGCTCTACCTCTTCTGTTTGTTGCCCAGTTTCGCCCGATTCGTACAAAGTGTTCTCTAAAATGCTATGATGATTGATCTGATTATTCGGAGGGTTATCATTCTCTGTATAAGGTTGATCCTCATTCTCATAGATATTGAAAATACTGTTCGGAATGCTCCCCCTAATGAACTTTAACATTTTGGAATTGTCACGGCCAGCCCTTAGTCGCTGTAAAAATATATATATCATTTAAATAACATGCTAATGATTAATCAAATATATTTAGGGCAGTGCAAACGTGTTTTAGAAGCCACTCGCATTTAGAAACTCGCATATCGCGTAGGTATTTTTTTGTTAAGCACAAATTGCTCGTATAGTGCATTCATTTATTACACAAAAAAGAAATTTAACTGATTTTTACGATCACGTATGAAAAAAAAACGTATATCACTTAAAAATATATAAACCTACAGAAAAAATCTTCATAGCGCGATGCAGGATGTCCTAATTTATGCATTGACGCACGGCGCCATCTGTTGGTGGGAATTCCTTTGTGCGTTTATCAAACTATAACGGCTCGACGGATTTAACCAATTTTGGTACAGGCTGGCATAGGACATCCATTTGGCGACGCGGTTGGCGCAGTGGTAAAGTAGCTGCCTACTGAGCCGGCGGTTCCCGGTTCGAATCCCAGGGCAAATATTTGTGTGATGAACGTCGTCTAGTATCCATAACATAAGCCTTCTTGAGCTTCATTTGGGACTAGGTCGTTTTGTGTGAGGTTGTCTGATATTTAATTCAAATTTATTTAAAAAGATGGCCGTAGGATACTTTTGACCCGACTACGGTTAAGAAAAAAAGTGCTATACCTACTGTAATTTTAGTACTGTAATAATGGTTGATTTTATTTTGACGTTCCCATCAAGCTTCGTTCCATGCTGACAAGGACAAAGCTTGGTTTGTTGTGATCGTGACTTTGTGAGCGCCCATAAGTTATAGAATGGGGACTATGCAAGTGTTGAATATTTCACCCTTAACTGCAATGCTTATCTATTGTTTTGTTTTTCATTATTACTCTAACAAAATACATTATCTGACTGTAAAAGATTTATCAAAGCAATTTCACGCCTTCGAAAGGGGCCATGTACCGATACCCATTTAACGATGACGTATTTCTGTCTGCAGTGTCATAACCCTCAACATTCTATTTGTGTAATACATTCACTAATTAGGTCTTAACTCAATACAATTGTAATTTTGGATTCGAATTATATCTTCATTTCAGAACATGCAAAAATATGGAATACCTAAACCATACTTATTCCACACGTAATATTTTCAGCAAAAGAAAGGATTCTAGAGTTATCAAAGGTTGCAAAGTTGAAATGATCGGACTATATTCTTAATTTATATACCTAAATTACCTGTGTAATTTAAAAATCAAAAGTGGTAAAATTATACTTAAACTTTAAATTATACCTCAAGTTCGGCAGTAGGTATCCCTCCCTCTGCTCTTCTGTAAGCGGTTGCGTAAAATACCTTCTTTGGTAGATCGTAGAAACCGAAAATCGATCCCATTTTTGCCGGCATGAAAAGTGTCTGCAACTGAAACAAAATTAAATAATGTAGGTGAGGTACCGTTAAACTATCCAAATACCTATAGTCCAGTCCACAGAACTATGGTCCAATGTTATCCGAAAATTACTCAATAGTATATGACAATTATAACGAATAAACTCTAAAGTGAACAACATAATTAAACAAACTTAAAAACTGGCCAAGAGAATGTCGGGCCACGCTCAGTGTAGGGTTCCGTAGTTACTCATCCTTCACAATAAACTGCTGTTTTAAGCCCGAGGTTTAAGTTAAGAAAGATTTTAAGCTCTATAAAAAGGTCGTAAACGCCCTAGAAACTGTAATCACTTATTACCTTCTGGAAGTCAACTTACGACCTTTTAAAGAAAAAATATGAAATTTGGCGATAACTCAAAAACGGCTCAACCGATTTTGTTTACCTAATATAGTTTTCATTGAAAGTACTTACAAGGCCTCATTAACATGATTTTTTCCGTTTTTTTGACGTGACAACGTCTTAAATTAGGTTGCGCTCGGAGTCACTCATGAAAAAGTGTAACGCCCGCTCACGTTACGAGGGCCGGTTGTCCCGCTAAAACTCGAGAACGGCTGAACTGATTTGGCAAATTTTAGTATCGAAATATTCGTGGAAGTCAAGGGAAGGTTTAAACGGTGAGAAAATATTGAATAAATGAGTGGAAAATAATAAAAACGATAATTTTATATTCCCATACAAATACAAACTGTTCGTACTTACCTGTCAAACATATGATGTTTGTTCCGTCGGTTCGGTATTTTTAGAATAATTACATGTAGATCTAGACTAAATAAGGGTTTGGAATCGACAACATACATGCATAATAGTCTGATTATCGCATATTTAGATTTAAAACATGTAAAATAATGACACTATAATGACATTAATGACACATGTGATGGGTGCGTTCAGAAAGCAACACTTAAAATGTTGTTAGGGAAATTGTGAATGGATATGATACAAATAAATATTCTACCGAGAAAAAGACGTTGTCACGTTAAATCTTCCTTCGCCCGTAAAACCGACTTTACAAGCAACCATTTTTTATTTGACCCGTGGTTGAAAAGTTAGAGGGGGGGGACACACAATTTTTTTTGTTTTTGGAGCGAATATTTACTAAACTGCTGACTTTATCAAAAAAATAATGTTAGAAGACCCCTATTATTTTTACAAGACCTATTCAACGACACCCCGCACACCAGTGTTGAAAAGAAAAAAAAATCACCCCCCTTTAGGTGTTCGAGAGGTACCCGAAAAATTTTTTTTTTTAATTTTATTTTACCGTTCTGTTGGCGTTATACATACACATACTCATACCAAATTTCAGCTTTCTAGTATTTATGATCACGGAGCTGAGCCGCGGACGGACGGACAGACGGACAGACGGAACATGGCGAAACTATAAGGGTTCCTAGTTGACTACGGAACCCTAATAAAAACGTATAAACTGATAGAATGGATTTTGATAAAAAAACGAGTTTCATTTTGGACCATAGTTGGATGATTGGACTACATGTAGTTGGGTAGTTTTTCGGTAAGTGACGTGTGCAACTCGACAATTGACAACATTTCATATTTCTAACAGGAGGAAATAAATATAGAGACCGAGAGAGCTATGCGTCGCGTACACCCTAAAAACATTATAATACATTTTTCGGTATGTAAAGAAATATGAGAAAATACATAAAATAACCGAAATCTACGACAACTATGACACCAGTTTAAAGCAACCTTTCCATTGTGTCATAGTTTGGAATAACTACATTTTAGAATGAGTAAATTTAAATAAATAAATAATAAAATAATTAGTAAAATCAAGAAAAATATAAAAACATTGATGACGTCCTCTTTCTAAGCGGAATACAGAAAAGTATTAAAATTGTAGTCTTAAAAATACGAAATGTTGTAATTTTTCAATTGACGTTGTGTGAGATGATGAGGATAGATTTTCGCTTCCGCTGGTGACGCCCGCAATAAGCAGCCGCGCGAAGAGTAGAAATTTGCCGTTTAAGATTTTTTCCGGGAACTTTCCTCTTTTCCCATACAAAATGTGGAAAGTCTCCGGATTTTTGTGGAATGGGCATATCTGTAAGAGAGTGTTAGCGCGCAGTGTTCGATTGGCCGCCGCCGCGACTGATTGGAGCTCCTGATGATGAATCGCGATCTGTTTTGAAGCATGTCGAGCAATATTTCACTTAAACGACATGAGTAAACCAGTTGCATAAGGATTTTAATAAATCATGTTCTTACAACATGGGACCTTACACAAGCGTGACGAGTCTCTCGGGCCAGCATGGCAGCGTCAACTGACAAGGCACCGTTGGTTTCTTGTCACTTGCCATTGCGACTATGGGCCTCCCTTTTTGCTTTCCATCAGGCGAATATGAACTATGTTGTCCCAAAAATAATAATTGGAAAGCTCCTATATTTAAGTCTGAAGAAATACACAGACCAAATCAAATCAAATCTTATATACCTACGTATGCTATCTGCGTATGGGCAGACCACTCAATTAAAGGAAGCACAGTCATAATAATAGATTACCGAAAGAAGTACAATTTGTATTCTTCGATCCATCTTCAAGTCTAGAGTAATCAACAATATTATGTTCACTTAAAATTGCACATTCTTTATTGTCATTAAATGTATTCACTTTAAATGAAATGATAACGATCTAATTCAACTCTCTAAACGTCTATGAGCACAGGTTTAATAAAGACTGGCTTCTCAATCAGAACAGTAATTTTATTAAACAATGATGCAAAAAACATAACAGATGCGTAGCAACATAATAATATTTGAATGAGTGTTTAAGTAAATTCAAACATCTAATCACAAACAATGTGTATAAAAGCAATAATAGATATACAAACATAATAGACGCACAATGCAAATATATATAAGACACTCTCACAGAGCCACTCACGTATGCATTATCGTCAGGAATTTAAGAGGCTACGCTCTTGTCGGTGGAGCAATTTCCATGCATCTCGTTCTTTCGCCTTCTCTGTGACAGCCTGGTACGACATGAAATTCACCTTCTCTTTTATTTGGTCCATGTAAGCTCTCCTTGGAGAGGACTCTTTCTCCTCCCTTCAATCCTTCCCTCTATTATAGTCTTTGTATATTCGTCGTGTCGCAGTAGGTGTCCAATCATTTTTCCTCTTCGGTTCTCCATTGTTTTCAAAATACACCTGTGCTCGTTCACTGTATCAAACAACTCCTCTTTCGACCGCTTTTCAGTCCAGCTGATCTTCTCCATTCGTCGCCAACACCACATTTCAAAGGCCTCCAGTCTATCTCTATCCTTTTTTGCATCAGTGTCCATGTTTCGCTTCCATGTAATGCTATGCTCCAGATGTATTGCTCCTTTTTAGGGTTCCGTACCTCAATCGGAAAAAAACGGAACCTTTATAGGATCACTTTGTTGTCCGTCCGTCTGTCTGTCAAGACCCTTTATCTCGAGAACGCGAGGAGGTATCGAGTTGAAATTAACATCATATACTCAAGTCTACGGTCCCTTGAAGCTGTGAAAAAATCAAACTTCTACATTAACATGAAAAAAAAAGATACTTACGGCCCTTGATGTCGCAAAAACGTACATTTCGGCACTCTCAAGGGAATCAAAATGATAGGGTACTTCCCGATGACCTAGAACTATGAAATTTGGCAAGTATAATACCGACTACAAATACTTATCTTAGATTTGAAAACTATACATTTGTAATAAATTCATAAATAAGTTTCTGTCAAAAATTTCATTTTAGTGACAAGCTTTTATAGCCGACTGTACTTTTCTTTGGATATCCATCAAATGCTCACTGAGACGATTCTAAAAAGCCCAAACTCGGTCGGATTGTTTTTTCTATTGTAGAGTTCCTATGGCCACCTTCGGGCTCCATCATCAGATCAGCCCTATGGTACCATATTATTGTATTGTCATCAAAGTTAAGTAAGTATGCAAAATTTCAGCTCAATCAGTTGACGATATCTGCTTCAAAATTGAGTTGCAAGATTCCACCCGAACAAACATACTTAGATACATACATACATACAATGCAAGTTAAATAAAAGCTTTCAAAAATATTGTCCTTTTCAAACATCATATTTGGAGAACTCGGTTGCTTTAAGTTTGCACCTCGTTTGTATGCGGCACCATACATTTCAGGTACAAACTTAACTCAACCAGGCCAATTAAGATGGGATAAATGAGTTTGTACGGAACCCTCAGTGCGCGAGTCAGACTCGCACTTGGCCGGTTTTTCTTTAAATGACGTGCTATTCTGGATTTGAATAGACATTTCTTCGCATTGAAAGCTCTCTTTACTATGGCTATGCTGGTGATTATGTTTTGTGTACCTACATCTGGAGTCATCCGTTATATAATACAACCAAGATATTTAAATTTGGTGACTTGTTCCATTATTAAATTATTTATTGAAATTGGTCTATTATAATATGAAGCTGATTTTGAGGTTACAAGGGTTTTGGTCTAATTTATGTTAATTTTTAATCCCACGTTGTGAAAAACGGTACTCATACTCGTATGTATTACTAATTGCTCTAATTGATGTGTTGGCCAATGCTGCGATATCGTCCTTAATACTAATTAGTTACACGAGCACACAGAAAAAAATGTCCTCACCACGCCTAAACAGCGGCAGGGATAGCATATCTTGCTGCGACTTTGCTTGTCGCGCGACTTAGCATCACCCGTCTTGCTCGCACGGTATTGAAAGGAAAGTGATAGTATTTTCCGCACGACAAAGAGTCACGTGTCACAGTAATACTAGAGGTGCAGTACCCTTCATCATCATCATCATCATCATCATCATCAGCCTGTTTCAGTCCACTGCTGGACATAGGCCTCTCCCATGGCACGCCACTGAGCTCGATTTTCAGCTCTCGTCCTCCAGTTACTACCCGCTGTCCTACGAATGTCGTCGCTCCACCTTGTTGCAGGCGCCCTACACTACGTTTACCGATTCGTGGCCTCCACTCCAGAACTCGTTTGCCCCAGTGGTCATCGGCTCTACGGCAGATATGACCAGCCCACTGCCACTTCAGCTTGCTTATCCGCTGTGCTATGTCGGTAACTTTGGTTCTCTGTCGAATTACTTCGTTTCGGATCTGATCCCTAAGAGACACACCAAGCATAGCTCTTTCCATGGCTCGCTGAGCGACTTTGAATTGGTGGACTAGTCGTATGGTGACCCTACCCTTACCAAGAGTTAACGTGACCGTACTCGCTAGCGACAGCGTAAGCGACTTGTATGGAGTATTCTCCAGCGCCCCTAGCGGCTTCTTTGTAGAACTACCATTCTCCATACAAATTATTTTCGAAGTCGCTAGCGTGCACGGTCACTGTAAACTCGTGGTAAGGGTACTGGTCCGGACGGCCGGGCGAGGCTACACGACCCTCAGGAGTCCGGTCCGGTTTTTATTCGTACCTACATATTCAACGATATCGTGAACCTTCGTAGAATTACGTACAATAAGAAAACAAATTCAGACAAATGTATCTAATTTTAGAACCCTATGTTAACGCCTAGTGATATCGACTGAGCATTTAATATAATAAATGTGACTGTTTTAGGGAGAAGGTCCCACTTTGTCGATATGGAGTTATGAGTAGTTCCTAATACTACAGAATATAAGCTATCTTTTGGTAGAAGAATTATGTCTCTAGGTGCTACAGTTATTTTTTTTTTAAATCTTCAAAGTTGCAAACTAAATCTACAAAGGTGCTTAAATTGGACATTTATGCGTCGACATCAAAATCATAGCTTCATTACAGTATGTTCCATCAGTTTTTATTGAAAGCCGATTTTCATTAAATAAATAAATTATGAAGCCTTGCTCATCCAGTTCTTTCCAGTTTTTACTATTTCGTCTGCCAATATTTTCTTCTGCCTCTTTTTTCCTTCTTCCGCGGGGGGCAAGCTATTTTGTTATTTACTAAGGTCCACCTTTTATCTTCGTAAGGACGGCCAAGAACAAACAATGAGTAGGACATATTGTATCTATTTAATAAACAATAAACTTTAATAGGATTTACGCATACACATACATAAATTAAGCGTGACGTGCAAAGCGTTAATAAAATTTGGTAATTTTATTTTCATTGCATGTAGATTCTATTGCCGCACGCGATGGTCAAGTCATTACTTTTATTACAAAGATAAAGATGTGTACCTAATATTAATGCGGGCACGACAATGCTCATGTCATGGTAATGTTTTTAGCAGAGGTTTTTAGTCAAATTCGGTGAAAATGTGTGTCATAGAGTTGTCAGATAGGGGGGTCACTTTGACAAGTAACGAATAAATTACCCGACTTGGTTTTATATTGTATCTCACAACTTTTTGCTGTATATTATGAACAATCTTGGCGGGGTCGTCTCATTCATTTCTCCGCTCCGGGGGACTTACTGGTAGGACTAAGATCCTTTAATCTACATAATATAATGCTGAATATGTGTGTAGATAACTTAGTTATCTATATAAATCATAAGTAATTGACTACGAACAAGGAATATTTTTTTATTGTTTTATAATTGAGCATTAAATTAAACAATAAGTTGGATACGTATGTGATTACTTCCTTGTAGTTGATAATCATCGACATAACCATCTCGCATGAGGAGATCCTCGTGAAAGCAGGATGGGCAAATTCAGGAAATACCTCTCTTGATTTGGCTCACGGAGTGACCGCCATGTGGGATGTTGATTCGCCAATCATTGTTTCGATAGTCCTTTCGGTAAACGGTTGTATATACCAACAGAAAAACTGGTTAAAGCGGTTTGATGATTTCTCTCGACCAGCACGTGATAGAGAGATTTAAAAATGCGCAGTGCAGGTCAGGCCAGGAAGCATACTGACCCTCTTATTTTGTATCCAGAGATAATTTAGGGAAACTGCATTATTAAATAAAAAAATCCGGCCAAGTACTAGTATCTACTAGGTGCGCGGGTCAGACTAGATCTAGATCAGACAAACGATGAAAGCGCTTAATATTTGCTCTGACAAAAACATTATTCTCTGCAAGAGGCAAACTTAACTTTATCTTTGCAAAACTGTCGTCTCCATACATCGATATAAGTAGGTTTTTCGAGATAAAAGGTAGCCTATTTCTTAATCCAGAATGTCTTTTTTTTCAGTCCAGCCGTTTGAGCGTGAAGAAGTAACAGACATACACATAAACACACTCACTCACTCACTTCCATTGTTACTTATTTAAGAATCACACTTATATTATAAAGATAAAAGTTTAAGTACCTAACAGTGAAAGGGAGCACCACAACAGTTGGTTAAATAAAACTGCGTAATTTCAGATCTCAAACTTAATTTATTTTGCTCTTTTTTTAAGCAGCAACAAATTCTTGTTTAATAATTAATTACGAACAAAGAAAAAGGAAAATTTGTTTGGTAATCAACTACGAAAGAAGAAATATAATCGATTACTAAAACAGAAAATAAATTCTTGTTTAATAATCAATTACGAAACAGTGAAAAATAATTCTTCTTTGGTAGCCAATTGTGAAACTGAAATTACGAATATGGACTAAACGAATATTTGGAACTTAGAAAAATTTCGGATAGTTTGGACTTAGAAAATTTTGAAGAATTTTAGGACTTAGAATAGTTTAATGAAAAGTGGTGAGACGGGGAATCCATGCCGGATTTTCCCCAGTTGTCAAACACTTAGAAAATTTTCGCCAAAAAAAGACTTGTAATTTTTTTTCGAAATTTCTTCAACTAAGAAAAATGGAGGCATACGCAAAATGTCAAGATGACATAAAGTCAAACATAAATAGAGCTAGGGTAAACTACAAAAAGTCGCCGAAAGATCGTATTACTCAGGCTTATGTGGAAACTAGACTCGACACTTTGGAACAGAATTGGAAATTATTTACGGAGACACACAGAAACATTCTTGTCGAAATTGAGCGCACAGATTTTGAGGATTCCGCGTATCACAAGGATGATTTATATGGGCAGACCGAAGAACTGTACGTTGAATACAAGTCTGACCTGAAGACTGTTCTGTTGACATTCCAAAATAAGGCAGAGCCTGCGAAGTGTTCACATGAGCCAGTTGTCAACGTCACTCAGATGGGAGATCCCTGCAGTGTCAGATTGAGCGACGTGATTGAGCGAATTCCAAAGTTTTCCGGGATGTATGAAGAATGGACGAGCTTTCACGATTTGTTTGTCTCTCTGATCCATAAGAACGTGCGTCTTGACTATGTTACTAAGTTGCCTCATCTCAAATCCCATTTACTGGGAGAAGCGGAACAACTCCTAAGACACATCCCGATTACTAATGATCATTATGAAATTTGTTGGGGAATGCTTGAACGTAGGTATAACAATAAGAAGTATTTAGCAAATTGTATTCTGAAGAGGTTATTCAATCAAAAGTCAATGTCAGTGGAAGCCTCTCATGCAATTAAGAATTTGCTAGATACTACTTCAGAATGTTTGTCAGCGTTAGTCAACCTGGGTATCAACACAAGTTCGTGGGATGTTATGATTATTTTTTTGATCTCATCTAAGCTGGACTCTGAATCTAGGAAGCAGTGGGAGTTAAAGGCGTGTGAGATTAATGATGAGCTTCCCAAGTTTGTACAGTTCCAAACCTTTTTGGAAAATAGATTCACAGCTCTTGAATTCATTGAGCCCAAATTACAACCCAAACCTCAGCATCCAACTAGTCCAATGAAATTGTTTCACATTGCTACGCCTTCAACTTGTCACTGTTGCAATGAGAGTCATAGATTAAGCATTTGTAAGAAGTTTGTCTCTTATGATACAGATACTCGTCGTAGCCTTGTCCAGACCTGCAGACTGTGCTATAATTGTTTGTGTTCAAACCATTCAGCCTTTTCGTGTCGTCAGCTTTCTAGATGCCACATATGTACCATACCTTATTGCATCCCGAAAATGCTATAGTATCAACCGATACCAGTGAAGTCGAGAATTACTCGGTTGATAAAAATGTTGTCGCTCATGCTTCAACATCTAAGGGACTAGACATGACCAACTCGAAAGTGGTTGGCTGTTTGTCAAATACAAGCAGTCAAGTACTTCTGGCCACAGCATTGGTAAAAGCTGTGTCGCCGACTGAGAATGTTGTGATATTACGGTGTTTGCTCGATCAGGGATCGCAAACTTGTTTAATAACTGAGTCCGCCGTTCAGTTATTAGGTCTAAAAAAGAGGCCTAATAAGATTAGTATTTCAGGGTTAGGAGGTGACGGGAATGCTACTCTAGCTTCCCAATCGTTGGTGTCTGTCAGTTTACATTCACTTCACAATCCTGAATTTAAGGTAGAGGGGCTCACGTTTTAAACAAACTTACAACTTTTCTTCCAGAGAAGAAAGTTGTAATTCAGTTATGGTCAGAGTTTGCTAACTTACAGTTAGCAGATCCCGAATTCGACACACCTAATGAAGTTGATATACTCCTAGGAGCTGATGTTTATGCGCAAATATTATGCAAGGGATTTATTAAGGGTCCTTCAAGTTCTCCAATTGCACAACAAACCAAGCTTGGATGGATTTTGAGTGGTCGTGTTGATACAAGTGAAGTTCCAGTGAATGTGAATTGCCATAGTACGGTTGTTAGTTTGCATGCATTAGTTGTCGAAAACAAATTGCTCAAAAAGTTTTGGGAGATGGAATCGGAAACCAATGGGATGAATTCCATCAAACATCTTACAATAGAAGAGCAGTTGTGCGAAGACTCCTTTGGCCAGACTACAAATAGAAATGATTCTGGTGTTGTCAAATTGCCTTTTCGTGACGATCTGCAATGCAAATACGGCAATTCAAAAGATATTGCAGTAAAACGGTTTCTTTGGTCGAAGAAGAAATTGTCGAGTAATCCTCTCAAAAATCAATACTCTGCTGTCATAAACGAGTATCTGGACTTGGGTCATACCAAAGTTGTTCTCAAGGACAAACGTGACGATAAAGACGTAGAATATCTGGCCCATCGTGTAGATGTTTGTAGAGAGAGGAAAACGACCAAAGAAGGTGTTGCTTTTGACGCTTCTTGTCAGGGAACCAATGGAGTATCCTTGAATAATGATATGTTAACTGAACTGAGATTACAGCTGGATTTAAAACATATCATTATGCGGTGGCGTGAGTATCCCATAAGCATAATCTCAAACATTGTCAAGGAGCATCGACAGACCAAAGTGGCAGGTGCAGATTGCCAACGACTTCTGTTGCGCGATGATACAGAAGAAACTCTAAATCATATGAGACTATTACGCGTTACAATTGGAACTGTACCAAGTCAAAACCTAGCTATTCGAGCACTTCAAGAAGTTGCGCATGATGATGTTCATAATTTCCCTATAGCTTCGGAGAGGGTATTAAAGGATTTCGACGTTGATGATCTCATGACCGGCTGTATGTCAGTGTCGGAAAGAATACAGGTGTGTTATGAGATGAATGAGTTACTCAAATTAAGAGGTTTTGAGTTACAGAAGTGGTCCAGTAGTAGTGATGAGCTCTTGAGTGACATTCAGGTAAATAAGCAGATTGACCAAGGTAATCTGCAGTGGAAGGAAGTTGACGTCATGAAAATTTTAGGAATCAACTGGAACAGGAAGGATGCCGTTTTCGTGTATTGTGTTCACCTTCATCCAGCAAGTATTCCTATAATCAAGCCGAAGGAAATATCTGACTTGTCACGTCCCTTTGAAACTTTTGGTACGAGCATACTAAGGGTTTGGGTGTCAGATTGTCAGTGGGATCATGATATTGTGCTTGATTTGTTAAGGGTCCGTTTGAAATTTCGTGCATGACTGAGCAGTCATCCCATTAGGTGGAAGACCTTTGTAGTATAGTCTGGGAGATACTGCAATACCTGTAAGCCGATAGTTATACGTATCGTCGCCCAGCAGACTACAAATTTAACAAATGGTGATTGTGCTGAATTTATGTTGTGGAATGACGGTCCGGTTTGGTTTCTAAATAGAAACATTAAATACAGTCCACAGAAAATCGAATAAACCAAACCATTATGCCATTTGACCACTAACCCAACTGAATAAGATGATATTTGTGAGAGATTGTTATTGTTAAGCAGGGCAATGCGTGTGCTATTCAATTGCAGGAGGTTTGTGTGAGTTACTGACCCATTAAATACATTCAGTGCGTGACAGACTAGGCCCTAATTGTAAGATACTTTAAAATTGTTTATAAAAAATTATCAAGCACAGCATTTTCCTAGTGAAATCCGAGCTTCAAACGGTACTGGAATGGAATATACGTAGTCAGTTCACTGAAATAGTTTTTCTTTATTTAGGCATTTTGTTGATAATGGTTAGTTAGACAAGGAAGACTACTACATAATGCATATATACTCGTATTGTTGACTATTAGAGTTGTTATGAAGCACTGACTTTTAATAAAAAGCTACCATTTCAGTTATGAAAATACTAACTTGAGCAACCTTAAGCGACGGCAGATGACATACTGAATACTTCAAGATTTCTGACGACGCTGGCTTCGGAAATATTTGACTAAATTTTGGTTCCACCATAAGTGGACAAAGTCTATAAGTCCAGAATTTGAGGTATCGTCCTAATTAAGGAAAATAACTTACCATCTTGCTTGATGGATTATTATTGAGTAACACTGGTCTGGACAAGATTACCCGTGTCGTAAGCTTGCGGTGCAATAATAGCATTTTAAAAAGGCCTGTTTCAAAGTTATGTATTTTACCAGTGACTGATTAATGTGGTCAATATGTTGTTGTGTGTTGTTGTTGTTTTTAAAGCGTAGACTAATTACCTTAGTTACTGTCTTGAGTTATCAGTAATATCACTTATTGTTTACGTTTTTTCGAATTTGTTGTTATGTTTTCAATTTTTGTTAGGTCATATTTTTTAGGTACAAGTTATTAATATAAACGTGACAAGATACATCGGAGTGCACTATGTTTTTGTGAATGCAATTAAAGCATTGCAATGTATGTCCTATTGTTAGTTGTTCGAAGTTACAGTGTTTTGTATATACAAGTTAAGTATTGCAGTTTGGAATGTTAAGATTTGACTGATGGACATGCTGTCCATAGTGGGCGGTATGTTCATGTCGTATGTAATACTATGTTGGTCTAATTATCCGCTAGATGTCGGTGTACCGTATGTCATTTCCGCTGCATCGCGGTATAGAGATTTTCTTACTGCTTGTATATATAGTCTGAGAACCAAAATTAAATTGTCATTCGTCTATAGCATACGTTGTTTCATTTGAACACGGTGCGAGTGCCTTAGTAAGTAGGCTTTTTGGGACGCGTGTCCATCAAAAAACTACTTAGTTTATGCAACGATACATAATTGGGCCTTTGATCCTATTATGAAACGCCTTCGGCTCGTTATAAAACCACACTCGTGTTTTAAGACCTCTCATTATGTAATAGCAGTTGCATAAACTACTATTATTGGTATGGTAACATGATTACGAAGTAGTTTCCTACGATTCCCGAATAAATGGTGTATTGAAACTTCAGGGCTTTGAAAACCAGTGTGGGGATTTGTCACATGTAATGAAACTATGGGTAAAATAGATACACAAAAAAAAACTTTATTCACCACATAATATATCATTGAATATTCATCTTGCTTATGCAAAATAACAGTTATATATTTTTCATTTTCTTTGAAGTTTCCACATATTAACATATACATAAATATAGCAACATCCACGATCACAGGAAGGTTAAAATTTTGGAATAGAAAACTTATCAACACGTTCATTATTGGTGTTCTACCAAATTAAACCTATTACATAATATAAATGAGTATTAAGTACACATTTTATAAACAGATCCAAGTTTGGGATTTAAAGTCCATAAGTACTTATAAACGGCATAAAATTCCTTCAAAGCTTTGAGCAAAATCGCGACGAACTAAAATCTAAACGTCATCCACAACAATTGAAGATCAACTTTGTAAATGTAATTTCCGTGTATAAATTTTTTACCGACAATTCAACTTTAATTTTTGAGTGTTATTTGCCAGAACTTTAGAAACGTTTAAAATTGTAGGCTACGTAAGTATTTATACATTAACACCTAATTAAACATTTTCATTAAGATTTTCAGACCCATTACACTTTAAAAAATAAGGCTTAAAAATAAACTTACATTTTCGGCAAAACTTTGGCAGAAAAAATAAGTTGTGTTGTTAAAAAAATAACCCATTCATTTGAAGATTGAAGAATCCTTTTATCATATAGTTTTTGAAGCAAAGAGAGATATTAGGTGTCTGACTTTGTGCAAATATCTCCAAGGCAATAAACAATGCGTAAATGGGTCTTTATTAACGGTGTAAGGTATATCACTAAGTATTTATACAGATAGGTATTATAAGAGATAAAAATGTTTAACATTTAAATTGGTTCAGAAGAGTCCACTTTAACAGTAATATAGATTTGCGTCTTATATCTAGAAATAAAAGAAGAACGATGAGTATTCAAAGTCAGCTCCAGTCAGTCGCAAAAATAAATAAATTAAAACCAGTTAAATTAGCTTGATCTGTGGCCTGTTCTATTTGATTTCATACGTTATTTTAGCATGTATAGTTTTTAATAGTTTGCACTGAGCCAATCTACTTCCAGACAAGACAAAGACATTGTATCTTCACAATAGTCTTATCCGCTTCTATATTTGCACCCAAAAAGCAGTCTACCAAATTGTTTTTAAGGGCCTTAACTCACTTGCGAGTTGCGAACGAATTCTGTATGAAGGCGATCACGCAGCGAGTTTGCAGCGACTGAATTAATTGTATAGAAAACACGCAAGTGTGATAAGGCTGGATATTTAATTATCAATCCTTTTGTTTAGTCAATCGATTTCAAATAGAACAATAGTGTTTTTTCATAGCCATTTTCTCCATATTTTTCTGTTCAGTGTCGAGAAATAGATCGCAAATATACAGAAGTGTATTCATGCTCTACTATACGGCAAATAGAGCCCATAATCTATCAACCTTCCGACGTAGTTATAATCTTCTTAAATTATATTCTCCTTATTTGTTTACCAACCTCCGAATGCCATTGTGCTCTTTAAGTGGATTAGCTCAGTTCAAAAAATGATAACAATAACTTTCTTACTGTAGGGTCACACGGAATGAATAATCGCAGTATGTCAAATAATCGCTAGTAGTTTTTGATTCGGGTTTTTTGTACATAGGTGGCAGTCAAAACTTACTAAAATTTCTGTTACTATTCACAACCTCGTATCTACTTTGAGGATTGATACTGATATACGAGCTTTGTTTTAAGTAGGTACACACACGGTAGGTGCACAGTTTACTTTAGTGAGTTTTGCTTGTCAACAGACGATATTCAGTGTTTTATTCCACCTACCACTCGACGCCCATGGTACAAAGCTAACTTACATGTGGTGATCACACCGTGAACGTGACAGACAAAAAGTGATTGGTAGTTTTAATTTCAACTTTAAGTATAAAGCTTTGTTTTGACCACACATCACGATTTAGAGTCCTTGGTGGGTTTTACACAACTTCCTCCTCTCTAATAATTAAACAGAGAATCTAAATGACAACACGGTATCTGAGATACCTCAATGAAGTATTTACTAAA